>CM070550.1:101752116-106552116 GCA_036346405.1 Phyllostachys edulis
TTAATGGTGTGGATGTCAAATTGCTCATTAATTGCATACTTTCTGACCGCCAGCTTGAATGCTTTCATGTCGTGGAAGACGCCGCCAACACTCATCGTTGATTATCCCGATCAAACACATTCCCACTCTCTCCGTGTATGTCATCATCCATCGCAATTGTCGCCAAAGAAATTCTTCCTCAATTCCACATGGAAGAGGACTTGCCATTGGTGTTGTTCTTCTAGAATTAACCCCGCATCATCATCGCCTCAAGCCAAGTAAGACATACATGTCATCCTCACCCATAGCAACATCTCTATCATCGCCGCCAGATGGATCACCTTGTGTGATTTCAATAGTTGTCCAATCCATCAGCATTTCCG
The DNA here is from genome assembly GCA_036346405.1 of Phyllostachys edulis. Taxonomy (NCBI): domain Eukaryota; kingdom Viridiplantae; phylum Streptophyta; class Magnoliopsida; order Poales; family Poaceae; genus Phyllostachys; species Phyllostachys edulis. Next base: position 101,752,479 of record CM070550.1, read on the forward strand.
ATGCCCAAGTTGCCAGGCTTATTGAAGTACTTCCAACCGGTTGTGATACTAAGAATGGGAGTAGGAGAATGAGGTGCATTGGAGGCACAAGGACCATCTCAGACCGAGCATCAATTCTGCCGCAATTCGGTCATTACCACTAAAACTTCATCAAGGCAGTCACACTAGACCGACCGCAGACCGATATCCCGCTTTGGGGACAACCTCTACAAATAAGAACAAATATTTAAGGTTCCATCGATCCATTAATGCCTCTTGCAACTCATGTGTGTACAGAAACTTGACATGTTCATTGGTTATCTTGTCAACTCCGTATGCAGATGCCTCCTGAGAAGGTCCCCAAATAATCCTCTCTCCAAGATCAGCATACAACTTGTCAATCGTAACCCTTAACATTTATTATCCACTCCAGATTCAGACGCGGCATAGCCAAGCAGCTACCATCGCTCAACACTCAATGTAAGCTCCAACTCTAACGCTTATCCTAAACGCCAATTCAGGTCAATCCTACCGGATTTGCAACAGAGAAAACAAAATTTTCATCACTCATCAGTAGTTCATACCTACACGACAATGGCACAACAGAAGGCAAAGAAAAAACAGAAATTTCATCACTCATCGTTGCAAGCTATGTTGTTCACACGCATCAAGCACAACAAAAAGGGATACAGATCGAACGGGGAAATGGGGACATACCCGACTGGGATCTCCTTGGGATCCATGGCGCCCTACTAGCTTGCTCCGCCGCGTCGCCGCCTTCAAGTTCCGCTTCTGAGCACGAGCACAAGAGAAGGGATTGGGAGCCACGCCCACATGCACCATCGCCGACGCCTGTCAGCCGCCTTCAACTAGCGCGAGACAGAGAAGAGAAGGGGGTTGGGGAGAAAAGGATGAACCCTAGCGAGCGCAAGCGACCGAGAGGGATTTGGTCGGCGCGACGAACGTAGTGTGCGACCGAGGGGCAAAAGAGTCATTTCGATGCCATGTAACTAGAAAACGGGCAAAAAGAATAAAATAATGCAAAGAGGGCAAAATCTGAAGAATTAGACAAAAGAGGGGGCAAAAATGTATTAGGTCGAAAGAGGGCAAAATCTAAAACACAACTAAAGGAGGGCAAATAGTGAATTCCCTTGATAAATTAGTATATGTAGGTTGAAAATTGTTATGCTTTTTCGCAAAACTAAAGCCACTAATGCTATCTTTTGAATGTCCATTATGCATAACTAATTTTATCTTTGTGTAAGACTTATGTAGTATAACTTTGTACTTAACCGGCCGCAACGATTCAGCGAGGAAGACTACGAGCCCGAGGAGCTCATTAGTGTCGATTTAGGCGATAATCGATTTGTGTAGTGTTATTATTTAACCCCCCATGGTTGTCGATGGGTTATGGGCATACCATACTGGACTTTTGGTTTAATTACTTTGTTTCCAATCGCTACTTATTGTATTATTTGAATTTGGCCTACGGCCGTTATGTAATAGTTGTAGACTTAACTATATCGATGTATGTCTTTTGGATTATCTATGTATGATTGTTGTATGACTTTGTATGACGTTGAACGAGAGTATAGACGTGTTGGTCACTAATATTGGGAGTCAACATGATCTCATACTTTGCTGTAATGAATTCCATTTTAACTCACTAAGTGTAGTCTTGGATTGTTTAGAGAATCGATCATCATGTAGTGCTTGCAGAGGAGTAGCACGCATGATCGCCGTGGCTCTAGTTCGCATAAGGCCTCTCATTTAGATGGAGTTTAGTTGAATCCATTTACTTGAGGCTCAGAGTTATTCCCATAAGACCAGAAGGCCTCACCTTATGGAAATAACACGGGGTCCTCACAATGATCGGTTTCGCTTTGTCCATATCGCTCGACACGCCAGACTGTCACCGGCCAACCTTGCCCTTCAAATTACCAATGTCTCAAGGGTCTAGATAAGTTGTTTCCACGCCGATGGCCATGAAATGGCCAACTACACCAGAACCATATAGCTCGCACTCCAGTTTTGCATCACCTCCTTGTTGAAATAATCGAGATGTATCGCCTTAATGTCATACCACCATCGAACATGCAAACATGACATATGAGCAGGCCTATGAAGAAGAAGAGGCTTATTGCAATCAGATATACAACTAGCACTACAGAGCATGCACTTGTGGGTGATCCTCTCACGGCTTGTCCCTGCTGATGTCCTTTATCCCTACATAGTATCTCAAGCGAGGCTCTCTTGTGCCCTTCTAAATGCCCATCGTGATCTCACCCTTTTTGCTCTTCTCCTTCATGTACTTGGTGATCATGGCAAAGTATAGTACTCATTATTTGGCATGGTGAGCGTATGCATTGTTGCTTCCGCCGACAAAGTAATTTGTGGTACTCGGGAGAATTGCCTCCATAATACCAACCAAAGGGAGGCATCTGGTGCCGCACATGTGTAACATCCCAAAAAATCTCATTTTGGAAGACATAGTAAAATAAATGGGAAATTAATTTTGAGCTTATTCTATATGGAAAATCATTTATGCATGATTTTGAACTTTGTGTAAAAACAAATAATGGAATTTCATACCAAAGAAGAATTTGTGAGAATTTTAGGAAAATCACAAAGCATATGAAATCTTGAAAAATTTACCTATGAAACTAGACATTGTCGAAACTCTCAAAAAATTACATAAAGTTTGGAACATATTTGATAGGTTTACCAATTCACCAAACAATCATTTAGTTTTGAAAAAAAAATCAAAACAGATTCAATTTCCTCTCTCCCTTTGGGTCAAACTGTTCGACCCAAAACTCCTCGCCCATCTCTAGCTCACGCCTAACGGTTTCGCCTCCCGTCGCTAACGCAGGGCCCCAATTTTCAAAGACCCTTCATCCACCTCTCCTCGCTCTTCCGCTGTTCAAGACGCCAAAGACGCACCATCGCCCGCTTCCTTCGCCGCTCAAGCGTTTTGCTCGCCACCCACCGCTTCACGCCTCCTACTCCCCTGCCACCTCCACTTGCCCCACCCATGCTATGCACCCCATTAGTGACACCCCTTTTCCCACGCTGACGGAGAGACCAGAGCAGCCCCACGAAGTTTCTCGTGACCGATCGTTGACGCCTTTGTTGTTTTCTCGCATGAACGCCCTAGCTACTTAAGCCCTAGCGCACATCGCCTTCCTTAGCTTCGCCAACGCCAACCAGAGCCTCAGAGCTCCTTGGTTTCATGAGAACGATAGCGCTGCTCGACGCAGTGAGCACGCCTGCATTCATTCTTGCTCGTGAGCTTCTCAACCACTTACATACGCGCTATCTTGATCCTCTTACCTCACTCACTCCTTTCCTATGCTTAATGCAGCCTCGAAGTCGTGGTAGCTCGATCGAGAATCGCCTTCGTCTCAGCCTCCCAAGCACTCGAGCTCGCTAACATGTCCCTCGCCGCCTAATGAGTTCGAGCTCAAACCAATCAGGTCATAAGGTGTTCCCACTCTACTAATGCTAAACCCTCACTCAATGCAGTAATATCACCCTAAATCCGAAGCCACCTCATCTTCTCATTCACGGCCACCGCCATTTCTCGATCTTCCTCGAACCTATGAGCCTCAAAGCCGATTCTCGCGCTTCACACCATCCTTAGCACCCCAACAATCTAACATGACGCTTTTTGTAGCACCTCCGTTGTCGTGGTGAGATGTCGCCGTGGACCTTCTTTAGACCGCCGCTGTTCGTCAGTCGACAAGCTCGCTCCAGAGCCCCTATGGCCTCATCTTCTCAGACCTTCGTGGTCGTGGTGAGTCACCGATCTCACACATATGTTGATTTGACAAGGGCAAGTCCCTAGTGCGCTTCCCCTAGCCAATCATGGCGCCCATTGCAGCATCCCACGAGCACGCCTCTGGTGACCCTAGGTCCCTCGTTCACCCATTAGCATCGCCTCGACTCACCGAGTCCAAAGGCGAGCTCATTTAGCCCAAGGAATGCCCCATACGCCAAAATGCGCGCAGTAAACCCGAGGACCTCCGCTGCTCGCTCGTCGTGCCACCGATTTCGCCCATCTCACCGCCACTTCACTTCCATCGCATCGCATGGACGCCTCTACCCATTTTTGGGATCCCTAGCGCTTCGTGCAGCGTCTCATTCATTGTCGGGCGAAGCCTTCCCCTACTGCCAAGGCCATCGCTTTTCGCTCTCTCTCTCTCTCTCTCCAATGGGACCCACGTGTTTAAACAATGATTAGCGCTTAATGACAATAATTAAAGGTGCTAAGTCGATGATAGGGGACCCAGCTAAAAAGATAACCAAAAATATAATTCTAAATGTTTTTAGCAAATGTGTCACTAACATGTGGGACCATACACTATTTTTGGTTTTAAAACACGCTTAAAACCGAAGACTAACAGTGGACCCCACTTGCCGCTAATTAAAAATCGAAATAGGTTTAAATCATTAGTTAATAAATAAGGAGTTTATCAAATGTGGGACCGCCTGCTTTTATAAATAAAATCAATAAAACAAAAGAATGAGTCACTAACAAGTAGGCTCCACATGTAAGTTAATAAAAATCATAAAATGAGAAAAGTCGCTTTTAGTTCTCAGAAAAATACGTTTTTCTAACTGGAAAGCGTAAACCTCTGTGGGAATCAGAGAAGAATACGCTTTCTCGGTTGAAAAGTGTTAGACCATGTGGCTAGGTCTAGTATATTTTAGTTGATGAATAATTGACAATGTTATTTACCGATATTATATGAGATGTATAGCATGTGGACTTATGCTCAAGTTGGGAAGAACTTGTGTCGAGAAAATATGTTGTTTTGGTGTTTGCATGTGTACGGTAACTCGGAGACGATCATGGTTTACGGCGGTGACCGGAAGATGACTTGGTGCGAAGTCATGGTCCTGAGGGTCGAGAATGCTGCAGGAGACGATCGAGCTCGAGTTGGGGTATGTGGAGATCCTAGATGGATGATATGTGTTGGAGCTACTTGACAAAGGTTTGAGGCTACGTGACGAGGATTAAAACCTCTATGTATTATTTTAAATGCATAATAAAAGACCATACGTCTTCATGGTTGTAATTCCTAAGACTAACGACTTCCCCGGTCGTTAGTATTCAGAGGTTACTTATCGGGTACCGGCCTGATGAGGCTTTGTGCCTAATCCCGACCGTGATAACCGCCGTAAAATTATCGAATCGGTATTTTTATCGTATGATGAATGGAACACGTGTTATACGCTCCAAACCATGCGATGGTACAACCTGAGACACCGACTATTAACCACCCTACTTAAGCTTTTCACAAGCAATCGCAAGGAAGTTAGCACATTGCTAACTTTCTACCGCTCGACTAATCGTAACGCTTCACCGTGGACGCCTTCTCTAGGAGTAACGCCATCTCTTCTAAGTTATTTAAAGGTGAAACACAGAAGATGAAGAAGGCACAAGGGACAAGAAGGAGACGATAGGCGACACACAAAATAAGGCCAAGGCAAAGATATGCACGTAAGCCTAAGCGGTGGAATTAGAAGCTAGATAATCACCTTAGACTCATATTCTAAGTCCGATTGTCTTGCTACATTCCTCCATTCAAGGTAATTCGGTAGTACTTAGCCACATCTTGTAAATCCAGCCATATCAATAAAGAGCGACCCCCATTCCATTCCGGGATATTCCACGCCATTTTCTCGCTTATTTTCGTAAGATCGGCGATTCGATCGTCGACAACCGGGCGCCATCCGTGGGGAAGAAGGCGAAGTTTCAAGAAATTTTTTTTTTCGCCAAGAAAATCTCGCCAAAAACTCGCAATCGCCATGCGACTATGCCCGAGTTTGGGATGAGGAAAATCGGTTCGACGGCGACTACGCCAACCTCGACATGGAAGGATGTATCCGCCATGGAAGAAAATGGCAGTCATCCTCCTCATCCTCCTCGCCGGCCGCACGCCGCCGACGTTAGCGAGGTCAATCGGATGGATGAAGATGCGCCGCCACTACCGGTGGCGCAACCAGAGAACCGCCGCTCGACCAGTTCGAATGCCAGAGGATCTCTTCAAACCCGGTCTTCTCGATCGGCGAAACAGGTGAAGAAATTTCAGCTCCATCACCCGGAAAACTCTATACCATTGATGAAATCATGGCTGAAAGATACTCTCCTTCGGCTTCTGGCAATTCCAGGAGTCAACCGTCACCTGGTAACAGTGTCGATGAAACCTCCACTAGGTCGAGGCCATGGGGGATGATCACACTCAAAGATAATGATCGGCGGTTCGTCGGATCAGCCGAGAAGACCTCAGAAGTGCTCATCTCCGACCGATCTCCATCGTGGAAGATTCTCGCGTTACCGACAAGCTCTCCATTAGTTATGATGGAAGCTCATCGGAAGATCAATGCTGGAAGCACGAGGTCAACGCGATCGGAGATGAAGATCAAGATGCCCGCGACGGTCCTACACTCTCTACCACGCCATCACGTGTTGTTAGAGATGATCCGCCGCTACACCAACTTCCGGAGGCAACGGAACTAATCGACGCCAATCGCTTAACTCGCTCGCATCGCCCCACCCAGAGTGACCGACAGATCGAACAAATCCGAAGGTCGGGGAAGGTTCGACAGCGACACCTACGACGGTATGAACCACCCGAGACCTTCGAATCAGACAAAACTTGCGGCGATTCAAAACATGTTAATAATTCCGATCCTGCTCTAGCAGAACGCCTAGTTTTGTATAACTCAGAGGTCGCATCCAAATTCTCCAATGACCATGCAAATAACGGAAGCGTGTCGAGAACAGAGGGGTTCAGAAGTCGACTAGGACTTCGCCCCAACGCCTCCCTCAAGAGGGGACAAAGACGGTCATACCAGAGAGCAAGCTGATACCAAGACCTCTCGACGATTCCGACCAAGGAGTCACGAGGGAGAAGGCTATTTCAAGAGGGTACTCCCCATCGCCGAGAAGAACCACCACCACTAGGACCTAACGATCTCCGACATCGCTTGAATTAGTGGGCGGTCGTGGACATCATATCAATGTCCACGACCGGATCGCACACCGGAGTTCCAGCGCTCCAATCTTAGGGATCGGTCTCCCATCGACATAATCCGCACCTTCCCGCAGAAGACGCCATGAATCAATCACGTGTTGTCGAGCCTTCTCTGCTGGCTCCAAGTCAGTGTGTTGGCCTAGCCGGTTCGACCGCCAACTTGGACAAATTCAATGGAACTCAAAACCCATTGGAATTTCTCCAAATATATACCACCGCTATCGTGGTCATGGTGGCGATGAGAATGTAATGGCCAACTATTTACCCACCGTGCTCGAAGGGTCCGCCTGGCCGTGGTTGTTAAACTTACCGGCCGGATCCATATATACTTGGGAACAACTCGCGATCTTCGATTGCCAACTTCGAGTACGCACGACCGCCTCGAAGGAGGACGATCTCCACGTAATCCGCAGGATCTCGATGAGACTTTACGCCAATATATCAAGAGGTTCACCAGTTCAGAACTCTATACCCAAGTCGCAGAGTCCTCTCGTTATTCAGCTTTTAAAATGTGTCTAAGGAATCGGCGGTTTACGGAGGACATAGCAATAAACCCTCCAAGAACAACCGCTGAGCTTTTTGATATGGCGACAAATATGCCATCGCTAGTGAAGCAATCGAGTGGTGTGAAACCATCGATCGGAAGACAAGATTCCCCACCTTGCCCTCGACAAACAGAGAAAAAGAACAAGAAGTCTCTCAAGAAGAAAAAGAACCGCAGACCCGACGACAAAGAAGTCCTCGCCGCCTGCATAAGATTAGAAGGGCAAGAAGGACTATGCCGGTCAAGTAAAGCAAAAGTTCCACCAAGGATTCTGCATTTAATAAGAAGTGGTGTCCACTTCACCAAAGCAGTAGGCATGATCTGCGACTGCCGTGGTTCCGCGTAAGAAACGGAGGATTATTATGCAGTAAAGGACCATTTCCAAAGAATACAGAACATGGAGAAACGAGCCCAAAAAGGACAAGGATGGCGACGAGGAGATGGAGTACCAGATCCCCAACACACACCAACATGATTTTTGGAGGATCTTCTTCATACGAAGTCCAGACGCCATCTCAAGGCCATGGAGCGGAGGTCAACCTCGCTCGAATCTCTAACTCGTAATCAAGCACTCAAGTGGTCGGACACCGCATTTCTTCAAGAAAGACGATCGCACCATCCCATCGACTCGACCGTAGGTTCCCCATCGCCGCTGAACCAACTATTAATAATTGTCAAGTTAATCGGGTCTTAGTGGATGGGGGTAGTTCCTTGAATATATTATTTGTAGGAGCTTTAGAAGAAATGCAGTCCACATGTCAAAGGTGAAACCTGTGAAATATGCTTTTCATGGCATAGTTCCGGTTCTACCGCTAAACCGATAGGACAAGTTTCCTACGGTGACGCTTGGAAAACCTCGACAATTTTCGAACAGGAAGATCCCGCTTGATGTAGTAAACTTGAATCCAAGATACAACGGAATCCTCTACGACCAAAGATTAGCAAAATTCTTGATAGCCACGCATTACGGTTATCAAAGTTTGAAAATGCCGGGCAAGGAGTCATCACACCGAGGAGATCGAAAATGGCTTACGATGCGATCGAAATCCTTTGCATCGTTGATGAACTTCCACCGAGAGGTTAATCCGCCTCCCATGCAGTCAAGCACTCGGCCAAAGATGACGCCCAAACCATCCGACTGCACTAAGGAGGTACTACTCGACAAAAGCGCTTCTCGACAAATCAAGTCGTCACATGGGTCAGACAACCAGATCCAACCCCCGCAAGATTCTGGTCGGGCAAGACTCGACCCTAAATAGGAAGAGTCGCCGTCTCCTTCCTCCGAGCAAATCAAGACGTGTTTGCTTGGCAAGCGTCCGATATGCCTAGAGTCCCCGAGGTGATCGAGCACGTGCTTGCTCTCCACCGATAAAAACCGATCAAGCGTAAACTACGACGCTTTTGCACCCGATCGAAGGAAGCAATCCAATGGAGATTGACAAGCTTCTCCGTAGGATTTATTCGTGAAGTCGACCACCCACAAAGGGCTTGCTAATCCTGTAATGGTTAGGAAAATAATGGGAAATGGCGAATGTGTATCGACTTTTACAGATCTTAATAAAGCTTGTCCGAAGGATGACTTTCCCTTCCTCGCATTGATCAACTAGTAGACTCTACTTAAAGGTGCGAAGTTACTAAGTTTTTAGATGCGATTCGTGGTACCACCAGATTAGTATGTGTAAAGAAGATGAGGAGAAAACTTCCTTCATCACCCCATATGGTACTTATGTTATATTAAGATGCCATTTGGTCTCAAAATGCCGGTGCAACTTTTCAAAGGTTGATGCAAAAACTTTTAGTCCACAAATCGGTTGGAATCTAGAAGCTTATGTTGACGATCCGTCAGAAGACCACCAACGCCAAGACCACGCTCTCGACTTACAAGAAACCTTTAACAACTTGAGAAGACATAACCTCAAGTTAAATCCGAAAAGTGTGTGTTCGAGTTTCACTGAAAACCGCTTGGTTTCTAGTTTCGCTAGAGGTATTGAAGCTAATCCAAAGAAAAATTGCGCCATCGACGAGATGCGCCCCACCACGAAGAAGGAAGTCCAAAACTAATCGGTCAGATGGCGTCGTTAAGTCGCTTTCATAGCAAGATTAGGGGAAAAGGATTACCTTTCTTTAAACTTCTTCGAAACATGGGAGTTTCGAGGACTAAAGAGGTAAACGATGCCTTTGAGGAACTCAAAAGTACCTTACAAGTACTTCGGTTTAGTTTCTCCGAGACCGGAGAAACATTGCTAATTTACGTGGCAAAGAACACCACGCATAGTTAGTGGTGTATCGTTGTAGAAAGGATAATATCCAACGACTACCTATTACGTAAGCGAAGTCTTACATGGACCAAAGGAAAGATACCCACAGTACAAAAGTTGCTCTATGGCCTCCTTATGTCTTCAAGGAAGCTAAGGCACTACTTTCAGCCCACAAAGTGGTCGATTTCTACCGGATATCCCTTGGTCAAGTCCTTGGAAACAGGAATCATCGACTAATAGCCAAATGGGCGGTCGAGCTAGGGCGTTCGATTCCATTTTATTTCACTTAACAGAATAAAGTCCTGTGCAATAGCGTAATTCATTGCGAATGGACAAACCTCGAACCCACCCAAGGACCCGAGTACTAACACCACGACGAGTGGACAATGTATTTCGACGGTTCCTTGATGTTACAAGGATCGGGGCCGGAGTGGTCTTGATATCCCCATCGGGCGAACACATCAAGCACGCCATCCAAGAATTTTTCGCCACCAATAATGTGGCGTAATATGAAGGTTTATCGGCAGACTCGAGCAAATTTAAGCTCGCCGGATTCGCAGACATTAGTGAAAGGCGATTCTCAACTAGTAGCTTAATCAAGTGGGGAAAGAGTATCAATGCTCTAGTACCAAGATGTCATCTTATCTCGCGGAAGTACGAAAACTTGAAAAGCACTTCTTCGGTTTTCAGATCCAACATATTCCTAGAAAGGAAAACTTTCGCACCGGCTTAGCACGGATGGCCTCCACGAGGTCGACTGTCCCTCCCGAGTTTTTCTCGAGCAACTCAATTCACCCTCAGTAGTTGAGCCTTCGAGAACATACATGATTCTTTGCAAGTTGAACAAACTAATCAAGGGAACATGGATGCTCCATGTGTCGCTTGACGGTTGGCGCCTGCCACGATCAAGGTAGAGATCGGATGACATCGATCTACAATTATCTTCAAAGATGACACAATTCCAGAAGATGATGTAGAGGCCGATCGATAGCACGAAAAAGCCAAATCATACACTCTAATCGAAAGTACCTTGTATAAACGAGGATCTCATGGAGTGTTGATGAGATGCATATCTCAAACGGATGGCATTAGATTGCTAACCAAATCCATGAAGGTGTCGTGGAGCACACCATTCCTACAGTAACTCGGTCAGAAAGCCTTCCCAAGAAGGCTATTATCGCCAACCGCCCTTCATGATGCAAAAGAGCTTGTGATGAAGTGTGTACAATGTCGGCTTATAGCCGATAAGTACACCACCAAAGACAAGCCTTACAAACAATTCTCTTTCTTGGCCTTTTGCAACCTGGGATCGACATTCGGGACCTTTCCTAAGAGCACCGGGGCTTCAATTTTTTCGTCATGATTGACACGCTTACAAAATGGATTGAAGCCGAGCCACCGTTAAAATAACAACCGAGGCCGCTAAGAGATTTCTCTGAAAAATGTGATCACGCGATTTGGTGTACCCAACAGATCATCACAATAATGGTTCCCGCCTCTCCAAAGTCAATTCCAGAATTTCGCGATGAACTTGGTGTCAAAGTTCATTTTGCTTCATTGCATATCCGCAGAGCAACGGAGCAGCTTGAGCGGCTAATGGTATCCTTATGCGAGGATCAAACGCCGAGTATTCACCGCTTAATCAAACGGTCAGCGCTTAAGTTAAAGAACTTCCCTCGTGTTATGGGCCGTTCAACCACGACTACCGTACGACCGTGAAACTCCATTCTTTTTGTTTATGGTGCCAAGCTATGCTTCCTCCGTAACTCAAAATTGGCTCGCCGAATCGATCGCTTTGAACTAAATGATCGAATGAACGACGACTCGACGACGCCGATTTCTTTAAAGAACGCATTTAAACCAAGCCCTTGTACGATCGCTAGCCTACCAACAAGCCATGCGAAGGTACCATAGTCGTAAGGTGCAACCTCAGCACTTTGTCAGAGGTGATCCGTTCTCGAAAAATTCAGAGCCAAACAAATCGCAATAAACTTTCTCCTAAATGGGAAGGTCTCTTACACCGTGGTCGAAGTAACCCGACTGTGTTCCGCATTTGATCGCTATGTCTCGATGGGCAAATTTTGTCAAATTCTTGGAACATCGATCAATTGCGTAAGTTCTATGTTTAATTTTCATTCTTTCATTTCTTTCAATTTCAATTTCATTAAATTCATTAATTAATTAAGAAGTGCAACTTTGCTTATATATATACACCTACATTCTGGTCGTTTATTATTGTTAGTCCGGTCTGAGAAGACATTTTTCTCTCCGATATCCTTTTTAAGGATCTCGATACTCTATGGTCCTAGTCGTGAGCATTTTTCTTCAAATGATTCCCACGCGACTACACTCTTTTCTCAAAGAAAATGAGTAATCGTAGCGCCACACAACTAACTATCTCATGAATGATATGCTTACGATTCTCAAGATTATGCTTCATTATTTTAAGATTCGGTCTATTCTTGTCTCGCTCTTCGGTCGGACACTGAAAGCCTCCTAGTCAAGTCTCTCCTTTTTCGACGTGGTCCCGCCTAATCGAAGGAGCTTCCTAGCGACGGTTCTTTTCTTACGATCCTCGCTACTACTCGGATATGAAATTTGAACACGTTTCAAGAAATGTGTCGATGCCTTCGTGTCTTAGCATTAGTTCCACCAGATTATGGGACAATAGATATAAACAAAGTTCACTTATAATTTGTTGCATACATATTTGCATTTCTTCTTATGTCAAGTTTGACAAAGTCTTTTTCCCGACCATATATAGTGTTTTTGATGGGTATTTCCATTATGACAAACAAAGATCTATAACTAGTCGAATCATACCGTCCCGACCACATTTGATTTCCTAGTAATCGCAACGATCGCTTTTGTCTTACATGTCCAAACATACCTTCAAAACTCACATACATGGTTATGACCTCTTTTTATTCTCTTTCTTGGCTCACCGCTTGTACATTAACGCTTCTTCTACTATAAAGCGCCTGGGCTAGGAAATATACGAGAATTTTAAAAAGTCAAATAGGATAAACAAAAGCTTTGTCAATGACATAAAAGGTAAGTTTTCATAGATATTCAAATATTTTTACACTTGCAGAACTTACTCTAAGAAATATTCCCAAATTAACTCATCGCTTTGTCGAGATTCGACCTCCATCTCCTCTACAACTATATCTCCGAGTGGCCCGAGTTCTTCCATGAACTTGGTCGCCTCCTCAGTGGGCGCTTGAAGTCATCTTTAACAGCTTGGAGATCTATGGAGGGTTTAAGCTTTCGCTTTTGCCAAAGCAAAACTAACTCCACTTGCAACGCCTGCTTTTAGGGCCCGCATAATTCGTCCGAGTAGTTTTGACCGTAACTTTAAGATCCCCTAGAAGTTGACCCAAATAGTTCATTTTCTATTGGATCTCCTAAGGAAGGCAAAGCTTGATCCTCGATCCCATATCAAAGATCATCTTGTTCAAAGCATGAATCTTTTCATCAATATTTTGAGCAAGAGCCCCCTTATCCTCGCTCAAATTTCGAGTTTTTTTACTGCTTCAAGATTTGCGCTTTGCTCGCAAAAACAAATCGTTAATGAACACAAGCATAAATGAAGGAAAAATCAAGCTTACGACATATTACCTTCATTTGTTTTGCTAAGTGTTTCATATTTGGTCGTTGTTTCAATGATCAACCGGTCTTTAGTCAACTTGCTTCAAAGAAATGATCGGTCCTTAGCTTTTATTTCTTCTTCAAGAAAAGCCGCCTTGGCTTTCACCACAACCTCCTCTTTTATTTTCTCCAGATCTATCGAATACGATAAGGAGAATAATTGTAGAGGAGCAAAGTATTGAAGAAGAAACAAAAGTTCAAAAGGAAAAGTTCTTACTTTCCAACTCGAGTGCTTTTGCTCCAAGTCCTTAACTCATTGGGTCATCCTCCGATCACAAAGAAAGTTCTCGACCAAATGCTACACAAATAGCGTTCTTTTCTTAAGTTTCTTATAAACTTTTTAAAGAAGAGCTATGAAGCTGGTCGAGAATACTTACCCGAATTGCTTCGGTCATTATAACCGCAAAAATCAAATCAGGTGCATCTTGAGCCGAGTATCCGATACTTTCGCCACGCCTCATCAAGCTCCTTATCCTCGGCGAATCGGGACTAAAAGGAACTTGTTAGGTTGGGAAGGGTTATCGAGTGATCGAACTCGTTGAGACCTCTCGAGGCATCTACCTCCACGTATGGGGTTTCAATCACCAAAGGATCCAACTCAACCGCTGTTCTTGTCACCGCCGGGGCTTCTTCGACCACTATTCCTCAGAACTTTGTCCCGAGAAGTGCTCTGCCTGAACTTCCACAGTGCCGTCCTCAGAAGAACACAGTCGGAAACGCACCGAACACCGTAAGACCTATGCAAACCAAGATGGGAAGTTCAAAGTATCAAATCATCAAGGAATTATTAGAGGTACATACTTATACGACCACTTTCATTTGTACATACCTTGTTAATCTCCGTGATTTGACTCAAACGCCGCAAGAGAGAAATCTGTGCCGCTTAGCCTTCCTTTTCTTCTCCTCCAATCTTGCCGGTTCTCGACCAAAGAAGGTTTGTTGAACCTCACATCCTCCAACAAGATGTCGGAAGCTATGTCCTCGACCGGTTCATCAAGGACCGCATTCCTCGACTATCCGTCAAGGAGTGGTTTCATCAATCTCCGGATCGCTTGTTTCAAGAATAACCATAAGGTCGCACACCACCACTCGAGTTCACAAACCTCGCAGCTACATTCTCAAGGCCCTCGAGCTTATCCACCTAAATCAAAGAACAAATTTGATTGGGTGAAGAAATCCTTTATCTAAAAAATTCGTACATATATGATTCCAAATGTTCTATTACCTCAAGGATTCATCTCCTTCAAGTGCCTCGTGGCACGACTCGGTCGGAACTAAGGTGGGGCGTTGATCCTCACCAGATTGTATGATTCGCAATCCGACCGATCGCAAAAGTAGAGCACGATTGGAAATCTGGTCTAATATATGTATACACATGGTAAAAGGAATTTTGATTAAATTACCTTAAGCCTTGCCGTCTCCTTCAATAGGAGTTACGGCTAAGATCTTGGGGCATTCACCTTTTCTCCAGTGCTCCCGACAAATCATCCCGACTCGATCTCTAATTTCCCGGGAAAGAGCTTTAATGTATGAAGAATAGACAGATTTTAAGGTAATACATTAATCAAATCAAAATACCGATCGAATTTATCTCAAAGACTTACCACCTTCTCGAGGTAGCTTCATCACGATCAAGGCACCAGAGCAGGAATGAGTCCGGAGCTTCAATGGGCTATCGGACGAAAGGTGAAATCCTTCACCACATGCCACGGTCGGGCCCTCGACTCAAGAAGTCATAGATGGCATCCGCCCATCTTTTGACTATCCTCGTCTTCTTTACTGGTTTCCTTCCACTTGGAGTTTTCACTTGCTCTAGTTCCGTGAAGTAGAGGCCATCGTCTTTGTAACCGCTATGTAAAACCAAGATTTTTTCCACGATTTACCACGAAGATTTCGCAGACATGAAGATGTACTCATCGGCCTTCCCGTCATGAAGATGCAATGTGCATTCCCGGAGAGTGCCTCGATTTCGCATGATTTTCTCATCACCATGCGGTAGAAATAACTAAAGAGCTTCAAGTTCGGTTGTATTCCTGTGTATGCCTCGCACAAATATGCTTGAAAATACTAATATTTGCGATCGAATTTAATAAATTCACCAATTCCACCCGTAATGTTCAAGAACGCGAGGAGGAATTTGTGTACCAGTAGTCTCAAATTTCACATTCGATGTAGGCAAGAAAAACAGGATTTCGCCATCTTCACGGCTCGAAAATGCTCTCCGATCGCGGGTCTCCAATTAATCGATTCCTATCTGGAGCATTCCCATCTTCGCCAAAGCCTCAAGCTTTTTCTTGCCCAATTCAAGGCAACCACTTTGTAATCTGCTCCGACATGGCGAAAATCCTCAAGAATGAGTAGCAAAAGTTGGAGACTTTGTGGTCGGAAGAACAGAAAAGACTCGGAGGATTTCTTGGCGAGAAGCTAAAGGATCGAAGGGATTTTGGAAGCATAAAAATTCTAAGAGCCCAAATGAGAGAAGATTTTATAAACTTCCGATACTTTCAAGGATTCCCACAAAGTCCAACCGACAAAAAGCTTTTTTGTTCAAACGACAGAGGAACTCTTCGCTTCCCAAGGCAAGTTCTCAACTTTAAAGTGAACACAGACCACTTCAGATACCACGACATTAAATGGGGTTCCGCCTGATACGATTTCATCGGGAAAAGGTATATACACGACCAGTTCATTTAAAGTTCGGGGGCTAGCTGACGAGGATTAAAACCTCTATGTATTATTTTAAATGCATAATAAAAGACCATACGTCTTCATGGTTGTAACCCCTAAGACTAACGACCTCCCTGGTCGTTAGTATTCAGAGGTTACTTATCGGGTACTCGCCTGATGAGGCTTTGTGCCTAATCCCGACCGATAACCGCCGAAATTATCGAATCGGTATTTCTTATCGTATGATGAATGGAACACGTGTTATACGCTCCAAACCATGCGATGGTACAACCCCGAGACACCGACTATTAACCACCCTACGGTTAAGCTTTTCACAAGCAATCGCAAGGAAGTTAGCACATTGCTAACTTCTCTCCGCTCCGACCAACAGCACGCTTCACCAGGGACGCCTTCTCTAGGAGTAACTTGCCATCTCTTCTGGAAGTTATTTAAAGGTGAAACACGTAAGACTAAGAAGGCACAAGGGACAAGAAGGAGACGATAGGCGACACACAAAATAAGGCCAAGGCAAAGATATGCACGAAGCCTAAGCGGTGGAATTAGAAGCTAGATAATCACCTTAGACTCATGTTCTAAGTCCGATTGTCTTGTTACATTCCTCCATTCATGTAATTCAGGTAGTACTTAGCCACATCTTGTAAATCCAGTTCATATCAATAAAGAGCGACCCCCATTCCATTCCAGGATATTCCACGTCATTTTCCTCGTTTATTTTCGTAAGATCGGCGATTCGATCGTCGACACTACGACACGTGACAATTTTAGAGTGTCTAAAATTGGATTGGATTGAATTTTGTAACCTACTGTATAAACCCATGTATTGGGAGCCGCACGTGGGGGTTTACGTGTATACGTTGGATGGGATTAAAGGGCTATCGGGTGTAGGGCTAGTTGATGAGGTGCCGACGTGGTTGGGCGGCTGCATAAAAAAGATGCGGCTGCATTGATTAGGGAGGGTTGCTGCTTTGAAGAAAGAAGGTGTAGCGGCTGGGATTCAAGAAGTGTTGGCTACTGGAGATGTGTTGGCCATGTTTTTGGTGATTAGATGCTTTTCTGTGTGATCATGATGATGTATTAGAGAAAAACATCTTTTGGTTGAGTTAATGAGATGGTGGCCGTGAGGGCTTTTGGCGGCTGTGTGTGCCCCTGTGCTTGTGCGTGAACTTCAACATCTATACACGAGACAAGAAGCAGAGACAGGCCTTTGACTACCCATGTTTTGCTTTTCGCATGATCTCCAGTAAACTGCCAACGGCGGCTAGCGTTTTTGCTGTTGTGCGATGGAGATGGTTTTTGCTGTTGGGCATTGAGTTAATAAAAAATCACTGTGAAGACGTGCGACTGTGTTTGGTCATGCAAGATTGCTACGTGATTGATGGTTTGCTGTTGGAGTACGATTTCCAGAAAAGAAAATCGCCACAAGGACTGCGGCAGCTGTGACTTTTCAGATCGTGCGTGAGGGTCTTGGCATCAGAAGAAGCGGCAACCGTCGCGGCGGCGTTGGTCGGCGACTTCTTTCTTTGCGGTTGTAAGTGTTGTGGTGTTTTGGCCGAACGCGCGTCGTTGGCGTCCATGAGCGTCTTGGCGCAGAAGACAATGGGGCAATCTTTGGTGATTCCTCGTGATTGATGCACGTGATTCCTTCTTTAAGATTAGATGCGAAATGTTATAAATAGCGCTGGTATTCAATATGAGACCAATAAATTAATATATGTACACAAAGTATAGGTGGTGAATATGCAAATAACCCCTTATAACAATAGGGAATAACACACTATACATATATCTCTAACACCCCCTTAAACTCATGGTGGATCAACAACACTGAGTTTGGAGAGGTAGAAGCCGTGCTGTACTCGAGTCTGGGCCTTCGTGAAGAAATTCGCTATCTGAAACTCTGAAGGCACATACTGAAGAGCAATCACCTGATCATGCACACAAGATCTCATGAAGGAAGCATCAACACCAATATGCTTGGTGAGCTCATGCTTCACAGGTCACTGAACACTTGATAACACTGTCTCGTCGACAAGAGAGGAGTTGGTGTAGTAATGAAACACCAAAATCCTCAAGTAACCACCGTAGCCAAGTAATCTCTGCTGTCAAGAGAGCCATAGCTCGCAACTCACCTCTGACTCGAACGGGACATCTGCAGTCTGTTTCTTCGTCTTCCAGGCAATGAGCGAACCACCAAGAAAAACACAGTAAGCAGAAATAGACCGGCGATCAGAGGGATCGCTGGCCCAAGTAGCATCCGAATAAGCCTGAAGCTGTAACGAGTTGGAACGTGGAAAGAAGAGACGGCGAGAGATAGTCCCACGAAGGTATCACAGAACTCGAAGAAGGTGGCTGTAGTGGACCTGAGTGGGATAGAGACGAACTGACTCAGAATGTGGACTGGATAAGTGATATTTGGACGAGTAACAGCAAGGTAGACAAGACTCTCAACAAGATGACGATAGCGAGTCGGATCAGAAAGAGGCTCGCCATCAGAGGGTCGGAGGTGAACATTGAGCTCCATGAGAGTCTCAACAATACGCTGATCAGTGAGAGAGGCGCGATCAAGAAGATCCTGAATATACTTCTCTTGGGACATAAAGAAACCATCTGGAGTGAAAGTAACCTCAATCCCAAGGAAGTAACAAAGAGGACCAAGATCCAACGTAAGGAACTGCTCACTAAGACGAGCCTTGACAAATGCAATGTACTCAGAATCATCTCCAGTAATGATCATATCATCAACATACAGAAGAAGAAGAGTCCGACCACGAGACGAAGTGTGGACAAAGAGCGCAGGATCATGATCACTAGCGGAAAAGCCAGCAGTAGTGACCACAGAGGAGAAGCGCTCAAACCAAGCACGAGGGGTTTGCTTAAGGCCATAGAGAGAGCGGCAAGGCTGCATGCACCATGCCCTCGAGAATGAATACCCAGGTGGCGGCATGCATGTAGACCTCCTCACGCAACTCGCTATTAAGAAAGGCATTCTTGACATCAAGCTGAGAAACAGACCAGTGGCAAACAGACGCCACCGAAAGCTGAGTGCGGACAGTGGTCATGTGGGCCACAGGAGCAAAAGTCTCGTCGTAGTCACAACCATGCTCTTGCTGGAAGCCACGAGCAATAAGACGCACCTTATAGCGCTCAAGAGAGCCATCAGAGCGAGTCTTAATCTTATAGACCCACTTACACGTGATGGAACGAGAGTGAGATTGAAAAGGAACAAGATCCCAAGTACCAGTACGCTCGAGGACAGCAATCTCCTCGGCCATGGCATGCTGCCACTCAGGGTGAATAACAGCATCCCGGTAGGAGACAGGCTCATGAATAGCTGCACCAGCAAAAGCAAAATGGGCAGGGGGCCAAATCGACTGGCGATCGCGGAGAGCATAGCGAGGAGAAGATGACCCATTATGGGAAGATGGAGCATCAGGAGAAGATGGAACATCAGGAGAAGATGGCTTATCTGGAAGATCCTCAATACGAGGTCGACGGGTGTAGAAGAGAGGGGGAGGAGTCGGAGGAGCTGCAGAAGACGAAGCAAGTGGCGACAACGGCGGAGAGGCCACAGGAGGAATATGTGGAGACTCAGTGGGACGGGTGGACGAGGGCAAGATAGATATAGGTGTATCTGGAAAGGTCAAAAAAGACAGAGACTCCATAGAGGAAACCGAAGGAGAGGCAGGACGTGGGTAGAAGGGACGAGACTCATCGAAAGTCACATCCCGAGAAATCCGCATCCGTCGATGTAAGATCGAGGAGGCCGACTAGAGGGGGGGGGTGAATAGGCGTTTTAAAAACTTCTTTGGCTAAAACCGATTTCTAATGCGGAAGCTAATACAAATACGGTTTTGCACAATTAAAGCCTAAATCAACTAGGTTCAACTGAGTGCACCAACAATATGGGACTATATAAATGATAGCAATCATACACATACAATTAAGCAATTAAATACAAGTAATGTAAATTGCACAATGTAAACAAACCACAAATGACACGGCGATGTTTTCCCGTGGTGATCAGAGACTTGCTGGTCTCCCCTAATCCACGTTGAGGCAAGCCCAAACTAATTGGACCGGCTCCACGAATTGAGCACCCGCCTCCGAGGTAAGTCCAACCACTTGGACCGGTTCCAAACCGAACCAGCACCTCGCTCCACTAGGGTTGCTCTTTCCTCCACTCCAGAGATGGCGAGCACCACACCACTCAGAAACCGCCCGGGTCTTCTCACAACCTTCTTTGAGAAGCTCACCGGCGCAACGACGCCACCATGCCGTCTAGGTGTCGGCAAACACCAAGAGTAACAAGTCTCCAACGCTCACTTGAACCAATCAAGTGTCTAAACTCAAATGGATACGAAATCCACAACCTAAGGCAACATATGCACTTAGGGTTTGCTCTCTAACCTCACTAAGTGCAACACATGCACAAAAGAGAATGAGAGGCTTGCTCTTTGCTCAAAGGAAAGTCTAGGGGCACCAGCACATAACCAGCAACCTCTCCCAACCGGCCAAGGTGGCTATATATAGCCCACACACAAAAACTAGCCGTTGGGGAAAGATTCCAGAGAATCTGGACGAAATCGGTCTGACCACTATATAATGGCCGGTCTGACCGCCCTTAGCTCCAACGGCAATAAAACTAGCCGTTGAGCTCACAGCCGGTCTGACCGCCAACTAATGGCCGGTCAGACCGCCCAATAAACACCGTTCTGACCACTCTACAAAAAGTGGCTAAGGACCAAAAAAGCATTTCTTTGAAAAAAGCTGACCGGGTCTCCTGACCCGGAGGTCCAGTCAAACCGCACCAACAACGCCGGTCAGACCGATACACAAGCGGTCAGACCGCCAGCAGCCAACAAGTGCATTTTGATTTTTCCACAACTCAAATTTCAAAAACACATTTTGCTAATTTGATGCAAGATGCACACAAGGTCAAAGACAAGACTCTCAGTAAGTTGCAAAACACATTTGCCAACTTTTAGAATCAATGCCCCAAATTGCATTCCACTTCAACTATATTTGCAAAACACATTTGCCAAATTGACGCGCGATGCAAACAAGGATTTAAGTGAGATTCTCAACAAGTTGCAAAACACATTTGCTAACTTATAGAATCACACTACAAGGAATAAGGTACATGGACTTACACCATTTGCAAAACACATTCGCAAACTTTAAGTCACATGCTACAAGGGTTATCCATGAGCCACAACTATTTGCAAAACACATTCGCAAATATTGGCAACATGTTAAGATGAGCTAGAGCAAACACAATGAGCTATCAACACATGACTAACTCAAGCTACTAGTAAAAGACCCCTCTTAATAGTACGACAACCTATACTAGCAATTCGGTCTTCCAACCAAACACCGAGACCGGTAAAAGACTAGGAACAAATCCTTAGCCCTAGCTAGTCATACCTTTGCCCTAGCAACTTCTTGAAGCTTGATGACGCACATCCTTGCTTCAACTCCGGGTTCTTGACTTGATGTTCATCAACACATGATGACATCCTTTGCTTGCCCTTCATCAACACATGATGAAGCTTCTCTTGACTTGATCAACACATGATCGTATCTTCTTCATGAACATCATCGACACACGATGATTTCCTTCATCTTGAACTTGATGCGCATCAACACATAATGCATCCTTTACACCAAGCTCTTGACTTGATGACCATCAACACATGATGTCATCCTAAATTGTCAACCTCATGGAACATAACCTATTTCATCCAACTCATAGAAAATGTTAGTTCCAACAATATGATTATCATTAATTACCACACCACACCATACCATTAACTCATAATGGTGGGACAAGATACCACAATCTTTCCCTCTTTGGTAATTGATGATAATCACTTCAATTGCAAGTAATTGAATATAGAATGGTATGAGTATATAACCACTACACAAGTTATATATACTCAAAGGATATATGAGCACACAAGTCTCATATACACACATGAATATATTAACTACACAAGTTAAATATATTCAAGGATATGTGAGTGCACATGAATAACACAAGTTATGTTATACTCACATATAAGTATATTTAGACTACACAAGTCTTATATACTCATATGAATATATTAACTATGCAAGTTAAGTATATCCACAAGATATGTTTCAAAGTAAAGATCCCAATTATGTGGAAACAGAAATATGGATCAATACTAATGAAACCTCAAAATATAGAATGAACTCCCCCCATATGTGTGCATACATAAATATGTAGTAAGAACATATGCACATATTTAGGTTAATTCTTTTGGTGAAGTTCAACCTATATTTTGGATCCGAGGAATGCAACAGGGTATAAGAATACAAAGTAGAATGCATACCTCTTTTGTTCTTTATATCCAAACGAGACTAATCATGAGATATAACAATAAGAGAGTTAGTCTCACAAATAGATTTGCCATTATAAATGCATACCTGTTTGGATTTTCCTTTTGTTTATCAATGAATTTGATTTGTCATTAATCACATACATGCCTTCATGATTATCACGTTTATATCCAATTGAGACTAAACAATAAGAGTATCAATAAACATGTTAGTCTCACAAATGCATTTGCCATTAATCACCAAAACACTCCATTAACATATAATGGCGGGCTAGATTCTTCAATCTCCCCCTTTTTGGTGATTAATGACAAATCTATTATCAATAACAATATTTGGATAATCATCAACATAAGATAGGAATTTAAAACTATTGAACTATAATCATGCAAGATACTAAGCAATTTGAATTATCTTTGAATTATCTTCTTTAGGCATTATGCATGAAAAGGTGATAACGACATAACTCGAGAGAGTCCAAAACTCTCCCTATGGCAATATATGCCTTAAAGGTGAAAGCACGAGGGAATCCAAATATATTGATCATATAAACATTCTCCCCCTTTGACATTAAGCACCAAAAAGCCAAAACAAACTCAAGCCAATAAACAGATAGAGCAGAAGAAAGAGCTTGGCAAAAGAACTCATTTTATTTTGGACAAAGTTACCATTTTCTTTGTGCCATTGCTTGGTCACGGGTGGTCAGACTGCTGCCCTAGTCGGTCGGACCGCCAGAAGGGCTTCGACAGATCACGGTCGACCGTCAAAGTCATAGTGACCAAAGAACAGTCTTGATTGAAAGTCAATTTTTGATCAAGAGCTAATGGCACAAACTCTTCTTTGATGGCCTAAAAGAGTAAAGCAAGTTGAATACAGGCCAACTAGGAGATTAAAAGAGGAGAGAAACTTGATTTGAAACACATTCAAATAAGAACCAAATGAGAAGAAACTCCCCCTAAATATATGCACAAGGATAAGAGACGACACCCATTGCATATAAGAGGATTTTTAGGAAATTTTGACGGAGTTTCCTCTGAACAATTGGTCCAAGGAGCATGACAATAGATAATCAATATATGAATATCGTGCAACACCAACAAGATATAATTACAAACACAATATGGACAAGGATATTTAATGAAGCATAATCCATAACAATCATTCAACCATTTAGCATGCACAAGTCTTGGATGAGAAACAAAAGATTGCATAACACATAGCATAAGACATTAATCATTTCATCATCCAAAAGCAATAAAACATCCAAGGTTTATAAGCTTACATGAGATATTACAAGAATAATACATAAGCTTATCCATACAGATCAAGGTCTATCGACCTAAATACGAAAACTAATCATCTAGGAGAGAGGAGCGCCTGACGAAGACGAAGGATGATCTCCCCGCTGAGTGAAGGATGGAGGGCGCTGACCACAACCGAACCTCTGATAGGCAACTGGCAAGCGCTGCTCCTGATACTCAGTGAGTCTCTCATCCATGCGAGTCACTCTCACGTTTAGATCCTCAATCATAGTCCAGGTCTCTACATGCCTCTGAATAGACTCTGCATGCAAAGTGTCTACACTGGTCTGAAGGCGAGCAAGAGCTACCAGAATTGCATCCTGATCCTGATGACCCTGCACTGGATGACTCTGAGACGACGATCCCTGTCCCTGAGACTAAAGAGGAGCTAGAGGAGACACCTGAGGTGGAGGAGGAGTCTGAGGAGGAGGATCTCTTGGTCTGTACTCCTTATGCTCCATATCAAGAGGGAGATCAAAAGTAGTCATTCTCTTAATAAGCTTCATGATGTAGGGAGCAAAATAGATAGTCTTGTTCTTATCTCCCTTAGAGGTAGCAATCTCCCTGATAATAAGATCAATGACATCAAATTTAGTGCCTTCCATAATGCACTTAACTACATTCCAAACTCTCCCATGAATCTCATCATTGTTCCTACTCCTAGGGAAGAAAGTAGCTCTCATTATCCTGTTAACAATACTGGGGAGAGGGAGCAGTCCAGTTACCTTCCCAACAGTGTAAGGATGATTCTGATCATAGTATTCATCTACTTGAGTGAGAGCTAAGCATTCTTGAACATGTATGTTTATCCCATCTGACTCCCTTAAATTTAAAGCTAGCATGAAATCATTCTTGGAGGCTTCAAATTTTTCATGTCCCGACATCCAAACAAGATGATCATGCTCAGGGGATACATAGACTGTTGCATAGAATTGTCTAATGACCTTGGCATGAAAGTTGCAACTCAGAGAGACCAAAGAATCTAAGCCTACTCTTCTGAACAGACGGAATAAACCATTGTAGACTGGATTCTGCCCTAGATAACTCCACTTCACAAATCTATGATTAGCATATTTCTTTTGATTATAAATGATATGATAGACATTTTGTTGAAACATAGTGTGAAACATCCCCATGGTTGCATCTCTTTGGAATCTAAACTGGTTGATGTATCGTAAAGCTATATACCTTTTACTTTTAATCTTGGACACATCTAATCCAATGAAAGGAGTTGGATCCGGAGCTACCTCCTCATCCTCATTCTCATCATCATCATCTGACCCTTCAAAATTCTCATCGCTGTCGCTCGCTGTTCTTTCCACTTCTACATCATGCATTTGCTCGTCTGCTTTCTCAGGAAAGTCTTCAACAGACGGAGGAGGTTGGGACGGTCGACCAGCTGTAATTTTGTGCGGCATGGTCACTGCGAAGGAATAGCAAAGAATTGTTAAAGGAATTATCGTGGAATGAATCAACAAGTTATTCAATTATGCCATTCCTCATTTCTCTGTCACGGGCGGTCAGACCGCCAGGATGGGCGGTCAGACCGCCACTGACAGAGGGACACTGATTTGGGGAAAAACCCAAATCTGCAATGTAGGAGTAATGACATATTGAATACATGTTCTTACACTCCTAATCCACTTGTAGGTCAAGGGTTTTCACCAATTTTGACAAAGATAGGGCACATGCAAGATAAACCCTAGAAATTGGGGGGGGGGAAATCACAATGTGGATAGATTTGCAAGTAAAGAGTTAAGGGATTACCAAGATAATGAGATGAGGAATCCGAGGAGATGAAGCCTTGAGGCAATTAGGGATCAAACTTGTCGGATTTTGACAAAAACTCCCTCACCTAGGGTTTCAAGATTTGAGAGAATGAGTTAACCAAAACTCAATCTAATTGGAGGAATGGAGAGAGGAGGTGAAGGGGAACACAAGGATTACCTCAAAGAACGAAGGCCACGGCTGGAGAAGGAGATCTGGGCCAGGAAGAAATGGCGGCCGGGAGCAATAGAGAGAGAGCAGGAGCCTTTCGGGTGGAGGAAAAGAGAAGTAGAGAGAAAAACGGTTCAGGAGAAGTTATAAGTCCTCCACGCGAAATTGGTCAGACCGCTGGGCATGGCGGTTCGACCGTTGAGGCTGGCGGTCAGACCGCTGGGTTTGGCGGTTAGATCGGTTAAGGCCTGAAACTCACAACAGATTTGGCACATGATTTTGGGAATAGATTGAATTGTTGTACATTGCTCCAAGTTTTCACACAATCAATCAATTAAACATCTTTGGAGCATTTCCAACTTATATAGCCCTTTAAACTCCAAGTATTAAATAATTTTTATGAATTAATCCTTTATTTTTGCAAATGAAATCTCATTTTCAAGAACTTTCTCCAAAAGATCCAAATTGAGCAATTAATGGTATTTCAAGCAACCAATCGCATGTATGAGTTATTAATACCATTATGGACCTATTCATGTGAATAATCTTGGCTCAAATGGCAAAACTCACTTAAGTGCTAGAAAGTGACCTTTTAGGTCAAACTAGAATTTTGGATGAATTTCAAAATCAAATAACTTTTGATAGGTTGACCTTTTGAGAAACTTTTGAATACCAAAAATGTTTAGAATAGCCAACTCTAGGTTTTTCCTTTTGGGACGATTTTCAAATTCCTTTTAGAATAGATTTTACATAGAGTTCTAGTTTAGGTCAAAAACAAGAAACTATGATCTACAATTTTGGCTAGAAACTCATTTTCACTTAAAATAGGTTTTTCTTGAGCCAAAACCTTTGGGAAACCTTTGAAAAGCATTTGTATACATTTTGCAACTAATTTTTCAAAGGATTACTAATAGTTATGAAATTTTTGACTTTTGGCTAAAAGGCTTATTTTTTAAAAACATAACTAGCACTTAATTTCTTTGGGCACATTTAGAGATGCGATATATATGGTTATGATTTAGCACTCCCCCTTAATGTGCCACTACTATCTTGCTCAAGATTCAATAAACAAGATTTAGCACAAGAGCAAGAACAACCCTTTCAAGATTTTACATGAATGCAACCTACACAAGGCATAAGGGCTAGATACTTCAACGTAAATACTTGTTACCGAGATAGCATTGGTTTATGATATGAATTGATTTTCCTCAAGCTTGGCTCCATATTTTCATATGATGGAATCCACCTCTTTATGAGTGAGCCAAACCTCCAATGCTTCTCTAAGTACCTATTTAACATTTAAGCTCCTTTTGGTACCCACACTCGGTTGGGTCCTTGAATGTTAGTCACAATAGATTTGGGCACCCAAATGGCCCTAACAATAGTCTTATGTGAGCTAACATTCCTAGCAAACACATTGCCATATTTATCCTTCCTAAGCAAATAATGATTATTATAAATAATTAGCTTAGGAGTGATACCTTTGGGACATTCCTTACTAAAATATCCTTTCTTCCGGCAATTGTAGCAAGTAGGGCTTTTGCTTTCCCTTGATATCTTCTTATCTTGCTCAATTCCAGCTTGCCTCTTCTTTGAATGTCTTGACTTGACATCCTTTTGATTTGGGCACACCGAGGCAATGTGACCATTCTTCTTGCATCCAAAGCACTTGACATTTTTGAATTGTCTTCCATTTTGCTTTGGGATGCTCTTCACTTTCTTCTTGGTGGTGAAACCAAGTCCTCCCTTGTCATTTTTCTTATTAGGGCACACGGAGGAAATGTGACCTTTCTCATGATAATTAAGGCACTTAATATTCTTCGTGTGTCTTGCATTGTGCCTCATCTTGCTATTTTCCTTCTTCTTCTTGGGAGTAAAACCAATACCACTCTTATCTTGCAAGCATATTTGTTTGCTCAATATTTCATCGAGAGTGGCCTTCCCTTTATAGCTTCTTTCCAAGTCAATCTTCAATTTTGTGACTTGGGCCTTGAGCTCATTATTTCCCTCTACAAGGTTAGTATCACAAGACATAGAGGAAATAGAAGCATTTAATTTTGAGCAACAAGGCATATCAATTAAATCATCACAAGAAGTGGATACATTAATTTTAGATGAATTGCAAGAGGTAGGAGCAATACAAAGCAAATCATCTAATAGATCACATGTAATCCCTATATCCACTTTAGAGCTAGTATAACTTTTAAGAAGGAGGGTTTCATGTTCATTCTTTAAAACATCATAATTATTTTGAAGCAAGTTAAATTCTTTTTTCAAAACTTTGAATTTTGAAACATTTTTTTTCCATAAAAACATTTTGCTCTTCTAGCATATCAATCAACTCATCATATGAAGGCTCATCATTATCATAATCATTATATACCTTCTTTTTACCTTTTGCCATAAAGCAATGAGGCGATGTTGATGGAGTTGAGGATTCATCATTGTCGGAGCTAGAGGTTGAGCATTCTTTTCCCGACGTCCATTCTTCTATGCAATCATCACTAGTGGAAGTGGACCTTTCATAATATTCTTGAAGATGGGTCCACATCTCATGAACGTTCTTGAGATCGCATGTGGCATCAAACACATCTACACTCAAAGCACTAAATAAGGTGTTAATTGCTTAAGCGTTGAGATGTAGGCATTTCTCTTCCTCATTTGTTGGAGCAAATTGATCCAATAGAGGAGAAAAGCCAACATCTACAATCCGCCATATATTTAGGTCTATGGCCTTAAAATAACATGACATCAAATTTAGGTGCTTCACCAAGGTGTACTAAATCTCTAGTCGCCATCGTTTACTCTCTAGACGGTTAAGTCTAATAAAATGAGAGACCAAGCTCTGATACCACTTGTAAGATCAAGGAGGCCGACTAGAGGGGGGGTGAATAGGCGTTTTAAAAACTTCTTTGGCTAAAACCGATTTCTAATGCGGAAGCTAATACAAATACGGTTTTGCACAATTAAAGCCTAAATCAACTAGGTTCAACTGAGTGCACCAACAATATGAGACTATATAAA
Organism: Phyllostachys edulis; assembly: GCA_036346405.1. Lineage (NCBI taxonomy): Eukaryota > Viridiplantae > Streptophyta > Magnoliopsida > Poales > Poaceae > Phyllostachys > Phyllostachys edulis. Next base: position 101,781,265 of record CM070550.1, read on the forward strand.
TGATAGCAATCATACACATACAATTAAGCAATTAAATACAAGTAATGTAAATTGCACAATGTAAACAAACCACAAATGACACGGCGATGTTTTCCCGTGGTGATCGAAGACTTGCCGGTCTCCCCTAATCCACGTTGAGGCAAGCCCAAACTAATTGGACCGGCTCCACGAATTGAGCACCCGCCTCCGAGGTAAGTCCAACCACTTGGACCGGTTCCAAACCGAACCAACACCTCGCTCCACTAGGGTTGCTCTTTCCTCCACTCCGGAGATGGCGAGCACCACACCACTCAGAAACCGCCCGGGTCTTCTCACAACCTTCTTTGAGAAGTTCACCGGCGCAACGACGCCACCACGCCGTCTAGGTGTCGGCAAACACTAAGAGTAACAAGTCCCCAACACTCACTTGAACCAATCAACTGTCTAAGCTCAAATGGATACGAAATCTACAACCTAAGGCAACACATGCACTTAGAGTTTGCTCTCTAACCTTACTAAGTGCAACACATGAACAAAAGAGAATGAGAGGCTTGCTCTTTGCTCAAAGGAAAGTCTAGGGGCACCAGCACACAACCAGCAACCTCTGCCAACCGGCCAAGGTGGCTATATATAGCCCACACACAAAAACTAGCCGTTGGGGAAAGATTCCAGAGAATCTGGACGAAATCGGTCCGACCGCCATGTATTGGCAACATGTTAAGATGAGCTAGAGCAAACACAATGAGCTATCAACACATGACTAACTCAAGCTACTAGTAAAAGACCCCTCTTAATAGTATGACAACCTATACTAGCAATTCGGTCCTCCAACCAAACACCGAGACCGGTAAAAGACTAGGAACAAATCCTTAGCCCTAGCTAGTCATACCTTTGCCTTAGCAACTTCTTGAAGCTTGATGACGCACATCCTTGCTTCAACTTCGGGTTCTTGACTTGATGTTCATCAACACATGATGACATCCTTTGCTTGCCCTTCATCAACACATGATGAAGCTTCTCTTGACTTGATCAACACATGATCGTATCTTCTTCATGAACATCATCGACACACGATGATTTCCTTCATCTTGAACTTGATGTGCATCAACACATGATGCATCCTTTACACCAAGCTCTTGACTTGATGACCATAAACACATGATGTCATCCCAAATTGTCAACCTCATGGAACATAACCTATTTCATCCAACTTATAGAAAATGTTAGTTCCAACAATATGATTATCATTAATTACCACACCATACCATTAACTCATAATGGTGGGACAAGATACCACAATCTTTCCCTCTTTGGTAATTGATGATAATCACTTCAATTGCAAGTAATTGAATATAGAATGGTATGAGTATATAACCACTACACAAGTTATATATACTCAAAGGATATTTGAGCACACAAGTCTTATATACACACATGAATATATTAACTACACAAGTTAAATATATTCAAGGATATGTGAGTGCACATGAATTAAACAAGTTATGTTATACTCACATATAAGTATATTTAGACTACACAAGTCTTATATACTCATATGAATATGTTAACTATGCAAGTTAAGTATATCCACAGGATATGTTTCAAAGTAAAGATCCTAATTATGTGGAAACAGAAATATGGATCAATACTAATGAAACCTCAAAATATAGAATGAACTCCCCCCATATGTGTGCATACATAAATATGTAGTAAGAACATATGCACATATTTAGGTTAATTCTTTTGGTGAAGTTCAACCTATATTTTGGATCCGAGGAATGCAACAGGGTATAAGAATACAAAGTAGAATGCATACCTCTTTTTTTTCTTTATATCCAAACGAGACTAATCATGAGATATAACAATAAGAGAGTTAGTCTCACAAATAGATTTGTCATTATAAATGCATACCTGTTTGGATTTTCCTTTTGTTTATCAATGAATTTGATTTGTCATTAATCACATACATGCCTTCATGATTATCACCTTTATATCCAATTGAGACTAAACAATAAGAGTATCAATAAACATGTTAGTCTCACAAATGCATTTGTCATTAATCACCAAAACACTCCATTAACATATAATGGCGGGCTAGATTCTTCAGTCGACCAACAGGATCCCAGCATTGATAGCCCTTATGCTCGGCACTGTATCCCAGAAAGACACACTCAACAGACTGAGCGGTTAGTTTGGTGCATTCTCGAGGGGCGAGGAGAACGTAGCAAACGCAGCCAAATGCATTTAAGGGCGAGTAGTCGAAGGAGACCACAGAGACGCTCAATAGGGATCGCACCCTGAAGAGCAGAAGAAGGCTGGATGTTGACGAGATAGGTGGCAGTGGAAATAGCCTCGGCCCAAAAGTGAGGTGGAATAGAGGTGGGAATCATCAGTGCACGAGTCGACTCAAGGAGGTGACGATGCTTGCGCTCAGCGACACCATTCTGAGCATGAGCACCAGGACAAGAGAACTGAGCGAGAGTGCCCTGCTCAGCAAGGAAGCTGCGTAGGTAACGAGAGAGGTACTCACCAGCAGAGTCAGCACGAAAGACACAAATAGGAGTGGAGAACTGTGTGCGGACCATAGTGGCAAATTGTTTATAGATAAACAAGGCCTCGCTACGAGAAGACATGAAATATATCCAAGTGTGGTGAGAGAAATCATCTATAAATCTTAACTACTATAATTCTGAGTTTACCCCGCGCAGCGGCTAATCGTTCACCTCCCCCGCACAGCGATCGTCCCCCCTACCCCCCACCCTCCACACCAAACCGCCTCACACGCCGTCAAATCGCCGCAAGCGCACGCGCATCCCCGGATCCCCCGGCGCCCACTTCTTCGTCCCCCCCGCACGCTTCTTCGTGCTAACCGCCGACGGCTCCCCATCTCTCTCCCCTCACCAGCCCCCCGTCTCTCTCCACCTCGCCGCCTCTCCCCTCCTCCATCTCGTCGGCGGATGTCGGCCGGTCCCCACCGTCCCTCTCCTCCCAGCCCCCTGCTTTACCCCGTCGTGGTGTTCCCATCTCAATCCCGGCTAGATCCACCGCCAACTGGTCGTCTCCCAGCCGGATGACACCCAGATCCGATGCGAGGAGATCCTCAAGAGCTGCCGCGAGGAGAGTCTGCTGAAGAAGCACCGCGATAGCCTCCCGCCCTCCGTGGCCGTCGCCTCCTTCTCGTCTTCCTCCGGTGAGCCGACACTTCCCAGATCCGGCACGCCACATCAGGCCGTCGCCGTCTAGATTTGTCTTGGTTGGTGTTCGTTTGTGATGATTTGAGCTTTTTGTCGCTTGCCTTCTCCTCACCCGCAGCCCCCCTTCTCGACCTCTCCCCTTCCCTCAACTCGGGGAAAGCCATATCCATGCCGGCAAGCTCGGGGAAGATCGGATCACTGGCGAGCTAAGGGACAGCCGGATCCGGCGCCGACGAGTGCAGCCACTGTGATGATCCCTCATGCCTCGGCCGCATCTTTATATTGTGATGTTCGTACACAGGAGGCTCTGTGGAGGCAGCCACGGGCGACCTCACCGGTTGGCAAGAGCGGCATGCCGTGCTCATGCTCTCCAAGGCCAAGGTGGGTTTCCCGCGGATCTCGACTTGTTATCGTCCACTTATGCTTCCTATCCCTAAAAGATGGTTCTGAACTGTCAAGTGCTTCGTGTAGGAACTCGCCAAGATCCGGTACGATCTATGCCCACACCACATGAAGGATAAGCGATTCGAGGATATACTTCTGCCGCCAAGAGCTACACCTCACCGTAAGCTCTTATTGTTAGAAGTTTTCACATATGTGCATTGTTCCAGTCGCAGAGCTCAATTAGCTTCCTCCGTATCGACCCACTATTGATCCATTTGTAAAATTATCCACATGAATTAATATGGAAAACAGACTAACTTCAGAATAGCATCTCACTTTGGTTTTGTAAAAAATAATTAGCACATGTAGCCCATGCGCTTCCTTGATATCCATCCAAGCAATTCCAAATCCTAACATAATTATCTCCGTTGTGGATAGAATAATTTTTCGGTCCTTGTACATGTTTATTTAGCAAAAGGGATATGCATCTGAAGAAACTGTATTATGTCAAATATGAGTTTCAGAGCTTTATACATTGAGCAAAAGGATTTGCATGATTATGTCTCAATGTTTTTTATATATAAAAATGCATAGATAACTCAAGAAAAATAACCCTCCATGATTGATCTCAAAGATGTAATCATTAAGTTGTCTTGTAGGGTTCTCTTGACATGCAGCCATGTTGCTAAACAAAAATGCAGAAGTTTCAGAATTCAAGCTAACATAATAGGCAATCATGTATGGTGGTAGACCAAAAATTTTAGTTAGTTTCTCTGCAGCCTTGCGCAATATTTTCTATCAGCTATTCTCGTTAACAAGCCATGTAGACTTGAGAACCGAGATAGATTGTTGTTTGATGTACAATGGTCAGATATACTTCAGCTCCAGTTGCTATAGGATATTCTTCTTCTCTCCTAGCATGGATTTTTTTTACAGCATCAACATGTGAAACACATGTTCTGTTTTTATAGGTATGAGTTATGTGCCATACAAAAAGAAAAGGTAAGAAGAATGGAGATAAAAAACGGGAAGCCAAAAGATGTGATTACTGTTGAGGTGGAGATGCAAGAATCAAAATGCAGTAGAGAATCTTAAACATTATCAGTTGATTCAGAATCTCAAGATTCATAATTAACGTCGCTGAAAGCATATTAGGTAATGTTGGGAGTACTATCAAATTGATGTTTAGTTTATTCTTTCAATCTTTCTTTAGAGCTCATATTTCCAGCTTGAGTTACCTGTGCTTCAAAACTATGCAAGTTTTCCAAATGCATGGGCAGAGTGTGCAATCGACTTTCCGGTCGATGGAGTAATCCGCCGAGTGTGCTATCGTAATGTTTGTATATGTAGTAATACAATATTGAAATCAAGGAATTTTTATGCAGCACACAGCATTTGCTAATAGTTTAACATAGCAGATGTAAAGTTCATAAGTATTGTGTTTATTTTTGTGCAGTTTCTTCCCTTCATAGTGTTTCAGACATTCACAGCTTTCTGTTTGCACAACTCCGTTGTTCTCGTTGAAATTTGACTTAAAATTCTGCACAAGATCAGTAGCATTTGTTAGCCATGTTGAGTCCATTTTATTCTAAATGCCCTTATTTATGTGAAGGCAGTCGCTGTATTTCTTTTAAAGATATTGAACATCCTGTTCTGTGAGAGTTAGTTGTAGACTTGTAGCTTTATGTTTTTCCTTTATTTGCAAACACCAAGATGGAGGACTTAACTTTCTAAGAAGTGGCTTTTATGTGCCAGAGATGAAATGAGACCCAATATTTTAATTACAGTAAAATATATATTAAAAAACCAATGATTATTTTCTAATGATGGCATAGTATCCCAGTGTTATGTGCTATAGAGCTATTTGAATGAATGGAGCACAGGATGCTATAATACGAGTCAAAATGTTACAGCAGAACCATTATGGTTAACATGGTAATTTGAGCCCTAGCTCTTGATTAGTCTGTAAGTGGAATAAGACCATTGCAACCGTAGCCAAGTTCGAGGCTTTCATCATTTGCAGATCATGTGGTCTGCATATGTACTTCATAATATTCGGTGTTACTTCAAGAAAAATGATGCATCTAGGCTTGAAAGCTATTTATGCAATTAATTGGCAGCATGTCCATGATAGAAAGAGATCCACTTGAAATAACCTCGAGAATTTGAATAAATTTATAGATTGTTAATGTAAAAAGATGTGGGAATGAATCTGGGATGGCCATATAGTGACATGCTAAATTACTGTTACAATAGTTCATAGTTCTTCTGTTGTGCCATAATTTAAGTATCTTTTATAGATGATTCATGCTGATATTGTTTATGTATATCTCGTATTAGGCAATCTATTTTTCCTTGTTTTTTATCCATTTTCGTGACATACCAGAGCCACTATCAATGAAGCCTTTCAAACTCAATTGCGCTTTTTTTTTTATTTTTGTGAATATTAAATGAATATACACTTGCAGAATATCTGCTTGCATATGCCGCTCCAAGAAGGCATCCGTATCTCGTGTTGTTGAGAATAACTTCTATGCTTCTAAAAGAGGTGAGTTGATAACATGATATATGCATCGGTGAGTTGATAACATGATATGTGTTTCGACAAAGTTTGATAATATTAGTAAAATTATATCAATATTGAATAGTTGAATGTTGTGAAGCAATGCCAATAGTTCTCCATTGAAATACTGCAAGCAAAATAATTGGATATTCACTTGCCTTCGTTTATTTATATATGAATTTGGCAGCTGAACTAGATAGAAATACCATCTTTATAGCTTTTCATCACCTAAATCAGTTCAATTCCTTGCACGCTTTATTGGTAAGGGTGGAGAAGCACCAGATATTTGTCAAAACAAAGGCAGAACTTCAAAGGAAAGTCTACAGAGCAAAAATCCTTATCTCCTTGAATTTGATCATGCATTACAGGTCCTTGGTACCCCTACAAGGGAAGAAATTAAATGCATGAACCCAAATTATATTGAGTTCAAATTCCCATAGATTAAAGCACACCCATGGCACAAGGTGCAAATCTATCTATTATCATTATTACTTATTATACTTTGTCAGAGTTGGTTGCTATCATATCGTGACTAACCATACATGTAACATTTAGGTATTCCAAAAAGGATGCCACCGTGGCTATTGATCTTGTCTCTAGGCTCCTCCAAGACTACCCAACCCGAGATGCATTGTCAGTAAGTACATTATCGTGCCCATTCCATGGTTGAAATACATAAAATACTAGATCAATGCACTAGATCTTGCAATATTCTTGTCAACTTTAAATTTTACTAAGATCTCTATGAACTTTTTGTCCGTGGAGGCACTTATTCACTCCTTCTTTGATGAGCTTCGAGATCCAAATACCCGCCTTCAAATGGCCGCCCCCCCTTTTTTAACTTCAAGCCTCACGGTAAGTTTAGGAACACAAGAGCTTATTTGCGCTTTTGCACTTACCAAGTCAATCCTATATTTACCTAAGGTCCAAGGAGAGGCCTTTGTTAAGATCACCGCTTATTAGTTAGTTTGGTTACTAATTTGTCAAGTAGGCAATCAGAATTGTTAAGATCTCCGTAAGTAGCTAATTTGTTGTTTTTTATGTGAAGATCAAGACCTTATTTCGCTCCCCATTTTGTTTCTCCACGAACCGAAAGGAGTCCCAGCAGATACTAAGGCTAAATTGATCCCGAACATGCGAAAAAGCAATGCGCCTATGCAGATTGTGGGACGATCGCCTCATCACTTTTGGAAATTTCCATGACAAGTGTGCATTTCCTCGATATTGGATCGGCAAGATGCGCAGGTGATGGTTGTATTGAAGATGTGAAGTTACGTTTTGTATGACCACTGTGTTGACTGTGTAGCTGATTAGATGTTGTGATGCAAACTTGACATGTAACCGGTGCACCCCTCCTACTAACCCTCACTTGAGAATTGAGATTTGCCATAGCCGATCCGTAATATGTTCTAGAGCAAGATGAATGTATTTATGGTAGTTGATCCATGCATGGATCCTCGTTGATTTTCTTAGTTTCTTTGTCGCCGGATCGCTACCGGTGTTAGATGTTCAAATGCTACCGTCGCTATTATGTACTTGTTTTCCCTATCGAGTCAAGTGTAACAACCTCGAGAATGTTACTCGCATGTGTTTGTATGCGAAATTTTGTCGGTGAGGTGATCCGACGTCGATGTTGCCGCTGAACTCTGAATCGCTTAGTTTATCTCGCCGTCTGGGTGAGGATTAATGTTTGTGTTGAAGTTCGCAACTAAGTTTGTTCACGCTTATACCATAGGGATTAGGGAAGATAAGCTACCGAATATTGGGCGGTTGCAAAGATTGGAAAGTGCATTGCTCATCCAAGCTGATCTTATGCGATTTTTTGTTAGGGGGAAAGAGGTGCTCAGGTCCTTGTTGATCCAGAACTTGTTGACTACCTGATTTCTACACTCGAAAATGTAGATATCACCCAAATTGTCCTGCCACAATTCTCAATTTACTTGAGCTGGACGTATATATGTATTCCGAATTTTCTGCCAATGTGTATGACGGAAAACATGTTAGATATTTTATCCCTACAGTTGAACTTAGTGTGATTCAATGTCATGCAAAGCAAAAAAACTCTATATTACAAGTTGTTGTTTTTTTTTTTTGCACATAATCTTATCTTTAACTTTCAAAGGTAAACAACCCATGAGGTTAAAATTTTAATTTTCTGGTAGTAGTAGCAGTAGGTGATGCAATAGACGGAGTTAATGTTTCTGTTTATATGTGTGTGAAAGAAACTTGATATTTATTATGCACTTTAGGATTTCGTCTGCTGATATGTATCACTCTCTTTTGAGGTTCCGTTGCAACGTACGGGCACTCTACTAGTATGATATAATATCGATGACCCCCTTTCGAAACAAAGGGAGCCGGACCCCAAACATCGGAATGAACAAGATCAAATGGACGCTGAGACACTGACTCACTGTGAGGATAAGGAAGCTGAATCTGCTTGCCTAACTTACACCGACAATCTAAAGACACGCTCTGAGACAGACCCCGTAAGGCCACGACGAACTAAAGACGACAGACGAGATCCACACAGATGGCCAAGACGGTGATGCCACCGCTTTGAAAGAGCCGTAGAGCGAAGTGGCGTAAGTGGAGAGATCGGCGGCGATTTATGGTAGCGGAAGGAAGGTGAAGCTACCAAGCTCCCAGAGACGCCAGTGAGTCAAGGCGCCAAGGGCCGAACCATCCGAGCTCCGTGTGGCGGTCTGAACATAACAAGAGTCGAGTCGAGAATGACCGACAACCAAGATCGAGAATCCGCCAGCAGAAGAAGTTGCATGGTAAGGCGAGGAACATGAGCAATGTATGAACATGAAAAGATGAGTTGCTAAGAGGTCCTCGACTGCAGATAGAAAGAAAGGTACCATTAGCAAGTGAGAACACTAACAGAGAATCAAGAGGTGTAATGAAGGATGAGTGGAAGCATCAAGTCATGTAAAAGATGCTCCGTAATCAAGAATCCATGGGGAGGTACCGATCACGAGAGGGTGGTTTCTCGATTACTCAAGAGTCGAGAGCGTAACCCGCAGAACTCTGCCGAGGAGAACTCAAGCGTAAGTAGGTGTCAAAGTCTGCTATCTCTCGCCGGAGAGAAATCGCCAAGGAGTCGATCGCAAGTCGATGTAGAAGCACCAAGCAAGCTAGTAGAAGAACGATGTGAAAGATGCCGCTACTTCTTATAGCACTGGGACTCAATGTGGCCGACCTTGTCGCAGTAGGAGCAGTGAGGACAGCCACCGCCAGATGGAGGGCAGCCACCACCACCTGTGGCAGCCGCTGGAGGAGGCAGTGTGTTGAGACGTGGAGCAGTCGGTAGCAGTGGATGAGCTACAAGACGGAGGGGAGTGGCATCAGCCAAGACCACTCAAAGTAGTCTCCTCTCGACGATCTTGGTAAGAGCCTCCAGGAGAGTGACACGAGGGTGGCGTGCAAGAAGCTAGGCACGCCTCTGCTCGAACTCAGGACGAAGGCGAGTAACGAAATCATAGACACGCTGAAACTCCAGGTCAGCACGTACAGCCAGGCAACACGGACAGGAGCGATAGCCAGCAGTGCGGAGAGAGTCCAGCTGACGCCAGACAACAGAGCTTTGGGCGTAAAAAGCATCAACAGTAGCATCACCCTACTGAAGAGAGTGCTCCTAGCGGACCACGGACAGGTAGAGGGCATCACCAGAGGGCTCGTAGCACTGACGAAGGTGAGTTTACATCTAGAAATCCGAAGGGAGTCCCACAACCTCAGAAGAGAACTGAGGCTGGACACGGGCGATGAAGACAGCAGCAGCCCAAGCGTCGTCGTCGTATCCCTAAGTGTAGGCGGTCAGTCGATCCTTGTAGGAATCCAGAGCCTCTTGGTAGGTAGAGGCAGCCTCATCATCAGCAAGGCGAGTGGCCTCAGCAGCATCCTTATCGGCTGTCGGGGGCAGCGCGACAGGCGTAGGCTACATCGGAGGAGTAGGGCTAGGCGGGCAGGTGACATCGCTAGAGAGGACGCCCCAGAGACGAAGACCACGCATGTGGATGCGCATGTGAGACACGAAGTCGGTGTAATTAACACCATCGAAGATCACCGGGCAGCGAGGGAGGGAAACAGTACCCATTGGTAGGCGGTGTTGGACGGCGCGGCGGTTAGAACAACATTTTTTTCTCTTTTTTTCTTTTCTTTTTCCTTTTTTTTGTTTCCGCTTACTTACTTACGGGCCGATGAGCTGGCCCACACAAGCAAGCAGATCGAACGGGGGAACTAGGGTTCCCCCGAGTCGGCGGCTGCGGCGGCCTCGGTGGCGGCGGCGGTGGCCCTCCGGTGTCGACGGCGAGACCCAAAGGGCTTGGCGAACCGGAGGCGGCGAGGGTCCGATGGCACGCGGAAACTGGAGAGAGCACCTCGGTGCGAGTAGGCGACAGAGCGAGCGGAGCGGGCGACGTCGGCGCGGCGCGCTCATTCAATTGGCATAGCGTCGGCTCGACCGAGGAGGCGGCACGGGTCGTCCCGAGCACCGGCGGAGCGGGCGACGGCGGCGGCCCAGATGACACAGCCGAGGTGGCGGTGTTTGGAGACCGGAGGCGGCGAGGATCCGATCGGGCGTCTGGAGACCGGAGGCGGTGAGGATCCGATCGGGCCGCAGAGGCGGCGCGGGTCGTGCCAAGCACCGGCGGAGCAGGCGACGGAGGCGGCCCAGATGACGCAGCCGAGGTGGCGGCATCTGGAGACCAGAGGCAGTGAGGATCCGATCAGGAGAGGCGACGCCTTCAGATCCGAGCGGCGGCGGCGGGGCGACAAGCGAAGCGAAACAAACCCTAGGTTTGCTCTGATACCATGTTATGAATAGCGCTTGTATTCAATATGAGGCCAATGGGCCAATATATATACACAAAGTACAGGTGGTGAATATGCGAATAACCCCTCATAACAATGGGGAATAACACACTATACATATATCTCTAACACGAAAAATCTTTCACAATCATTCACCACCCCTCTGATTGTCATTAATGATCCTACAAGTGGTATCAGAGCAAGGTTGCTACGGCGTTAGAGAGGTATGTGAATCGTCCTCTGTCGAACCTAGGGATGAAGTATACTGGATTCTCTGTGTTTCATACACTAGTCCAGGAATAGCTACTATACACAATCAATAAAAGTGATAGGAAAATCATATCACGCATTTATTAATTGATAAACAGAGTTTATTACATAATTGGGCACAATGCCAAATAATAAGAAACAGCGGAAACAAAATAATAAGTAGGTCACAAGATTCGCCACAGGCAATCATCTAGGGGCGTAGCCTATTCATCCTGATCCTCACCATCTTGATAAAATTCTTCACCTAAATAAATATTATTCAGCAAGAGTGAGCACAACTTTTGTGCTCGCAAGTTGCACCTAGTAACAGAATATAATGCATGCAAGTGTAATCAAATGAGGCTAATCGGGTTCTTTTGCATAAAGCATTATTTTCAATTTTAAATACTCATACTAAGTTTTAAGGCAATTTTTAATCTATAATTAAAATCAAATTTTAAATTGTCACTTTTATTGCGGATAACCTCCATACATGAATGGTGAAGGATACCTCCTATCACATGGCTAACCGCCTACTTTTACCACAAGGATTAATCATCCTTAAATCATGTGCTAAATTTATTTTAAAAATAATACCAAATTCTAACTTGAGTGGCTTCGCTCAGTATGTCCATGCCATGGACACGGCTATTCGAGTAGTTTTACACTATGTAGAGGTTGTACAACTTTACCCACATAACACGACTTCTCTAGTTTATTTGGCATCCGTCGATACCATTGCTCACTACCTTAGGTAAGCAGTCTAGAGCACGCATCAAGGCCTTTACAAATCATCATCTCACCGTAGTCCCGCCTTGCTAAGGTTTCGCTTCCTTTGGACTAACCATCCGCCATATTTAAGCCCCCTCTTGCGCCATGTGGGAATACATAAAAGTAGGTCATTCTGACACCCATGCAACCAGGCACAACCATGGTGAAACGTTGCAAATTAGTTAGCCGGGTCCTGCCCACTCAGGACAAGTGGTAGTACGATGTGGCTTTACAAGATGCGGCTCGAAGACTAGTCCTTAAACGACCTGGGTAACATTCCACGACCCTGGACTCGATCATAGAAGTGAATCGATCCTGTGCATCGACTTGCACCATATCAACATCCATTATGCCCAAGTCTAAACCATTTTATTTGATTTCACAAGTAAAAGCATTTTCTAAACTTTCTATGGTAAAACGATACCATAGACTCAATTTAAAATCAAATTTCAATACTTTGACTAAAACTCCCCAAATTCAAGACTTTGGTCTAAGCATGTTCTAAGCATATAAACTATCAAATTTTATTTTTATTTTAACTACGGTGACAAGGGAATGACAATTCAACATCAACATTGGTCATACAAAGGAATTAGATTAACTAGGAATTTTAAAACAGGAATTTAACATAACTGAATAAAATTAAGCATGCAATAATAATTTAAAGTAGAATTAAATAATTTAAAATAATAGGATCAATATGTTCAAGGGTATAACATGTCTTTCTCGAAGGACTCTTCTTCTAATTCAAATTCACTAGATTCGTCGAAATCTATATGTGAAAATAAGCCAAATTCAAATAAACATAAATAATTTCAAATAAAAATTCAAATTAACTCCAAATTAAATAATTTTGGCTTAGTTGGCTAGATCTTGAATTTATATTAATTTAGAAATTTGAATCAATGGAATCAGAGTTCATATGAAGGAGAACGAACTCCTAGAAGTTTAAATCTAAAGAAAAACCTTAAAAAGGATTTTCTGGAATTTCCTGGTTTATTTTTCTAAAGGAAATTCAATTTAATGCACAAGCTGACGTCAGTGACAGAAATTCAAATTTCGGCCGAAATATTTTCCTAACATGTGGGCCTTCTAGTCAAAGACTAGGTCCACCACATGGTCAAAGTCCACCGTGAGTTTGGTCCACCGCACAGTTGTACAAGGGGTGTGGTGCTGACGTGCTATGCCACATAGGCGACGACTAGGATGATGACTCGGATTTTAGGGTCTAAGTGGCACCAATGTGGCTCCGATGTGGCTGAGCCACGTCAGCCCAGAATCGGCGGTGCTACGGCGACACCCTCGCCGGCGCTACGCACCACGGCAAGGCACGCAGGTGGTACCAATGTGACGAGTGCGACGCACTGAACAAAGTGCTCACCTTAGAAGCTAGCGGGCGTGAGGTTTTGGCCGTCGACGACAAGGATTAGAGGCGACGTGTTCTAGGTCTCCGGCGAAGTGGTGATCCCGTGGTTTTCCGGCGAAGTGGATGCTTGCAAGAGGTAGGCGACGTCGAGGCGGTGCTGAAGGTGGGGTCGGGGCGGTCGGAGCATCATCGACGGCGAGCAATTTTGCGATGAAAGAAGCTTCGGCTCCGAGCTTCAACTCAAGATTCTAGTGAACTGAGGGCAATTGGGGCGAAGTGAGTGGTGGCGTTGGGATGAGCGGAGAAGGGTGATGCGGGCGCGCGCTTAAATAGGTCGAGGGCGAGGGCGGAGCTTCGTGGGGCGCAAGAAGGTTGAGAGGGCATGGTGGCATGATTTGGGGGTTTAGCGCCAAGGATGGAAGGGGTGAAGCCATGTCGGGTGCGGTGATGGTGCTGTGTCATTTATGACTATGAGATCACAGGGAATCCGGGCGTGATTGTCCGGTTTATGGAAGGTTTGTGTACGCGGTAATGGCGGAAAGGAAAGAATCGCGTCGGGGACAAACATGGAAGGAGGAAGATGATGGTGTGGGTGATGACACAATCGCGGGCCCACGCGGTAGTGAAATAGGGAGAGACGCGGCTGTTCGGACCGTCCGAACGGCATAAGGGCTAACAAGCGGGCCCCACATGGCAGTGATGTGGGGAGGGGTTCCGGACCGGTCGAAGGTGAAGCGGGTTAAGCGGGCCGCGCACGCGAGGAAAAAGGGTTGGGCCGGAGGGAGATTCGGCCCAAGGGTTTTTTCCGATTTTAAATGGTTATTGCAATTTTAATAATCCAGTTAATTTATTTAGGCTTTAGAAAATAGCAAATAAAGTCCAAAAATTATGAGAAAATTCACAGAAATTCCCTGAGTTATTTTGGACTTAAATAAAATAGTTCTGACTTATTATTGGTAATTAAATTTGCAAATAATTTATTTTGCCTTTAAAATAATTAGGGTAAAGTTTTTAAAAATTCCAAAAAATTCCAATAAAATAATTAAATTTTATTTTTCACTAGAAATTGAAATTGGGCTATTACAAACCTACTCCCTTAAAGGGAATCTCGACCTCGAGATTCGGACTTGGTCAGCAAATTCCAACCTCAAGGAAGACAAAAATCTTCCCAAGGAGACTCATGCTGAACACCTGGAACTAGTTGACTCGAGGTAACCACTCCATTAATCTCAAGCCCCAAACAGTGGTGCAATCTGGCAACCCAAGGCTACAACCACGACTTAATCCTCTCGTCATCTACTATTATAACATATAGTAACCATATAAGCATATCATAAGTATTCATAATCAATTCATTATAGCAATGCTGAAAGTGAAATAATGAAAACGTGAATGCAATGCTTGACCCATTTCCATCTTACTGTGCACAGTGTGTCAATTTAATATTGGGACTGTCTATTCATAAGGTGACTGAAATTTTCTTAAGCATAAATTACCTTTTCTATCCGTTGGATCAATATCCATTCATGAGGCACACCAATCCAATGGTCACAACAAGTGACTTAAACTTAAGAAATCTTCAGCCGACTTAAAACTATCAAAATCGTTTAATATTTCGACTACCACGGACCTAAAGCCCGCTCTGATACCAACTGTAACACCCTAGCTATGCGGAAGCCAAGATGTTACCTAAAAGACTAACGTACAACGGTAATACGGAATAATTTCAACCATTGTTCAAACAATAATACTTTAACCAAATAGAACTAAGACGTTTCTCTAAAATCCGGCAGAACTTCCTTTGTATAGATGGCTATACCGGGCATTCAAACAGTTTAATATAGCATCATTCAACAATCAAATCATCCAAATTTACCGAATCATTAAAGGACATCCAGGATAAGCTAAACAACTATAGCATACTCAAAAGGGCATCCATAAACTTCTAATCAACCCTATTACAAAGTATTGAGACTCTACTGAACTAATTAATTTCAACATCTCAATAAACCATCAACCAAACGCTCTAATCCATCAACGAGAATTAAATGAACTCAAGCAACGAAGGAATAAGGTCATAAATGAATCAACCATGACCACAATTAAAACATCCACCACGAGGATGATCACAATATGAATCTAGAGCAATTATCAAGAATATGATTTGTGGATAAATGGACTAGATTATTCATTGTGGTTAGTGATTATGTGACGGCACCAAGTCTACCCTTCCCATGCATGTCGCCGCCGAGAGGTACCTAGCAAGCACAACACGACAAGTGTGAGTCCACGACTCAAGAAAGTGCAATAGCAAATCAACAATCGCATCATAAATAGTCAAAGAGAATAAACAATTTCGTCATGAATAACAGCATGATATACCACAAACCCATCTCTTATGATAGCATCACAAGCAGTCAAAAGAATTAAACGATTCCATCCGAAACAACAACATTATAGGCTAAACAACCAAATCCACATCTTATGCAGAAATGCAATGAATATATCATGAATGCATCTCTTCACTTCTTAGCAATTACCGGTAATGCCGAGTAGGGTATCCGTCGATACCTACTCAAAGCCTGTGCCCTCTAGGCACAGGGAACAAAAGCCCACACTCCAAGTCCTGTAACAGTTCTCACCGACCTCACCGGATTAGTTACATGACTTTCCACGAGTGTGGGGAACAAAGCCCATCCAATGCATGATGGAGACCTAACGCCCATCCAATGCCTGACGGGGAACAAGGAAACAACCCTTGGCTACCACGTAGTCCAAGGTTTAGAATGAATGACATGATGCAACATTTAAAGCACAATACCAACTCATCATTGTCATCATTAACAAGGTAGTCTCATTGCTCACCTTGGCCCATCATTATTGTCATCAATCAAGAAACCATTACCATGTAAATATCATCATTTAAACATTGCCAGGTAAGCGTCCTCATGTAAACTCCACCATATAAGCGTCATCACATAAGCATTAGCATGCATCGTCACGTAAACATTCCCAATTAGTAAGCATCGTCATTAAACTATAGCATTTAGACTCATCAACCTTACCAAGCAACAATCAACATCAATCAACTATAACATTCATCAAGTATATAATATAACAACTCATTAATAATACTTGCACTTGCCTCAATCGTGAAACGGAAGACAACGATGGAAAGCTCTAGCCCCGGGTTTCACCACCACCTAGGGCCGGTGGCCGATTCGGTGACGCGGTCGGAGATGACCAAGGCGAGGCGAGAGACCACGGCATCTGCTCCGCATCGCCGGGACGCCTTGGCGACGACGTGACATCCATGGTGTTCGACATACAAGACATTATCTTCTTATCAACATCGGCAATTAACAGATATCTAATTACTGAAACTACCAAAGTTAAACAGCTTCACACTAATTTTAGCTACTTGAGAGCATCAGGCTTGGTCCAAGACAAATGAAAGAGAATTAACTAGAGAGGACTTAGATACATCAATAATTGGACAACAAGTTTAGAAATCTATATAAACGAAGGTCCAGACACATTCTTTACTCCTAGTGATGTTGAATAGTAACCTTAAGGTTCAGTACCACTAATTTTGGTTCTCATGAAAAGAAAGAGAAGGATAAATATCTTCTAGAGAACTTTTAAGCCCTAACATTTACACATTATTTATTTATCGATCGATCGATCAGAGAGACCTTGAAGCATCAACTCGACCATATTATACTCGACAATACCAGCTTCTAAGAAAACAGCTGAGACAAAATATGAGCCTTCTCCATCACATAACAAAGGACCCTAGTAGTTAGAAACCTTTTCAAGTTCACCAAAGTGGGTCGACAGCTGAATCTTGTGCACTTGTACTTGATCAAACAAAGAGGATGATAACTCACCTAAAGTGTTCTGCTCGAACATGCATAATCTACACAACCACCATGAGACACTTTGGCAATCAGAGGAGTCCAGACTCTTTAAGCTTGTGAACAAAAGTTCTGCAAGAGGGAGAACTTCCCATGAACAAGGGAACCAAAAGAAGCTGGATGATCAGAAGCCCATACATCCCATTTACCTCCAAGATTACCATACCATCCTTCATTGAAAGATGAAGTCCACAAAGGAATAGGGGAAAAATATTCCCTGAAGGCCCCATCATGATCTCGCCATGAACGCGAGCAACAAGCATGCCACCCATTTTGCAATCTCCTAGTTTTCCTTCGTAAAGTCATACATGGCATAAAAGTTATGTGTCCCGTCCCACCTAATTACCTCTTTCCAAAGAATGGTCGAAGAATATGAATGCAAGAGCTCCGGCCTCAACAAGGATCGACAATATGACCAAGAAAACATACACAAGCAAAGAAGTATTCTTGTCCCCGCCCCAAAGCAAACAAATAGAGAGGTGATGAAGACAACAAATACCAACACCAAGCACCCAAAACCACCATGAACAAGAACAATGATGCTGGTTTTTTTTTCCAAATCTTTACTATTCAAATCCTTGGCGAGAGATGCCGTGGTCGGAGCTCGGGTCACCAAAGGGCGTGGGCGTGTCTTTGGAGCTCCTCGGCGGCAGCCCTGTTGTTGCCGCCATGCGTACAGACCACACCGACGCTTAAACGCCGAGCTCGCCGCCGAGGCCGCCACCATGCCATCGCTCTCGACGAAGCGCCTCGACGGCCGCCAGAGCTCGCTTGCCGATGGTCATGCCCGTGGCCTCGCGCCCACCGCCACGACGGGAGAACGTGGACGAGCATCGCTTCACCGGTGGCGGCGGCGAGGCCGAGGGGGACGGGTCGGAGAGGCAGGAGAGCAGAGAGCCCATCGGCCGGGCCTAGGCCGATTTGGATGTTTTTCTTGCATTTGATCCACAGTCAGGGAAGAAGGGGAAAGAAGCAATCAGCTCAGGGCGCGGCCAGGAAAAGTGTTGGGGGCGGCAGCCTGGAGATGGGGCGCCGGGGGATTCGATTGGGGTGGCAGGACCCAGCCCGACGGCGGCGGCGAGTCAAGGGAGAGTGAGGAGAGGGCGGCACCCAAATCTCTGGAGCAGCGGCTTGGACAAAGAGAAAAGAAAGGCGGCTGCCCTAAGGGGAGGAGGGGATTAGATCTAGGGTTTACTCTCCATTTGGTCCTCTTTGAAGCCAGATAGCACCCCACAAGGGTCACGGGCCGAAGGCCCACGTTCTTTTTCCCCTCCTTAAATTCTGGAATTCCACTAAATAATTTTATTAATTTTGTCTCCAAATCCATTAATTCTCTTTTTGTCTGAGCGGTATATTACATTGTGATGGATATTCCTTTTGTCTTACAGTCTTACTACTTTTCATCATGTAACATATCTCCAGGCAAAAGCTTTGGCTGAGAAGAATGAACGAGATATGCAGGTTCAAAGGGACCAGGCTGAAAGAGATGTAAGTGTTGTGCTGAAAGAGACTTTGAAATTAAGAGGTGGGCTGCTGGAAAAGATGGCAACTTGTGTGCTTTGTTATCAACTTTGCAATATGCGAGTCACTGATACTTTTGCCTCTGTGAAGTTAATCCTCCATGTGTTTTTACACAGTTTTATATCTATTGTTTTGTTACACAAAGATGCTAAGTATTTCCTTTTGTATTCTACAAATATCCTTGTTATTTTGACTTTTCACTTTTTCAGTGGTTGCGATTATACCTAGTCTCATTCTGCTAATTAATGTGTTGAACTCCCTGAACAAATAAGTTCACATATGGATTGACATATACTAGTTAGCATCCTTGGATACTTGTGATGCATGATGATCAGTATGCGGGGTATAATAGTTGTTGACTGAGCAAATCCAAAACACATCACAACTCTTATGTTCCTAAATTGCTAACAATTGTTGTGTTAACAAAGGAAATAAACTCAGGTATCTCATTCTTCAACAAGGTATCTCATTCTTCAACATAAACACCGATGACAGTTAACTCTCCCATGTGGTTCATAGCACTTCTTTAAGAGGGAAATGAAACAAAAACACTTATGACAATTAAACTCTCCAAGACAAATGAAGTTCTACACATGTGGTTCATATCATTTCTTTAAATCCTCAAGTGTGATTTCCCTCTACAAGTCTGATTTCCTTGGAAGTTCTACATAGCACCACAATAGATGCCTTGGTAACAATGCAGACAAAAGGCTATTAATTAAGACAAGCAAATCATGTGCAAATCACACTTGAGGATTTACTGCATATGCATATCATGCTTGAATTTTTTTTAAGTACAGTACATCTATGTAACGAACCTAGTAGCATTAGTACACAACTAAATATTCATAGTTCCTCCCTTTAATCACTTTCTATGTAACTCTAAATATTAAAAGTACATCTATGTAACTCTGAATATTCCAAAGAACTCTCCAAGAAAAACACTTTAAGAGCACCGGCCAGCAACAGTGCACATGGCACGGATAAGGGACATTTGAACTAAGCACTGATAGCAAGTAAGAAAAAAAACACCAGGATACCTAGCACCAGAAATCCAGAACTGTTGCACGGATGAGGACATTTCCCCCCACAAGCACCTCACTTGCATTTGATCGAACACGTGAGGGGCACAATGAGGAACAACGAGAGTTCTCTCTGATGGCTCACCTGCAGGCAATGGCCACCTGCGCAACGGGTCTCCAGACTCCAGATCTATGGAGGTTGGCCTAAAGGGTCTCCAATGCTGATTCTGTTGATGAACAATCCTGATGAATCACAAAAAAGAAGAAGAGAGGAATAATCGCTCAGCATAAAAACTGAAATACCAGTAGAAGAAGGAAAAAATAAAGAAAGGGGGGGGGGGGAATCAAATCGGGGCTAGTAATCGAGCAGGCCAAGCCGAGACGAGCGGCCGGGCAGGGAAGCACAGGAACAGGGGCCGAGCCAGAGGCACAAAGAAGCGCGGCAGACGCTGCAGTCTGCGCAACACAGTGGCAGTGGTGGCTATGGCGCTGTGTGCTTCGCGAGAGCAAGAAGGTGTCTCCATGGGGGAAGAAAAGGGGCTCCAAGCAAGAAAGGAAGAGATGGGGAGATGGAATAGGTGCGATGTGTAAGTGCAGGCACAGGGACTGAGCCAGGGTGCGGCGAGCACGGTAGGACGTGGGTGTGGGCAGCACAACTGGTGGTGGTGGCCATGGCGCCAGGTGAGATGGAATAGGCGTGATGCGTAATTGCAGTACCTGCGTGGGGAAGGCACAATAGCACCTGCGTAGCAGTGGCCGGCAGCTCCTGTGTGGGGGAGGTGTAGCACTGAAGGTTGAGGAAGTGGGGGAGGTGGAGAGATGCAGGCAGGAAAAGGCGGGGAAGTTAAGTGGTAAAACTCAGAAAAAATAGTGCGCCATATTTAGTTGGTGAAAACAAGCCATATAATATCCGTCCGATCATTTATCTGAAAAATATTTGCATGTGACGTGTGTTATGATACAGGACAATTAATATCTGAACTTTTTTTTATGATTTAATCATTTTTAAAAAATATTTTAAATATAACATATTCCTAACTTTATTTCCAATTTTGACCCCTCTGACCACGCCACAACTCGTGACGTGGCAAACGAGTGCTGTCACGACACTACTCATATCTAATAGAATATCAAGAAGTTATCAGATAAATTAGAAAAATGGATATCCGATAAAATGCCAACATAAATACGGGAACATTAATATCCTTTAATATGATCGATGATATATAATTCTCTAGCATGTTATATATATTTTATGTTTTTGTTGGTGAAGTTATATATTTTCTTCATGTGTGTATTATATGCCAGTATATCTTAGATTGACCTAAAACTGTATATGGCTTGCTCGTATCTGCCTACAAATTTATGAAAAAAATGGCTCGATTGGTGACTCGACACAGCGGCATCAGCGGTGAACAATACCATCATGGATAGTACAAATCTACTGGTGGCGTCGACCGCCCTGCATAGAACTGAGTAAAGAACGTCCTAGCACATCCAAGGGTAGCAACGGGGAAGTGCCGACCCCGTGGTGGGAAGTGGTGGCGAGCGATGGGCGGCAACGACACTCAATATTAGGGTGGACAATGGTGGCACGGTGGGGGAGGGGGAGAGGGACAACGAGGTGGTTGCGGTGATGCTGGCCATTGACAGTGCAAGAGGGGATGGGGGTGGTGAGGAAGGTGCGTGTAGCTCACTGGAGTTGGGGGCGACATGATCGGAGGAGGGACATAATACACGTGGGAGTAGATGTTGTTGGAATCACCGCAGTCGATCGCAAGATATCCAGACCTGTCACTGACTGCTTGGTGGGGAGTGGCGACACCAATGTTGCTTTAGTGCGGTGTTTACACGAGGATGGGAACAGTCAATACACCATCGTCTACCTCTGCCGCCACCACCTCTTGCATCCCTCCTCCTTCCGCCTGTCGCCTCCATCCTCCTTCGACGCCCCACTGCAGCTCCGCATGCCTCCTCCGCCCCCTATGCACCCCCACCCCACATAGTGATGAGCCTGCCACACCACCAGCTCCCCCCACCCTAATATTTAGTGCGTCGATGTGTTGGTCTGCCGCCCACCATCTCTCATCGCCCGCCGGTGCTTGTTAATTAAATTTTAAATATGGCATCAACAACAAATGTAGAACAAACATATATCAGCAAAAAAAATCATTTTCTGCCGATTAAAACAAACATAGTTCCATCATGTCGGGTTGTCAACATCATTGTACTTAGTGACGTGATCTAGGCTGTCGATGCTCGCTCGCCGATCCAACGGACGACAAAGACAGCTACGACATTGTCTAGATTTGTCGCTTACTTCAACTAATAATCACTCTCAATATGCATCTTCTGACAGTTTAGCACATCTGAATTTGTCCTTCAAGTGCTAAAATGGGGAGAAATTTTCAACGCGGTCTAAATTTCTCACTGGCCTCACCTTAACTGATGTGCCGCTTCTGGGACCGAAAGGAGATGTGCTTGCCACCTGCGCGGCTGATCGGAGGCCTTGGCAGTGCGTCCCCGTGTACGAGCTCCAGCGGGAGGGCAGATAAGTCCGCACCGGCGCCGGTACCGTCGGGGGTGTTCTTTGGCGTGGGAGGCGGCGGCACCGGCTTCTTGGAGCGTCGGCAGTGGCACCTGCTTCTTGGAGTGGCGGCGGCGGTGGGATCCGAATGTTTGTTGGGACAGAGATGGAGGAAAGAATGTTTGTTGGGATAGAGATGGAGGAAAGAAGCAGGATTAAAGAGAGTAAAACCAACAAAGAAATAATAGTCCATAGACATCCCAGTGGCAAGGTGCTGTCGATGTTTTCCCAGCGAGCAGGATCGAATCCTCCTCTATGCATTAAATTTTGCAAGTGTTTTAAATTTTAAATTCATATTTGATCCAAAACGTTTGAACGAAATTCTTCCGAAATTATTTTCGGTCCTTTCGGTCCCCACCGAAAAAAAATTAAAACGAAATATTTTTCCTAGAGCTGTAGAGACATATTCTAAAACGTCTCAAAATTCGTCTTATAACTAAAAGTTTGTCCTCTTAATGCTCAGGCATATTCTCAAACGTCTCAAGATTCGTCTATACATAAATGTAAACGTATATGTGCCTTCCTACGGTAAGAGATTTTGTGGCGTCACATAAAACGTCTTGAGAAACGTATTTACATACGAGGTGTTTCTCGGCGTAGAGACAAACATAAAAGCGTCAAAACAAAAACATCTCTACGTGATAGTTTTGTTGTAGTGCTCCCTCCTAGGAATGCCATCATCAGTGTTCACCTAGAATAAACAACACAGGCAAGAATGAGTCCAAGACTCAGCAAGCACAAAGAATAATATGGAATACAATAAATATGAACAAGACAACATCAGTAAAGAATACGAACTTTGCACCGAAAGAGCATATGAATGAATGGAGTGAATGGATTGAATGCAATGAATGGACTGCACTCCTGCTTATACCGGTATAGCTAGTGACACACCCGTCGGTGTTCACTTAGGCCCGCACTTAACAAAATGCGGGGATCTAAAGCCCGTATGAAGAACGTTTCATACGGGAGTCCAAATCTGCCCACATTGGAATGGTGGGTCTTACGTGCCTATACTAGAATTGATGGGTCTTTATAATCCACTCTCGTGGATGAAACATGAACAATGGATGTATGGAATGAACTATGAATAATGAAAGACATCATCTCTAAACATGGAAAAACGAATATGAAAGGAACATAAACATTGAATCTTCTCATGGATCATAGAAAAACACAGTGCGAATATCAAACATTCAGCATTCACTAGCCCTAAGAATATTAAAGTACTTGCCTTCCGCTCTGCGAAGCGTTTTGAGGCAAGACGGATGGCGCTACACTCGAAATTCCCCCTCCTACACAAGTTAAATACGTGAATAAGGAACCACGTGATCCGGACATCAATCGAAGTGTTAGTGATTCCAAGCCATGGTAAAATAGGAGTGTTAGTGATTCCAAGCCATGGTAAAATCGAAGAGTTAGTGATTTCAGTCCATGGTAAAATCGTAGTGTTAGGCATTCCAAGCCATGGTAAAATCTGAGTGTTAGGCATTTCAATCCATGGTAAAATCGGAGTGTTAGTGATTCCAAGCCATGGTAAAATCCGAGTGTTAGGCATTTCAATCCATGGTAAAATTGGAGTGTTAGGCATTTCAATCCATGGTAAAATCAGAGAGTTAGTGATTTGAAGCCATGGTAAAATCGGAGTGTTAGTGATTCCAAGCCATGGTAAAATCCGAGTGTTAGGCATTCCAAGCCATGGCAAAATTAGAGTGTTAGTGATTCCAAGCCATGATAAAATCAGAGAGTAAGGAAAATTCCAAGTCACAAACGGTTTTTAATACAAATCATCTGTGATAAGATATATATCACAAACGGTTTTTAATACGAACCATCTGTGATAAGTATCTTATCACAGACAGTTCGTATTAAGAACCATCTGTGATATGTCGTCACAGACGGTTTTTGTATGAAACCGTCTGTGATTAGCAGCACGGGAGTTTGAAAAATTTTGAACGCGCACGCAGGAGGCAAAATGTTTTGGCGATGTCCTTATATATTATAGCCACCCCAGCCTTGTTTTCCATCAGTCTCTCCCCTCCCCACACCGAGCACCGGCGACCACCCTCGATTCCCTATCGTGGTTCAGCGAGGAGACACAGCCGACGACGACGATGAGGAGGGATGCGGAGGAGCTCCTTGTCTGCCGTAGGAGGTAGATTGCTGCAAGGTACGTGTACATCCCTATAACATACACAATTTGTTTGTTGTTTGTTGTAAAGAAAATTATCTGTTACCTAAGGTCGGAGCGCCGCTGGAGGTTTTTAGTCGTCTCTCCTTGCCGACGAGCTTGAGTCGAACTTGACAACATGCAAGAACATCTTGTGATATGCTGGTGAGGTGCAGAGAGGAGCTCACAAGACCAATCCAAGAAGCCGATGAGTTCTTCAGGAGCTTGGAGACATAGATAGTTTCTAGCTAGTTTAACTTTGTAACTTTATTATTTTTTTCCCATTCGGAGGGGACGTTGTGAAACCTTTTGGTTTACCTTTCCTATAATGTGTTTGCCATTAGAATTTTAATTGGATTTTAGTTGTCTTGCTAGAGGTTGCATATGGAAACTACTGTCTAGTAATTGATTGGTTTGGCTCAAATCCGATTTTTTTTCGCAATAGAAAAAACTATCACAGACGGTTCTGAACAAGAACCGTCTGTGATAATTACTTATCATAGACGGTTCTTGTTCAGAACCGTCTGTGATAGCTTTTTCATAGACGGTTCAAAAACCGTCTGTGATGACCCATATCATCACTAACCCATAAACTCAGACGGCTCACGAAACCGTCTGTGATGACATTTTTGAACTGTCTGTGAAGACCTTTTCTGTAGTAGTGGAGGGGTCTCGGCCTGGCTGACTCGGTTGCCCGCTGCCTCGATTAAGCAGTCTAAGTAACGGCAAGCCTCCTAGAGACGTGCAACGTCGTTGTGGAGGACCATGTCGATGACGCGGTAAACTCGCCGAAAGTGGGAGATCACCCGGAAGATGCGGCGGAGGAGGACGTCAAGACGGCGGAAGGTAGGAGTGAAGACACTGTTGAAACAGTGTTCTTTCGTAGCACCCGCCAACGTACAGCCGGAGAGGTGCTCGTATAGTACGGCCAGGTAGGCCATCAATGCCGGCGACAAGGAAACAGAAGAGGCAGTCATTTCTGCTTTGTTAGAAGTAGTAGAGTTATATGTGGGGATGATCATCATCGATGGTGGATGATCCTTTCTATAAAACAAGGAATAAATTCGGAGCATGAGACGAAGAGACGCATCGGGGAGCCGAAGCGGCATTGATGTGACGAAGAGATGCATCAGCGGCAAAGAAACTCATCGGGCTTCAACGGGGAGCTGTAGTGATATTATCACAGTCGGTTATAATTAAAAACCGTTTGTGAAGTCTGCAATTATCATAGACGGTTATAACAAAAAACCGTCTGTGATATGTAGTAATATCACAGATGGTTATTGTTAAGAACCATTTGTGAGGTTTCACAGACGGTTGTTTGTTGAAAACCGTCTATGATACTTCACATACGGTTTTAATTATGAACCGTCTGTGATATTACCTCTTCACAGATGGTTTTTAGCGCAGCCAATAACACAGACGGTCTCTAAACCAAAACCGTTGTAATACAGACGATTTTGGTCATTCGTCTATGATGAGGCATCTAGTATTAGCCTTTTTGTAGTAGTGTCCAGTGATGAAGTCCATACCAATTTCTTCCTATTTCCACTCGAGAATTGGTAATGGCTACAATAATCTAGCGGGCCTTTGATGTTCTGCCTTGACTCTTTGGCATACATCACAACGTGCAACAAACTCAGCAATTTCTCATTTCATACTGACCTACCAATATCTTTCTTCCAGATCCTAGGACATCTTGGTACTTCCAGGATGAATAGAGTAAGGCGATTCGTGTGCTTCCTTTAGAATCGACAGTTTTGTTTCTTGATGATCTGGCACATAGATGTGGTTTCCAAACAAAACTATACCCTGCTCATCCTCGAAAAATCCTGGGGCTTTGCCTCTTCTCATGTTCTTCTTGATTTCTTTGATATCTGCATCTTCTTTTTGCTATTATCTGATTTGACTCTGAATGATTGGTTGAACTTCTAAAGCATTTACACAGCCCTGGTTGACAATCTCTAAGTTCAAATGCTCCAATTCCTCATACAACTTTGGCTGATTCTCATGAACCAACATAGTGTTGCAATACGCCTTTTTTACTCAGGGCATCTGCCACTACATTCGCTTTGCCCGGATGATAATGGATTCCAAGGTCATAATCCTTTATCAGCTCTAACCATCTTATTTGCCTAAGGTTGAGTTCTAAATGAGTGAAGATATAATTTAGGCTCTTGTGATACAAGAAAATCTCACAGTGGTTACCAATGAGATAATGCCACCGGATCTTCAAAGCATG
Organism: Phyllostachys edulis; assembly: GCA_036346405.1. Lineage (NCBI taxonomy): Eukaryota > Viridiplantae > Streptophyta > Magnoliopsida > Poales > Poaceae > Phyllostachys > Phyllostachys edulis. Next base: position 101,808,045 of record CM070550.1, read on the forward strand.
CACAATTACAGCTAACTCTAGGTCATGAGTTGGATAGTTACCTTCATGTGGCCTCAACTGACAAGATGCATAAGCCACGACTTTTCCTTCCTACATTATCACGCATCCAAGTCCCTGACGAGATGCGTCACAGAAAATCTCAAAGTCCTTATGGATATCTGGTAAGACTAACACCGGTGCGGAAACTAGCCTTTTCTTTAGCTCTTGGAAACTTTGCTCGCAAACAACTGTTCATTCAAATTTCTTTTCATTCTTCAGAAGTTGAGTCATGGGTCTAGCGGTCTTGGAGAAATCTTCAATGAATTTGTAGTAGTAACCAGCTAAACCAAGAAAAATTCTCACTTTCGTGACGGACTTGGGTTGCTTCCAATCCATTACGGCCTCAACCGTCACTGGGTTTACTACAACTCCTCCTGCTGACACAATATGTCCGAGGAAGGCCACTTGACTTAGCTAGAATTCACTCTTGCTAAATTTGGCATAAAGTTGATGCTCTCGGAGCTTCTCCAATATAATTCTGAGGTGCTTCTCATGCTCTTCTTCATCTTTCGAATAGATGAGAATGTCATCGATGAAGACAACCATGAACTTATCCAAGAATTCCATGAACACTTTGTTCATCATATTCATAAAATAAGCAGAGGCGTTTATCAAACCAAATGACATTACTGTAACTTGTACAGTCCATATCTTGTTGTGAAAGCAGTCTTCGGAATGTCTTCTGGCCTAATCTTCAGCTGATAATAATCGGATCTCAAGTCAATCTTCAAGAAGACGCTGGCTCCCTTTAACTGATCAAAAAGGTCGTCGATCTTGGGCAAAGGATATTTGTTCTTGATTGTCACCTCATTGAGTGATCTGTAGTCCACACACATTCTCATACTGTTGTTTTTCTTCTTGATAAATAGTACCGTGCTCCCCAAGGTGATGAGCTAGGCTGAATATAACCTTTGTTCTGTAATTCTTCAATCTTCTTCTTCAATTCTGCTAACTCATTAGCAGGCATTCTGTAGGGTCTCTTTGATATGGGTGTAGTCCTTGGGACTAGGTCAATTAAGAACATAATATCTCTATCCGGTGGCATGCCGGGTAATTCCTCAGGAAATACATTCAGATATTCTTGCACTACTGGTATATCTTCAAGCTTTACTTCCTTTAAACTGGTTAGGATGGACCTTTCTCCGGTAGAGGTCTTGGGTCTGAATTCTGTTGTAATTGCTTGCTCATTACTGAGGGTAATAGACCTATTAGCACAGTCTATCCATCCTTGATTCTTGGATAGCCAGTCCATTCCAAGAATCACATCCAATCCTTAGGAGTGCAAGACTATTAAGTCTGCCTGGAAGGATACTCCAGATATTTCCAAGGTAAGATTTGGGCAAAAGGAACTAGTCCTCATTTACGAGCCCGGAGAATAGATTATCATAGGGTTGTCTAAGAAAGAGATAGGTAACCCACATTTTCCCACAAACTTATTTGAAACGAAAGAATGTGAAGCTCCTGAATCAAATAAGACTGATGCTGGAATTGAATTGACAAGGAACATACCAAGAACGACATCTGGTGCGGTCTGAGCTTCCTTTGCTGTGACATGATTCACACGTCCCTTCATAAACTGGACTGTCGGCTTTGGGGTGCTGCCTGAGGCTAGAACTCCTGAAGCTAGCCTGGCCGGAGCTGCGGTCTGCTGCTTCTTTGGGCACTTATTAGCATAGTGCCCCGTCTCATTGTAGTTGAAGCAAGTCACTCCTGCGGCTGAGGAAGTGGTGTTCTTCTGGAATTGGCCTCCTATTGAGTTGTTGCGAAAGCCGGAGTTGTTGGGGTGTTGTGTTGGCATGGGTGCAATGGACGAGGAAGACTGGAATAAGGTGGCGGAGGCTGAGCAATGTGGGGCTTTGGGAACCCCCTGGAGTTGAACTTTTAGGCCGCCATTCTTCTCTTGCGGTTCTCCATCTCCAAGTGCTTGCCCTCCTAGCGGATGGCCTTGTTTACCAACTGCTGAAAGTCGATGCAATCCTGTGCAATCAGACGAATGGAAAGATCGTCGTTGAGTCCTTCCAGAAAGCGTTCCTGCTTGGCTTCATTAGAAGCAACATTCTCAGGGGCATATCTGCCCAATTGGTTGAACTTGTGTAGATATTCGTTGACTGATCGGTTGCCCTGGCGTAGACAGCGAAACTCCTTCTTCTTCAATGTTATCATTCCTACAAGAATGTGTGCACAGCAAAAATCCTGCACAAACTCATTCCATGAAATAGCCTTGTAAGACCAAGAGGTTTTTGGTCATGATATTTGATGATGAATACATTGCCTTTAATAAAGACTTAGTCTTGGTGCTTAAAGTTGAATACATTGTCTCTGGAACATGTTTTGGATCTCAGTTGCTGACTTTCTTTTAAACTCTGTTGAATTCTGTCGAAAATCAGGTTTTGTCAGGATTATCGGTAGTACCGGCTTTGTTTGTGTGGAACTACCGGAGTGCGGTATGACCGCGGGTGTGTAGCGGTAGTACCGCAAGTCACTGAGTTTGAACGGTGTTTTGCTCGAACCATTAGATCTTGATCTAACGGCTAATATTGAAGTGAACATTCGGACCTGCTACAGTGTTTTCTAAATCGGACGGTTGTGAAGCGTGGTCCGATCGGCCGTGTCATCTGGAGCATCCACGTGGCAAAAAGGCTTTGTCCTGAAGTTTTTGAGCTTTTTCGTGTTGCGGTAATACCGGCGTTGTTTTCACGGAACTACCGCTTTGCGGTAGTACCGCCAGTAGTTCTGTAGTACCGCAAGTCATTTTCTCAGTGCGTTTTGCTCGATTCGTTAGATCTTGATCTAACAAATGGTGATATTGAGATGAGCGTTCGACCGTCTGAACTCCTCAAGGAATGTGAGCCTTTGATCTGAAATCGACTACCGTTATTGATGTAACGTTCGAACCGTCCGAGATGAAAGCATTGTGAGCCGTTGATTTGAGATCTGACGAATGAAATCATCTTAGACTTGCTACAGTATTCTTAAGATCTGACGGCTGTGAAGCACGGTCCGATCGGCCAACCCATCTGGGCCGTTCGTGCTTCTTTGAGGTTCATGAGATGTTTTGCCAAACATTCATACCGCTGATGAACGCGGTAGTACCGTGTTGTCCAGTAGTACCGTGGTGAAAACAACGGTAGTACCGCGCTTGTTCTTGAGATAGAGAAAGGTTCTGACAGGCACTGTTAAGTCAAAATCGGTAGTACCGCAGCTGTGAAACGGTACGACCGCAGGATGGTAATACCGCAGTTTGAATGGCGGTAGTATCGCACAAAGGTATGACCGCAAGGTTGCGGTTTGGAAATTCCAGAGAGCATGTTTTTGGAAGATCTTGAGTTTTCCCAAGGAGCGGTAGTTCCACAGTGCTTTGAGCGGTACGACCGCGTGTGCGGTAGTACCGGACGTATAATGGCGGTAGTTCCGATTGTGCTCTGTGAAATTATCGTTTTGGGTTTTTTTTTACTGAGGATTTGTTAAATTCGTAAGTTTTATCTTGTTGTAGGATGCATGATAGTGTTTATGGGTTTGAGTGAGCTAATGGATGGTCAAGTTGGATAACTTGTGCCAAGAATAGGGTTCTTTGATCTTTGCATGTGCGGGTGTATGCGTGAGGACTAATCACGGTCGATGTGACGGATTGACTCGGACTAGGATTGGGAATCTGAGGTCTTGGAAGTCGTGGATGTCAAGAGGTGATTTGGATCGTACCGAGCACGTGGAGGTCAAAGGTGAATTGCGCTAAAGCTACGGGATGGAGTCCCGAGGCTTCTGGCGTGGATTTTTGGAAAGATAGTTTTGGAAGGATTTCCAAATCTGGTTGTTTTGAGTTAGAGTCCATATTGGTGTCGTGTTGGACATGGATAGGACTCTAGGCTATAAAAGAAGGCAGTAGGGTGCGGCTTGTAATATGGTTTTTAGGGGTGTGACGAGCTTTTGGTAAGGTTTTGGTCGTAGCCTTCTCGGTGTTTCGGCTGCGGTTGTGAGTTCGAATTGGGGCTTTGAGGGGTGCTTGCTGAGCACTTTGTAGACACAAATCAAGTTTGATGTATAAAGTTCAGATTCGTTCTACTTTGATTCTTGATTTGGTGTTCTTTCTGTGCACTGAGATGGTCTCGGTTGTAAAGCTCTTCAAGTGTCAACAGAGAAGTTGTTGAAATTCTTGCACACAAGAAGAAGTTGGAATTAGGGGGTCAATTCGCTGCAATCATTCAACCCCCCCCCTTCTGATTGCCATTACAATCCTACAAGTGGTATCAGAGCAAGGTTGCAATGGCATCGGATCGAGATCGCTTCTCGGGTAAGCCTCCATACTTCGATAGATCAGACTACATCTATTGGAAGACTCGTATGGAAGTTTTTCTGCAAGCTCAAGGTAATGTCATCTGGCAAAAGGTTGAGAATCTTTATGAAGTTCCTGCTATTATCACCAACAATAGCACTACTGATATTGAAGCTAATGCTAAGGCTAGAAATATCTTGTTGCAAGGTTTAAGTAGAAACGAATTTGTTAGAATTGCCAACATTAAATTTGCAAACAAAATTTGGACAACACTTGTCGACTATCATGAAGGTTCAAAATCATTAAAGGTGTTCACAAAATCAATTCAAAATGAGTATTCTAAGTTTGAGATGAAACCGGAGAATCAGAGATGCACTTTTGATCGCTTCAATAAAATCATTAGTGATTTGCAATCTGTTGATGTGATTTATTCCGATTCGACAATGCTAGATGATTTTGAATGCTTTGGATATGTCTGTTTGGGAGGTCCTAGTCACTACAATCAATCACTCTGTTAATATGGAAACACTCACATTAAATGATCTTTATTCCAAGATGAAAACACATGAGATTGATATTTTGGCCAGAATAAATAAGTCAAATTCTTTGGGTTTAGTGACTAACCAAACTGACAGTTCATCAAGTCCTTCTAGTTTCTCCTTGAGTGCTATTTCAGATGAACAATTGGAGGAGATCCCAAAAGAACAGCTTGTACTCTTCTCAAATAGGGTGACTAAAGCAATCAATAATGTGAGAGCAAGGAGAAGAGGAGGTCCAATCAGATGCTTTGAATGTGGTGAGCCAAACCACATAAAAGTAAATTGTCCCAAGCTGAGAGGAAAAGAAGCCAAGGAGGACAAAGCACCAGCTCGGCGTTCAAAATTCAAATTTGATTCAAGCAAAAGGCAAAATTATCATAAAGCTGTCAGCAAGGTGCTTTTAGCTCTTGAGGAGATTGGGCTAAGTGATGTTGATTCAGACAGCGACAACGAGGATGATCACAAGAAAGCAAAAGAGGCTGATTTCACAGGGATGTGCTTTATGGCAAGTTGTGAAGAAACTAATGATGATGATGATCTCTACAAAGGACCACGATGAGGTAAAGCCCTCTTATGCTTTGATTTATCACGTCTTTGTCTGAAATTGACAAATGAGCTTAAAAAATACAAAAAGAAAGCAAAGAAACATGACATTGTTGTTGATAGCTTGAATTCTGAAATTGATAGACTTAAGGCTGCTATTCCTGATGATGAATCATGTGAATCATGCCAAGTTTTGCATTCTGAATTAAAACTTGCTAGATCAATTCATGCTGAATTTGAAGAGTTAAAAATGACGCATAACTCATGTGATGATAATCTGAAACTTGCCTCTGTTGAGATTGAAAAACTGAAGTCTAGTTCATCTTGTTTAGAGACAAGTACTGTGAATGCTCAAATTAAGACTTGGTCTAATTGTGAACTGCTAGAAGCTAGATTAAAGTCATCTCAGGATTCTATACAACAAATGCTTTACCATGAGACACTTTCTTGCACAAATTATCCTAAACTCACAACTGAAATTGATGCTTTGACTAGACAATTAAGTGAGTTTGCTGAAAAAGAAAAAATGGCTCAGTCTGTTGCTTCTAAGAAAATCGTGAATGGTTTTGTTAAGTGCACAACTTGTCCTAAATTGGATAAAGAGAATGAATATCTTAAAGACACTTTGGAGAGGTTTTTTTTTGGCAAGAAAAATCTGAACATGATTCTAGACAGATCAAGAGTGAGTTCTAAAAAACAAGGTCTAGGTTTTAATTCTGCTGTTCATGCAAAGAATCATCCTCCCAAAGTTCTTAAGCTTCTTGAACCTAGAAAATTTGAAATTGAATCTGAACCTAAACATGTTGTGTTCAAATCTGCTGGTTTTGCAAAGGATCTTATTACCAAAGTAAGCACTGTAAAGAGAAAAACTGAAATTTCTTATCAAGAAAAGTATCAGTGCACTTACTGTGGTAAAGAAGGTCATTTGGTTCAGTTTTGCTTTTGAAAAGCAAAGAAAGAAAAGAGAGATAGGCTGAGAAAGAATTTTCATGTTCCTTTTGTCTTCACTAAACAAACTGCTGCACAATTAGTCAAAATGGCACCTAATCAATGGTCAGACCGACAGCATGTAGAAAACAGAAATGCTTTTGTTGCTCCTACTCATCGTGTGTCATAGTATTGGGTTCCTAAATCATGTCTTACTAACCCCAGTACTGTGAGACCAATACTTGCTTAATGTAGATACAATAGTTGAGGAAGGGGAACATTTGGCTAGTTGATTCAGGATGTTCAAAACACATTGATATCAGATTTCACTTTCTCAGAGATCATGTGGAAAAAGGTGATATTGTTCTCCACTTTGTTGAGACTGATTTCCAATTTGCTGATATTTTCACTAAGCCGCTTGATACTTCCCGTTTTGTTCGTTTGCGGAGTGAATTGGGTGTTGTTCATCCTATGGGCTTATTTTGAGGGGGAGCTGTGTGAAATTTCAGAAGCTTTTTATTTAAGTCAAGCCTTTGATTAGAGGAATTGAGCTATCTTTATCATATTTATTCATGTGCTATGTAGCCTTGATCTGGACTGGTCTAATAAACTTGCTACATAAATAACTAAAGCATGACATGGCTGAAATCTTTGACTAGTTTGATTATTGGAATCACTTTGTGTTGTTTATTGAAAAGGATAAACTGATCTGTGAGTCCTATTTTAAGTCTTGGATTTGAAGCAAAAAGGTCCTTGTTTTCAGTCCTGTGTTGCTCACTCAATTTGGCATGTTTTAAAAGATAAAAGGGTTGAGAAAAAGAATATGAAAAGATGTGTGCTTCAAGCATGCCATGCATAGCTGTGTATCAAACAAAAAAGGGGTACATAACAGTGCTCAAATGACAAGAAGTGTGCTTCAAGCATGCCATACCCAGCTATGTGTTTTTGAAATAAAAAAATGCACAAAAAGTGCCTTAATCAAAAGAAGTATGCTTCAAGCATGCCACCATGGAAAAGAAGTATGCTTCAAGCATGCCACATGCAAATAAAAATTGAAAGTGAAGCAAAAGGATGTTATATGAGATTGTGGCTCATCCAGATTTAAAGTTTATCTCACTGTTTGGCTTTTCACTTTTTGGTGACTTCTAATTGTGATCTTGTAATCTTTTTAGTCATTATGTGATATGCCTGTCATGACTCTAAATTGACTTATCACTTTGAAATACTTGTCCAGATATTGCTTTGTGGTATATGTATTTATATGATCTTGTTAGCTCTGTTCAACCAAATTGGCCTGGTTCATTCAATAAATTAAACTACATATAGCTTCTGGACCTTTACACTTCATGCTCTTCTTTTTCGAAATTTGAAGCTCTTGATGATCACATTGCCAAAGGGGGAGAAAATGAGCGGAACTTGCAAAACTTTGTTTTTCCTGTGCTAAAGGAAGTTTTTCCGCTGCTGTTTTTGAAACTCTCTGTTGCTTGCAACTTTGACACTTTCTGATTGCTCACACTCATTTCTGAATTTTTGGAAGTGTTGTCAATGTATTCATCAAGGGGGAGATTGTAAGACCAAGAGGTTTTTGATCATGATATTTGATGATGAATACATTGCCTTTAATAAAGACTTAGTCTTGGTGCTTATAGTTGAATACATTGTCTCTGGAACATGTTTTGGATCTCAGTTGCTGACTTGCTTTTAAACTCTGTTGAATTATGTCGAAAATCAGGTTTTGTCAGGATTATCGGTAGTACCGGCTTTGTTTGTGCGGAACTACGGAGTCTTGGTATGACCGCGGGTGTCTGTGATAATACCTTGCAGGTGTCTGTGGTAGTACCGCAAGTCACTGAGTCTGAACGGTGTTTTGCTCGAACCGCTAGATCTTGATCTGACGGCTAATATTGAAGTGAACGTTCGGACCTGCTACAGTGTTTTCTAAATTGGACGGTTGTGAAGCGTGGTCCGATCGGCCGTGTCATCTGGAGCGTCCACGTGGCAAAAAGGCTTTGTCCTGAAGTTTTTGAGCTTTTTCGTGTTGCGGTAATATCGGCGTTGTTTTCACGGAACTACCGCTTTGCGGTAGTACCGCGAGTAGTTTACGGTAGTACCGCAAGTCATTTTCTCTGGTGCGTTTTGCTCGATTCGTTGGATCTTGATCTAACGGCTGATATTGAGATGAACGTTCGGACCGTCTGAACTCCTCAAGGAATGTGAGCCTTTGATATGAAATCTGACAGTTGTTGTTGATGTAACGCTCGGACCGTCCGAGATGAAAGCATTGTGAGCCGTTGATTTGAGATCTGACGAATGAAATCATCTCGGACTTGCTATAGTATTCTTAAGATCTGACGGCTGTGAAGCACGGTCCGATCGGCCAACCCATCTAGGCCGTTCGTGCTTCTTTGAGGTTCATGAGATGTTTTGCCAAACATTCATACCGCTGATGAACGCGGTAGTACCGTGTTGTCCGGTAGTACCGTGGTGAAAACAACGGTAGTACCGCACTTGTTCTTGAGAGAGAAAGGTTAAGGCGAGCCTTTATTAAGTCAAAATCGGTAGTACCGCATTTGTGAAAGCAATGCGATCGTGGGGCGATAATACCATGATTTGAATGGCGGTAGTACCGCACAAAGGTATGACCGCAAGGTTGCGGTTTGGAAATTCCAGAGAGCATGTTTTTGGAAGATCTTAAGTTTTCCCAAGGAGCGGTAGTTCCGTAGTGCTTTGAGCGGTACGATCGCGTGTGCGGTAGTACCGGACGTATAATGGCGGTAGTTCCGATTGTGTTCTGTGAAATTGTCGTTTTGGGTTTTTTTTTTGTTGAGGATTTGTTAAATTCGTAAGTTTTATCTTGTTGCAGGATGCATGATAGTGTTTATGGGTTTGAGTGAGCTAATGGATGGTCAAGTTGGATAACTTGTGCCAAGAATAGGGTTCTTTGATCTTTGCATGTGCAGGTTGTACGTGAGGACGAATCATGATCGGTGACAGGATTGACTCGAACTAGGATTGGGAATCTGAGGTCTTGGAAGTCGTGGATGTCAAGAGGTGATTTGGATCGTGCTGGAGCACGTGGAGGTCAAAGGTGAATTGCGCTAAAGCTACGGGATGTAGTCCTGGAGGCTTACGGTGTGGATTTTTGGAAAGATAGTTTTGGAAGGATTTCCAAATCTGGTTGTTTTGAGTTAGAGTCTGTATTGGTGTCGTGTTGGACATGGATAGGACTCTAGGCTATAAAAGAAGGCAGTAGGGTGCGGCTTGTAATATGGTTTTTAGGGGTGTGACAAGCTTTTGGTAAGGTTTTGGTCGTAGCCTTCTCGGTGTTTCGGCTGCGGTTGTGAGGTCCTTCGAATTGGGGCTTTAAGGGGTGCTTGCTGAGCACTTTGTAGACACAAATCAAGTTTGATATATAAAGTTCAGATTCGTTCTACTTTGATTCTTGATTTGGTGTTCTTCCTGTGCACTGAGATGGTCTCGGTTGTAAAGCTCTTCAAGTGTCAACAGAGAAGTTGCTGAAATTCTTGCACACAAGAAGAAGTTGGAATTAGGGGGGTCAATTCGCTGCAATCATTCAACCCCCCCCCCTTCTGATTGCCATTACGATCCTACAAGCCTGGGCATCTGCATGGGCTTGAGTGAAATTATCCCACCATTCTGATGCTGGGCCATTGAGCTGATGCGACGCGAACAGGACTCTCTCGCGATTCGTACACTGGACAATGTCTAGCTTCTTGCCTATTGCCCTGAGCCAATCATCTGCGTCCATTGGCTCTGTGCTGCCACTGAAGGTCGGAGGGCGCATCCTCAAGAATTCTGACATGTTTGCCCTCGGATTATACGGAGGTAGGGCCTGAGTTGTTGTGGCGGTGGTTGCTTGAACATTCTGTACATTGTTCAAGGATTGGGCAAGAAGGTCAATCAGATGCGTCTGATTTTCCATCATTTGGCGCTAGTCAGGTCCTTTTGCCGGTGGCGGTGGTGGCTGCGGAGTTGGGTTAGCTTGATAGTCTGCTTGATCATTTCCTTGGCCGCTAGCACTGCCGTTGCGTGTCCTACGAGTTGTCACCATCTGCTGGATCCTCCGAAGACTTAGAAGAGAGAAATAAAGCTCTAAGGGGGATAAATCTAAAATAGCCTAAGAAGCAAACAAACACAAGCAGAGAACAACTTTTCAAAATAGTCTTTTGTTAATTTATTTCATTAATCAATTGTGGCTGTCATAAGGAGGATTGATAGCTCACAATTCGCTTCTAATGAAAGATGCTAAAAGTAAACTCTATGGGGTCTTAGGGGTGTAATCTGGGGAGTTGTTGGTACTGGCATCGCCTGCCTTGTATTGGGCCAGTTCTTCTTCTGCTGCCTCTAGCCTCTCCTGGGTGGCACGTAGTTTATCCAGCGTGCGCTAGTAGGCATGCTCCATAGCCTTCGACAGATCTACCAGGTGTGTCAGCTCGGGGAAGTCCTCATCTCTGGCTGAATGGAACGTACTACCAAGCTAGGTGGGAATGTGCATCGGGTAGTAGTGAAATCTGGTGCCGTGGAAGCAATGACCGTAGATGTAGCAAAGTCGGCGTACAGCTTCTTGGGCAACGTGTTGGATACCCTCGGGGAAAGTGCCACGCTGCATCGGGGCATTGAAGACGTGAAACTCCGTATTTGGCTGCAAGTTGGAGTAGAGTATCACCTCTACCCTCTAACGATCTTGATTGCCCATCACGTACTTGTACCCCTGGTACATGGGTCTCTCCTGGAAATACAGATGCTGCATCATCTTCCAAAGCGCTGCAGCCCAATATCCAGTGGGAGAAGCGAATGGTATGTGGACAGAGATGGCATCTCGCATTAGGAAGGTGGCTATGGAGGTGCTTGGAGTGACCTGAGTGACAAGATGCGAACCTAAAGACACGTGATGGTGGAATGAGGAAGTGCAAAAGGCTATTGAGGAGAAGAAGACATACTACAAGCATGTGCACTATGATAGGAGCGACGACAACGTACATAAATAGAAAGAAGCAAAAAAGAAGGCAAAGAAAGCTATGAGTGAGGCATGAGGCAAGGCCTATGAGGAAATTTACCAGAAGCTAAGCACAAAGGAGGACGAGAAGGATGTCTACAAGATGGCTAAACTTCGAGAAAGGAAGACGAGAGATTTCAACCAAATTAAATGCATCAAAGACAACACTAATAGACTGTTGGTGAAAGACGATGAGATCAAGGATAGGTGGAGAGATTTCTTTGACGAGCTGTTCAATCATGACAATGACGATAGTATGATTGAACTGGATGATGCTTTTGATGACACCGATAGGCGGTTTGTTCGAAGAATTCAGGAGTCAGAAGTAAGAGTGGCCTTAAAAAGGATGAAAGTGGGTAAGGCATTGGGGCCTGATAACATTTCTATCGAGGTGTGGAAATGCCTGGGAGAAGTGGCGATCGTTTGACTAACTAATTTATTCAATAGCATTTTTAGGTCGAACAAGATGCCTAACGAGTGGTGGTGGAGCACATTAGTACCAATTTTCAAAAATAAAGGAGACATTCAAAGTTGTGCTAATTATAGATGAATTAAGCTCATGAGCCACATAATGAAGCTTTGGGAGCGAGTGACCGAGCACCGTTTAAGAAGAGTGACTAGCGTGATGACAAACCAATTTGGTTTTATGCCTGGGAGGTGACCACAGAGGCGATTTTCTTGACACGATAGTTGATGGAGAGGTATAGGGAGCAAAAGAAGGATCTTCACATGGTGTTTATCGACTTGGAGAAAGGTTATGACAAAGTGCCAAGAAGGGTCATGTGGTGGGCGCTCCAAAGGAAAAAAGTTCCAACAAAGTATGTTACCCTAATTAAGGATATGTGCCAAGAAGTTGTGACTAATGTTGTCAGAACATGTGGTGGTGATACTAGTGACTTCCCTATTAAGATAGGACTACACCAAGGGTTATTGTTGAGCCCATACATTTTTGCCCTAGTGATGGACGAGGTCACGCAGGACATACAAGGAGATATCCCTTGGTGTATGCTTTTCACTGATGATGTAGTGTTTGTTGATGAGAGTAGGATAGGTGTCGATAGGAATTTGGAGATGTGGAGGAAGACCTTAGAATCAAAGGGCTTTAGAGTTAGTAGAACTAAAACTGAGTATATAAAGTGTGATTTCAGCGGTGCCAGGGCAGATGATGGAGATGTTAGTCTGGACGGACAAGTAGTGCCTAGGAAGGACACGTTTCGATATTTGGGATCGGTGCTACAGTGGGACGACGAGATTGATGAAGATGTGAGCCACAGGATTAGAGCAGGGTGGGTGAAATGGCGTCAAGTATCGGGTGTCCTGTGTGACAAAAAAAGTCCCTCAAAAGTTAAAGGGTAAGTTCTATAGGACGACGATCAGGCTTGCGATACTATATGGAGCAGAATGCTGGGTGACTAAAAGACAACATATACAGAAAATGAGTGTAGCGGAGATAAGGATGCTGCGGTGGATATGTGGCCACACAAGGCGGGATCGAATCCGCAATGATGATATACGTGATAGGGTGGGGGTAGCACCAATTGAAGAGAAGCTTATCCAACATCATTTGAGATGGTTTGGACATCTCCAATGGAGGCCTTCTGAGGCACCAGTACGTAGTGGAATTTTAAGACGTACTGAAAATGTAAGAAGAGGCAAAGGTCGACCAAGACCGATGTGGGAGGAAGACGTTAAAAGAGATTTGAGGGATTGGAATATAGCTAAAGAATTAGCTTTGGATAGGAGCGCATGGAAGTTAGCGATCCACATACTAGAACCATAAGAAGGTTTAGGGGCGGTGTTTTAGGCTCTCGGCTTAGATGGCAAGATATACGGCGTAGGGTTTTAGCCTTGTAAGTTTTTTTTTACAAAGCTCTTGTCTTTTTGACTTGAGGAGGTTTCATTCCTAGTCTACCTCAACTTGTTTGGGACCAAAAGCTTTGTTGTTGTTGTTGTTGTTGAGGTATTGTTACAGTTGTTTTTAACCTAATGCTTGATTGACGCACAACTCATGCTAGTTATTGGTAATTGATAAATGCTTGCATACTTAAGCTGAAGTCCCTTTGGACTTCCTAGAGATATTTTTATGAGTCAAGCATGTCCAGTTTCATATATTTGCACCAAACATCTAGCTGTTCTTTTCATGTGGTCCAGTTTAGTTGTTATTAGCATGAAATTGGACTGATGATACTCATTTCACTATATTGTTCAAGACATTAGATTATGGCATGTCTAGTTTTATTATCCTTTTTGTTCTGCCTTTTGTCTTCAAGACAAGCTTCTCTTCAATTTTTTTGTACTGAATTACAAATTTAAACAAGGATGAGTGATGAAAGAAAAATTAAGCTATGTGAATTGCATATTTGTCACTGGTGTATTTCTATTGAATGGACCTGTGCCATTGATTCAAATCCGACCACATATGCCTATGGTCTAATGTGTGTTTCAGAAAGACTGTCACACTGCGCAATGCATGGGCTCGACTAAAAATATGCCAAACTAGATGCATATATGATATAGACACAGTATGTACATCAATTTCCTGGATAATAACTAAATACACCTTACACCTATAGGAAAATTTTCCAAGAGTCATGGTATTGGTGTCTTTGGTAATGACGCGAAGGATACAAATATTCCTCCTGAAGTATGGCGATACTACTTGCTTATGAATCGCCCTGAGGTCTCTATAGAAATTTTGTTTAATTGATTTTGAAGTATTTGATAATACGGCTACATCCATTAAGATATTTTATTTGACTTTTATTTTGGGGATTCAGGCATCAGACACACTGTTTACTTGGGCCGATTTGCAAGCCAAATTGAATAGCGAGTTGCTGAACAACCTGGGCAACTTCAGCAACCGTGTGCTAAGCTTTGTTGCAAAACCAACTGGTTAGTCAATGGAGAATCTTACACCTGTCACCTTACTGCCTAGAAGGATTATCAATTGAGTTCTGTATCTTTTCTTAGAATTTAGATTGATCATCTGTGATTCATTGCCGTTCTTTTTTTTTAATCCCCTTTCCCCCACATTTTTGGTAAGTTCATTTTGTTCCTTTTTGCTAGGAGCTGGATATGACTCCATTATACCTGACGCTCCTAATGCTGAGTCGCATCCATTGACAAAGGTGCTTGCAGAAAAAACTAATAAATGGGTTGAACAATATCTTGAAGCAATGGAAAAGGCAATCTACTTATTTTGATCCGTGAAATGGCACACATTCCAAAACTGCCTGTTTTGTGCCAGCTACTAGGTTTTACAACATAACGTTCGATCTTTTTACGGCAGGTTGAATTGAAACAAGGACTGAAGAGTGCAATGGGCATTTCTAGTGATGGAAATGCATATCTGCAAGTAAATCTAATTTTTTCCCCTCTTTGGCTTCATTTTGCCTTTTTAGTAGCACCGACCACTGTTATACCTTTGCTTTGCGAACTGAATGCAGGAGAGCCAATTTTGGAAACTTTATAAGGAAGATCCAGCGATCTGTGCCATTGTGATGAAAACTTCAGTTGGTCTTGTCTATCTCCTTGCCTGTCTGCTAGAGCTTTTCATGCCCTCCTTTTCTAGTGAAGTATGATCTTTGTTGTCATTTAATCATGTCTGAATTTATTTGAATATAATTTTTTTGCCGGAATCTTACTGTATGTTCTCTTCTTAAGGTGTTGCGGCAATTAAATTTGTCCCCAGAAGAAAACCTGACATTCTGTGAAGATAAAGGAGAAAGTGCCAAGGAAAAAAGACCTTGGGATTTTGTACCAGCAGGCCACAAAATAAGAAAGCCAGCACCTCTATTCAAGGAATTGGTGTGTATTGTCATTTTTGTTATATTTTTCGTCAGTTGGCCACATTTTTACATCTCTTACCTTGCAATGAATGCAGAAAGATGAAGAAATAGAGTTCTTTAGGAATACATTCACAGGCAGCCAAGCTGAAAGGAGCTCAAAGGCGCAAGTCGTGTAGAAGCCAAGAAAGTTGCTAACAAGCTCAAGGGCACAAAATTATCTGGTAATCATCTGGACATTCTTACTCTATTGTTGTTCAGTGTTCACTTGAATCAGAAGGGAAAACAGCTTTTTTTGTTGCAGTTCAGAGGTACATAAAAATCCATGTGGTGGAATTAATATGGGTTGGACACTAATGAATGGAATCTAGAAACAGGCTTCTATTTATTGGTCAAATGTGTTCTTCATATATTTCCTTTCCTTGCCAAAACTATGGTACAGCAGGGACCTATTTCATGACAGAGTGCGACATTTTTCTTCTGTTTAAAGCGCTCTGAGTTATTTTCTTCTGAACTCATTTCATAATTCCAGCAATTCATCAGCCAGCTTTTTTCTTTTACTTTCTTATCCACAGGGAGGTACGAAAAAGGAACAAAAGAAACAATCTGGTGGTTCAAAATCAAACACAGCAGCAGAAGTCTCGGTTGCAAAGTTGGATATTCGGGTAAAGCAGAGAAACATCCAGATGCTGATTCACTTTACGTAGAGGAGATAGATGTTGGAGAGGAGGCACCAAGAACAGTGGTTAGCGGCCTTGTCAAATACATCCCTCTTGAAGAAATGCAGGTTGATCTTTCTTAGCATCATGTGTGGTCACGACATACATATGTTCTTGTGGTTGTCTTGCATCACTAATTTTGTAATTTCTGGTACGTATGAGCAGAACAGGAACGAGTGCGTTCTCTGTAATCTGAAACCGGTGGCAATGCGCGGTATAAAATCACATGCAATGGTTTTGGCTGCATCTAATGAGGACCATACAATGGTAAGGAATCTGATACCTTCTGCATTACATTAGGATTTCATGTGCTCTCAGATTGAAAACATATCATAAAAAAATACAGCAGCAGTCACTTGGGTTTGTGATTAAGCTGACATTTGAAATTTATGTTGAGTTGGTTGAGCCGCCAGCATCCGCTGCTGTTGGGGAGAGGGTGACCTTTGCTATGTGCTCTGGAGTGCCTGAGGCTTCTCTTAATGCAAGAGCAAGACTTGGGAGAAGTTGTCAGCTGACCTGCACAGCAACGGCGAGCTTGTGGCGTGCTACAAAGGTGTTCCGTTCACAACCTCGGCTGGAGTATGCAAGGTCAGGACAATAGCAAATGGAGAGATTCGCTAGGTGCGGTGCCCAGCTGCGGACTACCTTAAGTCGTGCTCGCCGATATTTCATTGCATTGAAATCATGTGTATAAATGGTGAACTCCAGAGCTATCTCCCTCAATGTAGATTATCAACAATTTGTTCTTTTTGCTTGAAAAAGAATCAATTGTTTTCCTCTTAGCCATTATTATCCTAGAAAAAAATATACAAAAGAATAGGACAAAAAAAATTTCTTCAAAAAATAGCGATGTTGTACAGGTGAAACAATCTTCGCAAACAAAAAATTAGTAGTCATTAGCCAACTAAATCATGAATCAACCAATTAATTATTTAGCCATCACACGAATCAAGCTAGAAATGCGTACATGCATACCTTGACTCCTTGAGCACAAAGGTCGTTGCCACTTGTCAGCCTGCTCCACCGATTGGGTTGGGGAATGCGATTTTTTGGCTGATATAGTACTGTTTGGAGCCCAAAAAAGACAACTTTGTTACCAATTTTGCAAATTTGTCACTCGATGCGTTTCCCAGGTGGTACGGATGGCTCCCATACAGTCATGTAGCCTCGTCCGCACCATGCTCGGACGGTTTCACCTTGTCCTTTTGTCCTAGGGACGGACACGCCTCGGCTGTCTATCTGACGGACGGAGCCGCCTTTGCTGCCCATCCGTCCCTTCCATGGGCGGACCTGCCATTGTATACTGCAGTTGATTGAACAATTATGGAATAATCTGTCGGTACTATATTATATTAGTTGCTTTCTTTTTAAAAAAAAGGAGATGATGTATCAAATTTGTCCTTAAGTGTCGAAGCCTTCTTGCTGCTCACATTGTCAGGCTGCAAACGTCAAAAGCACGTAGGACAGGTTATTAAAAATTGAAAGGGGGTAATAAATAGCAGTTCCCTGGTTAGAAAAGCTCCGTGCCAACACGTAATTTTATTTCAAAAATGTATCATCATGTGTAAAATAAAAATCGCACGTTTTTACACATGAAATCACGGCGCGACACAGCTGGGGCAGGGGGTATTATCACATGTAGCCCAATCAAATAGGACACTCTTTGTTTATTTATTGGTTTAATTTGGATGATATTTTTTAATACTGTATTTTATCACAGGCTAGATAAGCTTGTACATGAACCAACTGAGGGAAATGCGTGGCATGCAGATCATATAACGATGTACTGTAACCTTCGACTCGTGTGCGTTTCGTAGGCTACGGTACATCGTTATATAATCTACACGCCACATATTTCCCCCATTTGGTTCATGTACAAGCCTATCTAGCTTGTGGTGCGATGCAGTATTAAAGAATAGCATCCACATTAGGGTTTCATGACTTAGGGTCTTCCTCCTCGACGTCCTCCTCAACGTCCACCCCGATGATACGCTCCTCGAGGTCCTCTGGGTCGTCATTGAGCCACCAATGTCCCTGCACTAAAGAGTCTAAAGAACTCTCTCCTCTGGCAGCTGCAATCTGACTGTAGATCCCCTAAACTGAAGGACCAGCAGTCTCTGTGTGACACACCTTCTTGCGTGCGGTCATCTTGTGGGGTACGTCTCTAAGACATCTAGCTGGTTGCGGGTCTGGAGTCGCACCACGATAAAGTAAATCATCCTGAGCTGGTGGAGGTTGATGTTGAGCTGTCTTCAGTTGGGCGAGCTCTCTCTCTGCAGCATCCAGTCTCTTGTACACTCGCTCCATCTCATTGGCCATGAACACATAGGCCTCGTCCTGCACCTTGATCAAGGACGCCATGTGGGTGATGGTGGTGTCCAGCTCCTCCTCAGTGGATCTGAACCTGCTAAAGACCTCCCCCTTCTTGCGGTAGGGAAAGTAGCGGAAGGCGGTACGTACTAGTGCACTGCGGTAGTGGAACCCCATATGGATGATGGCCTCCCTGGTAGCATCTTGCATCTCGAGCTTGTCTGTCTCCCTCTCTATCGTGAAGCGGTAGGGTCTGTCTCCTCGTAGATGGCTCTTCAAGTAGACGGTGACCTTGATGCGCCACATTTCCTTGCCGTACTTGTTGATAGTGAAGCCATGATACTCCAGTCGGTGGACGTAGCCCAAACCCTGAAGTATGCACCACAACTCTGCACAGAAACCTCCCTCCTCAGCACAGGTGTTCATGAAACACATCTAATTTTTTTTTGAAATTAGGAGAAGATAAATATCCAATTTAAGCCATGACATTTTCCTACATGCGACTGACAACGTTAAATTAAGTAAATACTTGCAAAATTACAACTACGTAAGTACGCAAAATTACAAAATTACGATCAAACTACCTGCAAACGACAGCGGTTAATAACGCTGAAATATCCCCAACAATATAATCGGCAGAGCAAGAGAGCGGGCTACTACGAAATGAAATGAACGAGCGGAAGAGCGAGCGAGCAATTGTGAAATGAAATTGCGCTCGCTCCCTCTAATTTATAGCCGCTACTCGAAGGGAATCCTTATCTCGCGCGCGCTAATTAAGCCATGCATTTCGAGGGACAAAGATTTGATGGATGAGACAAGGAGGTGACGGGATGACGAGTGATTGATGCTTTCGGTGGAAAAGTAAGACAAATGGAGGGAGGACCTCATTAAGATATTTGGGCAATCAACACATGCCTCATTCTATACATTCCAAGTCACATGAAATCATGAAACCCTAATTTCCGAAACCTAAAATCGAAATTTTCACAACCTAAATTCTAAATTTTTGAGACAATACCAGAACACATATAAAATTGACAAAACATTACACAATCAATTCCACTGCGTGAGGAGCCTTTAAAATAAAATTCATAATTTTTTTAGCTCATTTTCTATATTTACAAATTCGTACAAACAGGACACTTATACGAAAGAGTGATAAAAATTTTGAACGAATAAAATTATAAAAAATTTACACAAATAAGTACACGGTATCAGGAGGCTCCACAAAGAATTTCATAATTTTTTGGACTCGTTTGCTATATTTTAAAATTCCTCCAAATTTCAACCTAACCTAACTACCTAACTAATTAACCCTAACTTAATTAACCCTAACTACTAACTGGTGCATGGCGCATAGCCCTTTGTCATCGGTGGGCGATGGTGGCGGCGAGTGGCGGGGCGCGTGGCGGTGTGGGGCAGTGGATACCAAGACGGTGACCATGCGCCAGCGGTGCCATTTATGCAAATACGTGCACGCCGTGGTCATTTGTGCAAATACGGTTTCAAAACCGGCTGTATGTGCCAAAAATTCGCACGACGCTAGACATAGTGCTACTCACTGTACCCTTACTGATACCAGAGTCTTTCCCTGTACTATTGTAATAGTACATCACATGGAAATATGACAATATATGCATCGTGAATTGTGCTTTGTGCCAATTGCATGCCCCAAGAAATCCTACCGGGTAATTCAGGGCAGTTTTGCGCGCAGGCCAGGGTGGCCACGTCATCCCGCTTCTTTTCCCCCGTCTAATCCCGCGCGCCTTTGCATTGCCACTGTTGGATTTTTTTTGGTTTTGCGTGCCCCGGCTCCTTCTTCCTCAATCTTCCTCGTTCTTCTTCATGCCTTCATTTTTCTTGGAGCTTTGCTCCCTGGCTGAATGAAGCTCTTGATCCATAGAGCTTCCTCCGGCCGGCTTCCTGCACCCGCCTCCTGTGCCACTGCCGCCGCCTCCAGCTCCGCCTCTAGCCGCTCCCGGTTGCTCGCCTCAGTCACCCCCGCCTCCTTCCTCTTCCCCACGAGCTCCCCCTCCTCCTTCCTTCCACGAGCTCTGCACGCCCTCTGCCCCTCCCCTCCCCTTCCCCTTCCTCGCTCCCCCCTTCCCCTCCCCTGCCCTTCCTTCCACCACCAACAGAGGTAGAGAAAAAGAGAGGGGATCGCAGGGATGCCGAAGGTGGAGGCGGTGCGCCGGGAGCGGGAGGCGCACTGCGTGGGAAGGCGCATCACGCGCTGCGCCGTCGCGGATGACCCCAAGGTCGTCGTGCCTGGGTTCGACGTCACCCACATGGCCTTCTTCGCCGCCCCTACCACTTCGCCTCCAGCGGAAGCCCAGGACCCCAGATGTCACCCCTAAGGTGGCACGCTGTGTTGCCACTTCACCTCTTCTCTGCATACCTCTAACTCTTCTACCGCCCCTCTCCCTGATGCCACCGCTCCCTCCCTACCCAGTCGCCGGTCCTTGGCCGCACCCCTCTCACCCCCGGGTTTTTCTCCATGGATCTATGCAAATTTGATTTCCCCTGGGTATTTATCTTCACATTTCCCTTGCTTCTCGCTAACGTCCTATTATTCGGTTATGTAGGACCGGAAAGGCGACTAGAGGGGGGGTGAATAGTCGCTTTCTCTATTTTTCACCTCGATCGAACTCAACACTACTTTCACTCCAATAGCTATAAAAGCTATGAAGATTTGTATACAGGCACAGCGGATGACCTGTGTTGAATCCGATCAAACCCCGAAGCACAAGACTAAAAACATCTCACAACTGCAATGGCACAACAACAAAGATGATCGAATAAAAGTGTATACTAACTGAAACTCAATAAAGATGCAAGCGAGTAGAGCAGAACTAAGGACACCAAGCAATCAAGACCGTTGACTCCAGGAGCTGGTATCAGAGCCGACAAGCATGTACACAAGAGCTACGACACGAACTGCCGCCGCTGCACGCACACAACATGTGAGACCCCGATTTATTAGGCTCATAATACTTAGTGTTGGACCGAAAAGGTGACTAGAGGGGGGGTGAATAGGAGCTCAAAAAACTTTTTCACTTGAATGGATTCAACTTGTAAATCACTTCAATAGCTATGAGAGCTATGAAGATCAATGATTAAGCACAGAGGAAGTCTTGTGTTGAATCCACTCTTAACCCCCAAGGCTCAGCAAACAAAATCGAAGAAGTGCTGAAAAATCAGGGAAATCGGAACAACCGCAGGCAAACGGGCGGTCGTACCAATGTGCGGTATGACCGTAGGCAAATGAGCGGTCGTACCGATGTGCGGTATGACCGTAGGCAAACGGGCGGTCGTACCGATTGTCCTGGAACAGCCCGACGACGAAAACCAAAATTGGCACAACTTTTGATCCACTTGGCCAAACGCTACGAGATTTGAAACACACCTTCCCAAAGAGGTTAGGAACCTATTCCAAGCAAAGAATAACTAGATCCACATCAAAGTTCCTACCT
The DNA here is from genome assembly GCA_036346405.1 of Phyllostachys edulis. Classification (NCBI taxonomy): domain Eukaryota; kingdom Viridiplantae; phylum Streptophyta; class Magnoliopsida; order Poales; family Poaceae; genus Phyllostachys; species Phyllostachys edulis. The sequence continues at coordinate 101,829,667 of CM070550.1, forward strand.
TTCTTGAATTGAACGAAAGAGGTTTCAAAACCGAGTTTCGAACCTAAACATGATCTAAACCTTGCTCGTGGGTGATGGATGATCAAGATGATCCTAGATGGGTTCCCACATGTCACAGCAAGTTAGATCACAGCAAGAAACCAAACAAAAACTCGCGGATCAAAGAAACACCTCAAATCATCAAATAGAGAGAAAGAAAGCAAATAGACTCATCTTGGAGAGAACTTTCTTTGGATTGATTTGATATGGTATTGGTTTACAGCCACTCCATCAAGGAGGACAAAGACTCAATACATGAGCACGAAATCAAATCCAACTCTCAAGAACCCTAACCTCCACTAATCCTCTCCCTAAGCAAACTAGGGTCTCAAACACAATGAAAGGGTTGAGGTGGCTGTCCAGCACACCCCCTATTTATAGTGGAGGCTTAGACCTTCTAGAAGAGTAACCCTAATGGGCTCCCGCTAAGGCCCAAAACAAACGGGTCACGCACGCACGCATCTCAAAGCGCCGTCTTCACTTTTCTTGACCTAATCCACTTCTTGACGCACCGACTTGCGCCGCGGGTTGGCATTAGGTCACCAAGGCGGTATTTGGTGAAATTACCAAAATACCCCTTCTCGATCTTTTTGCAAAGACCGAGTCCCATCTTCGTGAAGCACCTCCATGCTTCGCCACGTGTAGGTCGATCCAATGCTCTCTTCATGTCGGCAAGTCTCTCCCATCCGGCTCCCACCGAAACCACCATGGCACTTGCACCGACCCCCGCCGCTTGATCGAACCCGTCAGACCGAATCGCCTGTTTCGGTTACCTTTTGTCCTCTTGCGCCATGCTTGACTCAATTGACCTCACCCGCATCCCCGATCGTTTCGGACCTCGGCTCTCCAAGCTTAGTCCCGATCATCTCGCCGTTGACCGTCATTGACCTCCAAGCAACTCGCACATCAATAGACAAAGAAATCGAATCCGAACAAGTTCTTCACAACTTGACCCACGTTAGTCAAAACATGCATCATGCAACACATATGCCATGAAACCCATGAACTTGACCTAACCCAAAAGCAATTCTCCAATTGAAAAGACAATCAAGACAAAATCGGTACTACCGCCATGTTATGGTTGGTACTTACAAGATCACGATAGTATCAAGACTCCATAATCAAGGTCGCATCGCTACCCAGAGAAAACCAAAACTTCCCAAATTACACTCGCTCGAAAAACCATACCGCACACATGCGGTCATTCCACGATCTTGGTACTACTACCGCAACCAAGGCGCGGTATTACCAAGATCGTGGTCGTCTCATGACTTACACACGGCATTTACCGATTGTCCTAACACTTGCTGAAAACGCTGTTTCGACAAACCGAGAACGACATTGCCAATTGTAACATCATCCTAAGATCTCAGGCATATCCCCATGATATCCACAATCTCCCCCTTGATGAACACATTGGCAATTTCCCATAAATGCAAATTTTGAGGTTTGAAAAGGTAAAAAACTCGACGTTTTCGCCCAAAGGCACAACTTGATCCAAAAGCAAGAAAAAGCAAGGAAATGACCAAGTTGGCTCCAGAATTGTATCAGCAAGTGAGATACGGCAAAAGAAAGCGAGAAAGCTTCATTTTCCAGAAACGAGTCAAAATCTCACTTAAGGTCCATATGAAAGAACAATTGTTCGATATGACCTTTGATCATTGTGAGGATCAAGAATTGCAATTCAAGTTCAGAAGTAGCAATAAAACCATAAGAATGCAACTAAGAAACTCCCCCTCACTATGATCCTCAGAATTTCAAATTTTCTCCAAGTAGCTCCCCCTTTTTCAAAACTCCCCTTTTTCAAACATCTTCTCCCCTTTAACACAAAGTTTTGAAATATCTTCTCCCCCTTTGACAATGGAGTCATCAAGGAATCACGCCTTCCTCTCGTCCAGAGATGACAAATGCAGAATGAGGAAAAAGCATAAGATGGAGCATGCATGAAATGCAATAGAGTGGCTTCAATTTTTTGTATTTTTCAATTGTTGAGTACAAGAAGCTTTGGAGATTACCCAAAAGAACAAGCTAGCATTTCTAAAGTTGCACAAACAACATATCAAGCCTAACAGCGCTAGCAAGATCATGATAAGACATATATAGCAAAGCTAAGCAAGAAGGCTCAATATAAAGCAATGAATTTTAGCATTTTAAGCAAAGCTTCAAATCTAGCAAGTTCATCAACAGGGATCCTAAAATGATACTGGCCATGTCAAAATGTCAATGTGAGATCCAAAAGCTAACAATGACCACATTAAGAGACAAATAGGTCCTGAATTGAATCATTTTGCTCATTTTTCTCAAACGCCCATTTTTCAACAGTTTTTGAATATTGAAGTTGACTAAAGGTCTAACTTAGTGACAAGATCCTAGACTAGGAGCCATCCACAAACTCATCCTAAGTTTTGACCAAAAGTTGATTAAAGGTATATCTTAGTGAAGAAGATCCTGGACTAGGAGCCATCCACAAACTCTTCCTAAGCTTCTACCAGGGCGACAAATCTTGAGGTTCATGTCAATTGTGACAAGCAGTCCCCATGAGATTGTGTGGATCATCAAACTATCTCCAAGTTCATGTCTTTGACATACAGTCTCGTAAGAGTAGTTTGGCACAATTTAAGCATAAGACAATCTTGAAGTTTGATTTTTCATTTTTCACAAGAGCAGTTTTAGATTCTTAAGAACACAAGAAGCTCAAGTAATGATCAAAGCTAGATTCAAGAGCTAACAAAGCAATTTTGACAGGGCCAATGTCACAAAAGGAGCACTAATTGCACAACTGGCTAAACAATTCACAAATTGCTAATTTCTTAATTCAAGTTGTTTTTCAAGTTCTAGCTCATACAACAAAGACTTAGCTACACATGTGAAAGCATGATAATTCTAGCAAGTCAAAGAACTAGACATGGCATTGAGCAAGAATTTGAAACACTAAAGCTCCAAAGGGTAATAAGCAAAGCTTCATCAATTTTAAAAGATAAGCAGAAAAGCTTATATTACAATGCATCTTTTTGGATTTTTCATATGAATGCAATATGATACAATGAGATGCAAGAAAAGCTCAAAAAGCCTAAAAGGTCAAAAAGATCAACAAGTTCAAAAAGAAAATCAAGAAAAGATCAAATGTACAAGGAAAGATCAGAAAAGATCCAACTCCCCCTCAAACCAACCCATAGGGATAAATTACCACTAACTCACTTCTCAAGGTGGCAAACCTTGTTGGGTCTAAAGGCTTGGTAAGGATATCGGCTAACTGAGCCTCGGACTCCACAAAATGCAGCACAATATCACCTTTCTCAACGTGATCTCTAAGGAAGTGATAGCGAATGTCTATGTGCTTGGTCCTAGAGTGTTGCACTGGGTTTTTAGCAATGTTAATAGCAGAAGTGTTGTCACAGAAGAGAGGAACACTAGCAAAAGTTAACCCAAAATCCTTAAGAGTGGAGACCATCCACAAAATCGACTACAAAGAACTAGCGGCTACATATTTAGCTTCAAAGAAGGATTGTGCAATGTAAGACCGCTTCCTAGAAGACCAAGAGACAAGAGAAGTGCCTAAGAAATGACATGTGCGGATGTGCTCTTCCTATCTAGCCTCTGACCCAAAATCGAATCAAAACCCCGAATGGACAAAGTGAAGAAGAACAAGAATACCAAATGCCATATCAAGGGTAGAGTGTAAATACCGAAAATGCGCTTAACGGCTTGGCGATGTGAAGTCCTCGGTGACGCTGAAACCTCGCATGAGGCGCATCATGAAGTGGATGTCCGGTCTTGAGGCCGTCAGTCTGAAGGAGGCGATCATGTTTGCGGTACTCGCGTGATCCACGGCTTCTCCTTCCTTATCTGGATCCAAAAGCGATCGATGTCGCCATGGGAGTGGCGATCGCTTGCAATCACCCATCTCAAAACGCTTGAGCAAATCCTTGGTGTACTTCGCTTGATGGATGAAGATCCTTCCTTGCATTTGCTTGATTTGTAGCCCCGTAAAGTAGTTGAGCTCTCCCATCATACTCATCTCAATTCCTCGGACATGGTCTCGTAAAAACCGGAAACAAGAGCATGAGAGGAACCACCAAAGATAATATCATCTACATAAATCAACAAGCAGAAGTCATTGCCATGCCTAAGAATGAAAAGAGTCTTATCAACTTTTCCCATTTTAAAATCATTCTTAAGCAAGAAGGTCTTAAGCCTATCATACCATGCTCTAGGGCTTGCTTAAGACCATACAAGGCTTTGGATAGTTTAAAGACACGATCGTGGTGCTTGGGATCCTCAAAGCCGGGGGTTGCCTAACATACACTTCCTCCTCTATAAAACCATTCAAAAGGCACTCTTAACATCCATTTGATGCAACCTAAAACCTTTAGATGCAGCAAATGCAAGCAAGATGCTGAATGGCTTCTAATCTAGCAACAGAGCGAAGGTCTCATCAAAATCTAACCCCTCAACTCGCTAAAACCCGAGCAACCAATCTAGCCTTGTTTCTAACCACGTAACCATCCTCATTTTGTTTATTTTTGAACACCCAACGGGTTCCTATAACATTATGACCACTAGGAGGTTCTACAAGATTCCAAACTTTATTTCTTTCAAAATTCTCTAACTCCTCATGCATGGCATTGACCCAACTAGCATCAGATAAAGCATGTGATATATCTTTGGGTTCAAAAGAAGCTACAAATGCAGAGTGAGAGAAAAGACTCGGATCATGATACCTGGAGCGAGTGACTCGCTCATAGAGATTACCAATCATCTGATCCGGAGGATGTTGCTTCTGAATGTGCAAAGGAGCGCCTGGGGGAGATAGCGTCTCCTCGACCTCCGCAGGTACTACTGATGAAGAAGATGCAGCAGGAGCCTCAATTGGAGGTGAAGCGATCGTGGCGTTCTGAGTCAAGTAGGAGCATTAGCATCAGGTGAAGGAGCATCATCAATTTCATCCTCATCTTCCTCAACAAAAATACTCTCTGTCACCTGTAAGTCACCTGAAACATCGGATCTAGCTCCAGAGCTAGTCTCATCAAAAGTGACATTGCATGTCTCCTGGACAGTGTTAGTTTCAACATTAAAACCCTAAAACCCTCGAATGAGCAGGATAACCCGTAAATAAACCATCACAAGTCCTTGATTCAAATTTATCTAGGTTCCTGTCTTGAGAATAAAACACTTCGATCCAAAGACTCGAAAGTGAGAGACGAGGGTTTTTCGCCAAAACGAAGCTCATATGAAGTCTTGCCCAAAGACGGTCTCAAAAAGACACGGTTTGAAATATGGCAAGCTGTAGCAATAGCTTCGGCCCAAAATCTCCTCGGTGTGCTATACTCATCTAGCATTGTCCTAGCCATCTCGACTAGAGTCCTGTTCTTCCTTTCCACAACGCCATTTTGTTGAGGGACGTGTGGAGAAGAGAACTGATGCTCAATACCGCTTCAAAGACAAAAAGAGGCAAAGAAGCGTTCTTGAATTCCGTGCCATTGTCATCATGCGGATCGCTCTCAAGGCACCAGGAAGTTCAGAAGCCAAACGAAGAACAAGGTCATGAAAATGATCAAAAGCCTCATCCTTCGAAGCAAGAAAGAACACCCAAGAGTATCTCGAAAAATCATCGACTATGACAAGAATGTACCAATTGCCACCGACTGACCGAACCCTAGCAGGACCAACAGTATCCATATGAAGCAACTGTCCCGGTCCGTCAGTCATAACCATAGTCAATGACGGGTGTGAGGCGGCAACTTGCTTGCCATGCCTACTGAGGCGCACATACAACATCCTAATGACTTTGAGTTTAGGCAAACCTCTCATGAGATCAAGGCCGCTAACTCGTGTCGATGATCAAAACCAATGTGCCCCAACCGTCGGTGCCAAAGCCGATATCGAAGAAGAAGCAATTAAGCACTTAAGGGATCCAAAGAAGAGACTCGTAAAAATCAGCTCCAAAAATTCTACCAACTCTAGAAATCCCAAAACGAGCTCACCAAAAGAATCAAGCACACGACAGCATTCTTCTTAAAACGAGTCTCATAGCCATCATCGAGAAGTCAGGAGACGAAAGGAGATTGTACCTTAGCTTAGACACAAGCGACGTCCTTGAGAATGAACTTGTCGTTCACCCTAATCATTCCAGTTCCTTCAATGCGCCCTTGTGTATCATCTCCAAAGGTGATGAAGTCATCACCGGTTGATCGCGTGAAGGAGGTGAACCATCTTGAGTCTCCGGTCATGTGGCGTGAACACCCGGAGTCGACGAACCATGTGTTCTTCCCCCTTCCGCGCCAATCCTGAAAATCAAGGAACAAAAGAGCGATGTGTCTCAATACTGGGGTTAGTTAAAAGCGACTTGGGAATCCAAGATCGAGACACTCGTCATGAAAGTAGTATGCAAAGCGGATGTGCTATCCTTGACATTATTCGCAGTTCTATTATGAGCAATGGTAACACGAACATGAGATGCATCTTGTCTAGGAACATGGTGATGAGCATGTGTAACAAATCCTAGACCGGAATTCTTCTTTTGTACGTGACCATGTCTCATAAAAGCTCTAGGTTGATTAAATGACATTCTAGCAATATTTTTCTTAGCGTTCTTCAACCTACGCCAACAGAACTCAACCAAATGTCCACTCTTCTTGCAATAGGTGCAATGGTATTTTGTACCACTGGGAGAAGCACCTTTTGCCTCAAAAGAAGGTTGGACAAACCCTGCAGATTTAAAGACAGCTTTTTGCGAGTTGGGTTTTAAATTCAACTAAGCCATTTTCCAAGACCTGAATGACATTAGGCTTGGACATGTTCTGAGCAGAGTTGTATCCTAAACCTTGCTTCTTAAAAGGAGTTTTAGATTTATCTAGAATCATGTTTAACTGTTTTTCACCATTAGAGAATCTTTCTAAAGTATCCTTGAGATATGCATTCTCTTTTCCAATATTAGCACATGATTCACAAGTCTTGCCTTTAATGGCTCTAGCATGTTTCTCCTTAAGATGAGCAACTTCAAGCTTATAGGCAGCACAAGAGGCACAAGATGTAGAATCAATTGTGTCCTTAAGCTTGGCAAATTTAGCTCTAACTGCTTCTAGAATATCCTTAACTTCGTGTTCACGTTCTAAGTAGAAAGAGCAAAAGCTAGATTTCACATTGCCAGAAGCATCCAACTTGCCAGACTCTAAGCATTTTTCACATGGAGCAGATTTAACATCAATTAGCTCAGTTCTAGCATTTTCAAGTTGATGCAAAGCAATATCATGAGCAGATTGTAGTTTAGACAGTTCGGAGTGCAACGCATGGCAGGATGAACATTCATCAACATCTAGACTCTTAGCATTCACAAGCTCTAATGTCAAATTCTCGACTTGTGATTCTAGATCCTTGTTCCTAGCCATGGTGAACTTTAAAGCTTTATCTTGACTATGCAATTGCTCATACATGTTATCGCATCTAGTAGAAAGAACATCATAGGAGAGAGGTACCTCATCATCGTTATCGGCGTCGACGGAGTCGGCCATGAAGCACATGCCGGTGAAATCCTTGGCCTTCCCCTTCTTATCTTGAGGAAACTCCTCCTCCTTGTCCTCCTCGCTCCCGGAGTCCACATCGCTCATGGATTGATCTCCAAAAGCGACAAGAACTCGGTGAGCAGCCTTCATGAGCTTGGCAGCATCATACTTGGGCTTGCCCCTTGAGGCTTCTTCCCGCAACCTTCTCATGATTTCCCTTACCTTTCACTTGGGGCGGTTGGCTCGGATGTGATATAGCTCTCCACACTCATAGCATGTCACAGGCCACCTCTCTTTCTCGCTTCGACATTGTTATATGCCCGTGTGACTTTCTTGGCTAAAAGAGCTAAATCAGCCTCGTGAAGACTCTCAAACTCTTCTTCTTGAATAGCAGATAAACACGTAAGAGAAAAACCGAAGAAGACTCGGAAGAACCATCGAGTCCTTTGAGAGGATCAGCCACCAAAGCCATGTTATCCTTCTTAGGATTACCGCCTCTCTGATCTCATGAGTTTTTAGCTTGCTATAAAGTAGCTCCAAAGTGAGATTAGAGAGATCGACATTCTCCTCTATGGCAGATGCCTTCATCTCCCACTCCTTGGTGTTGATTGCAGCCAAGAGGTGGGTTGCATTCTCAGATTGAGAGTACTCAATGTCAACAGCTCTCATCTGGTTGATCACCTTGTTAAAGCGAGTAAAGACGCCATCGATGCTCTCACTAGGACGATCTCGAATTTGTTGTACTCTCGCTTGTAGACATTCTCGACGCACTTGCTTGATCCGGGACGATCCTCATGGTAAGTTTCGAGGGTGTGCCAAATCTCATGTCTTGTCGCAAGATTGCAAATCCTATCGTACTCTTGCCTACCAAGCCCAAAGATATAGAAGGTTCTTTGCCTTGTTGTTGTTAGCCAAGAGGGTCTTTGGCCGGCGTAGCAACTCGGCAAAACGAGCGAGATCGAACAACCTCCCATATAGCTTGTCCTTCGCTCTCAAGAAAGACTCGCATGCGATTCCTCCAATAGGCATAGTCGAGCCCATCGAAGACATGCGGCTTGGTTGAGTACTTATCCATCGCCAGTTCGGTGGACCTGTTAAGATCAAGATTGAACTAACCTGCTCGATGCCACTTGTTGGACCGAAAAGCGCTAGAGGGGGTGAATAGGAGCTCAAAAACTTTTTCACTTGAATGGATTCAACTTGTAAATCACTTCAATAGCTATGAGAGCTATGAAGATCAATGATTAAGCACGAGGAAGTCTTGTGTTGAATCCACTTAACCCCCAAGGCTCAAAGAAACAAAATCGAAGAAGTCTTTGAAAAATCGAAATCGGAACAACCGCAGGCAAACGGGCGGTCGTACCGATGTGCGGTATGACCGTAGGCAAACGAGCGGTCGTACTTCGATGTGCGGTATGACCGTAGGTAAACCAAGGCGGTCATCGATTGTCCCGAACGACTTCGACGACGAAAACCAAAATTGGCACAACTTTTGATCCACTTGGCCAAACGCTACGAGATTTGAAACACACCTTCCCAAAGGGGTTAGGAACCTATTCCAAGTAAAGAATAACTAGATCCACGTCAAAGTTCCTACCTTTCTTGAATTGAACAAAAGAGGTTTCAAAACCGAGTTTCGAACCTAAACATGATCTAAACCTTGCTCGTGGGTGATGGATGATCAAGATGATCCTAGATGGGTTCCCACATGTCACAGCAAGTTAGATCACAGCAAGAAACCAAACAAAAACTCGCGGATCAAAGAAACACCTCAAATCATCAAATAGAGAGAAAGAAAGCAAATAGACTCATCTTGGAGAGAACTTTCTTTGGATTGATTTGATATGGTATTGGTTTACACCACTCCATCAAGGAGGACAAAGACTCAATACATGAGCACGAAATCAAATCCAACTCTCAAGAACCCTAACCTCCACTAATCCTCTCCCTAAGCAAACTAGGGTTTCAAACACAATGAAAGGGTTGAGGTGGTCATCCCAAAGACACCCCTATTTGTAGTGGAGGCTTAGACCTTCTAGAAGAGTAACCCTAATGGGCTCCCCGCTAAGGCCCAAAACAAACGGGTCACGCACGCACGCATCTCAAAGCGCCGTCTTCACTTTTCTTGACCTAATCCACTTCTTGACGCACCGACTTGCGCCGGGTTGGCATTAGGTCACCAAGGCGGTGTTGGTGAAATTACCAAAATACCCCTTCTCGATCTTTTGCAAAGACCGAGTCCCATCTTCGTGAAGCACCTCCATGCTTCGCCACGTGTAGGTTGATCCAGCGCTCTCTTCATGTCGGCAAGTCTCTCCCATCCGGCTCCCACCGAAACCACCATGGCACTTGCACCGACCCGCGTCCGCTTGATCGAACCCGTCAGACCGAATCGCCTGTTCGGTTACCTTTTGTCCTCTTGCGCCATGCTTGACTCAATTGACCTCACCCGCATCCCGATCGTTTCGGACCTCGGCTCTCCAAGCTTAGTCCCGATCATCCTCGCTGCTGACCGTCATTGACCTCCAAGCAACCTCGCACATCAATAGACAAAGAAATCGAATCCGGAACAAGTTCTTCACAACTTGACCCACGTTAGTCAAAACATGCATCATGCAACACATATGCCATGAAACCCATGAACTTGACCTAACCCAAAAGCAATTCTCCAATTGAAAAGACAATCAACACAAAATCGGTATTACCGCCATGTTATGGCGGTACTACAAGATCTTCTAGTAATCAAGACCCCATAATCTTCGGCCGCATCGCTACCCAGAGAAAACCAAAACTTCCCAAATTACACTCGTTCTGGAAAAACCATACCGCACACATGCGGTCATTCCGCGATGCGGTACTACCGGCAACCAAGGCACGGTACTTATTGATCATGGTCGTATCATGCTTACACGCCGCATTTAACCGATTGTCCCGACACTTCTTTGAAAACGCCGTTTCGACAAACCGAGAACGACATTGCCAATTGTAACATCATCCTAAGATCTCAGGCATATCCCCATGATATCCACAATTAGTCATCCAATTGACCCTAGTATTATCAACTAAATAAACCGTGCCTCGAGATATATGTACTTCCCGAATGCGTTACACACAACTCATTACAAAAGATTGCATCAATTCCATTCCAACACATAGAATGAACAAGCAACAAACCGAAGTTAATATACATAAAGGATAGTTATTACAAAAGAGAGGCCGACCGGCCAAATAACAACAAGACTACTAAGATAACAATGAAGCAAAAGTGCCATAGAGATGGCCCAAAACAATAGCCAACCAAAGTGTGCCTTCACCCACAAGGCAATCGACCGGACCGCCAAGCTAGTCGCTTTCCCAACCCATGCACATCTAGCAAAAGTAGAGCCCTTTGGACCCTACCTCCTCTGCAACAAAGTTATTAAGCAAAGCAAATGAGTACAAAATGTACTCATAAGACCGACGTGTAATATAACAGAACTATAGTTTAACTACATGCAAGCTTTATTTAAGTGGATGAGGCTTTGGACTTATTTTAGCATAAAGCAAGTTTTCATTTGCAATATTTAAATAGATTCCAAAGCAAAGTTTCAATTCATTTTTCATTTGCAAGAAACCAACGAGACAAGTAACAATTGATAGATAACATCAACAATCACGAAGTGGCTAACCCATTAGCCACCACAATAGCATGAACATCCATTCATACCAACCCATCAAGTTTTAATTTAAATGTTGTAGTCTAGTTCTTGCACCCTTACCAAGCATGTCCATAACCTAGGGCGAGGCTATTCAATAGTTTTAACCTGCGGGGTGTACCAATGTACCCACACGTCGGACCGCCTTTTCGCCACATGATTTAGCACACTTCCTTTGGTATGCCGCACGGCTAAGTCCTCGAGACATTTCCAATGGATGATGCTAATTAAGAGTCAAGAACCCACGGGATAAGGACACACTAGGCACCTAACCGGTCTGCTAATGCTCCTCTCCCACACCACACATACACATTTAAAACCACCCACCAACCAGCTCATAATTAACACCTCCCAAAGTACTTAGTCAAGAGAGGTCCCATATCCCCCTCGTGTGGTTAGCACGCAAGAGCGCTTGGCTTAGTGACACAAGTAACTCGGTCCTTGGGGACCTAGGCACCATTCCGTTCACACCCAAAATATCACACCAACATCCATTGTGCCCAAGTCAAAACAGTTTTGTTTTCATTTTGGTTTTATTTGTTTACAAAGTAACAAACCACAAGATGGACAAAATGGAATAAAGATATTAGTGTGATCAAGGTCATCGACATAATGTCGACAACCGCCCATTTCTACCGTTATCTAAGCATTGCTAAGCATTATCAACGTAAACTACTAAGCGATAAGAGTCCATCCAGCGAACTCTAAATCGCAGCAAGATAATCCTAGGCTTAGTAGTAGAGAATGAACATTTACCTACAGAATATGCATCTATAGGATTACTAGCGACATTTTAACACAAAGTAGCATGCATACATATAAGTGAAACAAAGTATTAAGCTTTAAAGTAATGGGACAATAATTGGATATGATCAAACTGCTTGCCTTGCTGATTTTGCTCAATATATTGCTGAGGATCACTCACGGGATCAACCCACTCGTCGGCACCTAACGAAAAGGTGAAAAGAGACGATAAGAATGACGAAAACCACAAATACAGAACAGCAAACAAACTCCAATTGCTCTGAAATGTCTACAGCAGCAAGAGGATGATTTTTAGGGAATTTAGCAACAAGAACCAATTGATTTGGATTCTTAATGCAAAAGATATGAGCAAAACAATTTTGCTCAGCCCTAAAAATACAAACTGCCACTATTCACTAATTTAATTATGAGGCAACATTTTCTAGAAAGGTGGTGATACTGAGATTTTTACTGTAAAACCAGCACCTCATGAGGTGAATAACACAATTGAGTTCACCTCATTTAGAGCTATATTGCACTTTCTATAATTTTTCAAAAACAAGAACTTGAACAAAATTATAATGCACAAGGAAGTTTTCTGAAAATAGTGACATGCCTAAATCCTATTCTAACATTTAGAGCATTAATAGAGGAAACCAACAAAGTTGGATTCACTCAAAAATAATCTACAGATCAATAATTATGCATTTTACAAGTTAAAGGAATTTCTAGTATAACAGTTAAAGCTAGTTTTGAAATCTATTTGTAAAACCATGTTCTGGAGCCGAACTAGGCTCATAACCATTTTTAGATTGGAGCCCAGGTCAAGCCAGAGCTAACACAATTTGAATCACCCTATTTGGATTTAAATTGAATTAGTTATGCAATTTTAAAGTTCATACCTTTTTCGCTTCTTAAATAACAGTTCACCGGAATTTCTAACAACCATAAAGACATGGGAGGACGTGAGCCACAGATCTGAGATCTAACGGCTCGAGACCTCCCAAGAGTTAACGCTGCCGCAAGCAATTGCGAAGGTCCAGAGGTCATGGACCTCCTAGCAGCGCGCACGTGCGAGCAGAGGGGAGGTCGTGGCCGTTGATGGCACATCCAACGGGCCACAACACGGAAAGGAGGTCCTCAACGGCTGCGATCAACACAGGGAGGACATAAGCGGCTCAGATCAACGCGGGGAGGTCATGACGGCAGAGATGACCTCGCGGAGGTCCAAGCGGAGGTCTTAACATCACAGACCTCCAAGGGAGGTCTGGACGGCCACGATCGCGCCAGGGGAGATCTTGGACGTGCCAGATTTCCTCGGAGGAGGTATGGGACGTCCCAGACCCAGCGCCCTTGTGCTCACGCATTTATTACGCGCGGACAAAGAGTTAATGCGCCATGGACACAAGGAGGTCCGCGCGCGAGAGGTCTTAATTGCGCGCACGGGGCGGGATTAAAGGCAGTTAAGACACGCCAATGATTAGCGAGATTGAGTAATGATTAGCGAATTAAGGAGAGGATCTTTGTCCGAATTTGACACGGCGGCGCTGCGTCGTCCCGACAAAACCCGAGTTTGAAGAGATGGTCCTCGCTGGTGATGTAGACCTCGCCATGACATCCAATGGTACCACTAAGTGTGCAATAGCCTTGCGCACCCAGTGGACCTCCTCTCAACGGCGGCGATGGCCTTGAACGCCGGCGAGCCGGAGAGGAGCACGATAGCACAACACGGCAAAAATTGACAGCAGCTAAATTGAGCTCCGCAACATTCATACAAGCGTGTGCCAAGCCTAGGGACTACCAGGAGGATTACCTGGAGGTCCAGAGGGGCTGAGGAGGTCGAGGGAGGAAGGACCGGTGCCGGGGAAGAAAGGTGCTCCACGGCCAAAGCTCCAACTTCAAGATCCCCTTTGGCCACCTCTGCAAAATGCTCAAACTAAACAAGTTAAGACATGATCACAGAGGACATGGCACAAAAAGAAGCACAGAGGAAGGGAGGAAAACCCCAGGGACCCTTGTCCACCGAGGAGCTTCAAGCTCCAACAATGGCGGCCAAGGAAAGCTTCGGTGGTTTAGAGCTCACAAGCACAGGGGTGCAAGTAAGGGAACAATGGTGTGTAAAGGAAGCCAAAGAAACAGTGGGGGGGGGGGTTTATACCTCGGGCAAAACGAGGTTGTGAATCACGGGTTAAGCTCATGGTGAGCTTAGCCCATGGGAGGTCCATGGAGTTGACATGATGGAAAGGACAGAGTAGGTTAAGACAGGGCGTGGCCTAGGGGCGGAAAGGGGCTGACACGCATTTAATGCTTGCAGGGCAGAGCCGTTGGACAAGACCCCGCTCTGACTTTGCCCACTGCCATGGCTCGGGCACGAGAGCCCAAGCTAGGAGAAGAACAGGACCTCAAGCTCACCGTCGGATTAAGTGAATGAGAAGGTCTCGCCATCGGATGTTCATTTTGAACCGTTATGTTTTAAGTGATCGGAGGAGGTCCCACCACACGATCTGAACAGGAGGTCGTGGCCTCGATCTCCACATTGCGAATCAAGACGTGGAAAAAGGGACAGAGGTCCAATGCGTTGGATCTCAATCCAACGGTGCGGACCTCCTGGGAGGACTTAATCGCACGCGACTTGAGAAAATGAGGGGGAGGTCAGAAGCGCTAGATTTTGAGGGGAGGTCGTGGGCTGTTGGATCTGATCCAACGGCTACGACCTCAACAAGGTGGGAGGTCCTCGCAGTGGTGGTTTGAGCGCGAGGAGAGGTCATGGCCATGGATCGTTGATCCAAGGGCTGTGACCTCATGTGGGTGGGGAGGACCTGGCTGCGTTTGCTGAGGAGGAGGTCGTGGCGGTTGGATGTAAATCCAACGGCTGCGACCTCATCAAGGTGGAAAGGGAGGTCAGGCTGAGGTGCAGAAATGGTTGGGCTGGACCAGCTTTGCCAAGCGGCTAGCCCAAGGAACAGTGCAGGGTTTTTGAATTAAAACCTTTAAACAGCTGAGACTTTGCAGAATTATTTGAGATAGCAATTGAACTCCAAAATTTATGAAATTCAAACTGGAGCTTGCTGATGGTAAGATTAACCTCACATAAATTTTCCAGAGGTTTTTATGCAATGCATTTTTCTCAGGAATTTCATGAAGGCTGTTCAAGAAGTTGTTCTACCTCCAAAATTATCAAACAAGTTTTACAACTTGCGATATTTTTCAGAGGGGTCCCACATCAACCTTAGGACCAAGGAAAAAATTATTTTCCAAAGGTTTGGCACAAGAGTGGTGACAATTGGAAAAAGGACTTGACTTTTGGTCAACAAGGACTTTGTGTTTTTGGATTACACAAATCTTGGACAATAATTACATGTGAGAAAAAGTTTTAATTTCTACACATTTAATTACATTGGAAACAAACCCTGATTACACATTTGGGATGTTACACAACAGCAGCAGATCGGTAGCAAACGCACACGCACTTTCTAAGAAGAAATCACGAATAAAACGCACTTTTCGCCAAGAAGACACGCACACAAATTGTAGCTCACCAAAGAAAGACACAATAAACAAATCAACATAAGTGTTCTTCATCGCTAGCATTCATCGACCACACACGCACAAAGATGGCCAAAAACTTCCGTCGATCAAGATGGTCACCAATCAATAAACAAACCAAAGCATTAAATCGATGGAAATTGATCGCATCAAGATGGCAGCCAACTTTTGGAGATAACACTTAAGGCTACAAAAGCATTCATGTCACTTTCAATCTACAGTGAATGAATAAACAAACAAGTAGCCCTAGCAATGAAATAATCTAAAAACACATGGATTCTTCACTGAAGCAGGAAACGGGATTTCTGTTTTCCTAGAGACTACAACCCGCCGGCCCTGTTTTCTTCTGGATACGCGCCGCCACAGAAACCTAATTCGGTCTGCACAGCTTCAATCGCACCAAACGAATCAGAGCAGACAAGCAGGTAAACAATAGACTAATCCAACACAGTGAAGCAGCATCAAACCGCACAGCAAAAATCGCATCAAAGAAGCAGGCCAAGGCAATAAAATAAATCTGCAGATGGCAGCCAAGTAATGGACTGATCCAAACAGCAAATCAATACAGACTGGATCTTACAAGCATGAGACAAAGAAACTGCGATTCTTTGATCAAGCAGTCACTGCAGCCCCGTTTTTTCTCAGCCAAAGAGCGGCCCGCCGCCGCAGCTCCTAAATCTCAGAGGAACAGGCCGCTAGGAGCTCTCATTTTTTACAAGCGCACACACAACAAGGATTCAGAGGCATCAATGAAAGCAGGCCAAGGCATTAAAATAAACTAATGGCCAACCAATCAACATAGCCGAATCAATGATGGAAAGCCAAGGCAATAAAAATTATAGATTCAATGCAAAGCTCTGAGATTCACAAACCGATGGAAATCCATTAAAAAGCATACATCCTCTGATCTCAACAAGGCAAACCGATGCAAGAGGCAAAGCGCTGCGATCAACCACAGGCGCCGCCGGCCCTCACTTTTCTCTCTGCACTCTACAGGCGCCGCCAAGCTCCTGTTTCTGCTGAGGGACAAGCCGCCGCTCAGAACTCCATTTTCTCCAGGGGCGCGCCGCCACCAGGGCTCTCCAAAAGCCCTAAACCTAAAGCCTCTGCTTTTCTTTGCAGGGCAGAGCCGGGCGCCGCCACAATTGCTTCAAAAAGCGCGCAGCCCTCAAGATCCCATTTCAGCTCCTTTTATATAGGCAGCTCTTAACCCTAAAACCCTTTTAGAATTAGAGCTAAACCTAATAGGCTTCTGTTAAAGCCCAACATCAACGGAACACATACGCACACATATTAAAGCGCCGTCTTCATCGTCGATTGATCTAAACCGCTTCACCATGCGCCGACCCGCGCCGCGGCTTAGTCAAAAGGTCACCAAGATGGTATTTGGTAAAATTACCAAAATACCCCTTCTCGATCATTCTCCAAAAGACCGAGTCCATCTACGCGAAGCACTCCCATGCTTCGCCACGTGTAGGTTGATCAACGGCTCCATGTCGTCAAGTCTCTCCCGTCCGGATCCCACCGGCACCACTGAGCACTTGCAACGACTCCCGCGTCGCTTGATCCAACCAGTCGCACCGAACCGCCCGTTCGGTCATCCATGTCCATTCTGCGCCACGCTTGAGTCACTTGACCTCACCCGGCATCCATGATCGTTCTGGACCTCAGCTCTCCAAGCTTAGTCCCGATCCTCCTCGCTGTTGACGGTCATTGACCTGCAAGCCACCTGCACAGCAATAGACAAGCAAACACGAATCCGGGAACAAGTTCTTCACAACTTGACCCACGTTAGCCAAAACATGCAATATGCAACACATATGCATTAACAAATATGGATATGACCGATCCCAAAGTCAATCCACCACTTAAATCAACATTCAGCACAAAAGCCGGTCAGACTGCCGCTGACCTGACAGATCTGAAACTTTGTCGAAAACACATGAAACTACAAACCAAAAGCCACATTGCCAATTGTTTCATCATCCTAAGATCATGGGCATATCCCCATGATATCCACAATCTCCCCCTTGATGAACACATTGGCAATCTCTCAGAAAATGTAAGTTTGTGGTTTGAAAAGTAAAATACTCACAGTTTTCGCACAAAGGCACAACTTGGTCCAAATGCAAGAAAAAGCAATTGAAAAGACCAAGCTGGCTTCAGAATAGCATAAACAAGTGAGATACAACAAAAGAAAGCAAGAAAGCTTCCAATTCCAGAGAATCGACAAAAATCTCACTTCAGGTCCATATGAAAGAACAATTGTTCTATTTGACCTTAGATCATTGTGAGTCTTCAAGAATTGCAATTCAAGTTCAGAAAAGGCAATAAGACCAAAAGAATGCAATATGAATGCTCCCCCTCACTATGATCATCATTTTAAAAGAGAGAATATTCAATATTCAATATTTCCATTTCTCCCCCTTACAAAACTTCTCCCCCATAACCAAAAAGCTCTTTATTAACAATACATTTTCGTTATATCTTCTCCCCCTTTGACAATGGATTCATCAAGGAATCATCCCTTCCTCTCATCCAGAGATGACAAATGCACAAGTAAGGAAGAAGCAAAAGAAAGAGCATGCATGAAATGCAATGGGGTGGCTTCATTTTTGTTTTGAATTTTCAATTTTTAGGTAAAAGAAGCTTTGGAGATTACTCAATTGAACAGGCTAGCATTTCTACCATTACTCAAGATACAACAAGCCTGACAAAGCTAGCAAGATCATGTTAAGACATATATAGCAAAGCTAGGCTAATGAGCTCAATGTATCACAAGTTGTTGGATAAAATTAAGCAACGTTTCAAAATTAACAAGTTCAACAACAGGTATCCTAAAGTGATAATGGCCTTGTCAGAATGTCATTGTGAGATCCAGAAGCTAGCAAAGACCATCTTAGAGACAAAAAGTCCTGAATTGAATCATTTAGCTCAATTTTTGTCAAAAGCCCAAATTTTCAACTATTTTTCATTTGCAATGAATATTCAAGTTGATAAAAGGTCTATCTTAGTAAAGAAGACCCTGGACTAGGAGCCATCCACAATCTCTTCCTAAGCTTCAACCAATTTGACAATCTATTTTTTTAGCCATATGCTAGATCTCAAGCCTCACTGCGACCATCCCAAGCAACAAAAGCTTAAGAGAGTGGTCTAGGTCATCCAAAACTCCCCCTGAGTTCATGCCTAGTACAATGGCAAGCCGTCTCATGAGAAAGAATTAGTGAGATCAGTTTTTTCACACAAAAGAGATCATTTTTCATTTTGCACAAGGGCTATTTTAGATTCTTTAATGAACTGAAAGCTCAAAGATGTTCAATTCTAGATTCCAGAGCTAACAAAGCAATTTTGACAGGGCCAATGTCACAAAAGGATCACTAATTGTGCAACTAGCTAAAAGATCCACAAATTGCTATTTTCAGTTCAAGTTAAATTAAAATTTTAGCTCATTTAGCAAAGACATTGCTGCACATGTAAAAGCATGATAATTCTAGCAAGTCAAAGAGCTAAACACGATCTTGAGCAAGAATTGAAGTACTAAAGCTCAAGTGGGTAATAAGCAAAGCTTCAACAATTAAAAGAAAGAAGCAGTAAAGCTTATATTACAATGCATCTTTTTGTGATTTTTATATGTATGCAATATGATACAATGAGATGCACAAAAGACTTAAAAGCCTAAAAAGATCACAAGGATCAAAAAGATCCAAAGAAGATACCACTTGAAAAAGGTATCAGAAAAGATCCACAAAAGTTCAAATGAACAAGGAAAGTTCAGATGAACAGAAAAGGTTCAGAAAAGAACTAAGAAGGAGGAAGCATGTGCAGTATGCTTGTTGTGTCATCGGACATGGAGCAACAATGCTTCAGCAAATTAACATGTAGTTCTTCAGCAACAGTAGGTATATATATCATAGGCTATTTGAGGATTTTTATTTACAAACACCGTTAAGAACACTTGCAATAATATACACAATGCAGCAATTGGTGTTCCATAAATTTTTTAACTGATATTTTCCTATAATTTTGTCTTGCAGATCAGCACTATAGGAAGCTTTGCCCCGGTCATTCTACATGAAAATGTTCTGTTCCACACCATTTATAGCCATTATTTGTTTAGAAACTTTAAAAGTGTCCCTACGACAGCCATAGAGATAACCTCTTTGGTTGTGGAATAGCTCTATCTAGTGTTTGATTTTTTTTGGGCCTAACTTGGACTCTTCTATCCACAATACATTGTCCTTACAGTCTTCAGAGGAGTACATTTGTGATTACCAACAAAATGGTTAAATCTGTCTATCGCTGCCTTGTCTACCTCTTTATGTCTCTTACTATCTTTTGAATTCAGTTCCCTTTTGTTTCGGTAGTGTCTTGCTCAGGATATGCTTCTCTCGTAGCTTGAAACTATGAGAGGCTGCTTATGTTGGCCTAACCACTTCGATTGAGCAGAATTTTTTTTAGAATCTGTGATTTTTTTTGGTAGAAATTAGGGTTCATGCTGATTAAAATTATGCTAACTAGACAATGCATCTATTGGTTTGGGTGCATACACTCATACGATACATTTTTTTTTACAAAGTTGCTGATGATAATTACATGTTAACAATCATTTGGAAGGTACTCACTATCTTTCTTTGATCTTGTCATGCTGTGCTGGGTTTTGGAAGAACAAAAACGCTGAAGCACGTGAACAAGTTTTAACAGCTCTTAAAGATGACAAAGAGGAGCTAGAGGCAACACTTAACCAGGAACAACTTCGAACTATATAGCTTCAAGAAGAGATAGCTGAAGCAGAGGCTAGAAATGCAGAGCTAACAAGGGTGGGTCTTCTTGTCTATCTTTCGATAGTTTTGTTTTTGCCCCTACAAATCTGTAGTTTCTTATGTTCTTATATCATAGGTAATCTTTGAAGCATGTAATGGACCTTTTTGACCGATAAGGTAAGATTTCTTATGTAATCTTGTTTCTTTTCATTTGGTTTAGTAGCTACATGTCGGGATTAGGCTTTACCTGTATTGAATAGTGTGTGTGGGTCTATTGTAACATCATCTTAGTCCTTACATATATGATCATAAAAGAACATAACTTGATCAAAGTAAGAGGCTTAAAAGTTACATTGGGGTTACGTGCAGTGCAACCAGTCGTGTGTTTTTCTGTGTTTGTACTTGGGAGATTTAGTTTGTATGTACAGAAAATAAAATCTGAATCACTTATATAGGAAATTTTATTTTTCATCTGATCTGTAGCTCCTTATTTTTTTTAAGTTCATTTAGGTTATATGTCCGGCCTGATGATTGATGGGTATTTCATTTCTTTTCTGGAACATTTTTTTTGAGTTGTTAGTGCCATTTTTTCTAATAGGAAGATACACAATTTCATGCCTATGTCTTAGTTTCACTGGAGTACTTTACTCCAACTATTTGGGGCATATAGAAAGATTAGGTATTGGAAATATTTCTTCTTTAAGTTCAAAAGTACTTTACTTTAGAATATATTTCTCTGGATCTACCGAAGTTTGTCTTTTATTTTTAAATATTTATTTGTACTGAATTATCGAGATTAAATGTATAAAAATCACATATTCAAGATATCATGAGCTGCTATTTATGGATCTTTTAACATATTTTTTGTTTTTTTTAAATGCCATTTTTTATTTCAGTTTGATCTTACATAGTTAGATTTGAGGGTTTCATGCATTCTGCTATACTGCTGCTACTATCTTTCCCTTTTGTCTCCTCTTACTGATGATGCCGCAGACATATGCACACATGGTATTTGTACAGTCAGATAGATATCCTATATTGTATCCTATATTATTCTACCATATGAGCATGCCGTTTGGTTGTTTCCATGTGTCTGCTCACATACAATTCTTTTTTAAAGAACATTGAGTCTGAGTGTCATACAAAAAAAGCTCCTCTATTATCGTCCCACTCCCACATGATCATTGGTTATATGCTTATTTACATAATTGATCTCTGTTAAGTTTGGTTGATGAAGGTTTCTGAGTGAAATTAGCCTTATTCAGTAGCATCTTTATTATATGTCTGGCTTGATGAGTGACAAGTATTGCATTGCTTTTCTGTGATGATTTTTAGTTGTCAGTACCATTTTTCTAATAGGAAGATACATAAATTCGTGCCTACATAAATTCATGCCTACATCTTAGTTTCCCTGTAGTTCTTTACTCCCACTAATTGGGGGATATATAAAGATTAGTTATTGAAAATATTTCTTCTGTAAGTTTACAAGTACCGTAATTTATAATATATTTCCCTGGAGCTACCGAAGTTTGCATTTTTTGTTCTAAATATTTGTTTGTATTGAATTATCGGCGTAAAATGTCTAAAAGTCATATATTCAAGATATGCTGAGCTGCTATTTATGGATCTTTTAGCACATTTTTCCCTGTTTTTATCGTCGTTGTTAGTTCGGTGTGATCTTACATATTTAGATTTGAGGGTTTCATGCATTCTGCTATACTGCTACTAGTATCTTTCCCTTTTGTCTCCTCTTACTAATGATGCCGTAAACATGTGCACACATGATTTTTGTATAGTCGGATAGATCGATCATATTGTACCCTATATTATTCGACCATATGAGCATGTCGTTTGGCTGTTTCCATGTGTCCGCTCACATACAATTTTTTTAAGAACATTGAAGCTGAGTGTCATACAAAAATTAGGCATCTCCTCGACAGACAGAGAGTCCCACCGAACCTGCTGAAAAAAGGCCACAAGCAGTGTAAGTGTTCACTGATATTATGCTACAAAGTGCACCATGCTGTTGTTTTTCTTTTCCATGCATCTTTACTAGACCGTACCCCATCATGTTTCTATATTTTTTGCTGCTTTGCTATAGCCTATGCTTCTGTGTAGCATCACATTATATATCGCTGCATCTCCTCGCCGCTTCTCGCTTGTTGATGAGTTCGTCTTCTTATGTCTAAAAGATAGGCTAGATATGCTTTGTACCAGATTTTGTAGAATCGACGTAGGTATATCTTAATCTGTCTCTTTTATCAATTCTTCACATACTTGCAACACTGGATGCAGATTCCTTTCAGACACCACAGAGTTGATAGGTACCCAAATGGTCAACATGCTATATAGATTTCTGCCAATATGTGTTTCAATCTAACAAGGAACTCTGCCCATCTTCATATGACTATATGTATGCGGTAACATCTTTGCATCCTAATATGCATGCCTATTGCCTATGTGGTGCTATCACATGGCTATAGTCATATTTCTCAAGAGGTACCGACTCAGCAAATGTTAACCTGCTTCAAAACCGAATAGGTAAAAACCTAGATTGTTATTGAATTATATTCTTCCTCACCATCGCTTGCCTACTGGTCCTCAGATTTACACTTGTTTGCTTAAGCCTGCCTATACATCTTCATTACAAACTACTTAATATTTTGCGTCTCAGAGTGTATTCGTCCTACTAGCGCCGCTACTTCCATAGTTGGAAAAAGGAGCTATTCGACCAAACAAGGCACCAACTAGATTTAGGTACATTATCTGTGCCACCAACTTCGACCATTCGTGCCCAGTTCAGTTTGTATATCGCTTTACTAATTCTTTCTGCATTCTCTAACATAGTTTAGACTTTTCGCATTCTCTAAGATGGTTCGGACGCTAACGTAAGTGCGCTCTACTCTCTGTGCATCGGCTCCTACAGAATGTGCTGCTATCATCCAGCTCCTATTTTTCTTCTTGTTCTAGAGAGCGGTGTTGTTCCCTGGATGCAGCATCGTCGATAGTGCCTGCTCTATATTACTGCCTTTCTGTTATGTATTACTGGTGTACATGTACAATTGTGCCTCCTCTATAAACTTATGTATTGTATAGTTAATCCTAAGCTGCAACTTTGCGCTTTCCCTTTGCCAATTTAAAGCAAACAAACCTACGATGGCCTAATCATCGATTGAGTGTTACGTTACTTCACTGTAATATACCTGCCTATGTCAGGTGTTTCATCATCTATTACCTTCAGTCTGTTTCATCAAATCGGAGCTCGTGTTGTGCCACAAATAATTGTTCCATCTCATTATCTATCACTGTATCTTGTACCATGCATGTTGTAATCTTTTGACAGATCGGGGAAGATTTACAACTTTAGTGTTGTGAGGCTAGAGATATATTATCTTCCAACTGTATACCGTTGCTTACCTAGCACACACAAATCATGTGCCCACGCCTTTGCAGCAATCCTACTTATCAAATATCAATGCAAACCTAATCCTATATTTCTCTTTCCCAATCCCTATCCTTTTATTAATAAAAACCACAACTTGTTTGCTCAGTGCGCCAAGGAGCGCACAGCAAGTATCTAGTATATATGGTTAACCACCTAACACAGGTTTGAAGATTATTACATTACATAATTTAAAGGCTAAAGGAATTAACCTCCTCTCGCCAGGGCCACGTTGCCCAAAAAATTTCCAGTCCGATCGCGCCTCAGCGCACTCGCACCCGTTCGATCCGACGTGGTGCGCTTGGTGGTAACACGCATCGCTCGCTTGGCCACGTCGCTCCGCCAGCTACGACGTCGTGAAACATCTCCTCTCTCGTGTTATCCCGCAGCGCATCTCCCCCTTTCCTCTTCCTCTCCTGCCCTCCCCAGTCTTCCTCACCTCCCATGCTCGAGCCCAAGCTGCCACCGCCCTTCCTCTACTTCGTGTGCCTGCCGCCGCTCAGATCCGGTCGCCTCTGCCTCGGTCTACCTCCTCCCCCGCCGCCCGCTCGATCTACCCCCAGCCGCAGCCGCTCCCTCCTCCCCACGCGTCGTCCTAGCCTCCCCATGCTGACGCTTCCTCCGCCCTTCCTCTACTTTGTGCGCCTGCCGCCGTTCAGATCCGGCCGCCTCTGCCTCGGTCTACCTCCTCCCCCGCCGCTCGCTCGATCTACCCCCAGCCGGAGCCGCTTCCTCCTCCCCACGCGTCGTCCTAGCCTCCCCGCGTCGACGCTTCCTCCGCCCTTCCTCTACTAAGTGCGCTCGCCGCCGTTTAGATCCAGTCGCCTCTGCCTCGGTCTACCTCCTCCCCTGCCGCCCGCTCGATCTACCCCCAGCCACAGCCGCTCTCTCCTCCCCATGCGTCGTCCTAGCCTCCCCGCGTCGACGTTTCCTCCCCTCTCGGTTCCCCTCAGCAGCCCTTCCTTCTTTGGGCCCCTTTCTGCACCGCCGCTTGGCCACGCCATGGGTTTGCTCGCGCGGCTCGCTTCCTCCCCAGGCTCCCTTGCTGCGCCGCGGCAGTGGATGATTTTGCTGGTACGTCTCTTCGTAGCGTCTCATTGTGTTGCTTTGTTTGCGTGTACAGGGTTGTGCTTTCTGTTGGTGTTCCCTTACCCAAATTTGCCTTACTTGGTCTACGGTATGCTCCCCTTCCCCAGATTCATCTTCCTTTGCCACGTTTCGACCCTCTCCGTGTCCAGTTCGGGCCGTTCTATAGTTGCCTCATAGATCCCCTTCTGCAGCTCCCACTGTCTCCTCGCGCTAACGGTCCTTCCTTTGTCTGTGCTCCGGTTCCCTCCCCCAGATTCATCTTCCTTTACCACGTTTCGATCCTCTTTATGTCCAGTGCGCCTCCCGTGCCTGTGCTATGATTGCCTCATGGATCTCCTTCTGCAGCTCCTACTATCTCTCCTCGCGCTCGCGATCAGTTGCTACTATTCGTTCCTCTGTTGTTGGTGTATGTTGCAGACACAATGAAATGCTTAATTTAGTAGCTTAATTCGATGTGCAATGATTCTTTTTCAGCTCTCTCCGAGTTTATGGGATTTCCTAAATTGATGTACATTCCGTTTTTTAATGGAACCATGGAGAATCTTTCTGTTAAATATACCGGCTTGGTCTAGATTTAGTTTTTACAAAGCAGTGGCGCTGGCTGCTAAGTGCTAAATATGAATGACATTGGTCCACCACATGGTCCTCATCCATAATTGTATACTATGTCAATAGAGTTAGAATTGTCGTGTGCTTTAACTCCTCCCTCATCAGCTTTCTTTTCATCTTGCTTTTCACATATGCTTCGCTTAGTTCACTCAAGAAGTCAACCTACCAGCTTTGGCTGTTGCTTCATGCTCTTAATCATGCTTAAATATTATATACTTTATGAGTGCAATTTGTCTTGCTTCTTAGAGCAATCTAGACAGTAGCTTTGTTCCACTTGCCATGTTTAAGCGACAAACCGATGGTTCATTCTTCAAGCACTTTTAATCATTTTATCACTGTTGGTAGGTTCCGTGAATCATGAATGTGTGGGTATAATAGGCCTTCTCTTTTCTGTTTTGTAGTCATAGCTAGCTTGCAGACAAACTATGGGGAAGCTCTAAGAAGGAATGATGTCAAGGTGATTGTTTATCATACCCATTTGCTTTGCATTGTTTGTTTCTGGAATACAGATTTTGGCTAAAAATCCTATGTTTGCTTCTTTCTTACCATAGTATTCTCTCTTGGTGTTTTCTATTTTTTTTTGCAAGTTGAATACTCTCGGTTGACTAGAGCTACCTGTGGCTGCTGCTTCTTTGTGAGTTGCCTTTTGTTTTGAGGTCAATTCACAGGCAAATAAACATTTCTAAAAAGAATCGTAGTCAGGAAGTCAGCATTGATGGAAGAAATCAAGTTCAATGAGCTACTACACCACCTTGACAACGTGCATGTTCATTTACCTCATAGTCATGTATGTTTAGCATGTTTACACTAAAAAGCTAAACAGAAAACAATCATATGCTATAAATTAAACTAGAATGTTAGGGGAAAAGTCACTAACCAGGGCCCGCTTTAGCAAGGAAGCAATAGCAGACGCAGTTCTTATTTGCTTCAAGTGAAAATTTTCAACCACAAGACTAATTAGATAGAAACATACAACTATTAAAGACAGAAATGCAACCACAATTGAGTTAATATAGAAAGGGTTCACCTATGTAGATGATCACCAGATTTTTCCCTCTCCTTTTTATTACAGAATTACATATAGGTCTGTGTTACAGAATGGAAAAAGAACACTTATATCGAGTCCTTGAGAAATAAATTGTTGGCATGCTAACTGGTATATGTTTGCCAAACCACAGAAGAAATCAAGGAATACAGGGAAAAGAACATGAATAGTCCATGAAGGGATAGTCCCATTAAAGAGTCATTGAAATTATTTGAAGACATGTGACGTGGGTTGATTGCTGAAGGTGCAACAACTCTCCAGCTGAAACAGGACATGCAGAATGATAAGAACAACATGTCTGACTTGATAGCGTATAGAATAAAAGTAAGAAAACTCACTTATCTGTCTATTTCTCATAAGTATAGAACTCAATCTTTGATGCACATATAGTTTATTCATCATCCACATGCTGGTGACAAGTGTTATATATATCCAAGCTATGACTATGCTCATTCTTTCATGCCCATACAGTTTACTCATCCACATGCTGGTGACAAGTGGTGTATATATCCAAGCTATGCCTATGCTCATTGCATGGTTGATTCTCTTGAAAACATTACACATTCGGTAAGTTCGCTTTTTTTCCCTAGATAGTTATGCCTGTTGAACCATAACATGCCATGTGGTCATGGACTAATTGTGCTTATTAATTAGTTGTGTACGCTTTAGTTTGACATACGTCGCCCTTCATACTACTGACTACCTATTGCCTTGGGCCTGTACCAACCATAGGTTTGGGCAATAGCTTAATTCGTATTGAACGTCTTGAATATCATTGTTGGACATGATGGTGATGGCAGCAAGGTAAGGGGTAAGGGAGTACGTGGAGGCGACACGGGATATGGCGCAACAGCAGGACGGTGGGCCTGTGAGGTGGTTCTCGCCGCTCTTGTGCGGAGGCGCCGACGGGCGCGTCTCCAGCGCGCCGACGCTGCTCCACTTGCCTGGTATGACCATTTCTTCTTTTTGTTAAGAAACACACTTTTTTTCTCTATTGTCTACGGTCTAAGTGTGTTGTTTGAATATCCTTTTGCTTCTGAATTCTGACAAAGTGTGAACTTGAATATTCCCAAGTGGAGGTACTGCCTTATTACTGTTTTTCATCATGCTTTATCATTCACAATATGCTCATTTTTTTATAGAGGAAAATAGTTTGCCTTTTGCATGGCCTCATTTATAATACATCTAAGCTACCCAATAGCGCATCTAAAAGAATTAATACTAGAAAATAAGTCTAAAAAAATATCAGAAATTAATCTTACCCTTCATCAGGCCTAAAATTAGAACCAACGAAAATC
Organism: Phyllostachys edulis; assembly: GCA_036346405.1. Classification (NCBI taxonomy): domain Eukaryota; kingdom Viridiplantae; phylum Streptophyta; class Magnoliopsida; order Poales; family Poaceae; genus Phyllostachys; species Phyllostachys edulis. The sequence goes on from CM070550.1 coordinate 101,857,436, forward strand.
AGAAAGTAATCCTACCCTTCATCAGCCCTAAAATTAGAACCAACCATCAATAATATTATTTAAGCATATCAAGAACAGTGCAGCAGCACTAAAATAAAAGACAATGCTGATGATTTGGTGGCTTGCCTGGTCATGCCAACCAATTTTCTTGACTTGCTTGCTCACTTGCAGATCCTACCGAAACCATAAACAAGAAAAAAAATGACAAACTTATACAAGTGTTGGTGGACCATGTGCTGCTTTCTCACTATTGGCATGGAAAAACTGGGCTTTCTTGAGCAATTCACCATGTTGTTGATGGCCACTAGAAGTGGCAGAGTTAGATGGACTGGGACCTATGTACTGTCTCTATCTGTTGGATGCAGCTATAACATACGTGCAAAGCCTTGATTCAGATATAGAATCACTGAACCAGAGCTTTCATTTTTGCCATATTCAGATATAGCACCTCAAATATAATCCTGCTCTGAAATGGATGTACATAACTATACTTTTGTTGTTTCCAAATGCGTTATGGGCTGGATTTGTCAAAACCTATAAAGCACCGTTGTTTCTATAGCTCATCCTACTATCTCGGCCCCATCTTTGTTGTACTCACCAGATCTATTTTTCCTTTGCTTCTTATAGAGTTATATCAGTAGAGAGCAGTGCAGCAAACTCAGAGGAATTTGTACTGCAAAAAATAATGGAAGGTAAAATGTAACAGCCCTCTTTCTTTGCGTGTTATGTTTTTTTTGCCATGTAGCTGAAGACAAATGTTTTATGCCTGAACACACTGATAGTGTGTCTTAAACATCTATCTACTTTTAATGTGGCAGAGTCGTTTAATCGATGTTACTAATTAGTGACTGACAGAGTTCTCTATTCTTGATAGCTCCTCTTCCCAGTACATTTATCTTGGCTTAGCAAGTAAGATTAGGATAATTTTCTGATGGTAGCTATGGCAAGCAAGAGTTGGGTTTGAAAACAAATAATCTATTTACAATAGATGCTTAGGTTGTCCATTTCAGAGCTTGCAAGGATTGGTCATTTTATACAACAAAAGAAGATTGTTTCATACTAGGATGTCGTTGTTCTTTTGTGTTACAAGTATCAGTGGATTAAATACGGATTAATATGTGTGTGAGCTAAAAAGTAGTGACTAAAGCATAGCTGATTAATACCCCTATATACTCTCACTACATGTGTTATCCACATCAAATGCTTTATATTTGCCTTTATTTAACTCACATTCAGACTCTCTCTGTCATTGTCTACATCTAAATATTTTTCAGAGCTTGCAAGGATTGGTCATTTTATACAACAAAAGAAGATTGTTTCATACTAGGATGTCGTTGTTCTTTTGTGTTACAAATATCCGTGGATTAAATACGGATTAATATGTGTGTGAGCTAAAAAGTAGTGACTAAAGCATAGCTGGTTAATACCCCTATATACTCTCACTACATGTGTTATCACATCGAATGCTTTATATTTGCCTTGATTGAACTCACATTCAGTCTGTCTCTGCCATATAGTCTATATCTAAATATTTACGATAACTATTAGTTTATAAGAAAGCCACTCCTACATCTGCAAGAAACATTTATGTCTTTATCTCCCCCATGAACCTATGATCCTCTAAACAATAGTCCATTTCTTCATTGCCATAAATGCTTCCTTAACACGTCATTCCTGTAAGCACCTTTTTATATTGTTTCTTTCTTTTATCGGTATTCCAAATGCTATGCCTATTAGCACTGCTACCATTCCGATATAGCCTTTTCTATTTGTTGCACAGCACATGCATCAAACACCGCTCAGTCATTTAATACTACTTAGCTACTCTCCAGTAATTTACTGTCACTGACTAATTTGTATTGCTTTGTGCTGCTAACGCCTAATATGTGCCTCCCTATTTATAGCCTGTAACAGAAATATTTTCCTCTTCGACACCATGACAGCTCCGTAACGATCACCCACAATCTACACCAAGCTCCATTGAAAAAAAAACAACTTCATCAGGGTATTTGCTATCTAATCTACCATCTAATATGTGAGCTAAAAAGTAGTGACTAAAGCATAGCTGGTTACAACACTACAAGATGAACACCCATTTGCCAATGCATATATGCGTTGGTAAAAATACAAATAAGTGTTGGTACGATCTATACCAACGCATTTACTATACGTTGCCATTGAGGCCGTTGTGAGAGTCTATTACAATAGATAAATAAGCGTTGGTAATAGATATGAAAAGGCGTTGCGAAGTAGCAATGGATATAGTCATGTTGTAACTACACTTGTATGCGTTGGAATTTACCATGCATGGATGACTTTTACTATTTTAACAGTGGATATAATTATATTGTCACAATGCATAGAAGCGTTGGTACTTGCCATACAGATGAGTTTTGCTATTTTGGCAACAGATATAATTAGGTTGCTGCACTGATTATAAGTGTGTAGAAGTCAAAGTAAAAAAAAAATCATTATTGATCATAGCATGGTTAAAAAGAACACTCATATATTATAAACAAATTGTTGCATTACACAGAGAACCATCCACATAAGACATGATATAAATATTTTACTTGAACATCATTTCCTAACAGAATGTAATCTAAATGTAATAAAGATCATCTGCCTATGTCACCATTCTCCACCTTGCATTGAACATGTCATCCATAGCATCATCCATTTATCTTATCAACCTACAATGAAAAATTAGAGCCCATTAATACACTATTAGAAAGAAACAAAATCACAATATTAAAGTAACAAAACTAAGAGAAGCACCGTACATAAGTTGATGGCCACGCAATATCAGCTCCTACTGCATGACCAATCAATTTATAGCCTTTGTATGGCCGTATCAATTCTTCACATTTTGCAATTGCAAGATCGACATGCACCATCCAAAATTCATTTCCTAGCTGAACGCCATCAAGTTTATCTTTTGGATCACAACTTATGATTGTAGTGGGTGAAGAAGCATCCTACCTTGTTCCGGAGGTCCTCCACTTTAACCTCTATGTGAGTGAGACGTGTGGTTGATCCGCACATGATTTCTTCAAAGTGCAATGCATCCTTGACCAAGCAGTGCATAGAAGGAGCGTATGACTTGTTGTAATCCTTCTTATATGTCATGTATTTCCGAAATTGCATAAACAACACAAGTTTGAATTAAAATTTGCAAGAAATATGGTGGTACCAGAGAATGAACTAAGAATATAAGATATATCCAATGCAATCGAAGGAATATCATATTTACTAACAAAACAGAATTAGGTATGCTCCATCAGTTTGAACTGACATGCGCTTTAGTCATCAGTTGGATGACGATACAATGACAATATAACAACACAACATTTACAAATTTACCTTTTGAAGTGCTTTCTGGACACCAAATTTCTGGGTTGAAATAAATGAGTCAAGCAAGACACGGATGGCCATGTCCACATCTTCCTGAGACACGTAACTTCTCAAATGCATCCTTGCATGTGCCTCCGACATTCGAATAATCGATTCTATATGCCTTATTGCAATTGGGACTCCTTGACCATGCTGAAAAAAACAGTTCAAGGGTATCAATTATAAAATATTTGTCCATAATAAGCCTTAGACAGGCCTGATAGAATTAGGGGATATATTACAGATGACTCACGCCTAAGTTCGCATAAACATGGCTAATCTTGTCGGTCAAGATCATGTATTTTGGGAAATACATTCAACTTGGCATATGTTATGTACTTCTTCAGCGTGTCCTAAGAAAGGATCTGACAACATAGGATTTTGTTAGAATTACAAAGTTGAGTAAAAGCTTAGCTTCTTTCAGTTGAAGTATAAAGGATAAGTACATCTGGGTCAACTTGTCTGGCAGCAGCCAATGGATCATCCTCCACATCAGTTGCAATCCTATCTTCAAGGTTAGCACCCTTGGGTTGTAATCTAAATTAATTAAGTTTTTATTTTTAAATTTAAATCCAAGAAAACTTCAAAGACTTCAATAAATTTTATTTTTGACTTTTAAAACTCAAGAAATTCAAGAGAAACAATAAAACTCTTTCAATTTCAGAAAATCCAACAAAATAATAACTTTATTAATTTTTATTTTGGTAACAGCACTTTGGGATGTTACACTGGCACTGTTGATATATATTGTTTAATGTAGCCCATAAAACATTCCTCTATTACACTCTCTTCGTAGAACCTTATTCGTTGATTGCGCATCTGCGAAGCACACCATGGATGCAAAGGTATGCATAAAATCTATACATTAGAATCACAGTTCGAATTACCCAAAACCCAAAGCATCAGCATTCGGAAAGATACTTATAGTTTTTGCTCTTCTTACTGTTCTCAATTAACCATGTCGTGTGTTTACATACATACCTTAATAGACTCCTTTGCTACACTTTCGTAATTCCTATAAAAGTATCTCTTTTCCTGCTGCCATTACTCACCTTACATGCCGTTTTTTCCTCCGTACGATACCTCACCATCAACTAATTCCCATCCTATACAGAAAAAAATGCCTCTTACAGCAGCAGCAGAAGAAAATATGTATCTTGCGTTTAGACCTGCTTCAATCTTGAGACTTTTGTCATCTTTTATACATCGTATTTCATACACCAATTTAGTATTATTTCATACCCCCTAACAACTACTCACACAGATCTCCTATCCAGAACAAGAGATCCAAGAGTCAGACTCTAAAATCCCTATCATACCAACTCCAGACCCTCCACAAAACCTTCAAGCTAAGAGGTATGTTCTCATAATACATTTTTTTACACCCATTATTACATATTCAAGTGATTAGTTCATTTCCTTTCCTACAACGTAACACTGCAACTACACTTACTAAACAGACCTGCCACATTGGATCTTTGAAGGAGGATTCTATCTAAAAATGTCGTCAAACAAGTATATGATTGATCCAGTTGTCAACACTCAACACAACGTTTCAACTATTTCTATCTCTGTATAAGCAAATGACCTATATTTTTTCCCTACTTAATTTGCCCAGAAATAGTGGAGGATGGTGAGTTCTCACACTGGTCCATTGTTTCTAGCTTTTTTTTACATCAAGTTAGAACGAAGAATGATGAGTTCTCACATAGATATGGATTGTTTTTTTTTTGTATATTCATCTTTTTTATTGCACAGATTTAGATTTTACTTATGTGCTATAACGCGTTAGCTCCTAATTTTCGAAGAAAATAAATATGTTCGTCTAGACCCTTGACACCCACATACAACAACCACATCTGCGCCATTCATACTGTACATCTCATTTGTTTTTTTTAAAGCAACTTTCTGATTGATGTTTAAAATCCTTGTGTGGTTATGAGCCAAGAAAAAGGTACATGATTCCTTCGTTCAGTAAATGACAAGGACAAGTTTAAGGTAATTAGTTTCATTAGTTTTTTCATGTTATTTCTCCTTGCTCACGTAGAATTCAAAACTTATTACCTAAGACTTTCCTTTCCCGTGGAAAGAAATTGCTTGAACACACGCTCTTTTACACTATATATTTAATCTTAAAAACACCTTTTATTTGTCCTCCATGCCAGCTACTGAATTATGTCCTGTTTAGAATAACGCCTTATTGATCTTTCCTGACAGGTACAACTTCTGGGCAATCATCTTTGGTGATCACATTTGTGATTTTAGCCTACTAAGGTCTCGCTCTCGCATGTCATATTAGTTTTTTTTTACCTTTCTAATTGAGGTTGAAAATCCTTTTTGTGGTTATGAGCCAAGACAAAAATACAGAGTTCCTTCATTCAGAAAATGACAAGGACATGTTTAAGATAATTAGTTCCATTAGTATTTTTGTTAGTAACGTCACGTTTCTGTTTTTGCAATTGTTTTTCCTCTCTTGGAACATATGTTATTTAATAGCCTCTTGCCTGCCATGTTCAGCATAAGCTTTTCTTTGCACCTTTTTGCTAGAATACCTGATTTGAATGTAACAACTTTATGTATTTTTCCTTCTTCTTGATGCTTACAATTTTAGCCTTACAATTTAAGTCCTACAAAGTATTAAATCGTATTCCTAAAACATGATAGCCTCTGTTAATTCACAAAAATCATCCTTCGCTAAAAAAAATATAGCCAACTAGCTGTTTTCCCCTTCACTACCATCGACTATATCCGTGCCATTGGCGCGGGTCACATTCTAGTTTATTGTATGTAGCAAACTAAGTAAAATCACATAGCTAAAGCCTTGTTTTGGAACATAGGATGTTTTATTATTATTCTGGTGAGAATTGAACCGTTTCATGTGTTCCAACTATGTCCTGAACATTTTAAGTTGCATAGCCTCTAGCCAACACATATACTGCTATTGTACACCGAAACTCTGCATGCTTCAATGGATCAATTAAAGCTTTTTGTGAAAGAAGATAATGGAAAAATATTCGGTGCATCCTAACTTTTGGTTGTCGGATTGTGGGCTTTGAATACCCGAAGCTCTCATGTGTGTACCATACTAGTTCCATGATCAGTGACTAACATTGATAATCACATACATACACATTACACATACAAGTGTACAACATGAAACAAATAGGACATTAAATTTAAGCGTTTACATGACACGTTTATATTATACGGCCGACCAGCCAAATTATGGTAGGCCAAATTAAAACTCAAGTAGCAAAATAAACAGCAGAAGTATAGTAGTTAAACCCAAAATGTATAGCAGTGTGCCATCCATACCCTCAGAAAACCGACAAGGACAAGACCTTAGCAAGACCCGTCACCGTACCCTCCGGTACCGGGTGCACAGAACGCGTGGTCCGACATAGGCTCATCCTCATACTTTGATCAACAATTTAAGCAAGATTGAGTATATTTTGTACTCAGCAAGACTTGAGTGTGTCGTAGCATAGTATAAATGCAAGGCTATCAAAGGAGTGATGCTCTACTCTACAAGTTATTTTCAGCATCAAGCAAGTTTAATTTTCAATATCCATATGTAATAATTTGCAACGAAAATTTTAAAGAGCAATTGATGGATATTGAAATAATAAGTATGTATCTCGATAATAGCAAAATCACAACCCTCCTCGGTTATGATCATCATTTCATTCTCAGCCGTAGACATGACACTCATGATAACAACAACAAAACCATCACAACATTTCTCAACAATACCGTTTTTTGCAAAAGTAGAGACTATACCCGGTGAAACATCACTTAGCATGCTCATGACCACGAGCATGACTGTTTAAATAGATTTGCACTCTGCAGAGGAGTACAATTCTACCCACACGATATGAGCTCTCTACTTTGTTTGGCATCCGTCGACACCACCGCTCACAACACGCTAGTACATAGTCTAGAGTTCGTAACGAAGTATTTACACCACTTAGTCCTAACCTTGCACTAGCCCGGCAAATGAAGCACCCTCACTTCACCTAGGTACCCCCCGTCTCAGTGAGACATTCACCATTGTATCAGCAAGCTTTGTTCCCAATGCCTCGGTGAAGGGAGCCCCTTCGAGCAAACCTACCCGGATATGCTCGTACTACTGCGGCCTTCCAACATGCAAGGCTAGACCTAGACAACTTAATTAGCTAAGACCACCCCGATTCAGCAGTATGATTGTACGCTTATGCTTAGGTTGGGTACACCAGCATTCAGTCCTTAATCGACTAGGGTGAGGATCTCCTCCTATCTACTTGTGAGATACACCTCTCACGCTTCTCAGCTCATAATATAACTTGTTTGCGTCAAAGACTAAGTTTTCCATTTTTATTTTTATACAAATTAACAGAGGTAACCCCACTGGTCCAACATTTTAAAATCTCCCAAATCCATACACAATTTCCATCAAGTGTTCCAATTTAGTGAAAACTAGAGTCCAACTAAGCATCTATTTAATATTCGTAATCGAAATACCCAAATTGACACCATATATTGTCTAAACCATGTCTTAAATGCTAGAACAGTAAGGATATCAACATCTCCATGAGGATCATGCATACGATAGGAATTTAACTATGGTTATCCACAAATATAGCAGTTTTACCCAAACATACATGCATGCATAATATATTTTGCAACACAAAGTAAAATAATTGAAATAATGGGATCAATATGGTCAAAGGAGGTGATTGCATTGCTCTGGTAGGTCTGAGTATGAGGGTGATGGATCGTCGAGAAGTTCATTCTCGTTTTCGACGTCTTTTCGAAAGAATTGAAAACCAAATCACAAATGGTAAAATAATTTCAACATAAAAAATCCTAATTTTTTGCATGTACATACATAGCATGATTTTAGATGAATTTATAAAAAAATAATCATCCAATTTGGAGTTCATATGCAAAAGTTATTAACATTTGAATTTGGTTCAGTTTGAAAAATCCCGAAAATAAGAAAAGGGTGACGTCGAAAGCGTATTCTCTGAAATTTACGCTTTCAACCGATAAAGCGTATTTGCTTCATACTGAAAGTGGCTTTTCCATTTTTTCCATTTTTTAAAAATTAATTTCTTACTTGTGGGCCCTACATGTTAGAATCTTGGGGTTTTTTTTTGTTGATTTTATTTACGAAACCAGTGACGGTCCCACATGTCATAGACTCATTAGTTATTAACTAAATGATTAAAACAAATTTTATTTTAATCCTGGGTTAACCTACTGATAGGTGGGGTCCACTTGTCACATTCTCGGTTTTTAAAAGTGTTTTAATACTGAAAACCGTACATGGGTCCCACATGTCAGTTACTCATTTACAAAATCATGTTTAAATTATATTTTTATTAGTTTTTTAGCTGGTCCCACATGTCACAGACTTATTATGCTTAATCACTGTCAGTAGTGTTAAAAAAAATCTTAATCGCGAGTGGACCCATTATCAGAGAGAGAGAGAGCGGGGGGGGGAGAACAGAACAGGGCACACGTGGTCGAGAGGGGAGGCGAGCTCACCAGCAGTGAGGTAGGCACGGAAAGGCTCAGAGGATCTTGGGAATGGGAAGATGGGGTCAGATGGCCGGAGAGGTGGACGGAGGCGGCGAGAAGTGGCGAAGGCCCTTAGGTCCAACATCAACATGGCGTTTGCGGGAGATACATTCTCTGAGCTAATGGTTTGGTGCACTAGACTAAGTGAGTCCAGGCGATGCTAATGGGCCGCACACGGGGTCCTAAGATCATCGGAGGCGAGCCGGTGACATGCAGCCACGACAGCACCACAGACGGCTACGGGGATGTCGACTAAAGCTACACGTCCTTGGCAAATTGAAGTGCACATGAGGTTCAGGAGCTCACCACGATCACAAAGGTGAAGATGATGAAGTCGGAGAGGTATTGGAGTGGTTTGACGACCGTGAGCAACAGCAGCGGCGGAGAGGTTCACGGTGACAACGCATTTGAGTGTTGAAGGTTCTACAAGAAGGTTCACAATATCTCAAAGACATTCCTACGATGGTGATGATGGAAGGAATCAAACGGGCACTCGCCGAGTCAACGTAAATCGACGGGAATGGCTGCGACGGCCAGAATTGAGGAAGATGGCGAGATGGCTCGATTCTCTATGAGATGGACAACTATAAGTAGGGGAATAGCATGACCATGGAGTGGAACACGTTGTAACACGCACGGCTTGAGCTCCAACTCATCGGAGAGGCAGGAATGCGGTGGCTGAGATCTGGGTGCGCGCTGGAGATGAAGACGAAGGCGACACGATTGTGCTACGGGGCTCCAGAGGCTACATTAAGCAAAGGTATAGAGTGAGTGAGGTAAGAGGCACAAGGTGACACGGCTGGTGAGGGCAAGGAAGCTCACCAGAGGCGGCAATAGTGCGGAGGCAAGCTCACCAGCGTCGAGAACAACAGACTCGTTCCCGTGAAACCAAGGAGTGATAAACTCAGGTTTGCACAAAAATAGAATGGGGCAAGCTGAGGAAGACGACGACGCAGTCATAACTTTATAGAAGATAGTTGCGTGAGAACGACCGCGAGAAGTTGGTGGTTGCGCGAGAATCTCGCGGGCGCGCTCTGGTGTCTCCGCCTGCGCGGAAAAGGTGGCGACAAGCGGGTTACTAGCATGGGCGCGGTGACGTACGGCGCAGGCAGAGGCGACAGGAGCAAGTGAAGGTGCTAAACGGTGGGCGGCGGTCGAAACAAACAAGCAGAGCAGGTGTGGGCGCAGCACGCTAACGGGCGGAGATGAAGGCGAGGTGGACGATGGGTTCTGACGGGTGGGCCCAGTGTGTCAATGAGCGCGAGTGTGGCGGTACGAGGCGGGCTGGCACGGGTGCGTGGAGTTGGGCAGCTGGGCTTTTTGCCCAATAACGCAGGGGGAAACGGAATTGATTTGAAAATTTTCCAAAAAAGGCTGAGGGTTTGATGAATTTTTAATCATATAAAAATGGCTCTACAAATTATGAAATTTTTTGTGGAAGCTGCTAACATAGTGTAGTTTCTTGTGAATTTTTTTTTGGAATTTTATTTGTTATGCATTTTTCTCAAAATTATTTCAAGCTACTGTTTATATGCAATTGCATTATTTGATTTGAGAAAAAAGTCAAAACATGCTCAAACTATTTCCTTATTTTATTAACATTAAAAATATCCTAAGTTTGAATTTTTGGATGTTACATTGGTATATCCTCTTCAACACTACATGATGTAAATGGTTATGAATAATTCTGTAAAACGTTGACAAAATTGATACAAAATCAATCTATCATGCCATAAAATTTCAAATCCAAATTGAATCTACAATGGAGAAACAAAAAAAAATACAAATCCTGTTGATAATGATATCTGAAAACAAAAGAAAAGGATAAAGATACTATTCACTAAAATTTGCCTTTTTTGTTTCTCCCAGTATACGTTGCGTTTTCAGCTGAATTTTTCAGGATACTTGATTGCATTATGACTTATATAACTAAAAATTTTCAAAAAATTTCATGACTATTTGCATCGTGTTTTGAAGAGAATATACGGGGATGTACCAAAAGTTAGGTTTCACTAGATATGCCCTGGTAATCTGGTATGGTTAATGCCTAGCTGAGCAGATGGTGACCTAAATTAGCCATACCCACATTTGGTGTGCCATGAACATAGCCTGTCGTGGGCAAATTTTGACGCATCGCCAAAAAATGCATGTTTGGTCAATTTCCTTCAGTTGTTTTCAGGCTAAATCAATATAGTACAATCAAATATATTTGTGTACAAAAAATGGCTCTGGCCATGGGTCCACCACTTTGCCATGGTAGTGTCGGTGATTTTTTTGGTTGACTATTCTCTGAAGGGTGAAGAACTGAAGCTACAAATTTGGGTGTTTAGGGTTACCATCCACCAAATATTTTTATTTGAGATCACATAGGTTACACATAGCTACAAATGTAGTATGGTATGTTTTATGCTAGCCTTTTTACTGGCGTGTTCTTCTTGTTCCAGTTGTGCACAGACCCCCTTAGGTCATCTACAACGACCTTGCACTAGTTCATGCTGGTGAAGTTGTTGAGATCCTTCATGAGCAATGCATCCTTCCTCGTTATGTTGATGTTGGTCGTCGGAGACAACAGCTTGCTGAAGACGATGAGGAAGAAACACCTCATCGTCAGAGTGTTTGGGCCACCAATTTTTATCCTCTCAATCAACATCGCATTCTTTACATTGGTGTTCTGCTGCACCCCGAGCAGTCGCTTCAGCTCGGTCAGCTCGGTCGTCCCTGTGGCTAGGGACACCATCGGTGCGTCCCTGCCGTCGCATGGGATCCTGAGAATGCACTTCACGGTGTGGGGCGTGATTGGCATGCTCCTACTGCCACCGATATGAATAACCATTTCAACTGGGTCTATCCTGTCCATGAGGAAGCATAGAAGATCCCTCCTCTCCAGTCCCTCTAGGTTGAACTTCATAATGTCGTCGAATCCTAGTCTCGAAACCTCATTCGTCTGCCCTATTGTCACCTCACCGATGGTGGAGACAATGAGGACAGGAGCACACCTGATGCACGTCGTGTACAGTCTGTGCTTCCACTCAGCCGTAGCGTGCATTCGAAGTAACATGATTTTACTGTCAGCATAGCTACATAATTATTGTAACATGTCTCGTTTTTACTGCTAAAGTAATACCATGTTGGTTCTATGAACAAATTACTGTAATATGAATAAGAATTTACTACTATATATGCACATCTTCACCGTGGCGGACTCGGCCATGGGCTCATCGCAAGGCGTGAGAGCAACGACTTCCTTTGGCTTGACTACCTACCTCTTCTTGCCCCGCTGTTTCTTCCGAGAAAGACCAGCGCGAGCATCTACGACGGGTGGATACAGTGTTCTTGCCACGATAGGTTCAAGTTAGGATGGGTCCACGAAGATCGCCAATGCGGTCTAGCTGTCTTGAATGGTGATCTTCCTTACCTTGGAGGGTGTGTTGCCAGATGTCCTCATTTACTGCCACAACTGGAAGACAAACACAAACAAAATCAAAAAGGAGATCGTCTGATTTATTGAATGGGTGTGGATATCATGGGGATATGCTCATGATCTTAGGATGATGAGACAATTGGTAATGGCGTTGAGGGTTTGTGGAAACATGCGTTTTCGGCGTAGTTTCAGGTTCTATCAGGCCTCGGGCGGTCTGACCGGCCATGGGGGCGGTCAGACCGGCCATGCCTTGGACTTGTGGGCTGGTTTGGTTCTTTGGCGACCTGGTGGCGGTGGTGGCGGCCGAGCCGGCACTGTGTGTGTGATCGGCCAAACTCTTTCACGCGATCGAGACCGGCCAACTTAGGAACTTTGGATTTTGGAGCTGAGCCAAAAAATATAGGGTGTAGGAAAGTGAGAGGGTTCTTCCGCACTTGGTCTCACATTTTTTGGAGCTTCCAGTGAAAGGTTCTATTCGATTGAAATTTCCAGAGAAGGTTCGGGTTTCCAGGTTGGAAATTTGGCTAAGTCCCAAGTGGGCGGTCAGACCGACCAAAGTGGTGGTCTGACCGGTTTTGGCTTGTTCATCAGCCAACTCGGTGGCGATGATTGTTTTGTTAGGTCAAGTTCATGGGTTTCATTGCATAGATGTTGCATGATGCATGTTTTGGCTAACATGGGTCAAGTTGTGAAGAACTTGTGCCCGGAAATAGTTGCTTGGTCTATTGTTGTGTAGGTGGCTTGGAGTCAACTATGGTCAATGACAAGGAGGACCGGGACTTGGTTAGGAGAACCAAGGTCCAGAACGGTCGTGGATGTTGGGTGAGATAGTTGGACTCAAGCAAGACGCAAGATAGACAAGAACCATAGAAGGCAAAGTTTGAGCAAAGGCCTTTGTGGAGGTATGTGCTCATGCCTCATCAATTATGAGAATTGATGATTGTGCATATTGTGCGGTGCTACGTAACGGTTTGCTTGTTTGTGATGGTTGTAGGACACCGGAGCTAGGTCATGGTGAGGTGGACTAGATCGGGAATAGGCTAGGAGAACCGAGGTCCAGAACGATCGAGGTTGTGCTAGAAGATGACTAAGGCTAGCGGAGTGCTTACAAGCCGAGAAGACAAGGAACCGGAGCGGAAGCTACTGGTGGTGAGACATGTGGTGCGCCAAGTGACTTGGTCCCAGTTGCGAGCGAGGACGGTTCGGTGGCATCTGGACGTGTGAGAGGCTTGGCGGGAAGTCATTGGGATCACATGGATGAAGACGGAGCATGGGAGATGCTTCGAGGTGAAGGAATCGCCAAAGGTCATTAGAGGGGTATTTTGTGGAATTGCTCTATACCGGAAAAATGGTAAGTGGTGGTGTGCGAAACCACCTTCTTGGCCTTGGCTAAACCATGGCGTGGGACAGTGCATGGAGAAGCGGTTTAGGTCAAGAGAAGATGAAGACGGCGCTTTGAGATGTGTGTGTGTGTTAACCCGTTTGTGAGTTGGGCTTAACGGGTGCCCTAATAGAATATTCCCTAGATGCTAGTCTCCTATAAATAGTGTTGGGGGCTATCCAACACATGTGAGGAACCTCATTAGAAATGCCCTATTTTAGTTTTAGGGTTTTGTGGAGAAAAGAGGAGAGCTAGGGTTCTAGGGTTTGGATTGAGTGTGTGCTCACGTGGTGAGCTTTGTCCTCCTAGGGGAGTGGCTGTAAACCCTCAACAATCCCATATCAATCTATGCAAGATTCCTCAAAGATGAGCCCCTATTTGTTCTTGCTCTCTATTTGGTGATTTTGGGGATTTCTTCGATCCTTTGAGTTTTTGTTGGTTTCTTGCCCTCTTCTAGCTTGCTGTGACTTGTGGGAACCTATCTAGGATCATCAAGATCATCAATCAACCACGAGCAAGCTTTTGGATCTAAGTTTTGTTTTTGCCCGGTTTTGAACCCACCTTCGCTCTTCTTGGAAAAGGTCAGGACTTTGGCATAGATCTGGACGATCATTGCTTGGAATAGGTTCCTGATATCCTTAGGAAGGTGTGTCTCAAGTTTGGTCAAGTTTCATCGTGTAGATCAAAAGTTAGGCCGTTTTGAGTTTCGTTTTCGGGCTGTTCTTCACTGTTTCTGGTCAGGTCTGGTCTGACCGCTTCTATAAGGGTTTGATCTTTTGAGTTTCTTGTCTATCCTCCTTGGGGTTTGGATTGAATTCAATACAAGTTATCCGCTGTGCTTGTACTTTGATCTTCATAGCTTCCATAGCTATTGGAGTGAATTGGTGTTGAATTCGATCTTTGTGAAAAAAGTGAGCGTGCTCCTATTCACCCCCCCCTCTAGTCGCCTTTCTGGTCCAACAAGTGGTATCAGAGCCAAGTTTGCTCTTTTGTGATCTTCACCGATCTTTGAGCATGGTGACTAATATGAGGACTTGTGAGCGCTTCTTTGCATCTTGTCGTGGTTCTTTTGCCGTTGATGTCCGTCGTGACAAGAGGCTTGAACATACGATTTTTATGATGTCAATTGAGGAGCAATTCACCTGCGATATTTGTGGCGATCCCTTTTGTTTTGATTGTCCTAGTTTATGTGAGAATGCTAGGACTGAGATTATTGAAATTAAAGCTAGGCCTTATAGCATGTGCTTAGAACATGAAAAATTGCTTAAGCATGGTTTAGTCTCTTGCAAGAATTGTGCTTGTTTATAAAATGAAATTGATGCTTTGAATTGCTTGCTTAATACAAAAGCATCATTAATTTTTTTGCACATCTTGCATTTATTTGAAGAGCGAAATTGAGTCTTTGCGCGATGATATGAGTGCCAAATGATGTGACTCTTGTATTTGCCTTCACTCCGAGATTGATGTTTTAAAGATCTCTCTTGCTTCTTTACATTCGGAGTTGAAGTCTTCTTGTGCCAAATGTGAGTCACTTGATGTTGGTTTTTGTGCCATCGCTTTAGATAGCTCTTCTTTGGGAGGTTCGACTCTTTCGAACTCTTCTTGTGTTGTCCAACAAATTTCAAAAGACAAGGGTGCTTCTTCTTCAAATGATACTACTTCTTCAAAAGAGAAGTATCATTGCACCTTTTGTAAGAAGAATGGACACACTTTTGAGTTTTGCTTTCGCCGTATGAAACATGAGCGTCGTCGTACCTCTAGGAACACACATAGTCTTTCTCATGGCATGCGTGAGCCTAGTGCCGACACGAGGGCGAGTCATGATGTTGATTCTTCCAGGACTTCCTTCTTGAGCAATAATGGTGCTTCGTCCTCTCGGACCATGTCTACTAGTAGACTTTTACACCATTGCTCATTTTGTGGGAAGAATGGACATCTTGTGGATTTCTGTTTTCGGCGTGCAAAACATTTGCGTCGAGCTCATGCTTCTAAGTCTCCTAGTGGGCATAGTCTTTCTCATGACATGCACACTAAAGAGCCTAGCACGAAGACTCGCTTTGTTGATGGCTTCTTTGACACCTTTTCTAGTGGTATTGGACAGCATCGTGGACTTGGCTTCCATGGTTTTGCTTTTGGTCCACGAGCTGCCCCGAGGCAGAATTTCCATCGTTTTCCAAGAGGTGGACCTCGTTTTGTTCATCGAAGTACACACCCACGGCGAGGTTGTGTGAGTTCTTTTGATGCTTCTGTTGGTTCTCATTATGGAGCTTTCAAGCAAGGCCATCGCCGCTTTTCTAGAGATGGACCTCATTTTCCTCATCGAGCTGTTCACTCGCGGCATGCCTTCAAGGATGATGTTGGATCTTCTTGCATGGACCATCATTCGCATCATGCTAACTCACATAATGGTTTGACTGCCTCTAGTGGTGGTGTGTCCAAGGTTTGGGTTCCCAAGTATTTGCTCACTAACCCTTTGGGACCCAAGACTTGGTCACCTTGCCTTTCTCATGTGTAGGTACCGAGAACGCGGGATGGAGAACATGGACTTAAAAGATTCTGATCTTTTGCTTCATTACATGATCGGGACACTTGATGGTTCTCCACCCTCATGATGGCCTCCAAGAGGCATGTGCTTTCTTGATCGGCGTCTACACCTGTCTTGTGAGCTATCTTATACCTTCATGCATTTACTTTCATGATTATTTATTCTTGGCATGTTGTGCTTGTTTTGTGCTCACTTGTACCTTATTGGCATGTGTTACTCTTTTGATATCTTTTATCATGCCTTTACCTTTACCTTGCTTATATACCCATGTATTATATTCATGCTCATTATTTCCATGGTTGTATGAGCTTAGTTTTGTCATCATGAGCCTGTGCTGTTTTGTATATGATTTATCTTGCTCATGTTGATTTTTGCTGTCTGTATCCACATGCTTACTTGATATCCATGTCAGCATTCATTATCCATGATTTGTTCTATAACATGCTTTATGCTTACATGATTGTTGTGCCTTACTGTTGATTGTGGATGCATGAGCCTTACCATAGCTTTCACTAGTATGCTTTACCTTTGACTGTATATGATGTGTGATATGCTATGTGCTTGTTTGCTTGCTCCTATACCTTATTGTGGATTAAGGATAGTTTGAGCTTTATCATATCTTGGATACCATGTGCTGCAATTGTTTTGTCTATCTCCATGCTCATGTCTTAAATTGTTGATTATATGCTTCCATGAGCTTTGGATCATTTGCTGCTATCCTTGCTAGTTATGTGTCTTGGTACTGTTTTCCTAGATAATGTCTCACTAACCCAGTACCAAGGCATAGACTTCTTCTGTCTTTTTGGTGTAGTCTTTTCAGTTGAGAAGAAGAACATGTGGTTCATGATTTCAAGCTGTTGGTTCTTCTTCATATGTGCATTCAATGATGGCTATCACTTCTTAGAGACAAAGGAATTTGAGATGAGGATGATGGGTGAGCGCAGCTACTTTCTGGAGCTTCAAGGAATGGATCTTCATCCATCATGATTACATCTCACTGCCAAGTAGTGTGACTCAGGTTCGAGCTTCTATACCTTACATTTATGTATGGTATCCCTAGTTTGCCTTGCATAGCATCTGGTTTGTGTCAGGTGTTGATCTTGTTGAGTTTAGGGTAGATAGGAGGCTCTATTCTAGCACGTGTCCTTTCTAGACACTCTTCTTATCCCATGGTTTTCGAGGATGCACTCTCTTCACAGCCTAGGTCGAGCTTGTCTCCCCATCACTAGTTCTTAGCAAGTTTTAAGCTGCCTGCAAGCTTTTTAGTGTTGGTGTTTCGCTCCCTAGCTTTTGGAGTTGCTTTCCCTAGAGATCTTGTGGAGTAGGAAGTCTTTGTGCTAGTTTGCGGAGTCCAAGGCACCTTTGGCAGATCTCCTCTCAAAGCTTTTAGACCCAACAAGGTTTGCCACCTTGAGAAGCGAGTTAGGGATAATTTATCCCTATGGGTTGGTTTGAGGGGGAGTTAGTTCTTTTTTGAACTTTCCTTGTTCATTTGAATTTTTTTCTGGATCTTTTCTGATACCTTCTTCAAGTGGTATCTTCTCCGGATCCTTTTGATCTTTTTAGGCTTTTACATCTTTCGTGCATCTCATTGTATCATATTGCATTCATATGAAAATCCAAAAAGATGCATTGTAACATAAGCTTTACCGCTTCTGTCTTTTAATTGATGAAGCTTTGCTTATTACCCTCCTGAGCTTTAGTATTTCAATTCTTGCTCAAGATTGTGTCTAGTTCCTTGACTTGCTAGAATTATCATGCTTTTACATGTGCAGTAATGTCTTTGCTAAATGAGCTAGAACTTTTAAATAACTTGAACTGAAAATTGCAATTTGTGGATCTTTTAGCTAGTTGCACGATTAGTGATCCTTGTGTGACACTGGCCCTGTCAAAATTGCTTTGTTAGATCTTGAATCTAGAATTGAGCATTTCTGGAGCTTCTTGTCCTCTTAAAGAATCTATAATTGCTCTTATGAACAATGAAAAATGATCTCTTTTTGTGCGAAAAAACTGATCTCACCAATTTTTTCTCATGAGACGGCTTATCATTGCACTAGGTATGAACTCAGGGGGAGTTTTGGATGACCTAGACTACTCTTTTAAGCTTTTTTGTGCTTGAGATGGTCGCGGCAAGGCTTGAGATCTAGCACATGGCCAAGAAAACAAATTGTCAAAATTGGTTGAAGCTTAGGAAGAGATTGTGGATGGCTCCTAGTCCAGGATCTTCTTTACTAAGATAGACCTTTAATCAACTTGAAATGAAATTTCTTGTGAAAATTGGGCTTTTGAAATAATTTGAGCAAAATGATTCAATTCAGAACTTTTTGTCTCTAAAATGGTCTTTGCTAGCTTCTTGATCTCATATTGACATTCTGACAAGGCCATTCTCACTTTAGGATACCTGTTGTTGAACTTGCTAATTTTGAAACATTGCTTAATTTAATCCAACAACAAGAGGTATATTTTGAGCTCTTTAGCCTAGTTTTGCTATATATGTCTTATCATGATCTTGCAAGCTGTGTCAGGCTTGATATGTCTTGAGTGATAATAGAAATACTAGCCTGTTCTTTTAGGTAATCTCCAAAGCTTCTTTTACTAAAAATTGAAAAATTAGAAAGTGAAGCCACTCCATTGCATTTCATGCATGCTCTTTTTTATGCTTCTTCCTTATTTTTTTTTCTCTTGTCATCTCTGGATGAGAGGAAAGCGTGATTCCTTGATGAATCCATTGTCAAAGGGGAGAGAAGATTTAGCAAAAATGTTGAAAAAAGAGCTTTTTGGATGTAGGGGAGAAGAAATGCTTTTTGAAGAAAAAGGGGGAAAATGAAAATTTTCTTGAAAAATGGTGATCATAGTGAGGGGGAGCATGTAAATTGCATTCTTTTGATCTTATTGCCATTTCAGAACTTGAATTGCAAATCTTGAAGCCTCACAATGATCTAAGGTCAAATAGAACAATTGTTCTTTCATATGGACCTTAAGTGAGATTTTTGTCACTTCTCTGGAAATTGAAGCTTTTGTGCTTTCTTTTGTTGTATCTCACTTGCCTATGCTATTCTGAAGCAAGCTTGGTCATTTCCATTGCTTTCTCTTGCTAATGGACCGAGTTGTGCCTTTGCGCGAAAACGTCGAGTACTTTCATTTTCAAACCTCAAACTTACATTTTCTGAGAAATTGACAATGTGTTCATCAAGGGGGAGATTGTGGATATCATGGGGATATCCTCACGATCTTAGGATGATGAGACAATTAGCAATGGTGTTGAGGGTTTGCGGAAAAATGCGTTTTCGGCGTAATTTCAGGTTCTGTCAGGCCTCGGTGATCGACCCGACCATGGGGCGGTCAGACCGGCCATGCCTTGGACTTGTGGGCTGGTTTGGTTCTTGGCGGTCGACCGGCCAGGTGGCGATCGAGCCAGGCACGTGTGTGATCTGCCATCTCGAGCGGTCGACCGCCACCTTAGGAACTTTGGATTTTGGAGCTAAGCCAAAAATAGAGGGTGTAGGCAAGTGAGAGGGTTCTTCTGCACTTGGTCTCACATTTTTTGGAGCTTCTAGTGAAAGGTTCTAATCGATTGAAATTTTCAGAGAAGGTTCGGGTTTCCAAGTTGGAAATTTGGCTAAGTCCCAAGTGGGCGGTCAGACCGGCCAAAGTGGCGGTCTGACCGGTTTTGGCTTGTTCATCAGCCAACTCGGTGGTGATGATTGTTTTGTTAGGTCAAGTTCATGGGTTTCATTGCATAGATGTTGCATGATGCATGTTTTGGCTAACATGGGTCAAGATGTAAAGAACTTGTGCCCGGAAATGGTTGCTTGGTCTATTGTTGTGCAGATGGCTTAGAGTCATCTATGGTCAACGACAAGGTGGACCGGGACTTGGTTAGGAGAACCAAGGTCCAGAACGGTCGTGGATGTCGGGTGAGATGGTTGGATTCAAGCAAGACACAAGATGGACAAGAACCATAGAAGGCAAAGTTTGAGCAAAAGCCTTTGTGAAGATATGTGCTCATGCCTCATCAACTATGAGAATTGATGATTGTGCATATCGTGCGGTGCTACGTAACGGTTTGCTTGTTTGTGATGGTTGTAGGACACCGGAGCTAGGTCATGGTGAGGTGGACTAGATCGGGAATAGGCTAGGAGAACCGAGGTCCAGAACGATCGAGGTTGTGCTGGAAGATGAGTAAGGCTAGCGGAGTGCTTACAAGCCGAGAAGACAAGGAACCGGAGCGGAAGCTACCGGTGGTGAGACATGTGGTGCGCCAAGTGACATGGTCCCAGTTGCGAGCGAGGACGGTTCGGTGGCATCTGGACGCGTGAGAAGCTTGGCGGGAAGTCGTTGGGATCACATGGATGAAGATGGAGCATGGGAGATGCTTCGAGGCGAAGGAATAGCCAAAGGTCGGTAGAGGGGCATTTTGGGGAATTGCTCTATACCGAAAAAGTGGTAGGTGGTGGTGTGCGAAACCACCTTCTTGGCCTTGGCTAAACCGCGTCGCGGGACGGTGCATGGAGAAGCGGTTTAGGTCAAGAGAAGATGAAGACGGCGCTTTGAGATGCGTGCTTGTGTTAACCCGTTTGTGAGTTGGGCTTAATGGGTGCCCTAATGGAATATTCCCTAGATGCTAGTCTCCTATAAATAGTGTTGGGGGCTATCCAACACATGTGAGGAACCTCATTAGAAATGCCCTATTTTGGTTTTAGGGTTTTGTGGAGAAAAGAAGAGAGCTAGGGTTCTAGGGTTTGGATTGAGTGTGTGCTCACGTGGTGAGCTTTGTCCTCCTAGGGGAGTGGCTGTAAACTCTCAACAATCCCATATCAATCGATGCAAGATTCCTCAAAGATGAGTCTCTATTTGTTCTTGCTCTCTATTTGGTGATTTTGGGGCTTTCTTCTATCCTTTGAGTATTTGTTGGTTTCTTTCCCTCTTCTAGCTTGCTGTGACTTGTGGTAACCTATCTAGGATCGTCAAGATCATCAATCAACCACGAGCAAGCTTTTGGATCTAAGTTTCGTTTTTGCCCGGTTTTGAACCCACCTTCGCTCTTCTTGGAAAAGGTCAGGACTTTGGCATAGATTTGGACGATCGTTGCTTGGAATAGGTTCCTGATATCCTGAGGATGGTGTGTCTCAAGTTTGGTCAAGTTTCATCATGTAGATCAAAAGTTAGGCCGTTTTGAGTTTCGTTTTTGGGCTGTTCTTCACTGTTTCTAGTCAGGTCCAGTCTGACCGCTTCTATAACGCCGGTCAAACCGCCCGTCGGTCTGACCGAAATTTTGCCGGTGGTTTGACCGATTTCCCAAGTTAGGGTTTGATCTTTTGAGTTTCTTGTCTATCCTCCTTGGGGTTTGGATTGGATTCAATACAAGTTATCCGCTGTGCTTGTACTTTGATCTTCATAGCTTCCATAACTATTGGAGTGAATTGGTGTTGAACTCGATCTTTGTGAAAAAAGTGAGCATGCTCCTATTCACCCCCCTTTAGTCGCCTTTCCGGTCCTACAGTGGGCAAAGTGGATTTACTTATAATCTGGAGAGACCACCCCCTCCCCTGGTCGCGTTGCCTTTGCAAAACATGAATTTGGGAGCAAAATCGGCTAGGGTAGCAAGATTATGGAATTTAGGGGAATTTTTGTTCGAAACCCAAGAGATGTGGACGTCATGAGAAAAAACCAAAAAATGTAGTAATTTACGTTTCCTCATACCCTTGAAATGTGCGGGGGTGAGAGGGCGCTGAATCCGAAGATCGCCTATGTTCCTGCAGAGAATGCAAGCTGACATAGCTCGTTGAAGAACTTGGTGTTTTTTTAGGGTTGAGCATGCCGCCAGAAAGAGAAACTCTGATTTGCAGTAGTGCGAGGAATCCCCCGGATGGTGCGGCCCCCATGCACATAATATAAGCAACTTTCGCGAACGTTAAAAAAATAAAAAAAACTTCTAACAGTTACTAATCAGTAAACTTGGGTATGAAAAAAATACTTTCGTGTATATACAATATTACTGCATTACAACTTTTACTGAATTGCTCGTATACGTTTACTATAAGATACTAGTAACTTTACTGTCACTTGTTGATTCCAGAATTATTGTATGTACGACTTGGTTTTACTATACTATGAGTTGGTTTTTACTGTTATACTTGCGTGTGAACGGAATGACACCATGTTGCCTGAATGCTCGATTAAGCACATCAATGCTTCTACTGCTCCTGGTGCGTCTCTTCGTCTCACGCGCTGACATTACTCCTTGTTTGATAAAAAAATGTTTATCTACCACCGAAGATGAATTCTCACAGCACTCAACTCTCTTCTTCCCTGACGCCGGCCTGATGGCCTACCTTGCAATTTTGGACAAGCACCTCTCTAGTCGTATACTGGTAGATGTTGCGGAAGAACACTATGTCAGCAGTGTCCTCCCTCCTCCGCACGAGGTTATGTCAGGAAATGTGATGACCACCTTCCGCTGTTGGGACATCCTCCCGCGGCGCTTACATGCGATGGTCTCCAGCTTCCGGTGGGCTAACCTTGCCATCAAGATAGTCCTCTCGAACAACATGGAATGCCTCGCAGAGATTGCCCAGAGGTTTGACAACTATGTCTAGGTGCAGGGCGCGCGGGTCGACCTCACCGAGACCGCGCAAACAAGGGAATCAAGCCTCTGAGCGCACTTTGACTTGGTTCTTCAGCCCAAACGGCAGTTGGTGACACTTGAACAATCGAGATAGTGGGTGGACGTGTTTCGGGCTACATACGCTGATCCCGAACCCTCCGAGGCCGACGATAACACTTACAAAGATTTGAAGACCAAGATAGGATCCTACCTCGACCACTAGAATCTTCGTCTTTTAGCTATCAACTTAGTTTTTTTTATCTTTTGTAAAAAGTGATTGGCCATGTCATAGGATCAAGGATAACCAACTAGAGAGGGGTGAATAGGCGGTTTTTAAAACTTTTGGCTAAAAAATAGATTTTTAGAAAGTAATGAAATGTTGTTTTCCCATGGCCTCGGTGACTTGCCGATCTCCCTAAATCCACATTGAGGAAGCTTGAACGAATCAAGCCAACTCCACACGAGCACACCTCTCGCTTACTAGTGGTAGCTCTTCTCCACTTCGAAAAGATGAGCTCCGACCTTCACAATCAATCGGGTCTTCTCACAAGCTTCTTCAGAAGATCACCAGTTCACCTTCTTAAAGCCGTCTAGGAGGGGGCAACCACCAAGAGTAATAAACCAACAAAGCTTCGCTTGAAGATGCTCAAGTGCCACAAAGATCAAATTCAACTCAATGCACATGGAAAACCTCTACGACCTTTGGAAGCTGGAATTTTTACTCTCAAGGAGTAGAAGAAAAAGCAAGGGCCACTACTACAAAAGGGGCTATACTGGACGCCTCATCACATACGGTTTCCCGGAACCATCAGTATTAAATACAATCATAGACGGTTTTGATTTAGCGCACGTCCATGTTACTGGCTGCGGTAAAAACCGTTTGTGAAGATGTAATATCACAGACGGTTCATGTTGAAAACCGTCTGTGAAATATTACAGACGGTTCTTAACAATAACCGTCTGTGATATTAATAAATATCATAGATGTGTTTTAAATATAACCTTCTATGATAATTCACAGACGGTTCTTAATAAGAACAGTCTGTGATGATTTTATATCACAGACAGTTTGTGGTTGGAACCGTTTGTGATATGTTTAAGCCCTTTAGTTCCCACGCGATGCGTCTCTTCGTCTCGCGCGCCGACGTTACGATTCGTCTTGGTTTGTGATACATTTTAAAAGAATGATCATGTCTTTGGCACCCTCCATCAACAATCAGTAGAATTAAAAAAAAACTCGATCACTACGGTATTAAAAACTCACAGACCGTACGTCGCGCGCCATGATGAGCACACGGAGCATGACGGCGAGGACCAAGGTGAGGAGGTCGGTGATCGCCGTCGCTCTTCCTCATGATGTCATCATCAACATCATCGGCCTCATGGCTACGAGCTCTCCTCAGCCCATGGCTAACCTCTGCAGCCTATGAGCCATGTACGTATTTATAGACCTACAAAAATACGTACTACTGTTTGTTGTGGCAACCAATCCATGCATGCATACATGTTAGCCTTTTAATTTGACAAGAGAAACATGTCATTAATCTGACTAGCAACAACACCCTTAATTTGGCCTTAATTTTAATTTGCTCTTATAGAGTAATTCTAACATCTTGAATTATGTATGTATATTGGAGTTGCAAGGCCATGTACAAGGCATCCAAGGAGCATGCCGTGAGGGCGATGAAGTAGCTGGACAACGACTGCTACCTCGCCGTCGTCAACCACCTGGCCGGCGCTGGCAACCCGGAGGCTTGCTTCATCATCGACCTCACGCTCGTCTTCGTGCACCAGGACATGTAGCGCGACCTTGTGTTCCTCGAACGGGGTGCTGTCGCCGGCCACAAGGCTGCGGCCTGCGTGCTCGGCCTCCTCCTCTACACGGCCGGCGAGGGAGAGCCGGCCGACGGGTGCGAGAAGGCCAAGAGTACCAATCGGGAGTGCAAGCGGTGGCGAAGGCTCGCTGCGGATGTGGTCCAGGTGGCGATGTGGAAGATAGCTGGGCCGCTGGGCCGGGTGTGAGCGCTGTCGGAGGACGGCCACCGGTGTATGAGCACCGGCTGCGACGTGACGGAAGGGTGGGACAACTAAATCGTCTTCTGCAGCGATGACTGTAGGATTAGGCATGAGTACGCCAAGTTCTTTGCACAGGTGTTGAACTACTTGTAAAATTAGCGGTTTTTAAGTGATACTCCTAATGCAAGTAGCCGAAAAACCGAACATTTTTTAGATATGGAAGGAATTATCATAGGCGGTTTAGTGGAACTAACCATCTGTGATATAATAATTATCACGATGTTATTAAAATAAGCATCGTGATATGTACTTATCACAGACGGTTTGTGGTTGGAACCGTCTGTAATATGAACAAAGTCTATTTTGCATACAACTACAGGAAACCAACTACTTCACAAATATACCATAAATTACAACAATGATACACACACACAATCTTCTCCAGCCACTTGATATGGTCCATAATGCGCTCCATCTTTAACTCCAGCATGTTTAGCCTCTGCTCCAGCACAACTTCCATTCTCTGCACCAGCCCAGAATTCATCCTTTGCCCTGTATTGTTGCGCTCCCTTGCTCTATCCGTGGTGTCTGCCCACTAGAAATATTGACATCCTCTAGCCTACAGAATCATACAAATGCCAAAACAACACACATTTCATAGCTACTAGAGAAACATCCGAACCGCAAGAAATCAAACAGTTGGACCGAAAAGGCGACTAGAGGGGGGGTGAATAGGAGCACGCTCACTTTTTCACTTTGATCAGATTTAACACAAATTTCACTCCAATAGCTATGGAAGCTATGAAGATCAAGATACCAGTACAGCGGAAGACTAGTATTGAATCCAATCCAAAATCCCCAAAGCAAAAGACCAAAAACCAAAACCTAATCGAGAGGGCCAGACTGACCTCAGGCAAAAGTGCGGACTAACCTCTCTGGCCGGACTGACTTCAGGCAAAAGTGCGGACTAACCTTTCAGGCTGGACTAACCTCAGGAAAAGGTGCGGTTAGACCTCTCAGGCTGGACTAACCTCAGGCAAACGGGCGGTCAGACCTCAGGCACGATGAACAACACAATCAGCCCAAAAACCAAAACTAAAATTGGTCTAACTTTTGATCCGTAAGGCCAAACTCCACGAAATTTGAGACACACCTTCTCTAAGATATTAGGAACCTTTTCCAATCAAAGATCACAGAGATCCATATCAAAGTTCCTATCTTTTTCAGTTTGAACGAAGTGTGCTCAAAAACCAAGTAAGAATCAAAAAATGATCTAGAGACTTGCTCGTGGGTGATTGATGATCAAGATGATCCTAGATGGATTCCCACATGTCATAGCAAGTTAGATCAAGCCAAGAAACCAAGCAAAAACTCGCGGATCAAAGAAAGATCCCAAATCACCAAATAGAGAGAAAGAAAGTAAATAGACTCATCCTTGAGAGAACTTTCTTTGGATTGATTTGATATGGTATTGGTTTACAGCCACTCCATCAATGGAGGACAAAGACTCAATACATGAGCACGAAATCAAATCCAACTCTCTAGAACCCTAACCTCCACTAATCCTCTCCCTAAGCACAAAAGCAAAACTAGGGTTTACAAGCAATGAAAGGGTTGAGGGGGTGCAGCCACCTCCCTCCTCTATTTATAGTGGAGGTTTAGACCTTCTAGAAGATTGAACCCTAATGGGCTCCCGTTAAGGCCCACACACAAACAGGTCACATACGCATGCATTTTAAAGTGTCGTCTTCATCTCTTGACCTAATCTGCTTCACCTTGCGCCATCTTGCGCCGTGAGTTGGCAAAAGGTCACCAAGGCGGTATTTGGTAAAATTACCAAAATACCCCTTCTTGATCTTTTTGCAAAGACCGAGTCCCAACTGCGTGAAGCACCTCCCATGCTTCGCCACGTGTAGGTTGATCCAGCGGCTCTCATCATGTCGGCAAGTCTCTCCCATCCGGCTCCCACCGAAACCACCATGGCACTTGCACCGATCTTGTAACATCCCAAATGTATAATTAGGGTTAATCAAGTATAATTATATGTGTAGAAATTAAAACTTTTTCTCACATCTTGAAAAACCCTAAAATCTTGTGTAACTCTTGTCCAAGAGTTGTGTAATCCAAAAACACAAAGCTCTTGTTGACCAAAAATCAAACTCATTCTCCAATTATCTTAAATCTTGTGCCAAACAATTGGAATATATTTTCCTTGGTCCCCAAAAACTGATATGGGACCCCCTCTGAAACATATCATGAGTTGTAACACTTGTTGATAATTTTTGGAGGCAAAACAATCCTTTAAACAACCTTCATGAATTTCCTGAGAAAAATGCATTGCATGATAACCTCTGGAAATTTTATGCAAGATTGGTCTCATTGTCAGCAAGCTCCAGTTAAAATTTCATCAAATTTGGAGTTCATTTGCTATCTCAAATAATTCTGCTAAGTTTCAGCTGTTAAAACTAAATTTAAAAGCCTACACTGTTCCTTGGGCTAGCCATATTCAAAGTTGGTCCAGCCCAACCATGTCTGCACCTCAGCAGACCTCATCTCCACTTGATCAGGTCACAGCCGTTGGATTTACATCCAACAGCCACGACCTCCTCCTGATCAACACCGCGAGGACCTCCCACCTCATGAGGTCATTGCCGTTGGATCGCTGATCCATGGTCATGACCTCCCACGTGTTAAACCTCAAAGACCTCCTCGAGCTGTAAACCATCGCAGCAAGGTCATCCCACCTTGTTGAGGTCGTAGCCGTTGGATCAAATCCAACAGCCACGACCTCCTCCTCAACATACTCGGTCAGGTCATCCCACCTGCGCGAGGTCATAGCCCTTGGATCCAAGATCCATGGCCCTGACCTCCCCTTACTGTTAAAACTAAACAAACCTTCCACCTAACCTAGGTCGTAGCCATTGGATCAAATCCAACAGCTCACGACCTCCCCGTGTTATCAAGCACTCACAACCTCCCCCATCTTTTGTTGTGCACCGTTAGATTAAAATCTCGGTCCACGACCCCCTTTTGTCTCATGCGCACTGACCTCCCAACAAGACGTGAGATCGTAGCCCTTAGATCTAAATCTAAAGGCCATGACCTCCCTTGCCTGTTGCGCATCATATCAGACCTCCCCGGTCATTGTGTGCCCTTGGATTTAAATCCAAAGGCCATGACCTCCCCTCATGTCTTTTGATCGCGTGCGGTTAAGTCCTCACTGGAGGTCCGCACCGTTGGATGGAGATCCAACGCTTTAGACCTCCTGTCCCTTTCCCCACGTGTGTTTTCTCGATTAAGGAAATCGGAGGGCCACGACCTCCCCATCCTTGATCGTGTGGTGGACCTCCTCCCACCACTTAAAACATAACGGTTCAAAATGAGATCCGATGGTTAGGACCTCCCCAGGTCTTATCCAACGGTCATGAGGACCTCCCCTGTTCTTCTCCTTCCTCTGGCGCGCGGGCAAACTCTGAGCAGCGCAATTAATGCGTGTCTGACCTTGGGGTACACTTCAACACTCTTTCTTGACCAAGATTTAATCTTGGTCGACTTTTCGCCTCTCTCGTCACTCAAACACCTTGTCAGTCAACTTTAAGTCTTGTCCAATGCCAAGACCGTGCCATGGGCCAAGCTCACAGGGAGCTTAGCCAGTGGTCTACGACCTCAATTGCCCTAGGATAAAACCACCCCACTGTGCCTTTATCTTCCTTTGCACGCCATTGTTCTTTGCTCACCCATCTGTGCTTGTGAACTCTAAGCCGCAGAGCTCCTTGGCCGCCATTGTTGGACTTGAAGTTCCTCGGTGGACAAGGGTCACTGGGTTTCCACCTTTCTCCTTGCTTCCATTTGTGCCTTCCCTCTGGGACCAAGTCCCGACTTGAGTTGTTGGACATTTGCAGAGGGGACAAAGAGGAGCTTGAGTCTGTGTCTTAGGCGGTGAAGCTTCACTGTCTTCCCCAACACCGCCATCACCTCCACGACCTCCCGGCACCTTAGGACCTCCGTACACCTCCTGTAGTCCCTTAGTTGCTTGGCACCCGCTGAATGTTGTCGCGGAGCTTTCTTGGCATACGCTGAATGTCGCGCGAGCTTCATTTTGCGTTTTGAACTTTGGCGTCTTTGGTCAACCTTGCCCTCTCGGCTCGCCCGGCGTTCAAAGCCGCCGTCGCCGTTGAGAGAAGGCCCACCGGTGCGCAACGTTATTGTGCACTCGGTGGTACCATTGATCTCGCCATGAGGTCTACATCGCCGGCGATGACCACATCTTCTTTCGGGATTTTGCCGACGTCCCGGCGTGTCATTGTCGTTTTAGGACATAAATTCACCGTTCTAAATGCCCAATCATCGCAATCATTGGATGTCTTAACTGCCTTAAATCCACCCTTTAATGCGTGCATTTAAGACCTCCAGCCATGACCTCCTTGATGTCCAACACATTTATCTCATGTCCAAAACTTCGTGCACGTTGGAGTGCAGGGCGTCCAGACCTCCTCCGAGGAGATCTGGAGCGTCCAAGACCTCCCCTTGCGCAATCGTGGCCGTCCAGACCTCCCTGGAGGTCTGTGACGTTAGGACCTCCCTTAGGACCTCCCCGAGGCCATCTCAGCCGTTCATGACCTCCCCGGGTAGATCTTAACCGTCAAGGTCCTCCCTCGGACGATCTGAACCATCAATGACCTCCCTTGGAACATCTGGACCGTCCAGGACCTCCTGTGAGGTCCTAACGATGTAGATCTTCCTCGGGAAATCTTGGTAGTTTGGATCTTCCG
This sequence comes from Phyllostachys edulis, assembly GCA_036346405.1. Lineage (NCBI taxonomy): Eukaryota > Viridiplantae > Streptophyta > Magnoliopsida > Poales > Poaceae > Phyllostachys > Phyllostachys edulis. Next base: position 101,887,133 of record CM070550.1, read on the forward strand.
TTGGAAGATCTCAACCGTTGAGGACCTCCCGTGTTGATCTGAGCCGCTCATGACCTCCCATTTAGATCTGGTCGTTCGGACCTCCTTTTTGTGTTGTGGTCCGTTGGATTTCCCATCTCGACCACGACCTCCCCTCACCTCGCGCATGTGAGTTGCTAAGAGGTCCAGACCTCTGGACCTTCATGTCTTGGCGTATGTGATGTTCTCTGGGAGATCTTGAGCCGTTGGATTTAAGATCTGTGGCTCACGACCTCCCCTGTCCTTATGGGTTTTAGAAATTCGGTGAGGTCTTAGTTAAACTGAAATAAGGTATAGACTTTAGAATTTCATATCTTTCTCATTTTAAATCCATTTGAGGTCATTCAAATTGTGTTAGCTCTGTCTTGAACTTGACTTTAATCCAAAAATGATTGTAAGTTGAGTTCAGCTCCAGAGCACAGTTTGCCGTTAGGTTTTAAAACTCACTTTAATTATACACTCAAAAACAATACTTAACTTGTAAAATGTATAACTAATGCTCTATAGGCTATTTGTGGGTGAGACCAACTTTGTTGGTTTCCTCTCTTAGTGAACTCACTGTGAAAATTAGTTTTGAGCATGTTGCTGTTAGGAAATTGAGAACTTGTGCATTATAATTTTGTTCAAGTTCTTGTGTTTGAAAATTTATAGAAAGTGCAATATAGCTCCAAATGAGATGAACTCAATTGTGTTATTCATCTCATGAGGTGCTGGTTTTACAGTAAAATTTTCAGCTTCGCTGCTGTTATAGAAAATGTTGCCTCATAATTAAATTAGTGAATAGTGCAGTTTGGTATTTTAGTAGGCTGAGCAGAATTGATTTCATCATATCTTTTGCGTTGAGGATCCAAATCAATTGGTTCTTGTTGCTAAAGTCATGATAAATCATTGTCTTGCTGCTGTAAAATTTTCATAGCTTTTGGAGTTCATTTGTTGTGCTGTCTTTGTTGTTTTTCGTCGTTCTTATCGGTTCTTTCTCGCTTTTCCGTTAGGTTTCGACATTTGTGGTGATCCCGAGAGCGACCCTCTGCTACAATTTGACCACCAGCAACAAGGCAAGCAGTTTGACCATTTCCATCATTGTCCCATTACTTTAAAGCTTAATACTTTGTTTTACTTCTATGTATGCATGCTACTTTGTGTTAAATGTCGCTAGCGAGCCTATAGATGCATGATCTGTAGGAATTGTTTATCCTCTACTACCATGAGCCTAGGTTATTTGCTGTGGTGGGAGCTCGTTGGATGAGCTCCTATCACTTAGTAGTTTCGATTTAAATTGCTTAGACATGCTTAGTTTTCGGTAGAAATGGGCGATCATCGACTTAGTCGATGGTCTTGATCACTCAAAACTGATTATTACTCCTATATGTCCAGCACTTGTGCTTTGATTAATTTGTAAAATCAAAAACTGAAAATAAAAGATTGATTTAGACTTGGGCATATTGGATGGATGGTGCGGTTTTTGGATGTGGTGGTATGCCTGGGTCCCTAAGGACCGAGTACTTGGGTCACTAAGCCAAGCGATTTCGCGTACTAACCACGCGAGGGGCATATGGAACCCCTCTTGACTAAGTACTCTAGGAGGTGTTAATTATGAGCGAGCTCGGTTGGTGTGTTTTTAAAAACAAATGTATATGTATAGTGTGGGAGGGGAGCATTAGCTTCCGGAAGGTTGTGATGTCTCCTTCTCCCGTGGGTTGTACTGACTCGTAATTAGCATTCATCCTTTGGAAAGGTCTCGTAGGACTTAGCCGTGCGGCACACCTTCGGAAGTGTGCGTAAAGGAAAGGCGATGCGGCGTGTGGTACAAATGGTACACCTGCAGGATAAAACTATTGAATAGCCTCGTCCTAGGTTATGGACATGCTTGGTAAGGTCGTTCAAGACTAGACTACAACCTTTAATTAAAACTTGACATAGTTGGTATGAACGGGGAGTTCATGCTATTGTTGTGGTGACTTGGGTTAGTCACTTCCAGGATTGTTCTTGTTGTTGTTATTATGTTATTAGCGCGTTGTTATTTCAACCATTAAAAATGCTTTGTCAAATTGCCTTCAATCTATTATGTTATTGCAAATAAATGTTGCTTTATGCTAAAATGAGTCCAAAGCCTCATCCACTTAAATAAAGCTTGCATGTAGCTATTTATAGTTCTGTTATCTCACACGTAAGTCTTGCGGAGTACTTTATGTACTCATCCGCCCGTGGTTGTGGCAATTTTGTGGTTTTTGTTGCAGAGGAAGAAGGAGAGCTCCAAGAGCCTCTCTTTTGTGCTACGTGTTGCGCTTTCTTGACGACTAGCTTGGCGGTCGGTCGAGATGCCTAGGGTTAAGGCACTTGATTGGCTTTGTGTTATAGCCATCTTTATGGCACTTTTGCTTCATTGTTATCTTTTGTATTTTGCTTTTTGGCCTAAGGGCCTCTCTTTTGTAATATCTATTCCATATTAATATTAACTTATGGTTTGTTGCTTATGTTCTATGTGTTGTATGGAATTGATATACTCTTTGTTGTGAGGTATGTATCTTGCATTCAGGAAGTATACATCTCTCGAGACCGGGTTTATTTGGTTGATAATACTAGGGTCAATCGGATGACTAAGTATTATGAGCCTAATAAGCGTCGAGTCTCCTGAGATCTCTGCGCTTGATCGAACCCGTCGCTTGAATCTGCGCTCGGTCACCTTTGTCCTTTTATGCGCCATGCTTGACTCCATTGACTTCACCCGGCATCCCGATCGTTACGGACCTCGGCTCTCCAAGCTTAGTCCCGATCATCCTCGCCGCTTGACCGTCATTGACCTCAAAGCAACTTTGCACAACAATAGACAAAGAAATCGAATCCGAAACAAGTTCTTCACAACTTGACCCATGTTAGTCAAAACATGCATCATGCAACACATATGCCATGAAACCCATGAACTTGACCTAACCCAACACTCATCGCCATCGATTGGCGATGATCGGCAAAGAGCATTCCAAACTTCGACGAAAACTCGTGATTCGACAAACCTTTAACGACATTGCCAATTGTAACATCATCCTAAGATCGTGCACATATCCCCATGATATCCACACAAACTCAAGTTTACTAACTGAGAAATAAGGATATTTGTAAAACACTCGACCAGTATTTCCTTCGGTGTTGGCGTAGAACATATTTTCTTGCACATCGCTGTTAGGGCAATCCACCCGCCTAGCAATGGCTTGTGCTAGGGCCCTCTGATTCGGTGAGCTTAATGCCTTAGACATATGGCCCTCACTCAAGAGGAGATGAGGTGAGGTGAGACCAGAAGGAGAGAGAGCTGAGCTCAAGTACTAGAAGAAGATGAGAAAGCTCAGGATTGGCCCTACTTATGTTGGTGTGCGAACATTTTTTGGCTATAGAACTATCACAGGCGATTTAGTGGAATAAACCGTCTGTGATATGTATCACAGATGGTTATAAACTACAACAGTCTGTGATCTATAATTATCAAAGATGGTTATTAACAAGAACTGTCTGTGATGTTTATTTATCACAAATGGTTTGTAATTGGAACTGTTTGTGATGTGTATCACAGACAGTTATTAACAAGAACCGTCTCTGATAAGCGCGGGTGCTTTGAAGAAGACGACAAGTATGCCTAAGAAAGCAACAAAGCCCACCACGAAGCATGATTTTTTTCGGGGGGTCATTCACCCAGCATGAGGAGGATGAGACAACACCCACAGCCAACCTCATCAAACCTGACACACTCTCCTGGTAGCCATGCTTCTTGAACTTGCAGGGGCTAGTCATACCAACCAGATAGAGAATTCTAATTAAGTAAGAGTGTGCCAAGCTAGAATACAGTCACGGTATGACCAGCCCCTACAAGTTCAAGAAGCATGGCTGCCAGGAGAGTGTGTCAGGTTCAATGAAGTAGGTCGTGGCTACCGTCTCATCACCTTATGCTGCGTGGACGACAACCGAAAAAAAGATCATGCTTCGTGGTGGGCTTGGTTGCTTTCTTAGGCATACTCATCGTCTTCTTCAAAGCAGCCGCATCAGACAAAGGACTAACCTTAGATCACCAAGAACAAATAGATCTACAAGCACACATAAAAATCTACAGTATTTCTTTCACCAAACACGCCCCAGAGCCAGCCGCCTCCTTCAAAGCTACCGCATATATATTAGAGACATTTCTCACTACAGATAGATCTAGATCTGAGGGGACGACCAGATATTTAATTGCGCATATCACAGACGGTTATTGTTAAGAACGGTCTGTGATACATATTATAGACGGTTTTGAATCAATATCATCTATCATAATTTAGAGACCGTCGGTGAGGTCTCCGAATGTCATAGACAGTTCTTGTTAAGAACCGTCTATGATACGTAGCACAGACGGTTCTTAACAAGAACTGTCTGTGAGGCCTACGATTATCACGGATGGTGGTTATCATAGATGGTTCTTGTTAAGAACCATCTGTGAAGCATACGATTATCACAGACGGTGGTTATTTAAAATTGTTTGTGATACGTATCACAGACGGTTTTTTTAAAGAACAATCTGTGATATGCCCAATTAAATATCTGGTCGTCCCGACTCCAGACAGATCTATCTATAGTGAGATCTGTCTCTGATATACGGCTACTTTGAAGGAGGTGACTGGCTCTGGGGCGTTTGGTGAAAGAATTAAATATCGTAGATTTGCATGTGTGCTTGTAGATCTATTTATTTTTGGTGATCTAAGGTTAGTATTTGCTTCTAATTATTTGTATTATAATCTAGAGAGATCGATGATAGTTAGGTTTATCATCCAAGGAGGTTATTGGCAGTTAAAATTTATAATAGAACAATGAGCAGCATGTATATATACATTGACTTGTCCTGTATTGTGTAAAATAATACTGTTTACATCATAGTGAGCCTCAGTTCTGACTATGTCAAATGAAGGAGGAAGGGAGGAGAAGGAAAGGAGGAAGAAATAGAGGTTGGTCAATAGGAAGAGATCTCACGGAATATTTGGGATCTTCGTGGTGAGCTCCAAGGGTAAATATCTGTAATCCTTTATATTTGCCCTGGGTTAATCGCTATTCAATTTGTAGTATGTTTGGTCAATAAGAAGAGTAGTTGCGTGTATTAATCTAATTTGTTACGTACGTAGCGCAGATGGACCGAAGCTGGATGTATGTTCAGAACCGTGTGAGTGAAGAGTACATTGATGGCGTGTCTGCTTTTAGAAGAGCTGCCGAGCAGGATATGTTAAAGAAGGGGATAAAATTTATGTACTGTCCATGCATTGATTGCAATAATCTGAAGATGTTTACCAACCTAGTGCAGATCGAAGGGCACTTGATTCGAAGGGGTTTCAAAAAGGAGTATACATGTTGGACCAGTCATGATGAAGAGCAAATTATACCAGAAGGTAGTAACATCGTCGAGGGAGACAACAATATGCCAGATGTGGACTGTGCTTTCGATGAGGATAGGTCGCATGATGATAATCGGGATCAGATGCTATGCGATGCAGAAGGGGACTATAGTGAGAGAGAGTTTAGTAAATTTGAGGGCTTAATGGAGAACTCGGGAAACCTTTGTTCCCGGGCTGCAAACCGGAATACAAAAGGTTGCCATCCGTGCTTGAACTGCTGAAATTAAAGGCAAGCAATGGTTGGTTCGACAAGAGTTTTACAGTGTTACTAGGTCTCCTAGCAGACATCCTACTAGAGGGAAACATGTTGCCCAGAAACACCTACCAAGCTAAGAAGGTTCTTTGTCTATTGGGAATGGAAGTAGAAAGAATGCATGCATGCCCGAACGATTGTATCCTCTACCGTAAAGAGTATACAGACATGCATGTATGTCCGGTGTGCAAAGCATCCCGATACAAGCATAAGAATCACTCCGATGACGGCGAGGGCATCAAGGTGAAGCAAGGACCTCCTGCTAAGGTGTTATGATATCTGCCTATAATTCCCCGTTTGAAGCATTTATTTGTGAATCAAAAGGAGGCAAGATTGCTACGTTGGCACTCGGAGGAGCGTACGAAAGATGGAAAGATGAGACACCCTGCTGATTCTGCCCAGTGGAGAAACTTTGATAGGAGCTTCGAAGACTTCGGTGCGGAACTGAGGAATATAAGGTTTGGGTTGAGTACAGATGGAATGAATCCTTTTGTAACATAAGCAGCCGGCATAGCACCTGGCCCGTGAATCTATGTACGTACAACCTTCCTCCTTGGTTGTGTATGAAGCGAAATTACATTTTGATGTCACTACTTATCCAAGGGCCGAAGCAACCTGGGAACGATATTGATGTGTGTCTAGCACCATTGCTGGAAGGTCTTGTGACACTATGGAATGAAAGGGTATATGTATGAGATGCATACAAACGAGAGAGCTTCACTTTACGTGCTATGTTGTTCTGCACTATCAATGATTTTCCTGCCTTTGGTAACCTATCGGGGTTGAGTACAAAAGGAGCCAAAGCATGTCCATACTGCTTACATGATACCGAGAGTGTGTGGCTGAACAACTCGCGCAAAACTGTGTACATTTGTCATCGTAGGTTCCTTCCCAGGTATCACCCATACCGCAAGATGAAGAAACAATTCGATGAAAATAAGGAGGACGCTCATCTCCAAGGGCTTTTAGAGGGAAAGAGTTCTATGATATGGTTAAGGATATCGATGTTGTGCTTGCAAAGGGACGTAAATTGAGGACCTGTCAGAAGAACATCTGGAAGAAGCGATCAATTTTTAAGGACTTACCTTATTGGGAGCACTTAGAAGTTCGCCACTACATCGACATCATGCACATGGAGAAGAATGTATGTGATAGCTTGATTGGTCTCTTACTGAACATTCATGACAAAACAAAAGACGGTGTCAACGCATGGCGTGACTTGGTTGATATGAACATAAGAACCGAGTTGGCACCGAAAGAGACCGATAAATGACGAACATACCTTCTCGCGGCTTGCTACACTCTGTCCAAGGCTGAGAGAAAGGAACTGTGCAAGAGCTTACATGGTGTGAAAGTTTCGTCCGGTTACTCCGCCAGCATGAAGAAACTTGTTTCTATGGAAGATTTGAAATTAATTGGTATGAAGTCTCATGATTGTCATGTGCTGATGAAACAAATGCTTCTGTTGCAATTAGAAGTATTTTGCTGAACAAGGTCCAAGTGGCAATCATGAGGCTGTGTTATTTCTTTAACTCAATTGCTCAGAAGGTCATCGATCTCGAAGAACTAGATGCTCTGTAGGCTGAGGTGGTGATGACTCTATGTCATCTTGAGATGTATTTCCCTCCGTCATTTTTCGATATCTTGGTCCATCTCATTGTTCACATTGTGAAAGAGATAAAGATATACGGTCTTGTGTTCCTACGTCATATGTACCTATTTGAGAGGTGCATGGGAATTCTCAAGTCCTATGTACAGAATCGACCTCGGTATGTAATTAAGGAATTATTCCATTGTAATTGATTCACTAATTAAGAAATTATTCCAACCGTGATTGTATCTGCTTGCTTTTTTGTTTTCAGAGGGCATGGCTAGCATTTCCTGAGGCTAGCTGAAAAACAGAATATTTTTTAGTTATAGAAGGAATTATCACAAGCGGTGTAGTGGAAAAAACAATCTGTGATATATGTAGCACAGATGATTCCTAAGTCGCCAAAATATTTCACCTCCCGCACACGCGTCCAAAAATTTCCCCCCACCCGCGCTGAGCATCATAGACGGTTCCATAATAGAACTATCTGTGATACTTATCGCACACAGTTCTTAAATATAACCGTCTGTGATATGCTCGCTTATCGCAGACGGTCCTGGAATAGAACCGTCTGTGATATGCTCGCTTATCGCAGATGGTTCTGGAATAGAACCATCTGTGATATGCTCACTTATCATAGATGGTTCTTTAAGAGAACCGTCCGTGATATGCATTTATAAGTAGGGCCCCGCTAGGGTTTGCATCCTTACTCCTTAGAGCTCACTCTCTGGTCCACCTCCCCAGCGCCCATACTTCTCGTGTTCCTCCCCAGCCTCTTCTCTTCGCACTGTTGTCCCCACGCCGTACTGCTCCCCTACGCTGCTGTCATCCCCGCGCCAGCGTCCTCCCTCTGTGACCCCCGACCTCGATGACACCGTCCCCGACCTCGACGATGCCTCGCTCCCCCGACCTCGACTCCCTCTTTGTCCACGCCTCTCGTCAAGGTACGAGCTCACCTCTTTGGATTGTGCTAGTAGAAGTTTCAAATTATGCTAATTTGATTGACTTTAGCACTGGGAGATATTGCTTAATAATGTTGTGGGAGGTACGAGCTCACCGCTTTGGATTCTCTAATATTGTGTTATGTTATTCCTACTTATCAGATCCCTCTGTTTCATTATGTTGATGTTATCTAGTCATTTTGCTCCATTCTATTGGTAGCTTCTGTTCACTGTGATTATTGTTCACTCATTGTTTATAATCCTGTCAATTGAAATATTGACAGTGAACTCTCAATTGATGATTTATTTTGTTGTGAAGTTCTATCTTTTGAGCAGTTTATCCTATATTGATGCAGTACTGATTTGTTGATCTTGCAGTAGTATCATTTATTGTGTAGTACTGATTTGTTAATCTTGCGAGATAGCAAGTAAGCGAGATGGCGTCCGCACCGTCTTTGCCACCATCATCGACATAGCTGAATACATCTGATCTCCGAGGAAAGTGGTACCTAAGCGACATGCGAGAGGAATATCGAAAATGCTTGTGAGCCGAATGACCATCATGGCCATCAGTACCGCTAGGGTCCCTCTGCTTCTCAAGAAAGCAGTGGCAGCATTTCGGACCACCTGCGGTATACTTGGAAGGGAACGGGTCCCCATCGCCACATAGAAATGGAAGGATGTAACGGTTGTAGAGAAAGCACAGTTGTAGACTAAAATTACAACGTCGTTTGAGATCCCACCAGAAGTCTCCAAACTCGTGCGACGATAGGCGTTCCTCGCGATGGGACACGCTTGGAAGACCTTCAAGAGCAAACTTGTCATAGAGTACATGAACAAGGATCGGACGCCCTTCACGAAGTATCATTTCGTGTCATCGGATATATGGGACGCCTTTGTGCGGATGAAGACGACGGATGAATTTCAGCAACAAAGTGCAGCGCACAAGGCTATCCAGGCACAAAACATAACATTCACCCCTACAGACTCGGTATCGCTGGGTACACGGGTAAAATCCAGGGATGGATGAGTGAGGATGATGTGGCAAGTCGATCAGAGGTGTCCCTGCCATTTGCCAGGATCACAAACGAGCGCGCTCAAAACTGGTTAAGAGCGAGGGCCTCAACCACATCATCTGGCACCGTCTCTTTCACAAACCCGACAGAAGAGAGAGTGTCCCAACGCCTGGTAAGATATGTCGAACTACCTAGTTGTTAATAAGTCCATAACTTCATAGGTTCTAAAATAACATGATGGCCTCTTGCAGCAAACATTGAGTACCCAATCTTCCCAAGGCTCCTTTGAAGCAGTCAAGGAGAAGGGTATACTATCCACGGCCCTAGGAAACAAGGAGCACCCGGGTCACACACGAGACCTCGGGGTTTACGTACCTTGGATGCATGGATTCCCACGACTCTGAGGCGTATAGGAGACATAAGAGATCCAAGGCCGAGTGCGAGGAACAGCTGAAAGAGGAGATTAGTGCACAGATTAGTGCACAACTTCAAGGACAGTTAGCATCATTGCAGGAACAAATGAATCAACTCATCAACCAGTCGCAAGCCGCCCCCATGATTTTGGGAGCCAATCCCCCTCAACATCGGAGTAGCATCGCGTCCACGCCTGCACTTTCTGAACTTGGCGATGGCCAATTACCTATCGACATCATCCAGGTAATGTACATCTCTGGAATGCTCCAAAGATAGACCTATAGGACGCCTTAGCTGATTGTGTATCGTTTTATAGGTGTCCACACCCTGCAGGCTCCAAGTGAGACCGGTTGGGTCCATTTCTGTTGAGGCTAAGTGGGGGGTGGTATTTTCATGCCAGGAAGGGATAGTGGTGGACGGTGCCCAGTTGGCGCAGGGTTACGCCAAGGTCCAGGTGGATATGGTACATGATAATTTGATGGCCGTCCCACTAGAGAAGCACTCGAACGAAGACATCATAACACTAGGGGATGCCTTGTACACTTATGTCCAGTGGCCCAAGAGGGACATCGCCCTTGACCCTGTAGTGCCACGATCTCTACACGACGACCATGCCTCTCCAACAGTACCCTCGATGACTCCACCTCAACCCGCATTTAAAAAGGCCTTCGTATCAGCTGCTGTGGAGACAGCACGAAGAAATAAGAAAACTGTGTCGAGTCGTCTTCTAGGAAGACAAATAGCATGCGAGGCGCTAAGGCCAAATCGAAGAAGATTAAGGCACCTCACAAGCCTGAGATGTTCTCCCTTGGAATGTCGTTGGTCTCCGACACAATATTACACCACATTGGTTTGGCTTGTGGGACTTTGCATGCCTGGTACATACGGTAGACCGACGAGGCGAGGGAAGATCGGCCTACTGGATTCACCGTCAGCTACACAGATAACCATTTCCTCCATGGTCGGGCTACTTGCGTGGGCTTCAAGACTTATTTGATCTATTCAACCTCGATGCCCTTGACGCCTCACCTCTCACGATCTTTGGACCTTCGTAAGTGTGTACAATCAAGTTCTACGTTCACGCAATCTGATAAATATCATAACTCATTGCTTATGTATAGATACATGATGCAACAAGCACGGTGATTGCGATAACCTGGGTTTCCTCGACCCACGCTTGATCTCTGAGCAATGCATCACCCAAGACACATCCTCGCCGAGAAGTACATAACAAGGGATTGCTTACTCACATGACAAGGACTACATCTTTGGTGCCCTACAACCGGGGTAAGTGCTTCACTACTTGCTATACAAATTTCATTTGTTCTTTATACGCAACACGAACTAAGGTTTAATGACTATAGCGATATATACGAGTAGGTTCCACTGGATCCTTTTAGTCATTGTACCAAAGTGGAACAAGGTAATATACCTTGATTCCCTAGTCGACAAAAACTACGACTTCACCATTGTGCAAAAAGTACTCGACAGGTATGCTCATTTCCTCCATACGTAACTCTATTATAGTCTTCCTTCATTTGAAATGTCTAAGGATAACTTTTTAGAATCACGTAGGTCATTGAGCGCCTATGTTGCCGAGAGAGGGACACATAAGGAACAGAGCGCCACACTACGACACAGGACGTGATTTCCGGTACCCACTTGTCGCACCTCGGGTAAACAACCCCCGAGACCCTCTATGCTCACTGGACCTGTCCCATGATCAGTGGCTGGTCCGCACAAATCAACAACAATTGCATCACAACCATACAACAAACTAAAGATGAAGTAGACAAATTAACCATAATAACAACAAAATACCTTATGGTCAAGCTTTTACAGAGGTCTTGCCACACAGGGCTAACAACAAGAGAGAGGTCGCAGCGGGAAAACAAAGCATGTGGAGGCTATTTGACATGCCCACAGGCAATCAAGTGGAGGATGCCCTAGCACGAGAGGTCTTCAAAGACCTCTTTAAAGAGTTCGGAGCACCCAGGGAGGTCTTCTTCAGCTGCTGATCAACCAGAGGGCACAAGCCGTGAGTACTTTGAATGTACTCAGCAAGCCGTAGGGAAATATATGCAAATAATATTCATCCAAAGCTCAACAAGGGCAGATTTATGGTTACTTTGCATAAAGCAAAATTGAATAGAAATACAGTAAGTAGATTGCAAAGCACAAGTTGAAAGATTAATACATAAGTAAACAAATTCTCTTTGAAAACAACTCGTGACCACCCTGGTCACAGCCCAGACCACGCACGACCACCCTGGCATGAGCCAGACCACTCACGACCACCCTAGTCGTGAGCCAGACCACTCAACAAGTTTTGAGAAAGTCTACCCCTTGCGTGAAATCACCAGGCATGTCCATAACCGGGGACACAGCTATTCGAATAGATTTACACTCTGTAGAGGTTTTACAGCTTTACCCACAAGACATGAGTTATCTAGTTTGTTTGGCACCCATCGATGCCCCTGCTCACTACCTTAGGTAAGCAGGCTAGAGCACGTGATAAGGCCTTTACAAGGTTCTGCTTTGACTCGGTTCCGCTCGCTAAGGTTTCGCCTTACTAGCCCCCTCTTGCGCCAAGTGTGGGCGCATACCGAGGTCCTTCCACACTTCCACCAAAATAAAACCGAATCAAAGCATTGCCAATTAGTTGGCCAGGTCCACCCCATCCTGGACATGTAGTTGTACGGTATGGCCTGGATCGAACTCTTACAAGGTTAAGTCCTTAGTGGGTACTCAGGCAAGACCTCCTCATCCCAGTGTGCTTCCTGCACCCCCTTTACTGCACGATCACTCGCCCAAGCAAAAACATTTTGGGTTCAACCCGGCCAATGACCACCCAGGTCATGGCACCACAAATTTTATTAGCGACCACGCAGGCCATGGCAACGCTTGCCAAGACAACACATGCTAAGACAAAACGTGCCACAATTCAATAATCTCTTAGTCAAATTTAACATCTTTGAGACAAGTGATCGAGAGACAGCGCATAACTAAGTAGGTCTAAGCAACAAACGCACCCATGTTGGTTATCACAAAGGGGTCCAACTAAGATAACCGAACCTACGGTGGTCCAAAGGTACATGACAACATGTCAAACACAATTATCCAAGGGGTCATACTGCCAAGTAGGTGTTTAGCTAATTCCCAAAACTATTTTTATACAAATAGCCATGCATGTTGATATAAAACAAAGTAATTTTTGCAAAACTAGGTTCAACATGATCAAAGGTCTACGACTTGCCTTCGATGAAGAGCTGGGGTTCTTCGGTAGAGGTCGCCAGGTCCACGAACTCTTCGGAGAAGCCAGAATCTACACGTGTGAAAAGAGCCAAATAAATACAATGAATTCAAATAAAACCAAAACTACCAAACTAAAACAAAAGAGAAACACTGAAATATAAATGGATTCTCGGGAGGAGGTTCTGAGGAGGAGGTCCACAGGAGGTCCAAAGGAGTAGGTCCTGAGGAGGAGGTCCAAAGGAGGAGGTCCAAAGGAGGAGGTCCTGAGGAGAAGGTCCAAAGGAGGAGGTCCTGAGGAGGATACGACTACCCAACATGGTCGTACACGGATACAACTACACAATGTGGTTGTGAGAGATACACAACTACGCTACGTGGTTGTGGGAGCAAAAAGGAGATCAATGCACGGAGAAACTCACCTGGACGGAGGGAAAGAGAGAGAGAGAGAGAGAGAGAGAGAAAAGATGGGAGGGGGGCGGCGAACGGCGTGGGTGCTCTGGCGAACTCTTCAGTAGCGAGGACGCTGAAGATAGCACAAGTTCTGGCAGCTCTTTGGCGACAAAGAGGTGATGGCGTAGCTTTAGCGGGTTCTGGCGAAACTCCAAGCACAGAGGCACTAGGTGAGAGCTAGAGAGCAAGAGAGCAGGAGAGCTGGGTGAGGAAAAGGCGATGGTAGAGGGCTGCTCAGGTTTTTATAGCTGAGGAAAATGGGAAGAGCAGCTGAGAGACTCAAAGACACACGTGTTCAAGGATGTGAAGGAGAAGATGGGACAAGTCGGGGAGGAGACGAGGGGGAAGCGGGTACTGCAAAAAGCAGCAACATTTAATGCGACACAACGACATTTAATGCGCTAGGACCTTTGCGTTAGTAATGACACAACGGGAGGAAGGAGAAGGTGAGCAGGATTGACTGGTGGGGCTAGTCAAAGCTCGGAAGGGGGTCAACCAAAGGGGAGGTCGAGACCAACGAGGAAGTCGTGACCAAAGGGGTAGTCCTTGCAAAAAGACCGAGAGGGTGGTCTTTGCAAAAAGACCAAGAGAGTGGTCTTGACCCAAGGGGTGGTCGTGACCCAAGGGGTGGTCGTGGCCCAAAGAGTGGACGTGGCCCAAAGGGGTGGTCTTTACAAAAAAGACCAAGATGGTGGTCTTTGCAAAAAGACCAAAAGGGTGGTCGCGGTCAAAGGGGGAGGTCGCGGTCAAAGGGAGAGGAGGTCGTGGTCAAAGGGGGTGGTCTTTGCAAAAAAGACCACCTCCAGGACCACCGGGGAGGTCCAAACGAGAGAAGCGCAGTGAAGCGGGGCGAAGAAAAATGCGGCAAAGCGGAGCCGTCCGATTTTGATCAGGCGGTTCAAAAAGGATTGGATGTTCGAACCGATTGAACGCGCCAACAAGATCGGGCCGTCCAACTCAGATCTGATGGTCCACAACGCGTGGGACGTTCGGACTGGCCGAAACGCCCACTAGATCGGGCCGTCTGTTCAGATTGGACGATCCGCGACGAAGAAGGCACGGAGCTGAGTCGCACGGGGAGAACAGAACGAGCAGTGAAAGGGAAAACTACACCAGAGAACTTCAACAACTCAAAGCAAACAAACTCAAATTAATTGAAGTTTGATTTAGTCATATTAAATCACTGCAAATTTCTGAAATCTTCAAGTTAAGCTTGAGAAATTCAATAAACCAAATGGTTATTTTTATTTTTGAAAACTCAGAAACTCAGAAAACGTGGGACATTACACCGCTACAGCACAATAATCCTATATCACACTTTGTAACCTGACCTCTTGAACTGACTATACCTATATCGTATATCACACTTCTATTTTTGTAGTGCCACCAGCAACTACTACAAGGCAACGTATGTGCATTCTACGTTTGTCGTCATATGCTGGAAATCATGAGTGCTAAGACGAAGGATCCAGAGGTTTGTCAGTCAATCTCGCAATAATTATTTCATAATTATGAATTTAAATATATATGCTTACTACTTTACTCTTGCTAGCGACATGACATGACAATCGAAGAAAGTGCCTTCCATCTGGACTTACTCTCAGACGTTCGAGGACTGCTCGCCGCCTTCATCATGGGGGAGATCATTAACCAGAATGGAGAGTTTCACCCCGGCGACACTGATTTATTGTAATTCACTTTGAGTTGTAATTCAAATAACTTTGTAATTGATATTGAGTTTTTAAATCACTTTGAGTTGTTCTATATCAAATCAATTGTGATATATCTGTTTTCTGCTTGCTTGTTTTCAGAGGGCATGGCTAGCATTACCCAAGGCTAGCTGAAAAACCAAAATATTTAGGTATAGAATGAACTATCACAGACGGTTTTGTGGAATAAACCGTCTGTGAATGTATAATATCATAGACGGCTACCACCTAAAACCGTCTGTGATATATAGGATATCATAGATAGTTATTTTTATTAACCGCCTTTGATATGTATCCAATCACATACGGCTACCACCAACAGCCGTCTGTGATATGTCGGATATCACAGACGGCTATTTTTACTAACCGTCTATGATATATATACAATCACAGATGGCTACTACTAACAACCGTCTGTGATATGTATCCAATCACAGACGGCTACTACTAACACCCGTCTGTAATATGTATCCAATTCCAGACGGCTACCACCAACAACCATCTGTGATATGTCGGATATCACAAACGGCTACTACCAAAAACCGTTTGAGATATTTATGATATCACAGGTGGTTATTTTTTTACTAACCGTCTGTGTTATGTATCTAATCACAGACGGTTGGTACATATAACCGTCTATGATAGTTGGTCTTCACAGACGGTTTATACCAGAAAACCATCTGTATTGTTGCTTATCACAGACAACTCAAAAACCGTCTGTGATAACTGCCTGTTATCACAGACACTTAAATTAAGATGGTTAAGAAACCGTCTGTGATGACCCTTTCTGTAGTAGTGGGCTCAAGAGTGTTCAATAATGGTTCTTAAATCACCCTTGCTGCAGGAGGAGGGGAATTTATAGCCTCAATCCCCTCCAACAGTCGTTGGCACAAGAGGCTATGCGAAATGGGCATGGCCGATCAGACCATAGGCATGGGGCCTATCAAACTAGACTACAGTATAACGGTAAACTCTACAGTAATAATTGCTATAGAATATATCCATTACACTAGGTCCGGTTAGACCGCCCACTCAAGGCCTGGTTAGAACAGGTTCAAAAGTTTCCCAAAATAGAAAAGATCGAGTTGCTACTGGAAAAGGCTGACCATGACAGTCATACTAGGGATATCCGGTTTGACCAGTGAAAGAACCACGGTTAGTTCGATATGAAGAATTTAGTAGCAAGTCGCAAAAACATCTATCTCTGGAAAAAGCTGAATGCATCAATGAACCAGAGGTTCGGTTAGTTCAACGATCCAACTGTGGTCAGTCCGGGTTAACAAATAGAGAAGGAATTAAGCAAAAGAGAGTCTCTCTGGAAAATGCTGACCGCCTAACTCAGACCGGGAGTCCAGTTAGTCCGGGTTATACCTAGCGGTCAGTCCGACCAGCAAAACTAAGAAAAGGGAGATCTCTAGAAAAAGCTGACTGCTTCGATAGACCGGGAGTATAGTCAATCCAGCCGTCCCACTACGGCCAGTTTGGCTAAAAATTAGGAGACATAAATTTATAGCTGTGAGATGAACTAAGAAATCGAAGATGCATCCAAGTGAGTTTGAGCATTATGGCACACTTTGCTATCAAGCTACTAGTTGTTGATCCCTCTTCATAGTACAACTTCCTGCACTAGCAATCCAGTCTTTTAAACTTCAAACTCCAAGACAATAAAACTATGAAAAAAATCATATTCAACTAGATACCTTTGCCTTGAGGTAGATGATCTTGATATCCAATATTTGAGTGCCTATTTTGCTCTTTATCTTTATCTAGAACTAACACTTTCAATCACTTGAACAAAAATGTTAGTCCATAAATAACGATTGTCATTAATTACCAAAACTCTAAAATGGGGCCTAGATTCTTCACACGCTACTTAGCCATAGAGAAATACAATGAAGATCTGCTTTGGACTTATATTTTTTGTTTATGATGCTAACATTTACTGGATCGCAGGTTTGTGATTATTGTCTTCGATATATACAATCTCAGTAAAACATTACAAACATATTTACGTATAAACACATTCACTTTTACTATCATGCGAATAACCATTTACTGTGTTAGACATCCTCAGTAAACAAATCTAACATAGTTACCTTACAGTAAGCTACCTTTTACTATTTTTGTCACAAACTTTTACTGTCAATCGACAACTTGTCCACATGTGCGGTCCAATGGTAAAAAAGGGAAACTCGATTACTTTGCTCCCTTTGCACGTTTTATTGCCAAACGTCTGCTATTAGTTACTCGAATAAAAAAGGGTCAGACTCCTACGTGGTAATCTGGTAGTAAAAATGGTGTTTGTTTACTGTTACACAAGCAGTGTTTTACTTCTGATATGCGCAGAAGGTTCCTAGCCCATATCTATTCTTATTGGGCCACCACGGAGGAGGATTATCTGCACGCACATCACCTGGACCAGCCAGGGCAGTGGGCTAGCTGGGCGTAGAATAGCTATTCTATGCTTGGCTAGAGAATAGAGTGTGTGTATAAGAAGTGGGAGTATGTACTCCCAAATGTACCTTACCATTTTCTTTCTTATATATATATATATATAAACATACATATACATATACATATACATATACATATACATATACATATATATATATATATGTGTGTGTGTGTGTGTGTGTGTGTGTGTGTGTGTGTGAGGGGGGGGTAGCGCTATTTAGTGCTCACGCGCTGAATGGCTATTCTGCGCGTTGACCACTACCTAGGCCGCCCTACGCATGGTGCGCCAGCCCACGCTCCCCCACGCTACGCGAGGTGCGCCAGCTTGCGCTCTTCCCGCGTGGGATCAACGATAAAACACACGTGTGAAGAATCTAGACCCCCCATTATGAGTTAATGGAGTATTTTGGTAATTAATGACAATTGTCATTTGGAACTAATATTTTTCATGAGTTGGATGAATATGTTATGTTTCATGATGATGGAGACTTTGGATGACATCATGAGTTGATCGTCAACAAGTCAAGACTTGGGATGAAGAAGATCATCATGTGTTGATGATGTTCAAGTCAAGATCCTGAAGTGAAGAAGATCATCATATGTTGATGATATTGAAGTCAAGAGCTTGAAGTAAAGGATGCATCATGTGTTGATGCATAGCAAGATCTTGAAGTAAAGGAAATCATCATATGTTGATGATTATTAAGTCAACTCCTCGGTCTTGAAGTGAAGATGTGCGTCATCAAGCTTCAAGTAAATGTGCAAGGAAAATGTATGACTAGATAGGGCTAAGGATGTGTTCCTAGTCTTTTACTGGTCTTGGTGTTTAGTTGGAAGACCGGATTACTAGTATAGGTTGTCGTACTATTAAGAGGGGTCTTGACTAGTAGCTTGAGAGTGTCAAGGAAATGGTAATCCAAACATCAATATTGGCTATACAAAGGAATTGGAATATTTAAGAATTTAAACAAGGATTTAAAATAGCTGGATAAAATTATGCATGCAATGATAATTTAAAACAGAATTAAATAAATTTAAAATATTGGGATCAACACGATCAATGGTATAAGTTGCCTTGCTCGAAGTCCTGGTACTCTAAATCCTCAGAAGGATCAAGCTCTCCAGAGTCGTCGAAATCTATACACGAAAATACGATAAATTCAAATAAACACAAATAAATCCAAATGAACATTTAAATTAACTCCAAATCAATAATTTTAGTTTAGTTAGCTAGATCTTGAATTTATATAAATTTAGAAATTTAACACACCTAAATCAGAGTTCGTATGAAGAAATACGAGCTCCTGGAAGTTTTAAATCTAAAGAAACCCTAAATTCTGATTTTATGAATTTCTTGAATTATTTTTCAAAAGAAAATCCAAATTACTGCGTACGCTGACGTCAGCACTCAGAATTCCAGATTTTCGGCTGAATTAAATTCTAAAGGAAAAAGAAATCGGTCACTGACAGGTGGGCCCGACGGTCAAAGACCGGACCCACGTGTGGTCAACAGTCCACTGTGGACTTGGCTCACAGCACAGTGCGAAGGGCTGCGCAAGTGCTAGCGGAAGCGCCACGTGGGATCCACGTGGCCCTTAGGGCTGAGTTGGCTCTGAGTTGGCTCCACCATGGCCATGACATGGACACGCCACGTAGGCCGACAAACGGAGGAGCTTTGGTGAGGTCCTCGCTGGCGCTACGCGCCACGGTGAGGTGCGAGGGTGAGCGCAAAAAGATCAGCATGATTTGCCGAACCTGATGCTTATCAAAGATGCGAACAGGTGCGGCGCAATGGTCGTCGACGACGAGATTTGGCGGTGGCGGTTTTGGGTCAACGGTGAAGTAGACGCTGCGGGGGTTCTCCGGTGAAGTGGGTGCGCGCACCGGGTAGGCGACGAAGCAGCGATGTCATAGAGGTGGTCGGGGTCGCCGAGGGACGCTTGACGGCGCTGGAGAAGACGAAGAACGGAGCTTCGGTGATCACCGGAAAATCTCAAATTACGGGCGCTAGAGGTGATGAGAGGCAGTGTGGGTGATGGGAGTTGGTTGAGCGAAGAAAAGCGAAGGTGGTGCTCCCTTTTATAGGCCAAGGCGAGGCCGGGAGGAGGAGATCGTGCGCGGAGGTCGCGGCAGCCGTTACCAGATTCTGGTAATTAAACGCATTAAAACGGGAGTTTCTGGCTGGAATGGGGGCGGCGGATTAAAGGGTTTTAAATGTGATAAATTTGGGGAAGTACATGGGAGAGAATCGTGGCGAAGATGAAGCTCCGCGTGCGTGGAAATGGCGGCCGGGACGAGTTGGATGCGCGGAGACGACGATGGAAGGAGGGGGACGACATTGTAGCGGAGGCCCACTTGTCGGCGACAGAAAGAATAGGAAAGTAACGGGTACGTTCAGGCTGTTCAATTTAGATCAAATGGTCCACGCCGATTAAGACGTTTGGAAAGTCCGAACCTGCCATCAAGATCGGGCCGTTGGATTTAGATCGAACGATTCACATGGCTTGGTGCGCAGATCGTCCGATTGCGAACCGACGGCTGGAATTGGGAGCGCGCAGGAGATTTGGGCTGTGCGCGCGTGAAGGAAATGGGCCGAGTCAAGGATTCGGCCCAAACACTATGCTGGGATTTTAATTGGTTTAATCTTTTAAATAATTCTGTTAATTTAAAAGGGCTTTAGCAAATAGCAAATAAAATCCAAAAATTATGAGAAAATTCATAGAAATTCTTTGAGAGATTTTGGATTTAAATAAAATATTTTCAACTTATATTTGGTATTTAATTTTGCAAATAAATTATTTTGGCTTTTGAACTAAATAGCAAAAAGCTTTTAAAATTTCAGAAAATTCCACAAAAATAATTAAATTTTATTTTTAACTGAAATTTAAAATTTGGGCTGTTACAAACCTAACCACTTAAAGCGAATCTCGACCCCGAGATTCAGACTTGGTTAGCAAAAAGGTGGGGATACTCGGCTTTCAAAACTTCTTCCTGCTCCCAAGTGGCTTCTTCTTCTGAGTGATTACTCCACTAGACCTTGCATGAACGAATGACTTTGCTCTTGGTGATTCGTTCTACCACATCGAGAATCTTGATTGGCTGCTTCACATAGGTGAGATCTTCCTGAAGGTTGATGCTTTCGAGCGGTGTTTCTTCTACTGGCACTCTAAGACACTTTTTCAGTTGTGAGACGTGGAAGACATCATGCACTGCAGACAAGGATGCTGGCAGCTCCAACTGATAAGCAACTTCACCTCTTCTTGCTAAAATGTTGTAAGGTCCCACAAATCTGGGTGCGAGTTTTGTCCGGAATCTTCTTACTCCTCTGAGTGGAGTAACTCTGAGATAGACAAAATCTAATATCTCAAAGGATAATTCTCTTCGACGGTTATCAGCATAACTCTTTTGTCGAGATTGAGCTACTTTCAGGTGTTCTTTTATGGCTTTAACCTTACTTTCAGCTTCTTTGATCAACTCTGGTCCAAATAACTGATGCTCTCCTACTTGATCCCAAAGGAGAGGAGTTCTACACTTCCTGCCATACAAAGCTTCAAATGGTGACATCTGCAAGCTGGCTTGGTAACTATTCTTGTACGAGAATTCTACATAGGGCGGATTCTTGTCCCAACTTCTTCCATAATCTATGGCACAAGATCGAAGCATGTCTTCTAAAATTTGGTTCACCCATTCTGTCTGGCCATCTGTTTGGGGATGATAAGCTGTACTGAAGTTGAGTCTGGTTCCCAAGGCTTCATGTAGACTTTTCAAAACCGGGAAGTGAACTGGGAACCTCTGTCAGACACGATCCTCTTGGGTACTCCATGTAAACAGACGATCTTGGCCATGTACAATTCTGCTAACTTGTTGCCACTATACTTGGTCTTGACCAGAATGAAATGTGCCACTTTAGTCAAACGGTCAATCACAACCCAGATGGAATAATATCATGATTGGTTCCTAGGAAGTTCGGTGATAAAATCCATACCAACTTCCTCCCACTTCCACTCGAGAATAGGTAATGGCTGTAACAGGCCGGCGGGTCTTTGATGTTCTGCCTTGACTCTTTAGCATACATCACATCGTGCAACAAACTCAGCGATTTCTCGCTTCATGCTAACCCACCAATACTTTTCTTTCAGGTCTGCTAACTCATTGTTTCCTGGTGATTAGGTACACAGATGTGGTTTCCAAACCACACTGCATCGTGCTCATCCTTAGAAAATCCTGAGGCTTTGCCTCTTCTCATGTTCTTCTTGATTTTCTTGATGTCTTCATCTTCTATCTGCTTTTCTCTGATCTAACTCTGAATGGTTGGTTGAACTTCCAAAGTATTTACACAACCTTGGTTGACAATTTCCAAGTTCAAGTATTTCAATTCTTCATACAACTCTGGCTGATTCTCTTGAACCAACATGGTGTTGCAATACGCCTTTCTACTTAGGGCATCTGCTACTACATTTGCTTTGCCCAGATGATAATGGATTCCAAGGTTGTAATCCTTTGCCTTCCTGCATCAGCACACATCCGAGACCTCGACGGGATGCATCACAGAAAATCTCAAAGTCCTTATGGATATCCGGTAAGACTAGCACAGGTGCTGAAACTAGTCTCTTCTTCAGCTCTTGGAAACTTTTCTCACAGGTATCTGTCCATTCAAATTTCTTCTCCTTCTTCAGAAGCTAGCTCATTGGTCTTGCGGTCTTGGAGAAACCTTCAATGAATCTGCGGTAATAACCAGCTAGACTGAGAAAACTTGTCACTTCCGTGACAGACCTGGGTTGCTTCCAATCCATTACTGCTTCAACCTTGGCGGGGTCTACTGCAACTCCTTCTGCTGACACGATGTGTCCGAGAAAAACCACTTGGCTTAGCCAGAATTCACTTTTACTAAATTTGGCATAAAGCTGATGTTCTCTGAGCTTCTCCAAAATTATCCTAAGGTGCTTTTCATGTTCCTCCTTATCTTTTGAGTGGATGAGAATGTCATCGATAAAAACAACCACGAACTTATCCAAGAATTCTATGAACACTTTGTTCATCATATTCATGAAATAAGAAGGGGTGTTTGTCAAACCGAAGGACATTACTGTTAAATTCATACAGTCCATATCTAGTTGTGATGGCGGTCTTGGGAATGTCTTCTGGTCTGATCTTCAGTTGGTGATAGCCGGATCTTAGATCAATCTTCGAGAAGACGCTTGCTCCTTTCAGCTGATCAAACAGGTCATTAATCCTAGGTAACGGGTACTTGTTCTTAATTGTCACCTCATTGAGTGATCTATAGTCCACACACATTCCCATACTATTGTCTTTCTTCTTGATGAATAGTACTGGAGCTCCCCAAGGCGATGAACTTGGTTAAATGTAACCTTTGCTTTGCAACTCTTCAATCTGCTTCTTCAGTTCTGCTAACTCATTGGCCGGCATTCTGTAGGGTCGCTTCGAGATTAGAGCGGTTCCTGGGACTAAGTCAATTAAGAACATTATGTCCCTATCCGGTGGCATGCTGGGTAACTCTTCAGGAAAGACATCTGGGTACTCTTGCACCACTGATATATCTTCAAGCTTTACTTCCTTCAAGCTGGTCAGGATGGAACTTCCTCCGGTAGAAGTCGTGGGTCTGAATTTCACTGTAATCCCTTTCTAATTGGTGAGGGCGATAGATCTGCTAGCACAATCTATCTGACCCTGATGCTTGACTAGCCAATCCATTCCGAGGATCACATCTAATCCTTGGGAATGTAAGACTATTAAGTCGGCTAGAAAAGATACTCCTGATATTTCCAAGGTAAGATTTGGGCATCGAGAACTAGTCCTTATTTCTGAGCCCGGGGAATGGATTAACATAGGGTTAGCTAAAAGAGAAGTAGATAACCCATATTTTCCCACAAATTTGCTTGATATAAAAGAATGTGAATGTGAGAACCCGGGGTATATAGCTTGTAACACTTAACCATCTAATTGGTCGTAGCATCACAAACCAAATATCCCGTGCCTCGGCGTACATGTACCTCCCAGAATAGCGGAACATATACCCCATCACAAAATATAGCATCCATTCCATACACAAGTCATTACAATACCGAGTCTTCAATTTACAACACAAAGGACATACATAATAGAGTTGTTACAAAAGGGGCCGACCGGCCAAAGACAAGGTAAAGCAGTAGAGTAGCAGCGGAAACAAAAACCATAAGATGGCGATAAACAAAAGCCAACTGGTTTGCCCTTACCCACAAGGAAATCGACCGGGCCGCCAAGCTAGTCATCTTGTACGAAGTCGGTCTCTCAATAGTCGATCCCTTGGGGATCAACCTCCTCTGCAACAATTAAGCAATACATTTGAGTACAAAAATGTACTCGCAAGACTTACGTATAACAAACCTATACATAGCTACATACAAGCTGAAACAAAGGAGGAAGCCATAGGGTTTATTTTTAGCACAAATCAATTTTTCATTTGCAATAGATAATAGATTGAAAGCAGTTTGACAAAACTATTTTTATCCGATTAAAATAACAGTAAGACAACAATTATAAGCATAAATAACATCCTAGAGGTGACTTACCAACAGCCACCACAACATAGCACAGATTACCCATTCGTACCACCCGAACTCAAGTTTTATCGAAAAAGTTGAAGTCTAGTTCTTGCACGACCTAACCAAGCATACACCCAAAAGCGCACCATCCAACCAATGTGCCCAAGTCTAAAACATTTTATTTTCAGTTTTATTTTCCAAATACAATACATACATGGGTACCCTGACCCAAGTAATTTAAAGTGATGATATAATAACCATCGCCGAAGCGATGATTCTCAATCTACCGTTCTAAGCATTGCTAAGCGACACAACTCGTATACTACAAGTAAAGTGACTAGAGCTCATCCATCGAGCATCTAAATCACAACGGATATAAACCTAGGCTCAGTAGTAGAGGATGGATGTTTACCTACAGTTTAATTAACTAATCAGGTAAACTATCACGAACTAAGAAATACTTGACAACATAGCATGCATACATAGAGTTGAAACATTTAAAATATTAGCACGCACAATTAATAGGATCAACGTGCATCAATGGAAAACTGCTTGCCTCAATGGAGATAACTTTCTTGCTGCAGAGGATCACTTTCGTACTAAGTGAATTCGTCGGAACCTATCGAAAAATTCGAGAAGACCAAATAAGAACGAATAACACCGAGAATACTCAAAAATTCAAATTCATCCAAAAATCATGAAAACTTCACAGAAGGTATAGCATGGTTTTAAATGAATTTAGCAACAAAAATAAATTTATTTGGAGTTTGCATGCAAAAGTTAGAGCTAAAACAAAATAGTTTTTTTAATAAATGCTAGAAAATTCCCCTCGGGTACTGTTCATCCATAATTATTTTTTTTTGTGAAAATTTTCAGAGAGGTGGCGAACATGAAAATTTTATGGTAGATAGAGCATCTCATGAGATGAACAATGGAATTTGATTCACCTCATTTGGAGCTAAAATGAATTTCTTATGGTTTTTCAAAGTCAAGAAAGTAGTGCACAAAACATATGTAAAACAAGATTTTTAGAAATAGCAACAAACTTCAAAACCTATTCTACAATAAAGTACACAACTAGAGGATTTTAGGAAAATTGACTTTGCTCAAATAGGAGTTACAGAGAATTCCTTATGCATTTTTGAAGTTCAAACAATTAACAGTTTGCAAATAAAGCATTACGAAATATATATAAGCAGTAAATACTTTCTATACCCATCCTATTCTAGCCATGGACGCTGATCAGTGGGTCCACGGTCAAAGCGGTCCTAGTCCACACAGACCTGGTCAAAATGCCTCGGGCCCACGTGTCAATGAAACAGGAAGGGACGCAGCATCAGTATTAACGAGCGGACAAATTTTGACCGTTAGATCAAGATCGGACGGCCCAAAAGAGTGGGACGTTCGGATGGTCCGAACGGCCCAATTGATCCTAGCGGTTGAATTGAAATCGGACGGTCCAAAAGGAATGGGATGTTCGGATGGTCCGAACGGCCCAACTGATCTAGATTGTTGAATCTAGATCGAACGGTGCAAAACGAAAGTTACGTTCGGACTCTTGAATCAAGTGAACCGACAAGTGGGTCCTACACGTCAGAGATACATTAACCCAATACTACTGGATTAACATAGAAAAGCATGCTTAGGACAAGGATTAAAGGCTAATGATTGGGCTATAGTGCGTGTCCAAATCCGACAAAATGGCATGCTCCAGCCGTGAGCTTCTCCGGCCAATCGCCGGTGAAGGAGGCCATGGTGGTGTTGGCCAAGGGTCAAAATGGGTTCCTAATACTATTGCGCACCCGACCAAGGCCGGAGACGAGCTTACGCGGCGGTGCGACGAGGTGGAGCGGAGGTGAAGCTACGGGAAAAACGACAACGTCAATACGGCCATGCTTTAAGCTATCTAAAGCACGCACTAGCATCAATGGGGCTCAAAGACCTTACCAAAATGACTCGGATGGGAAAAGCTTGCCAGAGTTGTGCCGGTGACGAAGTCCAGTACCGGTGTTGAGGAAGACAATGAGGAGATGGTGGCCTAAGCAAAAAGAAAGGGCCCAAGTGGTTTGGGAAGCTCCAGTAAGGCTCATAGATGGCACACGAGCAAATAATTAAAGAGTGGAGCGCCTTACCAGAGTTGGGGACGAAGGGGACAAATTTTGGCCGAACAAGCTCAAATCCAAAATTTGGTGATTCCTGTGAATGCAAACCAAAATTGAATTAGGGGAAATGATGATGGTGATGAGGAGTGCAAAGTGACGTGAAAAGAATTGGAAAAGAACCCCTATGCCGCCGGGACGATAGCAGCGCTTCGGGCATTCTTAGAATTGAGCTCACTTGAGCAGCGGAGAAGGTGAGGGAAAACTTGGTGGTGTCTAAAAGATGTGAGGGAAGCTATGAAGAAGCTTAAATAGAGATTGGGGCGGAGAAACACAAGAATGGAGGTCTACGGTGAGCTTGGTCCATGGCTCCACCGTGAGCGGCAGTGACGCGATCGCGAGGTGAAGGAGCATGGGCGAGTGCAAAACCATGGGCCAAACCATTGACGCGCGTCAAAAACCAGTGGCGGAGTGGTTGAAGGTGATGCACGGGCGGAGCTTGGCCATGGCGAGCAGGCACGGGTGCGAGGGCCGTGTGGAGAAGATGACCTGACAAGCGGGTCCCACTGCTTAGCGACACAAGGCTCGAAAGGGTGCAGCACCACAGAGTGGCTCGTGCCAGTTTAAACAAGTGGGTTGATTCTCAACCGTTGGATTAAAAATGGACGGCCCCGATTGAGTGTGTCGTTCGGATGGTCTGAACAGCCCACTCAATGCGGACGATCAAATCGAGAAATGGACAGCTCTGATTGAAATGGACATCCGGATGGTCTGAACGACCCAATCAATCTGGTCCGTTGAAAACGAATCGGACAGCTCTCAGAAGGTTAGCTTGAGTTGAGTGCGCCGGTGCAATTAGATGGTTCAACCAAATTAAGTGGCTCGAGCCAGGGTTGGGTCTAAGCCCAAGGAACAGTGAATTCTGATTTTTTGGAAAGACAGGGCTAAGATGGTTTGGGAATTTTTAAATATAGTTGCATAACTCCAAAAATTCCGAAATTTTTACTAGAGGTTCCTGACTCCAAGATTATCCTTGTATAAAATTTCCAGAGGTTTTTATGTACTACATTTTTTTTCTAGAAATTTCTTCAAGGTTCTGCCCTAGAGTTTTGACCAAGAGTCAAACTGGTTTGACTGGCCTCTTAGAAATAACAACTAATTTCTAAAAATTACGAAATTTCTCTAAGGGGTCACCAGTAGGGATGGCAATCGGGCATGACGGGTACGGGTAGTGCTCACTCATACCTATGCCCGCGACCCCAATTTTCCCCCACGGGCATGCCCGCGAAGGACGACGGGCGAAGAACCTCGCCCATGCCCGTCGCCCACGGGTACCAAGGTTCATGCAAGCATGCCCGCTACCCACCTAACAGTGCACTACCACCCGTGGGTGCCCATCGCCCACGAGTACCCATCGCCCACGGGCATACTCATCACACATAAACATTGCACACATCAAGTTCATTTCAATTCACACATCAATAGTGCATCACACATTCAACAACTAAGAAATTTTATCGCAAATCACACATCAAGTTCGACAAAATAACTAATCAAGTTCAACAAATAAAATAGAAATACAAACTGACATAGTTCCTCACACATAAACAAATTATGTTTGCAACAAGAGTAGAACATATGAAAATGGTTCAATTACAACAATTCAACAAACAGATCAAAAACATGTCCATAAACCGGTTTGCTAATCAGAGTCGACGATCGAGATTGAACAACAATCTTTAAGCTCCTCTTCAATGTCTTCAAGGCATGTCCATAAACCCTCAACTCCTTCTTTACCTGAAAAGTAAACATTGCATTACATTACTAACTTCCAATCGCATAGAAAATTTGAAATATTTACATCACTAGTTGCATACCTTTAAGGTCATTCCAAAGCCAGCTTTGTGAGCACATCAATGCCTCCAATATAGCCGAGGAGACGATCGCGATGTTCACTTAGCACTCTACCACTAGTGCTAAAAGTCGATTCGGTTACCGTTGTTATTGGAATAGCCAAGATATCACGAGCATTAATCATCCATAATGTAGGATAACGTGTCCCAGCCGCCTTCCACCAACCCAGTATATCAAATTCCTCATTTGTGCAAGGAAGAGTTTCTTCTTCCAAATAGCGATCTAGCTCACTTTTGGTCTTTACTACACCGGTACTTTTCTTACTAGCAGCTAGTGTTTTAAATATTGAAAGCACCTCATTGGCACCAATTGAAACACTAGTACTAGATGATGTAGCCATACCCTCTTCTCCACTATGCACTTCATAAAAGATCATTCAATCTCCGAGTTATATTCATAAAAGAGCTTAGGTGATATTATAGTAACCAACTAAGCGCAAAAAATGCTTTATCACCTAATAAGTGCACAGGAAGCAACATCAACATAGTATGGAATAATGACTCTGCATAAATGTTTCAGATGGTAGTGCTTACATTGACAGAACAGGAATTGCTGGTGGAGACAAACACCACGTCCATGCAAAGGGCGGTGGATGGGAGGAGGCGGTGGACCGGGAGGAGGGCGGCGGCCGAGAGGAGGCGGTGGACCGGGAGGAGGACGGCCGGGAGGAGGACGCAGTAGACTGGGAGGAGGGCGGCGACCGGGAGGAGGGCGGCGACCGGGAGGAGGCGGTGGACCGGGAGGAGGGCGACGGCCGGGAGGAGGCGGTGGACCAGGAGGAGGACGCGGTGGAACGGGAGGAGGGCGGCGACCGGGGAGGAGGCGGTGGACCGGGAGGAGAGCGGCGACCGGGAGGTGCGGTTGGCCGGGAAGGGAGCCCAGGAGGAGATCTAGAACTGGAGAGTAGGCGGTGGACCGGGAGGAGGACAGCTGGGAGGAGTACGCGGTGGACCGAGAGGAGGGCGGCGACCGGGAGGAGGGTGGCGGTCGGGAGGCGTGGTTGGCCGGGAAGGGAGCCTAGGAGGAGATCTAGTGGGAGGAAGAGGAAGAGCAATGGGAGGAGTGGGATTTTCGGAGCCCAAGAGGAGGTCTAGCGGCTGGAAGTGTGGGAAGCGAGGGGCTGAGGGCTAGGGTTTTAGTTTTACTCGGAGGGTCCCACTGCTGCTGTAGATGGCGGTAATCGGGTGAAGCAGCACGGTGGAGCTTACCCATGCCCGCTACTGCTTATCCGATGGGTAAGAAATTGTGCCCGTTTATACCCGTAAGAAGAAAGACGCCCATACCCACCTCCATTAGGGTATTCGCCTGCGGGTACGTGGGTAATCGGGCACAATTGCCATCCCTAGTCACCAAGGTGATCTAGAAGCTAGGAAAAATATTTTCAGAGGATGGTCACAAGGTTTGCTTAAGGATTTTTTTAAGGACTAAGCTTCCATCAAATGAGGCATTGATCTTTGAAAATAGGAAACCTTTGGAAAAATTTTCAGAAAATTTCAAATGACATCATGAGGCATCAAAAGTTTTAATTTCTCCTCATTTTTATACATTTGAAACACAAACCCTTGTTTGGGATGTTACAGTGAAGCTCCGGAGTCAAACAGAACTGATGCTGGTACTGAGTCGATAAGAAACATACCAAGAACAACATCAGGTGCAAATTGAGCTTCTTTAGTGGTGATGTGGTTCACTCTACCCTTCACGAACTGATTTGTCATAGCAGCGGAGGTGTTGCTAGCAGTTTGGGTTCCTAGTTTGGGTGCAACTGGAAGTTTCTTTTTAGGACACTTATTGGCGAAGTGCCCGTTCTCCTGGCAATGATAGCAGGTGACTGCTAACAAATCCTTTTGAATTTGGCCTCCTACAAACGAGTTGTAGTACTCTTGGCGAGGAGTTGAGGTAAGCATCCTTGAAGAGGATGAAGATTGGAATCAGCCACGCTGAGGTGGCTGAGGCTGAGCAAAGCGAGGCTTGGGTAGACCTCCAGAGTTAAACTTCTGAGCGGCCATCCTCCGCTTGCGGTTCTCTATTTCTTGATGCTTGCCTTCTTGACGAATAGCATTGTTCACTAACTGTTGAAAGTTAGTGAAATCTTGAGAAATCAGGCGAACTGAGAGTTCATCGTTCAACCCTTCCAAGAATCACTCATGCCTGTCCTCATCTCTGGCCACATCTTCTGGTGCATAACGAGCAAGTTGATTAAACTTGTGCAGATACTCGCTCACTGAGCGGTTGCCTTGGCGAAGTGAGCGGAACTCCTTCTTCTTCTTCAAAGTCATCATTCCTACGGGGATGTGTGCATGATGGAAAGCCTACACAAACTCATTCCAAGAGATTGCTTGTGCGTTGGCATGCGAGGTACTGAAGTTGTCCCACCATTTAGATGCGGGACTATTCAGTTGGTGAGAGACAAACAGAACCCTCTCATGGTCAGTGCACTAGGCAATGTCCAATTTCTTCCCAATAGCACGGAGCCAGTCGTCAGCGTCCATTAGTTCTGTACTGCTGGAGAAAGTTGGTGGATGCATCCTCATAAACTCTAACATTGTTGCTCTTGGCGGGGGTGGAGGAGCCTGATATGCTGCTACTGCTATCTGGGTATTCTGGTTGCTGTTGAGGGATTGTGCAGAAAGATCAATCAGATGGGTTTGATTGGCCATCATCTGGCGCCAATCTAGTCCTTCCGCTTGGTGGTGGTGGTTGCTTTGGCGGGTTCTCCGATAGTCAAGATTTTCATTCCTCGACTTCGGCGCCGCCACTTCTCGTAAGCGTAGTGGTCACCATCTGCTGGATCCTCCATATATTTAGAAGAGAGAAAGAAAGATAGCACTAAGGGGGATAAATCAAAATAGCCCAAGAACACACAAACACGAGGCAACATAAGGCAAAGAACAATTTTTTTTCGAAAATAGTTCTTTTATTAATTTATTTTATTAGTTGATTATGGCTACCATAATGGATATTGGTAGCTCATAATTCGTGTCTAATGAACGAACTAAGGATAGCCTCTAAGGGGTAACTGGGGTGTAGTCTGGCTCGCTAGAACTAGCCTCGCCTGCCATGTAGCGAGCTAGCTCTTCTGCGGCTTGCAGCTTCTCTTCTGCAGTCCACAGCAGCTCCTAGGTGGTACGCAACTCATCCAGGGTATACCTGTAGGCATAATCCATAGCCTTCGCCAGAGTCACTTGGTGCGTGAGATCTGGGGAGTCTTCATCTCTTGCTAAGCGGAAGGTACTGTTGAGCCGGGTCAGGATGTGCATCAGGTGGTAGTGAAACCCAGTGCCATGGAGACGGTGATCATAAAAGTAGCGGAGTCGGCGGATTGCCTCTCTGGCTGCGTCCTGGATGCCCTCAGAGACGTGTCTTGCCGGTGCGTCAAAGATGTGGAACTCGGTGTCCGACTGTAAGTTGGAGTAGAGTATCACCTCTACTCTCCAGTGGTCTTGACTTCCCACCTTGTACTTGTATCCTTGGTATGTTGGCCTCTCGTTGAAGTCCAGGTGTTGCATCATCTTCCAAAGAATTGCAGCCCAATGACCAGCAAAAACTCCGTGGGAAATGGCATTCGGTGCTTCAGCCATCTACAATTTTTAAGAGAGATGAGTTAGTAACTAGTTTTAAAGAGAAGGGTTGACAAAGGACACTAGAAAGACCAAAATATTTTTAGTTTTCAAAAATAAGTCCTTAAGGGTTTTTGTCCATTTTAGGCCACGACCTATAGTTGATATATCGCTGATACCACTTTTGTCAAATCTGGGAACGAAGGATCCCGAATTCTCTGTACGTTCATACACTAGTCTAGGATAGCTAGTGTACACAGTCGTACAAAAGTGACATCACAATCATATCACACATTTATTTAATGTAAATCATAGTTTATTACAAAATGGGCCTAAGGCCAAATAATGGAAATCACAGCGGAAGTAAATAGGTAGTAGGTCATATAGCTTCTCAGACATTGATGTGGTTTATCGTAGGTTTACTACCTATTTATTGATTTCATTATTTGTTGTCAGTCATTTGTAATAAACTCATTTACATTAAATAAATGTGTGATATGATTGTGATGTCACTTTTAGACGACTGTACACTAGCTATCCTAGACTAGTGTACGAACACGAGAATTCTGTGATGCTTTGTTCCCTGTTCAACAAAAGGATACCACTTTTGTTGAACCCAGGAACAAAGGATCCCGAATTCTCTGTGTTCGTACACTAGTCCAGGATAGCTAGTGTACACAGTCGTACAAAAGTGACATCACAATCATATCACACATTTATTTAATGTAAATCAGAGTTTATTACAAAATGGGACTGAGGCCAAATAATGAAAATCACAACGGAAGTAAATAGGTAGTAGGCCACACGATGCGCCACAGGCAATCGTCTGGGGGCGTAGGCCTAAACGTCTAGATCCTCACTGTCCCGCTAGAAGTCTTCTCCTGAATAAATATTATTCAGCAAGAGTGAGCACAACTTCCATACTCGCAAGTTACACCCAATAAAGAATTATGATGTATGCATAAGTGAACAAGTGAGGTTAATAATGTTTATTCAGCATAAAGCAGTATTTCCAGTTTAAATATCATTACTAAGTTTCAAGGCAATTTTAGTTTAATATCAAACTTTTATTTTGATTCATCAATCTCAAGTGTAAGATAAATTCTATACACAAATGGTGAAGGACTACCCCGTTACACCAGGCTTTCGGCCCAAAATTCCCACTTGGATAAGAATACCCAAAACAAAAGAGTTTGAGAATTTATTAAAACAAAACCAAGTCTAATCCATGAAAGGCTTTGCTTAGCATGTCCATGACCGCAGACGCGGCTATTCGAATAGATTATTACTCTGCATAATTTGTACAGCTTTACCCACAAGAGACGGTTTGCTTAATATGCCGGCCAATACACGCTTCCGAAGGCGTGCGACTAAGCAACTATCACGAGCCTTTACCCTACATTATTTTGACATAACTATGCCCGCTAAGGTTTCATAATTGTAGGCTTCGCACCAAATGATGACCCCCTCTTGCGCCATGTGAGTATTAACAATAAGTCTTCACGACACTCACATCTTTCTATGACATAGTCATGGTGAAATAATATAATTAATTTAGTTGGCCAAGTCTGCCCCACTCCAGACTTGTGGTGGTACGAGTTTGGCTTAACAATCCGCAGCTCGCAGACTAGTCCTTATATGACTAGGCGACTTCCAAAACAATCCCTCGGCCTCAAACATTCACTGATTTGAGCCCGTGCATAAACTTGCACCCACCAACAGTCCCATTTCGCACAAGTCTAAATCAGTTTTATTTATTTTTCTTGTCAAAACATTTTTTCAAACATTCTATGGTAAAAACAATACCATAGTCTCATTTTTAAATCAACTTTATATTTTGGCTAAACTCCCCAAATCAACTTTTTGATCTAAGCATTTGCTAAGCATAATTCTCTTAATTATTTTACTAAGGTGACAAGGAAATGGTAATCCAAACATCAATATTGGCTATACAAAGGAATTGGAATATAAATTTAAATAGGGATTTAAAATAGCTGGTTAAAATTATGCATGCAATGATAATTTAAAACAGAATTAAATAAATTTTAAATATTGGGATCAACATCATCAATGGTATAACTTGCCTTGCTCGAAGTCTTGGTACTCTAAATCCTCAAAAGGATCAAGCTCTCCGGAGTCGTCGAAATCTATACGCGAATATATGAAAAATTCAAATAAACACAAATAAATCCAAATGAACATTTAAATTAACTCCAAATCAAATAATTTTAGTTTAGTTAGCTAGATCTTGAATTTATATAAATTTAGAAATTTTAAACACCTAAATGAAAGTTCGTATGAAGAAATACGAGCTCTTGGAAGTTTTAAATCTAAAGAAACCCTAAATTCTGATTTTATGAATTTCTTGAATTATTTTTCTAAAGAAAATCCGAATTACTGCGTACGCTGACGTCAGCACTCGGAATTTCGGATTTTTGGCTGAATTAAATTCTAAAGGAAAAAAGAAATCGGTCATTGATAGGTGGACCCGATGGTCAAAGACCGGGTCCACGTGCAGTCAACAATCCATCGTGGACTTGGCTCACGGCATAGTGTGAAGGGCTGCACAAGCACTGGCGCAAGCGCCACGCGGGATCCACGTGGCCCTTAGGGTTGAGTTGGCTCCGAGGTGGCTCCACCGTGGCCATGATGTGGTCACGCCACGTAGGCCGACGAACGGAGGAGCTCCGGTGAGGTCCTCGTCGGCGCTACGCGCCATGGCAAGGTGCGAGGATGAGTGCAAAAACATCAGCACGATTCGCCGAACCTAATGCTTACCGAAGATGCAAACGGGCGCGGCGGAATGGTCGTCGGCGACGAGATTTGGCGGCGGCGGTTTCGGGTCGATGGTGAAGCAGACGCTGCAAGGGTTCTCCGGCGAAGCGGGTGTGCGCATCGGGTAGGCGACGAAGTAGTGATGTTGTAGAGGTGGTCGGGGTCGCCGAGGGACGCTTGACGGCGCTAGAGAAGACGAAGAACAGAGCTTCGGTGATCGCCGAAAAATCTCAAATTACGGGCGCTAGAGGCGATGAGAGGCAGTGTGGGTGATGGGAGTTGGTTGAGCGAAGAAAAGCGAAGGTGGTGCTCCTTTTATAGGCCAAGGTGAGGCCGGGAGGAGGAGATCGTGCGTGGAGGTCGCGGCGGCCGTTACCAGATTTCGGCGATTAAACGCATTAAAACGGGAGTTTCTGGCCAGAATGGGGGTGGCGGATTGAAGGGTTTTAAATGCGCTAGATTTGGGGAAGTAAGTGGGAGAGAATCATGGTGAAGATGAAGCTCCGCGTACATGGCAATGGCGGCCGAGGTGAGCTGGGTGCGCGGAGACGACGATGGAAGGAGGGGGACGACACTGTAGCAGAGGCCCACTTGTCGGCGATAGAAAGAATAGGAAAGTAACGTGTGCGTTCGGGCCGTTCGATTTAGATTGAATGGTCCACGCCAATTAAGACGTTTGGAAAGTCAGAATGTGCCAACAAGATCGGGCCGTTGGATTTAGATCAAAGATTCACATGGCTTGGTGCGCAGATCATCCGATCACGAACCGACGGCTGGAATGGGGAGTGCGCAGGAGATTTGGGCTGCGCACGCGCGAAGGAAATGGGCCGAGTCAAGGATTCGACCCAAACACTGTGCTAGGATTTTAATTGGTTTAACCTTTTAAATAATTCTGTTAATTGAAAAGGGCTTTAGCAAATAGCAAATAAAATCCAAAAATTATGAGAAAATTCACATAAATTCTTTGAGACATTTTGGATTGAAATAAAATATTTCCAACTTATATTTGGCATTTAATTTTGCAAATAAATTATTTTGGCTTTTGAACTAAATAAGAAAAATCTTTTAAAATTTTAGAAAATTCCACAAAAATAATTAAATTTTATTTGTAACTGAAATTTGAAATTTGGGTTGTTAAAGATCTAACCGGCCTTTGGTTGGGGGTCAGTCCGGACATGTGTCTAACGGCTAGTTTTATAGCCGTTGGAGCATAGGCGGTCTGACCGGCCATTGGTCGGCAGCCAGACCGGGTTTCGCTATTTTTCAGCAGATTCTCTTCCAAATAGCTAGTTTTTGTGTGTGGGTTATAAATACCCACCTTGGATGGTTTTGGGAGAGGTTGTTGCTGGTGCCATTACCCATTCCTTTGAGCAAAGAGCAAGCCCTCTCACCTCATATGTGCATGTGTTGCACTTAGTGAGTTTAGAGAGCAAAACCCTAAGTGCATGTGTTGCATTAGGTAGTGGATTGTGTATCCATTGAGCTTAGGCACTTGATTCGTTCAAGTGAGTGCGCGTCTCCGACTTGTTACTCTTGGTATTTGCCGACACCTAGACGGCTTGGAGGAGTTGAGGTGGTGATCTTCTCAAAGAAGGTTGTGAGAATACCTAGACGGTTGTGAGTGGTTTAGTGCTCGCCATCTCCTAAGTGGAGGAAGAGCAACCTCGAGTGGATCGAGGTGTTGGTTTGAGTGGTGAACCGGTCCAAGAGATTGGACTTACCTCGGAGGTGTTGGCTCAAGTTGTGGAGCCGGTCCAACGTGGTTGGGCTTACCTCAACGTGGATTAGGGGAGACCGGTAAGTCTCCGAATACTACGGTAAAACATCCTTGTGTCAATGTGGTTTGCCTTCTTGTGCTTTACTTAGTGAAATTTACATTCCTTGTATTAAATTGTTTACATGTCTTTGTATTATTGCTATCATTATCAATAGTCTCAATAGTCATATATTGTTGGTGCACTTATTAAAGACTAGTTGATTTAGGCTTTAATTTTGCAAAATCGAATTGTTGTTAGCTTCCACATTAGAAATCGGTTTTAGCCAAAAGGTTTTTTTAGAACCGCCTATTCACCCCCCCCCTCTAGTCGGCCTCCTCGATCTTACAATGCGTGCATGTTACAATCGGCGGTAAAAGTGTCGGTATCATCCAATCTGGCAGTAAAACCCATGTAGATTCTTGTTTTGTACATGAATGTTTCTTTTCTTGTTTTAGCAATAACTTTTGGTTGGAAGCTCTGATTCACGAACAGTTTACACTGGTAGCTTGGTGATGACATACGAGAGTAACAAGATGATATAAGTCTCACAAATAAAAACCTCCATGTGTGTTTACTAAACAAGATTTACTGCATCGCTAAAAGAGATTTACTGCAACATTCACATGACTTTACTGCCATCTTTGCCAACTAGTACAAACAAGTAGACAACCAACTAGGAAACAATCGGTTCTTTGTATTTGTACGTGAATGTGTCTTTCTCCTATTTTAGCAATAACTTTTGATTCAAAGCTCTTATTCACGAACGGTTTACACTAGTAGCTTGGTGACGACGAGGATAACAGGATGATATAAGTCTCGTAAATAAAAATCTCTCTGCACGTTTACTAAAAAGATTTACTGTATCGCTAAAAGAGGTTTACTGCAACCTCCACATGACTTTACTGTCATCTTAGTCAACTAGTACACACAAGTAGACAGCCAACTAGCAAACAATCGGTTTCTTGTTTTGTACATGAATATTTCTTTTCTTGTTTTCGCATTAACTTTTGATTGGAAGCTCCGATTCAGGAATGGTTTACACTGATAGCTTGGCGACAACAAGGGTAACAGAATGATATGAGTCTCGCAAATAAAAATCTCTCTGTGCGTTTACTAAAAAAGATTTACTACAACCTTCACATGACTTTACTGCCATCTTTGCCAACTAGTACAGACAAGTAGACAACCAACTAGGAAACAACCGGTTCCTTGTTTTGTACGTGAATGTGTCTTTATCTTGTTTTAGCAATAAATTTTGATTGGAAGCTCTGATTAACGAACGGTTTACACCGGTAGTTTGGTGACGACGTGTTTTAGCAATAAATTTTGATTGGAAGCTCTGATTAACGAACGGTTTACACCGGTAGTTTGGTGACGACGAGAGTAACAGTATGATATAAGTCTCGCAAATAAAAACCTCTATGTGCGTTTACTAAAAAATATTTACTGCATCGCTAAAAGAGATTTACTGCAACATTCACATAACTTTACTGCAATCTTTGCTAACTAGTATAAACAAGTAGACAACCAACTAAGAAACAATCGGTTCTTGATGGAGAGTGAGGCTAGCTACTGCAGTTTTCCCACGTGTAGGAAAAATTAACATTCTCACCATTGGACTTTCTACTATCTGTACTTTTTGCTGAAGTGAAATAAAGGGTCCAAATAAATTTGGTGGGCGAGTGTTCTCTACTATTTGAACTAAATTGTTGCGACAAAATACAAATAAAATCTAAGGCACATAGATTTAGGCTAAAAGTTTAATTCTAATTTTCTTTCAAACAAAGATTCCTTCGTGCGTGTACTCCATTATTTCAACCCAGACTCCCGGGTACCCGCATGCCAAGAACCCAGCATCTTGAACCTGAGACAGGGATCCAATTTCCTTTCTTTTCCAAGATAAAAACAAGGGGAAATTCACTGACAGGAGAGAGAGGGAGAGAACTGACAGGAAAGGAAAGCCCTACACGCCCTAGTAGCTGAGCTGAATAGCAAGCAGGTCGTGGGGCTAACTTGTCGGTTACTTCCGCCAGCAGGCCGCCAGCTGCACACTCGTCGACACGCGTCGCCCACTCTCTGCCATTCCGCCTCAGCTCAGCTTCCTTTACTGCTGAGCTCGTACACGCCTCCCTCTCCTCGCGAGCGAGATAGAGATTATTGACGTCGACCTCTCTCTTTCGCTCGCACACCGTCATGATGCGGTGAGGGGGCTCGTCGGTACGAACCACACATCAATCGCTTCACCACCGGCTCGCTCTCACGCCCCAGGCCAGCACCTCCCCAAAACTACAGTAAGTCAATAAGATAGAGTAGAGAGGTAAGCGCAACGGGCGGCCGAGTTATCAGTACTGACGGATCGACTAGAGAGAGAGAGGAACTGAAGGAGGAAGATGGGTCGAGGGAGGGTTGAGCTGAAGCGGATCGAGAACAAGATAAGCCGGCAGGTGACGTTCGCCAAGCGGCGGAACGGGCTGCTAAAGAAGGCGTACGAGCTCTCTCTGCTGTGCGACGCCGAGGTCGCGCTCTTCATCTTCTCCGGCAGCGGCCGCCTCTTCGAGTTCTCAAGCTCGTCATGGTACGTACGCACATCGGTGTACTCAACTCCCTGCCCCCACACAACACATCGTCTTAACAGTGCGTAAACAAGACCATTAACCGGCTGAAAGGAAATCCATCCAAGTTTTTATTAACTAATTGTGCCTTTCGATCATTTTAGTTTTCCCCTCTTTGCTTTCGTCTCGATTAATTTGAGCCAGCTGGTCTCATGAGCAAAAATAGATTTGGCTTGTTTGTTTTGATCCTTTGATCCTTCAAAAAATGTTATGATCCCTTGTGTCTGGAAATAATGCATCAAGAGATCCGCAACTTGTTTATAGATCCATCTCCTTGGAAAGCTATCTCGTTTCTTTTTCGGCCTTAGCTTCGTTTTCTTGTTTGGTTTCGGTTACCAGTTCTATCTGTTCGTCATGTTATTCCTCCTTCTGGTCTCATTTGATCACTAGGATCATCAAGATCTGGCCAAATAAATCCCGATTTTCTCTATTTTCTCGCCTTCAATCAGCTAAAACACGATGAAGAGACCCCTCCTTTTCTCTCGGAGAAGTGACGAGGGCCTTCTTGTTTGTTCAGATTAACATTTTTTTGTCTTATTATCTCGATCCCAATCAATTCGGGCAATTAAACCAGGTAATAGTCCTTGTGTTCTTGCACGCCCCGAGGAAGATTTCTTCAGCTCGATCAGTAGGCCTGTATACCTGGAAAGAAAGATTCGATTATTAACTGGATCCCTTGCTATAATGGGCAAGAATAAAGAAGCAAGCCATCTACTTGCTGCTTCTTTCTTCTATTTCTAGCATTTCTGTTTCACTGGCGTAAAAGTTACTCCTAAGTCCTAACTCTTAAGATCTCTTTCTCGTGTTCCTTTTCCCATTTATGGTCACTAGATCGATCGTCTCTTTTGTCGACTCACCCAAAGATAGCAGTGTCAAAACGAGTCGACCCCAGATTGGTTAGGTTGCAGTCTAGTGGTCCAGACATGGAAGAGTCAATATAATTTGGTGTAGTGATGTAAAGCCTCTACGACGTGTTGAGACTTGAGATCTGTATGCTACTGTTTTATTAGTTACTGTTCCATTGAAGATAGCATCTCTCCCAGTGTTTTCTTATCTTCATCGAGTCCCGTGTAGAACTACTACTCGATTGCGCTCGGACTGTGGAACCGTCATTTATATCCTGTAAAGTCACATATCAAGTGAACTTTTCCCTTCACACGTCGTATCAATCAAACAGCTCAGCTCAGCATTGCATGTCTCTTTCTACTATATTACCGACTATGCATTTGCGTAATCAACTAGTGTTTTGTTTTATCCATGTGCGTAATCAAACTGGATGAACCGATGCGCAGTGCTTTCTACTATATTTCTTACTTTTGCCCATCACCCATGCAAAGACTATTCTTTGCAGTTCAGTCTTCATGTCTCTGAAGTTTTATGACCTTCTCATTGTTTAACTTCCAAAGATATTTTTTTTCCTTCGAATGATTCTATAATGGTAAATTGTATGGTTTATCCTTGTTAGGTGCTTGATTTATATATAGAATTGTTCAGTGTTTAAAGTAATTAAGTATATTAGTCATCAACCCGTGCATCTGCACGGGCTAGCAATTTTTTTAAAAAAAAAACTTGAATAGAGAAAGTTTATGATGAATATTGGTTGAATTTGCATAATAATATGAATTGCGTACAGAGGAAAATTTTACGACTATGCATTTCAATGTGTATTACTAAAAACACGCTGGAGCAAATTTTTATAGGGTGTGAAACTTAGTTATGTGTCAAATGCGCACACAGAAAAAAGCTATAGTTACTTAAGCTTTGTAATAAACTGCAGTAAAATGTGTTTTCAAAAAAAGCTATAGTTACATATATGCTTTGTAATAAAAGGCAGTAAAATATGTTGTCAGTAGTTTGGAAACGTAACTTTGAATCTTACAATCGCTACAAATTACTTAAGTGTCAGCTTTATCCATTCATGTTGCCTTCCTCCATCTGTCTCCCCCAATCCCAATTTGATTTCCTCCACACCAACACAAACTAAAGAAGGTGAGCTGCACTTATTGAATGGTTCTGGCGACGGACTTCGCCAGCGTGGCAGTAGTGACTACCACAGTATGGTTAGGTTTTTTTTTTCGAATTCTCGAATGGTTGTAAAATTTTAAGAAACCTGGATGGAATTTGAAGATTTGGGCTGCCGTTTACTCTGTTTTAATCAGGTGTGTAGTATCTGATGCTTGGGAATTTGGATCTCTATGATCTTCCTCCAAATTTCTAGATTTTATTTGGCCCCTGATAGCGAGATGATATGGAATGAAAGAATTTAGTTGTTTCCTGAAAAAACACGCACTTTGCAAACTCACCCTTTTTTTGTACATGGTCATTCTCTCTGCTACTTGACTGGGAAGGTGAATATTTGTTAGGATGGAAGAAGGGCCAAATTAATAATAACACTTGATTACTTCTTTCACAAGGAATTATGGAGGTATTTATCAGTGGGAGTGGGGCTTGCTTTGGATTCTTATTTGTTTTTAAAAAAAATTGTGGAGTCCATGACGTAGACGGCTAGGAGACATAAGCATTAACCTTTTTCATCCCGATTTAGCTTTGACTCCATGAATTGTGTGCGTTTCGGTAAGCCATGCTAATATCCATAGCTAATCTACACCATATATTACATGAATAAATGGTCATGATGTTTCTTTTTATTTTCTCCGATTAAGGTGGGAATTTCTATCATTTTTTCTTTTTCTCCTATTATTGTGGTAATTTCTAGCCTTTTATATTCTAGGATTAACATGGGGGGTCCGTGACGTAGACGGCTAGGAGACATAAGCATTAAGCTTTTTCATCCCGATTTAGCTTTGACTGCATGAATTGTGTGTGTTTCGGTAAGCCATGCTAATATCCATAGCTAATCTACAACGTATATTACACAAATATATGGTCAGGATGTTTCTTTTTTCTCCGATTAAGGTGGGAATTTCC
The DNA here is from genome assembly GCA_036346405.1 of Phyllostachys edulis. Taxonomy (NCBI): domain Eukaryota; kingdom Viridiplantae; phylum Streptophyta; class Magnoliopsida; order Poales; family Poaceae; genus Phyllostachys; species Phyllostachys edulis. Next base: position 101,928,823 of record CM070550.1, read on the forward strand.
AGCATTTTTTCTTTTTTCTCTGATTATTGTGGTAATTTCTAGCCTTTTATATTATAGGATTAACATGAGAGCTTCTAGGAGAGCCTCCAATTAGTATAGATATAGATAGATAGATAAGGCCGTAGTGAGTATGCATACGCACCATGCATAAATATTAATGCTTGTAGCTAAGTTAATTAGAACATTCCATTATATACATACATACATACATACATACATACATACATACATACATACATACATATATATATATATATATATATATATATATATATATATATATATATATATATATATATATATATATATATATATATATATATATATGTGTGTGTGTGTGTGTGTGTGTGTGTGTGTGTGTGTGTGTGTGTGTGTGTGTGTGTCCCTATAGTTTGATTATAGATTCTCACTAGGCAGTCGTGTATAGGTTTGTTCAAATTGTTGTATAACTAATCTACTATACAAGATATAAGCCAAAATACATTTTTTCCGGTTTACAATTAAGAAGTATACATGCACACAACACAACCACACATATAGTGCGCCCTTAGCATGGACCATGGAGTCATGGCAGTACGAATCCCATCCACGAGGGATCAAATTATAGATGCCCCACCTTAACTCTTATGTAAGTACGCCTCGTTGGGAAAGCGTCAGTAATCAGAAAGGGTCTAACTCACATGAATCATCTAATCACCACACTATTATCCACACCCTGAAGTTGAGATAATTATTTCAGTTTCACAACTAGTCAGTTGAAGTAAGTGGACAAGTGTTCAACAAACGGTCGACTTGAGGGTTCATTGAAAGTAGAAGAAATTAATCTAGGAAAATATGAGGAAGTCTCTCTCTAAGAAACAAAAAAAAATGTAGGTAAGAGCCAAATATGAAGTAGCTCAGCTCATAAATTGAGCAAGTAATCTATACTTATTCCTTCACTTTCTTGTGTCAACAGCATGTTCAAAACACTCGAGAGATACCGCAACTGCAACTCCAACTCACTGGAAGCAAATGCTCCGGTCGAAAATGAAGTAAGCCTCTCAGGTCCATAACAATCTTTTGAATGACAATCGTCATTTCCATGCATACATAATCTCTCTACTTTCTGATTGGACAAACGCACTACTACAGAAAAGGCTTTCACAGACGGTTCAAAAACGTCATCACAGACGGTTTCGTGAGCCGTCTGAGTGTATGGGTCAGTGATGACATGAGGTCATCACAGACGGTTTTGAACCGCTCTGTGATGTATATTTTCACAAACGGTTTGTGGTTCAAACCGCTCATGAATAATATCACGAGCGGTTTCATCCACAAATGCGTGCGATAACGGTTTCATCCACATTAAATTCGCATCATATATATATTATATATATATTATTAAGTAGTCTGCCACTTTGGGGGATCCATTAAAAGAATGAGGCGGTATCCACGGGCAACCTCATTGAGCCTGTAAGTTTAAAAAGTATGGATGCAAAGATAGCGTTAGGACATCAAATTACCTAGATTGGACGTCGCTATATGTTGAAAGTGTAGTTGATCTTGTAATTACTCCATTTGGGAAGTGGCATCATGTATTAGCAACCAACAATTCTTGAGCATGATCGTCTTTAAAGCCAACAAGAACACCAAGCAACCATTCTCATATTTCAAAAGAATTCTCAACTTGTTGCTTGGTGTTCTTGTTGGCTTTAAAGACAATTACATGCTCAAGAATTGTTGGTTGCTGATAGATGATGCCACTTCCCAGTCGGAGTAGTTGCGCATCAACGTCACTTTCTGAACATAGCGACGTCCAATCCAGGTAATTGGATGTCCTAACGCTCTCCTTGCATCCATACTTTTTAAACTTACAGGGGCTCAATGAGGTTGCCCGTGGATACTGTCTCATTCTTCTCATGTCAAGGTGGACGACTAATCCTAAAGTGGTCAGGGACTACTTAATAATATATATATGATGCCGGTTTTAATGGCACAAGCAAACCAACGCTGGAGACTTTATAGAGAAGAGATTATGAATGGAATGGTAGGACGACTGCACGCAAGAGGTAGGAGAACTTGACCGGCATGAACAAGGGACTATTAATATGAACTAATTATCAATTCAATTTCAGCATATATAAGACTATTGACACCATTACATCACAGAGCAAGGGACTATTAATATGAACTAATTATCAATTCAATTTCAGCATAAGACTATTGACACCATTACATCACAGAGCAAGGGACTATTAATATGAACTAATTATCAATTCAATTTCAGCATAAGACTATTGACATCATTACATCACACAAAGAAGAGGACTATTAATATGAACTAATTATCAATTCAATTTCAGCATAAGACTATTGACATCATTACATCACAGAGCAAGGGACTATTAATATGAACTAATTATCAATTCAATTTCAGCATAAGACTATTGACATCATTACATCACAGAGCAAGGACTATTAATATGAACTAATTATCAATTCAATTTCAGCATAAGACTATTAACATCATTGAGCGCTTAATCAAGAAGAGAACAAGACCAAGGGTGTCCAAACCCACCACACCAAGAGTAGCCCTCGGATCCATCGCAGAGCACTAGCTAGCCATTTTCATCACAGAGCAAGGGGCGAGACAGAGAGGGACCTTAGTACAACAAGAACCACGGTGGCGACCCCACCACCAAAGACAACCCTCATCTATTTCCTTTACCTTGCATAAATCACACAAACATCGTGACACAACTTAAGGCTCATGCATAAAAATCAAACTCAACAAAAGACATTAAGCTAACAGATCTAGAGGAGAATAGAGGAGGATGGGGAAAGCAAAGCCGGCCAGGCCCTAGTGGGGCGCAACGGGTCGGGCGGGCGTCGGCGACGAGGTCGAGCGGCGGCGGCCGAGGTGGGGAGGAACGGAGTTAGGGCGGTGCAAACCCTAGCGGAGCTGGGAGTGACGAGAGTTTACGTTATCAGAGTTAGGCATTAACGGTGACGCCGCAAAAGACACTCTTATCGCACGAGTGTCTTTTGCAAAGGTCACCAGATCTACAAAACCGCCGGCGACGGGAAGAATGGCGTGTCAACAAAGAACGGGAGGGAACGGACGAGAGTAAGGCACGGGGAGTGACGAGTTAGAGCGCAAACCCTAGTGGCCACCTGCTAGCTCCTACTTATAAAGAGATTTATCACGCACGGTTCTATTATGGAACCGCTGCTGATATTATCACTGACGGTTCCATAATAGAACCGTCTGTGATATGGGACATATCACGGATGGTTCCATTATGGAACCGTCCGTGATATGTCCCATATCACAGACGGCTCCATAATGGAACTGTCTGTGAAATGGTTTTTTCTCAAGTATATTTATCTTGTATATACACTTACATGACATGAAGAAATTACATGTTTATATTAAAAAAAAGCATAAACCTATAATTAAACAAGGTTTTTCTAGTGGCGGAGGTAGGCTGCTATCTCCATCTGCAATACTTCATAGGCGACGGTGTCGGCATCGGACGGTTCCTGATCATCAGCGAACGAAGCCTGAAATGCGTCCACCCGCTGACGCCTGCTCGAAAGTGTCTCAAGACCTCGATCGTTGAACCAAGAAGAATTGAGCCCATAGGCTCTCTTCCTTGCTTGAGGGGTCTCACCGTCGACTCGGTCACCGCCGCCTCGATTACATCCAAGTGACGGCAAGCCTCCGAGAGACGGCAACGTTGTTTTGGAGGACTACGCCGATGACGCGTAAACTCGCCGAAAGTGGGAGATCACCCGAAGACACGGCGGAGGAGGATGTCAAGATGGCGGAAGGTGGCCGCCACCGCTCCGCAAATTCTCCGCCGGCAGAGGAGTGAAGACACTGCTGATCAAACAGTGTTCTTCCGCGAAGACGATTCAACTTACACCGAGAGAGGTGCTCAGACAAAGGCGCCAGAAGGCCATCAATGCCGCGACAAGGAAGAGGCACCATTTTGTTTTTTTATAAGTATGTGGGGATGATCATCTTGATGGCGGATGATCCTTTTATAAAACAAGGAATAAATTCGAGCGTGAGATTTAAGAAACGACGGGGAGCCGGGCGGATCGATGCAATGAAGAGACGATCGGGAGCCGGGCGGATGGTGACGAACAGACGACGCCGGCGGCGAAGAAACTCACCGTGGAGTCAGAGCGATATTATCACGATTTGTTATTGTTAAGAACTGCTCGTGATACTAATTAATATCACAGATTTGCGGTACTTGTTCGTAACCGCTCGTGATACTTCACGACGGTTTTCAACATGAACCGCTCGTGATATTACCTCTTCACGCAGACGGTTTTAGCGCAGCCAAGAGTACGCATTTGCCTCTAAACCAAAACCGCTTTGTGATTGAATGTAATACCGACGGTTTTGGTCAACCGTCTGTGATGAGGCGTCCAGTATTAGCCTTTTTGTAGTAGTGACGACACATTACCGCCCCCCCCCCAACACACACACACACAAAATAAAATTGATATATTTTTTACAAAGCTTTGTAGTTTGTCCTTTTGATTCACATCATAAAGTTGTTTTTCCCCTAGAGCAATATCATACATAAAGTTTTCTGACCAATTAAGAAGAGCTAGTGCACAGAAACAGCACATTGACTATCAGGTGCATATATAACTAAGCGTGCATGTTAAGTCATCAAAGCACTTCTCATGGACCTAATTTATTTTATTGCGATGCAAAACAAGTATACACTTGCACCATATCTGTCTGACCCGGATTTTGAAATCCAGAATCCCCTGTGATAAACACTGTGCTATTCGCTGGATCAGTAGATAGCACTCACAGATACATTACTGAATCATTTCATACACGATGTGAACTAAACCATTCAAATATATTACACACAACAGAGTGACATAGACCACATCAGGTTGGGTTTTACAATAAGGGCCAAATAGGCCAAATTGATTACATTACAAAAGTAGCGGAAGCAAAAAGGGTGGAGTACATCTCTCCACAGGCAAGCGACTAGGGTTGGCTGTGTACGACCGATATTACCCAAGGGCTTGGATAATATTGGTTGTACGCAAGTACCCACGGAGTCAGCCCGACTAAGACGAGACCTAGACTAAAAAAACTAAACTACTCTTCATTGTTGCCTTGCCCATCGACATTTGGAATTTGGATCCTTGTAGAAAGCATAGTGACCTTGATCCACAGGATCTGAGGATTGGGGGGGGGGGGCGAGCGAGAATGAGCACAACTTCCGTGCTCATGAGCCAACACATAAGATGCAGTAATTATACATGCAAGACTTAACAAGGATGGCTTAGGTTCTTTTATTTGCTTAAGCAATGTTTTCAATTATCATAATTACAAATTCCTACCACATAGCATTTTAACCAAATTGCATTTTATTAAAGAGAGTAATTGTGCAATATTTATAATAGCAGAGGTTCCCCCCACCTTATGCTTACTTTTGATTGGGGCTATCCCCACTTATTAACATCACTGAGTTCGACGACCTAGGAAAAATCAAATCTTAGGACTAGGTGAGCTCAACCTGATTTCCATCCCACCACAAAGTTTTTGAAATAGAACTAACTCTAGTAAGTTCCCATGTCCGTCTTTGACCGTAGGCATGGCTGTTTAAATAGTTTAGACTCTACAGAGGTTATACACTGTACCCAAAAGAGACAATCAACTCATTGCTACACATGATTCCTTGGTCATGTAGTTGAGGGATCATCACAGTAACCTTTCAAATTATCTCGCCCTTTCTGTCATCTCACCCATATGGGATGTTCCCACTTGCGGTGGGCCCCATAAGTTGTGCGGGATGTTCACCTCAGTGACTAGCATAGCTGGACTACACCACAGCAACTGGCAACTTCACCTTGCATCGGTGTCCCATTCAAGGCGGACATATCTAGTTCTTACACTACCTTATTACTCCACCAGCAAGATGACTTTCAGGGTTCAATAAATTTACTAAGCCAAATTATATTTTACAGACTTGTGGTTGTACTTGTTTTACAATGGGAGGTAATGCCAAGATTAAGTCCTTAAGCCATCCAGGCGGTTCATACCACAATCCATATATTCTCGTGCTACGTCAGCACCCACCATCATACCATCCACCCAAATATGGTAATAGCAGTTTAATTGGGTTTTGAGGAATAAAACCAAATTATCTCAAATACTTCAGTCATATACCTCCAATAACTGCCCAAAACCATTTCATGTTTTAAGAGATGATGATTAGGACATTTTAATGCCTCGGAACTTAAGTAAGACTAGCATGTCGCTTAAGTACAACCTATACTAGTAATTTACCACATAATTACTAGGGTGACATGGAATAATGGATTCAATTGCCAAAGGATGGTATAATAATTAATTAATCATCAAATGGGTATTTAACTACCTTAAGATTTAACATACATTTGCTAAAAGAATTAAAGCATGCAATTTTGGTAATTTAAAGGAATATAATTTGCATAAAATGTAGGCTCAAAATGATCAAAGTATTGACTCGCTGGATTAAAGGTAAGAGAGTCTTGATAATCTTGAGCTTGATCAAGTTGGAGATCTCCCGCTTCTTCGAACTCTATTCGGACAAGCGCATCGGAAAAAGAACAGACAAGCAAAGAGAACAAATAAATTCACAAGAAATAGCAAATGAACTCCAAATTAAATAAGAACGCTGCTATAAGCAAGATCTTGAATTTACAAAAATTTAGAAACAAATTTCACTGAAATTGGAGTTATAACGGAGGAGAACGGAGCTTCCGAAGTTTGAAATTGAATTAAATCTAGAAAATAAACAGAGGAGAGAGAGATCTCTCACTGACAAGTGGGGTCCATGCACAGTAAACATTTTCTTTTTCCTTTTAAATCTTAAAGAAAAACGATTTTTCTGACAGTTGGGGCCCACTGGGCAGTGGCTCAGCCCACCACACGGTGTATGGACTCTCGGTCTACGACATAGTGCCTTGGGTCCACCGGGTCGTAGCACTGTGCACTTAGCACGCCAGGGCCCATGCGTTAGTGACTTTAAAACAAAAACCGGTTTTAAAACGTTATTAATTAAAGGTTCGGGCCCACTTTTCAGCGAAACCAAACAACAAATAACACTAAACACTGCTTTATGACGGAGATTAGCGCTAAACAAAACGAAAATGACGCGCTACAGTGCCGGGTCTGCTCCGACAAAACAGAGAGGGGCTAGGGCACCTTGTAGCCGGCGAGGGAGCCAATGGCGGTGGTCGGCGATGCCAAAAACGGGTTCCTTGGCACTGTGCGAACTTACCAGAAAAAGGGCACGACCAGACTTGGTGTCTAGAGCAGCCAGCAGCGAGCTCTAGCGGTGGTGAGGGAACTGCGCATGGCGCCACGGCGGCACAACGTAAATGGGCTTGATTCTGGGCTAGGGGAGCATCTCAGGGCTACGAGGAGCTCACCTAGAGCAACGTCGAGGGACGGGGAGGCCCGAGGCGGCTTGTTGACAGGAGCCCGAGGGGGCGGCGAGGGCGGGTCATCAAGGGTAGCTCGCTTGGGAGGAGGAGAAGGGCCGATGCGATAGAGGATGACTTCAAGGTGTCAAGGAGGTCCTCCTGGTAGCAGCGATTGAGCTGAGGCGACGAGGAACTCGGACGGCAATGGAAGGGGTGATTCGGCTGGAGGGGGAGAAGAAACCAAATCCGGACAATTTCTTTGGGGACACTTACCAATCGATGAGGGGCGAAATGGGGGAGTGACAATGGGGAGCTTGGGGCCCTTATAGCCAAAGGGGAGGAGCTAGGAGCCGTTGAAGGTGCGATGGAGTGCGCACGGTCCCGAGGTGGCCGGCATGGGGGTGCTCTGGCGAGGATGCGACAGGGCGGAGCGCTTGTTGACGAGGGTGGCTGCCGTCCGCCACAAATAACGCCAAGAGGGTTGGCGCAGCGCATGCAAAGAGCAACAGATGGCCAAAACAGCAATCGACGGGCATGGCGTAGGTGATAAGGCGACGCGGCATGTGGTGGTAGGCGCAGGTGTAGCATGGTGGAAGCAAGACGGCGAAACCCGGCGCAATGAGGGCGCGGCGATGAGCCGAGTGAGTCGAGAGAGAAGAAAAAGGGAGAGGGGAGAGGAGATGGGCCAGCTGGGCCGAAGGAGAGAGGCTGGGCCAGGCCTAGGGGGAAATTTTGAAAAGAGACTCAAATTTAATTTGAATTCAGGTGGAAGTGAGATTTTTTGCAATTAACACACTAATTTGAATTAGGTTTTCTAAACCAAAACGACAAATGGAGAAATACTATTCAAGAACCAAAAATGGGCTGTTACAATATCACATATATATGATCAAGAACATGATTGTGTTATGATTGAATGACACAATGATATGACCTTCTCTTGGTTTTCTGTATAATGATATTGGTGGATGTCGATGAATTACTATCGATATTTGTGAGTAAATACGGGGAACATGACTCTCGAGATCATGCAAGAAGAGACATGGTGTTTTTTTAGACAGGTTTAGGCCTTCTCCACTACCACTCAAGTCCAGAATCCCTCTTAGACATGGTGTTTTTTTAGACAGGTTTAGGCCTTCTCCACTACCACTCAAGTCCGGAATCCCTCTTCCAACTCTTTCGAATCCGAGCAAATTCCTTAGAAGAAATGGTTGGATCCGTGTCTAAATGGGAAAAACAGAGATGTACATGGAGAAGATGACCACCTTGGTCATCGCCAAAAAGATTCCTTCAACTAGACCAAGATGATCTTGGTTTGGTTGGACGAAGAAGTGGTTCTACACGATCTTCACCTACGAGGATCATCTATTCTTCATGGGCAAGGCCATAGAGAAGAAGACATCGTGGGACACGGCCCCAAGTGGTCAAGGTCAGATTGTTCCATGGATCCAGGCCATCAAGGACCTGAGGGATAAATGGCTGACTAGATGGCATGTGGTGAGAGATTTCATGGATTTAACTATTGATGTACAGGTGTCAGTAATGTTGAAAGACATAACATTTGAAGTTGTTGAAAAGATCACGATGAGCAGGTGAGCACTTCACTGTCTATGATGTGCAACTTCCAATCAAGGCTGAAGTTCGTATCAGAAGGAAGTAGTATGCTAGACAATTGCTCAGTCCACAGAGAACCTTGAGCATGCTCTATGATGTGTAACTTCTGATCAAAATTGAAGTTCATGTTGAAAGGAAGTAGCGTGCTGAACAATTTCTTACTAGTCTACAAAGAACTCAAAGCGTACAACCGCTCCCTCTACCATCTTCTAGTCGAGGCCAACTTCGAATGCACTGAAGAGGAAGCCCAAAAAATGATCGAAAAGACTATACTAGCTAGAAGAAGGGTCTCAGAGGTGATTCAGCTAGGGTCTCTTTCAAAATAGTTTGTAATGCAAAATGCATGTAAAGAAATATTTGATCTTTTGGAACATAAATCTTCATTTTCCTGCAAATTACCTTTTTTCACGCAGTCAGTAACTCATAAGAAAAATAGGAATGAGAAATAAAAATAAAGACTAAGGTATAAAATTTATAATTATAACTTCGCCCTAGCCCCCGATTGTTTACTTAGTTAAAGTAAATGTACTAAGGAAATAGTGAAAAATAGTTTGTTTAAATTCTTCTGACCACATTTTTGAACCTAGTCTCCTTGTATTGGTAGCAATAGTTAGGGACAAATCGATACTAGGAAACTCCTTCTAGTGTGCAAGACCATGTGCAGAGAGGAGATACTTTGACTAGGTGACGTCGCCTTTCTCCAACCAGTGTAAGGAAAACCAAGTGTTTAAAGTGATCGGAGAAAGAATGAAAACTTAGCTCACCAAGTTGTTTTGTAAGACAATAAAGTGAATAAAGACCAAAAACTTTATTAAAAACATAAAAGTTTATATATATAACTTTCTTAGCTGGTCGATGTTTCAAGAATTGGGGAGAATTATATCATCTTTCATCGCCAATGGTACTGAACATGATTGCGTGATTTCGACCACCGTGTAAGGGACTTCGATCCTATTTAGGGGAAAGCTTATTCCGATTAGACTAGGTCTGAATATTTTTCAAGACCAAGTCACCTACAGCAAGGCTGCGACATTGGACCTTACGGTCGTAGTACTTGCATAGGGCTTGTTGGTAGATTGCCGATTGGATTAAGGTTTGGTTTCTCTTTTCTTCGAACATGTTGATGTCATCAGCTCGACGTTGTTCTTGATCCCGGTCGTCAAATTTTTTGACCCTTGCAGACCTAATCTTTAGTTCTGGTGGAAGCATAGCCTCAACACCATAAACTAAGAAAAATGGTGTTTTGACTGTAGCCCAACTAGCGGTCGTGCGAATTTCCCAAAGTACTGAGGGTAATTCTTTCACCCAAGCCCCCAAGTGCTTTAAAAGCTGGTTGAAAACTCGAGTTTTGATTTCCTGCATAATTTGGCCATTTGCCCATTCGATTGCCCCATTACTTTGTGGATGGACAATAAGGTATAACATAACATAATTTGGTACCTAGTTCTTCGCAAAATTCCTGAAATTTTGCGCTAGCAAACTCGGTACAATTGTCAGTTATGATCTAACTCGAAACATTGAATCGAGTGATCACACTTTTCATCATAAATTTCTTAGCCGCTTCTATTGTTATCCTAGAAACATGTTCGACTTCGATCCATTTTGTGAACATATCCACCTAGTGCCTTTGGGAATGATCCTAAGATATCTAGACCCCAGGTTGCGAAAGGCCAAGAAAGGAATAGTTTGCAATGCTTGAGTTGGTCAGTGTATGTATCTGCTATAAAACTGGCATTGTACACACTTAGTAACGAGCTCTTTAGCATCGTGGAGGGCTGTTGGCCAGTAAAAACCTTGTCAAAAGGCCTTAACAACTAGGGTTCTGTAGGAATAATGAGTTCCACATATATCTCCATGTATTTTGTTAAGGAGTTCTACTCCTTTCTGCAATATACAACGCATGAGCACCCCTTGAGTACCTCGCTTGTAGAAGAATCTTTCGACCAAAGTATACATTTTGGCATTTCGGGATAGACGATTAGCCTTGAGGTTGTCATCGGGTATTGTACTCTTCTGAAGATACTCGTAGATGGGATTCATCCAAGTATCCTTATATTCTAACGAGGCTATATGATCCTTTGACTAGAGACGACTTATAGAGCTGTTCCAAGAAGACTCATTTTGGACGGGTGATTAGGATGAAGTTAGTCAAGCTAACTGGTCGGCAAGGAAATTATTCTTTCAGGGCATATATTGAACCTCAAGACAAAAAAAATCTTTTTAAGATTCCTGACTTCTGATAAGTATTGAGACATGGTAGAACTAGAGCACTGATACTCTTTTCCAACCTGATTCGCGACTAACTGAGAATCACCTTTCACGAGTAGTTGGCGAATCCCGAGTGCTTTTGCTACTTGGAGGCCATCCAGTAAACCTTCGTACTCTGTCATATTGTTAGTAGCAGGTAAGTTTAACTAGATAGAGTATTTTAAGGTCTCTCTGGTTGGAGAAACCAAGACCCAAGACTACCCCAGCCTCGGAGCCACCAAGCGTTAGTGACCCATCAAAGTACATTTTCTACTGGTTATGGGATTCGTACTCGGGTCCCTAAACTGGTTCAGGATTTGTCCATTCGGTGACAAAGTTTACCAAAATATGAGATTTAATGGCCATTCGGGATACGAAATGGAGGTCGTACTCCGCAAGTTCAATCGTCCATTTAGCCATGTGCCTCGCTACTTCCCTGTTCTGGATGACCTCTCGTAAGAGAAATGTAGGATCAAGGATAACCGACTAGAGGGGGTTGAATATGAGGATTTTAAACTTTTTAGCCAATTAACAATTTAAGCCAATTATGAATTATGTCTAAACTAAACACAATTCTAGCTAAGCAATTTAATACAAAATAAATGCTAGAATTGTAAATGCAGAATAAGTAAAGACAAGAATTAACCACAAAAGAGACAACGATGTTTTCCCGTGGTATCGAAGACTTCTCGGTCTTCACTAGTCCACGTTGAGGAAGCTTGAACGAATCAAACCGGCTCCACGAATTAAGCCTTCCCTCGATCACTATTGGTTGTTCTTCCTTCGCTTTGGAGATGGTGAACACCAAACCACTCACAATCTTGGCACCGAGCCTCTTCACAAGCTTCTTGAAGAGATCACTGTGCTCCCACCACTGCCGCCTAGGAGTTCAAAAAACTCCAAGAGTAATAAATCGATGACCTTCGCTGATGGCACTCAAGTGCAAATGGATCAACTAGAATGAGTGAATGCACTTGAATGAACTCAACCACCTCACAATGAATGCACAAGAGTGTCCTAGGTGTTGAGAGGATGCACAAGGCTCTAAGGATGTTAAATGAAGAGTTGCGTTCAGTCCTAGAGCAGGTGGAGGGGTATTTATAACCCCCACAACAAAATCCAACCGTTATGAGAGAAAACCCAACTTTTCAGAGAAATATGGTACTACTGCCAACCAAGGTGCGGTATTACCGTATTCCACCAACCGCTCTGTAATGGCTACAACAGGAGCATTAACTACCTCTAACATAGCCATTTTAAACGCGACGCGGTACTACCGCCAACTATCATGCGGTCATACCGCTAAGCCCGGTCGTACCGCACATTTGAGCGGTACTACCGTTCGCAGGGTTTTCAATCTCAATTGAAAAGGGTGCTTCTCTGGAATTTACGTACCGCCATATAAAAAACAGAACAACCGTGGAGCGGTAGTTCTGCCATTAAAGCTCTGGTATTACCGCAACCCTGACTTGAACCAGTTCACCCAAACACACTAGCCACGTGGATGGCTCAGATGCAATGGGCTGTTCGGACCGCACGTTTAAACCACACGATTTTGAGTTTTTCGGACAGTCCGAATGGCCCACAGTAGTACCGCCAAAGGAAGTGCAGTCATACCGCTAAGCGGTAGTTCCGCCAAGAAACACTTGGTACTACCATTTTCCAAGGGAGCACAAGAGCTCCAAAAAGGGTCTCTCTGGAAAATACGTTCCGCTCTATTTTCCGGAAGTACCGTTGAGCGGTAGTACCGTTTAAACAACGGCGGTACTATCGTTCTAAGGGTTTTGCAATTTTAACCAAAATGGAGTCTCTCTGGATTTTACGTACCGTCAACTAGAAAATGGAATGACCGTGTTGCGGTTGTACCGCTCACAAGGGCGGTCGTACCGCTCAGCAAATAAGTTGATAGGCACGTTTGAACTGTACATGTGGACGGTCCAGATTAATTAGGCTGTTCGGACCGAAGCCACACGATCATGTCACTTTCAAACAGTCCAAACGGCCCACAGTAATACCGCCAAGGGATGCGCGGTCATACCGCAAAGCGGTAGTTCCGCCAGTAAACCTCCGATACTACCGTTTGTGCTGACAATTGCATAGAGAGCTTTCAAGAACAAATTCAAATGCATGCATGATCCTAAATTGATCCAAATGGCACAAGAACATGCTATCAAGCTACTAGTCATGATCCCTCTTAATAGTACGGCATTTATCCTAAAATCCGGTCTTCCAACCATTTCTCCTAAGACCGGTAAAATACAAAAAGGATCCTAGACTACTTGTACCTTGTCTTTTATCCAAAAGATCTTCATGTTGTCCTTTAGCATGCATCTTCAAGACATCAAACTCACCAATGGGACTTAACCTTGTAAATACTTAATAAACATGTTAATCCCAGAATCACATATTATCATTAATTACCAAAACCATTTTTAGGAGCCTAGATGCTTTCAAGAAATCCAAATGACACAATAATCTTGTGCACCTGGAAATAATGACTTAGTTTCCTCGAAAGATATGAGGAGGGGATATAAAAGTTTTTGGACCTAGGGTAACGCTCCTTCGGCCTACTGGTTGTTGAGTATTTTTCACGTCCAGCGACTAGTATTGCACTTACCGCTTGTGGCGTAGCGGCTAAGTACAATGAGAGTGACTCATTTGGTTGAGAAGAAACAAAGACTGGAGCACTCGTAAGATATCTTTTGATATCCTCGAATGCTCTGTTTGCCTCTTCAGACCACTCGAAACCCTCATGTTTCCTAAGAAGTTTTAAGAAAGGGAGTCTTGCTATGAAGCAACTTAACGCCATCATGCACCCTGTGAGTTTCTAGATTTCTTTGTGGTCGAAGGGCGCATCTGATCGATGACCGTGATCTTTTCGGGATTGGCATAAATGCCTCAGGCAGAGACAAGGAACCCAAGTAGCTTCCCCGAAGAAACTCCGAATACACATTTCTCAGGATTGAGTTTCAAGCGGTGCTTTATGAGATTGTCGAAGCTTTCTTGCAAGGTCGGAGATGTGATATAGGCGCTTTATGCTTTTTACAACCATATCATCGACATAGGCTTCCAAGTTTATGTCTAGTTGAGGATAAAAGGTCTTTTGCATAAGGCGTTGGAAGGATGCACCAGCATTCTTTAACCCAAATAGCATTTTGACATAGCAAAAAAAATTCTAAATGGAGTAATGAATGCAATCTTTTCTTCATCATCTAAACATATACTAATATGATGATATCTAGAATATGCATCCAGGAAACTAATCATCTCACGACCAGTAGAATCAACTAATTGGTCAATACGTGGAAGGGGAAATCATCCTTTGAACAAGCTTTATTCAAGTCAATGAAATCTATGCACATTCTCTACTTACCATTAGACTTTCTAACCATTACAGGATTGGCCAACCACTCAGGGTGGTCGACCTCTTTTATGAATCCTGCTTTAAGTAGCTTGTTGAGTTTCGATCGGATGGCTTCTCATCGGTAGGGGCGAAGCGTCGCAACTTTTGTTTGATGGGCTTCTTATCGGGCCGTAAAGCTAGCCTGTGCTCGATTATCTCCTTGGGGACCCTGGGCATGTCGGATGCCTACCACGCGAATACATCTGTGTTTGCCCGGAGGAAGGCAATGTGCGTGTCTTCCTATGTGGAGTCGAGGCCGACCCCGATGCGGACAGTCTTGGAGGGCTCAGGGGGACTGAGCGAAACTTCGATAACATATGGATGTTCAGCTAGGGTACAACCTTCGGCTTCAAGTGTTTCACCGAGTGTTGCATGTTGTGAGCTTCACGAGTTGGGATCTAACCCACTAAGAGGGACTTGTAGTCGCATGTGAGCGCCATCTTTTTATCACAGCGAACTGTGATGACTCCTTTGGGACCTGACAACTTTAAGCATTGATAACCATAATGCAAAGCCATTAGAAACCTTGCCAAAGTAGGTTGACCAAAAATAGCATTATATGCATTATCGAAATCGACCACATCAAAAGAGATTTTCTCCGTCCTGAAATTGCTCGGAGTCCCGAACGTGACAGGAAGGGAAACTTGGCCAATAGGCTTGGTCGAAGATCGACGTACGATATCGTAAAACGAATATTGCACTAGTTTTAGTTTCGTCCTGGGTACTTGCATGTCATCCAGGACACTTGTAAATAAGATGTTAAGAGAACTCCTACCATCAACTAGAACCTGATTAACTCGGCAATTGTTGGTGGTGGCCTCGACCACTATCGAAAAACAACCAGGCCAAGTAGAAGAGATCGAACAATCTTCCTTTTCAAAGGTAATAGAAACTTATGACTATTTAGGTAATTTATGATCAACAAGAGGGTCGATAGAGTTTACCTCACATTCAACAACCTTAAGCTGTCATTTCAACTCATATGTCGATGAGCTCCCGTAGATCTCATCGATTGTGTGCTCGGGGTCTTGATACGACAACTCCCCCTCCTCCTCTGACTGCTTCCTGTGACTTGTCTGCCACAACTCTTTGATGGTCGGAAGTGGGCCTTTTCCGGAGTAGTAATCCTCGAGCTTCCGTCGGAAGACTCGGCAATTGTAGAGGTCATGTCCTTCCTTTTTATGGAAAGGGCACCACCTCGACTTGTCTAACTTCCGTTCGGAGTGTTTGTCTTTGCCTCAGTCGGAGTACTGCTTGGAGCACCGAGACTCCTTGTCGCTGACAGCTAGCGCCTCCTTCGAGCTTTTTGCTTGTGGCTTCTTGCCCTTGGACATGCTCTTGGATTTGCCAGGCTGCTTTTCCTTCTTCTTGTCCCTATCGTTCACCCCTCAAGAATCCTTGTCATCATGATCTATAGTATGGTTCCACTCGACTACCTCAGCAGCAGTCGCATAGCGATTGGCCATCTCGAAGAGTTCAGCGACAATGGCCGAAGGGTTCAAAGCAATATCTTCTGTGAACCTTCGGTCCCTGACTCTCTGCTTAAAGGATCGAATAACAAATGAGTCTGATACCTCATGAATAGTATTTCAAACCTGGCTAAAGTGTCGTATGTACTAATGCAGGGTCTATTGTGACTCTTGCCGCATGTGATGCAAGTCGTCCACCTTTCCAGGGCGATTGCAGGTGCCCCGGAAGTTCATTAGCAGCAAATCATAGAGATGTTGCCATGAGTAGATCGACTCGGGCAACTGGTGTAGCAGCCACAACCGAGCAGAACCACTACTACAGAAAAGGTCTTCACAGACGGTTCAAAAACATCATTACAAATGGTTTCCGGAGCAGTCTGAGTTTATGGGTCAGTGATGACATGAGGTCATCACTGAGCGGTTTTGGAACCATCATGATGCATGATATCACGAGCGGTTTGTATATAGAACCGTATGTGATAATTATTTATCATGCATTTGTTCTAAACACGAACCGCTCAGGATAATTATCTATCATGCATTTGGTTCTTGTTTAGAACAAATCGTGATATATATATATATATATATATATAACCTCCATGCAATGGTTGCTTGTGCCTTTAAAACGGCTTCATATATATATATATATATATATATATATATATATATATATATATATATATATATATATATATATATATATATATATATATATATATATATATATATTTGTTTGTAAAACTTCATATTTATATATTATATATATAGTTTGTAGTCCCTGACCACTTTAGGAAATTAGTGAGGGAGGATGACACAGTACACCACAGGCAACCTTATTGAGCCCCAAATTAAGGAAGTAAATTTTGCAAGAAAAGCAGCGTGGACATATAATTACAGAATGTCAGTCCATAGGTAATTAGACTTGACATCAAGGAATGGTTGATCGCCGATACATGAAGCCACTTCGGTCGGATAGAAGTGGCTTCATGTATCAAGAACCAACCATTCCTTGATGTCAAGTCCAATTACCTATCGATGACATCCAGATAATTGTATGTCCACGACTTTCCTTGCGTACCGCATTTCTTGAACTTGCAGTGCTCAATGAGATTGCCCATGGCAACTGCCTCATCCTCCTCACGCACTCCACCTAAAGGGTCAGACTACAAACGATATATATATATATATATATATATATATATATATATATATATATATATATATATATATATATATACACACACACACATATACATATATATAAAGCCGGTTTTAAAGGCACAAGCGACCATTGCTTGGAGGCAAGGTAGTTAGGATCGCGACACAAGTCTTAAAGTCTTACGACTTCTCTTAACCCACGACACACTCGATCCAAGTCTTCTTGCCGATCCGATCCTACTCAAGGTCGGTAGGATCGCGATCCTACTCTTAGAGTCTTACGGTTCTATTTAACCCACGACGACTGTCGATCCAAATCTCAATTTGTCGATCCTACTCAGAGAGACTTAGGGCAATTTTTTAGAGGCCGGCTTTATTGATATTTTGTTTTAGAGCAAATTTGTTGATATTAATTTCTGAGAATGAAACTATAAATAAATAAGGAGCATGCAAAATATTGTATCAAGCAGGTAATGCTAGTACAAATATCTATATTATGGCATGAGCAATCTTGAGCTTGATAATGATAAGCTATTTTTATTCCTGGAGTATGTCTAGCTACTTTTAAGGAACATGCAAGTGGTAAACCATATAACAATCATACAAACTTATAGTATAGATGTTAAATATGTGTATTTTTACAAATCCGTAGAATCGCCGATTCTACGATTCGATACTACGATTCGATCCTACCGGAGGCAAATCGATCCGACTCGGGATCTCGACTCTGACTACCTTGCTTGGAGGTTTTATAGAGAAGAGATCAAGAATAGAATGGTAGGATGTATACATACCTGGGACACAAATATGAAAAGTTAATTGTAGCCAAGCCCCATCCGAACCACATCGATCCCATGTAAGCTAACCAAGCAGAAAGAAACGGCATCAAAAACCCTCAGTACCCATCAGAGAGCATTAACCAAACCCACCATTTTGCCCCCCTCATTCAATTTTGTCAATTTGAGCCCACAGCATGAACTAAGCAAGATGCACAAAATTAATGCACATACACCAATAGCCCTCAGTTTACATCACAGAGCAAGGGGACTATTAATATGAACTAATTATCAATTTAATTTCAGCATAAGACTATTAACATCATTACATCACGAGCAAGGGACTATTAATATGAACTAATTATCAATTCAATTTCAAAGATAAGACTATTAACATCATTGAGCAGTTCAACAAAGAAGACAAAGAAGATCAAGGGTGTCTAAACCCACCATACCAAAGAGTAGCCCTCAAGATCCATCGCAGAGCACTAGCCATTTTCATCACAGAGCAAGGGGATAGAGACAGAGAGGGAGTAAGGTTGGGTGATATCTCAGTACAACGCAACCACGGCGGCGACCCCACCACCAACACAACCCTCATCCATCTCCTTCACCTTGCATAAATCACACAAACATCAGGATACAACTTAAGGCTTAAGCATAAAAATCAAACTCAACAAAAAGACAATAAGCTAACAGATCTAGAGGAGAATAGAGGAGGATGGGGAAAGCAAATCCGGGGGCCAGGCCCGAGTGCGAGAGGCCGACGAAAGCGGAGAACCAAGCCATGGCAAAGACAGGACGACCGCGAGGCCAAGCCCAGTGGCTTGGGTGGTGGCGTCACCGTAGTTGTGGCACGACCCTGACACTACATAAGGCACTCTTATCATACGAGTGTCTTGTGCAATGCAGAGTGGTGGCACAACTGGCAGCGACGGGGTCGGGCGACGGCATCGAGGTGGGGGAGGGCAACGGACGAGAGTAAGTGCGCTGGGGAGTGACGAGTTAGGGCGGGCGCAAACCCTAGCGATTGGGCTTCTACTAATAAAGAGGCTTATCACAGATGGTTCTATTATGGAACCGTCAGTGATAGTTATCACGGACGGTTCTATTATGGAACCGTCTGTGAAATGGTTTTTTCTCAAGTATATATTATCGTGTATATACACTTACATGACATGAAGAAATTACAATTTTATATGTCAATTTTGTCATTTAAATATCGCTAAAAATTTGCTTTAACTATATATATATATATATATATATATATATATATATATATATATATAGTGTGTGTGTGTGTATAGCAATAATTCAACATATAATTAATATTGTAACTTCACCTCCAAACTAGATTTCAGAATTTTCATATGTCCAAACAGCGCTTCTTACAAAAAGATAAAAAAAAGTAGAAACCTATACATAAACAAAGTTTTTCTAGTGGCGGAGGTAGGCTACTATCTTTGTCTTCAATACTTCATAGGCGGCGGTGTCGGGGGCGGACGGTTCGTGATCAAACGAAGCCTGAAATATGTCCACCCGCTGATGCGCTCGTTCGAGTATCTCCCGAAGACCCTCGGACTATTGTACCAAGAAGAATTGAGCCCATAGGCTCTCTTCCCTTGCTTGAGGGGTCTCGGCCTGGTCGACTCGGTCGCCTGCCGCCTCGATTAAGCAGTCCAAGTGACGGCAAGCCTCCTAGAGACGTGCAACGTCGTTTTGGAGGACCACGTTGATGACGCGGTAAACTCGCCGAAAGTGGGAGATCACCCGGAAGACGCAGCGGAGGAGGATGTCAAGACGGCCGAAGGTGGCCATCACTTGCTTCGGCAAATTCTCGGACAGAGGAGTGAAGACACTGTTGATACAGTGTTCTTCCGCAGCACGGTTTAACATACAGCGAGAGAGGTGCTCGTACAATGCGGCCAGGTAGGCTATCAATGCCAGTGACAACGAAACAGAAGAGGCATCCATTTCTGTTTTTTTTTGTAAGTACTAGATCTATATGTGGGGATGATCATCTTCGATGGTGGATGATTCTTTTTATAAAACAAGGAATAAATTCGAAGCATGAGACGAAGAGACGCATCGGGGAGCCGAAGCGGCATTGATGCGACGAAGAGACGCATCGACGACGAAGAAACTCATCGGGCTTCAACCGAGTCAGAAGCGATATTATCACGAGCGGTTATAACAAAACCGCTCGTGATATGTAGTAATATCACAGATGGTTATTGTTAAGAACCGTCGTGATGTTTCATAGACGGTTTTTGTTGAAAACCGCTCAGGATATGTAGAATTATCACAGACGGTTATTAACAATAACCATCTGTGATAATTCACAGACGATTTTAGTTATGAACCGTCTGTGATATTACCTCTTCACAGACGGTTTTTAGCGTAGCCAGTAACACAGATGGTCTCTAAACCAAAACCATCTGTGATTGCATGTAATACAGACGGTTTTGGTTAACCGTCTGTGATGAGGCGTCCAGTATTAGCCTTTTTGTAGTAGTGAACTTTCGAGTACAATCGAAAATTAGTTGGCCATGACATGCTCACCTCCTCCTGTGGCTCAGATTGCAGTGGTATAGAGTTGGATAAATTCAAGGGGGTTTTGATTCCCATCAAACTTCTCCATATTCGCTGGTCAAAATTTGTCTGGCCAACGAACGCCCGACACCTAGTAATGGGATCATAACGCTTCATTTATGGAAAAGAAGGGTTAACATCACCAGGTGATCATACACAACAATACCAGTAGTAAACGGAGCTGATCAGCCATGGTCACTAGTCCTGCGAGGGTAATCCTCCTCACGTTCCATCTGTTGATGTAGATTTCTCCGAGGAGCTTGTCAACCATTGGTCGTGAGAGGTGTACGATGGTCCCTCCTTCGCCTACCATCATGGTCAGGAGATCGGCCAGGGGATGGGTTAGGCCAAGGGAGGTCTTGTAGTTCTCTACACTAAGACCTGTGCAACCAGCTGGTGATCAATAGGGTCATCCCAGTGTGATCTCCGAAATGCTGTTGTTGGTACCGCTCGACTCTGGCCATATTGGGTGATCTCTTGGGCAAAGACATCATAGCTAGGTGCTCCTCCAAGCTGTTGGCTTGGATTCTCTACGAGATGGTTGATCCGTTGAAGTTCTCGAGTAGTTTCTGACTGGTACTAGACTCTACCAGGCAACCTGTCCTGGGTCGTAATCCTTTTTCTCCTGGTAGTCTTGGGATCATTGATGTCCAAGTCTGCTGGGGCATCTCTCGGCGGAGTGCGATCACCTCTAGGATGTCGGTTATGCTCATGAATGTTGAGATCTCTCTCATTGTTGGAGGGGTTCTCGCCATTTGGATGAGCACTGGAAGGCTGTGTATGGCGAGCAACATCCTCAGGCCTATCGTGTAGAGAGCGATTAGGATCTGCAGGGAGGGCAAATACCTCCTGGGTGCTATCGACGCCGCTAGTGGTCGAGCCCACCTGGCTCGACGTGTAGTCGAAAGGCAATGCCTCACGACTCGGGGCAATCCTTGCCAAGAAGGGGAATTCTGGATTATAACCGTCTCTGGTCAAAGGCGTACTCTTCGGGTGTGTGGTCGGACTTGCAACCACAGAGTGTTCGACCATGCCCCGGGCAATGGTAACAGCACAGTGATGGTTAGCAGGTGGCGTCTGAGCCCTAGAATCATGTGTTCCAGGACTTCTCGAAGGTAATTGTCCGTCCTTGGACGGGCTTGTATGCTCGGAATCAGGGGCCTCACCGCATTCGAAGCCCGTCATTGGGCGACACTGGTTGTGGTCGCTTGGACCCTTGTCCTATGAGGATTCTGACTCCCTATCTGGGTGCAGTGGTGCTGGTGAGAGCGTCGACAATAGCGCACCCTCCTGTAGCATGTCCGTGACACAGTCTCTTGAGCCTGGTGACGGGTTCCTGGAGTAGGCGTTGCCATCGGACGAGCAGATGCTCGGCTCATAGTCGTAGCAAGTATTCATGTCGAGTACTGCGTAATCTGTGAGATCGAACCAATCCTCCTCGTTCCACTCATTTTCCATGGAGGCATCTGAGTAGAACGAATGAAGATCACTGATGTATCCCCACGGACGGCTCCAACTATCAATGAATTACTATCGATATTTGTGAGTAAATGCGGGGGACATGACTCGAGATCACGTAAGAAGAGAGATGTTGTAAGAAGCGACACGGTGTTTTTTTAGACAGATTCATGCCTTCTTCGGAGAGAATAACAACCCTACTCATGTGCTCTTGTATTCAATGATATTACAATGCACAACGTGCCACTAAAACTATGAATGTTGTTAATGGCCTATCTTCTCTCCCTCTCTCTCCCATCTGCTGGCACCACCCCTTATAAAGCGTCAAAGGGGTGGCAGTTGTTGTCGATCAGGAGACGCCTTGATAGTTGCTGGAATATGCATGTTGATGACGATTGTTGTCAGTGAGACGTTCTCTTTGCACGTTCGTCAGACAGTTATTGCCAGAGACAGAGAGAGATGTGTGTAGTTATATCAAAGACACAAAGGTGCACGTGTTGTATTTGCTACCACGCATAGTTGGGCATGGTGTACAGGGTCCCTGGTTGATAAGATAGGGCCAACATGTCTGTTTGTGAGACTTATCGACCAGATGGTGATCGTGATTTGACCTGGTTGTAATAGACCTTCCGGCTAGGGGGATGGTCGTAACCTGAACTGGTCGTGGCAAGCATCTACGACCAGAGATATACTAGAGGGCTATTAAAATACTATTATCTATGATGAATATTATGGATAAATAGCTTTATTAATTGAGGATTATTCAATCCTCGTCAGTAGACGTGTCTACTAGGCACAGAGCATTGAAGTTGCATTTTTTTTGTTAGATCGAATGCTCTATTATTCTTTTATTCTTTTAGTGTTTTTTTCTTTTGTTAGATACTAATGCTTAGTTACTTCAGAGCATAATACAGGGATTTCACAAAAAAAAAAGAGAGAGCATAATATAGTTCCACGAGTGCGAAGCTGTGATGGGTCAGATTTTTTTAATAGTAATTATTATTATTTGGAGAGGGATGGGTGGTGAGAAATTTGACATGCCGCAATTTATTAAAAATGCATATTGCACTAAATGCATGTGAATTTCGAACTACTGAGTACAAAAATAGCAATCCTCTCCAGCTCCAAACTATGTACATGATACTACAAGCTTGAGTTATTTTTGTATTGAGAAGTATTAGGAACAAGCTTCTTAATTTCACCAATCTATAGTAAGGATTTACGGACGTAAATAGTAATTACAATACTCTTGGTTTTCAAACTTTAATTCAAATTATCCTGTATTTTCCAAATCTCTGGCTTCTACCTAAGTTCAAATTTGAGTTTCGAACCTCCTTGTAATTCCCGGACTCGAAATTTGAATTTAAACTCTCTTTTCAAAATTTGGGCCTCTTCTCAAGTTTTGCCCCTCCTCTTTTTTTGGGCTCAGCCCCTATTTTTCCGTTGGGCCAAGCCCGTTTCTCCCCAGCCCATCTCCTCCCTCTCAGGCTCCTTGGCCTAGCTTCCTCCCCCTTGCCCCTTTCTTCCTCCTACACCTGCCACAAGCACCCACACCCACTGAGCCACCCTGTGCGCTCTGACCAGCGCCCATGCCGCCTTCGTCACCCTACATCGAGAACGCCGCTCCCTCTACCGCTCTCGCCTGCCCACACAAGCTTCTTCACCTGCCCTGGCCTCCAAAGTCACCACGCCCTCGCCCGGTCTTGCCACCCAACGCATCAGCACTATGCACGCACCCTGTCCGCTTCCTGCGTCACGCTGCGCTTGCGCACGCGCAAATCACATCAGCTCCCCACCTGCTCACCCGTGGCCACGCCAGGGCCACTCTCGCCTCGTCGCTTCGCCCAGGCCGTGCAAGTCGCCGCTGTGCCAGAGCCGCCCATGCCACAACCGTCTCGGGACCTCGCGCACCCCCGTGCCCAATGGCTCCATTTTGTCAGCTATAAAAGGGCCCCAGAGTCTCCCCTTGCTTCCCCCCCCCCCCCCCACGTCGCCCCTTCGCCCTAGTAAGCTCTGCCTAAGAATCGCCTGAGCCTCCCCTTTTGGCCACCGCACCCCCAACTCCGATCAGCCGCTCCGACGAGCTCCCTGCCACCCCACCACCGTCACCTCGTGTTCCTGGCCGCAAGGAACTCCTCCCCCAAGTGGATTGAAGTTTGGACCACCGCAGCACCCAAATCTGGCGTTCTACTTCCCCCTTCGGTCGAAAGCACCCTCCTCGTCACCATTTCTACTCCGGTGAGGCCCTCTCAAATTCCTTCCTCCTCTATCCCTCCTAGACTCCCCGGAGCTCCTCCAAGCCTTGATTTCCCCTCTCCTCTCTCAAGTGATCACCCCCACGGGAGAGCCTCGCTGCTACCTCCGGGCGTCGCTGACAGCCCACCTCAACATCACAGGGCTCCACCATTGCTTCCGGTGAGCTCCATGGACTTCCAGGATGCTCATGCTCCTCTCCCCCAGCTCAAAAACACCACCGGGCCACCCGAGTCGTCATGGCCGTGCCTCCGCCGCCGCTCACCTCCATCGCACTGTCACTCCGGCGATCCTCCGGCCACGCCACCGACATCATCGGCTTCTCCTCACGAGCTTTGCTTTTGGTGCTTAGTCACTTTCGACGTGCGACAGCAGCTCGCCTCCCCTTTCGAGGTCGTAACGCAGACCGGCACTATAGCCACTTAATGACCCGAATCACTGTCGTGATGTTTTGTTTAGCCCGTTAATTGCTATCCTAATGCCGCCCTGAGTCACTGTCACATGGGCCCACGAACAGTAATGACTGCCAATTAAACTAAAACACCAGGGATTCTCCCCCTCCTTTAACTGCCAAGTGGGCCCCTGCACAGTATGGACTGGTGGACCCGTGGACCATGCACAGTGCATGTTGACCTGCGGTCCATGCACTGTACATGTGAGCCTGGCACTGTTCACTAGGACCGACATGTCAACGGGTCATTATCTCTCTCTCTCTCTCTCTCTCTATCTCTCTCTCTCTCTCTCTCTCTCTCTCTCCTTTTTGATTTTCTTGATTTATTTCAATTTCAAACTTCGGAAGCTCCGTTCTCCTTCATTATAACTCCAAAAATTATAAAATTTGTTTCTAAAATTTTGTAAATTCAAGGTCCTGCTAATGACACTAGTCTTGTTTAATTTGGTGTTCATTTATTATTTTTTTAGTATTTATTTGCTCTCTTTGCTTGTTGTTCCTTTTCCGGGTACATTCGTTCGAATAGGGTTCGAAGATACAGGAGATCTCCACTTCGATCAAGCACAAGATTGTCAAGACTCTCTTACCTTTAACCAAGACGAGTCGATACTTTGATCATTTTGAGCCTACATTTTATATAAATTATATTCATTTAAATTACCAAAATTGCATGTTTTAATTCTTTAATCAAATGTATATTAAATCTTAAGGTAGTTAAATACTCATTTGATAATTAATTAATTATTATGCCATCCCTTGACAATTGAATCCATTATTCTATGTCACCCTAGTAACTATGTGGTAATTACTAGTATAGGTTGTACTTAAGCGACATGCTAGTCTTGCTTAAGTACTAGGGCAATAAAATGCCCTAATCATCATCTCTTCAAACATGAAATAGATTTGGGTAGTCATTGGAGGTCCATGACTGAAGTAAATGAGATAATTTGGTTTTACTCCTCAAAACCCTAATAACTTGCTATTACCATATCTGGGTGGATGGAATGGTGGTGGGAGTTGTCGGAGGACGGGAGTGGTTAGTATGTGGTATGAACTGCCCGGATGAATTAAGGACTTAATCTTGTCATGACCTCCCGTGTAAAACAAGTACAACCACAATTTTGCAAAGTGCAACTTGGCTTAGTAAATTTATTGAACCCTGAAAGTCATCTCGTTGGAGGGGTAATAAGGGAGTGCAAGCTCGGGATACGTCTAGCTTGAATGGGACACCGATGCAAGGTGAAATTGACAGTCGCTGCGGTGTAGTCCAACTACACTAGTCGCTGAGGTGAACATCCCGCACAACGTATGGGCGTAACCCTATATGGGTGAGATGAGCGAAGGGGCAAGATAAGTTGAAAAGTTACTGTGATGGTCTCTCAACTGCGTGACCAAGGAATCATGTGGGGCAATGAGTTGATTATCTCTTATGGGTACAGTGTACAACCTCTGCAGAGTCTAAACTGTTTAAACAATCGTGCCTACGGTCAAAAGCGAACATGGGAACTTACTAGAGTTAGTTCTATTTTATAAAACCTTGTGGGTGGGATGAAAATCAGGTCGGGCTCACCTAGCCCTGAGATTGGATTTTTCCTGAGTCGTCGAACTCAGTGGTGTTAATAAATGGGGATAGCCCCAATCAAAGTAAGCATAAGGTGGAGGTAACCTCTGCTGTTATTAATTATTGCACAATTACATTTTTTAATAAAATGCAAATTTGGTTAAAATGCTAAGTGATAAGAAATTTGTAATTATGATACTTGAAAATGTTGCTTTAGCAAATAAAAGAACCCGAGCCACCATTGTTAAGCCTTGCATGTATATTATTGCATCTTGTGTGTTGGCTCGTGAGCACGGAAGTTATGCTCATTCTCACTCCCCTCCCCAACATCCTTCAGATAATGAGGATCAAGGAGATTATGCATATTACGAGGACCCAGAAATCGATGGACAAGGAAACGATGAAGAGTAGTCTAGTTCTGTTAATCTAGGTCTCGTCTTAGCTGACTTGTTCGGTATTTGCGTACAACCGATATTATCCAAACCCTTGGTTAATATCAGTCGTACACAGGTTACCCTAGTCGCTTGCCTGTAGAGAGATGAACTCTACCCCTTTTGCTTCCGCTGTGGTTTACGTTGCTTTCATGTAATATAATCAATTTGGCCTGTTCAGCCCTTTTGTAAAACTCGATCCGACGTGGTCTATGTCACTCTGATGTTTATAATATATTTGAATAGCTTAGTTCACGCCATGTATGAAATGATTCGGCAATGTGTCTGTGAGTGCTATCTACTAATCCAGACAATAGTACAATATTTTCACAGAGAATTTGGATTTGCGAAATCCGACACTTTTCTAGCTTCCTATTTGTCAGGACAATTTTTTTATCTATCCTGTTTGTCCAACATGACCTATTCTTTCTGTACATTCTATCTTCTTGTTTTTTTCCATATAAGCGTTATCTCACTAGAACTAACCTGTATTGTTTCATTCTTTTCTTGTTGAAACTAGATTAATTACCAGGAATATTTGAAGCTGAAGACTAGAGCTGAATTTCTTCAAACCACACAAAGGTAGCCTTCAGAGATGGGACTGAACTTTTTTTTTCTTTTTCTTTTGCATGTATGTTGGAAAGTTTTTATCAGCCCATAACTTACCAGCACTCGTTCACATCTCGTAGAAATATTCTTGGTGAGGATCTGGGTCTACTTAGCATGAAGGAGCTTGAGCAGCTTGATAACCAAATAGAGACATCCCTCAAACAAATCAGGTCAACAAAGGTAGAAACTTGACCATCTCATGTTACGTAAGCTAAGGTTCACCAGCTTCAAACGTTTTCCTTCTGTGCAGGTTCTGGAAGTATAAATTTTGAATTCTCTTGTATGAAAACTGCACTAGCTTATAGCATTTGAATGGTGGTATTTGATGGGCTGATTTGTGCCTATTAGTACCGGCAATAGCCATATTTATTAGGATCTATATGAGCTTTTAAGGCACTGTTCTATAGTTTTAGCTTAAATATGTATTTATATTTCTATCTGTTGTTTGGCTCGCTTATGACAAGAACATATGTTTTTGCAGAATCAAGTATTACTTGATCAGCTATTTGATCTGAAAAGTAAGGTAATGATGAGCTTCCGATTATCTTCTCCCCAAATTTTGAATGCTCATTCTATTCATGTTAATTCTTTATGGCGGACTAAAATGATGTTCTGCAGGAGCAAGAATTGCAAGATCTTAACAAAGAGTTGAGGAAGAAGGTAATATCACTGATCTTACCATTTCTGGCCGTATGGAACTTTGTTGTTAACACCAACTTTCCTTACTATGCTTGACGAAGTTTTCAAATAGTATTGCATCAAAAAAAGTTTTAAATAATCATTTTGAACTGCAAAAAATCATTTCTCCATGTGGCTGATATTTCTTCACTGTTTTCTTTTCTTCTTTTTTTGCAAGTGCCAGTTGCAAGAAACCAGTGGAGAGAATGCGCTACATATTTCCTGGCAAGATGGAGGGCAGAGTAGCTCTAGTGGGCATGCTATTGAACCATATCAGGGACTCATTCAACACCCAGAAAATGATTCTTCCATGCATATTGGGTAAGTTTTTCTACTAGTCAATCCAGGGAAAGCTGTCGATCTGTTATCTGTCCTAGACACAAATTTTATTTGCAGTCACATTCATTCAGCATTTTTCTTTTGAGAAATACATTGCAATTAATAAATTCAGCGCTTGAGTATTAGTATACTTTCAACTGATCCAAGGTTTGAATGCTCTATTGTTCATCGGTGAAGGTGTCATCAGACCTATATGGACCAGCTGAACAACGACGACATGGCTGCTCAGCACCCCACTGAACACACTTCATATGCAGGTTGGATGTGATGGATTCAGATAAGCCAAATAGGTTGCTTGATCCAGCTGGAATCCAGGAAATCTGGGTACAATATTATCGCTCATCTATGTATTGAGACTGCTCTCGAGACTTTCCCAAACAATAAAACAGGGGAATAATTCGAGTCAAGTACGTACGTATTGTATCGACAATGTTTTGGTTACTGCCCGGTAACCGGTGGTTAACCGGAAATCTCTCTTTTTTTTCGAGGAAGTGCAAAAGGTTAAGCATATCTTTTCATTAAGCAGAAAAAACACACAGCCGAATACAGATAGGAAAACAGAAAAAAACTCTAGATAGGAAAACAGAAAAGACTCTGAGCACGACCAGAAGCACGACCTTTAGAGAAAAACTACAATAGAGAAAGGCAGAATAAGCCGCCACGCCGGAGCAAGGACGCCAACTTGAGGCCACGACAACTCCACTCACAGCCGCACTGCTGGCCAAAGCTACAACGAGGATGGGGATGTCACAGACTCCAAGCCAATGCCTCCGACGTCGCCGTCAACCGATCCGGTAGAAACCGATTCTGAGGTTTTCACCTCGGAGTATGCCACAAGAACTCAGGAAGGGTGAGGAACCGAAGCTCCAAGACGACACCTCCAAGGAGGAAACGACGCCCGAAGACGTCGCCGTCGCCGAATCCAGCTAAAAGCCGGATCAAAGGTTTTCACCCGGAGCATGGCACCACACCACCCCCACAAGCTCCTGCCAATGCCCACCGTAGCCACCCCGCAACAACACCGCTTGAGCCACCTCCTCGCTGGCCGTCGCCCAAGGGCCAACCGGATCCAGTGAAGACACTAGATCCAAATGGCTCAGGCACCCGGGCCAGCCTTGCCGGCCACCTCCACGAACTCCTGTAGCAGGAGCACCGCCAGGCACCCGGGCCAGCCTTGCCGGCCACCTCCACGACTTGGGTCAGGGCCGCCCCCGCTGGCCCAGATCCACCTTCGCTCATCACCCGAAGCAACCCCTGCCGGAGAAACTTCCTCAGGGCGAAGCCACCTCTTCGCTCCACCTCCGCACGACCCGCCTTCGCCAACTCTCGCCGGCTCCGCCTCTGGCCTCGGGGCATCTTCGGCCGCGGGCGCTGCCCCGGGCGCCTCTGCCTTGTCGGCCGGCCTTGTCGCTGGGCCTCCTGAGCGAGGTCTTAGGCTCCACCCACCTCCCTGCGCGGTGCATCCCCTGGTTCCGAGCGCCACCAACTACCACGCGCCTGCTGCCAACACCGGGCTCGGCCCGCCCTTCGGCAAAGAACTCACACCGCCACCTTCGGCCCCTTCAGAGTGAGGCGGGCCTCCATGCAACGCCTCATAGCGCCCGAAGGGCATCGAATCCCCTCGCGCCCGGTCAGACGCCTCCTCCAGCTCCGCCCAGCTCGGATTCGGCGCATTGAATCGACGCAAATCGGCCATCACTTAGCCATCATCGACGACCACGCCGCCTGGTCACCCGAGGCAAGACCACCTAAAGCCGCCACTCCGGGGCCTCGGGCCACCGCCCCCGCCTCGCTTGATCCATACGCCCGCATGATCACACTGGTGGTCGCCTGGGTCTCCCAAGGCCGCCTCCAAGCACATAGAAGGTCCTGCCCCCGGTGTCGCCCAAGAGAGCAACACGGGAGGCCCAAGAAAGCTTCGGCCGGAAATCTCGGTGAAATTTTCTGGATATTTCTGAATTCAAAAAAATTTGGTCTAGATTTTTGAGATTTTACTAAGATCTCAGTCGGTAACAAATTTGAATTTAAAATTTGTTTAAAAATCTTGGCTGAGATTTTCCCGAGATTTCCGGTTAACGCGGTATTTTTTCACTACGGTAACCAAAACCATTCGTGATTGATCCACGGGTACCATGCGGCGTTCCGTTCCGTAGTTAATTTATACTTTGGACTTGGACCGATCGAGTAATCATTATTTTAAGATGGCATGTGTAAAACGTGGACACTTCATTATATTTGTGTGGTGAACGAGTAGTTGCATGCTATCGGATTGAAAACGTACGTGTGCTTGTTGTTATGCTGATGGCTTCTTGTTATGTTCTTAAATGAGGACTCATGAATGTTTTGTTAATTGTTGAGGGCGAGAAATGCTCTTCATTGATTTCTGGGGTTCAGACTTCAGAGATCGACCGGGACAGCGATGGCTGGCGGTATCCGCCGTGCGCGGTGGCGGAAGCTCATCCGAGTGCCGCAGCGGCAGAGCACCGTGCCAACTTCATGGCATCGCGTCCCGGTGTGGATAGCGTCCGCCCCGTCCGCGCCGACCATCCGCGCGGCCAATCAACAACGTCAGCATCGCAGCCGCAGCATTGGCCGGTAAGTTGAGTAGTAGGCTAGTACAGGTTTCAGTTACTGGTATTATTTTTTTTAACGGGGGCCGGCAAGTCCGATTCTGCCCATTATCGTTTTTTTTTTCAAGTTTCGGCCGAAATTTGCAAACCAAAAATTAAATTTCGAAAAAAATCAGTTGAAATTCGGCAAAAAATCAAACTGCAAACAGAGAACTGAGAAATCCACAACGTCCCCCTTCCTCCAGTCCCACCATTGAACGCCAGTGTCAACGCCCCCAGTGGCAAACTCCGCCGGCGACGCCCACTTGGCAGCCTCATATCCCAACGTCCCTGTTATGTACCCAAGTATATTTCAAGTCTCTCGGAAATAGGTAGTAAGTATCAAACACCAGTAATCAATCTGGGTACAGAAAGAGGGAGGATTGAGAAGATATCTGGGGCAGAAGGAAGAAGGTAGTTGAGAAGAAGGGGAAAGTTTAGCCGTCTTTACATTCGTTGCCTCCTTCAGACTCGGTAAACACTATTTATAGTTACGACAATATACCCTGTCCCTCGAATACCTCTCCCGCTTGTTCCGCCCTCGCTAAACGGCCCAATGGATCCTGCGTATCTCATGTTGGGCTTAACACTCCTCTGACTCCTCTTGTTGCCGAGCTGCACTTCCTGCTCCGCTTTGCTGCCGAGCTGCACTTCCTGCTGTCCCTGAGTAGAGACCGTGACATTCTTCCCCTCTTCAAAACCAGCTTGACCCCAAGCTGGAGCATACGGGAAGCGGGTTTGCAGGTCATCCAGCTCTTCCCAAGTAATTGTTGGAGTCTCTGTTCCAGACCACTGCACTTGTACTTGAGTTGTCGATATTGGTCCCTTATGGTGAAGCCTTTGCCGCAGCACTTTGAGAGGAATGTTCAGGTCTTCAGAAACACCTGGAAGCTCGTTCTGCACAATTACGTATGAGGAATCGCCCTTCTTAGCTGGGATACATGAATAACCGGATGGATAGCTGAAGTGGGCGGCAACTGAAGTTTATACGCCACTGGCCCGATCCTCTTTTCAACCTGAAAAGGACCAAAGTATCGAAATGCAAGTTTGTGATTAGCTCTAACAGCCACTGAGGTTTGAATATAGGGTTGAAGCTTCAAGTACACCCAATCCCCCTCTTGGAACTCTCTATCTGATCTTTTTCGATCTGCTTTGGCCTTCATGTGTTGGTTAGCCCTATTAAGGTGCTGTTTCAACAATTCAGTCATCAATCTTCTTTCTTTAAGCCAATCAGCTAGCTCACTGCTCCTGCAGACTTCGGTATCCTTGATGCCAAATTGTCTGGGACTGTAACCATACAACACTTCAAAGGGGGTTCGGCCCAGAGTTGAATGCAACGACGTGTTATACCAATATTCCGACAGTGCTAGCCATTGGAACCATTTGCTTGGGCAAGCATGCACAAAACACCGCAGATAAGTCTCAAGGCATTGATTCACACGCTCGGTTTGACCGCCGGTTTGAGGATGGTAGGCGAACTCATTCGGCCGAGTTTGGGTGGCTTTGAACAATTCTTTCCACAATATACTTGTGAACACTCTATCTCGATCGGACACAATAGCTTGGGGTAATCCGTGCAATTTGAACACGTTTTGCATAAAGAATTGAGCTACTTGAAATGCTGTGAATGGATGGGCCATGGCTATGAAGTGAGCATACCGGGAAAACTTATCCACAACTACCATGATGCAATTGTGTCCTGACGACCTCGGTAAGCCTTCAATGAAGTCCAATGATACCGCTTGCGTGCATGGTCCGCATCGACAGGGTGAAGCAATCCGGATAGCTTAACGTGTTCACTTTTTGCTTGTTTACGATGGCACAACGATCAACAAATTCCCTCACACTTCTTTTAATACCCGCCATGCAAATAGCTTCCAATCCGTGATATGTAACTTGAAATCCGAGTGTCCTCCCACCGCACTGTAATGCAATGTATTCATAATATTGTTCTCGCACCTCTCATTGTTCCTACCCATACACGCTTGCCCACTCTCAAAATGCCATCGCTAATCGAATCGAAGAGCCGCTTCAAACGGTCAAATTCGCACTAGTTTGCTAGCTTGAGGATCCTGTTGATATCCCTTGGCTATTTCCCCATCCACTCCGGTACCACAAAGGAGATAGTCATTATTCTCCATCACCCCTTTCTCCTCGAGATAGAGCATCGGCCGCTCGCTTGTTGTACCCGGTTTATACACAATTCTATACCGCAATCCCAGCAATTTAGTCATCACTTTTTGTTGCCACAAGGTGGTTAGACGTTGGTCCCCAAGATGTACAAGACTTCTCTCAGTCTGCTCGATCACAAATTCTTTGGTTTGTAAATATGATCTCCAATGTTCAATAGCTAATAAAACCGCCAACCCTTCCTTTTCATATGTTGATAATCCTTGTGCTCAGATTCCCAATGCCTTGCTAAGATACGCAATGGGGTGTTTGTTTTGCATCAACACCGCCTTACTCCTTTCTCGATGCATCTGTCTCAATGATGAACTCTTGAGTGAAGTCAGGTAATGCAAGGACTGGAGCCGATATCAATGCTCTCTTCAAAGTCTGAAATGTTGTCTCCTTATCCATAGTCCACACAAATACTGCATTCTTCTTTAATAACTCAGTCAAAGGGCGACTGATCATACCAAAGTGCCGGACAAATTTCCTGTAATACCCAGCTAAACCCAAAAATCCTCTCACTTGCTTCACATTTTCTGGCACCGGCCACTCCCGAACTACTGTTATGTTCTTAGGGTCCGTTGCCACTCCTTGGTGACTGATGATATGCCCTAAGTATGTTAGTTGTCGCTGAGCAAACGCACATTTGGATTTCTTGACTTTCAATTGATGGCGACTGATTATCTCCAGTACTTGCCGCAGCTGGTTCTTATGGTCTTCCAATGTCCGATTGTACACGAGTATATCATCAATGAACACTAAAACTCCACGTCGCAAGTAAGGCTCGAGAATCGTATTCATAAGTCCTTGAAAAGTAGCGGGAGCATTAGTCAAACCATACGGCATTACCTTGAATTCGTAATGCCCATGGTGTGTTTTGAAGGCGGTCTTATACTCATCCTCCGGTCTCATGCGTATCTGATGATAACCAGCTCTCAAGTCCAAACTAGTAAACCACTGAGACCCCGCCAATTCATCCAATAATTCATCTATAATTGGTAGCGGATAACGATTCTTCACTGTAATAGCATTCACATGACGATAATCTACACAAAATCGCCACGTTCCATCCTTTTTGGGCACTAGCAAAACCGGTGATGCAAAAGGACTAGCACTAGGCTGAATTACTCCTTGATGAATCATTTCTTTCACTTGCCTCTCTATTTCATCTTTTTGTGCTGGATGGTATCGATAAGGCCTCAAGTTCACGGGCTGTGCTCCTGGTATTAAGGGTATAGCATGATCGAATTTCCTAACAGGTGGCAGACCTTGTGGCTCTTCAAACACCTTTGTAAATTCTGACAATAAGTCATGAACAGTATCAGGTATTGAGCATGTCTCCAGTTCTGATAAACTGAGTTGGTTCGGGTTCTTCCAGGAGTCTACTTACGCAAATAACCATGAACAGATCTCGGGTTGGGGTGAGTTCTAGTTCCATCGAATCGATTTGGTCTAGGTCCTCCCGTGATTTTAGTTACGCCAACAAGGTAGTGTGATTAACAACCTTCCTTTCATACCCTCAACACCACTCTTCTGCCCAAATATGCAAACGACAAAACCTTCTTACGCCAGTGAATGGTCATCGGGCTGTTCTGCTCCAACCAATCCATACCTATAATCATATCATATCCACTTAGTGCTAGAACCTTCAGGGTTGTTTTGAACTTGACCCCTTGCACTTGCCATTGACAATCAGAGAGTTCCCTTGAACATATCAGGGTATTACCATTAGCAACTCTGACCTTCAGTTCTTGTGGAGAATTTTGCACACCTTGCAACTGATCTGCTAACTCCTTCCTCACAAAGCTATGGGTGCTTCCCGAGTCAATCAAAATATAAGCCTCAAGTCCTTGGATTAAACCAGTGAACCTTACTGTTCTGGGCATGTCTGAACCATCCACAGCTGCTAAGGATATTGCTGAAACCTCTTCTTCTTGCGTCACTTCTTCTGTTGTTTCAACCTCCAATTCTGGTTCTTGTATCAATTCCCAAAGTTCCTGAACAACATGCAATTGGACCATTGGTCCACATCGATGTTCCCTACTCCATTTTTCTCCACATGTGTGACATAGTCCCTTAGCCCTTCGATAAGCATGGAGCGCAGCCACCTTGTCGTCTAGTCCATGCCCTCGAGCTCCCTCTCCACCTCTCCGATCATCTGTTCTATTGCTATTGCTCATATACCCCGGAGCTCTTCCTGGTGGCACAGGTAATGTTGTTCTTATCGAAGGCCTTCCTCCAGGTGAAAATTCAGGTCGTCTTGGTTCACGCCTCATGGTCTCTAGGACCTCTTCTTGTAAGCAAGCCAAAGAGACTGCTGTATCTAAATCCTTGGGCTGGTGTAAAATCACTGCTGCTCTGATCTCATTTCTTAACCCATCTGTAAACTGTGTTACAAAGAACATAGGATCCCAGGGATGATGTGCTAACAAATTATGCATACATTCATTGAACTTCTCAGCAAATTCCATCACTGTCCCACTCTGTCGAAGACGGTTAAAACTCCTAAGCTGTTGCTGGAATTCTTCCCATCCGAACCGCTGACAAACGGCCTCAACGAACTCCTCCCAACTATCACATTTTGTATGTGTTTGTGTAGACTGTAGCCACAGCACTGCATTTCCTCCAAAATGCATGGTGGCTAAGCTGACCCATAACTCCGGCCGTGTAGAGCACACCCTAAAGTACACTTCGCTTTTCAACTTCTAGGCCCTCGGGTTTTCGCCATTGAACTGGGGAAAGTCCAATTTTGGTGGCATCGGGTGCTGATAATATCCTCCTGATGGTCGTCCGTTCCATTCCCCCTGATCAATTGAAGACAAAGGCTGTGGGTGTAAACTAGACATCATATTACCTTGTGGTAAATCAGAAACGGGATTTTCCTTGTCCCTTCCTTCCCCTTTGGGTCGCAAGTGCCACTACTACAGAAATGCTAATATGGACGCCTGATCACAGACGGTTCATCGAAACCGCTCAGATAAACACAATCTCGACGGTTTTTGTTACCCACCGCTGCGTGTTATTCTCCGCGCTAAAACCGCTCAGGAAGATGTCATATCACGAGCGGTTCATGTTTGGAACCGTCAGGATACTTCACGCACGGTTCCAAACATGAACCGTCTGTGATATTACACAATATCACGAGCGATTTGTTTTAGAACCATCGTGATACTTCACGACGGTTCCAAACATGAACCGCTCGTGATATTGCCCAATATCACGAGGCGGGTTTTGTTAAAACCGTCCGTGATAATTAACTCACCACGACGATATATATAGCTCCGCCTCCCGCCAAAACAGATATAGTCTTCTTGATCTCCATATCTCTAGGCGCCACGATAGGTCCATCGCCGCCTGCGTGCGGTTTGAGTACATCGCCTCACCTCACCGAGCCGCCCGGTCCATTTCGGTTGTATATTGTCGCCGAGGAGCTTGCCGCCGCCTGCTTCACCGATCGACGACCCACCGCGCCTTTGGACCTTCCCGACTTTCATTGACACCTTCCTCGTGATCGAGGTGAGATATCAAGCATAAGTATCCTTTAATTTGAGTAGTTTCAGCGCACGCCAAATCGCTAGTTTCAGCGCCCATGGGACATCGTCGTCGGTTACGCCTCAAAGTAGACCTTAGCGCCGAGA
Organism: Phyllostachys edulis; assembly: GCA_036346405.1. Lineage (NCBI taxonomy): Eukaryota > Viridiplantae > Streptophyta > Magnoliopsida > Poales > Poaceae > Phyllostachys > Phyllostachys edulis. Next base: position 101,965,715 of record CM070550.1, read on the forward strand.
GCCACGACTATATAGCAATGCGATGTCACCCTAAGCCCAGCTTTGAGCTTCAAATTAATTAATCCTACTGCTTTTAATCATTTAGTTAATAAACTAACGAGTCTATGACATGTGGGATCGCCATAGATTTTATAAATAAAATCATGAAATAAAAATGAGTCAGCGACAAGTAGGGCCCACATGTAAGTTAATAAAATCCAAAAAATGAAAAATGAAAAAATCATAATTAAGCCTCGGAAAATACGCTTTGAAAGTCATCACCCTTTTATTTATTTTCGGGGTTTTCAATACGAACCATGTGATGGACCGGTCGGATGTACACCGAGAACCGTGTGAGTGAAGAGTACATTAATGGCGTGTTCTTTTACAAGAGCCGCCGAGGAGGATATGTTGAATAAGGGGCGGAATATATGTATCGTCCATGCATTGATCGCGAGAATCAAGATGTTTAACAACCGAGCGCAGATCGAAGCACACTTGATTCAAGGGGTTTCAAAAGGGTTATACATGTTGGACCACCACGGTGAAGAGCATATTATACAGAAGTCAACGATATGCATATTATACAGAAGTCAACGATATGCCGCCAATGTCGATTGTGGTTCGATTCGGATAGGCCGCACGATGACAATCTAGATCGGATGCTTCATGATGCGTAAGGAACTGTGATGAGAGGGAGTATGTTCAATTCCGGGCGTGATGGAGGACTCAGAGAAACCTTTGTTCCTGCCGCAAGTCGGAATACACAAGGTTGTCATCCGTGCTTAAACCGCTGAAATTGAAGGCAAGCAACGGTTGGTCCGACAAGAGTTTCACTTGAGTGTTAGGTCTCTTAGCGGACATGCTTCCTGAGGGAAATGAGTTTCCCAAAACCACCTACAAAGCCAAAAGGTTCTTTGTCCATTGGGAATGGAAGTAGAAAGAATACATGCATGTCCGAACGATCAGTATCCTCTACCGTAACGAGTATACAAACATGCATGTATGTCCGTGTGCAACGATCCCGATACAAGCGTAAGAAGCAATCGATGACGACGAGGAATCGAGGTGAAGAAAGGACCTCTGCTAAGGTGGCGTGGTATCTTCTGTAATTCCCGCTTGAAGCGGTTTTGCGAACCCAAAGAATGCAAAAGCTGCAGATTGGCACTCGGAGGAGCGTAAGAATGACGGAAAGTTAAGACACCTGCCGATTCCGCCCGGTGGAGAAACATCGATAGGAGGTTTGCGACTTGGTGCGAAACCGAGGAATATAAGGTTTGGATTGAGTACAGATGGAATGAATCCTTTCGGTAATATGAGCAATGACATAGCACTTGGCCCGTGACGCTCAGATCTACAACCTTCCTCCTTGGTTGTGTATGAAGCGGAAGTATATTTTGTTGTCGATACTTATCCAAGGGCCAAGCAACCCAGGGAATGATATTGATGTGTACCTAGCACCATTGATGGAAGATCTAAAAATACCGTGGATTGAAGGGGTGCAGTATGGGATGCGTACAACGAGAGAACTTCACTTTACGCTCCTTGTTGTTCTCGCACCATAAATGATTATCCCGCCTTGCTAATATGTCGGGCGAGTACAAAGGGGCCAAAGCACATACTCACCGCTTAGATGATACCCAGAGTGTGTGGCTGAATCACTCACAAGAAAACCGTGTACATGCGTCATCGTAGGTTCCTTCGAGGGCTCACCCATACCGCAGATGAAGAAACAATTGACGGAGAGAAGGAGGACAATTCACTCCAAGGCATTTAAGCGGAAAAGAGGTCTATGATATGGTTAAGGATTTAGATGTTGTGCTTGGAAAGGGATGTAAATCGAGGACAAGTAAGAAGAACATGTGGAAGAAGAGATCAATATTTTGAGACTTACCTTATTGGGAGCACCTAGAAGTTCGCCAACGCATCGACGCGTCATGCATGTAGAAAAGAATGTATGTGATGACTTGATTGGTCTCTTCTTGAACATTCGTGACAAAACAAAAGATGGTGTCAACGCACGGCTTGACTTGGTTGATATGGACATCGGACTGAGTTAGCACCAACAAGGACCGATAAAGGACGAACGTACCTTCCCCGCTTGTTACACTCTGTCCAAGGCCGAGAGAACCGAATCGTCTTGGTGCTTGCATGGCGTGAAAGTTCCGTCCGGTTACTTCGCCAACATGAAGAAACTTGTTTCGATAAAAGATTTGAAGTTAATTGGCATGAAGTCTCATGATTGTCATGTGTTGATGACACAAATGCTCCTGTTGTAATTAGAAGTATTTTGCCGATCAAGGTCCGAGAGACAATCATGAGGCGTGTTATTTTTTAACACAATTGCTCGAAGGTCATCGATCTCGAAGGACTAGATGCTCTGCAGACGAGGTGGTGACGACACTATGTGATCTTGAGATGTATTTCCCTCCGTCGTTTTTCGATATCATGGTCCATCTCATTGTTTATATTGTGAGGAGATAAAGATGTGCGGGCCCGTGTTCCTCGTAGCATGTACCCGCTCGAGAGGTTCATGGGAATTCTCAAGTCATATGTACGAAATCGATCTCGGCGAGGGCGATCGTCGAAGGTTATGCAACCAAGAGGTCATTGAGTTCGCCCGATTACATGGCTCAGTCGAACCGATAGGTGTGCCTCGATCTCGCCATGAGGGAGGCTCGAGGGTATCGGGACCATCGGAAGGAAAGCAATCACTCCAAATATGGATGCGTATGCTCAAGCCCATTTCACTGCCTTGCAACACATGACCAAGTGTCCTCAGATATCGACCAAAGACAAGGACGTGCTTCGGCAACAGAATCCGCTGCGGCCAGATGTTTGGATCACGAGACAACACAACAGACGGTTCAACCAATGGTTGAAGGAGCGACTTGCTAGGAGCTTGTCAAGTGATATGCTGACATGGTTGGCAAAAGGGCCAACATTTACAGTTGTAACATGGCGAGGATACGACATAAATGGGTACACATTCTATACGCAGGTTCAGGATATAAAAAGCACTAACCAGAACAGCGGTGTCCGTGATAGATGCATTCAAGACTGATGGGTGAGGAGCTCCTACTATGGGCAAATAGAGGAGATATGGGAGCTCGACTCGTGCTTTTCAAGATCCCCTATTTGGTGCCGTTGGGTCCATCTCCCACAGTGAAGGTCGACAAGTGCGGGCGTCACTACCGTGGACCTCGAACGTGTCGGATACAAAGACGAACCGCTCAGATCAAGCAACCAAGTTGTTCAAGTCTTCTATGTTACCGACCGGCAAATAAGAAGCGCCACGTAGTTCTTCATGGAAAAAGGAGGATTGTCGGAGTTGAGAATGTAGTGGGCGAGGAAGAATACAATCAATTTGACGAGTTGCCTCCTTTCGAAAACGGCATAAGGGTCGAGGAAGAAGAACATGACTAAACTAGCTACATACGCGTCGATCATCATGAAGGGCTAATTTTTAAAGATTAATTGAACAATGTGTGTATATGTACTATATACATTCTGATGATCATGGTTAATTTTAGTTCATTTGAGTTAATTAATTGAGATTTGTACTGTGAAATGGATGTGATTGTTTCTCAAATGAATGTGAATTGGATGTATATACATGTACTTGTTGTCTTTTTTGCTTGTTTCAGAGGGCATGGCTAGCATTTCCTGAGGCTAGCCAATAAACAGAACGATCTAGATATTAACCAATACAAAATAATATCACGACGGTTTGAACTACGCATCGTCTCACATGTGTATCACGAGCGGTTGTTTATCAAATCCGCTGCATGCTACATATATATCACGAGCGGTTGTTTATTAACACCGCTCGTGATACATCATATATCACGCACGGTTCTAACTTAGAACCGCTCGTAGCATACACTATCACGCATGGTTCTAAATTAGAACCGTCGTGATAAATCATATATCACGCAGCGGTTGTTTATTAAAACCGCTCAGGATTCATCAATATCACGAGCGGTTGTTTATTAAAACCGTCAGGATATCACATATATCAGAGCGGTTCTAAGTTAGAACCGGCTGTGATAGTGTGTATCACAGACGGTTCTAATTTAGAACCGTCTGTGATGTCCATCCCTATTTACATTCGGACTCTAGCTAGGGTTTGCCGCGCCCGCCACTCTCAAACGATTAAGTTTCTCAACTCCTCTCGCTCCCTCCTCCCCCGAGCCCGTCGCCACCGTCCTCGACGCCGCCTCCTCGAGCCCGGCGCTACTCCTCCCGATCCGTGCCGACGCCTCCTCCTCCAAATGCGCCTCCCCGAGCCCGCCGAGCCTCCTCCTACAGCCCGCCGAGCCCGCCGCCTCCTCCCCTCCCCCGAGCCCGGCGCGCCTCCCCTTCGACGCCGCCCTGCTGCTCCGGTACTGCTCCCTGCTCGTCCTTCTCCTCGACGCCCAAAGGTAACCAATGCCGAAGTTACCGATCGACCCCATGCCCTTTTCCTAACTATTTCTATCAATAATCTGTCATGGTCCTTCATGATAATTGTACTTGTTTTAGGAATTTGTATTTGTTCTAGTCGATTATTCATATGGTATTTGTTTTGATATCGCTCTCGAATACATTGCAATGTGGTGTGTTGGGCTTGAGATGAATGCTCTGTGATGATAATAGTCTTGTATTGAAATTGTTTTGATAATCGGGTTTGTACTTGAGCTCTAATTGGAATGCTTACTCTACATCGATAGCAATATCAAAATGTTAAATCTTAGCTTTATGCTGATTTCATTTGTTCACATGATGTTCTATTTCTTGTGAAGATGTCTTCCGCTCATTCGAGTCGGTCAGCCGCCATGTGTCTCGATGATGCACCATCCTCTGGAACAATATCCAACCGCGGTAGAAGAAGAGGAATATCGAAAAGGCCCACGGCCGATTTACCATCACGGAGGTCGATCGATGCCGGGACCCTATCAATCCTCGCCGAGTAGCGGCCGCATTCCGGAGAATGGTGGAATAGTTGCACGAACAGTCAAGATCACCTACGATGCGTGGAAGGTGGTGCCCGACCATTGAAAACTCGTCTTGACGGAAATTCTTGCATCGTTCGAGATCCCGTAGAACTCTTGGACTCAGTGCGACGACACGCTGCTGTTACAAGCGTGCAAAGCGTGGAAGAACTTCAAGAGCACGCTTGTCAAGAACTACGTGGAGAAGGATCTGAAGCCGCCCTTCCACAAGTATCTATTATTGGAAGAGTCTGGCCGAAGTTTGTGGCGAAGAAGACGACAGATGAATTTAAGAGTGAAAGTCGCGGCGCTGCACGGCCCTCCAGCAAAAACAAGCACCCCACGACTCGGCACGATCACTGGTATGCGGGTAAAGCCCGATATGGAGGGATCAGAACAGCGAAAAGCGGTTTGAATCTCTCCTGCTATTTCGAGATCACCGATGTCTTGCTACCGACAAAGGTTATTTGCGAGGTTAGCTATTCGCCTCTGGGAAGTGTACTTTCCAAACCCGAAGACCGTGAAGTGTCCCAACGCTGGTAAGATATCGAACTACCTAGTTTGTAATTACTCCATAACTTCATAGGAAGTGAAATGACATGTCGGGCTATATTGCGATAATCTTTGAGTGCACAATCTTCCCAAGGCTCATTCCAGCAGATAGGGAGAAGATATACTCTCTGCGGCCCTAGGAAACAATGAGCATCCGGTCGCACGAGAGGCGCCGGTGTTTTTGTTACATGGGAACAATGGTTCCAAGCGACAGAGGATCGCATCGAGTAGGAGGAGAGCCAAAGCCGAGCACGATGCAAAGCTACGAGAGGATCTTCGTGCATCCTCGAGATGAGCTCACCGAAAAAATCAGAGCGAGGTCGGTGAAAAGTCACCAATCCTTTGAGGAAAGGATTCGTATGCGTCGAGCAAAAGCAACAAGAGACTTTTGAGGAAAGGATTAGGGATTGCAAATGCCAAGTCGGTTGGAAGCCCTCGCCCTACTATACCGCTAGCTAGCCCCCCAAACATCCGAGTAGTAGTGGCGTCAACCCTAACCCTACCACAATAGGTGATGACAGATTTTCGTCGATGACATCCGTAATAATTATTATCTCTGAATGCTCAATCCATTCATAAGCTCGTTGGAGTAGCTAATTTTGTACCGTTATGTACGTGGGTGGCTACGGCGCAAGCTCCAAGTGAGATATGTCTCTGTTGCCCTAGATGTTTGCTTGGGGCGGTGTATCCATCCATGATCGGAGCTTTGGTGCACGGTGCAAATCTAGCTCGGGTTTCGCAAAAGTGAATGTGGGCGGTGTTTGTGCCAATTTCGAGGCCGTCCCGCTAAAAATTCCCCAAACGATGAGGTCATGACTCTAGGGCAAGCCGTTGGAACATTCATCCAAAGGCCCAAGGAGGACATCTGCTCGAGCTACTGCTCGGTGTCAACTTCACAGAATGTCTCAGAACGGCATCAAGTCCACGGACTTGATCGCACCGGCTACTCCTTGACATGGCAAGGGCCCGCTGCATCACATGCATCTACACCTCGTGCTCGATCGACTCTTGTGAAGTCGACCTATACAAAGCGAGGCAGCAAGGGCAAGGGCAAATCGAAGACGATCGAGTCTTCTCCTGATATCCCCTTCTTGCCGTTGGCCCGAAAATACAAGCCAGGCGAGCCGTTGCTCGAGAAGTTAGACAGCCCTACCCTAGGACTGGATTGCACGGAATTGCATGCATGGTACATGGAACAGTCCAACAAGCCGGTTGATCAACGATGCTCGGGTGTCACCGTCAAGTTCAAGGAGCATCATTTTAACCACGTGTATCAAGACGCTGTCTTCACGGTGACCTTCGACGACTTGTTCTGTCTCTTCAACCTCGACGAGCTCGACGTCTCAATCATACGATGCTGGACACTGTAAGTGTGTACAATCACGGTCAATGTTCGTGTAATATTGATAAATGTTATATATAACTCCTAGCTTTTGTATAATAGATACATGATCTGTGAAGCCGAAAGAAGGAAATCACCGGTAGGTTTCCTCGACCCACACGTTGTCTCCGAGCAAAGCATCACGGCGAATGCAACATTTGTCGAGAATTACGTTATAGATTTTTTCATGGCTCACCGCAACAAGGAATTCATACTTTTGCCCTACAACCAGAAGTAAGTAGTGTTGCACTACTGGCTATACTTAATGTTGATTTGTACTTTATAAGCAACACGAACTTAGGTTTAATGACCATGCTGACATACCTGTGTAGGTTCCATTGGATTCTAATTGTAATTATACCAAAACAGAAATACGTAATATACCTAGATTCCCTACAGAGGGCCACCACAACTTCACACTATCCGGAGTTTAATCATCGTAAACACATTTCCTCCATAGAAACTCTATTGTAGTCTTTCCTTCCTTTGCAATGGCTAAGGCTAACTTCTTGGAGTCACGTAGGGTGTTCGACGTGTTACATGCTAGAGGATGGAATATCAAGGGAAGGACGCTGCAACATGATCAAACATTCCGTGTACTTGCTAGCTAGTACACATTAATCCTATATAACACTTCGTAGCAATGCCTCTTGAACTAACCAATTCTATTTTTGCAAAGCCACCGGCGATCGGCGGGCATAACGTCTGTGGATACTATGTTTGCCACAACATGCAACTACTCGTCGGTTCCGCGATCACCAATGATCCTCAGGTTTGTCAATCTTTCAACAATTATTTCATATATACTTACCAATTTATATAAGCCCGAATTTAACCTTCATATCGACAGGTTGCAAACATCGCTGAAACTGCGTTGGAACAGAGCGAGCTCATAAAAATTCGATCACACCTTGCGGCATTCCTGAACAGACAGGTCATAAATCCAAATGGGAGTTTCCACAGTGTAGCAGATTGAACTTGATTGAGATAGATTGAACATAATGGTACATGTGTGTAAATTAATGTACATTAATGGTTAATTTTAGTTAATTGATTTGTGAATTGGATGTGTGCTTGTTTCGAAATGAATGCAATTTTGATGTGCTTCGAAATGAATGAGAATTGGATGTGCTTGTTTCAGAGGGCATGGCTAGCATTTCTGAGGCTAGCCAATAAATGTAAATAGATTAAGCAATGCAAAGACTACCACGAGGCGGTGCAGAGATGAAACCGTCAGTGATAGTCGACTACCACGAGCGATGCAGATATGAAACCGCTCGTGATAGTGAACTATCACGCACGGTTTCATATACGCATCGTCTGTAGTAGTCTATATCACGCACGGTTTTATCTACGGACCGTGCGTGGTAGTCGAATATCACGCACGGTTTTATCTACGGACCGTGCAGTGGTAATCGATCATCACGACGGTTTTATCTACGGACCGCTGCGTGGTAGTCGAATATCACGCACGGTTTTATCTACGCATCGTCGTGGTAGTCGATCATCACGCACGGTTTTATCTACGCATGCGTGGTAGTGATCTATCACGCAGCGGTTGCATCTGAGGCACCGCCTGCGTGATAGTATATTACTGAGGTTCGAGAACCGCTCTGTGATGACCATTAGCATTATCGACCCATAAACTCGCACGGCTCACGGAACCGCTCGTGATGGCGTTACGAACCGCCTGTAAAGGCCTTTTTCGTAGTAGTGTGCTCGAGGGTAATAGCGGTGGTAGCACCGTCGTCTTTGAACCCTCCCTTGCCATCTGCTCGACCTGATCTCGCAGCTCTCCAACCTCACTGCGCAGATCCTTCACCGTTTCAATCATCATGGGTTTCCAATCCTTCAATTCTAGAACCGCGGGCTTGATCTCCGCTACTGATTCCATCAGGGTTTGTATATTGTTACTCGCTACCAGATAACTTCGGGTAAGCGCTGCGAGTTCTTGCTCCATGGCCATCGATCTTTCTTGTGCTCTCGTTTGATATCTTGGTCTCTCCAGATTGCCCACCCGCGCGAGGATCTCGGCTCTGATATATACTAAGTGTTATGTACCCAAGTATATTTCAAGTCTCTCGGAAATAGGTAGTAAGTATCAAACACCAGTAATCAATCTGGGTACAGAAAGAGGGAGGATTGAGAAGATATCTGGGGCAGAAGGAAGAAGGTAGTTGAGAAGAAGGGGAAAGTTTAGCCGTCTTTACATTCGTTGCCTCCTTCAGACTAGGTAAACACTATTTATAGTTACGACAATATACCCTGTCCCTGAATACCTCTCCTGCTTGTTCCGGCCCTCAGTTAAACGGCCCAGTCGGATCCTGCGTATCTCATGTTGGGCTTAACACTCCTCTGGCTCCTCTTGTTGCCGAGCTGCACTTCCTGCTCCGCTTTGCTGCCGAGCTGCACTTCCTGCTGTCCCTGAGTAGAGACCGTGACAGTCCCCTTCCCATCCCATACCATCCTCGCCACCACCCTCCCATCGCCGCCGCCCGCCAAGACGTGCACCCTACCGTCCTCCCCCGCCGTCACCCACTCCTCCCCGCCTGCGCCGTTGCCGTAGTCTAGGCCCCTGACCGGCCCGACGTGGAACCCCACGCCGCTTGGAACGGCTATTGCTGAGTCAGCATTGAAGGAGGAGGGGAGGAGGCAGAGGGGGGGGGCCAGAGGAAGTGGCCGCAGCGAGGACGAAGGGGGAGCAGCGAAGGGCGGTGGCGCACGAGGGGAGCAGGAGGGAGGCGAGGGAGGAGGAGGTGGAGGTGGGAGGAGGATGGGGTGGTGGGGATCGATTGGCGGCTGTGAGAACTGAGAAGGGGTCAAGGCGATGCGAGACTGCGGCTTGCGAGGAGGCTGAATGGGCTGCAAGCCAGCGACTGGACCGCGGCGGGCTTCTTCAGATTGGGCCGATTTTTTCAGGCCCAGATTGTAATTCTACCGGGAGGCCAGCAGAACCGATTTTGCCGAAAAGAAAAACACTGGGCTAGTAGCGCACGGTGCCAGATTTTGCCAGTACCGAAGCGAGTAGGGGACCCCCGACCCGACCCCCGTTGCGCGAACGGCTCCACTCCACTGGTTTGTGGCTTCCGCCGCGCGTGCCGACGCGTCGGCTCGCGCTCGCGCGTCTTCGTCAACCACCGCGCGCGGGCTCTGCCATCCAAGAGAGGCGTCCGTGACGGCGCGCGCAGGCACGGGTGTGGCCCCCCGCTTCCGCAGACTCGCGACGTCGCGCACACGTCCCCCAACCGTCCGCGCGGGCTGGGCCTTACGCAGACCGCGCCGCCGTTGCTCCAACTCTCCCGCCGCGCGTCTTGTGCAATCAGCCAGATAAATCAAACATAAGATTAACTGCTAGCACGTTCATCACCGCAACCCGTCCTTTGCATCGTCAACTCGCGTGACGAATGCTAAAACTGCACCCTCGTTGGTGAATCAAGGAGCAATTTTGGTGGTACGTGGCCAGCCATGTCGGCACTACCACTCCACTGCCAATGCCCTGAAAAGCGCTCGACGAAATGCCCAAAGGCAACAGTAGTTGCCTGCGGGACCGTCCCCTTGCGCGGTTGCGCCAACCCTGATCGATCTCTTCTCCCCATTCACAAATCATGCGCGAGCCACACGTGAATCTTCTCGCGCCCTAGCTTAGGCGTCCTTGCACGACCTGCCCGCCGGGGCCGGCTGCAGCGCACTTGTCTTGAAAGCGGCTGCAGGCGGGCCCTCGCAACACGGCAGGCGAGCGTACGTACTGCCGCCCTGAATCTTTTGCCGACTGCCTTGTCCTAGCAACCTAACTTGTGCATAACCACATGCGCGCGCGCACACACACGCAGTTAATTTGGCGAAGCATCAAGAGCTCGCTCCTGCCCGCTGCCGAGAGCACTAACACACTCTGTACTGGAGGGCTTTACGCCGCCCAAAGTGACCCAACAGGACGGGCCCAGGATGGCAGAATCGATCGCCGGTGGCTTTGGAGATTATGCAGTACGTAGGCCTAGGAGAAATGGAGAATCTTCCTCTCAAAAAAAAAAATGTAGAAAGGGAGAATCAAATGGCAATCATGGCCGGAGAAGCTACCCCCAAAGTTTGGACACCTTTAACTCATGGCATTTGGAGACACAGCTCACAACTGAGCTTGTAATTTTTAGCTTCGATCATGAGGGCCAGCCACCCGGGCAGAGAGATAGAACATGCGCTCGACATATTGATCCCTTTCTCACATAGTGGATAAGATCCCTAGTGCCTTTTAGGCCACTCCACATTGGAAAGGTCTCTGTAATTCCCAGAGTTTGAACTTTTCAGTATAACAGTACTGCTGTACCTGTAAAATTAGGTGACTAGCGACTACCCTAGCTTGGGACAGTATCTATGTAGAATTCTTTCATCTCTCTGTGCGTGTGATACCAGATACCAGGCACATCTTAATTGACAGTTAATTAATGCAGTTCTGTAAGGAAATGAACATTTTTTTATACATAATTAACCAACTGATCATATGTACAACCCCATACAATATTACTGCTGTAGTGCTATATACTCCCTCCGTTCTTTTTTACTTGATGTTTTTGACTTTTTGCGGTCTTCGAGATGCGATTTTAACCATTACTTTTTATAACTTTACATTAAGATGTAGTAATAAAATTATAATATTATGATAGTATTTTTAACGACAAATCTAATGATATAATTTTTATGTAGTCAATCTAGATAGTTTTAAATCTATTGGTAGCCAAACTTTAGAAAGTTTGATCACATGGATTCTAGGAAGTTAAGTAAAAAAGAATAGAGGGAGTATAATTTAGTGGACAACATACACGGATACACCAAGTAACATAAGGCTAGCTGGCTATATGCATGGTATATAGATTTTATTTCTCTTTCGGGTTAATTTAGTGCGACTTTCTAAGTAACTCTAAGAACGGAGATACTATATATGACAACAGAATATGCCGCCAGCGGAGGATCAGGCTAGCTTATGAAATGGTACTCACTCTGATGGTTTGCCCTAGTTCAGCGAGGAAGACATACTAGTCAAGTTCTCCTATTCATGCTATGACGCGCCATATATATATATTTGGTTCAAAGTACGAATCTATGACAACTTATCATTGTAATTTACTGATAACGACAAAATGTTCTAATTCAAAATTCTGTACCGTAGTAGTACTATATATAGAACGGTATGTATGATGAAATTTCCAAATAAATGTACTATCATCTCGGTCCAAAAAGATTATACTATCGCATATATAGGACCATCCTATGCATATCAACCTGATCTCAATCTTACGTGTGTGAACCTTCACCTGCATATATACAATTTAGTAAAACACACATACATATATGTTAGCCATGCGTGATATATAGGGAAGATCGATTAAGATACATGACAAATATTATACGGTAGCAGCTGGTCATAATTCAAGGGTACGTACACTCCAACAACAAACAACACCAGCAACTTAACGACAGCAACGACGGGGTAAACACAAAACGCGCATGCAATAATTATATATGCATAACGGATGATGAGCTGATAAGTGATCCGATCGATACTCCCAGCAGGCTACTACACCATGCATCGACCTAGCCGCTGCGCTCCATCTGCTTGAAGATGTCGAAGCTCTCAATGACTTGCTCGTTGGATCTCTCCTGCAAGTACATATAGACCGGTCATGTCAGGCATGTATGATATACATATACAAGTCATCAACACAATAATAGTTAGCTCTTTACAAATTATAATAGCTCAAGCTAGAGATGCCTCTAGATTTATTTATGTATGCTTGGCTATTTACCTGCGGACCAGGCACTACTCTAGACTCCTGGTTGCTGTTGGAAGTAGAAACAGTTGACGAACAGCGAGGGTCGCACTTCGCCCACTGCATGCAGTCAACCATAGCAAATTAGTTAGTAGCTGCTGAACAACTTATAGAGAAGTATGTTATCTGTAGGGGCAGCTTGAGCATCTTACGTTCTTGGCAGCCATGCTGAAGGCCTCCCTGTGAGGGATATCCGGCTTCGCAGCTTTGATACGCTGTATTTCCTCCCTGCCACATATGCAAGCGTTTGTTTCACACGATTATGAGGCGTTGATTTGTTAGATATTTGATTTTAAAAAAAATAAAGAAAGCAAGGTATTTAGATGCAATGGTTGCATATTGTGGATTAATGTCGTCAGACAGCTAGCTATATCGTTTTCAGTTGATTGGTCGGCCCACCATTCTTCCTAGGTTTCCCCATTTTCCTTCTGGTTGATCATAATAAATTAGTATCTTACTTATACGGCACTGAAACGTAAACTTTAATTGATATAGAGCACACGTGCAGAAACTGGGAGTCTTCATTTTTGTCTTAAATCTCTATAGTTTCTCTCCTGCAGTCTTCAGCTTATTTGTGTATAACACTACTCTTATTTAGTTACTTTTAGTCAAATACTCACATTGGTTGCACTATCGAGCTGCTAGCAATGGGATTAAAATTAAAGCTTTTAGATTTCAACTAATTAATGGAAGGGTCAGTTTAACTCAAAATAATTGGATACAATATCAAGTAAACGAATCCAAATAAAACATTTTCGGATTAACAAAGCAGAAACAATTAAGTATCTATATCACATTTTTACACTAAAATTCACAGTTTAACACTTGACTTTTGGAAACAATATTATCATTTAGAAAGCACACGCAAGTATAAAAAATTCAAAGTACTACCATGTACAAAACTACTGTAATTTCTCTGTGTACTGTACGCATCTTCCAAGAAAAATCTCTACTATGGAAGGTACAAATTTTATTAGAACATCATTCGTTGTTCACAATGATCAACATGTCTTTGTTGTACGCCATTTTTTTTTGGAGAAGTATCCTTTGTGGTTTTTCTTTAACGATGAACCAAAAAAACTCCTATTATAATATTAAAAAATTACGAAACTCATTAGCTCTTTTATATAGTGGAACAAAAAAGTTAATAACCTAGGAAATATGTAGCAATTATATCTCTGATATATATAGATTGACATAGAAATGGATGTGTCATTTTTTGCAACTTAATATGTTGGATATATGACAAAGAAAAGGTACAAATACATGTAGTTTTTAGTTGAGCTTTACTCTTTTGTAATTCAATGATATATTTTTCTGCAGCAAAATTAACTTACGTTACTAACTGTATGTTGTCATATGTTTATTTAGACAGTTCTTGATGAGATACTACTTACTAAACTGTCCGAATAGATATGTATAGCTATTGTTGTATATGGAATAATTTCAATATGATCTTATGTCTCAGTTATATAAAACAGAGAAGATAGATAGGGGTTAACGCAAACCCACTAAAACAAAACAAAGATCATTGGTAAAAAAAAAAGAGAAAAGTAGCTACAACATTGTACCAACACCTTCCATATATCCATACATATGAGAATTAGACGATCATGTGCTGAATTACTTTCGAAATCTTGATGAATGTATCTATTATATTGGCCGAATCTTTGATAGTTATATCATGCAATGGTTCTGCATTGTTTGTTTCAAGCGGAAGAAACATGTGTGAATATGCATGCAGTTTATAAATTGATTAATATATACTGTGGTCTAAAATCCGTGCCAAATCCAGTTGAAATAAAGTCATCAACTGTTTCTTGCTTGTTTCCTAAAAGGGTGTGAACTAATGCCAGATTTGAGCTCAGGCAAAACTTGTTTTGAAACTGGCCGGAAATTGACAAGAAAATTGCTAGTTTTGTTAAAACATGGCTAATACACTAGATAAGTTAGGAAAGATCAATATGAACAGTTGATAAAAATCGGTGAAATTTAGCAATAACAAGTACCCAATTTAACTCGGCGCAAATTGTTCAAAAAATACTTTGCAAGAGCAATTTTTTGTGTAGCCAGCGTCTGTTCTAAATAAAAAAATCGGTAGCACATGCAACAATTCCTTCAAAGTTGACGAGAAAAAGAGAGGACATATATCCCCTCAAAGAAAAGGAAAAAAATATACACAGTTTAGTGCCAGTCTGGCTAATTACATGATGCAAAATGGGGGTATATGCATGTATGCATCAGTACATACATCACAATTGAAGTCATCACAAGACTACACGAAGTATGCTTTTTCTATAAAAATAAAATAAAATACCGCTGAAGACAGACAAGATCATGGACTAAGGTTTAGCTAGGTTCTATATGTACTCAAGTGTTTATTTATACTTGGTTGACCAACATAAACGACTATTAATGTTATACTCCGATAACCCTCCATATGTGCAGCAGCCTTCAGATCGGATTAGAGTTGCGAGATACGACACGACTGTGCACAATATCAAGAATAAAGTAGATGAATCTTATAGAGAAAACTGAAATAACGACACCGAAAAAATCACAACAAGAGAGAAAGATTTGGCGAAGCCGACCGCTCTCTCACAACTCTCTCGGACCTTTTAGTACTCTAGGATCCTTGTCCTATACAAAAATCTTGTGCTAAAAAATATCTTTACTTTGGATGGGTTGGTTTGTCATTTGTGTTCTCCATTACCACCCATCATGACTCTATATAGTACCCTCTAGTTCTCCTCCAAAGAGAAGTTGGAATCCTAATCCTATTAGAATTCATATAGGAATACTTCTAACCTTGATTAGAATATGAGTCATCATACCCAACAGTTAATTTATCACACACTTATATGATAGGCTTCTATATATTTTACTGATGTGTCCACATTTACAAGTAATATAAATGCCCTAGCTTGTGACGAACAAAAGGGGTAAATTTCTGAGAAAAGATCCCTTTTAATCAAACTTGAACTCTCCTTTTTTTTTAGCAAAACAGATAATCAAACTTGAACTTGCTTCAAAATCTGGGCAGATCTCATTAAATTCATTGTATATTAAAAAAATAGCGAACCCCCATCACCAAAAACATCAGATCACATAAACAATATGAGATCACATGTAGACTATTAGGGGTAATGTTTTTGAGCAAAATAAAAGCAAAAGAAGAAATGTTTTGTCACCTCATGAAGCGATTGTAAGCAGATGGGAGGCGGTGTTTCTTCTCTGGGGCTACAATCAAAGAACCAAAAATATTGATCAGAGAAAACAGGGGACATTTACTCATCTAATTTGTTCATCAACAAAAAGAAAGTGTACTGAAAGAAATAAAATAGAAAGAAAGAAGTCTTGTTACACCAGCAAACAAGCAAGAAAGGAAAGGAAGGAAGAAAAAAAGAAAGAAAGAAAGAGTTGATGTAGTTTCTTGCTACTTACGCTTGACAACAAAGGGTGCTCTGGGGCTGGCATCACTTGATGTCGGCGAGGCCAGCGGCAGCGGTTGGTTCCTCCTGCAGTCATTGCAGGGTCCCTAACACCAAGAAATGGCCACAAAAGAATCAAGGTTAGGTCCCAGCGTTTCAAGATCTCACAATGTTAGACATGTAGCCATGTACGATGATGGTAAAATCATTTCCTAGTAACCATTTCCAGATCTCCTTGGGTCGTCAAAACTGGTAATGAATGCCTATCTTTCCAAAAGATGAGTTATGGGAACCATGAATGCCACAGCAGAGCTGCTGCTATGCTAGCTGCATGCTGCCTTAAAAAAGATCAACTGGCTTTTGCAGCGATGAGGGCTTTCCCAGGCCACAGATGAGCAAAAGAAATCTTTTGTAGTCCAGCGTTGTTTAATCTTGCCTTGCAAACAGTACTTTTGAGTAGTTCAATAAAGCAGAGAGAGAGAGAGAGACCAAACAAAGTAAAGAGAGCACACTGTCACTGATACAACTAAAAATAAAACAAGCCATGGCCATATTTCATGAGAAATCCCACACTATGTATAATGATTTATTTCCCTATGCTACATTTCTTTCATGAGTGCAACTTCTTTCTATTTCTTAAACTGTTTGTCATCATTTTTCTCGTCAGAAGAAGCACCATACTCAGAAAGAGAAACATCAAGAAGATAAACAATACTCCAAAAGATGAACCCAACAAACAAATGGAATGCGGGAGATATGATGTTTAAGTGAGTTCCAACGATCGACCTGAAACGGCCCCATGGGGTGATCAGTTGGGGAGAGCGGCTGCACCATCGGCGGCCGCGGGCTGAGGAAGGAGAGGTTGTTGCAGTGGCCGCATTTCACGGTCACGGTGTCCATCAGCCTCTTGCATGGAACTCCAACCTGCAGCTACCCAAAAGACACAAAATCAATCACAGCATGTAATTAAATGAGCGACTCAACTTCCCTTGCATGGCACTGTCCTTAAGTTGTAGCATCGTGGAAGGAGGAATCTAGAGGAAAAGAAAGGGAGGTGCCGAGAAGGAGAGAGGAGAGAAGAATAGAAGGTACTAAATTGGACTCTTATCCAATTTAAACTCCAGCCTGCATATGCAACAATAAAGAAGAGAAGAAATCGATGCTGGGAACCACCAAACCTAGCTAATGAAAGTGAATGTTGAAACATGACACACTATCAGGAGACCCAGCGAGCAGAATATTCTACAAAGCATCAAGAACCAATGAAACACAACGTAGGAAATCCTAGAAAGCATGGCACATCAATCACGCCTCACGAACAAAAAAATTCTAGCGGATGTGTGTTCTCCAATCACAAAGCAAGAAGCTGGATTTGGTCCATAATTTCTCCAGTTCGTACTCGTACTCTTGTGAGCAAGCACACCTTCATTAAATAACGTAAGGATGACTGAAGCAAGTGAAAATCTTTTTGGGAGCCAGCAAACGCAGCTAACACTTCTAAAGAAGAATTAACCAAAGAATGAAAAGCATGTGCCATGTAGCAATCATTCTTGCACTGCGCGATCTTGAGATGATGCTTCGCTCCCTCGCAAGGCCACTCCGGTTTCTCGAGGAGTTTACCGCGAGCACGGTGTTGCAGTAGGTGCAGCGCACGTAGCATAGGTGCTCCGACGGCGACACCAAATCCATGCCCGGTTGGTGTGGTTGAGGAGAGATGCTATGGTGCTAAGATGTAGTAGTAGGAGGTGGAGGTGGAGGTGGAGATATGGCGAAGGTGAAGCAGAAGAGGAGAGGGGGAGGTAGAAGAAGAGGAGGCCGGAAGGAGAGAGTTGGGCTGGATAGCTCCAAGAGAAAGAAGATGGGGGTAGGGTTTCTATTCTTGCAATAATGCCTGGGCCCCACACACATGGGTCCGTACGCACGAGACCAACCACACAGCGATCGAGCGAGCCAGACCAGCTGTATGCAAATGGGTCCGGTTCGGACGGATACTGCTCATATCATATCCTAACCTATGTTTTTTTTCTGATTCGAGTCAGATACGATTAGCCCGAATACGAATATGAATTGGGAGCATTTGAAGTTTCGGACATAGTACTGTCGGGACAGATATATGACGGATTCGGGTCGGAAACAAATAATATAGGCGGATAGTATGCACATATAAAAAGGAATATATATTAAACCATATCACCATCACTTCAAGCCTTCAACTATTAAACATGAGCTCGTGATGATCACAACTATCACATGATATAATAGCGTAGTACACTGCAAGTCTGAGACAATACAAGTTCAAAATAAACGATAAATTCATACATAAGGCCACAGGTGACGGCAGAGATGGCAGCTCCCGACGGTGTTAGGCAGAGGCGGCAGCACTCCCCTCATCAACGATAGGCGGAGGCGCCGGCTCCAGGCGGCGGCGGCAGGCCGCGGGTGATGGGCGGAGGCGACGGGCAGGCGGCCTGTGTGAGGTACCGAGATATGACCGTCTGACTGTGTGGTGTGGTATGATTTCGGATATCTGGCTATCCGCTTACCAATGCTATTCGGCCGGATATTAGCTCTCCCGATTTCGCTACTTAATCCGAGACTAACTATCCGGTACCGATACCGAATTCGGCAGGATACTGAATTCCCTTCCTGAATTCGGTACCTTACCGGATTTGATACCCGATGGGATGGGAATTATCTGTGCCATTTGCACCCCTACCTAGCTGCACACCATAAAGTTTTTCGAGACAAGCAAGATATATACGCGGCCTAGCCTGCACAGTGATCTCTATCTTCATTTTCTCCCATATGTAAATGTGTACATCTCACGGGAAAGGAACAGTCACCCTGCAGCTCCTCGCATCTCGGGCCTATTGGGCGTGGTGGTGGGAGTAGCGGCGCATCCAACCAATTGTGCCCTTGAGTAGACTGCTCCCAGCTGCGACCAAGATCAGGGTAGTGTGGTACCTATGTATCTATGTGATTGATGCACCCGTACGTACCGCTCGGTTGATCGATGGGATAAATTGCGGTGATCGATTCGTTTGACGCCTCGGAGATGTGTCGCATGAGGGTGTACTTCTGGTTGAATTGCGAGATGTTTGATAGTGGATCGCGACATTTCACTGTTGATTGGTTGTTGGACTGACGAGATCGATCGATGTGCGTGATTGTTGCGACTTGGAAGAGTACCCTAGCCCAGCATCAGCTCGCTAGATGCCGGGAGAGGGGTTACACATAAGACTTGTACGCCTGTGATGTATTGTCCTCGTATAAATTCATTCATATGATTCTGTGTGTGATATGATGGATGTATATATGATCGCTTGAAAGCAAATGTGGCCAAAGGCGAGACATTGAATGTAACTTTGATGGTGACCTCTCCAGCTTATATCAGAGGTCTAACATGTTGCTAAGCTGTTGTTTTCGCCATTGGTGTTTTCAGGTGCGAATAAAACTTCACTTTCTGGTATTGGATCGAGGGTCCAACTAGATTTATGTAAAAAAAAAGACATAACTTCTTAATTTGGTTTCTCTTTTAACAAACAAGATGAGCACTATTTTTTATGTTCTATAAAAAGATGGAACGGGCATATAAAAAGATGGAACGGGCATAAATTTTGCAACAGTTTGGTTGTGATTAGTTTAAAGCAAAAAGGCCTACCGAAAGTCGTGTAACATATATCACCCAATCTTCTAATCATAGCATCATTGGATTTAATCATGCAAAAAAAAATTTAGAAAAAGACATAACAGCAGAAAGCATCCCAAGCAAATTAAAACTGATGATCGATGTGCATGCATGCGTTCATACGTTGTGAAGTTGAATGATATATAACAGTGTTCCTATGTTGAGAAACACAACATAAATCCAGATTCCTACTGGGAAACAAGCAGCTGCATGCCTTATTACGGTGCTAATAACTATAATTTGTTACTCCCATGCATGCTAGCTAGCTTAGTACAATTTAATCTTTGAACTGATAAGCGCGCAGGTTGTACGTAGGGCCAGTTTACATACTTTCATGATAGGGATAACATGCTTTGTTGATCAATGAGGTTAGGTTGGATTTTCATGAGTTTTGTTGCGCAAGTACGTCTAACGAAAGCTTTCTTTGTGCCTTTTCAGAGACCTGACTTTCCTGACGTTTTCTATGAAAGAAAATATAAGCGAAAAAACGAGTTATATGGCGTTCTTATCATGATTAAAGTTCTGTAGGCACGATGAGATTATTAGGTTTAACTATTCATGACAAAAACAAGACGAGGACGGAAGATTTTCTTTCTAGGCAAACGGGGAAAACCGAAAAAGACGACTCACGCATGCAGGCATGTGGATGTCCCCAAAATATTTTCTGTGATCGCTATTTGCCCGTGCAATGTGCCAGCATGTCGCGCCGATCATTTCTCTGTTTCACACGTGGAGACAAAAATAGTGCAATGGATTACTACATGATCTATGGATTTCCGGCCTGATCTTTAATCATAGTGAAGCAGTACAATTTAGTTACTTTTGCACTTGATTAATTCGAGAAGAATCTCCATCATTTGCTAATCGGCCATCGAACCTGCGGTGTGTATATATATTTGTATCATGGGTCAACGTCAACGTCAACCCGAGAATATTGATATCTTGGATTCAGGCAGCAACAGCAGCGCGCAGATCTTGTGACTACACAAATTGCATAAGCTTGGGACATTTGGTATCATGCATCTGCCGACATATGATATGGAAGCGAAGTTGATTCCTCCGATCCAAATGGCATATGATATGGAAAGTAGGTTGTTATTCGTTCGCTCGATCAAGTCCTGAATGCCGGTAGGGATCCATTGCCTGTTGGCATATGATATGGAAGGAGCATGCATGCATGACCGATGCTTACACATGGAGATCGATGTTGCATGAACAAAACTACTAGGTAGCAATAAGAGAGATCATATATCATGCAGCACAAATGGGGCCAGCATGCCAATTCACATATATGTAGCTAGCTCTCTCATGACATGCATACATGCTGCACAGCGAGATGTCCACCAGTCCATCAATCGAACTAATCAGTTCAACCAGGCCGGCCAGTTTGATGGATGGAGGGAGGGAGAGAGAGAGAGATCACAGGATTCAGCTAGCATCGACCACATCTGGCGCGCGCACACGGGGGCGGCCAGTGATCTTGACTGACGCGCGCGCGCGGACACACACACCCCATATACGCGTGCACGGCGCGCAGCATTATTACCGAAAGAATCTGATCTGGGATCGATTGGTGTCATTTATGCCACAAAGCTTGAGCCGGATGGCGACACCCAGTGCAGGACGACGGCCACCGCGACCGACTGCTCCTCCCCTTCCCGCTCAGTACCCTGCGCGCCCAGGCGGTGAATGCGCCATCGTACCTGCGCACCAATTAGCTCCCCCTCCTCGGCCCCACATGTTTGACACTCTCCTTTCTCTCCCTCTCTCTATCTCTCTGTGTGTGTGAGAGAGAGGAGAGATCACACAGAAAAACAGAGAGAGAGAGAGAGGTGTACAGGAGCCGGCACATGTTTGGATTCGAGAGGTAGTAAAGGTGAAGTAGTGAGTACGTGGGAGTGAGAACTCTCAGATCACAAGGAGGCGCGCGTGAGAGAGATAGAGAAGTAGAGAGCAGTAACTGATGGAGAGCTAGGCCGGGATGATAAGCTCATAAAGAGAGCACATAGGTCGCTGTCTGGTGGAGGTTGGCGATCGACTGCGACCCCGCGTGGTGATGTGACGAATCCTCAGTTTCCTTTCCAGGAAAAAGCGCCCACCCCTCTACCCATCGCCCCCTCTTACTCCTCCGGTATAAGACACCAGCCACCGCTCGATCGATCGAGATCGCTAGCTGCTTTTTACTACTACTCCATAGCTGTGGCCTCGGCTCTAAGCTGCCTGCCTGCCATGCCTTGCCTTGCCCTACTGAGTACTGACCGTACCGGTGAGCTGAGTGCACTGATCACTACTCCGTCGAACGCTGGCCTTTTGGGAAAAGTTATTGCATGTGTGTTGGTTTTAGGGTAGGATGGGAGGAAGATTCTAGGCTATCTTGTCACTTCAGACACACCTCCTTTGGTTGGTCTCTAGCTTTATTTGCTTTGCCTTGCTTGCGTGCTGTGCTGCATGCTGGGTGCCATTGTGTGTGTGCATGCCCGGCCAGGGCATGTTTTTTTGCGGTGTGTGTAGCCATCTGCGTGCCTACCTGCCCTAGCTAGCTCGATCGATGGCATCGCAGCAGCTGCTGGGTACTCGCAATAGTGGCACCACTGTTGGGCGCATATTACTTGTCAGCCGGATGTGTCAATGTATGTAGCCCATTGATTTGGATGCATGGATGGATGCCTAGCTAGCTGACAATCGAGCAGGACAAAGGAGCTCATCGATCACACGCCCTCCCTCGGTCGCCGGCCGGCGGCCGGCCGCTAGCTTCACGTATCACATCACCACGATTGTTGTTTAGCTCTGAAGTCTTAACAACGACCGCAATATATATTGTTCAGTCAGTCATTCATGCGTGGCTTGGGTTCAATCTATCAGAAGGTATGGTCCAAGTGGAACAAGATCCTCATTGCAGTCTGCTTTGAAGCCGGCATTAATGTTGCATAGGCACTAGCTGGTTTAGAATGGATACTATATGTTCACCATGTATATGCCAATGTGCTTTCCTTAATCACCATGCATGGTTGTTGCCTCAGGACCGGTGGTATGCACATGCATTTGGGAAATGCAACTGTACTAACTTTTGTTCAACATTGCATGTGTAATTCTATGTAAACGAATCGATAAAATTCCTTAGAGAAAAAAGGGCACCTTGATTCGCAAGGTATAATTTAATCTTTTAACTAAATTTTTTACAACAGTAAATAAACATTTTTGTAGGGGTTTTATAAGAACAAAATACATCATCCAGTTTTAAAAAATGTTGCTTTTGTATGTGCCGGTAAAATTTCATGAACTCAAAACCTTTTGAACTTTTAACACTTCATATATTTGTGACTATTGGGTACGAGAAAACTACATAGACGTATTTATTGTAAAAAAAATACTTCATAATTTTTCTAATATATAGTAACAAATATTACAAGTAAAAGTTACATGTTGCGGGTCGCATGCATCAGCCAAAAAGAACTTCCTTTCTTGGACTGGAATGAATATATATACCATTACTTACATGTAGAAGTACAATCCTGGGGTTTGAAAAAAAAACACTAGTTCGATCCCCTTACATATCAAAGCATTTGAATCATTGCTAGCTGCTAGCTAGATTGTGTTGTAAAAGTGTATTGGACGTTTATGCTGATATACACTATAGCTAATTAAAGATGTTGTTTGCAAAATTTTCATGGGGGTCATGTGCCCCTGTAGGACCTCATTTGCCTCCATCGCTGCTCCTAAATGTTTGTGGAGCCAAACTGAACTTGAAACTTTATATTACATCTGCACATAGATATACAATATAATTTTCATTGAAAAAACACAGACATGCCGTTTTACTTTGGACCGAATGACTTTGAATAAAGTGTGAAGCCCCACTTCATTGATAATATATGCGTGAGATCATACAATTAATCTTCACCCGGGTATGGATTTCCAATTATATATGTTTCCGCTGTGGGTGTGAAAGTAAGATCTCCACTCTAGCAATGAGTACTATCCTCTATGGTAGTCTCCTTGACTTAATTGACACTCTTTACTTATTCTCAAGAGTCAACACACACACACATGCCGGCACACACACAACGATGGTGCAATGAGCCACGTTGGTACGAACGAGCGGGCGGGCCCGAGCTCTCTGCGCCAGTTTGTACAGAACTGAAACCCTCCTCCCCTTTCGGCTCTCGTCTAATCGCCCTGACTAGCTAGCACATCATATCTCCATTAAGGCGATCTATATATATAATTACCCAACTCTGAAGCAGCACATTATTTACGTACCCATGCCGGTTATTAAACAAACATGGAACCCAACAGCAACAACATGCAACAACAAAATGGCAGTAAGTACGTACGTAGCACTACTGGCAAATGTAGACGCATGCGGCCTGCCCACATGGGCAGATACACGTACACAGATCTGCCTCCAATGCACTCAGAAGTTACTACCTCCTGCTGGATTTAGCTAAGCTAGCTAGATGCTCACCTCGATGTCTACTGGGCTAGCTAATGCTAGATATGTGGCGTCTAGGCCGTTTACTCAAAAAAGCAAAGGGAAGGGAGGCTGGGGGCAGTAGACAGTAGGCGGTAGAGGTAGACGTGGAAAGGCGTATGCGTAGGCGGGTAGGCGCGCAGGGGGTAGGAGGTGGCGTTTAACGGATTTGCCACAATCATTAGAAACGAGGGAGCACTCACTCCGTGCTATTCTGGGAAAAAGGCTACCTAGCTCGGCCTCAAGGCGCCGGCCGGTGGATGGATGATGGATGGACGGACGCGCGCGTCTATATACCTAGCCAGCTCGATCGCGTCGCCTTTCGCGGATCCCGAGCGCGCGCGCGGCCGGCCGTGCATGCGTGCACTGCGCGCTGCGCGCACCACCACGGCAGGCACCGCGCACCCGGCCGGGCGCGGCGTGCACACGGCATGCGCTGCCGCGGACGGCGGCGTGGGGACTCGGGCCGGGTGGGTGGCCGCGCGCGCGCGCGCGTTGGTACGTTTGACCGGGTTCAATTCAAACCAAACGCTTGCTCGATCGGATGGTGGTAGCCGGTGCCCGGTGGTGGTGGATTGGTGCCTAGCTAGCTTGGTGGTGCATGTCATTGATGTGCCACTTTCTTGCTACTATTGCTTGCTGCTCTGCTACGTACGGAGCTAGAGTCCAAATGGAGTTGTTGTACCTCCAGCCGGTCGATCGATCGATGAGCTAGGTCAATGAATGGGCGTTTGTTTGTGAACTTAGTTGGTTAGTTCGGCGTAGTCACGTACTCACGTTCATATCGGATGGCCCGACCGGACAATTAAAATTTATTTTTAAAATAATCTATTTTTATTCAAAATAACAAAAATATTCGGCGATAATTTTTTACGAAATATACTCACGTCGCTCAACCGTTGGGCGATTGGACTAATCGCTTCAATGATCGACCAATCATTGAGCGATCGTTCGATAGCTCAACCGTTGAGCGATCGGAACACTTGTCGCTCAATGGTTGGTCCTAATATGCATTTCACTTATCTAGCCGGCATGCATAGTGCCGCATGCAACCGTTATGATCGAACCAATCGCTTCAATGATCGTCCAATCATGCTTGATCGAGCGACAGGAGTATATTTCTGTAAAAAAAATTATCGCTGGAATATTTTTGTTATTTTGAATAAAAAATAGATTATTTTAAAAATAAATTCGACAATTAACCACACGATAAGTACTGTACTTCTGTTCTGCATCTCAAGTGAGAATTTTTGCCCGTATTAATGTAATTTTGTTTCGTATTTACAAAAATAGCCGAATCTTTTTTTTTTTGGCAAAAGTAGCACCCGGACCGTACAGCCGCAACAGCCTCACCACGCGACGCTTCCGCACGGCCGCCGTGCGTTCGCCCCGCCGACCGCCACGTGTTAGGGGGTTAGGGTTTAGAGTGGGGGTTAGGTTATAGGGTTTCGACTGATAATCCGTGAATTTTATAGTACTTTAAAAATATAGCAAATTAGTTTCTAAAATTATGAAATTTTACGTGAATGCTCGTTACACGGTATACTTTCTTGTGTAATTTTTCTCGTTCTAATTTTACCTTGCAATTCCATTTAAGTGTAATCATTTTATCCCGCCACGTGTTACCCTTTCCCCCTCCCACACGCATGGCCCCTTTCCCGCCAACCTTTCCCCTCCCACCCACACGGCCCCCCTCCGGTGGCCATATTTTGAACCATCCATCCTCCCTCCTCCGCACATCTATCGACTCCTCGTGGCTGCCCCCCCTGCCCGCAGTGCTGCGCGTAGACAACGTATCCAAAATTCCCAGCGCCAACGCAGCGGCTCCTTCGCTCGGCTACAAATACCGAAATCTTGTAGTCGCTCTTCGCTCATCCCAATTATGTATTGCTTCTCGTTCTGGCGCTCATCGCTGAGAACTCCGATAACTTAACATAATTAATTTTTTTGGAGATAAAGTATTTGTTTGCTATTCGTCGCTTGTCGCTCGGCTTTTTTTTATAGCTTACTGCGAAGGACAAGTAATTTTTCAGATGATTTTGTCGTTATTACCGTAATTAGTTAGTGTACTAGTTATTAATTAGTTATGGATTAGTTAGTTTACTGGTAATTAATTAGTTTGGAGGTAATTAGTTAGTTCGCTGGTAATTAATTAATTAATTAGTCGAAATTAGTTTAGTAGTTATCAGTCCCGCATATTAAATTAGTGCGAATAAACTACTCATAATTTATGTAGTGGTAATTAATCAGTTGCAATTAGTTAGTTTAGTGGTAATTAAATAGTCGTAATTTGTTAGTTTTGTCGTTATTACCGTAATTAGTTAGTGTAGTGGTTATTAATTAGTTATGAATTAGTTAGTTTACTGGTAATTAATTAGTTTAGAGATAATTAGTTAGTTCACTGGTAATTAATTAATTAGTCGAAATTAGTTTAGTGGTTATTAGTCCCGCATATTAAATTAGTATGAATAAACTGCTCGTAATTTATGCAGTGGTATTTAATCAGTTGCAATTAGTTAGTTCAGTGGTAATTAAATAGTCATAATTAGTTAGTTTAGTCTCTGTTAATTAGTTTAGTGGTAAATAATTAGTTGTAATTAGTCGTATCTAATTACACATATGTAATCCATCACTTGCATGTAATTTGTCGTATCTAATTACACAAATGTACCGCGGATGGGGTTGTTGTGGCTTTAGATAATATCGAACATGCAAGACTTTGTATGTTTTTATGGCGATGGTCTCGTACGGGCCAGACCTGGCGGGTTCGACACGATTAATATTCACGAGCTTCGGAGTTGCATCCGGAGGGAGTTTGTCACGGAGGCAACGAGGAAGAAAGTTGTGATTGAGGGGATCGCATGCACAAATGATGTGTCGGAGCTCGTCAAGGTGGCTGGAAGCGTAGCATGGAGCCAGTATATGCAGATTGCCTCTCAGTCCGAGGCGATCATTTACGGGAGGCCGATGGTGTATGTGAATTTCATACCCAGGGCGCTGGGCCACCTTGATGATGCCGGGGCCTTTACAAGCGGGCAAGCGCAACTCGAGTCTGAAGATGGTAGCATGGAATGTGCTGCCTCGGAGAATTGTCCCGCGCATAATTTTCTGCAAAATGAGGGGGCGAAATCGTGGTGGTCGGTCCGCATTGACTACCACGAGTATCTACCGGACCAGGCTCTCACGTTGGAGTTCGACAAGGACGCCAACCCAAGCTTGAATGGTAGCGACGATGACGCACACCAGGCCGCTTGTCCAACCGAGGGAATTGTGTCATCGGAGGTGTCGTACATGGCATCGAGACATGTTGATGTCGTAGTGCGTTCGCTCGTACTGCCACAAGAAGAAGGCTCCCAGTGGGGGTTCGAATGGCCCCCCCTTACCAGTGGAACGACGTGCAATCCAGGTGGTGCATGAGGCATCTTACATCTAACTTATTTAACAGGTTCCGTAGTCAGGATGTCATGAAGATGTTCAAGGCATTGTGTCTACAGAATTAGAGGTGAAAGTTCGAATCCATCTGGGGAGACCTCGAACGCTGGACTACGAGGCATGCAAGGGAGTCCACTCCGGAGGTACTAGAGGGAGAGCAACCCCATAGTGCCATAAGTTTCTCGGAGTGGATTAATGGCCACGCTCCTGAGTTGGAGAAATTGTCTCTTCTGTATGACATAAACGGTGTGAGGTACGGGATTATGACGACCGACATGTCCGAGGTGTACAACAACATCCTCAAAGGTGTGCAGTGCTTCCCTATCACCGCGATCGTCGAGAAGACGTGGACTCGCACTGTTGGTTATTTCGTCAATAGAGCCACCGCAGCCAAGTGACAGATAGAGGAAGGCAAGCAGTGGTCTGAGAATATGCAGAGGCACATGGACAAGAAAATGGAGAAGGGTCGGATACACAACATTCGGGTGATCGATGGCCTCAGGAGGAAGTACGAGATCAAGCTTCGACATAAATACGTCAACAGACATGCCAGGGGGGGAAAGGAAACTGGCATACACCATGGGTGATGTAGCGACATGCATCTGCAACAAGCCAAAACTCTTGCACAAGCCATGCTCGCAAGTGTACAAGGCGTGTGCGCAAATGAGGCAGATGTGTACACCGTACATCTCCGAGTACTACGACACGCAGCAACTTTTCGGTACATGGAGTGTGGAGTTTCACTCGTACGGACTAGAAATGAAGTATAAGGATCTTTGGTCGGACATGGTGTAATGGAGCCCGAACAAGGACTTGAAAGCAACAACGAAGCGGTGACGACAGACGCGACGCTTCCGGAATGATATGGATGCCAGCCAACGTACCAGTATTAGCCGCACAAGCAAGTACAGGATATGCAAGACCCATGGGCACTCAGCGAAGGATTATCCCAACAGACCGAGCTCATCTGGTAATTATTCGGTGTCATAATGTAATATTTTCTCAGCCTTGTTTTCTTATGTGCAGCAAAACTTATACGAGTTATGCATAATTTGCATCCTTGCTACATTCTTCACTATACAGTGCACTAACATCAATCGTGCTTCAAAATTCCCTATTTCTCATCACTACTATAATGTTCTAACATGCTTATTTTTTTATGCTATATGATAATGGTTATGTTTTGTGCCCTGAACATGCATCGAAGGTGCTACTATGTGATGAGGTGGGCTCAGCAAGAAAAGATATTGCCACGGAGACTAGTTGCACACACCTATTTTTTTATGCTATAGGACGCTCTTTGTTAATTTATCAATTTTCTGTGGACGATATTCCTTAATATTGTATTATACCACAGACTAGATAACATTGCGCATGAACCAACTGAGGAAAATACGTGGCATGCGGATCATATAACAATGCACCATAGCCTTCGAAATGCACATGAGTCAGAGGTTGCGGTACATCGTTATATGATCCGCATGCCACGTATTTCCCTCAGTTGGTTTATGCACAACCTTATCTAACATGTCGTACAATACAGTATTAAAGAACATCATCCACATTAAACCGATAAATAAACAAAGAGTATCATATTTGATCGGGTTACATGTGATAATGCCCCTCCTCCTACATCCCGATTGTAATAAACCTGCGCTTGTTTCATGTAATACATATAACACTTGAAATGTTGACAATTATCTGCATGAAAATGTACATTGCAACTTAATTGCAAACCCTAATTCATTACAAACCTTAATATGCCTTGCACATCTGTAGAAAGCAACATATTGTACATTATTAAAGAACATCATCCACCATTAAACCGATAAATAAACAAAGATCTTCCAACATTTCACATTTTCTAGACACATTGCTTTCTCTGAGAATGCTTGATGCGATCGAAGTTGCTTAGGTTAATACCGGAAATAAAACTCGGTTGCATCTCTGACGATGCGATCCACGTTGGAGTTGGACAGGCTGCATGATATAAAGTCTAATTTAGATATAATTAGAAAAATTATCACATAGATAAATCCGACTTGAGGCTATTGCAAAGAAAATTCTTGGGCCAATACACACTTGCCTTACTAAGAAGTTCCAATTGTGATAGAGCTCCACCATTACAATGCAGCCTGGATATACATACAGGTCAAGAGTAATTATTTTCACGAACACTAACAGAATATTTGTTGGTGAGTTAGTATCAGAATCTAAAAAAGAGCCGTGTAAGAGACACATAATTGGGATGAGCAAAGAGCGACTGCGAGATTTCAGTAGTAATATCATAGAGGTTGAAACGGTGGCCACCGGAGGGGGGCCGTGCGGGAGGGGGTAGAGTGGGAGGGGGAGAGGTTGACATGTGTCTGGATAAAATCAATACACTTAAATGAAATTGCGAGGTAAAATCGGAACGAGTAAAATTATGTAAAAAATTACACAAGAAAGTACATTGTGTCAGGAGCATTAATTCACATAAAATTTCATATTGTTTTGAAGTCATTTGCCATATTTTAAAAATAGAACGAACAAAGCAGAAACCCTAATCCACGAAACCATAACCCACCCGAAGCCCTAACCCTAACCCCCTAACACGTGGCGGCCGACGGGGCGACCGCACGGCGGCCGTATGGAAGTGGCGTGTGGCGGGCTATGGTGGCCGCCGCACGACGGCCATACGGTCAGGGTGCTACATTTACCAAAAAAAATTTGGTCTGACAAGTACCTACGCGCGTACCTCTGATGTTTCACTTCTTCAACTTAATTTACATGTGTACGACCGGGCTAACTTCTAGTTGAATAAAAAAGATGGGCACGCACTTGCATCGTGTGCTTAGCTAGCTAGCATGAGCCTTGTGGTGGGTGCCTTTAAATATGATGGGCATGTTGATCAGGAAGGCTACACAAGCAGGACGACGATCTTTCGCGACGGTTAAAAATCGTCAGGAATATATTAAAAACCAATAGGAACATACGGATTACAGTCAGGAATAATTTTTATGTTGGGGAACCATCAAGAAATACCCGTGGGAGAATGAGCACACGAAAATTCCATTTGGCTGACGGTTAACCAACATAAAAAATATTTCCCAACGACATTCACTGACGTCGGTCACCCACAGGAAAATTCCCACGGCGTCAGGTTTCGACCTAAATATTATTGACGGTTTCCATCAGGGAAATCCGTCACATATAATATTTCAGCCAATTAGTACCATCAAGGTATGTGTTCAGTCATACCGTCAGAAAAAATGAAATTGTAAACAAAAAAATAAATGCAGGGAAAACACACTAATTTAACTTTGTTTCGGGTTATTACAGCTAATGCATACACACATGTGCAATCCAAGGAATCCACCACACATTAATATGAATCATCAATAGTGCGAGAAAGCACATCTCAATGTATCCAATACCACACACGAATTGAAATTAAAGAGTCCATTTAAATACGTCCATCTATTCATAACCACAAACATCCAACTTCAAGCTTCCATAAACACACTCCATCCACGTTTAGTACCGAAGAATATCATCCAAATACGTGAGTACCACACATGCATTCAACCGCCTACATAACAAAAGGAGAGAAAAAAAAATAGTAAGTCTAAATATCATAGCATATGCATAGTGCGTCTAGAACATATTTAACCTATAAAGAAGTGCTAGCTCTGTGAGTCCTGCCCAATCGCACCACAAGTTAATAGTACCACAAATCAGAGTTCGAAATAGAAATTCTAAAGTACATAATATGGGTGACACTTCCAAGAAAAGTATTTAAAAGTATAGCACAGAGGGCTTGTGAATAACCTAGTAAATCAAATATGTAAAGACTTCTAGCTAGATGAACTAAACATTACCTATTGATACATTCATGTATCATAATTAAAGTCAACTACTCGCTCGCCTTAAGAGTTAAGAAGGCATAAAACTGTGATGTTTACATGGATGAGCATATCCATGCACATAATTAACCAAGTATAAGCGTAGGAAGCACTAATTAATAAGGTGGAATGATGATGCCTGAATACCAACGTAGATATCCAACTTGCGGCTCAAACTGCAGGAAAACTGAAAACCGAACACCAATGTAATTTACTAATGTGAAAGGACTCGGTCAAGTCCCGAGTGTTGAATATGGCACTCGGGGAGAGAATAAAACACTCGGTAAAAATAAATTTACCGAGTGCTTAATAGGATACTCGGGATATGACGCGGTCTCAATGGTATACCAAGTCCAAAACAGGGTACCGACGTGGTCTCAACGCGTTGGAATAAATTCCTGAGTGAATCTTTGTTGCATACGCTCGGCAGAGAATTCAGTAGAGCACCATTTTTCCCCCTACCGCGCCAGTTTTTTCGCTACCAAGTGACCCTAACCAGTCCAAATTAAGCCCCAATCCCCACCCTCCTCCCCTCTCCTCCCCCACCTCCCCGACAGCAGATCCCCTACGACCGGCGCCACTTCCCCGTCCTCCTCTTCCTCCTTCTCCCTCGACGCTCCACTGCCTCCACCGCCGTCGTCTACCCCTCCTCTGCAGCCATCTCATGCACTGAAATCGGCACCGCCTCCTCGTCTCTGTCAGCCAGACTTTGGCGCCTCCCCCTCGTCTCCTACCGCCACACCCGACCCCGCCGCCCCCTCCTCCAATGCTGCAGACCCCACCGCCTCCCTCCTCGGCCCGACCTCGTCCTCTCCCTCCTCCAGCCGACCCCGCCACCCCCGTCCTCCACCCGACCCCGCCGCCTCCCCGTCCTCCTCCTTCTCCCTCGCAGATCCACCACCTCCGTCATCTCCCCTCGTCCACTGCCTCCTCCTTGTCTCCCGCCGCCACACCCGACCCCGCCATCCCTCCTCCCCGGTCTCCTCTCCTCCTTCGCCTCCACAGAAGCCAGTCCGTCCTCCTCCTTCTTCTCCCTCACCACAGGCGCCGCCTCCCCGTCCTCCTCCTCCTTCTCCCTCGCTGATCCATCGCATCCGCCGTCTCCCCCTCCTCCACTCGTGAATAAGGTCTACAGGAAGCTAAGGTATGAGTTTAAACAAAAGTGCTAATTCTATACATATGGTAGCTTCCAATCACTAGTCAACCTATTATTCTGGTCAAATCTGAACACACATTAATTTGACTATTTTTTGTGGTCTTTTAGATAAATTTGTTTAACAAATTTGATGATATTGGGACTAATTTCTGGACAACGTGGATGTTATCTTCACATATCTTTTGCTATACCTGAATAATTAGCTGTGAAATGCAAAATCAAGAATGATTGACTGCATCGACAAGCATCAGATTCTTCAAATTTAGGGCCAAGACAACTATCCATTTCGTGTACTATAGTAATACATTTTCATACCCAAATTGGTTACCTTATGCGAAAAATAGTTCAATGCAATTACTACCATGTACGAACCCTTTTCAAATCAATATGCATTACATGCTTTAATGTCATATTGCCACCACGTTGTATACCGATCAATAGTTTTTGGAATCAGAGTTCACTATGGTTTTGTTGCATACTGGCAGGGATTTACAAGGGATAAGGTGTATAATAAATGGATAGCATTCTATTCTATGTTTGAAATATCTTGCATATTTGCTTAGGTAGGTCAGCAACGTTGTGCTATATAGTGAACTTTTGTAGGCTTTTGTGTGTTAGAGTTGTGGTGTAGGAGTCTTTGGATTGTATGTTAAGATGATTTGTATCTTTGGGCCTAGTGTTTGGCAATCCACTACTTTTTTTTCTTTTCAAACAACGGCTACTACAATTATCATCACACAATTCTTCTTTTCTTCTTTCTATGAACCTACAGTGCCGCTGCCTCCTCCTCCTCCTCCTCCTCAGCCGCCGTCACCACCAAATCCCACCGCAGCTCCCTTGGCTCCCTCAGCTCCAAGAACTACTATAAGGTAGTGGATAAGGGGAAAAAGAAATAAATTTTGCTTATTTTCTTCTGTGTTGTCCGTTTATGGTGGATTGATATGCTGTCATTACAATGCTACATTAACGTTTTAATAAATAATGGTATTCATTTATATTGATAGAAAGTGTTTTTATGCTCTGTTGATCATTTATATTGTCTTCATGCCAATCTTTTTTAGTGTACATATATAGGGCATGTATCCTATGGTAGCTTCTAGCTAGCTCTGTAGTTGTAATTTTTGACATAAATAACAAGTCGGATTAAAATATACATTATATTTTGCACACTAGGATGGCTGAGGATCGTAGTTGGATGTACACTGGGCGTACTGGGCGTAGAGAGATGGGTGACTATAGCCAAGAATGGATGGAAAAGATGACAAATTTTTTGGATCGAGCATTCACTGGGTGTAATGGATGGGGTGTGTTGTGCCCTTGTTCTCGTTGTTCGAACACACAGCCACAAATGAGGGCAACAATGATTGCACACTTGTGCAAGTACAGATTTAGGCCAGGCTATACCATGTGGGTCTATCACGGCGAGTCATAACGTAGTAGATCAGATGTGCTAATGGAAGAAATGGACGATGGCGGCCACAATGAGAGTAGGATAGAGGACATGCTAGATGATGTGTGTGATGCATATGCGCCACCTATAGAGAAAGAACCGGAGCCTGCAACAAGGGCTTTCTTTGATATGTTGTCCGCAGTGAGTCAACCACTTCATGGGCAAACATAGGTGTCCCAACTAGATGCCATCACACGACTACTTGCTGTCAAGTCCCAGTTCAGCACAAGCATTGCTTGCTTTGATGCATTCTTAAGCGTGTTTAGCACCATTCTCCCATATGGTCACAAATTGCATGCTAACTTGTTTGAGGCCAAGAAATTGATAAGCATACTAAATATGCCATATGAGAAGATAGATGTTTGTCCAAATCATTGCATGCTATCTAGGAATGAGAATATTGACAAAGATATATCACTGTGATAAGTGTGGTGAGTCTAAGTTTGTTGAGGTTGACTCCGGTGATGGTCAGAAGAGGCAGATTCCTATTAGTAGAAAAATACTTCGCTATCTACCATTTGTGCCACGAATCCAACAGTTATACATGTCTGAGGTTTCTGCCAAACAAATGATATGGCACAAGTATGGTCATCAGTACCATGATGACAAGATGGTCCACCCATCTGATGGTGAAGCATGGAAGCAATTTGACCGAGACTTTGTAGAGTTTGCCGTGGAGCCTCAGAACGTTCGAATTGCAATTGCAACTGATGGGTTTAACCCATTTGGTATGGGGGCTGCGCCATACAGTTGTTGGCCTGTGTTTGTCACTCCCCTTAACCTCCCACCCGGCGTTTGCATGCAGAAGCAGAACATATTCCTTTCCTTGATAATCCCTAGTCCTGAATACCTAGGGAAGAATATGAGTGTATTCATGGAGCCAGTGGTGGATGAATTGTTACATGCTTGGGAACAAGGCATAGTAACATATGATCGAGCATCGAAATAGAACTTCACCATGCGGGTCGTGTACCACACATCCATGCATGACTTCCCCGCGTACAGGATATTTTGTGGGTGGTGTGTACATGGGAAG
The DNA here is from genome assembly GCA_036346405.1 of Phyllostachys edulis. NCBI lineage: Eukaryota > Viridiplantae > Streptophyta > Magnoliopsida > Poales > Poaceae > Phyllostachys > Phyllostachys edulis. Next base: position 102,000,967 of record CM070550.1, read on the forward strand.
ATGCCATACCCAATCTGCAGGGAGGCGTTGCGTGGCTGTTGGCTAAAGCATGGTCGCAAGTACTCCTTCTTCGATTGTCATCGTGAATTCCTTCCAATTGACCATGAATTCAGAAGTGACACAAATGGATTTAGGGCCAATATTGCTGTCCACAGTAGACCACGACATCGACTGGTAAGTGAGGAGGTTCGTGCATGACTCGATGCTCTGAAGCCTCTTGACAATGGAGATGGGTTGAGAAATATGGCGAGCACAATTGGACTCATACTCCAAGCTTGTGGCGGCTACCATACTTTCATAAGCTCCTTCTTCCCCATAACATAGTTGTCAATGAGAAGAATATTGCAGAGGCCATATTTATCACATTCTTTGACATTCCAGACAAGACAAAGGACAATGTCAAGGCTCGCATTGATCAAGAGGAGCTTTGCAACAGTCCCTCTTTGAATATGATCCACAAGCTAGCTACTGGCAAGTGGGAGAAGCCAATAGCTAGTTATTGCCTAACTAGGGTTCAGAGGAAGGAGATTTCGGAATGGTTTCAAACCCTAAAGTTTCCTGATAGGTATGCAGCAAATCTAAGGAGAGGAGTGAATTTAGCTACCATGCACATCAATGGCCTAAAGAGCCATGACTACCACATATTCATGGAGCGCCTTTTGCCTGCGATGATTTGTGGCTACGTCCCCGAGTGTGTTTGGCAAGTGATGGCGAAGTTGAGCTTCTTTTATCAACAGCTATGTGCGAAAGAGATAGATCCCATGGTGATGTTAACTATAGAGCGTGAAGTACCTGTGTTGCTTTGCAAGTTGGAAAAGATCTTTTCACCTGGCTTCTTCAATCCAATGCAACATTTGATTCTCCATATCTCCTATGAAGCTAGGATGGGCGGACCAGTGCAAAACCGGTGGATGTATCCAATTGAGAGCGAACAAAAGGAACTACGAGGCAAAGCAAAAAATTGATCGTGTGTTAAAGCGTCCATAGCGGAGGCATACATACTTGAGGAAATTTTCCATTTCACATCAATATACTTTGTTGACAATGTTCGCACGGTGAACAATCGAATCTCACGATACAACATTGGCATCCCTCAAAATGACTGCCAACTTAGCCTCTTCACTGGAAGAGATGACACTTCAAGCGGTGGTACTCCTAAAGTTTTATTGCGGGATGAGTGGTTGACTGCGATGTTGTATGTCTTGACCAGCCTCTCTGAAGTGGATGATTACATTAGGTATGCAACAATTATCATTTCCCAAGAATTGATGCATGAGTGTTTTAATTTACTTGTCTTGTTGCCTATAGGGAATTTGTTAGGAACGAGTGGAAGCAACGTCGAGGTCCATCGGAAAAACAAATTGAGACCCTTCTTAGGAAGGGTGCTGGGAATTGCAAACTGAATTTCCCGACTTGGTTCTATCAGAAAGTAACTTCACTATTAGCTAGCCCCCCTTGCACATAATATTTACTAAGTAAAGATGAACTAATACATGAAACCCATTTTATTTATCCTATAGAGCTTGAAGGACAAGTCTATGAGCAGCGAATTGAGGCAAGTTGCTCAAGGATGCCACCCTCGGGTGCTGTCCTATAGTACCTACAATGTGAATGGGTACCGCTTCCGAACATGACACATGAGAGGGAACGACCTAATGCAACAATAATTAATAGTGGATTGGTGACTATAGGGCAGGATGGGAGCAATACAATGTTGGATACTATGGAGTAATTGAAGAAATAATTGAACTATATTTCCATGGTAGCAAACCTCTCAAACTTATGTTATTCAAATGTCATTGGTTCCATCCGTTTAGGGGAGTCAGACGGGACACATCACTTGGGCTAGTTGAAGTTGCACATCAATCAGTCCTACCAGGCAATGACCCATTTATTGTGGCTCAGCTAGACACCCAAGTATACTACATCCCGTACCCATGCAAAACTATGCGTAGTCTAGTGGATTGGTGGTTAGTACATAAGGTGCAACCATATGGTAAACTACCTACCCCTAGTGAGCAAGACTGCAACATCGAGACCAACAATGATGTTGACCTATTCTTTCAAGAAGATGGGCTGCCAGGGACTTTTCAAATAATAATTAGGGAAGAGGACAAGCACATAGATGACATTCAAATCGATGTCGAGGAGGATGTCAACAAAGAGGACATGGAACTACTTAATCGCTTAGCCATTGATGGCATTGAAGGGGATGAGGTCGATTCAACACCGCATGATAGTAGCGATGACTTTTTAGAGGGCCCATCTGCGTAGGATCCCATTGTAGACAGCTACTCTAAGCATGATCCTCTTGTACGCCTTCCAGGAAGGAGCGGCACCAAGGGCAGGGGCAGTGCCCAGAGCAGGGAGGATGGTGGCTTGGGGTAGGAGGAAGGGGAGGTGGCGGCTTGGGGGAAAGGAAAGGGGAAGGGGCGGTTGCCTTAGGGTTTAAAGTGGGAGAGGCGCATGGGCCTTTGGGGCACCTCCCCCTATTGGCCCACTCAAGGCTGACCAAGATGCAGCCCTAGCTTGGGCTGGAGGCCCAAGTTCCAAAATTACCCCAAAATTTCTGAAATTAAATTAATTTCCCTCTCCCGAACAAGTTTCTCTCTTATCGATATTCGGGGTATTACAGTCGGAGTGCTCATAGCTGGAAGTGAGGAGCATCCAGAGTTGTGCAATCTCGTCTGTAGTGGTGTTGACAGTAGTTGTCATCACCTATGTAAGTTGCACCTGGTGCATCAGGCGGGGATCGTTGTCTCTAACATCGAAGACCTCCGAGACACGTTCTCCATTGGGGAGAAACAGGTAGAAGCAGAAAGGTGATCTCAACAGGAGATCCTCGTGCATCCAGCACAAGCGGGTGGACGTGAAGCGTGCTGCGTCCTGAATAGCATCAGAACAGTTGCTCTGGGGCGCCTGGGCCTTGAAGGTGCAAGCAACAAACTTGCCCTCCCTGGCATAGAGGTAGACCTCCATGCTCCAGGATTCTCGGTCCAAGATCTGGGTCATCTGGCCCCTGAAGATGGGTGGGTGGTGATAACCCAGGTACTGCATCAGCTAGTGGAGAATGTCCATGAACCCTCCTTTGCTCTCTCCGTGAGAGCAAAGGTCCCACGGGCCATCGAACGACAGGGTAACCATATACAATTTTTGAAACAAGAGAAAGGGTCAGTAAAAACTTAACAAAAGTAGAGATAAGTATAGAATTAAGAGTGATGAGTAGGAGCAATAAGTACGCTATATCTTTGTCAAAGTTTTTCTTAATTTTTGAAAATAAGACCCAAGTCCTAAGGCAACGACCCATCTAACTAAGGATTCTACAGTCGTATGCTCTGATACCAGCGTTGTCGGTCCTGGATTTCACAAATCTAAATCCTCTGTGAAAACACTGTGCTATTCCCTAGATCAGTAGATAGCACTCACAGACACATTACTGAATCATTTCATACATGGCATGAACTAAACCATTCAATATATTACAAACATCAGAGTGACATACACCGCGTCGGGTTGAGTTTTACAATAAGGGCCGAACGAGCCAAACTGATTACATTACATAAAAGCAGTGGAACTACAGTGGAAGCAAAAGGGGTAGAGCATATCTCTCCACAGGCAAGGACTTGGATAATATCGGTTGTACGTGAGTACCGACTGAGCCAGCTAGACTGAGGCGAGACCTAGACTAATAGAACTAGACTACTCTCCATCATTGCCTTGTCCATCGACTTCTGGATCCTCATAGTATGTATAATCTCCATGATACGCAGGGTCTGAAGGGTTTGGGGGCAAGAGCGAGAATGAGCACAACTTCCGTGCTCGCGAGCTAACACACAGGATTCAATAATATACATGCAAGGCTTAACAAGGGTGGCTCGGGTTCTTTTATTTGCTAAAGCAATGTTTTCAATTATCAATATTAGTAAATCCTGTCACGGAGCATTTTAACCAAATTGCATTTTATTAAGGAGGATAATTGTGCAATATTAAATACAGCGAAGGTTATCTCCACCTATGCTTATTTTGATTGTGGTTACATCCACCATTTAACACCACTGAGTACGACGACTCAGGAAAAATCCAAAATTAGGGTTACATCGGCTCGATAAGTTTTTATCCCATCCACAAGGTTATTGAAATAGAACTAACTCTAGTAAGTTCCCATGTCCGCCTTTGACCGTAGGCACGGCTGTTTAAACAGTTTATACTCTGCAGAGATTGTACACTGTACCCACAAGAGATAATCAACTCGTTACCCCACATGATTCCTTAGTCATGTAGTTGAGAGATCATCACAATAACCTTTCAAAAATATCTCCCCCTCCCGTTATCTCATCCATATGGGTTGCACCCATAAGTTGTGCGGGATGTTCACCTCAGTGACTAGCGTAGCTGGATTACCCACAACGACTAGCACGACTGAAAACTTTACCTTGCATCGGTGTCCCATTCAAGCCGGACGTATCTAGTTACCCCTCCAGCGAGATGACATTCAGAGTTTATTAAATTTACTAAGCCAAGTTGTACTTTACATACTTGTGGTTGTACATATTTTACAATAGGAGGTCATGCCAAGATTAAGTCCTTAAGCCATCCAGGCGGTTCATACCACATTCCACATATTCTCGTGCTACGTCAGCACCCACCATCATACCATCCGCCCATATATGGTAATAGCAGTTTATTAGGGTTTTGAGGAGTAAAACCAAATTATCTCAATTACTTCAGTCATGTGCCTCCAATGACTGCCCAAAATTATTTTATGATTTAAGAGATGATGAATAGGGCATTTTAATGCTCCGGTACTTAAGCAAGACTAGCATGTCGCTTAAGTACAACCTACAACTAGTAATTACCATATAGTTACTTGGGTGACATGGGATAATGGATTCAATTGTCAAAAGATGGTATAATAATTAATTAATCATCAAATGGGTATCTAATTATCTTAAGAGTTAACATACGTTTGCTTAAAGAATTAAGCATGAAATTTTGGTAATTTAAAGGAATATAATTTGCATAAGATGCAGGCTCAAAATGATCAAAGTATTGACTCGCCAGGGTTAAAGGCAAGAGAGTCTTGGTAGTATTGTGCTTGATCGAAATGGAGATCTCCCGCTTCTTCGAACTCTATTCGGAAAAACGTCCTGGAAAAGAACAAACATGCAAAGAGAGAAAATAAATACACAAGAAATAATAAATAAACTCCAAATAAAATAAGACCAGTGCCATTAGTAAGGTCTTGAATTTATACAAATTTAGAAATAAATTTCATAATTTTTGGAGTTGTAACGGAGGAGAACGGAGCTTCCGAAGTTTGAAATTGAAATAAATCCAGAAAATAAAGAGAGGAGAGAGAAATGACCCATTGACAATCAGGTCCCACTGAACAGTGGTTGGTTCACGTGTACAGTGCATGGACCGGTAGGTCAACATGCACTGTGTACCGGTCCATGGGTGCACGGGTCTACACTGTGCATACGGGCCCACTTGTCAGTCGAAGGAGGGGAAACCCGGTTTTTAACTACGCCATTACTATTAGTCGGGCCCACCAGTCAGCGAATCTAGCCAATAGTTAAACCCGAGCTAATTAACACTTAGCCGTAATGACAGTGATTAAAACCGAAAACGAAGAGCTACAGTGCCAGGTCTGCTCCGACAAAACAGAGAGGGGCTAAGGAACCTTGTCGCCGGTGAGGGAACCAACAGCGGTGGCCGACGATGCCAAAAATGGGTCCCTCGGGGTCACGTGAACCTGCAGGCAAAAGGGAGCGGCTGGATTTGGTGTCTAGAGCACCGGCGGCGAGCTCTAGCGGTGGTGGGGAGACCAACCAAAGCGCTACGGTGGCATAGAGTGAGGGAGTTCAATTCAAGGCCAAGGGAGCATCTAGGGGTGACAAGGATCTCACCCGAAGCGTTGGTAAGGAAGGGAGGGCTCGAGGTGTGTCGCCGACGGGAGTCCGAAGCGGTGACGATGAGGTCGGTGCGGAGAGCTCAACAGAGAGGGAGAAGATGGACGACGAGGTGGGTATTGACTTCGGGGCGTCGAGGAGATCCTCCTGGTGGCGATGATTGGGCTGAGGCGGTGAGGAACTCGCTCGGCGATGGAAGGGGGTGATTCGGCCAGAGGGGGAGAAGAAACCAAATCCGGGCGATTTCTTTGGGGACACTTACCAATCAGTGAGGGGCGAAGTGGGGGAGACACAGAGAAGGTCCAGGGCCCTTTATAGCCCATGGCGAAAAGGGGAGAGCCATTGGAGGGCTTTGGCACGCGCATGTTACCGAGTGCGACATGGGCAGGCGCAGAGTTGGTGACGACATCATGGCGGCAACTCGGGTGGCCAAGGTAGGTGGGTGCAGCGAGGGCAGCTGCTCGGTGACGGGACAGGACAAGGCAGTCGCGGGCACAGGCATGCATGCATAAGCGTAGCGCGGACCGGATGCGAGAGCGCGGCACTGACGTGGCGAGGCACGCTGGTGATGGGACCCAATGAGGAGAGGGCACCGAAGTCAAGGGTGGCAGGGGAGCAAGTGCGGAGCACGGGGTGGCATAGAGTCAAGGGGGCAGCGTGCGCAGCATAGGCGAGGTCAGAGCGCACTGGAGCGCTCTGGAGCGAGCACAAGCGTGCCAGGAGAGAAGAAGGAGCAGGGGAGACTCGGGCCAAGCAGGCCAGAAGGGGAAGGGAAGTGGGCCGAGCAGCCCAAGGGGAGAAATGGGCCGAGCCCAAGAGGAGGAGAAAGAGATTTTGAAATGAGATTCAAGTTCAAATTTGAATTTGAAATTAAATCAAGGCTGAGGTTAGAGATTTTTTGAAATACTCTCTAATTTGAAATAGGGTTGAAATTCCAAACAACAAACAGTAGTTACTATTCAACATCCAAAAAAGGACCGTTACATGTTATTTAAGCTAGATGATGAAGTTGCATGCCTCTTGAGATGTATATGTCCATGCACATGCAAATTCATGCAGGACAAGACAAAACAAATCCTGGTAGTACTCCTACAAACAAGGAAACAAAGAGGCCTGAAGGAAGGAAAATATGATGTAATCCGAGTGGATTTGAGGGAGGCCTATTTGCATTACCCTATTTAATAGCCGGAGGAATTCGCCTCTACCCGCGTGGCCACGTCGCCCTAAGGCTTTTGGCTGCTCGATCGTCGTTGATCACCCAGCGCCCAAGACGATCGTGCCTTGGCCAACCGTGGGAAGATGTGGTCGAGCGTGTCCCACGTCCACTCGCCTCCCACCCATCTCCATTTCGTCCTTTTACTCCTCCACATACCACATGTCTTCATTAGGCCTATTTGCTCCCCCACTTAGCGCGGCGTCTTTGCTCGAACTTTGTCCCATGCACCGCTGCTCAACTTCTTCCCTCCCTCTAGGATTTTTGTCGGGGTTCACCGGCCGGTGTTGTCCCGTGCGGTTCGCCTGCTGACATTGAGCCACGCGGTCGTTGTCCCCCCCCCCCCGTTTTCCCTCGCTTTCCTTTAATTTAGCCTTTACATTTCCTTGGTGTTTTTGGCCCGTGCGCCGCTATCTAGCTTCGTCCCTTCCACTAGGATTTTCGTCGGGGTACATTGGCGGTGTTATCGCCCGTCTTGATTCGCCGACGTTGAAGCGTTGGCCTTGTCGTTGTCTCCTCCTTGCTTCAGAAGTTGATCTGCTCCTAGCGGTAGCTACATCTGGATTCGTGTCTCATTGCTGCCCGTGCTAGGATGTTTCCCCGGTTTTATCTCAGTGACCGAATCATTACTATTTTTTGTTTCCTATCATTTGTGGTTTTTTGTTATGCCTTCGTGCGGATCTGCCCCTCAGATTTTGTTAGTTTTTTTTTCGCCGCTCCTGTTTTGCTTTGGTAGATTCGTCCGTGTTTGCCTACCGTATCCTACATGAATGTATTGTGATTTCATGCCTATTCGTTCCTTTCTATGTTTCTAGATCTTGCCCCCCCCCATTTACCCATACTCACGATGTCAGATGTGCTACTCATTTTCCCCCTTTTTCCTCCGTGTTTTTTTTTGTTTTCGTTCAATTTGCCCCCGTGATGGCAGATCTGATATTTTCCCTCTTTTCCTCCATGTTTTTTTCTATTTTCGTTCGAATTTGGCCCATGTGATGGCAGATCGCATATTCATTTTCCCTCCTTTTTCTTTGTTGTTTTTTTGGGTGCCTCTGCTCAAAACTCCCCTATAGTTCCTTTTATGTTCGCTCTTTCATTTCCTGTCCGTTTCCTTCGTTACACGCTTTTGAATCTTGTGAAATTGTATGGCTGTTGCATTGATAATAACACACTCCTACTGGTCTATGAGTACCGGTGAGAATGGGAGTCTTGATCGAGCACTCTTCGATGCACTCACTTCTTCTCATCAGTAGCACCTATGAATTGCCTTTGTTTTATTCCCCTAGAAGGATTTTTTTTATGTTTTCCCTTGCCCACGGTCACTAATTTGCTCCTATTTTTGAGTCCCTCATTACCTTCGTGTTTATTTTTATAGTCGCTTCCCTATTTGTGCTTCTTTTTTCCTTGCTATTTATCACTGTTTTTTTCCCGTGCATCCATTCCCATGCCATATGCTATTCCGGTTCTTCCATTCTTTTCATTTTCTAATACTGATCGCTTCACGCCACCCGATCAGTTTTTCCCTGTTTGCGCTTCCTCCAAATGGATCGGAAAAGCTACTGTGTTTTCGCTCTTACTCTGCCTGTGTTTTTATGCCGTTCATTGTTTTTCGTCCAATCAGTTTTTTCCCTTTTCCATTTCGTCCAAATGAATCAGGAAATCGACTGGAAGCTCTCGCCTACTCCGCCTGTGTTCTCCGCCTGTGTTTTTATGCCCTTCGTTGTTTTCCTCTCTATCTTTCTTTTGTGGCGAGTTCGTCCGTTGGGCCCTGATCTTAGTGGGTGCTTGCTACGTACTCTCTCAGTTGCCTTAGTTTGTTGTCGCCCCGTTTGAGTTCGTGCCGCTTCACATCTCCGTCGTGCCTCTCAAGCACCACGGTAACCACGCTTACATACCTCTCAATTATTCGATCGTGTCTACAAATCGGCATCTGCAGGCTCAACTCCGTCTAGATGTCGTCCGTCCCTATTCATTTTTGAGCGTGTCTCCCATAGTACTTCTGTGTCTGCCCAAGGTTCATTCGCAGGTACGCACCTATAGCTCTAAGTACCATCGTTGCTTCGTCTAGACGGAATATATCGCCACTCATGCTTACTATTACACATGCTTTTCATTCGTAGTCTGCCTCTGGTTCTACTTGGGTTCGTCCGACACAGTCTCCTCCCTTTTGGTTCCAATCTTGCCCTATTTGCTTTCGGATTTTATCCACGTTCTTGCGTGCAACATCTTTTTTTACGACTCATGTAAACATGTCACCGAACCTCTACCGAACGGGTTTTAGTTGAGGTGAGATTCAGTCGTCTTCTGTTGTTTCTGATTTGTATATAGAATACATGCCAACATACTCTTCTTTGATGCACTTTTCGCTTTCGTTTCATATTTCACCGCTTTCTGTTTGTCAGCTTCCGTTGCAGCTCTGTCGCTCTTCTTGCGTCGCTTTATTAGGTGTCTTGCTACCGCCCTCTACTTCCCTATTTAGCGTATCTTTCCTTTCCTTTCTACATTAATCTGCTCCTGATGTTCGTTTTTATTTACAGGTCTCTGTGTCGTTGCTACCTGTTTCTCGTCAACCTAACTGCCTTCCTTTAGAATCAAAATCAGGTTTGTTCGCACTGTCTATTATGCTATTTCTATTCGTGTTGATTCCCATTGTTATTTCGCCTCTGTTTTTGCATGTCGTTTTTTTTCTCTTACTAGCTTCCATGTATAATATCATTTTATGCTCTCTTTGCGGCCAGCTTTTGACTCTATTACTGTTACTCAACTGTGCATCACTCGTGCAGAAGGATCAAAGGTTTGTTTCTTGGTTACTTTGCTTTTTCTTTTAAAAAAAGATGATTCACTGTGCATCGATCGTTCACTGTTTACCTTCTATCGGTTCCGCGCTATATTAAATGCTTCGTACACCGTTGTATAGATTTTCCTTTCACCTACTGTCTGCTTTGTCCGGCTGTGTGCTTTTCTGGGATCGTTTAATCAGGTTTGCCTTCCACTATCTCTAATCACATTATTTATTATCTTAGATTCTGTGAATTCCTTCGCTCTGTTTTTCGATCCAGTGTTCACTACTGTTTACTAACGTTCGTGCCTAATATTGCTACCTTACCTTTTAAAATCATCTCTTCAGTGCTCTTATTGCATGTCGTCAAGCCGTCCTTTATTAAAAAAAGGTAGACAAATTTTCCTCAGAAGTCCTTCATTGATTCCTTTGCACTTTCCCTCTTCGACATATAACTTCCTTATTGTCATCATTTTTCTTGCCTTCCACACTCTGTGTTGTTTACTTCAGCTTAATCTCAGTTTCATTTTGTTGTCGCTGCGTCTTAACTCCAGTGCCTATGACACGTCGCTCTGGTCTGTATTCTTTCCTTCTTGCTTTTCAATACACACTTACATTCGTTCGCTTGCTATACACATTTTTGTTCTATCTATCGGATATCTATTTATTCTAATTCTCGCGTGTTTTACACATCCCAAGATATCATTTCACTATGTTTTCCTTTTTACATTTCTCACTCTTTCTGTTGTACTTAGCAATGTTGTTCACCTGATCTCCTTTCATTCCCATGGTACTATCACACCGGTTCAACAAAATTGCACTATCTACGACTCCCAGGTTTATCAGATGCAAAGAGATCCAACTGTGGACTACACCTCATCCGCAGTGTCGACCCTCTCTTTAGTTAGCCTATTTTTGGCACTTTTCTTACTACTTTATACAAGTGTCTTAGACGTTCCCTACAAAAACAACAGGATCCACTATAGCAATTGCCTTCATATGAAACGTAGGTGGTCCATTGCGTTCATGCTATTTCCCCCTTCTAATCTTTTCTTACTTGCTATGTAGCCTCATTTGTATCCTCTCCTTACCCTTTTGTCATACATAGAAGTACCCTTGCCCTTTTGTGCATCACAATAGAAAACCCTTTTTCCCCTCCTTTCCTTCCTCTTCTATTATAGACTTTTCTACCTATTTACATCATTAGTTCGATACTCTTATCCTTGGTTAAACAGGCGATGGTTCCTTCCCTAACATTACTCCTTCTATTGCGACCTGCAATCGCAAGAAACGTCGCCTCATACTGTCGCATCGTCGTCTTCACAATCAAGGTCACTGCCTTCTCATCTTTCTTTATTTATATGGTATCTATTTAGGGAGCACCCCTTTTCCTTACTTTATGCTTGGTCGTTCTCTACTGACATACTTTTTTCCCTTGCTATCTAATCTATCTACTCATCTACCCACCAATACTTTTACTGATATCCCATTGCTAATCTTAGCCTGCATATTGACTGGTCTCACTTGCCATCTAATTATATACAATCCCTTACAGGTGTATATCGTGTCTATTCACTTTTTGCTTTTCCCTTATATCACTCTACGACATTGTTTAGTTTCCTCTATTTAACCTGACTTGTGCCCTTTTTCAAGCGTTCCACTCGGGGAGATCATACTATGGCTCACCGGAATACGCGTGTGTGCATTGCCATGCTAGATTTTGGTTTCAAGAACGTGTAGGAGGGCAGTCTTCCATAAGAGAACACCGTGTTGTCTACAATCTTTGTTGCAAAGGTGGTAAGGTTCATATTCCATCATTCAATAAGCCGCCACCTTTCTTAGCTGAGTTACTGAATTTTGCCGGCAACCATCGCTCCAAAACGTTCATATGAAATATCCGACAATACAATTGCCTTTTTGCGTTCACTTCCATAGGAGCGTCAATAGATCAATCGACCATCGTGGGTCATGCCCCCCCCCCCTATTTTCAAGATCTGTGGATAGATTCATCCACTACTACACACAGCCTCATCACAGATGGTTCGGAACCATCATCACAAACGGTTTTTGAACCATCTGAATTTGTATGTCTGTGATAACAGTCGGTTATCACAGACGGTTCAAAAACCATCTATAATATGGCATAACACAGACGGTTTGTAAATAGAACCGTATGTGAAATCCTACCTATCACAGACGGTTTTTAATTGAAACCGTCTGTGATACTGTGCCTTCAAAGGCGGTTTCAACAAAAAAAAAACCGTCTGTGATAGTTCTTTATACATAACTATTTTTTTTTAATTTTTGGCTAACCTTAGGAATTGCTAGCCATGTCCTCTGAAAACAAGCATGCAAAAAAATAGATACATCACATATAATCAATTGTTGACAACTCAAAGTGATCATTACTCAAAAAAAAATTACAAAAGAATTTGTTTAAGTATTGTCGCTATAGTTACAATTGGATTACAATTGAATCAATTGTTTACAGGTGGTTGAGAGGTGTCGACGGGGTGAAACTTTGCGTCAGCGACGGAGTGAAAGTCTCCTTTGGGGTTAATGATATCTGTCTTGATGAAGGCGCAGAGCTTCCCTCGAAAGTCTGCGATCTCTTTCGCAATGAGTGCATCTAAATCTATGTTCGTGTCCTGTCGCTTGCAAGAGTAAAGTGGTAAGCATATATATTTAAGTTTACAATTAGGAAATAATTATTTCGAGATTGACAAACCTGGGGATCCTTCTTCTTAGCACTAACGATTTGCTCCATATTATGGCAAACGTAGAATGCACATAGCTTATCACTTTTTTGCTGGCAGCACTGCAAAAATAGAATTACATATATAGGTATAGTCAGTTCGAGACGCATTATTATGAAGTATGATATAGGATTATTGTGTTGTAGCATGTACCGGAAATCGCGTCCTGTGTGTTAGTGTGGCGTTCAATCCATTGTATAATCCTTCGTCGGCAACATAGGCGATGAACGACCTACATGATTCCAAAAAGTTATCATCGGCCATTTCAAACGAAGGAAGACTACAATAGAGTTATGTATGGAGGAAATGAGCATACCTGCCAAGTATTCCTTTCAGAATGCTGAAGTCGTGCTTTTTGCCGAGTATGGAATCAAGGTATATCACCTTGTTCCTCTTTGGTACAATGACTAAAAAGATCCAGTGGAACCTACTCATGTATGTTGCTATAGTCATTAAACCTAAGTTCGTGCTGCATATAAAGTACAAATGAAATTTATATAGCAAGTAGTGAAACACTTACCCCTGGTTGAAGGGCACCACTATGTTGTCCTTGTTGTTCTGACGAACCAATGTCGCCGTTATGTATTTCTCGACGAAGGTTGCGCCTGCTTCGATGGTTTGCATAGAGACCACGTGTGGGTCGAGAAAACCCACCGGTTCGGAATATTCCTAGGCTTTTTTCATCATGTATCTATACATAAGCAATGAGTTGTGATATTTATCGGTATTACGTGAACGTAGAACTTGATTGTACACACTTACAGTGTCCAACATTGTAGAAGCGAGGCGTCGAGGGCAATGAGGTTGAATAGGTCGTATAAGTCATTGAAGAACACGATGAAGTGGCCCAGCCCGTTAAAGAAATGCTCATCCTTGTATCTGACGGTGATTCCAGTATCGCACCCCTTCTGTTTGGTATTCCGCATGTACCAGAGATGCAAAGCCTGACAACTTACTCCAGCACTAGCTAATACTGTGTCGGTGGCCAACGGACTTCCGATCGAGTATTTCGAGGGCATAGGAGGCGCTTAATGTTCATCGATTTCGATTTGGCCTTAACAACTAGCCCGCTACACGTCTTCCTATGAGATGACTTGGGAACCGATACGGCGGCACGCTTTTCTTGTTCCTTCGGCGTCTTCTCTACAGGAACCGAAGAGGTGGCCTTCTGAGGCGAAGGATAAAGGTGGAGTCATCGAGGGTCCCGTTGGAGAGGAATGGCCGTGTCCAGATCGTGGCACTGCTGGGTCTAGGGCAATGTCCTTCTTGGGCCACTGGATAAAAGTGTACATGGCATCCCCTAGTGTTCTGATGTCTTCGTTCGGGCGAATCTCGGTAGGACGGCCATGAAATTGTCATGTACCATGTCCACTGACCTGGCGTAACCATCGGTGGGCACCGTCTTCAGACCGTCCCTTCTGGTATGGATACACCATCCCCCGCCCAGCCTCAATAGAAATGGACCCAACCATCCTCACTTGGAGCTTGCACGGCGTCGACTCCTACAAAACGATACACAATTAGCTAAGGCGTCCTATAGGTCTATCTTTGGTGTATTCTAGAGATGTACATTACAGTGATGTCGTCGATAGGTAATTGGACGTCATCATGTTCAGAATTATACGTGGACGCGACGCTACTCCGTTGTCGAGGAGGACTAGCTCCCAAAATAACGGGGGCAGCTTGTGACTGGTTCAGGAGTTGATTCATTTGATCCTGCAATTTTGTTATATGTCCTTGAAATTTTGCAGTAAGCATCTGTACCAACCGGTCCTCGTGCTCGGCCTTGGATCTCTTCCTACTCCTATACGTGTCGTAGTCGCCTCGAAATCCCTAACTCCAAGGTACGTAAACCCCAAGGCCTCGCGTGCGACCCGAGTGCTCCTTGTTTCCCAGGGCCATAGATAGTATATCCTTCTCCCTGTCTGCTTGAAAGGAGCCTTGGCAAGTTTCAGTAGTTAAATCATGCTGCAAGAGGTCGTCATGTTATTATAGACACTATGAAGTTATGGACTTATTAACAACTAGGGATACTTCCTGCTCTGCCGGGTTTGTGAAAGGGATGCTGCCCTAAGACGTGACTTTTGCCCCCGCTCTTAACCAGCTTAGGGCACGTTCGTCTGTGATCTCAATAAATGGCCTGGTTGCGTTCTTGTCCTCTGCCGCCCATTCCGTGGATTTACTCGCGTACCCAGCAGTGCTAAGTCTGTGGGGGTGAGTGTTCCATGCCTGAAGAGCTTTGTGCGCCGCACTTTGCTCCTGAAATTTGGCCGTCGTCTTCATCCGCACAAACTCGTCCTATATATCCCGTGACAAGAATGCAAACTTCATGAAGGGCGTCCGACCCGTATTCACGCACTTCGTGACAAGCGTGCTCTTGAAGGTCCTCCACGCATGACATATCGTGAGCAACACCTGCCATTCCACGCGTGCTTGGTCTGCTTCTGGGATAGTGAATGAGGCTGAAAGTTCTGGCCCACAAGGCGCTTCTCAGACGTCCGCCGAGACTTACATGACTTGGTGTGGTGATGGGGACCCGCTCCTTGCAAGTATCCATGATGGTCCGAATCTGTTGCTGATCTCTAGGGACTCGAGAGGGATCCCAACGCCATCGACCTCCGTGATGATCGATCGGCCACAGTAATTTCGATTTCCCTGCCATCTCGCTTACGATCACTATCGCCGACATCCAGACGATTCGGCGACGTCGGTGACGGCGGCAAAGATGACGCCTCTGCCATCTCGCTTACTTGCTATCTATATAAGTTACATACGCAATAAAATGGATTGCAAGATTTGACATTCATCACAGCAGGAATAATTATGCAACAAGCATAATACCAACAAGTAGTAAATCATCAATAAGCAGCATAAAGCACAGAAAATTGATGATAGTTTGTGCTCTCAGAAGGAGGGTTGCAAAAGAACAAGTCTTTGCCATCTCAACCAATAACAGACTACTATGTCAAGATCAATTGACAGATTTGAACAATACTTTTAGAGCTCAAGTCTAAACTGGATTGCAATGTCAATTTCAGTATATGACTGATTTCATCACAGAGCATTTACAATATCTCACATTCACAGTCGATAAGTAATCACAGATGGTTCCATAATAGAACCGTCTATGATATGAAACGTCCATAATTAACATAATAGAACCGTCCATAATTAACATAATCAAATGTAAATCATTCAAGTCATTTAAATTGATTGAAATGCTAAACATATACCATATGTATATGAATGAAATTAGCACAGAGCACAAAAATTTGAAATTAATGTGAGCTCTCATATGGTGAGTTGCACAAGAAACAAACTTAGCCATCTCAGCACTAAGGTCTATTCTCTTCATAAATTGGATAAGAATACTAAAATTCAGATTTTGAGCTCTATCCAAAGCTTAACTAGACTGACATAACAATCACATGTATAAGAATTTCAAAATGATACTATCTGTCAACCATAGATCATCAAGAACCATCAATGTCCACTACTGAAGTCCACAGAAGACTGGCCTTTAATGAAAACATAGAAACAAAATAGAATCAAGTAAAACTTTCTTCTGTTAAAAGGGCAGGACAGCAGATTAAGTGATCAGTAAAGCACTACAGAAGTACTGGAACTTCTAAATACAACTTGACAGCAGCAGGCAAATTGGTGATTACTATAGCAGCAGCAAGCAATCTTGTAGAGCTCAAAATTGAACTAGTAATTCTACCAATTTCAGAATTAGACCATTCTAATCACAGAGCAATATTAAGGCCACAAAATTCACTTTGATATATCTCACAAAGCATGAATCAAAAACAGACACTTCTAACCATGTCCAGGGACAAAACCCTAACCATGCATCTGACTGACCTAGCACAATATCATGAATCCACTGTGGAGGGAGCAGAGGATAGGTTCTCCCCATTCATCTCATATCACACATTAATCTCAAATACAACATTCACAATCGAGTATTAACCTTCACAGTGCAAGGAGGAGGCCGGTGCAGGGGAGGAGGTCGGTGTAGAGGAGGAGGCCGACGCGGGGAGGAGGACAGCACGTGGGAGGAGGCCGGTGCAAGGGAGGGGGCCATGAGGAGGAGGCCAGTGCAGGGGAGGAGGACGGCGCAGGGAGGAGGCCGGCAGAGGGAGGACGCCAACACAGGGAGGAGGCCGCGTATGGAGGCAACGGCAGCGTCATCGATGTCGGGGGCGGCGGCGTCGAGGTTGGAGGCGGCGGTGTCGGAGCTTAAGGGGAGGTGAACGGGCGAGCCCTAGAGGAGGCGAACGAGCGAGAGCTTAAGAGGCTAAGGGCACTGGGGAGGTGAACGGGCGAGCCCTAGGGGTCCTAATAAAGGCATATTACAGACAGTTATATTATGGAACCGTCTGTGATAAAAGAACCATCTGTAATATGGTCCGCATCACAGACGGTTCTTATTAAGAACCTCCATAATAGAACCGTTTGTGATATGCCACTACCATTCTATTTATCCACATGAACCTAGTGACAAGTCCATAACACAACTCCAAATAATTTGACTGAAAATTAATTTATCCACTGACAATTCAGTTGACTTTAAAAATTCACATCTAATTCAACTCAACTCCAAATCAAGTGAAACCAATTTTGATACTCCACATCACAATGAAGTTCACATTGACATCAATATCAAAGATAACAAGTCCATAACATATTAACACATGACAATTCCACGTTGACATCAAAATATATGAGAAATTACAAGTCCATATATAACACATGGCAAGTCCACATTGACATGTCTGATGTTATAGAATAAAATTCTCAATTAAAATATAGCCATTCATGATGATCGATGCGCATATAGCTAGCTTCCTCACTAGGTTCTTCCTCGAGTCTGATGTCGTCTCTGAAAGGAGGCAACTCGTCAAATTGATTGTACTCTTCCTCATCCACGACATTCTCAACTCCGAGAATCCTTCTTTTTCCATGAAGAACTGCGTGGCAGTTCTTATTTGCCGGGTCTGTTACATAAAAAAAAACTTGAACAACTTGCTTAGCGAGTACGAATAGTTTGTCCTTGTATCCAACACATTTGAGGTCCACAGTGGTGACGCCGTACTTGTCGACCTTCACACCTTACGGAAGTTTAACCCAATGGCATCGAAATAGGGGGATCTTAAAAAGTACATAGTCGAGCTCCTAAATCTCCTCTACGAACCCATATTAGGAGTTCAACCCACGTGCCTTAAAGATTGAACCGCTTTCGTGAAATGCATCTATGCGCATACATCGCCGTTACGGATCAGGCTCTTCCTATCCTAATCTGCCGTATAAAATGTGTACCCATTTATGTCGTATCCTTGCCATGTCACAATTGTAAATTGTGGCCATTTTGCCAACCATAGCAGCATATCATCACTTGATGACCTTCCAGTGATTCACACCTTTAACCATTCGTTGAACCAATGGTTGTGCTCTCTCGTGATCCAAACCTCCGACCGTCTCGATTACATTGGCGTACCATGTCTTTGTGCTGACACTTGGGTCATGTGTTTCAAGACCGTGAAATGGGCTTGAGTGTACGTATCCAGATCGGGAGTGATTGATTTCCTTCCGATGGTCCCGATACCATCCAGTCTCCCCTCATGACGAGATATAGGCACACCTATCGGTCCCACCTGAGCCATGTAGTCGACGCAGAACTCAATGACCTCTTCGGTTGCATAATCTTCAATGATGTCGCCCTCGACGAGATCGACCAGACGTAGGACTTCAAATTCCCATGTACCTCTCGAACGGGTACATATGACGAGGAACACAGGTCGATATCTTTATCTCTTTCACAAGGTGAACAATGAGATGGACCATGATATCAAAAAATGATGAAGGGAAATACATCTCAAGTTGACATAGAGTCGTCACCACCTGGGCCTGCAGAGCATCTAGTCCTTGGGGATTGATGACCTTCTGAGCAATTAAGTTAAAGAAATAACACAGCCTCAAGATTGCCATTCAGACCTTGTTCGGCAAGATACTCCTAATTGCAACAGGAAGCATTTGTGTCATCAGCACATGACAATCATGAGACTTCATACCAATTAATTGCAAATCTTCCATAGAAACAAGTTTCTTAATGTTAATGGAGTAACCAGACGGGACTTTCACACCATGCAAGCTCTAGCACAGTTCATTTCTCTCAGCCTTAGACAGAGTGTAGCAAGCTGGGAGAAGGTACGTTCATCCTTTATCGGTCTCTTTCAGCGCTAACTCTGTCCTTATGTTCATATCAACTAAGTCACATCGTGCGTTAACACCATCTTTTGTTTTGCCACTAATGTTCAGTAAGAGACCAATCAAGCTATCATATACATTCTTCTCCATGTGCATGGCATCGATGTAGTAGCAAACTTCTAAGTGCTCCCAATAAGGCAAGCCCCAAAAAATTCACCGCTTCTTCCAGATGTTTTTCTGACGGGTTCTTAATTTACGTCTCTTCCCAAGCACAACATCGATATCCTTAACCATATCATAGACCTCTTTCCCTCTAAAAGCCCTTGAGCTGAACCGCCCTCCTTATTTCCGCTTAATTGTTTCTTCATCTTGCGGTATATGGGTGAATCTCGGAAGGAACCTACGGTGATGCATATACACGCTTTCTGCTGAATTGTTTAGCCATACACTCTCCGTAGCATCTAAGCAATGCGACGATGCTTTGGCTCATTTTGTATCAAGCGACAGTTACCAAGGGTAGGAAAATCATTGATGGTGCGTAACAACATGGCGCCAGAAAGTGAAGTTCTCTCGCTTATACGCATCCTATAACTCGCATTCTTCGCTCCATAGTGTCACAAGATCTTCCAAAGAATGGTGCTAGGTACACATCAATATCATTCCCTGTGTTGCTTCGCCCTTGGATAAGTAGTGACATCAAAATGTACTTCCGCTTCATACACAGCCAAGAAGAAAGGTTGTACATACATAGATTCACGGGCCAGGTGCTATGTCGGCTACTCATGTTACCGAAAGGATTCATTCCATCTGTACTCAACCCTAACATTATGTTCCTCGGTTCCACACCAAACTCTTCGAAGCTCCGATCGAAGTTTCTCCACTGCGCAGAATCAGCAGGGTGTCTTAGCTTTCTATCTTTCTTACACTCCTCCGAGTGCCAACGCAGCAATCTTGCCTCTTTTGGGTTCGCAAATAAATGCTTCAAACATGGGATCACAGGCAAATACCACAACATCTTAGCAGGAGGTCCTTGCTTCACCTTAGACCTTACCAGTATTCTTACGCTTGTATCGGGATGCTTTGCACATGGGACATACATGCATGTCTGCATACTCTTTACGATAGAGGATACAATCGTTCAGACATGCATGTATTCTTTCTACTTCCATTCCCAATGGATAAAGAACCTTCTTTGCTTGGTAGGTGGTGCTAGGAAACATGTTTCCCTCTAAAAGGATGTCCGCTAGGAGACCTAACAATACTGTGAAACTCATATCGGACCAACCATTGCTTGCCTTTAATTTCAGCAGCTTCAAGCGCGGTTGACAACCTTAGTATTCCGCTTGTACCAGGAACAAAGGTCTCACCGAGTCCTCCATTAAGCCCTCGAATTTACGTAACTCTCTCACCGTAGTTCTTCTACATCATCGTAGCATCTGATCTAGATTGTCATCGTGCGACCTATCCTCATCAAAAGCACACCACATCCGCATATCGTTGACTTCCTCGATGCCGCCATTATTAACTTCCTATATAATCGCTTCTTCACCGTGATCGTCCAACATGTATACCATTTTTGAAACCCCTTCAATCAAGTGCGCTTCGATCTACCGGGTTGTTAAACATCTTCGACATCGCAATCAATGCATGGACAAGATATAAATTTAATCCTTCTTCAACATATCCCTCGCCGGGTCGTTCTAAAAGCAAGCACGCCATTAATGTACTCTTGATTCACACGGCTCTCACCATACATCCAGTTTCGATCCATCTATATGCATGTAACAAATCAGTGTCAAATTACATTAATAAACCGCAAGTACAAACTCTTCTTAATTATTGACCAAACATACTTAAATTGCTTAGCGATTAACCTAGAGCAAATATAAAGGGTTAAAGATCGTTACCCTCGGAGCTCACAACGAAAATACCAAATATCCCACGAAATTCCTCTCCTTCTCCTTCTCCTTCTCCTTCTCCTTCTCCTCTGATCCCTTCCTCCTCCCCTTCTCCTCCTTTCCTTCTCCTCTCTAAGGTGGCGCAATGGGGGTGGAAGCAGCAAGGTGCAGGTGGCGCAATGGGGGAGGAGGCGGCGGGGTGGAGGAGGCGCTAGGGGCAGGGGTCCCGACCTTCTCCTCTCTAAGCTGGTGTAATGGGAGAGGAGCAGCAAGGTGGAGGAGCTAAGGCAGGGAGGTGGCACATGGGGGAGGAGCAGCAGAGTGGAGCCAGCAGAGTGGAGGAGCAGCAGAGTGGCGCATGGGGGAGGAGCGGCAGGGGTTGTGTCAGGTGCATTTATAATGCTAGAATATCATAGATGGTTTTTAATAAGAACCATCTGTGATAAGCCCTCATCACAGACTGTTCTTATTAGGAACCGTCTGTGAATTATCATAGACGGTTCCTATTAGGAACCGTCTATGATTAGCTAGATTATCACAAACGGATCTTAATAAGAACCATCTGTGATAATTCATAGATGGTTCCTATTATAGAACCGTCTGTGATTAGCTAGACTATCACAGACAGTTCATAATAAGAATTGTCTGTGAATTATCACAGACGGTTCTAGTTATAAACCGTTTGTGATAGGTACGTATCACAAACGGTTCTTTTGGAACCGTCTGTGATAAGAATAACACAAATGGTTCCAAATGAACCGTCTGTAATGAGGCATCTTCTATAGCCTATTTTGTAGTAGTGATCACTGCATAGGTTCCCTGTTACCGGAACCATGTGATTCTCCTAAATTTGCCGAGCTTTACATCTATGATACCGACAACGAGATTGCTAATAGAATATGCGCCTTACATCCAGATGATCGATCTGATGGAGATCTAGAATGAGACATAGTAGCAGGCCTTATAGACATGCTCGATCAATACAATCCTATAGTCAAGCAATTTAGAATTGCAAGAGATCGATTGCTTGGTTACGAGGACGAACACCTAGCTATTCTCATTCTTGCCCCTGCTGACAATGATAGTCCTCAATTTAACCTACCATCAGTTGACCAGCTCGCTGGCTTACTGATAGGTGACTTCTCAATACAGACACCATCACGTGACATAATCGTGCATGACAGGGCATGCGGTTTACACCGCATTTCTTCGCTTCATCTTGCTTTTATGTCACTGTAGTATCCTATTGAACGTGGTTTCCAATTAGACATCCCTTATAGGGACGTTTCTACAGGCCATTCAAACACCCGCAAAAAATGACCATGCAAGACTACTATTGCTATTTTTGACATTACAAAAAAGACGAATAAAACCCCTATTTACGTTGTGGTCTCTTGTCCGCTCAGATTAAAGTCGATGCTCGAGCATGTATTGACGAGTGTAGATTATCGTTCATAATGCGCTCCCAAGACCAATTTAGAGCTAACCATTTCCAAAGTATCACAAATGCCGTCAGTTCTGGTTGTCTAGACGCCAATAGTATAGGCCAAACAACTATCATACCTTCAAGCTTTACTGGTGGTCGCCGTTACATGCAAGAAAACTTCCAAGATGCAGTGACGATTTGCCGAGTTCATGGTCTGCCTGACCTTTTTACAACATTTACGTGCAATCCTAAGTGGTCTGAGATAGACAACGCCTTGCTACTTGAACCTGGCCAAACATCATCAAACAATCTAGATATAGTAGTTCATTTGAACAACATGAAGCTAAACGAGTACCTTGCTGACATAACTGAGGGCCGTGCCTTCGGCCCTATCAAAGCAGGTACAAATCCTTATGTATTATTACCTTCGACTTCGTTGTTTCTTTGCATGTCTACAACACTTACTTTACCTATGTTGTACACTTAGCTTTGACCATTTTCGTATCCGTTTCAATGCTACACACTGTTGCCTCACGCTCATATCCTCGTGTGGTTGGCGTGTCATACTGGATATGAGTTAATAACCGTTTGTGATATGGTGCATCACATACGGTTCAAAAACTGTCTGTGATGACCTCATGTCATCACTAACCCATAAACTCAGACAGCTCACAAAACCATCTGTGATGACATTTTTGAACCGTCTGTGAAGACATTTTCTGTAGTAGTGAGAGGCAACACCTGTTCTTATCGATTCTTTTATAAGCGCTGAAATACCAGATACCGTTAGTGACCCTGTGGGCTATGCTTTGGTTAGTGAATTTATAGTGCATGGGCCATGTGGGAATCTCAATGAAAGATCTATCTGGATGAAAAAGGGTTCATGTTCAAAACATTACCCGAAAACATTCCAAAACGAGACCACCATCGATAGCAGCGGCTTTCCCGTCTATGAAAGATCTGATAATAATCGCTTCATTATAAAGAATGGAAATTGCCTTGATAACAGATGGGTTGTACCTTATAACATCTCCCTCCTTAAAAAGTACCAAGCCCACATTAATGTTGAATGGTGCAATAAAACAAAGGTCCTTAAATATTTATTCAAGTACGTAACCAAGGGCCCTGACTAATCAAAGATGTTCTTTAATAGAATTCGTTCTAGCACTAAAAATGTAGACAGTGCTACTACTCTAGTCATAGATGAGATTAAGGAATACCTAGAATGTCGCTACATATGCGAGCAGGATGCACTTTGGAGAATATATGGTTACGACATTCATAGTAAGATCCCATCAGTGGATCGCCTACCTGTCCATATGCCGGACATGAATTTCATCCAATTTCGCTCCAATACAAATCTAGCAACTATCGTATCTAGCTCGTTTCTTAAGCGAACAATGCTAACTAAGTGCTTCACAAAAAACCAGAGAAATTCGCCATCTCGCTTACTAACCTATTGTGAGTTCCCAATCGAATGGACATGAGACACTAGTTCCAGATCATGGTCTATTTAGAAAAAAGGTAGGAAGATGGGTCGTTTGTGTTACGTTCATCCTTCAAGTGGTGAACTGTATTACCTAAGAATACTTTTAATGATCGTTAAAAGCCCCACATGTTACGCTGATGTTAGAACATACAGAGGAACGCTTTTCAATACCTTCAAAGAAGCATGTGCTGTTAGAGGATTACTTGGTGACGATAATGAGTGGTATCACGCATTTGACGAAGCTCTATGTTTAGCTACTTGCCCACAACTTAGACAACTTTTTGTTACCATGCTTATCTTTTGTAATGAACAAATTCTTTGAAAGATATTGGCCTAAGCTTGCTGATGATTTCCAATACCGTACTAGAATCGCTCTACAAAACCCTAATTTACGATCCCTCTCCTGATACTTAATAACATGCTCTTGAATGAACTAGGAATCATCTTCGGAAAAAAAAAGGTGCAAAAATATCTGAATATAATCTACCAAAACAAACTTGCCGCACAGAAAATATTGATGGAAATAGACTCATACTGGAGGAGCTATCTTACAGCAGCACTAACATTGCACATGAAGCAGCCTCTTTGTTTTCTACACTTAACATAGACCAGACAAACGCCTACACATCTATTACCAATTGTGTTCTTACCACTTCACTGGGGTTCTTTTTCGTATCAGGCTTTGGTGGGACAGGCAAAACATTTCCATGGAACGCAATTGTGTCCTTCCTAAGAGCGCAAAACAAGATTGTACTTACTATGGCTTCATCTGGTGTAGCAGCTCTTCTATTACCAGGCGGAAGGAGTACACACTCACGATTCAAAATCCCTATAGAAACAAATGAAACCACTATTTGCAACATAAAAAGAGGCTCATCACTTGCTAATCTCATTAGAGAAACGTCATTGGTTATATGGGTCGAAGCACTTTTGACACATAGAAGATGCTTTGAAGCTCTAGATAGATCTTTTCGTGATATTTTGCTGCTTGATGATCCTTCTGTTGCTGCTTTACCATTCAGCGGTAAAGTTATCATGCTAGGCAGTGATCTCAGACAAATATTGCTGGTTATCGAAGGGGGCTCACGCTCATAGATTGTTGACACAGCGATAGTCAATTCCCTATGGCGTTTTGTGACAGTTTTGAATCTAACAATAAATATGTGCCTTTCTACTGAGCTCGAACAGCCAGAACATCAACAAAGACGTCCATTGTTTAGTAAATGGATTCTAGATCTCGGTGATGGAAAACTCCCCACTAACGCACACAAAGGCGACTCTAAAAGTACATGGATTGAGAATCCGGATGACCTCCTTATCCACACTGAAAACGACACGATCGCTGCAATAGTTGCATTTGTCTACAGCGATTTCCAGGTGTCCTATCGTAATCCTGCCTACCCGCGTGAACGTGATGTCGTAACACCTACAAATGACATGGCTGATGACGTAAATTCTTTTGTCATTTCTATGTCAAAAGTTGATAGCTTCAAGTATCTCAGCTTTGATTCAATACCCACCGCATTTGATACTGTTAATGAGTCTTCCATGTTCTATCCAGTCGAATTCCTTAATACATTATGTATAAACAATTTCCCCCAACATAGATTATTCCTCAAAGAAGGCTCTCCTATTATGCTTCTTCGAAATATGAGCCAAACAAACGGACTATGTAATGGTACAAGACTTATAATACAGAAACTTTGTCAGCATATTATTGAGGCTGTCATTACAACTGGTTCACATATTGGAGACACTGTGTATATTCCTAGAATAGTCTTGACAAATAAAGATTCTAAACTACCATTCATACTGCAACACTGCCAGTTCCCGGTACGTCTTTCATATGCAATGACCATAAATAAGAGCCAAGGCCAAACTGTTGCATTTGTTGGTTTATATCTAAAGAAACCAGTTTTTACACACTGACAGTTATATGTTACGGTTTTACGTGTTACATCTAGAGACACTCTTAGAATCCTTATTGAAAACGATGATGGTACCTTGTAACACCCTGACCTGGGAGGTCTCTAGGCCTAGCTGCAACAGGACCCAGGAGGTCCTGTCACGGCTAAGCCAGGAGGTCTCCAAGCCTGGGCAACGACCTGACCGGAGGCTCACCTGAGAGGTCCTCTAAGTCCTCCTAGAAAGTTCACCAGGACCTCCCAGGAGGTCCAGCAGAACCTCTCGGAAGTCCCCCAGGACTGCCCAGGAGGTCTGGTAGGACCGCCTGGAGGTCTTGGGAGAGTCCCTGAGGAGGTCGTGGAGCCAAGGGGCGCCCCAAAGACCTCCCACGACCAACTCAGGGGAGGTCGTGGGGAACTAAGGTCTCCTCAAGACCTCCCACGACCAACCAGAGGAGGTCGTGGAGGGCCGAGACTACCCTCAGACCACTCACCACTGCACTGAGGGCGGTCGTAGAGGACAGTGGCACTCCAAGGTCCCCTGTGCAACTGAGCTAGTCCCAAGGATCAATAGCTAGCTCATCACAGCATACAAGAGCGGTAGCATACACTTCAACGAGATCTTTATTAATATCAACAAAGTTGTTTACAAAGGGGAGGCATATAAGCCAACAAACTAGAACACAGCGGAAGATAGACATAAAGGCCATCCGATACACCACAGGCAATCAACTGGAGGGCGCATCCTAGTCGTCCAGGACCATTGGTCCACTGCACAGCTCATCATAAGGCTTTCTTCCTGCTCAAAAGATTATTTCAAGCAAGAGTGAGCACAACAACC
Organism: Phyllostachys edulis; assembly: GCA_036346405.1. Classification (NCBI taxonomy): domain Eukaryota; kingdom Viridiplantae; phylum Streptophyta; class Magnoliopsida; order Poales; family Poaceae; genus Phyllostachys; species Phyllostachys edulis. The sequence goes on from CM070550.1 coordinate 102,027,392, forward strand.
ATGCTCGCAAGTTACACCCGTCAATTAACAGAATGACATGCATAATGGATATCTCAAAGGAAGGCATAGTATGGTTAGTTTGTATAAAGCCAAGTTTGTTTCAAATACAAGTATTAAGTTCCAAAGCTTATAATAATAATCAAAATTCATTTACAAATTCTCATTTTACGCTTGGATAACTTTCATCAATATGATGGTGAAGGATACCTCTCGTCACAAGGCTCCTCGCCCAACCCATTTTGAAAACAAACCAGAGATCTAACTTTGAGCGGCTTTGTTAGCATGTCCATAACCATGACACGGCTATTCAATAGTTTTACACTCTGCAGAGGTTGTACACTTTCCCACATGACACGACTTCTCTAGTTTGTTTGACAACCGCTGCTGCCACCTCTCACTACCGATGGTAAGAGTTCTAGAGCACGTGACAAGGCCTTTACAATGCATCATTCCACCGCAGCCATCCACTCTAAGGTTTCGCCTTCCTAGGGCCCCTCTTGAGCCAAAGTGGGTACAACAAAGTCATAAAAGATGTGCCATGAAAGACCACTCCACTATTCCGCCGACCAACCATGTGATAACTTTGCAAATTAGTTGTCCAGTCCCGCCCATACAGACATGTGGTTGCACAGAGAGGCATAGCAAAATACGCCAGAGACCGGCCTTAATCGACCGGTGGCCACCACAACCCTGGGGCATCGGATCACACGATCCCCGTGCATGGACTTGCACCAACCAAACAACCAATGCCGCCCAAGTCCAAATCCATTTCTCATTTCTTTGTTTTTCAAACCTCCATAGCACACCAATGCCATGGCCATTTGCAGAAACCCCATGACACACTAATGCCATGGTCCAGATCATTTAGACAAGTGATATTTTTGACCAAAACCTCCCAAACCCAGATTCTTTTCTCTAAGCATGGCTAAGCTCTAGTTTTTCAAAGGTTTTGGTCCACTGTATTATGTAAACCAGGTTTTGCCTTGGGTGACAACATGTTCGGCTCAAGAATAGCAGTGGTCATACCAAGGAAATTAGGAATAACTATGAATTTAAAGACGGGCATTGAAATAACTTATAGTAAAGTAAGCATGCATTAACATTTGAAATGGAATATACATAGGTTGAAATAATGGGTGCGATATGATCAAGAGTGTAACTTGCCTCCTGCTTGAAAGCTTTACAGATCCGTTGCTTCACAAAGCTCGGCTCACCAGAGACGTTGAGGCCTACACGTTTGAAACAGCTCAAGATCAAATAAAGACCAGAAAGGGATTCAAATGAACTCCAAATAGACATCAAACAAAAACCACATAAGAGCTTGGCAATTTGGAAGAGGTCCAACGGCTTGGAGGAGGTCCAGAGAGGTGGTCGAGGGAGGTCTGGAGGTTTGAGGGAGGTCTAGAAAACAAGCTGTGGGAGCCAAAGAGCTAAAATGAGGAAAAGGCAAAGGAAGAGAGCTTGCCCAAGCTTATAAAGCTAGAGTTGGTGGGAGGTCCAAGGCACACGGGGTCAAGAGCAGGTGAGGAAAAGATGGGAGCTAGTACAAGAAGTGACACAAAGATAGCACGGTTGCTGCAAAAAGGACGGTAGTGTGAGACCCCGACGTTTATTCGGCTCATAATACTTAGTCATCCAATTGACCCTAGTATTATCAACCAAATGAACCCGGTCTCGAGAGATGTATACTTCCTGAATGCAAGATACATACCTCACAACAAAAGAATGTATCAATTCCATACAACACATAGTACATAAGCAACAAACCGGTTAATATTAATATGGAATAGCTATTACAAAAGAGGGCCCTTAGGCCAAATAGCAACAATTCAACAAAGATAACAATGAAGCAAAAGTGCCATAAAGATGGCTATAACACAAAGCCAATCAAGGTGCCTTAACCCTAGGCATCTCGACCGACCGCCAAACTAGTCGTCAAGAAACCGCAACACGTGGCACGTAAATAAGGCTCTTGGAGCCCACCTCCGCCCTCTCGCAACAAAGTTGTTAAGCAAAGCAAATGAGTACAATAACTTGTTTATTGTACTCGCAAGACTGACGTGTGAGATAACAGAACTATAAGTTAGCTACATGCAAGCTTTATTTAAGTGGATGAGGCTTTGGACTCATTTTAGCATAAAGCAATTTTCATTTGCAATACCATAATAGATTGAAGGCAATTTGACAAAGCATTTTAATTGTTGAAATAACAACGAGATATTAACATAGTAACGACAACAAGAACATCCCGAAGTGACTAACCCAAGTCACCACAACAATAGCATGAACATCCATTCATGCCAACCCATCAAGTTTTAATTAAATGGTTGAGTCTAGTTCTTACTATGCGTTCCGAGCGTGTCCATAACCTAGACGAGGCTATTCAATAGTTTTAACCCCGCAGGGTGTACCAATGTACCCACACGCCGCATCGCTTTTCCTTTAGGCACACTACCTTAGGTATGCCAAGCACGGCTAAGTCCTACGAGACATTTCCAATGGACGATGCTAATTACGAGCCGCAACCCACGGAACAAGGACACATTAGACAAATTTCTAACCGGTCTCGCCAATGCTCCGCCCCAACACCACACACACACATTTTATCAAAACATACCCACCAACCAGCTCATAATTAACACCTCCCAAAGTACTTAGTCAAGAGAGGTCCCATATCCCCTCGTGTGGTTAGCACGCAACATTGCTCGTAACGGTGGCGCAAGTAACTCGGTCCTTAATGACTTAGGCATACTACCACATTCCAAAACCGCACCATCCATCCAATATGCCCAAGTCTAAATCAATCCTTTATTTTCAGTTTTGATTTTACAATTAATCAAAGCACAAGTGCTGGACATATAGGAGGAATAATTATCCTTAGGTGATCAAGACCATCGACTAAGTCGATGATCGCCCATTACTACCGATTAGCTAAGCATGTCTAAGCAAGAGGGAACGCAACTACTAAGTGATAAGAGCTCATCCAACGAGCTCAAATCACAGCAAATAACCTAGGCTCATTGGTAGTAGAGGATAAACAACTCCAACAGATTATGCAACTATAGGATTGCTAGCTTACATTTAACACAAAGTAGCATGTATACATAGAAGTAAAACAACATATTAACCCTTAAAGTAATGGGACGTTAGAGGATATGATCAAACTGCTTGCCTTGTTGCTGGTCACTTTGTTGCGGAGGGTCACTCTCGGATCACCACAAATGTCGAAACCTAACGGAAAAGCAATAAAGAACCGATAAGAACGATTTAAAAACAACAAAGACAGCACAGCAAACGAACTCCAAATTCTCTGAATTTTCTACAGCAGCAAGAGAGTGATTTTAGGGATTTTGCAACAAGAACCAATTGATTTGGATTCTCGATGCAAAAGTTATGAGCAAAACAATTCTGCTCAGCCCCTAAAATACCAAACTGCACTATTCACTAATTTAATTATGAGGCAACATTTTCTAGAACAGAAGTGAAGCTGAAATTTTTACTGTAAAACCAGCACCTCATGAGATGAATAACACAATTGAGTTCACCTCATTTGGAGCTATATTGCACTTTCTATAATTTTTCAAAAACAAGAACTTGAACAAAATTATTATGCACAAGTCCTCATTTTCCTAACAGCAACATGCTCAAAACTAATTTTCACAGTGAGTTCATTAATAGAGGAAACCAACAAAGTTGGTCTCACCCAAAAATAATCTACAGAGCATTAGTTATGTATTTTACAAGTTAAGCATTAACTTGAGTGTATATTTAAAGTGAGTTTTAAAATCTAATGGCAAAACTGTGCTCTGGAGCTGAACTCAACTTACAATCATTTTTGGATTAAAGTCAAGTTCAAGACAGAGCTAACACAATTTGAATGACCTCATTTGGAATTAAAATGAAAAAGATACGAAATTCTAAAGTTTATACCTTATTTCAGTTCATAATGAAAAATTCATCGAATTTCTAAAACCCATAAGGACATAGGAGGTCATGAGCCACGATCACAGATCTAACGGCGAGACCTCCCAGTGAACAACGACACGCGCCAGAGGTCCAGAGGTCCCGACCTCCTAGCAACGCACATGCTAAGGCGAGGGAGGTCGGGGCCGAGATGGGAAATCCAACGGACCACAACATGGAAAGGAGGTCCTGAACGGACCAGATCTAAAGAGGAGGTCCTCAACGGTTGGGATGTCCTCGAGGAGGTCCCAGCCGAGGTCTCAACGCCGCTGCACCTCCAGGAGGTCTCGACGGCTACGACAGCAGGGAGGTCTTGGACGCCCGCATCTCCTGGGAGGTCTCGACGCCCTGCACCTCCAGCAAGCACGCCGCTGGACAGCAGATAATGCGCCGCTGACCACGAGGAGGTCCGCGACGCTGGAGGTCTTAAATGCACGCATTAAAGGGTGGATTTAAGGCGCTTTAGACGCCCATTGATTACAATGATGGGAGCAAATGATTAGCGATTAAAATGGTGAATCTTTGTTCTAAAACGACAATGACACGCCGGACGTCCGACAAAGATCCCGAAGCGTGAAGAAGTGGTCTCGCCAATATGTAGAGCCCGCCGGTGAGGTCAATGGTACCACCGAGTGCACAATAACATTGCGCACTCCAAGTGGACCTCCTCTCAACGGCGACGCGGCTTTGAACGCAGCGAGCCGAGAGGGCAAATTGACCAAGACGCCAAAACCGAAAAGCAAAAATGAAGCTCATGCGACATTCTGCGTATGCTCAAACAAAGCTCCGCGACATTCATTCATATGGTGCCAAGAACTAAAGGACTACCAGGAGTTACCGGAGGTCCTAAAGATGCCGATGAGGTTGAGGATGGTGCCGGCCGGAGTTGGGGAAGATGGAGAGCTCCACCGCTCAAGTCCAAGCTCCAACTCCAAGCTCCCAGCTCCACTAGGCTACCTCTGCAAATGCCCCACCAAAGAAGTTAGGGTTGAGGTCACAGAGATGCCCAGACAGAAACAGAGAGAGGGAGGAGAAGCCACTGAAATCCCGAGCCACCGAGAAGCTCCAAGGACCTTGACAATGGCAGCCACCAAAGGAGGAGGAGAGTTTGGGATGAGGAGCTCACCACGCACAAAGTGCAAGGCCGAGATCAATTGTGCAAAGGAAGCCACGGAGAGTTCCAAGGGTAACTTATAGCCCGAGTGAAGGTTAGGAGTCGGGCTAAGCTCCATGGTGAGCTTAGCCCACTGTTGGTCCATGGGGTGGCAAGGACATGAGGTTGACAAGGTGCGTGTCCGAGCCGACCAAAGAGGCTAAGGTCGACCAGATTAAATGTGGGTCAAGAAAGAGTCATGAAAAGGTACCAAGTGGATGACGTGCATTAACTCCATCGCTCAGAGCTGCAGCGCGCCAGAGGAAGGAGAAGAATAGGGAGGTCTTTATGACCGCTGGATAAGACCATGGGAGAGGTCCCGCCCTCCGATGGCATTTTGAACCGTTATGTTTTAAGTGGCCGGGAGGAGGTCCCACCACACGATCAAGGATGGGGAGGTCGTGGCCCTCCGATTTCCTTAATGTGTAAGCGCCGTGGGGAAATAGGACAGAGGTCCAAAGCGTTGGATCTCCATCCAACGCGCGACTCCTCGTGAGGTCTTAATCGCACGCCAACATAAGACATGAGGGGAGGTCATGGCCTTTGGATTAAAATCCAAGGGCACACAACCAAAGGGAGGTCTCGAGGCTTTGCGTGAAGCGCGAGGAGGTCGAGACCTTTGGATTTTGATCCAACGGTGGTGATCAAAACAGGAGGTCTGAGCCTCAAGACGTGGCGCAAGGTAGGTCTTGAGCTTGCGAACACACAAGGGAGGTCATGGCCATTAGATTTAGATCTAAGGGCAACGACCTCACGTCTTGCGAAGGACCTAGGCTGTGATGTTTTTCAGAGGAGGTCGTGGTTTTGGATGTAAATCCAACGCTGCGACCTCAAGTGAGTGCAAAGGAGGTCCGATAGTTAGATTAAGAGGAGGAGGTCGCGACCATAGATTTTGATCCAATGGTCTGTGACCTCATGTAGGTGGGAAGTTTGCTTAGCTTAACAGTGAGGGGGAGGTCGAGCGGTTGGATGTAAATCCAACAACTATGACCTCGCCAAGGTGGAAGGTGGTATTTGAGGTTTGATAACAAGGGAGGTCAGGGCGGCTGGATCTTAATCCAAGGGCTATGACCGGACAAGGTGAGGAGGTCTTTGGGATTTAACACACGGGGAGGTCATGACCGTGATCTTTGATCCAACGGTTACGACTGACGCGGGGGAGCCTTTGCGGTGTTGACCATGAGGAGGTCTGGCGCCCACGCTGACCTCGAGGAGGTCCACGCGTCCGAAGGACTTCAAGGGAGGTCCCGGTGCGTTGGTTGAGGGGAGGTCGTGGCCTTTGGATTGGATCCAACGGCCACGACCTCATCAAGGTGGGGAAGGAGGTCGATGGGGTTGAATGGACCACTTTGCAAAGTGGCTAGCCCAAGGAACGGTGTAGGCTTTTAAATTTAGTTTTTAACAGCTGAAACTTAGCAGAATTATTTGAGATAGCAAACGAACTCCAAATTTGATGAAATTTTAGCTGGAGCTTGCTGACAATGAGATTAACCTTGCATAAAATTTCCAGAGGTTATTATGCAATGCATTTTTCTCAGGAAATTCGTTAAGGTTGTTTAAAGGATTGTTTTACCTCCAAAATTTATCAAACTAGTTTTACAACTTGTGATATTTTTCAGAGGGGTCCCACATCAGTTTTGGGACCAAGGAAAATATATTCCAATTGTTTGGCACAAGATTTAAGATAATCAGAAAATGAGTTTGACTTTTGGTCAACAAGAGCTTTGTGTTTTTGGATTACACAACTCTTGGACAAGAATTACATGAGATTTTAGGGGTTTTCAAGTTGTGAGAAAAAGTTTTAATTTCTACACATATAATTATACTTGAATAACCCTAATTATACATTTGGGATGTTACAGGTAGTATTTAATGTGACACAAGAAATTAAATGATTTGAGGACTTCCAAGTGCAAAGGACATGGTCCAAGGATAAAGAAGGAGGAGTGTGACTCCCAAATAGGGCCAGTCAAAGCGTAAGGGGAGGTCCTGCGGAAACTTTGAGGAGGTCCCGCAAAGGTCAAGGGGGGTCCTCACCCACGGGGAAGGTCTAAGCACAGGACCGAAGGTCCAAAGAAACAACAATGAGGAGGTCCAAAAGACCTTTTCACGAGAGGTCCGAAGGTCAGGATCAAGAGCAACGGGGAGGTCCTGATGGTTAGATCTCCAAAACGAGATCCCAACGGTCAAGATTGAGAGTAAGAGGAGGTCCTGACGGTTAGATCTCCAAAACGAGATCCCAACGGTCAAGATTGAGAGTAAGGGGAGGTCCTGACGGTAAGATCTCCAAAACGAGATCCCAACGGTCAAGATTGAGAGTAAGGGGAGGTCCTGACGGTTAGATGTCCAAAACGAGATCCCAACGGTCAAGACTGAGAGTAGGGGAGGTCCTGACGGTTAGATCTCCAAAACGAGATCCCAACGGTCAAGATTGAGAGTAGGGAGAGGTCCTAACAGTCAGTTCCACAAGGGGAAGGTATGAACGGTTAAGATCTCCAAAAGGGAGGTTTGAAAGGTTAAGATCTCCAAAAGGGAGGGTCATAGTGGTCAGATCTAACAAAGAGGAGGTCTGGACGGTTAAGATCTCCGAGGGGGAGGTCTTAACGGCCAGATCTATCAAGGGGGAGGTCTAGACGGTTAAGATCTCCAAAGGGGAGGTCTTAACGGCCAGATCTAACAAAGGGGAGGTCTGGACGGTTAAGATCTCCAAAGGGGAGGTCTTAACGGCCAGATCTAACAAAGAGGAGGTCTGGACGGTTAAGATCTCCGAGGGGGCGGTCTTAACGGCTAGATCTATCAAGGGGGAGGTCTGGACGGTTAAGATCTCCAAAGGGGAGGTCTTAACAGCCAGATCTAACAAAGGGGAGGTCTGGACGGTTAAGATCTCCAAAGGGGAGGTCTTAACGGCCAGATCTAACAAAGAGGAGGTCTGGACGGTTAAGATCTCCGAGGGGGAGGTCTTAACGGCCAAATCTATCAAGGGGAGGTCTAGACGGTTAAGATCTCCAAAGGGAAGGTCTTAATAGCCAAATCTAACAAAGGGAGAAACTGGACGGTTAAGATCTCCAAAGGGAGGTCTTAACGCCGATCTAACAAAGAGGAGAACCGGGCGGTTAAGATCTCCGAGGGGAGGTCTTAACGCCGATCTATCAAGGGAGGTCTCGACGGTTAAGATCTCCAAAGGGGTCTTAACGCCGATCTAACAAAGGGAGGTGCGGACGGTTAAGATCTCCAAAGGGAGGTCTTAACGGCCGATCTATCAAGGGAGGTCCGGGCGGTTAAGATCTCCAAAGGAAGGTCTTAACGCCAGATCTAACAAGGGGGAGTGAGCGATAGCGAGATAAGAAGCGGGAGCCATTGGATTGCAATCGAATGGACCAAAGGGATTGGGCCGTTCGGACCATCCAAAACTACCACTAGATCACAGCCATTGAACTGGATCGGGTGGTCCAAAATGATGGGGATGTTCGGACCATCCGAACGCACCCATAAGATCGGGCCATCCAACACAGATCGGATGGTCCACAAGCGATGAAGGTCTGGATTAAGCGGAAGGCTCGAGCGGACGCGAGGAAGGTCCAAGTGAATACAGAGGAGGTCCAAATAAGCAAAGAGGAGGTCCTAGAGGACGTGGAAAGGTCCTGAAGGACACGGGGAGGTCCAAATGAACGATGGGGAGGTCCAAACACTAGGGAGGTCTAGGCCTAAGGAGGTTTGGACCCAAGAAGGCAACACAAAGGAGGTCTGGACCATTAGATCCGGGCGAAGGGAGGTCTGGACGGAGAGGTTTCTAAGGGAGAGGGATCCAACGGAGGAGATCCATAGAAAGTAGTCCAAAGGAGGTCTTGACGGTCAGGATAAACTCAAAAGTGATCCCGATGGTCAAGAGCAGATCAAGGAGATATCGACGGTCAAGACCAACACGGGGAAGGTCTCAACGGTCAAGATGAAGCCAAAGGAGGTCCTTACAGACCTGGGGAGGTCCAAATGAGGTTCAGATGGCCACGGAGAGGTCCAAAGAACTGAGAAGGATTGAAGTGAACCCAAAAGGGGTTCCAATGAACAAGGAAAGATTCCAATGAACCTAAAGAGGTTCAAATGAGTAAGGAATGGAAGGAGGTTAAACGAGAAAGAGATTCAGAGGGTGAGGATTCACTTCGAGGTAGAATTTCAAATATCAAGGATGGTTGAAACAGAAACCCGAGTTGGAACACCTCAGGGTGGTTGTGACCCAAACAAAAAGGGAAGGGTCAAAACTACAGAGATGGTCTAGTCCCTAGAGGAGGACTAGCTACAAGGGAAATCTAAACTTCAAAGCAGGTCTAAATTTACAAAAATAGGTCTAAACCTCACGGAAGGTGTAAACTACAATAGGGAAGTCCTAATCAAAAGGGTGATCTAGACCCGAAGGGTAATCATTACAACAGATCACGAAGATGACCATTAGAGTGGTCAGAGTCGAGGGGAGATCTCAACAGAGAGGGATTTCCAAATAAAAGGGGAGATCCGAATGGACAAGAAGAAGAACAACACCAGAGGCCAACAGAAGGGAAGGTCTGGACATAAAAGAAAGTCCAAACAGGATGGAGGAAAGGAGATCCTACCAAGAAAAAGGAGAGATAGCTCCAAAGAGCTCGAGTAAAACCCAAAAGAACCAAATTTTGGATTAGTTGAAGTTTAGCTTAGTCACTTTAAACACTTCAATTTCTGAAAATATCAGGTTACACTTTGAATTCTCATCAAAACAAAATGGTTCTTTTTATTTTGAAAATTTTCAAAAAGGCTCTGAAAACCAGGGTGTTACATACCTACGGTTCACAAACCAGAAATATCGTTTTCTCAGACATTTTGTAGTGCCTCCCTTAAAAATAGTAGTAAATAGTACTACCTGTATATACTCCTATTTATCTACTGCACACCCCCTGTGCATGCTTCTTCCCTAAGAAAATAGTATCTAACATTGCCCTCCAGTACCTTCTATTTATTTTACTCTCACACAGTGCTCTCATACCTTCACAAGGAAAACATATAGCATGCTCTACACTACACCCTTTTTCCCCATGTACATATCGTTCTGGTCCTATCTTAACTACTATACATCCTACCCCTTAAGAAACACTATCAAACTTAGCCTCTTAATTTAGTCTCATACTGTGTGGCTACAAAGCTCTACGCTACCATGTACGTTACACTCCTGGCCCTTTCATTGTTGTACCACTATATCATACAACTAACACATTTTTTCCCATATATCTTTCAACAGGAATCCAAATGGAATACTCACTTCTTCCGCAGATCAATCCGAGCAGCCGCCATTGGGTTATCTGTGTACGGATTTCTCACCTTTGGCACTACCATAGAGGAAGTGATAATGGCCCTATCGATCACACCGATCTAGTGCTTCTCAATGAACAGGTAACATACTCGACTTCATCAATCTATTCTCACATACTTGCCTCAATTTTTATTGCTTCAGCCAACATATGTATAGCTGTTATCTAACCCCGTACCCTTTTATTTCAGTCCAACCATATATACGCTGAAATCGGCCTTGACCATGTGAGTCGATTCCAGCTTTTGCTGCAAGAACAAAAGATCTACGAGCTATGCAAATTAATTGTCAGCCCACCGAAAAAAACTTTCAAACCTATACAAGCACCTTACATGATCTGGTTTACAAGACACACATTGGTTCAAGAGAAAAATGATGTACCTGATAATTTCCCGCTATGGACATACAATCCAGTACCGTTCCAAGACCTCCCTAAGCCTAGCAATACACCTGAATATTTCATAGGTCAGCACTGCCCCTGTTACAGATCTACTCTACAATTTTTGTATTTTCCAGCGTTCTATACATCGATCTGCCTGTTTAATCCTTTACTAAATTTCCTCATTGATTCTAGATGTCATAGCCATCATAACAGCTGTATCTGAAGTGTAACACATCCAAACTACCTCACGCCCTACAGCTTCTTTAAAGAGAACGGTCATGCTTCGCGATATCAGGTGCACATATCAATTCTACATTTAACACTTTCACATTTACATAATTACTAGATCCTAAATAGAGCATAAACTGCAATTGCCTGCTTTCTATATTCAGTGGCTGTGAAATCCGCTTAGATATGTGGGGCGAATGCGCAACATGATTTGATGCTGAAACCATACTAGCTGCTGGCCAGAAAGAACCTATTATTGCAATCTTCATCGGCACTCTAACAAAGATATTCAAAGGCATGCCCACAGTTTCTTTGCTTTCAGCTCTATGTACATATATACTTCATTTAGTACTATACATTATTTACACATGTGTTAACTGACTTTCCAAATAAATACATAGGCCAAACAACTTTAAGTGCAAGCTCAGCATGTAGATGGTACACAGACAACTCGCTACCAGAAATCCAAACACTACGTCACAGGTATGTTTGTTTCTAGACTGTTTTGTACCTCCATTAACATACAATGCTTCTCTTCTTTCGCAGCTCAGTTTACAACTCACATCTCTCCCTATCTTACCAGTATACACACCCAGTTTGAACCAATGCATCCTATTATAACAACTACACATGAACTATCAGCAGCAACAAAACACCGAGAATCCGAACACAAGACAGCTAGAGAATTACTTGATCTAGACCTCTTCGAATGTGAGGTTTGTTCCATGCACTACTCTATAGTAACACCCAACATTTAGCTAACTATGTCACTAAAATGCACTGATTTAGACACCTTCCATTTTTATTGAACACGAATTTCATGTGCACCGTCACTATGATACGGTTGACACAAGGTCTGCGTTGGTGGTTTCCTTCTTACCAGCTCTGCCACAGATCTGCCACACCAGATGGGATTTCTTACATATGCTCATATCCAAAATGCACATCCAAAGACGCCAAGCCTAAGTAAGACTACTGTCATTTAACAAATTAGCTAATAATTTCATGTTTCTAAAATACGCAACTATATCCATAACTCTATATGTTTTTTCCTTCTCAAGATATAAAATCTCTTTAGTAGCCACGGACGACACTGATGAAGCCGAGTTTGTCCTCTTCGGAAAGATTGGACAGCAGCTGATTTGCAAACCCCTTATCAGTTTATTATGTGCACACCGTCCTGTACATGAGCCTCCACATGAGGTTGTTCGGGCTGCGAATCAGCTGCCGTTGTATCTCATAAATACACATTTGTTGTATCGATCACTGATAGAAGTTTCATGCGACAAACACCATCATTTCAAGTCCACAGAATTGCTACTAACTTCGGAAAGCAATTGCATTCCTCACTTTTCCATACAAGCCCTTCCTCCTCACATTCAACCTACATGAAACAAGTTATCCCTCAGCAACCAAATATCCCCTTACCAGCGATTGAAATGTCCTCACCATCTACCATGCATAACATTACACACTCATCTGAACTACATCAGCACCCTTCGCAGTCAACAACATTACTACAGGTACCTACCTTTCTTCTCACATACTCTATCCATTGCTTTTTTTACATCTCTCTATTACTTCCTACTTCTACTACTCTTTGTATAATACCCAGCAAAAAAAATCTATACAAAGCCTTTGCCTCTATGTTATACAGTCATATCATACGTATATCTTTAAACGCTTATCATACCATGTATATTACTTTCTCTACCACTACATCCACACTCATATTCTACCTGCCTATCATTTATTAGTTAAGTTCTCTTCAAATACATACATACCATCTATCTATACTTATTTTACAATGTTATGACCTAGATTTCCCATGCGTAGTATCTTCCCTGTTACAATCAAATATTACTACTACAAAAAGGCTAATATTGGACGCCTCATCATAGATCGCTGACCAAAACCATCTCAGATACATGCAATCACGCATGCTTTTGGTTTAGAAACCGTCTGTATTATCGATCGCGCTTAAAACCGCTCAGGAAGAGGTAATATCACGCACGGTTCATAGCTAAAACGTCAGGAATTATCACGATTTGCTATTGTTAATAACCGCTCAGGATAATTCTACATATCACGCATTTGGTTCTAACAATAACCGTCGGTGATATTACTACATATCACAGACGGTTTTTTGTTATAACTGTCTATGATAATAGCGCTACAGCTCCCAGTTGAAGCCCGATGAGTTTCTTCATCGCCGATGTGTCTCTTCGTCGCATCCGCTTCGGCTCCCCGATGCGTCTCTTCGTCTCACGCTCCGAATTTATTCCTTGTTTTATAAAAAGGATCATCCGCCATCGAAGATGATCATCCCCACATACTTAATTATAAACAAAATAGATCATAGCTGCCTCTTCCTTGTCGCCGGCATTGATGGCCTACCTGGCCGCACTGTACGATCACCTCTCTCGCTGTATGTTGAACTGTACTGCGGAAGAACACTGTTTCAACAGTGTCTTCAGTCCTCTGTCGACCGAGAATTTGTCGGAGCAAGTGACGGCCACCTTCCGCTGTCTTGACATCCTCCTCCGTCGTGCCTTCCGGGTGATCTCCCACTTTCGACGAGTTTACCGCGTCATCGACGTGGTCCTCCAAAACGACGCTGCACGCCTCCGTGAGGCTTGCCGTCACTTGACTACGAATCGAGGTGGCAGCGATCGAAGTCGACTGTGCCGAGACCCTCAAGCAAGGGAAGAGAGCCTATGGGCTCAATTCTTCTTGGTTCAACAATCGAGGTCTTGGAGACACACGAACGAGCTGCCACGGGTGGACGATTTCGAGCCGTTCACGATGATCGAGAACTGCCTCGATGCCGACGCCGCCGCCTATGAAGTATTGAAGACGGAGATAGCAGCCTACCTCCGCCACTAGAAAAACTTTGTTTATTTATAGGTTTTACTTTTTTAATCTTTTTAGTTTAATCGCCACACTGCTTGGCCATATATATGAAAATTCCAAAATGAAAAAAAACGCTTTGGAGGTGAAGTTACTATATTAATTATATGTTGAATTATTATATATATATATATATATATATATATATATATATATATATATATATGTATATGTATATGTATATGTATATGTATATGTATATGTATATGTATATGTATGTATGTATGTATGTATGTATGTATAGTTAGAGCAAATTTTTAGCAGTATGTATGGGACATATCACGGACGGTTCTATTATGGAACCGTCTGTGATATGTCCCATATCACGGACGGTTCCATAATAGAACCGTCTGTGATAAGTCTCTTTATTAGTAGGAGCCCGGCCGCTAGGGTTTGTGCCCACCCTAACTCTCGTCACTCCCCAGCACCACTACGGTTTGCGCCCGCCCTAACTCGTCACTCCCCAGCGTATTTACTCTCGTCTGTTCCCCTCCCCACCTCAACGCCGCCGCCCGACCCCGTTGCCTTCGCCGCCTTGACCCGTCGCTGCCGTCCGCCAAACCCGTCGCTTCTCGCCGCCGGGCCAGACACCACTCACACTACACAAGACACTCGTGACGATAGTAGTGTCTTGTCTTGAGGTCGTGTCGTCCATAACTACGGTGACGCTTGCCGCCCCACGTGTCGCCTGCGCCGCCATGGCTTGGTTCTCCTGCTCAGCCTCCTGTGCTCGGGCCCTGGTCGGGCTTTGCTTTCCCCATCCTCCCTCTATTCTCCTCTAGATCTGTTAGCTTAATGTCTTTTGTTAAGTTTGATTTTTATGCTTGAGCCTTAAGTTGTGTCCTGATGTTTGTGTGATTTATGCAAGGTGAAGAAGATGGATGAGGGTTGCATGTGCTGGTGGTGGGGTCGCCGCCGTAGTTGTGCTGTACTGAGGTATCACCCTACTAGTGTGGTGGCCGGGTTTGAACTGCTCAATGATGTTAATAGTCTTATGCTGAAATTGAATTGATAATTAGTTCATATTAATCCCCTTGCTCTGTGATGTAATGATGTTAATAGTCTTATGCTGAAATTGAATTGATAATTAGTTCATATTAATAGTCCCCTACCATTCCATTCATAATCTCTTCTCTATAAAGTCTCCAAGCAGTGGTTGCTTGTGCCATTAAAATCGGCATCATATATATATTGTTACGTAGTCTGACCACTTTAGGAAGTTAGTCCACATAACATGAGAAGGATGAGACAGTAGCCACGGGCAACCTCATTGAGCCCATGCAAGTTTAAAAAGTATAGATGCAAGGAGAGCGTCAGGACATCCAATTACCTAGATGTTGTCGATAGGTAATTGGACGTCGCTATGTTCAGAAAGTGACGTGGATGCACAGGTACTCCGACTGAGAAGTGGCATCATCTATCAGCAACCAACAATTCTTGAGCATGTAATTGTCTTTAAACCCAACAAGAACACCAAGCAACAAGTTGATAATTCTTTTGAAATGTGAGAATGGTTGCTTGGTGTTCTTGTTGGGTTTAAAGACGATTACATGCTCAAGAATGGTTAGTTGCTGATACATGATGCTACTTCCTAATCGGAATACTTGCGCGTCCACGTCACTTTCTGAATATAACGACGTCCAATTACCTATCGACAACATCCAGGTGGATGTCCTGGTGATCTCCTTGCGTCCATACTTTTTAAACTTGTAGGGGCTCAATGAGGTTGCCTGTGGCTACTGTCTCATCCTTCTCATGCTGCGTGGACGATCCCCCCAAAGTTGCTGAGAGACTATGAACAATATATATATAATATATATATATGATGTCGGTTTTAATGGCACAAGCAGCCACTGCTTGGGGCTTTATAGAGAAAAGTCATCACAGACGGTTTTAGCCATAAACTGTCTGTGATATATACTTATCACAGACGGTTTTAACCACAAACTGTCTGTGATAGGTTCCTATCACAGACGATTTCAGCCACAAACCGTCTGTGAAAGTATGCATCACAGATGGTTTGAAAACCGTCTGTGATGACCTCATGTATCACTGACCCATAAACTCAGATGGCTCACGAAACCATCTGTGATGACATTTTTGAACCGTCTGTGAATACATTTTCTGTAGTAGTGTATTAACAACACATCCACGCATATCCATCTTTTATCCTCACTTCTTACGCCTCCTTTATAATACACTCCAAAGACACTCGTGCTAGCATCGCTACACTCCTATCTAAAACATATTATGTCAATACCATTTTATGCACTTACACTCCATAGTTAATTACATACTTTATGAATCCTGCCCTCCTCTTCAGCATTACACATTTCTATCATTATGGACTATCTCCTTCACTGATCATTTCCTCTTCCTAACACAATGTTTTTCCCCTACAACAAAACAGCTAGGCGCCACGCACAGCAAAACCACTCCGGCAGCTTCAATGGAAGCCACTACTGTCACTATCGCTCCTTCGTTGTATTTACCTCTCTAGACTATGCTCTTTACTCAAACATAAGTCGCACCTTAGCTACATCTCTTTTTTTCAAGTTCACAGGATCCTCCAGTCACACACACCTTATGCAGAGAACTGTTTACAGCGAAGTCTCCTGCCGAATCATCTCCTAATCCACAGGTTCATGTTAGAATTATAGTAGTCTATTCTATTATACTTCCATCCAAGCAACTCGGTTACATCTTTACATATTATTCAATGTTTACAGCATGTTGCATTCCCACTTTCTTACGTTCCAATACTATTCATTAAAAGATTTTCCTACAATGCTTTTCATCTCTGAAGATGGAACATCTATTCCATATAAAAAAACTAGAAACAAGCCAGAAAAAAAACATATTCGTTTGAAGAAGCTCCAATTGTGTGCCACTCACACACAGCCATACATCCTATAAATACATCCCTCCACCCAAAGAAAAACACTTTTTATACTCATTACTTAGCATGTTTTTGTATCCGCGGATTACATGGGTCGAGCATTTACCTCCTGAAACACACCCACAGCCAAACACACAGAAAACTCCTCAGTCTCCAGCATCGCTTCCACAAAAAAAGGTCTATCCTCTCCACCGCCTCTATTACATATTATTATACCATGCTTTTCTTACGTATTTAATTTTTACTTTTCCCTCATCGTCTTACTATTTCATGAATAGGCCTGCCTCACCAGCTTTTCAATCTACGACCAACCCACCCACTACCAAAAGAACATTGACTCGCAAAAGAGACTGATAGCTTCCCAACCATCGTACTTGTGTTGGTTATTTTGCACCTGTAACATAACCTCTCCCCCCAACACTCTAAATGTTTCTATCTAAATGATGCTTCATGTTTAGCTGTGCCACACTTAATACTCTATTAGACTTTACCCTGCTTCTAACCACCCACTGCTTTTGCTTTCTGTGTGTCCTCTGTTTTATAAGAATCCCTCAACTTTTCTTACCATTGCCCAGTGCTTTGAAACTTTGCCTTCCATACCAATTACAACAACTTGGTGTTTTCCCTCTCTGTTTACCGACCCCTATTTTATTCGATTGCCATCCGATTCCCACACTACAATAATTACTACACGAAATGTGACCGTCTTACCCAAAAAAACTCTTCTGCCAACCATAATTCTATTTAGTGCAGCTCCACACCTGATATCCTCATGTTATTCCCAACCCTTCTTAACGACAGAATATTCCCTCCTTACTTACAGTTACAGCGTTTCGTCATACTGCACTAAAAAAAACACAGTACACACTATTATTACACGTACATCATCGTTCGCTTAAAAAAAAACCACATTCAGATACATAGTCAACTATCTATTTCCCTCTTCCATGCCATCGATCGTACACATGCCAATGGCGCCGGTATCCTTCCAGTGTCCTTAAAAGAAGGAAACTAACATGCCATGCAGAATTCTACAAGCAAAGGAGTTTCTCTACGGCATATCTGCAAGAAAGAAGAAGAGATGCGCAAAAAAATAGGAGGAAAGAGGAATCCGAGTCCTATTCCTACAGGGAGAAAATTTTGCATGTCATACAAGGAGGGAGTCCTGCTGTTACATGCCACCTTCCAATCTTTTTGGTGCGCACAAAAAAATAATGCTGATGCTATATATATTTAGGTGTTGCGCCACCAATAATTTTTTTTAGACTTTGCATATTATTGATTGCATACTCTGGCCAACGCCGTTTAATTCGTGGTCTCATCTTGAGTGATTTGGTTCTACCGCTATTGCTCTCTTGTTTTCCTTGTGATTTCAGGAGGTGATCATTGAGATCAACTCAATCGTGCTCCTCGCATACGTACATGCGTTGCTGTGTGGTTGTGCTTGGAGTTGTGGTTTAGTGATTGTTCGGTGCTTGGTCACGGTTCTAGGAGGATTGTGGTTAGCGCCTCATCATCATGGTCGCTGCTCATCATCTATCTTCGAGTTTCTACTACGATGGAAGATCGGACCGGTTTGTGCACACACCTTAAATCGAGACGTGTGCATATCACTTCCATCCTTGACCGAGTCCAATTTTGTGAAGCATTCACATGTTTCTCCACATGTAGGTTCAGCAATGACTTTCCTCATGCCGCAAGTTTCACCCATCCGGCTCCCACCGGACCGTCTCAAAACTTGCACTGGCTCAAGCCACTTGATGCAATCCGCTGCACCAACGTTCTCATTCTTATCCATCTTGCGCCTTGCTTGATTCCAACTACCTCACTCGGCTTCCTTGACCGTTCTGGACCTTGATTTCACCAAACCAAGCCTCGATCATCATCACCGTTGACCCTAGTTGGCTCCAACTTCCTTGCACAATATTAGACCAAGAAATCGATTCTGAGCATAAGTTCTTTGCAACTTGACTCATGTTAGCCAAAACATGCATTATGCAATATATATGCAACAATTCCATGACTTTTGCCCAATTCCCAAAATTCAGCACATCCCACTGTGCATTGAATCACCTCGTCCACTGCCTTGGCCAGTCTAATTGTGCCCCAGTGGTAACAAGGGATTGGTCTGACCACCGCTGGTCTGACTATAGTGGCCAGTCAGACTGCTTCCCAAAACAAAAAAAAAACTCCTCTCTAGACTTTTCAGTTAATCTCTATCTATTTTCGCGTCTAGTTTCTATTTTTAATGGCACCTCGTGCAAACACATCCCCAAACATTCACACACAAGTACTTGTTGCTCATTTGCACAACTTTGCACCGCCGGTTTGACCGCCAATCAAACCGCCCCTAGAGCCAATCAGGACGCCTGAACCCTAATAGCATGCCAACTTTTGCAAAACTGAGAATTCACTCTCCAAACTCCTCGACAACGATATCAATTGTTTATCACCTAGACTATAACCAAACCACATGGTCTCTACACTCTTAGACCTTAGTATTAATTAAGGTGCATAAACTACATAAACAAAATTAAACGTCAAATAAAATAGATCTATCTATGTGAGATGTGTGAAGTGGGTCTCTTTCCTTTATATAAGCAGGCAGACCACCATTTAATATCGAGGTCATTTTTATAAGAAATCATTGCACCAAATTGTTTTACTGCCGTTATTTAAGTGAGAAATAGGCATACAAAATTCCAAAAATTATATCCATGTCGTCCTCGTCAGGTATCCCAAAGACCAAAGAATAACAATAAGACGAATGATTGGCATTAAAATGTATACCTTTGCAGCCTTCTCCTGAGGTTTGATGTAGACATCATTGGCTAGATCTGGTAGCCGCCCGCGTGAGGATGCCTGTGGCAGCCCCTGTGGCCAAATCTGGAGGCGCGATGGCGCTCGGCAGGGTTTGGGCACCGTGGAGAAGAAGGCCACCGAGGGGGGCGGTGAGGAGTGGAGGGCCGCATGTAGGTGGCCGAAGTTGGAGCACACAACAAATAAGTGTGAGAAAGTGGCTAGTGGTTGAGAACTATGTGGGGAAGCGGGCGTAGGAGGTGGAAGTGGCTCACGGTTAGGGCGGATCTAGGTAGAGGACGGGACACCGGCAAGGGTTGAGATGGATCTGGGATGCTAGAGGTGAAGGAAGGTGGCGGCCGGGGTAGGGGTGGAGGTGGAGGAAGGCTCGTTGGGGAGGGCGGTGGCCCAGGTCGGAGTGGAGGAGGCAGCGGTCGTGGCGGGAGGCAGCGGTTGAGGTCGGGATGGAGGAGGTGGAGAAGGTGGCGGCCAGGGTCAGGGTAGAGGTGGAGGAGAGGAAGGCTCTCACAGGGGAAGGTGGCGGCTAGGGTTGGGGTGGATGAGGAGGTGGATTTGGGGGAGAAGGCGGCACCGGTAGAGTTGAGGGGACGTATGGGGAGTGAAAGATTTGAGACGACTAGTATTAGGGATTTGGTCTCAGTGAATCTTTAACTTCCCCTACCTATTTTCCCTGCATGTTGTACACTTAATCGCCAGAGAAATTGACACTTTTCAGATGGATCATCCTAACACCTACGGGAAAATGTATTATTTTTTTACGCTTATTTGCAAAACTGACAGGAAATTACGTGATTTTTTTTGCGGTGTTATAAACCTGTCACTAAAATTAAAATTCCTAACTGTGGTTTGCGGGTCCGTCAAAAAAATTGTGGGCCGTCACGAAAGATCTGGTTTACAGTAGTGCAGTAAGTACATATATATATGCGTACGACTAGTACATGGGCACAACAAGTACAGGAAATCTGCGCAAGATCTGGTTTACCGTAGTGCAGTAAGTACATACGTAAGACTAGCTAGTACATGGGCACAACAAGTACAAGAAATCTGCAAATACTGATAAATGCTGACCATGCCCTGCCACTTAACTTGATCAAACAATTCAAAACACGGAGGTAATCTTATCTTGTTTTTATATCATATTTTATTTAAATCTTATCTTTTCTTAACACATAATAATTTTAGAAAACGGTGAGATTAGAGGCGCGCACCAAGTTAACTGGAGACTATAACAAATAAAATCCCTATGGATTATATATTTTCTCAATAATTAGAAAAAAATAAAAGAGTGACAATATGTTACATGCATGTGTATTTTATGTAAAAACAAATGGTTCTGCTTCGGTTTTTCACCTTGTCAAAAGACTCGTACATCATTATCCGAGGAAGAAGAAAAGGAGTAAAAAACGAAAGAAAAAAGGCTGATATGTATGACCCAATTACAACCGTTGAGATATTTTTTCAGAAAATGTTCGATATAATAAGACATATGTAGCGTAAAAGGATGTGATCCTTGTATATATATACTCCTTTTCTTTAACATATATGCATGCTGTTATTGTATGTGGAGTGCAAGTGCTTAGATAGGTGCTTAGCAAATAAAAACTGATTTTTTAGCCATGTAGGATAGATAAGGTGCTTATTTTGTAGCATTGATGCTTAAGTAGGCACCGGTGCTTTTTTTTAAGAAAAGGGAATATTTATTATTCCAGCCTCTGCACAACAAAATGTATATGGCTAAAGGCACCGGTGCTTAACGAGTGTTTATGTATATAACTGTATCTAATTAATAGATACATAACATCTAAGCACAAGCACCTATAAAAAAGGATGTTTGCCTTGGAGAAAATAAATTTTACGTAAGTGCTTGATGATATAGCTATACATTCTCTCTTTTAAATACTCATGTATAAACATCTTAGATAGTACATGCCTAAGAGCATGTACATGGCATCGCGGATGCTAATGCTAATGCCAGCCATGCATGTGCGTAGCGGCCCACTAGGATGCCAACGAGGTGTACGTATGAGCGCTTGCGCCAAGTTGCTTTGGCGGGTCGACTAGGCTGGCGCCTGCGCCAAGTGATTAAAGTAATGAGACAACACAAGTGATTAAAGTCATTTGTATTCAACGATGCCATCCAAAATTATTTTAATCCCACCTTAGAGGCTAAGAGGTGAAGCGAGTAGAGCTAATAAAATGCTAAAAGAGAGAGAAAGTGATAGGTCCCACGTTAGCATTCCAAAAGAAGCTAAGGAACGAAGATGCACTTAGATACTCCTACAATTGAAGAATTTACCGCTAAATTGGCACTATTTTGAAGTGAAATAGCAAAAAAAAATCCACTGTGAACGAATCGGCAAAAATATCATTAGTGTCGCACTCAAAACACACATGATGGAATCCACCGCGCCCTTGAGGCACAGTAGAACACGTGTCGTTCGCACGACGCGTGGTAGGCCAGGTCGTCTACCGCTCATCGTGCGACCAACATGTGTCCTACTTTCCTTCCATGTGTTTTGAGCACGGCACCAGTGACATTTTTATCAATTCGTTCGCTAGTACTATTTTGCAATTTCTTCGTAAAATTTGAACAAGGCATGCGTGATAACACCAGTTAATCTTGAAGTTAATGGGTGGGCCGGTTAACGTGGAAGTTAATGCAACGTGTCATGTTTCTAAGAAGGTTCGTCTTCGAGAAGAAAAAAAACATTATGAGAAGGATTCACCTAACGTGAATTGTTAGACCATGTGGCTAGGTCTAGTTTATTTTAGTTGATGAATAATTGACAATATTGGGTATTGATATTATTTGAGGCGTGTGGTGTGTGTGGACTAATGTCGGTCAAGTTAGGAAGAACTTGTGCCGGAAAAATATGTTGGTTTGGTCTATGCATGTGCAGGGTAACTCGGAGGCGATCGTGGTCTACGGCGGTGACCGGGAGATGACTTGGTGCGAAGTCATGATCCAGAGGGTCGGGGATGCTGGTGGAGACGGTCGAGCTCGAGTCGGGACGCGTGGAGATCAAAGATGAATAATGCGTGTTGGATCTACGGTTGTGTGGTCCGGAGGCTACGACACATGATTGTTTTGGGGTGTCCAAACTTGGAAGGCTAAGAAAAATTAGGAAATTAGAATTATGGGCTGTATATGTATGGTTCAAGTTTTGAAGTCCTAATCACATTTGATAGTTACCGTGTGTGATTAGGATACGGACTGCTCCTTGAGTATAAAGTGAAGCTAGACTAAATGCAACATGTCATGTTTCTAAGAAGGTTCGTCTTCGAGAAGAAAAAAAACATTATGAGAAGGATTCACCTAACGTGAATATTATATCAGTATTACTATTTTTAAGTCATCTGAAATTTTCTTAAGTCACTTGTTGTGACTATTGGATTTGTGTAAAGATTGATGTGTCATATAATTGAATATTGATTCAATAGATAAAAAATAATTTATACTTAAGAAAATTTCAGTCACCTTATGAATAGGAAGTCCCATATTATATATAGGACTAGGTCGTATAGGATTATTTTTCATAGTATATCTGACACTCTTAACGCAAACGCAGTAATTAACGCTACTATATTTGATGAACAAAGCTACTCCATTTAAAAAGAAAAAGGGTGCCTAACTAGAAAAACACCAAAACGACAATTACATAACTATTTACGAGTACAAACTACTAGTAAAAAACACTTGCCAGGAACAAACCGTACTTCAATTCGGACTCTCTGAAGGGAGTAGTAATTCATCAACTGTTTATATATGAATGCTATCGGTAGTGTATATATATACTACTACTAGTCGCTGAAAGGACAGCGCAATGAGTATGCAGGTAAAGGATGATTTCCCTGCTAATTGATCAGCGGACACGTACGTACGCTACATACATGACTAGGTTTTGCGCTATTTCGACGACATGAGCAGCGTTGCCGCCTGCCTGCCGGCCGGCCCACCCGCCTGGGCCTAGCTAGCGAAGTGTGTCGATCCCTCTTCCCCTTTTTTTAGTGCGCGGCTCGAAGCTAGACGTACCAACAGAGCGCGCGCGGCCGCGCGGTCGTGTCGATCGATCGATAGGCAGGTAATCACCAAAGCCTCCGACACGTCCTGCCATTCGCCTGCCGGCCCATCGCTGATCGCCTGCGCGCATGCCGCGCCTGGCCCTGCGCGCCTACGTACGTACGCGCGCGCGCGCACACACTCCGTCAGTTAATATCCGCACGTATATATATTTCCAACCGGTGAATGGTGAACAGCTAGCTCCATTGACGGGGGCCTAAGAGTTTGCATGTCCGGCCTGGACTGCTTCCTTTAATTTGTTCTCATATCAACAAAAATTAGAGAGAGAGAGAGAGGGGGTGTTCTCGCATCACTTCCTCAATTTGCAGCCAAAAAAACTTTGGTAGTAAACGATTTATCAGCTTGGGTGGGGGACTAAAGAGATCGATGAGACATATATACGTGCACCTTTACTATGGGTCGAGTAGCCAGTGTCATCCATCTCGATCAGCTGTATCTGTTAACCCTAAACTGAACTTCCTCAATTTGCAGCCAAAAAAACGTTCGTAGTAAACGATTTATCAGCTTGGGTGGGGGACTAAAGAGATCGATGAGACATATATACGTGCACCTTTACTATGGGTCGAGTAGCCAGTGTCATCCATCTCGATCAGCTGTATCTGTTAACCCTAAACTGCACACGTGAGCGTTGGACTCATGCGCGTGGTGTGTGTGTATATACACACACACTATTATCCAACCAAGCATATAATACATTATTCTACGCTCCACCACCATCCGTAGGTCAAAACTCACATTCCACCTTGATCAAAGGCTGATCAGAGAAAACCCACCACCTCCCACCGCTGTAAACCCATGTTTCTCTCTCCACCCGCCCTCTGCGCTCAGCTTGGCAGTAAATCTCTGATAAAGACGCAGTAAATGCAAGTGCAGTAATACTAAGTGTGATAGTGTCTGTCCTGTAAAGGTGCAGTAAATGAACAAGAAGATCACAATAATTCCTAAAAAAAGAAGATTGCAGTAAGTTTTTGTAGCGTTGCAGCAAAAGCACAAGGAAATCACAGTAAACCTCTTGTAGTGCTACAGTAAAAGCATAAATGAGGTCGCAGTAAATATCTTGAAACAGTGCAGTAAACGCAGAAGGAGGTTACAGTAAATCTTTTTTAGTTATGTAGTAAACATTGCACGCCCCGATCTTCTTATCATATATCTACAGTAATAGGTAATGCATGTGACAGTAATTATAATACTATTTTTACTGCCGGACTATCTCATAGCATACTGCTTTTTTTTGGGGGGGGGGGCACGGTCTGCATATGCATGACAGTAACTTGCAACGGTGAGAAAAGTAATTGTGATATATATTTTACTGCCCATCACACCTAAGCGAACTTTATTCATCGGGTCGTGATCCCACGCTGCTTTGCTTGACAGTAAATATCTTTGCAATGCTGCAGTAAAAGGCACAACTAGGTCGTAGTAAAATATATTTTTGTAGTGTTGTAGTAAAAGGCACAATGGGGCCACAGTAAATCTTTTTTTAGTACTACAGTAAAAATACAAGGAGGTTGCAGTAAAATACACAATGAGATCGCAGTAAATCTTTGTAGTGCTGCAGTAAAAGATACAATGAAGTCGCGGTAAATCTTGTATAGTGCTGCAGTAAAAGAGGGCGGCGGAAGAGGGGGTGTGGTAGTGGATTGAGGGACGCACGCGTTTTTACGACCGGTTGCGCCATGCTTAGATGATGTAGTAATTGATTGGCTTATGTACAGTAAATCCGAACTTTCAGTGCAGTAATTTGCTTTTTTACATCATTAAAACATATTCACTATTTATCTCTTTTTGTTAAGCACATTTTTTCCAACAAAATGTTTCAAACGGATTGTAAATAGGATAAATGGTTTAGGAGATATTCTCGTTCAAAGATTACAATTAACACACGTTTCTCTCTCCACCCGCCCCTCTGCGCTCAGCGTGACAGTAAATATTTTGTAGTGATATAGTAAAAGGCACAACGACGATGATTAAAAAACCCGCTCCTCTCCTTAGTCGGTTCATCCAGCTACATCACATGATTATTGGGGTCTGGTTAGCTAGCTTTAGTTCAATACTGTTCAGCGACGGGAAGGAAGTACTTTCACTACCTTGCTCCAAACTGACCAGAAATTAAGAGACACGTACGGGGGCCGGGGAAGGGTGTTTATGACTTGGTGTGGACTCTGTAAGTAAGGTCATGTACAATGGGTTTACATCAGTTGTTTATAGTTTCTGTCATATAGGATTTAATCTTATATGGATGAAAGAAAATAAAGAGAGAGAAATGTGATGTCTACAATTCTGTAGTCGACTGTAGCACCAAAACCAAGAAAAGCATTAAAAGATTGTGTGTTGTCTACAATCCTGTAACCGACTGTATCACCACAACCCATTGTATAAGCTGTCTACAGATGATATGAAGAGTTGCTATAGACAACAATTGTCTATACCATTGTACATGCCCTAACTAGTATACTCTCCACAATGCAAGGTGATGGTCAGATTTGCAACAGCTACTCACTGCTTCAGTGTTAATTATAATCATATTGTTTTGAAAATGGTGCAGATTTTTTGGAGAGCATATATAGGAGCACTATGTAGAGTAATTACTATACTACTAATTAATTTCACGTTCTTGAGCTCTTCTCCTGGTGTAATTAACATGAGAAATACGAGCAGCCAACCAACGGTACAACTTCTTGTCCATCCGACCTGAGTCATCCAATACACATGATCTACCCCTATTTTCGTCTTATTCCTTCGTTTCCCCCTTCCTCTCATTCCACTCATCTCGATCCAGATCCCTCCATCATATCCCTTCCTCTCTCTCTCTCTCTCTCTCTCTCTCTCTCTCTCTCTCTCTCTCTCTCGGATCCAAGATGGTTGGCGGTGCTCCTCCTCCATGTCGTTCCTCCTCTCTGGCAGCTTCATCCCCGGCCTGACGACTCTCAACCTGGACAGCTCCATCCCTGCCATCCCTCTCCCCAGCCTCGATACGCAGCACCGGGTTTCCACGTTGGTCCACCCCAGTGCCCTCTTCCCAAGCTGCTATAGGCTTGTTCAGATCCATTTCCTCCTAGATTTTTATTTCTATGCTTGATTGTTGAGGCAAAAGTTGGAGAATATTTGTCAGCTCAATGGTGTTGCACCATGTATTGTGGCATGCGATCTGGGCTATCCATTTTTCATCTAACGGCTGAGATTAGAGGAAAGTTATGGTACTGTGCTCCTCTGCCATTGCATTGACAATGGCAGAGGATGAGATTCCATTTGCAACATATCTCTCTCTTCTGCTAAAGGTAAAATGTGGACTTCACCTGTAACTTGCAAGATCGCTATATATGTATCCTCTATTTACTTGAAATATTAAAAATCAACACCCCTTTTTAAAAGCCGATTTTCCCAGCTTTTATTGAAAGGTAAAACACACCTTATTTCAAAAATACAACACACCTTATTCAAAAAGTGCATTTCATTTTGTGTCGATCACCTCGAGTCCAAAACTCATAAAGTTGTGAATTCATCTTTGCAGGCGGGCGCAGACTCACACCTAGAGCTAGCAGCCTGTGCGGCCGCTCCAAGTCACCGCCGGGGACGGTGAGAGCCAAAAATTCCAGCCAGATTTTGCACCTTGCATCAAGTAGGCTGCCCAGGCGGTTTTTTTGGGGCATCAAATAGGCAGGAGCCTAATTCCTAGCACGTTATTGTACTTGTTATTTTCGACATCGACGTATTCTCCAATACATGCTACTTACTATATATTGATAATTATATCTTAGCAAAATCATCAAAGATATAATATGCTATAGAAGTAGTACTTGATGACAAATCTACTGGGTTTTATGTGACAAATCTAAATACTTAAACGGTTGACTGCACGCGTTCTATGTGATAAGTAAAATAGAATGGAGGGAGTATATATAATTCAACTTAAATATGCATATAATAATTAAGCTTTTTAGTTAGTTACCTCCACTGTATAATTTAATGTTAAGTGTGTGTGTATAGGGAAACTACATAAGGTGCCTGGGTGCCTAGGCACCCATATCATGAACCATCCGATACATGTGTACGATCGATGCGAATTTTGGAGTTTGGATATGAAAATATTTTATACCCCTAATATATTTATGGCAAGTGAGTTTTGAAATCAGTTCAAACTAGTCTGAACTACTTTTGAATTTAGTTCAACTATAGTGACCATGAAACTAGTTAAATTGAAGACGAATTTAAATTTTTTTGGAGTTTAGCATCTCAAATACATTTTTTATGGGTATGTGAAGATACATACGTCAAGCTTTGCGAATCTGCCCGTCGATTTAACTCCCGTGTGATAGATGATCAAGCAACAGGAGTCAGGGACTTAATTAGTCGCATGAGTGATCGATGAGATCGATAATGGCGAATGATGAATGGATTCAGTCTGCCGCGCACTAAAAAAATCATCGGAATTCCTGATCATAAACTAAAATGGATAAATAATGAAAAAGTAAACTCGTCGGCTTTCGCAAGCTTAATTAATCGGGCTTAGTAAGATGAAGATCCCAGTGCAGATGTGGACGCACCGAAAGCGTCATATGTAGGACACATGGTGCGCCAAAATTGCATGGTCCCTGAGGCAAGCTGAGGTGATGATATATTTTTTGTTATTGGATTTGACAGCATTTGTACCAGATAAATGCAGTTGTACTACTCGAGGGACCAATAGATCACACAAAATAGCCAACGGATCCACCTGAATGGGATAAGATGCCCGGTCCCACGATTTGAAGCACCTCTCTCTCTCTCGCTCGCTCTCTCTCTCTCTCTCTCCTGTCAATTTTTTTCTCTGTTGTATTCCTAGAAAATGGTTTTGATTGTTTTGCATTTTTTTTAGTAAAAATTTGTTTGAAACTATGTAGAAATTACGAAATAAAAGTTTATATGGATGATAAAATGCAAAGGAAATTTTGTTCGTGTGTCCAAACATATAATAACTATGTTTTTGCATGACCAAATTAAACAATTAATAAATGTTGAAATATTTCAAATGTATTTCACGTTATTATTGTTCGAGGTGTCAAATTATATATATATATATATATATATATATATATATATATATATATATATATATATATATATATATATATAGTTAAAGCCAATTTTAAAGATATTTAAATGACAAAATTGACATATAAACATGCAATTTCTTCATGTCATGTAAGTGTATATACAAGATAAATATACTTGAGAAAAAATCATTTCGCAGACAGTTCTATTATGGAACCATCGGTGATATGGGGCATATTACAGACGGTTCCATAATGGAACCGTCTATGATAATTATCACTGACGATTCTACAATAGAACCGTCTGTGATAAGTCTCTTTATTACTAGGAGCCCGGCCGCTAGGGTTTGCGCCCACCCTAACTTGTCACTCCCCGACGCATTTACTCCGTTCCTCCCCTTTCGATCTGCCGCTCGACCCCATCGCCGTCATGCCACGGCTGTGACACCACTCAGACCTTTGCACAAGACACTCGTACGATAGGAGTGTCTTATGTAGTGTCAAGGTCGTGCCACAACTACAGTGATGCCGCCACCCAAGCCATTGGGCTTGGCCTCGCGTGTCGCCTGCGCTGCCTTGGCTTGTTCTCCTGCTCAGCCTCCTGCGCTAGGGCCTTGGCCGGGCTTTGCTTTCCCTATCCTCCCTCTATTCTTCTCTAGATCTGTTAGCTTAATGTCTTTTGTTGAGTTTGATTTTTATGCTTGAGCCTTAAGTTGTGTCCTGATGTTTGTGTGATTTATGCAAGGTGAAGGAGATGGATCAATGAGGGTTGTGCTGGTGGTGGGGTCGCCGTGTGTAGTGTTGATCTTGAGGTATCACTCTACCTTACTCCCTCTCTGTCTCTCTGATCTACCCCTTGCTCTGTGATGAAAATGGCTAGTGCTCTGCGATGGATGCCGAGGGCTACTCTTGGTGTGTGTGGTCGGGTTTGGACACCGATTGGTCTTCTTTGTCTTCTTTGTTGAACCGCTCAATGATGTTAATAGTCTTATGTTGAAATTGAATTGATAATTAGTTCATATTAATAGTCCCTTGCTCGTGATGCAATGATGTTAATAGTCTTATCTTTGAAATTGAAGTGATAATTAGTTCATATTAATAGTCCCTTGCTCGTGATGTAATGATGTTAATAGTCTTATGCTGAAATTGAATTGATAATTAGTTCATATTAATAGTCCCCTTGCTCTGTGATGTAAACTTAGGGCTATTGGTGTATGTGCATTCTATGCATCTTGCTACAACACCTCTTCACATGTCTCTCGCCATTCATTTCACCTTTGTCTATGTAACTGTGTTCATACCGGTCAAGTTCTCCTACCTTGCATCCAAGGTACGTCCTACCATTCCATTCATAATCTCTTCTCTATAAAGTCTCCAAGCAGTGGCTGCTTGTGCCATTAAAACCAATCATCATATATATATATATATATATAGGAAAAATACTTTCTACTCACGGGTGTAGTTACTCCCACTTCGATATACCACCTAAAAAAACTTGACATACTCCTTTATCACTTTGGGTATACTCATATACTAATTATAAGATACTCTAATATGAACCACACGAAAAAATTGCAAGAGAGTCTATAGTTTTTAGCATATTTTAGAAATACCTTCATATTCGCACATAAAAAGGAGTATGTCACATAAAAAGGAGTATGTCTAAAAAATTATACATACCATGCCTGAAAAGGTGTGAATACCACCTAGGTGGTCTTATATACTCGTATACTAAACATACATACTTTCGGTTGCGCAAGATACTCCCTACGTTGTGAGATACGGAATAGGGAGTAACTACACCCGGGAGTAGGAAAAAGGCTTCCTATATATATATATATATATATATATATATATATATATATATTGTTCGTAGTCTCTCAGCCACTTTGGGGGGATCGTCCACGCAGCATGAGAAGAATGATACAGTAGCCACAGGCAACCTAATTGAGCCCCTGCAAGTTTAAAAAGTATAGCTGCAAGGAGACCGTTAGGACATCCAATTATCTGGATGTTGTCGATAGTTAATTGGACGTCGCTATGTTCAGAAAGTGACGTTGATGCGCAGGTACTCCGATTGGGAAGTGGCATCATCTATTAGCAACAAACAATTCTTGAGCATGTAATTGTCTTTAAACCTAACAAGAACATCAAGCAACAAGTTGAGAATTCTTTTGAAATGTGAGAATGGTTGCTTGGTGTTCTTGTTGGGTTTAAAGACGATTACATGCTCAAGAATAGTTGGTTGCTGATACATGATGCCACATCCCAGTCGGAATACCTACACGTCCACGTCACTTTCTAAACCTAGGTCCAATTACCTATCGACAACATCCAGGTAATTGGATGTCCTAACGGTCTCCTTGCATCCATACTTTTTAAACTTGCAGGGGCTCAATTAGATTGCCCGTGGCTACTGTCTTATCCTTCTCATGCTGTGTGGACGATCCCCCCAAAGTGGCTGAGTAATATATATATATATATATATATATATATATATATATATCGGTTTCAATGGCACAAGCAGCCACTGCTTAAGGCTTTATAGAGAAAAGTCATCACAGACGGTTTCGACCACAAACCGTCTGCATGATAGGTATATATCACGAGCGGTTTGTGGTCAAACCGCTCAGGATAGGTCCTATCACGAGCGGTTTGATTAATAACCGTCTGTGAAAGTATGCATCACAGACGGTTTAAAAACCGTCTGTGATGACCTTATTCATCACTGACCCATAAAATTAGACGGCTCACGAAACCGTCTGTGGTGATGTTTTGGAACCGTCTGTGAATACCTTTTTTGTAGTAGTGTATTTGTTTGTGCACAAACTGTCTGCATGGGCTCACACAAATAGTGAACTAATGATCGTATAAACACAAGTAAAAAAAACATTGGATCCTCTCCGTCGTCTCGCAAAAAGGAAAGAGTAAAAACATCGGAATGTTAACATTGCAATTTTTCCTCTAGCTATATCCTATATGGTTTGGATTTCTTACGTACTCAAAACTGATTGGCCGGGCAAAAGGTATATTCCGATGAGATCGACTGTACAGAACGTAGCATTAGGAGGACCAGATTTATGATAAGCTTGCCACTTGCCAGCATGGGATGTCGACCAAAAGCTTGAACTAGTTATGACTGCTGGTTCTGGCTGCACCTTTACACCTCGAACCGTACATTGGGTTTAATTATTGTTACATTTATGTTATCTTCGTTACTCAAGTTATTCCTTTTATTCATGTCAACTAGGAAATTAACACCGCGAGTTTTATTTTAAAACAAAGGCAATAGTGCTCCATCAATTTATGAACATAATTAAGTTCTACTGAATTGTGTAGAACTAAACTTTTTGAACCTTGATAGCAAATTTACTGAAGTTTTCAAACTTGTCACATGAAAAATTAAATAACATTAGTAGTTTTACCAATATGCGCTGGAGACTGAAAAGATCAACAGAGATTAGTAGACTAGTGTTGTGAAAAGGAGGGATTTGTTGCATATGAGTGAGTCTTAAATTTATTTAATCATGACCAGTATGTAGCTAGGGTCATTATTCCACGCTTTTAACCCATGCATACAAATTAAGGTTTGCTCCTTCCAGAAAAGAGAAAATGATAAAAGGCCGGTTATATAGTACTACCTCCGATTTTTTATACATGTCGCAGTATAGTTCAATAATATACTTCAGGACGTCATACAATTAAATCCGGAGGGAGTATCTGTTAGTGAGAGAGAAGTCGGGTAGGGGAAATTTAAAGGAAAAGGAGAGGAAAAGAAAAACCCAGATCGATCGATGCAGTGTGCAAGCCCCACTGTCGCATGCATGCTGTGATGCATCTACTTGAAAGTACAGGTCCCCAGCCCTGTAGAATTTACTTTTTAACTAGCTAATTCAAAAAAAAATTACTACACACCTGCTATAGCTAGCTGATGGCATTTAAGCTAGCGGAAGAGGACCACAAATAAATCGATCTGCGAAGACGAAACCAAGGACAATCCAATCCTCGTAGGGTCGCACAGGCAGTGCTTGTCCCAAATTTGCATTGGCGCTCTCCTTGTCAATGTCGGTTAGACGATTGCGTCTCTGAAATTTTCTCTCTTTTCTCGCTAGATCTAAGAGTGCAGCAGTGCCCTCTTTTTCTCTGGTCCACTCACTCCCACATGGAAACTAAGTGTTCAACAGCGTCTTGGACTGTATCGTATTTGCAAAAGCATGCAGCTTAGACGAACCGTTTAATCGGAAGATCCAGGGGACAAGCCAAGAGCAAAGTGCCACATCACACGACAAGAAGGGAAAAGGGTGCTACTGCACACCCACATTTATCGACTGAACCAACGATTACGAATCATGCATATCATGATTCATGCATGTGATAAGTTTGGAGTCATGCATATATGTGTCGTATGTTTTGAAGATTCTTAAACTCTGAGAGAGCTAACTCGAGCAAGGTAGCTGGTAAATTGCTAATGCTTGCATGGAACACACAGTGGATGCAATATATAGCATATTTTTTATGCACTTGGATGACCTTCCACCTGATCAGGTGCTAGCTAGGTGTAGTCCGCACTTGATCAAGGGTCTGTTTGGTTCTAACCAAACATGCTACACTACGAGTTAGTCAAGTTCGACCAAGTTAGACGTCTGTTTAGTTTTTAGCCATACGTCTATACCTGTGGCAAGATTCATTTTCTGTTACTCGGGTCTCACACGTCAGTGACTCAAAAATATGGTAAAATTCTATTTTGCTAGCCAAAGTGTGACACCGATTTTCATGAACTAACCTTACACGAGTTTGGCAAAAAAACGGTGACAACCTTAGTATACGACCAAAGATGCCCTAAAAACAAATGATAAATATATAGCATTGTTGGAATATTAATCATGCAATCAGAAAGGGGTTGGAGTAGCCTGCCATCGTCATTCTTTATGAGTTTATGTCTTCTGCTGTGCGCCGAGGACCAAAAAAAACGAGAGATTCTAGCTCCTGCCTTGGAAGCTTTTGGTTCACTACAGATCTCCTATCTACATCAAGTTGTATGCAAGTCTTGTTCCTACCTAGCGCTAGCTCACTGTACGCAGTTTTTGACTTTTTCCTCCGAGGGAGATGCTTGAACTCACTGTAAAGCAATACAATGAACCCTGAACTACAATAACCAACGCATTACTGCGGAAATTAGCGAGTCATGCATGGAACCATGAGATCGAGTCAACTTAATTGAAGGTTCATTTGATTCTTTTTCATTGCAACTTGCTAATATCACCTAGTATTAAAATGTTCTCTACCTGATGAGCTAGCTACATGTAGTATGTATACGTACATACATACTCTCTCCCGTCACAAATGCATGTTATTTCGGACATCGACACGGTCCCCGAAACGTAATTTTGACCACTAATTTATATTATAATATATTCATAAATCTAATAAAATTGTAGTATTATGAAAGTACTACTTTTCGAGATGCAGACAAATCTATAAATATGATTTTCATATAACCAATCTAAATATTTAAAAAGATATCGATGGTCAAAGTTTTAAAAACTTGACTACACGTATCCCAAAACAACATATATTTGTAACTGGAGGGAGTATATTATATTTTGCAAAATCATTTTAGGCGCAGTGTGAAATCTAATTGAGTTAGCTATGGTGGACGGAGGAAGGGTCCTTTTCCTCTTAATCAATGATATGGCTTTGCTCTTAAGCAACTCTTGATGGATATAATTTGTTTTTAATTGGATCGATCGAATAGTTAGGATTTACTTGATGACCTTTTCCCAAAAACCAGGGATTCATTAATTTGATGACACTACATCAGAACAACTTCGCCCTCGTCTCGCGTCGCCCCCCTCGGGAAACTCGGCGCCGCCTCCGCCGCCTAGCGTCCCCCTCATCGCACCCTTCCGGCCGCCATTGCCATCGGCGACCAGCTCCGCGACAGCGACCCCCGCCTCTCCCTCTCTCTTCCTCCTTCCTCCTCCTTTCCTTTGGTTTTCTCCGTCGAGTTGTGTGGCCGGCCGGGTCCTCGCCGGATCTGCTTCACCGGCCGGATCGGGACTTCCGACACCGGATCTCGTCTTGGCGGTGGCGGCACTTCTCCGGTCTTCTGGGCGTGGTGGTGGCCATTGCTTGGCGATTCTGCGCTGTGGCACTCGCCGGTCTCGGGTGGCGGTGCCGTCCATGTGACATCGGTGGCGCCGCCCTGGTGGGTTCATCGCTTGCCGAGGCGAGGCCACCTCATCGCAACTTCGCGCTTGGGCCGTCAGGGCACGTCGGCCATGGCGGCGCGCCAAAGCCACGACGGCCCGCGATCCACGCGACAGGCGGGCTTGTCGTGGACGGCTGCTTCTTCCGGTGTCCCCGACGACCGCTCTCCCGGCTGCGACTGCGGCTTCCACCGCCGGGTCCCTCCCGCCACACGAGCTTGGAGCCCATCTGCTGTGCTTGCGGGGCTAGTGTTTCACCGGTGTGGAGCCCTGTGTCCTTGCGTGTGCGCCGTGAACGTGGATGTCCGAGCCGTGCGGTGCTATTTTGTCTTTGGTCTTTGCCGCCCGCTTTCTTTGTGCGGGTTTTACGGGCGCGAGTCATGAGCGAAAGCTCGCCGGCTTCTTGGTGCAAAGGTCGTTGACGCCCTCGGGCGCCATCCCCTCCCTGGAGGCGACACTTTCGTGTCTCCACCCTAGATGCTTCTCCAGGTGAAAACCCGATCCGGTTGTCCGGATGGGCGACGGCGGCATTGCTGTCGTTACCTTCCTGAAGGCGTCGCTTTGAGAAGCCCCTGCTCTCTTCGTTTTGAACCGCCGGTTTCTTCTGTAGGTTTACCCCAACGTCCCCGATTCACGGCGACCCTTTTCTGGTTTGGCGCTTCACGACAGCTTTCCGGTCCAATGCGCGCTCCTCCGAAGCGACGCGCTGCCGACTTGTGTGTCAGAGAGGAGCGGCGTGGGAGCTGGGCTCTGCCGATGGCGAGGTGCGGCGTGAGAGCGGGGCTCCGCCGACCGAGTTGTGTGACAGAGAGGAGCGGCGTGGGAGCAAGGCTCCGCCGATAGAGAGGTGCGGCGTGGGAGCTAGGCTCCGCCGATGGTGAGGTGCGGCGTAGGAGCTAGGCTCCGCCGTCCGAGTTGTTGGGTGGGTTGGTTAGCGCGCGAGTTGAGTTGGGTTGGTCTGCTTGCTGTCTGATTGTGCCTTTCGGGGTGAGCGTCGTTCTGTTCGAGTTGTGGTCGTTTTGTCGTCTCGGGGTTGTCTGCCGGTTTTCCTCTCTGAAACCGTGCATTTGTTAAGGTTTTTAGGCCCGGTTTACCTATAAACTGAATCAATTCTCTTCTTCTTTATATATATAAGCTCGACTGGAGCTCCATTCAAAAAAAAAATTTAATTTGATGACTTTGTTCGCTGACAGTGCAAGATTTAGTATCAAATCGAGTACTGTAGTATGCGTACATCCCATCTCTGCTGTCAATCTGTCACAGATGTTTTTTTGTCTTGGTGGTTGTAATCTCGATTAGTCGTTTGCATGGGCTGTGTTGTAAATTTGAGACAAGAATATTCGACCAATCGGTGGGCCTAGATGTATGTATAGCCTCATCAGTAAAATGAGCCCCCATGCGACCATCATGCATGCACCGAGAAAGCATGTTCTGAAAATCTGCATCCGATCTGAGGGGAACAAACAACAGGCGCTGAAGTATCTTTCCGATTCCCCAAAGAAAATGCTGAAGTATTTCTAATGAAGAACAAGTCATACCCATGCAGTACTACGCTTTGAGCATGTGCAAATCTATTCGATTATTCTGACCAGAAACCAGTGGAGTATGTGAGGCATAAAGACGGGCCGGCCCATCTTTAGAGGAGTTGACCCAGCCTAGCCTAGCTCGCCGTTCGACTCCCTAGCACTCCAGCAGTCCAGCTCGACGGTGGTCTCAAGATGGAGTGTTCAGATGGAGAAGCAGAAATGATTTTATATTATCACCGAGTTACAATGGTGGCGCTCAGTTACTCACCGAATCGGCGCCCGTCAAATCATCACGGGCTAGCTGCCTGTGGAGATCGCTGCAACGGCGGCGGCTTGGTCGTCTGCTGTGCTGCGCTGCGCTGCGCTGCCGCCGTGTTGGGTCGGAGCTCGCGGCGGCGGCAAGGCCGGCAATGACTGACACACGCGACGCGGCGCGGCGCGGCGCGGCGCGGCCTTTACTCACACTCTCACAGCGTCAGGGACCAGGCTTCATATGACCTGTGGCCTGTGGGCCTAAGAGGCGCTGAGGTTTCGGCCACTTATCCAACGGCCCACTAGCTAGCTGGGCTAGGCGCGCACGCGGTGTGCCTTCTCATTCCCTACCCATCAGCAGGTCGCGCAAATCCGACGGATTTGCCCGTGCGGAAGCTCAAAATCACGACAAAATTGGAGGAAAACGGCAGCGGCCGGCCGGCGCGGCCGCCCCGCCGGCCGACCGGCCGCGACCCGTGAGTGCAACGAGCCAACGAGGCGAGGCGCCTCGAGATCTGCTCCCGGGACTCGTGGGTCAGAACTAGGAAGCTCCATTTCTAAATCCCGCTAATCTCGCCCTCGCCTTCCCGTTCTGCAGCGGCAGTATCATATCCTCCTTGTCCCCCTCCAAATCCCAAATCGCACGCTCCCCCCACCGAACGCTCCAAATCCCGTTCTCCCGCGTTGACTCCCTCGCAAGCGTCCAGATCCGGCTTCCGATCCCGACGACCGCCGCGCAAAAAACAATTTGCCCGAGACCCCGTGATAAATCACCGCCCCGCCCCGCCCCGCCCCGTGGTTCCGTCCCTCTTTGCTCGACGCTCCCCCGCTCTTCTTGCCGTCACCGGGAGAGTGGCGGATCGGTCCGGGAGGCAGGAACGGCGGAGGGAGTTCCCCAAAAGGTGAGTGTTTGATCTGTTTCCCTGGGGTTTCACCCCGTTTCTCCTTCTGGGTAGGCGTCAAAGTCCGATCTTGGCTGGTCTATGGTGATTGATTGTTACAGAGAGGTTTCTTGCGATGCCCTCAGATGGGTACCAATTATTTCTTGCGATGTGTTCTGGTTGTGCACGAAACTGCCATCTAAAGTGAATATCCTGGGTCGTGATGGGCTACTCCCACCTAACAATTGATGTTTCTTTTTTCTTTATGGCGGCGTTTAGTTCGCGCTATTACTTCACAGTATGTGTATTGCATGCTTCGGCGACTTACTAATTCCAATACTTTTATGTGACTGAACTGTTGGTTGCGCTGGCCTGCGAGGCCTCGGCAGCGAGTTCTGGGAACACTGTGTGTGCTTGCAACTACTTTTTATTGCGTCCTGGAGGCGTAGGAGCTGTCACGTTGTGGTAGTTGAGAGGAATCTGTTCTGCCTACAGTTGCGAGGAAGGCTTCCTGGGGTATGCACAATGTTTGTTTTCTTGTGAGCAACTAGCACAATGCATTACTAGGTCCTTGTCTTCCTTGACTTGGACAAGGTGCTTAGGTGTTGCAGTATGTGCTGGATATTTCTTGCCCATCCCCTGATGCTTACAATCTAATGCGCTTGTGACGTGCTCCTACCTTGTTTGACTTCCATGTCTAACATGGCCGTCGTGGGCAAATTCATTGTGCCCCATGAGCTTAGTTGATTGGGCGAGGTGGTTGTTGCATACTGGTCAGTGGTCATCCTTCTTCCCTTGTCACCTTAGGCCTCCTCAACTTGCTTAAAAAGATACACATGCTTGAATCTTGGTAGCTAGAGCATTTGTTGTTGAATTTGAGTTCAATCCCATGGCGAATTCTCGGGTTGGCCGTTTCAAGGTATTGCTTGATCCTGGCTTGGATTATTCAGTTCTGATGTTTTCTTGGTTGACTTCGTTTGATGTGTTCTTGAATATGTCATGATTCATGAAGTATTTCGGGTGTTGCTGTTTCATTTTCCGCCTTGGTTTTATCTTGGAACTTTTTTTAGTACTTGTCTGCCTTTTTTTATGTCCCTGCCCTTCTTGAGTCTTCCCCGAGCCTAACCTGAGAAATTTTCTGAAGATCATATCATAGCAAATCATATGAAGGTGCAGTCCTCATACCAATACAAATAGATCAATGTTTAGGGAGTAAATTTTAGGGGTAATGCTTGCTTTTTTGGCAGGAAAGTTGAGTCAGGGTACGTTGTTTGCTAGAGAAGATAAATAAGGATCATATAACATGTCAAGCAGAAACTTTAACATGCAAAACAGAGACTTGCTTTCTTTCTGTGTAGCTCCTCAGAGCTCTAAAGTTTCTCAACACTAGTCAGCATCATTCGATGAGCACTCTTTCTCTTGTTCAGTAAATTAGCATTTACAGCTCGCACCTTCTGGATCATGCCTTAGAACCGCTTTCTTCTGTGAAATATCTGCTTCGGAAATACTTCCTTAAATAGAGTCATCTTTAGTACTCCGTGACCATGATAGCTAGGATTCAACAGAAATCCATTGTTGTCCTTAATCTGTGGGAGTTGATTAACTCTCTATTGCATTAGGTACTGGCTGTACAACTAAAGCTGGCAAGTATGTTTTTTTTATGAAAAAAAAATTAATTCCCGTCGGTCACCCATCCAAGATTTCTCCCATGCATGACTCACTTAACATCCATTACTCCATGCATGCATAGCTGGCAAGTATGTCTATGAGCGCTACTATGTTTACGGAATTTTTTGCGCAAATCATGTATTAAATTTGTATGCAAGGTGCAGATCCAAGGGTCGGGTCGGGTGTGTGGAGTTATCAAGGGTTTAGATAATTTGTTTGCACAAAATTTTAAATATTTTTCCTCTTTGTCCAATACTACCTTTGTATAGGTCACATTGCCATTACCCCATACTTAGTCAGATGGAAACTTTAGATCAAATTGGCATCCGCCTCTGTGTATCACCATGATACTATACAAACAGCAAGTTTGATTAAGGATCTAACTGTTTGGAGTCATTCCGTCTGGCTTTGGGCAGATGCTGCATAAATTTTATGAGTTCATTTATTTCTTTCAAGCTTTGATATTTTTACTTTGGATGGTGCAGATGTCTAATCTCTCAGAGCCCTCAAAAGAAGATGCTCCAGCCGACGGTTCAAGTGCTCTCCAGAAAACTGGAGTGTGGAGTAACACATTGAGCACTCTTCTGCAGCAAGCTTCAGTGTATGGTGTAGCTGCTGGGTATTGCCTGTCAGCATCTCTGCTCTCCATTATCAACAAATGGGCAATCATGAAATTTCCATACCCTGGAGCACTGACAGCTCTACAATACTTCACCAGCGTTGCTGGAGTTCTCCTATGTGGACAACTAAAGCTTATTGAGCATGATGGCTTTAATTTGAGGACCATGTGGAAGTTCTTACCTGCTGCTGTGATGTTCTACATCTCCATCTTCACAAACAGTGAACTCCTGCTGCATGCCAATGTGGACACTTTCATTGTGTTTCGCTCTGCTGTGCCAATATTTGTTGCCATCGGAGAGACATTGTACCTTCACCAACCATGGCCGTCATTCAAGACATGGCTTTCACTTTCCACCATACTTGGTGGAAGTGTGATCTTTGTTTTCACAGACAACCAGTTCACTGTGACTGCTTACAGCTGGGCAGTGGCCTATCTAGCAAGCATGTCCATTGATTTCGTGTACATCAAGCATGTCGTCATGACCATTGGACTGAACACATGGGGCCTTGTGCTTTACAACAACCTCGAGGCTTTGATGCTGTTCCCCCTTGAGCTCCTTGTAATGGGAGAGCTTGATCAGATGAAGGTTGACAGCTCTAAAATGACAAACTGGCTCTCATTCGATGTGATTCTTCCTGTTGCTCTGTCGTGCCTGTTTGGGTTATCCATATCCTTCTTTGGGTTCTCCTGCAGACGTGCTATCTCTGCTACCGGATTCACAGTGCTCGGTATAGTGAACAAGCTCCTGACTGTCGTGATTAATCTGCTTATCTGGGACAAGCATGCCTCCTTTGTTGGAACAATTGGGCTATTGATATGCATGTCTGGTGGCGTTCTCTACCAGCAATCCACCACAAAACCAAAGGCACCCAAGGTTGAGCCGAAGGAAGAGAACGATGAGGAGCAGCAGAAGTTGCTGCAGATGCAGGCAGGGCATGAAAGCATTTCAACTCAAAAGCATGCCGCCTCATAAGTATGGTGAGGAAGATTATCATTGATATTTTTTTACCTTCTCGCAACAGCTTCCCTGGATCATTTGGGATGCTTGGAAAGAAACATTTGGCCGATGGGTATATCTCAGATCAGAATCTTGAAATGCTGTAAACATCAGAAATCGTGGAGAATACTGAATACTGCTCTACAATTCTTTGATACTGTATACCGTTTTCATATGTTAGACAATATTGCTGTGATAGGATATCAAAGACTTCTCAAATATACTCGTAATGAATACTTTTGTATACAAAAGCAAATATGCTATGCTATTTCATCAATAATGTAGGCGATGCATTTATTCATTTGTCTGCAGAAGGAAATTTG
The DNA here is from genome assembly GCA_036346405.1 of Phyllostachys edulis. NCBI lineage: Eukaryota > Viridiplantae > Streptophyta > Magnoliopsida > Poales > Poaceae > Phyllostachys > Phyllostachys edulis. The sequence goes on from CM070550.1 coordinate 102,068,668, forward strand.
CTTTGAAACCGTATGCTCGCATTGAATATTTTGCATTCGAAAGCCAGTATTGCTATTTTATCAATAATACAGTCGATGTTATTATTCGTTTCTCTGCATCCTACATGGAGCACCGAAGGAAATGGTGCATGATCGAGGGCCTAACGTTAATAGTTATTCAAGAAGCAAAAGATATCACATCCTCAATGTTTCATAATCGTACGGTTAAGCTTTGTAAGCGTCAATGTAACAAGGTTGTCCGTTAACTAGCCAAGTATGCGTTTTCTTGATCCTTAAGTTTCTTCGGTTATTTTCTATAGAAAATTAGCTTAGTACTATCACAAAAAGGTGTAAATAAAAAAATGTTATAAAATATCATCTAATGTGATGAAGACATGTAGGGTCATGCTCAACGGGTTTTTTCTATAGAAAATTAGTTTATTACCATCCCAAAGAGTTATAAATTGAAAACAAATATCGAAAAATATCATCCAATGTGACGAAAGACATGTAGTGATCTTTGCAGTGCTTGCCTCGGTTCCGGTCTTTTCTCATTTTGGGGATTTAACCGCACCAGGAAGTCAAAGGAATAAATCAACAAAGTACTTTTCCTTCCAGAAAAGCCTAGGAACTTTGGCATTGGGCGTCACGCCGGGATGCCACGCTCCAATGGGTCAGGTCGCGTGCGAAAGGATTAGCGAAGCGCTCTGCGGAGTGGCTCGGTCTGCGCTTCACGTTTTCCGCTTCTCCAATGGACCGCCGGCTGGAGCATGTGCCGCGCGAGCGCGCCCAGCGGCCGATGGGCTGCTGGACACTGGGCTCGCTTCGCCACAGAGTTAGTTCCATCCCACGTCATCCTCTCAAAAAAAATCCACGTCAAATATTAGTGTGCATGTGTTATTTAAGTGTAACTCCACAAGGCAGAATAAATGAATAATCTGTACATGTCGACCTCTTCGATTCCGGGGCACTCTTGTTTCTGGGTTGTATCTCGGCCAGCGTTCAAAATTTCAGTCAAAAATACGAAATTTCAATCGTACCGGTAGGGTCTGATATGAATATAAATAGAGCTGGCCAAACGAGTTATGCCTGTTGGGCCGGTACGAGGTACGACACTGCTGGCCCAACTCGGCACAACACGATAACCTAGGCCGTGTTCTGGTCAAGACTCTCAAGACCTGACGAATTGATGCAGACGCAGATTATGAATAGTCTTGAGCCCAAATTTCTGACGACGACCACTGCACGCACAAAGATGGTTCATTAGGCACGACACTATTTTAATATACGTATATAATTTTATTTTTATTTATATGATTTTCTTTCCATTTTTAATACTTATATGGTTTTATTTTGTAGTTTTAAATTTTTATATAGTTCATTTTATAAGTATATATATATATATATATATATATATATATATATATATATATATATATATATTCATTCTAGGATTGGTTTTCAATTTTTCATGCCTTATGAGCTAAGCGACAAATGTTTTAACGAGCTAGCTATTTGAACATTAATAAAATTCTATTATATTTTCAATATGGTTGTCTCATATTTTTTTCAATTTTCATGTCTACTTTTGAATTCTACATATTTTTCCTAAATTTTTAATTTTTTTTAATATTTTTATTCTGTTGGGCAAAATGGACTAAACGGGCCACATTTGGCCCGATAGTCAAAACGGGTCACGTCTTGGCAAAGACAAGATCTGAAGGGCGACGAGCCATGTTTACAGACCGTCACCCGGCCCGTGGCGGCTAAACAAGAATAATAATAGCCGAGGAATTTAATAAATTTGCCATGGGCCGTCTTGCGTCTTGCGTCTTAAAATACCCATTTGGATGACTCTGAATACAAACCGGTCAAAAAAACGGCTTAGATGGATTTTGTAAAAAAATCAAATTTGTTTGAATTTTGATCGAATTTGATTTTTTTTTTTTATTTAAAATCCGAAAAATCAAAGTTTGATTTGCAAATTTTGTACGAAAATTTTCCTATTTTCGGCCTGACCGCCCCCTCTCCCAGTAAAAAAATTTTCCGGTATCCAAAACCCTGATCTGGGGCACTTTTTTACGAGAAGCTCTATTATCCGACGTGACGAAGAATTCTTTTCTTTTCCTTTTGGCAAAAGAAGACTGTATTTTTCGGTTGCCCTTTATTCCTTCCCCGGAACCGAACAAAAATCTAGACCGTTCGATCACGTCTGCGCGGCCCACATCCCTCCTCCGTCTAGATCCCACTCTCTCTCTCTCTCCTCGTTCTAAACCCAACCTCGCACACACCACCTTCCCCCACCGTCTCTTCCCCTTCGCACAGTCGCGCACCCGGAAAGCAAAATCTCGCAATCCAAACCGGTCGAAAATCCCATAGCGCCGCCGCTGTTCGATCCCGCTTGCTCACGCAGGTCCCCCGCGAAGATCACGAGCCCTCGCGGAATCGCCGGAGAATTGCTCCAATCCGCCAAGAAGGCGCCGCGGTCTCGTGTTCCAACTCGCGAGAGGTAATCTCGGAACACGGAACACCCCCCCCCCGGCTCATTCACGCCCGTCTTGTGGTGTAGTTTCTACGGTTGTTTCCATCCTCCTTCGATTTGATCTAGGGTTTTTTTGGGGGGGGGGCCGCTTTTAGTGGGTGGGTTAATCTTGTCAGCAGTTATATATCTATATGTGGTTTTCTTCTTCTGTTCGATTACTTTTGATTTTCTCAGTGAGTAACGAGCAGTAGCGAAGACTCATGTGTAGCTCAAATTTTGTAGCAGATTTCGCCAACGGTTTGGATTCCGACCCAGGGATGTACGGGCAGGGAGGGAATTTTAATCAGCACTATCGCCTTGCTGCGGTAACGGATGGCTTTCCCCAGCAATCACTACCGCCGCCGCCGCGGCTACAGCAAGCTGGGGTAACGGGTGGTTTCCCCCAGCAATCACTGCCTCCGCCGCCGCGGGCACAGTACCCACAACCCCCAGCAATGCAGCCGTCGCCTGGGCTGTACCAGCACGGCGTGCCACCGCTTCAGAACCAGGCCTACCCCTATGCACAGCTCAGCCAGATGCACCAGATGCCAATGCTTCCGCAGCAGAGGGGTTTTTCGCAGATGCCAATGCCAGGGCCGCCGCCACCGCCCCAAGCTATGTATCAGGCCCCTCAGTATCCCATGCCAGGGTCTCTCCCTCCACCGCCGCCGCAGCCACCAAGCTTTGCTCCCAAGGATGCGCTGCCCCCATCTGTCCCACCACCTCCCCCTCCCCCTCCCCCACCGCCACCGCCTTCTCCCCCTCCTGTGCCCCCCGCACCACCGACTGCTCCCACAACTGTGCATTCATGTAGTGCAGCACCAGAAGGAAGCGAAGGTGCCCCAGATGGTGGACGTTATGTCAAAATTGGGGAAGCTCAGCTAATTGTGTCTGATGACTCAGATATGGATATGGATGGTAAGTGAACCTGCACCTTCTATCTCTCAATATTACACTGTAGTCTGTAGATTTGTTACAACTCTAAAAATTCTGTGTGCGTTCCTGCTGCCACATTTTGCATTGCAGCATTCAAATTTGGTGCATCTTATGGTGTAAGTCCTTAATTACTCTGTGGGTTTATTGCATATTCTGTCCGTCTAACCTGATAGAGTGATCACTACTATTTCTTGCAAAGAAGGTCTTTTTCTGTGGTATAATTCTATAATCAGAAACCTTGGCGAATCTCCATCTGCACATCAGTCTATATGATGATAAACTATCAATATGTTTATGTCCTTTTGTAGCTAATGTATTACCAGTTAGACTTCTCAATTGATATCATCCCTGAATTCAGCTCTATTCCTGCATTAGTTTATTTCTAGACATTTACTTTATCAAGTTAAATTTCAGGGGATGAGGACTCCCCATCAAGGGTACATCTTAGCCCAGTCAATTCTTCGCTTGCTACTGCTGAATGTAATAGCGATGTTAATGTGGCAAAGTCTGTGAATGACGTTTTTTCTAGCCTTGGCAATGATTTGCCACCTAGCAGTGGTGGGAAGGCTAAAAATGCAAATGTAACTGTGGAAGATGGGAACCCATTCCAATTAATACAAGGCTATGCCTCAGATGACAGTGAAGATGAGGAGCATGCTGGTGCTGCCAGCAACCTTGTGCTATTGCCTGAAGGTAATGAGCTTAGTCATCCAAGTGATAGAATTACTGAAATTGGTCATGAGCAACTTACTAATGCAGAGGGAAATGTCCATGCAGCTCTTTGCAGTGAGCGAAATAATGAGGCTAGAAAGCATCAACTCAAGGATGAGAGCAACCCAGTGAAACACAATTCAGATGAGCTTGGGCATCTAGTCAAAGAAGATTTAAGTGACGGCGAGTCCGATGTAATGCAACAGAGTAAAATGCATGGGAGGAGACAAAGGAAACGAAGCCGTAACCAGTCACCTCAGGGTAGGAGGAGCTGTAGCCCTTTGGGGGGAAACAAGCACAGTCCATCCCAAAGGTATTGCACCTTGTACTTAAATTGATGCATCAATTTATCTCCATAAATTGCAAGTCTATTTGTTTTAGATTTTGTATGCCATCCGATTTGTATAAATGTCCCTTCTGGAAGCTTAAGGATGTTAAATTTCTTTCAGCTCATCACCTGGGAGGCAAAGCAGGTCACCACTTGCTAAGCGGGCTAATCTACATCAGAGCAAATCACCACACAAAGAGAGTTGGACTTGCGAGGGACAACCTGGCGTCGATCTCGGTATAAGCACGGATGGGTTCTACAATGACAAGCATGATACTCCTGCGAAAATTGCAGAACCAGTCAAAATTCATCCTGCTGGAGGAGGTAACATTGCAGCAGATAGAATTGCTGAGCAAGAGGGCCTGATGGGAACAAAGAAGTTAAATAGTTCTTCGGATGATTTAAGAGGCAACGAGGAAGAAAATGTTGCACCTGGTGGTACCCTTGGACAGCATGGTCATGGTGAAATTTTAATTTCTGGGTCTTCTCAATCAATGACTGCTTCTGTTAATGCATCTGATCCTCATAAGACGCAAAGACCAAGTTCCCCATCTCAGTCTCAATCAGACTTATATAAATCATCACCGGCTGCTGATCAAAATCTTCTGAGCCAATCTTCTTCAGGCGTCCCGTTTGCATCAGTACATGCTACCAAGAACTCCATGGCATGTGATGTTCCAGGCCAGATGTCATCTGGTTTCGCACCAGCTCATCAGTTATCCTCAAATATGAGCCTGCTACCAGGACAACCATTACCTGTAAGTTCAGAATTTCCTCAGACGCAGTTCCAGCATAATGCTATGGCACCAGCAAATGAGTTCCTGCAGAATCAGATGAGTATGCATCCTGCACAAGATCTGTCTCAACCTAGGCCATTGGATTTCAATCCTCATACCCTCCAGCCAGTTGTTCCTTCTCACCAACAGCCTGCTGCCTTTCACACAGATGAGTGTAATAGGCCTTTTCCTCTTGACAGTGCCCCAGTTCCTCTTCCAGACAGACAGTCAGAGTTTTTTGGTGGTGTAGGTCTTCCTTATTCATGTAATCAGTCTAAATATGTTCAGCAGCAGCCTCCTGGCAGTTTGGCTTCGGGAGCAAACATGGTTTACCCCTCTTTCCAGAGATTCCCATCTAATCTGCCAGGATGTAATGACTTTGGTCCCATACCTGATGCTGGTCTGCCTAAATCATCTATCAAGCCCCACTACAACCCATTTGCATCTACCTTTGAACAAACAGATCCGAGTCTAAATATTGGTCCTGGTGTAAGCCCAAATGCAGTTGGTTCTGCTTCAACAAAAGCAGCTGAGCACATGAATACACTGTCTCCTTTTGGTCAGTCGGTTCCTGGATCTCGAACTCGTGCCCTTGAAAGTTCTGCAGAAGCTGTGCCCAATCGGCAAAAGCAATCTTGTCCTGGGTTTACTTTTAGTGCTCCCTATGATCCACTGCTTGACAGTATTGAACCCTCAAGCAATTCAATCAACAAGATGGATCTTGGTCAAGAGGCAAATCTCAGTGCTAATGATAGTCGCAATGCATCAAAACTTGTCAACATAGAAGTGGAGAGTAAAAATATGCACGGCCTGGGGCTTGTTGCCGAATCAGAAGTTGAAGAACTTGGAGAGGTGGCAGCAGATACTGAAGCAGGTGTGGTGGAGAACGTAAGTCCTGAGCCCTTGGGTGCTAATGACTGGAGCTCAGATATTCCTGGTGATATTGACAATGATCAATCATTGGATAAAAGTAAGAAGAGTAAGGATTCCAGATCAATGAAGCTTTTTAAGATTGCTATTGCAGATTTTGTTAAGGAAGTTCTTAAGCCATCATGGAGGCAGGGAAATATGAGCAGAGAGGCTTTCAAAACTGTTGTCAAGAAAACAGTTGATAAAGTTTCTAGTTCGGTCCCTAGCAATCATATACCCAAAACACCAGCCAAGATTAAACAGTATGTCCAGTCCTCTCAAAGGAAAGTGACCAAACTAGTAATGGTATGTCTGCATTGCTTCTGTAGTATATCAGCTACCTATGTAGATATTCTGTTAATAGTATTTCTGCTCATATTTTTATAGCTTTCTATAATTTTATTCGTCATGCAATAGTCTCTGGTTCATGACACAGGATTTGTTAAGTATCTAAACATAATATTGGAAAACATGTCACGCCCTTGATAGTGGGGAACACAGCTTGCGTTCTTATGAACTTCATGCTATTCAGTTCTTATACTCTGGTATTGTCATTGGAGATGTCCTGAAATCTTTGTGCGATGAGGTCATCCTGCCACTTGGTAATTGATTGTGAGTTTAGTTCCATATCATTCTATACTACACTATTAGTTGAAGCAAACAGGACAATTTAATTGGTGAATAAATTTGAAAAAGAACAAATATATGCAAGGGTGAATATACATTCTGAACTTTTGTTATATGTACATAACGCTTCTATGCACCCTTTTCTGGTGTTCAGCATAAATTCTTTGTGGTGAAACTACTATTTGATTGAAGTTTGGATCCCTCTGAATCAATTTATTTCATTTTTTCAGGGCTATGTTGACAAGTATGTGAAGCTACAGCTGGATCAGTAAATGGGACTATGAGCTGCATCAATCAGAACAGACTCCTTTTCCAGTTCCAACTTGTGATAGATACCAAATGAGGCTTGCAAGCTTTGGGTAATGCACTAATGCTCCTTTGGATCATCTATTTGCATTGTCTTTTGGCAGTAAGGTATTCTGGTTAATAGTTCAGCAGATATGGCTGTATTTATCATTAAATTACATGTTTACATTTGGAATCGGAACAATTGCTGCCTAACCTCCAGTTCCTTGTAAGGCAATATCTTTGCTCTGTTGTTTGTTTTTTTTTATTACCTTTTTCTCCCCAACACGAGGTAAGTGATAATAGGATGATCTATTTTGGTCTTGCACTGATTCCATGAACACGCTGCTGAAAGATCTTTATTTCTTCCCGGTAAATGTAAATGATTTAACTAATTCTCGACTTCTATCTGATTCTGGTAACATGATGATTTCATTCTAATAATACATTGAATTACTGGTCTGAAGTATTTGCTTGAATGTGTCATCATTTGCGTGGAGGAATATAAGGTTCTTTTGGTGCACCGTTATCAAAACCTCTTACTGCCCTCAGTCTACAGCTTATGCTTTCTGGAATGAATATCGTTTTGCTGGTGATATTTTGCCAACAGAACAAGATCCATTTGACTGTATTCGTGTTCCCTGCCTTGCCTGGTAGAAGCTTGTTGAGAGTTGTGAATGCAAGAGCAATAAGACATTCTGCCGTGCTACTATAAGCTGACTGTAGGATGAACCTTCTTGAATTTTTAAATATTATTATTTTTAAATATAATTACAGAAATAAATAGTCGGATAAAACAATTACATAACTAGGCCCTGTCGACAGTTGAAATGACGACAGGAACCCTGTCGCTCGCCAGTGGGGAGGTACCTGTCGCCATTTGCAATGGCGACAGGGTGCTGTCTCCATTTCAAATGCGATAGGAGAGCTCTGCCTTTTTTTATTCAACTGTAGCAGAATTTATCTGGCGACAATTGTAAACCCTAAATCACAATAACATTACATAAAATTCTGCACAATGTCATAGCATCTTTTATCGACAAATCACAGATAATTACATAACATTCAACGCAACGTCATAGCATCTTCTATCAATAAATCACAAAGATACAACATTCAGCATAACGTTGTCACGTACGACAAATCACACTAATATTACATAACATTCAATATTGGGCATATTACAAACAAAGTGATATTACAAAGCATTGGACACCGCATAGTTCAACCAGAGGAACCTTAGCAGTGGCCACGACCTCAATGTTCGCCATATGGACCGCCTCTAGTGGGGTGGTTGGATAAGGTCCCTGCGGCGACGTACGGACTGCCAATGTCTCCTTTGTCTCGTGGATTTCTCGTAGGGCATTTCTTGAAAGTGTGCTCAGATTCCTTGCAAATGGAGCATTTTTTTGTACGACGCTTGGCTTCTGCTTGGTCCATATCGTTCCTGATGCAACGCACCTGTCGCCGGCCAACCTTTCTCTTAAGTCTATCGATGTCTGTCGCCCAGATAAGTTGGTTCCAAGTCGGATGGCCAGTGAAATGGCCAACCACGGCGTAACCATACATCTCTGCACTCTAAGTTTGCATCACCTCCTCCTTGTCGAAATAGTCAGAGAGGTGCTAGTCGGGATGTTGCGCCACCGTCGAACATGCGGCCATGACATGAGGACATGGCCTATGTAGAAGAAGGGGTTTGTTGCAAGTGCATACGCAACTAGCGCGGCATAGCGTGCGCTTGTGGGTGATCCTCTCGCGGTTCGTCCTGCGGCGTCCTTTATCCCTGCACATGATCTCGAAGCGAAGCTCCCGTGTACCCATCTTGAATGGCCGGTGCATCTCACCCTTCTTGCTCTTCTCCTCCATGTAATTAGTGATCATGGTGGAGTAGAGCACTCTGATTTGCTATGGCGAGCGACGCGTTGTTACTTCTATCAACAAAGTACTTTGTGGTACCGCGGAGAATTGCCTCCACAATACCAACCAAAGGAAGGCACCTTGTGCTGCGTATGACCAAGGTAGTCAGAGTCGAGATCCCGAGTCGGATCGATTTGCCTCCGGTAGGATCGAATCGTAGTATCGAATCGTAGAATCGGCGATTCTACGGATTTGTAAAAATACACATATTTAACATCTATACTATAAGTTTGTATGATTGTTATATGGTTTACCACTTGCATGTTCCTTAAAAGTAGCTAGACATACTCCAGAATAAAAATAGCTTATCATTATCAAGCTCAAGATTGCTCATGCCATAATATAGATATTTGTACTAGCATTACCACATCGATACAATATTTTGCATGCTCCTTGTTTATTTATAGTTTTATTCTCGAAATTAATGTCAACAAATTTTGCTCTAAAACAAAATAACAAAAAGCCCGCCCCTAAAAAAATTGCCCAAGTCTCTACGAGTAGGATCGACAAGTGAGATTTGGATCGACAGTCGTCGTGGGTTCAGAGAACCGTAAGACTCTAAGAGAGATCGCGATCCTACCTACCTTGAGTAGGATCGGATCGGCGAGAAGACTTGGATCGACAGGCTGTCGTGGGTTCGTAGAGTCGTAAGACTTTAAGACTTGGATCGCGATCCTAACTACCTTACGTATGACCCAATTGGATACCTCAGCTAGATTGGTTATCATGACACCATATCAAACACCACCCATGTCTTGTAGTAACGACCACTTCTCCTTAGGCTCATGTTCAATCTACGGGTGAAAACGGATCGGATAGTTTCTGACCGATCTGGATGGAAACGGATATAGATTATCTTGGATCAGAAACGAATTCGGATTTTTTTTTGTCAGAAACGGAAATGAATACGGTAGACATGCTATCTGGCGGATACAGATACGAATACGGATTATCCGGATAAGACAAAGTCCAGATATCCGGATTTTGACCCAAAAGAGAAAAGAAGATTTTAATTGATTTTTTAATTTTAGAAAATGCAACTAATCAAATAGCCTTTTAGAAAATAGCAGATAGAGTTAAGAAAAATTCTAGAAAAAATCACAGAAATTTCTTGAATTATTTTGAACTTAATAAAATTAATTCCAACTTAAAGTTGCTTTTTATTTTTGCACATAAATTATTTTAAATTTCTGAAAAATAGAAAATACCTTTTAAAATCCAAAAATTCAAGAAATTAATTAAAATTTCCTTTTCACTTTAAATCCAATAAAATCCCAGAAAACTCAATAAAATTTATTTTTGACATTAAAACTAGGAAATTAAATAATTGACTTTATTTTATTATTTTTTTCTTTTTAAAGTTTTCTTACCACTGCACAGATAAAAGTCTAGCTCACTGCATATAATTATCAATCCCCTCGTTGAAATTAGTGCGTGTTGGAGGAATCAAACATTTTCCACATGTTATCACCATTGTAGCATACACCTTTACGCCACCACTAGTTGTTGGAGATTATGTTGGATATGAAATTCAATCAATCATGTGCCTATGATAGAGAAACTTGTAGTATGCTATTTAATAAAGATTGAATCTCGACATTAGGTGAGAGAAATGCCCAAAAGTTCGAATGTCGTGATATTTTTCAAAAGGAAAAGATCTTTAGTATTAAGATATACACACTAGCCAAGCTAAATTTAAGGTTTAGTTTATGCTCTTGTACACTAGAAGTGGGGAGTCTGCAAGATACTTTCTAATTATGGAGGAGTTACCATAGTATTTACTTATAGTAAATATGCCGCTAAGATTGGAATACCCCGGGTTGAATAGTATATCTACCTATGTGAAATTGACTTATTGGTCCTTGATCTAAAATCTCTGGGGACGCATGCGGGTCTAAGATCTAACAACACTAGTAAAAAAATCATCAATCACTCCTTAAACTCTCTTGAAGAGAACCCACCTTAAGGTGAAATACCTCATGAAGAGGCTCATCATGAAGATGAAAACCCCAGTAACTTGATGCGCGCACATTATAATTCTAGGAATGCGGAACGACACAAAATGTTTCGTTTGGGAAATGGCGAAGATCTGGTTAACACTGAGATCCCTCAATTGGGAGGATATGGGAGAAAACTTATCGACAACTACGTTGCATCTATAATTGCTAAAGTTTCTCTTACGAGAACACGGAACCGGAACCAAAGTCCATAGCCGGGCGCTTCAAGCATTCGTATCGGGTCACATAAAGGAAGCATCTGGGGCTGAACCATAATTAATAAATAAAAATCTTAGAACCAGTTAGTTCAGACTTGATGAGTCATTATGAATATAATGAGGCGGTGAAAGCTATGGTTCAAATGTCCTCGTAAAGACCGTTACTCACCCATTATGAATGAAATAATGTTCTGTTACATAATAATTTAGGCAGATGGCATGAATGAATAAATAAAATAGGCTGTAAATGAGTTCAAAAAAATCCTTGACGAGATCTTCGAAGGACTCCAAATTCCTAATAAAAAATGAAACAAAATCGCAATATATATATAACTCATACTCAATAATCTATTACCTGTAGAAAGAGCATCTCCATGAAGGGAAATTATCTTACCAGTCAACCTCCTAATCAAACCAATGATCATAGGAAGAAGTCCATTTTACCCCCTCAAGTATCGACATACGGACACCTAACCCCTGGAACTAAAAAACCGAACCTTTGACACCCCGAAGTTGTAAAACCGAACAACCTACCCCCTAAGGCTGTTTTGTGCGGTGGTATTGCGGACGTGGTGTCCGTTCGACCTGGTTTCACCACGTAGGCCGCTAACTCAGCACACCTAGCTAGCGGAGGGGTTTTTTATGAGGGCTACCATTCTAATTCCCCAATCTCCATCCCGTGGCTCTCCACCTCCCCTCGCTCCTCCTCTACTCCCTCCATACATACATCCACCCGAACGCCATCCCCTCCACCACCCCCAACTCCGGCTCCGAACCCTCCAAGTGTGGCGGCACGCATGCCCGCGCCTCCTCGACCTTGCTCGGCCTCTCCCCCCCAGCGCCGCCCCCCATGGCGTCAATCACTGGCTGTTCTGCCTTTGGCGTGACCTCACTCGGCCTCTCTCTCTCTCTCTCTCTCTCTCTCTCTCACTCACTCCTCCTCTACTCCCTCCACACCTACATCCACCCAGACGCCATCCCCTCCACCACCCCCAACTCCAGCTCCGGACCCTCCAAGCACGGCGGCACGCACGCCCGTGCCTCCTCAGCCCGGCTCGGCCTCTCTCCTTCCCTAGGCGCTGCATCCCCCATGGCACCATCGCTGCTACCGGCCTGCTAGCCTCCGCTCGGCCTCTCTCTCTGTCTCTCTCTCTCTCTCTCTCTCTCTCTCTCTCTCCTCCCTCCATACCTACATCCACCCGAACGACATCCCCTCCACCACCCCCAACTCTAGCTCCGGACCCTCCAAGCGCGGCAGAGCGCGAGGGCTACAGCGGCGGGTGCTGAGCCACCAAGCTCAGCTACTAGGTCAGCGAGGGCCGCCCTCTCGGCCTCGCTGGCAGACAAGGGTTCCGTCTACAGGTGGCGTGCGAGCGCAGGGGCGTCGATCTCAGCGAAGGGCCGAGCTCCAAGAGGCAGACAGCGACCATGGTGTCACAACGTCAAGGCCACCAGGAGCAGCGCTACCCACGATAGCGGTCGGGGAGGTCTTGTGGTGGGTGGAGCGGGCCGGGTCGGGGAGGACGCGGTGGTGGTGGGGCTTGAGATTGGGGTGGTTCTGGGCGTGGCCAGCTTTGAGGATCTGGGTGGGGACAAAGGGCGGCCGTTGAAGGAGGCGATGAGGCGAAGGGAGCGGTCGAGGAAGGGGACCAGGTCTAGGACTAGGCGCTAGAGGGAGGCGACGATGCCAAGATGCGCCTCGCGGCGGAAGGAGATGGCCTCCTTCAGGCTTCGACACTGCTAGCGCATGGTTGCCCGCTGAAGATGGGGGTAGAAGGCGGCGTCGGGGAGAGAGATCGAGGAAGAAAAAAGGGTAAAAACCGACATGTGGGCCTCGTAATATTATAATTTTGATTTGCTGAGTCATCGCCATGTCACAGCTAAGTCAGTAGCCGACCTGGCGAAACCGAGCCAAACAGACGCCACGTGTGCAAAACCACCCCACGAAACAGCCTCAGGGGGTAAGTTGTCCGGTTTTGCAACTTCGGGGTGTCAAAGGTCCGGTTTTTTAGTTCAGGGGGTTAGATGTACGCATGTCGATACTTGAGGGGGTAGAATGGACTTATTCCATGATCATATGATCCCTAGGGGTGGACAAGAACCCATCAAGACCCGAAATAATGTAACGAGGAACCTAAAGACCAAAAGTGCATCACATAAACACTTATAAAGTTCATCTTCCACCAAAAGTTAGTGGAATGATGGCTTCCTCTAGTACCATGAAGGTACAACATACATTGGTGATATTGGCAATTAATCCCCTAAACGGCAAAACTAAGACTGGTTATATTCTATAGTGGTACAACCATACTTTATAGATATGCAGAATAGACCATTGGTTGTAACTTTAGCCATCTGAAGATAGTTGCAAAATATTAAGACCCTGAAAGGTTTCGATAAATCATATCCGAAAGGTTTACGACTTCGCAACTAATATTACCCCTGCAAGGACAATCTACTTGTGTTGCACAATCAAATAGTGGTATTTGATAAGTTAATCATGTTATCCTAAAATCTTGAGATGAGTAATAGAATTCAACGGAAGTTGTCTTCAGGGGGACATATGCTAAACACTGATCATCGTATTTGAGATTTTAAAAATCTTAGTCAAGCCTAGAATGTGTTGATATGATCATTATTGCTTAAATTTACATTGAAGATTTTACTACTTAACAATTTAGATCTGGTTGGTCGATGATGCAAAAATCATGAAGATCATGCATACATCTTGATGATCATTACTAAATCCCGAAGATATGCTGGTCATCTGTCATATCCCCATAATGCAAAATCTCATACTGGATTTATATTTCTTTGTGGTGATGCAACCATCTCTTGGCGGTCATCTAAGCAGATCTTAGTGGCTACTTGTACCAACCATTCAGAGATTATAGCACTATATGAAGCCTCATGTGAAAGTGTTTGGCTCAAACGTGGGATTAACCACATACAAAAGTCTTGGGGCATTAATACCGTCAATACCCCCTCAATTATCTATGAAGATAATGCTGCTTGTATTACACAAATGCAAACGGGTTATGAGCAACATCACGAAGAATGTTACATGAAAACCTAGTTTAAGTTAAAAACAAGAAACTAAGATCTTCAATTTTGGCTAGAAACTCATTTTCGTTTAAAATAGGTTTTTCTTGAGCCAAAACATTTGGGAAACCTTTGAAAAGCATTTGTATACATTTTGCAATTAATTTTTCAAAGGTTATACTAATAATTTCAAAATTTTGACTTTTGGCTAAATGGCTCATTTTGAGAAACAATACTAGCACTTAATTTATTTGGGCACACTTAGGGATGTGGTATACATGGCTATGATTTAGCACTCCCCCTTAATGTGCCACTTCTATCTTACTCAAGATTTTAATAAACAAGTTTTAGCACAAGAGTAAGAACACCCTTTTAAGATTATTTATGAATGCAACCTACACAAGGCATAAGGGCTAGATACTTCAATGTAAATACTTGTTACTGAGATAGCATTGGTTTATGATATAAATTTATCTTCCTCAAGCTTGGCTCCATATTTTGTATATGATGGAATCCACCTCTTCATGAGTGAGTCAAACCTCCAATGCTTCTCCAAGTACCTATTTATCAATTAAGCATCTTTTGGTACCCAAACTCGGTTGGGTCCTTGAATGTTAGTCACAATAGATTTGGGTACCCAAATAGCCCTAACAATAGTTTTATGTGAGCTAACATTCCTAGCAAACACATTGCCATATTTATCCTTCCTAAGCAAATAATGATTATTATAAATAATTGGCTTAGGAGTGATACTTTTGGGACATTCCTTACTAAAATGTCCTTTTTCTCGGCAATTGTAGCAAGTAGGGCTTTTGCTTCCCTTTGATGTCTTTTTATCCTGCTCAATTCCGGTTTGCCTCTTCTTTGATGACATTGACTTGTCATCCATTTGATTTGGGCACACCGAGGCAATGTGACTATTCTTCTTGCATCCAAAGCATTTGATAATCTTGAATTGTTTTCCATTTTGCTTTGGGATGCTCTTCACCTCTTCCTTGGTGGTGGAACCAAGTCCTCCCTTTCCATTTTTCTTATTAGGGCACACGGAGGAAATGTGACTCTTCTCATGACAATTAAGGCACTTAATATTCTTCGTGTGTCTTGCATTGTGCCTCATCTTGCTATTCTCCTTCTTCTTGGGAGTGAAGCCAATTCCACTCTTATCTTGCAAGCATATTTGCTTGCTCAATATTTCATCGAGAGTGGCCTTCCCTTTATAGCTTCTTTCCAAGTCAATTGTCAATTTCTTGACTTGGGCCTTGAGCTCATTATTTTCTTCTACAAGGTTAGTCTCAACAAGCATAGAAGAAATAGAATCATCTAATTTAGAGCAACAAGGCATATCAATCAAATCATCACAAGAAGTGGATATATTGATTTTAGATGAAATGCAAGAGTTAGCAATTACACATGGCATATCATCTAATAAATCACAAGCAATGCCAATATCCACTTTAGGCTTTTTAAGTTCATTTAGGAGGAGAATTTCATGTTCATCTTTTAAAACATTATAATCATTTTGAAGTGAGACATACTCATTCTTCAAAACCTTGAATTTAGATTTCTCCTTTCCTAAATAATCATTTAGTTCTTCTAGCATATCTAACAACTCATCATATGAAGGTTCATTATTATTGTTTACCTCCTTTTTACCTTTAGCCATAAAGCAATGAGGCGATGTAGATGGAGTTGATGTGTCATCATCGTCGAGCTAGAAGTTGATGTGGAGGGCTTGTGGACTCTTCATCGTCGGAGTTAGAGATTGAGCATTCTTCTCCCGACGTCCACTCTTGTATGCAATCCTCATTAGTTGAAATGGACCTTTCATAATATTCTTGAAGATAGGTCCACATCTTATGAACATTTTGGAGATCACATACGGCATCAAACACATCTACACTCAAAGCACTAAATAAAGCGTTAGTTGCTTGAGCGTCAAGATGTAAGCATTTCTCTTCCTCAATTGTTTGAGCAAATTGATCCAATGGAGGAGAAAAGTCAACATCTACAATCCGCCATATATTTAGGCCCATGGCCTTAAAATAACATGACATACGGATTTTTCAATGAGCATAATTTGTGCCATCAAATAAAGGTGCTTCACCAAGGTGAACTAAATCTCTAGTCGCCATCCTTTACTCTCTAGACGGTTAAGTCTAATAAATGAGAGACCAAGCTCTGATACCACTTGTAAGATCGAGGACGCCGACTAGAGGGGGGTGAATAGGAGGTTTTAAAATTCTTTTGGCTAAAACCGATTTCTAATGCGGAAGCTAATACAAATACGGTTTTGCACAATTAAAGCCTAAAACAACTAGGTTCAACTAAGTGTGCCAACAATACAAGTCTATTGATGAATATAGCAATTAAACATATGACATGAGCAATTCAATTCTAGCAATGGTGAATAGCATAATGAACTAATGCAATCATACACAATGAATAAGCAATTTACTACAAGGTATATAAATTGCACAATGTAAATCAAGCATTCATACACAATGAATATAAATGCAATAGTGAGACACAAGAGATCAAACCACAATTGACACGGCGATGTTTTACTGTGGTGATCGGAGACTTGCTTGTCTCCCCTAATCCACGTTGAGGTAAGCCCAAACTAATTGGACCGGCTCCACGAATTAAGCCAAACACCTCAATTCCACTAGTGGTAGCTCTTTCCCGCTCCGGGTAGGTGAGCTCCAACCTTCACAACACGCCGGGTCTTCTCACAAGCTTCTTGAGAAGATCACCGGTCCACGACGCCCACGCCGCCTAGGTGTCTCAAAACACCAAGAGTAACAAGCCAAGCCCTTGCTTGACTCTCACCACGCAACAACGAATGCACAAGCTCAAGTGGATACAAAATCCACCTCTAGATGCAACACATGCAACTAGAGACCTCTCTCTTGCTCACAAGGTGCAACACATGCACAATTGAGAGGAGAGGCTCACACTAGCTCAAGAGAGTGAAATGGGATGCCAAAGGTTGCCTCTCAACCGCCAAGGGGTATTTATAGCCCCTACACCAAAAACTAGCCGTTGGGAGACAAAACAGCCAAAAACTAGCCGTTCTGACCTCGGGCGGTCGTATCAAGACTCACAAGGGGCGGTACAACTGTTCTGGCGGTCGTATCGCTCTTTATACAGCCGGTCGTACCGCAGCTCAAAATCAGCATGCATTTACACTTTCGGTAAAAGGTCATAACTTTTGACTCGATGTCGGAATTGAGTGATCTTGGACTCTATGGAAAGCTTATTAAGAGGGATACACAACCCTCCTATTTGATTTGATCTCAAACACATTTTATCAAATCAAAAAGCACAACTCCAAGAGCCACTACCATGGTCTAAGTCCAAAGAATTAGCAACAAGCAATCTTAGACCATGCCAAGGGAAAATACATGAATCCCAACAGTTTGCAAAACACATTTGCAAACTTAGATCATGCCACAAGGAGTAGGTACATGGACTTCAACCATTTGCAAAACACATTTGCAAAGTATAGTCTCATGCTACAAAGATTAAATGCATGAGCATCGACTATTTGCAAAACACATTTGCAAATAATAGCATCATGTCATGGTGAGCTAGAGCAAGTGAGATTGAGCTATCAACACATGATGAGACTCAAGCTACTAGACAAGACCCCTCTTAATAGTACGGCAACCTATACTAGCAATCCGGTCTTCCAACCAAACACCAAGACCGGTAAAAGACTAGGAACACATCCTTAGCCCTAGCTAGTCATACCTTTGCCTTGAGCATCTTCTTGAAAGTTGATGACGCACATCTTCACTTCAAGTCCGGGTCATCGTCTTGACATGCATCAACCCATGATACATCCTTTACTTGACCTCCATCAACACATGATGAGTCCTCTCTTGACTTGATGATCAACTCATGGTCATCTCTTCTTCGAGATCTTGATATGCATCAACACATGATGCATCCTCTTCTTGAATCTTGACTTGATGACGATCAACTCATGATGCCATCCGAAGTCTCCATTACCCTGGAACACAACCTATTCATCCAACTCATGGAAAATGTTAGTCCCATAATGATTAACATCAATTACCAAGATATACCGCAATAATGCTCATAAACAAGTCATTGAAAATCTCGACCCAGACTACCGCCAACCAAGTTGCGGTATTATCGCTTATCCGATTGTACCGCCTGAAGGAGCGGTACTACCGAATCGAGGTTTCCAATTTGTCAAGATTACAAGCATTCGGAATTTTTGTACCGCCATATAAAAACGGAATGACCGAGAGTTTGCACGACCGTTCCCAAACACGGAACGTCCGATTTCCAGATTTAGTTTTTGAGTAGATTTGCACTTGTTCTGTTTTTATTGAACCGCCTCACAAATTTCGGAACGACCGCACTACGGTACGACCGTAAGTCACGAGCGGAACGACCGATTTTCATGAGAGATTCTGAGGCAGGTTGCAACGCTTCTGTTTTTCTTAAACTGCCAACTAAAATTCGGAATGACCGCTTTGCGGTACGACCGTTCAAGCAGCCGGTCGTTCCGCTTGAGTACAAAGTTGGCTGTTCCTTCAAAATACTGACTACCGCCAAGTAAAGTCCGGTCATATCAAGACTAAACGATGCACGATCAAGCAATTATAATCTAGCAGTACTACCGATTTTGGACAGAAGCACTTAACACTTTTCAATTTAATTTCAAGTTTAAATTCAAATGCATGCATGATCCTAAATTGATCCAAAGGGCACAAGAACATGTTATCAAGCTACTAAACACGGTCCCTCTATTGTCATGCATTTCCATTACCATGTCGCCATCCATAAACTGGGACTAAGCCTTTAAACATCTTAGCACACACGTTAGTCCCACAACACAATTGCAAATAAATGAATGTACATAGGTATGAGTATATAAGCACTACACAAGTTGTATATACTCATATGAATATATATAACTGCACAAGTTATATATAATCAAAGGATATATGAGCGTCTCATATACACACATGAATATATTAACTTCACAAGTTATATATATTCAAGGATATGTGAGTACACATGAACTACACAAGTTATGTTATACTCACATATAAGTATATTTAGACTACACAAGTCTTATATACTCACATGAATATATTAACTATGCAAGTTAAATATATTCTAAGGATATGTTTCAAAGTAAAGATCCCAAATATGTGTGGAAATAGGAATATGGATCAATACTCATGAAACCTCAAAATATAGAATGAAATCCCCCTATATGTGTGCATACATGAATATGTAATGGAAATATATGCACATATTTAGGTTAATCTTTTGGTGGGTTCAACCTATATTTTGGATCCAAGGAATGCAATAATATATAAGAACTATGAAGTCGAATGCATACCTCTTTTGTTCTTTATATCCAAACGAGACTAATCATGAGATAAGGCAAATAGAAGAGTTAGTCTCACAAATAGATTTCTCAATATAAATGCATACCTGTTTGGATTTTCCTTTTGTTTATCCAATGAATTGGATTTGTCATTAATCACATGCATGCCTTCATGGTTTTCACCTTTATATCCAAATAAGACTACATAATATTGAGATCAATGAAAGTGTTAGTCCCACAATTAGATTTGTCATTAATCACCAAAACTCCATTAACACATAATGGCGGGTCTAGATCCTTCAGCTGACCGGTGGGCCCCGAGCGCAGGGACCTTCGTCCACATCACGCCCGGACGCTCCAGCGCAGCACCGCGAGCCCTCCGCCGCACCGCCCACCGTTTCTGACCGTCTCGCCCATGGTTTTCCACGGCCAACTACTCTGGTCGCATCGCCTGGTCACACCACACCCATCCCTGCCCGTACAACATTGTGAAGCTCCGCCGGATTGCCCATGGCTGCCCGAGCTCCACCTTGTTCATCTCCGCCACATTGTCTATAAAAGGGCATCCCCGAGCTGAATTTCATCTTTTCCAAGCTTATGCGCTCACTCACTCCTCCTCTCATCCAGTCAATCGAGCTCTAGAGCTCGAAGAGTGGAAACCCTAAAACGGCCGTGCGCCACTGCCTCCATTGCCGGCGAACTAAAGGGTTCCTAGTCATTTCTATCACGTCACTTTGTGTCCCAGTGCACTAGTATTCATTCCCCTCACTCAATTCAATCTTTGAATTACAGGAGCTCCCGAATCGAGTCGTCTTCCTCATCTCCGTCCGGAACCGCAGCTCACCGTCGGTAGCCCGTCTCTGACCACCTCAACCCCTCTACATCCTTCTGGTATACTCCTGGTAGCATGTAGATGCTCATGCGCACACTCGTTAGCCGAGAACGTTGCTCATTTGCGTTATTACCTTTTGCCGCACCCACTCCTCTGCTCGTCGCCGGTGCGCCACCACGTTGAGCCACCTCAGTCCACGTCGCTGGTGCCAGCGGGTGCGCATTAGTATTGTGACCCCATTTTGACCACTCTCCGGCGCCGTCGAGCTCCACATCGCCGGCGAGTCGAATGGGCGCTCGCGCCACCACAACGATGGCGGTATTGTAGCACGTCATCACCATGCCTAATCTCTGTCGTTAGGGCTAATTAAATCTTAAACTATTTAGTTAGTTCTAATGAATCACTACCGTGTAGGACTGAGTCATTAGTTTTAAACAAAACTTAAATCAAAATGTTTTCTTAATAGAGTCTATGACATGGGGCCCCATAGCTTAAGTGCACAGTGAAACCACCTGTGAACCCGTGCGCCACATGTATAGACCGTTGGTCTATACACTGTGCTTATAGACCCTTTCACTGACAATGGACCCCACATGTCGGTGTAGCCGAAAATCAAATAAAAATTAGAAAGTACGCCTTCAGTTATGAGGAGAATACGTTTTCCTTTTGGGAATGCGTAAACCTCTTTAGAACATGCGCGGAAATACGTTTTCTCCACTGGAAAGCGTATTTCTCAATTTTACTTGTTTTCCTTAGCCGAACCGAATTAAAACCTTAATAACTTTTGCTAGGAAACTCCAAATTGAATGAAATTGTCTCTAAATTCGTCTAAAATCATGATCTGCCTATTTTGTAAAAATATTTGTTTTTGGTTGCTGTTTATTTTGTTGGATGTTATTTAATTCGTTTCCGACTCTTTTTAGACGTCAATTATTCGGGTTATTTTTGCGACGATCAATCTACCATAACTCCAGAACATCAAGAGCAAGGCAAGCACCCCCTTTGATCATGTTGATCCCAGTATTTTAATTATTGTACTTTGTTTTGCTAATCCTATTATGCATGCGTGTATTTCTTGTATGAAAATGCTATATCGGGAAATTGGTAGTTGTAAATCCTACTTGTTGCATATGTCTCCTTGAAATATTGATCCCTTGCTGTTGTAACCTTTAGAATATGGGTTAGACAATAGATAATGTCAAATGGGAATATTTTTTTGTACGATTGTCGTTATGCAACTATAGCAGTGGAATTTCTGAAAATTGATTAAAGGACAATATGTTAATTTGTGAGTTTGGGATTATTTTGAAAAATGTCCAGATGAGTTACCTCTGTTATTTTATATGAAAATGACATGAAAACTTTAGTCTTTAGATGCGGACGAGTTATATTGTATTCTAAAAAAAAGTGAGGATTGTGACTCACTAGTAGATAGGGTGGAGTTCTCGCCCATAGTCAATTAAGGACTAAAGCCAGCAAATCCGGGACTAATACCTAATCGTACAACCATATGTACTAGTATGGGATAGTCGTAGCTAACTAAGTTATTGAATCTTAGCCTTGCATGACAGTAGGCAGAAGTAGTGTGCGCATTGCCGAAGGGCTGGCATGCCGACACAACTGCGGATACCTCACTTCGACAGGTTTCTATCCGGGCGAAGTGAGGGATTCACTCAACATGTTTCTATCCGGGTGAGTGAGGCTCATCATTCGATGTGTTCCTTTATTATTATCATTGTTTTTGTCCCGACGGATGAGGATAATGATTCGCGGGGCTAGTGCAAGGTTAGGACTAGATAATGTAAAAATCAAGCCATGAACTCTAGGCCGCTTACCTTCGGTAGTGAGCGATGATATAGAGATATTTCGAACAACCGGAATACCATGTATTATGGGTAAAATTGTACACATCTACAGAATGATAAACTATTCGAATAGCCGCGCTTGCAGTCATGAGCATGCTCAGTGCGGCTGGTATGGCGGTAGTTTTGTTTTCCAAACTGTTTTGTCCCAAAAGGTTGGGGTAATGACATGGGGTTTTTCATTTGTTGAGTTAACTGTCATTTCTATGGCCTTGTTGCTATGTCTATAGCGGAACTGTCATCTCTATGACTGATTTGCTATTTCTATAGCAAGACTGTCATTTCTATGGTTGAACATGAATTTGTCAGTGTCATTTCTATGGCGGAATATTGATTATATATTTTTTTGCTTGCAGCCGATTAGGGTTGCGGGTTTTATTGTTATTTGTTCAGATACTTTACTTACTATCATGTTCATACTTTCTTAAACTGCTCTTTCAAAATTCTGTTGCAAATTATTACTTATGAATATTGCAAATAAACTTGGCTTTGAGCAAAAGAACTTGTAGAGTAGAGCCATACATTTGACAGCTTTGCATCTAATATGATTTTTGTGATACACTACAAGTCTTGCTGAGTACACAAGTACTCAATCTTGCTATTATTGTTGGTTTAGAATTTGCAGATGAGCCGATGCCAGACGACGAGTTCCTTGCACCTGGCACCGAGGGGTTCGGTGATGGGTCTACTTAGGCCTTGTTCTTTGTCGGTTGCCTGCAGGATCGTATGGGCATGCCGCTGGACTTTTGCTACTAATACTATGTCTTCCGCTGCTATTTACTTTTCTTTGATGACTACTTTTATTTGGCCGGTCGGCCGTTGTTGTAATAGCTTAAGTAGATTACACCCTTTTGCTTTACTTTAGTATGTGATTGTATGGATGTGATGCCAAATGTTATGAATGTGTGTGCTAGCCTTTAATCCTGGGACTAGCACGGTATACACATAATATCTTTGGGTATTACACGTCTGGGGTCAGAAAGTTCGAGGGGAGTAAATCCCTATACCACAACCCTTATCAAATTCTGGGGATTTATCCAAAATCTTGAAGATTGGATCTCCAAGATTAAACGTTGTACTCTTTTCCTTGATGAGCTTTCTTAAAGTTTCCTCACATAAAGGTATTTAATGAGGCAACAAGTGTAATGCAACTTACAAATATAATGTATTCTTTTTTTTTCATTCCTTTTTTTCCAATAGGTTTTTGGAAGGAGTTTTTGACGAGGCATTTCATATCGCTGTCTATTGTCCAAAAGGGAGTGTTAAGAAACCTAATTTGGTGGACAAAAGACTAAACTACCCTTTGGAGGGGTTCACCCTTTTGACTATAAATATGAGGAGACCCCATGTACATTGACACACATGAATAAAAATATTGGATTATCCTCTACATTATATCTCTCTACTGTATGTTGTACTGTGTGATTAGTTTAAGATTTTCTACCAACCAATTCTATTGTTTAACGGCATTACTCACCAGTATTGATTTCATTAAAAAAAACATCGTTAGCTGGTGGTCTGGCACTGTCAACGCCAGCTAGTAGTACTAGTAGGCGAGCAGCATGCTAATAAGGAAAGCAAGCTTTGCATAATTGCATGCGCACGTCACCAACAGTACGGTTTAATTGAGGATCATAAACAAAGTTGGAATGCTAAGCAATACTCCAATTCTAAAAGGAAAAGTCTCTGAATTTGTAGGTTGATTCAGTTGGCTGCTCATAAATTATCCCATTAAATTTAATCCAGCGAGAGAACAAAGTTAAACTAAGACCAACCATGCCATTAACAACTTGCAAATCCACTTCTTTTCCTAGAGCAATTAGGACTAGCATAGATCACCTGACAGCCAGTATTGCCATTCAGGGGCGAATTTAACTTCGTCCTCTGAACCTACCTTTCATTTTTATCATGACTTCACCATTGTCGTCGTCAACTTATGTCTAAAAATGCTGGCACCGAGCGAACTTTTTTTTTATTAATTAATCTTTTTTGAATTTTATTTTAAAATTAACCCCTGACGCACTTTATTTCTAATTCTGATCTCTTTAATCACGCCACGGGTGATAGCGTGACAAAACAACATTATCACGCGCCGGAATAAATCCCCAAAATAACACTTCCAGTGGCGTGACAAGAGTTTGATAAGAAATGGGCTGGCATGACAGTGTTGTTTTGTCACGTCACGGGTGGTGACGTGATCAAAGAGGTCAGAATTGGAAACAAAATGCGCCGGAGATTAACTTTAAAATAAAATTCAAAAAAGGTTAATTAATAATAAAAATTCCACCTGAGCTTTCGTGCCATTTTTCTCCACGATTCCGACCGTCGATCCAATCAGGCCGGAGCCCATCCCACCACCCCTTTTGCGAGACAGCGACGCCATGGTCGGTCGCATCTCCGTCTCCGGCGTCGAATCCTCCTGCCCCCGCCTCGTACTGCCGCCCCGCACTGACGCGGCGACGGGGCCTATGGCGGCTCGACACGTGGGCCGGCTCATTAGGGGAAGTTCGGCCACTAGCGGGTTGGGCGGTGGTGTGGCCTTTATGGTTGTGCGCGAACGTGTCGCGGTCGGCGCCGGCGCACACGTGGCGCGGGCGCGGCGGTGGCTAGGCTCGGGAGACTTTCCCTAATGCCGTGAGGGCTGAGTGCGTGGGCCAGGTTGTCGGTGGCGGGAGGTGGGCTTGATTTGGGTGTAAAGAGATGGGTGGTACCTGAAAAGGGCATGGGCAAGTTGGGTGGTGTCGGGCCCACGTGGCAAGCAGGAGGCGGTGATCTTTTGCTCCAAATCGTCGCCGGTCTTCTCGCGCTGGCCACCTGGCCTTCCTTCGCGTGGTTCTCGGTCTCGCCGAGCCGAGCTCTGCTCAGCTCCACTTCAGAGCCGGCTATGCAAATTCTCTTTCCCTGCGTTTTTTTTTGTTTTGTTTTTGCGATGTCCTGCCATGCAAATTATGTGCTCAGTTATGTCTCTGAGGTCATTTACTGGAGTACTTGCTAAATTTCATACTCTATGCCACAATTAGCTCACACGGTATGAAATAATAAGGGGTAACAGTACTTTACAATCATCCGGAGCGAGCGATATTTCCTAAACAACACGCTTCTATTCACTTCACTTATTTTTACCATCCTTACCACCCCACTTCATTCACTCCCTCAGTCCAAATCCAGCACTAGCGCTCTTCATCTCCCCCAAATCCCCTCATCCTTAGTCCCATCTCTAAATCCCTCGGTCCAAATCCAGTACAACCGAAGAAGGCCTACTCATGGCGGCCTCTAGGGACTTCACGGTGGCCAAGCTCTAGAGGGAGGTCATGGCCGTGCTCGGCATGTGGGGCTACCACCGAGCGGCAGCCACCCAAGATCCTTAGCTTCATGCGGGACAAGAACTTCCCATCGCTCTCGGGCGACGTGTGGGAGTGCTCGAACTCGAGAGGGTTCGGCATCCCGCAGCCTTTTGGCGTGGTGGCCGGGCGGGTGAGGACAAGCTAGTGCTGGCGAGGAGACCATCCGTTGCAACCCTCAAATTTCCACATTCGCAAGACAGGTAATCACTTGATATTATCCTCTGTGTGTTTCTGAGTCTGATGTTGCAAAATGGTGAATTATTGTAATGTTGAGTCCGTTGAAAAAAATGTTGCGGTCTGTTGAAAAAATATTGCGATCTGTTGAAAAGAATGGTGCATATTGTTCTTTGAGATGTTGCGCCCCGTAGAAAAAAATATTGCATCTTGTTCACAGTGATGTTACAAGATTTTCAATGCATTTATTTTTTTCAGATGTTTTGTTTTGATTCTGATCTTAGATGATGTTCACGGTAACATTCGTTGAGATGATGTTAACGCTCACAGTGATGTTCTTTAAAATGATGCATATAAATTTTTAATATGTTAAGCACCTTCTGAATTTTGTTACGTCTAACACAACATGATGTTGCGCTCGGGCCAGACAGCGCTAGCGCTCGGACCGTACGTCCGAGCGCTAGTCGCGCCCAATAATCAGTTCTCAATTTGACCGTCGATTCGCATCTTCCTACTGCAAGATCGGAGAGTAAAAGCATAACAGAAAAGTAGTTAAACAAGTGGTAGAAATCTTTTGAATGGGTTCAATCATGTGTGTTATATTACTCGTCACGTCCTCCTAAAAATTCCAAAAAAGGACTCTTCACTCAAAAAAATTGCCTATTTGCCCAAAAGACTTTGTCGAAACAAGTCAACAAAAATTACGATCCGAGCGCTAATCACACCCAATAATCAGTTCTCAATTTGACCGACGATTCGCATCTTCCTATTGCAAGCTTGGAGAGTAATAGCATAACAGAAAAGTAGCTAAACAAGTGGTAGAACTCTTTTGAATGGGTTCAATCATGTGTGTCATATTACTCGTCACGTCCTCCTAAAAATTCCAAAAAAGGATTCCTCGCTCAAAAAATTGCATATTTGCACGAAAGGCTTTGTCGAAACGAGTCAACAAAAATTGGAGTGATAAAGATAGAAAATAGACGTGTCGATCAGCCGGTAACGCCCACGGGCCACGGCGCGCGCCCATGGCACCACGTACACCCCACGGGCTCGGCTCCAGCCGAGCTCTACCGCTCCGCTCGGCTTCCGCCGCGAGGTGGCGCGAGAGCCGCGCCACGCGTCGGCAGGTATCGACACGTTTCGCGCCGGGCGTCCTGTAGGGCCGTGTCTGCAATTCCGAAGAAACCCCACGCCCCAAAAGCAAAAACCGAGCCCGAAAAGCAGGAGAAATTTTGCAGGGAAGCACCTCCTCCTCTAGTCCTCTCCTCTCCTCCCCCGTGAGAGGCGCACAAGGCCGCCGCGAAGAGCACAGCGCGTCCCCAATGGCGGCCTCCTCCCTCCTCGCCCGGCTCGCCGCAGCAACCCTCGTAAGTCGCGTCTCTCTCCCCGCCTCTTCCGCTCCAATCCACCTTCCGTTGCGCCAGGAATGGTTGATCCTGTGCTGGGTTCTTCCTCTTGCCTCACCGTGGTGTGCTGTTCTTGGCCCCCTCTCGCGCCAGGCTCTTCTTGGATGCGCCACCATCCTGTGACAAGCTCGCACAATGGAGGGCTATTCGAGGAACTTGCTTTGCGGCATCGGCAGGGGAGACGGGACCCGCCGCGAGCAGAAGCCGCGCTTGGACTTGGAGACGGAGGAGGTGGAGCTTAGCCTTGGGCTGTCGCTTGGCGGCCGGTTCGGGCTGGATAGGAGAGGTGATAAACTCGCTCGGTCGTCTTCGGTCGCGTCCATCCTAACGCCGGAGGAGGTGGCCCTGGCGCCGCCCGCGCTCGCGAGGACGAGTTCGCTGCCGGCTAAGCCGGAGGCGGAGGTGGGGAAGAAGCAGAAGATGCATGACTGGAGCGGCTGCCGTGAGAACGGCGTCGAGGTGGAGCCCGCACCGAGGCTGCCGGGGAGCGGGAGCCCATCCTCGGGCTCATCTGACGGCGAAGGGCAAAGACTGGAAGGTGCGTCTGGATTCCTTCCATGGGGGGTGGTATTTTTAGCTTTGAAATTTTATACTTAGCAATGTTATTTGCGATCGCTTTGGTAAGATGGTGTTAATTAGGTATAATACACACGAACTGTTTATAAGACTGGTTTGAGATTTGTGAGTATTGTGCACATTAGGAGAGTGAAATTGGGGCTTGCCATTTGCCAATTGCACCTGGTGAATAAAAGTATGGAGTAGGACATCTAGGTATTGGGATTTGGCAAGCTAATGAGATCTGTCACCTCGTTAGCACCGAGTTGTTGTCATACAGCTTGCTTGCCCTGCTCTCAGCTTACAATTTTATATCATCCAATAATAGAGTTGGTCTGTTTACAACTGTTGCCTATCGCAGTCTACTACGGTACTACTATGAACTGTGTACAATTTGAAGCATTAAGCAGCCTAGGAGTACTGCTTAAACAGCAATCTTTTTAATGGATGTTGGTTAGACGTTTCATCGTTACTTGATTCCAGTCCCATCCACCATCAACATCCCGTGCACAGCATTGCATGCATTCGACATACATAGACAAGTATTACTTTGTATCACGAGATGACAGAAATATAATATTAAGTCGTTTTTTTCCATAACATACGTTGTATTCCTTAATATTTGAATTATAGCGCAAACTGATTAGATGCTAGAGTTCCCATGTTACATGTCCGCCCCCCCCCCCCCCCCGCCTTGTCTCCAATTTCTGGTTCTGCCATTGCGCAGGATGATCCATAGACAGCATCGCTCATGTCAAAACTAATTGAATGGGTGAGAATTCACATCCCACAAAACATGTTGACCCCTTGAGCGCGGGAACCTAACGGACTTGCACGAAATTAATGAAGCTCGAAAGATTGAGGGAGTTGCCACTTATCAGTGAACAACTGTCAGCATAAGATGGTCGGTGGACAGAGGGCAGGATAAGGAAAGTTTTAAGATCTGGCCAACCAGTGACATCATGATTCACAGAAGTGGGACGGGGACCTTAATCTTGCGGCTTGCGCATATACTAAGTGATGTGGCACTAGAAAGAGTTTCTAGTACAATTATTACTTATTAGTAAAGCTCATTTCTCTTTTGTGCTCATCTAAACTATTGGAGTTTCTCCTCCCTCCTGTTCTGCTTGTTGCCCCTCATCGTTATTCGTTCAAGCATTCCAGTATAGTGTTCTGGCGTTTGGGGCTCTTTCACCAATTCTCATATTATGTTTTAAAGACAAAAAACGCAAGAGTATTACTGGAAGGTTACCGAGCAAATATTGTTTAACCCAACTTATGGTCATTTGTAAAATGTTTTGTTTAAGTGAGCATGAACTAAGTTCGAGAATAACTGAACCTATTTTTCCTTGTGCAGTGAATATTGCAGACACCCTCATGAGGACAAGTTCACTCCCTGCTGGCATTGAGGATGAGTGGAGGAAGAGAAAGGAGGCCCAGAGTCTGAAGAGGCTCGAGGTGAAGAGGAAGAGGATTGAGAGGAGGAACTCTCTCACTCCAAACGTTTCCAAAGAGGCAACTGGGCAGATACTAGAAGAGATGAATGCAAGGGCCGAGAAAGTAGAAAGTTCTGGTGATGGTGCTATGGCGAATAAGCAGATGGGAGGAAACCTGAATCATAGCAATGACAAGCATCACTCTAATGGGCTTCCACCGACTCACCAGGCTAAATTTACAGCACAAGCTAGCAGTTTATCAGGAATGCCCAGATTGCAGAATTCAGCCGCGAAAGGTAAATTATTTTGTTGGTTTGTTGCATCATTAAGTTAGAATATATGACAAATATTTCTTGTTGATCAAGCATTATATTTTGATATGACATCACATCATTACCTAGTTTCATGTCTAGTTCCTTATGCTACTCAAAACCTCTGAATCAGGTATGCCAATTTAATCATGTAGTTGTTTGGGGGAGCTTTAAGAAATTCGGCTTATTTATGTTACCTTCATTGTTGAGTATGGTGACTTATATCCTGATCAACTAGGACTTGGAGAAGTGTGCTACAAGGATTCATATATGAATCCTAATCCTATTAGGATTCCTACTTCCTTGAGGAGCACTAGGGGGCACTGTATAAAGCCAAGAGAGGTGGTCATGGAGAATATAGGCCACAAACTAACTAATCCAAAGTAAAAGGTGCACGAGAGGATTAGTGTCTAGGTTCTTTAGCACTAGATTCTTGTGTAGGACAAGGATCCAAATGTCTTAAAAGGTTCAAGGGGATTGTGAGAGAGCGACAAACTCTTGTACTCTTTTAAAGTTGTGTTTAAGGAATTTGCGGTCGGCTTTGCCAAATCTTTCTTTCTCGTCGTGATTATTTCGTCGTCGTTATTTGGTTCTCTCAACGAAATTCATCTACTTCGTTTTTGATACTGTACACGCTCGTGACATTTCTCACAAACTCTGATCGGATCTGGGGTTGTTGTGCACAAGAAGGGGTATCAGAGTATAACATTTATTAATGTGAATTTAAAGTGTATGACTTTTTTATTAAAAAAACAGTAGTGTGTCTTAATTGTGCAGTAAGCATGGTACCAAGAACACGAATCTTGTTCAGTTGCTATGGCCGCTGCATTTGAAGCATAAAACACCAGATCAACTAAAATACATCATATGTGTAACAAAGGAGTGGCCTGGATTAATCTGGTCCTTTGGGCCTCGGGCTGAAGGATCAAAACTATTTCCGTGCCGTAACCTTGAAAATACGGAAGGTCCCTATAAAATATTTATTCTAGGACACATTAGAACTTGTTCTTGAATAGAAAATGAGATAATACCAAGTATTGGTTCCCTAACTAATCCTCCTTGTTGAACTTTATCTCAAAATTGTATACTCTATGCATGGTCAAAGCTGATAGATCGGAACTGTTTTTATTGATGCAATTGTTCAAAGCATTTGGTGCTTATTCCATTGTTTCGTCCTTCACCTGTCTTGCTTATGTTTCTCGCTAAAGCTTATCTACATCTGCTCTTGCAGGAACTCCTAACACTGAAGAGCACAGCCCGTCACCAGCCGTTCCACCCCCTATTGAGGGTACAAACGGCACGATCATAGCGACCCCATCATCTTCAGCATTGGCTGTGAGAGCAGCAGCCCTTGGTTCCAGGGGAGAGCAGCAACGCATTTCAGGAAGACTTGCAGTAAGAGCTAAGAGCACGGGAGATGTGGAGAGGATTATGATGCAGGAGATGCCATGTGTGTGCACCAAGGGGCTCCCCAACGGCAAGAGGGTTGAAGGCTTCCTGTACAAGTACAGGAAAGGTGAGGAAGTGAGGATTGTCTGCGTGTGCCATGGTAGTTTCCTAACTCCCGCGGAGTTTGTGAAGCATGCTGGAGGTGGCGATGTTGCCAACCCGCTGAGGCACATCGTTGTCAACCCTATTCCGCCATCCTTCTTTTGAACCTCCGCCTGCGGATCTTGCAGGTGTTCTATAGCTTCAGCCTTCAGCTTAGCTTCAGAGTAGAATCGCATTGTCAGATTGCCTTTATGTTGCAATGCTTATTATTCTAAGGAAATGGTGGGAGATTGCTCCTACTAACATCTCAATGGTAACATTACTCATTGATCATTGTTGACTTGTTCTGAGCACCACTTGTTCTTGCAACTTGTTTTCTATTTTCCAAGGAGATGTCCCAGAAATTCACAATTGTGCAAATTTTATGAACCATTCATTAAAGCGACTGGTTAATAGTTTATGGCTTCTTGCAGCTCCCATCATCAATGATAGGACCATCGTTTCTGAGCTGTAATTTACAACTTCCTGTTAGTAGCATAGCATGTACAACAACTCAACTCAGTACTTATCTACACTGCACAGACCTTTTTGCATAGATAACTACTCAATGAGCAACTGAACGATCACTGGTCTCTACAAGTATGGATCCTTTTACAAGGATGGCGAGAGGCGTACAGAATACAAGAAAATAATTAAGTGATTAACTCATGTCATCTTCACCTATCATATATCGGGACAACTTGTTTCTGAAACAGAATGGATGCTACACCGGAAGAAATTTGGGCCGCAGCAAACTGACATCAATTAGTACTGAGAAGTACAGTTATCGCAATCTGTTCAGCACAGTTGCAGGCAAGTAGAACATAACTTGATAATGAAGATCAAAGAACTGCCTAACAGCGGCATATTCTGGTCTCTTCGAATCCCGGTAAGCAAACCTCTACATGTATTACAGAAGATCCTAGATAAGCACATGCTTGCAGTGAAAACTGCAAGGCCAAAACATAAGTTACTACATTGCAAGAGCCTGATGACAGGAAAACATCCTGGACAAGTACTTCAAACTTCACCAAAATATTTGCACCTAGCAAGTGGTTAGCTTCGCGATCTCCTCGAGCAGGTATCTTGATTCAGCTGCGTAGTCAACCGGTGCATCACTCCGCACAGTGATCCTTTGCCTTTTCTCATTCATGTATTCATTCTGCGCGACACTGACACGGAACAGATGAGGAACCCAAGTAGCTTCTTTCAGCTTGAGATGATATCTGTCATCACCCTCCTGCAACCATTGCACCACAATCTTAAGTTAAAAAGTAAACTGTTGCATTTTGAAGACTAAAGCCTATAGAACATTCGATTTTTCAAGTCATAGTGGGAATCGGCAGAAGTTTTCATTCAATTTTTCAAGCCATAGTGGGAATCGGCAGAAGTTACCTCTTTCCTAATCCGATCAAGCTCATCTGCGCTGCAGCCAATGATCCTCTCTGCATGGTCATTGAAAACAGAAAGCCAAGACTCACCAGAAGGATCAGAGGCCTTGATGACCATGATGTACCTGAAGGAGACAGGGTAACATTTAGCTTTGGTTTTATATCAACTCAAATACTAGCAGGTATGGTGTAATACAGCCATAAGTTTACCTCAATGAGCACTCAGCATCATTCTTTTGGCATCCTTCACACCAGTATCCTGATCCAACTGCTTCAGTCACCTTCTTGTTGCAGGTCTTGCAAGCACGGTACCACATGGTCTGATCGGGCTTGATATGGCTTATATAGGCATTCAAACTGAAGAAAACAGGCTGCAATAACAAAACAAGTCAACTTGGGGGAATTGCGAGTTTGCAGCCATGAATTCTGGCATCGGACACTCAGGTTCAAATTGACTTTGTACTGTAGCAACTATAAGATTTTACCTTGTCCTGACCCAAAGCAAGGTCACTTGTGATGTGGGACAGAAAAACCCTATCAGAATACATGGATCTCAAGCCACCAGCCCTTGATGCACCCATATCTGCACCGACCGATGCCATTGAAGTGCCCTTCCCTTCAGAGTCGTACCTGTAAGACAAAATATGGTCAAGGATCTTAGTAGATAGTTGTTTGAAGGTAATCAAAAGGCGATTGTGTTTAGGATGGGAATGTTACCAAGCTCTAAGCTTCTGTGCCTCAGGCAAGTCTGGATTGATCACAAGCGTACTTTTGCCAACAGTTGAAAGAGACACACCTGGAAGGCAAATTTTAGTGTAACTGTTAGTATGCACTTGGCAAACCAAATATTAGTGACATTCAGGAAAAGTTTATTGAATAGGGATGGCAAACAGACCTTGAAAGTCAGATACTTTTAGGCTCTTTATCGCAATGATAGGTGCAGTGTCAACAATGTCCAAGAGCTCTTGACCAACAGTGATCGCAAGATCATTCCAAAGTGAAACAGTAACAGTTTTGTTCCTGACATCAAATTAAATGTAAATCATCACATACAACAGAACAAACTTTTTAACCCACCAACGAGGTTAACAGGCTAAACGGTGCTTACGAGTCATCTGCTACAACAATGTCACGCTTCGGAATTGTCTCATTGTCAATCTTTCTCCTAACACTTAGAGTAGGTGATACACTCTGAACGATGCCAATAATATCTACAGAAATAAACATGGAACGTAGAGTAAAGATAGTCGCAACACTACATCAAGCATGAAGAAACCAAGACAGCTCACTGAATTAAAAAAAACACTTAGACTTACCCACTAGCTCCCTGCCATTAACATATGATCCTAGCTGATCGATTTTGACAAAGTTGTATTGCACCTGTGGAATAAAAGTTTCCCCCTCAGCCTCTTCAACAACGGCATTCTCATTTAGGGTCATCTCATAGTCGTTCTGGACTGTCTTGAACTGCTTGTTGGCAATTCTAAGCGATCCTTTGGAGATGTAGTAGACCTTCCCCAGCTCGAACATCGGATAAAACTTCTTTGCAGCCTCGTTGAACATGGTAGCCTGGATTTGGGTGCCCTGTACACAAATCCAGCAAATTCAGCATAACAATCCGCATAAAAGAACAGCTCGACTCACATAACCTGCAATTGCATATATCAAGGCATTGAACATCACTCAGAAGCACTTACATCCTCATCAGTGAGCTCTACGTTGAAGACATGGCCTTCTCCGCGGGCATTCCTGTACGTTCTCAGGTTGCCTTTGCTTGTGACCCAAACCTTGATGACCCAGTTACCCTGGTAAGGATTCAGGGAGATCAAAGGATGGACCCTTCTTGTCATGGCCAGGCGCGCCGAAGGAGCAGCACTGCAAGCACAAAAGGACAGCAATGAACTACAGTTCTTCACAAGTCTTAAGTAAGACAGCAGAGTAAGGATGTGGCTCTGCAAGAAGGGCTTACTTCCCGCGCTGCTCGTTCACAATCTGGGACGCGGACTTCAATTCCTGCTTCGGCTTCAACACAACTGGAACCGGGGCCGCACCTGCGGGCTTGGACAGAACCACGCCGTCATCTTTGGGCTTCCCGAGAACTGTAGTCTCCTCTTCTTTCTTGACCTCGCTCTTGACCTCAGCGTTGAGCGCTTGGGACACGACCTCACATTTGGTGATAATCAAGGCCCTGCCATACATTCGCATAGCACAAAGATTCAGCACAAAGAATCTACAACAATGGTCTAATGAGGGCGGGGGTAAAGGACGCGTGAGGATTTACTTGTCCGACTGGTTTGGGATGGTGTTGCAGGTGTAGTCGAGGATGCGGATAAGACCGAGGTTCTGGAGATTGCCGGAGTGGACCTCCGACGCGAAGTGGGTGGGGAGCATCGCCTTTATCTTGGCCTTCCCGTCGCTACCCATGAAACTGCAAGGCAACAATAGATCGTCAAACTCACTGGCCACCGAAAAGAATCGCGAAAACAAGAACGGAAATCGCAAAGATCCAGCAGGTGGTCAAACCAAACGAGCGATTAGAGCCAAACTAACTACTTACACAGAGCAAAATGGATTTCAGATCCAGCGAGGGGGAGTAGGGAGGGAGGGGGAGAGAGCGCTCACGTGAAGCGGGTGCCGATGGGCTTGAGGTCGACGACCTGCACGACGATCTCCGGCACGTCGGCGGCCGAGTCCGGCGACGGGTTCGCCAGGATGAGGGCCACGGCGCCCGGCGTCACAGACTTGGCGGCGTCCATACCCATATACCTCCTCTCCTCTCCTATCGAATCGTCTCCGGGAAGAAGATTTCGCGCGAGCGGCGGCGGAAATGTTTTCGAGTGGCGGGAGCGGACGACGAGATCTGCGCGCTTATAATGCGTCTTTTGGGGTAATTGGGCGGGCGGGCGGGCGGGCGGGAGGGGGACGGGGTTTTGTTTGGGCGTTTTGCCGCGGGTTTTGCTGCCGCGGCGCCTGGTTTTGGCTCCGTTTTTGCGCTCTGGCGGGAGAGATTTTGGGGGTTTTGGCGCCGGACGAGGAGAGCGAGTGGTTTACCCTCGCGCGCGCCTGGCGAACGGTACAAAACAAACCCAAATCTCACGACGGCCCAAACGCTCAAGCTGTGCGACCCAGCTCTTGGCCCATTTTGTATTTACGGCCCACAAGTCCAGTTTGGAGTCGCACCGCGCGGTCCGTACGTGGAGGTGCAAAACGGTTATAGTCCCCCTCAATCTGAGCCGCACGACGTGGATCGAGCGGCCCACGACCGTGATGGAAATTCGCGATCCAAAATCTGGGAGGTGGGGACGTATGCTGGTTCCCCCTCGATCTGAGCAGCGCAACATGATCGAGCGGCCACGATCGCGAATAACATCCGCGATCCAAATCTGGGAGGTGGAGACGAATAATAACGAATAAGACAAGGGCTATTCGTGCAAACGTAATTCCACAACCTACTGATCCCCCTCAATCTGAGCCATGCAACGAAGATCGACTGGGCATGATCGCGATACAAATCTGGGAGGTGGAGACGGATATTACCTTTTAAAGCGGGGGCCCTTGCGAGAAAGTGTCTCCGGCCTCCACACCGCACGGTTCACAGATACTAGGACCAGGTCAAAGAACGGATTGGCTACTTGGGCGATTGGTTGCGCTGACACGTGGGGCGTAATCCGCATGCTGGCGTGACGCACTAACACAACGGCCCCACTACCGCCGTCGCCGCCGTCTCCGCTCGCCGTAGCTCCGCCTCCGAACAGTGTCCAGGATGCTTCGCGTTGCCGATCAACTTGCACGGCCAGATAAAAGGGGTGAGAGGCTCCATCCGATCTTCAAGGAGATGCTTTCTTTTCTTTCATTATTGCCATGCTAACAATGTTTGGCGCCATAAAGTTCCTCTTACATGGAGACCTCCTCCTCAGTGAACAATGTGCCGATCAAGCAGCAGCATCAGCAGCAGATCGACATATAGGAGATAGATTAGCCAGAGGATGAGGCGGCTAGGGTTTTACTTGTATAAAGTCTGGATAAAAACCTTACAAGGAATCACAGCTAGCTTATATAGTGCTCAGCTGGAGTACTTAAGCTTAAAGTTCATTAACTACAAAGGCTTGCGGTAAATAGTGATTGAAAGCTTGATTACACAAAAATATTTACTTCATGCATTCCCCAACGTTGGATCTTTACTTTCGCTGTGCAACACTTCATCTAAGCCGCATCTTCTGAACTACTAGCTTTACTGAGAGTCAGCGCTGAACTTCTTTTCCTTTCAGACTTCAACTCAGTTCAGTTTCAGAGCTTTAGTTCTGGCAATCTCTCCCTCCTTCAGAGCATTCTTGTCCTCAAGAATGAAAATCTGGAAAAATTCGAGCGGTGAAGTCTGCATCTTCCCAAGTTTTTGCTTCCCATTGAAGATTTATCCATTGAATCAACTATTGAATTACAGGTTCGTTGTTCCTTGGTATCATTCTTCTTTCCAAGATAGCAGCAGGATGAACCTTCACATTTCCATCATCATCAATAAGAGGGAGTTCAAGGCTGGGAATTACTTTAGGGCCAAGATATGCTTTGAGTTGGCTCACATGAAATATAAGGTGTAGCTAACATCCTTCGGGTAACAGTAGTTTGTAGGCCACTTTTCCAACCTTCTCAATCACCCTGAAGGGCCCATAGAATTTTGGATGAAGCTTGAGGGATCTGTGCAAACTCAGGGAAGTATGCCTATAGGGTTGGATCTTGAGATACACCATATCTCCCAATGCAAACTCCCTTTCCTTCCTCCTCTTGTTGGCATACTTACTAATTCTCTCCTAGGCCTTAATCAAATTCTCTTTGATGATTTGATTAGCCAATTGCCTTCTCTGTAACAAACCTCTTACCTCTTCATTAAGGGAGTCAGGTAATATAACTTCAACGAACATTGGGGGAGGAAATCCATACAAAGCTTGGAAAGGGGTCATCTTTAAGATGGTATGATAACTCGTGTTGTACCACCATTCGGCCAAGGTGAGCCAATTCCTCCATTTCTTAGGGCTAGCAAATGACATGCACTTGAGATAACTCTCTAAGCATTGGTTGACCCTTTCGGTTTGTCCATCAGTTTGGGGGTGGTAGGATGTGCTGAACCTCAATTTTACACCTAGAGCTTTGAACAACTCTTGCCAAAAATGGCTTGCAGAGATCTGGTCTCTATCTGAGACGATGACAGCAGGTAACCCATGCAATTTATACAGCCCATCCAAGAACTCGTGTGCAACCTGCTGTACTATAAAGGGATGGCTCATGGCAAAGAAGTGTGAGTATTTAGTGAACCTGCCCACTATGACCATTATAACATCCTTCCCTTCATATTTAGGCAGACCTTCAATGAAGTCCATTGAGATATGAGTCCAAGCTTGTTCAGGTACCGGCAGGGGTTGCAACAGTCCAGGATAAGGAGTATGTTCACTCTTGTTCTTTTGACAGACTGGGCACTGCTTGACATACTTGATTACTTCCTGCTTCATTCCTACCCAATGGAAGATGAGCTTTAGTCTCTGATATGAAGCTCTTTCCCCAGAATGACCACCAAGTGCTGAAGTGTGGAAAGACTTGATTTTTTGTTGTCTTAACTCAGTGTTTGCTCCCACAACAACCACGTTCTTGTAGCTCAAAATTCCTCCCTTCATAGTATAATTAAGTTCAGCTTGAGGACTCAAACTCAGCTTCATAATTAGCTCCTTACAATAGTTATCTTGCTCATAGCTGTTAAGGATCTCAGTGACCCAAACTGGTATAGTAGCTGAGATAACATGGAGTTGCTCTCCATTGTTCACTCTAGATAAAGCATCTGTTGTTCGATTCTCCTTACCTTTTTTATATTCCACCTTGTAATTGTACCCCAGCAATTTTATCAACAGTTAGTGTTGTATGCCCTCTATTAACTTCCGCTCATGGATATGCCTTAAACTCTATTAATCTATCATTATCATCAATGTAGATCCAGCAAAGAAATGCTTCCACTTTTTAAGGGCCTCAATGATGGCTAATGCTTCCTTGTCATAGGTGGAGAGTGTTGTTGCCTTAGGACCTAATGCCTTACTCATAAATGCAATGGGTTTGTTTTGTTCCATCAAAACTGCCCCAAGGCCATATCCACTTGCATCTGCCTCTAAAATAAAAGGCTGGCCATGATCAGGTAATGCTAGAACCAGTGCCTTGGTCATCACCTCTTTTAGCTTCAAGAAGGCTGCATTCTGAGTTGTCCCCCACATAAATGCATTTTTCTTTGGAGCCTCAAACAGTGGTTTGCAAATGGTGCCATAGTTTTGGATGAACCTTCTGGAGTATCCTGTGAGACCCAATAAGCTTCTTAGTTGAGTCACATTCTGAGGTATAGGCCACCTTTCTATTGCCACTATTTTCATAGGATTTGTGGCTACTCCCCCTCCATGTATGACATGGCGTAAGTACTCCACTTGTTTCTGACCAAAAGCACATTTGCTCATTTTTGCATAGAGATTGTTACTCTTAAGTGCCTCTAACACCTTAGTTAGATGATGTCCATGATCTTCCATAGATTTGCTATATACTAAGATATCATCAAAGAAACTTCCTCAAAAACTGGGATAAAATTCCATTCATTAAAGACTGAAAGGTTGCAGGGGCATTGGTTAGTCCGAAAGGCATAACAATGAACTCATAATGTCCCAAATGTGTGCTGAAAGTTGTTGTTTTAACATCCTCTGCCATCATCCTAACTTGGTGATACCTAGATCTGAGGTCGGTTTTTTAAAAGACTTGAGCACAATGCAACTCATCTAATAAATCCTCTATCATAGGAATTGGATATTTGTTTTTAATGGTATTTACATTGAGTTACCTATAATTAATGTGCATTCTCCATGTCCCATCCTTCTTCTTAACCAAAATAGCATGAGAATAGTAGGGACTGACACTAGGTCTAATGGTTTTAGAATTCAACAATTGTTCAATAATCTCCTCCATAGCATTCTTCTGGTGGAAGGGTAGCCTATAAGGCCTCTTATTAATATGATGTCCCTCGGTCTTCAAAGGAATTGAATGATCGCATATTCTGTTGGGGGGTAATTCTTTTGGTTCTTTAAAGACTGATTTGAATCTTTGCAATACGGGTGCTATCTCAATAGGAGTGGCTACTAGTTTGTGAGGTTCATTCTGGGTATCGCAAGCATATAATATTGCCCCCATGACCCCCTTCTCCATCAGCTTTTGCAGTTTTTCTATGGTGACTATGCAGTCAGCTGTAAGCAATGTCTCATCCTTGAATATGACCCTTCTCTATCCATAGTGGTTCACACAAAATTCTCTGGTCTTGATGTTAAGACCTATAGGGATGTGTGTGTATATCAAATCAACACCCGATATAAAATCATATCCCCTAAGGTCAAGTACTCTGAAAGTATCAGTAAACTCTACTCCTTGTATAGTATAACTAGAATTCTCACATTTTGCCTTGCTCCACATTGTCTCTCCATTGGCCACTATAACTCTTACGGAGTGCCATAGTAGTATCCATAAAAGTAACATTGCTTCCACTGTCTACTAAAACAGTCCCCTTAATCTTACCCAAGTGAATCATCAGAGTGAAAGTCTGCTTAGAGGAACTAGTGCCCCGAACAGCATGTACAGATAATTGGAATGGAGAGTCTCCTTCATGGACTTCCTCTCCCACAATTTCAGGTTCCTGTGAATCTTCTTCATGCCCCCCTCCTTCATCCTCTACTTCTTCCTCTCAAGTAATCATGGCCCTAACTTGTTGATTCATTTTACACTCTTGTTTGTGTCCGGGATGCCATTTCTTATTGCATCTAAAGCATTTTCCCTCGTTCCTTGCAGTGATGTTTTGACCTCCCTTTGTGTTGGTAGTTCTGTTGTTTTTAGAATTGACAGTCTTGTACATAGTTCCTTTACTATTGTTCCATTGAGAGCTGCTCTTCAGATTTCCCTTATAAGCACTAGGCTCAGATCTCTTGAATGAGTTAGACTGTTCAAGCCTTTTGCTACCCAATAAGCATCAACCAGGGTGATTGGATTCTGGAGTTGTGAGCGATTTTGGATATAATCTTTAAGTCCTGCTCTTGTAGCAAGAAGGACTAGATAGTAGAAAAAGAGGACCCCTGGTATTTGAGAGTGACCGAAGGATCCTCGAAAAAGGGACCAGTGCCAGGAGAAGTGTATATGTATTAAATGCCTCAGAAAAGCCTGCCTTTCTTACATGGGGAAGAGAGCTATTTATAGCCAGCCGGCGGGGTACATGAGATTATTGTTCTACCCCTAGGAAGGTACTGTGGATATCATGGGGATATGCTCATGATCTTAGGATGGTGTTACTATTGGCAATATCGTTAACGGTTTATCGAAACACGCGTTTTCGTCAAAGTGTGGATTGCTGATCATCGGCCAATCGGTGGCGATGAGTGTTGGGTTAGGTCAAGTTTATGGGTTTCATGACATATGTGTTGCATGATGCATATTTTGACTAACGTGGGTCAAGTTGTAAAGAACTTGTTCCCAGAATCGATTTCTTTGTCTATTGTTGTGCAGGTTGCTTTGAGGTCAATGACAGTCAACGATGAGTGTGATCGGGACTAAGCTTGGAGAGCTGAGGTCCAGAACGATCGGGGATGCTAGGTGAGGTCAATGGAGTCAAGCATGGCGCATAAGGGACAAAGGTGACTGAACAGGCAGTTCAGTGCGACGGGTTCGATCAAACGGCGTGGGGGTCGGTGCAAGTGCCATGGTGGTTTCGGTGGGAGCCGGATGGGAGAGACTTGCCGACATGAGGAGAGCCGCTGGATCAACCTATACATGGCGAACCATGGGAGGTGCTTCACGAAGACGGGACTCGGTCTTCGAAAAAGATCGAGAAGGGGTATTTTGGTAATTTTACCAAATACCGCCTTGGTGACCTTTTGCCAACCCACGGCACAAGATGCCACAAGGTGAAGCGGATTAGGTCAAGAGGAGATGAAGACGGCGCTTTAAAATGTGTGCTTGTGTGACCTATTTATTTTGGGCCTTAACGGGAGCCCATTAGGGTTCAATCTTATAGAAGGTCTAAGCCTCCACTGTAAATAGAGGAGGGAGGTAGCAGCACCTTCTTCAACCCTTTCATTGTGTTTGAAACCCTAGTTTGCTTAGGGAGAGGATTAGTAGACGTTAGGGTTCTAGAGAGTTGGATTTGATTTCGTGCTCATGTATTGAGTCTTTGTCCTCTATTGATGGAGTGGCTGTAAACCAATACCATATCAAATCAATCCAAAGAATGTTTTCTCAAATATGAGTCTATTTGCTCTCTTTCTCTCTATTTGGTGATTTGGGGTCTTTCTTTGATCTATGAGTTTTTGCTTGGTTTCTTGGCTTGATCTAACTTGCTATGACACGTGGGAACCCATCTAGGATCATCTTGATCATCAATCACCCACGAGCAAGTCTCTAGATCATTTTTCGATTCTTACTAAGTTTTTGAGCACACTTCGTTCAAACTGAAAAAGATAGGAACTTTGGCATGGATCTATGTGATCTTTAATTGGAATAGGTTCCTAATATCTTAGAGAATATGTGTCTCAAATTTCGTGGAGCCTTACGGATCAAAAGTTAGACCAATTTTAGTTTTGGTTTTCGGGCTGATTGTGCTGTTCATCGTGCCTGAGGTCTGACCGCCCGTTTGCCTGAGGTTAGTCCGGCCTAAGAGGTTTGATCGCACCTTTGCCTGAGGTTAGTCCGGACTGAAAGGTTAGTCCGCACTTTTGCCTGAGGTTAGTCCGGCCAGAGAGGTTAGGCCGCACTTTTGCCCAAGGTCAGTCCGATCCTCTGGA
Organism: Phyllostachys edulis; assembly: GCA_036346405.1. Lineage (NCBI taxonomy): Eukaryota > Viridiplantae > Streptophyta > Magnoliopsida > Poales > Poaceae > Phyllostachys > Phyllostachys edulis. The sequence continues at coordinate 102,110,962 of CM070550.1, forward strand.
TTAGGTTTTGGTTTTTGTTTTTTGGTCTTTTGCTTTGGGGATTTTGGATTAGATTCAATACTAGTCTTCCGCTGTACTGGTATCTTGATCTTCATAGCTTCCATAGCTATTGGAGTGAAATTTGTGTTGAATCTGACCAAAGTGAAAAAGTGAGTGTGCTCCTATTCACCCCCCCTCTAGTCGTCTTTTCGGTCCAACAGGTACTACCCGCATAGGGACTGTAGGGTATTTTCCTACCCCTACGCGTAGCTTCCGGTCCACGGTGGGCTTCATTGGACCTGGCTCACCCAGCCGGTGCGCTTAGTCCATTTGTCTTCTCCCTTCGCCCCTGGCAGGGCAGCTTCGGGGCCGAGGGGGGCCCGAACATCCTTGATGTCCATGAGGTAGCCTTTCGGGGTGCCGGGTGGACACCCCTGTAGCCTTCGGACCCCTTTCGGGATCCCTCCTGCAACCTTCGGGCCCTTTTCAGGGCACCTCCTGCAGCCTTTGGGCCACCCTTCGGGGCCTTCGGGCCCCATTCGAGGCCCCTCCTGCGGCCTTTGGGAACCCTTCGAGGCCATCCTGTGGCCTTCGGGGCCCCTCCTGCAGCCTTCGGGCCCCCTTTTGGGGGCTCCTATCATGTTCGCCGGGTCGTGGGGGCCGGTCGGTTACCCCTACGACACCTGCTATGAAACTTATAATGTAGTACTCTTCAAGTAGATATGAATTATCCCTCCCGACCAATACCATTGCCTCTTCAAACACATCGATGTACAATGATACTGTGGTATGTTGCTTCACTAAATAGAAGGCTGCAATCACATCATATACCGATTGATGAGTAAACATCTTCCCTATCATGATGCAAAACTGATGCCACGACAGATTTTCAACATTGACTCCTGATCCTGTCCGCCAAATTTCAGCCTTGTCTACCAAATATAGCACTGCAATCTCAACCCTTTGGTTCATTGGAACCTTAGAGATTTCAAAGTACTTGTTGGGCTTTTTAATCCATGCATCAACTTTATCCCCATTAAATTCTAGAAAGTCCAGTTTCAAGCCCCTAGCAAAACTTCTGAGATTGTAGTTGTCCTGCTGATGGAATCTAGTACCATTGTGTCCCATCCTCTCCTCCCAATCTGTATTTGCATAATCATTAAAGGTGGGGAACTTGTCACCTGAGTGGCCCACCGTTGTTGTATCCTTGGCTCAGTTAGCATTGGGCAATGTAATGAGCCAGACTAAATGTTAAGACCTAGAGGGATTGTGCCTATTGGTTGCGATAACAAGGGAGGTACTTGGGTACTCATAAGCACATGAGTCGATGGAAGATTGATGTTTCTCTCTGCTACCGACATGTAATGAGGGTTTAATATATCTGGGACGTGTTGTGCTAGCACCAAGAGCTGGGTTTGCATTAACCTCACTAACAGGTAAAGCTATACCACAAATTTGCTATTGCTGGGGAGTGATGGTTTCCGAAATTACCTCTGTAGCTTGAAAACCTGTTAGATGGCTCAATATTCTCCTGGCCTCTTTGAGTAGATTTGATCACTAAAGCATTTACTGCCATCGTCAGTTGGCTGATTTGCTTGTTGTATTGCTCCAGTTACTGATTGCTTTCCACTTGACTTTCCCTCATCTGGTCTACACTCCTCTTCACTTCTTCCAACTCCACTCTTGTAGCATACGGTTGGATCTCATCTTCGATCTCATCTTCCTTTTCATGTCGAGCCATATTTCACTCACAGATCTGATCAGGAATTTTACCAAGGAGATACGAAATCTACCTCAACCTGATGTTGATATATAGTTCAACACCCACAGTACCCTTAGATCTACTCAAAGGCAACTTAAGCTCTAGAATTTCACAGGGAAATGGGTTCCCAAATCCTTGATCTCGCTGTCTATAGTCAGATCTGAAGCCAAGAAGCTTGCTCTGATACCATTTGTCAAGACTCCATATTTGAACAACAATATTCAACAAGATTTTAGAAGAGAACAGAGATGAGAAGAACAGAAGATAAATGAGATGGGAGATAGATAAGCCAGAGGATGAGGCGGCTAGGGTTTTACTTGTATAAAGTCTGGGTAAAAACCTTACAAGGAATCACAGCTAGCTTATATAGTGCTCAGCTGGAGTACTTAAGCTTAAAGTCCATTAACTACAAAGCCTTACGGTAAACAGTGATTGAAAGCTTGATTACACAAAAAATGTTTACTTCATGCATTTCCCAATGTTGGATCTTTACTTTCGCTGCGCAACACTTCATCTAAGCCGCATCTTCTGAACTACTAGCTTTACTGAGAGTTGGCGCTGAACTTCTTTTCCTTTCAGACTTCAACTCAGTTCAATTCTTTCAATTTCAGAGTTTTAGTTCTGCAGGCACCCTCGAGGCTGCCTTCCCCTAGTCTCCGGAAGCTTTCAGCACCGTCTCAAGAAAGCTCTCCGACCTCACCACCAACACAAGTGAGGTGGATGCCGTCGACGAGGCCGTCAGCAAGCTCTCATCAGTTCTTGAGCAAGGAAGAAGAAGGAAGGAAAAGGAAGATTGGGCATAACTGGCATTTTTTAAATCAAAAGGGCAAATGATGAAGTGACTTATGAAACATATGGTATTTGATCTATTACCGAGAACTTAAGGAATATTTGATTATTTGTCACTCCAAAGATGTATAATTCGGGATTTGTCACTCCACGTGTCTATGATATGTGGATCTCAGGACCACATGTTATCGACACATGAGTAGCAAATCTTGAATTGACACATCTTTTGCAGTAACAAATAATTAAATCTCCGAGAACTTAATGGCAAATAATAGACAAAATGACAAATTTCCCTACTTCAAATGTTCCAACTTCCAAGACATCAATGGTGAACTTCTGGTTCTCAGTCATGCTGCCAATTTGTGTTTACTCGGGCATCATTATTCTCTGTACTGGTATTGATTTACCAAATTAAGTCTGGATGGCGACCAGGATTCCCATGCTCTGGTGTACGGAGACTCGGGGGGAGCTCACAGCCTCACACACCTCACAGCGACGGAAAAAGGCAAGTGCTCGAGCAATGCTAGAGTCGTGTGGGTGTTTCAGAAAGCTCGCCTCCAGGCCGAGAAGGAGCGGCGAGGCATCGACGAAGGCGCCCGGCTGGATCGCGAAGGTGGGTCCGGTGGATGCCGATCCTCGACAGCGGCTGCTCGTCGCCGCCCTGAAAGCGACCAGCACATGCACCATAGCCACCACCACCGTCGTTTTGGGCGGCGCCTCCATCATGCTCGCTCGCTCGATCCACCCTTTTCGCTTTATCTACACCACACCACTACGACGAAGTAAAGCGAGGCAATAGTTTATGGAGCAAAGAAAAAGTGACGTCTAAGCAACAAAGGAGGCATTGAGACTACTCTTCATTTCTCGATACATGTTATTCAAATTTTATTCTTAAATACATTTTGATATGACTTTGCTATGAACTAGAGTAATACACAACATCTAAGAGCTATAAAAGACCTAATAAAATAGGATAATTTAGTCTTTTTTACGCGTCTTGGTTGAAGTACAAAATCTTATAACGATATCTATTCAGAAACAGAGGGAGTAGAGAAGATGAGTTCATTAGGAGTGTTGGAGGAATATTTCATCCCACCTGCATTTGGGGCCTGCCTTGCAGCAGACGCATGTACAGGTCCAAGGAATGCTGTTATACTCATGAAAGACTGTAATACCCCTCGCTTGTATTCTTAGAGTAGCCAACCCCAAGGGGTATTTTGGTCATTTGTACAGGCTGAGGAGCCTATAAATACCCCATGTATCCCTCTCATTGGGGAGAGAGCTCTCTTGAGTATTATATGAAGAGAAGTCATCAGGTGAGCCTCTGGGAGGAACCCTCGAACCCCCGCAGGCCACCGACAGGAGTAGGGCGGTCCTCCTGCACCCGAACTCAGATAAACCCGGTGTCACACTCGCTCTCGTGGACGACGGCCCGTAGCACGGCCGACGTCCGCCCTCTCACTCACGTTTGGTTTTCACACCATCAACAAGGAGCCTGTCACATTTAAATACATTTCGATATGACTTTTTATCATCTTTCCATTTACTGCTATGAACTAGAGTAATACACAACATCCAAGAGCTATAAAAGACCTAATCAAATAGGATAATTTAGTCCTTTTTACACATGTCTTGGTTGAAAGGCAAAATCTTATAACAGAAACAGAGGGAGTAGACAAGATGAGTTCATTAGGAGCCTGTCACATGTAACACCCGAGGAGCTCATTTTTGTATTTGGAACTGTAATTATGCCCGGTTAAACCTCGGAATATCCTGTACGGTAGCATGGATCTGATCTGGGCAATCTGGGGATTTCCATAGGTTCCCAAGAACCACCTCTTACTGTCTCATGGTTTCAACAGTCAGCACTACGATACAAGCACACCTATAGAAATGCTGATACTATCTTAAAACCAGGCTGATTAGTCATAGTGCTCACAAAGGCCCATATATTTTCCTTTACCGAACCCTTGGAATGTCACATAAAATCAGACTTACATAAAGATGCGATTACCCATGCATCTGAACACAAATGTATTAAGGGCCTTTGTCTGCTAGATTATACAGAACAGCATATTACTATGCCTACAACATTTTGACAGAAATCATCATATTGAAGGAATAACGGTCCACCCAGGGATAAAAAAACCGGCCGGTACAGGGATAAAAAAAACGGCCGGTAAGGTTACCGGCTGGTAACCGGATCCCGGGGGGTGCTCGGGAAAAAAATCCCAACCGAAAAAATTTGAATTTGGTTTTGGTTTTTTTTTAATTTGAATTTGGGAACATATCAGCTGTAGGATATTAACATGAGTAGTAGAATCTGGCTGCACCTCCCCTTGGCCCCTTGTTGTTGTTTGCTTGTCCTGGACATAGATGCTCATATAGGATGCCTTCTCCCCCATGGCCCCCCTTGCTGTTTGTTTGTCCTCAATGTCCAGGATAGATGCTCACCATGTGTGCATGTCCCCCTCTTGTCTCCCTCCCTCTTGTGCCTCTTGCTGCCTCCCTCCCTCCCTCCATTAGCATTCCAAGCAAAGAAGAAAAGAAGAGGGTAGCAAAGACCCTAAGAAGCGAATGACGGCGGCGGCGGCAGCAGCACAAGCAGCGGCAGGCGTCGGCCTTCTTCCTTTGAACGAGCTTGGTAAGTTCTCTTGAATGTGCCTTTGGTTGTTGGTGTCCATTTACTAACTAACTTCCTCTTACCCTGAGCTTCTTTGTCACCTGACCAACAAGAACAAGCAGCACTACTTCCCATGTAAACTGATTTACTCATACTACTTGGGTTATGTACTGGTTCTTTTCTCCTAGATAAAATATATATGGAAATCTAACACTAAAGGCACCACAAATGTACCTTGAATATATTGAAAAGAGAAACATTCTGATCCTCCACATCATTACACAGATGCTTAGAAAATGATAGTTTTGTCAAAGTGAGAAGTAACAAAGAAAGACAATCAATGCTTGCATTGTAAATGTGTTAGCATCTTAGAAATTTGTGCAAACACTTGCTTAGCAAAACAAAGGGTGTTACCATAATTAATACCAAAATAATTTTGAGTAAACTGTCGATTATGTTATTGTAACAAAAATGTTGAACGATCTTTATATGTCATATTTAATTATTCAACTATTGGAGGTTATGTAAGACTGTAAGAGTATTATGAAATGGAGGGAGTAGAAACTAGAAAGGTGTGCTTCTGCCATCCATTAGCTATCATGGTGTGTGTGTGTGTGTGTGTGTGTGTGTGTGTGTGATATTAGCAACACCAGCAATCCCTAGATAGGATACATAACAAAAAATAACAATTAAGAAACTAAAATAAACTCACTGAGTTTTTGAAGCCGTTGTTAACAAACTATACCCTGTACTCCTATATTGCTTTTGAATTGACCCATTTTTCATCCTGTATGGATTAATGTAGGTGATGGCTCCTAATTCTATCAATGTTTGGGACCATGGAGAGAGACTAGGAGGTGCTGGTTGGAAGTGTAGATATTGTAATATAACGAAATCAGACGGAGGTGTCATCCGCCTAAAAGAACATCTTACTGGGAGACATGGATATGTTGTTGCTTGCAGTGGGGTTCCGGCGGAAGTCCGAAGGCTCATGCTGGCAAGTCTTCAAGAAGCGAAGGCAAGAAAGAAAGCTATTAAAGATCAACGACTGCGAATGGAGCAAGCTGCAGGAGAGCCTATAGCTCGTGGGCCATCATCTCAAGATGTCTTCGATGATGACGAGGAAATGCAGATGGAATGGGCTTGCCGAGAGTCGTTGGAGGTACACTAGCTCCAACAAAGGGCAACAGCTAGGGGTGGAACGTTTGAACATGGTGGTGGAAGTGGAAGTGGTAGGGGAAGTGGAAGTGGAAGTGGTAGGGGAAGTGGAAGGGGAAGTGGAAGTGGAAGTGGTAGGGGAAGTGGAAGTGGCAGGGGAAGTGGTGGCATTTCTAGGTCACAGTCCATGAGAGTTGATTCAGATATTTTGGCAGCTCAGGCATCCCGCCAAACCCGCATTGATACAGCACTACGTGGAGGGTCAAGGTCAAAACTTGGGAAACTGTGGTCTAAGTGGTTCTATAGTAATGACATTCCTGGAGTAAAGGCAGAGTGTCCTTATTTTCATGCTGCCATCAAAGAGACACAAAAACTTGGTGAAGGTGTGGCGTCACCAAGAGGCCATGAAATCGATAGGCTATATCTTGATGAAAACGAACAAGAAATAAAGTAATATGTAGCACAGTTCCAAGATGACTGGGATATATATAAAATCTCTATCATGTGTGATTCATGGACAAGACCTACACACATGAGTATAATTAACTTGATGTTGTACTGCAATGAAAGAATGTTTTTCCATAAGTCAGTGAATGCAACTGGTGAGATGCAAAATGATGACTTTTTGTATCGTGAGATACGTAAAGTTGTGAACGAAGTTGGACATCGACATATTATGCAGATTGTGACTGACAATGGCGCAAACTACAAGACAGCATGTGAACCGGTAATTGAATAGTATCAAACTTTAGTCTGGCAGCCATGTGCGGCACATACCGTCAACCTCATGTTGAAGGATGTTAGCCAGTTCATAGAGGTTGCTGCAGTTGTCAAGTCGGCCAAGAGGATTTGTCGGTTCCTATACAACCACGGTCGCCTCCACAATGAAATGCGGGAACATATTGGAGGAGAGATAGTTCGTCCAAATGCCACAAGGTTTGGAACGACATTTGTTTTCTTGAAAAGTTTTTGGGATGGAAAAGACAAATTTATGAAGTAGATGGTGTCAGATGTGTGGACCTCCAACCATTTGTGCACGACCAAAGAAGGAGAATACATGTATTCCTGTCTCACATGTAGACAATGGTGGACCTCTATGCATTGGGTCATTAAACTGGTAGAACCAATTTATCGACTACTAAGATTTGCAGACCAACAGAGACCCGCAACTGTGGCAGGACTGATTGGAAAAACATATGAACTCAAGCATGAACTTGAAGACGCATTGGCAAACGATCAGGCTACCTATGATCGTGTTATGGAGGTAGTGAATAAAAGAGTTTCAATGCTCAAGAACCGCACCTATGTGATTGCAGGCAAGTAGATAGTTTCCTAAATCCTAACACATAAATGATATTTGTTGTATTTTTTCTAACATTGTAAGTGTGTTTGGACAGCGGGGGTGCTAAACCCACAAAACCACAACCAATATGGTTTGGCGAAGAATGCACCCTCGTAAACTTCCGTGACAATGGAAATTCAAAGAATAGCCGATACACCCGAGGAGGCGGTCACGAGGCTCTAGGCGAGCTAGAATTCTATCGTGTCGATTTGAGGCCTATTTGCTTCACATGAGGCTCACATTAGTGCATCTCGTCATACTGCAGGTATGTTTTTTATCAACTTATATATACATAGAAAATCAACCGTCATTATGAGTTTAATGTAATTTTCATGTTACTTGTAGCTACATGGTGGATGTCTTATGGTGCGGAGACACCAAAACTACAAAAATATGCCTTGCGGATTATCTCACAATGTGTTTCCTCCAGTGGATGTGAACGTAATTGGAGCACATTCGCTCTGGTGCATACACAATTGAGGAACCGTCTTGGGTACAAGAAACTACATAAGCTCGTATATGTCCACTACAATCTAAGGCTACGATTGCAAGAGCATGAGACTAGAAATGAGGATAGAGATATAGATCCTTTTGGCGATATAATTAATGCCAATATGTACGACAGGAATAATCCAATCCATGAGTGGTTTGATAGCTCCATGATAGAATCAGAGCCCGTACTAGACGAGGAAGGTGAGCCCCCCATTCCATCCAAGATTGTAGTTGATGCCAACCCTGAGGAGGAACTGGAAAAAGCACTAGATGATCAACCGTTGAAGGAATGGACAAAGACAACTATTGGGAAAAGTCATATTGGGAAAAGGAAATATTGTAGAAAATCGACTGCAAAATTGGCTGCAGACTTTGCATCTCTTACACAAAACAAGAAACGAGTGGCTCATAAGAAGAAGAATGATAAGAAGAAGAAAAAGAACATTGAGGAGGATATTGTGGGAAGCGGTGAAGAAACAGAAAGTCCACCATCTGATGAAGTGCAGTACCAAGAGTCTGTTGACAGTAGCTCTCCGTCGTCCGATGATGGTGCCGATGGTGGTGCTGATGGTGGGACAACTCGAGATGCAGCACAAGACCAACCATTGGAATTTACCTGCGAGCAAAATTTCACGCATGCTACCCAAGATGAAGACCATGGTTGTCATGCTTCAAGACCAATTCGTAAGATCTACGAGAGGGGTAAGAGTCGCAAAAAAGATCAATCTCGGCCACATGACTCTTCTTCCTATGAATCCCATGCTAGCTCAAGGACTTATGGACGTCGAGATGCCAACCTATTACCTTCTGGTGATGATTCTCATTCGTCAGACACTTCTTATCCTACTCACCATTACGGTCTTGTACCATTTAACAACAATTCAAGAATGGTTTATCAGTGGGTGGAACCAGAGTATTACCAATAAATTTATAATCATTGGCTACGACATATCCATGAAACATACACTTGAGATCAATACAAAGCCTACCTTGCTCAACATGAAGGTCCAGTACTCTTTGATAATAATGAATATATTGCACAACCTTCGCGTTTCTCAACAATGTATCGGTATGAATTGTCACCATTATTGTTTTTAGTATGTTAGTCAAGTTAATTTTCATTACCATTAACTCATGTTTTTATTATTTTAGATGCTGCTGAGGGGGAGAGGGCCACGCCAGAGAGTGAAGCTAGCAATGTTTTCTCTATTTTTTGCAATTGCTACTTCATTAAACTCTTAGAGGATTACTTGGTTGAAAGGAATTTAACTTGGATTTACTCGATTAACGCTTGAAGTTACATACTATATACCTTCTTGAATCAGGCTTAACTAGTCAGCATTGTTATTTACTAATTACCAAATTCCCTTCCATTTCCGGTTTTACCGGTTTTCACCGATTTTCGATTGCTATCGCCTTAGAATCGATCTGGCCATCGGGCGTTTTAATTCAAATCTACCTCAGCAAATTTTGTCCGGTTTTTTACCGGTTTGGCCGGTAACCGTTACCGGGGCCCGAGCGGAATTTGGCCCGGTAACGGTTCTTCGACCCTTGGGTCCACCACTCAATTTGACAACTTCAGATTGGATAATCACATGGTATCTAGAACAGGGAATCTGTTGACCTGTTATTCTGTTAACATTGGTACCATTACAAAATAGCAAGCTCAATGGCTTCTTGCATTGAGAAGATGCATCAGGCCAGGCAACATTCTCTACCAGCAGTCCCATTCACACTAGAGTACATAACAAACTCATTTTCACACAGCCCAAAACGGTTTTTGCCCTGAACAGGGAGTTGGATTCCCACGAGGCACGCTATCCGTCTCATCAATATCGTCGTCATCATCTCCATAATCCATAAGCTTCAGCAGAGTATCTGAAAATGAATACCAGAGATAATATGCAGCTTAGCAAAGTTAGGTTAGGTCAATCACTATGTACAAGAACTATATTATAGTGTTCCACTATTACCAGAAACACATGCACCGCTTGGTTTTTCCTCTCTAGGCTCCTTTGAAGGTAATTGAGCTGACCAAAACTTTGGTGGTGAGACTGAACTCAGGTCCAAGGACCTTGGAGGTGCCATCGGCTCCTTTAAATCTGAACACATATTCTCATTGCTTGACAACATTTCATTCGAAGGGAACTTAGGTGGTGGTGGAGGCATGCTCTTGGGAGGTGGGGGCGGCATGTTCTTGGGCGGTGGTGGTGGCATGTTATTGCATATAGACAGATGCGATGGCATATGCTGTGTATCTTGTGGAAGCATCACATTTGATCCAGGCTTAACTTTCATTGGAGGTGCAATTGATGAACCGCTCATTTTACCTAAATCATTTAAACCTGTCTTAACAAATTTGGACTCCCGTTGTGAGTTCTGGAAAGATGAAACAAAAAACCACCCCATTAAATTCCTTTGAATTAGAGTATATAGTACATGATGAAATGCAAAAAGAGGATGAAATCAACAACAATTGTGCACAAACAGCACAAATGCATAAAAACATGTTTTATATGGAATCACAATACTAGTAGGCATGACACATTGAGATCAATTGATCGTGCCAAAATAGCAATTTTGGGAACGTAATTTCCTAATTTATAGAAATAGAAGCACACATTTTACAGATATGGCTTTCATCTTTGCAAAGTTCGTACAACTAAGAAAATAAAGGAAACTTCTCCAAAAGTGTCTAATAAAGCAAAACATACACCAGCTTGCTTCATTGAGCTAAGATGTTTCTAGACAAAATATCCATTTCATTTTGCATGATTGTACCACTTATAACTGTCACTAAATGAGGAAGTTTTCTAAATGCAAAATAAAGCTTAACCAAATTATACCAAAACCTATTAAGAAAACTTTATCAACCACCAATCCCAAAATCTAAGGCATAGTAGCAACGTTAATCACCACTAATGAAGTCTGCATGTGGGGGCAGCGACAGGTTGAATGCAAGAGTTAAAAAAATTCTTTGCATTAGTAACAAGAGAATAGAAACAATCATTCAATTCACAAGCAGAAGAACCTTGTATCTTGTCAGTTAAACTCCATTGCAAGTGCAAACTACAACTTGTAACAAACCCTGGGGAAAATCCACAAATATAACTATTACCAGTTTACCACCCTGTGAGCTTCAGACAAGGTCAGAGAAAATACCTGGAATGAAATTAGATGTTAGAAGCAGATAAAACAGGCCAAAAAAAGAATGAGCATGCCGATCTGGCAATCATCAACTACTGTTTTTAGTTATTACGAAATTTGGATCTTCCTTCCATTTAAGGAACTGCAATTACCTTCAGGAGAAGGCAGATTTCACATATCTATTTTGCAGTGCCCTTTTCTGGTTTAAAGCAAGCCAAATAAAATGTAAAGTAGTAATGTTATTTTCAAAGTTCTCAACAAGTAGTAAATAATCAAACAATTCAATTTATTCAAGCGTGTGTTATTGGTGTTATCAGCTACAATGTATAATCATGAACTGCAAAGCATTTGTTATGTTGCACCAGAAATTCCTTAATAATCAAAAGTATGTTCCTTCTTTGAAGACATTACAATGTTATAAGCATTATTTTTTAAGACAACATACTGAAATCACATTTGCAAATAGGATGATGCAAAGGCTAATCGAAGATGTCCTTGGCAAAGCAACAATATACAACAAACAAAATCAATTTCATACAGGTTCTCCGCTATCAAATTTTCCTTGAAATTCGTGTGGATACGACATCAGATCAGTGAATTCACCAAAGATGGCACATGGGCCACATGGCAAGCTGGGAAAGGTAAACCACTGAGAACAATTGGGGTGAGGAGGTGGGGCATCTATGCCAACATTGCAGGGGAGATGGATGGGCAACTGGGCATGGATCAGAGGGGATGAACTCATGGGTGGGTACAAAGAGAAGGGGGTGGATAGTTTTTTCTTTTCAGTGGAAAGAGAATGCAGTAAGAGATAGGCTTAGGAAGTAATGTAGCTACTCCTGTAAATCAAACATTAACTCCAGGCTAAAGCAGTAGAATCGGTTCAAGTAATTGATACCTGAAGTTCTGCTGTTGGCACCTTCGAAACTGGCAGTTCCTGGAATTTCCTCTTTTGTGAACGTTTATCTGCCTCCATGTGTGCACTTGAGTTCACCTTTGTTATCGTGCTCGTTGGCGTAGATGTCGCTGAAACAACCTGAGTTGTCGTTGATGAAGCATGCTTGAGTGTTAATGCCACCTGCTGCAATGGAGTTGCTTGGGGATAAATGTCCCCATAGCCACTGTAAAATGTCCCACCATTTGCTGGTTGACTAGGACAGATCAGGTTACTAGGTAGTGGAACCCCAGAATAAGTTGGGGCCCCAGATTGAAGTGTCACTGAAGGAGCAACTATTGGAGCAGTAACTCCGGTAGATGCAAAGGAATGTGGTGCTCCTGTTGACACGTTAGGCCCTAAAGTAGAGTGTACATCTGATATTGTTCCAGAGGTGTGGACACCAGCCAACAACTGCTGCGGAGGTGGAACAGCACCATATACTTTTGAAGAAGAAATTCTGCCATACAAAAAAATATAAGGAGAATACGCTAAGACTTCTCTTGTAACATCCAATATTCCAACAACAGAATCAATCCATGCTTCACTGTTGGAGAGAATAGCCAATGGCCAATAGGTTGGAAATTTCTGGACATCAGTCCCTGATATTCAGTAAGCTAGATACTGCATTAACTGGTACAACTGCACTCATTTTCTTATAAAGTAAGTATTCCAAGTACAAATCTGATAATATCAAGATGAGCTAGTGTCTGATCAATAGCATAACTGAAGCAAGATAGTATGGGCATGACTGCATTACACTAGTTAGCAAATTAATCCAATCGGTCTGGAAAATGGAAATTTGTATTTTTTATAAAGGCAGAGTTATAAATAAAGGATAAAGCAAAACAACTCATCATTTAATGCACTAACAAAAATCAAAATGAACCCAGATTTGCAGACCTGGAAGCACCAAATTCAGCTGCTATTGTATCTAGAAGGTTTTCTGCTAGAACTTTTGCAGCTTCTAGGCTCTTCAAATGCACACTTGATAGGTATAGGTGCAGAGGTTGTGGTGATGCTGCGATAGACATTACAAGATCAAATACAAGCTTCCAAAATCACAAATTTCCAAAAGCTACCAAAATAAACTATCAACCTTCAGCATGACAATCACCAAGATTCCCTGAATCTTTTCCTCTTAGTACAACAGCCACCCCTGTTTCATTCATAATGTGATTTATGTACTGATCCTGTATAAACAAATCAGAAGCACCAGCAGCACAAAAACAGTTTCTCCGATCCAGATTGGGATATCAGAGAAAGCTTCAAGGTTAGAATATTTTTTCAAAAAAAAGGCAAACAAAACAAGACTGGATTGACAAAACAAGACTGAAAATGATATAAAAAATAATATGATTAAATCTAACCTACATCACTTATTGTTTAACAAGAACATACATTTGGACCACGGATGCAAGCTGCGATGTTTAATGATGGATCTGCATCAAAACCCAAAAATATCGAGGCACTAAAAGGATGAACAGCCTGTGAAATGGGAAGAAAGATGTTAAGCTTCTCAAAAGAATTCCCTACATAGTAGTATACTATATAGTAAATATATTACAGTGATCCCTAAAAAAAATACTACAGTGGAAATGGTTACATATACTCAACAAACATTGAAACAAGCATCAGCCATATATTCTGGTTATTTTCTGTTGTATCAACATTTTTCGTTTTCTCAAGATCACATCAACATAAATGTGGATGAATGATGAATTTGGAAAATAAGTAGATCATGTGCTAACACACATAGTGAATAATGCAGAGATGGATTGGAACATATGTTCAACGGAGGCCTTCGGAGGCACCAATTGAAGAGAAGCTTGTCCAACATCGCTTGAGATGGTTTGGACATCTCCAACGGAGGCCTTCTGAGACATCGGTAAGTAGTGTAATTTTAAGACGTACTGAAAACGTAAGAAGAACAGAGGTCGATCAAGACTAACGTGGCAGGAAGCATTTAAAAGAGATTTGAGGGATTGGAATATAGCTAAAGAATTAGCTTTGAATAGGAGTGCATGGAAGTTAGCGATCCACGTACCGGAACCATAAGAAGGTTTAGGGGCGGTGTTTTAGGTTCTCGGCTCAGATGGCAGGATGTACGGCTTAGGGTTTTAGCCTTGTAGGGTTTTTTTACAAGATTCTCGTCTCTTTGACCTTAAGGAGGTTTCATTCCTAGTCTACCCTAACTTGTTTGGGACCAAAGGCCTTGTTGTTGTTGTGATTGGAACATATGTACTTATAACATTTGGTTAGGTGCTTTTTAGTCCATTAGATTATCACATAGCTGAGATATGAAGGGGATACCTGTCTGTTGCTCTGGATAGGAGGGAAAGGAACTGATGTGGCTTCTGGGATTTGGCCTTGTTTCAAGATTTCCTCGATCATTGAAGCCGCACGATCAACTGCTTTAATGCGCTCAGAAGTATCTTTCAGCTAAAGTGAGAAAAAGTTAGTTTGTCATTATATTACTATAGTAAGCATCTTTTATACTAAATTGCAGATACAGTAGATAGACTAGATTACTAGAAGCAATAGTTCAAACACGCTGCTATGTGTATGACAATGGAGTCATGTAATCTTTCGTTCTAATAGTTACAGGAATAATGATGGATGCCTGGATGGTACTAACACTGAAAAAATAACAGGGCATTATCACACAACAAGAATGCATTACACCAAACAGGCAAGCAAGTTGAATCCCACATAAGTACATAACCACACATTGGCAAAACTACTATCTGATCTTCTAATTAGCAATGGTGAGATCACTGTTTTATGACATTTAACATAAAAAAAACTAAAATTCCTGATTCCTGAGTCCTGACCCTCACGCAGTTACAGTTAAACAATCGATAACCAAGCCAGACTTGACAAAATTTTGATATAGTGGTCAACTCATGGAGCTTGTCTCTGATAGTGTTATTGGGAAATAAATAAATAAATGATTTGACACCACCATCATGGAAAACAACAAGAAAAAATAACAGAATGTTGTGAATAAATTCAATGGGGACTTGTGGTAAGAGTTAATGAATGTAGATAGCCCATCGAAACAGTCATCTATATGATTGCATCAGATTAAGTAATGGTTGCAATATACAAATTTCGATAGATTCCAGAGCACTAAAAGTTAATTCCAGGTACAACAGGAAATAAAAGGGAAGTTTATGTTCATTATACAAACAAGATTTACCTGAGATCCGGCGGAGATATGTAGATAGAGTGGCTTCTCACCATCAGGATGTCCATTTGGAGGATGATGTTTTCCCCTGGCCAGGTCAAAGCAAGTAAATATCAGGAAGGAACCGTCACAAGTCACAACCAAATGTGCATGTCAGATATACCTGGTAATGATGACAGTGCCGGTGGATCTCTGAATCTGTTAAGTTTCAAGCAAATAATTATTACCTTTATTACAATGTACTCTACGCAAAACCATTTTTATGAAGAAACAAATTTTACAGAGGAAGTACACCACAGTTGTCTGGTTAAGGATTTACCTCTTCCTGTGTTTGCCGTTTCGTAAGCTTATATCGCACAGATGGATCAGCGTCATTTATAACGATTTCTCGTGCTATAAGCTCATCCGGTATTTTTGCCTGATGGAACAAGAAACACTTAGTAATATGGATACTAGCCCAGATATCCCGTACACTAAATTGTTGCCTACTAAACCCTTCTTAGAGCTAAGGAAACTACATACAGAAAGAAAAAAACTATATCATGCAACACATTACCTGACTCAATTTCTGAACCGCAGCAGCGGCACTCTGGAGCACCGAAGGCGCAAGCTGTGGTGGCAAAGCATAGGGGACAGGGACTATATTCGGCGACGGAGCGGCGGGATACGCGGTAGTGCCGGGGAGTGGAACGCCAGACAGAGCACCGATGTTCATCACGGGCAGTCCCGCCACAGCAGCAGCAGCCGCCGCGGCGGAGACCAAGTCCTCTGCGGGCTGATCCCACTTCCTCTTCTTCCTATATTAAACAAGCACGCACACGTTTCAGCAGTTCAGCGCTCCCAACCCCCATGTCGCGCAACCACGGCGCAGACACTTCTAATCGTAACGGCGTGGAGCACCGGATTTCAACGATTTGAGAGCTTCGGGGATCGGAGAGCAAGTGAGGAAAGGAGGTTCAGACCTCTGCTTGGTCGCGGTGGTGGGCTCGTCGGAGGCCCTGGGGGTGCGGTCCTCCGTCATGGGCGCTCGCCGGCGGGTGGCTTCGGGGTTGGGACGAACCGGGGGAGGAGAGAAGGCGGCGGTGGCGGTGGGGTTTGGATGCGGCCGCTGCGATGGCTGGATTGGGGTAGGGTAGCTGGCGCCTGCGGCTTTGGTTGGATTCGTGATCGTACGGTGCCCGCGGGACAAACCGGAATACTGGATGCGGGCATGCGGCAAGATGGTAACCTTTTGCTACCGTTTTTCCCCTTTCTTTTTGAGTTTTTTTAAAAACAGTTTTTGGCTTTGTTTTTGCAACAAGCTCACAAGGTAAGTATTCGGAGTAAGGAAAAAATAATAGATAATTAGATGCAGTTCATGGATGATGCATGTGAATACTAGCCCAAGTAAGATCTGTACCACTGAAATGCCGAAAGCATACTTACATCAAGTATAAACCATAGCCTCTACAGCACTCTGCGACATATGCTACTCCGGATAATAAATTGGCAATCAAGATTCTCGGGCTAAAAACACCATCTACTATTCAGCACATGGTACAGCGTCAGTAGGTGAAAACGAGCCGGATATTTATCGTAACATTTTTTTCTCTTGGATTCAGAGTCGGATACGGATACAAATTCAGCTTATTCGAGATACAGGCACGAGACAGATACCTGCCGGATTCGGGTCGAAAACAGATAAAAATACACGAATAGTACGCGCATACATAGAATAACATATATTCGACCAAACCACCACATGAGTACATGATCATAATATCAAGTTATCAACCAAAGTGACCATACCACACAAGTACTGACTAAGCCATATATAACATAAGCACTGACCAATCACCAAACATAACATCAACATATTACATAACATAAGTATTGACCAAAGGATGTGGCTCTCAATGGATGGAGATGGGACGACGAGCAGAGAAGGGATGGTGATGGCGACTAGAGAGTCTCCTCCTCCAGTCGTCCCTCTTCGGCAGTTGTGGCTCTCAGCGAATGACAAGTCGGTGCCTGCTAAGGTTGTCAGAATTGTGATCTTGAATTGGATCGGAGACACTTCGGTAGGGATTTTTTAAATAATATTAATTTAAAAAGTAAAAAAAAGACGAAACTAGCCGTCTGTCGCCAGCTAGAATGACGACAGGCTCCTGCCATCATTCCAATTGATGACAAGGGCCTAGCCACTGTCTACATGGGGCTCAACAATACAAGGAGCTCCCTGTCACCAGCTGAATTGGTGACAGGTCTATGTCGCCAATTCAACTGGCGACATGGATCCTCTCCACTGACTATTTTCGATAGATCAAATTTTCTGTTGCCTATTTTTGATAAATCACAATTTCTACTGCCTATTTTCGAGTACATTTTTTGTCGACAAATCACAATGACATTACATAACATTCAGCACAACGTCATAACATCTTTTGCCGATAAATTATAATGACATTACATAACAATAAACGCAACAGCGTCACATACTTGGTGGACAAATCACACTGATATTGCATAACATTCAGCACAACGTCATAGAACCTAGTTTTTGACAAATTAAAATGATATTACAAAGCATCCAACACATATATTTCAACAGGACGTACCTTTCTCGTGGTCACAACCTCAACGTCTGCCATGTGGACCGCCTCAATGGGGCGGTCGTATAAGGTCCCCGCGGCGACGTCTGGGCTGCCAATGTTTCCTTCGTCCTGTGCATTTCTCATAGGGCAATTTTAGAAGGTGTGCCCAAACTCCCTACAAATGGAGCACTTCTTCGTACGACGCCCAGCTTCTGTTTCATCCATGTCGTTCTTGATGCGTCGTACCTACCGCCGGTCAACCTTTCTCTTCAGCTTATCAATGTACACGGCCTAGATAAGTTGCTTTCAGGTCGGATGGCTAGTGAAATAGCCAACCACGGTGTAACCATACATCTCTGCACTCCAGATTTGCATCACCTCCTCCGTGTTGAAATCGTTAGAGAGGTACTGACCGAGATGTTGCGCCACCGTCGAACATACGACCATGACATGGGAGCAGGGCCTATGCAGAAGAAGGGCTTGTTGCAAGTGCATACGCAACTAG
The DNA here is from genome assembly GCA_036346405.1 of Phyllostachys edulis. NCBI lineage: Eukaryota > Viridiplantae > Streptophyta > Magnoliopsida > Poales > Poaceae > Phyllostachys > Phyllostachys edulis. The sequence goes on from CM070550.1 coordinate 102,129,456, forward strand.
CGCGACATAGCATGTACTTGTGGGTGATCCTATCATGGTTCGTCCCGTGACGTCCTTTGTCATGGCGGAGTATAGTACTCTGTCATTTGTCATGGCGACTAACACATTGTTACTTCTGTCAACAAAGTAATTTATGGTACCACGGAGAATTGCCTTTGCAATACCAACCAAAGGGAGACACTTTGCATCGCGCATGACCTAGTTGTACACCTCATCTAGATTGGTTGTTATGACACCATATCGAGCATCACCCCTATCATATAGCAGCGACCACTTCTCCTTAGGCTCATGCTTGATCCAGTCCGAGAAGTATTTCACCTGCGCCCTGTCTTTCTCGCCACACTAGGACCATCTGTGGGTAGTTGTGGCAATGCTTCGAGGGTCTGGTCAGTGCTTGGGACAGCCTTTTTGCTGCCTCCTTCTGTGCGTCTAGGTCTGTTCATCTAGAGTCTTTCAGAGTGCTTAACTTTCACTGCTGATTCTGGTTGCACAACCGCTTGAACAGGTTCATCAAGCTTTGTTGCGGAACTGCTTACAGAAGTTTGCACCCAAGTGCCTTACGCATCACTTGCTTTACAAATCCGGTTCGTTCTCTCCCTGTTGTAGCTGAGTTATTGCACTCAGTAGAGCCGCATGCTGATCATGTATGGCGCATATGTTTGGATGGCCTTGTACAACAGAAATCCTCAAATTCCTCAGGAACCACAACCAGCTGTCCGTGTTCTCGCTTTCAACGAAAGTGGATGCCACGAGAAGAACTTGATTGTTCCCGTCCGTCGCTATTGCAGTCAGTATCTGGCCCTTATACTTTTTAATCAGGAATGTGCCATCCACGTACAAGATTGGACGGCAGTGCCGGAATGCATTGATGCATGGACCAAAGGCGAACAATGCTCGCTTTAGTACCCTTTTATTGGCCCACTTCGGATGCGTGGAATCTTGAACGTCAACATGAGTGCCGGGATTCCTGTCTTGTATGACTCGGAGGAGCCTGGGGAGGTTGTGGTAGTAGTCCTCGAGCGTACCGAATCTTGATTCCAATGCATTCTATTTTACCCTCCAATGCCTTGGCATAGCTAACTGTGTACTGCAACCTTACCTCAATCGCCCGAATGATGGATCGCAACTCAAAATCTAGATTATCCACGATCTCTCCATACATGAGGTTCACGATGAAGCCTGATGACAGGTTCCTGTTGGACTGCACTAACTTAGCGACGACATATGTGTGAAGGACCACTATAGACCAATGCGAAAGTTTGCTTCTCTATTTTTGCAAATCTACGAACAAATCAACAAGTAACAACCACCAATTAAACAAATTGGCTAATGTCTACTGTATATTAGACCCTATTTGGTACAACTCCTACTCCCAGCTTCTCAATCGAATCTCGTGGAGCCGTGCCAAACACCCAACTCCTCAAAACGACCAAATCCTGATTCTCGCTAGGAGCTGTCTCAAAAATGAACTAGCAACGTGAAGCAGTCTTCCCGCAGATTCTCGTGAGAATCCAACTTGTATAAACAAAAGTATCCATTGAAGTTTGAAGTTTTTACCCGCAAATACCATCCAATTACCCCCCGGCAAATCCCACCACGCTACCCCTTTCCCGTACCCCTTCGCCTATCCCTCGCTTCCTCATCTCCTCTCGGTGCTCTCGAGACAAGGCGAAAAATTGCCTTGATCCACTCATGCGCCGCCTCGGGTCCTTGATTGCGCCACCTCCGGTTGTTGATTGCTCCACTGTAGGCCCCGGACTGCGCTGCTGCCTGCACGAGAGCCGCTGACCACGAAAATCCTAGAGGCCGGGGTTCCCCGACTTCTTCGTCGTCACAGTTTTCCGAGGACCACTGGCGGGCTCCAGCGAAGGTAAGCTCGTCATCCGTCTTTCCCCCTTGCCCTCCCTATTTTGTCTCCCTCCTCTTCCCTGTTTCCTGAGCACCACCGGGCGACTCCGATGAAGGTAAGGTCTCTATCCGGTCGTCCCCCTTGCCCTCCCTACTCCTCCCTTGTCCTCCTAGATTCAGATCCACATTGGCTCTATACATTTTCTTTGTATGTCTCGTTTCCTCCCTTTCATTTCTTGTTTGAACGAATGATGATGCTGGTTGAGATGTAAAGTGGGATGTAAAGTTTGTGGCCTAGAAATCCACATGTATTTTAGTTGGTTGTAATGCAAATTGCAGATGCTTGCATGTCCCATTGTTTCCATAGCATCACGGTACTTTCTGAGTCACTGAAATGTTGTTGCCCATGGAGCAATGTGAGAGGTAAAATCGATTGATGTGCTTGAAGAAATCTGTGAATTTGTGAATGTTTTGTTTAGTTTCATGCTTCTGTGAATATGTGATTTTTTTCCATGTAATATTTGAAGCCATCCCTGTTTGAACATTGCACAACCAAGTTTTGATTGCAATAGTTTGCATGTATTGAGTTTTTAACATTCTATTGTGCAATGAATTCCTGAAAAGTTTCCATGTATTGGCTCTGATGTTATTCACATTTGAATGTTGTACTGTTATTTCAAATAACATGAATTCCTGAAAAGTTTTATGATCTGGCTCTGATGTTATGAATTCCTGTCATGATGGTAATTGTGCTTTGTAATGAACTGGGGGTCTTTTCAATAGCATCCTCAAATGATGCATCAAGAACTGATGTAGGGCTGGGCTGGTCAAAATGTGAGTTTCGAATATGAAATGAAAAGACTTTTCTCAATTGAATGTTGAACTCTCAACCACATGCTTGAAAGAGAAATTAGCTGTCGAACACATTGCAAAAAAGATGTTAATGTAAAGAAGTTGGTGTTCATTATTTTTTAATTTCAAATGTAAATAATGGTATGTGAGTACTACTACCAGATGTTGTATGCTGTTAACTGATCTGTTGGGATCCTGAACCTGAACTGATTTCCAATGAGTGACAATGCAAATAATAGTTTACCTGAACCTGATAGCTTTGCTTGATGTCAATGTTCTTTGCCTTTTTCTGGGTGTTGGGCTAAGAAGCAAATAATAGTTTACCGGAACTTGAACTGATTCCCAATGAGTGACAATGCAAATGATAGTTTACCTCTTCGAATGATTTTATTCATGCATGTGTGAATGATTTTTATTAATGCATATGTGAATGATCTGTGAATGCATCTGATTTGTCATGAAACGAGTGATTGAGGATTTTTTTTCCATGCATCTGTGAATGTAGTACGTAGGCACAAATTAACATATGTGAATTGATTGTCATGAAACTTGGTGGACTTCAAGCAAAAAACACGTGTATGTAAAGAAGTTATTGTTCATTGTTTTTTAATGTCGATAGTAAATAATGGTATGTTAGTACTAGTACCAGACGATGTATAATGGTCAATTGGCCTAGTCGAGGTTTTTTTTCTTGTCCATTTTTTTTTCTGTTATCAAATGTACATATTGGATTGTGAGTAGTAGTACCATATGCTCTCGAGTGAGGGCACAAGGCTTTGTATGCTTGTATGCCCATATTTCTGATTAAATTAGAGCAACAAAAGCGTGAAGTGTAGACTTGGTTTGAGTGTTTGACCTACTTGAATTATTGCTTGAGTCCAGTGCTTGGGCGACACCGACACAGACGATTTTGGCCTGCAACCGCACACGAATAGTCTTAATAGTGTTTGCCCAAATTTCAACACGACCAGTCTGACACGACAACTTTTTTTAATATACATATATATTTTTATTTATTAATATTTATATGATTTTCTTTCCATTTTTAATACTTATATGGTTTTATTTTGTAGGTTTAAATTTTATATAGTTCATTTTATAAGTATATATAAATTTATTTTGGTTTTTTTAATATATATATATATATATATATTATAGGATTGTTTTTCAATTTTTCATGTCTTATGAGCTAAATGACAAATGTTTTAACGAGATAGCTATTTGAACATTAATAAAATTCTATTACATTTTCAATATGGTTGTCTCATCGTTTTTCAATTTTCATGTCAACTTCTGAATTCTACATATTTTTCTATTTTTTTTTGGATTTTTTTATTTTTTCCATTCTGTCGGGCCAAATTGGCTAAGCGAATTCGTCTTGGGCAAGACGCAAGACGAAAGGGCGATGGACCATGCCTAGGCCGGCACATCATGACGTGGGGTCGCCCGTCATGAATAATAGCCGTCGAATGGGTAGGCCGAAAATGGGCGAAGCCACCCATTTGGCCACTCTGTCGATTCTTGATCTTTGCCTTTGGAAGCATGGAAATCAGTTGATATTTTGAGGAAAAAGGAACTGGTGTAATGGATGGCCCTAGTCAACTGTAGCTAGCATTGTTTTTTTGGTGGATGCTATTGGACCTATGTTTTTCTTGGTTTCTGTGTCTGCCTAGGAAACTTGTCCTCACTATTCTCTTGCCTACATATGTATAGTTATTGTATTTGATGTTTATTGCTTGATGGCAGGATGCCTCTGGCAGCTACTACTAACATGAGAAAAAGATAACATAAATACATAATATCTTGCTATATATTTCTGATTGGTACGAGTCTGTATTTCTGATTGGTATGAGTCATTCATTGAGTTTGTTATGTTGATCATTGAACTTGCTATATATGAGCAATAATAAAGAACCTGATAGAGGTTTTCTTGGTTGGGAACTTCAAATGGTTGCCATATCAGCGAGGCTATCTTGGTTTTCTTTTATCTTTGCTTAGAGGTGCCCATATCTTGTTGTTGATGTCAATTTGATAAAAAAAATTATGGGCCAAATATGCAGATGGCTGATAACGCTGAGTGGAACGATGAGAACACTAGGATATTGTGTGAATTGTTCGTTGAACAAGTAGAGGCTAGCAGTCGCCCGAATACCCATTTGAACAACCCAAAGTATACTCTTGTGATACAAAAATTTGTAGAGAAGACTGGGCTGCAATACAAAAAGATGCAATTGAAGAACAAATGTGATAAATTAAAGAATGATTACAACATTTGGAATAAATTGAGGACAAATGAGACAGGCTTAGGTTGGGACCATGAAAAGAATACAATAAAGGCCACCGCCGAACGGTGGAAGAAATTAAAAAAGTAAGTCATTACTCTTTATCTTTTTATTAAATACATTAATGTACACTCCTAACTCTATTATTAGCGAAGGTTTAACATGTAACACTTGGCATTGACAGGAATATAAAGGATGTTCCAAGTTTGAAAAGGCTAGACTTCAAAATGAGGAGTTGTTGTCCAAGATGTTTGATGGCATTCGCAACACCGGTGAAGACCATTGGTCTCCTACAATGGGAACATTGCCTCAAAGTCCTGTGCATGCATCGATAGCTATTGATATTGAAGAGCTTGAAGATGAGTGCGATGATAAATATAATAGTGATCGTGAAGATGAATCACCATTTGGTAGGAAAGGGGAGAGACCCTGCGGCTCTAGCAATGATAATGGGAAAAAACCAAAGAGTGGGTCTGTGGTCATGCAAGATCAACTGAGAAGAATTCTTGAGTTGAATGAGAAGTTGCATGCATCTTTTGAAGCATTTGCACAGAAAAGAGAGCAAGACTCGGTTTGTAGCATCAAGGATGTCATGGAATCGGTTGAAGAGTGCGGTGCTGTTAATGGGAGTAATGGACACTTTATTGCATCTGAAATTTTCTTAAAGAAGGAGCAAAGGGAAATGTTTACGACCTTGCGCAATAGTGGAGCATGATTTAAATGGCTCAAAAGGAAGTATGATGCCAAGTATGGCAAATAGAAAATTGATTGTAACGCTAGAATGATTATGGACATTCGTACAAGTAGTTTGTCTTGTATTTGTCTTTATTTCTCTATTGGCCTGTAAGACTTTTTTTGGCTTGTAAGACATTTTTTCACTAGTTATATAATGTCCTTTGGACCTAATGGGTAGTGATGTGTTTTTAAATTGTTATTTATGTTGTTGTGTTTTTGTATGTTCATGTATAGATGTCGTCCTGTGAAAGCAATAGTGAAGGGAGTACTATATCAGATGAGGAACATGAATGTGATGTGCAGATGATGCGTCTATGGCAATATATGTTAAGTCACGTCGTTGCTATTGCAGTTATCGTGGAGAATTATCACTCAACCTACTTGGACAAGAATGAGCCTAGGACTTCACGGCTTAGTGGAATGGGTTGGGTGAAAGAAACTTTGACCACTCTGGAGAAAGCTACCACATGTTTCGTATAAATGCTACAATCTTTCACAGTCTACATGATCTTTTGGTGAGTACATATGGTTTGAAATCAACTACGCATACAAGTTCAATTGAAGCACTAGCTCTTTTTCTATACATATGTGGTGGCTGTGAATCCAACCGAAGAGTGCAGAATCAGTTCAAGCATTCTGGTGAGACAATTAGCAGGAAGTTTAATGAGGTTTTGCAGTGTGTGGTCAGAATGTCTAAAGATTTTGTGAGGCCAAAGGATACAAACTTCTCTACGGTTCACAGTAGAATTAGAAATGATCGAATGATGTGGCTACATTTCAAAGACTGTATTGGACCTATCGATGGTACACACATTCTTGCAACTGTTGCTCCAGAAGATCTAATTAAATATATTGGTAGATCAGGAAGTGCAACACAGAATGTCATGGCGGTATGTGATTTTGACATACGCTTCACATACACATCTATTGGACAACCAGGAGCTATGCATGATACTAGTGTGCTTTATCATGCATTGGATGTAGACAGGGGAAGTCTTTCCACATCCTCCATAGGGTAATTTTCTTTGTTTAGTATCATTCACAAAATTATTTACTTGTAATGTTCATGCATTGGATGTTGGTATATTTGAATTTTTTGTCTTATGTTGCAGGTAAATATTATCTTGTCGATGCCGGTTATCCGAACAGGCCTAGGTACTTAGTGCCATACAAGGGCCAAAGATATCATGTTCGAGAATTTCGAAGAGGTGTTGCTCCTAGTGGTGAGAAAGAGAAATTCAACCATTTGCACTCGAGTGTTCGCAACGTAATTGAGAGGTCCTTTGGTGTATGGAAGATGAAATGGAGATTTTTTCTTAAGATGACGAGCATGTCCAAGCAAAAGATGATTGCTGCAGCAACCATGGGGATCCACAACTTCATACGTGAACATGCTTCTCCGGACATGCATTTTCGTAGGTTTGATCGTGATCCTAATTATGTGCCCACAATACCATTAAGATATGTCAAATATGTCATTTCTCAGGATGCATCGGATGCGTCAACTCGCAAACAAGTGCTACATCCATAGATAGTTTCCGTGATGACCTTGCAAGTGCAATTGCTCATTCAGGATGATGGACACACTACTTGTGAATTTTTGTGGTCTTTTGTTATGACTCATTTATCATTTCAATACTTGTACGTAATATCATTTAATTATCATTTGAACACTTATACGATATGAATGCGAGATCTCCAGCTTCATCTATCGTAACATGAACAGTACAGAATTTGCTTATACACAGTTGTAATCCACCATGAAGTGTAAATGCAATGCAACCTAGCATTGTGTATAGATACAATGTATATACATTCACATGGTCTAAACAAATTTAGGGGGAAAAATTCTATAATTTGTGTACAAATACATAGGAGAAAGACACAAATACAATTGGATTATTGCAACCAGGGGTAACAATGTCTATTTGCCTCTAATCCTCCTGCATATGGTTTTTGGAGCCAACCTACCAGCCAAACGCTTTCAACAGACAGCTCCAGATTATCAGAGAAGTGGATTATCAGAGCATCAGGAGCAGAATTTAAAAAATGAGAATCTGGAGCTCTACCAAACAAGGCCTTAGTGTTTACACACACACACACACCGACAGTGGGACTTACATTTGTGAATTGGGATTTGTCTGTCCTCTGTGGTTCTATGCCTCTGCCAGTTGTCGCCTCCGGTTGCTGACTTGCTGTAGTGCCGCCTAGCTCCTCCCCTGCCCACTTGTGGCCTACCCCTGTCCCTTGCTGCTGCCGCAGAACCTAACGTCTGCGTTGGCTGCAGGCGCACGCCCGAGAGCCCATCGCATAGCCCCCTTGGGCTGCTGTGCGCCCGAGCGCCCACCGGCCACAACATAGCCCTCTGTGTGAGCTGTCTCCCCCCTTGTCTCCGCCGGCCGCCACCGTCTCTGAGGTCGCCCGCTGCTACCGCATCAGGCCATCTAGGGCTTTGGCGTAGCGCCGCATGCCTCAATCGATGGACAAATTGCTGGATGAGTGTCGACCTTCTCTGGCCTCTGTTGTGTTTGCTCCCTTTCTTTAATCGGGCTGACCGACTGGCCTTAGGCTCCAACAACACAATGCCACGGCCCACAATCGCCAGGTGGAAAGAATACAGCCCACGTCACGCCAATCGTCTTCAACCTCCAGGCTTCGTCCAACGTCGCTAAGATTCGCCTGTTCTGTGCCACCCCCAACTTTGTTGGTGCTAAGGGGTACTAGGGTCCAGTGGGAAGAGGAGGTGCTCGAGCACCACTAGCACCCAAGGTGGACTGCCATCGGTATTCACCGCATGTAACATTTATCTCATGTCGATAACTACGGTTAATGGCTAGCTGGAGCACGTTGTACATAGTTTCGTCTACAACCAACCCACATGCCGATGTAATCACTTTGTACGCCTGCGTTTCCACACAAGACTAACATATCGACTTACATCCAACGGTTAGTAGCATTCCAATTTACACGTGGATTTTCAGGTGGCACCAGTCTATGCACTAAATGGCTAAAAATTCTTCTAAAAGGAACTCATGGAAATGGCTCCACACACAATGGCTAGTAAGATTTCATCTAAAACAAAACCACGTCAAACGGCTAGTACCGATTTGTAATTGCCGCAAAAAAATCATCTATGGATTTGTGACTAGTGATAACGCGATATTCATATATGACAAACTGGTTTATATCTAACAAACATAGGAAATTCAAATTGGTGTATCGCAACGAATGAGTAAATTGCTACAACCACAATTTATACTTGAACATGTATGTTAATTTCTTGTCAAAATTTTGACAACAAATCTATCATACGGCCGTGGATCATCCGTCATCCCTTTTCTTTACTCGATATGCTTTTCATTTATTTAAACTTTATTTCTGCTTTATGTGGCATCATTCTTATCACGACAGCTGAATGTAAAACGTGCAGAATGAGGTTTTCTCATGAAATTTCCCCATCTGGATCCAGTGGCGGACCCAGGATTAAAATTTAGGTTGGGCGGAATAAACTAATACTATTATCCGATAACAAAGCAAGTCATATATAATATACATTGCAATCACTTTCAATAGAGCATATGACACTAAATAGATCTCAAAACTACAATCCGCATAATGTGAACATACAAAGACAAGACAAATGTAAAAAATGTACCTCATCAATGAAGTTTACAGAACAATTTGCCATCTGTAGCTACCACAGCATTCCACAGCATTCCCGCTTGCACCGGTTCTCGGGGTCGACCCACTCGACGACGCAATGGTAAAATAGCTTTTCAAATCTAGCAAATTCAAAGCACGATGACACTATCAAATTCACAAATCATCGTATTCATTCATCAATAATCATTTAGAATTTATAAATTATGATCACTGTAAGTATCACACATGACACATCACAACATAATATTCATCATTCAAGCATTCACAAATCACAATCCATATCTTACCTTTTTCTTTAGACTTAGGAGGAGCCATATTCAATTTCAATTTCAATTTCACCAAAGACCAAACTCAATTTCTATTTCACAGAGACCAAATCGAGCTGGCAGCTCCAGGGTCAATACCTCCTCACTCACTCACTCAAAGTCTCAACTCTCAAACATTCACCACTCTAACAGAAATCCAGGATTCCAGAATGACCAAACTTTGGCCTTGATGGCTGGCCAGCTCCTCCCGACGGCGGATGGCTGACCTCCTCGGCTCCTCCCTAGTCCCTCCCTGCCGTGCCGCCTCGGCCTAAGCGCCCAGCCAGTCCGCCCAGCCAGGCCTCCTCCTCCGTGGTCCCGCCACGCGCCGCCTCCGCCCTCGGGCTCCTCGATCCTCCCGCCCGGGCCTCCTCCTCCTCCCCCGGCCCCGGCTACTCGGCCGGCCCGCCTCTCCTCCGCTCCTCCCGGCGACTGGCGCCGTCCCCTCATGATCGAGCTCCTCCGGCGTGGCCCGCCTCGGCCTGGCCCAGCTCGCTCCTCCCAAACTCCCTGCGGTGCCGCATTCTTGCGCCATGGTGGGTTGGAGATTTCGAGATTTCGAGTTTTTGCGAATTGGGGATTTGGGGGAAGTGGGGAACCGGGGAGAGGTTGAGACTATGAGATGATGGGCTTAGCTGGGCCGGATATGTAATAACCCAAAATTCCCATTTAGAAAGTATGTTTTCTCGGGAGAGGGAAATATGTTTTCTCGGGAGAGGGAAACTTACTCTCTTTCGATTGCTTCAAAGTTTAGAGAAGAAATTTGGCTCAAGTTTTGATTTCTTAGCGCGTTTGGACCTTAGGGCCTTGGGCTCATGGGCTGCAGCCCTAGTGGGCCAAAAGGGGAGGAGGCGCCCAAATGGGCCTACCATTCACCCCATCGCCTCTCCTCAAACCCTAACCCTAGCAACCCTTTTCCTTTCCCTAACCCTAGCGACCACCAACTTTTCCCCATTCCCAACCTCTTTGGCCGCCACCCCTTGCCCCCTATCTTGCGCCTCCACTACCTCCCCTCTCCCTAACCCGAAAATCCTAACCTCCCTCTCCATCCAAGGCTGCCATGGAAGGTCCTTGCTGCTGCAGCTAGCCAAGGAGGGGAGGAAGATGACTTTTTTCAGCCTAGGGAAGGAGAGGAAGAGAAGGGAGGAGAGGAGGGGAAGATTTGGGGAGGAAACCAGCAAGTTCCTGAGGTTCTTCAAGGGGTAAGGAGTGGTTTCATTGCTGGTTAGATAGTCTTAGTCGCATAGTTTTGCTTTGATTAGGGTTCTTCAGCCTGACTGGGTTAAATTCAGATTCTGTTCTTTTTTTTGGGCGCCTATTTTGTTCTAGATCTATTCCGAATTTGGGGATTTCGTCTCCTAGAGAGTTGTAGGTTATGATTTCAGCTTTCCATAGGTTCCAAGTTCACTAATTTTTGATTTACGGTTTGAAAGTTATGGTCTTTTTCGTTGCTCCTGTCCAAGAATCTATCAACGCATAGCAAAAATATTAAAGGTTAGAGTTCAATTTGTTAAGGGCCGATTCAGGGCTGTCCACCTGAACGAATATTGTATCCTACCTTCTTAGCTTTCCAGATTGGTAAAGAACACTTTGTTTGAATCTGTAGAACAAAAGTTATGCTTGTTTCTTTACTGCTGTCCAAGAATCTGTCAGCGCCAGCGTAAATATTAAAGGTTAGAGTTCAATTTGTTAACGGCCGATTCAGGGCTGTCCACCTGAATGAATATTGTAGCCTACCTTCTTAGCTTTCCAGATTGGTAAAGAAAACTTTGTTTTAATCTGTAGAACAAAAGTTATGCTTGTTTCTTTACTGCTGTCCCAAACTAGATTTCTGCTTAGCTTATAGTCTAGTTGAGTCGATCGAGTATTCAAGCTTGGGTTATGGGAAAGCATTGTAGAGTGCTGCGATTAAGGACTTGCTATGCATGGTTGATTGATGTTTGGTGTCATTCTTGGTTACCAGGTGGTGATGAACGCCGGTGCTAGCTTGTTCCGCCTTTTTGTCTTCGGTCTCACGGTGGAGGCAAGTGCAAGTATTGTCAATGGGTTATTATAATACGTACTCGGTGAATGCTATAGTTGATTGATGTTGATTGTTGCTTGGTAATATTAATGAGCCTAATGCCATAGTTTAACGATGATGCTTACTACTTGAAAATGCTTACATGATGCTGCATGCTAATGGTTGCAGATGAATACATGACATTGTTTATATGTTGATGCTTACATGATAATAGGTACATGTTGTTGGCAATAATGATGAGATGAGGCGAGCAATGAGACTACCTTGTTAATGATGACAATAATGAATTCTGATAATGACAATGGACTTGTGCATTTGCATCATGGCAAGAATGCGTGAGCTAGGTCGGTGAGGAAGTCATGTAACTAATCCGGTGAGGTCGATGAGAAAGTTACATGACTAGTCCGGTGTGCTCACATGTTTCATTGAGGTCCCCGTCATGCATTGGATGGGCATTAGGTCCTCATCATGCATTGGACGCGCTTGGGTCCCCACACTCATGGAGTGTGGGCTTGAGGTCCCTGTGCCTGAGGGCACAGGCTTGAGTATACATCGATGGATGTACTACTCTGCATTACCGGTAATTGCAAAGAAGGTGAAGAAAGAGCATTCATGGCATGTTCATTGCATTCCTGCATGAAAGAGGGTTTTGTGATAGATGTATTGTTGTTGTACATGATGGGATGGTTTATCCCCATTAGTCGCTTATGATGTTATGATTTCTATTACAATTGCACTTTCTTTGAGTCGTGGACTCACTCTTGTCGTGTTGTGCTTTTTAGGTACCTCTCGAGACAATGGCATGCATGGGGAGGGTAGGCGTGTGGCACTTCACACATATTCAACCACAACGAATAAACCAGTTTAATTATCTAAAATTCTCAGAATTGACGTTTTCGTTAGGTTGAAATTTTTGTGACCATCCCTTGAGGTGGATGATTTTTGTGACCATCCCTCGAGGTGGATGATTTGGTGACCACCCTTCGTGGTGGGTGAACTTTGACTGCGTTCATGGATGACCCTTTTATGTCCTTGATTCTTCATTCTTAGGTTCATTTAATTCCATCTGAAGGATTAGACAGTTGATTTGGATGATTCTATCATCCTTGCCATTTGGTTGGGACAATGTTGCTATAGATGAGGTTATTGATCATTATCTGATTGAACTTAGTTGTTAAAGTGAAGACTCCTTAGATTGATTTATACTAAGTTGTTAAGTGATTTGCTTTTAATGTGAAATTATAGCTTGCGATAGTGTTTACTTTTTTTTGTTGTGGCTGCTTGTTTGGTCGGATATTAATTAAGATGTTGAAATTAGTTGAGACAGTAGAGTAGTTGGTAGCATCCTGGGCTCTTTGTTGGGCGGGGTGTTACAGCTTGGTATCGAGCGGGCTTTAGGTCCGTGGTAATTGAATATTAAATTGACACCTTGTGCATGATGGGTGGGATTCGGGTAATCCATTGCATCGCATTTTTTTTTTGATAGAAGGATACATTATGTTGAATTGCTATTGATTCTATCCTATATTTATTCTTTGGAATTGTTCTTGAGCTAAGTGGTTAGCTTTATTTCTTTGTTGTTCGGCTTATGGCGAGAGGTAGAGGCCGTGGTCGTGGAGCGGACCGTGGCGTGGTCGTGACGCCATGATCATTGCGTCTTCTGTCCCGATCTGTGGAGGTTCTTTGGTGATGTGGGTGAGGAGGTTGCCTCACCGCTCAACCATTGCCGATCTTCGAGCCCAGCCGCGTCTGTTGCTTTACTTCATGACCTTCAGAGAGAGGTTCAAGAGCTTCGGCAAGTCTGACGCCTCCTCTGCTGCGATTCGCATGTTGTGGGACCGAGTCTTTGTTCCGCTCGACTGAAGCGAGATGAGTCTTAGAGAGTGGATCTCTCTTGACTTGACACCTTTGATGGAGCGAGCACTCCGGTCGAGCCACTGACACATTAGCTCGATATATGGAGAGATTGATTGCATTAGAGATGACTTGGTGCGAATATGCGCTTGTGGCCTTACAGACTAAAGGCCAAGCAGATATTTGGTGGGAGGGGGTTCTTTCAGCTAGGGCCCCAGTTCTTGGACCAGTCACTTGGGAGGATTTCTTGGGACAATTCCGAGCTAAGTTCTATCCTGATTCCTTCCTTGAGAAAATGGAGAATTCTTTGTTGACCTTTGTTCAGGGAAAGTCATGCAGAAGCGGATTATGAGGCCGGATTCAACAATCTAGTCGGCGCCACGGTGTGGTAGTAATGATCGTGAGAAGGCGAAGAGGTTCGGAGGGACTTAACCCTGAGCACCGCCATGTCCTAGGGGCGAGCGGCTTGCTTGACTTCAACTCTGTGGTCGATCAGGCCAAGGGTATGGAGTTGGAGAGGGAGCTCACTAGAGAGAGGCAGACCTCTAGTGGCTTTACACCGTCTGGTGGTTCTGGTAGTGGTCAGAAGAGGAGCTTTAGTGGTGGGGGTGGGTCTTCTCAGAGACTTGCTTCCAAGAAGTTTCAGGGAGGCCATCGTCCTCAGTCTTCGGCGCGGTTTGGCCATCGAGGCGATTTGTTTCTTGGCCATATGATTCTTCACCAGCAAGCATTGCGTCCGGTCCCAGGGCAGGGCATGATTTGCTTCAAGTGCGGTGAGGGTCACCGTGCTTCTGAGTGCTCTTTCACCGGACCTTGTCGTCACTGTGGCCTATCCGGCCACAAGATGTCAGTGTGCAAGAAGAATCCAGCGAGTATCATTAAGTGGGAGTCAGTCCCTATGGCATCTTCTTCCAGTGCTCCACGGGGTTGGCTCAGACTACATTGCTGTTCTGCACCTCAGTACCCTCCAGGGTGGGTTCCTCCTGCAGCGTTTGCTCTTGCACCCCCTGCAGGGTTTTACTGGACCCCTGTACCGTCTGCACCGCCTTCATTCTCTACACCTGCGACAGTCCCTGTTTACTCTTCGCAGAGTGTTGGTGCGTCTTCTGCTCCAACACCACTAGGAGTCTACGACATGCCTACACCTGAGACTGTGGGTCGTCCTGACGTGGTGACAGGTACCTTGCTAGTCGATTCCCACGAGGCTTTCGTTCTTTTCGATTCAGGGGCTACTTATTCTTTTGTGTCTCTTGAGTTTGCTAGAAGGGCGGGTTTAAGTGTGCAGCTTATTTCTGAATCCGTTGTAGTCAGTTCTCCGGGGGGACTTATTTCTAGCTCTTCAGCATGTCCGAGCTGTTCTATCACTATCGATGATGAGAACTTCACTGCTACTCTTATGGTGATTCCATTGTCACCTTTTGATGTTATCCTTGGTATGGACTGGTTATTCAGTTACCGTGCTAAGATTTGTTGCTTCTGGAAGACCGTGACTTTGCAAGCCCCGTCCGATGAAGAATTGGTGTTTCAGGGCAGTGCGCCGTCTGATTCCCTTTTTTGTCCTAACCAGTTTGTTTCCTAGTCGCCAAACATCAACCATTGGGTTGCTTTGGTCTCTCAGTGCGAAGGCAGATTCTTCCCTGCGCATTGAGGAGATTCCCGTGGTGTGCGAGTATCCTGATGTTTTTCCGGTGGAGCTACCTGGGATGCCTCCGGAACGGAATGTGGAATTCCGGATCGATCTTATTCCGGGAACTCGGCCTATTTCAATGTCTCCGTACCGTTTGGCCCGACCCTTCCAGGAGGAGTTGAAGAAGCAATTGGACGATTTGTTGTCCAAAGGTATGATTCGTGCAGATGTTTAGCCAGTGAGGGCGCTGTTCTATTCACAAAGAAGAAAGATGGCAGTTGGCGTATGTGTGTGGATTATCGAGCTCTTAATCAGGCAACAGTAAAGAATAAATATCCTTTACCCCGCATTGAGGATCTTTTTGATCAGCTGAAGGGAGCTAAAGTGTTCTCCAAGATTGACCTTCACTCGGGTTACAATCAAATTCGAGTTCGGGAGCAAGATATTGAGAAGACGGCTTTCTCTATGAGGTATGGTCATTTCGAGTATAAAGTTATGTCTTTTGGACTAACAAATACTCCTGCAGTTTTCATGGAAGCCATGAATGGTATGCTGCATCGGTATCTTGACGATTTCGTTGTGGTATTCATTGATGATATATTGATCTATTCCAAGACGAAAGAGGATCATGATCGGCATTTGAGGTTGGTTCTTGAGACTTTGAGAGAAAACCAATTTTATGCTAAGATGAAGAAATGTGAGTTCGGATATCCGAAGTTGGGTTTCGGGCCATGTTATTAATCAAGATGGCATCTCGGTTGATCTAGCAAGATCTCAACAAAGGTAGAATGGAAAAGGCCAACCAATGTCAAGGAAGTGAGGAGTTTTACGGGTCTAGCCGGTTACTACTAGGCGATTTGTGGAGGGTTTCTCTATCATTGCAAAACCAATGTCTCGATTGGACGCAGAAGGTGTCAAATTTCATTGGTCGAGATCGTGTGTGCGTGATTTAAATACCTTGAAGGATAAGTTGGTGACCACTCCTATCCTTACTCTTTCTGAGCCTAGGAAGCGTTTTACCATTTATTCAGATGCATCTCGAGTGGGGCTTGGTTGTGTGCTTATGCAGGACGGTAAGGTGATTGCTTATGCCTCGCGACAGTTGAAGGGGCATGAAGAAATTATCCTACTCATGATTTAGAGCTTGCCGCATAGTTCTTGCTCTAAAGATCTGGCGCCATTACTTGTATGGCGAATCTTGTGATATATTCACTGATCACAAGAGCCCGAAGTATATCTTTACCCAAAAAGACTTGAATCTGAGGCGAGAGAAGGTGGTTGGAATTAATAAAGACTATGATCTCACCATTCAAGATCACCACAGCAAAGCAAATGTTGTAGCGGATGCCCTGAGCCGCAAGGCGACACCTCCTACCCTCAGTTGTCTTATTGCTGATTTTGAGCGTATGGATATCTCTTTTTGCTTTGCGGGTACCGCCCAGTCTGAAACCCGTTTGCTTCTTGAGTCAGCCATTCCAGATCGAGTGCGAGAAGCACAATAGCTTGATCAAATGCTCCAGTGGGCAAGGAAGCGTCTTGATGAGGGCAAGCAAGGTCATTTCAGCATAGATGATTCTGGAGCATTGCGATTTAAAGACAGCCTCTGTGTGTCACAGGAGGCTCAAGTAAAGGATGAGATTCTAAGGGAAGCTCATCGTACTCCTTATACCGTACATGTGGTCCGACGGGCCAAACGAGCTCGAGCCAGCCCGGCACAGCACGAATGCCCGACGGGCCATTCCTAGGCTGCCACCCTGGTCCATGGACCGACTCGGCACGACACAAATAGTACATGGGACGGAACGGGTCGTGCCTAGCCGGGCCCATGCTGTATCGGGCCGGGCGGCCCGTTTGGTCAGCCCTGTCCTGGGCGACCATTTTGCTAACCCCAGTTTTGGCTC
Source organism: Phyllostachys edulis (assembly GCA_036346405.1). Taxonomy (NCBI): domain Eukaryota; kingdom Viridiplantae; phylum Streptophyta; class Magnoliopsida; order Poales; family Poaceae; genus Phyllostachys; species Phyllostachys edulis. Next base: position 102,146,546 of record CM070550.1, read on the forward strand.
ACTTCCTGCCAATGTTTTGATGAGGTGGCAGCAGCCTATTGGTGTGGGCCAGAGAATTTATTTCCAGAGGCCCATAGCCCGCACGAAGCCAACTCAACAGCATACATGGCGCGCCGTTCAAAACCCTAAACCCCGCACTAAGCCTCGAGGAATCGCAGCACCGCACGCTTCCGCACCCATGGCGGCGTCCCCGCCCTCTCCCCCTCCCGCCGCGGTCGCAGCCGGAGTTGGCGGCCGGAGCCCGACCCCACAATCGCCGTCTCCCAACCTCACCAACTTCTTTGGTAAGCGCTGTCCCTCTCATTTTGCTACACGCTAATATCGGATTAATAGCTCCGGGGTTATGCTTTTGTATTCCAAACTTCGCATCTCGGGTATTAGCTTCGGCCAAAATCAAATGTTGCGATTTGGGAGACTAGGAGATACAATATGAAACGGAGGGTTCTCACAGTGGGAGGTTGAGGTTTATTGGGCTAATGATTCCGACCTGATTAATGATATGAACCGTCTCTGGTTTGTTTCCTGCAATAGAGGTTTGTTTATGCAATAGGAAGTTTTTTGTGCATCTTTTATTTGTTTGCATTGCATTGGATGGTTATGCAGTAAAAAGCTTTTATGAGCAAACCTTTCTGAGATTTGAACATGTCAATTGATGCTCGTATCTTCTTAGCCCACTCAATGACCCGATAAATAGTTCTTGAGATGGATTATCTATTTTACTATCATAAGATAAAGCTTTAAATCGTGGTTATTTTTCGCCAAAAATTGACTGCACCTTTAACAGCAGAGTATGTGGTAATTAATTTGTATTAGGGTTTTACAGCAGTTGAGCAACATGTGCTTCCAAAAACGTGCAAAAGATTATTAACGAGATAAAACTTATTTTGCAGTTTGGAGGGAATTTGTGTGGGGAGCAATTGCAGGCGCATTTGGAGAAGGCACTATGCATCCAGTTGACACTCTGAAAACAAGGCTTCAGAGTCAGGCTATAATTACAGGGACTAAGGTGCGAGCTCGTTTCCTAATTTTTTTATTCACTTTACATGGGCGTGAACAGTAATGTTTCTTGTTGTAATGCATGATTTTGATACATGGGCGCTTCATCTTTCTTCATATGTTCTGAACAGGCTCAGAAGAATATATTTCAGATGGTCAGGACAGTTTGGATTTCTGATGGTCTGAGAGGTTAGCTCCTGTCTGTTTTTTATTGAACAAAAAAGAGAAAGAACCTGGAGCACTGTAGTATTAGACTATTAGTATCTCAAAACGAATTATAATTACATAGTGCCTGAGCCCTGAGGTTGAGAACCACAAATAAATGAACTTGTCCATGGCATCAGCAGTAATCTTGATAAACTTTAGCACTCTTGACCTATTTTCAGGTTTTTACAGAGGAATTAGTCCAGGTGTTACTGGATCACTCGCTACAGGTGCAACATATTTCGGTGTTATTGAATCAACTAAGACATGGCTGGAGACTACTAATCCTAATCTAAGTGGTCATTGGTCTCACTTTATTGCTGGAGGAATTGGTGAGCAGTTGTTTTCTTATGTCTCTTGTATTTTGCTTTCTGAAAATATTTATGATGCTACCTAAAATTTATACTAGCTAGGATTAGGGTTTAGTAATCTTTATGATTAGGATTTAGAAGCAGAAGCGGATGCTTTTTACATCCTGACTACATGGAATTTGCCATGGGAGATTCTTTGGTATTTCGTGTGCCATGCACAGGCAATGCATGGGGTCTTTATATCTGCACTTGCAAATTTTTCTGGCTGTCCCTTATGTCACTCACACAATACTTTACCGATGCAATTTTGCCTTCTTCATTGGAATACATGGCATCTCAAGAAAATCTTATGCTTCTTCCTTGATGCCACATGTATTTTTTATTGTTCATTCCAGGAGATACACTTGGATCTTTTATCTATGTGCCTTGTGAAGTCATGAAACAACGAATGCAAGTCCAAGGCACCAGAAAATCTTGGGCATCAACTGCTGCAAAAGGAAATATTTCTCAAACTCCTGGGATTCAGATGTATGGGTACTATAATGGAATGTTCCATGCTGGTTGTTCTATATGGAGAGATCATGGTTTGAAGGGACTTTATGCAGGGTATTGGCACTTACTGCTTGTTGCTAGCATGCCTATCATTATTAATAGCGCCTTCTTCTGTTTTTGATAGAGGAAAACATAAAGTTTTTGGCCCAGCAAAAGAAAAACATAATTTTTTTTTTCAAGGAAGAAGCCTGTTGATTCAATAATTTCCTCCAGTCTAAAATCACATCCAAGATCCAAGGATGTATGCTAGCATACAATTTTTGCTTGAATGTTGCGATACGAGTAGCTCTGCTTAACTCTGTTCTTGCTGCAATCTTCAGGGCTTATCTATTTTGACCATGGAAAAACTGTTATCATAAGAAATTTGTGTTTATGTGCACATTTCTGGATGCATGAATGTACGGTTATTGATGGAACAAACCTGATTTTGTCAATTTGTTTGTAGAAAAAACTGATTCTATTCCTCACATGATGATAGTCTAGTTGTGACATGTTTCAGTTTTGTTTCAACTTTCAACCAACGCGATCTTTTCTTTCTCGCAGATATTGGTCTACGCTTGCCAGGGATGTCCCTTTTGCTGGTCTAATGGTAAGTGAGAATTCACCTTATGCTTTTTTCATTGTTCTAGTAATTTTAGTAAACTTGTTCACTTCTCAGAAGCAATGCTAGTGGTTTGAAGTTTGGCTGACCTATAAGCAGTAGGTATGGCTAGATTTTGGCCATTCAGTCACATGGCAGTCTGATAGTCATCCACCACCAAAAACCGTTTAGGGTAATATGCTTTTAAAATTTGGGCAGGTCCCATCTCAATCATTGCGATTGATTGCAAGTGTCGTGATACGTAACTGCGATTTGCTAGAGGGTCATCTTCAGTAGCATATGACTACTAGCATTAGGAGATGAACCAAACCTTTAAGCGCCTGTAGCCGTTCTAGCCTCTATGCATAATTATTACAGGTGACTCCAATTCTTGTAGATATCAGTTTCGTCTGACAGTCTCATGTCATTGCCGGATCTGCATCTTTAAGTTTTTTTTTCACTCTAAGCTTACTTGCATGCTGCAGTTATGAGCGTGATCTTTGTCATCTCCAGGTCACTTTCTATGAAGCAATGAAAGAATTGACCGAGTATGGGAAGAGGAAGTATTGGCCAGACAGTGATTTGCATGTCAGCAACTCCTTTGAAGGGCTTCTTCTAGGAGGATTGGCAGGCGGTAGGTCTGGTCTAGTATATTAATGAATCATATGCTGGTTATCATATTACTTGAGAATCTGAAAGTGTATAGCCTCTGGATATATTACTCTTTTCCAATGGTTTTTGCAGGTTTTAGTGCATACTTGACAACCCCCTTGGATGTGATCAAGACAAGACTGCAAGTACAAGGATCAACATCTAGGTACATGGCAAATCTGATTCTGTGATTGATGCATACCCCACTTTTTTTGTCTGGCCAGTTTGACATTTCTGAGATGGACATTGATATTTTCTTCCCATCTCTATTGTAACTGCGAAAATCAATCATATTCTCTCCTGACTGTTGCATACAACATTTTGGCCATTTGATGGATAATACATTATTTGTGGCCTAAGCTACTAAATTCCTCTGTTATGTAATCAGGTACAATGGGTGGCTGGATGCTATTACAAAGACATGGACTTCTGAGGGAGTGAATGGCTTGTTCAAGGGAAGCGTTCCTAGAATAATATGGTACATACCTGCATCTGCATTCACGTTCATGGCAGTGGAATTCCTTAGGGATCATTTCAACAAAAAGATTGATACAGATGCCCGTAAACTGACCAGCCTGTCAATGGATACAAGATCAGAAGTTGACGAAGCGGCTTAAAGTTCTTTTTTTCTACGTAAAAGGCCTGATGTTTCCGGTCCGGTAGAATTGACCCAGAGGGATTTTTGGTTTCTGCGGCAACTAAGTTCATTTCACCGATGATGTAAATGTGGAAATGTATCTCCAGCAATGCGAACATTTGTACGTTGAAGAAAGAAAGAAACTGGCAATTCTTCGTTTAGTAAGAAATTTTTGGAGTTAGAAATCAGGATTCTTCTTAAGCCCATGCTTGGAGCTAGCTGCTGTATCAATTCCATTGGTACCTCCTACCATTTTATTTTTCTAAATGCAATTATAATATAGTTGTTCTGCGAAGACATAGGTCGGAGCCATCGGGCTTCCGAATCTCTTATGCAAAAGCTCATTATTCACGCGTGTCAGTTTAAAACCTTTTTCTGGGACACTGATTGGGTGTGGTTGGTGTTGAGGAACCGTCGTTGGCGAGTTTAGTCTGAATGACCATCGCGTAGACAAGTATAGAATTACATCAAACAATGCAAGAATAAATAGTAGATTAAACACACAGAGAGACAAAGGTGTAGGAGGTGCTAGTCATTGTAAAAGACTGATCGCTTGACGAAGGAATAAAGAAGAAGAATATCCTCTACACCTTTGTCTTTATGTGTGTTCAATCTACGATTTGTTTTTGCATTGTTTGATGTGATTATATGTTTGTCTACGAGGTGATCGTTCGGACTGGACTCACCAGTGACAGTTCCTCAACACGTTATCAGCATGATCGACTCTGGCTTACCTCTAGGCCTACTCTACTCGGATCAAAAGGTAACCGTCGTAGCACGGCGCTTGTAGATTGAATTGTATCTTCTAGATCGCTTTCAATTCCGCAATTGTTGCTTTCTAAATTATTTTCTACGACGCAAATTCACTCTAATCTATCGCGAGCCGACTTGAAGTCGCCAGCCATGCTGATCGGTAGATCGCATGAAAGAAGATGTTGATTACACTGTAGATCGATGCATGAACAATGAACAGTAAACTATAGATTGTTGCATGAACAGTAAAGAAGGAAAAAATGGCCGACGCAGCCTCGTACGGCCGCGTCGCCACCGGTCGACATGCCGCCAAGACGCTGTTACTCACAGCGTGCCTCCCGTGACGCTGCACCATGCCCCGCGACGGCTCCGCGTCGTCCGCCGACCTTGCCCGCCAGATTGGCTCCAAGACGAAGAAGCGCCACCGCCCCACATTGACCGGCTCGCCTCAGCCGAAGCGCTTCGTCGCCTCCGCCTCGCAAAGACATCGCCCACCTCGGCCACAACGTCTGGCTCCGACCGCTTGCCGCACTCTCCACACCTTGTTGCACGACCGCCGCACCATCTCAACGCCGAGCGATACGCGCTGCCCCGCACGGAACGTCGCACCGCTGGCAAAGACGGCTAGCCACGCCGGCCGCCGCCAGACGCTACTGGTCGCACCTTATGCCCGCCACCACCGGCCAACAAGACGCAGCTGTCGCGCCAGAGTCCGCTTCGCTGTTGGCGCTGAACGCACAGGCTGCCTCCTCATGGCGCCCATGGAGTCGCTGCCACTTGGGGAACATGGGTAGGGGAAACCCTACCCCCACCATGTGCCGCCTTTAACCAGGCCAAATTGGGCCGAATGGGCCCGACCCAATAGAAAAACCGGGGAAGGAAAAAGTGTCCGGCCGAAAAAGAAAAAAAATCCCGAAAATTTGTAAGAAGACCCTCGGAGTTCTGGAAATTACGAGGAAATTTCACGGATAAGAAAATTTTGCGACCCCCCCCGGCGAAAATTGGAAAATTGCCTGAAAAATTTCTCAGAATTGAAATTGAGCGGTTTAGCCCCTGAAAATTGCAGAATCCACCGAAAATTCATATTCCAGCAGAAAAGAGCATCGGGAATTCAAATTTTGAATCTTTTCGAGCATTTGAAGCATGTTTAACTTTGTTATTATTATTTCTATGCAATTTATATATATTTTATTTACCGTTTTGATTATCTGTGATTGTCTATATTACTTTTAATCACCGAAAATAACAGTAAATCATGAAAAATGCATAGAAAAATACGGGATCACGAACCAGGAGTTCGAAGAGCATTATGAGAATTTTGCAACCATTTTATGTAAATTACCAGCAGTAATCTTATGAACTCTTTGCATGAATATGAAGATAACTGGCATCACGAACCAGGAGTTCGAAGAACTGACCCAGCATGGCCAGAATTTGTACCAGTCTTCAACTCTGTGGTAAGGTAATCATGGATGAGCAGAAGTTTGAGAAGTCTCTCTCTACCTTTCACCCGAATGTAGTGCAATCCACACACAACTATCGTCAAGACGGCTACAAAGAGTATGCCGAATTAATTGACATCATGCAAGTTGCGGAAGCTCAAGATGATATTCTAAGGAAGAACTACATCTCGCAGCCGCCTAATAGCAATGTTGGCCATGAAGCCAATGCTAGCAGCTACAAGGTGAAGAAACCTCTCACCAAAGAGAGGGGCAAGAAGGGTAAGGTCGTGGGTCGCAACACGTTATTAATGCTTTCTAATCTACGAAGAAGGGCAAAGGACAGCATGAGGCACACCTCGCCATTGCAGGCACAGAGGATCCACAGCCATTAGTTGCACTCATGGATGTGAATAGCCCAGTAGCAGCCCCCATCACCCCTTCTTTGGACATCGTAGCGGCCGCAACCGTAGTTGCCCAAGAGGAGAAGATCGCCATGGAGTAGATTCAGGTAGAAGTTTCTACATACTTCGCTGATTCGATCTAGTGCACGCATTGCGCTTAGATTTTTTTACAGCCACTTGTAGTTTGTGATTGTGATGGAACTTTGAATAAGGGTTAATTCTTTATTTGCCATTGGAAGTTGACCGGCTCCCCAAAATGCCATCGCTAAATTGCTTATCCCTTTTTTGCCACTTGTTCTCAACTTCTCTCCTTTTTTTTGCCATACCCGTGAACTTGGCCGTGAAAAGACGATTTTGCTCCTAAGTGCATTATTTAGAGCTGAGATCTTTAGGGAATTATTTGATATAGTAATATAGTTCCAAAAATTATAACATTTTTAGGGGAAGTTTCTAACATAGTGTAGATTATTGTGTAATTTTTATAGGGTTTTAGTTGCAACATGTTTTTCTCTAAAAATCTTTCAATTTTTGGTTTTATGCATTTTTATGATTCTATTTGAGAAAAGTTGGTAAAACATGTTTTAAATAATTCCCATTTTGTTGACAGTATCATTACATCAATTTTGGATTTTAAAACACATTTTTACCAACTTTTCTCAAATAGAATAATAAAAATGCATAAAACCAAAAATTGAAAGATTTTTAGAGATCAACATGTTGAAAATAAAACCCTATACAAATTACAAAATAATCTACACTATGTTAAGAACTTTCTCTAAAAATTTCATAATTTTTGGAACTATATTACTATGTCAAATAATTCTCTAAAGATCTCAGCCATAAATAATTCACTTAGGGGCAAAATCGTCTTTTCGCGGCCAAGTCAACGGCCAAGTTCACGATCAACTGACGGGAGTGGCAAAAAAGGAACAAAAGTTGAGAAAGAGTGGCAAAAAATGGATGAGCAATTTAGCGATGACATTTTGGGGAGCCGGTCAACTTCCAATGGCAAATAAGAAATTAACCCTTTGAATAATGGTTGTAACCTTTAGGAGAGCAACGCATTAAATTCTCATGATGAGTCTTGTAAGGCTTATTTTCCTGTATTTATAATAGCAAGCTATGTTATGATATTTGAAGTATTAGAACGAGTGTGGCGCCCTATAGAGGAAGTGTGCTTAGCGGGTAACGGCACAACGAATACCACCTTGAGAGAGACGATTTTTTTTCAGTCGACTAGCAAGAATGCTAGTAGTCTTACGAGAATCGCAGGTAGCGATACTTGTATAATAGGCTTAGGAAGTGCCACAATTATACTCCTGATGGGCACAACTTTAGTCATTAAAGAAGCCTTGTTGTACCCAGAATCGACTAGAACTCTCAAGGATATTCGCGCTAACGGTTTCCACGTACAGACTGAAGAAGAGTATGGTAAGGAATACCTGCTCATTATAAAATGCGAAGAAAGTGGAAAAGGGTATTATAACGACTTCCTTCATATGAAACTGGGCTATAATACACTAATAGTAAGACACCTGCAGCCTATACTGTCCTGAAAAACTTTATTTAGAAGCTCTAAACTTTTCTGTCTCTAGCATAATAGATTAGACCACTCAGGTCTTATGATGATGAGAAATATAATTAACAATTCACAGAGACATAATATTGATGCAAAGAATTTTCTGAATCAAGAAGATTTTGTGTGCCCCGCATGTGCCACCGGGAAATTAATTACTATACCTTCTGCTTTGAAAGTGAAGGATAAAGTCCCTACATTTCTGGACCATATCTAGGGAGACTTTTGTGGTCCTATACAACCCTTGTCAGGGCCATTTAGGTATTATATGGTGCTCGTCGATGCTTCCCTGAAATGGTCACACATATATTTATTGTCTACGAGAAACTATGCTTTTGCAAAGCTAATCTCGTAGATAATTAAAATTAAAAAATAATTTTCCAGATCATCATATGAAGTCCATCAGAATGGACAACGCCGAAGAATTTACTACAAATGCATTTGATGATTATTGCATGGAAATGGGAATTAAAGTTGAGCATTGATTAGCAAATTTTTGCTGAATTATAATTTACCAACTACATGTTGGGGCACGTAGTCCTACACGTAGCAACTCTCATCAAATTTAGACTGTCGGCATATAACATCCATTCACCTATGCAACTAGCGCAAGGGTCAATACCAAAAATTTCTCATCTTTGCAGATTTGGTTGCAAGGTTTATGTACCTATATCACCAACGTAGTGAGCTGCAATGGGCCCTCTCTGAAAGTATGGGATATACATTGGTTATGAGACAACATCCATAATCAGGTATTGAGACCATATGACTGGAGATTTGTATACTGCCCGATTCGCTGATAGTATATTAGATGATGATAATTTTCCGTCATTAGGGGGAGGAAATCAACCCTTTGATGAAAAATATCGGGAAATAACGTGGCAAGCCACGGGAATCCATGTGCATGACCCGCGCACTAGAAGACAAGAGAAGTCCAGAAGATAACTGAAGTCCAGAAGATAATTGAAGTCCAGAAGATAATTGATTTGCAAGCATTAACGAATCAACTGCCTAACCAGTTTAGTGATTTAAAGAGCGTGACCAAGTCACATGTGTTTGCACGCAATGCATTGGAGAGGGTTGAAATACCGATAAAGGTATCCTTAATCCCGTCCTAAGGCCTTAGTAAAGGATGAAAACTCTGGCACCTCGAATCCCAAGTAACCGGGGACGCTTGGTGGAAAAGGATAAGAAGGACTTAACACAACGATCACCGAAGTTCCCCAGAACCAGAATGAGAGCTAGTTGAGACCTAACACCAGTATGGAACCTTCAGGAAAGACATACCAGATTTGAACATTCCCACGAAGGGAGATATCAGCATGGATGTGTGCGCACACATCTGAGCTGAAAAACTAAAGGGACTTGCCCCCGTAATTGGAAGCAGCGGTGGGCAAGTAGAAGCATTAGAAGAATCACCCAATGAAGAAATAGCTATAAACTTGGTGACCATGGGATAATCTATGAATAAGACAACAGCCAATGTCGACATTTACTTTGTAAATAAAATTACCACAATCATCGATCTTGATCCAGAGCCTACATCGCTCGCTGAATATAAGAAAAGATCAGATTGAGAAGATTGAAAGAAGGCAATAGAAACTGAATTATTATCTCTGAATAAAAGAGAGGTGTTTGAGCCTGTAAGCTGCACGCCTTCCCATGTGCACCCCGTAGGGCATAAGTGAATATTTGTTTGAAAGAGAAATGAAAATAAGTAAGCTCGTTGCACATGGTGTCACTCAATATCCAAGAGTTGATTATGAAGAAACCTATTCTCTGGTCATGGGCGGAACTACCCTTTAGATATTGTGAGAACTCACAGAATTAACTTAAACTAATTAGCAGTAATCGGTAATTAGCGGTAATTAAAATTCTCTAAAATCCGGAACAAAGTGTAATTTCAGAGTTGGTATTAAGCGTGTGATTGTTACAACCTTGAAAGCATTACATCAATCCAATCGCAAAATAGAAGTAATACATTGCGAACCCATTGCTTGTTCCAAAATGTATTTTACAATCAACTGCATTGTTCATAACAACAATTAATTAAAACATAATCCATTTCTTGCATTCGTGTAGCAGCAGCCATCCTTGGCACCTTGTCCCTTGAGTGCCAGTCCATAGAGCCATCTCGCGATCTATTTCCATCGCTCGTTAGAAAAATCAGAAAAGCGGTTAGCAAGCTGAGTTGAAAGTAGTAGTTATGAGCAGTAGAATTTAAGAAGTGGCCGTCAGATTTCCCAAAGTCCAGTAGGATTCCCAGACCAACTAGAGTTAGTCGGCACCTTTCACTTTCGTGGGTATCATCTTTCGACATCATTAAAGCCCAACACCCACTATTTGCAATTGCGGCACCCGCAATATAATCCCACAATGTGCGGCCCATTAAACCTCGCCCTCAGCCAAAGCATCACCGAGTGCATCAAAAACCAGCTTCATCATCACATTAGCAGCCCAGCCAACATCCAAAGACCTCCTACATCCGCAGGTATAATAACCAAACCACTCTTTTGGACCAAAAGGCCCTTGAGCTCACAGTGCAAAGGAGAAGGTTAGGGAGGAGAACAAGGGCTAAATGGTCATGTTCGGTAGAGGATAATGCCCAGCCGAGAGCATAAAAAGGGAGCAAGCAGCCACCCAAAGCCTCACAATGCCCATCTTTCTTTCCACAGCCAAAAGGAAGCCACAACAAGTCACAAGCCAGCATCCCAAATCCATTCTTCCTTTCAACCAAGAACAAGAGCTCAAGAACACTGCCACCTGAGCCAAGCCATACACAAAAAAAGGCAAGCAAGGCCAAACCAAGCAAGCAAACCAACACCTCTCCATTTCATCCCCAACCAGCACAGCCATTCCCTCCTCCCACTCCCCTCACCCGAAGGCAATCAGCAAGGAAGGCAAGGAGTCCAGGAGGAAGGGAGCCAGGAACAAGGGCGAGCCGGAGAGCAAGGGCAGCAGCGGCGACGACTTCGAACCATCGACGACCACTGGAACCCCACGCCAACCGGCAAGACAGGAAGGACCAGAAGAGCAAGAGGGGAGCACCGGCGAGACCAGCACTGCCACCCTCAACCCAAAAATCAGCAAAGCCCAAATAGAGGTAACCCTTCCATGCCCTCCTTGTTCTCGCTGCCCAAGCCACACCCACCACCCTAGAACCCTCTTCATCCATTCCCTCACAAAGCATTCACAATATCTTCGTGCATCGCAGAGCAAGGGGAAGGGCTGGGTTAGAGAGGAAGGAGGAGGGGGTTGAGCCTTATCCATACCACTAGAACCTGGGCCAGGCAAGGCCGACAGCGTGACGACCGTAGTTTGAGCCACGCGCCAAGGGCGAAGCGGCACGGGGTCGGGTCAAGAAAGTGAGCCGGGCCGGCCAAGATAAACAGAGGCGCGGCTGCCCCTGTGACGCCGAGAGGAGGTCGGACCGGCCGAGCCGAGAGGTGGCGGCGCAGTTCGCCGGCAGAGAAGCAAAGCGCCGATGGTGGCGCCACGGCACGGCCGGCCGGCAAGGGGAGGCGACGCGGGCCAGAAGCGAGCCGACCGGGCGAGTAGGGCGGCGCAGAGGAGGAGCTTGGGGCGGAAGAGTTGTGGGCGTGGCGGCCGGGAGGAGGCGACGAGCTAAGCTCGGAGGACGCAGCGTCGTGGGAAGCGGCAAGACGGGTGCATGTCGAGGCGACGAGAGGCGGCGCAAGCCAAGCCGCGGGAGGTAGGAGGAGCCGGGAGACCGCGGTGGCGCTGAGGCGGTGAGCCGAGCGATCGTGGAGGCGCTGGCGCAGGCTGGCCAGGAGGCGCTGGGCCATGGCTTGAGGCGGCGGCTAAAGCATTCGCGGGCTGGGATCTTGCGAGAGAGGCGGCAGAAGCGGTGGTGCCGGATGGAGGCGCGGGCCGTGGCGGCGGGACCCGACTCATTTAGAGCTCAGAATGACTATGGGTAAAGTGGTACAAGCCTGCGCAGTGCTACATCAAATCATGAATTCATGCCAGTCTCCTGGATTGGAGTCTACGGGAACCGTCAGGGGTCTATCTTCTCTCCAAGTAATCAAGTAGTCTTTTCAGAATTAAAATTGCAACCTAAATTTTGAAAACTATTTTTAGAATAAGAGAAGAGGTAGGAATTTTGATAAGGACTTGGGGTAGAGGCATCAGGTGCATTTTTGCTATTAATGCTTGCTGAGTACATTTGTGTACTCAACCTTGTTAGTATTCTCCTTTGTAGATCCTAGTCCGGCTGGGAACTATCCCGAGTGGGACGACGGATATACAGGTACTGGAGCAATCACAGGAGGAGAAGGCACCGACTACGAGGACCAAGGCGAGATGGGCGCAATATTTGACACGTGGGACGAATAGGCGGCCGATACTCCAGGGCAGGCGAGAGAAGCGGAGAAGTCCCCTTTTGGTAGTTGTATATTACTTGTATTAAAAACCTTAGCCTTACGTGGCTATTACTGGAATAATGTCGTATAATTTCTATCTTATTGTTCTGCTGCGTAACCCTAGTAAAGGCTTACTATTCGTTGGAGCAGTGTTTTACCGAGCAAACGAATAGTAATCCATATGCCTAAGTGTGATTACCCTTGGGGTAATGACATGGGGCGTCACAGATATTTAATCCCAATAGTAGTAAACTTGAATTTAGAAATAAAATTGATGAATGTGGTAACTGCATACCATATGAAAATTTGGATTCGGACATTTATATGAAGGTACCTGAATATATCCATGTCTCGAACCAAGACAGAGCAACTAGAAATCTGTACAGTGTGAAACTCAGAAAGTCACTGTACGGACTTAAGCAATCAGACATGATGTGGTACAATCACTTGAAGCTACTTTCTATGCAAGAAAGGCTACATGAACAATGAGAATTATCCCTGTGTATTTATACGATGATCCCATGATAGATTTTGTATAATCTCAGTGTATGAAGGTGATCTGAATATCATCGGAACCTTAGAAAAAATTAAGGAAGCAAGCTCTTACCTGGAGTCAGCGTTCGAAATGAAAGATTTGGGTAAAACCAAATATTGCCTAGGCTTACAATTTAAGTATGCCCCCGAAGGGTTTTTAGTGTATCAGTCAACCTACACTCAAAAGGTGCTAGAAAGGTTCGACTTTGAAAAGGCACACATTTCGAAAGTGCCAATGGTCGAAAGATTCTTGCAGCAAGACAAGGATTCGTACAGACCTATAAAAGAGGGGGAGGAAGTCTTGGGACCGGAATTCCCGTACTTAAGTGCAGTAGGAGCACTCATGTATTTAACAAACTGTACTAGACTGGACATCACATTTGCCGTAAACGTACTAGCAAGCTATAATATAGAACCTACCAAAAGACATTGGCAGGGGATAAATGACATCTTCCGATACCTCCAAGGAAGCAAAGACCTTGGTCTGTTCTACAGAAAGAACCAAGACCTATCTATGAATGGCTATGCAGGTGCCGGTACCTGTCGGACCCGCATACAGCCAAGTCGCAAACATGCAATTTCATGAAAATCATCTAAGCAATATCTTGTATCGACTTCGACGAACCACTCAGAAATAATAGCATTGTACGAGGCCTCACGAGAATGTGCTTGGCTTCGGTGGATGATTCACCACATCCAGCAGTCATGTGAATTGAATACCGCGCAAACCCCCACTATTATCTATAAAGATAATGCAGCTTGTGTTGTATAAGTGCAGATGAGTTATGTGAAGAGTCAACTCATAAAGCATATCAACCCCAAGTTCTTCTATGCTCATGAATTGCAAAAGATAGACGAAATTAAAGTACTGCATACTAAGTTATGTGAAAATCTTGCAGATTTATTCACTAAGTCACTTCCAGCATCTAGCTTTGAAAGGTGCATACGTGGAATTGGAATGATGAGACAAAGTCGAAAGTTGTTCCAAACAGGAGGTTTTTCGCAACCACTTTTCTCTGAAGCGACTTCGTGTTACAACGCGCGGAAGCCGCCCGCGGTGAGCTTCCGCGGCTTCTCGCAGTCTCCGTTCTGAAATTACCCCCGAAGTTCAGGGGTAATTACCCGCCGCATGCCACTCCATAAAACCCCGCTAGCCCCACCCCCCGAACGCCCACTCGCCTCCTGCCTCCCTCCTCCTCTCTCCCGTGCTCCTCTCTCCCAAACTGCCGCCCTGGCCCACCCCCGTCCTCCTCCTCCCCTGAGCGGCGCCGCCCCGCTCCCCTTCTCCTCCTCCTCCTTCCTCGAGTGGCCCCGTCCTGCCCCTTTCTTATCCTCCTCCCCAAGCGGCGCCGCCTTGCCCCCCTTCCCCTCCTCCCGAGCCGCCGCCTCCTCCTCCCCCTGCGAGCCGTGGCGTTGCCTAGATCCGGATCCGGATCTCGCCTGCCTCCCCGCCGCCCTCCTCCCGGCCAAGCCGATCGCCTTCCAAACCCTAATCGCCATGGCCTGCTTTTTTCTTCTTATTTTTTCTAGTTGTAAATTTAGTGTTCTGTAATGATTAATTAATTATTTGCTATATTAATTATTCTCTGTAATGATTGTTTTTAATTATTAACTATTGTAATAATTATGTATGTACTAATTGTTTATCTTAATAATTATTTATTGAAAATATTTATTCATTGTAATAATGGTTTTAATAATTATTCACTGTGGTGTTAATTGCAGTATATTTCGTTTTTGCGGTATATTGTCATTTATTGCGGTATATTACGATTAATTGCGTTAGTCATCGTTAATAATCGTCCATTAGGCATCTCCTTGTATGACTGCAAATTGTGCTGATCATTTCTGACAGAAAATTGTGTTGAATCTGTTACACACTGTTTTTTTTTTGTTATTTCATTTAGGAAGGAAACACACACAAAAAAAGGGAAAAAATAACATACCAGAAATATCTGAAGTAAGCTATGCAATATGTGGTTGGTTGCATGAATTCCGTATGGAATTTTCAGTCGATTCTGTCAGTTTAAAATAGCAAGAGATTCAAACAAGACAATAACTTGAATTTAGCTGGCTAATTGTAATCCTAACCTCCTGCTGGGTTGTGGTCCCACTAGAATTTAATTCCATGATAAATATAAAAAGAACAAAATGTTTATGTCTTGGTTATACCAAATTACCGACTCGTCCCCCCCACTTTGTACTTAATTTCGTTAAGGCTCCTGTTGTTTCAGATAATATAGTTAAATGGCACCATTGTGGATTTGAAAGAACTCTTCAATTTACAAACTTTGCTTGTTTTGTTTGTGGCAACTCAGCAAATTACAAGGCAGTGCGGTCACTTTCACTCACCACACTAAACTATGAGAGAAGTTCCATCTTGCTGCAGTATTTTATGGAAGATGGTGAAGGTGAGTGTACCAAGGATCAAAAACCCGGAACCAGTAGGAAAACCGGTCGGCGGCCGGTAACGGTAATCGGCTGGTTACAAAAAAAAAAGGGAAAAAACCCGGATGAAGTTCGAAAACTGAATTTTGAATTGAGGATTTTGAAAACCGGTTACCGCCCAAAAACCGAAAAACCCGGTCAAAAAACCGAAAAAATAGAGATAACCGGTTGCGGGTAATTAGCAATTGGAATAATGCAAATATTAATTAGAAAATGTTTAACGAAGTAACAATCTTCCAAGTGTTTAACGAAGGTACATATTTTTTCATCTTTTGAGGAGCGAGCGTAGCTCACTTGGTCTGCTCGTAGGTGGGCGAGCGACTGGTCTAGGGTTTGACCCTAGGGCCTCACCAATAAATTCGAATTTTGATAGAAATAGTACAGGCACTCGCAGGTACTTTCAATGGTCACAGCTTCGTGAGGTCTGCGCGATCTCCGCTCTAGTTGCGTGTGTTAAGGACGTATGTGTGTGAGGGTGTGTGTGGGTGTGCGTGTGGTGTGTGTTTGTATCCGGCGTATACTCTCTCTAAAAAAAGTAGTAATTGGAAAAAGCAGAGAAAAACTTGCTAGCTTCACTCTCTGGGGCAGCAAACCAAGTGGAAAAAACAGAGAAAACCAAGTCGCAACAAGGGGGGATGTAGGCATCCAATGTGTTTTCCACGTCCAAAAAAACCGATCGGAGCTTACTCATATAATAATTCAACCATATTTAGCTCATAATCTAGCACAAAAAAGGCCTAAACCAATATAGGAAGTTCATTATGCAGTCATAAATTCAAATTTGAATATGAAAATTTCCGTCCGGTACTGTTCATATGGTCCCCACCGGGTTTTCCGGTAACCTGCGGTTACCGTAATTGCCAGTAACCGCCGGGATTTTGATCTTGAGTGTACCCTTTTCTTTTTCCTGGTTTCACGAAATCCATCCTCTTGTGCCTTGTGGTCACTGTCTGTAACCATGCAGGATCAGTTAGGAGCTAATAAACATAGCTGGGTTAAGTTTGTGCTTAGCGGGCCATTACTAGTCTCCTAACAAAACATATTGCACGTTACGAATCTTAGTTAAATATGTCTTCAAGTATGGTGTATGCTCCAAGTTTGAGGATGTTCCACTTCTTTGGTTTGTCATTTGTCATGTGCACAATTAATTTAGAACTGTCTGTGCCTCCGTGGCATATGAAATTATTGCCTCAAGAATAACTTTTGACTGCTCCATTTGTGTGTATCTGCTAAAATTCCCCAGCAAGAAGTTCCATTATTTAATCATCAAACTTTCTTGGGTGGAATTTTCCTAGTTCTCACACCACAACAGGTTTCCAAGCAAGAGCATATACTTCCATTTTGGTCAAGCTGGCGGAAATTGCTTAGAATTAAACTGCCACATGAGCATGTACACTTAGGTGCTAAAGCCTCAATGCTTACACACTCTGATATGTAAGTTCTAATTTCTGAGCTGTGCTTTTATGTTTTTGCCATTTTCTGGGGATTGAAGAGAGATTTACACGCTGTTTGTCAAATTTAATAGGTTGCAGATTGCAAAAACAAGATCCTACCATAAAAATGGTATGTATGATTCAGTTGTTGGTTAATGTAACAGTATATTAATCGTCGCTGACTTTTCTTTTACCTCTCAAATTTATCCAGCCAACTATTTTTTGCTGGATAAGGAAGGCAGTGTTCACATTTTCATCCACAATCAGGCAGTGGCAACTGATGTATTGAAGTCCTTCATACATGGACTCGTGCTAGTGCATTTGATGCAGAAGAGCAAATCTTGGCACGCGGAGGCTCACAAATGGATGGATGGATGGAAAATATACCACTTTCATCTCAAAGGTAAAGCAGTATACATCCTAAGATGTTCATGTTGTGATTGCCTTGTTAGGGTTGGATTTTAGCACTTTACTAGAGTGAAGTTTAGCCTATTAGTGTTTCTTTGTATTCACATACAAATAGTGGAAGTTCCCTCAAGATTAAAATCTCCAAAACACCATCTCTTTGTGAGATCCTACTTGTAGATCATAATATTGGAAACGGTGAAGACCTTGTACATTGATGGTAGGCTTGTGGAGATGTACTACTCTCTCCCTCTGCTGTAGCTAATGAAAAGGAGTAACACATGCATTTGTCCATTGCATATGGGGAAACAAACTGCGCGCCCAGTGAATCGGATCCATATAGAATTTGAGAATTTCCCTTATGCTATTCTATAATTTTCTTTTAGCTGTGAATCTGTGATGTGCAGGTATCTACTGATTTGGGTGAGAACATGCGTGCGAACTGTTGTGCAATGAAGAACAAACGCTCGCAAATCTCGCCTTTCGTTTCGAGTTCGAATGCGACATGCAGCAGAGCATGCGTGGCAACTT
This sequence comes from Phyllostachys edulis, assembly GCA_036346405.1. Taxonomy (NCBI): domain Eukaryota; kingdom Viridiplantae; phylum Streptophyta; class Magnoliopsida; order Poales; family Poaceae; genus Phyllostachys; species Phyllostachys edulis. The sequence goes on from CM070550.1 coordinate 102,164,382, forward strand.
GTTAATCGCAAGGGATAATAAACTTGTTAAGTATGCGTTAACTTGCCTGTCGATATACGGAGATTTTGTGAAAAATATATTAAATGTTACGTTTCATCGGGCCCATTGGTCCAGGTCCTTCCCTTCATACAAAATAAAGCATCATTCAAGACGACTTGGAAAGTCTCACGTCTCCAAGGACAACACCCAACTGTGTTTCAAGACGCCTCAGACCACATTCTTGAGCTCTGAGGACCCGAGGCAGTAGTCATGGGTTGCCCATCGCAACGGCATATTGTCCCGTGATTATCCAAAGCTGCGTGCATTAAAGTATTGCTTGTTACTGGAACTACTATTTCTCGCCTGAAAATAGAAGGTAACAACACCATTTCTTAGAGCAAGCGATTCCACCAATCAGACTACACACGAACGCAAGGCTGGCGAATCACTGCGTTGGGAAGTCTTGACCGCATACGACACATGTACAGGTACATGTAGTATTCTCACTACGGAGTTGCGGTCCATGCATATCACCTGAAGGTGTTGGCAACGACGACCTTGGTCCTTTGGTGTTTGCCATGGGGCCTGAAGAGGGGGTGCAGTTGCATCTCAACTTATCATTCCATGGCTCTTGGTTGGAGTACAATGCTCCACGATCGACACATTCGTTTAGCGCGATACGCCCATTCACCTTGAGCCTTTTGGTTGTATCTGCAGCAGAAGGCTCGGATGATTCCTGCTGACCTCTCTTTCTGCGATGCTTCTGTTTCTCTGGTACCCCCATTTCTTGAAATTTGTCCACCAAGGGCACAGGTACAGGTCTGCAAACTTCAGTGCAGTTTCTAGGTGTACACTTGGATAAAATACTTGTGTTCTCGTTTGAAGAAGCAGGAGAGAAGCCCAGGATATCTGAAAGCAGCCTGGTCTTTGGAAACTCTCGCTCCTCTGAGCTTTCCTCTACTTCCACTCTTACCTGCACAAGTACAGTGCTCATCTCAGTTAGAACTGAGGTTCAGATGAATATATGATTCGAATGGAAAAGCATGCGAATGTGTCGTGCAAGCGCAAGTGCCCATTGGAAATTTCTAATCTGTCCATAAATAACAAAGCTCTAGAAAGTAGAAAAAAACGATGTATGGCTAAGATTCAGCCTTTAACTGCACACTTTATTAAACTACATATATTTTGCTTATTCTGACATGTGCTGATAACCTGCTGCTCACAGTAACTTACTGAAAAATATAATTAGGTTACTCACAAAAGGCTATATATTTACATTAGTGCACCCATCCGAAAATTAGAGGCATTGGTGTTGCTACATTCAAAAGAAGCAGGCGTCTGTACCAAATTTAAAACAAAGTAACTCCCATGTCATGTACTATGGTGGTTGGTACCCAAAATGTGGTATACTTGCACGTCATTGTTCAATTCATGAAAGAGCAAGTAGAAATATTATGGAGCAGACAAACCTGACCAAATCAAGAACTAGCAAGAGAACATCGCAAGTATGAGAAAGTCTTGAAACATTTTCATCGTGGTTTGAACAAAAATCAGGCAGCGGAGTATGAGTTTCTTATTACTGGCAGTAGCTTATTGCAAAGTCATAAGAACGTGAAAAGGCATTGAACTTAAAATTATGCACATGCAGAGTAATTCATGCACGGTGTGCGCACACAAAATAAAATCGGACTTCCGGCAAGCAAAGTACTGACAACTCACCGAACATAAGACGGCTTATCTATAACACATGACGAGAAGGCAGTGGCTAACATGAGACACTACAATATAGTTCTAAGGAGAAATAAAATAAAGATCATTGGAAAATATGGGATTACTGAAACAAGAAGAATGGGAACAATGTTGTACCTCATGCTTGATTTTGATTTCTTCTACTTTTCCAATTGGTGTTATCTTCTCTGTGGCCTTATAGACTGCAGGCAGCCCAGGCTCTTTTTTCACAGCAAGCAATCTAGTAGATCCAGGAGGAACTTCTGTTTGAACAGGCCTTGTAACATTTAGAGAGAACTTAATGAGGGGCTTCATTTCAGATACAGGAGTGGAAACACCAGCTTCTGCTGCAGCAGAAGCTGCGGTGGGTAGCCGACGATGGGCTTCAGTAAAGCCAGGTGGAGTATCAAGAGGAAATCCTGGAGGAGTGTCTAAAACAAGGCTGGGAGGAGAGTTGATGTATGACTCAGCAGTTTCTCCTGCAGGAAGCCGACGATGGGCTTCAGTAAAGCCAGGAGGGACATCAAGAAGAAATCCTGGAGGAGTGTCCAAAACAAGGCTGGGAGAAGAGTCGATATAAGACTCAGCAGTTTCTCCTGTATGAAGCAGACAATGAGCTTTTGTGAAGCCAGGAGGGACATCAAGAGGAAACCCTGGAGGTGTGTCCAAAACAAGGTCTGAGCTAGCAGGAGCTCTTGCAGCAGATTGACATGGAGAATCTGTAGTCAGAGGAAGCTTTAATAAGAAACCATGTATCAACCAAAGCAAGTGTAGGACCTGCAACAGTGGGATAGCATGATGCACCAGCCAACCAAGAAAAAGTTCTTACCTGCGGAATCAAGACCGCAACATCCGCTAACAGAAGAAACAGCAGGAGCTGCACAGTTGGCCACAGCATTTGAATCAGGAGTTTTGAGCATTGCCAAACATTTGTTGACCCTATCTGTCTCTTTGTCTCCTGTCACATCCAATACCTTGCCAATCTCCTCAGATTTGTCCCTCAGCATCTCTTCGCCTCCTGTTGTATCCAATTTCATGCCAATCTCACATTTGTCACTCTTTGCCTCTTTTCCTTCTGTCAAATCCAAGTTCAAGCCAATCTCTTCAAATCTGTCACAAGAGTCTCCATTTGATAGACTGGCATTGCTGATCACATTATTTGTATGATTGTTGGATCGGTGCTGCTTCTTTCTGAGATGCTTCCGGAAAACACCCCAAAAGTAGAATTTGCCACTTTTCACTGTTACAATATAGTTTTTCAAACATTTCAGAAAACATTCAGAAGGGATTGCCAAGCTTATCAATCATCCAGTTTCCAAAAAGAGAGAAAAATAAAGTTTCAAAAATAACATTTCAAAATAGAGAACTTCACAAAAGATATGCATATCATCTTGTAGAAACCTCGAAGTACAAAAACTTGCCAACCATGGTGGAATTTGTAAATAATTGAGTAATGAAAACAGAACTTTGCAACAATCATGTGAACATACTTTGATAATCTTGTGTAAGCAACTTGGATGAAAATATCAGCAACTCCACAGTGCCAATGTCGGCCCGCAAGCCAATATGTGAAGAAGTATTTTCCAGGAGATGATTGAAATTCCTATTTGGCCTGTAATAAATGATTATAAGCTTATGAGAGAGAGCACACACATCTGGATAAGTGGTAAGAGCACAGGTGCGCACACAGCCACACACTCTATAAACAACGAAAGAGTTTAAAATCCAAAAGCACTTGCATGAAATTATTTGTCCGGAATAAAGTGTTGGACCACTTAGATGGTTACTTGCGGGTAAATGAAATGAGTACTTGCTAATATATGGCAGCTGGCAAGGGTGCAAGTAACTCACAAATCATTACTGATGCTCCTTTAATGTAAGTAGAAGCTATGATGATTAGAGTACATGTACCTTTGAAGAGAGCTTATGAAGCATAGTCCAATATCCTGTCCATCTGGGGGTTTCATCTTGAACATTTTCGGCCACAGCCGAGAAAGAGGTAGAGCCTCTAGCTTTAAGATTTCAGGCATTTGTTTTGAAGCTTCATAAACTTTGATAAAAATTTCAAAAGGGAAACGGGCTTCAAGTCCATCACAAGTATGTGTTAGCTTTCCAATTACTTCAAATTTGCCCCTAAAGAAAGTGGAAACAGATCCAAATGTTAACTGAAAGTAAAGTACACGGACACTAAAATAGCAAAATGCCACAGATTCATCATTGTAGCTTGATTTCAGGGTTAGATAAAAGTTCAGCACTTATGAATTGCAGAAAGAGTTCAACAAACAGAAACAGTAATAACTTGTATTGCACATGAACACTGTTATGATATAGCTTATTGCATAGTTACTTGTTGACATAAAGACAGCTCCGAAAAAACTCTGACAAAAATCTGATGCACAGACTAACTATACTGATAGTTAATTTCATCGCCTAGCAGACAAGGTTCAAGGCTAATAGCACCACTAATATTGGATGACACAAGTGAAATTAAAACAGCGCTCCTTTTTTATCATGCGGTCAGCATCGATAATTTAGGAAGATCAGCTTCTGGTATCTCTGAGTTTTGTACTTGAGCCCAAAACAAACTTTTATTCAATTTGGTGATTACATCTTCAAAATCAATACATTCGATTGGGAAGATAAATTCAGGTCGTGTAATAGGAAAAGTACAGTGCAACAAAACAAATTCCACCTATTCTCAGATGAAAGCTCAGTAGTCAGTACAACCCTTTGCAAAATATTTTAATGCATAAGAAGGATATTACTTACTTCCAGCAGGCTTCTGGTTGGTAATGTTTCTTGTGCAGTTTTGTATGTAAAATTACTGGGGCACCTGTTTCCCAAATACCATTGTTATTACAACAAACCTCTCAGAAGAAAATTTTCAGCAATAAAGATACAAAATATCATCCAGTTATTTGGTGTTCTGTACTTCTGACCTTGCAAATATATGCACTGAACTATAAAACAACTCTATAAAATAGTATTATAAAACATACTGTATAAATCACAAAAAGGCTAAAAAAACTTGTTTTTTTCTGTTTAATTATTCACCTTTTCTGGATCTAATGTAGGGGGAAAAGCAAGCACTACTCTTGGTTCCTTTCACGAGGACTGAAGGGATCCTCAACACAGTTAGTAAACAAAAGGACAAGTCTAAAAACGAAATTCCAAATGATGGAACCAAGTCCAGCAAAACTATGTCTAAGACATGGAGGAGGACTATTTCAGCCATAAAAACTCATTTGAGGGAAAAATAGATCAAACGTTATATCCAAGATAAGAAAAAGGTTATGGATCAAGGTTATTAAGTCGGCAAGTCGACACTACTCTCATAGTGACCGACTTGCCGACTAGTCGACTAGTCGATATCTACTGTTTATAGGAAATGCTTTGATTCCTCCTTACCTCCACCCTAGTCCCTACCTCAGCTGCCCTTGGATCCCACCCCAGTCGGCCCATCAGGAAATAACGGCCCAAGCCCACCACTTCTCCTCTCTCTCTCTCTCTCTCTCCCTTCTCAACCCTATCGCATCTGCCCTCTTCTCGTCTCCCTCCCTCCCCCCGATGCGTCCTCTTCTCATCTCTCTCCCTCCCCCGGCGGCGGCGCATCCTCTCTCCCTCCCCCGGCGGCAGCGCATCCTCTCTCCCTCCCACGGCGCCGGCTTCTCCTCCCCCGGATCAGACGCATCCTCTTCTCCTCCCCCGGATCTGGCGCACGGGGTCTCCTCTGCTCCGCCTCCTGCCGAGATCTGGTTCTCCAACGTCGCACGGGCGACAAGCGACGGCAAGGCGGAGGCGACACCTTGGCCTCTGGCGGCGCCTTAGGGAGCTGCGACGGCAGCTGCGACGAAGGGCGAGGGCGATGGCGACGAAGGCCGGCTGGCGCAAGTCGAGTCGCCAGCTCCAGTCGTTTCTTCGCCGCCGACTTGTCGACTAGTCGACGACTTAATAACCATGTTATGGATGTTAGAAAAACTCCAAGTCGGTTAAGTAATAATGAGCCTAAAATTTCTGTGGCAGTTTCCAAACCATACACGTAACTTGTGTTATTTTTCCTTTTTTGCTTGTATCTTCTTAACCGAGTTTCTACATCTCTTTATAATCAAAGTACAAAGAATCAGAAATGCCAAGCAATGTAATGGTAGTGCAGCATGAGCTAAACAAGGAAGAAGGTTAATCTATTATTTTCTAGGTCTACTAACAAGATCCTGGCCTTCCTGGGCAATCTAATGACAGTCAAGCAAGAGTTTTTTTTTTTTGGAAACAAAGTCCAGCAAGATATTCAGGAAGGCAAAAGCAGACATATTTCAACAAGGTAAAAAGGCTTGCCGTCCTAGGTAAATGAAAGCTGGACAGTTAAGATGAACATCTTGACAAAAAAATTCTTTTGCAATTTTTGAATAAGCATAATTTATCAAACACTAGATTGCAGGGATGCCATCATTCATTTCATTTATTTTAGATAATTAGATGAAAGAATAGAAAAGATTACTACCAGGATCCTCACTGTACCTGAAGATATGTTACAATTAATTGACGCCTCCTGGTTTGTTTGTTTCTCATTACTGATATGGCTCTTGGTGGAAGGAACTGTTTCAAAATCATTAGACAGTTGGACACATTGTGCAGGAGATGTGGACTGCGGGCTTTGTGTTGGAATGGTTGTTTCGCACTGCAGTGAGGACAGGTTGCATTTTCCATCAAACAAATTTAGTCTGGAAGAAGGCCTTGATCTAGTATCTTGATATACCTCAGTGGACCTTTCACTAAGCACAGATGTTGGGCTCAGTAATGTAGGCTTCACAGTTGTTGTTTTTTGCACAATAGGAGCTGCAGCGCTTCTTACACGTTGACATTGAAATGTAGACAAATTGCAGCTTGTAGAAGACAACTTCCCATTGCCAGGTGTGCGGACATGCTTAGAAGAAGGTTCTGACTTTGCACCAAGAGGAAACTCATTTGCATGTGCAGCAAACACATGCACAGAACTAGGAGATATGGGATTTATCACTGCCTCTTTTAGCAAGCCCGCTGGAGAAATTGCACTGCTCTGGACTTGACAGTGTAAAACACTTGAACCGCAACTCCTAACAAATGCTTCTCTACTATCCGTTCTGCTAAGATTCTTAGAAGCAGTAGCATCATTAATCAGAGATGTCCCAGAAGGCTGTGAAAGAACAGCCTTGCAGCTTGGTGATGGACGGACCTTTGGAGAAGCAATTTGTGTAGTAAGGGAACCTGTGATATAGTCCCCAACAAGTGAATACCCATTTTCAGCTGTCTCAAGTGTAATGGGTGAGGCTGGTGGTGTAGGATTTTGATTAAGCGATGTTGATCTCACAAGAGACACTTTGTGTGGACTCGTCGTAGGAGTGACACTTCGTCCGCGATGCCTTTTATGTGATCCAACTGAGCCAACAGCTCTACCATACGGCTTTCCATGTCGTACATAAGTAATGTCTTCTGCGGGAATTAGCTTCACTCTTGCATCAGGTTTTGAATATGTACCGCCGCCGCCGGAAGATCTATGCATCCTGTACTTATGTGAAGAGTTTAACCTTAAAATTCCCTTTGTCTTGAACACCGCATCATTGGCATGATGGAGTTCGTTCTGTCTGAGATGACTCAAAATAGAGACAGAAAAATCACTATCAGTTACAAAACCAATAGGACTTGAAATAACCTATAAGAATCCAGACTTTGTAATGTACAAAAAAGTACATGATATTTAAATGCAATCTAGGCAACAGGAATGGTTTGCTAGTCTGCCAAGAGCCTACACAAACAAAAGATGTACGCATGCCTTAAATAATGCCACAATGCCTAGTTCTGATGTAATAATAACCAATACCTACTTTTATGGGAAACGGTAAGCCATACAAAAGAAGGAAGCTAGTATATCAAGTGTTAATACTCAATACACTTCTGCGTCATCCAAAATATGACTAGTTATACCAGGTGACTTAAACCAACATACTAAAGAAAATTATAAATACATGTGTGGTTCATCTTATCTGAAGAGGCATAATGTTCAGAATCTCATTCTAATGGTGCAATACTGACTACCATAATTAATAATCAGATGTGTATCAATTAGCGTATTGTATAGCAGATTATCAAATATAAGATATCGAGTTATATATTGGATCATATACACCCATATTCCACTCGATCTAATCTCCCATTTGCAGTTTAGTTTTCTTATTAGTCATTCTTTGTCTCATTAGGATCCACAATTCTGCAAGAAGAAACGATATATGTTTAAGGGGTCTAGTGCAAGCCAATAGCTATGTGCAATCACGCAAACACTCACACAAGCCATTGGATGAGAGATGAATGGATTAGATACACTGGATCTTGATAAGGTGGGGCCCACATAAATAATGATCCAATATGTAAGGGGGTTATTAAGAAAGTTATCCAACATGTGACCCTTAAATCCCTGAAAATATGCATCCATCCATCCAACATATGATGGTCAACGTGTAAAGTTTGCAGGATTGCACCTAGCTATTGGTTTGCGCTAGATATGTTCCCTATGCTCAATATTTAATATATGCACAGGTCAATTTAGGTTAAGTTTCTGAAGTTTGGATAAAAATCTAAATAGGCATAAGTTTACCCAAGTAATAGCTAGACATATCAAACTTACAACCTCTACATTGGAGGCACATACACCATACCATTCGGCCATCCAAACCAATATCCTAGACAAAACATGAGAATGGGTACACTGTTCCTTAGAACGATGCTATAAATCCATGTGCATTTCTTTCCCCCAAAAATATATACTACCAATGTACATAGATAAATAAATGAGTAGACCTTCATTAGTGTTATAAATGGGTAAATGGAGAAGTACATCAACACATTAGAATGATGAACAGTTAGGCGGGTTCTAAACAGTCAATTACATGCTACGAGTGCTTCAAGTTACCACAGTATTACGAGTAATTTGAGTACTTTCAGAAAATTGTTGAAAGTTTCAGCACAAAAAGGAAAACAGAAGACATACAGCAAAACAATGAAGCGTTTTCCTTGTGAACATAAGTGCAAAGCAGAATGATTAATGGGAAATCTTCTACAAAATTGACAAGGTAAAATGCACAATACAAACAAACAGGGCTCTTTTATTGACAAATCTAAGCGCAAACTACATAAGCAAAAAGGAACCTACGCATGCTCTGGAGCTTGCTTGCACTGACAGCGGGTCATATTCCCTGAATCACTTCTATCACCACAAGTTGGACAACCTGTATCCTGCAACAGTAAAACAAAACATATGAAGATTAAACAATTTCCTAGGTTTCTGTATAAAAGCGATATGTTCCACAGAAAAAGACCTTCCTTTTCTCACGTGCAAAACCGAAGCACACACTACTGTAAGACCCTCAAGGGCAAGAGACATGTACAAAACCCACACGACGAACAAAAATGCAAAAGGAGGCATCAATCAAGCCCCCTCCATTTCTCATCACAACCCCCCCATAGGAAACCCTAAGCAACCCCGATCGCCGAGAAATTTGGGGGAAAGCAGCGTGCGACGAGAAGGAGAGGGTCGATTACCTGTGCAGCCCTCGGCGTCGCGTCGGGGCGATGAGCGGGCGCCGGCGCCGGCCGGGAGACGGCGGGGCTAGGGTTTCGTGAGTGCCTACCCAATGTCCACGCCGCGTGCGCCATTGGATTCCTCGCGATCGCCACGGAGAGGGAGAGAGAGAGAGGCGAGTGAGGCGGGTTTTGTATTGTTGTTCTGTGTGTTGGTAGCGCACTAGCGCTTAATAAGAGGGAAGGGAAGGAGACGGTTGCGAGCAATCGGAAGGCCTCCTCTTCTTCCCGGGCCCACTCGCAGTTGCTGTTTCGGGAAATTGCCCACCCGCTTTCCGCGCGACGGTCTTGTGGCACGCTGACATGTGGATCTCGCATTTGTGTGTCCAAGCTGTCATTGACGCGCACCCGCTGTGTACGAAACGGCGGATGTGGGGTGTGTCATGTGCGCCATGTTTCCAGTTCGAGGATCGGGCCCCACACACCATCGTGGGCTGGCCTGGTCGCTTTTGCCGGACGAATCCGGACGGCACATGTGGCCATGTGGGTGATCGGACGGCTAGGGGTTATTATAGGCCGCGTGCCACAAAAACTATCTCGCCCGTTTCTGCTGACTGCTGTGCTCAGATATGTTGCACCGGCCGCGTCGTGTTTCTCCGGCTATATGTGGGCCCGTGTTTGGTGGGATCAGGATGTCTTTGGGTGTAGCTTGAAAGTACGTCAGTTCATTGCGAGGGCGTCAGCTTTTGATAACGAATTTGGCCGCTGGGCCCCACTCGTGGAGGTACACTTGGCCTATCGGATGGTTGAACTCGAGGATTCTACGGTGGATATTCAACCGCTCCATGGACGAATAAGACAAAATTGACTTGGCTGTGTGCGAGAACCGACTGACCAAAGGTGTGTATGATTTTTTTCCCTCAATAACCTCGGAGTATGTATAATAGTGTAACGTCAACTGTATATAAAATTTAGGATATTACATGACGTAAATGAGAGAGGGGGCATAGAGAATTGTGTCGTCTCTTATGTAATAGTCGACTGTAATACTAGAAACAAGACATATTATACATGAAAAAGTTGTCTATAGAGATATGTAAAAAGACAATATATTGTAGAAGCTGTCTTTAGTGATATCTATAGATGATATGGAGAGATACTATAGACAACAATTGTCTATATCATTGTACATGCCCTTACTTAAATGTTCTTGATGAGGTTAAATGGTTGTAGTATGTTATTTAATAAAAGTATGCATAGTCATTTTTTATTAACTACTTAGATTTAGCGCCTTTTTAGTCCGTGTATACGATGAGTTGTGGACAAATATAGTGAAACAGACGGTGTAACTAATTACTCCATTTATCAACGTTAGACATACAACTTTTGAAGCGTTGTTGATAATTACTCCCTCTAGTCACAAAAGAACGTTGTTTTGGATATCGACACGGTCTCCAAAGCGTAGCCTTGACCACTAATTTCTATTGTAATAGGTCTATAAAACCTAATAAAATTATACTTTTATGAAATTTCTTTTACAAAACAAATCTATACATACAATTTTCATTTGTTTAATCTAAATATTTAAAAAGATATCGATGTTCAAAGTTTAAAAATTTTGACTGCACGTACCCAAAACGATATCTTTTTATGACTAGAGGGAGTAATATAGAGTGAGGTCTGAATGTTGGTAGTCGTTGAAGGTAGCAACAGGAATGGCACAACGGAAGACAGCACCGCCTCGCCTCTCGACAATCTCTCAATTTTTGACATGAGGGAATATAAAGCAAGGGTCTTTTTTCCATTGTAATCTAGAGGAGCTATTAGCCTAATACAATGCAAAAAACAGCGAGAGTAGCAGCATAAGAAGTCCCCGTCACAACAAGCTCGATTACAAAGAGCCAGCTGAGACCAGATGAAACTCAAGCAGGTATTCTATTTTTCTCGCTTATCAAATGCAGGTGAAATCTGTAATTTTCTTTCTTTCACTCCAACAGTGTCGAAGACAACTGAAGCACATCCAAAAATTATGTAGCAGAAATTAACAAAGCTTAGCCTGCCTTCCTCTTATTTCCTTCTGTGACAGAAACTAGCAGAGATGGCATCAAACGTACTGAGACAATAATGCATAGTGGTACTATATCTAAATATCTACTTCAAAAGGGCAGTTACCAATACTACATACCCTAGTACCACTGTCCAGGTTTGAGTCCTATCTTGTGGAATTTGAGTGACTATTTTTTCTTCTTAATGAAAAGATAGCTAGTTCCTCCTAGATATTCTCGTATATCTTAGTACCTAAGTTATGCAAAGTAAGAATAAGTAAGATTAGGAAATTTGCAAATGAAAATAGACAGAGGCAATAGTACCACACTACCAGACTACCGATTAATACTAGGGATGGCAATGGGGCCGGATTAGGGTTATTTCTTCCCACATGAGGATACTAATATGTAAATACAATTCTCTATCGGGTGAAGCGGGGTAGGGGCCGTTCCCCTACTCTCCATCCCCGCTACTCGCATAGGCCCCGATAACCCTATGACATGTGGGCCACTAGTCCACTACCACACTATTTAAATCTTTAAATGTTTGCTTGCTTATTTGCTTAGGAGTTGGGACACCATCTTTAAGCATATTGTTGGAATTCTTCATTTGGAACACAGATAATCACTCTTTAAATCATTTGGAACACTGATTCTGTCATCTCTGTGTATCTGTATAGGAGAGGTTGGAGATCCAATTTTTGGGTCTGGATTCCCGTGGGGCCCCGATAACCCGACAGGGACGGGGACGGGGAACGGGGGAGAATAGCACCCCAGGACGGGGATGGGGACGGGGAATGGAGATTTTTCCTTCTCTTGGGGATGGGGATGCTCCACCACTCCCCGCTGGGGAATGACCTCGTTGTCATCCCTAATTAATACGGAAATTCGCGTTCTGGTTTTGTAGGGTTGAGCTTTGAGGCAAGGAGAGAGCTGAGATGTCTAGCATATATGCATCCCAAAAACACACACATCACCAACCAGCACGCGCATTCGCCGTCCAGTATGTGCTCAGTGTTCCACCAAGCTACACTGCTGATCCGCACACGTACCTACTATATGTTGCTCAATGCTGTAGGTACGCGCTGAACTCGCTGCCGAAGAGACGGGCATAAGCTTTACAATGCTTCCTGGAGGGCACTCGGTGAAGGAAGCGACAATGGCCTAGTTTACTGGCACTAAAACTATCCTAGTGGTTAACCCTACAACAACAATGATAATAATTAACAATATAATCTAACTAGACAAAACAATGACATAAAAAAAGTAGACAAAGCAATATGATTTGCGAACTCCTTAAAGACATTAACACAATATCTATCCAGTCTACCTAAATCAGTACAAAAATATGAATCTAAGCAAACAAAACTTTAGGATCTCCAAACCCCACAAAGTAGACAACACATCAGGTGTCCAATGTACTAAAAAACATGCCATAAATAAAAATACTAAAAACAATCCATTTACGGTCAAAATCAATACTAAAAATCATGGATAGGAAATTAACAAAAAAACAGGCCATAAGTAAAATGACTAAAAATGACATAATGAAATTTAACTGTGATCTCAATGAAATTTCAACAAGATAACACAACAACAAAAAAGAAAAGAAAAGCAAAACACATATTTCAAGATCTAGGTGAACCATACCATAAATCAAATAATATAAACTGAAAAAACAGGAAAAAACCTAACTAGGACAACAAGTAACTGACCAGTTGAACCCTAACATAAAACAGTAAAGTAAAAAAAATAAACTACTTCAAATCATAATTGCAATTTTGAATTACTAAAATTGCATAACAAATAAACTACAAGTTTAGGTAAATTGACATGCAAAAAAAAACTAAATTATTAATTAGGCCAGTCATCCTACATAGAGATAGGACAGAAGAAACCAACACATTGCATCTAAACATAAAAATCATGCCATAATAAAAAATTGCACTAACAAAAATATATAAAATGCACATTGCATAAACTAGCAATGATAGTTAAAAGAGAGAGCAAAATCTCCACATATCCTCATGTTTCATGTATTTGCGGCTTAAGTTTGATATAATTGATCATCTGATTTAAACATGTGACTAATATTAGCTATAGGTGACAGGGTATAATTGGTCATCTGACTTTACATAGAATAAAATGGACTGCAAGTTAACCATTGGACAAAAATGTAGAATAACTAGGTAGACTCACAAAAAAATCTCTTGTAAACAGATTAACTACATAAATAATTATAACTTACCCATTGAACAAAAATGCAGAATACCTAATACAGAAAAATGAAAATTTTCTTCTTTGTGCACTTTTTACCTTTCTCCAAGGTTACTTACTTTTTAGGTATTCGAACAAAATAGCACAAAAACAAAGCATAACACACATAAATGTACACACCTAATCGGACAACAAAAATAACATAGCTTTGAATACATGAAGTACTAGTTAGAACATTGACATAACAATGAAACTAAGAAGTAGTGAAATTTACAATTCTGCAACTTACAAATTACAATTTTTTTTTGTACAAACATAATAATTTGGATGTAAAAAAAGTACTACAAGATCAAAAAGCCTAGAACTAACTAATTATATTATGCTTGGGTAATGATAAAAATCCTAGAACCATTGTGACTAATTAGAACTAGGTACCTGGGCGCGCATTTGCGCGCTCGTTATATGTAGGAGCGAAGAAAAAAATAGCGATGAAAAGTGGAAACGGGACACTAACGAAGAGCAAAATTAGGATATTGATAGAGGAGTGACTAATTAGAAGGTTTGAAAAAGACGATGTAGCAAAACTAATAGGAAATATATTATCACATCTTAAGTAAGAACATATTGATAGATAAAATTGAGTACGTTTTAATGGCTTAGTATCTCTGTATTAGGCAGCTGGGAGGCTGTGTTGGGAAAGTAAGAGTGTTGTACATTGATTCAGAGACAAAGTAGTACGAAGACATTGTATTCAAAAAATTGAGATCAAAGGATTTGTTTTATAAAATAGTCTAAGTCTTAAAATAAAAGACGATCTAGCTAGATCTGGAGTTCTAACAAATCTATAACTGAATATAGGTACTTTCTAGCTACACAGTTAGCACGGCGTCCCATAACAATGCTCTAATTGGTAAACTGAATTTAGAAAGTGGCCTTTGCCTACTATAGTGGGATTATCGGATGTGAATTCAACATTTGAGTTTTCATGATAGAACAGAGTGTAACCAAGACAAGTATGGTTACACAAGTCCTTGAATCTGCAGGATATAGCCTATCTAGTAAATTAACATGCAGTACATCTGTTGCTTGGAGAATATATTGATCATCAAGATCAGGAATTAGACCATTGCAGAATCAATCACCTAATTGATAAATAGGGCAATATATGAAATATCCTTCTTATTTTCATTAATCACGAGTATGCATCTTTATACACATAATCTATAGTCGTATAAAGATGGGCAAAGACTTTTTTTTTGGCAAAGTAACAATGATTATGCATCTCTATATCCATTTCGTCAAAGAACTTCAGGCTAGGAAGACGAGCAGGGGAAAAAACAACAATGCAATGTTAGATTCTTGTTCAATACAAAAACCATTCAGATAGAAGGGAAAAACTATATTAGTACCTCAGCGAGTTGAATAGCGGTAGTCTGGGTTGCAAAGAAGGCCCCTTCATCCAAAGGTGGAGAACGGAGCCCTCCTTCTTCATCATCATGCACAATGTATGATTTGAACAAATGAGAGTTGTTTACGATAAAAAATTCCACATTAAACTAAAAGGTGAATATCTAATTACAAACTTATGGATGGAATAAGATATGAAGCAAATTCACTTCCGTTACCTACAAGGGCGGCATTAGTAGTACTGCCCCACTCATCAACCTGAAATTTCCAACCTCTGAAGCACACAGTAATCGGAGATGTCAATAATGTTTGGAAAGTTTGGTTCAGAATCACACTAACAACAGTGTAAATGTTCATCCAGGCAGTTCAGGAGTCAAGAGCACGAAGCGCAAACATCTTATGAGTATGTAGTTGGAGTAGTAGAATGTTTTGCTAGTCAAAATCTTCTTGTTACATTTGAGTAGTAATTTGTTTCACCAAGTTCTTTAAACCGAAACATGAATTAGCCCTAGAGACCGAAAGTCAGTACAAGAACATGAAGCTTACTCAATGCGAGTGCACATGAGGTGATGAATCTGCAGTGATCTGTGCTTTCGCATCCCATTAACAGCCCTCCCAATGTCAGTAGTGTACAACGAACAGCCCTAAAGATTAGCAAACCAAACATCCTCAAACACATCACATAGCTCATATGGACTATCCAATCAATACCTTCAGCGTGGAGACAGACAATTGTATCAACTACAGCCTCCTCAGCGACTCGAACAGAGTAGCAATCTGTCTGCAACAACACAATTTTTAGTTCAGATCAATGTTAAGTACTCCCTTGAGTTGACAAATGACAACTTTAGCAATAGAAGAACTGAAGACAGAGAGTCCATACGTGGTCTTCCTTGTGCAAGAGGAGGTCCTTGATGCGGAGGACCTCCCCGACGACCTGCGACTCCTCGTCGATCTCGTTAGTGAGTGCCTCGAGCTCCTCAGCCTCGTGGTCTTCTTCCTCTTCCGCCTCCTGCTGCCCCTCTTCCTCAAGCGCGCTTATGCGCGCACCGGGCTCTAGTTACTACAAGTCTACAACAATATGCATCAATCTAAAGTCATGTCTGCAATCAGAATTCAACCAAAGGCATGTCTTGAACTATTCGTAACAAATAATATTAATAGAATCTAATGCCCTTCTTGCTCACCCCCTCCACTCCTTGCCTGCTGCTTCGTCTTCCCTCTCCCCCGCTTGCCCGTGGAGGAGGACAAGGTCGACAGCATCCGCCTCGACGCTCTCTGTAGGGGGCATGGCAACGACGAAGACTTCAACTCTGACTCCGACGGTCTCCGCCGCGGCGCGCCGAGCAACTATGGCCACAACTAAGATATAGGAGATGGGGCCAGGGCCGGGGAAGAGAAGGGGAGAAGAGGGAGGCCTCGTCTGTTGGTGGTGCAAGTGGGGGCCAGGGAGGGGGAGTAGGACCGGGAAGCGGGGGCGAGGGAGCTGGAGGGGGAAGACGAAGTAGCGGCGGAGCCAACAGACGAGGACGAAGCAGCGGGGGAACGGAGAAGGAGAGGGGGAAGCAGCGGAGGAAACGAAGACGAAAGGTACAACGGGGGAAGATAGAGGGGATGGGGGTGGGGCCGGGGAGGAGAGGGATGCCTGGCCTGCTGTTGGTGGAAGCGGGAGGAAGAAGCTAGACGCCAGGAAAAATCGGAGCAGTTGCGGCTGCGGCGACGACGGCGGGAGAGGGGATGGGGAGGAAGCGGTCGTGAGGGGGGAAGAAGCGCCAGCGACACAGGTGAGAGGCGAAGCGATGGGGAACAAAGAGACCGAAGCATCGCAAGAGGATGACGACGCAGCAGGCACGCAAAACCAAAATAATATCGGACGACTGGGAAGGAGTTGAGCGCAGGATCGGACGGATAAGAAGATTCAAGGCGACGTGGCTGCCCCTGGTCGCGAGAAAAACACGTCCCTTTACCCTTTAGGATACTAAAGAATAGGATAGAAAAAATTATACCCTAATAAAACCACATGTACTAACATCCGAACCCATACATTGATAAAAACAAAAAACCGTGCAGAAATTTAAAGAAATGCAAAATATAGTAAAAGCCTAAGGAATTACAACAAAAGAAATCAAACATTTTGGGCTTAAAGCATGCAAAAGAACAAGACTATGTACACAATAACTTGGAGTCAGAACATGATGCAAGACCACTTTTATTTTTGTTCTAGAATGTAATTAAGACCATCGCCCTCTAGACAAAGAACTTGTAGTACGAGTGTAAGCAATCTGGTCATGAAAACTAATAAATAAATTATGGAATGATAATTTTTTAGCAACAATTTAATTTACATGTAAAAGACTATAATATGGGAAAATCCTAGATCTAAGTAATTATCTTATGATTTTCCATTTTAAAAAAACCTAGAACATTGTAACAAACATCAAATACTCAATTGAAACACTATAGACAAATTAAAATTTAACAAAAGATTTAAAGGAGATTACCCTTTCCATTTACTTGAAGCATGCCTACAGAGAAGGAGATAATAACACTCCAGCCCGACACGAAGCCCAAAATGTCACTAAACTAACTTAGCTATTAATTTTAACAACAATTAACACTAAATTACAACAAGCATATCAAAGATAAAACCCATCCACGAGTCACAATAACACAAGGATAACAATAAAGAGATAATGGATAACTAATTTATAGGAAGCGTGGCAAGATAATAAGTAAAGATCAATGCAAAACCAATCCAATGAAGTTTATTAAATGGATAATTAACTCCAACCAATCAACTAAGGCTAAGCAATAATATCAAATCCTAATTATAATTCATCACTCTAATAAAATGTCTCATGGCTACTATCTCACGTAATTGAATGTATGACGTGAATCCAAGTGTGCTAGCCATTCCCATGTGCAACGTCGTCAATGGTCATCTAAAAACAACAATAGAGCAAGGGTGAGTCTACGACTTAGCAAGCACAATAATAAATAATGAACAACGCTTAATCAACTGTAAACAATATCATCATCATCAACAACTGTTTCTCTTTTCTTTATTCTCATACCCAATCATCCAATTCTCTTTTCATTCAATGCATCCCTACCCTACATGTCCACATGCACTTCTTTTGCGTATACCAGTATAGTGTGAGTGAACACTCACAAGTATGTTCACTCTCAAGCGCATCCTCCTCAAGGACCGGGGACCCCCTTCACTCCCGTGGAGTTGTGATCATAATGATCACCTTCTCATATGCAATGACGTTTATGAATACACAATTATTCATAGATTCATCATCATTAACATTATCTAACATTCTCATATCCACCAATACGAACAAAATCATGATCATTCACATTGCTTGCAATTAAATAAAGTAAAATCACAAATAATATAATGGTAATGAGTGATAAAGAATACAATGACCAACCAATGAACACTATCTACCATGTACTTGCCTCTTTATCCCTGTGAAGTTGGATAGCGAAGCGGTGGCAAAGCACAAGAGACCACACTACCTAGACAAATAATTCAAAACACATCTCGAAATCAAAACATCATAGCACCGACACTTTATACTAACCGTCATCGCACTTCTATGCCAAACCGACCCATTTAACCCAAAACTACCGGATGCACTACCCGCTGTCCCAGTAGTGAAACGACTCTAATGTATTCATCTGAACTTCAAATTCACCTATCCAAGACTTATTGGAATCCTCACGAAACAACCTATAATTTTCTAGTTGTGAGGAACCTCTGATTCTATCGTTATCTACCCTGTTTCCTTCCCCGAAGACCATTCCAGAATCTGCCAGGATAGTCTGCCTCCCAATTTTATATCTTTAATTCTAAAGCTTGAAAAATATAAGAACTACACCAGTTCTGGAAACTACACAAAATTTTATATATTATTCAAGTTGTCACCATAATTTAATTTTACCATCTACTATATGAAACCGACCCTTCTTCACGACACCTGTTAGCTACGTCCAAAATCTGCATAGCGACCTTCCCGAGATCGTATCTTTTCGCTCGCTACTTTGAGTCTAATGTTTCAGACCTTCCTGGAAAGATAATGACAATATCTAACTTTTATCTAATTAGACCAACCTCTGAATCCGATTCTAAATATCCCTAATCACCCCCGCAAGGTTCTACACCTAACCTTGACGAACTAGGCAGATTGAAAGCTAAATTTTCCCTAATCAAAACCACCTACAAAATTAACGATGACTAATCCATGGCAATACCTAGAAATTATCAAGGATTACCCTTGAAGGTCACGACGTCGATCACGAAAACCCCGCAAAAAAGTTTCTCTTCTCCTCTCTTCTTCCTTTACTTGACAGGCAGCATCAGCAACACATTCTTTCAGCACCGAGGATCATCCGCAGGCACACATGCAGGAACTTTCTTTCTCTCTTTCTATCTCTCTTGCCGTAGCACATCAAAGGGCAGCAGCAGCCACAGGAAATCAATAGCATGAGGTTCTGGCAGGCAGCAGGCTTACAGTAGAACAGGTGCAGGAAGGCTACATGCAGGGCAGAAGAAATCGACAACAGAGATGCATGTAATGGTGCTGCAGAGCAGACTTGCAGCAAGTAAATACAACAACAGGTAGCACAGGGAGGGTAGAGCTAGGTCTTGGGGCAGCAGGCGACTCAGTAGTTGCAGAGGCTGGCACAAGGGGAGAGAGGTGGCTAGGGTCTTGGGGCTACCTCCCCCATGCACCTCTTTAAGGCCGTCCCCTTGGGCCACGAGAAGTCGTGGGACTTCGGCCCAAGTTCTAATTCCCTCTCTAAATTCTGAAATTGCCCCTTTTAATTCTACTAATTTGATTAATCCTTCTAATGTAAGTGGAGATATTACATTCTACTCCCCTTAAACAGAATTCGACCCCGAATTCTGCTCGCGCCATTCTACCTGAAAGAACACCAAAACTGAAATTAAACAACATTCAACACGTACCCGACGTGAACAACTCTGGGTATTGCTCACGTATGCGAGACTCCTACTCCCAAGTCACCTCTCTCTCGGACTGATACGACCACGACACCTCGACGTAATCTGACGTCTTACGCCTCAACACTCGTCCCAACCTTTCCAGGTACACTCAATGGACGTGACTCGAAGGTAAGGTCTTACTTGTTGGTCAACGGCTCTAACAAAACCTCAAACTCTAGATCTCTTAGGTACTCCCTCAACATCGGGCCATAAAAAAAGTTGTGTACCCCGCGCATTGACTCATGACAATCCTAGTGATACGCTATCTCCCAAAACCTCCACAACTATCGAAGAATATATCTCTCACAAACACACAAATGAAAAGAAGAAAATTCCAAGGAAATTGCAAGAAGATCATCTATGGAACACCAAGAAAATAAATTTACAGAAACATACAATGAAATCAACTATTTGGGAATACAGAGCACTCCTTGACTAAAATTCATAATTAGAGATAGCAAACCTTTAGGAGTGGGGAGAGATGTAGTTTGAGCTCGTATAGCATTGCAATGTTCAGGTGTGGAGAATGATTCCACTGGACAAAAGATAGAAAAAAAACCTTACTGAGGAGAAACATGACATTCAGCTTAGTTAAATACACAAGGAACAAATAGGGAAAAAAAGATTTACAAAATGTTTCAAGCTTGTTCATAACCATATATCAAAATAGACAACCGGCAGAAACAAAAAAAATATCAAAACATAAATAGTAATAACAGACCCACCTTGCTTTGTAAGCTTGTTCATAACCATATCGACAACAGATGTATCAACCTGTAGAATAATTATTATGGAATGAGTTAAACATAAACAAAAGTTTGCACAAAGAGTAGACAACAAATAATAAAGATGGAACAATTCAAATTAAGGGATAAACCTTGGACACAGGATTATAGTGTTTGCCATGGGAACAATCAATGCTAACAGGGTCAAGTGGAATATTAATCTTACTTGAATAAGACGATGAGCCTTTGCGATTGCATACAATATGCTACAAATCAAATTAAAACATAAAAAGAATGTGAACGATTAATACAAAATTCAGCGCAACAAAATAAAGGGAGAAATATAAAGCATATGTACTGGAAGGGAATTTTTTTTATTAAATAATCTTTTTTTAACTTTTATTTTAAAAGTAACCTCCGGCGCACTTTATTTTTAAAATAACCCTTTGGTCACGCCACCACCATGGCGTGACCAAACAACACTATCACGCCAAATTTACGGGCAAACTCTTGTCACGCCATGGGTGGTGGCGTGACAGTGTTGTTTGGTCACGCCATGAGTGGTGGCGTGATAAAAGAGGTTTTTTTGTGGACTTATCCTATGGCGTGACAAGAGTTTGCCCTAGCGTGACAATGTTGTTTGGTCACGCCATGGGTGGTGGCGTGACCAAAGGGGTTATTTTTAAAAATAAAGTGCGCCGGAGGTTAATTTTAAAATAAAAGTTAAAAAAAGATTATTTAATAAAAAAAGTTCACTGGAAGGGGACAAACCTTGTGAAAAGATGAAATAGATTCAAAGGGGGACTTGTTACTTATGGATGATTTAACTATACTACAGTTCTCTTGATGAGTTGGTGCCTCGGATGGAAAATTCTAGGGTGATTGCACAAAAGCATGTGGACTATTTTTTCTTTTCTTGAGAAGGTAGTGAACCACTGGTTGTGAAAGTTTGAAAACTTGATCCAGATTTCTTTTCACCGAAAATGTCACCTAATAAGTATAAAAAAAATTGGGGATGAAAATAAGGTGAAACGATAAAACACAAATAGAAACAGGAGAAAGATTAGACATAAAACAGTTCATCACCTTCGCTTTCCACCTTCTTAGTCATTTGATCCTCAGATTGAACTTTCACGGTTTCTTCATTGCTTGAAGGCAACTTTTTAGTTACAAACTCTTCTATGTCTGGTGCATCATGATGAATAGACCTATCAACAATGATTGCATCATAATCCATGGCTACTTCAAAGTTTTTGGGATTAGTGTCATCACAAACATCATTCTTCTTATCAAGTCTTCTTTTTTGATAAAAGGGCGAGAACACCCCAGCTTCTATTAATAGAAACCAAGAACTACAAAATCCCAAGGTCCAACAGACTTCAAAAACAAAAGGTAGCGAAGCAACAAACATCTGCCATCCAACAAGCACGTAAAACTCGAAGAAAACTATCGCTAAAGCATCCAGAAGGTAGTTCTGACTAACACATCGAAGGCAAAAGACTCGAGCGTTGCTAAACAAAGAAAAAGGATTGCCCAAAATAACTCCCGACAAAGAAATGATTAAGCAAAGACACAAGTTATCAACAAAAGCTATTTCACCTTCAATTTTCTTGATCCACTGAGTCCATCTTCTCCTTGCTCCAAAAACTTCAATCGCCACTTGTTCAAGAATCTTTACGCCTCGACTAGAATTTCTGATCCGCCTCATACGCAATTTATTCCAAAGACAAATCCAACGACAAACATCAAACAACACGCAAACTGGCTCCTGCGCCATTTATGCTTTAACAGAGCCAAATTTCAAATCTCCAGATACTCCATAAGGAGGCAACTATTCCAACCATTACCAATCTTCTTGACCTCCTAGATAAACAACCACCCGGCTTGCTTAATAAGCTGTTGGATATTATCCGAGGGCAAGGAAAGCTAAAGGTACAACACACAATGTTCCAAATGAATCTAGATAAAGGCGAGAACAAGAAAAGATGGTCAATAGATTCATCCAAACCACGAAAACACAAGATTTCTCCCCACCCATCCTCTCGTGCAGAGATTATCTTTAGTTAGGATCCTTCCCTTAAGGACTAGCCACAAAAACATCTTAACTCGCAACGGAAGCCTCACATCCCAAATGAATCTAAAGGGAAAACAAAATTCGATTTCTCAACGCACTATAAAAAGACTTCACAGAAAAAAACACCGATTTAATTCAACAACCAAACTAACTTATCGCAATTTGTTCCTAATTTCACCTCACTGCGCAGACAAGAGAAAGTCACGCCAAAGTAGAAGATTTCCCCAAAAAGAGTCCTTCTAAACTTGATGGACATCGACCTTGAGAAAAGACCTCACCACAAGAATATGTTTCAATCACAAGGTTGTAAAGTCTAACATATTTTGCCGCAAAAGAAACATCACCAGCCCAAGAATCCTCCCAAAACCTGATTCTAGAGCCGTCACCCAAAATCCATTTACAACAAGAGAAAAAGGCATCTTTAACCTCCAACAAGCCCTTCCAGAAAATAGAATCACCAGCTTTGGGAGTAACTTGTGGCAGAGTTTTTTTACTCAGATACTTCAACCTGAGAATATCTTGCCAATGGCCACTACCATTTTCAAGCCTCCACAGCCATTTACCTAGCAAAGCTAAATTCATAATTTTCAAGTCAAGAACACCCAAACCCCCTTGAGATTTAGGCAGACAAACCACTGGCCAACTAACCAAGTGGTATTTCTTTTTGCCTTCAACTGACTTCCAAAGAAACCTAGATCGAAAATAATCCATCTTCTTCCTAACACCCACAGGAAGCTTATAGAAGGACAACATATATAAAGGCAAACTGCTTAGGAAGAATTAATAAGCACCAACCTCCCTCCCAGAGATAACAGCCTCCCTTGCCAATTACTCAGTTTATGCTCAAATTTATCTTCAACAGTTTTCCAAACTGAATTCCTTATTCGTTTCCTATCCACTGGAATCCCTAAATAAGAAATAGGAAAAGCCCCCCCTTTACAGGTAAAAATTTCTTCAAAGATTGATTGCTTACTCCCAGCAGTCCCAATGCAGAAAACTTCACTTTTATGGAAGTTTATTTTCAAGCCAGAAAGATGCTCAAACAAGCACAGAATAAACTTCAAATTCTTAGCACTCTCGACATCATCTTGAATCATAAAGATGGTATCATCTGCGTACTGGAGAATAGCTGTCCCATCTATAAACAAGCTAGAATTTAGGCTTTTAAGCAAACCCAAGTCCTGAGCTTGTCTAATGAGATGAGCTAGCATATCTACTACAAGGTTAAACAACAATGGTGATAAAGGATCACCCTGCCTTAAACCTTTAAAAGTTCTAAAAAAAGGCCCAAGTTCGCCATTAACTTTAACACAAACTTTACCCCCACTAACCACCTTCAAAATCCAGTCATTCCATTTAGTTGGAAAACCTTTCAACACAAGAACTTTAAAGAGAAAGTTCCAATTTACTTTGTCAAAAGCCTTTTCAAAATCGACTTTGAAAAGGATGCCAGACTGTTTTCTACGGTGTAATTCATGCAAAGTCTCATGGAGGATCAGCACCCCATCTAGGATAAATCTACCCTTAAGGAAAGCGGATTGAGACAAAAGAACAACCTTATCAATGACCTTAGCTAACCTATTGGTTAGCACTTTGGTTAAAATCTTATAGCTCACATTAAGAAGACAAATAGGCCTAAATTTCTGAATTCTATCAGCTTCTTTACCTTTGGGCAACAAAGAAATAACACCGAAATTCAGACGAGCAATATCCAAAGATCCAGCAAAGAAATCATCCAGCAGACCCTTCAAATCAGATTTAATTAAAGACCAAAATTTTTGATAAAACTCTACTGGGAACCCGTCAGGACCAGGAGCTTTATTCACACCCATGGAGAACACAGCTGTTTGAAGTTCTTCTAAAGAGAAAGCCTGAGTCAAAAAAACTCTGTCCTGATCATCTATTTTCGGAATGTCATCCATTTCCAGATTACACCAAATGGAATCAGAAGGACCAAAAAGATTTCTATAGAAGTCAGAAATGTAATTCAACAGCTCATCATGCCCTTCAATCACACCCTCATCTTGATGCAAAGCATAGATGAAGTTTTTGCGTCTCCTACCATTAGCTTTGGCATGATAAAATTTAGTATTTCTATCACCTTCTAACAACTCTTTCTCCTTTGATCTCTGAAACCATTTAAGCTCTTCTTCTTTCATAATTTTATATAACTGGTCTTCTAAAAAAGTCTTAAACTCCTTTTTCTCCAAAGTCAGACCCGATAATTCACAATCTTTATCAAGAATGTCAATCTGGTTCAATAGCTCAAGTTTTTGCTTCTTATAAGAGCCCTCCACATTATAGTTCCAACCTTTCAACATCTGTCTCAACTTTCTCAGTTTATATTGCCAAGCATCCACATGGGAAAACCCAACAGTGGGCTGATCCCAAGTCAGCTGAACCAACTCGCAAAAATCATCTCTCAAAAACCAACCTAACTCAAATCTGAACAAAGTACTCTTCACCCGATCATTCCCAGTATCAACAAGCAAGGGGGAATGATCTGAGAGAACTCTAGGCAAAGTTTTGGAACTAACCAAAGGATACTTTTGCTCCCAGGTATTACTCACCAAAACTCTATCAAGCAGTTCATAAGTAGGGTTAGCATGATTATTACACCAAGTGTACTTACGACCACTTAGATGCACCTCCCTCAATCCTACACTTTCTATGATAGAATTAAACAGAGAACTCCACCTACTACAGCCCCCGGCTTTATTCTTCTCACAAGCTTTCCTAATGATATTAAAATCTCCCGCCAAAAGAAGAGGCAAAGAAGACGCATTTAAAATCTGAGCTAACTGAACCAGGAAGGTTTCTTTACCTTCCTTTTGAGCAGCTCCATACACAATGATCAAGTTCCACAAAAACTTGTCACTTGTATTTTGAATTGTAACAGAGACAAAATGATCTTCACACTTAGAACCAACAACAGAAAAAGAGTCCAAGGAGACCCCAACCAAAATTCCCCCTGATCTGCCTCTAGAAGGAGCACAGATCCAGAAAAAATTAAGGTCAGAACCCAAAGAGCTCAACTCATAAGAATGAAAGTCTTTTTTCATGGTCTCCTGAAGACCAATAAAATCTAATTTCCTATCCAAAATTGTTTCCCTTATAAACCTCTTTTTCACAACATCACCCAAACCTCTACAATTCCAAATTAGACCTTTCATTTGTGAAACTTTGATTTATATAATCCCCTTCCTTTCTTCAAAGAAGGAAGAACAGAGAATAGTTCAGGAGACCCACCCTTTTTCTTCTTCCTTTTCACAGAAGCCAAATGGAATAAAGTAAGGTTAGGTTCAGTTTCCTCAAAGTCATCCAACTCATCATCAGACAAAGGATCTTGAAGCACAAAGACAATCGAGAATGTACTGATTTGCATTAGCTTCAACAGACAATTGTCCTTTACTTTTCCTACTTTCAAGCAATAAATTAGATCTAGCTTGTTCCTGCGATCTCAACAAGGCTAAATTATTATCAACCATGTCCAAAGAGCAACCCAGACTAACTCCTAGTGAGGAAGCAATTTGAAACAAAGAATCGTTGGATGAAGTAAACACAGAAGGAAAGGAAGCAATACCTTTCCCCTTTTCAAGATCCTTAATTTTAGCCCTTTCTTTAGCTTTGTCAATGATGTTCACCTCTTCACTATCCTTGAGTCTATTGCTCCTTCTAGGGTTAGAAAGATTTTGACCACCAAGCTGTTGAGATGAACCATCAACCAAGCTATCAGATTCTTGGCTATCTTCCACAACAACTCCCACGCGCCTAGCAAAGTTGTTTGGATCAGATTCCTGAGTCCCATCACCCTCAATCCCTTCGCTCCCTGAAAACTGAATTCTATCTTGGCTTCCAATCATATCATTATCATCTTGACTTCCAACCACAAGCATTTCATTATCCTCCCGAATAAGAGCACTCTTTTGTTGAATACTGGCATTATCCTTCAAACCATGAGTTGTAGCAGGACCTTTGTCAGCTGAAGGAGGAGGATGTTTGATAGAGCCTGGGTCAAGTTGCATAGGAACAGTTGCTGCTGCTTCTCTCCCAGAATCCAGTTGAGGTCCGTCTTCAGGAATTAGACTTTTCTGCCTTTTGAATTCTCTCAAATGCGAAGCCTCAGTGACACCCTTGGGATCTTTAAAGGCAACATCAGAAGAAGAATCTTCTTGTTGATCTCTCTTGGACCAGCCAATCTCTACCACTGATTCTATTGAAAAAAGAACATCATAAAGAAGAAGCTTGGAGGTAGTCACTTCAGTTCTGTTAGGAATCTTGAAAGGATCTTTGACCCCAACTTTTATCCTGACTTCATCAGATTTCTCTAGTAAGTCCATGTCCACCTCCTGAACCACACCCAGAGATGAACCGATTTCACACAAAGCATGGAAGTTTTTCATAGTATCAGGAACCCCATGTACTCTCACCCAAACAAGATGCAGTTTTCTAGCAGCCATAGTTTCATTTGTCCATCTGGCCACGCTTATCTGAGCTCCTGAACCCCTTAAAGTGACTGAAGAAAAGGGTGAGACCTCTCCAATTCTTGCCACAGAAGGGAAACACATCAAAAATTTCCCAGGCCCAAACACCTTAGCATTCCACTCCCATTTCCAAGGGAAAGTCAGCTCAAAATCATGAGCCAATTGAGAAGCATCAACATCCCCAGAGACCACTGTTATCAAAGCCATAGAGTTGTTCTTATCCTCCAGCACCAGATCTCTAGCATGTTCCACCACAAAACACCCCAAACCGGCTGCAGCATAGCCTACAAACTTGGCTCCAGGTTTAGGTTGTTTCAACCAGACACACTTGGAAGAAATATGAGAATCCTTCCCACAGACGTTACATAAGACTTTATTGGGACATTCCTTAAGAACATGACCTTTTTCACAACATTTATAACAGATCATCTTAACAGAATCAGCGGCTACAAAAGTGGTATTATCCACCACTGCATGGTCTTTACTGCCCCCCTTCTGCATCGAATGATATTGTTGAGGTCTGTTCATTCCCCCCTGTGAACCCATGCCCTGAACAAGACCAGATTGAGGAGGGGGTTGAATGTTATGAAACTTACTGAAGACCTGAGCCTCTTGATGCGGGAACATTTGAGATCGCAGAATCGCCGGTGAATCCTGAAGATGAGCTCGGAGAAGGTCCGTGGAACATCTGAGGCTTGGTAGTCTCAGGATAACAACCAGGAACTTGCGACTGCTGCAGATCAGACTGATGCGAAGCAAAACGAGTTTGATGCGAGAACTGATTCTGCTGATGAACAGGTTGAGCCTGCGCCATTTGTATACCTGAAGATAAATCCCGTTGTGGAACTGAAGTGTGTCTCAGATCCCCCTGGTTGGCTCCGCCCGGAATAAATCCGCCTTGATGTTGCGCCTGCGAGCTCCCTTGCTGCATCAACTGAGGATTGAAACGAGTGCCAGCCTCTTGACGATGGAACGAGCCCCCTCGCCCAGATCCAGTGAAACGCCCCGCAGAGCGCCCTCCCGTATTTCCACGCCCCGCCATGCCCGTAGCTCCAGCCGACTCCGCCACAGGAAAGGAAAACAAGGCCCCTATCGGAACTTCAGGCTGAAAATTGCCACACCCAAGCCCCGATCGAGACTCCAAACCACCAGGAGGAAAGCCAACACTCAACTCTCGGAACGTCGGAACGCCATGGCTAACCCTAGCAGCAGGTTCCCCACACCACAGATGACTCAAGAGGGGAGTGAGATGGAGAAAATACTCCGATCGCTGTCCCTCAGATCCCCTAAAATCTGGGGGCAAATCGGGCTTTTCGCCATGGCTACAGCTCCCTACATCGAAAGCATCTATCGGGCCGAGAAAGTTCTCGTGGGCTGAACCTCCGCCGAGAAGCAAAGTTGGACGAACCTGGCCGAGATGAATTGGTGCAGAGTTGCGGCCTTCCTTGATGTCAAAACCAGGTTGCACCGAGGGTAAGGAGCAACAATGGTGGAAGTGTGTTCCAGAAGCTTCGCCCATTGTAAACTAATCGCTGTTTAAGTAAAAAATAAGTCTCAACCACCTTATCAAGTCTTCTGAAATTGCAAATCCAAATCCGATAAATAAATACATGCGTGGCATGTACATATCAATTCAAACATCAGGGGCAGGGTCACCAGTCACTACTAAGTACAAACTACCTAAGTACCTAGATCAGTACGTAACTACGTATTGCGCCGTAATGTAACATGGCATCTTGTAAGCTGTAACATGGCATCTCGCGTGATCGTCGTGTTGGCTAACGTTCCGAGTCCTGCTGTCGTGCTAACACGCGTACTCCCACTGTTTTAAAATATAAGACGTATGATATTGCAATCTAATAGTTTCAAAATATAAGCCGTGCATGCAAAGATAATGATCTTTTCTCTCTCTTTTGCTCTCATTAATCTCCCCTCTCTTGAATTGTTCACGGGTGGCCTGACCTGAGCCGGCCCGGGACTTGAATTCTGACTCGAAAGCATGACGAAATATAATTAAAATAACAATAAAACTATTTTTATTTCCAAAATAAATTAAATATTAATTTTTATTTCCAAAAAAACTAAAATAATATTTTTTTTAAAGAAAAATGTATTTTTGGGGACTGGACAGGCTCAGGCCTGTCTGACTCGGTCCAGTGTTTGACCAGGTCTAAACTCCACACAACTATAATCTCTTATATTCCCAAGATATTAACACCATGGTCATTTTCCTCTACTATTTTCTTTATTTTATACGCTTGTTATTCCCTGCGTCCAACCAAAATACGCATTATGAAAAGAAACGGAGGGCCCACGTACACTACGTCGGGGCAGCAGAGCAGACAAGGAAATGTGACGCACGCACGGGCTGGGTCGTACGGGCAGTCGGCCGCCGTAGCATGCAGCCCGGACTAGATCATCGGCTTCGCGCGCGGTGCCGGCCGGCAGATGATGGTTCGCACCGTAAGATTTTCGTGCGACCGTGGTTGATTAATTGTTGAAAGCTCATAAGCTGACAGTACTAGTGCACTGCAGCAATTAAGGTCTATACTAGAGCTGGCTTGAAATAATTCAAGCACCACCACTACTACAAAACAAGTTATAAAAGACGCCTCATGGTTTTACCATAGATTGTGTGTCACGGCAGGGGCGCGGCAGAGGATTGTGTGTCACGGCAGGGGATTGTGTGCCACGGCAGAGGATTGTGTGCCACGGCAGAGGATTGTGTGCCACGGTAGAGGATTGTGTGCCACGGTAGAGGATTGTGTGCCACGGCAGGAGTACGGCAAAGGATTGTGTGCCACGACAGAGGATTGTGTGCCACAGTAGGGGTGCGGCAGAGGATTGTGTGCCGAGGCAGAGGATTGTGTGCACGGCAGGGGTGCGGCAAAGGATTGTGTGCCGCGGCAGAAAATTCTGTGCCACGACAGGAGTGCGGCAAAGGATTGACTGCCACGACAGGTATTTTAAGTCATGGTAAAATCAGAGAGTAAGGAAAATTCTAAGTCACAGACGATTTTTAATACAAACCGTCTGTGATGAAATACTTATCACAGACGGTTCGTATCAAAAACCGACAGACAGTTCGTGATACGAACCGTCTGTGATATGTCATCACAGACGGTTGTTGTCTGAAATCGTCTATGATTCGCAGCGCGGGAGTTCGAAATATTTTGAACGCGTACGCGGGAGGCACTGTGCTTATATATTTCCCAACTTCACTTCTCATTTGTGGGGTACTGCACTTCTCATCTCTTTTTCCAACTGCAACTTCTCATTATTGGCATGCCCTCTTTTTTAGTTACTACCAGCATTTCTTTATCTGTTGCTGGATTAACATTTTCTTCTTTGTTTCCAGGATCCTGAGGACAAGAAGGTCATCGTTTGTGATGAGAAGCTGAAAGTCCTGTTTGCTGGGCGAGAGCGCGTTGGATTCCTTAAGGTTACCAAGCTTCTCAACCCTCACTTTGTAAAGTGTGATGCCTCTTTTATGTAGTTAATAGTTAGCCTAGATGGTTTCTACCGATCTTGAGGTTGTGTAGGTTGGTTTTGGTTTCCCGAGTTAGCTCGACTTTGTAGGGTTCGTTCTATAGCTCTCTATAGGCAATGTTAGTGTACCTCTGGCAGTAGTAATCTGTATCTTGTTAACCACTTTAAGCTCGTATGGTATGCTTGTACTCAGCCTGTGTTTATTAACAAGCGATGTGTTTTGGGATCTAAGCAGCATGCCGAGTCCACCTCACCTCTGTTGCAGTGCATGTGTACCGTTGCTTTTCGTATGTTTTTTGTATGCCACGTCGCATTGCCTCTATGGACAGTACATGTGTACACATGTGATGCTCCATGCCAACGACTGCTCGGCGGCGCCTGATGGAGGCCGCCACCTCCTACCTCGGGCGGCGCCTGATGCATGAGATGCCAACTATGAAACATTCAAAATCTTTTTTTTTGCAATAGAAAAAAACTATCACAGACGGTTCTTGTTCAGAACCGTTTGTGAAAATAGACTATCACAGACGGTTCTTGTTTAGAACCGTCTGTGATAGCTTTTTTCACAGACGGTTTGAAAACCGTATGTGATGACCGCCTGTTATCACAGGCACATAAATACAGACGGTTCATAAAACCGTCTGTGATGACGGTTCATAAAACCATCTGTGATGACCATTTGTGTAGTAGTGCACCTTGACTACTTGTTGCAAAGTTCACACGTCGAATCGACGACGATTTAGACCTAAGTACTTGTTGATAATCAAACCCAGATGATTGTCGTAAATTGATGGGCATGCATGCTTAGCGCCTAAATCATACTCCTGTCGACGAAGAACATGGCTCCAGTTGTTTCTCACTTCATACTACAAGTTGCATTTCTCAATTGAAGGTGTCGTGCATACGAATGCATCGAGGTTATCTTAAGTCCAAGGGTATTTATAATGGTATAGACAACTGTTGTCTATAGTATATTTTCATATCATCTATAGCTAATACTAAAGACGACTCCTATAATAGGTTGTCTTTTTACATGTCTCTATAGACAACTTCTTCATGTATAATGTGTCTTGTTTTTCATGTTACAGTCGACTACTGTATAAGGGCATCTCCAACAGTGTCGTCTCTAATTTTGCTATATCAACTCCACATTACCGAAAGACAGATTTAGAGAATACCTCCAATAAGCTGTCTCTAGCAAGTTGTCTCTAACATTCATGTCAAACTTATAATATTACTACTCCTTCACCCCTCTCTCACATGCACTAGTTGCTTTGTCTTAGTTCGTGTGTAGAAATGATTGTTTGAGGAAGAGACGGCTTCCCTTCTCTCTCATATTTGTCTCTCTTCCACTTAGAAATTTGCTGACGTGGAAGGGCTAACCGACGGCTGACATGACACTATTGGAGATACCCTAAGAGACGGCACAATTCTCTATGCTTCATCTCTCTCATCCACGTCATCTAATGCTCTATTTGGTAAGTCTTGCAAACAACTAATGTCACCAGGGGCGGAGCTGGGCCTAGGGCCTCCTAGGCAATGGCCCCAGGCCCAGCAAAAATTGCTTAGTAAAAAATCAAAATGAGAATCGTAAAGTGACAGCTGAAATATTAATTTGGGCCTAAATGCACTGGGCGATCTGAGGCGTGGGCCGACGCTGGCTACGCCCTTGAATGTCATACTATTATACATGTTCTAATGTAATCCGCGAGATCAACTTCCGTGGGTGAAAACCATGGGAACGATGAATAAACACCTGCTTTTTTATTGCTTAAGATTAGTGCTTACAGGTTGCACAAATCTAACATAGGGCCTTGACTTGAGGCCCTCCCCGAGAGATTTTTTTACCATGCCCATGCATGTTGCGTGTTTTGGGGGTTTTATAGGGGTAGTTTGCTCTGCGGTAGAGGTTGAAGATGATAGAGTCTGCAGCCTGGAGGCGTCAGGTGCGTCTGTGCGTGACCGCTTGGGTTGCGGAGGCGTGGGCTATGGAAACATTGGAAGGCCGTGGACAACAGCCCAATTGCCTTAAGGCGGTGGCTAGAGTGTATCTGAGTACTGTTACGGGGTACTCAGATTTTTAACCGTCAGTTTCTATCCTCCACCTGTCCGCACGTTTTCGTGAAAGTGCCATTTTTATGTAATAAAACAATCACAGGGGCACACTTCTATCACAAGTCTACTGCAGCATGTTGGTTGATTACAGGCAAGCATTGTACCTGTTTTGCATGTATAAAAACGTAACAAAAAATCACTTTTATACAATATCATAACCTTTTTTACATACTATACTGTAAAATTAGTATGAAAGTGATATAAAAATGATTTATTGTATTTTTATTGACTACTTACAAAATACAGAATTTTCAGTTTGGTGGCCATGCAAACTCGGGTTCACTTGGAACTACAAATGTCGACTGTGCATTAAAAAGTTAGCTACTACAAAACAAAAACACAATAACAGATCCGATAAACACACCCCCTCTATTCGCCGAATAGAAACCTGCAAATCTGCTCCCACATTTAAAACTTGCTACCCCCCATCTCATCTGTGATTACAAACCTACAGATCCAATAATCGCAGCGATAAACAATCAAACTGAACACCCTAGAACTCAAATCAACCTCAATCAGACAAATAAAACTAAATCAAATCGAACACCTTCAGAACTCAACCTACCCAACCAATTCGCCTCCCCACCGAAAAAAATCGTCAGATCCACTCCCACACCTTCAGAGGCCTTTGATGAGTCCTCTACGTCGCGTTCAGATCTATCGGCGTTCCGGCTGGTCGCCTGGTCCTTCAATCCCAGCGCAATCCCCAAGGAGAAAACAGTTATCTTCACCGAGCTGGAGTTCTTGCCGGACGGCTCGACCATCGATCCTGGCGCACAGGTTTACAATGTCCTTGTCCACCTTCACTCGGTGGAGGATTTCTCCTCGTCGGTGCCGTACCAGCTGTTTGCCCCCTCCAGTGACAACTCTGGGCTCCCGGAGGCCGACACGGAGGACTCCAGCCTGCGCCGACACTTCTTCCACACCAGCACGGGGTTGCCCCTTGTAACGTCTGGTGAGCTTTCTCCCAACCTGTCCTTGATCCGGTTTGGGCCAAGTTCAGGTGACAAGGACCCCGATGAAGACCCACCAAGCACCAGTACTCCAGAAGCTCCTGTTGATGTTGACGCAAGCCAACTGGACCATGCCATTGCTGCACCTGCACCGACACCCTTCAATACTGAGAGTAACTGAGTTACATACTCTCGTCGTGTTAAGATGGCGCTTCCACCTTCGGTCCTCCCTTTACTGAACGTGCAGCGTACTCGCCGCAGTAAAATTACCTCCCAACTTCACCCCGAGGCGTAGCGCCCGCTTACCTGCGTTTTGAACCGTACCCTGCAGCCCCTTTCAACCAATCGTTTGAATTGCTATAATCCACATATTCTTGTACTGTAAATCTTCTAAAGTGTAGATTCGTAGTTGCTTCTGAAACATTTAAGTTTCTATTCTTTCCCACAGAACTTTCAAAACAACAGCATCTAAAATTTAAGAAATTTAAATTAATTTGTCGGGGTCCTTCCTTAAAAAGGAGAACACCCTCAAAAAATTAGCGTATGCTGCTATTTGTGGCGTGCACACGGTACTCTTTAGTAAAAGGCGAAAGAATAGTTCGCTTTGTGCTCACCACGCAGCTGCGTGCTCTTCAACATTGCCGCAACCCTCCATCTTATAGCTCTTCCCAGCATCCCGTCCATCACAACTCCCCGATGTGGTACTCTAATCATACATACGCCGCCCCATCAGCAGCTGCTCCTATTGCGGTGGGCTCCTAACTTGTCCGGCCATGGCCCAGCCAGCGATGCATCTGTTAAGAGTTCGGCCCATGAAGGGTTTGAGAGGCTCGCGCTGGCAGTGGGGGCGTAGCGGGGCAACGCGCGTGCGGCGCCGAGGTGGGCTCCGTCGTGGCCGCGCGCGTGCCGCGTGCCGACGTTGGTTTCGCTGGCCGAGGCCCGATCGGCTGCGCGTGTGCGCGCTCGGCCCGGGCGAGGAGGCGTGCGCCGCGCGGGGACAATGACCACAGACCGACCGTGGCAAAACGGCGGGGTTTCGCACCGCCCACCAAAGCCGGCCCGGCGCCCGCCAACGCGAAGCCCACCACGGTCTTGGGCGTGGCAGACAAGTACGATGAATTCTTCTTTTATATGTGGATTTTGCCAATTCTGCAGAACTCAGTAAGGCACACAATCTGCTCTGTTATCATCTCGCTGTGTTTTCAATCATGTTTGCTGTGTTTTTCACGTTCAACACGGCGTGCTAGTGAACGATCGATCGACTTCCAAGGTCGCTGGTCCCCTGTTGCTTACTACGGACTTGTCCAATTGTAATTTCCTGAGTTGGAGTGTCCGGGGTCTCAACACTCGTGCTAAGCGTAATGTAGTCAGAGAAACAGTGACTGCCTCGCAAGCTACGGTCCTTTGTTTGCAGGAAACTAAACTGGCTGTAATTGATTCGGCGGTTGCTATGGAAATATTAGGTCCATCCTTCGATGGCCTCTGTTATCTGCCAGCTTCCCAGACTCGAGGTGGCATCCTCTTGGCCTGGAACTCGAGCAAAGCAGTTTGTAGCTCCACAACGCTCACAGACCTTTCAATTACGGCGCAGGTCGCTATTTCTGGCGGATCCCCCTCCTGGATAATGGCGGTCTACGGGCCCCAAGAGGAGGCGAACAAAATTGCATTTCTTCAAGAGCTACGTGCCATCCGGGGCTTCATCGTTGGCCCCTGGGCCATCATTGGGGATTTTAACCTCGTCCTACAGGCGCAAAGATAAAAGCAATGAGCGTGTGAACAGATGCATGTTAGGTCATTTTCGGTGGGTGGTCGATGATCTCGAGCTCAAGGAAGTTGTCGATCTTTCGCTTGGACAGATGGGAGAGAAAGACCAACATTGGTACGCATTGACAGGATGCTCGTCTCCAGCGTCTGGGAAGATCTATTCCCGAATTGTTTTCTTAAAGCACTACCGTCCACCACATCAGATCACTGCCCGATCTTGTTGTCCATTGTTTTCATTTTTGGCGCCAAGAAGTTTTTTCGGTTTGAATCCTTCTGGCCTAAAATTGAGGACTTTGACTTGGTCGTTGCGAACTCTTGACGATGTGTAGTGCTGGCCAAACGGGCTGTGCCTGCTGGGCCGGACCGAGGCACGACGTTGTAGACCCGACTCAGACATGGCACTGCAAGCACTGTTCATGGGCTGTGCCAGGCCGGTACGAAAGCCCGTGCGGTGCTTGGGCCGACACTCGAGCACGGTGGACGGTCCGACAAGACGACCTGCATGGCCTGTAGAAGCAAGACGGCCGATTGTGGAGCTATCAAGGCGGAGGCACCGGTGTTGAGGGAGGCCGCCAGGCCGACGACGTAGTGACAGCAAGGGAGGGAGCCGAGGAGGGAGGAGGTTGGAGTGGAGGGAGGAGGAGGGCGAGCCGGCCGGGCATGGTCGGCGCCGAGCAAGGAGAAGCCAGCCCTCGAAGAGCACAAGCTTGAGCCTGGCCCGCGCCGCGTAGACGGCCGCTGTGTGCGCGGCTGTCCCGCTCCCAATGATGCACACGTGTGTGTGCAGCGGGCCTGCGACCGCCTTCTCCATTCCGTTCGCCGATGCGGTGGCTGTCGTCGACACGGACGCGGCAACAGCGGTGGTGGAAGAAGGCGCGGACGAGGCGGCGCGGAGGAGACGATGTGGAGGAGACAAGGAGGTGCGGAGGGCGGGGCGTCGCCGGCGCAAAGGAAGAAGGTGCGGACGAGACGAGGAGGTGCGGAGGCGGCGCGGCTGGCCGGAGCTGAGAGGAGGCGAGTAGGCGGCGCATGGAGCTGCGAGGAGGCGAGGGCGTCTTGAGGCGGGCGTGTGCCATGCAAGATGCAAGACGCTGGTGGGGGCCGGTGGGGAAGAAGAAGGGGTGGGGCAAAAGCAGAGGGGCAGGGCGGCGGGGCAGGGCAGGGGCAAAGGGCTGGTTCAGGCTCGTGGGCGTGCACACGCCCAAAATATCCACTCGTTAGTGGATTTTTGCCCTATTTTACCCTTTTTGACCGTTGGGGTCTTTAAAGATAGCAAAAAAAATCAATAAATCCCAAAAAATTTCTATAAATAGCCACCATAACCCTCTCATTCAGCACCCCCTTCATTCTCCATTCTCTCTTTGAAATTGTGTTGTGCAAATTCAAACCGTGTTGAGCTAATTTGGCAAAATTCAAAAATTGTACAAAATTTGAAAATTTCAATTTTCGCATGAAGAAGTCGATGAAAGAGGTGCAATACTATTTTTGTAATACTTTTATTGTTAGTTCTTGTTATGCTAAGATGAAAGTAGTAATAGTGTTAGTTTCGATTTTGCAGTTTTTGTTATGGACAGTTCTTACGACAGCTTTGCTCTTGGTGATTACGGACTTTCACCGGAGGAAATTGTGTCCATAGAGGCGGTTGCGGTTGCCTCAAATTAACCAGAGGTTTCACCGGAGGAGCCAAGTGGAGTTCTGTCATTAGGCTCCATTGCAACCGGAGCAAAGAGGTTGAGACCGTCTACATCGAGAGTGTGGGAGAATTTCGACAGGACAACCAAGCAAGACGCAGCGGGAAATGAGGTCGCCATGAATTGTCTACAAAGTCTACAGGTGGAACGGGGCACTTGCTTAGACATGCTACAAGTTGTCGAACCAAGTAAGGATTGGTGATGAGGCAGACGCAGCTGCAATACAACCCCGACTGTACGATATGTAGCTGGGACTAGATCCTCAGGTAGCCTGCCAATCTCTCTGTCATTTAATTGCTTCTAAGGATTTACTGTTAGGCTTTGGCGAGTCTGTTTATTTCCAAAATTACATTAGGACTGCGCATAATCCTATATTTTCTTCCGTTTCTATACCGACAACAACTAGGGATCTAGTGAAATACTATAATGAATGTCATAATAAAATAAAGGAATTATTTAGCACGCATATTATTTTCGTGTGCCTCCTCGGACATATGGAGTGGTCGGGCTAGGGAGGATTACCTTAGTTTAGTTGCGCATTATATTAATGACGACTGGGTAATGGAGAAAAGGATTATAGCTTTGAAATTAATTAATGTAGCACACATGGGTGAGAATACTACGAACTGTATTATCAAAGCCGTGGAAGACTTTGGTCTTACAGACAAAAATATTCGTAATTACTTTAGACAACGCCACTTCAAACTCTAGGGCCATGGACATTCTTACTCCAGTGTTGAGTACATATATCGATTCCTTCTTGCTACATCAACGATGTGCTTGTCATGTTATCAACCTTATAGTCAAAATGTTGTTTGAAGAGGTTGAGTCCGTATATTAAAGCTTTTCGCGATGCGATTTCTTTCTTGAATAGTTCTAACGTAAGAATAACACAATATAAGAACTTTTACAGGGCGATGGGTGTACGCCCAAAAAAGTTTGGTTTGAACATAGAGGTAAGGTGGAACTCTACTTGCCTCATACTTAAGAATCTTTTACCATACAAGAGAACTTTTTCTATTTTTATTCAAACACACTATCATAGCACTGACGGTAGTATACTATTAATTGAGCAACACTGGTTCGTTGCTGAGAAGGTACTGTCGTTTTTAGAAAATTTTTATGAGGCAACTGCTGCTTCGTCCGCTGTCTACTATCCAACATCTCCTATCATTGTGCATACTATTTTACTGATCGCTACTCAATTGAAAATGTATGAAAATGACTTAGTTTTACGCGATGGTGTTGTTTCCATGAAATCTAAATACCTTAAATATTGGAGAGAAATCCCTTACCTATATGCATTTGCATTTCTTTTAGATCCTAGAGCTAAAATTGATGCATTTGGTACTGTACTTGATCTTCCTAGTGATGCTACGGGTAGAGGACGATTGGATCCATTCCCAATCAGAGATAGCTCAGGGTTTCCACAATTTCTTCATGAACCTAATTGGCACACCAGCTCCTCACGCACATACGCTCGACTTCGACTACCTCAATGTCCCTGTTCATAATCTCTCATTACTGGAAGCTCCGTTCACCGAGGATGTGATTTGGGTGGCCATCAAGTGCCTACCGGCTGAGAAGGCCCTGGGTCCATATGGTTCTATTGTCATGTTCTATCAGAAGTGCTGGAGCATAATTAAGCCCAACATTTTTGCTGCCATCTCCCACTTAGGTCGCTTGGCCGAGAATAACTTCCACCTCCTTAATCAAGCTCTGATCACCTTAGTGTCGAAGAAGCCGGGAGCTCAGGAAGCAAAATATTTTCTCCCTATTAGCCTACTCCACAGTTTTGCCAAACTATTCTCCAAGATTCTAGCCCGGTGACTAGCCCCGGAGCTTGCCAAAATTGTCGCACCGAACCAAACAACCTTCATCAAGTCACTCTCCATCCAAGATAACTTCATCCTCATTATGCAATCGGCTCGTTAGGCAATCGGCCCGAGTGCTGCACCAAAAGAGGAAGCTCACACTCTTGCTTAAGCTTGATATAGCCCATGCTTTCGACACCATTTCTTGTTCATTCATGCTGGAGGTCCTTCAGCGCAAGGGCTTCAGGCCTCGGTGGTGCGGTTGGTTGTCCATAATGTGGTCCATGTGCTCAACAAGAGTAATGCGGAATGGCTCCCCGGGCGACGCTATTTGGCACATTGGTGGACTTCGGTAAGGGGACCCCCTATCGCCGATGCTTTTCGTCATTGCAATGGACCTTCTCAACGATTTGCTGGCCAAAGTCGACCACATCTCTCTTCTTGCACCAATCGGAGGGCCGAGCGGCATTCCCCACCGCTTATCGCTTTACGCTGATGATGCGGCGTTGTTCCTCACTCTGGAGATGGCTGACCTGCAGGTCTCCAAAGTCATCCTCCAAGTCTTTGGGGAGGCTTCAGGGTTACACACCAACCTCTCCAAAAGCTCCATCACCCCGATTCGCTACAATGTTCATTAACTCCAGCTAGTGGCCTCGGAACTACATTGCACAGTCAT
Source organism: Phyllostachys edulis (assembly GCA_036346405.1). Taxonomy (NCBI): domain Eukaryota; kingdom Viridiplantae; phylum Streptophyta; class Magnoliopsida; order Poales; family Poaceae; genus Phyllostachys; species Phyllostachys edulis. The sequence goes on from CM070550.1 coordinate 102,204,108, forward strand.
GAAGTTCCCATGAAAGTACCTTGGTCTGCCGTTATCATTGAGGAAGCCAACCAAGGCGGATTTTCAACCACTACTGGAAAAGGTCTCTGGTAGGCTATAGGGTTGGCAAGCCATCATGCTTTCGCAAGGTGGTCGGCTAGTCATTGTCAAGACCGCACTAATGACAATCCCCATTTACTCCTTCATGGCGCTCAATCCGCCACATTGGGTAATCGAGTAAATTGACAAGCGTCGTCGGAGTTTTCTTTGGAAAGGATCTGACAAGGTGGCCGGTGGGCAATGCCAGGTTGCCTGGTCGTTGGTCTGTAGGCTGGTTCAATATGGGGGTTTGGGCCTCCATAACCTGCGGGTGCTAGGAAATGCTCTTCGGATCCATTGGATATGGCTGCAACGCACATGGCTGGCAAGACTATGGCAGGGCCTTCTTGCGCCGGCTAACTCCACGAAGCTTGCCATGTTCCACGCTTCAACCGCCGTCCAACTGGGCAATGGCAAACAATCCTTATTCTGGTATGATCGGTGGCTCCCGGACGGAAGCATTCCTTCCCTTGCGCCATCGCTAGTAAATTCAGTTCCAATTGCAATCACGAAAAAGCTGAACGGTCGCTCAGGCTCTTTCGAACAGAACTTGGATTAAAGACATCACGAGGCGATTGGATGCGGATGTCATTTTGAAGTTTCTTCTGTTGTCAGATCTGCTACAATTGGTCTACACAACACAGGGGTAGGAAGACGTCGTTCAGTGGCGTTGGGAACACTCGGGCCAATACTCGACCAGATTGGTCTACAAGGCATACTTCCTAGGATCCCAATGTAACACCCCAACTCAACATAGAGCCTAGGATACTACCAAACTACTCTACTAAACCAATTAATTTCAACTTCTTAATAAACAGTCAACCAAACCTTTAATCATGAATGACATAATGATAATAATCAAGAACTAGCACAATCTGCAATTAATCAATAACAAGAATATCATCTATCAATTGAATATAAATCAGGCATGATGCCTTCTCTATACCAACTAATTCAAGAAAATCCAACATTACTGCACTAGGCAGCTGATATTCAAATAGATTCATCTAAAGCAACAATGATCATCAAGACTCCAAGGATGACAGAATAATTCAATCAAACATTTTAATCCATCAACTAGAATTAAAAGAACTCAATAACAAAGGTTTATGAACATAAATAGAACCTCCACGAATACAAGTAAAACATCCATCGCGAAGGATGGTCACAATCTGAATCAAAAGGAATCATTATGAATTCAAAGTTTAGATAAATGATCTATTCTATTTGTAAAGGTTTGTGTAATCGTGATGTGCAGCAAGTCTACCCCTTTCCATGCATGTCGCTGCCTCGAGAGGTACCTAGAAAGCACAACATAGCAAGAGTGAGTCCACGACTCAGCAAAGTACAACAGTAATAGAACATAACTCATAACCAATCAATGAGAATACCAATTCTCTTTACCAACATCAGCAATGAATCACAATTCCATCTCTTATGCATGAATGCAATGCATATGTCGAGAATGCTCTTTCTTCAGCTTCTTTGCAATTACCGGTAATGCCGAGTAGTGTATCCGTCGATACATACTCAAGCCTGTGCCCTCAGACACAGGGACCTCATGCCCACACTCCACGAGTGTGGGGACACAAGCCCATCCAATACATGACGGGGATCTAATGCTCGTCCAATACATGACGGGGATCTCAAACGAACAATCCTTGACTACCACATAGTCTAAGGTACAGAAATGAATGCCATGATGCAAATTAAACTCACATTATCAATCCATCATCAAAGTATAATGCTCAGCGATATTATCAAACAGAAAATCTCATAATTAAATCATGGCAATTAACAAGAATGAAATATCACAATTCATTATCACTATTTGCACTTGCCTCAATCGTGAGACGGAAGATAACGATGGAAAGCTCTAGCCCCGGGGTTCACCACCACCTGGCAACTATGAATTATACTAAACATCAACCAAACTAGCATAACATTTCAATGGCACAAAATGAAATCGATCGTTCCTACACGAAACCCGAAAATTATCCAATATCCACCCAAAGTCCAAATCTGTCCAAACAGACGACCCTTAAAGAAAAATTCATAACTTTTGAGTCAAAATTCCAAAAGTCATGAATCCAATTTTTCTGGGATCTTTATAAGCTTAGCTACGACTCTTCAGGTGACCAAAAGATCAAATTATCACTTCTAATCCTTTGCTTTTAATCCCGAGGACCGTTATGTCATCTTCGGTATCCCTGTCTTGGGAAATTCATAACTTTTGTGTGGCACAACCAAACTCATTTTTCTAAAGCTTTCTGGAAACTATAGAAATCTATATTTCTTAATAAAATTATCACAAATAATCCCACTATGCAACAATGGTTGCAAACAGTCAAGCCTTTCACTTCTATCCACAACAGAAGGACAGAATACAGCCATAACTTTTGTTTTATCCGTCCAAATTTTATGAATTTTATCTACCTAGAATCACCACAAAAAATATCTAAATATCTCATGGAGATCATCTGACTGAATTCAGCCATCTCCAAACTCAAATTCGTAGAACTACGTTTGCTGCCCAAAACTAGAAACTGAATAAGCATCTGGTCTTGTGAAATTCATATCTAATTAACCGTTTAGTCAAAAATTATGAATTAGCACTTTATGGAAAAGCTAACAAAATTTCCCATTTATCTCCAAGAGACACTAATCCTTGAATCTACTCAGATATAATTCAAAACCGCGCGTCAACAGATAGACAGATTCAACCGATCTACATAGCAGCTACCATCTAGAATATGGAGACAATACGCATAAGATCAATCTACCAAAACTAATAGGGATCACGAATTTACCCACAAGAACGATGTAGGACGCTGCTGAAACCTTTGCGAAGACCTCCCCTCCTCTACTCCTTCCTCTTCCTCTCTTCCTCTCCCTCTCCCTCTTCTCCTCTACCATGGCCGGCAGCGTAAAGAGCTTCTTCCTCCTTCCTTTGGCCGGCAACAATGGAGGGGGATACCACCAATGGATGGACATGGCAACAAGGCCAGCATGGGGAGCTGCTGGACAGGGAAGAGGCGCCAGGGAGGAGAGGGTGTGGCGGCTAGATGGGGGAGGGAGGGATTTGGCCAACAAGGGGGAGGGGAAAAGATGAGGGCGACTGGGGTTGTGGGGGTGTGGCGCCCCCCCTTTGCCCACTCATGGCTAGCCCACTGGTCTTATGTGCCTTGGGCCAAGAGCCCAAGGTCCAAAATTTCTAAGAAATTCTTAATTTCCTTTTAATTTCTTCTCTGGACTTTATTTCATCTACTCGCATAATCGGGATATTACATTCTACCCCCCCTTAACAGAATTTGACCCCGAATTCTATCCGTCGAATTAACAAAAGAACAACTACCAAAGAAACGAAACAACAAATAACACATTCCGGACGTGAACAAATCCGGATATTACTCACGCATGCGAGACTCCAGATCCCAAGTCGCTTCACGCTCACACGGATGCGCCCATGGCATCACAATGAATACCAACGTCTTATGCCCCAAATGCTCGTCCTAACCTCTCCAGTATACGTACCGAATGACACTTGGATGTGGGGTCTTATTCAGTGGTCCACGGCTCTATCGAAACCTCAAATCCCGAATTTTCGAGGTTCTCACTCAGCACTAGAACATACTAGACATTGCGTACCTCGCGTATGGACCCGAGACGGTCATAGCGATATGCCCACTTCCTAATACCTGCAACTGTCGAAAACAAGATAATGTACCTTGGGCCAACTTTCCTTTTGGTACTAAAGCACATAACATGCACAACCCACGTGGAACTCCTGTCCCACTTCTCAATCGGTTTCTTCATCTAACAAGGAGCACCTCCTTTAACCAGGAACACACAACAGTAATCGCTTTAAACAACTTTTTCATAACCAGAGCCCAACTAAAAATAACGGATTCTCATTGCAACCACAAAATGGCAACTTCACACAAAAAGGGTCAAATTCAGAAGTGAAGATTCATCATGAAATCCCTTCCGCTTTCCAAGTAGACGATTTACAAATAAACATCGCATAAGCCGAAAGAGCAACCGCTCAAATACCCAAATCAAATACTTCATTTATTCTTTCTAAACTGTTAAGGACCGCACATGCCAACATAATGACAAGCTCAAATTATGAAAAACATCTGTCAAAAACACACAGCTCAAGCGAGAATTAAGAAAATGATTCAATACCCGAGGAAATATTCTTTTTCTCAGTTTCTCTTTTAGGAATAACATTCCTCTCAATCTTTGGAATTTGAACTCATCACATACCCCACGGGCTCAAATCCCTTAAATTAGCATCCTCAAAAAATTATGCTCAAACCGAAATATATCATCCACACCTTTGTGGAGAGGTTCTGTTGATCCCACCGAAACACTCTAGACAACTCCTTCTACTGACAAAATTAATTTGATAGATGGCACCCAAAGCACCTCAAAGTAGATATCACGCAATCACATCACCTCAAACTTTTATGAATAAACAACTCAGAATCCTCAATAGATACGCTCATGTACTACATCTGAAGGGTTCTATCAATGATCATTTCACTGCTCAGAATACGATATTATTCTATTTTCTTTACACACAATCATTAGGCGACCAGAGTTCTAGCATAAAAATGCAAAGTCCAAATTTAACATCCAAGACCTCTGCAACGAACTTCTCTTATAATAGATAGGGAAATCATCTAAGTAAATCCCTAACATTCCTACAATTCCAACCTACTTACTCATTAACATCATCAAGAATCACCCACACAATCTCACAATATTACCCAATTGTGTTACTCTATAAAATTGATCAAGGTTTCCATACTTTTGATAATTCCCAACATTTCAATATGAACTAAGGTTCTGAAATTGCACTTTACCATAGGTTCTACTTAGTTGTAACACTAATCAGCTTTACTTCAACGACAAACATTCCATTTGAATCAAATTTCCTCCAAGAGGTACATGTCAAAACCAATTCATTTTCTACTACTCCTCCAATAGTTTGGTAGCAAAATCTCACAACTACAGTTACTTGACCACCACCAAACCGTTGCCAGTTTACGCTTTGTAAAACCTTGCAACACAAATCTGTTGATCCTTTCTCAAAAGGAAGAGGCGAACAAGGCCAAGTTTTGACACACAAGGAAACATTGCTCTTCACAACGAGCAAGAAATCAAAAGAAATAGTCTAATAGCTATGATCTTGGAAAATGAAAGTTGAGATCATAGTTGAGTGCACACACCCCTCAAAAAGAGAATAGCAATATCAACTGATAAGAATATGACATTGCGATTGAACTCGACAACTCTTGTGCGAAAAGAGCAAAAAGTTTAGGCACGTTTCAAATAAATCGCAAGTTACAAAACTTGACTCTAATCCTCAAATACTCCTACTGCACTCTTTCCTTTAACACTGAAATTAATCCTTTGACTATAACAACACTTTGTCATCTCGAACAAGATAAGTTCTTAAGACCAAACTACAAGAACCACTTAAGAATCAATAAAATATTTCAACACGTCATTTTGCTCGGAACAGTTCAACTGCCACATAAATCATGAGATCCAAATGATCTCAGCCGCAAAACTCGAAACACTTTCATTTACGGAATATCATGAAAAGCAAGCAAATTATTCTCTTCTTAAAGGCATCAACATAATAATTTTCTTTGATTGCAACCTCACGTTGCCAACTCGGACAAAAGAGCCTTTAAGGTTAAATCACACGAATCTCTTAAGAACCAATAGAACATTCAAATACATCATTTTGTTTAAAATAACTTCAGCTACCACATAATTCATGAGCTCCAAAATATTACGAAAACAAAACTTGAAATATTCTCATTTAAGCGATATCACCATAGGCGATCAAATTACTACAAGAATTAACATCAATCTCACATTCTGACAATCTTAACAACATCGATATCATACATTAGTACCAAGAATTATCAAACTTTATTGCCCCACTCTAAAACCTTCCAAAAGAAACACAAGCCACAAGGTTGAAATAATTTATTTTAACAAGATCATACTATGCAATAGCAATTTCACAAGGCATGCTATCGAAGGCTATTTACGAAATTCATCTACTCAACTGTTGGTGTTGTTCAACACCAACTTCAACTCTCATTATCAAATGACGATTGTATTAATCATATGTATAGATATGGGGTTAATTCCATTTGCAATCACATAACCACATATAAATATAGATTCAACATTTCACCTTATGTTCAGAAATCAGTTCAAAACATGTTTAAAGATTTACTAACATAATTTCTATAGAACAAGGTTTCACGAATCGATACACTAACATCCATCTAGTCCTTTATACATGTTTTCAACAATTTTAGCATGACAGGAATTAGGTAAATCCAGCATTTGTGTAAGATCATTAAGTAGATGTTTACAAGATAGTTTCATAACAATATTCACTCTTCTTAGTAACCTTGTTGATTCTAATTAGGAATAAATATATTCTAAATCACAACTCGTTATGCAAACATTGCAAGACGGCAATAAATTAACTAGCTACGTTGCCCAGGACATCAGTTTAGATTAAATTATGGCCACGTAAATTCGACCACTCTATTTCCACTAGTGTAATTACCACTAATAAACTACAACTCAAACAATTATGATTTATTAATTACCATTGATTCATTACCACTAAATTAATTATGATTAGTTAATTTTCACTAAATTAATTACGTCTAACTAATTACCACTAAACTAATTACGATCGATTAATTACCACTAATTTTTAACCACTAACTTATTCATACTTAAATAATAAAGCCTAATTAATTACCACTAATTCTTAAGCAATAATTAATTACCGATACATTAGTTACGACTAATTCATTACCTCTTAATAATAAATAGTAACAAACTACGGCTAAATTATTAACAACTAGTTAATTGCGACTACACACTACATTAATTAGGACTAGTTGATTAAGACTAATTAACTACAACTACAGTAATAACGACAAATGCAGCGGGCAAAAAATTATCTGCCCTTCAGGAGACCATTTTATACCGATACGGTCCTAAGAACTGCTCCAAACTTTAATCTCAAAAAAACAAATTCCATTCTATGTGTTCCCAGCGACGAGTACGAGCACAAGAACGAAAACGAAATTGAGAATGACCGAGAGCGAGAGCGACTCCTGTATTTATAGCCGTGCGAAGGCAATTTCCGTAGACAGTGCATCGTGATGGTGGTGGGAAATCCGAAGGTGCTGCCGGGCGTGGGCATGCGGGAGCGGGCCACGTGGTGGCACCGCCGGACAGAGCCTTGTCAGTGCGCGATGTGTGCGGCACTCCGGGCTGGGGGGGGGGGGGCAGAGCCCTATGTCCGGGCGACAATTGTGCGGAGGAGGCTAGTCCAGGCGTTGGGCGTGCGGAGGAGGCTTGTCCAGGCACGGCTTCTCTGGGCGACACACGTGCGGTCCGGGCGGTGGGCGTGCGGAGGCGGCGCTGTCCGAGTGGTGGGTGTGCAGAGGCAACACGTGTTGACACACCCCTTGTCTGGGCTATGGGTGTGCGGCCAAGATTAATGCCAGACGCGGGAAGCCCGGAAATGCACACATATTGTCTAACGGCACATCTGTGCTGCCATTTTTGATAATACGGCGCGAGAGGCGCTACTTCTGTCAAAAACATGGGCAACAGTGCCATTTAGGCCAAAAACTCCATTTGCACACTTATATGTGTCCATCCATTGCGCGCGAATCATCAAGCAGCATCCAATGGACACAAAAACGAGTACTCCGAAACACAAAAAGCACTCGAGTTCTTCATAATAACCATAAGTCCCTAATTCCCTAAGCAAGTCCCAGACCAGAGACTACCCAGTTAGAGTCGCCACATGCTACGCGATTGAGGAAGATCCATCGAATTTTGCCGCTCGCACTGTGGGGCCAGAGCTTTCTCAAGGCCGCAGCCTTAGGTTTCATAGGTTCACTAAGCTTTTGCACCGTCATAGCAACAAGAACGGTGGGACTCGGGCGGCAACCATGCGAGGCGCCCACGGCCGTGGGGTTGAAGAGAGAGGGCCATATCGAGTAAAACCGTACTTTGTGCAACCAAGCGCGTTGTCTTTGGCAAATCATGCTCACGTAAATGATAATATCTCTGTATTTGGTAGAGGTCTTCCCTCTGCATTCCTACTACAAACAATTCTGGCAATTGCAAATTGCATGCATCCTTTCTGTCCTAGCTATCAGATTAAGCTCTATTGTTGGCAACAATTGTCACCGCATATTTCATTCATGTGTGATTTTAGTTGGTATAATCCCTGATTTTGCCGCTTTCTAATGCACAAAATCTGCAATGTTGCAATTTTAATGGTCATTCTTGGTATATAACAACACAAGAAAGCCAAGGAAGGGAAAAAAAGAATGAATCATGGGTAAGAGGAAGTCCAGAGCCAAGCTTCCTCCCAAGAAGAGAATGCACAAGCTTGACACCGTCTTTTGCTGCCCATTCTGCGTATGTGGCAATCTCTTTTGAGTTTCAATACCTGGAAAATTTTGGCATGTAATGACATGTTTCTTTGTGTTTCAGCGATCTCAAGAATCTAGTCAGCGAGACCACATGCAGAATCTGCATGGAGAGTTCCAGAACAAGTGTCAATGGTATGCTCTTGGACTTCATGTGTGTTGGTCCATAGACCATAGTAATTTAGGGCCTCCCCTTTTCGGAAGGAAATTTGCTAGAGGAGAGCCTCACCATCAGTCGTTGATTCCCCTTGATCAACCGAATCAACGGCTGATAGGGTAGGGCCTCGTGCGAGGCCCTCCTTTGACGAGGATTAAATTCCTCGATATTGGTTTGATATTTAATTAAAGATTATATAGCCTTTATGGTCATAACCCCCATGGTTAACGACCCTATGGTCAGAAGAATCTTAGAGGTTGCTTTACGAAGTACCCTGGTCGGAGAGGTCATGTACCTATTGCCCGACCAGTTAACCACTCGTAGGATCTTTGAACTGGTACTAGGATTTGATTCCAAGTACATCCCTTCCGTGTGATGAATGAAACGCATGTCTTATATGCTCCAAACCACACGGCGTTTTTCAGCTCTAAGTCGCTGGCAATAACCACTATACTGTTTTGTCTTCCACTGACATCAACCGATGATCAGCTGGCATTTCACTAACTGCAACTGATCCTCGACTAGATGCGATATTTCCCAAAAGATGTCTTCTCCAGGAGTAACTGATGCCTCTTCGTTAGGTATTTAAAGGTGGAAGATGAACAACAAGGGAGAGAGACCCGGATCATGATCAACAAGTACAAGACAATTGGATTCGATCTGAAGACAATTGAAGCATAGCAAGCAATATACTTAGTGTAATTAGGGCTAGTCTGTCGCCTTACCTAAGACACAACATGTAAAGAACCAGTTCATTGCAATAAAGGGCAACCATATTCTCCTCCAAGAACTCTTAGCTATTTTTCTTATTTCATTTCGTAAGATCAGCGACTTGATCGTCGACATCCTCCATCGCATTTTCTTCTCCCCTTTTCTAATGAGTCTTAGCTATAAACTACTGATGATTGAGCTATCATAATATGCTTGACATATGCCCTTAGGTTATATGATTAGTTATATATTGTTCTTATGCTAAATTTTTAACAGATTGCAATATATAGTTTTATTTATTTCCCTTTGAGGTGTGATTTATGATCTGAGTGTAACATACACCTGCGCAAAGCCAAAATTAAGGTTGGGAATGGGGTCATACCATTCAGCATTTGCACTTCAACCCTTTTGGATGCGTTCTAAAAACAAAAGTCGTGAAGATCGGGCACCACCGTATCAGATGTCCCTCGGGCTTAGAGAGAGGCCGGGGTGGTGGAAGAATGGCGGTGGGCGGCGGCGGCGGTGCCGCCTGGGTGGAGGAGGGTGGTGGGCGGTGGAGGCGGCGAGGGCGAAAAGAACCGGAAAGGTTAGGAGGTGGTGGGAGGCGGTGGCAGATCTAGCAGCGGTAGCCGCCGGAGACGAGGAAGATGGCGACGCGGGGGAATCATGTTGAAGAGGAGGAAGAAAGCAGCGACGTCGTGGATTTGGAGGAGGTGCAGAGGAGGAGCTCGTCGGCGAGCCTCGTTGCCGCCAGAGGCGCTGGGAGGAGGAGACAGACGTGGAGTCTTTGGGTGGCGATAGCAGCAAGGTAAGGTGAGGCGGGTGGGTGGGTGGGTAGGGGTAGCCAGATAGGGTTAGGTTGGTGAGGATTGTATATGAGATAGGAAATGGATGGGGATAGTTGGATCTAAATCCTATAAACAGAATAGGTGACAGAAATTTATAGATTTTCTAGGGAACTGAGGACCAGGGTTCAAAAATTCGACTAATTCACTGAAAATCGGTTGTATCGGACCCCGGTAAAATCTCAAACCGGTCCAGAAATTTTGTTTTGCGTGAATTTTGTCAAATATAGAAGATTTTTTTGTCGAAATTTATTTTCAAAAATTTCGGTCGATATTTTCAACCGATTTTCAGTGATTTTGGCCATTATTTTTTAAAAAAAGTTATTTTAAAAATTATTATTTTTAGCCAAAATCAACCGAAAATTTCTGATAACCGGCCATATCGGACCGGACCCCCGGTAAAAATTTGAAACCGTGGACCAGACATTCCCATATTCTTTTATTCTCTTCCCTGGCGTTGTCTTGTGCCACTACTACTACTATTCCACCCCGCGGGAGGAGAGTGCGTGCGTGCGTGCGTCCTTTGCAAGTAACCCCGCGCACGCAACCTCTTGGGCAATTCCCGTCCGTGTCTTTCCCGTAATGTATGTCTCCGTCGAATCTTCTTCTTGTCATTAACGAGACAGCTTGCTCCGCACTGCCCCGCTTTGCTTGCTCCGCACTGCCTCTCCCGCACGCGCTTCTCCTCGCTCGCTCGCTCGCGTCCCCTTCCTTATAAAGTATAAACGCCACGCCGCCCATCACACACACACAAACGCACACAGCAAAAGAAAAGAAAACGCGGCTCTCCTCAACCTTCCTCCTCTCTATCACTCCGCCACCAGCAAAGGCAGCAATGGCGCAGTCGCCGCGCCTCGATTCCATCCTCAGCTTCAGCTACGCCCAACCGGACCAACCCACCAACGAGGACCACAGGGAAGACGCCGAGGCCGCGTCCGACAGCGGCGACGACGACGCCACAGGCACCGGCTTCGAGTTCGCCTTCGCGCCGCCCCTCGCTGCGGGCCACTCCGGAGGCGGAGGCGACCTCGCGCTCGCCGACGACCTCTTCGCCCACGGCCGCATCCTGCCGGCCTACCCCGTCTTCGACCGCCACCTCCTCCTGCACAACGGCGGCGACACCGACATGCCCGCCTCGGCCTCCACCGCGCCGCCCTCGCCGGACACCTACCGCCCCTGGGTGCCGCGCTCCGCGCCGGGCTCGCCCGCGCGGGACCCGGCCTTCCCAAGAGCGCCTCCACGGGGGAGGCGCGCCGCTGGCGCCTGCGCGACCTCGTCGGCGCCGGCGGCCGCTCCCACAGCGACGGCAAGGAGAAGTTCGTCTTCCTGCAGCCCGCCGCCGCGGCGCCGTCCAAGATGTCCCAAGGCAGCAAGACGACGACAACCGCCACGGCTGAAGAGAAGCAGAGCGAGAAATCTCCTCCTACGCCGCAGCACAGACAGAAGCAGGGACAGAAAAAGAAGAAGGCCGTGACGGAGATGGACATGGCCACCGCGCACAAGCTCTTCTACGGCAAGGCCGGCACGACCGCCGGCGAGAGGAAGCAGCAGCCGGCGTCGTACCTGCCGTACCGGCCGGGAATCATCGGGTTCTTCGCCAACGTGAACGCGCTCGGCCGACCGCACCACCACCCCTACTAGCCTGCCTACCTAGACCATTTCTTCTGTTGAATTAGTTAAGAGATCAATTTGTCGATGATTCATTATTATTAATTTTTGCTCCTCCAAAAAATTTAGGATAATTCTGGTCAAATGGCTGGATGTAATTGCATGCGTGTATATAAAGAAAAATCGCCCGTTTCTTTGACTCTGAACTTGTCAATCACTAGCGACTGCATCTTTGCCTCAGCTGCATGCGTGCGAGTTGATTTGTCTCCTTGTAAATTAATTAATCAATCAATCTCCGAGACCAAATATGGAGAGTTGTTAGCGAAGGAGACCGTCCCTAATTGGAGCAAGACGCGATGGATCCGAGTCAAACGGGCGCTTCAGATTAGACAGGTTCTCTCGGTTGCAATCTGGTGGAGCAGAGAAATTTTCGCAGCCTTATCTGTTATATCTGTCATCTCTATTGAGGAACCGTCGTTGACGAGTTCAGTCTGAGTAATTATCTCGTAGATAAACTCAAAATCGTAAGAACGATGCAAGACGCAAGAATAAAATAATAGATTAAACACAGAGATATAGAGGGCTTCTTGCTTCTCTTTATTCCTTCATCAATCAATCAATCGTTTATAATGAATAACACCTCCTATTTATAGGTTAGAAACCTTACTAAGGTTTACGATGAAAAGTCCATGAGACTGTCTGCCCTGGGACCTGTAGAAACTTCAACAGAGTATCCTAATTTAGGCATGTGCAACAGTGTGAGCAACTAAGTAAGCGCGTTACTTATTTTGGACAGGTCTTCGTCTTTCCAAGAGACGCGTACTAGGAACTGATTGGCATTCACGCGCTTTACCGTGACGCAATTAATCTCCGTCCTGCAAAGGGAGGTGCTTATTTCTTTTGGGCCCACACGCACATCATACAAATGTGCGAGTATGCCCCCTTAGCCAGGGCAGAGCTACAGTGGAGCATCGGGTGCAGTTGCACCCTCATTTTTTGGATGCAAAATACTAGGTATTTGATATACACTAGCTGAATATCCGTACGTTGCTATAGATAAATTAATATATCTCATAAATAATGTTACCCTTACCCTTCTCAAGTCCACATCATATCTCTGTCGCTATGGTTCACTTGCATTGCATCCAATCGAGCAACACACCGACCCACATCATGGCTCCGCCAGGCTTCGCCATCGTGCCCAATGTTGTGCCTCCACCGCCATGATCATCCTGTGTCGCACCTCCGGCGTTGTACTTGGCCTACACTGTGCCCAACCGAGCTACAACGCGGTCGACATCGCTCCTCCACCACCGGGCTCAGCTTGTCCTGTGTCCCTAGCTCCAACCCTCGCTTGCAGTAAGTACTACTGTACAAAACCATTTTATTATATTGCTAAGTAATAAACCAACATTTGAAAGAACACATTTTATTTTATTCTTTTCTTTTCGTTATAGGATTGTATTAGCATCCATGAAGGAAGTTGACTACTAGGATTGAAACAACTGAGATAATCTTAGCTTGGAGAAGTAACCACATCATCAATCATAGCTGAGATAATCTCACATGTAATAAATAAGAAAAAAATGATGTATGGAAGTTGCAATGCGATCTGATCAAGGATTTCAGAATAAAGCAACAAAAAGTGATATGTGAAAGTTCCAATCTTATCAGAGATTTCAGATGTGCTTGCCACAAAAAAATCTTTGCACTAATAAAAAAATATCGATGTATTTCCACATATATAGCTAGATGATATAACAATTGTTAGCACTTTTGTATCAAGGCATTAAAAACAAACAAAAAATTAAACGGGTCAGTAGTAGATGCACATTAGGTTATCTCGTCAAACCACAAAATTTGGAAAATAAATTTATTAAGTGAAACAATCCATCTATCCTGCCAATAGGATAAAAACTAATGTTTACAACAATGGAATTCACATTATTTATATGGATAGACAAAACAATAACTTTGTATTCAGATGAGACATTAAATTAACTCAAACCATTTGAACTCCAAAGGAAGCAACCACTTGAGAATCACACTACAGCAGAGGAAGGAACAGGATGGAAGCGCAGATGGATGCATACCCCTAGCCTTCTTGCTAATCATTCTCGATGTAGCTGCCTGGTCCAACTATCTCCCCTTTGAGCTACGATGTGTTATGCTGGTGAGCTGCTTGTCGGTGGTAGGAATAGTAAAAGAGGAGAGAGTGGACGCTGACTCCGTCCAAAAAGAGGAGCGGAGGGGAGAGAGAGAGAACAAAAGATAGCAGCAACTCAGGCAAGTGCTGTCGCCTCTTGAAATCCCCTCGGATTTAAGATTTCCCCTCGAATCACCCTGATCACGCGATTGAATCGCGCGATGGACGCGGCTGCGCAGGCGCGTGAGGTGCGGCCCACGAGCCCGTCGTGGTTGCCTAAGGCGATCCACAACACCAAGCCGCGGGGTCTCAACGAGGAGACCGCGACACCCACGGCCGCTACATTCCCTTCCATCGAGGCCTCCTTCGCCGCGTCGCTCCTCCACGCCGACGTCAGGATGGATGCCCGCGTCTTGGCCGCGCTCCCCAACAACCTCCTCCTCAAGGTGCTCGCCCGTGTCCCTCCCATCCTCCTCTTCCGCCTCCGCCCCGCCTCCCGCCGCTGGGACTCCATCCTCCACGACCCCGCCTTCCTCGCCATGTACGCTGGGGTCCCCTCCCACGAGCCCTGCCTCCTTACCTTCTGGAGAGGCACTGCGCACTCCTCGTTGTAGTGCAGCGTGCTCATCTTGCCCCTCCGCACCCGCTACAAGCTTCCATTCGGTACCTCTGGCTCATCAGCTCATCATTAGGCCTCATTTGCTTCTCCGGCTACAATGGCACCGGATTCCGCACCGTCATTGGCAACCTGCTCATTAGGCTTGGCGAGTGCTCTCGGACATGCATTACAACTAGTAGCGACAGCTGGTGCTTGTAGTCAATAAGAAACATCGGTAGTTCAAGGTAATCACTACGAGCGATGTGTATGGGGACAAGACGCTCCCCGCTGAGGTCTATGATTCCAAGAAGGATAGATGGTCGGTGCACCAGATGATGCCTGCCGCGAACCTCTGCTCTTCGAAGATGGCATTCTGCAACTCCAGGCTATACTTGGAGACGCTCTCGCTGCTTGGGTTGATGATGTATATAGTGGATGCGGGTCATTGGGAGCATATACCGGCCAAGTTCCCACGATCGTTGCTGGATGGACGCACCAACCACCACTCCTTTTTAAGGAGGAGGCTACGATTTTGATACGGTGAAGAAGTGGGCAATGACAGATTCTCGGCAGCGTCGCGATCCGCTTGTTTGCTTTGCTCACGATCCAACGAACGCCGAAGAGGGTGGGGAAGACGGACGACCACCAACTCTAATTTTTAAGTAGTAGAGATACTAGGTATATATATAGGATAAGTACTCAATATTTGAACCCTTGTGCTTACGTTATTTGCTTCTAAAGATGGTGCTAATCCTTTTAGTAGCAAGTGCAAGTGTTGAGCGAGTCTTTTCGACATTGATATCATGAGTGATCAATATTTACCTAATACGTGATTTTGAACCTTTTATGTTGAAATGTGTTACTTAGCTTCGCACCCATCGTCCAAATCTTGGCTCCGCCACTAGTGACTGTGGGCGGGCAACACGACGCATTTGTCTGGGCAGGAGCACGGCACGGCGGCTTCTTTCGTGTGTGGGAGCGAGCAGGCAGTGGCCGGCGGCGCTGCAGCTTCGTTCAGTTCGTTGTACACGGCGGGCAAGCAAGTTTGTCCCTTCAATCTCATCCAAATCCTCAAATCTCACTCTCCTAGTCTACTAAACTTAAGACTCCTAGTTTTAGAGTATTACTCTTAATCAATTTTGTTTATGTTGTAGGAACTTCACAAGAAGAATGAAATTGATAAAAACTTTTTTTTAATGTTGGTTGCATCTGTTAGAACTGGACAATTTGAACATATTTGACATCATTAGTTATGTTGAATGTTGAATCGCATTGTGCCTTTTGTATTTTTTTTATGCTAAGAGTTTGCTCCGGGTCTCCCAAATTCTTGGGCCCATCACTGCTCATCCGGAATCACGACGGGGCACATGGGCACACGTATCGGTTAAACTCAACAATATGAACGTATTTGATATCATTAGTTTTTCATATATTTTAAGTGAATACAAATACAAATTGATTATTATAACAGACACAAATTCGATTCAAATATGTAATCAGTTCGGTCGGATTTGAACATCCTCATGACTTATGTAATATCAAGATATTTATGATACTTTATCTCCATACATTATATACAGCATACATAATCATTCTAATTTATTATCTCACCTAAAGGTACATGGATTCACATTGCACTAAAAAACTCGTCCAACTAATCATTCTGGATTTCAACTATGTATTTATTTATTAGACAATTCTGGATTCTCATTCTTTTTGCATGCTATGCAGATTGACCTAGCTGCAAAAGCAGGGGAATTGGAATTATTTTCAAATGCAGACCATCCCCAATATTCATTAATCAAGGTATACCTTTAGCTTTATGGTTTCAGTGTTAAACTTGAATCTAGTAATTAGTATTTACTCAAGTCTTTTGGTTGTAGAAAAATGTTAGTAAAGTCAAAAGTCGCGAAGTTGTAGAATTTTTTGAATCTGGATTTGGCATACATAATGCTGGAATGATACGTTCTGACAGAAGTTTGATGGAGCGCTTGTTTGCTGATGGGCTCTTGAAAGTAAGTATACTAAGTTTTTTTGCAGACCTCCAGTATTGTCAAGTTTTGGGCTATAACATTTTGATTTTAGGTCCTTGTTTGTACAGAAACATTGGCTTGGGGAGTAAACTTACCAGTTCATGCAGTTGTTATAAAAGTCGGTATATATTTGTTTATTTTTGGGTCCTAAGCTGTAATTGATGGTGCAGATGTGCAACAACAATAAACATTTTCCTTCCAGTCTATTTGGACTTATTCTTTGACTAAGTATTGGTAAAATGAAATGACTGGGATGAAGAACTTTGGATGAGAGAGACTAATTCATAATTCTTCTTGGTTGCCCAAAAGTGATGACAATGCCGTGCTTATATGGAGCCCGCCCTAACAAATCAATCTAAACCTTCCAACTACTAGAGATATCAGATAACATACCAACTAATAGAAATATGATTCTATCTTCTAAAGATAATAACTTGCTAATCAACTTGATACTATTCCTAATCGAATCAGCCAGCCCTAGGGGCCAGGGGGTGCACATGACGCTCCTTGTGCGCCATATCCATGGGCCCTAATGGGCTGCATGTGACAGTCCACATGTCAGTATTAGACTTAGCTTAGTTTAGTAACTTTTTTGTGAGGTAGTTTAGTAACTTAAATACTCAAATTATCACGTTTTTGATGAATTTCTTTTATTTTTTTCACTGATTTAGTTGTTCAGATGGATGAGCATCAATACACTTGGTTTTTTTTCCCGGAAAGTCTCTGTTTTTATAGAAACCAAATCGGTTTCTATACCAAGCAGAGTACACTCTACTCGATCCAATCACGAGCATCGGCAGGGCTCTTGAGGACAAGCGCGACGGTGACCGGTGGGCGATTTACAAATAAGCGAGAAGCGCCAGACAATGAGGCGTCAGGCAATGCAAGTCCAGATGATAGCGTGAAGGAGCTAGGTTAGTGCCCTAGCTCTGATACCATGTTATGAATATTGTGTATGTATTCATGAGGCCTAATAGACAATATATATAGAGAGTACAAATGGAATATTACAAGGGAATATGCCATACACATATAAGAAAATACAAAAGAATTCTTATTCTAACATTGGACATGTATGAGGACATTTCGGCCCAGCCCATTTAGCCCAAACTCAGAAGGCCCAACCCATTTGCCTTAAGTCTTAACCCTAGCAGCCCCCTTCGACCGAATCGATCCCCTCCTTCCTTCCTTCTACTCGACGCCACCCCTTCGATCGAGGACGAGGACTCCTCTACGACGATCGATGAACGGCGATGACTGCACCCTCCGGCGACCGATCCCTTCCTTCTGCTCGATCGAGGACGAGGACTCCTCTGCGGCGACCGACGAACGGTGGTGACTGCATCCTCTGGCGACCGACGGTGAGCCCAGTAAGTCAGTCATCTCATGCTCCTTCCTAGTTCTGAGATTTTCCTCTTTTTTCCTGTTTTAGCCTTTAGGAGATGGTTTCCTGCCGTGTCCCTATTTCAGTTTTACTTGTTTGTAGAAAAATATAAAATGATACATTTGCATATATTATTATTATTATATATAGAAAAATGGTATGGTACTCCTGGGAGTATGTACTCCCGCTTCTCATATACCACTTAAATCGTATGATGATACCTCTTTATCTATTTGAGCATACTCTAATAATGATTATAAGATACCAAAAAATGGAGACATGGGAACACTAACAGATGTGTGTGTGTGTACACTATCAGATGTGTGTGTGTGTGTACACTAACAGAATAACACATACAAACAGAAATTCGTGTTCCATTTTTTAGAAAATGGTGAATCATGTGTCTGACACGTGTCCGTGTCCGTGCATCATAGCTAAGTACAATGTGAAGTTTTTTTTCCTCATTTTGAGTGACTTGATGTTTGTATTTGTGACTTTATTCCATGGGTTATGTATTTGGTCTGTTACTTTTGCCAGTCTTAATGTATTAACTATAACAAACTGAGTAGCAAACTGAATTTGATGAGCCTTCAGCATGATGAAACCAATGCTGAATCACCAATAAAATATGCATTGTCAAAGTCATTGCCTTTTGAATTTTTTTTATTAATTAATCCTTTTTTAAAATATTTTAAACTTAACCCCTCGCTAACTTTATGTCTAATTCTGACCCCCTTTGGTCATGCCATATCCCGTGGCGTGGCCAAACCGTGCTGTCACGCCACTAGTCTTGGCATGAAAAAACATGCCATGCAAGCCCTCATCTGCGCATCATGTCAACGTGGAGGGCTTGCGTGGCACCTGTCACACCCTCACTCATGGCGTGACAATCCTGCCTTGTCATGCCATTAGAGTTGGCGTGACAGTGGTGACTTAGTTGCGGGCTTGCGGCCACCAATTTAGTTCTTCTTTTTTCCCCCGACCCCTCTCTTCCACCCGAGCCTCTTCCTACCTCCCAAAATCCATCCTCGCCGCCGTCGGATTCCGCTACCCCCCTACGCCGGTCGGCCTGCTCCCTGCGCCGGCCTCCTCCACGTCATCCTCCCCGCACCGGTCTGCTCGTCCTCCACATCGGCGTCGTGGCCGGGTTTGGCAGTCGGCTTCTCCTCCACCATCAAGCACCGGATCTGGACTCTCCTCCCTTCCTCCACCACTAGAGAAGGTAAGCCACGAGTTGTCTCTCATCATCTTGTGCTTAGGACAATCACTGATGATGTTGCTTCCTCCACCACTGATGATGTTGCTGGATCTGGACATTGCTTGTTGAATGTGTGATGTGTGATGATGTTTTGGTTTGGTTAGTGGTAGTACTTAGGAGAATCCTATGAGTACAATTTCATTTGGACATCGCAATTTGAACAAATCAACCATGGTAGGACTTAGGAAGGCAATGCTGATGTTGTGAAAGGACTTTGATTTTGAGGGGTTTTAATGTGTAATATTTAAGACTGGTTAGTGATTAGTGTTATGTTATTTTGTTAATCGTGAAGTCGTAAACATGTAATGTGATTAGTGGTTTATACCTTATTGCCTAAGTTGTTCCTTGCTGCATGATGGCAAAATGCGTCATGATTCATGACTCACACTTCAAGCATTACTTGTTAATATAATTTGTGTCATTGATTCTTAATCAGTACAATAGTATTGCATCTTAGTGATAAAACCGCCAAGCTTATCCTTTGGATAATTGTCATGAAGAAGGGACGCGTTTGCTTAAAATTATAAACAAGACAACATTTTAGTTTAGTGCTAACTAGCTAGTGAAATACTGGAGTAATTATAGTCCAATACAATGAACCAAGGGTGCTGGCAAATACTGACGGATTCCAATTGTGTGGTTTATTTCCAACCCAAGATTTGCTACCTAGATTGGTGACAACACTGAAGCCAAGACCAAGCCTCATGACCACTAGACAATGCCACTGAAAGGAATTGATCCGCATTTTGCTCAAGCTCTCACCTCATGCCCTATAGAATTAGTTTACCGAAAATATACTATGAAAGGACCTCTATAGGAATGAGATATAGGTTGAAGGCGAAAAAAATGTGACTTACCTAATTTTTTAATACCAAATTTTCCGAACGAGTGGTTCGTGGCACTCCAAGCGTGTAGCTCTGGCGTACCCTACAGATTCTGCGAAAATCACAAACGGACCAACCAACCTTGTCACCAACCAACACATTTCATCAGCACCAATACATTTCTAATGTCCATCCTTGTGCCTCATGTTGTACCACACAGTACACATATTTGTGCCTCATCTATCCCAGTAAGCTATGTATCGAATCGTTGTAATTCATGCTCGATCTCCAAGAGAAGGAAGAGATCTTCGAAAAGTAGGTTTTTATGATCCGATAAAGAATCTAACTTGTTTCAGCAGGGCAGGTTTTGGGCTTCATAGTGCATGAAAGACGAATTGAAGTAAGTCAGATCCGAGTGTAATCTATCAATGTGTAACATCCTGAATTTTGTGTGGCAGTTCCATCGCATGAAAATGTGAAACTTTACAAAATTTTGATGCATCTTGTTGACACTTGGATATTACCAAAGTTTTGTTTAGAAATTAAATTGTAAACCATTCCTCAATTCATAATTTAGAAACCCAAATTCAATTACCCAGGCAGAATCGAAAATTCATACTTATCACACCAACTATAATGGCATGCCATATGAGGCTTGTCACGCCATGGATGCGGGCGTGACAAAAGCCATGCAAGCCCTCCACGCTAGCATGGCGCACGGACAAGGGCTTGCGTGGCAGCTTGAGCCACACCTCTATAGGTGGTGTGACAGTACGTTTTGGTCACGCTACGGGTAATGGTGTGACCAAAGGGGTCAGAATTAAAAATAAAGTTTGCGAGGGGTTAACTTTAAAATAATATTAAAAAAAGGATTATTTAATAAAAAAATTGCCTTTTTGGCCTCCCATTTGTGAGCATATTATTATGTATCTGCTAGAAAATGGGTGTAGTCTCGCGGTGCTTCAGCTTTCTGGAGGGTGTGGTTATACCAGAAGGTCTCTGCAATTCTATTATTGTTCTTATCCCCAAGGTTTCGAGGCCTGAACATCTAAATTTTTTTCGGCCCATCAGTTTGTGCAACATGCTTTATAAGATTGCTTCGAAGGTTTTGGCTAACAGATTGAAAGTTTTTCTGCCTGCGATTGTGTCCGAGTATCAGAGTGCTTTTGTCCCTAGAAGGCTTATTACTAACAATGCTCTTATCTCTTATGAGTGTTCACACACCATCGTATAGAGTGGAATTATCTACACGACTGTCTAAATAGGTTGGGTTTTGCTCCTGCTTGGATCGGTTCTGTCATGCGATGTGTTACGTCTGTTTGCTATACTGTCCGGGTTAATGGTGAGCTGACTATGCCTGTGGTCCCTCTAGGGGTATTAGGCAGGGTGACCCTATTAGTCCCTATGTGTTTCTGTTATGCACTGGACGTCTGTCTTGTCTCTTGCAACACAAGGATGGCCGTGGTGAGCTACTGTCGGGACCCAAAATTACAATTCTGGACCATCTGTGTTTGATGCACTAGTCCAGGATCACGCTAGTGCACACAGTGCCAACAAAGGTGGATATCGATCCACACAAGCGAATCATAGCATAAACGATAATTTGATTAATAAATAATGGTTTGACCTTATGGTCGAGTTTACAATTATTAAGCCACGCAGGCTAACAGAGAAATAAAGCAATGAAACAAAACGGCAATGGTGTCCGTCGATTCACCACAGTAACCGACCGATCAAGACCCCACGATCGTGCACCTTCAATAACTCCTCCTCAAATGTTTGGTGAAGACTCCTCCTCTTCGCTTGATTTATTTTAAAGCAAGCGTGAGTACACACCGTACTCGCAAGTCAAACCACGTAAATGCAAATATACATGCAAACTTATTACAAGGGAATGGCATTTTGTGGTTATTTTACGTAAATGCAACATTTGCAATCGAATACAATAATAGATTGAAAGGTGTAAAACAAATAGACAATAATAATAATTTTAATAGCTTGATTTCACAAAGACACACACACCTAACAGATTATTCACATAGCTATATGATTTAGATCACACACTCCCTTCCCACACGCTTTTAAAGATCTACCCTCGTGTGAAATCCCGAGCATTGTCCATGATCATGACGCTATTCAATAGATTTGTTTACACTCGCAGAGTTTGTACACTTTACCCACAAGATACAATCAGTGTTGCAAGCACTAATCGTAACAAAGCATTTCAGAAACTTCATCCTAACATAGATGCTCCCGATGTGCTTATGTCATACCAAACCATACACAGTGTATGGTACAACACACACCGTTGGACAGGGAAGTGGCGAACCGTCCCGCGATGTGACTACATGGTAGTACACACCCCACCCTATTCACATAGCCTAACCTACCGCCTGAGCAATCCATGCTAAGAATTCGTATCTTACTATGCTAGGCCCATCCCATAACAGGCATGTGGTCGTACAGGAGGGCTCAGTTCAATGGCACACAAAGTTCAGTCCTTAAATGACCGAGGCAAGACTTCCATTGTTCTAACTAAGGCACACATATTCACAAACCCATATCACAAAGCCACCATGTCACACAGCTCCTTCCACTTGCCTCAGTCTAAACCTTTTTTCCACCCAGTTGAATTAAGTGCAACACATGCCACAAAGACACATAGTGCACACAAATTATTACCAAATTACATAGTCACTTAGTCAAGTTAATAATTGTACTTTACATGAATAGGTGATTCGTGGCATGGCTAAGCAATCTAATCGTACTAACCAACCCACGTTGGTGCTATAATATTTACCAACTAAATATCAACTAGGGTGACAAAGGATCAAGGCATAACAAGTTACACAAGGAAGGCATAACAGATTGGACTTAATAGCTAATCCCAAAAACATTTAAATAATTACTTGAAATAAAATGCAATACTTTGAATCAAAATAATATTTGGAAAACTGGGATTCAACATGGTCAAAGCATGACTTGCCTTGGAATGGATCTAGGAATTGATCTTGGTCTTGATGCGTTCCTTCTTCTGCAAATCCTCCCGAAACGTCGAAGTCTACTCGCAAACGAAGCAAACAAACAAAATAAATAAATAACAGAGGCAAAACAACTCCAAAAAAATAAATAAAAATCTCCATTAAGTAGATCTTGATTTTAGACGAATTTAGAAATTTGAATGGGCAGATTTGGAGTTATGATGCAAAAGTTATGAGGTTTGGAAGTTTGAATCTAAAGAAAACCCTAAAATCAGAATTATATGAATTTCCCGAATTATTTCTCAACAGAAAAATCGGAATATTGCGCCAAAGATGACGTCACCCGGGAATTTCGGAAAAGATAAATAAAGAAAATCCCGACGCGGGGCCCACATCGCTGCTGGCACCACCACGCGATCAAGTCCACCGAGCCTCAACTGGTCGGCCGAGGTGGCGACCACAAGATGTGGCGCCGACGCCTTGCACACGTGACGACACGCGCGAAAAGGGTGACGCGCACCGAGGTGGCAGTGACTTAGCGTCCACGTCGGCGAGGACGACAACGACGGTGGCGGCGGCACTGGACCCGATGGTCACCGGCGAACGGCGGCTCGTCGCCAGGAATGGGTGGTACAGGCATGTAGCTGAGGTTATTGCGCACCTAGCGAGGTAGCTCCGGGTGGTCGGGGGTGACGGTGGTGGCCGGCGGCGAGGTTCAAGCGGCGGCGAGGCTTGGGTTTTGTTGGACGGGCGCTCCGGCGAGGAATTGGCGTCGGGGAAGGGTCCGGGAGGTAGAGGAGGTGATGGCAATCTCGATGGCGTGCTCCACGACGACGCGGCGGCGATGGCGGTGGCGTAATCGAAGAAATCCCACCGGCGGCGAGAAAACCTTAAAGCTCGAATTGGCGGCGATGCGGGGGTTCTCGGGTGGAATTGAGCGAGAGGTTTTGGAAAGGGGGCTGCGGCGATCCTCGGGGACCTACTTATAGGCGCGGGGCGGCCTCGAGGGGACGTGCCGGCGGAGGAGATCAAACCGCCCAAAAAGAGCTCGCGGGGAAAACGGGATAGAGGCGAGTTTGAATTCCAAATTCAAACTGAGTCGGTCATGTGAGGATAAGGATTGAGTTTGGCGAAAATCCGGGATTTTAGTTAGCGTAAACGACGCGGGTGGAGCTTCTAGAAGCGCTAATGGCGACACTACTGCAAGGTTGCGAGAAGGAGATCGGGTTGGGGACGATGACCTCAGAAGGGCCCATGCGCCGAGAGAAGGCGAGGCGCAGCTGCGTGAGATCCAAGCGTCCAGCGTTGATCCAACGGCGGGGAGGGATGGGCCGCTTGGGCCTGCGCGCGGGAGAGGGAATTGGGCCGGGAGATTCGGCCCAAACACTATTTGGAGATTTTAAATAGCTTTTTCTTTTTAGAAAATAGCAGAAATTCCAAATGGCAATAGAAATTAGCAAATGAACTTGAAAAAATTCCAGAAAATTCTAGAAAATATATCCAAGCACATAGAATCCAAATAAAATAGTTTTGACCATTGTTCATGTTGACTTTAATCATATTAAATTGTTTTGTTACTCAAAGTCCAATATTAAGCTTTTAAATTAAATTCAAATAAATCCAAATGGTGAATTTTCTTCCTACCAACTATTCAAAGGATTTTTAAAGCTTAGAAAAATTAGGATGTTACAGCTACACGGTATTCGAAACGGTCGGCTCGGTCCCCCTATATCACATCTTTTATTTGTAGACAATAGTATTTTCTTTGCTCGGAGTGATGCAAAGAGTGTTGATGCATTGAAAGCCACACTTTATTTGTATTGTGAAGGTTCTGGACATAAAAATTAATTTAGAGAAATCCTCTATTTTCTTTGGCTTACATTACAACAATGGTGTCAAATATGGAGTCATGGCTCGACTAGATGTTCATAATGAAGCTCTCTAGGATTCCTACCTTGGGATGCCGACTGAGGTGAGTCGATCACTAACGAGTTCTTTTCATTTCTTGCCTGATAGAGTGTGGAAGCGGATCAATGGATGGACTGATCGGCTGTTGTCATGGGCAGGGAAAGTAGTCATGTTACAATCGGTGATCCAGGCTATTCCAACTTATGTTATGAGCTGCTTTCAGCTGCCGGTCATGACATGCGAGAAAATAAAAACCTCCATCGCTAATCACTAGCGGGGTGTTGAGAACGACAAAAAAGAAAATGCATTGGCATTCATGGGACTGGCTCTCTACACCTAAAGCTTTGGGTGGCATGGGCTTTCGTGATCTTGTTCTCTTCAATCAAGCCATGTTAGGTCGTCAAGGCTGGCGGCTAATGACGGAGCCGAAGTCGCTTTGTGCTAAGGTTTTGAAGGGTCGTTACTTTCCTAGTTGTGATTTTTGGGATGCTCCTCGTTCAAGATCTTCTTCGTATACTTGGAGGAGTATATACTTTGGGAAGGAATTGCTGCAGAAGGGTGTACGATGGGGAGTCGGCAATGACAAAAGTATTAAAATCTTATCGATAATCGGATTCTCAAAGGCACCCAATCTGTTCATTACATTGGTGCCCCTACCTGCGGATCAAACAGTTGATTTTCTTATACAGGAGGAGCATAGTTTTTAGGATGTTGACCTAGTTCGTTCTATCTTCCCTGAAGTGGTTGCTGATCAGATTATCCAGGTGCCCATTAGTAGGCAAGGCAATGAGGATTTTGCTTCATGGCCACATACTAGACATGGGTCTTACACGGCACGTTATGCATATTTTTTAGCTCGGATAGAAGGCTTTTATTCCTCTTGAAGCAGCTCTAGGCGTGGCCTATCCTCAGCGTACGTCACGGATGAAAAACATTGGAAGTTACTCTCGGCTATAAAGGCACCGAATAAGATGAAAATTCTATTGTGGTGCTTCGTACATGACTGCCTACCGTGTGGTTTCCAGCTGAAACGGAGGCATATCCCAGTGAATGATACCTGTATCTTCTGTGGCAGGGAGGAGTGTATCGAACATTCATTCCTATTCTGCTATTTTGCTCGTGAAGTTTGGCGCGAAGTGAAATTGGAGTATGGATTCCATCTCTGCCACAAGACGTTGAATTGTGCTAAGCAGTGGCTGTTCGATTTCCTGGGACGTTCATCGGGTCGGGAGGCAACATTTCTTGCTGTTACTCTGTGGTATATTTGGGAGGCCCGTAATGGTGCACGAAACGATGAATGTTTGTTGCATCCATGAAGGTTGGCTGCAAAAATTAAAGCTTATGTTGAGTTGATAGTGTTGCATATCTTCAATTTGGATCTAGGTCATAGATATGAGTCCTTGCATTTAGTCCCTAAATGGACTCTGCCGTCAGCAGGTACGGTCTTTATTAATATAGATGCAGCACTATTTGCTTCTTTTCGTCGGATGGGGGTTGGCGTGGTAGTCTGAAACTACATTGGTGAATGCTTAGTTACCTGTAGCGAGCGCCTTGATGGGATCACTACGCCGGAATTAGCAGAAGCATTGGCATTTCGCCGTGCAACAACCCTCGCCCGTGATGAAGGATATCAAAATGTCATTCTTGCTTCTAACTGCTTGTCTGTGGTGCAACAGTTGAATTTATCGATACGGGATCAATCCTCTATTGGGGTGGTTATCTCTGATATCAAGTCTATAGTAGAGGGCTTTTCCTTGGTTGTTTTTCGTCGTGTCAGTCGTGTGGTGAATATAGCAACACATACTTTAGCTAGATCTTGTAAGCACTCTGTTAGCTTTTTATTCGTAATGGTGTACCGGAGTGTATCTGGGAGACACTTTGTAACGATGCTTTGTGATCAATAAATTGCCAGCATTCTCTTAAACAAAAGAAGGTTGCTGTATAAATGTTGAGCCTGAGCAATAAATAGATTGAGGCCTAAATCTGTCCAAAGTTATCAGTGGATTCTGTCTGACTGCTGTGTAAACCTTGAACCTGAGCAATAGGTTGTGCATGAGTGCATCACATGTTGTTTGCAATGAAGACTCCCATCTTTTCTATGTGCTGCTTAAAGTTTGCTTGTTTTCCGGATGGGACAGAGTATCTGTGTGAGCTCTCATGCCTTTGATGGTTCCGATTTTTATCTTGAGATGTGTGCTTGGATAATTGCGGGGTCCTCTTTTATATGTTCTGACGAAGGGGTTCTCTTTCAGGAGACGAAGCAGATTTTGGTGTCAGATTGCTACCTTGGGTTCGATCAGGAGTGCTCTCTTGGGCATCTCGCAAAGGGTCTGATGCTCTTGCTGATTCGCAAAGCTGCCGCTGTAGAACTCAGCACCCATCAATGCAGATATTCACTTTTAAAATTGAGCTATTGTTCACCAGAGCCGTTTGGGGTGTAATGTTGTAGGTTTACTTCGCACAGCTAGCGTTTTCTCTTTTAATGGTTATACGCGAACCTACGATTTAGTACGCTCTGACATGGCGTATTGGTGTTGCCACAAATTGTACATATTGTTTTTGGGAAGCAATGGGCGTATGCTGTCTTGTTCAGTTGCCAATAGTGTTGAACTGTTGATCAACATCCCCCGCTGTTTAACTCGTGGTGATCCGGATAAATCTACATGCTGGGTTTTTGTCGACCCGGTTTCAGTTCGAAACGGTTAATGCGGTCGAATGTCACTACGATAGATCTGAAAAGTGTTGTGAATGGTTGGAGGTCGGCATCAATTCATGCGATCGTATTCGTACATGCAAAACAAAGAGACGACGCCGTCGAACTGCGTCTCCGGGACTCTTCTTTCTCGGCCGCCTCCAAAGTAAAAAACCGACGAGGCGGTCAGCGCGGCAGCACAATCGACGGCATGGATATGATATGATGCAGGCATGAAAGTCGTTTGCTCTGACGAGAATTGGTAGGCTGTGAGTGTAGACATCTTTCCGTGCCAACTTCAATTCTTCAGCAGCAACTTCAGAACATAACAATCATCTGGGCAATCAAGGGTGGCATAAAGCACTAGTAGAATCTTTACCTCAGTGATATTTGCATTTTAAATTCACAAGAACCCATTAGGGTTTCAACATCACGGGGCTTAAAATTACAACAGTCTCTTTACCCGCCACTTGTTCCATGAATGGTCTCAGCACTACATAACACAAGTAATTAACTGCTGACTAACAAAGGGGTGGTCAGTTAGACTGGACACACTAGCCAATTTGCATCCCATCCTAAACGAACAAAAGAACCCAAAGGAAGGTTCTCATTATTATTCCCCCCCTCTAACCTGCCAACACTTAATCATCATGGGTAAAAAGATGAAAAAGCTCGCTAGATGTCTAGGCTAGTAAGCATCGACTTCAACAAATTATGAAGCTAACTCTTCCTTCATCAGAAAAATGCTGCGAGAGCCATAGTTTTTCCTTACTTTCCACAATATACAGGGACCTATACGTGATACAAGGGAGAAACAACAACTGCCAGCACTGTGTTGATCGGCTGGACGCATCCCTTGGCATCTCCGTGGTATGTGATGGTTGCGATCTTCAAGCTACCCCTCGATCTGACTGTTCGGTATAAAACGCCATGCTTTGCATGAGAACAAGGAGCACCGGAAATCACAGGGCGCAACCCAAGGTGATCTGAGCAGTTGGAAAACAATGAAAGAAATCAATGCACTAGAGTGACAAACAGTACACCCCTTCAGGAAGATTTCCAGGCACTGCAAAAGACATGACATGTCTTTCAGGAAAAATTCTGCGAGGAATCATTGATGAGGCCTCGACTCCCGCTGCATGGTTCTGGCCATGGAATCTTCCCAAACGATTTACAATAGAAATTCTGTCCAACTCTCGGCACTCCAGTTGCACATCTAGCATTGAAGGCCTCTTATTCAAGCTGCAACGAATGGAAAAATGGTGTTGATAAAAAGATCATTTTATGACACCGGCTAACTTAGAGAGATATATCAACACCAAACTAGTATAGAAATCATCCCAAGGGTGCAGGGTGCAAATAGTAAAAAGAGTTATCCTACGAAGGTAAAATGGGGTTAAGGCTGTATTAGGATCAACAAGTGCTAGGCAAGATTTTAAGAATGCAATGCAATTTACATCTGAGTACATAGTTAATTGATGGTAATTAGATTATTGTGACATAGATGAAGCATATGAATTAAAGAACCAATCCTATAAAATTAGGAAAAGACCGTTACTTCCTTTGAATAAAACAGTATCAAGTGATGCCAGAATTAAAGAACAAAGCCTACAAAATTAGGAAAAGACTGTTGCTTCCTTTGAATAAAACAGTATCAAGTGATGCCAGTGAATATTCAACTCACTACCCAATTTTTGTTATGATTTAACACATCAACGCTCCTTTCATCCTTTGTACCATATGATCAAAGCCAAGAAAAAACAGGGCCCTAGAGATTATCACAAATATCACCATATGACCAAGCCCTGGGTAAAAATGTTTAAAATGAAGTAGCCTCATAGTTTTTCACATCAAAACACAATATAAATAAATAAATACCATCTTAGCCAAAAGAAAGAAAGAAAGAACCGAGCAGCTATAGACAAGAAAGTAGGTCTTTGAAATTCGACTGTTGCATCCAGCCATCCAGATTGTCCACATGATCATTTTTTTTAGCAACAAGGGATGTAACATAATGGCCTTTTTAAACATACATAGATGAAAAGCAGTAATGAATCAGGATAGGCTGCCCATACCTCACAAAGTCATCTTCCATTTTCCTGAATCTTCCAGCAAAGACTTCCACAACCTTTGACAATTTGTCTTCCATTTTCTTGGCACTTGTTGTTTGTTCAGATGGGCTGATCAGTGATAGTGTAATCAGAACATGAATATTTCATCAATGAGATTATCCAAATAAACATATCTTTCATGCTCATAAGAGAATAAGCAAAAAGTGAACAACAAAAATTATTCTCTTTACAGAAACTTACCTATTTTCATTATCTACAAGGGCGCGAGAGTTATATGATGCCATGCTGCATGCGTCCCCTAGTGTCAACATAGCGATATTGTATGTTGCACTTTCATAAGCTGATGCAGCTTGTGCTCTGAGAACTGTTGCTGGTATAGCAGGGAAAACTTGCTGAATCAACCGTGTGGTCAAAATTAACCTTTTGCGTGGTAAATGATTCGCAGGGGTATCATCTAGACTTTCTGCATCATCCTCTGCCTGTTTACAAATTTTAATTCGGTATCAAATAAAAACTCTTTGAACCAATATGCACAAGACCTAAAGTAGCTGAAACATTAAAGTTGTACTGACCTTCTCAATTAATCTGCTAGCAGCCCAAGCCCAGTCCATCTCGGTCATGCTGTGAAGCATTTGAAGATTGCCACATTTGTTAGCAATATCAAGACCACATAAGTTAAAACAATTCAACAAATAAGACAATTGTAAATCAAACGACTAAAAAACAGAGAAGTATGCTGCAACGTTACTGGAAACTGCTGCGCTGTAAAGGGAGAAAATTCACCTCATGTTTCTCAACTTTTGTGGGGCTTCAATGATTTTATGCCAAGAAACAAGAGCCGTTTCTGTATACTTGCGCTTCTTTGGCCTTCTCATCAAAGTTGCCTTCGTATTGGAAGGCACCAAAACATCCATCTTTGTTGGTGAGGCACAATGTCCAGGCCTGCCATATTGGCCAGAGTCGACTCTATGCTCAGCATAATTATTATCCGTGCACCAAGAAATTTTTGGAACATTATATGGTGGAGTTGGGGTCTTCTGCGCATTGAACATAGAAAGATTCTGACCATTTCTGTGGCTTCCGTAATGGTCAAACCAAGAAGGCGCCATTTGAGGGTTTATCCTGGGTCTCTCACTTCTTTCAATCAAATTTGATGCCGCATTTGTGCCAAGAGACTGAACTTGACTTTGATGATCATTTCGTGCAGTAACCATACCATGAGAGGTAAGTTCTCTAGAAGGAAGCTGGGAAGGTGTGCTTGGACTTCTCTCTTCATTGGTCCTTGGAGCAAAGCTTAGCATTTTCATGTCTGAAGGGAATGGCCCTGGGACACTAGCACTGCCAATGTTATCTATGGACGACCTGACTGAGTTATTGGCTCCATGTGCAAACCTCTGACCAGACTTACAGTCAACTTGTGATACATCAGAACTTATCTCAGTTGGTTTAAGCCTCTTTCCAGCTGTATTGCCTGGATCAATATCCACATGTCCCATGGCTTGCATTTGATGCAGCAGAGAGTAATTTTGCTGCTGGATGTTTGGATGTGTTGGGCTTCCATGTAACACAATGCCACTGCCATTAGTACCAGTGTTATGAGAAGTATTCATAGCCTGGAGGTTAGCTGCAGGGTTCGCTCCTTGTTTAGGGTTCATGATGCCTTGCTGACGCAACTGTGCAAAGGATGAAGCAGGAATGGCAAAAATCCCATCTGAAGAATGCTTCTGTGAGGGTTCATTCCCTCTGGATACAGTAGCTCCTGTCAAGTCAAAATCTGCCATCTCAGAAGAGGCTAACCCTGCATCGTTGTCCACAGCTTGTTTTGTTTCTTGATTTTGAGAATTAGCTGAACTTGTGGCAATGTCAGATGGAGTTGCTGCCTTCTGTCCTTGATCATCTATCTTTTGTGAGCCCCATAAGTTGGAATCAGCAGCGTTATCGGGAAACATCATAGACTGGAGAGTATTGGGTGTAATCTTGTTGGAATGGATACCAGCTAGACGTTGTGCTGATATGTTTGTCCATACATTCTTGAACACAGTTGCTGAGCTGCCTTGCTGAGGAATGGGTACAGAACCAGGTCTTGCTTCTGGCACAGGATATTGCTGGCCTGAACTTAACTGGGGGAAACGCCCAGTTGGCTGTCCAGTACTATCCATTTCTGAAGAATGGATACCAGCTAGACGTTGTGCTGATATGTTTGTCCATACATTCTTGAACACAGTTGCTGAGTTGCATTCCTGAGGAATGGGTACAGAACCAGATCTTGCTTCTGGCATAGGATATTGCTGGCCTGAACTTAACTGGGGGAAACGCCCAGTTGGCTGTCCAGTACTATCCATTTCTGAAGAGTGAAATGGTGTTGGTTGTGAGCTTGGATGATGTGGCAAAGACTGGTTAGCAGTGGAAGGTAGCTGTGTTTGGTCTTCTCCCCTTGCTGAGTGTTCAGGTTGCTTGCCATCAACATTAGTGTGACAAGACCATAAATGACCTGAAGTCGACTGACGTTGGGATGGTGGTGCTAGTCTCAATCCAAATCCATGCAAAGAAGGTTGGTTAAGTTGTTGCTGAGCAGTAGCAACGTTGTCGAGACAACTGTTGGTCATGTCAGCACCAGCATTGCTATTTGTTGAGTTGTCCACCTTGTGAAGAAGTTGAAGCATATTTTGACTACAGAAATCATATATTTGTCAGGATCCTTGTAAAGAACCTCAAGCAAAATTTGCTACAAAAAAAAATGCTACAAGAACTAAGCATGACAAAAAAAACCCTTGTGGTACAAAAAATGCTGATGAATACTGCAACACATCCGAGTAGAGTAGAATTCAAAATGAACGTTCCACTTCCTACATTGAAAAGGAGCAATGATGTGTTGGTTTCCTATACTACTAAAGGTAGCATACAGGGCTGCAGGCATTTGGATTCACTTCGTTAGTACTATATAGTGTCAAAACTAACCACTTGCCATAACTTACTTCATTTTGATGAAAGAGAGAGAGAGAGAGAGAGAGAGAGAAGTGCAGAAAGTAAAGGGGGATTTGATGATTTACCATTATGAGATAGATTGATTTGAGGATTTACCCCTCGATGTCTCATTGACATGATTTACTCCTCGATGTCTCACTGACATGTGGCCCCAGAACCCACATGTCATTGAGACATCGAGGGGTAAATCCTCAAATGCACCTATTTATAGTGGTAAATCCTCAATAATTCCGAAAATTAAATAGCATAAATGAAGCTTAAACACTTCCCAGTGGAAGATTGAGAAGTTCTTGAGGAATAACCTGGTTCGAGTTATAAAAAAGGGGAGGAAATACCTGTTTTGAGCTCTATTTTGAGACAGGCCGGCATCAGATCCTCCAAAGGGTGATGCACTGGAGCTGTTAGGGACACCGTGTCGAGATTTAAATTGCTCCTCTCCCACCGTCATTTTCTAAAAAGGAAATAGCTTCATAAATAAGACAGAACAAGCAGACTAAAAGCACGTAAATAAAATGTGTTTAACACAAATACCAATCCTCTTCGCTATGGAGATGAAGTTGGCAGATGTACTCATATACCTCATTAACTGAAGCCATATTACCGGCAACTTGGGAGTTGGTGACAAATCCAGGCTTCAGATTATTATGTGTCTGAACTGAATTAGGCGTAAACTGATTGTTGGACACTGGATTGCCCGGAGAATGCCTAATGTTCATTCCTGAGTTATCCATAGCATGATTCTGCAACATGTAAGATCCCATTGCTTGCTGGGCAGATTGACCAAAATTTTGGGATTCCTTTCCAGCAAAGAAGGAATGATTCCTGGCAGCAAGGTCACTACTCACATGCTGTCCATGATTTAAAATATGCCCTTGCCTTTCAGTAGGCACTGCATTTTGGTACTCCTGGTTGCACTCATTTGGTCTTTGCTCTGCACTTTTTCCTAGTGATTCTGAGGTTTCTAAACCCCTACGTCCGATATTATGGTTTATTCCAATATGCTCACTGGTTCGACCAATAATCATTTGATACTGGTCCTGATTTATTGTTGACATGCTTGAGCCCATTACACTAACACTTTTACCATCAGAACTGTCATTTGACATTTGCAAAGTGCTTATATCAGGCTTCATCTGCTGAAGCCTATGGACTGAATTTGCATTACCTCCACTCAGTTTCCACAAATTCCCATCACTATTATAGACATTTTGGGTATTGTTAATGTCTTGTCCAAGGGGACTGTTGCTTTTCCAGTTATTTTGGCTATTATCGGACTCTCTGTTGATATTATGATCAACTCTATTTTGTTGTGACATCCAAAATCCACGCACACTTGGTGGCATAGCATGTGCACCAGTCAAGTGTGAATTATTTCTCTGCATTTCAGATTTTTGATGTGCCCAAATGCCATTGGATAAGTGCACCTGCTCTTGTCTCCCATAATCATCAGATTGCTTTTGCTTTAAGCTTGGCTGAAAATACACATTATCGACTTCTGCAGTTGACTGATGATTGCTAACAGTAGCATCAGGAGATTCATGTGGCATTTTGTTTCTTTGCTCGTAAGGAGTTCTTGTAGCATGCTGAAAACTGGTAAAATCTGGATTATTCATTGTTCCGTCGGCATAGCTAGATGCTGACGAAGGTCGTGCATTTTCTAGGTTTGCGCCACTTAATGCCGCAAACTTACTCTGGTCACGACCTGGTAAAGTTGAATTATTGGCAACAGTTTGTTCAGTTTTCTGGAAACTCGAGCCACTCCATTCTTCCTTAGGATTGTTGTCACTGGTCGTAGACTGTAGTGCTTCCTGCATAAGGGCACTCCAGCTCCCACTCTGTAGAGATGGCAAAGCACCACCAAAGTTATCATTATCCAAAGAACTACCATGATCATTCCCACCCCTCAACAGAGCTCCCCAGTTGCTACCCTCATCATTCCCGAACAAGATCTTCTCCTCAGTAGGGTCAAGGCTAGCCCCACCACTTGCTGAGCCGACCTGCATTGTTGATTTCTCTTGCATGCCCACTTGAAAATCAACTTGGTTTGGCCTATTATGAAAATCTTGAAGTTGAAAACCATGTTGTAGATGATTCACTGGAACAGGGCTGCCTGCCTTGATATTATCATCTTGACTTTGTACAGGACTATTACTTAAGAAACCTCCCTTTCCACGAAAACTCTGCATAGAACTGGAGGCATCCTGCTCATGTGGACCATGTTCATTCATTAAAGAGCTAAATGGCCTTGATGCCTTTTCGGACTGATGTGCACCTGTCCTTGTCATCGCATTCTGGAGATCAGCTGGGATCCCTAAGAACTGCGAGTACTGGTTTCCAGACCCACCTCTGCTGGTAGCAGGCATTGGATAAAAATATTGATTCATTTGGTGTGTAGCTAACCCCATTGGTCTCATGGATTGACTTTGAGCATTCAAAAATGCAGAACCATTTATGAAATTGCCCACGCCAGCAGCACCACCATACTGCTCCCAATTTGTATTACTACCGGTATTCAACATTTGAGAGTTGCTTGACAACTTTGGATCACCACTAGCAAAATTATGTGACAATCCATAAGCCGCAGCCTCATTTTTTGGCATTTCATTTGACATTGATGGCAATTGATCAGCAGGCACTGCTTTTGTGGCAGCTTGAAACTGTCCAAAAGAGGGCTGCGTCCTGGCTCCATGATCAAGCTGCTGTACTTGTTGCTGTCTCTGAAACTCTTGCAATTGCTTGTACATCATTTGTTGTTGCCACAACTGAAAATCACTATCACCTCCATGCTGTGTGGGGTGAAACTGTGACATTCCCAAAGTGTCCCTATGGGTCTAATGCCCGTGAAAGCGTGAACTGTCTGCAATTGGCAAATCCCAAAGTTACATATCAAAGGACAATACACACAGCTTTTACTACTGTCTGCTTCTGGGCTGATGAAGATGATTCCACTGAAATTAGAACCACCACAGAAGGCCCACCATGGGCTGATAGAACTAAATTCAAGCCAAAGGAATCTGTGGCTGTGCCTTCTATTTATAGTAGCCTGCGAATGTTAAAGAATGTTTACATGAGATCATTATTGATCATTCTACAATTAAATGAAGAAGTAGTATCAGTTCAGTGTATTCCACAAGGAAATGCAATCATGAAGACAACATTTAGAGCCCATTGCAGAATATTTCTTCAGCACCGAAATCATGCAAAGTAATGGTGGATCCACCAGCTACCTTTTCTGTTCCCATCTATTACGTAATTGGGAATTATTCAAAGCTATAAGCATGTTCGAATGGCGATAAGACAAATCAAGATTAACATTTCAAGTTTCCAAATCTGCAAGTGGATCTACCCTTGCACCAGAATTTACAAGCATGGCTGATAAATGTAGCAAGGAGGGGTTCAATGTGGGCACCCACAAGCACAAATGTGTGCACGGGTCAGACCAGAACAGTCTTGAAAAAGACAGTGGTACGATTCCAGTTTAAATTATGAACATATATTTTGATAGTTTGTAGGTGGCAAGTGAAGCCAGTTAGCACAATGCTAGAGATAAATAAACGGGAGGGTTCAATCTCCAACAAGTAGCAAGTATCCTACTTGAGCTCATTACCTAGATCGGGTGCCCATACTTCAACAGAAACAGGCATGGAGAGACAAAATAAGCCAAAAGCACGGTTAAATCAAGAGTGTCTCCCAAGAAACACTCTTAACTAGCACAAGCAAAACGATATCGCTCACCTCACACACCACTGGGAAGCGAAATCAGCAAGCAAATATAAAATAAAACTAGCCCCAAGACCCAAAACGAAGAAAAAGGAACACAAACACAGCACTACAACTACATCAGAGGGTTTGTAAAGGAAAACACTAGAACAAAGACAACATCATCTCGCTACACTCGACGGCCAGCTCAAGCTCACAACACAGACCCCCGTTCCCCGTAGAGGGGCACCAAATCAAGCAAATACAAGGGAAAATGAAGCTAGAAAACGCCAATACCAGCAGAAACATCACTCCCATCTACTTGCTAAGCCCAAAGATCCCATTTTCCCCACATAGACACCACTCGAAGAGGGGGTGCAGCTGAATAAATCTTGAAAGATGCAGAAGAGACAACAGGGGAGCAACTCGAACTCTGCCGCATCTACTGAGAGCTCAAAGCTCAACGGATCCATGAAAAAGGAGGTCCACGAAAAAAAATGCAAGAAACAGCAGAAACAAAGCGCGCCGCATCTCCCGGAGAATCGCCAAATCCCCACGTTTCTCCACCACTAGGAGACGCCCAAATCCCGGAGCACGCAGCAAAGAGCAGCTCGAGCAAAGCTCCAACGCTCCACGAGCCACCTTAGCAAGACTACGAGCTCAGCTGAACTGAACTCAAGCTTGAATCCAAGCAAACTCCCGACCATCCCACAGAAATTACCCACCAGAAACCCAAAATTTAGCTGCCAATTGAGCGCACGATGCCACACCACCCCGAGATCGAGCGCCACGGAGCTCCCAATTTCCCCACCCACACAGATCCCCCCCTTAAATAGCCCAAAATATTTCCCCCAAAATCCCCAACCCCGATCACGCCACGAACCCTGCACCCCAAGCCCCAGGCCACCCGATTCACACCCAGCAAACTAGAGAGAACCCAAGCAGAGACCGCCCGCGAATTCCGGAGCCGATTCGCGCGAGACCTACCTCGATCGGCACGGCGCGGCACCGCGGATCGGATCGGCGGTGCCCGCGGCCTCCGCGGAGAGCTGCCGGCAGCTAGGGTTAGGGTTCCGCGCGGCGAAATGGCGAGGGTTTCGAGCTCCCGAGAGCGAGCGAGACAACGAACGAGAGAGACCAGAGAGAGCGCAACCGAGAGGGGAGGGAGAGAGAGAGAGGCAGAGAGCTTATAGCTCTAGCTCGCGAGGGGTGCAAGATAAAGCGTGGTATACTGGCCCTGCGAAGTTTTCAACGAAGGCGCCCAGCCCGGCTCGGCGGTGGGCCCGACTCGGTCGGTCCGGCCATCTTGACCGTCGGTTTGCGATCGGCGGGGCTCTGCGCCGTCGGATCTAGGTGACGGCGGGACGTGACGGCGTTAGGGGAGGAAAGGGTCGGGGAGTGGGGGTGGGTGTAGAGGAAAGGGGAGTGAGAGGTATGGGGATGCGAGCCCCGCGGGGAAAGTGGCGAGTAAATGCATATGCCCAGCTTGGTTTGTTGGTTTTATTTAAAGATTAATTACTGGTACACTCCAAATTTACGAAATTCTTGATGATGTCACTGACATATGTGAGGTAGAATCTACATGTCATCTCAGTGAAAAAAAAGTGGCATATAAAGAATTCTCATACTAGCTTTATATGTATCACGGCCGAACGGCAATACATTCTCATACTAGCTTTATCGTTGGAATGCTGAACACATACAACATAATATGGGAAATGCTAATTTTCATATAACTAAGTAGTAGAACGGAATGATTTCGAATTTTAAGATTTAACTATTTTTCTTTATATTAGCTGAATGCTCGTGTGTTGCTACGAAAGAAAAAAAATCATATTACATTACATTACATGCTGTAAACCTCCAATTGATTACATGCTCTAAACGTCCAATTGATTTGTTGTTAAATTCATGTGAACAAGGTGCAACTCACGTTCGTGAGATGAAATAAGTCGCATGTTCGGAACATGACGATTGGACAAAAAATAAGTCGAGTACCGTACGATATGTACAAAACAAAACATTCAATCGGGTTAGTAAAGAAGTCTTAAGTGTACATATAAGGATAATGCAAGCGATTGTCCAACAGATAGAGGCAATAGATCGAAGAATCAAGGATACAAGTTACGACAACAAACCTGTTGCATGCTCTAGGAATCCATTTCACACTGAATCACACATGCATACTTAATTATGTGGAAGATGAAATGGTCGCATTAGTGAATCGGTGTATACGATGACGTTGATGAGGGCATCACTTTTGTGATCGTCTATCTCGATCAGTGCCACTCTACTCATGCCGCCTTGCCCCTCGCACACATGAAAGCGAGCATGTCGGCTTAGCTAGCTGTCCTCGCCTCCACTCGCCACCTCGTGCGCGATTGTTTACCCAAATTGCGTTGACGCAGTGGGTTGATGCTTACAGTTCATGCATTGGTAACATTTCAATGACTTGAGCATGTAGCGTACTGCAATTTATTGTTCTTTTGCTTATATCATAGTTGCAAGCATATTTTAGAGCACCTAAATGTTGCATGCAGGATTACACAAAGTTTTGCCAAGCACGTCCATCATCCCAACTACACAATCATCACAAAGCTCTCTGCACGGACTATTATAAGATCTTAGAATTGATCACTTAGGTAGAGATAGAGTGAGAATTAAAGAAGTAAGCTTGCCTGCTGTGAAAACGACACCATCGCCAGAGCAACACGGTTGCCGACCAGACGACGACGAACACGAAACCTGTGGAGCTCCTGATTCACGACAAGAGAAACGCCGATGGCGCAGGGATAGGCAGCCATGGCTGCCAGAGCACACATGTGCAAGCACGGCCGGACATGGCAATGGGATGCTCTGTCGAAGGCATGCCCTAACTCGCTGCGTCGTCGTGCTCCACCCTAGCTGCGACACGTTCGTAAGTCACACCTGCAACACTGCCCTCGTCGCTTCAACTAACGTGCTCACATGGCTGCTGCCATGGACACTCTAGAGCCTCCTCGGCTCCTCTCATCACACATTGATTCAAAGGATATAAATATCCAATATAGCAGCATGTGTGCATGAGTTTAGTAGATGCAACAAAAGAAGAGCATTCAGTTGTATTTAGTTATAGATAAGAGATAAGCACAATTGAGCCCCGTGGAGATAGCGTGAGATGTTGAGGGGATAGAAGGGAGCGAGATAATGGATAACAGGAGACCCAGGCCAAAAGTTTTGTGAGGAGGGGGAGAACGAGAACGCATCGGCCACTACCACTACATTATTTTTAAGTAGTAAAGATAAGTGTAGAAGCAGAAACACGTACCCATCTCTCTACTCGCTAGCTAGCTAGTCTCTCCGATGGAATAACAAAACGCCTGCCTTGATGAACTACACTACGTTTGGCAGCATCGAAATCACTCTATAGTAGCAACTAGCAAGGCCATGCAGTGCTCATCTTACAACCTAGCTAGTCCCCACTTTAACTGGTCTCCACTCTTATCCAGAGTAAAGAGAGAGAAAGTAGTAAAAGAAAAGAAAGGAGACCTTGGCAGCATGAAGCAGCCGTGTACCATCTGTTAAAGAAGCTGCCAACGTGAGTTATTATTATCATTCGTCAGATGAGATCTCCCCCCTCTCTCTGTCACACACACGTTCACATGACTTGGGACTTGGGAGGTATTAGTACATCTGGAACGTTCAATTCTCCGGATCAGTCCGTGCCGAAGAAGCAGCAGCAGCGGCGGCCAGTTACCAACAGTTGGTAGTACAAGACAAGCAGTCATGCATCATGCCGGCAGGATATGGCAGATTCTGTTGCTGCCTCAGCATGCGGCTTGCTTGATTGCACGCACTGCACCTGCACTGCACTGCCCACACAAAAGCTGGAGCAGCACAGGACAACCAACCGTGCGCACGCAGCTGCGCGTTGGCAACTTGGCATCTCCTCATTCCCCTACCTAGCTGGCTGGCTGGCAAGGCCAGCCGGGCCTGACGTGTGTGTGTCGCATGCCACCGGCCAATCACGACTCGTGTGCACTTGCTCCAAGGTTCTTGGGTGAAGTGGCCCCAACCTTTCCATTGGAAAAACAAGAACTATTAGTATACTATAAACTACTAAGTACTAGTGCTAGTACTGCCCGTACTGCTTTTCTTTTGTAATGTTTATATAAATGCTTATGCTGGCTTAGTTAAGCAAAGTGGATTATTGGTCACATCATGGCCATGCCTTTTTGTACTTTGAGCCAATGTGCGAGTGAGTGAGTGAGTGAGTGAGGATCTATCCATTCTCATCCTTTTGTTGGAGACTCCTTTCTTTCTCTCTTCCTTTCTTGTCCCAAATTACTGAGGTTGACTCGTGCAGGCCTTTTCAAAAGCCCTGGTGATTTGGACACTGGGGACTGGCTGACTGACTGACCTCTACATCACACTCACACAAGCATATGGTGCACAAGTATGCAAAGAAAAGACTTTTTAAGGCTGATCCCATAAACAATTGACGGATTCTGGCTGCCCCCGTGCGCTAGGCTGCACTTTCCGATGACGACGACGACGACGTGGCAGTGCCAGAGATCTATTTGACAGGGACACTAGGCAGCACAGCAGCAAGTGCTGCTTTCGTGGCTGTGGGTGGCCTATGGAGCAGTACCAGTTGGTTGTCTTGGAAAAGAACATTGAAAAGGGCCAAGTGGACAGGAACATTCTGCCATTGATTAGTACAAGTACGACGATTTGATGGGCTCGTGATAGGTGGATTGCGCGTGCGCGTCGGCCACTGGTCGCCGCTACTCGGCGTCGTGGCGTCATTCTCCTCACGGAATGTCGCGTTGTCCCCTGGATGTGGTTGGCTCGCCCGTCTGGTTGGTCACGTGAGGCTGGGAAAAAAACATGCTTTGCCTGTGGCAACGACTGTCACAAACACAACTACGCAACGGATGGAGAGAGAGAGAGAGAGAGAGAGAAAATAGAGCGACATGGCGTGACCAGTTCAGAACGGTTTTAACTACTTTAATGCAGGGCAAAAGCTCTGCAAGAACCCCAGGAGGCGCATGTTTGGCTGCCCGGGGAAGAGGGTAATAATGCAGTTGTAGAAGTTCAGGTAAGCATTTTGTTTTCTTGAAAAGAAAAGGAACAGGCAAAGCATCTGGTCCGTGGCAACATGGCATGTATGGGCATTTTTAAAAGAGCTTGGGTCTTCTATATGCTCCATCTGAATGTTCCATTCACAAGAAACGGGTATCCTAGAACATAATGATTTAGTGGAATAAGTTGCTCTTGCATGGCATTTTAATTGTAGGCTGTTTCAAGAACGGAAAAGGAGATTTGGTTTCTTTTCCAGATATTTCCAGCAGATTGTAGTGTAAGTACAGATTGAGCAGAGTTCATCTTTTCTTATTAGGCTGTTTCAAGAACGTGAACTTACGGGCCTTATTGGGCCCAGCCTGGTTGTAGGACTTATTGGGCTTACGCAATGTGGTACAGCCCAGGCACCAATGTTTTCTCTTGTCTTTTTCACAGAGCCTACCAACCCTTCAAAGTGACAAGTACCAACACTACAAAAACGTACACTACTACAAAAAGGCTAATACTGGACGTCTCATCATAGATGGTTGACCAAAACCGTCTGTATTACATGCAATCACAGACGGTTTTGGTTTAGAGATCGTCTGTGTTACTAGTTGCGTTAAAAACCGTCTATAGAGAGGTAATATCACAAAAGGTTCATATGGAAGATCGTCTGTGTAGTATCACGAACGATCTTGAACAAAAATTGTCTGTGATACTATTAAATTCACAGACGGTTATTTATTGGAACCGTCTGTAATTAGAAACAACTGATTAGCCGATTCCGACCACTCCCGATCGGGCCGGATTGATCTTTTAAAGTGGTCAAATTGAAGCTGATTTCCCTAACACAAGAAAGCAGAAGATATGTAATCTGGTAGGCACCTTGTTCCGTATCATGTGTAACTTCACTGTCTTGACATGTAACTTCCGATCAACAGAAGAATGCAGAAGTACTTCACGTGATCAATCGATCAGAAGTTACACATCATAGACAGTGAAGTGCTCACCTGATCGTAGGGATATGATCTTCTACCAATTTCTTAAAGACTTCAAATCCATAGACCAAATTGACTTTCCGACCACCTAAATTGAAGTAGTCATTCATGGATTTTGTTCTTTCCATGCACGGTGGTCGAAAAGTCAACTTATTCCGGGATTTTTGTGTTACTAGAAGGGTATGGAGATGAGAACTTTGAGAAGAAATTGAAGTAAAAAAAGATAGGAAGTTTGTGAGTGATTTTTTTCTTAGTTCTGCCCTTCTGATGGTTATTTATAGGCTTAACAACTTGTGTCAAGATTAAATTAACGAATAAAGACGGAAGTCCGACGGATAGGATTTATTAGAATCTGCTCCTAATAAATCATTGGTAACCAAAGCATCACCGTCTTTTCGGGAATTATTTTTTTCATAAATACGATTGACGCTCCTTTTCCTATCTTTACAACTGAAGCTGGAGGGCTCATCACAGACGGTTTTAATAAGAACCG
Organism: Phyllostachys edulis; assembly: GCA_036346405.1. NCBI lineage: Eukaryota > Viridiplantae > Streptophyta > Magnoliopsida > Poales > Poaceae > Phyllostachys > Phyllostachys edulis. The sequence goes on from CM070550.1 coordinate 102,247,128, forward strand.
TCTGTGATTACAAACGTCACAAACAGTTTTTAAATATAACCATCTGTGATAATTCAATCTTTCAGCTCCTGCGCGATGCGTCTCGCGCGCCGACGTTACGATGCGTCTCTTCAACGTTTTATAAGAATGATCATTGCGCGCCTTGGTGAGCACGCATGGTATTGAATACATACGCCATGGTGAGCACGCAGAGCATAACGGCAGGGACCAAGGTGAGGAGGTCGGCGATCGCTGTTGCTTTTCATCACGATGTCGTCGTCCACATCGTCGACCTCATGGTCGCGAACTCTCCTCAGCCTATTGCTGACCTATGCAACCTACGAGCCACGTATGTATTATGTTCTTTTGTTTTTGGTAGGTCTGAAGGAGTCAGTATTCTATTCTATTTTTGTTCAGAGACAGTTTCTAAAGATGACTATAGTGTATCATATCCTAGTTAATTGTCGAACAGCTTCAGGTGTTCGTTTCGGTTTTAGGTTCTGATTGAGAACCTGGTTGTAATTCCTCTGAAAATCTATAAAAAGGAGAAAAACTAAAAAGTCGTATCAGTTGATACGGCGCAAAATAATCTAGTGTTGATTTCATTTTGTATCTAATATCCAGTTCTGAATTGAATTTGACTAGCAACGACCTTAATTTGGCCTTTTAATTTTCTCTTATGGAGTAATTCCTTTATTAAGATTCTGTCGTCTTGAATTTTAGTTGCAAGGCCATGTCCAAGGCGTTCAAGGAGCACGCTGTGGGGAGGCACGTGGTGCTGGAGCGGGAGGAGGCGATGAAGTGACATGACAACTAGCACTACCTCCTCGTCGTCAACCACCTGGCCTGCACCGACAACCTGGAGGCCTGCTTCATCATCGGCCTCGCGCTTGTCTTCGCACCCCCAAGACAAGCAGTGCGGCCTCGTGTTCCTTGAACGAGCGGTCGGCGGCGGCCACAAGGCCACGGCCTATGTGCTCGGCTGAAAGCATCTAGGCCCCTAAAATATGTGAATATGGGATTAACGTGTTTATTGAGTATTTACAAGGTTAAGTCCCATTGGTGAATTTGATGACGTAAAAGATGCATGCTAAAGGACCACATGAAGATCTACATGACTTGAATACAATGTATAAGTAGTCTAGGATCCTTTTATGTTTTACTGGTCTTAGGAGATTTGGTTGGAAGACCAGATTATAGGTAAATTGCCGTACTATTAAGAGGGATCTTGGCTAGTAGCTTGATAGCATGTTCTTGTGCCGTATGGATCAATTTAGGATCATACATGCATTTGAATTCGCAATTAAAATTGAATTTGAAAGCCTTAAGTGCATTTGTCGAAAATCGGTAGTACCGCAGTTATAGTGGCGGTTGAACCGCTCTGTGCGGTATGACCGCGCCTTACTTGGCGGTAGTACCGGATTTTGAAGGCCAAAGCCAACTGAGCACTAATGCGGTTCGACCGGCCTTTGGAGCGGTGCAACTGCATTGCGGTCGTTCCGATATTTAGTTGGTGGTTCGATAAAAACTATACCAGTGCATTTTGGCTTCTGGAGCTCTCTTGCATTTTCGGTTGAACCGCGTTAAGAATTGGTTGTACCGATTTTCGGCTGAGCCGATTTTTAGTTGGCGGTTCAAGAAAACCAGAACAGATGTAAAATTGACCCAGAGCTCTCTGTGATAATCGGTTGAACCGTATTTGGGAAACGGCTAAACCGCACTGTGGTTGTACAGATTTTTATAAGGCGGTTCATATTTTCCAGAAAGCATGTTGTTTCAGTAGATTTGGAAACCCTACGATCGGTTGTACCGCGCTTCAATGCGGTTCAACCGGGCGATGCAGTTGAACCGAGATTTAGTTGGCGGTTGTACCGAACGGGAAAATCCAACGGCTATGTCAGAGTAATAAATGTCTCTGTTCTAGCCGTTACAAAGTTCTTACACAAGTGCGGTTCAACCGCACTCTAAATGACGGTTGTTTCGAATCTGGCTGAAAGTTGGGGATTTGGTCCCCAACGGTCATAATTGTTGGTGGGTGCTATAAATACCCCCCCAACTGCCCTTGGACAGGGTGCTAGTGAACATTTAACATCCTTAGAGCCTTGAGAGCCAAGTGCATTCACTCAACACCTAAATTCTCTTGTGCATTCATTGTGAGGTAGTTGAGTCCATTCAAGTGCATCAAATCATACTAGATTGATCCTATTGCACTTGAGCGCCGTCAAGCGAAAGTCTTGGTTTATTACTCTTGGAGTTTTGCCGAACTCCTAGACGGTCTTAGCGGTGGAGCACGGTGATCTCTTTAAGAAGATTGTGAAGAGGCCCGGTGCAAGCTTGTGAGTGGTTTGGTGTTCACCATCTCCAGAGCGGAGGAAGAACAACCATAGTGATCGAGGGAAGGCTTAATTCGTGGAGCCAGCTTAAGTCGTCAAGCTTCCTCAACGTGGACTAGTGAAGACCGGCAAGTCTTCGATACCACGGGAAAACATCGTTGTCTCATTGTGGTTATTCTTAGTCTTTACATTTCTGCATTTATATTTCTAGCTCTTTATCGTGATTGAATTGCTTAGCCAGAAGTGTAACTTGTTTAGACTAAGTTAAATTGGATTAAATTGTTAAATTGTCAAAAAGTTTAAAAACCTCCTATTCACCCCCCTCTAGTCGGTTATCCTTGATCCTACATCGGCCTCCTCCTTTACACGATTGGCGAGACGTGCGACGTTGGAAAGCACTACATTAGCCAGGTCGATATGGTGTCATGATAACCAATCTAGCCGAGGTATACAACTGGGTCATGAGCGGCGCAAGGTGCCTCCCTTTGGTTGGTATTGTGGAGGCAATTCTCCGCGGTACCACAAACTATTTTGTTGACAGAAGCAATAACGTGTCACTCGCTATGACAAATGACAGAGTAGTCTACTCTGCCATGATCACCAAGTACATGGAGGAGAAGAGCAAGAAGAGTGAGATGTACCGAGCATTCAAGATGGGCAAAAGGGAGCTTCGCTTCGAAATCATGTGTAGGGATAAAGGACGCCGCGGGACGAACCACAAGAGGATCACCCATGAGTGCACGCTACGCCGCTCTAGTTGCGTATGCACTTGCAACAAGCCCCTTCTTCTGCATAGGTCCTGCTCCCATGTCATGGCCGCATGTTCGACAGTGGTGTAGCATCCCGGTCAGTACCTCTCTGACTATTTCAACAAAGAGGAGGTGATGCAAACCTAAAGTACAGAGATGTATGGTTACACCGTGGTTAGCCATTTCACTGGCCATCCGACCTGAGAGCAACTTATCTGGGCTGCGGACATTGATAGGCTGAAGGGGAAGGTTGGCCGGTGACAGGTATGACGCATCAGGAACGACATGGATGAAGCAGAAGCCAGTCGTCGTACGAAGAAGTGCTCCATTTGCAGGGAGTCCGGCCACACCTTCAAGAAATATCCCACGAGAAATCCTCAGGACGAAGGAGACATCGACACTTCGGACATCGCCGCGGGGACCTCATCCGGTCGTCTGACTCGATGCAGTTCACATGGGGGACGTTGAGGTCGCGGCCATGGGAAAGCACAGACAGTTTTAATATGTGATTGCCAATGTTGTATGTGTAGTGGTACTAAGATTAGAAATATTAGCATGTTGTGACTTGTACCTCAGTTAGTGCTTTGCTTGTTGTATGTAGTGTGGAACTAATTATATCGTAATTGCAAACTTTGTGGAAAGCAAACTCGTTGGGTCATGTCGCTGCGCAAAGCTGCCTCATGAGGTCATGTCGCTGCTCAAAGCTGTCTCGTTAGGTCACTTCGCTGCGCAAAGCTACCTCGTCAGGTCATGTTGGTGCGTAGAGCTGCCTCGTGTGGGGGAGTCAAGGCATACAAAGGTGGTGTGGTTGAGGTGTGCACGCAAAAAAGAGATTTAAAAACGAGACTACCAAAAAAAAGACTTGTACAGAAATTAATATTTACATTGCATGACTCAAATGTAAACAAACAAATATCTACTAGCGGCCCCTCTCGGGGTGTACCCCGCGTGTCGCCCCTGGCCTCGCCTGAGGCGGTTGCCGGCACTGGTGCGAGTATGTTAAAGGCTCAGGCCGCCCAAGTACTCGACCGGCGCAACTAGCCGGAGGTGGTGTCGCAACGGGTCCTACGTTGGCTGGGTCGGTCCCAACGCACCGTGTAGGTTTGAAGGCCCCACGGAGACCTAGGTGCCATGTTGGTCTATGTAGTAGTCCTCGCTGTGTGCCTCGTCGTGCAACATGAAATCGTCTGCGAATCATTACGTTACGCATGTTATTACAGCGAAAACCACAGAAAAAGGACATTACGCAGGCAAACAACGTAGTTATACCTAGTGGCACGAAGGCGGGCGCTGATGACTCGGCGTACTCCTACCCCCGTGTACTTGTGGAACTCAGGACCTACAAGAGAAGATTATCGTTAGTAGCTAGTGGGGATCAAAATAAAGAAGCGGAAGTGAATGTCTCATGCTTACCTGCAAACTGTCGCACGGTGCTCCCACCACAGTGCCAGTTAGACCCCCGCCACACCCAGGGATGGAGGTTGTGGCCGTGAACCACCATGGCCGCCCCCTCGTCCACGCACTGGTGGGTCCACCAGGTCCCTCGGCATGCGACAAGTCGCGATCTCGATCCCTCACCTCGCCCTCCCCACAATCTGCTCCAGGACCCTCTTATGTCCCATGCCGCCGCGAAGGCTGCCAACTCAAGAACCTTCCGGTGTAGATCCGTTTGTACTAGTAATCAACAAGTTGAAAACCGAAATGTTGCTAATTAAATATGAAGTACGGACTGTCCAATACGTACCAATCGGTGGAATGCTGAGTCTAGGTGTGTGGGGTACGTATCGGACATCGAAGTCTCGTGTCGTAGTGGGTCATCCATGACCCGGATGCAGTGAAGCCTCGTCCGACTAGCGTACCACTCCATGTACTCCGCGTACTCCCTGGGGTCGTAGTGAGCATCCTCTAGGACGACGTCATTGTAGGCGCCGAGCCAGTCCTAAACCCAATGGAACATCTTTTCCACCCAGGAGGCAGTAGCACGTACTCCCCTCCTAGTGTACCTGTGGACAGCAAGATAATTATTAGGTCGCTATGCCCGCTATATATATAGCCGGAGTTGGTAGTGTGCACCTCAAGGAAAACTCAGTGACGTGTAGGCAATCGGGACAACTAGGGCAGGGCTTGCCCTAAAAGAATTGAAATAAAGTACCTCAGATGTGACTGCATTTAATGTGACCCGACACCTATTAAATATGCACAGAGTTCTGAGGCAAGAGCAATAATTACAAGGTGGAGAGAGGCTGGCAAGTGGGGCCAGTCAAAAGGGTGCACCACTCCACTGGTCAAAGAGGTGGCCCCACCGCAAGGGTCATTCCCGCCAAAGACCACTGTGAGGTCCTGGGCAAGAGGTCCTCAAAGCTCACAACGAGGAGGTCCTGATACTCAGACCTGCACAAGGGAGGTCTAAGGGTCAAGATCTCAAAGGGGAGGACCTCAGCAGTCCAGATCAAAGGTTGCAGGGGAGGTCCTGACAAGTAGATCTCCAAAAAGGGAGATCTAACGGTCAAGATCTCAAAGGGGAAGACCTCAACGGTCCAGATCAAAGGGTGCAAGGGAGGTCCTGACAAGTAGATCTCCAAAAAGGGAGATCTAACGGTCAAGATCTCAAAGGGGAAGACCTCAACGGTCCAGATCAAAGGGTGCAGCGGAGGTCCTGACCAACAGGGATATTCTGGTTTAGGAGGGTGGTCTTTACAAAAGACCAGCAAGGATCGAGGAGGAGGTCTTTGCAAAACAACCAGGAAGAGGTCCTGGAAACAAAGGAAAACGCGCAGCAACGCAGAGCCGTTCGATTGGAATCGGACGGTCCAGAAAGGGAAGGAACATTCGGACCATCCAAACGTTACCTCGCAGTTGAGCCGTCAGATCAAGATCGAATGGCGCAAAGCAAAGGGGGCCGTTCGGACCGAGCGAACAGACCAACGAGACTAGGCCGTCTGATTTAAATCGGACGGCCAGGAGGGAAAGGGGACGTCCGGACCAAGCTAATGTGCCCTTAGGATCGGGCCATCCGAACAGCATCGGACGGTTCTAGATGAGGGAGGCAAAGCCTCAAGCGATACAGCCAGAAGAGTCAAGGATGGGTTCAAGCGCTAAGGAGGTCTGGACCTTTGGATCCAACGAAGGGAGGACCTGGACGGCTAGGATCTCCAGAGAGGAGGTCCTAACGGCCAGATCTCAACAAGGGGAGGTAGTGGCCTGGGTCCGTCATACCTGAAAATTCCGTGCATACATTGTAAAGACTACGAAACATGTACATAAGGTAATAGGAAGCGACATTAATTACCAGCCACAAATAGAAACCTAATTCAAGTTGGGATTATTTTGGTCAAGCTACACAAACCCAACTAACCTACTCTGTAGTTTCTACATATTTTTTATAGGAATGTTGCTATTTTCCTACTTTAAAAAGAATTTCTGGCGTTAACAGAATAATTACCGCACACAATTGTAAACCAAATTTAAGCTACTCAGCAATTTAAACAGATTTGTAATAGGGTCTTCGCCTTTCTATTTCTACAAATTTATCCTAGATTATTCAAGTGCTGGAACATTCATAATATGTAGACGATGAACTAGACTACACACAGCTCAAATGATGTACAATTATCTAATCTACTTTATTCTATGTCACTATTTTGGTTTGCTAACACTACTACAAGAAGCCTCATCACGCATTTTGGAATCGTCATCACGAGACGTTTTGAACCGCCTATATTTGTTGGTCTGCGATAACAGTAGTTATCACGACGGTTCAAAACCGCTCGTGATACGACTATCACTGCACGGTTTTTGTTGAAACCGCTCAGAAAGGCTATTATCACGCACGGTTTTTATCAAAAACCGCTCAGGATCCGAGAATATCACCGACGGTTTAATTTACAAACCGCTCAGGATGACATTTTCACTGAGCGGATCTTGTTCGTAACCATCTCGTGATAAGTTTTCCTGAGCAGCTCTTATTTAGAACGATGCAGTGATAGCCTTTTTCGTGGCAAAAAAATCGAAAACGGATGCTAAAACTTCGAGGTCGCTTAGAGGCCCTAAACGACCTTTTTGGGGTTTTCACTTTTTCGAGACCTCGTAAAGAGAATCTAACCTTAACTTATGGATTTTCGGATTGAGCTTTTCGTTAGCTTTCCAACGAGCCAAAGAACGCCGCAATCAAGTTCGTATGCAAAAGTTATGATGATTTTACCGAACGGTCGCGATCTACTATCTATATTTTGCCCAAACCAAATAACTCAACATGAACTACACACATCACAAAGAGCATCACCCACATCACAAGAGCATCAACTCAAGAATCCACATCACAAAGCAAAGGGGAGTAGAGAGAGAGGTCGTGGGGCCGGGCGATGAAGGGAGGAGGCCAAGGCGACGAGGTCGTGGGAGGCCAAGGACGACGAGGTCGGGCGAAAGTGGAGGAGGTCGGGGTGATGGTTCTGATGAGGCCGGTGACGATGAGGCCGGGACGAGTTGGAGGAGGCTGCCGCGACAAGCTCGGCGGAGGCCAGGCGCAAGGTGTGAGGAGGAGAAACGCAAAGGAGGAGATGGAGGTATGAGTCAGGAGGAGGAGAGACCGCAGAGGAGGAGATGGAGGTTATATAAAGCGAAGTTTCGACAACCCGCCCATTATGTTCAAATTTTCGCTTCGCCTAACAATCGAGACGGTTCTTGTTAAGAACCGCTCAGGATAGCACCTATCACGACGGTTTTTAATAGAACCGCTCAGGATCATTCATGCATTCGCTCTATTAAAGAATCGCTCAGGACACAAAACTCCAGAGCGGCGGCAAGCGGCGAGGGATAGCGAGATATCACAAACGGTTCTTAATTAGAACCGCTCGCGATAATTAATTATCACGCAGCGGTTCTTATTCGTAACCGCTCGTATTATCGCTGCACGGTTCTTATTGAGAACCGCTCGTGATTGGTGGATTATCACGCACGGTTTGTGAATAGAACCGCTCAGGATAATAATTATCACGCATTTGTTCTAAATAAGAACCGCTCGTGATAGGCCGGCAACGCCGGCAGCGAGTTGAACAGACAGATTAATACGCGGTTCCAAAGGAACCGTCTGTGATGGAGTGTCTACTATAGTCTGTTTTGTAGTAGTGTAACCGACAAGGTTTTGACATAATGTACCTGCAAGATGGTCGACCGAATCTAATGCTCTGTCACTCTCTCCTCTGCGACGAACTAGCAGAGTTTCGCCACCTTTCTTCTCTCCCTTTCCTCCTCTCTTCTTTTTTTTAATTAAAATGACTTTTGGGCTGATTTTTCGGGGGTGTTACAGATGGAACCTATCCAGTTGAATTGACGACAGGTTGTTGTCGCCAGTCGACTGTTCACTTCATGTCGCCAGTTGAACCGGCGACTAGTGGACAACAGGGCTCATGTCGCCAGTTGAACTAGCGACATGAACCTATTTTTGTAATTTTTTTGGGTCACTATTTAACTGGCGACAGGAGCTCATTTTTGTAATTTTTTGGGAGGGCTATTTATTTTTGTAACTATCTTTTAAAATAATATTATTTAAAAAAAATCGTTGAGAGAGCTAGCACGCACTACTTGTTTGGTCATTTCTTGTCCTATGCAGGCCATCACATGTCGTGCTACACTGTCGTCTATGTTCTGCCCGTAGGTTACAAATATACACCGTACAGTACAGGCGTCAGGGACTTCAGAATTGCTCATGAGGGCATTAGAATAATTACCCGCCAATACCATGCATGCATGTAGGGGCTAGATTTACAGGAGCTTGCACCGAACGAAATGCAGAGTTGTGCAATCAAAAGTGTTTCCGTGTGAGAAAAAGGAGTACAGTCGTGTTGGTGTACGTACAGGCATGTACTACGTGACTGTCCAGTCCAATCCATACTCGCGTCGTTTACTAACTTGTAGACGCCGCGGACGCCGCACGCACCCACGGGTTCCCCACCTGCTCGCTGCCGCGTCTCTGCGGCTGGCGCGGAAGTCCCACTTGCCGTGCGTGCCGCCTCCACGGCTAAACTCCTTCCGCGGCGTAGCCCGGCACGTGACAAACGGACGGAGTCGATGGGCTCGCTCGGGCCCTCGGATTTTTGCCAACCGTTCGAGTCTCACGCGACCCGCGCAACGTACGCCCGGCCGCTCGCGTCCAGATTCCGATCGACGGCTGCGCGCCGCGTGGAGAACTGGCAACAACACGGCCCCTAGGAGGCTAGAACCAGGGTTACGCCGCGCCGAAGCATCAAATACACGCGCGCTGCATGCCGCGCCGAGAACAGTAGAGAAACCATGATTTTCATGATAAAGATGTGAACTTGGTGGAGCCAGAATTTTAACGATAGAGTTACGAACTTAAGACATATCTGTTCAAACACAAGTTCAAATAACATAGTACATAAGTTCAAATATGTTAAATTACATGTTCGCACTATAACTAACATCATAAAATATTTTAGAAAATTACAACTTCATACGGTGGTCCGTTATGCTTTGAAAGCGATTGATGACATCATCATCACTAACTTGTAGAAAAAAAAATTCACGCTCAATGTACACAATTAAGCAATCATTCAAGTATTGTTCACCCATGTTATTTCTTAGCTTGTTCTTCACATGATTCATTGTCGAAAATACCCTTTCTACACTTGCAGTAGTTACAGGAAGGGTCAATACCAATTTGAGCAGCAAATAAACAAGTTTATAGTGATCATGCTTCTTTGTCTCACCAAGTTTAATAGAGTGCTCACTGAGATTCTTCACTTCTCAAAACCTTGTATCTTAATGCATGTCAGTTGCAAAGAAAGTTGGATCAAATCTGTGTTCGAGAAATCTTTACAATAAAACCTAGTAAGTTTAAGAACTTTATCCTTGTCATATGAAGCAAATGAATCAGCAGGATGCAAAGATGCCATGCAAAAAAGTAGCTCTGTATTAACTTCATCAAACCTAACATAAGAAGCAAATGTATTAGTAGAAAGCAAGGATGCGTTGGAATTTAGAAATAAACAGTTGTAACAAATTTAACCAACTTGCTATTGGGCTCTTGAAGTTGCATATCAATGACACTTAAAAACATTTCAACAAGCGATGGAAATTCTTTACTTTTCCAAAGAAACGCTTAGGTCTCCCCAATGGCACATAGAAACCATTCATGTTAGGAACTTTGATGCGATGCTTAACACAAAAAGAAATGACATCCTTGATAAAAGTTTCCCATCCATCATCCTCCCGCAACAATTGCAACTGAAGCTTAGTCATGTATACAAGCTCAACAACATTAACAATATATTGATCCCTCTTCTGCAAAGCATGACATAGTTCATCTGAGTATCCAAATATGGTTAGCAATAAATGTGCCATGAAAATAAATTCAAATGACTCAATTATCACCAAACAATTTTGAGCTTTCAGACGCTCCAATTGTATGTTAGTATGTGTAGTGTATGCTTTATGTATTAAAATAGGTATATACCAGATTTTTGTGCAAAAAATTTGGGGGTGCAACTGTACCAAATGCATCTACTATAGCTCCACCCCTGACTTAAGTGACATATAATTCTATAGACTCGTGACTAACTACTCTACTTCTACATAATATATAATCTATATAATTCTACATACTAACATACAATCTAACACTTACATACAATCACAAACACCATTGACTGTACCAAAATTTATTTCATGTATTTATATACAATATATATATATATAACAAATATTTTCCCCCAAAAAATGGAGGTACGGCTATACCCCCACCCACATGCTCCTATGTCGCCCGCCATCGCCGAAAGCAGCAAATCGTGCTCGCCCCTGGCCGTGGGAAGGCGAGCAAAATATCTGTAGATTCACCATGCACCATCATCGATCTTACGCGGGGAGGTTGTTGCAGAGAAGTGGAGTAGCACGGGCATTCGTGCAGCGGCCACTACTGCAAGGGGTGAGCTGGAGGAAGGTGCTTGCGCGTGAACCCAAGAAGCCAAGAGTCATAGCCATCTCAAGGTGAGCCCGAATGGTTTGCACTAGCACTACTTCGCTCGAGCCGTCTTCCATAAGAGTTTTTGGCGCATTTGGCATTGTTGACGCGTGAATTAACAAAATAGCCCTCTCTCCAAATCAATTGTAAAAATAGCACCACGGATAAGTAGGGACGCGACACAGGGATGCAATTCCTATGTTTTTTTTTATTTTCTATGTTCCAAAAGAGGCCGGATTGGACGGATACACGAGCTTTTAGAGGATTTGCTATGCCTTCTGCTAATTTCGTGTGAGATTTCAACAGTAAAAAAATTGGAATAAGTATGAATTGCCCTCTTTTGTTTTACTTCAACCGACATTTTCTTGTGTTTGTTGTGTTCGTTTATGTTGCTGCAAATTTCAAAATAGAAAAACGAGAACACCAAATTTCAATTTTAACGAGTTGATGGTTGGTGCTAAGGCTAAAGGCCCTTTCACTTTGCTGTGTCATTCTCTGTCTCTATAGCTGGCATGTGGGCCGGTGAGCTTTTAGGGTTTCATGATTTTCACATTTTATATGTTTTGAAATTGTCTAAAAAATTCGGGTTTTAGGTTTTGGAAATTAGGGTTCATGGTTTCCACATTTATTTGAATGAAATTAGAGTTTTAGGTTTTCATGTACTTGCATAGTGTTTGTATGCAAATAAAGTAATCGATTTGAGGAAAATTTCAAAAACATGCTCAAAATACCTTCCACATTTATTCTCAGTATAATTGTCTTAAGTTTATTTTATTTTTTAAAATTTTCTAACACCTAGGGGGCGGATTTGCGTCGTGCTAACTCTTGGGCCCCAGGGATGCGGTAGCCCCCCACTCTTTATTTTTAAAATAAAAAACTAAAATCTTGCTTTCGGCGTCCCTGGATTCTCGCTAAAATGTGAAAAATATTGTTTGATGTGATTTTATTATATGTGATAATACCCCCTCTCTCGACAACGAAAGTTTGATCTGATCAACAGGGGCAGGTCAAGCAGCTAACCACATGATTTTTTTTTTTTGTGAAATGACATTTTTTTTGGTACATGTGATAATACTCTTCTTTTTTTTTTACCTACATAAAGAAGATAAAAACCGTCATATATATGTGCAATGCGATCGTCAATGAACTGCATGCAAAGTCATATATATGCAATGCGATCATCATTGTACTGCATGCACAGTCATATATATGCAATGCAATCGTCATTGTATTGCATTAATCACTTGATGATATCCAATTTTCAAAGCATGCCTGAGCTGCTCCTACGAATTCCAAGCAGTGAACGCTAATTAAAAGATCTACGACTCCGAGCTACGGGGGAGTTGCAAAGATGGCGGCGGCATACATACCCCGATGTGCACATGCACAACATCTCACATCTTCCTGGATCTTGCAGCCTCCCAACGGTGACCCTAGAGGAAGGCGCTGAACTGACGCACCGCCGTCATGTTGACAAACGCGTAGTCCTTGTTGTACATGGACCATAATTCACAAAACCGTAAAATACCTGATAACCGTTCACGTGAAATCATGAAACCCTAATTTCCAAAACATAAAACCCTAATTCCCCTAAAGCACTAATTTTTTAGGCCTAAGACCCTAATTTTCAAGACAATTTCAGAATATATAAAATTCTAAAAAAATTACACAATAAAGAATACTTTGTAAGGAGCGGTAAAAAAAATTCATAATTTTTTGAGCTTATTTTCTATATTTACAAATTCTTACAAACAGTAGACTTAACTGAATTTTCGAGAAAAACGCTGAACATATAAAATCATGGAAAAAATTACAAAAGCCTCCACAAAAAAATTATAATTTTTGAAGCTCAATTGCTATATTTCAAAAATCATACAAACAATACTTTTCTAAAGAAGAGAGAATACGCGCCTCTACAAGCCGAACAAGGGTAATTATGTGCCCGCAAAGAACGGACAAGGGTATTTCCGCATCCAGGGACACAATAAAAGCTTGTCTACCCCCCAAAGACACCAGGGGCACAATAGAAACAAGTCTAGAGCGAGAGGACATGAACAAACCACATGTCACACCGCCGCTTATCTGTAGTGCCATTTTTGCTATTTTTGTTAATTCACGCACCGACAGTGTCAAATGCACCACAAACTCATTCCACGACACCACGTGGTGACGAAATACACACCAGTGACATAACAAATTCACACTACAAAGCTCCAAGATTGACAACTCATCAGAACAATCACCTTTGAGCAGTTGCAAACAGATGACATCGAAGCTAACAACCACCTTCTTTACATAAGCAGCCCATTGAATTATTCGCCAAAAGAAAAAAAATCTTCCAACACAAGATGGAAAAGTAGGGGTCATGATTCAACGTAAAACACCGAGTGGCCACCAAGTAAGTCACGCCAGTTGAATTTGCCTATCATTATTGACAGCTTTGTGGGTTTTGGACAAAGAAGACAAGGGCAACGAAAACGAATAATCAAAAAATTTCTCTACTTCGGCACATAATATGCGCGTGGATGAGGCCATAATATACCGATGCCAATAGAGGCAATTATCTTGCCTTTGCAGACTGTAAACACGGTACACCGAATCTAGTAACGGAGCATGTAGGTCCGGCGCCTGAACCAGTTGTAGTCCGGAAGTCCCTGAATTGGTCCCATTGCAGCAATAGCAACATCCTGAGCGAAAAGTGGCAATAAGACAGAAAAATATTGGTTTGATATATATTTTGAGGAAACATAACAGAATATACAGATATAGCCGTATGATGTGATGCATACTGTTCTACCTAAATATTTGCTCAAACTATCAAGCAATGCCAAATAAAAGAACTACATGCATTTTTTTAGTCCATATAACAATCTCCGTTACTCACAACAGAGCAAAAGCATAACATTGGACTATCAATGCACCTTCTAATCCATCGTCCAATGCATTGGTTGTTGCCAGACACACACGAGAGACAATATACTACTATCACTAGAGGTCATTCACATTAACAAGATAGAAGAGAAGATTTTTGGCAGATCCACGATAAGCAGAGTTCATCTGCATGAAATGCAATCTCGGAGCAAGCGACCAAAATTTGGTCAGCTTTTAGTCTTTTACAACGCTTGCTGGCATTGCTCGACACCAACAAATATTCAAAATTCTAAAGACCAAAAAGAATGTAAGTTGGCAAAACAACAATTACCTGGTCAAAGATGAAACGGTTTGCAACACGCTTGACAGTGCTTGCGTCAACTGCATCTATTCTTGCAAAAAGCTCAGGAATAGGAATTCTTCGGCCATAGATAAGCAGCTGACACAACGGAGGAACAAAAATAAGTTCCAGGGCACATCATATTGAGAATCTTATGTGAAATCACATAATTAGGGCCTAATAATACCTGACGGCCAATATCCTCAACAACAGCAGTGGAACCATCAAGGTGGAGTTGGATAGAGGATTTCAGCTGAAAGTGTCAAATCAAAGCAACGAAAACGTCATAAAATAGATTGTATAAAGTTCAATGAAGACCAATGATCCATATGTTCCAATGTTACAATTGGCCAGTAGCAGAATATTATCATACAAGACAGAACATGATTTCCCACAAATCAACAAAAAGCACACAACAAAGAAATATGCTTCATATAATTCAGTGTCTCGGTAAGCTAAAGAAAATACTATTACACGTGACCCAAACCAGTGCTGGTTGAAGGAAATACCTGATTGCGCGCACGAATAACATCTTCTTCCGTAACTCGGTATGATAATTTGCTCATCTCATGCATAATTGCAAAAGCCAAATCATCCAAGCAATCAGGCTGCAAAACAAGGTCACATAACATCATCAGGCAAAAAGTATTAGCACATTTCATATAATGAGCATGTCCACCAGAGCTTGTTTACAAACACAAGATATGAACTACAAAGGTTGCATATCAGCACCATTGCAACAAGATCACAATACTACTGTATGTGCTAAAGAAGACCTACAACAGATTAGCAAGTATTCAAAAATCAAATAACAGTAAAATCAGATGGACAGAATGACAGCTAATCAATCGAGGCAAATTGATTAGAGCAATGAACTATTGGATGGGTACAAACTTCACTCACTCTGCACATCTATTTCTTGCTTTCAACTGACACATTGAGTCTTACTTGTTCGGATTCTGTAGTAGATTATCAAGCTTGTCAAGGTATTTGAGCCTTAATAACTAAAAATGAGAAGAAAATGTTTCACATGCAAGAGAAAAAAATACAGCATTATATTTATTTATTTTCTTCAAGTGTAAATAGAAAGAGCACCCCTTCATCAACATCACCAATAGAGCCTATTGCAATAGGTAGTGTGGAACTTTGATAGAAGTTGAGATGAGATGGGAACAAGAAGAAACAGGGGAAGAACAGTGGTATGGTACTATCACCATTTACATAAACAACCCAATGTGGAGCAGTGCACATTTTTGCTTGTTTGTTTGTCAATTTCTCTTCCAATATCTTTTGATGTTTTTTTTGCAATTATTGTAGAAATAGGTACACAGGTTTGCATGACTAAATAAGGATTTGCACTAGAAAAGTGCGAAAAAAAATGCAAGACTAACCTTAGCAACAGCGTAGACACCAAATAGACCAGTGTCCTTATAATTCGTATTGAATGCCATTATACTCTCAGCTATGTCATTGATCGCTGCCCTTTGTACAAGCTCCGAACTGTAACGATTAAGCAGGATTACAAACAAAGCATGGCCAGTGGGATAAAAATTGGAAAAAAATGGATTTGACCTATATAAGGCAAATGACAAAAAGGAGAGGAACCCACCCCATGTGCTTCCCTCCTCCAGCACTCTTGTTCCATGAACCAAGCATAGATTGCATAACCATCAGTGCAATAGAATCAGGATCTACCCAGGAGGCCCCATTAAAGGCAACAGCAAATTGAGCGAGGGGCATGTCATCATCAATGATTCGAACCTAGTGAGTAGCATAAAATGATAACATCAATGTGTATTCCTGGTGAATAGCACAAGTAAGTGTAGAGCAGAACACATACCTCAGAACCAGTAAAAGAGGCTGGCTGCTTAGCAACCAACATGCTAGTTGTTGTAGGGTCAGTTGGCAGCTTATTGAACAACTTCTTTGCCTGCTCTACAATATCCTCATGCTTAACAGCACCAGCAGCAGTAATAACCTGAAAACATGCAGAAGTGTGTGCATTTACCACTAGAAGAAGCTCCATCCTACTGCATCAACAGCAGTAACATAAAACGGTAGATATACAAATGCATGACAGTTACAGAATTTTAATGTCCTGTACCATTCTAGGAGCTGTATAATGTGTTGCAATGTACTTCTCAAGGTCCTCTTTGGTGATTGACTTGACGTTATCCGCAGAACCCAAGATTGGTCTGCCAAGAGAAGTATACTGGAATGCAGTTGCATGGAGATGATCAAATACAACTTCCTCAGACATTCCCTCGACCTACAAACAGTCAGAAAAATTATGTTAGTCAATTTTACAATACCACCGGCCCCTTGACAGGAAGCATGGCCAAGTAGCTTATAATATATAGGGTGCCTTGGCTAATTAGTCAAATGAGTATTTGGATTCCCGTCACTAATCACAATAAAAAAGGCAACAAGTTATAATTTATAACCATGGACCATGTCTTAGTAGCATCTCGGAAAATGTTGCACTTGCAGTCAGGGCTTGGAAATTAACATGTCTATTGTCTAATATTAATGTACAGAATCTAAAAACACATCCATAACACCCTGGGACAAAGTGAAGTTATTTGCATCCACTAGATAGATGTTTTTGTCTCCCTGCAGCTAGTCCAACTTATTATGATCATGCATTCTTCTACTCCATTTGCATAACCTCTGCAGCGAGTTTAAGAGAAGAACAAAATTTTCACAGGCTATTCATTATTCATTTCATTTTTTTCTTTCCCCAAACCCCTCTCCACTTTGATTCTAAACAGTTTGATGACACATGTTAACTTTCCTGCGCTTCTAAGTGCAGATCTGCCAGCTGTGTTGATACAAATACCAGTTCATAACAATGCCTAGATTAAGAGAGAGAAAATTAAGAAATTGGGACTATGAATATTGGTTTTTTTTTTCTGACGGAACTTTGTGAATTAGTTAAAAACATAGCAATCAACAAGAAAGAGCTATTCATCAAACACTAGATGATACATAATGCATCTAAGATAAGGCAGCCCAATAAGATGTCCAACCAATTACCTAAACAGGTCATTATCGCAACGGGGAAGGAGTGCTTAAAGCAGGCAAATATCTATGCATCAGGGAACTGACCTCCTCCATCTCTCGGAGGATCACATCACGCTCACGTTCGATGCGGGCCTGGTCGAGAGTAGAGTTCTGCATAATGTCCGCGAGAACCTCCAGCGAACGAGGCACGTCCTTGTCGAGCACCTTGGCATAGTAGGTCGTCTGCTCCCGCGACGTGTAGGCGTTGAGGTGGCCACCGATGTTCTCGATCTCCTGCTCGAGTTGCGCAGTGCTGCGCTTCCCCGTGCCCTTGAACAGCATGTGCTCGACGAAATGCGCGACCCCGGAGGCCTCCTCCATCTCGTACCTGCTCCCGGCGTCGATCCACACGCCGACGGTGGCCGAGCGGGCGGCGAGCGAGGACTCCGTGGCGACGCGCAGGCCGTTGGGAAGCGTCGTCACGCGGGTCTCCGGCGCGGCGAGGATGGCCGTGTGGTCGGCGTGGGCGGGCACGGGGCTGGCGTAGCGGAGGAAGCGGGGGTCCGGGTGCTCGAGCCGCCGTAGCCGCGTGTTCACGGCCTCAGCGATGCGGTCGTACGGCATCACCGGGGCACGTACCGGGGTTGCGTCGGGGGCGATGACCCCGGGGCCCGCGGCGACGGCGGTGGAGGCCTCGCGCGCGTTCCCGGCAGCCGCCGCCGCCGCGGCGGAGCGGCGGCTCACTGCGGCGGAGAGGATGCGGCGGAACGCCATCGGGGATATCCGAGCGGTGGCCTCGCCGGCGGCGGCGGAGGAGGAGGTGGAGATCTAGCTGGGTTAGGGTTTGTAGCCAGACGGATCGGTAGGAGATGGGGAGGGCGTGGCGGGTGCCTTCCAAGTGCGTGTGTGTGGGGTGGGGGGGAGGGCTGGGTGCGTGTAGCCTAGCTGGCGGAGGACCCACGTGTCAATGAGGGAAAGTAGTTGCAGCGTGGGATTACTGCGTGTGTTGTTCTGGGCTGCGCCCGTGACGAGTATTTTGCTTTCGAGCTCACGGGCTCTGTTTGGGCCTAATCTAACCCAGAAAATGAGACATTGTTTAGGCCGAAATCCCGATCTATCTAGGCGAGGTTTTATTTGGATATACAGTGATTCGGCTCGCTGCTTCCACACATAATTTTAACTAAAATTCCCTGCAATCTGAAGGAATCGGGTCTTATCCCTTCCTACCCAGTAAGCTCGGAATGTGTATGGTTGTTCCTCCTCGCCGCTCTCTGCTTCACGTTTACTCCTTGGGAATATGAACTCCATACATTCTCGTCTGAGTCGTCGCCGGGCATCTGGACCACTAAACGGATACGGTTGGACAAGTCGATGCTCAGCGAGGAGCTCACGCCTTGTTTCTTCCACAAGGCGATGCCACTTGGAGAAGACCACTTCGGCTGGGTTGATCTATGGCGTCGTATCCTCGCCTGCGACGTGCTCGACGAGAACCCCGTGCTTCGTTACACCCCGCTGCCTAAACTGATCCCCGGCAACACACCCATCGAAGACGTATGCCCATGGAGGATCCGGGACATTGCTTGCAGCAACGGAGTCGTCAAGCTTATCGAGATGGAGCACTTCTTGATACCACTAGTGGCTTCCGATGAAGTGTCATGCGGCGGCTTCGACAACATGGACACATTCTTCGCATTTTTCGAATTACTTTAACCCAGAAATATACTAGATAAATCATAAAAATTACTCTAGTCATTTTCACAAAGCAGATAATCAACAACACTATAACTATACGAATTTCTAGAAAGACAAAAACTAGCATACCTATCTCAGTATTGAAGACAACAATAGATAATAAAGCTAACCAAACAACAAGTGCGAGATAACCATACCCAGATCCAGTAGAAGAAGCCGTAGCAACACCAGTGGAAGAAGCAGCAGCAGCAGAATTCTTGATGAGGTCATCGTTCGTCATGGCGTAGTGGACGTCGTGGTAGTAATCGTGCAGTTGATGTAGACGTAGTAGAGAATCGGATGAAGAGAAAGTAACGAGCAGTCGCACGAACGCTCCTCAAAAATCTTATTCGTCCTCGCTCGTGCAAGCCTTCAAAGACGAGGTTTCCGGAGGCCTACTCTCCCGATGCGATCGTACACGCGCCTCGCCGGGATAGACAACATTTAATTCACCAAGGAAACGGTTGCCATTGATTCGCCATCAACCAGTGTTAATCGCAGCCATTACTCACTAGTAACTGAACTATTACTACCAGCCGTTTGTTAATGTCATTTACTACGAGTCGGTGCATTTTGATTTTCGAATAGATAAAGAAAAACGCGTCCGCACCCACACTAAGACGGCTGCTCGGCTCGTGGCGAAAGCAAGCATACAGCGTCTTGGTTTCTCTCCAATTCCACAAGGGGGGCTACCACATTCCACCTTATAAAATAGTGTAACTCCCCTTCATCTCTCCATATGGGACTAAACAGTTTTAGCACGTGCACATGTGCCTCTGAGATTTTCCAAGAATTAATTAGAATTAAAATTGGGTCTAGCCCGTATTAATTCCAACAATCCCCCACCAGATCTCAAGGGCATATGTCAAACGCCTTGATCCACAGTATTGTTTAAATATACCAATGTTTCGATGGAGACCGGTTAAAGTTGAACATCCACCTAGAACAGAAGCTACACTTATCCACAACTGCACAATGGACTAAGTCTTGAATTGGCAGTTTTGTGTGAATAAGTTTCACTTAAGTCCTTAACTGATACTAGGCTGCCAGGCATCCCTGCGGGTTGGAGCATATAAGTCATACTCCTGGTCTATTCATGAGCTTCCTAGAAAATACCCTATTTCATAGACTGTGACTAGCAGTCGGGCTCATATAGGTGTGTGTTTTCAAGACTGCTCTGTAGGACAGCATCTTTGCTTAAGCAAGACACAAAACACATTAAAATAAACATTAACCTGCCATACAGATTTAGGAGAGAATTGCATCTCCAATGGAGTGGGTCTATAAAGGTACTCTCCTCCCAGTTAATCAATAGCTTGTTTCGCCAATCCTACTTCACGGGATCTCTGATCACATAGAATGGGTTACCACTATGGTATAACTCATGTGGGTCTTAAACCCATCTCCCTCGATGCATTGTCTATCACATTCTGTGATAAACCCTTTGTGAAGGGATCTACCAGATTCTTAGCTGTTTGGATATAATCCAAAGTTATTACTCTGGAGTTTCTCATTTTCCTGACAGACTTCAGTCTTTTCTTCACATATCTTGATGCCTTCATATTATCCTTAGAACTATTCACCTTGACGATCACAGTCTGATTGTCACAGTTCATCAAAATAGCTGGTACCGGTTTTTCAACCACCAGCAAATCCATCAAGAGCTCACGAAGCCATTCGGCTTCAACAGTGGCAGTATCTAATGTTGTGAGTTCTGTTTCCATTGTTGACCTCGTTAAGATGGTCTACTTGCAAGACTTCCATGAAACAGCACCACCTCCAAGTATGAAGACATATCCACTTGTGGCCTTAATCTCATCAGCATCAGATATCCAGTTTGAATCGCTATAACCCTCTAGTACCTTAGGGTACCCGGTATAGTGAATGCCATAGCTCATAGTACCCTTTAGATAGCGCATTACCCTCTCAAGAGTATGCCAATTATCATCTCCTGATTGGAAACAAAAGCCTTAGTTTGCTCACAAAGAAACGAGATGTCGAACCCGGTACCGCTTAGCTAAATACATGAGTGAACCAATTATCTGAGAATATCTCAATTGGTCTCTGGCTATTCTCCAATTCTTCCTAAGCAACACGCTAGAATCATAAGGTGTTGGAGAGGATTTGTTATCGTTATAACCAAAATGACTCAGAATATTTTCCACATAATGGGATTGTAACAATGTAATCCCACCATCATCACCTCTCAACAGCTTGATGTTCAAGATAACATCAGCTACTCCCAGATCTTTCATCTCAAAATTCTGAGACAAGGAATCTTTGACCTCCTTAATTACATTAAGGTTGGTCCCAAAGATCAGTATGTCATCAACATACAGACATAGAATGACTCCCTCGCCCCCACCATGACGATAATACACATATCTGTCAGCTTCATTCACAATAAAGCCTGCAGATGTTAAAATTCTGTTGAACTTTTCATGCCACTACTTAGGTGCTTGTTTAAGACCATACAAAGATTTCAACAATTTGCACACATTTCCTTCTTGACCATGTACTACAAATCCATCTGGTTGTTTCATGTAAATTTTTTCGTCCAACTCTCCATTTAGGAAAGCCATCTTTGTTGGAAATATGCCCTAGAGGCAATCATAGAGATGATTATATTTCATTATGTTCATAATATTTGATAATATGTTATCTTGTTCCTTGAATGAATCACCAGTCATGAAGATTAACGAGTATGTGACTTGTTAGTGAAGCTCTTTTAACTTATGATGATGTCGTTTAAAAATATCCTCGGTCGAAAGTCACCGGCCTGAACACTAGTGACTCTATGACCAAAGACATGTATTGATTGATGACCACGCTTCACCGGTCATGGATATAGGGATATCGAATCAATAATGTGGACACGTGTTAGAGAACATGGTGTTGGATAAGACCCACCTTGAGACACCATTGAGATTGTTATGATTCTATGTGTCGTTAGTTGGTCTCAAGCAATGATGATGTATAATCCTTAGACCTGAGATCAACATGGTTTCCTACATATGTAATAGCACTCTTAGGGGTTGCCAAACGCCGTCAGAATTAGGTGGTTATAAAGGTAGCTTTGGGTATGCTATGAAACATGCAGAGGATGTATTTGACTCGGATATGGATTTGCCCTCCTAACATAACAGAGAGATATCTCGCCCTCAAGTGGTCGGATAAAGAAAGTGCATGGCCATGCCCTCGGTGGTCAAGAGTTCACCACATGAAGTTATCCGATACTCGATCGAGAAAGCATTAAATACCCATGGATGACACAACATCTCACCCGAGTTCAACCAGATATCGTGAGGCAAAGGAGAATACATGAGTAGGTTAGTTCGACCCGCTATGGATCGTCGTATGGAGATACAAGCAAGTCGAGATCGGTCGAATGTAATCACAGAGTGGTCGAAACCAAGTCGTAAGGAGTTACGAGTTGGTCGTGATCGAATCTTAATCGGTCGATAGAGATAGGACACAGTCGTAAGTGAAGAGTACCGTCGTAGATCATATTGCATTAAGGTTCGCCCCATATAATTTGTGTGTATTCGGAATCGTTATGTCTCGCTAGGAACCGCTACGACTCGTGGTCGGAAAGGGTTTCCAGTCACAACCGAACTACACATGAACCTAACGGGTCACACACTTAATCAAGTTGAACAAACCAAGATTTAATGCGATTCAATGAACGTGTTTGGATAGGATCCGCCACGGGCACTATATAAGGAGATGCATGAGGTCGTTGGGAGGAGGAGTTGACACGAGTTGCCCTCTCAAACCCTAGCCGCCATCTTCTTGAGAGCCTTGCCGTGCGTTTTGGTGCTAGCACACCGGCGTCAGCATTTGTTTCCTTCCACGGACGTGTGGATACCATAGAGGCGCTTCTACGTTGTTGCGCTTAAGGACGATCCGCGATCTTCGCAAGGAACTGCAGAGGTGCTGGAGGAGACGATCAACTCACGTGGACGCTGGACGATCGACTACGATCAGTACATCGACGCGCTCTTCGTCGGACCAGGCTGCTCCGACACTTCTTCCGCTGCTCTGCACGTCTAGTGGTAACGATCTGTGATCATCTTCTTGCTTGGCTTCCTGGTTTACGTGGTAGAAATTTTGAATTGTTGCTATCGTAGCCTACCCGTATCCCTTCAATCTTAACGTCCATCTGATGAACGAGAAGACCGTGTGAGGCAGCCAGACTCGAATAGTGGTCAATCTAGCCACAGGTGAATGAGTATCAAAGAAATTTTCGCCTTCCTTTTGGGTATAACCCTTGGCCACAAGCCGTGCCTTGTACTTCTCGATAGTACCATCAGGTCTAACCTTCTTTTTGAACACCCACTTACATCCTACAGGTTTACAACTATAAGGACGCTCAGTGATCTCCTAAGTTCCATTAGAGATAATGGAATCCATTTCACTACGGACTGCTTCCTTCCAGTATTCTGCATCTGGAGAAGCATATTCTTCAGAAATGGTACTTGGAGTATCATCCACAAGGTACACAATGAAATCAGGACCAAAAAACTTTGCAGTCCTTTGTCTTTTACTCTTCCTCAGAGTTTAATTGTCTTCCTCCTCAGGAATTTGCTCAAAATATTCCAATGGAATGGCAGGTTTAGGAGTTGTATCAGGCTCCTGACTCAATAAACTACGCATATCTTTCATCGAAAAAATATCCTCAAAGAATGTAGCATCTTTGGACTCCATAATTGTATTGACAAGCACGTCAGGTACTCCAGATTTCACCACTAGAAATCTATATCCAACGCTATGGTGAGCATAGCCTAGAAAGACGCAATCCACGGTTTTTGGTCCAAGCTTACGCCTTTTTGGAATTAGCACATTGACTTTCGCCAAACAATCCCAAGTGCGCAAGTATGAAAGTGATAGTTTTTTCTTCTCCTATTGTTCATATGGGGTTATCTCTTTATTCTTTGTGGGAATTCTGTTTAGGACATGACATGAAGTCAATATAGCCTCCCCCCACCATGCTTTGGAAAGACCCGCTGTGTGTCTAACATGGCGCTAACCAAATCGCTTAGAGTGTGGTTCTTTCTTTCAAAGAACCCCGCTTGATCTGGGTGAATAGGAGGCATCCTCTCGTGAATTATACTATGTTCCTCATGTAATAAATTGAACTCATTAGAAAAGTACTACGCCATGATCGACCTAACCCTTTTGATTTTCCTTTCAAGTTGGTTCTCGACTTTTATAGATTTTAAAGTAGTGAAAAGCTTCATCTTTAGTTTTCAAAAGATACACATAGCAGAACCTAGTGGAGTCATCAATCAAAGTTATGAAATATCTCTTACCACCTTTTGTCAACACACCATTCATCTCACACAGATCCGAATGTATGAGTTCTAATGGTGCCAAGTTTCTTACCTCCGCGACCTTATGAGGCTTACGAGGCTACTTTGATTGCACACAAACTTGATACTTAGAACCTTTGGCAATGGTGAATTTTGGGATTAACTCTAAATTGGCTAACCGCGTCATGCAACCAAAATTTATGTGACAAAGTCGTGAAAGCCAAATAGTAGTCTCATTACCACTAAAAACCTGGTTCACAACATTATTACACAAATCTGAAAGAAATAGGCGGAACAAGCCTCCGCACACATAGCCTTTACCAACAAATTATCCACATTTGGATACTACAAATTTATTGGACTCAAATACCATTCTAAAGCCATCTCTACACAGAAGAGATCTGTTGACGAGATTCTTATTGATAGATGGCACATGATGCATGTTCTTCAGTTGCACAATCTTTCCCGAAGTAAACTTCAGATCGACCGTGCCAACACCATGAACAGTGGCATGTGACCCGTTCCCCATTAGAACGTGTAACATCCCTAAATTAATAAATGATAATTAGTATGCATCTCATTAACACGCACAGTGTTTTTGAATCTTTTGCATCATTTATTGCACTTGGGTTTATATTTTAAATATATAAAAACGAGGAGAAATTAAAACTTTTGAACATGCATTGGTTTTTATGGAGCTTTTGCATAATTTGTTGCATTTGAAATTTTCGAAATAAAAAAAACATGTAACTCAAATCGAAGTTCTAAAAGAAAACAAAAACAAAAACTTGTGATCCTCTTCTGGAAATAATTTATTCAAATACTATAATATTTTTGATGAATAAATATAATTTTTCTAAAATTTTTGGAACTCTTTTTGACCCTCAGAAATTTCAAACTCAAATCAATAACCTATTCCAAGTTTGAATTTAAATTAAGCAAATAATTCTTGAACAGTGGGTTTTAAGATTTTATATGGGTACTAGAACATCCCAGCAATGCCCCTGATTTATTTCACATTTTTAGGAATTTTATTTCTATTTTAAACCCTTGGTCAAAGTAGAATCAATTTAAATGACCTCAGTCAAACTTCAAACCGGCTAGCATTGTTCCTCGGGCTCGAGTCTGACCCAGCCACCTGACTTGACCGAACCAACTAGATGCACCACGCTTGAGCCGTCCGATTGGAAATCGACGGTCCAGATCGCTTACCTCTTCGGCCAATCCGAACGTTCACACGCGTTGTCAACCGTTCGATCTTAATCCAACGGCCTACGCCGACCCACTTAACTCGGGCCTCACGCTACAAGACGCTGAGTCATCGACGTCGCGGGCCCCACCGATCGACATCGTCTTCCTCGCCTTCTTGTTGGCGCAGAGCCTCGATGCCACGTGGCCGCGCCTCTCTGCCGCCCTCCGTCAGCGCGCGGGCACGACGTCAATCCACCACCACCACGACCCAACCAGGAGCTTCGCCAATTCACGCCGCCTCCACCCCGTCATCTCCCCGAGCTTAATACCCCCTCGCTGCCCACTTTTCCCTTCACTTCTCTTCCCGGCCGAGGAAGAGGAGGAAGCTCTCCTGCGCTATCTTCTCGGGTAAGCTCCATTCCAATATGTCCTTCGTCTTCCTCTATCATTGTCGTGTTCATTTTGGCTAAGCCGAGCTCCTTCCATCGCTTGTAGCTCCCGGAGCACCTTCTTGTCACCCTCGGCTCTAGAGCGTGTCCGGAGCACGCACTGAGGGGCATCACCATGCAAAGCGTACCTCCGGTGAGTTTCTTTCTCGCTTAAGCGCGTCACCAGCTGCCTCTATACATAAGTTTGACTTCCCCTCAACCAATTTTAGCAATGCTTTACAGGATCACTTGAATTTGAAAATTCCCCTTTTCTCGGCCAAAAACGCTCACTTCGGTCCCATTGTCAATCCGGTGAGTCGTTCGTCAATTCCTTTCGGTAGTAGCATCTCCTAGGTCTACTTAAGTGGTCCCGACCTTGCTTTTGTTCTCTCCCTACCCAGGTTGTTGTGCCCTCGTGAAGACCTTAGCGCCACCGTTCGGTCACACGTCGCCGGAGCTCCTCCGTGGATCTCTAGCCATTTCTTCGGCTCAGGTAGCTTCTTGTTACCTCTTAGGAGCTTAAGAAGGCTTTCGGTTGCTCAATGCGTCGTCAAAACGATTCAACCACTTTTACCATTCTTGCGCCGCCGTACTCCATTGTCGCGCCGCCGCCTTGGCTCATCTCCGGCCATACTCCGACTACCAAAAGTTGTGCAGCGTTATTAGGATCCCATTCCTGGTCTTGGACCATGCGGTCAGGATCGCCACGCCATGAGCCGCAGCAAGCGAGCGGGAGCTCTGTTTTTCGACGGCCGACAGCATCAGAGTTAGGTAATTAAAACCGAATCTTGGTTTAATTAGCGCCAATCATTGCTTAGTTATTTAATGGCTGTCCTAAAAGAGTTGATAAAGGCAATGACACGCGGGCCCCGCACTTTAAGTGTATAGTAATCGGGCCGATGAACCCGTGGACCGAGTTCTTGGCTTTCGGTCCATGCACTATGCACGTGGACCGAGTCTATGACATGTAGGGCCCACCTGTCAATTTTAACCGGGAATTAAATGGAAAATGATACTATCATTGGACCCCACCTATCATAGACTATGGCTAGATAAATCTCGGTGAGAAAAGTACTAAATGAGTATAGAAATTCCGAAATGAATTATTTGTACATTGAAAATTGTATTAACTTCAAAAATGCATAACTAATTAATTTTAACTCCACAAACAGTGAAACTAATTTTGTTATTTTTAATTTTAAATGAACTATATATTAAAATAGGTTTCAACCTTATCACTGTCATAGAAAATATAGTTGTTGCAGATTGATCCGAAACCCATTTATCTATACTCTAGATAATGCTTTTAACTTTAAAAATTCATAACTATTTCATCTTCACTCCAAAATGGATTAAACTAGTTTTTATAATTTTTCTTT
This sequence comes from Phyllostachys edulis, assembly GCA_036346405.1. NCBI lineage: Eukaryota > Viridiplantae > Streptophyta > Magnoliopsida > Poales > Poaceae > Phyllostachys > Phyllostachys edulis. The sequence continues at coordinate 102,274,419 of CM070550.1, forward strand.
TAAGTGAAATTTATTTTAAAATAGGTTTCAAACATGTCTGTGTAGCAGAGAATATGGTTTTAGAAAATGATCCATAATTCTATTATTTTTACAATGGAAAAAGATCGATAACTTTGAAAATTCATAACTAAATCACAAAACTCCAAATGAGATAAACTCAGTTATTTTGGTTTTATAATTTTATACTATATTTACCTATGTAATATTTGTATCCACCACTACTCTACAAAATTTCACCAAATATTTAATTTGCGGCGAACAGTAACATATGTGAATTAATTTGATTTTTCTGAAATCAGAGTTTTCAAACTACTATAACTCTCACATACTAAATCCAAATGGAATAATTCTTTCATATAAATTCATCTAAAATCATGATATACCTACTGTTAATTTTTCATGATTTTTGGAGAAATTTGATTTTTTTGGGATATATTTGGTGTTATGTGTTCTTATTGGCTTTTCGTATTCGAACATTAGATTACGAAGATCCGAACGAACTCAATTGTGATCCTCTACAGCAGCAAGTTGGGTATCTTCAACAAGGCAAGCAGCCCCCCTGATCATATTGATCCTATTACTTTCGTTACAAAATATCTTGTTCTCAACTTGTATGTATGCATGTTCTACTTGAATGATTATTTTTCGTTAGAGGTAGTTATTCCTAGTAGATGTATGAGTTGTAGCAAATGTTTATCCCTTGCCACTAACCCTAAGTTATTATTCCCGCTGATGTTAGTGCTCGGTGGATGTTATAGAGTCTATACACGTGTATGCGAATTGATGCTTAGTCATGCTTAGCTTTCGATAAAATTGGGCGGTTATCGACTTAGTCGATAACCTTGATCACACAAATCATTTTATTATACTATATCCAGCACCTCGTGCTATATTACTTTGAAAGCTAAAAGTATAAATAAAATATTTTAGACTTGGGCAAGTGGTTGGATGGTGTGATATCGGGTGTGTGAATGTCTTGCCTAGGTCAACAAGGACCGAACATTTTGTTTCACCAAAACCAAGCATAATTGCGTGCTAACCACATGAAAGGGATATGGGACCTCTATTGACTTAGTACTTTGGCGTGTGTTGGCTCCGAGTCGCAAGTGGTGGTTATGTGTTGTGTTAAAAAGAAATGTGTTGTTGTTGTTGGGTGTGACGAGATGGGTTCTGGGTTTTAAGTCCTAGCCCTACCCTGAGGAGCATCGGTAAGTTCTCTCTCTGCCGATGACTCCGACACAACATATGGTTTCTGTCATACGGGCGACTTGTGGTTAATACACAATATTGGAAAACGTCTCGTAGGACTTAGCCGTGCTGGCATACCTAAGGAAATGTGCTTAATAGTTTGGCAAAAAGGCGGTCTGGTGTGCGGGTACATTGGTACACCCCTGCAGGGTATAAACTATTCGAATAGCCTCGTCCTAGGTTATGGAAATGCTTGGGATTGGATTTGCAGGAGTTAGACTTAACGTTTTAGAATTTTAATGTAAAAACTTGTTCGGGTGGTATTGAGAATGGTCTCATGCTATATTTGTGAGCTGCGGGGCAGCCACCTTATGTTGTTTAGATGTTGTCTAATAATGTTTACCCGCTGTTATTTAAAGTTATTAAAAATGTTTGTTTACTTGCCATTTCAATCTGTTACTTGTACTTCAAATCAAATGTTGCTTTATGCTGAAAATTGCCTAGTGTAGCAGTCTTCCTTTGATACATGAATGCATCTAAATATTCTTTTGCTTGTAAGTCTTATGAGTACAATTGTACTCAACCTCGCTCTTTGCAATTTCAGAGGAGGTTGATCCACAAGGATCAACTATTGTGAGACCGACTTCGCTCAGATTTACGACTAGCTTGGAGTTTCCGTCAAAGTTGCCTTGTGGGTAAGGGCACACCGGTCGGTTTTCCTTTTGGTGCCATCTTATGGCTATGTTTCACTGCACTCTTAGTACTTTTATTTATGCTATTTGGCCGGTCGGCCGTATGTATGAAACTGGAGATGTTATGACTTTAATGTAACTTTTTGTGACATTGGTAATGGTCTATTGTTGTATGGAATTGATATCGATATTATTTTGTGAATAGTGTGTGTATACCGCTCCTAGGAGGTATACAATACATCGAGGGTGGGATATTTGGTTTGTAATGCTAGGACCAATGGATGGTTAAGTATTACAAGTTAAATATCCTGGGCTCTCACATAACGGCTGAATCCCAAGTGACCTGGTAAGAAGATAACAATGAAATATCAACACACACATGTATATTAGCACCAGTGTCTATCCACCAATCGGTAGATTGACATACGGAAAGAACAGTAGGTAAATTACCATACCCTGATGTTCCCATCTCAGTAGTACCAACAACAATATTAGCAGACTTGGAACTCTGCCCTTGCTGATTCTTCCCACCCTTGCGTTGGTTGCAATCCTTGGCCCAATTACCAGGTTCGCCACACACAAAGCAAAGACCATTCTTTGTGTTCTTCTTCTTCTTCTTGAAGCTAGTTGTTTGTGCAGTCTTGTTCTTGCCTTTGAACTTTTGAGCTTGGCCATTCTTCTTCTGCACCACATTGGTACTAGAATGTCCCTCATTACCTCTAGTGTGTGTATCTTTTGCCCTCGCCTTCTCTTCAACATCAAGAGACCCAATGAGGTTTTCAATAGAAAACTCTTGTCTCTTGTGTTTCAGAGAAGTAGCAAAATTCCTCCAAGAAGGAGGAAGCTTGGCAATAATGCCTCTCGCGACAAACTTGTCCGGTAACACACACTTGAAGTGCTCAAGTTCTGTGGCCATGGATTGTATCTCATGAGTCTATTCAACCACAGAATGACTATCAACCATTCTATAGTCATGGTATTGCTCCATGAGATACAATTCACTGCCTGCATCCGAAACCCCAAACTTGGCCTCGAGTGCATCCCACATCTCTTTCCCAGTTTTAATCACCATGTATGCATCAACTAACTTCTCACCAAGAACACTAACCACGGCACCTTTAAAGAGGTTATCAGCAGCCTCGAACGCTTGCTCCTGTTCAGGAGTAAGTGTTCCTTCAAGCTTGCCATTTGTCACATGGAAAACGTTCATGACAGTTAGCCAAAGCACCATCTTGGTGCGCCACCTCTTGTAATTCGCACCATCGAACTCAGAGGGTTTAAGCACAGCAGCAAAGCCAGTTGACAAAAAATGCCTAAAATAAGGTTTTTGGATTGTTGAACATATAAGCATTTTTTGAATTACTTTAACCCAGAAATATACTAGATAAATCATGGAAATTACTCTAACCATTTTCATAAAGCAGGTAATCAAGAACACTATAGCTATACGAATTTCTAGAAGGACAGAAACTAGTATATCTATCTCAGTGTTCAAGACAACAACAGATAATAAAGCTAACCAAACAACAAGTGCGAAATAACCATACCCAGATCCAGTGGAAGAAGCAGTAGCAGCACCAGTGGAAGAAGCAGCAGCAGCAGCAGAATTCTTGATGAGGTCATCGTTCATGGTGTAGTGGACGTCGTGGTAGTAGTCGTGCAGTTGATGTAGACGTAGCAGAGAATCGGATGAAGAGAAAGCAATGAGCAGTCGCACGAACGCTCCCCAAAAACCTTATTCGTCCTCGCTCGTGCAAGCCTTCAAGGACGAGGTTTCCGGAGGCCTGCTCTCTCGGTGCGGTAGTACACGCGCCTCGCCGGGATGGAGATCACCAGAGACAGCAACAAAACTGTAGAGTTCTATCTTCGTCTTTCGCATAGAGGATTCGATTGGAGAAGAACCAGGTCTCTATTCTTTTGATAGCCAAAAACAAACAGGCCAGAGGCTTTTAATTCACCAAGGAAATGGTCGCCATTGATTCGCCATCAACCAGTGTTAACCGTAGCCATTACTCACTAGTAACTGAACCGTTACTACCAACCGTTTGCTAGTGCCATTTACTACGAGTCGGTGCATTTCGATTTTCGAATATATAAAGAAAAACGCGCCCGCATCCGACACGCGCCCACACGTACACCGCACAGCGAGGCTCGACGAGACGAGCGAGCGAGCGAGCGCGCGCGTGTGTTGGCTCTCTCCAATTCCATAAGGGGGGCTACCACGTTCCCTTTATAAAATGGTGTAACTCCCCTTCATCTCTCCATATGGGACTAAACAGTTTTAGCACGTGTACATGTGCCTTTAAGATTTTTCAGAAATTAATTATAATTAAAATTAGATCTAGCCCGTATTAATTCCAACTCGTGGCGCAAAGATGTGGTGGCCACGGCCCGCGGATCTAGAGCCCTGGAAGTATAGCTTTGTCAGTTGGAGGACCATGACGTGGAGCAGGTGCTCTTGGAGGAGTGCTGGCGCAAGGGCTGCACCGCTCATGTCGATGACATCTTGGTTGACAACACAAGGCATTCTGCGTTGTTGGCTAAGCTGGGGGATGACATTGTCGCAAAATCATCGACGTTGATGAACTTGCTGTCGGCTTTCCCCACCCTGAGCATCCGTGGCGATGATGCTGTTTGCTTCAAGTCCAAGGTGAGACCGGATATCCAGAAGGCGCGGGTCATCGCCGTTGACCTGACCTGACAAAGAAGACGCTGCAAGAACAGGCGTCCTATCCTGCCGAAAGGGAATCGCCCCTGTGATGTGTCCAAATACCTGGATATTAGTCTAGGGTAACTGTATTGAGCAGCTTATTGTTGAAAAATTAGCGGTTTTAGCAAATATTTGGAATTAATTCCAGCGTAAATTAAGATAATTAAAGCATATTTTCAGCAACATTTAAATGATAGAAATATCATATAAGCATATAATATATTCATGTTAATTAAACAGGATAAAATGCTCAAAATATGTAACAAAAGAACAAAAAAAATCAACATATTGCTCATATTTTTAAGGTTTGTTTATTGCTCTTAGATGTCGGGTTGCTCAAGATGTAATCTTGACCTCCTCACTACTTGGGTCAAAATTCTATCACAATTAAATATGACAATTACTCTGAAATAAATTAGGCCTTAAGCTTTATATAAAATCTTGCTTCGTCTAATCAGTCACTTTTAAAACGAATCATTAGTTGAGAGTTCACTGTCAATATTTCAGCTGAACCAATTACACAACATTTCAATTGACAGGAATGTAAACAATGACTGAACTAAAATCATAGTGAACCACATTGAGCTGAAGCTACCAACAGAATGGAGCAAAGTGACCAGACAGCATCAACAGAATGAAACAGAGTGATCAGATGAGCACGAATAACATGACACAATAGAAAAACAGCAAGTTAACTTCTAGCCCAAGAGCACTTTATATCTAATTGTCGTATTCAATTATCACAATGTGACCCCAATTCCTCATCGAGCATTAATCCGAGCCCACAATCATCACTTAGCAATATCTCCTGGTGCTAGTTTCAATCAAATCAATCACAATTTAAGACTTCTACTAGCACAACATATATGCACAGTGATGCGAAAAAAGAAAACGGCAATACTCACGATGCGGATGACACTCAAAGCCACCAAATAGTAAACCAGGCAAGGCACGCCAAAGACGGCTGACACATAAAACCAATCATCCCGCTGTGCCGCGTTGAACGGACGAGGTCAACAAAGATACAATGTCAATTCGCAAACCGGGACACACCAATTTACGAAGTCGAGGTACAGGGGATGCCACACAAGACCCAATCACAGTGCTTCAGCCAAAATGCAACCACGGAGCACCAAACACCAGAAAAAATAAAGCCTTCTTCCTCACCGAAGTCAAGCCAGTGCCAACCAATCCGAGCCCCCAAATGCGCAAGCACTAGTTTCCCAAATAGAAGACCCATAGAGGAGAGGGCACAAGAAAGGAACTAGCGGGATGCGCACAGAGGAAGGTTCGGAGCTCACCACCAACAGCGCTGGGTCGGCCACGGCGGCGCGGGAGCTCCAAGGCCCCAAAACCGAAGACCAATCGGAGGGGAAGAAGAACTACCCAAAGGGGAACTCACTGTTTTTCGGTGTGGGAAGAAGAAGAAAGGAGCCGGCCTTTGAAGAGGAGGAGGACGTGCGCTATCGCCACCAACGGTCGGCGGGCATCTCGCCCGAGTCGCTAGAGCCTTTGCTAGGCCGAAGGCCCAACCGCACAAATGCCTCCTACATTCGGTTGGAGATAAGGTCTCCAAACCTTATCCCTCCCCTCATCTCAATGGCAAGTGGGCCCCACAAATTCTTTTCTTTTCTTTTCTATTTCTTCTTTTCTCAATTGAGAAATTATCAAATAGCCCTCCAAAATACAAAACTTATATTAGTAATAGGGAGAATGACTGTTGTACCACGGCCCTTTCTGCTATCCCTATGTGAATAAAAAAACATTTTAGTTATCCATATCTTTATCTTTACTACTTAAAAAGACTTTAATGGTGGTGAGTGATGTGTTCTTCTTCCCCTTTTGACAAAATGGAGTGCCGACGTGTGGCCCTTCTCTCTCTACGATCCGAAAACTTCACGCATGACTCCCTGCTTCCTCACATTCCTCTTAACCACCACCTATGCGCATTGTGCCGCCACCTCGCTTTGCATGTGCCACCACCATCGGCGCCACCTCTCCTCCTTCTCACCCTCCCTCTCTCTCCTCCCTATGCTCTAGCACCGTCATCACTCCCATGGCCCGCCATCGCTAGCTCTGGCAGCTTGCCTGCCTCGCCCCAGCCAGATTTGGAGCTCCAAGGTGAGTTCTCCAATTCCCCCCTTTCTTCTCCAAGCCCCATTGCTCTGCTGTCCAGCTACCTACACGCAACCTCCTCTCCCCTCATCTCTTTCCCTTTTCCCACTCTCTTGCCTCATGTGTCACTCTTCTCGTTGCTCCCTCCTCCCCTCACACTTCCCCACCACCTGCCTCCTCGCCTCGCCATAGTTTGTTGGCCGATGTCGCTATCCTCCCCGCCGCAACGACAAGGTGAAGCACGCCCAAGAGAAGGATGACAAGAGCAACGTCAGTAGCGAGGGCGAGGATGAGAGATTGCAATTGTAGATGGAGAGGAAGAGGAAGGAGGATGTGGGCAAGGATATGTCCAGGAACAAATGGATCTTCTTTTGATGCTATCTATGTAAATATCATGTTCCTGATCCATGAATCAACCAAGTAACAACATCCGATTAGAGATTTTTGGTTTGGTTTGTTAGATTTGTTGATGGAGCGAATTGTGAGTATTGCTTTTAATTGCCAATTGCTCTCGAGGACTTGGAGAAGGAAGGTGAGAGTAGGGGTTGCTGCAGCCATGTTGACGATGATCTTATTTGCTTCCTAGAAGTTTTTCGTGTTAATCTCTGAGCCATTTTGTACCGTCAATCCCTCCTATGGTTTAGTTCTTAACTATCTCTACCAATTTTTTTTCACTTTGACTGTGTTTAGCAGATAAAGTGAGGAGTTGAGGGATAGCTCAAACCTTGCTTTGCTGCCAATGGTATCCCTCTGTTATCACCACATGTTCAGCTCCAAGGTCATTTTCTCGTTTTATATTCCTTTCTCCTTGTATGTTCTCTTATTTATTGCATCCACTCTCCAATATTCGTGTTAACTATGATTAGTAAAATTTTATCATCCTATGCCTCACACATGTTTTCTTGGATTTTACAAATCATAAATTATTTGGAGTGTTCTTGGTGTTAGTTTTGATGCCATACACATGTTTACTATCATGCCCAGATCGTTTATTAGTGAGATTTGTTTCAATACGAATCCTTCGTACTAACATGCACTACACTACTATTTTGTGCGATTTGGAGTTTGCCTTTCTGATATTTTTTTATCGTCATTTACACTCCTTTTGAAGAAGGAACATCACACAGAAACTTAGAAATCTGCAAGGTATAGAATCAAGTAATTTTTTTTATGAAAAATGTAACATCCCAAATTTCACATTTTGGGATTACATAATATAAATGCATTAGAAAAATCACTTTTATCATCTTGCATATGAAAACCTACCCATGTTTGAAATTTGAACTTTTGATTAAAACCAAATCATGATATACAAACAAACATGCACTCAGAAGAAATTAGATAAAACAAAATACAGAAAATAAGTAAGGGAATTATTTGGGCATAATCTCCCAGGAAAAGTTTACTAAATAACTTATGTGAAACTTTTTTAAGAATAATAAATACAAATACATAAGAACAGAAACTTACAGGAATTTTAGAGAAAATCACAGGAGAGATAAACTCCTAATAAATTTACCAAAGAAACTACCTTAGGTTAGGTGCCCTCACAAAAAATTTCATAAAATTTTGAGGTCATTTGCTATGTGTAAAAATTCAGAAAACAACTCAGTAGTTAAATCCAAAACCCTAAACCTAATTCCTCTCTCACTCTCGCTGACAGTGGGCCCACCAGCAGGGTGCTTCGCTCACCTCACGCGCGCCCTCACTAGCGACGCTCGCGAGTGCATCGCCGGGGTGCCCACAGTTTTGGACCGCGCCACCCCTGGTTTGCGCCGTCCAACTGCCCTCATCACCTTCCCGGTCTCCTTCGCGCCCATGCCTGCCCTCTCCTCGCCCCATCCCTACCCGTACACCTGAGAATGTCGTCACCATTGCCCGTGGGCTCTCGTGCTCTCTCGCACATTTCTCTGCCCCTCCCTCTATAAAAGCCCGCCAGTGCTCCCTCTCCTCCTTTCCTTGCCATTCCCATCGCTCCTCTACCTTTTCTCCTCCTCAGTTGAGCGTAAAGACCCAGAGATCTTGAGCCCCATTTCGGCTGCCGCGCCACCACCACCATTCCTACCGCTCGAAGGGTTTCTCTTAGCTCTATTTGCGTCATATCATGTTCCAGAGCACCATGATCCTTTTCCCTCACTCATTCCCCTCGTTGATCCACAAGAGTTGTCGAATTGCTGCTTCTTCCCCAACTCCGGCCGACAGCGTCGCCTTCACCGCCGTTTCCTCCTTGGTGAACCCCGTGTTGATTGGCTGTACCAGGAGCATCGCTAGGATATCCTCGAGCTTCCTCAAGCCTTGTTGTGCCTCCCTATTCACCCGAACACCTCCTCCACGTGAAGCTCCAACGTGCCACCTCGGTTCACCGTCGACCAGCCATCTCCGGCCACCTCCTTCACTCCGTGTCACTCCGTGTCACTCCAGTATACTCCTAGTACCCCGTAAATGCTCATGCGTGCGTTCTTTAGTTGAGCACTGCTGGTTTTGACATTGGCTTGTAGCTACCGCTCAACGTTGTCGCGCCGCCTCGTCGGGCCACCCCAGCCCTCGCCGCCAGTACCATCGGGTGTGCAAGGTCATGGGGGATCCATTTTGGGCTTTCCACAACACTGCCATGTGCCGCCAAGATCGCTGATTTAGCGTGTTCGCCGGCGCCCTCCACGCCGCTTCTGTTGTCCAAAATGGACATGCACTATAGCAGCGCCATTAATCAACTAAATCCTAGTCGTTATGACAAATCAAAGTTTAAATTGTTAGTTAATGCTTGAGTCGCTGACGTGTGGGCCTCAAAAAACAGTAAACGAAGTTCATTTAAAACCTGAGATTCATGATGAGTCACTGACATACGGGTCCTATGGCCTTTAAGTGCATAGCGCGCCGTCCCGTGGACCACATGCAGTGCGCGTAGACCCTTGGTCTATGCACTGTCGTTTGGACCGAGTCGCTAACAAATGGACCCCACATGTCAGAATAATAAAACTCAGGAGAAAATAGAAAATATGTTTTAGTTTTGAGGAAATACGCTTTATCTGTTTGGAAAGCGTAGCCTCAACAAGTCCAGAGGAGAATACGCTTTCCTTACTAGAAAGCGTAAAACTCAGTAGAACGTTTGAGAGAATACACTTTCTCTGCTGGAAAACGTATTTCTCTTTTTCTCTGGAATTTTCAAACCGAACCAAATTGAAACATTAATAACTTTTGCATAAGAACTCCAAATTGAATTATTTTTATTTCTAAATTCATCTAAAAGCATGCTCTACTAGAATATGTAAACATATTTGAATTTTTTTTATTGTTTAATTCATTTAGTATTATTTAATTAGTTTCCAGCTCTCTTTCGATTAGACGTCGATTGCTCGAGCGATTGTTTCGACGACCAACCATCCATATATTGAGAACAACAAGAGCAAGGCAAGCACCTCCTTTGATCATGTTGATCCCAGTATTTTACTTACTGTATTTCATTTTGAAAAACATATTATGCATGCGTGTATGTTTTGTGTGAAAATGCTATGATTGGGAAATCGGTAGTTGTAAATCCTATTCGATGCATACACCTCCTTTAAAAATTGATCCCTTACTATTGTAGCCATTAGATTATGGGTTAGATAATATATAATATCAATTGGGAATTTTTGAGTGCGATTATCGCACATTTGCTTACTAGAGCGATAGATTTTCCTAAAAACTTATAAAAGGACAAATGTTAAATGTGAATTTGGGAGATTTTTTTTAAAAATGACCAGAGGGATGTACCTATGTTATTTTGTATAAAAATAAAATGCAAAACCTAGTTTTGGACGCGGATGAGTTATATTATATTCTGAGAAGAGTGATAGGGGTATCTCACCAGTAGATAGGGGGAGATTCTCGCCTAATGTCTATTAAGGACTGAACTCCAGCAACTTTAATATAAGACTTAACGTACAACCATATGTGCTGGTATGGGACGACCTTAGCTAATTAAGTCATTGCAAACTAGCCTTGCACGTAGGTAGGCCGTAGAGTGCAAGCATGTCCGGGTAGGCATATTCGAAGGGCTCCTTTCACCAAAGTGTTGGGCACAAAGCTTGCCAACACAACTGTGAATGCCTCACTCGACCGGGGGGGGGGGGTACCCGGGTGAAGTGAGGAACAACATTCGTTGGGCTAATGCAAGTTTAGGACTAGATGATGTAAATGTTTCGACGCGTGCTCTAAACTGCTTACCTACGGTAGTGAGCGGTGGCATCAATGGATACCAAATAAACTAGAGAATTCGTGTACTATGGGTAAAGTTGTACACCTCTGTAGAGTATAAATCTATTTAAGTAACCATGCTCGCGGTCATAAGCGTGCTTAGTGCGGACGGTATGGGTTTAACTTTGATTTTTCAAAAATTGTTTTATTGGGAAAACATGGGCAATGACTTGTGGGTTTTGTTTTTATTTGAGTTAACTGCCAGATTATGGCTAAACATAAATGTTGCTTGCAACCGAGGAGGGTTGCGAGTTGTTGTCATTATTCTTTGGTTGCTTGTAACCGAGAAGTGTTACGAGTTGTTGTCATTATTCTTTGGTTGCTCATAACCGAGAAGTGTTACGAGTTGTTGTTATTATTTGTTCAATTATTTACTTATTGTCCTGTATCTATTTAATTGCTCTTTCAAATTTCGTTGCAAATTACTACTTATGAATATTGCAAATAAAAATGGTTTTAAGCAAAATAACTTGTAGAGTAGAGCCTCATCCTTTGATAGCCTTGCATTTAATATAAATTTTGCGATACACTACAAGTGTTGCTGAGTACGTATTGTACTCAATGTTGCTTATATTTTTGTTCAGAGTTCAAAGATGAGCCAACACCAGACGATACGTTCTTCGCACCCGGAACCGGAGAGTTCAGTGATGGGTCTATCTAGGCCTTGTTTCTTGTCGCTTCTTTTATTACTTCTTTCGCTACTACTTTTACTCTATTGATACTTGCTTTTATTTGGTCGATCGGCTATTAATGTAATACCTTTACCGCTTAAGTTAAGTACCATTTGCTTACTTGTATATGTGAATGTATGGATGTGAATGCCAAATATTGTGAATGTGTGTACTAGCCACTGATCATGAGACTAGTACGATATATACATAGGGTCTTCGGGTATTCCACGCTTGGGGTCCAACAAAAAAGTTCAAATCCATTTAGATATTTTTTTTTGGGATAGCACACATCACAAAACATTGGAATTTTGATGGCATTAGTTTTTCTACTTAATGTTGGCTAACTCCTAACTTCACTATTAGCTGCAAGAGTGGGTATTCGTCAGGGAGAGGAAGTATGCAGCATGTTGCGGCAACCCACTCTAATGTCACCATGTTGCGGCAACCCACTCTAATGTCACCTCAATCTGGAGAAGGATGAGATACTCCAACATCCTTTGTTAATGCAAATGCGTTAATTTCTCTTTTGCAAGCATCTAGATCATTTTAGAAGTACCCAGCTTGTTTACTGAATTTTTAGTAATACTTGCTCTAATGTTACTCAAATATTTTGTTTAAAGATTCAATGACTGGACGAAATTATTATTTTTGTTATCGATTGTCATAACTACTGCAAGTGCTAATTCACACAAGGTGCTAAATCACAAGATATCCAGTTCGATCTCCACTTCACACGGTGTGGAAACATGGATTTGCACTTTCTGTAATTTGATATCATCTACCATCATGTCTGGAATTTCCATGTGGCTTTGTAATTATGACCAGGGATGATTGATAATTGGTGCATAATTGACACTCGCACGGTTTGTTTTGACGTGCACTATCACAAATTAATAAAAGCCCTCGGTTATAGGAGACAAACAAGCAAACTAAACTTGGAAGATGGAACTTGCTCATCATGATATGTCACCATGTTGCTTCTCTGTTTCAACTTCATTCTGAACTTCCATTCTTTAAGTAGATTTATTCGGTTTGTTCCGAACAAACTATGTTGCCTTATCATAGCGGTGAATTGCGCAAGGTGGATACAAGGCTCACCTTCTCTTGTTTTTATGTTAAATTTACTTGGCAAGAAGTTTTGAAGTTTGTATCTCTAAGCGAATCAAGTTTGACCCGGTAACTCAATTCCGGTGGTTCAGTATGGCATCTTGCTTCTCCGTAGCATTATTATTTTGTGAAGAGTAATACAAAAATGATATTAATTATTGAGGGAGGTTATGGTATTTCATGCTTACAGTTTATCATAGCTTGCATAGATAGCATATATTTTTTTGCGGAAGTTGTTACTTTAGTTAGTAGAAAAATGTGCATTTTAGTTGTTAATTTTTTTTCGAAATTGTATTTTTTTTAATTAAATTTCAATAGATACCATCAAATTCTGCATTATGGATTAAATTGTCTCACAAGAACTAATGACATGTTCTATCAAGCGTTGAAAATTTTCCAGTACTTAGAGGTATTGATCACTCGTTCTTGATTGCTAACCATAGCATTTCTATACTAACGTCAGTCATCTTTTTTTTCTCCCTTGTGCAGCCTCGAAATTCATTCTCTTTCTCAGTAAAAACAAAACTTTATTTTATCATCCTGAAATCTGGTGTGATGTGTTTGCCTAAACTTTTGTAGTACTTCCCGTCAAATTATGAGATGGTGACGAGAGGACCGAGAGATCACCAAAAAGATGTTACACCTTGTGTATTAATAATGGAATCTGAACAAAGTGGTCATTTCATAAGCAAACTTATAGGAACATGTGTTATAATTTGTGTATTAAATTGCATCTTGTTTTGCTATAATTCTTTTGAACAAAACTTCTACAATGTATTGCGCGGGTGTATTTGGATTTGTATATTCGATAACTTGTACAAAGGAAATAAGTAATGTTGTAATTTTATTAGTTCTTTCTCTCAACATAACATTTCGTTGTTTTAGAGGGTGTTTTAGTATGTAATTATCCGTCGCAGCGCACAATCACTTACTAGTGTGAATAAAAAAAAACAGGAACCGGGGGTGGAATAATCCTCCATTTGAACAAAGGGAATGCACAACTCCATAATTTAGCTTAACATTTCCCCATTTCCGTCGGAAAAATTAATAAGAATTTTGACCATTAACCATTGCTTTTGTTGGTTCTTTTAAATGCTCCCTCCTAATTTAGGCAATGAACCCCGAGAGGTGTGCTAAATTTGTCGTGTCGTTTCCAACTCGTTGCCGTCTCCTCTTGAGAAATCGTTCTTTTACGACTGACTACAGTGATGCCGTGAATTCTACCGTTTTTACGTGCATTTTCATTGCAGCTTCTGCTCACGCCGTACAAACAATCTACGATGGAGCCAAGAACTGACACCTAAGGTAGATCAGTTGCCTGTCTGATAAGAAGACTTTCATTTTCGGTTCACCCCCCTACCTTCAGTGTACTTACAACTATTTCCAGATTGGTGCAACTGACAGTAAGAACTATGCATTAGAAAGTTTACCGAATTTTTCTGAACCCACAACAGCAAGAGCTATGCATTAGAAAATTTACCGAATTTTTCCATATATATCAACACATTGGTATTTCAACTTTGGCAAGAACCAACATAGAAATTCATCCTTGAATTTCCCTTTTACGGTTCCTTGTACAACAATTTTTTTAACCCTGGCGTGGTTGCATCTGAAGCACAGAGCTATGGATATGCATAATGCATGTACAGAACAACTTGGAGATGATCCAAGATACAAAACTGAATCTGATCAAGGTAACGACGAAACACAAGATCTAAATCATGCGTGGTGATGCTCTGCTGCTCTCGATAGATTTAGTTGACGTTCACATTGCTCATGAGGTGATGCCTTCAGCTTTCCAGTGTCCATGCATTGCTGTCGACAGTAGCTGTCAGCCACCATTGACATATCATCAAGCTTTGAATAGATAACCAGAAACAATCCACTTCGGAAAAAAAAAGAAAACGAAACACAAGATGTATTCCGGGTAATCTTGTCCTATGGTAAACCATGAATGCATAAATAGCTATTCCTTGGGACTACAAACTACAACTCTTTTTTCATGTGTTTGCTTATGTTTTCTTGACCATGATAAACTCACCATGATAACTTTTCTGGCCGGGGATGAAACTTTGGTTCCTTGGGAACTGTTGCAGGTTTTGTTGACCTTGAGCGGATAAGAAATGGGATAAAAATGAAATGTTAGTAACTTCTGTAAATGGTAAGACAACTCACAAGTACTTCAAAGTAAACTGGCCGTACTGAAACATTAATACAATGCATTGAAACTGAAACTGAAACGACAGAAAGTGGAAGGGTTACGGAAGAAACTTGTTAGTTTACCATATTTTTGGTATCCTCACCTTTTTGGTATAAACGGACGATCAAAATACGGCATTGGCTGTGCTTTAGGAACAAGCTCTTTCCTGAGCTGTCTTATATATTCTTCCTCCTCCAACTTCTGTTGCCGCTCCCTCTCCAATCTTAATTGCTCAGCAAACTTGGTCCTCTCTGATACCTAAATTATCAAACAGGCATAATAAAATGGATGTAACAAGTATAAACTAGTTCCATTGAGATAAGACGTCATGTATAACAGCTCTTTTAAGGTCCATTGAGGTAAGAGGCTTTCTTTAAACGAGAGAATTGACTATTTAGCATATCTTTATTTGACACTTGATAAATTACCATATTTTTCTTTAAATACCAGAAAGTTCGAGGTAATAGATAATATGCCCCGCACCCGTTGCCCTATTTATTTATTTTTGCCATTTTTGGGTTTTAAAATCGATTTCCTTTTCTTTTGCTTTTTTGTGCACATGAAATGACCTAATTGCCTCTCCTCCCTCACGATCTCTCGCTCTCGCTCTCCTCCTACCCTGTCAGGTGCCACGCTTAACCCGCCGCCATCGGCCGACGAGGTCCCTCCCGACCCCTCACGCCCTCCTTATCCACGACCCCACCGACCTTCGCCATGCCTTGCAAGACCTGCATGCCCTTCCCAACCTCTCCGACGCCACATCTTTGTTTGACACTTGATAAATTACCACATTTTTCTTTAAATACTAGAAAGTTCGAGGTAATAGATAATATGCCCCGCACCCGTTGCCCTATTTATTTATTTATTTTTGCCATTTTTGGGTTTTAAAATTCGATTTCCTTTTCTTTTGCTTTTTTGTGCACATGAAATGACCTAATTGCCTCTCCTCCCTCACGATCTCTCGCTCTCGCTCTCCTCCTACCCTGTCAGGCGCCACGCTTCGCTTCGCTGCCGCCACTGGCCGACGAGGGTCCCCTCCCCCGACCCCTACGCCCTCCTTATCCACGACCCCACTGACCTTCGTCATGCCTTCGCGCACCCGTGGTGCCCTTCCCCAACCTCTCCGACGCCACATCTTTGTTTGACACTTGATAAATTACCACATTTTTCTTTAAATACTAGAAAGTTCGAGGTAATAGATAATATGCCCCGCACTCGTTGCCCTATTTATTTATTTATTTATTTTTGCCATTTTTGGGTTTTAAAATTCGATTTCCTTTCCTTTTGCTTTTTGTGTACATGAAACGACCTACTTGCCTCTCCTCTCTCACACTCTCTCGCTCTCCTCTCCTCCACCCCGTCAGGCGCCACGCTTCACCGCTGCCGTCGGCCAACGAGAGTCCCCTCCCCGACCCCTACGCCCTCCTTATCCACGACCCCACTGACCTCGCTTTTTTGTGCACATGAAATGACCTATTTGCCTCTCCTCTCTCACACTCTCTCCTTATCCACGCTTTGCCGCTGTCGTCGGCCGACGAGGGTCCCCTCCCTAACCCCTACGCCCTCCTTATCCACGACCCCACTGACCTCTGTCATGCCTTCGTGCACCCGCAGCGCCCTTCCCCAACCTCTCCGACGCCACATCTTTGTTTGACACTTGATAAATTACCACATTTTTCTTTAAATACCAGAAAGTTCGAGGTAATAGATAATATGCCCCGCACTTGTTGCCCTATTTATTTATTTATTTTTGCCATTTTTGGGTTTTAAAATCGACTTCCTTTCCTTTTGCTTTTTTGTGTACATGAAACGACCTATTTGCCTCTCCTCTCTCACACTCTCTCGCTCACCTCTCCTCCACCCAGTCAGCGCCATGCTTCACCGCTGTTGTCGGCCAACGAGGGTCCCTCCCCGACCCGCACCCCGGCACCCTTCCCCAACCTCTCCGACCCCCCCCCTCCCGCCATGTCATCTCGCTCCCCACCCTTCACTCCTTCCTCCACCTCCACGCCGCCACCCTGCCTTCCCCTGGGGTGCCTCCACCCTTCACTCCTTCCTCCACCTCCGCGTCACCGCCACCTCGCCTTCCACCCACCTCCTCCTCCGCGCCTTGCCAATGCCCCGCCCCCGTTCTAGGACCGCGTCGTCCAAGAGGTCCTCCTCAAGCTGTCATCCAGGAGGCCCCACTTCTCCCCCACACCACCATCCACTCTGTTCGCTTCGGCTTCGCCGCCTACCTCTGGTTCGTTACCGCCGACCTCATAGTCGTGGTCGACACGCTCTCGCCAGACATGGACTCTGAAGCTCGCCCGCACCATATCCCTCTTTCTCCTCCACCATGGGCCACCATCACCGTCATCCTCGCCGCGTTGCCGCATGTCGTCGCCTCCGCTTTGCCTCCGTGCCTGCGGGTCCCCAAAATGGGTTCCCTACACGTAGGAACACGATGTGTGCGACGATCCTTGCCGCCCCGACATCGCCACCGGACTTGGGGAGGAGGCCGTTGTCGCCTTAGGTTGACGCTAACTCAACCCGACCGGAGGGGCAAAAAAGCCATTTCAGGGCTGGGTTATAGCCAAAAGAAAAGGAAATCGATTTAAAAACCTAAAAATGACCCCAAAAAATGGGGCAACGAAAGAGGCATATTATCTGTTACCTCGAACTTTCTGGTATTTTATCAAGTGTCAACCAAAGATGTGGTAAATAGTCAATTCCCTCTTATTAAATCCTTATCGCTCATTGCTAGGGATAATTTAGGCCGTGAGGAGTGTAACCAGCTATTGCCAGTCGCTTTGTCCTCGCCATAAAAGGAAGGTATTTTAATTTCGGTTAATCACATTGCCAAGTTTACCGCAGAGAAGAAATGTGACATTAATTACCCCTAAAATTCAGATACGGTGCCGACACATTACCTAAAAACACAATAATTTATAGCTTCAATGATTCAAAAGAAAGAACTAGTTGCATCGTAGCAAACTCTAAAGAGATCTTGTACACCGACCTAACATAATGGCACACAACATAGACTAGTAATCCTTAGAAGTGGCACAAAGTCTTTACATGTAAGTGGCCAAGGTCTCTACATGATGTATGTGCAATGCACATATTTGCACCCCAATTGGACACGTTAGACTTGTTGTACTTTACCCGACCGTTGACATGTTCGTATACCATACATTGCTCACGTACCGTGGGCTGCATTTACCAATGCCCTAAATTCCTACTATCTTTCCATGCAAACAGTTGGTATATTCTAAATTTATTATTTCATTTCCAAAACTAAAAGACACTAGTTTCCGCTTAGTAGTCATAGGTGACCGTGTTTAATCTTAGCCGTTAAATCAAGTTGATTGGACGGCCCAACTGAAATGCGGTGTACCTTAAAAAATTCCTATATATATTGAGTTTGTAAGGAGGCTTACATATTGATCGAATTCAGCGCGTTCCCCGGCACGTAAATCACTGTGGAGAACAAGGTCAACTGGCTCAGTGCTTTCTTTGACCGGTGGCTTTATCAAGCACTGGTATAAACAGAGATACAGAGTCAAAACAATATCACTTATTAACTGAAAACCAATTTTCCATCGTATTGATTCCAAAGAAACTCAAGTAAAAGAAATTCTGCTAATATATCCAATAAAAACTCACTATGTCCATTTTGCTAATCAAGTCCAAGAACTACCCTAGTTGCCACGAGAACAATCAGAACATGCACAAACAGCTATGTCCCAATCTGGTATTAGAACAAAGATCTCTTCCTCAGAAGGCATACATAATATCGGAGGTAACTTTTGAACAAAATGCTAATGCATGGCTTGTGTTCAAGAAAAATTAGGAAAGATTAGGCTAGACAAACCTCAGGCTCATCTGTTGTCCACGGAAGTCCTTGTGCAGTATGTATGCGCTTCTTCTCTTCCTCCATAAGCATTTCCTTCACTTTTTGAACAAACTGCTGTTTTTTGGCCCTTCCCCTTTGCTGTTATAAAGGACAATGTGAAGTACTCAAATATTATTACATGATGTGTCAGCTTGGTACTACCAATTGAAATAGTACTAGTATAAATTAGGCACAGTAAATCATTAGTACGCTAGAGATAACTACTAGAGTTCACAATATTTAAAATATCTACCTTCTCAGTTTTTTATAAGCAACAAATTCTTGTCACCATACGTTTATCATGGAAAGGTCCTGTAGACTATCGTGCTACTATTTAACCCAATGTCATTTGATCAGGCATTCAGGTTGTAGAACAAATACAGATTTGGGACTGTCTTAACAAACACTTACAAATTAGAACGAGATCCTAAGCATGATCTACAATATTGTCCACCGCGTCACAATTCCTGTTGTCACTACAGTTTCAATTTAACCTAATAGACTTCAGTTTCAACTTGAAAAATACAAAATCAGTGCACCTCTCCTGTCCTAATAAATTTCAGTGACATGATATATATTTCACACAATGATTCACACATCATCCAAAACATTAGACTTTCGTTTTGACTGAAGAGTCTTCTACTACCTGACTTGCCCACTAACAAATATAACGATAACCATAACAAAAGCTTCTTGTCATTTACCTCAGTCCTCAACTTGAACGGATGCTGGCTTGTGACCCTGAGCTTCTTGTTCCAACTGCTCCTTAGCGACTCAGATGTCTGCCAATCACAGAGCACATACACATTCACATTAATGAATGCATACAAAACATAATCGACTCCAGAGCAAAATAAAGTCATAGTATCCGCACATTCCGCCGGCTCCTTCGCCCGCCGGCCGACGTCCGGCTGTCCCAGCTCAGCCTAAAAAGAGGCACAAACTTTGATCAGAACCTTGCATCGGCAACAACCAAAATACAATTCCTTCTCCTCCTGCTTGTTTGTCGATATCAACAAACCTGTCGCTGTTGCCGTCGAGTGAAGAACAGAGCCTGTTCGGCCCTGCGTTCAGGAACTCAGCCGACGAAAACACCGACACCGGCGGATTCCCAACGTCGCCCTCGCCCTCCTCCTTCCACGGTTGCAACCCGGGCAGAGCCCAGGACCCCTCACCGGCCCGATCGGCGTCAGAGGTGGCGCTGGAGATGGAGAGCAGGCTCTCGAAGGCCTGCACCAGGTGCTTGACGCGGCCAGCCCCGGCGTCTGGCACGCTGCTCATCGCCTTGGCCATCACTCTGCTCCTAATCGCTCTCACCTTGCTGCTTCCCTCCAATTCCGCCCCACCCCCCTCCTCCCCATCCTCAGAGGCGCCACTTTTTGCTTCCTCTTCGGCCGCCTTCTCCTCCTCCTCCTCCTTCTTTTCCAATTGCTCCTTTTCGGCAGCCGATGCGGCGCGCTCTTTGCGGAAGAACTCCTCCTGCGACGCTCGCAGCGCCTCGCGGGCGTCCTCGCGGCACTTGTCGAAGTCGAACTCGCCCCCACCGCTCACGCCGTTGCGCCTCCGCCGAGCGCCCTTCTTTCCGACGAGGAACCGCCGCTCCCGCTCCCGCTCCCGCGGCGGCGGCGGCGGGGCGGGCGCGGGCGTGGAGGGTTTCTTCCTGGCGGAGGCGGACTTGGACGCGGTGGCGGGGGATTTGGCGGGCTTCGACGTCGGCGGGGGCGGAGAGCCCGGGATGTTGGGGTGGGCGTTCTCGGAGGCGTGCGAGAACCGCGCGCGGGAGGCGGACTTGGACGGGGTCGCCGCCGCCGGGACCGAGGGCTTGGTCGGAGTCCTCGCCGCCGCCGTCGCCATAGCTAGGGTTTGGAGCTAGCCTCGCGGCGGAATTCCACTCTAGGGTTTGGGTCTCGCGTGTGCGGTGGTTTTGCTTCGGTGGGGATCGATGGGAGAGCGGAAGGGGAAGGAAAGGAGAGGAGAGGGAAAAAGAGCACGTTGAGGGGCGAAGCCGCCTAACGGCTAGTTTCTTCCGAGGCGCTCCGCCCGAGAAGTTCGAATAGCGGTGCGGGTTTTCGCACTTGCTCCGGGCCTTACCCCGTCCCTGTGTTGTGCGGTCCAGCAGTACGTGGGTCCCAGTGTCAGTTAAGGTGTAGCTGTAAATCGGGTAAGCCGAGGTGAGAGAGGCTCGCGTGGAGACCAAGATGCTGGAATTCCCAGGGTGCTAGAAGCCTATAGAATAGAATATATGATGACTTGTGCGATTTGTCAATGCTAAATCGCTAATAGCGTTCAGTTTTACAGCAATGCAATGGCAGCTGCACTGTAACATCTTAAAGAGCGTATCACTGTACTGCGTCTCAGCTCGTATCCATTTTACATGGAAGCTATTTTTATTTGGTGAGCAATGAAAAAACAAGATGTCCGTGTTCTTGTTTATCGTCATCATCTTTGGTGGCCATCACTTGACATTTCATCTCGTGAGGAGCGCCCGATTTGATATCACCACCCAAGGCAATTAGCCAAGCATGACTAAGGTAAAATCCAAATCAAACGGTGTTGATTCCCGGCATTTATCTTGCCAAATGCTCGATCAATTTGGTCTCGGGTGCCATTTTCAGCAAGATTTTTTTTTCTACGCACCTACATGCTGATTTGTAACACACAGCTTGTTAAGTAGGCATAGAAGCATCTACTATCGAGCATTACGAAGGGGGAGGAACATTATTTACACCACTCGATCATCGATCAGCTGCCTCCTTGCTGTTAGATAGCATACTGACCGTCCGACGCATTGGAGGAGGAGCCGGCCATTCGTCAGTGAAGTCGGTGACGGTCGGTGAAGATCCGGCGACGGGGACGGCGATGGAGCTTCCCGTCGCTGACTGCACGTCCCTCTAGATCGGTCTAGGGTTTTTTGTCGGTGGGGAGTTGCGGCTCAGGCCAACCTCATGAATCGAGCCGCCGGCCCCCACCCTCTATTTATAGCGCTTGTCATGACGGGGCCCATTAGCCGATGGTGGTGGGCCGACGCCCGATCGGCGTGGATCAAGGCCCGATTAGCCGTTGGGCTAATCGGTTGAGATCAAACTAACATTCTCCCCCTTGATCTCAATCTGTGCTTTAACTTTAATTACTTTTGACTTTACTCATTCCATCATAGATTAGTGCACAGAACATGTTTCATCGTCACGGTCAATTGCCGATAGATTTAACAGCTACAATACACCTCTCTGCTCAAATAGTTACTTTAATCTTTTGGGCCATCTTTTAGTCCAGAATCATAGGCTTTCCTTAAACCCATGCCGCTACATGTTCTCTGAACACGTTGGGTGGTAAGCCTTTAGTAAGCGGATCCGCTAACATCTTTATGTGTACTTATATGCTCAAGACTTATAATTTGATCCCGAACTTTATCTTTCACAACATAGTACTTTATGTCAATGTGTTTGGCAAAGCACCACTTGACTTATTGTTGTGGGCATACGTTCTCATGGGTTCATTATCGCAAAGACAACTTAAGTGTTCTATTGATGTCGCCAACCACTTTTAAACCGGGTATGAACTTCTTTAGCAGTTCACCGCCTGTAGCCTCATAACATGCTACAAAATCGGCATACATTGTGGACGATGTAGTGACGGTTTGCTTTGAGCTTTTCCACGATATAGCTCCTCCTCGCGAGAGTGAACACATATCCGGATGTAGACTTTCTATCATCTCCGCAAAATCGAATCAGATACCCCACTATATGGAGTAAATCGATCTTCAGATGTCATCATGAGGCCTTTTGTTCCTTGCAAATAACGCAAGACTTTCTTTATCAATTTCAATGTTCTATTCGAGATTGCTCGAATCGCCAAGTAACCCTGTAACAAATGCTAAGTCGTATGCAGTACACTTGAGCATCTTGTAAGCTTCCGACAATGAAGCATATGGAACCGCTTTCATTTGATCGATCTCATCTTTGGTTCTGGGGCATCAAAATCCCCATATCTGCTGTCCTTGACTATAGGTGCGGTGAAGGACTACATTTATGCATCCCAAATTTCTTTAAGACTTTCTATGTATGTCTTTTGTGATAGTCCCAATATCCCTTTGTTTCTATCCGGTGAATTTCGATCCCTAGAACGAACGAAGCTTCACCAAGATCTTTCATATCAAAGTTTGAGGACAAAACTTCTTTGTCTCGATGGCAGTGACATCACTACTAGCCAAGAGGATATCATCCACATACGTGATTAGGAAGATAAACTTCCCATCTTTAAACTTTGCATAAACACGCTTGTCCTCTACATTCTCTTTAAACCCAAATTTTCTTATTGTCTCACAAACTTCAAGTACCACTGTCTTGAAGCTTGCTTTAACCCATAAATCGATTTCTTTAGGCGGCATCCCATTCTTTCATTTCCTTCCATGACAAAACCTTTCGGTTGTGCCATGTAAACATTTTCCTCCAAATTCCCATTAAGAAATGCCGTCTTTACATCCATCGATGTAACTCTAAATCATAATGTGCTACTAATGCCATTATGATTCGAAGAATCTTTACATGAGACCGGAGAAAAGGTCTCATTGTAATCAATCCTTCTCTTTGCGTAAATCCTTTTGCCACAAGTCGCGCTTTGTATCTTTCTACATTCCTTGGGAGTCAAGCTTTGTCTTGTAGACCCATTTACGAC
Organism: Phyllostachys edulis; assembly: GCA_036346405.1. Lineage (NCBI taxonomy): Eukaryota > Viridiplantae > Streptophyta > Magnoliopsida > Poales > Poaceae > Phyllostachys > Phyllostachys edulis. Next base: position 102,297,889 of record CM070550.1, read on the forward strand.
CCTCTTGCTTTTGGCTCCTTTAGGAATAATTTCCAAGTCCCGCACTTTATTAGTCTTCATGGACCTCATTTCTCTTCCATGGCTTCAAGCCATTTTGAGGAATTTCGCTTCTCATAGCTTCTTCAAATGAGGTGGGATCATCCTCCATTTGACATTCCTCTGTATGATAAATATGATAATCATCGAAATAGTCGATCTTCTTACTCTTTGAGACCTCCTGGGGCCTCCTCATTTGGTACACTTACTTGAGGTCACTTTGTTGCTCCCCTCATCTGTGGCAATAGGTTCTATAGGATCCTCAAGAACAGGTTCCTCATTATCATTTATTGTTGCCACAGAGGAACAATAACAGTCTTGGCACCACGTTGTCTTGCATCTTCTGTCGGTGCAATGACAGCAGTAGTGTGAAGAATGGCTCTTGAATCATCGGAGTGGGCGATACACCCGCTTCTCTTCAAGATCAATCTCACGAGCTACCATACTTCCTCTCATCATTTCATCCTCTAAGAAGACAGCGTGTCTCGTTTCTACAAACTTTGTATATCATGTCGGGACGAGAAACGAAAACCTTTTGACTTTTCGGGGTAGCCAATGAAATGGCAACTTCATCGCTTTGGGATCAAGCTTCCCAAGGTTTGGGTTAAATACTTTAGCCTCAAAGAGACTCCCCCACACGTAAGTGGTTTAATGAGGAACTCTTCTGTCCACAACTCGCACGGTGTTTTGGGCACCGACTTACTAGGCACTCTGTTGAGAATATGAATGGCGGTTTTCAACGCCTCCATCTATAAACTCAATGGCAGTGTAGAATAGCTCATCATGCTTCGCACCATATCCATCGAGTGCAGTTGCGTCTTTTCACCTCTCCATTTTGTTTGAGGCTCGCCTGGGTGTAGAATACTGGGCTACTATGCCATTTTCCTGTAAAAACCTTGCAAAAGGTCCAGGAACTTGTCCATATGGGGTATGTCGACCGTAGTACTCCCCCCCACGATCAGATCGGACTATCTTAATCTTTAAATCGTGTTGGTTTTCAACTTCAGCCTTAAATATCTTGAATTTATCCAAGGCTTCATTTCTTTCTTTGATTGGATAAATATATCCAAAACGGGAGTAATCATCTGTGAATGTTATGAACGAGTCATAACCATCCACACTCTTCACAGGAAAAGGACCACAAATGTCTGTGTGAATAATTTGTAGAATTCCTGTGCTTCTTTTGGCGTCTTTCTTAATTTTCTTTACATATTTTCCTTTAATGCATTCTCTGCATTGTTCTAAGTCTGAGAACTCTAATGGAGGAAGAATATCATTCTTAACTAGTCTTTCTATTCTCCCCCTCGAAATATGGCCTAAACGACAGTGCCATAATTTCGACGACGCATCTAGAGTTCTCTTTCGTTTCCTGTTTACATTCGTAGACGAGGATTCAATCACTTTCTCGCACGCGATGTTCCCATTATCGCATACGACATTCACATTATCACATAATGATAACAAATAAAGCTCATTTCGTAAGATGGCAAGACCAACACATTCTTTATTAAACATTATTTCACACTTGCCATTTCCAAAATTACAATTATAACCATCTTTGTCCAAATTTGAAACACTAATCAAATTCCTCTGTAAAGAGGGAACAAAAAGGACATCTCTAAGTAAAAGATTGGAGCCATTAGCTAACTCTAATGAAAGATCGCCAACGGCTTCAACTTCAGCTTGGACTCCATTTGCGACTTTAACGCATCTTTCTTTTCTTTGCGTAGTCCTCGTCGAACGGAATCCCTGTAAAGAATTAGCAACATGAACAGTTGCTCCTGAGTCAATCCACCAAGTAGATTTCGAATATTGTACATACAGGGATTCATTTATAAAGGTAATAATGTTCTCACCTTTCTTTGCCATTATCATCTTTAAGTAATCGGACAGTTCTTTTGTAGTGTCCCGTCTTCTTCTTGATGAAGACAACGATCTTTGTCTAGTGCAAACTTATTACGTTGAGGCCGATGGACAACAGGGCTTTTCCTTATTCTTTGAGAAGGAGTTATTGTTGAAGTTCTTTTTCTTGTTGTCCTTCACATAGTTGATGGAACCACCATGTGAGGATTTAATTCTTTCCTCCTCTTGCACACACATAGCTATGCACTTTTCTAAGTCCCATTTCTCGTCAGCATGTTATAGTTGACAACAAAGGTGTCAAACTTTTCCCAAGAAGGAAGCAAAAATCAAATGAATAAGGAACTCATCCTTGAGAGCCAAATCCATTGGTTTAAGCTTGGATGCCAAATTGCTCATCCTTAGTATGTGCTCTCTTATGCCACCGCCACCACCAGAGTACCTTTCATCACAAGTCGCTTAATTAGTCAGTAGCATAAGTCTTTGAAGAGCCAAGAACCGACTCTTTATTTTCTCAAGGTACTCTGTGACAAGTCACACTCTGCGATTGAGCCTGCAGTGCGTGCTCAATCGTGTTCTTTATCACAGACCATACATTTCTTGTTGGTCAGGGTCCATTTCTTATGCTCAAGGTCATAAGACATCCGTAAGGAGCATGGTCCTCTGTCTTTTCTCGCCAAGCGTGTCATCCTCATTTTCTTTTCTCACCAAATACCTCGGGGCGGTGGGGCGTCTTGTGGTGAGGACCCGATCCACCTCGGCCAAGATAAACGCTAAGTCTATCTTTTTCTTCCACTCTCCATAGTTATCTCCTTTGAGAGTGGGGATTTCTTTGATACAACTCATCAAGTTGTATCCTTTGAAAAATAATTCATATAAAAGTGAGAACATAACCGCAAAAAAATTATATGCCTTATTTCCAACGTTGGTCAAAAATACGACATACAATTTTAATCTACACATTAAACCTACATCACCATTGGTAGAAAATAGAAATGATGCATAAAATCATCAATTAAAATTATAATATTTGTTATTATCAACGTTGGTCGAAAATAACAATATCATAATTCACAACAATTCTCAAAAAATTAAATTCTCCCGTTGGTTCGAATCTAATTTAAAGAGTAATCAACATTAACTTTTGCAGCTGAAACATGAAAACATATGGAAAAAATATATCCGGCCCTCCAATTGAATTTCCCGTTGGTTCCATTCAATTTGGGGCAGAACATTACGCAGCGGAAAAGGGCATAATAATTTTCAGCAGCTTAGCAACATAATCCGTTAATAATTTCATGAGAGACATCAAATAATCAATAATTAAACATGAGATAAACCATCAATAAGCCGGCTCCACCGGCCCATCAAAAAATTCCCCCACCCTTCATCACGGCCGTCCGATCAGATGGACGGCCGTGAGTGTCTTGCGCCCAAAACAAAGAACCGCCCCAAACCCTAACTCCATTCCGCCGCCGCCCATTACCATTGTTAGGCGCGCACCAGGGAAAAGAGCGGCGATGCGCTGCTCTCATGAGCGGCAGGAGGCGGGGCGGCGCCTCCTGACGGGCGCAAGGAGGAGGCGCGCGGCGCGCGGCGCCACACATGGCTGGCTGGCGTGGCGGCGGAGCCAGCGTGGGCTAGGCGGGCGACGCCGGAGCTCAGCGAGCGCAGCGGCAGCGCGTGGCGTCGGCAATGGCGGCCTCGGCGAGCGGCAGCTCCATGACGGCGCACGAGGAGGCGGAGCGAGGGCTCCGTCCGCTTCGGCGGAGACGACCCCGAAGCGAGTAGCGGCTGGCGACAGCGGCGGCCCGAGGCCGGCCAGATCTAAAAGCGTAAGGCTCTGATACCATTGTTAGATAGCATACTGACCGTCCGACGCATTGGAGGAGGAGCCGGCCATTCGTCAGTGAAGTTGGTGACGGTCGGTGAAGATCCGGCGACGGGGACGGCGATGGAGCTTCCCGTCGCTGACTGCACGTCCCTCTAGATCGGTCTAGGGTTTTTTGTCGGTGGGGAGTTGCGGCTCAGGCCAACCTCGTGAATCGAGCCGCCGGCCCCCACCCTCTATTTATAGCCGCATGACGGGGCCCATCATCCGGTGGTGGTGGACGCCCCGATCGTATGGATCAAGGCCCGATTAGCCGTTGGGCTAATCGGTTGAGATCAAACTAACACTTGCCAGCCGCCAAGAAACGCGACTTGATCTTCCCGAGCGAGGAGCACCTTCGCCACGGCGAGCAGTTCCCGGGCCCTCGCGGCCGCCTCGCGCCATCCCAGCTTCAGCCTTGCCGGTTCACCAAGACGACCATCGCGTTGAGCTCGAACGAAGTCGCGACAACAGGTCTGCACAAGACGCTTCGCCGACGATCCACGACGACGCCGAAGCTTAGATTTCATCGCCATGCAACCCGCCATTGCTTGCTGCCACAATTGCGCGCTGCGTGAGTGGAGGCTGGAGAGCTTCCCTTGCCGCTCATCATAAGCTTGCGCCAAGTGCAAGTGCAGGATGCTGACAAGGGACGGGCCGTGGGTTTTGACGTAGCCAAGCGTTGACAAGGGTAGCTCGCCCATCCTTGCCACCACCCTAATTCTCGCGGCATCTTTCATCTGCAAAAATGAGATTATCCTGTCCACTCTATCCTGCACATGTAATTTTTGTTCGGAAACAAATCACCATTGTATCACGAGAAAAGTGAAAAGACCCAAAAATTTCAAAACTTGCTTGAGTTTGGTTTGAATTTGGTTTTCTTGCCCAATTCGAAAAGTTCTCTTGAAGCCACTTTCCCCTTTTGGAATTCTGCCTTCCCAACCCAACAACACCCCTGAGAAAGCCGCCACCTCCCCTGTTCTTCTTGTCCACGCGTCGCGCCTCCGGTCGCCATGCCGCGCACCGCCTTCGTCTGTTGAATAATCCTTGATATTGGTTATTGCGTTTATTGATTTCTTGTAACGTCATTTTCAGTTTGTTTGCATAGCATTGATGCCGCACGGCGCTGAGTAGCAATCAACATCGAAGCCAATCGATGCTAGTTATGCCTGAGCGTTGTAGTGTTTCAGTTACTTGTTTGCATGTAGTGCTTCAGTAACTTGTTATTTGCTAGTATAAATAAGAAAAGGAAAGGAAAAGTTGCTGCAGATTTTGGGCAGCACAAAAAATTGTCTCGTGTGTTCATCTTCTTAGAGTTGTCCAGGTGTTTCGCGTGTGTAGATCATTCCGTGTGCCAACAATTGGTATCAGAGCTTCGTGCTCTCCTGCCTATGAAGATGCCGCGAGATGGCTCGGAGTCTCCATTAGGTACCAGGAACCGCGCCGAGGATGGCGCGAGCGGCAGCGGCGCTGGCCACGCACTAGTGGTCCTGCCGGCGAGGGAGGGAGTTGTGATCCTCCAATACCCATACTCACAGAGACTAATTACGGGGTGTGGACGATGACGATGAAGATCATCATGCGTGCACAAGGAGTATGGGCGGCAGTGGAGGAAGAAGAATTGGTCGACGAGAAAAAAAAGACCAGATGGTTCTCGTCACCATAGTCCAAGCCAACAGCGGAGGAAAGCCTGGGCAACCTCGTCGTGGCTAACAAACATGAGCGAGATGGACATCATGCGCATGAAATCAATAGGCGCGGGCATGAGCTTGTTGATATCGCTGTTCATGCCGTGGCAGAGGTAGATGGGTGCCTTGTCGATGAGAGACTTGAAGCCGTCGCAGCATGTGCTTGGAGGCGCTGCTACGCTGGTGTTGGTAAGGTAGTCCATGCAGCGGCGGAGCCAAAGCCTGGGCAAGTGCCCGGCCTGGAGGGCCCTTGGCTCCACCGACCAGCCGTGCTGGAGGCTGTTGTAATGGTCATATCTGAGAAGGAGATGACAAAGGAGGCTTGGGACGCGCTCAAGGACATGCACGTCGGCAAAGACCGTGTCAAGAAGGCGCACGTTCAAACTCTCAAGAGAGTTTGAGTGTATCTACATGGGGGACTCAGAGACAATCATTGAGTTCGCCTTGAAGCTTACCACCATAGTCAACGAGATACGTGCTCTTGGTACCAAGGTGGAAGAGAGCACCGTCGTGGAGAAGCTCCTACGCTCCATCCCCGATAAATTCCTACTAATTGTTGGCACCATTGAGCAATGGAGTGATGTATCGGCGATGTCGGTGATGGAGGCTATCGGACATTTGAGGGCATACGAGGAGAGCTTGAAGGGGTGACTACGCGACAAGGAAGAAGGAGAGCACATGTTGCTCACACGCGCTGAGTGAGAGGCCAAAGCCGCCAAAGAGAAGAGGAGCGGTGAGGGCTCCGATAGTGGCACAAAGAAGAATGGTGGGCGCGGCAGTGGCCATGGTCGTAGCCAAGACGAAGACAAGAAGAAGCATCATAGAAAGTTCGACAAGTCAAAGATCCAATGCTTCAATTGTCGGGAGTTCGACCATTTCGCGTCCGAGTGTGATGAGCCGAAGAAAGAACGGGCGTACCTCACCAACGCCTAAGAGGACGACGAGCCGACTCTCCTAATGGCTGTGGCATGCGAGCATGCCGCGAATGTCTTCATGCTGAAGGAGGAAGAGGAGTCATCGTCCCTGCCACCGACACTCAGGAACGCAGTGCAAGAATGGTCGCGGGCGAACGGATCGTGCAAGCCGGATGTGATCGTTCGTATCCAAGAACATTGTTTCCTTTTGCACAGGGACCCGATCACATCACAGAGCAGCTACTTGAAGCGGCAGCTGTCAGAGTGCAGCGGGATCGTCGTGGACCTACCGGCGAACCTCACGGACGACGTGTTCATCGACGCCGTCGTGTCCTGCTACGGCGCCGACGTCACACTGTCATCGGCAAACCTTGCTACGACGTGGGCAGCCACGAACTGGTTGGAGCTGCTCGTAGAGGACGGGCTGGCCCGCCACGCGGAGGACTACTTCTTCCAGGAGGTGGCCACGGACTATGGGCACATCGAGGCGGTGCTGCGGTCGTTCATGGCGTTCCTCACCGGCGAGTCAGCCGGGGCCGGCGTGGTGCTACTCGTCCCGTGCCTAGAGATGCTCACGATGTCCGACGGCATCAACAGCAGGTGGCTCAAAGACGTGGCCACGTTGCCCATAGAGGAGTTCCAGGTGGTCGTCGAGGCCATGCGCGCGCACTTTGTGCACGACCACGACCTCATGTACACCATCGTTGAGAACCACAGGGGAAAGCTATCAGAAGGGGAGATGAGTCCCCTCTGGTACCTCGACACAGGTGCATCCAATCACTTGACCGGGTGCCGTGGGCTGTTCTCTGACCTAGACATGTCGGCTTGGGGGTCAGTGAGATTTGGCGATGGATCTCACGTGGAAATCAGCGGCCGTGGCATGGTGCCGTTCAAGTGCCAAACTGGTGAGCACAAAGTCTTAGCTGATATTTATTACATACCTAAGTTAAGGAGTAATATAATCAGATTGGGGCACCTCGATGAGCATGACTACAAAACGGTGTTGGAAGAAGGTATTCTAAGCATTTATGATTAAGAGAGAAAATTGTTGGTTAGGACAAATAAGTCATGGAATCGACTGTACTTGCTTCGGCTAGGACGTACCCAGCCGTGTTTTGTCCTGGCAAAATATGGTATGAAGGAAGATGAGTTGCACACAAGGATCGGTATCGTCGAGATCAAGAAAGCACATTAAGGATTAGGAGGTGTTTGTTGAATAATCCTTGATGCTGGTTATTGCGTTTATCGATTTATTGTAACGTCATTTTCAGTTTGTTTGCATGGCATTGATGCCGCACGGCGCAGAGTAGCAGTCGGCATTGAAGCCAATTGATGCTTAGTTATGCGTGAGTGTGGCGCTGAGTAGCAGTCGGCATTGAAGCCAATTGATGCTTAGTTATGCCTGAGCGTTGTAGTGCTTCAGTTACTTGTTTGCATGTTCAGATACTTGTTTGCATGTAATGCTTCAGTTACTTGTTATTTGCCAGTATAAATAAGAGAAGAAAAGGAAAAAACGCTGCAGATTTTGGGCAGCACCAAAAATTGTCTCGTGTGTTCATCTTCTTAGAGTTGTCAAGGCGTTTCGTGTGGGTAGATCATTCCGTGTGCCAACATCGTCCCCGTCAACTTCTTCCATCGCCTTCGCCCGTGCTAGTGCCCGCCACTCGCCCGAAACAATAAGCGCCACCAACAAGGCCGACCTCAGCCCTTCTCCCGCACCACATCCTGCGTCAGCATCGCCAAACCCGCGCACTAGCGTCACCACCATTGAGGGCTATAAAAGCCACCCCCTACCGCGTCACTCTCTTCACTATTGCCCACTCAACCTCACCCACACCACCAATCTTCCCCAACTTCGGCCAAGAGCTCCAATTGCCTTCTTCTTCTTCTTCTTCTTCTTCTTCTTCTTCTTCTTCTTCTTCTCTGGTGAGCCGAAACCCAATCCGCCACCACCATCTAGCCCTTGCCTGCCCAACCCCGTCACGAGCGCCACCCCGACCTCCCAAATTCAACCCACCACCACCACCCATCACATCCCTACCGCCAGATCGCCGGCGCCATGCTCCTCTGCCACGCCACCCACGACCACTGTCGCCAAGCTGCCTCGGTGCACCCTAAGCCATGCCGCCACCATATCCGAGACCCCCTTCATCCACTGAAGCTTAAGCCTTGATCAATTTGGCCAGAGCATCGCCACCATCCCTCCCCTGCTCCGGCCATGCACCACCATCGCCAACCCTCCCCGAGCCACCTTGGCCCAAGCAAAACCCAAAAATGGGCTGCTCAGGCCACGGTGGTGCTCACCGCATCTCTCGACACTGCCGCCCACCGCCGGAGCCACCGCCTTCCTCACCGCCGCCGCAGCCATCTGCTCGGGAGCACTGGAGCTCGCTCCCGGCTCATGGGCTGCACACGGCTTCAAGCCGCACCGAAAATGGGTCGAAGGTCTAGCCCAGTTGGCTTTTAAGCCTGGCCACACTATGCAAGCCCATCACTATTCAAAGCCTAACCCATTAGCCAAAGCCCCAAACCCATCACTGTTCATAGAACCCAACCCGACACTGTTCACTCAAACCCCGTTATATGTGTGTTGGAGAGATCAATATACAAACACAGTGGAAGACTTGTATTGAATCCAATCAAAACCCCGAAGTAAAACCACCAAAATTACCAAAAACTCAATTCACAAAGAGTTGGGCGGTCAGACCTCTCAGAACGGTGGTCTGACCTCTCCATGGGGCGGTCTGACCTCTGATATTGGCGGTCTGACCACCAGCCTGACGATGAACATCCCAAACAGCCCGAAAACCGAAACTCAAATTGGTCTAACTTTTGATCTATGAGGCCAAACTCCACCAAACTTGAGACACACCTTATATAAGATAATAGGAACCTATTCCAATCAAGGATCGCATAGATCCATGCCAAAGTTCCTATCTTTTTCAGATTGAACGGAGGGTGCTCTAAAAACGGGTCAAATACGAAAATGGTGATTGAGAGGATTTCATTGGAGGAATCATTCCAAGATGGCTAAGGATGGTCTCCCATACATCTTAGCACTCTCAATCACAGGAAGAATCAAGCCAAAAGCTCTCAAGAGCAAAACCCCCGAAAATCACTCTTTCTTCATCAAAACCGGGCAAAACCAAAACTTAGATCCAAAAGCTTGCTCATGGGTGGATGATTATCAAGATGGCCTTAGATCATACCCCACACATCCCAGCAAGCAAGATCAAGAGGAAAAACCAAGTAAAAACTTTCGGATCAAGAAAAGCCCCAAAAACATCAAATACGGAGGATGAACACAAAGAGACTCATCTCAAGAGATTTGGTTGGATTGATTTGAGATGGATGATTATTGTTTACAGCCACTCCACATGGAGGACAAAGCTCACCACGTGAGCACACACTCTCAATCCAAACCCTAGAACCTAGCTCTCCCCTTTCTCTTCAAAACAATAAGACAAAATAGGGCATCTCATCAATGGGGTTTGGCTGGCTTCTCCCTTGGCTTCAGCAAGCACCAAGCAGCCAACAACACCCCTATTTATATGGAGGCTAAGCATCTAGGGTATATTCCATTAGGGCACCCATTAAACCCTAACACACAATGGGTTAACACACGCACGCATCTCAAAGCGCTGTCTTCATCATCGATTGACCTAAACCTCTTCACCATGCGCCGACCCGCGCCGCGGTTTAGCCAAAAGGTCACCAAGGCGGTATTTGGTAAAATTACCAAAATACCCCTTCTCGATCCTTCTCCAAAAGACCAAGTCCATAGATCGTGAAGCAATTCTATGCTTCGCCACGTGTAGGTTGATCAACGGCTCCATGTCGGCAAGTCTCTCTCGTCCGGATCCCACTGGCACCATAGCACTTGCATTGACTCCCACGCCGCTTGATCTAACCAGTCGTACCGAACCGCCTGTTCGGTCATCCATGTCCAATCTGCGCCCCGCTTGAGTCCTCTGACCTCACCCGGCATCCTTGATCGTTCTGGACCTCAGCTCTCCAAGCTTAGTCCCAATCCTCCTCGTCGTTGACCGTCATTGACCTGCAAGCCACCTGCACAGCAATAGATCAAGAAACCATTTCCGGGAACAAGTTCTTCACAACTTGACCCACGTTAGTCTAAACATGCATCATGCAACACATATGCAATGACACCCATGAACTTGACCGATGAACAATCCAAAACCGGTCAGACCGCCACCCTTGGCGGTCGGACCGCCCACTGGCCGGTCTGACCGCCAACCAAAGGCCGGTCTGACCGCCACACTGGGACTTAGCCAAAATTCTACTCAAGGAAAACCGAAACTCTCTGAAATTTTTAAACGAATAGAACTTTTGCCTGGAGGTTCCAAAAAATATGAGACTAAGTGCAGAAGAACCCTCTCACTTGCCTACACCCTCTATTTTTGGCCCAGCTCCAAAATCCAAAGTCATTAAAGTGGCCGGTCTGACCACTCAGGCAAAGCCGGTCAGACCGCTCCACTGGCCGTCTAACCGCCACCCTGGCCGGTCTGACCGCCAACCACCATTCCAGAAAAACCACACAAGGCATGGCCGGTCTGACCGCCACCGTGGCTGGTCAGACCGCCAGAGGCCTGGCAGAACTGGAGCAACACCGAAAACGGGTGATTCCGCAAACCCTCAACGCCATTGCCAATTGTCTCACCATCCTAAGATCGTGGGCATATCCCCATGATATCCACAAAGAAGACCCAGCTCAGAGGTTGAAGAAGAATCGGAGGTTGAAGAAGAGCCGGAGTCGGAGGTTGAAGATTGAAGAAAGCATGAGGCCTAGTCAGTGTCTTAAGGCCTAACGCCCCAGCTGGCCCAAATCAGTAGCGAATCCTGGCCCAAAATCCCAAATACAATTAGAGATTCAGACTTCAGAGATTCAATCCCAAAATCAGATGTTCAATCCCAAAATCCCAAAGATAGAGTCACGGGACACGGAGAGGCCGAGACGGAGAGAGACTCATCGTCACCGTCGAGTCGGTAGCCTGGCGCAGCGGAGGAGGAGCTGGGGAGGGGGAGGCGATCGGCGGCCCTGTGCGGAGGGTGGCCCGACACGGAGCGAAGCCCGAGGGGGAGGCAGTCGGCCACTCAGTGGCGGCCGAGTGCAGGCGTGGGCGAGGCCGAGAGGGGCTGGCGCCTGGCAGGCGACACGTCGTGGCATTGCCGCATCGGAGAGGACAAGGTGAGACAGTGAAATGTGAAAAATCCCCAATTTGTTTTTGTTGTGCAGCCGTGTAGGTGAGGGCATGAGGCAGTGAGTGTGTGAGCTGTGAGGGGAGCTGGTGATTGGTGAAGTACCGAAGTGGTGAGGGGCTGAGGGCATGAGGTCGTGAGCTCGTGACCGTGAGGGTTTGGCAGCCAGTGAATCTGTGATCTGTGTCATCTGTGAATGAGTGAATCCCCAATTTATGATTGTTGTACTGATGCAAATTGTTGTTTAATTGACAATAGCCATTAGCCGATTAGCCAATTTGTTTAATTAGTGATTGACTGGTTGTTGTTTAATTATTCTTAGATTTACAAAAATGGAGAAGCAAATTTTGCACAAATATTTCTCAAATAATGCAACTAATAGTAACCCTCCAACCATAGAAAGCAGAACTGAAGCAAAAAAGGTTCGACATGAATTTAATCCAGATGATATTATTACCGATCCAGCATGTCGCAAACCAATTGAGGATTATCCTAATGAGATTAGAGATCAAGTTAGGAGAGCATATCTGTTGAAGGGTCCAACTCAACCAATTGGTCATGATTTTCCAAAAAAAACACGCAAGGTTCAATTTCAAGATCCTTTCAAGAATCATGGTATAAGAAATTTGATTGGCTAGAATATGGTGTGGAAAATGATGCTACCTTTTGTTTCTATTGCTTTCTTTTTAAGAAGCCATCACACCCCACTCACTTTGGGAGGGATGTCTTCACAAAAGTTGGGTATGTGAATTGGAGAAGTGGTATGGAATCTTTCAATCAACATGTTGGTGGACCTACTAGTGTCCACAACATTGCAATGCTAGATTGTGAAGATTTTCAAAATCAAAGAGCAAGTGTAGATCATAAATTAAATACTTATAGCAAGGAGTCTGAAATTGCATACAAGATTCGTTTGGCTGCTTTTTTAGATTGTGCAAGATATCTCATTCAGCAAGGTGCAGCTTTTCGTGGACACGACGAATCTTTTACTTCCATGAACAAGGGCAATTTTAGAGAATTGGTGAATTGGTACATTGATAAAAAAGGAGGATGTGAAGGAGGCTTTTGAATTTGAGGGTGGTGGCAATTGTTTGATGCTTTGTCTGGATATACAGAAGGAACTCGCGAAATGTTGTGCACATGAGGTCACACAGGTGATTAAGGAGGATATTGGAGATAGAAATTTCGCAATGCTTATTGATGAGTCCCGTGATTCATCAATAAAGGAGTAGATGTCCGTGATTGCGAGGTTAGTTGTACATATAGTGTTTTTTAGTCGTATCATTTATTATTTGTGCATTGTTGTTTTGTTTTAACTTTGTAAAATTCATACTATGTAGGTTTGTAAATAAATAAGGTAATATCATGGAAAGGTTTATTGGTATTGAGCATGTCACTTTGTGTACATCTGTTGCACTGAAGGAAGTTTTGGTTCGTGTGCTTGCTCTTGATGGTGGAGTAGCAGGTTTGATACAAAAGATGGAGAGCTTTGAATTTGTGTTCATCATGCATTTCTTGATAGACTTGTTGAGCATTATGACGAGGATTAAAACCTCTATGTATTAATTTAAATACATAGAAAGACCATACGTCTCCATGGTCGTAACCCATAAAACTAGCGACCCCACTGGTCGTAAGTATTTCGAGAGGTTACGATGGGTATCTGGTCGGACTAGGTTCCACCGGTGGCTACTTCGAAATGCTATGAGCAGGTACCAATAACCGTATGATGAATGGAACACGTGCTAAACATCCCATAACTTACGATGACATACAAGACTCTGACGATAAATCACCTTGCGGTTAAATGTCTCACAAATACTTAACCGCAAGGCACTTAGCACATTGTTAACTACCTTGAACCTCCAACCAGTTGTAACGTTTCATCAGAGACGTCTTCTCCAGGGGTAACTGCCGTCCCTTCGGGAGTTATTTAATGGTGAAGCGCAGAAGACGAGGAGGGAAAAAAATAGCAAACAACAGAAGGCAACACAGAGGCCGAAGCAGTAGTATTTAGTACATTCAGTGTAATTGGAGATAGTCCCTAGTCAAGTCTTGTAAACTCAGTTCATATAAATAAAGAGCAGCCCCCATTCTCTTCGAAGATACTCTACGTCATTTTTCTCCTTTTATTTTCATAAGATCGGCGATTTGATCGTTGACAGCTGGCGCCGTCCGTGGGGAAGAAGACGTAAGTTTTTCGAAGAAACTTTTTGCTCATACAAATCCTCACCCAAATTCCAGCAATCGCCAATGCGAGTATGCCCGGAGTTTGGGACGAGGAGAATTGTTTCGACTTGGCGGACTACGCCGACCTCGACATGGAAGGATGCATTTGTGCCATGGAGGAAAATGGCGATCATCCTCATCTTCCTCCTCCGCCGGCTCGATATCGCGATATAGCGAGATCGATCGGATGGGCGAGATCGCCACCGTTACGATGGCGCAATCAGAGGAACCCGCCATTCGATCGATTCGAATGTCGGGGATCTCTTCAAGCCCGCCTTCCCGACCGCAAAAGCAGTGAAGAAATTTCAGCACCTTCACTCGAGAATCTCTATACCCTCGATGAAATTATGGTGAAAGATACTCTCCTACAACCGGCGATTCGAGTCAACCGACATCTGTAGCGGTGTCGATGAAGCCTCCGGTCATAAACCACATGGGGATAATCACGCTTCGACATCGATCGGCGATCGCCGAATCGCCGAGAAACCTCGAGGTGCTCATCTCCGACCGCTCTCCGTCGTGGAAACTTACGGCGAAGCCCCGATAAGCTCTCCATTAGTTACGATGGAAACTCATCGGAAGATCAATCTTTGGAGGCACGAGGTCAGCGATCGGAGATGAGAATCAAGATGTCTTGCGGTCCTACACTCTCTACCACGCCATCACGTGTTATTAGAGATGATCCGGGCGTCAAGCACCAATCTAGGAGAATAAGGAACCGATCGGCGTCCATCAACTAATTAAGCAGCCTTTGCCCCACCTAGAATAGTTGATAGGGCGAGATCAAATCCTAAGTCGGGTGAGGTTCAGTTTGCGTACACCTACTACCAAGATGAACCTCCGAGACCTTGATGGCTGTACAAAACTTGCAACGCGCTCAAGATATATTAAATAATTACGATCTGCTTTAGCGTAAACTCGAGTTTTGTATGCGACTTGTAGGCGGTATCCGAAATTCTCCGGCGAGACCATGCAACAGTTAAGGCATATCGGGAACAAAGGGTTTGAGGAGTCAAACTATGACTTCATCTCAACGTTCCTCCTCGGTAGGGGCAAGATGGTCATACTCGAGAGCAATCGATACCAAGGCTTTCTCGGCGATTCCGACCAAGGAGTCATGAGGGAGAAGGTTATTTCACGGCCACTCCCCATCACGTTGAGAAGAACCATCGCTCGGACCGGGCGATCTTGACATCGTCTCAATCAAATAAGCGATCAGTAGACATCATACCAATGTCCGCGACGGATCGGCTACCGGAGTTCCAGCGTTCCAACCTTAGGAACCGGTCTCCGACCGACACAATCCGGCACCTTCGAGAAGGCGTCATGAATCAATCACAGTTGTAGGGCTTTCTCTGCGGGGCTCCAAGTCAGCGTTAGCCTAACCGGTTCCGACCGCCAATTTGGACAAGTTTAACGGAACTCAAAATCCGTTGGAATTTCTCCAAATCTATACCACCGCCATCGAGGCTGCTTGGAGGCGACGAGAATGTGATGGCCAACTATTTACCCACCGTGCTCGAAGGATCGCCGGCCGTGGTTGTTGAGCCAACCGGTCGGAACAATCTATACTTGGGAACAACTCTGTGACCTTCGATTGCAATTTCCGAGTACGTCTGATGCATCGAAAGGAGGATGATCTCCACCGAATTCGGCAAGGCTCTGATGAGACTCTACGTCAATACATCAAGAGGTTTAGCCAAGTTCGCAACTCTATTCCCGAGGTCGCAGAATCTTACATTATTCAGCCTTCAAAGCAGTCGAGGAATCGGCGGTTTCACGGAGGACATAGCAATGAACCCCCCAAGGACAACCGTTGAGCTTTTTGATATGGCCGACAAGTATGCCACCGCCAGCGAAGCAATCGAGTGGTGCGAAGCCATTGATCGGAAAGACAAGATTCCTCAGCCCGGCCTGGACAAATCGAGAGAAAAGAACAAGAAATCTCTCAAGAAAAGAAGAACCGCAGATCCGACGACAAGGAGGTCCTAGCGTTCCGGATAAATTCATGAAGGGCAAAAGGACTACACCGGTCGGGGCAAAACGAAGCTCTGGCCGAAGGATCCTGAAAAAAGAAGAAGTGGTGTCCACTTCACCAAACGAGGGCATGATCTACGCTTTGTCGAGTTTGGCAAAAGAAATTGGAAGATTATTATGCGGTGATGGACCATTTCCGCAATACGAACCCGGAAGCGAGCTCCAAAAGGACAAGGATGGCGGCGAAGAGATGGAGTACCGGGATCCCCAACACACATCAACATGATTTTGGAGGATCTTCTTCATACGAATCCAAGCGTCATCTGAAGGCCGTGGGCGGAGATCAACCTCGTCGAATCCCGAACACTATCAAGCCATCGAAGTGGTCGGACATTGCAATTTCCTTGAAAGAAAGATGATTGCCCCATTCCTTCGACTCGACCGGTAGGTTCCCTATTGTTGTTGAACCAACCATTAATAATTGTAGGGTTAATCGAGTCTTGGTAGATGGAGGTAGTTCTTTGAATATATTATTGTCGGGAGCTTTAGAAGAAATGCAGGTCCCCATGTCAAAGGTGAAACCAGTGAAATATGCTTTTTCACGGCATAGTTCTTGGCTCCACCGCTAAGCCGATAGGACAAGTTTCCTTACCTTACGTTCGAAGGCGGATAACTTCGAGCGGAAAAATTTCGTTTGATGTGGCAAACTTTGAATCCGCATACAACGGAATTCTTGGTCGACCGGCGTTAGCAAAATTCTTGATAGCCACGCAATACGGTTATCAAACTTTGAAAATCTTAGGGGCCTAAAGGAGTCATCATTGCTTAGGGTGATCGTAAAATGGCTTATGCATGTGATCAAAATCCTTAGAACTGGTCGATGAACTCCCGACCGAGAGGCTAATTCATCCGCCATGCGAGCCAAGCACACAAGACCAAGATGACACCAAAACCCTCGACCCATAAAAAGAGGTATACCTCGACAAAGGCACTTCTCCGGACAGCGCCAAGTCGTTACTCGACCAAGATCTGGCCCACTGCCGCAAGATTCTCGGTGGGAGTAAGGCTCGATCCTAAATAGGAAGAGTCGCTCGTCTCCTTCCTCCGAAACAAATCGGGGCGTATTCGCTTTGGCAGGCGTCCGATATGCCCGAGTCCCCGGAGGTGATCGAGCATAGGCTAGCTCTCGGCCGATAAAAACCGATCAAGCGAAGTCTGCGGCGTTTTGCACTGATCGGAAGGAGGCAATCGGTCGAGATTGACAAGCTCCTCAAAGTGGATTCATTCATGAAGTCAACCACCCTCGGTGGCTTGCTAATCTGTAATGGTTAAAAAGAATAATGGGAAATGGTGAATGTGTATTGACTTTACAGATCTTAATAAAGCTTGTCCGAAGACGATTTTCCCCTTCCACACATTGATCGGCTAGTAGATTCTACCTCAGGTGCGAATTACTAAGTTTTTAGATCGTATTGTGGTACCACCAGTTAGTATGTGTAAAAAGGATGAAGAAAACTTCCTTCATCACTCCATATGGCACTTATTGTTATGTTAAGATGCCGCTTCGGTCTCAAAAACGCTGGTGCAACTTTTCAAAGGTTAATGCAAAAAACCTTTAGTCCGCAAATAGGTCGGAATTTAGAAGCTTACGTTGATGATCTGGTCGTAAAGACCACCAACGCTAGCAATCACATCTCTAACTTACAAGAAACTTTTAGCAACCTGAGAAGGCATAACCTCAAAATCAATCCTAAAAGTGTGTGTTGGAGTTCGAGTTTCGGAAAATTGCTTGGTTTCCTAGTCTCGGCTAGAGGTATCGAAGCAAATCCAAGAAAGATAGCGACCATCGACCGATTCGACCTCCGACCACCAAGAGGAAGTCCAAAACTAACCTAGGTGATGGCGCGCTAAGTCGTTTCATAGCAAGGTTAGGAGAAAAAGGGTTACCTTTCTTTAAGCTTCTCCGGAAACATGGGAGTTTTGAATGGACTAGAGAGGCAAACGATGCCTTTGAAGAACTGAAAAAGTACCTTACAAGTGCCCTGGTTTTAGTCTCTCCGAGATCGGGAGAAACACTGCTAATGTATGTGGCGACAATCGCACAAGCGATGGCGGTGTCTTGGTCGTGAAAGAGATAATATTCAACGACCGATTTATTACGTGGCGAGGTCTTACATGGACCAAAGGAAAGGTACCCACAGTACAAAAGTTGCTCTATGGTCTCCTTATGTCTTCAAGGAAGCTAAGGCATTACTTCGAGCCCACAAAGTGGTCATACCAACAGATATCCTTGGTCAAGTCCTTGGAAACAGGAATCATCGGGACGAATAGCAAAATGGGCGGTTGAGCTAGGGGTGTTCGACCTCCATTTCATTTCACTAACAAATGATAAAATCGAGCGATGAGCGTAATTCATTGCGAATGGACAAACCTGAACCCACCCAAGGGCCGTCTATGAGCACCACGAGGAGTGGACAATGTACTTTGACGGTTCTTTGATGTTAAAAGGGTCGGGGTGGAGTGATCTGATATCCCCATCTTGGCGAACACATCAAGTCGCCATCCAAAATTTTTCTCGCCACAAATAATATGGCGTAATATGAAGGTTCTTGGCGGGACTTGACGGCTCGTTAAGCTCGGGATTCGCAGATTGCTAGTGAAAGGCGATTCTCAACTAGTAGCGAATCAAATAGGGAAAGAGTATCAATGCTCAAGTACCAAGATGTCATCTTATCTGGCGGAATACGAAAACTCAAAAGCACTTCTTCGGTTTTCGGATCAACATATTCCTAGAAATGAAAACTTTCTAGCGAGACCGGTTAGCACGGATGGCCTCCACAAGGTCAACCGTCCCGCCGGAGTTTTTCTCGAGCAACTCGATTCACCCTCAGTAGTCGAGCCTTCCGAGAACATACATGATTCTTCTGGTCGAACAAACCGATCAAAAGGACATGGATGCTCCACAGGTCGTTGACGGTTGGTGTTGTCACGATCAAGGTAGAGATTGGATGACATCGATCTACAATTATCTTCAGCATGACATAATTCCTAAGATGATGTAGAGGCCGATCGTATAGCACGAAAAGCCAAATCATACACTCTAATTGAGCGTACCTTGTACAAACGAGGATCTCATGGAGTGTTGATGAGATGCATATCTCAAGCGGATGGCATTAAGTTGCTAACCAAATCCATGAAGGAGTTTGTGGAGCACATCATTCCTCTGTAACTCGGTCAGTAAAGCCTTGAGCAAGGATACTCTTGCCAATTGCCCTTCATGATGCAAAAGAACTTGTGAGGAAGCGTATAATGTCGGTTTCATAGCGACTAGTACATCGGTAGGCACAAGCCTTTCAAACAATTCCTCTTTCTTAGCCTTTTGCAACTTGGGACTAGACATTCAGGACTTTTCCCCGAGCACCCGGGCTTAATTCCTTTTCGTCATGATTGACACGTTTACAAAATGGATCGAGGCGAGCGGTTGTTAAAATAACAACCGAGGCCGCTAAAAGATTCCTAATGAAAATGTGATCACACGATTTGGTGTACCTAGTCGTATAATCACGGATAATGGCGCCACCACTAGCGGTCAATTTCAAGAATTACGTGATGAACTTGGTGTAAAAGTTCATTTTGCTTCATTGCTCATCCACGAACAGCGGGGCAATTGAGCGGCTAATGGTATCATTATGCAAGGGATCAAACGCCGAGTATTCGACCGATTAATCAAGCGGTCGAGCTTGGGTTCAAGAACTCCATCAGTATTATGGGCGTTCGAACCACGACCGGTCGTGCGGCCGGTGAAACACCATTCTTTTTGGTTTACTGGGTGAAGCCATGCTTCCTCGTAACTCAAAATTGGCTCTGCTTTCGAATTGATCGCTTTAATGAAAACGATCGAAATGAGCGAAGACTTCGGCGACGTCAATTTCCTTGAAGAATGACGAAACCAAGCCCTTATACGATCGGCGCCTACCAACAAGCCATGCGAAGGTACCATAGTTGTAAGGTGCAACCTCGCAGACCTTCTTCAGTAGGTGATCTGGTTCTCGAGAAAAATTGAGCCGAACAAATCGCAATAAACTTTCCCCAAATGGGAAGGTCCTTACACCGTGGTCGGTTACTCGACCGAGGATCCGTCTGTTGGCTATGACCGATGGGCAAATTTTGTCAAATTCTTGGAACATTGATCAATTGCGTAAGTTCTATGTTTAATTATTGCTTTCATTTCTTTCAATTTCAATAAATTCATTTACTTTCTACAAATAATAATAAGTAACATTGCTTATATATATATACCTATAAATTTGATCGATATGGTTGTCAATTTAAACCGGTTAGAGAAGACAATTTTTCTCTCTCTAATATCCTTTCTAAAGGATCTCTATTACTCTCGCAACGATTTCTAAGTAAATGCGCCGTATTTGTCCTAGACGTGAGCATTTTACCACGCATACGACAACATTCTTTTCTTCAAGAAATATATGAGTAATCGGAGCATTGTACAAATAACTTTCCATCTTGAGCGATATGCTTAAAGATTTTGGAGGTTATATTTCACTATTTCACGATTCATTACGCTCATATCGCTCTTCGGTCGGACACGGAAAGCCTCCTAGTCGAAGTCTCTCCTTTTTCGCACGTGGTCACCTTGCTGGAAGGAGCTTCCTAGCGACGGTCCTTTTCTTCGATCCTCGCTACCGATCGGATAGAGAGTCCGAACACGTTTGCGAAATATGATATATGAATTCAGATCTAAAGCATTCCTTCCGACTGGACTTTAGGATAATAGATATGAACAAAGTTCACTTATAATATTCTTTGCATTCATTTTGCATTTCTCTTTATGTCGCAATACAAGGTCTTTTATCCAACCATATATAACTTTTTGCTTGGTATTTCGATCATGGCAAACAAGGATCTCTAACTAAGCGAAGTCATAAGCTGGTTCCGACCACAATGATTTCCTAATGTTGGTACGATCAGTTTTGACTTCATATCGGTACATACCTTCAAAATTATGGTTTCAACTTTTTATTCTCTTTCTTGGCTACCTGCTTGCATAGTAATGTTCTTCTACTATGAAGCAGTCGGGGGCTAGGAGGTATGTGAGAATTTATAAAATAGTCAAACAGGATAAAACAAAGACATTGTTAACTGACATAAAAGGTAAGTCTTACACATATTCAATATTTTTACACCCTTTTTGCAGGAATCTACTCTAGAAATATTCCCAGACTAATTACTGCTTGATGGAGATCCGATTTCCATTTCCTCTACTACTTTATCTCCAAGTGGCTTGAGTTCTTCCATGAACTTGGTTGCCTCCTCAGGAGGGCAGTTGAAGTCATCTTCGACAACTTGGAAATCAATAGAGGGGTCGGAAGCTTTCAGTTTTGCCAAAGTAAAACTAACTCCACTAGCAACGCCTGTTTTCATGGCCTGGGCATAGTTCTTCCGAGTAGTCTTGAGCAGGTTGTTAAGATCCTCTAGAAGTTGACCAAAATAGTTCATTTTCTCTCTTGGATCTCTTAAGGTAGGCGAGCTTGATCCTCGATCTCATATCAAAATCATCTTGTTCAAAAATATAGTCTTTTCATCTAGACTTTGAATGAGGGTCGCCTCCGTGTCTTGCTCAAATTTCGTAGTTTTCTCTACTCTGTCCAAAATTTGTTTTTGCTCTGCAAGAGTAAAATGGGTGATAAGCAAAAAATAATTGGCGGAAAATAATAAGTCAAGTCTCGACCTATTACCTTCAATTCTTTTGTTAAGATTTTCCTTCTTGATCGTAGCCTCGGCGTCGAATCGTCCTTAGCTTTGATTTCTTCTTCAAGCGAGGCGGTCTTGGCTCTCTCGGCCAAGATCTCTTCTTTATCTTCTCCAAATCTATCAAATACGATAAGGAGAATAATTAACAAAGGACGAAGCATTGGAGAAAGAAAAAAGGCTAAGGGAAAATTCTTACTTTCTAATTCGGAGTGTTTCTGCTCCAAATCTTTAATCCGCTGGGTCAGTCCTCCGACCACAGCAAAGTTCTCGACCATATGCTGTTCAAATAGCATTTTCCTCTTTAAAAAAAATCCTGTCTAAAAGACTTTTTAGGAGAGATTATGAAACTGGTCGTAGAGACTTACCCGGATTGCCAAATCATTGTATCCACCAAAAATGGAGTCAGGATGCATTTTGATTTGATGGTCCGATATCTTTCCCCACGCCTCGTCAAGCTCCTTATCCTCAATGAATCGGGGGCGAAAAGGGAACTTGTCAGGTTGAGGAGAGTTACCAACAATGGTCGGAACCTGTTGAGGGCCTTTAGGGGCATCTACCTCCGCAGAAGGAGTTAGGACCACCAATGGATCCAACTCAACTGTTGCCCTTGACGCCTGCTCGGGGACTGAAGAGGAGCTGGAGGGGACACCAGAGCTGGAGGAGGAGTCTGAGGAAGAGGATCTCCCGGTCTATACTCCTTATGCTCCACATCGAGAGGGAGATCAAAAGTGGTCATCCTCTTAATAAGCTTCATGATGTAGGGACCAAAATAGATAGACTTGTTCTTATCTCCCTTAGAGGTAGCTATCTCCCTGATAATGAGATCCATGACATCAATTTTGGTGCCTTCCATAATGCACCTAATTACATTCCAAGCTCTCCCATGAATCTCATCATTGTTCCCACTCGGGGAAGAAAGTAGCTCTCATTATCCATTAACAATCTTTGGGGAGAGGGAGCAATCCAGTTACCTTCCCAACATTATATTGATGATTCTGATCATAGTATTCATCGACCTGAGTGAGAGCTAGGCATTCTTGAACATGTATGTTTATCCCATCTGATTCCTTTAAATTCAAAGCTAGCATGAAATCATTCTTGGTGGCTTCAAATCTTTCATGTCCCGTCATCCAAATAAGGTGATCATGCTCAGGGGATATATAAACAGTTGCATAAAATTGTCTAATGACCTTGGCATGAAAGTTGCAACTCAGAGATACCAAAGAATCTAAGCCTACTCTTCTGAACAGACGGAATAAACCATTGTAGGTCGGATTACATCTATATAACTCCACTTCACAAATCTATGATTAGCAAATTTCTTCTTAGCATAGATAACATGATAGACATTCTATTTGAAACATAGTGTGAAACATATCTTGGGTGGCATCCTTGGGAATCTAAAGCTGGTTGGCGTGTCGTAAAGTTGTATACCTCTCACTTTTAATTTTGGACACATCTAATCAAATGAACGGAGTTGGATCTGGAGCATCTTCCTCATCATCATTCTCAGCTCCACCATCTGACCCTTCATAATTATTATCGCTATCATTGTTGTCATTTGTCACTTTCATTTTTTTCTTTCCATACGCATCTTGCATTTGTTCATCTACTTCCTCAGGAAAATCTTCAACAGTTGGACGAGGAGTGGACGATCGACCAGTAGTGATTTTACGCGGCATGGTTGCTGAAAAGGATTACAAGAATTGCAAAGATTGTCAAAGGAATATTCAAGAAATGAATTAACAAAGCATTCACTTTGCCCTTCCTCAACTCTCTGTCGGTATGGTCAGGGCCTTGATGATGGCGGTCGACCGCCACTGACAGAGGCAAACAGATTTTGGGATAAAGCCCAAAAATTTGCAATGTAGGATAATGTCATAGTGAATACATGTTATTACATTTCTAATCCACTTGTAGGTCAAGGAGTTTCCACAAAATTTGACAAGGATAGGGCACATTCAAGACAAACCCTAGAATTTTGGGGAAAAATTAACAATGTGGATAGATTTGCAAGAATGAATTGAGGGATTACCAAGATCAAGAGATGAGGAATCCGAGGAGAAGATTCCTTGAGGCAATTAGGGATCAAGACTTGTCGGATTTGACAAAAACTCCCTCACCTAGGGTTTCAAGATTTGAGAGAATGAGACAACCAATGCTCAAACTAATTGGAGGAATGGAGAGAGGAGGTGAGGGTGAACCTTAGGTTACCTTTGGAGCCTCAAGAAGATGGCCGAAGAGGAGATCCGGGCGGAGAGGATCTGTGGCCGAGAAGATGAGAGAGTGTTTTTGGTTTTGGAGGAAATGGGGAAAAACGCCCTTCGGTGAAGTTAAGGACAACTCCACGAAATCGGTCGGATCATGGCACACGGCGGTCGGGCCAAAGGCAAGCCGATCGAGCCATTGGTTGTGGCGATCGAGACGGTTGAGGCTGGCCCGACAATGATTCAAGACAGATTTTAAGATTTGAGTGAAATGTTGTACATTGCTCCAAGTTTTGACACAATCAATCAATTAACCATCTTTGGAGCATTTCCAACTTAGACAGCCCTTTAAAGTCCAAATATTAAATAGTTTTTATGAATTAATCTTTTATTTTCGCAAATTAAATTTCATTTTTAAGAACTTTCTCGAAAAGATCCAAATTGAGCAATTTAGGATATTTCAAGCAACCAATTGCATGTATGAGTCATTAATACCATTATGGACCTATTCATGTGAATAATCTTGGCTCAAATGGCAAAACTCACTTAAGTGCTAGAAAGTGACCTTTTAGGTCAAACTAGAATTTTGGATGAATTTCAAGATCAAATAACTTTTGATAGGTTGGCCTTTTGAAAAACTTTTGAATACAAAAAATGTTTAGAATGGCCAACTTTAGGTTTTTCCTTTTGAGATCAATTTCAAATTCCTCTTAGAATAGATTTTACATGAAAACCTAGTTTAAGTCAAAAAACAAGAAACTAAGATCTACAATTTTGGCTAGAAACTCATTTTCTTTTAAAATAGGTTTTTCTTGAACCAAAACCTTTGGTAAACCTTTGAGAAGCATTTGTATACATTTTGCAATTAGTTTTTCAAAGGTTATACTAATAATTTCAAGATTTTGACTTTTGGCTAAATGGCTCGTTTTTTAAAAACAATGCTAGCACTTAATTTCTTTGGGCACATTTTGGGATGTAGTATACATGATCATGATTTATCACTCCCCCTTAATGTGCCACTACTTTCTTGCTCAAGAAATCAATAAACAAGCTTTAGCACAAGAGCAAGAACAACCCCTTTAAGATTTTACATGAATGCAACCTACACAAGGTATAAGGGCTAGATACTTCAATGTAAATACTTGTTACCGAGATAGCATTGGTTTATGATATGAATTGATCTTCCTCAAGCTTGGCTCCAAATTTGCATAAAATGGAATCCACCTCTTTATGAGTGAGCCAACCCTCCAATACTTCTCCAAGTACCTATTTAATATTTAAGCACCTTTTGGTACCCACACTCGGTTGGGTCCTTGAATGTTAGTCACAATGGATTTGGGCACCCAAATAGCCCTAGCATTAGTTTTATGTAAACTAACATTCCTAGCAAACACATTTCCATATTTATCCTTCCTAAGCAAATAATGATTATTATAAATAATTGGCTTAGGAGTGATACCTTTGGCACATTCCTTACTAAAATGTCCTTTCTCCCGGCAATTGTAGCAAGTAGGACTTTTGCTTCCCCTTGATGTCTTCTTATCTTGCTCAATTCCGGTTTGCCTCTTTGTTGAATGTCTTGGCTTGACATCCTTTTGATTTGGGCACACCGAGGCAATGTGACCATTCTTTTTGCATCCAAAGCACTTGATATTTTTGAATTGTCTTCCATTTTGCTTTGGGATGTTCTTCATCTTCTTCTTGGTGACGAAACCAAGCCCTCGCTTGTCATTTTCCTTATTGGGACACACGGAGGAAATGTGACCCTTTTCATGACAATTAAGGCACTTAATATTCTTCGTGTGTCTTGCATTGTGCCTCATCTTGCTATTTTCCTTCTTCTTCTTCTTGGGAGTAAATCCAATGCCACTCTTATCTTGTAAGCATATTTGCTTGCTCAATATTTCAACGAGAGTAGCCTTCCCTTTATAGCTTCTATCCAAGTCATTTTTCAAACTTGAGACTTGGGCCTTGAGCTTTTTGTTTTCCTCTACAAGGTTAGTCTCAACAAGTATAGAGGAAATAGGTGCATCTAATTTTGAGCAACAAGGCATATCAATTAAATCATCACAAGAAGTGGATACATTTATTTTAGATGAATTACAAGATATAGGAGCAATACAAGGCAAATCATCTAATAGATCACATGTAATCCCTATATCCACTTTAGAGCTGGTATAATTTTTAAGGAGGGTTTCATGTTCATTTTTTAAAACTTCATAATTTTCTTGAAGCAAGTTAAATTCTTTCTTCAAAGTTTTGAATTTTGAAACCTCCTTTCCCATAAAAACATTTTGCTCTTCTAGTATATCAATCAACTCATCATATGAAGGCTCATCATTATCATTGTCATCATTATTTACCTTTTTTTACCTTTTGCCATAAAGCAATGAGACGAAGTTGATGGAGTTGAGGATTCATTATTGTCGGAGCTAGAGGTTGAGCATTCTTCTCCCGACGTCAATTCTTCTATGCAATCATCACTAGTGGAAGTGGACCTTTCATAATATTCTTGAAGATGGGTCCACATCTCATGAACATTCTTGAGATCGCATATGGCATCAAACACATCTACACTCAAAGCACTAAATAAGGCGTTAATTGCTTGAGCGTTGAGATGTAAGCATTTCTCTTGCTCTTTTGTTGGTGCAAATTGATCCAATAGAGGAGAAAAGCCAACATCTACAATCTGCCATATATTTAGGCCCATGGCCTTAAAATAGCATGACATGCGGATTTTCCAATGAGCATAATTTGTGCCATCAAATCTAGGTGCTTCACCAAGGTGCACTAAATCTCTAGTCGCCATCCTTTACTCTCTAGACGGTTAAGTCTAATAAATGAGAGACCAAGCTCTGATACCACTTGTAAGATCGAGGTGGCCGACTAGAGGGGGGGTGAATAGGCGTTTTAAAAACTTCTTTTAACTAAAACCGATTTCTAATGCGGAAACTAAACAAATACGGTTTTGCACAATTAAAACCTAAATCAACTAGGTTCAACTAAGTGCACCAACAATATGAGACAATATAAATGATAGCAATCATACACATACACTTAAGCAATTTAAATACAAGTAATGTAAATTGCACAATGTAAAGCACAAGTAATCAAACCACAAAGACACGGCGATGTTTTCCCGTGGTGATCGGAGACTTGCCGGTCTCCCCTAATCCACGTTGAGGGAAACCCAAACTAATTAGGCCGGCTCCACGAATTAAGCCTTCCTCCGAGGTAAGTCCAACCACTTGGACCGGTTCCAAATCGAACCAACACCTCGCTCCACTAGGGTTGCTCCTTCCTCCACTCCGGAGATGGCGAGCACCACACCACTCACAAACCGCCCGGGTCTTCTCACAATCTTCTTTGAGAAGCTCACCGGCGCAACAACGCCACCACGCCGTCTAGGTGTCGGCAAACACCAAGAGTAACAAGTCTCCAACACTCACTTGAACCAATCAAGTGTCTAAGCTCAAATGGATACGAAATCCACTACCTAAGGCAACACATGCACTTAGGGTTTGCTCTCAATCACTCACTTAGTGCAACACATGCATGAAGGAAGAGAGGGCTTGCTCTAGCTCAAAAGAATGTCTAAGGCACTTGCAACACATGCAAAGTGCTTCACAATATCACCAGCAACCTCTCCCAACTAGCCAAGGTGGCTTTATATAGCCCACACTCAAAAACTAGCCGTTGGGAAAAGATTCCAGAGCCTCTGGACAAAATCGGTCTAACCGCTGTGTAATGGCCGGTCTGACCGCCCTTGGCTCTAACGGCTATAAAACTAGCCGTTGAGCCTACGACCGGTCTGATCGCCATGTAATGGCGGTCAGAGCCATACCCGTCGAGACCGCCCAAAATCGCCCGGTCGGCCGCTCAACTTCACGAAAAGGCTAAGGACCAGAAACAGGACCTCTCTGGAAAATGCTGACCGGGTCTCTGACCCGGAGGTCCGGTCAGACCGCTTCAATAACGCCGGTCAGACCGCTCCATCAAGCGATCGAGGCCATTGGCCAAGGTCGAGATCATTGAATCAGCGGTCGACCGCCGTAGTCAATAAACAAATCTAATTTTTCACAACACAAATTGCAAAAACACATTTTGCTAATTTGATGCAATATGCATACAAGGTTAAAGACAAGACTCTCAACTAGTTGCAAAACACATTTACCAACTTTTAGAATCAATGCCTCAAATTGCATTCCGCTTCAACTCAATTTGCAAAACACATTTGCCAAATTGACGCGCGATGCAAACAAGGATTCAAGTGAGGTTCTCAACAAGTTGCAAAACACATTTGCCAACTTATAGAATCACACAACAAGGAATAAGGTACATGGACTTACACCATTTGCAAAACACATTTACAAACTTAAGTCACATGCTACAAGGGTTATCCATGAGCCACAACTATTTGCACAACACATTCGCAAATATTGGCAACATGTTAAGATGAGCTAGAGCAAACACAATGAGCTATCAACACATGACTAACTCAAGCTACTAGTCATGGACCCCTCTTAATAGTACGGCAACCTATACTAGCAATCCGGTCATTCAACCAAACACCGTGACCGGTAAAAGACTAGGAACAAATCCTTAGCCCTAGCTAGTCATACCTTTGCCTTGCGCAACTACTTGAAGCTTGGTGACGCACATCCTTGCTTCAACTCCGGGTTCTTGACTTGATATGCATCAACTCATGATGCATCCTTTACTTGACTTTCATCAACACATGATGGGTCTTCATTTGACTTGATGATCAACTCATGATCATCTCCTCTTCATGAACATCATCGACACATGATGATTTCCTTTATCTTGAACTTGATGCGCATCCACACATGATGCATCCTTTACACCAAGCTCTTGACTTTAATATCAACACATGATGATCTTCTAGAGTCTCCAGCTATAGAACTCAACCTGTTCATCCAACTCATGGAAAGTGTTAGTTCTATAATATGACTATCATTAATTACCACGCCATACCATTAACTCATAATGGTGGGACAAGATACCACAATCTTTCCCTCTTTGGTAATTGATGATAATCACTTCAATTGCAAGTAATTGAATGTAGATTGGTATGAGTATATAGGCAATATGCAAGTTGTATATACTCAAAGGATATATGAGCACACAAGTCTCATATATTCACATGAATATATTAACTACACAAGTTAAATATATTTGAGAATATGTGAGTGCACATGAACTACACAAGGTTATGTTATACTCACATATAAGTATACTTAGACTACACAAGTCTTATATACTCATATGAATATATTAACTATGCAAGTTAAGTATATTCACAGGATATGTTTCAAAGTAAAGATCCCAAATATATGTGGAAACAGGAATATGGATCAATACTAATGAAACCTCAAAATATAGAATGAACTCCCCCTATATGTGTGCATACATGAATATGTAGTAAGAACATATGCACATATTTAGGTTAATCCTTTTGGTGAAGTTCAACCTATATTTTGGATCCAAGGAATGCAACGGGGTATAAGAATACAAAGTAGAATGCATACCTCTTTTGTTCTTTATACCCAAGCGAGACTAATCATAAGATATAATAATAAGAGAGTTAGTCTCATAAATAGATTTGTTATTATAAATGCATACCTGTTTGGATTTTCCTTTTGTTTATCCAACGAATTTGATTTGTCATTAATCACATACATGCCTTCATGATTATCACCTTTATATCCAATTTAGACTAAACAATAAGTATATCAATAAACATGTTAGTCTCACAAATGCATTTGTCATTAATCACCAAAACACTCCATTAACATGTAATGACGGGCTAGATTCTTCAGATGTTAAGATGGTAATTACAATTGTTGAGTAAACACCTAATGTTATATTAGTATGGCTTTACTGTTTTAAAGATAAAAAACGTTAACTCAAATGATGCATGCACATATACCTGATATGGTAAGCCTTCAACAATCAATTGAACACCTAGCATGTAGTTAAATAGATTTCTCATGTGGCTTACTCAGTACGTTGTGTACTCAATCTTGCTAAATTTTCAACAGAATGTGTATTAGAGGAGTGAAGGACACTTTAGACATCATGTTAGGGTTTTGACCGCACTCCAGCTTTCCCGTGGAGGCTATTTGGTTCTTCTGAATGTAAGTTAAAGCTTTGGGCTTGAGATGCCCATTTTGTTGCTGCAAAATAGCCGTTAGGACATAATTCAATCAAATTAATGCTTTTTAAATGTTCATAAGCAGGTTTGGTACCATTCCGGTTTGCAATTGAAATCCTGGGCGATTGCGCAAACCGGCTATACCCTGTTTGAAAATGGGGCCGTTTCAAATGGTATCAAAGCAAGTTTGATTGTAGGTTGTAACCCTAAGTATAGGTTTGGTCCCGATAAGGTTTCGAGATTTAGAAAATGTTATTTTCATGTACAAAAAGAATTATGAAAACTATAAGTATTATTACTATCTTATCCTTCCTAATTCTATCTTGTCTTTCTTAGGCATGCATTCAAAGCTTTGTTTTGATTTTGTCGAATTCTTAAAAAATCGTGTAGTCGAGTAGACTAATTCTTTGTTGTTGGTATTGACCAAATGGAACGAAAATTAAACAATAGTAGAAGCATTAGATTGGAGTTGGAAGTGTAGTACGAACACACTGACCAAGACTTTTCCTTTTGAAGAGTTATAAGGTCATTGTTCGATTAGTTAGGTAATACTTGTAGACTTCTTTTATGCTACAGGTAAAACCATCGGAGTAGATGAAATCTTTTGATTGTGTTTATAGTCAAATTGCACTATATTCCATTAGGGTGCTATACAAGCAATTTGTGCAAAACTACTTCCGATTTAAAATAAAAATTATTGAAAAGAAAGCCTTCGTGTCCGACCCTACTTCGTCTTGAATCGAACCTATATCTTTTCTGTTCTCACTCTTACTCCTCCTCTATCTATCTGTCCCAAAGTACCAAATCCTGGTTGCAAAACATAAGTACTTAGTACTCTTGAAGTTGAAAGTGAAGGAGGTAGATAACCTATAAAAGATTGGTGTAAAAAGTAAGGAGTGAAGATAAATTGGTGGATCTACGTTGATTATTAGAAATGATTAATGGTGTTAGACCTGGAAGGATCAATTAGTGACTTTTATTAGAAGGAATTGACTAGAATAAATTGTAACATCCCTATTTTCTGGGCTTTTTGAAAATTTTGAAAACTTTAAAAATTAACCATTTGGTTTTATTAATTCGCTAAAGCTTAATTTGTAATTTAAAATTTTAAAAGCAGTTTAATTTGACTTAATTAAAACTTGAACTAATTAAAGTTGGTTTAAGTTGAGTTTTGTTGGATTTTAAGTTGGTTTTTCCTTTTGCCTTATGTTAAAAATAATTAATTACAAAAACTAAAAACAATAGTTAAGCTGAAAATATTTTTACTAAGTTCTAAATAATTCAAGGGATTTTTGTAAATTTTCCTAGAATTTTTGGACGGCTTAAGCTATTTTCTAAAAATGCTTTTGCTTTTCTGGTATTTATTAAAATCAGAAATCTTTGGAAAATCCCCCTAAGCCTTTTGGGCCAATTTTCCCTCGACGAATTCTTTATTTTTCCCATGGCGCCCGCCACGCCCAATTCAAGACGCCTGCCGCTTCTTCCCCATCGGACACCATCCGATCGAAATCGGATGGCTCGCAATCCATCGCGCCTTCCCCGTTCTCCCTCCTCTCTCTCGCTGGCCAGTGGGGCCGCCTTGTCAGCCGCACGCCCCGGCGTCATCTTCAACCTTCGGCGCATACCTCATGTCGACCTCGCCATTGTTCCGCTTGACCATGCTCCTCGCCTAGCCCTACCTCGTCCTCAGTGCTCCATGTCGCAGGCCGTCCTTCTTGCCTGTCCCTCCTCCGCGCCTGTCCTCGTGCTCCCGGTCGCTACCTGTCCCGTGCTCCACGCCAAGCGCCTCGCCATGAATCTCGCCGAGCCACGCCAGCCTCGCCTTGACCTAGCCTTACCCGTCTCTGTCGTCGCGCCCTTGCGTCCCGCCTCACTTGCTGCAGTGCGCCCGCTTTTCCCCTCCTCCAAGATAAAGCTCACACCGCCGCTCGCCATTAAGGCCACCGCGACACCACTCCTCCTCCTCCTCCTCCGGACCTCCCCGAGCCCTATTTAAGCGAGCACTGTGGAGCTCGCCCTCTCCTCTCTCTTTCCCCTCTCCTCCCCTTCTCTCCCCGCTCTCTTTCGGCCGCGATTTGAGTTTTCGCCACCGCCGGCCGTGAAGCTCTCCGCCGCCGCCGTCAAGCCCCTCTGGCCGCCGTCGACCTCAACCCCGGCATCGCCAAGCCGAGGCGCACCTGGTGCGCACCTCCTCTTCACCAGAGCCTCACCGGAGCACCGCCGCCTCGTTCAACCGCCACCGCCGCCGCTCTTCGTCCTCGCTGTCGGCCACCGCTTCGTGCCGCGTCGCCAAGTCCGTGAGCACCAGCTTCGCCGTGACTTCCTCTAGCCGCTGGTAGCCTCATGCCGGCACATTACGCCATGGATTCGCCGCATGAGCCATTAGGCCGAGTCTTGCGCCGCCGCTCGGTCTTGAGGTGGCGCTGCCACCGTGGTGCCACGTCGGCCCTCCGTTGATGTGTCGGCCCAGTCAGCAGCCCACGTGGCATTTCTCTGATTTTCCTGTTGAAAATTAATTCGGGAAAATCAGGAAATCCCTAAATTCATCATTTTATGTGTTTTTCCAACTTCCTTTGGCCATAACTTCCTCATTCGAACTCCGATTCGAGTGATTAAAATTTCTAAATTCATTATCTTCCTATTAGTATTTATTTGGTATTTAATTGGATTTTATTTGGAGTTGTTTTATTTATTTAGCTTTGTTCGCTCGTATAGATTCCGGCGTTTCGGAAGACTTCGCAGACCTGACGACCGAAGCACCTCTACTCTTCAACGAAGGCAAGTCGTAGACCTTTGATCATATTGAACCCATCTTTATAAAAGTATATTGTTTGATATAAACATGCATTGCTAATTTTATAATAAATGGTTTCGGGATTAGTTAATTACCTAATTGCCATATACCGCCTTGATAAATTGTGAATAACATGTATCCTTGAATGACATAATCCTTGGACACCCTAGGATGGTTAATTATTAGTTGGACATTATTGAAATACCAACATGGGTATCGTGTTATGCTTAGCCAATGCTTTAGTTATGCGATAGACTCTCGAGCACATACTCAAAGAATGATTGAACTTGACTAAAGGAATTATGGAACTGTGGCGGAGCCACTTTTGATAAAAGATGTTGTGCTATGACTAGGGTGGTCATTTGGCCGGGTTGAACGAAAATGATTTATGCTTGGACGAGTGGGTGGTGGTAAAAGGTGGGTGCCGTAATGCACACTTGGAATGTGGAAACGTCTCGTCTGAGCAACCAACTAAGGACTTAACCTTGAACCATTGATCTGGGCCTTAACCGTACAACCACATGTCTAGACTGGGATAGACCTGGCTGACTAATTAGCAATGTCTTGGTTCGGTTCTGTTTTGGTTGGGAGCAGCGCAAGAGGGGCCGATAGAAGCAAAACCTTAGCGAAGAGGCGAGTCAAAACAGAACTTTGTAAAAGCCTTGTCACGTGCTCTAGACTGCTTACCTAAGGTAGTGAACGGTGGCATAGATATATGCCGAACAAACTAGAGAATTCGTGTTTTGTGGGTCAAGCTGTACAACCTCTGCAGAGTGTAAAACTATTCGAATAGCCGTGCCCCCCGGTTATGGACATGCCTAGTGATTTCACGCAAGGGGTTGAACTTTTATCGAAAATGTTGGAATGGGTTGGTCGAATCTTATAGATGGTTGATGGTTGGGAAGTGAACAGGGTGTTCACTAGTTGTTTCAAAGAAAATTGATTACTTATGTATTAATCTTTTAAATTGTGCTTTGCAATCTACTTCTTGTATTCTTGCCAAATATTGCTTTCTGCAAAATAGCCATAAAGCTATCCTTGTCAAACCTTGCATGAATATTACTTGCATACATTTCTCTGCGACTTGCTGAGTACATTCAAAGTACTCACAGCTTTGTGCCCTTTGGTTAATCAGTCGCTGAAGAAGAACCTAGAAGCAACGAGTTCTATGAAGAAGACTTCTTTGAAGACTATGCGAATTAGGTCGTGTCCTCCACTCGATTGCCTGTGAGCATATTGGGTGACCTCCACCAGATGTTTTGTTCTCCGCTGTAAGTTTACTCTGTTATCTTTAGCCCTGCGTGGCAACCTTTGTAAGACTTGACCATAAGGTCTCTTTTGCTTAATATTATTAATTTGTCTGCTTCATCTATTGTTTGGTTGTGTGGTTATGATTACACCAATGTTGCAACTGTGTGAGCTAGCTACTGATCATGGGACTAGTTCAGAATACACAGAGGGTCCTGAGGTTGCATACTCGGGGTCCCGACATAAATGAATTGATTGAAATTTAGGAAGATATAAGGAGTGATGATGGTTACTCGATTATAACTTTGATACTCCCTCCGTTCTTAAATACATGACGTTTAACCAAACGTGCAGTCAAACTTATCTAACTTTGACTAATAATATATGAAAAACTATTTAGATTGATCATGAGTGAATAGTATCGTTGGATTTGTCATGATAAATATTTTCATAATATAATAATTTTGTAATTTTTTACTAACAAAATCATATAAAAAGTAATGGTCAAAGTTATATAAGTTTGACTGCACGCTTGGTCAAACGTCATGTATTTAAAAACAGAGGGAGTATATCATTGGTGGATGTTTACAGTGAGACATGAATTTCCAAACTAGTGCCAAGAAAAAAAAAGGCGCTTCTTTTTCTTTCATGTGATGCTAATGCTAGAGGATTGATAGATTCCCATAGAGAATAAAAACACAAACTTCGCTTATGAGACGATGTGAGGAGTCCAAATGTTAATGATGAGAACTTGGTTTGCATTTCACACCTGAGGGAGGTGGTGAATCTGGAGCTCGGGCTCCCACTTCCTCTTAAAAGTGCGACGGTGACGGGGATGCTCCACTGGCCATCTCCCGTGCAGCTTGCAGCTTGTAGAGGCAAAGGGGACCCCAAGCTCAGGCGGTTAGTTGGTAGTTACAGGGCAAGGCATTGAGATCTTGTCTCGAATCGATTCGATGTTACCTACATACGGAACAAGACCGACGGCATGGCTAGCAACGGTGGCGTCTGACAGCGGCGAGGAAACAGGCGGCAGATTTAAGCGGCGTGGTTAGAGACAGACGGATCTAGCGGTACATCTTTGGGAGGCTAGATCCACAATACCGACGATGGGGATGGCCGGTTGCAATGGTGGCACGGTGGGAGACGGTCAGATCTGGTGACTGCACGGCGGGGTACAGCTGGATCCAGTGTCTTCATGGTTTTTGGCCGCATGTTCTGGAGTGTCGTTTTCAACCTCAGGCCATGCCGCCTGTGTGAATCATTTTGACCTTTTTTTCAATTTTGTTCTTCTGTTTTTTTGTTCTTGTATTCTTGAATTTTTTGTTCTTGTGTTGTGGCTCAGCCTAGCTAGGAGAGATGATCAACTGTGTAATTTCCTGTGCAATTTGTGACGAGCAAGTGCAGATAAATCCATTGGGCTGCAGCAATTTTCTTCATGTAATTTTTTCAGTATTTCCATTGTTGATGATTGAATCAAAATGTTATTGTTGTTGCTTGAATCAAAATGAAGGGATAAAAACAAGGCTAGCTACATGATCTTCTTTTGATTTTTCTTATTGTAGTTCAAACATGTACATAGAGAAATCTAGGGACAAATAATGTCTTGTGATTTGGTCGAAAAAAATTGTGGAAAAACAGGTTCCAATGGTGATCATAGAGTCAGTGCCATTGTATAAATAATCCAAGAAAACACGAAGGAGGGGCACAAAATTTCAAAAAGGAAAAGTCTTTGGTGCATTTGGAGTTTTGGGTGAGACATTTGGAGGGAGGATGATGTAGGAGGGGGTGATTGCAAAGGTTGGGGTTGATCTCGCTAGTATATTTCAAATCCAATGGTCCATCTTCCGGTTTCCAAGTTCCTACTCAAGATGTGGTTTCCATGTAATACTTCCCCACTAGTACTCTCTCTCTCTCTCTCTCTCTCTCTCCACAGAGAAACCTAGTCTAGTTTTGAGCCGTCCGATTTATACATGTCCTGTATTGGTGGTGATCAGGGTTTTTAATATCGGCCGAAAACCAGTTCTACCGCCGGGGGGGGGTCTGGTAGAATCTCAAACCGGTGCCGAAATTTCTGGTTTGGTTGAATTTTGTCAAAAAAAAACTCGAATTTGCTTGAATTTTGTTCGAAATTGATTTTTAAAAATTTAAAATCTGAAAAATTCAAAAAATGTTTTTGAAAAATTCGGCCGAAATCGGCCGATTATTGGTCATCTCGGCCTTACTGACCACCACCGGTAAAAAATTTCAATCGATAAAAAAACCCTGGTGGTGATCCGGCTAGCCTACGAACCGGTTTCTCTACTTCTCTAGTGGTTCTGGTTCTGTCAGTTGTAAGTCAAGGTTAATTAGTCCAATACTCCAATGATCCAATCTGAATCTAAGTTGCCTTCCCAAAAAAACTACAATCCAAACCCAAATTCATAAAACTTGCTACTACCTTGTATGCTCTATTTGGAACAAAGGTCTTCTTATCTCCTATGAAATTTCTGTGAATCCAATCCAAATTCAAAAAATGTTACCTTTCATCAGATATTTGAATGATCCTTGACAAACACATTGAGGCAAGCATGGTTAACAATCCCGGTGTTGGTTTGAATCAAATGGTCCTTGACAAACTGCCAGCTAATGGCCAACAGTTTCCTCTCTCTGTTAGTGGGAGACTCTAATCAAGTAGTACTTCCAATCCACAATCAACCATCCAACATCTCATTCCCAAGTAAAATCTTCTTTGAGTTAGCCTGACTGATATCTTTACTTCAGTCTGCAAGTTCATCAAGGTTGTCGAACAGACCATAATCAGCGCCAAAACCACAAGTGATTCAAAAGGTTGTCAGGGAATGTGTCAAATTCAATCATTTGGATTCAATTAATATCTTATTTCATGCTGGCATATATTTAGTATTACAGAACAAGCTCAAGTTTGTGGAGCTGACTTTATAGGAAGAAAATATTACAGCAATACACTTATGAAAAGAAGGGGTGGATATGTCCTACATCAAGTAATTGACTGAGTTGTCATGACTCATACAACACTAGTATCTGACAATTTTCTCAGAAAGAACAACATAATGCAACACAAGAATCTGACTATTTGCTCAGAAATAATTTCTCTTGATCCTTCGAATGAAACGGGCACAACTGCTGGAACACACTACAAACTCCAGGACGTAGGCAAACTGTTGAAAACATTATTGCAGTGGCTGCACAGCCTGACTCCTAGTTTGGTATCACTTGCCCAGCAACCGGCGTCCCCTTTGATTCGCCCCTTTGACTCTGAAGTTCAGCTCATCAACGTCATCGCCAAAAGTATCCAGTGATTTATTTTGCCTGCAGCAAGGCAACGGTCTCCATCAAATTGTATAAACAGCGAGAGTACAGGAGAAATGTGGCATTTTCTACTATACCCTTCTGGACAAATATTTAAAACAGGTATTACCTTTCGATTTCTGTACCCATATCCAGTACCATATCCTTCAGCTGTCCCAACATGTTACTCAAGTCTGAAAGTGTATCATCCTGCTTTGCTTTCTCATCCTAATAGAAGAAAGTGGTGTTAACTTTCAGAAGATATTATTCCATTATGTAGTTCATAGTTAGCTGAGAAGACACACCTGAACTTTCTCCATTGCAGTTGCAGGCGAATGATGTACAGGATTTGGAGATTGTTGATGTGTTGAGGCAATTCCTAGCCTCTGACTCTGTTCCATGTCGTTTGCTGTACTTGTGAAAGGATTATCTGCCATAACTCAAAAGGATCAGTTAAGCAAAATTAAAGAGTCTCCCAAATTATTCAGAATCTGCACCACCATACTTTGTGAAATTGGTCCTTTTATTTGTTGGTTTCTCTTTGGCCTCCATATATTGGAAAATAGCCCCCCTAGACTTCCCAAAAGCTTCTCACTCTGAAGAGACCATAAATTTGGCATATTTTTTCAATTAAGGTTCAGAACAAGATCAAAACACTATAACCTGAGAAATAAGAAACAGCAACATAAATCTATATATTTGTAGAGTTCACTCAAAAAGTTAAAATGAAACCAATTACCCTGAATCAGCAAGACAAACATTATTATCTGCACAAGGAAGACTATCTACAATAATAGCACTCAATAAATGGCTAATTGTGCAAAAAGCTTAAGGCTTAATATGCCAAAGATTAGTTCCACTCATGTTTATAAAATCATCCACAATTTAGCCCACAATTGGTAATACACACCGCACAGAAACAAAAACTGGAAGAGAACTCAGTTAGTGCCTTAGTGGAATAAAGATATAACTATACAAAGTTTGGCATAACTTCTCTTTCAAGAGGTGCATGGAATATAAGTCCTTATACAAAGGGATTATAAAGCTATGCATCTCTAATGTTTGGATGAGGTGATGACTGAAATTTAGGAGTAACATATCTCAAAATTCTATATAAGTTAACCCCATTTTTCTGAGCAATACTTGTGACTTGTGAGAAGAAACTAAAGTATACTTGGGTTACCCAAAATATTAAGAGCAGAACTTACCACACTAAGGTCCTGCTCGATGTCAGCCGCTACTTGATGAGTCCGGGTGATCTGTTCACCTTGACGATGCAAAGTCAGCAGGGTTTGTGTAGCATCTTCCGTGATAGCTTCAGCGGCCCTGACACAATCATTTACTTTGCATGAAGTTTCTTCTGCTTTATGTACAGCATAGTCTTCCAACTCTTGCACAGATTGATTGTTGCGTTGCACTGGGACAGATTGTGCCCTTGACGGTCTTGAGGGCACTTCAGAATCAGAGTCTGAGTCAAAGGGGTTTGTCCTGTGGACAGGAGTGCCTAATGAGTTTTGCTTCTTATCCATTGATATTGGCATCTCACTTTATTCACTTCACGTACTGGAGCAATGAGCAGAGATCTGGTATGAGAAGGAAAGGAAAAGGAAATTATCAACAAGCATTACAGCTGTGAGGTGGTAATGTATAGTATTCTTGACAAGAAAGTTATTTGGTTATAAATATTCTGAATAGAAATAACAAATGAAGGCTAACTCGCTAAGCCCACCATTGAAAAGCACATAGAGTGTAATTAAAAAACCACAGTGAAGTGGAAAGATAGCATCATGTTCTATATGAGCTTATCGAACAGCACACGAGATGTGCACCGCGACATAATTGCCAAGAATTTTATGCTCACACGAGCAATCATTTTGTCAAGTAAACTAGGGACACTGACTTCTTGGGCTACTTACTATGAAACTTTTGTGAAGAAATTTCAGAAAGCAGGAACAACAAACTACGACTAGAAGACTGATAAAG
The DNA here is from genome assembly GCA_036346405.1 of Phyllostachys edulis. Taxonomy (NCBI): domain Eukaryota; kingdom Viridiplantae; phylum Streptophyta; class Magnoliopsida; order Poales; family Poaceae; genus Phyllostachys; species Phyllostachys edulis. Next base: position 102,337,168 of record CM070550.1, read on the forward strand.
TAATCATAAACGAAATTGGCTGCGTCATGATTGTGAGCTTGAAAAACAACAAGCAGTACTCCTTCCCAGTACCAAAAGTCCAGCTGTCCTTGAATGACAACACAAGCAACGGGCCAGTACAGATCAACTGCCAATCTGTGGGGAAGGGCATGGCAACCTTAGAAGTACAGACGTGCTATCTCCTAACAAAACATCGAAAGAAATGCTCGGTAACATATCTTTCTTGGCTTTCTTGCTTTGTCGGTTATGTAATTAGACACGAGTGGCTAAACATTTCAAGAAAATTTCACCTGGGAATCTAACCTACCAAGTTTCTGATCTAATCGAAGCCCGCATCTTGTCAAATTAAAAAGAATATCTAAGCCCGCACCACACCCACCCACACAAGAACTTTGCACACACAAAGCAGGCATCTACTCTACAGAGAGGCATACAATACAATACAAGAACTGGACGGGATCGGAATCATATCTCTCTCAGGAACATCTTAACTTCTGCCCGGAAATTGGATAGGGGAAAAGTGAGGCGCATCGACCAATACATCAATTAAATCATCCTACCAAGAACGGGAGAACACCTACTAGTTCGGATGGATCCACCAAGATTTTAAGGCCTCCCTCCAATTAGGGACGGGGAAAGGGCAGGCTACTCACCGAGTAAGCGCTGGGGGAGGAAGATTCGCCGCTCGCCTTCGCCTCCGGTGGTTGTAGTAGGAACCGAGCCGCCGCTCCCCTTATGCGACGGAGAAGGGAGGAAGGAGCGGACGCGTTGCAGAGGTGGGAGGCGAGGCGGCGCGAGGGCGAGGGAGGCGAGGGGAATATGACCGTTGGGTTGGGGACTTGGGCTTGGGTGGCTTGGTTTGATGTGTCCTAACGTCTGATTTATCCTCTCTGCATATATCTACCTCATGTTAACTCTTAAAAAAAACTCATGTTATCTGCCTACCTCGGCGGCGTTTATTTATTGCAGGTATTTTCCCCTGTGAGTAGGCTGCGTTTTTTCTTAGCAAAATGATGAGACTTGGGTACAACGGCGGATTCAACGGCCTCTAACCTGGACAGTTGTCTTGGCTAGGGATGGCAATTATGCTCAATTATTCGCGTGTTCGTGGATAAATACCCTAATAGAGCCGGGTATAGGGGCTTTTCTTTGCTCATGGGTATGGAAATGGGGGCAATTCTCTGCCCATCGGGTAAACGGGCGCGGGCATGGGTAAGCTCCACTGCACCGCCCTTGGTTTACCTGTCAACCCACATCGACAGTGGGCCCAAAAACCCTAGCTCACAATGCCTTATACCCATTCACCGCCAGCCGCCACCCTCCATTGTTCATGATCGTCCTCTCCCCTCCGCTTCCTCGCACCGCTCCCAAATCCGGCTCCTCTGGTGCCCTCTCTCCCGCGCCTCCCGTCGCCCATCTCCTCCCGGCCGCCGTGTCCTCCTCGGTCCGCCTCCTCCCGGCCGTCGCCTCCTCCCGGTCCACGCCCCTCTCGTCGCCGCGCCCTCCTCCCGTCGCCACCATCCTCCTCCCAAGCCATCCAGCGTCCTCCTCCCGTGCCCGCCACTCCAGTCGCCGCCCTCTCGTCGCCGCCTCCCGTCGCCGCCCTCCTCCCGTGCCTGCCTCCTCCCGGCCGTCGCCCTTCTCCCGTCCACCGCCTCCCGTTCGCCGCCCTCCTCCCGTCGCCACAGCGTCCTCCTCCAGTCACCGCCTCTCCCGTCGCCGCCTCCTCCTCCGGTTGTAGGTGGCTTTGAAGAACTCTCTTTACTCCTTATAGATACGATGCAACAATGTATTAATCATGACCTACTTGTTTGTGGCGGTGGTGTAAGACCATTTGGTGTGTCATTGTTGATTCTTGGGTATGATGACAACGGCCCGCAGATTGTATCGGTATCTTAAAGAGTGCATGATAGAGATCTTGTTATTTTCCTTGCCATTGTTTCGCACTCAATTAACATGGTGATCCGTATCTCAATAACAACGTGCCGAATGCGTTTCATTGTTGGCACCAATTATCTAGTTGTAATAGATACAACTATTATTTGTATGAAGCTTTTGGACTAATATTTCACTTTTCATACCATATTATGGTGTAGTTAATAAAATTCGGATGGCTCATTGTTTTATTATTTCTTAGGTTGACCCTCGGGATCATACTTCTCTGGAAAGCATCGGCTATGGGGAAAAACGAGTCCAATACAAAGACGTTTCTTGAGAAGAGGTACATAGAGGATTCATCTAGCTTACCACTAATATTGTACTAGATATTGTTACGATTTACTAGTGGTAATATTTTTCTTCCATCGATCCTAAATAAATTGCATATGTATTTTTTTTTCGTATATCTCCTATTATTAATATAAGCAAAGACCTATGTTGTAAAGGTTCATCTTTTTCCAATGATATATGGTTTCAACCATGTAGCATTTATTTATAGTTTCATTGCGGATACACGAAGACATGGAGCTTGATGATGCCATCCATCTTGCAATTTTGACTCGAAAGAAGGGTATCACATCACGCTTGTTGCTTTACTACTTGCAAAACATCCTTCTTGAGTTCTTGACTTATTCGGACTTGCGATATGAAGGACAAATCTCTTCCAACAATATTGAAATTGGAGTTATTCGATTACGACCGTGAATTCAAGTATGTCGCATGCAGACTCAATCAAAATTGTTTTTCTTGCATATTTAATGCCATGTTCCTTTTGCCTCTTCCCATGAGCTAAATCTTCCATCCTTCCTAACTTGTGAACATTGTCATAACAAATTTCATTGGTTAACTAATAACATGTGTTCCTCTTAACTAATTACTATGGCACCTTATAATCTGTTGAGCAATAGTCAAATTTATGATTCTCATGATCATGTAGATGTTAATAAGTCAAGAGATCTTTGCCACCGTTATTAGATTATGTCCAATATGTATGTGCTTGTCTTGAAATGTTATCTTCTGATTGTCATACTAAAGTTTGTTTGATGGCGTAAAATTCCTTGTTGCATTCAAGTGGTTTCTTGACAAAGCTGCTTAAGAGGATCGCTTGCATAGTGCCTGATTACGCCATGGCGATAGGTACCGTGGGCGATGGGTACCCATGGACTGATAGTGCATGTGTTGGCGGTAAATGGGCATGCAGTGGGCGGCAGTACCATGCAGGCGATGGGCATGGGCGAGGTTCTTCGCCCGTCGTCCTTCGCGGGCATACCCGTGGGAGAAAATTGGGGTCGCGGGCATGGGTATGGGCGAGCACTACCTGTACCCGCCGCGCCCGATTGCCATCCCTAGTCTTGGCTTTCGGCGAGTGGCGTGTCTAAGCCTCGAGACAAATGTCTCCTGCCCGGGCAACATGGGCTGCCTCCTCGCTCTACATGGGCCTCCTCGCTTGGCATTTCAGTCTTCGGCACTCAGCAGCCTCTCCAACTCCAGCACCGAGCCACTGAGCCTCAACCTGCCCTCTCGTTTGCTCTTTGTTCCCCAATCCGGCAATCCCCACTTCCCCTTATCCCCTCCCCAACCCCAAGCGACAAGCGCCAAGCGCTAAGTAGCGGCCTACTACACTATTCGTCGGGCCGGAGGCCGAGAGCGAGGCTTTGCGATCTTGTGATGTGAGCTTTGTGGCCTTGCCAGGCGATGGTGGACAGCTCCAGCGAGACGGTGATTCTGGCGGGCAGTGTGGGGAGCCGGAAGCGCACGGGCGGGCGCGGTGACTCTGGCACTGGCGAGACAGCGATTCTAGTCCTTCCGGCTTCGGCTCCGGGACCCAGGCAGCTAGGTGAGCTTTGGGAACTCTTTACTTTATTGATTATTGGATTTTTCTTGCTCCAATCCCACCATGGCGCTCCTCCTTCCTTGGCTCAGGCTCCCCATGACGCTGCTCCTTGGCCGCCTCGGCGCCTCTCACGCCGCCGACTCCCTTCTTGCGTCTGCCCGTCGCTTGCCCACGCCCATGGCGCCACCTCTTGTGCTCACCGCCCGCCCCCCATGGCACCGCCGCCACCGACACCGGCACGGAGGATCGTCTCACCCTCGTGTTTGTGGCTTTGTGCCGCTTGTTGGGTGATTTTCTAGTAGGCTGCACTACTGCAGCAAACATCAGTATATAATTGGGGCTCAATTTGTAGCTAAGTTTGTTGCTTATTGGTTAATTTGGGAAAATTGAATGGAATCAAGTAATCAATTACTACTAGGTTGGCACATGATTATTTTCTGCAGGCTGTAGGCTGTAGGAAATTTGGTAACCTGGTAATATGATTACTACTACTAGGTTGGCACATGATGAGAATTGTTAGAATTTCATAAATGAGGAGGTTTTTGGTTGACTCGAGAAGCTTACCACAACCGCAACCGCAACCGCAAGATCCACAACCAAGTGATGAAGATGAACCAAATATGGCTAATGATGATGAGGAGGATGTGTTTAATCCGGATGAAATTGTGTGTGATCCTGCTCTTAGGAAACAAATAGATGATTACCATTTGGATGTTCAAGACCAAATGAGAAGAGCATACATTTTGAAGGGTCCAACCCAACCAATTGTGAATTTTCCTCGCAAACAATTTGGATGTTTGTGGAGAGCATTTTCAAAAGATTGGTATAAGAAGTATGATTGGATAGAATATAGCGAGTCTCAAGATACGACATATTGTTTCTATTGCTTTCTTTTTAAGAAGCCAGAAAATAATCAACGCTTTGGTTCCGAAGTCTTCACCAGAACTGGGTTTAGTGATTATAAAATCCATTTGACTTCTTCTCTAGAGTGTACAAGATTTCTCGTTAGTCAAGGCATGGCTTTTCGTGGCCACAATGAATCTTCTAGTTCATTGAACAAGGGTAACTTTTGTGAAATGATAGATTGGTACAAAGATAAGAATGAAAAAGTGAGGCATACTTTTGACCGTAGCCCAAAATGATCTTGCAAAATGTTGCGCACAAGAAGTCACCGATGTGATTACGAGAGAGATTGGTGATAGACAATTCTCCATGCTTATCGATGAGTCATGCGATATATCTGTGAAAGAGCAAATGGCGGTAATGTTGAGGTTAGTAGTGGTTCATTATTCCATTTACCTATTATTCCATTGTTGTTCCATACTTCTATTTAACCTTATTGCAATTGTTTTGTTATAGGTATGTGAACAATGAAGGGAAGGTTGTGGAACGATTTATTGCTCTACATCATGTCTATGAGACTACATCGGAGGCACTAAAGGTAGCTCTTGTTAGTATTCTAGATCATTACAAGTTATCCATTCATAGGCTAAGGGGGCAAGGATACGATGGGGCTTCAAATATGAGAGGTGAATTTAATGGCTTGCAAAGAAAAATTCTAAATGAAAACTCTTATGCTTTCTATGTCCATTGCTTTGCCCACCGTTTGCAATTGGTTTTTTTTAAATAATCTATTTTTTATTCCGAAGTACAGAAATAATACCGCTTAATTTTTTTTTACAGAAATAATCGCGTGTCGCCGTGCATTTGGCGATTTTCTCAAGTCGCCCAACCGACGACAATCCCAAGTCGCCTTCCCATTGGGCGACTAGAGCGTGGTGGATTTAGTCGCCAAGCGGATGTGCGACTACGAGATAAATCGCGCATTTGGTGGCGACTTAGTTCAAGTCGCCCAACCAATGGGCGATTGAAGTCTGCTAAACACGAAATTATGTAAATCCAATTGGAATATTTGTGTTAAAATAGATATTATATTTTGTAGGTATTGTATTTAGCAAATCGTATAATATGATGTTATTTTTGTAAAGATAAAAGTGTGGTGACAACGTTGGTTGGTGCATTTCTTATTTTAAGTAGAATATGAAGGGTCGAAATATGTCGGACTCTTAATAACATTTTGTGATAAATGTCAGATATTGTTGTAGTCGTTAAATTTACGTAGAATTTTGTGAGGATGATTGAGATAGTAATGAATGGTGCGTAGATAGGTAAGTGATATTACAATGCGTCAGGAGTCTCTCTGAATGAAGTCGTCTAGCGTATATTTGTATATTGGCGGATAGTCGATGAAGTACTTTATAAAGCTTATATAGAACTGAAGGATTCGATGGCGGTCGCGAATGGTTCTTTTGGGATTTGATGAGAAGAGGCATACTTGCAATATATGCTTGCTTTGCAGAGTTTCATCTTATCGGTCCGAAAAATCGGCGAGGCAGAGTCTTTATCACGTCTTTCTCTGCAGAGTCTTGTCTTTTCGGTCTTAAAAGCTGGGAAGGTGGTCGGGGTAGTCAAGTCGATCTGAAAAGCCTAACCCTATACCTAAACCACGAATCTAGCAAAGTCGCTGTCTCGTTTGGTCTTGTCCTTTGCGCAAAAAGCCCCCGTGGTCTTATCACTCTGAAAGTCGTCTCCTTTGTTCTTATCAACTGCGTAAAAGCTGCCCGTGTTGTCTTGTCCTTTGCAGAAATTCGTCTCCTTTGTTCTTATCATCTGCAAAAAGCGCCCGTGTTACTGCGAGAGTTCCTTCGGACATGCTCGCACGAGTAGCACACGATCGTAGCCACAGCGCCTCTGACCTTCGAGATATGCCTTCCATGCAACCGTGCGCATCACTCGCTCAACTCCCACCGAATGTGCGTGGGAGACCTACTCAAACCCCTTGTATCACGACACTCCACACCTCGGGGTCCAATGAGAAGGTTACGGTGAGCGGTCTAGGACATCTCCGATTCGGGCATTCTCCAGATTCGGGTGTACCAAATCGACTTCTTTGGAAATCACTTAGGTCAACACCGTGACGGACCTTCACGAACCGTACCAACACCGTAATGCACTTTCAATCTTGTGGCCTCGACATGACTACAAATATTACAAATGTTGCAACGGTGATTTCTCAACATACATTCCCCATACACTTGCTAAACAAACAAGTGGCGAGAACAAGAACAAACACCAAGATACCTTCACGCGGAGACCTTGTCTTCGTATGAACAAACTCCTCTCCTCCTCTCTTCTTGTCTCCCTCACTCGAGCTCCTCACTTGTGTACCTCTCCCAACCTCCTCTCCTCCTCAACCAGATCTGCTATGCTTGTCCGCCGAGAGAAATGGTGAAACAAACAATGAGGAGACACAGGTGGCTTTCTATATGACCGTGTAGTCGCTCAACCGTTGGGCGACTTGGCGAAGTGTTGGGCCAGCGGTTGAGCGACACGTGGACTAGTCGTTCAACAGTTGCCGACTTGGCGATGAAATCTTGGCCCAGCGGTTGGCGACACGTGGACTAGTCGTTCAACCGTTGGGCGACTTGGCGATAAATCTTGGCCCAGCGGTTGAGCGACACGTGGACTAGTCGATTAATAAGTAATAGAACAATGCTAGAGGAATGCATAGACAACCATGTCATAGTAGTTACGAAGGAGAATCGTCAACACATAATACAAGTTATAGAACAATGGTATAGACAACCATGTCACAAGTACCTCGAAGACAATACGTAAACACAGATGATGTAAACCCCCATCGCCACCGCGGCACCTCCTCCGCATCGCCATCGCCCCACACCCGGTCGCGCCCGACAATCGCCCCGTTTGGGCTTTGGCGCGGGGTGCCTAAGCCGGGGCCCCGGACAGGAAAGGCGCTCGGAGCCCTGGCCGTCCGTGGTCCCGAAGTCGACTCCACTGTGGGCTGCGTGAACACTTGGGGCCCGCTAAGCCGCTCAACAGATCACGAGCTCGGCAGTCGAGCTCACCGCCCCGGGCCTCCGGGTGCTTCCGCTGTAAAGATCCACGTCGTCGTGCGTCCTCGTCTTGGGGAGAAAACGCGTCGGTAGTAAGCAGTACCTACATGGAAAGTAATGTTAATCTCTACAATATATCGGCGATCGCCAACTTTGAAGAACGACTTTGGTTGGTATGCATAGTGCGGTCATCATACCCACCATCTTGTCCGGACGGGTCGGCGATGAAAACATATCTTGCCTGAGGCTCTCAGTGCGTGTCTCGAGCAGCCGTGGCGGTGGGCTGTGGCGGTGGGGGTGTGTACCGACGCGTGCCCCCGGACCCTCCACCCGGTAGCGCAGCGGCAGGGAGGCAAAAGCGTAGCGCGGCGAACACGTGGGCGTGCCCTCCCGAGCTCGCGACCTATGCACCGCGAGGCCACCTCCGGGACCGACGAGCCCACCTCCTGCACCGACGAGGCCACCTCCTGTACCATCCTGCATGACGTCAGCGCCACGCATCGCCTCGCCGCACTGTAGGCCCGACGAACAAACTGCACTAGCTCGTCGCGCGTGACCTCCGCACCAATGTCGATCCTATCCGGGATCGACCGTTCGTCGGCAGCAACCCGGCGTTGATGTGCTGCGCAGGAGTATGTCAAAGCGTAAAACCTATAATTCGGGTAATAGTGCGAAGACATTTGCAAATCGATTTTCGTACCACGAGGTGCACATTCCGCGCTAAGTCACGAGGGTAGGCGTCGGTCGATCTTGCACGCGAAGCGGGGAGGTCGACGACATGCACCGGCTGGTGCGTGTCTGCGGGCGTACCAATGAAGGTACTCGTCAAATGCGACTGGGGTCGTCTGGGCCGCCCTCCGCACGCGATCCTCATGGGCGTTAAGCCCGCGTGCCACCCACGGCTCCATCTTGCCTGGCCACTGCGTCCTAGTGCCACCCCTCCTACTATGCCTGCGAGGCGAACCATTGCAATTGGAAGTCATCGTTACGGAAATGTCAAAACATATGTTAACTAAATGTGTTGCATGAACTCACGCGTGGGTCGACTCAGGCACCCTCGTCCCAACGGGAACTGGAACAACCTGACGGAGGCCGAACTGGCGCATCACCCTGTGCACTGCGTAGTCCTCAACGAACACGTCGAAGACGAGCTTCCTCTGGGTCGCCAAGATCGCTGGTCGCGCCCGGCCACGGTGAAGATAGCCCGCGAGAGCAGGGCCTCCGTCTCTGATCGGTCTGGCTCCCAGCCGCGTCGTCGTGGTGAGGCGGTCGGTTGCTCCACAAAGTGCTCAGAGAAGCGCAGCGTGACTGCGCGCAGTGCATCTTGTGCTCGCGAGCCAAAACAATGGTTACAAAGGATTACATGTCTGTTGTAGAAAATATATAGGAAATATGTACCCGCTCTCGGCACCAAAGGGACCCTCGATCGGTAGGTCCACCGCGTCCCCATGGTACATGTCCGCGCCAGACGGTCCGGAGTCTATCGGCATGGGCGTCCAGAGAAAGCGCTCGAGCGACCACAATTGCGGCGATGAGGGGCACTGTGAGGATAGATGCGGGCTTCCTCTACAAAGACGCATCGCACATGCCGCGATGCGTCGCGGCAAGTACGGCCGATCCCCAATCGATCTCTAGCTCCTCGCCGTCGGCGATGGCCTCGCGTACCCACGAGGCGGGCGTCGACGAGTCACCGTGGTCAGCTGGTAAACAAGATCACCAAGAGAAGAGCCTGCAGTACGCCTCCGGTCGCGACACACGGTCGACGGTGGTGTGGGACCATCCGCTCGACCTCTGTGAAATGAATAATTAGTAAGCCCGTCATATGGCTAGGCCTCAATGAATCGCTAAACATGGAAAGTAGGTACTATACTTACCCGGCTCGCGAAAGCCACCGCAGGCGCGCCATGCTGTTGTCGCTCGAGAAAGTCGGCATCTGGCGTGACCTCCGCCCAAGAACATACGAAACACGCCTAACAGCGTCGCGCCGATCCACACCGCGTCCGTGAGAATGCAGTGCTCCGCGATAGGCAAGCCAGCGACATCGCGACATCCTGCGAGTCGGAGCCATCTCCCGAAAGGAGGTGGAAGGTGTGCGTCTCGGGCATAGCGGTCCACCAGGCGGTCGGAGCGACGGTCGAATGGGAATCGTCGTGACCGCTCGGACCGACTGAACCTCCCCATCGTCGTCGACGGACATCCGTCCTCTTCGGTGGCCTCTACCATCCGTCGCGAGTGGTAGAAGGCGGAACAGCTCGACCTACAAAGCACGAAGAAGTAAGTACATAGTGGACATCGATACAAAAAAGTGACAAATTTGCGGACAAACCTCTCTACCCAGCGTGGGTCTAGTCTCCAAGCCCGTCGGGGTGTCGCGTCTGAACCACCCCCAACTCGGCGCGTCGTCCCGCCAACCGGATCGGCACACGACGGCTCATGGCGGTCTTGCCGTCGACCAACCGTCCAAAGAGACTAAAATGCCAATCCGAATCACTAGGGTCTTGAGCCATACCTGCAAATTAAGAAATTAAAAGCATTCATATTACTTACACATTTAAATTATACTCCAATGGCATTACACTTTGCCCCAACACAATGACATTATTTTTCCTATGAAAGGATATATTACGTTAACGCCTATACCGACTGCTATGGATTGCGAAATATTTAATACATCATCGTTACTATGCATATTTATAATGGGTGAAGCTTTCGGGGAAAAACAAAATTTGACATGTTTGATAATCCAACATGTTTGGAACCATGTATCGTGTATTTAACATTCTATAAACTAGCATTTGCGAATGCACGCGTTATCGACATGTTTATCATTATATAAACAAGCATTTAGAAAAGTAACATATACACAATTAGCGCAGCAAGCACAATAGTACACTATGTCACTATACATAAAATTGCTAACATGCCATCTCTATATAATTGCTAACACTATGTCACTATACATAAAATTGGTAACACTATATGTCATCTCTAAATAATTGCTAACACTATGTCACTATACATAAAATTGCTAACACTATATGCCATCTCTATATAATTGCTAACACTATGTCACTATACCTAAAATTGCTAACACTATATGCCATCTCTAAATAATTGCTAACACTATGTCACTATACATAAAATTGCTAACACTATATGCCATCTCTATATAATTGCTAACACTATGTCACTATACATAAAATTGCTAACACTATATGCCATCTCTAAATAATTGCTAACACTATGTCACTATACATAAAATTACTAACACTATATGCCATCTCTAAATAATTGCTAACACTATGTCACTATACATAAAATTGCTAACACTATTTGCTAACCTACCATGGTTTCAAATATAAACTTATACAAATTAATACTATAAACTTACTGTCTTAATAAATCGTCTTGAAACGAATAACTCTTTTTTCCTCCTCTTCTTCTTCCCCCCCTATTTTTCTTTCTCTCTTTCTCCTCTTTTCCTCTCGTCTCGGTTGGCTCTGGCGTCTCGCGTTCGAATGGCGACGGTTCGGCACACGTAGTTTATAGTCGCCCAAGTCGCCTAACCGTTAGGCGACTTGGGTCTGACTCACAACAAGTCGCCATACGGTTGGGCGACTTGGTGCAACTCACACCAAGTCGCCAATCCACAAAGCGACAACGCCTCGGAACTTTAAATCGCTATACTATTGGGCGACTTGAGTGATTGTCGCCCGGCGGTTGGGCGACTTGACAAAATCGCCCAACCGTACGGCGACATGCGATTATTTCTGTAAAAAAAAATTAAGCGGTATTATTTCTGTACTTCGGAATAAAAATTAGATTATTTAAAAAAAAATTCGTTATTGCTCATCCATTCATGATTTCTTTGAGTATGTCACGTTGATTGTGACTACAACAAGTGCATCTTGCAAAAGGAGGGATACATTGACGGAAGAACATCATCAAAATATTTTGGATATGCTTGAGAGAGGTGAGATATTTAGTGGAAGAGGCTTGAATCAACAAACAAGTCTCGCTAGACCCGAGGATACTAGATGGGGTTCACATCATACAACTTTGCTTCGTTTGGATCAAATGTGGAGGTCGGTGTTACATGTGCTTAGTGCGGTAGATGAGGATTGGCGTGGACCGTCTCAAGCGGCGGGTTTGATAGAAAAAATGGAGAGTTTCAAATTTGCTTTCATTTTGAAGCTAATGTTAAAGTTGTTTGCCATCACAAATGAGCTCTCCAAGTCTTGCAAAATAAGGATCTAAATATTGTTCATGCTATGGAATTAGTTCATGATGTCAAAGCTCGGTTGACCTCCATGAGAGAAAGTGGTTGGGAGGACTTGTTTGATGAGGTCCAACAATTTTGTGTTGTTAAAGGTATTCCGGTGCCAAATATGGATGAACAAATACCAGTTAGGGGTCGTTCAAGGCGTGATGGGAAGACTTACACTAATCTTCATTATTACTGAGTTGAGATTTTCTATATTGCCTTTGACAAGATATGTACTGAGATGAATTATCACTTTAGTGAAGCATCTACAGAGATATTAGTGTGCTTCTTATGTCTTGATCCAAAGAATTCTTTCTCTAAGTTTGATATTGACAAGCTTGCTCGCCTAACTACAATTTATCATGCGGATTTCTCTAGTGGTGATCGTACAATTATAAGTTACCAACTTGAGACTTACATTCATCATATGAGAAGGCATGTTTCCTTTTCTACTTGTAAAAATCTTGAAAGTTTGGCTACAAAGATGGTTGAAACTGAGAAATATTTGGTTTTTCTATTGGTCTACAAACTCATTGAGTTGGCTTTGTTATTGCCGGTGTCAACGGCATCGGTTAAAAGGGTTTTTTCGGCAATGAAGATTATTAAGTCTAAATTGCGCAACAAATCAACAATTATTGGTTCAATGACTTGATGATATGCTTCACCAAGCGGGACATATTTAAACAACTTGATGATGATGATGTTATTGCCCGACGGTTTCGAGCCATGAAGAAAAGGAAATGATATTTGCCTCGTAGGCTTAGGCCTAATTAGCACATTATCGGTATGTTTCATTCTCTCCGATGTGAATATATTTTCAAGTCAAAGTTATATGATTTACTAATTCTTTTTTTTTAATCTTGGAGAGTCCCTTACTCTCTTTTGGTTGTGTGATTGGATATTTGGACTTTTGTTGTTGACTTGTCACAACTTTGGTAGTGTCTAGTGAGTTGTTTTTTATCGTATCTCATTCTTATTTTCATCTATGAATCTTTACATGTGTGATGTATCGTATCCGTTCTTTTACTTTAAAACTATTGTGGATTTGCATGATGTATAATTGTGTATCCGAATATCCGATGCTTGCGGTTCTTAATAAACCATAATTAGATACTTAGTTTGCGGCTTGTCCAGGCTTTGAAAAATTCCTAGCTCCGCCGCTGCTCGGGTATTCCGTGGAAAAAAATTCCCTAGTTGTCTAATTGGCAGGAAAAAGACATGCAATTCATGCCACTGGTAATGGACTTCGACACCTTGCATGCCACTGCCGCCTGCAGAATGTCAAGATACCAAAACCAACAAATCCATACTCTGTCTGCGATAGGCCATAATTTACATGATAAGGTCCGGCTTAAGTTGAATACACCCGTTCCATCAAGGCGTCCACTGCTACATGCAGCAGGTCAACAAGCCCAGATCATCTCTGTGGCCATGCTGAGCCACTCCACACTGAAAAATTGCTGGTGGTCATCAACATGCAGTCACCTTGGGAAATAATTGAAGTTACTTAGGTTTCAGATCAGCCTTTTAAGTTCATTTCTTCAACTCAAGTGTTATATGTTGTATGATTCATGTTCTGGTGATTTTATTATAGCTACATATTAAAGGGTTTGGCTTTGTGTACACTATGCTGCGAAATTAGATTTGTAAAACATTTTAGGCCAAGTGTTGAGAGTAGTAGTGGCTTAAAAAAGTTCTAAACCCGTGAAATTCAGATAAAGCAACAAGTATCGGCATCGGCGCATTGCTCTACTTGTATTACTGCTTTCAGTCGTTGATCTGCGACGATGCTGTCAGCAGCAAACATATGGATGGACTCGGCGTCTCGGCAGCAGGGAACACTATTTCGTTTTGGAAAAAAAAAAATTGGAGGGGACCGAAATCACCGAAATTTTGGTTAAAAATTTCGGTGGGTTTTCAAACTGGACGAAATTTGGACTTGAAATTTAACCGGAATTTGGACGAAACTTGACTAAATTTTGTCCAAATTCAAAAATTTCTGATCTTTTTGAACGAATCATAAAAAAAATCAGAGGGGGGGGGAGGAGGGGTGAAATCACCGAAATTTTCAAAAATTCGGTGAAATTGTTTTCCATGCTCGATAGTATGTTGTCAGTTACAATCACAAACTGAAGAGATTCAGATCCATCGGTCGTCGCACGATTCCAACGCGGGACTTGGAACCGTCGCCAGAGCAAGAAGCACATAGACCATCAAGGAAGGCGTCGGAGCAAGGCAGCGGGTAAGGGGAGAGCTTGCACTCGACGTGGAGCTGTGGAGGGAAGGGGATCTGGTAAAGATGAAGAGGAGGTGGATGCCTTGATGGAGCTGGCGGCGGTGGCATGTGGCCATGGCGGTTCGACAGCGACCGACGCGTGGAGGGAGTCGGGTGATTGATGGATCGACTTCTATATATACCCCCCCTAGTTCTTTTTTACTTGAATTTTCTAGAATCTCTACAGATTTGAAGCTATTTAGTTTGACTATATGAAAAAAAATATTATTAAATTAATCGTTAAAAATACTATCATAACATTATAATTCTATGGAAAAAATCTATATAACTACTTGAACTTTGCTCGAAAGTCCGTCCAGCACCCCCAACTTTAAAACTAGATATCTAGCACCATGAACTTTGCAATCCCTATTCATATGACCCACTAACCCGATTTTGCACGTGGTTTTGCCTACGTGGCATCATGAGTGTGTGGTTGAAGAATTTAGGCCCTATTTTAGTGTTTTGGTAATTAACGACAACCGTCAATTGTGAACTAACTTGTTTTGTCAAATGATCGAAATGATTAGTTTCGGATAAAGGTAAAGAGCACTAAATGTACTCAAGTATTGGACATCAACATCGTCTAGCTCAAGAGAAATGTATCTAGTCAAATAGGATTTTTTTCATAGTTTTACCGGTCTAGGAGTACGAAGGATAAAAGACTGGATTGCTAGTGTAGGTAGTCGTACTATGAAGAGAGATCAATAGCTAGTAGCTTGATAGCAATGTGTGCCACAATACTCAAACTCACTTGGTTTAATTTTGGAGTTCTTAGTGATCTCTCGGCCACAAAGTTCTTTGTTCTTTATTTCTTGGACGGACTGACCACAGTAGGAGGACCGGACTGACTGAACCTCCGGCTCATCTTTGCGGTCAGCTTTTTCCAGAGAAGCTCTTTTTTCGCAATACTGCTAGCCGGACTGACCACAAGTATAAGCCCGAATTGACTGGACCCCCGGTCTAAGTAGGGTGGTCAGATTTTTCCAGAAAGACTCTTTTTGGCTTCAACTCTTCTCTATTACATTATCCTAATCGCGGTTGGGCCGGGTAGCCGGACCTCCGGTCATTGTCTGATCGGCTTTTTCTAAAGAAAGGTGTTTTTTCGTTTTGCTACTTAATTTTTCACGCCGGACTAACCAGTGATTGACTGGCGCGGTCAGCTTTTTCCAGTAGCAAGTCTTTTCCGTTTTGGGAAGCTTTTGAACCCGGTTTGACCGGACCATATGTGGACGGACTGACCGAACCTGACATACCAGTTATATTTTGTTGTAATGATTACTGCAGAGTTTACCATTATACTGTAGTCCGGTATGACTGGTCTTGTGCCTGCGGTTTGAACAACCGTGCCATTTTTGCACAGCCTCGTGTGCCAACGGCTTGTGGAGTGAGCTGAAGCTATAAATACATCTCCCCCTGCAGCAAGGGACTCCTTAGAACCTCATTTGAACACTCTTGGGCCATTTGCTTCTTCTTCTACTCTTGAGAGCTAAAGTTCTGTTGGTGATATGCCCTACAGGCAATCATAGAAATGATTGTATCACGTCTATGTTTATGAGTTATAGAATAAATGTTATTATGTTTCTTATATGAATTATCAATTATAAAGATTAACAAGTATGTGACTTGTTGGTGAAGCTCTTTAACTTATGTGATGTCATTCTAAATGTATCTCTGGTCAGATGTCACTGGTCAAAACACTAGTGACTTATGGACCATCATATGTATTGATTGATGACCATATTTCACCGGTCATGGATATAGGGATATCGAATCAATAATGTGAACACATGTTAGAGAACATGGTGTTGAATTG
Source organism: Phyllostachys edulis (assembly GCA_036346405.1). Classification (NCBI taxonomy): domain Eukaryota; kingdom Viridiplantae; phylum Streptophyta; class Magnoliopsida; order Poales; family Poaceae; genus Phyllostachys; species Phyllostachys edulis. The sequence continues at coordinate 102,353,212 of CM070550.1, forward strand.
ACCCACCTTGAGATACTATTGAAATTGTTATGATTTCATGTGTCATCAGTTGGTCTCAACCAATGATGATGTATAATCCTTAGACCTGAGATCAGCATGGTTTCCTACATGTGTAATAGTATACTTAGGGATTGTCAAATGCTACTCCGTAATTGGGTAGTTATAAAGGTAGCTTTCGGGTATGTTATGAAATATGCGGACGGATGTGACTGGTCAGATATGGAATTTGTCACTCCTAACATAATAGGAGAGATATCTATGGGCCCCTCGATGTGGTCGGATAAAGAAAATGCATGGCCATACTACTAGTGGTCGAAGAGTCGACCACATGAAGTTATCCGTCACTTAATCGAGAAGTATTGAACAGTCCATAGATGACATATTATCTCACCTAGAGTTCAACCAGATATCGTGAGGCAAAGGGGGAATACACATTCAGGTCATTCAATTCGACCAAATACGTACTGGTCATATGGAGATACGAGCTGGTCATAGACTGGTCGAATATAATCACTAAATGGTCGTAAACTAGTCGTACAGAGATACGAGTTGGTTGTAGACTGGTCGAACATAATCATTAACTGGTCGTAAACTGATCGTAAGGAGTTACGAACTGGTCGTAACTAAATATGAACTGGTTGTATAGAGATACGAGTTGGTCGTAAGTGATAAGAACCTGGTCGTAGATCATATTGCATTAAGGTTCATCTGATATAGTTTTTTTTGTATTCGGGAATCATTATGTCTTGCTAGGAACTGCTAATGACTCATGGTCGGAAAAGAGTTTCCTAGTCACAACCAATTATGCATAAACCTACAGGGTTACACACTTAACGGGTTAGAACAAACGAGTTTAGATAGGATCCGTCATGGGTACTTTATAAGGAGATGCATGATGCTATTGGGATAGAAAACGTGAGTTCTCCACCGAAATCCTAGCCGCCATCTTCTCAAAGACCCTACTGTGCGCATTGGTGCTAACACAACGGCGTACGATGTTCCATCCATGGTCATGTGGATACCGTAGAGGTGCTGCTGCGATTGCTGCTGTGCTGAACGAGGATGATCCACGATCTTCATAAGGAACACGATTGGTTGTTAGAAGAGAGGATCGGCATCGAGGACGTTGGATGATCGACTACGACCACTACATCGACGCGCTCAACGTTGGATCAGACTGCTCCAACTCTTCTTTTGCTGCATTACGCGTCTAGTGGTAACGATATATGATCTCTTGCTTGCATGACTTCCTGGTTTACGTGGTAGAATTTTTAAATTTTCATCTAGTGTAAACTACCCGTATCCCTTCAAGTTCCATCTTGCAATGGTTGTAGAAGTTTCTCCAAGTGCTTTGAGTTGAGTTTGATTCTTATGGCACTTTAGCATCTTCAAGCGAAGCATTGTTGATTTATTACTCTTGGAGGTTGTCGCCTCCTAGACAGCTTAAAGAAGGTGATTCGGTGATCTTTTCAAGAAGCTTGTGAGAAGACCCGGGTGATTGTGAAGGTTGGAGCTCACCTTTCCGGAGTAAAGAAGAGCTACCTCTAGTGATCGAGGTGTGTGCTCATGTGGAGCTGGCTTGATTCGTTCAAGCTTTCTCAATGTGGATTAGTAGAGACCGGCAAGTCTCCGAGACCACGGGAAAACATCGTTTTCTCCATATTATGGTTTATATCTTTTACTCTTCTCTTAGTGCATTTAATTACATAGCTATTTTATATCTTGATTAGGTTATTTAGCTTTGTCTAGAGTAAGTAATGCACTTAGAAAGACTTAGATTATTTAGGCCTTGAATTGTGAAATTTACTTTCATTCTTTACTTGCTAAAAATCTGTTTTTAGCCTAAAGTTTTAAAAACCGCCTATTCACCCCCCTCTAGTCAGCTATCCTTGATCCTACAGTGGTATTTGTCATGTAGGATGACAACATGACAAGTGTGGTGAATAACACGTGGGGCCCACCTCCCTGCCTCTCCGCATCTCTCTGCTCCAAGCCGCACCCACGCATCGCCGTGCTCCACGCGGGGCTAGTGTTGTCGTGCCCTTCCCGCACCGGTTGTGCTGTTCCAGCCAAGCCCTAGGATACATGGCCTCACATGTCAGTCCTCCCACAGTTGGTTAGCTTGTCATCCTAAGTGACAAAACATGCCACTCATCATGCCACACAGGCAAAACCACCCTGTGAAACTGGGTTAGAGGATTATATGAACATGATTGCAAAGTTTAGGGTGTTAGATATCCGATTTTCACTACTACAAAAAGGCTAATACTGGACGCCTCATCACAGACGGTTGACCAAAACCGTCAGATATATCTAATCCTGAGCGGTTTTAGTTTAGAGACCGTCTGTTTACTATCTACGCTAAAACCGCTGCATGAAGAGGTAATATCACGAGCGGTTCATAGCTAAAACCGTCTGTGACTTATCACAAACGGTTATTATTAATAACCGCTCAGTGATAATTCTACATATCACGAGCGGTTCTTAACAATAACCGTCTATGATATTACTATATATCACAGATGGTTTTTATTATAACCGCATGTGATAATATCGCTCTGACTCGGTTGAAGCCCGATGAGTTTCTTAAATCGGCGCGTCTCAATTAAATCGCATCAATGCCGCTTCGGCTCCCGATCGTCTCTTCGTCTCACGCTTCAAATTTATCAAAGATGGTTTAGTGGAACAAATTATATATATATATAGTTAAAGCAAATTTTTAGCAGTATTTAAATGAAAAAATTGACATATAAACATGTAATTTCTTCATATCATGTAAGTGTATATACAAAATAAATATACTTAAGAAAAAACCATTTCACAGACGGTTCCATAATGGAACCGTCTGTGATATGGGACATATCATGGGCGGTTCCATTGTGGAACCGTCTGTGATATGGGACATATCATGGACAGTTCTATTGTGGAACCGTCTGTGATAAGTCTCTTTATTAGTAGGAGCCCGGCCGCTAGGGTTTGCGCTCTAACTCGTCACTCCCCAGCGCCGCCCTTACTCTCGTCCATTCCCCTCCCCACCCGAGTGACCCCGTCGCCGACGCCGCCATGCATTCTTCCGTGTGCCGATGGTTTGTGACACCACGGTTCCTTTGCACAAGACACTCGTACGATAAGAGTGTCTTTTGCAGTGTCACCGTTGTGCCACAACTACGGTGACGCCGCGTGCCTTCCCCTCTTCCTCCTCCCCCCGGCGTACGCAACCCCCGGCTACCCCTCCACCGGCGATGTCGAGGTAAGACAAATCTATCACCTATTAGTTTATGCTATTGGTATTCATGTGAACCGAGCTCCTCCTCCCTCGCATCCAGCTCTCGCACCTCCAGATCAAGCTCCCTCCTCCCTGTGCAGCTGGATCAAACTCCCGATCACCCCTCGCCGCTTGCCACTGCCCCTGCTCCTCCTCCTCTGGCTGCAGCTCGGCTCCTCCTCCTCTCTCTTGCCAGGCTCGTTCGCTACTCGGACCTCCCTCGCGCCTCCAACCTCTCCGACTCTCCCACTAACGCGTAAGTCCCTTCTTGTTTTCTTGATGTTGTCTGCGTTGTTGGTTGATCTTGATGGTGATGGCCATTGGCGAGCCTAGATGCTAAATGTGTAATACATACATACATGAAGATAAGTGCATCATTGCAGAGAAGTGTAAATGTGTAATACATACATGTAGAGAAGTATAGAGAAATCATAAATATAAATGAATGCAATGATCATGCAGATGCTTGTTGGCTAGTGGCACCTTGCTAGTCGTTGAACCGCTCAATGATGTTAATAGTCTTATCTTTGAAATTGAATTGATAATTAGTTCATATTAATAGTCCTCTTGCTCTGTGATGTAATGATGTTAATAGTCTTATGCTAAAATTGAATTGATAATTAGTTCATATTAATAGTCCCTTGCTCGTGATGTAATGATGTTAATAGTCTTATGCTAAAATTGAATTGATAATTAGTTCATATTAATAGTCCCCTTGCTCTGTGATGTAATGATGTTAATAGTCTCATACTAAAATTGAATTGATAATTAGTTCATATTAATAGTCCCCTTACTCTGTGATGTAAACTGAGGGCTATTGGTGTATGTGCATTAATTCTGTGCATCTTGCTTAGTTCATGTTGTGGGTTCAGATTGACAAAAATGAATGGGGGGCAAAATGGTGGGTTTGGTTAATGTTCTCTGATGGGTACTGAGGGTTTTTTATGCCGCTTCTTTCTGCTTGGTTAGCTTACATGGGATCGATGTGGTTCAGATGGAGCTTGCGTGCAATTAACTTTTCAGATTTGTGTCTCAGGTACGTATACGTCCTACTATTCTATTCCTGATCTCTTCTCTATAAAACCTCCAAGTAGTGGCTGCTTGTGCCTTTAAAACCGACTTCATATATATATCGTTTGTAGTCCCCAGCCCTTTCAGTGGGTCGCGAGGAGGATGAGACAGTTGCCACAGGCAATCTCATTGAGCCTGCAAGTTCAAGAAATGCGGTTGCAAGGAAAGCCGTGGACATACAATTACGGATGTAAATCGATGAGTAGTTGGACTTGACATCAAGGAATGGTTGGTTCTTGATACATGAAGCCACTTCTATCCCACTAGGAAGTGGCTTCATGTATCTGCGACCAACCATTCCTTGATGTCAAGTCCAACTACCTATCAATGACATCCGTAATTGTATGTCCACGCTTTCTCTTGCAAATTTTACTTCTTGAATTTGCAGGGGCTCAATGAGGTTGCCCGTGGCAGCTGTGTCATCCTCCCTCACGACCCCCCGAAAGTGGCTGAGGACTACAAAAGATATATATATGTATGTGTGTGTATCCAAGCAAAGGGCTTTGTGCCTTTAAAATCGCTTATATATATATATATATATATATATATATATATATATATATATATATATATATATATATATATATATATCAGATGGTTCGTGTTTAGAACCGCAAATGCATGATAGATAGTTATCACAGAGCGGTTCCAAAACCGTGCATGATGACCTCGATCATTATTGACCCATAAACTCAGACGGCTCCAGAAACCGTCTGTAATGACGTTTTTGAACCGTCTATGGAGACCTTTTCTGTAGTAGTGTTTAAAGTTGGAGTGTTGGATGGACTTTCGAGCAAAATTTGGGGGTTATATGGACTTTTTCCTAATTTTATTAGTACATCTTAATGTAAAGTTATAGAAAGTAATAGTCCAAGCCGTATCTCGAAGACCGTGAAAAGTAAAAAAACGTCAAGTAAAAAAGAACGGAGGGAGTAGTTCTATATGGACAAGTCGTTGGGATGGGGTGTGGGCTGTGTCGACAGTGGCTGACTTCAAGAAAAAGCGCAAGGGTGGACCCGTTCAATGGTGATAGGTGTCAACCTGTGGTTGGTTGGCTTACGTCTTTGGGGGTTTTTTAAAATAAACCATTTAAAAAAATAATACACAAATAAATGCATGGATAAAGTTAGCGATATTTAAAATGCAACATGCAATGTGAAATATCGATATGTGGCATTCACTTACGCGGCAATCCCTGCACATGTAGTAAGCCCTCGTGGCGGTATTAGGATGTGTAGATTGAATGATCCATACCGGGTTACCACAGTCACACTGCAGGCGTGGAAACTCTGGTGGTACATGAGCATCCTTGCAAGAACTATCAGGGTATGTCTGTGCCTTCTTGGCAACCCATTTCCACTTCCAGAGCATCTCCCTAGTAGGACATCCCCAAACCAGGATGGAGTGACCTCCTGTACCTCTCTTTTCCAATACCTCTCTTCTCCCTCCCCTCTCCTTGTTTTCCAAACTAGCTCGAATGGAGTCTTACCTATAGTGGTGGAGTATGCCTTGGTTTTATAAGCGGTTATGGTGTAGCATTGAGGGAGTAAATTTTGGTGAATGGAAGTGCACTTGTGTCCACCAGAAGGAATCTTGGGGTATAGGATAGCTTCGCAAGTTGTCAATTTATAGGGAGAAGCTAGTGTATATGTCACTTCGGCCTGAAAAGTGGGAGGCACAACTTTTTCACTGTGAAGGCTACAGATTCGCCCTATAGGAGATTCAATGTGTAGCTATGTGTTATGGCGTGCGTACTGCACACACTCAGGCATGAAGCACGAATACAACGTAACCCAGTAAAATTTAAGCCCGAGCAATTCTGAATTGAGTAGAGGTGCAGCATGCCCCTCTGTCGCAGTGCTGACTGGAGGAGGTAGGACTAAGAATTATGTTGCATGCCCCATCGTTGCGTTGTTGACCTGCGTGGCATACAAATCAATGACCTGTAAGCATGTCAAGGTACGAGCAGGTCATCCACGAGGTAGTCCTCCATGTTAGCTAGTTGTAGGGATGCGTGTACAGGGGTACTGACTGATGCGTACCTAGTTTGCAAAAGTAGTAAAGTGTTAGCTCGACGCATCTGTAGGTTTTTAATCACGGCAAAACAAAAAGCAAAGGTGGCAAGTACCTAGAGTGGGCATCATCGTAGGAGGGACCCATGATGAGAATGTCAATGCGGTGTGAGGTGGCCACCTAGATGTCGGTAGACCTGTAGTGTGAGATGCAAGTTTGGTTAGTTGCGATAATACATACAATAATACACACTTTATTTACTGTGTTACGCCGTGTGGGGAACTGGTACGGTGAGAACACCTCCTACCATGCCGAGCTACCTACCTGGTCTGCTGGGGGAGCTGCTGGGTGTCACGGTGGAGGTGTCGTGGCTCAGGGGGCCTGCTAAGCGGGCTACTATGAGGGCGGTCCCACAACGTCTGGTAGCTGGTGCCAGGAGGTCAAGCTGATGATGCACCGGGACCACTCATAGAGACAGCCTAGGACCGATCGAACCTCACACCTCCAGGACTTGATGGATGCAGCCCCACATGGAGTGCACATCTCTACTTATATACATCGAGAGGTCGTTCTGCAAAATACAACATCAAAGTTAGTAACATGCAAAATGTAATTGACATGACGATGTACATAATAGGGCAAGTGCCACCAAGTGCAGAGAAATGCCAACCTATCTAGGGTACAAGTGGTTGTCCCGAGCCAGCTCAACCAAGCGTCGCCACCAACCTAGCCAGCCATACCTGTGAAACAACAAAGAAGTTAGAAACAATTCCGGAAAGAAATAAATACTTCAAAAATGAATATTGCAATAAATGAACTAGAAGGTAATAACAAACATGAAAAAATTGTCACTGCGAAATTATTATGACTAAGCATAGAGATAACACAATATCCACATGAGTGCTACTTAGCATACAAGTCGGGTTTGCAATATATTGAATCAAGTAGCATCATGTCTAAAATAAAGGTAGCTCGCAACAAACATGATACAACCATGAAGTGGATTAAACAAATTGACCACGACCGCCACTAGGAACAAAGCACTCCTCACATGGATACAAACTGTAGGTAAGTACGGATCAGGTAGCAACTCCAACTTCGTGATCTGCAACATGTTGCCCTCCACGACCCCCTAATGGCCTCACCCACGACCACCACTAGTTGAACCCCCAAGGTGCCCTCGTGACCTTCATCCAGGCCACAGTGCCAGATGCCCATAATCTCCGCAAAGGACGCACCTCTTCACAGGGCCTCTAGCTTTGGACTTGTCCGTGTTGTTTCGGATACAACGAGTCTGCTGTCGGCCTTTGGCACCCTTAAGTAAAGTCCAAATCAGGGACCCATATCCTATTATGCACATCATTCTCTGTGAAGTTACCAACAACATGGAATCCATGGATCTCCCTACTCCAAGTCTGCACCATATTTTCCTTCATGAAGAACCCTAACACGTACTAGGTGGAGTCCATCTTCATCATGCTACATGCAGCCAACACATGGGGGCATGACCTACGGAGATGCATTGGCTTGTTGCAAGTGCGTTGACAATTGTTGTTGCTATCCTGTCAAAGGTTCACCTCGTACGTGGTGACACCACAAGTCGTTCCCAACCTAGTTCTATCCCTTAGCATTACCTCAAACCCAAGCTCCGTTATGTCCATAATGAAGACCGAGTGCATTCGAGCCTTCTCGCTCTTTTCGGCCACGCACTCCATCATCTTGGTATAATAGGGCGTTTGTGCATTCCACACATGCAGTGCAACAACTCTATGTCTTTGCCTGAAGTATTTGATTATACCATGCATCATACCCTCCACGATTACAACGAGGGGCCTGCGTGGCATGCTTTGTAGGCCCCTGATCACTCAGTTATACACCTTTGCCAGATTGGTTGTCATTACGACGTATCTTGCGTTGTTGGTGTCGTAAAGAAAAATGACCACTACTCCAATGGTTCTGCCTCGATCCAATGCGAGAAACATTTGGTGTTTATCGTTGTCCTCCTTGTCAAGTTGGGTGGGTCAATCTATGCAAATGATGCCAACGTTATGGTACATCAGCTATGTTTGTAACAGGTTGCTTATGTCTCTCCTCAACGTGCTTGGTCATGAACTCATCAAGCTTCCCCCAAAGTGCATCAGACATCTTCTGCTGGTTCTGCTTGCACTACCTCTTGAACAGTTTCATCAGACTCTTGCTCTTGAACTACTTGAAAAATCAACACCAATTGCCGTTAGGATCTGCCCCTTATACTTCCAGGTCAAGAATGTTCCATCCACGCACATGAGCGGGCGATAGTGCCGAAAGGCATCACCATGAGGAGATTGTCATAAGCCAACTCAAACGTGTCGAACCTTCTCTCCATTGCCTTCTGCTCCGCCCTCCACACCTTCGCATAACTGATCTTGTACTTGTACCTCTTCTGAATGGCCAACATGACATGTTTTGCTTACATGTCCTTCTTCTCCACAATCTCTCCGTACATGACATTTGCAATGAAAAAAGAAGTGAGATTGTGGTGCTTTGGCAGTACGTTGCTCATAACACACGAGTGGTACTCCACCTTCGACACGATTCAATGCATTTCATACTTCGGCTTGGAAACACCCATCTTTCTCACACTTTACAGTTTGCTACTGTTTGTTTGATTTGATAACCCTGAACTACCTCTGCATTGACATTACCCACAATTTGACAACATCATGCAAAGCTGACTTCTCTACATACATTGTGTTAACACGCACCACACTCTGCTCGTACTCCCATGGGGAATCATGGCCATCACACACAAACATGCCCCTAGGTCCTATCTATTCCAAGCATCAGACATCGGCGCATCGAAGACATCATCATCATCTGAACAGTCATCCTCCTCCTCCTCTTCCAATGCTTGTTCTTCGGCCCTAGCCCTTTAGTCTTCCCGCTTCAAGTCATCCACTATGAATTCAATCTCCTCCCCTATTTCAGCCTGTCCGCTAGGGTCAACATGCCTGTCTGCCGCCACAACTGCATCTACACCACCATCTTCTGCCCCACAACCCTCTGTCCCACCATCCACAATTTCGACCTCTACACCTACACTACTATCCTCCACTTCATGGGCATTGCCAAGTATAAGAGGACATGGCTGCACCAACAACACACATTCATAGCCACGGACGCTCGCACGCTTCCAACTAGGTCTGCCATGCCTTCGTTCATTTCATGGGTTCAGCGAGAAACTGCATATCAGCCAATGCAACACCCCCTAGATTTTAAGATTATCCGGGTTCGGGTGATACAATGTAATATGTGGAAAACTGCTCAAATCAACCCCACATGTCCCCTCATGAACTTCTCCTTGCTCGTAAAACACTCTAAAAAATTATTTACCAGACATAACTGTCACACGACTCAAATTATTTAGAACACATGCTAAATAAGCGTACTACGTCGAGTGTAATGAAAACCAAATCCTACCGTGCATATCAAAGTACTTTCTCTATTTCAATTAAATTAAAAAATTACGACCGCAAATGTTCAATTCAATTTTAAAATGGTAAATACCCTAAAACCAGGATCCTAGGTCATGCAGATCTAAACAACTAGGTCTTCCATTAATCAATCTACCAATGAGAGTAGCCTAGCGTTTTTACATAAAAACATGTAAATAAATAATGTACGTTCTAACACTACACACGACATAAACCCTAAAAATGTCGATCTACAACTACAAAGCCTGCGTCTACCACTAACATATGTTTGTTGTCGCTAACCTATTGTGTTTTTACCAAAATGAATAACAAACCACACGAGGGAAGAAAACACACCGTGACTAGATGGAGGAACACAAGCTGAGTCTCCTCCCCTCTCATCTCCTCTCTTTTCCTCTCCTTTCTTCTCCTCTCTTCTCTTCTCTCCTCTCTTCTCTGTTCTGCGAATGGGGGAGCCATCAACCGACTAGGCCATATATGCGACCTCGATTCTTGTTCGCGCTCATGATCGGCAGGATCGTGGTGGACCGCGATCGAGGACCAATCGCGAGTCGGTCGCACGACGCGGTTCGGCATAGGCCTCAATCAAATCTCCGTAGTGCGACTGAGCCACATGGCAGGCAACGGGAAAATTCACGGTGCTGACGTGCCACTGGGCCCAAAATCGCAGTTTCACCGTGCGATTGGACCCACTCGTTCAGTAGAATTGCGACCGTGGGTTATTTCTAAAAAAATAAATCGAGGTTTATTTTCGTAAATTGAATATAAATTTATTTATTTATTTTATAAAAAAACTGTCTTCGGCCCTATACGGTAGTGGGCATCAGTGGTGGTTCCGTCTGGAATTTTCTTACCATTTCTATGCGCATGTTATATTGTTGGAAAGCTTACATAGTCTACTTCCTAATGCTTAAGACTATAGGTTGTTTGATGATTCATATGAGAAGCTCTTGGTGTTCTAATTAGCACTGCTTTGCTCGTAATTCAGCGAAGCAACGAGAATCAAAAGCCTCTGAAACTTGCTGAATAACAAACATACCAGGTAAGATTGATACCTCTTCAGAATGCACAGCAATTCTGACCGGTATTGGTACAACTTGCCATAGTCTTCCTCTTTAATCAAAAGCGGTTACGGGTGGCAATAGTATCATTCGGTTCATTCAACGAAAACTGGAAAGTTACAATATACTAGTTCAATGACTGTGCTTTACTACAGATTAAAAAAAATTCATAGTCCTAGCATGTCGGATCATTAACCGTCATCGTGCTCAGCCTATTATATGCCATCATCTCCACCACCAAGCTCAATCTACATTTTGCACTCGCAGCCCTGCCACCACATCCGGTCTAGCCTGCATTGCTGTCCTCATGTCGCACCGCTCATAGCCAAATTGAGCCTCCTTGCCTTACCCAACCACTGCAAGAAACCTGTATCCAAACTATTTGACCATTAAAATCCGCTATTGCTCTGACAATTTACCAGACTAAACAAAGCTACGTGGTTGGAAGTACAATAACAGTTAGCATTGCAACATACTGTAGGCCGATTGAGTGAAGTGTTAAGCTAACTCTAACATTCCATCCAACACAGTACTAACATTTACCACCCTTAATGAATTTAGAAAGACATTTACCACCCTTGGTCTGTCTAGAACACTGGACAACTCATAAAACATTAACAACTACCTATAAGGGTAGACATGCATGAGTCCTTTTGGGATAAGTTCCATTCTGCATACTTGCTAAACTCCAGTTCACAATCAATTACATGTTCTAAGTGTTCACCAAGAAAGTACCCAACACACAGTACCCAACATCTAAATTTTGATTAAACAAACATAAGTATTTGATGCAGTCCGTAATTCCAAGCAAGTTCATGTAACACCCCAGCCCAACATGAGCCTGGAATGTTACTAAAATAACATTAAACAAATCTAAACTAAGACAATTTACTGAATTTCAGCAGAACCTCATTTGTATAGCTAACTATACGGAGGTTCCAACAGTTAAAAAAATATCATAACTAAATATTCCAACATCCATTATCATCAATAAGCATTCAAAACATGCTAATCAACTAAAACATATTCAAAGATATCCAAAACATGCTACTCATCATTATTACAAATAATCCGATGCATGAAGCATAATCATAATCAATCCTTAAGCAGTTTGCTCATTTATTAATGGACGATCTAAAATTTAATCAACTTTAAAGATGCGTGGCAGTTTGTGAATCCAACTCAAGTCTATTCCCTCCCATGCATGCCGTTCTTGCAAATAGTGCCTAAAAGCACAACAAAAGCAAGAGTGAGCCCAAAGACTCAGCAAGTACCAATAATGAAAGATTAAACTCACAATTATAGCATCAACATCCAATTCCAAAGCTTTACTTTAAAACATATCACATGTTTATGTAATGCAAATGTGCAATGCATCTTTTTCTCTTTACTCTTTTCGCATTTTATCGTGTCATGCGGGTATACAACCGTCGATGTATACCCTTATGCATGTTTCTCTAGCACAGAGACCAAGAGCCTATACTCCACAAGTATAGGGACCACAGCCCATCATCTTCATGATGGGAACCTTTAATCAATGCCCACACTCCACGAGTGTGGGGACCGCAAGCCCGTCATCCACATGATGGGGAGTTGGGGACCTCAATTATTAGGGGTGGAAATTGGTAAAGGATAATCCGTTTTATCCGATATTCGTATCCGGAAAAACGCAAATGTGGTAAGTAAAATCCGCATTCGAATAGTATTCATATCCGTATTCGGTGTTATTCGTATCCGTATTCGGTGTTATTCGTATCCGGAAAAAAATGGATAGTATTCGTATCCGTATTCGGTGTTATTCGTATCCGGGAAAAAAACCGGATAGTATCCGGAAAAACAAATACTATCCGGGAAAAACGAATACGAATACTATCTGTTTTGTCCCGAATCTGAATCTGAATACTATTTGTTCTCTGAGATTTGTCGCAAAAGTTGTAGGATATTAGCATTCGATCGAATTGAGTACATATTCGATTCAATTAGATTAGATTCGACATTCGATTCAGATTCAGATTCGAGAATATTGAATTAAGATTCAGATTCGTTTTAAAAATAGAGATTAAGATTCGTATCCGTATTCGTTTTAAAAATAGGGATTCGTATTCGTATTCGGGACTATTCGATTCGTATTCGATCCGTTTCCACCCCTATCAATTATACATACTTGGTCACCACGTGACCAAGTCTCAAGTATGCTCTCAATGTGCACATGAACAACTACTCTATCTTTCAATAACATGTATAGCAACAACATCATACATGAATAACACTTAATCATATCTCAAGCATTCACCATCTTTAATCATACATATCACACTATCAACCATGCATAGCTAATACGTATCAAAATACTAGCATTCACTATCAAACATTCATAATTATTCTATCAATCAGAGTACTTGCCTCAACCGTGCGAGAACGAAGGACGCGAAGAGGGCACTACCCCCGGGACCAATTCTCCACTTGAATTTATTTAGCAAGCATTCTAAGATAGCAATACTGGACCAAAAACAAAACTAGAAGCAGATATAATTCGCTACTCTCTCTAGCGTATTCCCAAAGAAACACATATATATGAAGCATGCAGTACTAGCTAGCTACTCTGGAAAGATCTCATGTTTACTGTTCAAGCATGCATGCATTGCTACGGGACAAAACTAGTTAACTAATAAATTAGCACTTTCTAATTCTCTCTCCCGTACTAACCCAATTAAATAATCAGCCATGCATCCCTATTCATCCCAAATAAATAATCAAATTAGTACACCAATTAACTAGTATCTACTAATACCAGTGCACCTTTATCTAATTCATCTCCTTTACTAATTCCAATTAATGAACCGCAAGATGGCATCACTAGCTAATTAACCTCCCTCCCCAACTGCCCCAATTGAATAATCATAGCAATTAACTAATCAGCCTATGCACCCCTAATTAAATAACCAGCCGGCACAAGCATTCAATGTCTCGTTGCTACACAAGTCAACTACTAATGCCACAGACCTGTATGCATGAAAGGACGCAGTACTACCTAACCGATCAATAGCAGCCAAAAGGACAAGCAGCCAACCTTGCACTCGCTCAGGAAATTGGCGACGTTTCACGCATGCGGCAAACGTGCACACGCGGCAGGCGCTGAAACGGGCCGATGAATGCACACGTGCACAGAAGATGGCGACGTGAGCGAGGCGAGTGACACTCGAGCGTGCACGCATGTAGATGGTGACACGGCAATCCACACGCCGGCGAAGACAACAATGACAAACGCTGGTGAGAGATGAAAGGCGGCTGGTGACAGGAGAGGCGGCGCACAGTGTGGAAAAAGAAAGGCTGATAGGGTTTCTAGAATCCACTTCTCCCACGATCTTATTAAATGGCAGACTCAACTCCTCCTTGAAAACTCTAAAGTAACATATTTTTATGTATCCCCTTTTATCTAATTATGCATGGGTCCTCAAGAGGGTTAATTTCAGAATATTACAGTTCACTTCCAAGACCCAATAATTATTGCTAGAAGCCTAGGAACGCATGTCACACAATTGCGTGTCGTCTTCCTAGGAGGCCAAGACCCCTGCCTTTCTTGCACTTTAGTTCAAGTTATTGTGGCATCTGTAGTAACTACCGAGTAAAAAAATGGAATTGAACATACACCCGTGCAATACTAGAATTTGAAAAATTCTCAACTAAAGATCAGACCTTTATCAGAAGAGATAGGTGTACATCTTCTCCTACACAGTCTAGTTGTCTAGTCCTTGAATTGGGCAGATATAATTGATCAACAAACAAATGAAAAAACTGAAAAAAAATGATTAAATCAAGAAGGAATAAAGCCACTTAATTGAGATGAGTGAGCAAAAAAAACATGCTCCTACATAGGTGCCATGGTGGATGGAAGTTCCAAATAAACTTTAAAATTCCAACTAAGTTGCTGAAAAATTAAGTTCCAATGTTCCATTGACATGACCATATAGCATTAGTAGCTCAAACAGATACTGATAGACATAAATCGTGATTACCTCTTATATTCGAACTCGATTCATTGCTCAAACTTCTTTTGAACGCAAAAGAGATGCACTGTTGCCTCTACCTCAAAGCACAGACAAAGGATGTTCTTGATCTATTCGGCTCCTTCATGAGCCCATAGATCCACATCGTGAGCTCAAGACCCTCCATTGTTGCTCTTCTTTCTCCTAGGCCCAATCACCACAACCATTGCCTTCATGTCGCCACCTCTAAGGCCACACGCTCACGCAGCCCGCCTGCCTTGACCAGTCAGTAAAGGTGTCACCAGCAGTTTAACCTCCGAGGCCACATCAGCGCGATGAGAGGTCGAGGACAGCGTGGTCAGCAATTGGACGGGGGTGACCTGGTCGGCGAGGGGATGGAGGCGGACAGGGGCCGTAGTTGCGTAGGAGAGAGAGTGGGGTGTGCGGGTGTGGTTGGGCAGTTGGAATGCGGGAGAGTGGAGAGGAGATTTCTTGGACACCATGAGATGTAGGGGTGGTTTTATATAGGTTGGACGTCACTTGATGTGATCTGGGTTGTCGGTGCTTCGATCGCCAATCCAACGAACGTCGAAGAGGGTGGGGAGGACGGACGACCATCAACTCTAATTTTTAAATAGTAGAGATAGAAATAGAGATTTATTTACAAGGTTCAACTATTAAAATATAACCATACACAAGTGTTTTGTAAAGGAAGCTGCTACACAACGCTATACCGTTGGAAGCACTTCCAACGGTATAGCAATGTTACGTGGGCCAAGAAAGCAGTAAGCGGAGGAATTGCAGAGGCCTTTTTATCAGGTGATCGATCGGTCGTGCGCTATCCCGTTGTTTTGCATCGAAACGAAGTTTTAAGTAGATTTCATCAAAGTTCTGCAAATTTTTTGAAGAAGTTCTAAAATCTTTCGAGGAAGTTAAAAAAATTCAAGCAAAAAGTTCCATCCTTGTTTCATGAAGTTTTATTAGGTTTTAGAGAGTTTCAAATAGTTTCCAAAAGTTTCAGTGAGTTTTATCTAGTTATTTGGGATTAAAACTTCATGAAAATTAATGAAACTATATAAAACTTGATGAAACATGATGAAACTTATGATGAAACTTCATGAGACTTAGGATGAAACTTCATGAAACACGATGAAACACGATGAAACTTGATGAAACTTAATGAAACTTCATGAGACTTGGGATGAAACTTCATGAAACTTAATGAAACTATTGAAACTTGATGAAACACGATGAAACTTCATGAAACTTAATGAAACTTCATGAGATTTAGGATGAAACTTCATGAAACATAATGAAACTTGGGATGAAACTTCATGAGACTTGGGATAAAACTTCATGAAACATAATGAAACTTGATGAAACTTCATGAGACTTGGGATGAAACTTAATGAAACTATATGAAACTTGATAAAACACGATGAAACTTAATGAAACCTCATGAGACTTGGGATGAAACTTCATGAAACTTAATGAAACACGATGAAACTTCATGAGACTTAGGATGAAACTTCATGAGACTTGGTGAAACTATATGAAACTTGATTAAACACGATGAAACTTCATGATACTTGGGATGAAACTTCATAAGACTTGATGAAACACGATGAAACTTGAGATGAAACTTCATGAAACTTAATGAAAACTTCATGATACTTGGGATGAAACTTCATGATACTTGGGATGAAACTTAATGAAACTTGATGAAACTTGGAATGAAACTTCGTGAAACTTCATAAGACTTGGGATGAAACTTAATAAAAATACATCTCCGCACCTACAGCCTGCCTACACCGTCCTGCGCTAGCACCGTGAACACGCTAGGATCGGTGCGCTCCAAGCTGCCCACCACCCGCGTCGGCTCGAGGCACGACAGGTAGTAGTGGGACGCCATCTGCCACCCCTCCACCTGCATGGCCCGCTCTAGCCACTCTGTCCCGAAGCCGAGAGCCCCCGACAGCAGCCCCCACCATCTCCTCCCCAAACCCCGCCAAGAGTCGCTAGTACTCGGCGCTTCCCAGAAGTCATGAGGGGCGTGCCCAAGGTTGGTATTGTCGGGCAAGCATACTCGGGCGAGTCTCGCTAGGGAGGATAGGAGCGGCATGGCAGCGACTGGTCTGCGCGGGTTGGGGATGGTGGAGTAAATAACGCCCGACAAGCTCGAGGAAGTAGAACGCCGGCGGTGGCATGGGGCAGGTTGTGGAAAACGCAGACGGCAGAGTCAGCGGTCTTAAGCCAAGGATCTGCGTGGTTGGTGGCGTGGAAGAAGGCAAGAAGACCGAGCGGCGGCGAACAGCGAGACGATGGCCGAGCACGGAGGAGAGATCAACGGTTGGTATGGTCCTCCATGGAGGTACAGAAAGAGATAGTGATAGAAGGATGAAGAGGATGGGGGATAGAGGAGGAAATGGTTGGTTCGTATGATGGATGGATTGAATCGTACTAGGAGAGAGAGAGAGAGACGAGGACGGTTGAGGAGGGGAGGTGCATACGGGGGAGGTGGGATGTGATCTGACTGTATGGGCTGTTGGATTTATCGGATCAGACGGTAGCACCATATCCCGTTGCTTTGACTGAAAACGGTATAGCGTTTTGTAGCTTTTTCCTTTTGTAAAACGCAGCATAAACATGGATAAGACTCAATCAAGGCCGAAACCCGGCCGCTCAGCCCGGCCCAAATTGCGAACGGCCCCGTTCGAGACGAAAACCGCAGTTTTTTTTGCTCCGAAACCACCCAAAAACCCCGCCGCCCGCCGCCTCCTATGCCCTTCCGTCCCACCCTCCCCGCCGCTGCTCCCACGACCGTAAGCCCTCCTCCTTCCTCTCCGCCCTCGCCTCCCTCGCCGCCTCCCCCTCCCCCTTGCCGCCCGGCGGCTCGGTGCCCGCCGCCCCCACCCCCGCGGCCTACAACGCCGTCATATCAGCCTACTCCCGCGCGGGCCGCCCCGACGAGGTGCTCCGCCTCTTCCCGCCCACCACACCCCCCCCCTCCCGGCAGCGCCCCTTTTCACCACCCTCATCTCCTCCCTCGCCTCCTCCGGCCACCCCCTCGCCGCGCGTGCCTCCTTCGCCTCCCTCCTCATCTCCGTCCTCCCGCCCACCGCTTCCGTCCTCACCGCGCTGTTCAAGTCGCACGAAGCCTCGCCCGACTCCGTGTACCAGTTCATCCTCTCCATGGCCGCTGCCGGCTGCTCCCCCGACACCGCCGTGTGCAACTGCCTCATTTCGACGCTCTGCGACGCCCAGCGGGTGGAGGAGGCCTTGGGCGTCCTTGACGACATGCTCGAGAACAAAATCCGCCCCACCGTCTACACCGCGATTCTACGTGGGTACTGTGAGCAGGGCAAGGTTCTCGAAGCAGAGTGGCTAGTTGATGCGATGGTCGATGTAGGGTGCCTGCCGGATGTCATCTCGTACACCGTGCTTATCGATGGGCTCTGCCGGATTGGGGAATTCGACATGGTGGAAAGGATCTTAGAGGAGAGTGTAGCGAAGGGGTGGACGCCGAATGCTGTTACCTATAAACATTTATATGTCTGGCCTGTGCAGGATGGGGTCCTTGGATGAGGCATTTCGTCAAGTAGATATTATGTGCCGCAGAGGGCTGTCCCTGATGGTTGAGCCGGTGAATATTCTTATCGATTGCTTGTGCCGAGACTCAAGGTTTTCAGAAGCAGTGGACTTGCTGGAACGCAGTGAAGAATTGGGCTTGGATGTTGATGTCTTCTGCTATAACACTCTGATGAGTAGGATCTGTGACATCGGCGGTTTTTCCAGCGTCTTTAAGGTGTTGGTTGATCTGGTGAAGAAGGGCATTGGGCCAGATATGTTTAGTTTTACTATTGCAATCCGGAGCCTCTGTAGAGCTGGGAAACTCCAGGTGGCAAGGTGCCTAATATATAATGAAGGGATTGAATATGATGTTGTGGCGTTCAATACTTTGATTCATGGATTCTGCATGGCTGGGGATTTATGAGGAGTTTGGCTAACTTATATGGATATGGTCAGTAGGAATGTTTTCCCAAATAACTTTACCAACGCTATGCTGATTGATAGTTTATGTAAAGAGCAAAGGTTTGTTGAGGCAATAAATTTTCTTCGTGGATCATTGAGACATGGGTTGGTGCCTGATCATCTTATTCGCCTGAATAATTGGTTGGTAAAAGGAAAAAAATGGATAGAGGTACTGAACGTCTGAACCTACTTGGTGAAATACGTCGTCAAATTTTTTTGCTAGATACTTGCATCTTCAACCCATTGGTTAGGGTATTATGCTCGGAGGGGTACTGTCAGCGTGATAATTTCTATAATGTTTCTCTTATACTTGACAGTATGCTATGAATAAGATGACAATCTAAAGATAAAGCACCTAATATGAGAAATTGCTGTGGGACATTTTCACCTGCAAGCAACATAAGTCAACCAGTGATGTAGTAGTGTAATCATGCGAAACTCCTTTTGATGTCGGTATCATCCTGAGCTATTCAATTGGCTAACTATTGGTACGTTGAACATACTCATCTCTCATCCTTTATCAGGTCAGTTGGCACAAAAAATTATACCATGGTTTAAAGTCACCTTGTTTACATGACGTTAATTCTATCAAGCTTTTCAGGGCAGAAGTACCTGAGTTCTGACCAGCACCTACCACTTAATTCGGGACAAGATTATGAAGCTCAAATGTGTTTTAAAGAAAATAATGGACGGAAAGATGCTCTTTTCTGTTTCTTGTTACGGTTTTGTCCCATAAGGACAATCCTGTTGCTGAAAATTCATTGTTCATCATTGTATGTTACCCCCCTTTACTTTTGGTGGAAAGAATATTTCTTCTTGTATTTTGCCTTCTTCCAAAAGGAAATTTTCTATATGACAAAGTCGTGCCAACGTCAACTAATTTTTACTTCTAAAATAGAAATTTTGATGCGCCCCAATGCCTCTCTAAACGCTAAACTGACATTTTTTGTTGTTTGGAAAAAGTCCATTTTCAACCTAAAACTGTCCTTGCTCTGTTTTTTTCAAACCACAGCTCCAAAACCGTTTAAAACACGACCATTAAGTATCAAAATTGTCCAAAACACAACTCTCGAACCATTTCAAGGCGGTTTTGCCCTGATGTGGCATCCATGTGGACCCAGTTTTGTTGATATGGCGTCCTAGTCAGCTAATAATAATAATAAATGGTCCAACTGGATGCCACATCAGCAAAACTTAGTTCATATGGACGCCTGATAGTTAAGGGTTGTATTTTTGACGGTTTTGAAGTTGCAGGTTAAAATTCGGACTTAGGCCATAGTCGAAGAGGGCGGGAAAGACGGACGACCACCAACTCTAATTTTGAAGTAGTAGAGATCAAGCAATTACTTGTTTTACAATTATATAGTTGTCTGTGACTACTACCTACAGCCAAATGCAGAGGCTATACAACAAAAATCTGTACACATGGTAATCTAACAAGAGAGACAATAATCTGAATGATTACTGATGGATTGGACTTAATCTAACGAGAGTTCTCAGCGGGAGCGAGCATGCATGGGAGGAAAACTTTCAGTGCGCTGATAATTAGATCTGAATTTGATCTGATGGGAAGAATTGGAAATTGAATATATAGTAATTCATCCATCATCAATTATTTTGTCCTCGTCTAGAAACACCACCTTCCCTAAAGAAACGCTAAGGTCAAGTCTACATGGCGGAGTGGAGGTTGGCCTGAGGAAGTGGACACAGGGACTACGAGTCCTACGAGCATGCCTGCCTGACCTTGGTATTTTGGCTTTCAAGGCTGTCGATGCGGTAAAGTCCAGTGCTCTTGGCAATGGTTTTTGTTGAACGCAGTGTACCAAACTCATGATCTCGCAGGGTCCAAGTAATCCCAAAGCCCTTGTTTTGAATTCTGAAGTGATGGTTCAGATGGTATTTCTGAGGTACAGGAGAAAAAGATGTGTAAGTACATATGCAATGACATGTTTTCCTGGATCAGATGATGGCTGGCCATGATCCAGGCAGTAATGTGAGCAATCATAGATCACATAACCAACAGGCAGGAGTGGTAGACGGAGAGAAAATGAGGTTGAATAGATTAGAAGAACGACATTAAAACATTGTACAACAAGATAGAATAAAAGAATTTTTTTTATTAA
The DNA here is from genome assembly GCA_036346405.1 of Phyllostachys edulis. Taxonomy (NCBI): domain Eukaryota; kingdom Viridiplantae; phylum Streptophyta; class Magnoliopsida; order Poales; family Poaceae; genus Phyllostachys; species Phyllostachys edulis. Next base: position 102,374,236 of record CM070550.1, read on the forward strand.
TTAACCCTTTTTAATTTTTATTTTAGTGTTAACCTTCGGCGAACTTTATTTCCAGTTCTGACATCTTTGATCACGTCACCATCTGTGACGTAACAAAACAACATTGTCACACTATAGGATAAGTCTGCTAAAATAGAACTTTTTATCACGCCACTGGTCGTAGCGTGACCAAACAACACTATCACATCATGAGGGGTGGCGTGACAAAAGCTTACTCAGATACGAGCTGACGTGACAGTATTGTTTTATTACGTCACAGATGGTAGCGTGACCAAAGGGTTCATAATTAGAAATAAAGTTCGCGGGAGGTTAACTTTAAAATAAAATTAAAAAAAGGTTAATTAATTAAAAAATTGAATAAAAATCAAGGTCATCAGACATTTAAAAAAATCAAGGTCACCAACTTATTCTTTTTTTAGACCATATCATCAACTTATTCTGAACACATTCATACTACCAGTATTTACAGCATGCATACCAGTATTTACAGCATGCATGAGCAAAGCTTCGATCCACCAATTTATGCAAAGATACTCCTCTTGTTAAGAGTGCTGCCCCAGGCCTCCAACTACGGCAGTATTCCTGGTACAATCATCGCAGCATATAACGCCTGTTTTGAGAGGAAAGGAGAACAATCCAAGTGCATAAAAAATGGCGACTGAACATGCGTGTTGTAAACTCATGATAGACATGTTCCCAGCAGGAAACAACTCTCAGACCATAACTTCTTGTTTGGGAGAGAGAGTATGGCAAGTATTTATATTTGCAGAACAGTCTAAGTGCATAAATTTATATTTGCAGAACAGTCTAAGTGCATAAATAACTCTATTTGCAATCATCCCGCATCAGCACGGCAAATTTCATGAGGAACACTTGAACAAGCATCTTTAAAAACAGCTTTATTATATGACCGATGACCCTCGCTTGCACATGGGGGAAAAATGCTCAGGTCATGCCACTTTGGCATAACAACATTACATGTACGCCACAGGCTACAGCATATCATCGACAGATGATAGATCAACTACAGATTTACATTAATCATGAGAATAAAATGGCATTTCTCAATCGGATGTTCACATAATGGAGACGAGATTCCTATGAAGAAATGAAACATGGAAAGGAAGAACTACTGCTGTACATTCGAAAGAAGGCTGAGCCTAAGCTTTCGCTCTTGGAAAGAACCACTGTCTGGACTTAGATGATGTCAACAGTCATCCTGAGCACTAGCAGTATCATTTTCATTTTCACAGTATCCCTTTCCAAACACTTCTTCTATGACATTGTTTGTTGACAAAAATTCGTCCTTCTCCCAACCGCTAGTGAAACCAATTTCCCACGCTTTTAGATCACAATGACTACCAAAGTATCCATGTTCTGCAACGCCACCAAAGCTGTCGTCCCCGTAGTGGTCTTCAGCGAAATCAGGTGCCCCATTTACGACACCAACCTGCTGAGCCTCAAACGACGTGCACGAATCATCCTGAACATCTGCATCAAACCTGGAGGTCTGCTTATTATGATCCATAAATGACATTACGGGAAGACCCCCTGACACCATGACGTCTCCATCCACACCACAACAATTTTCTTGCCTGTATCCACCACTGGCATAATCAAGCTCATCTTCCTCATCAGAATCTTCATAAATATTTCCCTTTGGAGGAACTTGATTGCATACTCCCTCATCTTGATCAGTAAGAGACTCAAGTGGCAAATCTTCATCAGCTCTTCTTGTGATCGCAAACTCATCATCATCAATTTCCTGCCATTCATCATTATCACTGTCAACATTCATTGGGTCGAACCTGTTCTGCTCAGCCCTCTTCCTCAACATGAAGACATTGAAGTAGTAGCTCACTAATTCTTTGATAGTCTTGGTTGGGAAGGCAAGTGGGAGTTCATCCCAAAAGTTCCTACCCAACGAAGCAGGATTTGATGATACCACTTCATGGAACAAATGTTCTTTCTCTTCTGTCCATCTTGAGGCTACCGCCTCTCCCATATCACAGAATCCCAACTCTTTGAACGTGTCTGAACCAAGGGCACTCTTGAGCTTTTCTCTTGCTTCCCTGACATGTTTCCTCGCACAATTGATTGAATCTCCATCAGCACAATCACAATCTGCCTTATGGTAAACAGGTTTCAGCGTTGAGGATAATTCACTGGAACCAGGCATTGGCATTACACAGTTTCTGATCCACTTGTCACTCTCATCTTCAGTTCCATAACATGTGTGAGAAGGTGATGAGAGAAACAAATAATCATCCATGGAGCTGCTCTTTGCACCAGATGATCTACACTCGGGTAACTCTGCCTGATGATTTGGCCCAATAGGAATAGGTTTCCTTATGGGACAAAGGCCCATAGACGAGAAAATATCTTCCCTTTGATAAAAACTGGGAGACTGTTGGTGATCTTCAACATAAGTATGAGCTAGTGAAAAATGCACAGGTGAATCTACACCCTCCTCATCTTCACTTTCCTGACTCTCATATGATGGTGGGTTGAAACTTCTTCCACATGTCATGTATGTGGGATACTCAGGAACATCCTCATCAATATCTGCTGTGTAGTGGTCCTTCTCAGATATAACTGGAATGAATAAAATAATGAAACAACCATCAATTATCTCTGCATATACAAACTTCCATGAAAGACAAGCGTACAGTGTACTTGTAGAAAAAAAAAGGTCGCAAGTTAACTATGTTCGTACTTTCATCTTCCTGCTTCAGCCGCTTGCATTCCACCATGTCTGGCATGTCATCCGATGCGGGCCTCTTACTATGGCCCACTGTAAGGGCTTCTCTAACTCCACTTGCCATCAATGATGACGGGATGGAAGCATTTACTAGACAGGTTGTGGCATTCCTTTCTGAAGGATGAGCATCAGGTACCAACTCTTCATCAAATGGGCTAACCTTCTCATCCTTTTGACAAACTTTAGGACCAAATAAACTTGTATTAGAGTCTAGACATGCTTCTTCTACAAGGCAAAGGAAAGATGCTCAGTCATTACCTGCAATCTGGTATTTCTCAGAAAGGAAACTTGAGCGACCATTATCCGTTCCCCTCAGGTTGCCACATGCAAGCTGCACAGTGTGGTGCCTCACGAAAACCTCACTGTTTTCTTGATACAGCATGTTTCTCCTAAGAAAGAAAAATGATCAGAGGACATAATTATAACTAATATGGTATAATTAGTTGGTGACAAATGATCATTGCACAAGACTAGAAATGAAACCACCCATCTGGGAGGCAGAACAAATGATATCGGCTATCTTAGTCACATAAACATCTTAGCCAGAACATTAGAGGCCAAATGCAATCAACGCTATGCTCAAGTTGAACTAATCAAAATAAAGTGCAAAAATGAATTTGCCATCCCTATTGAGTTAACAACGTGTTTGCTGATGCAACAATTAAAGAGTTATAAATAAACAAACTAAAAGCGTATCGACAAGCTCACATAGCGCATCATAGAAGCCCCATCAAATTCGTGAGTAAAATCGAACAATTGGTGATCGAACGAAACCCTACAGCCGCATCCGACCACCAGGAAATCTCGCAAATTGATGCAAGAAACAGCGAGGATCACAGCCTAAACCTACAGATCCCCCATAGATCCGTCTCCCCAGGGAGAAATTTCGACTTAATCGAACGGATCGGGGCCCAATTCCTACGCTCGGAAGCCCTAATCTCGAGAACCTAAAGAATCAACGAGACGGGGCAAAGCTGGTACCGATCGAGAGATCTCGGCGAGGAACGGGCGGATCCGAGGTCGAATCGGGGGTTCGGGGCGAAGGCCTGCGGGAATCGATATCGGGATCGCGCGTTCGGGCGGGGGAAATTTTGGTCCACGAACCGCGTCCTTTTTTTCGGCCGATTTATTTATAAAAAACGGGTGAAATGGGAATAAAGAGACGAAATTACGACGGCCGCAGGCTGCTGTCCCCCCTTCCCCCCGGGCCCGTGCACAAAAATGGGCCAGCATTTTTATTTTTATTACTTTTTATCTTCTTTGCAAGAAGCATCCAGCTAGGCGCCTAGGTCTTCCATGTGGAGTACTGTGTGGGCTGTGAGCCTGTCAGTCTTGCCATTTTCATTTTTTCCGGAAGCACTTCATGGCGAACTTTTTTTTATTAATTAACCTTTTTTTGAATTTTATTTTAAAGTTAACTTCGACGTCTTTATTTCCACTCGACTCTTTGATCACGCCACGTGATAATATGACAAAATAACACCGCCACGCCGTAATAAATCCCCAAAATAAGATTTTTGTCACGCCACTAGTTGTGGCGTGACTAATATCGATCGCACGCCACATTCAGTGGCATGACAAGAGTTTGATTAGAAATAGATCGACGTGATAAATTATTTTTGTCACGTCACGAGGGGTGGCGTGACCAAAAAAATCAGAATTGGAAATAAAGTACATCGGGGATTAACTTTAAAATAAAATTTAAAAAAATGTTAATTAATAAAAAAGATTCCTTCATGGCATGAACTCGTAGCCTGTTGCTCGACAACTTTAAGCAAACGGAGCTCATCACCAGCAGATTTTCTTCATGGAATTTGCATACTGCAGTGTTGTTTTCGATTAAAAAAAATTGCACGGAAGGAAGACAAGCTAGAGGAAAAATGTGAAGGTTAATTAGGACTTCGGAAGAGTCTTGAAGAAAGCTGTCGCAGGGGATACCTCATCCCTGGCTGTCGAGAATATCTAGAGGCCACACGAAAAGGCATGCATGTACAGAGATTAAATCCTTGTGATGTATCCTTTGGGAATGTTACCAAAATGTCCATTTTCCTATATTTGTAAGGGAGGGGCAAGAAAATTAATGTCATTCCCCTTTCCTATGTATAAGGCCTCATGGGCACTTAGGGTATGTTTAGTTGGGTGAACCAGGATGAATGGGATAGTACATGATAAGATAGAATGATCTTAGATGGTATGGTACAACCTGTGTGTTTGGTTAGTGGGATGAGATAATTCAATATTTTCTTTGGTTATATGGATGATATAATACCGGATGGTTCAAGATGGTGGTGTTTGGTTTGAGGATCATGTCTCCGGGATAATACAGAGCACAAAACAAGGGAGCAAGGGGGCGGCTCGGACGGCGCTTGTCTCCGGCGAGGGAAGCCACGGCAGCGGCTGGTGATGGCCAAAACAGAATCAGGGAGGAGAGGCGACCCTAGGGGTGGCGTTGTTGTGGCCGGGCGAGCACCAAGGTGGGCGGGCGGGAGGAGAAGGGGCGGCGGCATACGGGTGGGAGAGGGGGCGGATCTAGAGGAAGCACGAGCATCAGGGAGAAGGGGAGCTCACTGGACCGAGTGGTAGAGGCGGGGAGTGGTCGAGGCTGGGCGGCGACATGAGTCCGAGGTGGCACGGGTGACTCGGCGTGGCGACGATAACCTAGAGAGAAGGTGCTCAATCCGGTGGTTGGGGGATGAGAGGGGTGCTGGGGTGCTCCGCCCAAGAGGAATCGATGGGAGGCTCACCGTGCGAGAAGTATCGACTACGGTGGCGATTTCAGCCAGGACCAAGGAGAATGACAGCGACGCACTATTGGGGGTCCCTGCTCAAGGAAGAAGGAAGGGGAGGCGAGGGACGGGTTGAGGGGGGCGAGGCGATGCTCATGGCGGGGGCAGCTGGAACTCGTTTGAGCGGTCGAGACAGCCGGTGTTGGGGAGAAGAAGAGAGCTTGCAGGCGCGCTAGGAAGGAGGGGAATGGTGTGGAGAGGGGAGGCGAGCATGAGGCAAGACGACGCGAGGAGAGACGGCGGGCGCGCGGCGGGCAAGCAGTACAAGGCGAGACATGAGTCCACGTGAGCGTGAGGGGATGCGCTCGTCCCTATACCGCGTGGTTCGCTAGATTTTGTTCAGTACAACATATTTGGGGAATATTATCATAATCAGTATGACCCAATCCAGGATGAGTTGGTTCGGTTCACTCAACCAAACACAGGGACATGGGTATATTCATGACCATCCCATACATGTATGCCTTGATTCACCGAACCAAACACACCCTTAGAGGAGGGTTCCCTATCCTCACTCATTCACTGCTCTAAAAACATATGTGATATATTTGGTTCCTCCATTTCAATCTCTCAAGACAAAGAGTACTACGTACCCACTGTCTAGTCTCGATGTTACAACAGCTAATGGCTTGCGTACGGACTAGTTACCATCAAAGAGGAACTGAAAGTACTGCGAAGCGAGGGGTGTCCCCCCGTTCGAAGCGAGGAATGCCCATAGTGCCATACCCTCCTCATCCAAAGATTTTTTTAAAAATAATATTAACTTAAAAAATAATTTTAAATAAAATAATCAAAAACAAATTACAAAAATAGGCCACCGTCGCCATTTCACATGGCGATAGGAGCCAGTCACCATTTCAAATGGCGACAAGATGTCATTTACTGCCAGTCGTCGATTCAACTGTCTATCGCCATTTCAACTGTGGATTTGCTTTGAAGAGTGTGCAAATCGTCATTTCAAATGGCGACAGGAACCCACGGGTTCCTGTCGCTAGTTGAACTAGTGACAGAGGATGGCTATATAAAACCCAAAAATCGGGTGAAAAGTCATTTTTAATTTCGGAAAAAAGAGAAGAGAGAGAGAAGAGGGAGGAGGAGATGGGAGAAGTGACGTAGCGAAGCCATGTCGGTTCGTAGGGAGGAGAGAGAGAGAGAGAGAGCGAGAAGCTGATCTAGTCTTCCATTTTGCAGGGAAATGTTCTTACAACTTTGTACATAAATTCGAAACCCGATAGGTTAGCAAATAAAAATAGCGACATAGAATTCAATGGATTAGATAATTTTAGTTGTATTGCAGTTTGATGTAACATCATTTTAGCTCTGTATAGTTTAGTTTATCGTATAGATGTTATTTATGGTGTAATACTTGAATGATTTAGAATAAATCCACAAAAATACTAAGAAAACTTTGTAGGTTTTCATTTTTACACGGTAAATATTTTGTTAATGCCAAAAATACTTTTTAAACTAGAAAAATAGCAAGACACCTCTAAAAATTCTATAAAAAATCCAGAGTTGCTACATATGGTATGTAGAGCTGAATTAAAATATTGTCAACTTAATTTTTTTCCATTTGTACACGGTAAATATTTTGTAAATGCCGGAGACACTTTTTATACAAGGAAAAAATATCAACATACCTATAAAAAAAATCTATAGAAATTGTAGAGTAGCTAAATAGGGTATGTAGAGCTTAATCAAAATACTCCCAACTTAATTTTGGTTTCCATTTATACACAGTAAATAACTTGTAAATAAGAAAAATAGCAAGGTACCTATAAAAATTATATGAAAATTCCAGAGTAGCTAAATAGGGTATGTAGACCTTAAATAGAATATTGTCAACTTAATTTTGGTTTCCATTTGTACACGGTAAATATTTTGTTAATGCCAAAAATACATTTTAAACTAGAAAAATAGCAAGACACCTCTAAAAATTCTATAAAAAAAATTCAAAGTAGCTAAATAGGGTATGTAGACGTTAATTAAAATATCATGAACTTAATTTTAGTTTCGATTTGTACGCAACATGGTACCTCTAAAAAATTGTACGTCGATACAGTTGTGTACAGATCAGTTTTGTATGTGTCGCTAATCGTGCAATAATTGAATTAATTAGATATGTCGCTTATTATTACTTTTGTATATGTTATATGTTTCGTAGTATTTACAATGTATGCACTGAATTTTCGTATGGCGCACCCAAAGAAATGTTGTGCAAAGGTCAGACGAGTTGCTTGACCTTACCATCGACGTGAGTCATCAGAGTCAGCCAAGACCATCCTCCTCACGAGGAGGCGACGTGGCAATTGAGCTTGGCATGTTGCGACTGTGCACACCCATGAGGGTGGACCCACGTTGAGTTCTCAGATACGTGTAGTTGTGACATTTATGTACTCAATTGCAGTCTGACTAGTGTGGGTGGACTCATGTATATTCTTAATCCTTTCGACGTAGGTCGAGAGAGGCATGCCTCCTTCCACTAGCGAGGATGGTGGAGGTGGCGTGGGAGGACGACCAGGACCGCGCGGGCAGTGGTCATACGTCGTGGCGGTTTTCGTACGATCGGTGCCTCCTGACGGCACTGGTTGATCGGTAGAGGCTGGAGACGCACACATTCCACCTTCCGTGCAGGGAGATGGCGCCGATGCTTCAAGACGTAACCTTCCTGACCGAGTTGCCTTGCGTGGGCTCCCCCCAGCGTTGCACGACATCCTAGCCACGTGGCGCACGGAGATCCTCGCGAGGTTCCAGGTGTCACGCCCAACACCGACTACAGGGAGTTCAGTACTACCCACGTGCTATCACTGAAGTGGATATATCAGTTCTACGTAAGTTTTTATAGCTCTTGTCTTTCCGCTACAATTGCTTTGTGCAACTTACTGATGTGTCTCTATCTTCTTGTAGCCGGAGCGTATAGCACAAGATGCACCCGAGTACATGGTGAGGGGGCACTTCAAGGCCTACTTGTTTGTGGCTGTTCGGGTGGATGATGTTCCTAGGGTCCCACGGCGATAGCATCGACAAGCGCATGACTTGCTACGCACACGAGCTAGCGGACTTGGAGGTGGAAGCAGTCCAGCCGTACACCTGGGGACCCACGTTGAGTTCTTAGATACGTGTAGTTGTGACCTTCATGTAGGTTTTCGTACGATCGGTGCCTCCTGACGGCACTGGTTGATCGGTAGAGGCTGGAGACGCACACATTCCACCTTCCGTGCGGGGAGATGGCGCCGACGCTTCAAGACGTAACCTTCCTGACCGAGTTGCCTTGCGCGGGCTCCCCCCAGCGTCGCACGACATCCTAGCCACGTGGCGCACGGAGATCCTCGCGAGGTTCCAGGGGGTGCTGCTGCCCAACATCGACTACAGGGAGTTTAGTACTACCCACGTGCTATCACTGAAGTGGATATATCAGTTCTACGTAAGTTTTTATAGCTCTTGTCTTTCCGCTACAATTGCTTTGTGCAACTTACTGATGTGTCTCTATCTTCTTGTAGCCGGAGCGTATAGCACAAGATGCACCCGAGTACATGGTGAGGGGGCACTTCAAGGCCTACTTGTTTATGGCTGTTCGGGTGGGTGATGTTCCTAGGGTCCCACGGCGATAGCATCGACAAGCACATGACTTGCTACGCACACGAGCTGGCGGACTTGGAGGTGGAAGCGGTCCAGCCGTACACCTGGGGACCATTGGTACTGTGTGTGATGTACCGTGCCCTGTGCAACGTGTCCCACTGGGTTCGGGGCAGCTCCATCCTCTCCGAATGCCCGCTGCTTCTTCTATTGTGGTCCTTCGAGTGTTTCCAGATCGAATGACCACAACTGAACCTGGGAACCTAAACCGCCGCCATGTACATCGGCGACGACTACATGGATCTGCTGACCATGGGTACGGTGTGGTGTTGCCAACGGGTAAGTTTTTTGAAGATTTATTCTTTTTCGTAATGTAATTTTATTTCTTGTGCTAAGTTTCTGTTATTCTATTCCACAGGTCACCTTCACTCTGATCACTACGCACGCATCCTACCCGGTCTACGTTGCAATGTTCGATCAGTTGACGGATGACCGCATCATCTGGACACCGTACACTCCTGATAGGGTGTACGTGCGCGCACCCCGAGGCCTATCGAGCCTACGCACGCGAGACAACGTGTACTGGTACACATAGAGGAATTTGGTGCACAATATCTTCATGGAGGAGTACCACGTGCACCAAGTGATGCGCCAGTTTGGTCTGCGATAGGAGGTCCCAGTCCCCTGGGGGCAGCGGTTGCTGCCGAACGTCCATGGGTAAGTTCATGTTCAATTTCTATTGTAGCCTTTTATGTACCTGCTAAGACTTCCTGGGTTGACAGGATGCTCCCTTGGGTTGAGCGCTGGCTCCACGCCTTGGAGGATGTCGTCCTGGAGGATGCTCCCTACGACCCCGGGACGTACGAGGGGTACATCGAGTGGTACTCCAGTCGGACGAGGGTTCGTTGTGTCATGGTCGTGGACGACCCACCACGACACGAGGTCATGACGACTGATACATACCCGACCCAGCCGGACTCCGCATTCCATCACGTGGTATGTATTGAATGGTCCATACTTCTTATTTGCTTCGCAAGTTTTCGGTTTATAACTTATTAATTATGTGTACAGATCAATCTACAATGGGAGATGCACGAGTTGGCAACCTCCGTGCGTCGTATGACGCTCGGGGAGTGATTCAGCATGACGGCGTAGGAGATCAGAGAGGTCATGGACCAATTCGTAGAGAAGACGAGGTGAGGTATCTAGCTTGTGTCTTGCCGTAGGCCGAGGGAGCTGGTGGACCCACCTATGTTTGGACAGGGGGTGAGCCACAACGCATCACGCCCCATGACTCCTCATCCGGATGTGGCGGGCAGGCCCTCATGGCACCATGCTGGGAGTATCCCGACACAGTTCACAGGTCAACATGAAACACTAGTGGCGAGCAGGTTCTCGTGGCACCGTACTGGGAGTACCCCGGCATAGTTCACAGGTCAACATGAAACACTCATGTTTGGTTGTTTATTTCGAATTCCAATAGTTACTAATGGCAATTTTCTCTGACAGGTCCTGAGTTCCACTCGTACACGGGGCAAGAGTACGCGAAGCCGTTCGCTGCCTTCGTGCGACGACGTATGTCTATCTTGTTTGCATGCATAATATACTATTTCATCCTTTTCGCCATGTTTACATGCATAATGTATTGTTTCACGGTTCGTACATCGCTTTGGGATGAGGAGGTGGTGTCGCACGAGGAATCACGCTCTGGAGACTTCGAATTCGAGCAGGTGTGGACACTACGGTGATAGGGCAGTGGGCCTTCGCACGATAATAGCAGCCATGTCTCCGTTGTGGCTTCACAACTGCACGATGCGCCCGAGCACACCCAGCCGACACCCCCTCTCGCGACACCCTTGCAGGCTACTCGCGTCGGTAGGGTACCTTCGCCACCAGAGCCTTTGACGTACTCGCACTAGCGCGCACAGCCACACCAAGCGAAGGTAGGGGCCACACGTGGGGTACACCCTAAGAGGGCACGCTAGTAGATATTTGTTCTTATAAATATCAGTCATGTCATGTAAATATTAATTTATGTACAACTTACATTATGCTAGACTTGTGTTTTGATACTATTTGTTCTTATGTGTACAGGTAACCATGCGAGGGAGTCGGCATCGTAACACCCCACGCCACCCTGCTTCTACCTTTACACCCCACTTTTGTAGAGCAAGATGACCACACACTGTGACGCTATCGTTTCAGACCGAAAAGGCCGTACTCTGACACGCCACCTTTTCAGATCTTAAAGACCGCACCTAGTCACACCACACACTACCACTTTTCCAAACCAAGATGACAACACACTGCGATGCTACCTTTTCAGACTGAAAAGACCACACTCTATCACGCCAGCTTTTTAGGCTGAAAAGACCGCACCTTGTCACACCACACGCTACCACTTTTGCAGACCGAGATGACAACACATTGCGACGCTACCTTTTCAGACCGAAAAGACCACACTTTGTCACGCCACCCCACATTTTCAGACCAAAAAGACCCCTTATAAAAGGAGGGAGAAGAAAAAATAGAGGAGAACACTACACCACCACACCCAACAATTCACCAAAGCTTGGTTCGCACAACAGAGAGGAAGGAGATATCAAACTCGTCTGCGAACTTCCACGTGAAGATGCAGCGAAAGCGCAAGTGGCTTGCCAATAGCGCTAAACCCTACCCGGATTGTTCTATGAAGGATGCGTCGATACAACCGGAGTTCCCATGCTCGTAATGTGTTCGAAGAACTGGTTAAGATCATACAGTCCACACACCCGGCGACCGCCACCTGGCCGTACTACACATGCGGGAACATCCTCGTAAGAGAATCTTGCACACACATAGAATTTTCACATCTTATGTTCCAATCCACATATCCCTAAATACATCTGCGCATAATGGTAGCTGGAGATGCGATGCAACTTCTTTCAATGGATCGATAGCCTAGACTTGTACGATAGGGCGTTCATCAAGCAGAAGTACATGTTGAACTATGTGATGCGAGCTGAGACCTTCAAACGCTGGAAACGTTACGTACCCGACCTTATTGAAAAGGCACCGAAGGAGCCCAGGAAAGTAGGGTGATGGTGGTGGGCCCCTGAATAGGAACCTGACTACGATCGGGCCGAGCGTGCGACGGACAAGAGGAATGCTCCTGCTAGTGAGACCAACGGCCGTCCTAACGCTCTCTGTCGCCTAGGCGCAGTCCGAATTGAAGAGGTAAATTATGTTCAATTTGTGTCCTGATTATTAATTTGGCCCTACGTTGTGCTATCCTAACATCATTCAATCGTCCAACCCGTCTCACAGAACATGGCTAACTTCGAGACTGGCCGCCACCATGGGCATTCCAGAGACAAGGGGAAGGGACCGATGGGCTGCCAGGACTAATCGATTTCATTCCAATCAACCTTTTTTCTGATTTCAAAAAGTCATATGTATCGTAGGTGCATTTCAGCTTGTTGATTCGCGCAAGTTGACTTTTCTAATATACGTAACCAAACCCAGCGCGCCATGTAATTCACAGTTAAATTATGATGTCTTTCACACTTAAATCTCTTTATCCAAATATTTTGACTATTAAATATTACGTAATCTTTTCCCCAAGGAATCGGTTCCACGAATAATAGAATCGGGACAACAGCACATGGCAACCCTAAACTCAAATATTTTTTTCATTTCGCTCCAAAGGGGGTTGTTTGTGTTATTGCGCTGCCGAACTCGCGTTCCAAATTGCGCCACCGATCTCGCATTCTCTACTTCACATTTTGTTATCTTCTCCAATTTTGGATTTCGAACTACGCGGACACTTCAAAGTATTACCAAAAAAACTTTGTGTAATACACTAAATCTTTAGGCTAGATTATCTACACATAAATTTAAAAATAAATAAATTTAGGACTATTTCACTATTCCAAATGGTGAAGGGTTTCTGTCGCCATTTGGAATGACGAAATTGCCCTATCGCCAGTTCAATTGGCGACAGAACCCTCTCGGCATTGTTCCAGTTGGCGACATGGATACTGTCGCCAATTGGAATAGCGATAGGACAATTCTGCCATTTTAAATGGTGACAGTGGCCTATTTTTATATAAAAAAGTCAACTATATACTTTTTGCAATTATCTTTTAAATTAATATTAAAAATTCTTGTCCGAAAGTTCGAGGGGTTCATACCCCGAATTTTTTCAAAATAATATTTTTTTAAAGATAATTACAAAAATTAATAGTCACCCTAAAAAATTACAAAAATATGTCCCTGTCGCCAGTTCAACTGGTGACAGGAACCTATCGCCAGGTGAACTAGCAATAGGGATGGGACCCTGTTGACCCCTGTCGCTGGTCCAACAACCTGTCGCCAGTTGAACTGGCGACATGGAGTTGAATAGTGCTCCAATCGCCAACTGGCGACGGGAACATGTCGCCAGTTGAACTAGTGACAGTTATCCAGCTATAAAACCCCCCAAAATCAGTCCATAATTCATTTTAATTCCAGAAAAAAGAGAGAGACAAGGGGAGGGAGAGAAGAAAGGTAGCAAAGCTTTGTCAGTTCGTCGCGGAGGAGAGATTGTCGGAGCATCGAATCCAATCGATCATCTTGCAGATACATTTTTTTGAAACTTTGTACATTATGTCAAAACCTTGTCAGTTAACAAACAAAAATAGCGATATAGAATTGAGTAGATTAGATAAATATAGTCAAATTGTGTAGTACATATTTTGAGTTGTGTAGCAGGTAGTCAGAGCGCAATGCTGGAATCAGAATAATTCCAGCTTTATTTAGCTCCCCATTCGTGCGCGGTAATTATATTATTAATGCGGGAATTCTCTTTTAAACTAGAAAAATTGCATGACGCATTTTAAAATTATATATAAAAAAATCCGGAGTAGCTGAGTAGGGTCGGAAGAGCAATGAGAATAATTGCAGAAATAGTCAAATTATCTAGTTCATCGTGCACATGTTATGAATGTTGTAGCACTCGAACGATTTAGGATAAATCTGCAGAAATAGGAAGACACCTATTATAAATCTCTAAAAAATGTATACAGTAGCTAAGTAGAGTAATTATTTACCTTTACATTTGTGCGCGGTTATTATTTTGTTAGTGCGTGGTAATTATTTTGTTAGCACCGAAAATACCATTTAAACTAGGAAAATAGCATGACACATCTTAAAATTGTAAAGAAAATCCGTAGTTGCTACATAGGCTACGTAAAGATGCATGAAAAAATTATGAACTTTGTTTATTGCTACATTTTTAGGTATGGCAGACGCAGGCCACTACGAGTTGTTTGACCCGGTGATTGATGCACATCACCGTAGCCGCCTCAGTACCATGCTCCCCCAAGAGGGCGGGGCGCCAATTGAGCTTGGCGTGTTGCGGCTGCACACGCCCATCAGGGCATGGAGGCTGCACCCAGATTGGATTTCAAGGTACGTGTAGTTCTGACCTTCATGCACTCAATCGTGGTCTGACTACTTTGCGTGCAATCGCGTTTGTTCTTAATCGTTTTGACGTAGGTTGAGAGCCCAGCCCTACGCTTGTTGTCCGGCCGTGCTGTGCGCGACGTACCGCACACTGTGCGACGCGTGTCACCGTGCCCAGGACGGCTCCATCCTCTCTGGATGCCCGCTACTTCTGCAGCTGTGGTCCTTCGAGCGCTTCCAGGTCGGACGACCACAGCTGGACTAGGGAGCGTATGTGGTCAGCTTGTACGCCTAGGACGACGATGTGGACCTGCCGACCATGGGCATGGTGTGGTGCTGCCGACGGGTTAGTTTCATGATCATTTTTTATTTTTCATATTGTAATCACAATTTCGTGTGCTAGGTTTTCGATGTTCTATTGCACAGGTCACTTACACGCCGATCACTTCGTAGGGGTCCTACCTAGAGTACGTTGCGATGTTCAATAAGCTAACGGATGACTACATCATCTAGACATCGTACACTCAGGAGAGGGTGAACACGCGCGCGCCGAAGGACTGTCGAGCCTGTGCACGCGAGACTACGTGTACTGGTACACGTGGAGGGCCTTGGTGCATGATGTCTTTGTGGAGGAGTAGTAGGTGTAGCGGGTCATGCGGCAATTCGGTCTACGACAGGAGGTCCCAGCCACTTGGCAACCTTCGCGCAGCACATGATGTTGGGGGACACCAGAGGGGTCCTACAGCGGATTATGGAGGCCTCGAGATGAGGCATACAGATTGCGACTTGTCACACACCAAGGGACCCGGTGGACTGACCAGTGCGAGGACGAGGGGTCAGCCGAGGTGGTTCATGGCCACGGGCTCCTGCCCCGGACGTGGCGGGCGTGTCGTCGTGGCACCATGGTGGGAGCACCGCGGGACATTTTGGAGGTGAGCATGAGACATTCACTTCCTCTTCTTTATTTCAAACCGCACAAGTTACTAACGACAATCTTCTCTTACAGGTCCTGTGCTCCACTAGCACACGGGGCAGGAGTACGCAGAGTCATCCGGGCACGACTTCGTGCCACCAGGTATGACCACTCTGCTTGCATAACGCCCTTTTTTGTGGTTTTCGCTATGATTACGTGCGTAACGTAACGCTTCTTTATTTTTAACCCAACTAGTTACTAACGGCAATCTTCTCTTGCAGGTCCTGAGCTCCACCCGTATGAGGGGCAGGAGTACGCGGAGTCGTCGGGGCATGCCTTTGGGCCACCAGGTATGACCGCCTTGCTTGCTTGCGTAACGTCCTTTTTCGCGGTTTTTGCCATGATCACGTGTGTAACGTAATGCTTCACAGAATCAACTTGGGAGGACAATTCATTGTCGCACAACGAGGCACACCTCGAGGACTTCTTCATGGACCAGCTTGACACCCATTTCTCTGTGGGGGCTTCTCAGCTGCACGATGCATCAGGATCGCCACAACCGACGCAGGACCCCCCCCCCTCGTGACACCATCTCAAGCTACTCGCGCTGGTCGGGTAGTGAGGCAGCCTGATCCTCTAACGTACTCGGACCATCGCCGGCTGAGGCCAGGGGCGACACGCGGGGTGCGCCCCAAGAGGCGCTGCCAGTACATATTTGTTTCTCCAAATATTAGTCATGCCATGTAAATATTAATTTATGTACAACTGTTATAATGCTAGCCTCGTGTTTCGATATCTCTTTTTTGCTTAAAAACCATGACCACGTATACGATTCTGCATCGGGACACCCCACACCACCCTCTTTGTACACCTTTACTCCCCCTTACTTTGTGCAGCGACGTGACCTTACGAGTCAGCTTTGCGGAGCGACGTGACCTGATGAGTCACTTTATATAACAACGTGACTCGACGAAGTCGTGGCCGCCTTTATGACGTGAATTTGCCTCAACCGACCACAATTCACCACAGACACGCTACTGGCTCTAAGATATAAGTACTACCCCTTCCAGCCGGGTTCTCCTACATCTAGACGTCAACACAATCTCGCTCAGATGGACAAACACTGGGAGGGAGATCCGCAAAATGCAAAGGGAGTATACGGCCTAGGAGGAATAAAGGGAGCATGCCAAGAGGCCACCTCCCCGCAATGACGCCGCCCCCCGTAGCAACAACCCCTACCAGAACATCCCAATCGAGCGTTCGCCGCGACACCCACCCGAGGGGGAGACGTCGCTCCTCTGTTAGTGCAGGGACAAATGCAAGTTCTTCAAGTCCAAGCACCGGCTCAGCCTGGGCATGCGTTACTGGGGTTGCGCGAACTACTCCTGCGACTATCCCGACCGCCGTTGGGACACGAGCCGCTATCGGCAGAACCCAGAAGGACAGTAGCAAGATGTTCCGCATACCATTTCTCTTTGAAAGTTCACACTAACAACCTCTCTCGTCTACCCATAGTCCCCGGATCCGCTATGTGTCTACCGCAAGTGGATCGACCTAGAGATCCACCCACACGACCAGTGGACTCTCGACTACGACGAGTGTGATGCCAACAGGGACCGTGAGAGGAGGGAGGAGGAGCGCCGCACCAAAGAGCACAACCAGCGTATCCGACGGGAGATGCAGGCCCATCTCAAGGCTTGCAGGCGTCGGGAGTGCGAGGCTGGCGAGAGGGAGCGCGAGACAAAGAGGGAAATGGAGGCCGAGGCCAAGGCGGCCGGCGAGGAGTACAACGCCGAGCTCGCAATGAAGGGCAAATGACTCTGTTCTACGCAGTAGTCAGACCCTATTCATCCATATATCCCATGTATTTCTAATTCCCTAAAGGCATGCGTGTATCATCCTTGGTTTGTTAGCCTGCGTGCCATGTAACCCCCCTTGTCAGATCAACTGTCGTGTTGTTATCGTTGCGCTATTTCTCCAATATTGTGCACCGTGTGTGAATTCTCTGGTGCATCGTAATATAACTTACCTTCCTACTTACGAATCATTAATACCTCAATCGTCCTCACAAAATTCTCTAGCGCATCGCAATATAACTTTCCTTCTAGCTGGCACATCGCTAACATATTTTGTACCGTTCAAAATCTACGGAAATCATAAACACACCAACCAGCATAGAGTCCTGTCGCCAGTTCAACTGGCAACATCTCCCTGTCGCTAGTTAAAATGGCGACAGGTAGCTATCGCTAGTTCAAATGGTGACATGTAGCGATTGCAAGTTCAAATGGCGTCTGGGAAGCGTGACCCTATAAAAACCTCTTGAAACTCTAAAATTCGACACATGACTCACTTTTATCCAGAAAAAAGAGAAGGAGAGAAGAGAGAGGAGGAGAGGGGAGGAGAGAAGCTAGTGAAGCGCTGCCCATCCGGTTGCCCACCTCTCGGGTAATTTTTTTAACCGGATGGATTACATAGTTTTAGATGTACGGTTACGTAGTGCAATACGTTTTACATAATACTTTTTGGTAGGTAGTCTAGTTTTAGATATGTGGTTAATCGTGAAAATATTCTTTATGGTGCAGTGCGTTAAATATGTCCGACGTCGCCAATTTCAAAATTTACTATGGTCAAGGGACTATTATGGAGGGTCCAGAGGGGATCGATTTGCGTTATTTATAATCGGCGACCATGCCCCTACCAAGACCAGAGCAGCGTACATGGGGCGCTGTGATGCAGTGGCTATTCCACACATTCCAAGTGGACCGTGATGTGTACGATCTGAGATTGAGCTGCCTTACCCTGCGGGTAGCACAACCCACATATTGGGAGTTAGTGCAGCTGATGGCAACAAATTCATAGCAGTCATATGTACGCATGGTGAGGGAGGGAGGGTGAAAATTGGTCCTTCTGGCCCAGGCATATGCCAAACCTATTCAGGCGGCTTTGCAACCAGAACCAGCAATGGAAGTTCGAAGCACTCTGGAAGATTCTGGATGGGCGGACCCAGATGCACAGAAGGGAGGCAGCGAGAAGGGCTACCCCAAGCGCTGTCCAGGCCCCGAAGCATTGCCACAGCTTGACGAGGAGGACGAGGGCGCATGTGAAATGCTCATCGGACTGGATTGAGTACGAGCCTAAGGAGAAGTGGTCGGTCGCTGCTACATGACAGGGGTGGTGCTCAATATGGTGTCATGACAACCAATCTAGCCGAGGTATATAACTGGGTTATGAACGGCGCAAGGTGCCCCCCTTGGTTAGTATTGTGGAGGTAATTCTCCGCGGTACCACAAACTATTTTGTTGACAGAAGCAACAATGCGTCGCTCGCCATGGCAAATGACAGAGTACTCTACTCCGCCATGGTCACCAAGTATATGGAGGAGAAGAGAAAGAAGAGTGAGATGCACCGAGCATTCAAGATGGGTAAAAGGGAGCTTCGCTTCGAGATAATGTGTAGGGATAAAGGACGCCGCGGGACGAACCGCGAGAGGGTCACCCATGAGTGCACGCTACGTTGTGGTAGTTACATATGCACTTGCAACAAGCCCCTCCTTCTGCATAGGTCCTGCTCCCATGTCATGGCCGCATGTTCGACGGTGGCGCAGCATCTCAGCCAGTACCTCTCTGACTATTTCACCAAGGAGGCAGTGATGCAAACCTCGAGTGGAGAGATGTATGGTTACGCCGTGGTTGGCCATTTCACTAGCCATCCGACCTGGGAGCTACTAATCTGGGTCGCGAACACTGATAGGCTCAAGGGAAAGGTTGGCCGATGATAGGTACAGCGCATCAGAAACGACATGGACGAAGCAGAAGCCGGACGTCGTACGAAGAAGTGCTCCATTTGCAGGGAGTCTGGACACACCTTCAAGAAATGCCCCACGAGAAATCCACCGGACGAAGGAGACATCGGCACTCCGGACGTCGCCGCGGGGACCTCATCCGGTCGCCTGACTCGAGGTAGTCCACATGGGGGACGTTGAGGTCGCGACCACAAGAAAGCACAAATAGTAGTAATATGTTATTGTCAATGTTCTAAATTATCATTTTGATTTGAAACAAATTAGGTGTTATGACGTTTTGCTGAATGTTATGTAATATCAGTGTGATTTGTCGTAGTTTTGATAGTAATGGCAAATTCACATTTATTTTCTTACATAATATGTAGTGCATGTACATGACCAAGTGTACGAATTCACGGGTGTATCACAATATCACTTACCTTCCTACTTATGAATCATTGATACCTCAATCGTCCTCGCAAAATTCTTCAGAAATTCACCGCACTAGAACAACATACGACGATCAAAAAATGTTATTACGAGTCTAACAGATTTCACACCGTTCAAAATCTACGAAAATCATAAACATACCAATCAGCCGACAGGTATCTGTCATCAGTTCAAATGATAACATATATCTATCGCCAGTTTAAATGGCGACAAATACCTGGACCGACGACAGGGGGACAAGAGGATCCCTGTCGCCGGTTCAACCAGCCTGACCTCGCAGCGAGCCAGCGAGGGCCCACACCATGCCACCGGCCTACCTTCGTGCATGGATCTGTTATGTCCTATTCCTGAGATGTTGTGGCAAGAGATTCAGAGAAGGATCGTGGAATTGATAGCAGGTAGAATACGAAGAACAGCATAACAGAATGGGGAAAGTGTATGAGAGAGGAAGAGAGATAGAAGGCGTAAGCCTGTTCTTTTTCATCGACAATCTCCTTACAGGAACAGTATTGCCTTTTAAGGCCCAACAAGCCAACGGCTTCACCTGACCTACGGGTCCCACCTTACAACCAAGACTTCACTTAATTAACTTTAATGCTAGCTACGCTAAGACGTCGTCTTCCCTTGCTTTGCTACCGACTTCCTTTGCGTTCACCTCGCAGACTCTCCTTGTCTTCACCATGGCAGCCACCTTGGTGATGACATTGCCGCCCCCTTGAAGCCCAGCTTGCCCCCAAGCTGGACCAGTCGGAAAGCGTGTCCGCAACACATGGTAGTCTTCCCAGGTTGCTAGCACCGCCGGTAAGGATGTCCATTTAGTCAAAATCTGCAAATGAGCGGCATTGCCCTTTTTTACCAAACGGCGATCGAGTATTTCCTCAAGAAGTAATTCAGATACATCCAACGCTGCTGGAGAAGGTAAGGTGGAAAACACCGGTGAGTAATCCGCAGCAAAGTGCTTCAATTGCGAAACATGAAACACGAGATGAATCTGACTGCTATCGGGTAATGCTAGGCGATATGCTACCGAACCAATTTTTTCCAGTATGCTGTAAGGACCGAAGTATTTGAAAGCCAACTTGGGGTAAGGGCGATTCACCACAGAGAGTTGAGCATAAGGTTGTAGCTTAAGGAGAACTTTGTCACCAACTTGAAAATTCCGAAAAGAACGTTTCTTGTCTGCAGTCTGTTTCATTCGGAATTGAGCCTTCTGCAGTTGCTTTTGCAAAAGGTCTGAAAAGAACTGACGTTCATGTATCATCTCATCAGCCTCAAGAGACCTTGAAGGAGACAAGGAAGGCACCATACTATAATAAGGATCACTGCCATACAAGGCCTTGAAGGGTGTACACCCAACTGCTGTGTGATAACAAGTATTGTACCAATATTCCGTCAAAGCTAACCAAGAAACCCATTTGGTGGGAGAAGTTGACACAGCACAGCGTAAGTACATTTCCAAACACTGATTAACACACTCATTTTGACCATCCGATTGCGGGTGATAAGCTGTGCTGAGATTCAACTGAGTGTCGCATTGTTTGAATAATTCCTTCCAAAAATGACTTGTGAACACTTTGTCCCTATCCGAGACAATTGACTTGGGTAACCCATGTAATTTGACCACATGGTTAAGAAAGAGTTTAGCAACTTGAATGGCTGTAAAAGGATGTTTTAATGGAAGAAAATGAGCATACTTAGTATACCTATCCACCACAACCAAAATCACATTATATCTGTCGGATTTGGGCAAACCTTCTATAAAATCCATGGTGATATCTTGCCAAATACCTTGTGGCACAGGTAATGGTTGGAGTAAGCTGGGAGAATGGCAATTTTCATGTTTAGCTTGTTGGCAGACTTGACACTGTTTGATAAACTCTTCTATAGCTTGTTTGAGCCCTTGCCAATGGAACAGCTTTTTAATTCGCTGATAAGTGGCCTGTATACCGGAGTGTCCCCCAATAGCTGACGAATGAAAAGCTTGAATAAGTTTTGTTTGAAGTCCAGTATTCGCCCCAATCCATATCTTGCCATCCTTACGTATGAGCCCTTCGGACAGAGTGTACCCTTTGCTGTTACTGCCCGCAATAGCTAGCTCTTGAAGCAGTTTTTGGGCAGACACATCTACTGCATATGAATTCAAAACTTCTTGTAACCACACCGGTTGGACCGCTGAAATGGATGCTAAGGCCAGTAGATGACCCACTCGAGACAGTGCGTCTACCGGTGTATTGTCCGAGCCTTTTTTATACTGGAAAGTATACTGAAAACCAATAAGTTTTGTCATAGCCTTGCGCTGCAATTCCGAGGTGAGCAGCTGATCTTCTAAATGGCATAAGCTGCGTTGATCAGTTTTAATCATAAAGGGGCTGCGGAGTAAATAGGAGCGCCACCGGTCGATAGCCATCATAACAGCTAAAAACTCTTTTTCATAAATGGATAACTTCTGATTGGTTATACCCAAGGCCTTGCTGTAATAGGCAACTGGATGACCCTCTTGGAGTAACACAACACCTATACCAGAATTGCAAGCATCAGTTTCAATCACAAAAGGTTTAGTGAAATCTGGCAATGTGAGAACAGGAACCGTGGTCATAGCCGTTTTCATATTCTCAAATGCCTCTTGTGCCTGCTCCGTCCAGTGAAACCCTTTATGTTTTTGCAACAGATTAGTGAGAGGCTTTGCTAGCAACCCATAGTTCTTGACAAACTTTCGATAATAACCTGTGAGACCCAAAAAAAACCCCGAAATTCTGTGATGTTGGAAGGTACTGGCCATTGTTGCATTGCTTGAGTCTTAGCTGGATCGGTAGCCACACCCTTATCCGAAATGATGTGACCTAAGTACTCCAATTGAGGAGAAGCAAATGTACACTTGGACCTTTTGACATACAATTGATGTTGTTGTAACACTTGAAAAACCAATTCCAAATGCTGAATATGATGCTCAAGTGTCTTGCTATAAATGAGTATATCATCCATAAACACTAAAACAAATTTTCTAATGTATGGAGCAAATATAGCATTCATGAGGCACTGAAAGGTTGCTGGAGCATTAGTGAGGCCAAATGGCATTACCTTGAATTGAAAATGATCATGATGTGTTTTAAATGCTGTTTTTAGCTCATCTCCAAGTACCATTCGGATCTGGTGATAACCACTCCTCAAATCCAATTTAGAGAAGTATTTGGTTCCGGCCAACTCATCTAGTAACTCATCCACAATAGGTAAAGAAAATTTGTTCTTGATTGTTAAAGCATTAAGCTATCGATAATCCACACAAAATCTCCAACTACCATTTTTCTTCTTGACTAGCAAAACGGGCGATGCAAAAGGACTAAGACTTGGACTAACAGTGCCCTTCTCAATCATGTCAGCCACTTGCTGTTCTATCTCATCTTTTTGTTGAGGAGAGTATCTATAAGGTCTGGAGTTAACTGGAATTGCATTCGGTATCAAAGAAATAGCATGGTCAAAGCTTCGATGTGGTGGTAGTTCTCGTGGCTCTTGGAACACCTTGTCAAATTTCTTGACTACCCGCTGAACTTCAAGAGGTACATTATCTTCTAAATAATCAGGACTGGATTCTACCACAGCAGTGCCCCACAGTTCATTTCCCTTATGCCATTTGATGACTTGATCAATGGAAACCTCATGGAGAGCAGATTCTATATTCTCTTGTAACCCTTGTAGTTTGATTAACTGACCATTATACATAAACTCAACCCATTTTTGAACCCAATCACAGCTCATGGGACTATGTTGTTCCAACCAATCCATTCCAAGTATTGCATCATACCCCCCTAATTGTAGCACCTTCATATCATGTTGGAATGTTATTCCTTGAATCCACCAAGAAAATCCCTTCAGTTCTGAAGTGCAGTTCAATAACTCTCCATTAGCAATTCTGACTGACATCATTGGTACTTGTTCTGGTTTGTCAGCTAAGTGACTTAAAATGTCAGCATTGATGAAAGTGTGTGAACTGCCCAAGTCCAAAAGCATTAACAGGACCTGCTTGCCAACAACTGCCCTTAATCTGATTGTTTTGGCATTGGTGGTTCCAGTTAAAGCATTCAAGGATAAAAACATCCCTTCCTCACTATTTGAGTCCTCCAAGGAAGTGACAACATCCAATACTTCTTCCGACAAATACGTTGGACTCTCCTTTAACTCAAGGGTTTTCAATTGTGCTTGCGTTGTGCAGAGATGGTCTGGTGTATACTTTTCCCCACAACGAAAACACAATCTATTTGCTCATCTATACGATTTCAATTACTGTGCTTTCCAAACTTCAGTTGGTGTGAATTTACCTCAGTTATCTCCTTTGTAATTTCCTTCCATTTGCTTATACTGTTTGTTTGTGTCTCCCTTGTATGTCGGTCTCTGGGTTCTGTCCAGCACTCTCTCGTGCACACTGGCATAGATGGCTACTTTGCTGACTGAGTTAGGCATTTGAGTTTTGACAGCATCTCTCAGTTCATCTTTCAGCCCCAGCACAAATTATGTGACCAGCATCATCTCTCCCACATTTCGGTCATATAATCTGATATGATATACCAATCGGTCAAAGTCCTTTTTGTATGCTTCTACTGTGCCAGTTTGTCTCAACTGCAACATCTCTCGTATCTTGATACTGTGAGTGTTTGTCTCAAATTCAGATAATACTGCTTGTTGGAATTGTTCCCAGTCGTGCCAAACATTTGCAGACTTGTATGCTTGATACCAATGTGCTGCTCTATCTTCCAAATACATGGTAGCAGCTGCAACACGAAACCCTTCTGGAATCTGGTATATGGAAAAGAATGTTTGACATTTGTCTATCCAAATCCTAGCATCATTTCCATCGAATCTTGGGAAATCCATCTTCGGCATCCAGCTTCTTCTTCCTCCCATTTCCCTAGATCGGTTGGTATCAGGTATGTCCGACACTGTAACATCCCGCTTTTCTAGAGCTCTTAAAAGTTTTCAAAATAAAAAGAACCATTTGGTTTTGATGAGAGTTCAAAGCTTAACTTGAGATTTTAGAAGAACTTTAAGTGACTAAACCAAACTTCAACTAAAATGGTTCGGTTCTTCTTTGGAGTTGCTTGTGCTCTGCTGTGTCTTCCTCCCTGTCTGCTTGTTAGGACTTCCCCTCGTTTGTTTGGACCTCCCTGTGTCCTACAGGACCTCCCTTGTGTCCTCCAGGACCTCCCCTCGTTCGTTTGGACCTCCCTGTGTCCTACAGGACCTCCCTTGTGTCCTACAGGACCTTCCCTCGTTCGTTTGGACCTCCCTGTGTCCTACAGGACCTCCCTAGTGTTCATTTGGACCTCCCTTGTGCCCGATCGGACCTCCCGCTCGATTTTGACCTTCATCGCTTTTGAACCATTTGATTTGTGTTGGACGGTTTGATCTTGTCGACACGTTCGGATGGTCCGAACGTTTAAATCCTTTTGAACCCTTCGATTTCTTTTGGACGGCCTTGATCTGATGTAGCGTTCGCCTGGTCCGAACGTTCCCATCATTTTGGACCGCCCGATCTAGTTGAGTGGTTAAGATCGAGTGGCAGCTTCGGATGGTCCGAACGGCCCAATCATTTTGACCCGTTCGATTGTAATCCAACAGCTCCCGCTCCTTTGTGCCTCATCTCGCTATCGCGGACCATCCCCTTGGAGATCTTAGCCGTCAGGACCTCCCCTTGATTAGATCTTGACCGTCAGGACCTCCCCTTGAGAAGATCCGACCATCAGGACCTCCCATTGGGAGATCTGACCGTCAGGATCACCCCTTGATCAGATCTTGATTGTCAGGACCTCCCCTTGGGATATCTGACCGTCAGAACCTCCCCCTTGATTTGATCTGACCGTCAGAACCTCCCCTTGGGAGATCTGACCATCAGGACCTCCCCTCGAGAAGATCCGACCGTTAGGACCTCCCCTTGGGAGATATGACCGTCAGGACCTCCCCTTGATCAGATCTTGACTGTCAGGACCTCCCCTTGGGAGATCTAACCGTCAGGAGCTCCCCTTGAGAAGATCCGACCGTCAGGACCTCCCCTTGGGAGATCTGACCGTCAGGACCTCCCCTTGAGAAGATCCGACCGTCAGGACCTCCCCTTGGGAGATCTGACCGTCAGGACCTCCCCCTTGATTTGATCCGACCGTCAAGACCTCCCCTTGGGAGATTTGACCGTTAGGACCTCCCCCTTGATTTGATCCGACCGTCAAGACCTCCCCTTGAGAGATCCGACCGTCAGGACCTCCCCTTGTCTTGATCTGACCATCAGGACCTCCTCAGACCTCCTCGTCCTCAGACCTCCCGGTCTTTTGCAAAGACCTCCCTTGCGGGCATGACTACTCCTCCAAAGGGGGACCACCTTCTCAGTCCTCTCGCATTTCTTTTTTCCTCCGATCATGACCTTGTCCCATGAAAGTCTCACGACATTAAATGTCACAGCATCACATTAAATGCGGTCACCTCCAGTGTACTCTTGTGCGTCTGTTGTCACCTCTTTTACCAGCTCCTTTTTCCCTTCAACACCTGCTCCCGTCTTGAGCTTTGACTACGATGTCCTCTCTCTCAGGACCTCCCCGTGCCTATATAAAGCACCAGGTGAGCCTCCTATCTCTTTTGTTTCCCCCGTGCCTTGGAACTCCCTTCACAGAACTCTCCTCTTTGTTGGAAGCTCTGATTCGAGTGGTTCAAGTCCCTATTTCCTCCTTGGCTCCGTGTTTATCTTTTGGTTTTAGTTTGGCTCTTTCTCTGGAGTTTTGCGAATTCGTTCTATTTACTTGTTCTCGTTCATACGTGTAGGTTTTGGTAGTTCCGAAGACCTCCAGGACCCAGCAACTTTCATTGAAGAAGCCCGCCTACAACGAAGGCAAGTCATAGACCTTGACCATGTTGAACCCATTTTGCAAAAATGTATTTTGTTTTGATATAAACATGCATGGCTAATTTTATATAAATGGTTTTCGGGCCTAGTTAATCACCCAATTGCCATTATGCCTCCTTGTTAAAACCTGCAAATGACATGTATCCTTGAATGACATAAGTCCTTTGTCACCTTAGGAAGGGTTCTCTATTAGTTGGATGTCCTCGTATACCAACATGGGGGTGCCTTATTGCTTAGCCAGGCTCTAAGTAGACGTTGGTCTTAGTCTCATGACTCATCAATGATTAAACTTGACTAATGGATTGTGGAACAGTGGCAATGCCACTTTACAAAAACGTGTGGTGCCAGGACTAGGGTGGTCCTTTGGCCGGGTTGAACCCATCAAATGCTAAATTTGTCTAATGAGCTATGGAACCGTGGCAATGCCACTGCTGTTAAAAGATGTGTGCCCAGGACTGGGATGGTCCTTGGGCTGGTTGAACACAAAACCGTTTTATGCTCGGGCAAGAAGTCAGGGGGTGAGTAGTGGGTGCCTTGAGCACACTAGGTTTGTGGTTTGTCTTGCCTGAGCAGCCAACTAAGGACTTAACCTTGTACGCCATCGATCTGGGTCACATTCATGCAACCACAAGTCCATTATGGGGTGGTCCTGGCCAATTAATTAGTGAGGTCTTGGTGCGGCTCTGTCGTGGCTGTCAAATGGCACAAGAGTGGGCCTTGCATGGCGAAACCTTAGTGGGCAGAACCAAATCAGGACTGACCTTTGTAAAGGCCTTGTCACGAGCTCTAGACTGCTTGCCAAAGGAAGTGAGCCGGGGCATCGACGGGTGCCCAGCCAACTAAAGGACTTCGTGTCTTGTGGGTAAAGTGCATGACCTCTGCAGAGTGTGTAAAAATCTATTCGAATAGCCACGTCCTCGGAAATGGACGCACTCGGTTCTTTCACGCAAGGGGTAGGCTTTCTCAAAAATGTGTTCGTGGTTGTGTCTTGTGTGACCCTTGTAGAACAGGGAGTGGATCGGGCGCCCACGGGTTGCTTTCAAAGAAACTTGTTTATTTATGTATTATCTTTTCAACTTGTGCCTTGCAATCTACTTATTGTATTTCTGTTAAATGCTGCCTTATGCAAACTAACCATACAGTTTTCTTTGTCAAGCCTTGCATAAATGTTATTGCATTCATTTCCCTATGACTTGTTGAGTACATTCAAAGTACTCATGGCTTGTGCCCTCTGGTTATTCAAGAAATGAAGACCTCCTGTGGTGCGCCGAGCACTATGAGGAGGAGTTCATTGAAGATCTCGTGGACTAGGGGCGCCCTCCACTCGAGCAGCCCGTGGCTCATCGAATGGCTCCACGCTGTGTTCTGAAGTTCACTTGAATGACCTCTTTTGTTGTTGCCTCGCATGGCATCCCTGTAAACAAGCTTGACTATAAAGTCTTTTGTTTCTATTTGTTAATTTGTTTGCTTCATCTTTTTTCTGTTGTTATGGATGTGATGACACCGACGTTGGGTCTGTGCGAGCTAGCTTGATCTTGGGACTAGCTCGGTGCACAGAGGCCGGGACATCCAGGTGGTCTTTTAAAGACCTCCTGGGAGGTCCCGGGGGACCTCCGAGAGGTCTTGGGGATCCCTTGGGTGGTCCGGGAGGACCCCTGTGAGATCCTGTACGACCTCCTCGGCTGGGGTCCCGACAGACACTATGGGTGTAGGAGGGGGAAACAATATGTGCGGTGATGTCTGTGATGGCCGCGCTGGAGGTGGTACCTAATTCTCGAATGGTCTTGCTCCTATGATCCCCGGGCCATCTCGCGCAGGAATGAGAAGTGGGGGAGGTACAGGCCCTTTCATCACTTTTGCAACATGAACTTGCTCCTATTGAATCTTGCCAATGGAATCCAGAGATAGATTTACCTTCACTTGCATCTGATCCAATTGTTCTCCATGTTGTTCGAGTTTTTGATCTACCGCCGCCAACTGCACCCCTGTCGCCATTTGCATCTCCTCGACCAACTCATTTTTCATCTGTACTAGCAGTTCCATTAGGCGCTTCTCCATGGCTTCCATTGCTTCAACCACTTGCGTTACTTGGATTCCCTACTTCGCCGGTGCCGTAGCGACTCCTCCTCCAAGCCAACCTAACCCAAATCAGGATTTACACCGATCAAACCCGAGGGCGATCAGTACCCTTCTTCAGGATTTCTTTACAGGTCAAAGCCGAGAGAGTTTGAGGAATCAACTTCGGATCGACGAGGCTCTGATACCATATTGTTATGTCCTATTCCCGGGATGTTGTGGCAAGAGATTCAGAGAAGGATCGTGGAATTGATAGCAGGTAGAATACGAAGAACAGCATAACAGAATAGGGAAAGTGTATGAGAGAGGAAGAGAGATAGAAGGCATAAGCCTGTTCTTTTTCATCGACAATCTCCTTACAGGAACAGTATTGCCTTTTAACGCCCAACAAGCCAACGGCTTCACCTGACCAACGGTCCCACCTTACAACCAAGACTTCACTTGATTAACTTTAATGCCAACTACGCTAAGACGTCGTCTTCCCTTGTCTTCACCATGGCAGCCACCCTGGTGATGACAGGATCAGGCCTCGCGCCCCTCTCGCGCTAGGCCTACCTTGCTGCTAAGGCCTATGCACGTGAGCCCGCCTCGCGCCGAAGGACCTCGCAGGCGGAATGTCCTCCGTGGGTCCTCGGGACATCCACGCGACCCGTCAATGGGCCAAGGGCGACGAGCCGCTCACGAACGGACAGATAAGTAGCATGGCCACCTTCCAAACGATTCATTTATGCACGTTTTACATTTATTGGTTTCTTTCCAAATCAGAGTATGGAAGAGATTGATATATACAAAATTTACAGTCGGTTCAGACTAATTGGGAAAAAAAGATTGAAGTTACATTTTTTTTTCCTGAAAGATTAGCGCAAATCAACGCCTTCATCTAGGGCCATGGAGCTCATGATGACATTCGAATCGATTTGCTTGTCAAATTTCTTCCTCCTGCGTGCTTCAAATTCCTCAAATCCATCCATCTGCAACAGACGGACAAAAGTAGTTATAATTGAAACAAGGTAAGAAAAAAAAGTTGCAGGAATCTGTAGAGGCTTCATGTCACTAACATGTTGGAACCGGTCCATCGAGATTGGATTGTCATGCAGTGCTATGTTCTGAAGAGCCTTGCAATCTTTCAGTAGGTTTTCGGGAAGCTGAAAATGAAGGTTGAAGTTGGGTGACTCGTCGCTTCTTATTTTGTAACGGCATAAAAGAATATACCAAGTACACAATAATACAATCAAGATATTTCATAGTTAAACGAGTTGTTGCCCTTGGTTAGTTTCACTACCACCTTTCACCCTAGAGGTCTCAGGTTCAAACAGACGATGTATCAGTGCATATAAAAGTAAAAGTAGCCAAAGAGGCCAAATAAATTCATTGGTACGCACCTGATGAATTTTGTTTCCATTCAATGATAGGGATTTGAGGCAAACAAGGTTGCAAAATGATGAGGGTACATCTTCAATTGAATTTCCTGAATATTTTGCTTGAAGGTTAGTGCTAAGAGGATGCTTTGGAAATGAAAAGCATGTTATAATTTGTATCTGTGTTTAACAATATGAATGGACGGATCTTATTTAATTTACTTCAAAAAAGAAATCTAAAAATGATATGGCATTGGCATCCGCTTCCCAATGGAATCTAGGTGCTAGCATAGGAAATAGGAAAGTGCAATGCTGTGGAGCACTCATGTTTTGCTCTGGTGCAATCCTCTCCTTGTGTTCCAAACAAAGTGAGGGCCAGCCTTCAACTCATAAAGAGGAAGAGCGTCCTAAGAGGCTATGACTCTGACATCACAAAATTATTTGTAGACTAGCCAATGGTAAGCAGATAAAAATGCCATATAGGGTAGTCATGCAACTGTAAAACAGTTACATGGATGCATGTGCACATGCCAGCAAAGTGGGGAACAGATAAACTTAAATTAGATAATGGTAGTATTGATGAAACAGATGGATTTACCATTTGCCTGCAATTCTTCCAGGGAATTGCAACCTCCAATTGATTCTGGAAGTGCCTTTAGTTTGTTATCGGATACATTAAGTATCAACATCTGCATCAGGAAAAAACAAAATGATGATGAACTAGTGATAACAACAGCACATTGATCATTATAAAACAGAACTTCCGAATAGCAGAAAATTGATGGAATTTATCAAACAGAATTAGTTTCAGATAATGAACTGTAGAATCAAGACTTATTTGATTCTGACAAAAAAAAGAGAGCAATACTTGTTTTGTTGTGAATCCTAAATCAATATCACTATACATTCCTTTTGTGCTTGAGAACAAGTCAATTTCCAAAGATAAGATAAGTATGACATCTTGAGCCAAATAAGAAAGTTACATTGCGCAAATCTCCTACACTCTTAGGCAGGCACAGCAAAGAATTCTGTGAAATCAAAAGTTGCTGAAGATTTGATAGAGAACCCACTGGATGGAACAAAAAAAAATGTTAGAAAATGGAGGGAATAGTTGAAAGAATATTATAGAAGTCCTGATTCTCTACTAACTTGTTGCTAGGACGAGGGTTCTACACCTAGACAAAGTACACTGTCATTATGTAAACATATAATAACATTTTGCATGTTTCACTTCTGTTCTTATAGAAAGATAGGATCATAGGAACTAACATTCTTCAGGCAAGATAGAGATCCTATTTCTGTCAAGTGTGAGGATTTTAAGGTTCCGCAAGTATCCAATGTTAGCCGGAATGTTTTCAATCAAATTACCAGCCAAAACCTACAGGAACAAAAAGAAACAATATAGTTCACTATGAAGCCACGATTATCCGAAAAAAAAGGGACCAAAGAAGGAAGAACCATTGCTTGCAAATACACATCTCTAATCAGATCGACGTTGACTTCTACTAACAAGAACTCTTACAAGTCTTTGCATATTCACAAGTCTGCCAACTTCCTGGGGAATCTCAACTGCAACATAAAAGAGAATCAATTGATATTGCTCAAGAAAAATACAAACATCAAAAATATAAAAGCAGTGTATACAGTTTATAGCTTGTCATATTCAAATTAGGAAATTCTCTCGAAGTAAGATGCTAAGAATAATATTGGCCAGTTCCAAAAAATTGATAAATTTCTCAGCGCAAACTGTTAAAGAAACCCGGCAAGAAAAAAGGGGTCCAAGTGTAGCAATTTTGGTCCAAATATATGCACTAGCTCACAGAGCCAATTGAAAAAAGAAGTGTGCAGAAAAGTGTCCTCACATCTGATACTGCTGTGCATAATAAAAGAAAGAAAGAAACAAAAACAGGCAACTTCCAACCAGCTCCTTGCTGAGTACATACCAGCAAAAGAGAGAACATCAAACATAAGCATTGCAGATTACCAAGATATGAAGAGATTTTATTCACTTGTGATTTATTAATGTCCATTGCACCCTTAAAATAACTACATGAAAAATCTGATTACCTATCTTGTTGTTTGTCAAATCCAGAGTTCTCAGGGAATTCCCCACTTGTAGAACTTCATTTGGTACTACCTGCAAGGGAACACTGATATGATATCAAACAACTCTAGAAGAAAAGTGCAATATCACAGTAAAACAAATGTAGAAAGACACCCTTGTTCTTGTACAGGCATCAAATATAAGCTGACTTATATGCTAAATCTTTCAAATGTGAAAGCTATATATTAGAACAGACTTATATGAAGACAAACAACTGAACAAGCACCAAGGTGAACACCACAAATTTCAATTCTGTGCACCAGTATCATCTACCACGGTTCTGTTCAAAAACCAAAGCCCATACTGAAATCCTACAAGTTGGTGAGTGATGATTACATGTTTAATAAAAAGGCCCTTCAAATGCTAAATAAAAATTACATAATTGAAGCAGTAACCGCGGTATCAAGGCCCTTCAAATGCTAAATAGAAATTACATCATTGATGATTACAGTGTTTTGCAATACTTCAAGGTCAATACCGATACTTTTGTTTAGTAACAGCATATATTGTCAGACTGAGTTATGAGGGGACTTGCTTGTATTGGTGGCACGTCCTTAAAATGCACGGTTTTGGAGTGCCACGTATCAAAAGTTTACTAATTTTGCATTTATTTATTTTCATTCCTTGTAATCAACAATGTCTACCATTTACAATGAAACCAGTGGTTC
Organism: Phyllostachys edulis; assembly: GCA_036346405.1. Lineage (NCBI taxonomy): Eukaryota > Viridiplantae > Streptophyta > Magnoliopsida > Poales > Poaceae > Phyllostachys > Phyllostachys edulis. The sequence continues at coordinate 102,407,013 of CM070550.1, forward strand.
CATAGAGTGTTAAATGCTCATATTTGTTAATTATGTCACCCAATTTTTTTCCACGGGAAAATAAAGGCACACTTCCAAGTTAATTCATCACCACGGACGATTACATACTTTTACTAGCAAGATTGGGCCTTTCTTCCACCTAGCAATCATATAGAAGCAGAGTACAAAGAAATGACCCAACATTGCATGACCTGACGACTGACGCCTATGTAGCACCTTGTAAATTCCCAATCGAACTGATTCACAAAAGAGCATCGTAATTGTTTTACCATCATGTACTGCAGCTTCTAAGCATCAGGACACAGGAGAGCTAAAACCACGGATGCCTCAATCGACAGACTAGAGACAATCGGGAAACGGTCCTAAATTTACAGAAAAAGGGCTGGGGGGCTGCGAGCAAGGACCTTCAATCTGGCGTCCCGGAAGGCGACGATCCCGGTGGAGCGCCATCGCGTGACGCGTCTGGCCGGCGAATCGGAGCTCCGGCTGCTGCAGCAACCCATCTCTGCCGCGAGAAGGCCAAACTTGCAGTTTCTTCCCCTTAATTTTGGAAGAGGAGTTTGGGGGTCGTCGAATTTGGAGGCGGTGGGATCAACCGACGCCTACCTCGCCCCCGTGTTCTCACTGTGGACTGGGACCCGGACCCAGCTGGCAACCTCTTCTCGCCGGACGGTGGGCCCAGGGATGCTTACCTGGCGCTTCGGTACTGTGAAAGCAGCTGGCTGTATGCTATCTACCCGGGAGAAATCAATAAAGCAAACTCACCTGTGTATGGGTATATCACTAAAAGTGCATTCGAGATTCACACCCATCTATTTTATAAAAACATAACTCTCTTTATCTTCCTCCCCACTCTCTCTCCCTTCCCCTCTCTTCCCTCCCGTCATTGGTTTGCTGCTCACCGCGCTGAAAACCGTCGTCATCGGAAACCCCACGCCTCCGTTAGAAACCCCACGAAACCCTGAGGTTTTCGACAGCATCATGGGGGTTGGGCGAGGTTTCCGACGACGGAGCGGCGCGATGGGTGAGGAGAGAGAAAGAAGAGAGGGCGAGGAAGAGGGAAAGGAGAGGAAAAATGCTTTTTAAAAAATATAGTACGGATTTTAGAGCACTTCAATGATTAAGATAGGGTTAATTCCTTATTTGCCATTAGAAGTTGGCGAGCTTCCTAAAATGCCATCGAAAAATTGTTCATTCCTTTTTTGCCACTCGTTCTCAACTTTAATCCTTTTTACCACTTGATTAGGTTAAGTGGATTTGATGATTGACTTGGACACGAAAAAGATGATTTTGCCCTAAGTATCTTTGAGATCTTTAGGGATTGTTTGACATAGTAATATAGTTCCAAAAATTATGAAATTTTTAGAAAAATTTCTAACATAGTGTATATTATTCTGTAATTTTATATGATTTTATTTGCAACATATTTTTCTCTAAAATCTTTCAATTTACAACAAAAAATTTAAAGATTTTTAGAGAAAAACATGTTGCAAATAAAACCCTATAAAAATTACAGAATAATCTACACTATGTCAGAAATTTTTCATAATTTTTGGAACTATATTACTATGTTAAACAATCCCCTAAAGATCTCATCATACTTAGGGGCAAAATCGACTTTTCGCGTCCAAGTCAACGGTCAAATCCATGGTCAACTGATTGGAGTAGCAAAAAAGGGGATTAAAGTTGAGAACGAGTGGTAAAAAAAGGATAAACAATTTTTTGATAGCATTTTAGAGAACTCGTCAACTTTCAATGACAAATAAAGAATTAACCCGTTAAAATAGTGCACGAGGCACCATATACATATGCAGAAACATCACTCGAAACGGCAAATCATTAGCGAACTTTTTAAGCTTTGTGCCGTTTGTGGACACGTTGGGGAGGAAGCAAACAGGTTGTTCGGAATGGAACGGGGCAATGGGCTTGTACACATCTTCAATTCACTAAGAACTGCAAGCCCCAACCCAATGCATCCAACCAGGACAACTATGGCTACTAAAAGTTTTGTGCGTAAAGTATACATTATAATAATTGATGATGTACACATCTCAGATTCCGTACAGTGTAACGCATGCTTCATGTATTTTTTTAGGTGATACTACACGTCAGACGTCCAACACATAGCGTTTTTACCAGACTATGAACCCCACATAGTTTCTGCTGGAAAACCAAACCATGGCTTGATCTAGCAGCTGGTCTATGAGTAGACGTTCTATCAAAAACTCTAACAGAATCTGTAGTCTATAAATTAGAGGTGCTGATCATTGTAAAAGGTTGATTATGAGAAGAGAAATAAAGAGAAGAAAAAAGTCTCTATATCTCTGTTTTTAATCTACTATTCATTCTTGTATTGTTCTGTGCGATTCTACGCTTGTCTACGAGGTGATCAATTGGATTGGACTCGCCAGCGACAGTTCCTCAATACGTTATCAGCACGATCGACTCCGGCCTACTATACTCAGATCGAAAGGTAACTGTCGAAAAACGACACTCATAGATCGAATCGCTTTTCCAGATCGCTTTCAATTCCACAAATTTGACTTTCTAGATTATTTCTTACGGTGCAAATATGCTCTAATCTACCGCGAGCCGACTTGAAGTCGTCGGCACAAAGTCGGTCGGTAGATTGCACGAAAGAGTAGATGATGATTACACCGTGGACTGTAGATTGCAAATCTGCACTAATCTACCACGAGCAGACTTGAAGTCGCCGGCCAAGCCGATCGGTAGACTACATGAAAAGAGTAGATGATGATTGCACAATTCATAGATGAACAAGAAAAAAACACCGACGCAGACTCAGACGGCCAAGATCACATCGACCAACCGCGCGTGGCAGCGTCGCCATCATGCGCTTAAGCCGACCGAGCCGCGTTGCTGCGCTCCGCATGCTGCCGCTCACAGACGGCTCATTGCCGGCCCGGCCGCCCATTGCAGTGTGCTACGACGCCGGTGTCGCCCGGCCGCCCGCCTGCACGCACAAGCGTTCTGACGGATCGCCGGCCGCGCCACACGACGCGTCTTGCCGCCACGGCCTCTCGTGTGTTTCCATGCGCCAAGACGCTGTCTTGCCAAGATCACTACCGCCTCGTCAGCCTTGCAGACCAGTTTGGTCGCGCCTCGCGCTCGCCACCACCGCCGAACGCCCCAAGATGGGAGCACATTGTCGGGACCCCGGATAAGCAACTCCGAGACCCTCTGTGTATTCTGAACTAGTCCCATGATCAGTAGCTAGTCCACACAATTGCAACATAGATGAAATCATATCCATACAACAAGATAGCTAAGACAAGATAGCTAAGAAAAGACAAATTAATATTACTTAGTAGCAAAAGGACCTTATGGTCTAGGTTTACAGAGTTTGGCACATATGGCTAAAGACAAAAGAGTACAATTGCAACGGAAAGAAACAACTCATAAAAGCCATACGACATGCCCACATGCAATCGAGTGAAGGACGCGACCTAGTTCGCATGGTCTTCGAAGTAGTCTTCCACATAGAACTCGGTGCTGCCTAGTTCTTCTTCGGCGATTGATCAACAAATGATGCAAAGCCGTGAGTACTTAGAGTACTCAACAAGTCGTAGAGAAATGTATGCAGGTAGTATTCATGCAAGGCTTGGCAAGGATAACTTTATGACTATTTTGCAGAAAGCCTCGTGAACACCCTGTTCACTTCCCAACCAACAACTTGTAACCATCCAAGGCAACATTTTTGAGAAAATCTATCCCTCGTGTGAAATCACCAGGCATTGTCCATAAACGGGGACACGGCTATCCGAATAGTTTTACACTCTGCAGAGGTTGTACAACTTGACCCACAAAAGATAATCATCTTATATTGTCTGCCCACACACTTCTGAGGTGTGCGACTAAGAGATTATCACAAGACCTTTACAAAGCTTCGTTTTGATTTGTATCTGCTCGCTAAGGATTCGCCTTGCTGTGCCCCCTCTTGCGCAGCTCATCAACCAAAACAGAACAGACTCAAAATATTGCTAATTAGTTGGCCAGGTCCACCCCATAAATAGACTTGTGGTTGCACGGTATGACCCAGATCAATAGCGCACAAAGTTAAGTCCTTAGTGGTTGCTCAGGCGAGATTACCTCATCCTATGCGCTTCACGCACTCTTCCTTTGCCACAGACCACTCACCCGAGTATAAATCATTTTCGTTTCAACCCGACCAAATGGAAACCCTTGTCATGGCATAACAACTTTTAATAACAGTTGCCGCGCCACAATTTAATATATCATTAAGTCAAATTTATCATCATTAAATCAAGTGATCGAGAGACCATCGCATAACTAAAGCATGACTAAGCATAATACGCACCCATGTTAGTATTACAATAATGTCCAACTAAGATTACCCAACCTAGGGTGTCCAAGGTTACATGTCAACATGTCATTCATAATTATTCAATGAGTCATATTGTCAAGTAGGTATGTAACTATTCTCGGAGCCAATTGATATAAAAATAGCAATGCATGCTGATATAAAACAATATAATTTTATAAAATGAGTATGACATGATCAAAGGCCTACGACTTGCCTTCGTTGAAGGGTTGAGATACTTCAGTCGTTAGGTCCAAGAACTCTTCGAAAACGTCGGAATCTATACATACGAAAAGAGTCAAATAAATACAACAAATCCAAATAAAATCCAGAAATTACCAGACTAGCGCCAAATGAAAGGTACTGAATTTATAAGAAGTTAGAAATTTGAAACACTCGAATCGGAGCTCGAACGAAGGAGAACGAGACCTTGGAAGGAGGTTCAACTGGTCAAAAGACTTCAACTACCTGGTCGAAGGAGGTTCGACTACAGGTGGGGAGGAAGAATTCAACTACTCAATATGGTCAAAAGAAGGATTCAACTACACGAGTGGTCGAAGGAAGGACTCGACTGCTCCTTCGACCAGGTGGGGAGGAAGAATTCAACTACTCAATGTGGTCAAAGGAAGGATTCGACTACACGAGCGGTCGAAGGAAGGACTCGACTGCTCGACGCTGTCGAAAGAACACGAGAGAGAATAGAGCACGAAAAACTCACCAAGACCGAGTGAGAGGCTGGAGGAGGTTAGAGACGGCTCAGGCGCTCTGGTGAACTATTTGGCGGCGAGGAGGTTGAAGACGGCGCGGTAGAGGCAATGGCACGAGCTCCAGCCGGTAGCGGCGAAACTCGAAGCACGGTGAAATGAGGGTGAGAGAGAGGGAGAAAAGGAGAGTTGAGGGGAAAACAAGAGGAGGCAAAGGGCTCCCTGGTGCTACATTTATAGAGGAAGGAGAGGTGCCGGGTGACAAGATGGAGTGACGGGATTCACGGTGGCGTGGCGGAGGCATCGGTATTTAATGCACACATTGAGGTGGAGACAACAATATTTAATGCACACGTCACGGCGGAGGCAACAATATTTAATGCGCATGTCATGGCGGAGGCAACGACATTTAATGTGCACGTTGCTGGAGAGAGAGAGAGAGAGAGAGAGAGAGAGAGAGAAACGCACCGAGAGGAGGTTGGTCGAAACCGAGAGGGTGGTCACGACTGAGAAGATGGTCGCAACGGAGAGGGTGGTCGCAACCGAGAGGATGGTTGCAACTGAAAGGATGGTCGACACCGAGAGGGTGGTCACAATTGAGAGGGTGGCCACAACCGAAAGGATGGTCCAACTGAAAGGATGGTCGCAACTGAGAGGATGATCGACACCGATAGGATGGCGCGGGGAATGGCGCGCGCTCCAGCCGATGGCGGCGAAACTCGAAGCATGATGAAACAAGGACAAGAGAGAGGGAGAAAAGGAGAGTTGAGGGGAAAACAAGAGGAGGCAAAGGGCTCCCTGGTGCTCCATTTATAGAGGAAGGAGGGGGGCCGGGTGACAAGATGGAGCGGCGGGATTCACGGTAGCGCGGCGGAGGCGGAGGCATTTAATGCGCACGTTGCGGTGAAGGCAACGACATTTAATGCGCACGTCGCGACAAAGGCAACGACATTTAATACGCACGTCGCTGCATAAAAAGAGAGAGAGAAAAACACGTTGAGGCGAGGGTGGTCAAAACCGAGAGGGTGGTCACGACTGATAGGATGGTCGCAACCGAGAGGGTGGTCACAACTGAAAGGATGGTCGCAACTGAAAGGATGGTCGACAACGCGAGGGTAGTCGACACCGAGAGGGTGGTCGCAACTGAGAGGATGGTCGCAACTGAAAGGATAGTCGCAACTAAGAGGATGATCAACACCGAGAGGATGGCGCAGGGAAAGGGACGGGCTGCCGGGAATTCGAAACAAACAGAGAAATGAGATTTTAAATACCAGAGAACTCCAAGTTAAGCTTTAGAAATCCAACAAAACCAAATGGGTATTTCATTTTGAAAATTTTCAAAAACTCCAGAAATTGGGATGTTACAAACCTACCCCACTTAAAGGGAATCTCGACCTCGAGATTCGGGCTGACTAAAGATTAAGTTTGGAAACTTGGGCTTTAGATCCTCTTCGCGCTTCCAGGTGGCTTCTTCTTCAGTGTTGTTGCTCCATTGAACCTTGCAGAAATAGATGATCTTGCTTCTCGTCACTTGCTCTGCTACTTCCAAAATCTTGACAGATTGCTCCTTGTAGGTGAGGTCTTCCTGCAGGTCAACTGCTTCCAACAACATCTGCTCTTCCGGCACACGCAGACACTTCTTCAACTAAGACACATGGAAGACATCATGCATATCTGACAGCTAAGGTGAGAGCTCCAATTTATAAGCAACTTCTTCTCTTTTGACTAGAACTGGAAAGGGTCCAATGTATCTTGGTACAACCTTCCCGCTTACCCTGAAACGACGCATTCCTTTGAGAGGTGAAACCTTCAGGTACACGTGATCTCCAGATGCAAAAGCTTAGTCTCGACGACGGTTATCAGCATAACTCTTCTGCCTAGTCTGAGTGGTCCTCAGCTTTTCTCTAATTGACCGAAATTGATCTTCGACTTCCTTCAAGATATCTAGTCTGAGTACTTCTCCTTCACCTGTTTCGGTCCAATACAAGGGCGTTCTACATTTCCTTCCGTAAAGAGCTTCAAACGGGGACATCTGCAGACTTGATTGATAACTGTTGTTGTACGAAAACTCTGCATAGGGCAGACTTTAGTCCCAACTAGTCTGATTTGCTTGAGCGCAGGCTCTCAACATATCCTCTAGGATTTGATTCACTCTCTCTGTTTGGCCATCTGTCTGCGGATGGTAAGTTGTACTGAAATTCAGGTCCGTACCCAAAATGCTATGCAGCTTCTGCCAGAATCTTGAGGTGAACTGGGATCCTCGATCTGACACGATCTTCTTTGGCACACCATGCTGACATACTATCTTTGCCACGTACAATTCCGCAAGTCTATCTCCTAAGTAGGTGGTCTTGACTGGAATGAAGTAAGCAACTTTTGTTAGACGATCTACAGTTACCTAGATAGAATCATAGCCAGCTCTGGTTCTCAGCAGATCGGTGATAAAGTCCATGCCAATTTCTTTCCATTTCCATTCAGGTACGCTTAAAGGTTGCAGGAGTCCAACAGGCCTCTGATTCTCGGCTTTAACTTGCCGGCAAACATCATACTGAGCTATGTATTCAGAAATCTCACGCTTCATGCTAGGCCACCAATAAAACTCCTTGAGATCTTGACACATCTTCGCGCTTCCGGGGTGAATGGAATACAAGGTTTCATGGGCTTCCTTGAGTATCAACTGCTTAAGCTCCTTCTGGTCTGATACACAAATATGTTTATCGAACCAAATAGTTCCTTGCTCATCTTCTAAAAATCTTAGGGATTTACCCTTCTTCATGTTGCTCTTTATCTGTTTGATATCTGCATCTTCAGTCTGAGCTTTCTTGATCTGACTTTGTAGGGTGGGTTGCACTTCCAAAGAGCTAAGTAACCTTCTTCAGCCAATTCAAGCCTGAGCTTCTGAAATTCTTCGTGTAGTGTTGGCTAGCTTTCTTTGATCATCAAAGTATTACAGTAAACCTTTCAACTTAAAGCATCTGCTACTACATTAGCTTTGCTGGGATGATAATGGATTCCCATATTGTAATCCTTGATCAACTCCAACCATCTTCTTTGCCTCATATTCAAATTAGCTTGAGTGAAAATGTACTTCAAGCTCTTATGGTCAGTGTAAACTTCACAGCGATTACTAATGAGGTAATAACGTCATATCTTCAAAGCATGCACCACAACATCCAACTCTAAGTCATGAGTGGGGTAATTTGTTTCATGAGGTCTTAACAGACAGGAAGCATACGCTACTACCTTCTCTTCTTGCATCAGGACACAACCAAGACCTTATCGTGAGGCATCACAGAAAATCTCAAAGTCCTTTCGAACATCAAGTAAGATCAACACTGGTGAGGTGGTCAAACGTTTCTTCAATTCTTGGAAACTCTGCTCACATTCTGGTGTCCAAGCAAAATTCTTTTCCTTTTTCAGTAAATGAGTGAGAGGTCTTGCTATTCTGGAAAATCCTTCTATAAATCGGCGGTAGTAACCTGCCATACCAAGAAAACTTCTGACTTGGGGCACAGACTTGGGTGACTCCCAGTTGAGCACATCCTTGACCTTGCTAGGGTTGACATCGACTCCTTCTGCAGACACGACGCGTCCTAAGATGTGGATATCATGGGGATATGCCCATGATCTTAGGATGATGAAACAATTGGCAATGTTGCTTTTGGTTTGAAGTTTCAAGTGTTTTCGATAAAGTTTCAGTTCTGTCAGGTCAGCGGCGGTCTGACCGGCTTTTGTGCTGAATGTTGATATAAGTGGTGAATTGATTTTGGGTTAGGTCATATCCATATTTGTTAATGCATATGTGTTGCATATTGCATGTTTTGGCTAACGTGGGTCAAGTTGTGAAGAACTTGTTCCTGATTCGTGTTTGCTTGTCTATTGTCAGTCTTGGTGGCTTGAAGGTCAACGACGGTCAATCGAGGAGGATCGGGACTAAGCTTGGAGAGCCGAGGTCGAGAACGATCAAGGAAGCCGGGTGGTCAAGTGACTCAAGCGTGGCATAAATGGACAAGGATGACCGAACAGGCGGTTCGGTCGATCGTTGGATCAAGCGGCGCGGGAGTCGTTGCAAGTGCTCAGTGGTGCCGGTGGGATCCGGACGGGAGAGACTTGACGACATGGAGCTGTTGATCAACCTACATGTGGCGAAGCAGGCGATTACTTCAACAGATGGACTTGGTCTTTTGGAAAGGATCGAGAAAGGGTATTTTGGTAATTTCACCAAATACCGCCTTGGTGACCTTTTGACTAAGCCGCGACGCGGGTCGGCGCATGGTGAAGCGGTTTAGATCAATCGACGATGAAGACGGCGCTTTGAGATGCGTGCGTGTGTGTTCCGTTGATGTTGGGCCTTAACGGAAGCCCATTAGGTTTAGCTCCAATTCTAAAAGGGTTTTAGGGTTAAGAGCTGCCCTATAAAAGAAGGGAGATGGAATATTCTTGGAGCTGCCGCTGGGGGTTGATGTGCCTGTAGACCAAGAGAAAGAGCCGGCGGCGGCCTGTTGCCCTGAGGATACACACAAAAATCGGAGCTTTTGTCGGCGGCGCCAGGTTGTAGTGCTCCCTTGAAAAAAAAATGGCGGCGCCCCTGTGTTGAAAATAGATACCTGTGGCGGCGGCGGCTTGTGCCCCAAAAAATCTGAGAGCCCCGGCGGCCTCTGTGCACTGGTTGAAAAAGGGAGTCTAGGCGGCGCCTTGTTCTCCCAGGAAAAATTGCGCCTTGTTCTTCTGCAAAAACCGGATCTGAGCGGCAGCTTGTAGCTTCGAGGGCAGACAGAGAAATCGGTAGTTTTGATATTAATTACCTTCAGTTTGCTGTATCTTGATGATTATTTTTCTGCCGTTTCTGTCGGCTTCATGTGGATTGATGCGGCCCCGTTTTGCTCCTTGCATGTTTGACCGAGACATTGGTTTAGTTGCCAACGGCTTTGAGTCTTTTTAGCTTGGACTGCCATCATTGTTTGAACCGCAACTTGGTGTTTAGTTTATTGATTGTCAGGCTGTCCCATCAATTTGTGCACTCAAATCTCTGCGTTGAGTTTGCTGGCTGCTATCAATGTTCTGACAAATGGTTGATTCGGTTTTGATTATTGCAAGCTGATGCGACTGTGCGGTTTCCTGTGTTGGATTAGTCTTTTGTTTATTGCTGTCATTTTGCTGTTCGGTTTTGACTGGTGCGGCTGTTCTCTGTGCTTGGGCTGTGTGGATCTGTTCTTTTTGCCTTGGCTGTGACCGAGTCCTTGTATGCGCCTGAAAGAAATGCCGAGGGCGGCGGCGTGTATCAGAAGTGGCGGCGTTGTGCTCCCAAGAAAATTGCGCAGCTTGACTGCTCTGTAAGATTTTGATTGCTGCTGTTGATTTTTTTTATCGCCGTTTTTCATCTGGAGCTTGTGCCGGCGGCTGCTTTATTGATCAGCTTGCTGTGCCCACAAGATCGGGTTCCCTGGCGGTGGCATAGAAAAGCTTTGCAGTGGCTGTTGCGTAGATGAGCCTAGTTGGAATCTGGAGCCTCGGTGGCGGCCTGCTTTTCCTTGAAAATCCTGAGTCTTTGGGCGGCCGGTCTCCCTGGGTGTAGAAACTGGATCTTTGATTGCCAGCGTTTTGATCTGTTGGTTTGTTTTTTGCTACTCGGGGCGTTGCTGTGTGTGCGTGGAGTCTGCTGGTAGGCATATGATTGGGTCCTCACTTGGCTAGCTGGTTACTGCTGATAGAAACCGGTTCCTGAGAAAGATCAAAAGCCCTGTGCGGCAGCTGCAGTTTTTTGCTTGTGCTCTGCCGTGAGAGGAGGCTTTGGATTTTTTGCATGCAGTTGTGATATGGTTTTAGTCTTTTGCTTTGGGGTTTGATCGGATTCAACACAGGTCATCCGCTGTGCCTGTATACAGATCTTCATAGCTTTTATAGCTATTGGAGTGAAAGTAGTGTTGAGTTCGATCGAGGTGAAAAATTGAGAAAGCGTCTATTCACCCCCCCCCCTCTAGTCGCCTTTCCGGTCCTACAATTGGTATCAGAGCCAAGTTTGCTCTTTTGTGATCTTAACTGATCTTTGAGCATGGCGACAGATATGAGGACTTGTGAGCGATTTCTTGTATCTTGTTGTGGTTCTTTTACCAATGGTGTTGGTCGTAACAAGATATTTGAATGTATGATAAGTCTAATGGCGATGGAGGAGGAAGTCTCCTGTGATATCTGTGGCAAATCCTTTTGTTTTGATTGTCTTAGTTTCAGGGATGAGTCACTTTTAGAGCCCGAGGAGAAGAAGCCCAGTGGCATATGTACAGCAGCTTTTGAGGATGAACATGATGGAGAGGATTTTGATGATGAGCCTTTTGATGATAGTGATGACTCTTCTGAGGACGATCCCCTACTCAAGCTAAACAAGGTGAGCAAAGAAAAACTCATTGATGGCTTGATTTCATATGAATACAAATTACATGCTCTTAGGAAGAAAATGAAATTGCTGAAAAGGGAAAAGAATGATTTGTCTCATGAGCTTGCCGAATTGAAAACCTCCATGAATGCTTATGATTCATTGCAAATAGACTTGGAGAACCTGAATAACTCTTTTGCATGCCTAAAAGCTGAAAATGAATTATTGAAATCAAATGCTTCTATACCATGTGATTCTTGTATTGCCTTACATCATGAGCTTGACAATGCTAAGTTAGAAATAGGCAATCTTAGATTTATGGCTAGAAATGATTGTGATTCTTGTGTAGGCATGCTTGCTGAAATTGAGAAGCTTAAATTGACTAATTCCATGCATCTTGAGCAATTAGAAAATGCTAGGGCTGAGACTATTGAAATTGAACCTAGGCCTTGTAGCATGTGCTTAGAACATGAAAAATTGCTTAAGGATCGTTTAGTCTCTTGCAAGAATTGTGCTTGTTTAGAAACTGAAATTGATGCTTTGAACTGCATGCTTAATTCGAAAGCATCATTAATTTCTTACACATCTTGCATTTCTTTGAAGAGCGAGATTGAGTCTTTGCGCGATGATATGAGCGCCAAATCATGTGACTCTTGTATTTGCCTTCACTCCGAAATTGATGTTCTCAAGATTTCTCTTGCTTCTTTGCATTCGGAGTTGAAGTCTTCTTGTGCTAAATGTGAGTCACTTGATGTTGGTTTTTGTGGCATCGCTTTGGATAGCTCTTCTTTGGTGAGTTCAACTCTTTCAGACTCTTCTTGTGTTGTCCAACGAATTTCAAAAGACAAATGTGCTTCTTTCTCAAATGGTACTAAATCTTCAAAAGAGAAGTACCATTGCACATTTGTAAGAAGAATGGACACACTCTTGGGTTTTGCTTTCACCGTTTGAAACTTGAGCGTCGAGTGCGTCGTCGTACCTCTAGGAACACACATAGCCTTTCTCATGGCATGTGTGGGTCTAGTGCCGATGCGAGGACGATTTGTGATGTTAGTTCTTCGAAGACTTCTTCTTTGAGCGACAATGGTGCTTCGTCCTCTCGGACCGTGTCTACTAGTAGACCTTTACACCATTGCTCATTTTGTGGGAAGAATGGACATCATGTAGACTTTGTTTCCGGCGTGCAAAACATATGCGTCGAGCTTATGCTTCTAAGTCTCCTAGTAGGCATAGTCTTTCTCATGACATGCACACTAAAGAGCCAAACACGAAGACTCGATTTGTTGATGGTTTCTTTGACACCTTTTCTAGTGGTGTCGGACAGCACCGTGGACATGGTTTGCATAGTTTTGGTTTTGGTCCACGAGCTGCCTCGAGGCAGGATTTCCGCCGTTGTCCAAGAGGTGGACCTCGTTTTGTTCATCGAGGTACTCACCCACGGCGAGGTTGTGTGAGTTTCTTTGATGCTTCTGTTGGTTCTCATCATGGTGCTTTCAAGCAAGGCCATCGCCACTTTTCTAGAGATGGACCTTGTTTTCCTCTTCGAGTTATCCACTCGCGGCGTGCCTCCAAGGATGAGATTGGATCTTCTTGCATGGACCATCATTTGCATCATGCTAACTCACATAATGTTTCGACTACTTCTGGTGGTGGTGTGTCCAAGGTTTGGGTTCCCAAGCATTCGCTCTCTAACCCATCGGGACCCAAGACTCGGACACCTTGCCTTTCTCTTGTGTAGGTACCAAGAACGCGGGTTGGAGAACATGGACTTAAAGATTCTGATCTTTTGCTTCATCACATGATCGGGACACTTGATGGTTCTCCAACTCAACGATGGCCTCCAAGAGGCATGTGCTTTAATGATCGGCATCTACACCTGTTTTGTGAGCAATCATATACCTTCATGCCCTTATCTTCATGATTATTCATACTTGGCATGTTGTGCTTGCTTTGTGCTCACTTGTACTTTTTTGGCATGTGTTACTTCTTTGATATCCTTTATCATGCTTTTACCTTGCTTATATATCCATGTGTCATATTGTTGTTCTTAATTTCCATTGGTGTATAAGCTTGATTTTATCTTCATGAGCTTGTGCTATGTGTACATGATTTATCTTGCTCGTGTTGATGTTTGATGTATGTATCCACTTGTTCACTTGATATCCATGTTAGCATTCTTTATCCATGTCTTGTTCTATAACTTGCCTTATGCTTACATGGTATTGTGCCTTACTGTTAATTGTGGATGCATGAGTCTTGCCATAGCTTTCACTAGCATGTTTTATCTATGACTGTATATATGATGGGTGATATGCTATGTGCTTGTTTGCTTGCTCCTATGCCTTATTGTGGACTAAGGATAGGTTGAGCTTTGTCATATCTTGGATAGCATGTGCTAAAATTGTCTTATCTATATCCATGCTCATGTCTTAAATTATTGATTATATGCTTTTATGAGTTTTGAATCATTTGCTGCTATCCTTGCTAGTCATGTGTCTTGGTACTGTTTCCCTAGATATTGTTTCACTAACCCGGTACCAAGGCATAGACTTTCTTTGTCTCTTTTGTGTAGTCTTTTCAGTTGAGAAGAAGAATGGTTCTTCTTCGTTTGTGCATTCAATGCTGGCTATCACTTCTTGGAGACAAAGGAATTTGAGATGAGGATGATGGGTGAGCGCAACTGCCTTTTGGAGCTTCAAGAATTGGATCTTCATCCATCATGACTACATCTCACTGCCAAGCAGTGCGACTCAGGTTCGAGCTTCTATACCTTACTTTTATGTATGGTATCCCTAGTCTACCTTGCATAGCATTTGGGCTTGTTGAGTTCAGGGTAGATAGGAGGCTCTGTTCTAGCACGTGTCCTTTCTATGCACTCTTCTTATCCCATGTTTTCTAGGATGCACTTCTCTCACAGTCTAGGTCGAGCTTGTCTCCCAATCACTAGTGTTAGCAGGTTTTTGAGTTGCCTGTAAGCTTTTTAGTGTTGGTGTTTCGCTCCCTAGCTTTTTGAGTTGCTGTCTCTAGAGATCTTGTGGTGTTTGAAGTCTTTCTGCTAGTTTTTGTGGAGTCCAAGGCCTTTTGGTAGATATCCCCTCAAAGCTTTTTAGACCCAACAAGGTTTGCCACCTTGAGAAGTAAGTTAGGGATAATTTATCCCTATGGGTTGGTTTGAGGGGGAGTTGGTTCTTTTCGGTTCCTTATGAAGATCGCGGATCGTCCTTAAGCGCAACAACAACCACAATAGCGCCTCTACGGTATCCACACGTCCAGGGAAGGAACACCGTACGCCAGTGTGCTAGCACCAAGTTGCACGGCAGAGCTCTTGGGAAAATGGCGGCAAGGGTTTCGGTAGAGCAACTCACGTCAACCCCTTTCTTATCCAATAGCCTCATGCATCTTCTTATATAGTACCCATGACGGATCCTATCCAAACATGTTTTGTTCCAACCCCTTAAGTGTGTGACCCAGTAGGTTCATGTGTAATCGGTTGTGACTCAGAAACCCTTTCCAACAACGAGTCGTTGGCGGTTCCTAGCAGGACACAACGATTCCCGAATACACACAAATTATATCGGACGAACCTTAATGCAATATAATCTACGACCAGGTCCTTATCACTAACAACTAGCTCGCATCTCTATACGATCAGTTCATATTTGGTCTCAATCAATTCTAACTCCTTACGATCGGGTTTTGACCACTTAGTGACCATGTTCGACCAGCCTACGACCAGCTCGTATTTCCATACGACTAGTATGTATCTGATCGAACTGAAAGACCTTCTCGTGTATTCTCCCTTTGCCTCACGATATCTGGTTGAACTCCAGGTGGGATGTTGTGTCATTCATAGACTATTTAATACTTTCTCGATCGAGTGTCAGATAAATTTACGTGGTCGAACACTTCGACCACTAGTGGCATGGCCATGCACTTACTTTATCCTACCACAATGAGGGGCCCAGAGACATCTCTCCTGTTATGTTAGGAGGGGCAAATCCTATATCTGACCAGTCGCATTCCTCCGCATGTTTCATAGTATACCCGAAAGCTACCTTTATAACTACCCAGTCACAGGTAGCGATTGGCAACCCCTAAGAGTGTTATTACACATGTAGGAAACCATGCTGATCTCAGGTCTAAGGATTATACATCATCATTGCTTGAGACCAACTAACGACATATAGAATCATAACAATCTCAACAGTGTCTCAAGGTGGATCTTATCCAACACCATGTTCTCAAACATGTGTCCATATTATTGGTTTGATATCTCCATATCTATGACCTGTGAAACATAGTCATCAACCAATACATATACTAGTCTATTCATATGTGTTCTCATATGTTTCCGCCCAGGGAACGTTTAAGAATAATTATCGCAGAAATATAGAGTTTCACAGTCAAGTCACATACTTGATAATAAATATTAACGATATTATTCTAGGAACAAGATAACATATTATCCAATGTTATGAACATAATAAAATATAATCATCTCCAAGATTGCCACTAGGGCACATTTCCAATAGTCTCCCACTTGCACTAGAGTCAATCATTTAAGTATTATACTCCCGATGGGCATAACTTTGGTCATTAAAGAAGCCTTGCTATACCCAGAATCGACTAGAAATCTCAAGAATATCCGCGCTAACGGTTTCCACGTAGAGGCTAAAGAAGAGTATGGTAAGTAATATCTGCTCATTACAAAGCGTGAAGAAAGTGGAAAAAGGTATTAGAACGACTTCCCTCATATGAAACTGGTCTATACTACACTAATATTAAGGCACACGTAGCCTATACTACCCTGAAAACCGCATTTAGAAGCTCTGAATTTTTCTATCTCTAGGATGATAGATTAGGCCACACAGGTCTTAGGATGACAAGAAATATGATTAACAATTCATAGGGACATAATATCGATGTAAAGAATTTTTCGAATCAGGAAGATTTTGTGTGTCCTGCATGTGCTACCGGAAAATTAATTACTAGACCTTCTGCTCTCAAAGTGAATGATGAAGTTCCTGTATTCCTGGAACGTATCCAGAGAGACATTTGCGGCCCTATACAGCCATGGTCAGGGCCACTTAGGTATTTTATGGTGCTCATCAATGCTTCCTCAAAATGGTTGCACGTATGTTTATTGTCTACGAGAAACCACGCTTTTGCAAAACTAATCACGTAGATAATTAAAAATAAGAATATTTTCCTTGATCATCATGTGAAGTCCATCAGAATGAACAATGCCAGAGAATTTATTTCGAAGGCATTTGATGATTATTGCATGGCAATGAACATTGAGCATTATGTACCGCATGTCTACACCTAGAATGGACTAGAAGAATTGTAATTTACTAACTATATGTTGGGGACACACAGTCCTACACGCAGCAACTCTTATCTATTTTAGACCATCGGTATATAACATCCATTCACCTATGCAACTAGCGCAAGGGTCAGCACCAACAATTATTCATCTTCGTAGATTTGGTATTAAGGTTTATGTACCTATACCACCACCGTAGCGAATTGCAATGGACCCCTCTAAAAGTCCGGGATATACGTTGGTTATGAGACATCATCCATAATCGGATATTTGGACCCTTATGACTGGAGATTTGCATACTGCCCACTTCACTGATAGCATATTTGATGATGATAGTTTCCCGTCATTAGAGGGATGAAATCAACCCCTTGATAAAAATGTCGAGAAATAACGTGGCAAGCCACGGGAATCCATCCACATGACCCGCGCACTAGTGAAGCAAATATTGAAATCCAGAAGATAATTGAAGTCTAGAAGATAATTAAAGTCTAGAAGATAATTGAAATCCAGAAGATAATTGATTTGCAAGCATTACCGAATCAACTGCCTGACCACTTTAGTGATTTGAAGAGCGTGACCAAGTCGCATGTGCCTGCACGCAATGCACCGAAGAGGGTTGAAATACCGAAGAAAGAAAAAGGTATTCCTAATCCTGTCTAGAGGCCTAAGAAAAGGACGAGAACTCTGGCCCCTCAAATCCGAAATAACCAGGGATGCCTGGTGAAAAAGGATAAGAAAGACTTGACACAGCCGATCACCAAAATTCCCCAAAACCAGAATGGAAGTCAGTTAATACCTGTATGAAACTTTCAGGAAGAGGCATACCGGATTTGAACATTCCAACGGAGGGAGATATCAGCATGAATGTGTACGCACACATCGGAGCTGAAAAACTAAAGGGACTTGCCCCCGTAGTTGGAAGCAGCGGTGAGCGAGTAGAAGTATTAGAAGAATCGTCCTTTGAAGAAATAGCTATAAACTATGTTACCACGGGAGAATCTATGAATAGAACAACAACCAATGTCAACATTTATTTTGTAAAGAAAATTGCCACAATTATTGATCTTGATCTAGAGCCTACATCGCTCGTTGAATGTAAAAAACATCAGATTGGGAAGATTAAAGAAGGCAATAAAAACTGAATTACTATCTCTGAATAAAATAGAGGTGTTTGGGCCTGTAAGCCACACACCTCCCTATGTGCGCCCCGTATGGCATAAGTGGGTATCTGTTCGGAAGAGAAATAAAAATAATGAAGTTGTAAGCAAGACTCGTTGCACAAGGTTTCACCCAACGTCCAAGAGTTGATTATAAAGAAACCTATTCCCAGTCATGGACGGAACTACTTTTAGATATTTAATCTCAATGGTAGCAAACTTGAATTTAGAAATGAAATTGATTGATGTGGTAACTGCATACCTTATGGAAATTTGGATTCAGACATTTATATGAAGGTACATGAATGTATCCCTGTCCCAAACCAAGACATAGCAAATAGAAATCTGTACAGTGTGGAACTCAGAAAGTCACTGTACGGACTTAAGCAATCGGGCAGGATGTGGTATAATCGTTTGAAGCGACTTTCTATGCAAGAAAGGCTACACGAACAATGAGAATAATCCATATATATTTATACAACGATCCCATAATGGATTTGGTATAATCTCAGTGTATGAAAATGATCTCAATATCATCGAAACATTGGAATAAATTAAGGAAGCAACCTCTTACCTGGAGTCGGAGTTCGAAATGAAATATTTGGGTAAAACCAAATATTGCCTAGGCTTGCAGCTTGAGCATGCCCCTGAAGGGATATTAGAACATCAGTCAGCCTACACTGAAAAGGTGTTAGAAAGGTTCGACTTTGAAAAGTCATATCTTTCAAAAGTACAAATGGTCGGGAGATCTTTGCAGTAAGATAATGATCCGTACAGACCTAAAAAGAGGGGGAAGAAGTCTCGGGACCGAAATTCTCATACTTAAGTGCAATAGGAACACCCATGTAGTTAGCAAACTGTACTAAACCGGACATCGCATTTGCCATGAACGTATTAGCAAGGTTGACGAGGATCTAATAATCCTCATTTAATTATTTATCTGTAATTCTTATTATGGATAATAATACCATGATATGGTTCTTGAGTATACCCCTTAATGTTCATAAGGGAGAAGTTGGAGTCATAAGACCTTCTACGACTACTGCGTGGTCGTAAGTTCTTCTATGACTAGGTCAGTTACGACCACCCTATGATTGATTGAGCTTGCAGACAAGTAGGCACAATTGATTAGAGCATCTAAACAGCTAGTATACATTGTCATTCTCTGGAATAATTGCACGATTAAACTCTCTGTCCTGATGATAACTGTCTAGCGACGTGGAGACGTTGCTACTCCAGTAACTTCTTCATCATCTGAAACGTTGAGGCGCCCTTTAGACTGGAGAAACCGAAGCCCACTTCGAGTACTATATAAAGGGCGAATCGTGAGATGAGAGGGCGTAAAAAAAAAAGTATGTCAATGACACAAGACATTAGACTTTGGTCTTTCTCTTGATTTGTAACCAACATACTCAATATAGCCACACAAGAATAGTGTTGTTATTCTCTCTGGAGAAGGTCTGAACCTGTATAAAAATCCCTGTGTCATTCTCTCTACGTGATTTGAGTCTTGGAGACCCCCTAAATCAAACAATCATTACATAAGATCGATTGTAAAATATCGACAGTTGATGCCGACCGTGGGAATATTCTCGTCAACAAGTTTCCTTCATTTTTCTCAACTCTAACGCTTCCATGGCAGGAGAGTGGAACGAGGAGAACTGGTTCGACTTGGCTGATTACGCAGATATCGACACAGATGCCATCTTCAGCTACGAGCCGAGTATTGTTTCATCCGATGATAATATTGCCTCCAGAGATCATTCATCGTATCCAAGAGACCATACACTGATGGAGTTGAGGAGGGATCGTTATCCACCACAACGTTACGTCCAACCGAGGGACCAGTTTCCTCAGAGGGCAAGGGTCAATCCGACTATGATCAGCACTGTACCAAGGCAGGCTCCCCCTCCAAATGTTCAAGTCCGTCCTGGCACGGCAAGTCCTAGAAGCCATCATTCCGGAGCTTCATCAGCATCTGGTGGTCATCTCTCTCTGGTTAGCCCCACAAAGGATGGGGTCGAGCACGCTTTTTCTGCGAGTTCGACCATCCGCTCGCAGGGCTCACCTGCGGACGGAGACGGTTATAACCCAGAATTTTTCTTCCTGGAGGGGCTTGCTCCAAGTCGCCAGACGGTGTCTTTCGACTGCTCCTCAACCGAGGAGGCCACAAGCGCGAGTGAGGTCATCAACAAGAGGTCTTCGTCCTTCCCTTAGATAATGATCACTCTCTTAGAGACATGACTGAGAATGCTCCCCGACGATCACACACTGCGACCCCTCATGGCAATGACGAGGACACCTTCCAGTGATGAGCAGGGTCAACACTCTGATGAGTGTGAGGAAGATCCTCGAAATAATGGCACTCCATTGAGGCAAACTCTAGGATCAGATATGGATGATCCTGAGACAACCCGACAGAGAAGAATTGCGGCTCAGAGATATCTGCTTGGACGCGTCCAGTATTAGTCGGAGGAAACTCAAGAACTCCAACGCATCAATGATCTGCTCGAGAACCCATCTCGGGAACTTGCCTGAACGCTAGGCTACGACCTCTTCGCCGAAGAGATGTCACGAAGGCTTTGAAGCACAATGGCCAGACTCGAGCATCCTCACCGACATCATCCCAGAAGTCATAGCGTTATGACTCTGTCAGCTACCAGTCGTTCGAACAACTCACCACATGGAGATCGGCGCAACAACAAGTTACGTCTTTCTCCTAACCTTAACTCCAGTCAGAGAAGAGTTCTTCGAACGCCTGATGATCAACAAGCTCCTAGGAGAGGTGATCGTTCACCACTCCAGCCCAGAAATCTGCAACAACAGATGGAATACGAGTATTTCCCTCATAAGGTTGAGACCCACCATAGATCGGGTCCACCCATAACCGGGTATCGTCGCGTACGATCACCTAGTGATATTAACCATTCTTTTCCGCAAAGAAGGCGTCAAGAAGTTATTACCGGGTATCGGACATTCTCACCTGACCTTCGAGCAATTCGCTGGCCGCCTCGGTTTCGACCAGTGAACATGGAGAAGTTTGATGGATCTCAAAATCCCATCGAATTCCTTCATATCTACACGATCACTGTCCGAGCAGCAGGAGGAGGAGAGCATGTAATGGCAAATTACCTTCCTACTGTGCTCGAGGGATCTGCTCAATAGTGGTTATTAAATCAACCACTCGAGTCAATCTATTCATGGCAACACTTCTGCGACCTGCTACTTGCCAATTTCTAGGGCACCTGCCATCGTCCTAGGAAGGAGGATGACCTGCACAGGATGAGATAAAACAACTATGAGACTCTACGCCAGTTCATCCGATGTTTCAGTCATGTTGAAAATTTCATACCTGAAGTTTCTGATTCTTCTGTCATCAGAGCTTTTAAGCAGGGAGTCCATAGTAGAAGGATCGCGGAGGATATCGCATTAAATCGTCCTACTACTGTCGCCGAACTCTTTGAGATGGCCGATCGATATGCGACTGCTGCTGAAGCAGTCGAGTGGAACAGAACCATCGATCGAGATAACAAAAATCCTCAAGAAGTAGACAAAAGTAGTAAAAAGAAGGATAAGAAGGCTAAGAAATTCAAGAACAAAGCGAAAGGTCAAAAGCCTTGAGCCAACAGTTCCAAGGAAGTTTGGGTCGTAAGCGAGAAGAAGCCTCAAGGCTCCAAGCCATACTCCGATCGAGGTAATGACAAGTGCCCCGAAAGGAAGAACAACAAGCTTAGGTGGTGCCCTTTCCATAAAAAGGAAGGATATGACCTTCGCAACTGCTGGGTTTTTCAACGAAAACTCGAGGACTATTACAACGACAAAGGATCCTACTCTCGAGCGGGTAGGGCAAGCAAGTGGTCGTAAGCAGTTGGGCGATGCCACGGAGATGCCATTCCAAGATCCTGAGCATACCATCGAGCATATCTAAGGGGGATCATCGGCATATGAGTCAAAACGATAGCTTAAGGTTGTTGAACGTGAAGTAAACTCTATTGATTCTGATCGTGGTCGAGCCCACCATCAACAACTGTCGAGTAAATCGAGTGTTGGTTGATGGTGATAGCTTGTTAAACATCTTGTTTACGAGTATTTCTCTTTCTTTAACATTTGGTTCTCCCAGTAATTTTATGACAGAGAAAATCTACTTTGATGTGGTCGATTTCGATACGACATATAATGCCATACTCGGACGGCCAATTTTGGCAAAAATTCTTAATGGCTACTCATTATGGGTATCAATGCCTTAAGATGCTAGGTCCCAAAGGAGCGATTACAATTCACTGTGATAAAAAGATAGTGCATAAGTGTGACTGTCGATCCCTCAAGATGGTTGGCCAGATACTAACTCGGGAAGAAAGCAAAGAGCAACCTTTGACCAAGCAGTCGAAGTCTAAAGCTGCACCAATGTCGAACAACCAGGTCAAAGAGGTTCCTCTGTATCGAGAGGAACCCTCGAAGACTATTCGCATCGGGGATACTTCCGACCCCAAATAGGAAGACACTCTCGTCACTTTCCTCCGAGCTAACGCAGATATCTTCACGTGGCAAGCATCCGATATGCCCGGAGTCCCTAGGGAAGTGATCGAGCATAGGCTAGCTTTACGGCCTGACAAGATACCCGTAAAACAAAATTACGGAGATTTGCACCTAATCGACGAGATGCTATCAGATCAGAATTGGACAAGCTACTTAAAGCAGGCTTTATAAGAGAAGTCGACCACCTAGAGTAGTTGGCCAACCCTGTAATGGTTAGAAAGTCTAATGGCAAGTGGCGTTTGTGTGTAGACTTCACCGATCTTAATAAAGCTTGTCCAAAAGATAATTTTTCTTTACCTCGTATCGATCAATTGGTTGATTCTACTGTCGGTTGTGAAACATTAAGTTTTCTAGATGCATATTCTGGTTACCATCAAATTAATATGTGTCTGGAAGATGAAGAAAAGACCACATTTATTACTCAAATTGGAATATTATATTATGTCAAAATGTCATTTGGTCTAAAAAATATTGGCGCTCCTTTTCAACGCTTAATGCAATCGACTTTTTCACCTCAACTAGGCAAAATTTGGAAGCCTATGTTGACGATATAGCCGCAAAAAACATCAAGCGACTTAATCATATTTTCGACTTGCAAGAAACATTCGACAACCTCAGAAAACACCGCTTGAAACTCAAACCTGATAAGTGTGTGAAAATTGCTTGGATTCCTTATCTCTGCACGAGGAATCAAAGCAAATCCCGGAAAAGATAAAGGCCATCGTGCAAATGCGCCCTCCGACCACGAAGAAAGAAGTCCAGAAACTCACAGGGTGCATGCCAGCTTAAATTCGTTTCATCGCACGACTGGGAGAAAAATAACTATCTTTCTTCAAACTTCTATGGAAGCACGAGGGTTTTGAGTGGTCAGAAGAGGCAAATGTTGCCTTTGAGGATGTCAAGAGGTATCTTACGAGTGCTCCTATTTTGGTTTCTCTGAAACCAAAAGAGACACTCTTAATTTATCTAGCTGCCACGCCACAGGCAGTGAGCACAGTACTAGTCGTAGAATGTGAAAATGTCCAACAAACAGTTTACTACGTAAGTGAAGTTTTGCACAGACCTATGGAGAGTTAACCTCAGGTCCAAAAACTTCTATATGCCCTCTTTATGTCTTCAAGGAAACTGCGACACTATTTTAAGGCGCACATGATAATTGTGTCGTCTAAGTTTCTCTTAGGAGTGATCCTCCAAAACAGGGAAGCATCGAGACGCATGGCAAAATGGTCAGTAGAACTTGGGGAGTTCGACCTTCATTTCGTGTCCCGAACAGCCATTAAATCCCACATCTTGGCAGACTTTATCACCGAATGGACAAATCCTGAACCTATTCAGGATCCTCAGTACGATACCCATGACCAGTAGACGATGTACTTTAGCGGGTCACTTACTTTTAGTGGCTCGGGGGCTGGGGTGGTCCTGGAATCTCCTACCAGAGAAACCTTAAAGTATGCCATTTAATTAAACTTTCAGGCCACTAACAACGTGGCAGAATACGAATGTTTGCTGGCTGGCATACGAGCCGCGAAAGCGCTAGCGATTTGACGATTACTCGTGAGAGGAGACTCTCAACTAGTCATGAATCAGGTCGAAAAAGAGTACAAATGCTCTAACTCGACCATATCTCGTACTTATCAGAAGTTCGAAAGCTTGAAAAGCATTTTTTCAGTTTTGAGGCACAATTTATCCCTCGAAAGGATAATTTTCTCGCAGATCAGCTTGCTGGTATGGCCTCTTCCCGATCACAATTACCAAAAGGAGTCTTCTCGGAGCAGCTCCAAAAGCCGTGTCTGGTCGAAACACCCTCTCTAGAGTACGAGGTTGCCTGGATGAATCCCATCTACGAGTATCTTCAGACGGGTACAATACCCGATGATGATCTCGAGGCAGATCGCTTATCCCGAAAGGCCAAAATGTATACTTTGGTCGAAGGAGTCCTCTATAAACGAAGCACTCAAGGGGTACTCATGCGATACATATCGCAGAGAGAAGGATTAAACCTCCTTCACGACATACACGGGGGCATCTGTAGAACTCGTGCTTCCTACAGAACGCTGGTCGGAAAGGCTTTTTGACAAGGTTTGTACTGACCAACAACCCTCTATGATGCCAAAGAGCTGGTTAAGAAGTGTGTACAATGCTAGTTTCATAGCAAGCTAATACACCAACCGGCTCAGGCATTACAAATAATCCATCTATCATGGCCTTTTGCGACCTGGGGTCTCGATATCCTAGGACTATTCCCAAAAGCCCTAGGTGGCTTCGAGTCCCTCTTTGTGGCTATTGATACGTTTACAAAATGAATTGAATTCGAACCTATAACTAGGATAACAACGGAAGCAGTAAAACAGTTCATGATGAGAAGCATGATTACTCGGTTTGGGGATCCAAGTCGAATAATCACAGATAATGGTAAACAATTTTCGAGTGCAAAATTCCAAGAATTTTGAGACGAGTTGAGTGCCAAATTATGTTTCGCTTCTGTTGCCTATCCTCAAAGCAATGAGGCAGTCGAAAGAACGAATAGCCAAATAATGTTGGGAATCAGAACTCGAGTCTTCGACCAGCTTGTCAAACGCTTGGGGGCTTTGGTACAAGAATTACCCTCGGTATTATGGGTAGTTCGTACGACCGCTAGTCAGGCTACGGGTGAAACACAGTGGTCGAAGTTATGCGACCAGGTTCTGTACGACTAGCAATAGGAGATGGCCGGATTCTCTCAAATTCCTGAAACATCGACCAGTTACGCAATTTTTTTTTGTGTAACCAATCAACCCTATAATAAAGTATCAGGTTCTTTCTACCTTTATTGTCTTACTTTGAGTAACGCTTTGATAATTTTTTTTTGACCATTCCCTGGTCATAAGTCCTTCTACGACCAGTACCTAGTCTTTATTTACACTGGTCGAAAGGATGGTAACATCAGCTAGTCGAAGTCTTTCCTCTCTGCACGTGGTCCTGCCTACTAGAAAGATCTTCCTAGTGTCGACTGTATCCTCACTTTTGCTGCCGATACAAAGATCTCGGGTTCAAAAAACATGGTCAAAATATTTTTCAAGCCAACTCTTATCACCTTAGTTTATTTCTTCATTCATTGTGAAAAATACTCTAAGCAGAGTATACTTTTGTAATTTGTTCTACTACTTTTGGTAAACTCGGTTCGTTACAATTGGTCGGAGAAAGACACAACACCTAGTCGAAGTCTTTCCTCTCTGCACATGGTCCTGCCCACTAGAAGGAACTTCCTAGTGTCGTCCTATTTCTAACTCTTGTTACCAGCGCAAACCTACCGACTGCACTGGAATAGGTCGAACGAATTTTAAAGGTACTCCAAATGTTTGTCTAACTCAAGTTGCCGCTCTTGATTTGATTAATCTGGTCGGAGAAGGTAACATCACCTAGTCGAAACCTTTCCTTTGTGCACATGGCCCTGCCCACTAGAAGGAACTTTCTAGTGTCGACTCGTTCCTACTCTTTTGACCAGTTCATAATAATCATGATCGAAAACTATAAGTTAACCAAACCCCTCTCTTCTTTTTAAGAAAACCATTTTCACACTATTTACATAGTTTATCTAAATAAACTAGGCAAATAGTCGGGGCTAGGATAAAGCTATTAATATGACTTCAATTCTTAGTCTTAATTTCTTTTTCCATTCATTGTCTTATGAGTTACTAGCTACTCGACAAGATGATTTGCAGAAACAACGGATTTATATATTCATACTCAAAAAGCTTGTCTTTACAAGTTCCCTACTGCAAACTACTCTGACGATGGAGATCCTATTTGCATCTTCTCCACGACCTTCTTGCTGACCAACTGCATTTCTTCAATCAACCGCTCCGCTTCTGCTTCAGAGTAGTCGAAGTCGACTTCAATTGGCTGCAGATTAAGATTGGGGTTATGAGCTTTAAGTTTTGCTAGAACAAAACTTACTACGCCTTCGACCGCCTCTTTTATCGAATCAGCTTGGTTGGTCTTCAGAGTGGTCCCAAACTCTTGCAAAGTCCCGACTTGTTCTCTAATGGTACTCGAGTGAGTAATTATCATGTCTTCACGAGGAACGTAGCCCACTAAGTACATTGTTGAGGAGAGAAACGTTGCCTTGAAGGTTGATCTTCATCGACTTCATCTCCTCCTAATTACGAGTTGAAACCTCACAGAGTTGTTTTATTTCGACTGCTTGCTCTGAAAAGAGTAAGACTAGTCAGACAAAATAACCCTTAAAGGACTAGAAAACCAAACTGGATGCAGGTAAAGAGTTGCTTACCTGCTAGTCGAGAGTCCAACTTCTTGACTTCATCGTCATGGGAAGCAGTGCTCTTTGCACATCGCTCTTCCCACGACTTGATCTCCTGATCTTTTTCTTTGGTGATATGGAGAATCTCGTGAACAACCAAGGCCTTTTTTCTGTCCATGGTTTCGAGATTCCCCATTTCGACCTCTTTTTCTGAAAAGAAATAAGAGTTAGAAAAAGAAAAGAAGGTCATTATCGTAAGCGGTTTTAAGTTCAGAACTTACCGTTTATTCGGCCTTGCAACTTTTGAATTGCAAACTTTGCCTCCTGAAGCTTCTTCAGAAGGTCCTCTTTCTCTTCCCTTAGCTCTTTTGTTTCAACTTTCTCGTAGTCGAGCGAATCAGCCAAGGTCTTTTCATCGCTCTTAAACCTACAGAGGTTAAGAGTAGACATGAGCACATAACAAGTAGTCATTTTTTACGACTATTTTCCTGGTCGTAAGCCCTGCTACCACCAGTACCTAGTTGTAAGTTTTTCTACGACAATCCCCTGGTCGTATGTCCTTTTACGACCAGAACCTAGTCGTAAATTTTTCTACGACAATCCTCTGGTCGTAAGTCCTTTTACGACCAATACCTAGTCGTAAGTCTTTCTATGACAATCCCCAAGAGTACTATGCAAGTGGTCCAAATATAAACGACTACGAATAGCAATAACTTACCATCTCTCTGCCTGCTCGCAGAGTACCGCTTTCTCCTATCGTAGCTGCACAAGTTGTCGGTTGTATTCTATAACAGTGACAATTTGTTCTAGAGCTTTCCGCATAAAGAAATACAGTGAGAAGCGAGAAAAGCCACGTATGTAAATGTTGAGCAGCAGGTACTTACGTTAATGATCATTCGAGCAAACGAAGAGAATATTCTTGTAGGGTTCTTCAGTTCATCAATCTCTTGAACTCGGTTCCACCACACATTTTCGAGACACTCGTCATTGATAATATTCCCCCTATTAGGAATGTCCTTAGGGTGGGGAACTCGATTACGAGACTTGAAAGCAGAAGACCCCATAACAGAAGCTGGACCGAAGAACTCAGAAAAGAAGTTGATGTATTATTCTTCTTCTTATTCGGTGGTGACAGCTTCTCCTTGGGGACCGGGGGGAACGTCTACAGCGACTTCCTTCCCGGTGCGGTGGTTGGACAATTCGCCACTTGGCCAGATAGCTTTGTCGCATCATACGCCGTTTTTGCCACTGCCTCCACGACCATTACCGTGGCCACAGTCACTTCGACAACAACGACTTCTTCCACCACATGGACGGTGGATGACCCTTCGACCACCGCCACTGTCATTCCTCTGATTGCTGGAGAAATAGCAGTGGGTTCCTCGATAGGAACATCCTTGAGGATTGGAGGAGTCGGGCTAAAATTACAAAAGGAAAACACGTCAAATTGTAGAAAGCAAAATGTATTTGTTGTTCTTACACTTTTGTCTTTTTACATACCTTCATTTTCTAGACTTGATCTTGAATCCAGAAGAAACCTTCCCTATAGAAGATTTCTTTGACTTCTTCTCTTCGACCACGTCTGGTTGAAACTCGAGTTGAGGAATGGGGTCGGCCATGACCACGTCTAGTAGTGGGTCTCGAGCGAGAACTGCCGCTCCTTGGACCTCCTGACTCTCCGGATGGCCGAGACCTGTCTCGACCATCCTAAGAGCAACACTTCCCACGACCGTAGACCCTGCTGACGCAGCAGTTTCCTTTATAAAAGACATAAAACTCTTTCAGTTCTCCTTTTCTAGTTGCTTGACAAAGCCATAGGAGGCAGAAACTGCGAAAGTCTTATTGTCATAGTAGAAGGGTACCTTGGTCTTAGGAGCTTCGCGCTTAAGAGCTTCGCCCACTTCGACCGCCTTGGCTTTCTCTGTAGCAGCCATATCTGCAGTGAATTTCTCAAAAGGCCGGATTGAAGCAGCCGAACTCGAGCTTGGCCCATTTTGGTCGACAATGTTTACAAGTCGACACTTTTTTGGCCGAAGGAGCCTTGACTTGCTCCGCCTCCGTGCCAACAACCATCAATTCGACCTCTTCGTTGTCTTGATGGTCTTCTGCGCCTACTTTCTGCAGAAGTTAGAGAAAGAAATATTACTAAGTGGTCGTAAGTCCTTCTCCTACTAGCACCTAGTCGTAAGTTTTTCTACGGCAATCCTCTGGTCGTAAGTCCTCTTACGACCAGTACCTAGTCATAAGTTTTTCTACGGCAATCCTCTGGTCCAAGTCCTCTTACGACCAGTACCTAATCGTAAGTTTTTCTACAGCAATCATCTGGTCATAAGTCCTCCTACAACCAGTACCTAGTCGTAAGTTTTTCTACAGCAATCCTCTAGTCGTAAGTCCTCCTACAACCAGTACCTAGTCGTAAGTTTTTCTGCATCAATCCTCTGGTCGTAAGTCCTCCTACAATCAGTACCTAGTCGTAAGTTTTTCTACGACAATCCTCTGGTCGTAAATCCTCCTACGACCAATACCTAGTCGTAAGTTTTTCTACGACAATCCTCTGATCATAAGTTCTCCTACGATCAGAATCTAGTTGTAAGTTTTTCTACAACTATAAGATCATAAAGATGAAATCAATCTTTGATTACCTTTAGGCGTTCCATCTTATCCTCTGCGGACAAGGCCGCTAGGATTTGAGGAGCCACCACATTGGGTGGCGGAGATTTCTCACAAACGAACTTGACTCGAGCATCAATTTCCGCTTGTGAGAGATCTGCAGGAGTAAATAAACTTTCAATAGCTAAGTTCGAAATCAATAGAAAGAGAGCTAAATTGAAAATTTACTTACCCTTCTCGTAATATCTGGTCGGGTCTTTTGTCCCCGAGTACCTCTCCATGGGATGAGCTCTTTTCTTCAGAGGGCTAATACAGCGCGTGATGAAATCCTTCACCACGTGCCATCCGGTAAGCCCCTCTTCCTTCAAGTCTTTGATGGCTTGAATGTAAGGGGTGATCCGGCCAAGATCCTTGGGAGTCAAATCCCGGAAGAAATCTTCTCGGCAGCATTCCTAGCGAAAGAGATGTTGTCTTCACTGGTCGTCTCCTAGTGGAACCACCTCTTCTTCCATCCCGGTCATGACGATCGGGTGAACATCTGAATGTACTAATTCGACATCCTGTTGAGGAGCTTCAGACCATAGCTACCAGCGATTCTCACTATTCTGGTCATCCCATAGAAATACTGGAATAACTCCAAGTCGACCGAAATCCCTAGGTAGGCCTCACAAAAGTATACGAACACACCTAACATCGTGATGGAATTGGAAACAAGGTTCACCAACTCCACCCTGAAGTGTTCAAGTATGAGTGTGAGGAAATGGTGAACAGGCAATCGAAGGCCACACTGACAGTACGCCTGAAACACGGGAATCTGACCAATCTCCCCCGACGGCCAATGTTGCCCAGCATCCTCAATCCACTTCACAAACTCTTTGTTCGGGATCTTCTCAGCGGTGACCAAAGCCTTCATCTTGGCCGTATCCATCTCCGATTCTACCCACTGGGAAGAGGTTCCGGGCATCTTTCTCAAGAGAGGGAGTTTTGGATTTAAGAAGGTCTCTAGAGGGTGTACGACTTGGTTGGTGGCGGAGAATGCAAGAGCTTGATGAGCAGTTGGAGTGATTGGGGAAAAAGTAAGAACCCTAGAATCACACCCATGGTAAGTTTTTATAACTGCACACTTGAGTTAAAGACGTGGTAACCCAACAGGTACCACCTCTTCGGGAACCGCTCCAACAGACAAGTCTATGAGAGTCGATTGAGATTCTTTAATTTATTTGTTCAAGAAAACCGAGTCTGTCTTTACACATCAAGCGAAATTACCTTCTTGACCAGGTTTATTTCTGGTCAAATGAAATACCAGTTGAAAGGTTTTACTTCCGATTAACCATACTACTACCACTTTGTAGTCGTAAGATTTCCTACAACCTTCTTGACCAAGTTTATTTCTGTTGGACCGAAAAGGCGACTAGAGGGGGGGTGAATAGGAGCACGACCTCTTTTTCTCCTTGATTGAATTTAATACTAATTTCACTCCAATAGCTATAAAAGCTATGAAGATCAATATACAAGCACAGTGGAAGACTTGTATTGAATCCAATCAAAACCCCGAAGCAAATAAACCAAAATCACAAAAACTCAAACCCAAATTAGTTGGGCGGTTAGACCTCCATGTAGTTGGCGGTCTGACCTCTCCATAGGCGGTCTAACCTCTAGGTACATGGCGGTCTGACATCTAGGCCAATGAACAGTAAAATTAGCACAAACTCAAAATCACAAATTGGTCTTACTTTTGATCCACAACTCCAAACTTCACGAAACTTGAGACATACCTTTTCTAAGATGTCAGGAACCTATTCCAATCAACGACCATAAAGATCATTACCAAAGTTCTGACCTTTTTCAATTTGAGTGAAGGTTGCTTCAAAACCGAGCAAAATACAAAAATAGTGATTGAGAGGATTTCGTGGGAGGAATCAATCCAAGATGGCTAAGGATGGTTTTTCATACGTCCTAGCACCCTCAATCACAGAAAGAATCAAGCCAAAAACCCTCAAGAGCAAACCCCCTAAAATCACCTTTTGTTTCACCAAAACCGGGGCAAAAACAAACTTAAATCCAAAAGCTTGCTCGTGGGTGGATGATGATCAAGATGATCTTAGATCATACCCCACACATCCCAGCAAGCAAGATCACAGTAAGATCCAAAATAAAATTCTAAGAAACACCAAAAATCCCAAAGGCATCAAAGAGCGAGTAAGAATAAGATAGAACTCAACTTGGGGCAAATCTTGCATGGATTGATTAGATAGATTGTATGTTTGCAACCACTCCACCATAGAGGACAAAAGCTCAACACTTGAGCACTCAATAAATCCATCTCTCATGAACCCTAGCATCTCCACTTTCCTCTCCTAGCCCTAAATCCCAAATTGGGGTTTCTAGAATCAAAAGGTTGAGGGTTACAACCAGCACCCTCCTCTTTTATAGTGGAGGCTAGCCCTAGAGAGACATCCCAAACGGGCACCCGTTAAGCCCACACACAAACAGGTTTCACTCACGCACGCTTCTCAAAGCGTCGTCTTCATCTTCTCTTGACCTAGATTGCCTCTACTTGCGTCGTCTTGCACCGCGGTTTCACCAAGGCCAAGAAGGTGGTTTCGCACACCATCACTTACCACTTTTCCGGTATAGGGCAATTTCTCAAAATGCCCCTCTACCAACCTTTGGTGATTCCTTCGCCTCGAAGCATCTCCCATGCTCCGTCATCACCCATGTGGCCCCAATGACTTCCCGCCAAGCCTCTCACGCGTCCGGATCCCATCGAACCGTCCTTGCTTGCAACCGGTACCAAGTCACTTGGCGCACTATATGTCTCACCATAACTGCACCCGGCTTCCTTGACCGTTCAGGACCTCAGCTCCTCCCTGAGCCTAGTCCGGACCTCAACTCCTCCTGAGTCTAGTCCCGGTCAACCTTGCCGCTGCCCGTCATGTTCATCACCGGTAGCTTCCGCTTCGGTTCCTTGTCTTCTCGGCTTGTAAGCACTCCACTAGCCTCAGTCATCTTCTAGCACCACCTCGATCGTTCTGGACCTCGGTTCTCCTAACCTAGTCCCGATCTAGTCCACCTCGCCATGACCTAGCTCCGATGTCCTACAACCATCACAAACAAGCAAACCGTTACGTAGCACCGCATGATATGCACAATCATCAATTCACATAATTGATGAGGCATGAGCATATACCTTCACAAAGGCCTTTGCTCAAACTTCGCCTTCTATGGTTCTAGTCCATCTTGCGCCTTGCTTGAGTCCAACCATCTCACTCGACATCCACGACCGTTCTAGACCTCGGTTCTCCTAACCTAGTCCCGGTCCTCCTCGTCGTTGACCATAGTTGGCTCCAAGTCACCTGCACAACAATAGACCAAACAACCATTTCCGGACACAAGTTCTTCACAACTTAACCCATGTTAGCCAAAACATGCATCATGCAACATCTATGAAATAAAACTCATGAACTTGACCTAGCCAACAAACATTGCCGTCAAGCTGGCCGACGAACAAGTCAAAACCAGTCAGACCGCCACCCATGGCCGGTCTGACTGCCCCCCTGGCCGGTCTGACCACCGGTCTGACCGCCCTCAAGGGACTTAGCCAAATTTTCACCCTAGAAATCCGAAACTCTCTGGAAATTTTAAACGAATAGATCTTTTAACTCGAAGCTCTAAAAATTATGAGACCAAGTGTAGAAGAATGCCCTCTCTTGCCTACACCCCTATTTTTGGCCCAGCTCCAAACTCAAAAGTCATTTATGGCCGGTTAGACCGCCGCCTCTTGGTCGGTCAGACCGCCAGCCTCTTGGCCAAAGCTAGAGCCGGCGTGGCCGCCAAAGGTGGCCGATCAGACCGCCACACAGGCCAGTCTGACCGCCGCCTCTTGGCTGGTCTGACCACCTACAACCTGACAGCAGCAGGACTTTACCGAAAACGAGGGTTTCTCCAAACACCTCGAGGCTATTGCCAATTGTTCAACACACTAAGATTATGATCATATCCACATGATCTCCATAATTTCTGGTCAAATGAAATATCGATTGAAAAGTCTTTCCTTCGACCACTGTTGTACGATCACCTTCTGGTCGTAAGTGTTGGATCGCGGGAAGGCTACGATAGCATAAAATAAAAAACTTTACCGCGTTACCAAGGAACCTCCGCTAGAAATAGATCACGAGATTACCACTAGACGTGCCGACTCGTAGCGGAAGTAGAGTTGATATAGCGATTTGATGTAGTTGTGGTCGTTCTTGCTGCACGTCTTCTCCTCCGAGAGGTCGTCACGAGTTGCGGATCGTCCTAGTCCGATGCTTATACAAAGACCTCCAAGATATCCGTGCAGGCGGTACACCACGCTACTTGGAGTGCTAGCGCCAAGAAGATGGTTGAGGAAGACGTGGCTATTAGGGTTTCGGGATGATCTTCAAAAGCTTCAAATCTCACCCCATGCCACCGCCCCTCAATATATAGGCATCCAACTCGTAGCCTACCAGAATTCGGATCACCATCCAAATCAAATCCCAGCCCTTTAAGTGTGCGACCCTATAGGTTCGTGTGTGATCGGTTGTGATCCGAAAACCCTTTTCGACCACGAGTCGTTAGCGGTACCTAGCAGCACATAATGATTCCCGAACACACACAGAATATATCGAACGAACTTTAATGCAATATGATCTATAACCAGGTCTTTATCACTTACGAACAACCCGTAACTCCTTACGACCAGTTGGTGATAATGTTCTCTCCACGACCACCCAGGAGGTCTTCTACGACCACCCGGGAGGTCTTCTAGGAGTTCCTCCAGGACCACCCGAGAGGTCTTCCAGGTGGTCCTCCAGGACCACCCGGGAGGTCTTCCAGGACCACCCCAGAGGTCTTCTAGGAGGCCCTCCAAGACCACCCAGGAGGTCTTCTAGGAGGTCCTGCAGGACCACCCAGGAGGTCTTCCAGGTGTGGAGAACAGATATCAACCGTATGACCTATTTGTGTATTATCCTTTTGCCTCACGACATCTGGTTGAACTCCAGGTGAGATTAAGTCATCCATGGATTATTCAATACTTTCTCGATCAAGTGTCGAATAACTTCATGTGGTCGATACTTCGACTACTAGTGGCATGGCCATACACTTTCTTTATTCAACCACAACGAGGGGCCTAGAGACATCTCTCCTGTTATGTTAGGAGGGGCAAATCCCATGTCTGACCAGTCACATTCCTCCCCATGTTTCATAGCATACCCGAAAGCTACCTTTATAACTACCCAGTTATGGTGTAGCGTTTGGCAACCCCTAAGAGTGCTATTACACATGTAGGAAACCATGCTGAACTCAGGTCTAAGGATTATACATCATCATTGCTTGAGACCAACTGATGACACACAAAATCATAACAATCTCAACAGTGTCTCAAGGTGGGTCTTTTCCAACACCATGTTCTCTAACATGTGTCCATATTATTGGTTTGATATCTCCATATCAATGACTCGTGAAACATAGTCATCAACCAATACATATGCTAGTCTATTCATATGTGTCCTCATATGTTTCCGACTAGGGAACGTTTAAGAATAATCATCGCATAAATATAAAGTTTCACAATCAAGTCACATACTTGATAATAAATATTATCGATATTATTATGGGAACAAGATAACATATTATCTAATGTCTTGAACATAATGAAATATAATCATCTCTATGATTGCCTCTAGGGCATATTTCCAACAGTAAGATCATGTACGGCTCCTTTTCCAAGTAAGTTACTTTCACTTGAAGCTAGGGTCCTAGATGACGAGGATCTAATAATCCTCATTTAATTATTTATCTGTAATTCTTATTATGGATGATAATACCATCATATGGTTC
This sequence comes from Phyllostachys edulis, assembly GCA_036346405.1. Taxonomy (NCBI): domain Eukaryota; kingdom Viridiplantae; phylum Streptophyta; class Magnoliopsida; order Poales; family Poaceae; genus Phyllostachys; species Phyllostachys edulis. The sequence goes on from CM070550.1 coordinate 102,442,163, forward strand.
TTGAGTATACCCCTTAATATTCATAAGGGAGAAGCTGGAGTCGTAAGACCTTCTACGACCACCGTGTGGTCGTAAGTTTTTCTACGACCACTCCATAGCCGTAAGTCCTTCTATGACCACCTCATGATCGTAAGTCCTTCTACGATGACCACGTTATCGTAAGTTCTTCTACGACCACCATATGGTCGTAAGTCCTTCTACGACCAGGTTAGCTACGACCACCCTATAATTGATTGAGCTTGCAAACAAGTAAGCACAATTGATTAGGGTATCTAAACAGGTAGTATGCGTTGTTATTCTTTGGAATAATTACATGATTGAACTCTCTATCCTGATGATAATCGTCTGGCGACGTGGAGACGTTACTACTCCAGTAATAATCTTGAGTAACTACTTCATCATCTGCAGCGTTGAGGCGCCCTTTGGACTGGAGAAACTGTTGCCCACTTCGAGCACTATATAATGGGCGGAATCAGCAAACAGCAGAGGGGCGGAAAAAAAGGGCGCAATCAGGAACACAAGCCATTAGACTTTTGTCTTTCTCTTGATCTGTAACCAGCACACTCAATATAGCCACACATGATTTGGGTTGTTATTCTCTCCGGAGAAGGCCTGAATCTGTATAAAAATCTCTATGTCATTCTCTCTGTGTGATTTGAGTCATGGAGACCCTCCGAATCAAACAAACACTACGTAAGATCGGTTTTAAAACACCGACAAAGGTATAGTGCAGAACCTACCAAAAGACATTGACAGGGAATAAAGGACATCTTTTGATACGTCCAAGGAAGGAAAGACCTTGGTCTATTCTACAGAAAGAACCAAGGCCTGTCTATGAATGGCTATGCAGATGCCGGGTACCTGTCGGACCCGCATACAACTAAGCCGCAAAGAGACTATGTATTCCTATGTGGTGGAACTGCAATTTCATGAAAATCGTCTGTGCAAAGTCTTGTATCGACTTCGATGAACCACTCAGAAATCATAGCACTGTACGAGGCCTCACGAGAATGTGCTTGGCTTCGGCGGGTGATTCACCACATCTAGCAGTCGTGTGGATTGAATACCGTACAAACCCCCACTATTATCTATGAAGATAATGTAGTTTGTGTTGTACAAGTGCAGATGGGTTATGTGAAGAGTCATCTCACAAAGCATATCAACCCTAAGTTCTTCTATACTCTTGAATTGCAAAAGATGGACGAAATTAAAGTACTGCATACCAAGTCATGTGAAAATCTTACAGATTTATTCACTAAGTCACTTCCAGCATCTAGCTTCGAAAGATGCATACGTGGAATTGGAATGATGAGACTTAGAGAAGTGCAGAATTCAGGGGGAGAATCTTCACGAACTCATTATTGAAACTTGATCATGAAGATCGAGAACCCAAAGAGTAAATCCTGGAGATTAAATGAAATAGGGTGGATTGTACTATTTTTCCCTTGACGAGTTTTCCTGAAGTTTCTCGGCTAAGGTTTTTAATGAGGCAATTTGTACAACATAGCAGAACATGTATCACGTACTTTTTCTCCAAATTTTCCCCACTGGGTTTTTATGGAGTTTTTGATGAGTCATGAGCATGTGAGGATGGGTGCTCAAGGGGAGTGTTGGGAAACCATAGGCTTGGCCCAGTAGCCGGCCCATGGGTGGGCGCCCCATCCAAAACCCTAGCAGGATGTGTAGTCTATAAATAGGGTGCTAGTCATTGTAAAAGGCTGATCATGAGAAGAGAAATAAAGAGAAAAAAGAAGCTCCTATATCTTTGTGTTCAATCTACTATTCGTTATTGTATTGTTCTGTACGATTCTGCGCTTGTCTACAAGGTAATCAATTAAACTAGACTCACCAGCGACAATTCCTCGATCGTTCCTTTGGCTTTTCTTATTCTTGCCAATGCATACGCATGTGTGTCTGTGTCTTGTCTCTCTACTTCTCGCCAGAAAGATCTCACCATCTCACTTTTCTTCTAAGTGGACGATGATGCTTCGTGTACTTTTGATACTACATCACTCGGGAAGGAAGCATGGCTCCCAAGATTGGGCTTTAGAATTCTGCTTTTACTAGCACAATCTTTCAGTCGATTCTCAGGACCGTCCGATCTGTTTTGTGATGTGTGTTTTTGGAACTTTTTTTTATTAATTAACCTTTTTTCGAATTTTATTTTAAAGTTAACCCCCGACGCACTTTATTTCCAATTCTGACCCATTTGGTCACGCCACGGGTGGTGGCGTGACAAAACAACACTGTCACGCGCCAGGATAAGTCACCAAAATAGCACCTTTTGTCACGCCACTGGTTGTGGCGTGACCAGTTTGACCAGAAATGGGCTGGCGTGACAGTGTTGTTTTGTCACACTACGGGTGGTGACGTGACCAAAAGGGTCAGAATTGGAAATAAAGTGCGCCGGGGTTAACTTTAAAATAAAAATTAAAAAAGGTTAATTAATAAAAAAGTTCGTGTTTTTGCATGTTCTGGTTACCAGGCTCGATCTTGTTGTTGCCGGTTGTAGGGCAACATATCAGGTGCACATGGGGCATTTGATGCACATATGCACATGGATGATCCAGGCCATTCCTTCTAGCATCCACAGTTGAGATGCACTGCCCTCTCCCCACTTGCGGACATTTGCAAAACGCCCCCCGCGCCGCTCCTCGTTCTTCCTCCGCGAGCCCCTGCGTCTCCCCACCCACAATTCTCCTCCAGGCGAGCTAGGGTTGGGGGTGCTCTGCGCCGCGCGCCCCCTGCGCCCGCTGGAGCCCCTTTCTTCATTCGCACCCCCCAGCCCGAGCCCCATCCCCATCCCCATCTTCCTCCACGAGCTAGGGTTGGGAGCTCTCTGCTCCGCCGCCCAGGTCGCCTGAAAGACCGAGCCCGCCGGAGCCCAGCCGCGCCTCTGAATCCCCCATTCTCCACCACGTGCTTCCTGCGTTCCGCCCAGCCCCCCCCTCGCCCGCCACCGCGCCTCCCTCACGAACCTTCCTCCCTGCTACTTGTAACTTGTAAAGTACAACATTGCGAATAAGCCACTTGAATTGGTTCTTGATGGTTGTTTTGTGTGTGCGGTGTGGGTATGACCAAGAGTTGGGAGCAAGCGGTGAGGTGGCGCCAATGATGGTGTACTCGGGCTTGGGAGTGGCTCAATTAGCTTGCTTCGCGGCTCAAGCAAAGATGGGATCACCAAGAACGTGGTTGGCCATCGCCTCGGCACAAGAGGAGGGGTTCCTCTTCTTTGGGGATGATCTTGTGCCCTATTCGCATGCAACGTGGGCCCCATGGCTCGGGCGCATTCCTAGAAGCCTTATTGACCTAAGATCTTGTTTTGGTGTCACTGAAAATTGCAGAGAAAACCAGGTTTGGTGCTCGCCGCTTGTTTGCAATAATGCTTAAGTAATCAGTGTTTGATTAGTGACATTAAAGTTGAGTGATTGATCATTACTAGTGTTAAAAGCATTTAAATGAATTGAAAAAGGTACACTAAACACATGGCCATGCTAAATTTTCTTGTAAATCACTACGCTTTGTATACTTTGAAACCATATGGAGCCAGCCAAGTGTGGTGAATCTGTTGTCTCCTGATTCTATATCCATTTTAGGGGTTTTAACTATGTGCAATATTTCAGTATAGTTAAAAAAAAAGCTGTGGCTAGATTTTTCTCCCATATAGGTTTAAATGACATAACCTCAGATTTCCGTGAATTACTACTCCTGCTCAAGAAGCTCAGTACTTTGGTGGCCGGTCACTAGGTGTGAGGCCAATGGAAGTAGTCTTCGACAATGAATCATTCACGTACTTTGCTGCATAGCCATATCAAGCACTTGTTCAAAGAATTGTTCACTGGACCATTGTTCAAAGAATACCATTGTTCAAAGCTTTGTTCTTCTTTTAATTTCAGAAATGTATGAACTAAGATTTCATATTTGTGAATCCATACAACATGTATATGCAGTCTCAAGTTTGCTTTGATGCAATGAATTCTGGATTTGTGTATCTACTACAATATCAGGTCTGGGAGCACACAATGGAGACAAGGGAAATTTCAGATGTAACAATGCATTTCAGATCAGGTCTGGGAAACAAGGGAAACAATGCGATATACCCTCCAGATTTCAGATCCAAACAATAAACAAATTTCAGATCCAAACAACATAGCAGCTGACATTCTAGCTGCAATCTGGTGACATTTCACAATTCAAAATGTACACTCAGACATCCAAACAACAAAAATATGCATCTGGACACAACAACATACCAGCTGACATTCCAAACAATTCAGGCCACAATTCAGACAACAATTAAGGCAACAATTCAGATAACATTTTGGACAACATATACACATCAATTCAGACATCAATTCATTACAGAATTCAGACATGATAGTAGGGTGCATCTACAGCTAAAACCTTAAAACACTACACAATAGAAGCAAAATGCCAAAGAGTTTATACAATTCACAAAATCATTGTCCTTCCAACCAATTCACAAATCCGGCAAGGGCTAACGCTTGGCCCATCCGGCTCATCACAAGCCACGCTCAAGCCGCCCATCCGTGACCATGCCATCCCGCCCATCCGCGTTTTCTGCCCTTTGAAGCACTTAAACAAGACAACCCTTTGAAGCACTGTCCCCATGTTTTCTGCCTCTTGGTAGCACATATGTTGTTCTTGATACTGCAACAACTTTGCGAACTGAAAATAATCGCAAATGTAATGCATTAGCATTTCGAGATAAAACTCAAGACATAAGATTCATGAGTTTGGACAAATATTACCTGAGATGCTTTGAGATCAAGTTCATCCCATTCAAAAGATGGATTTGTACCTTGAACAATCCTGGCACCGGCATAAACTGAAGTGCTATGACCCTAGAACAAAACAGCTTTCTAACTACATGCCTCTTAGGATAAGGAAACAACAAGGACAAGTTTGACAAAAACATTGCAGATCCCATTTGCGTAAATCAATTGTGCAGACTACACAGTCTTGCTTACTTTTCCAAGTAGTGCTGATCTAACTGCAATGAAGAGTATTTAGGATGTCAAACTGCAATGCCCAACACAAAGAATCAAGATTGTAATATAGAGGACTGGTCATGTGTTTGACAATCTGAGACAAAGAAAACCCAAATAGTACCAACTACCAAGTACCAACATATGCAACTGATAGGAAAGGCTCGAATCATAGACTACCTCGTCGTCTTCGTTCCTTACTCTTGTAGCTAATTGAGCTGACAAGTCTTTGTACTCTTGAAGTTTCAAGGGCCTTCTTTGGGATGGACAACAACATCATCACAGATCATCTGCATATCGACATGACCCATCGGTTGAATAAAACTGCAGAACCATGTTTTTCTGAAAAGCATTCTCACGAGCACCAAGAGCAAAGCAAACTATTTCAGATTATATCTAAGAGCTAGGAATGTAAAACTTTGCCTCAAGCTTCTTCATTATCTTTGTCTCGTACTATAGTAAATTTAGTATCCTCTTTGATCTTTGCATGAAAATTTTATATTAGCGATTGGTCGGTTTTTCTACAAGGTGTTGATATCACCCTAAAAAATCGAAATATGTTAATCTTATGATTATGAACACTAAGAAGGGAAAGAAACCTTAGAAGCAAATCCTGACCAATTTGAAAATCATCCGCCGTTGTTTTCCGCCTTGCTTGTGTAGCCCCCCACAAGGCCCCGACACTTCCTTCTTCTCCATGGTGCGCAGGGTCTACCACATTTAGTTCGCTCTGATATCAATCTCTCAGCTCAACCGGAAAAATCAAGAAAGCTTACCTCACTGCTCACTGCAGAGGTCTAGAGAGCGGCGGAGTCATGCAAGTGGAGGTGGTGGTGTCAGGGACGTCGGTCAGAGAGGAAGGTTCATGCGGGGGTGTCGTGAAGGGAGGCGCGGTGGCGGGGCGTGGGGAGGGGCTGGGCGAACGCAGGAAGGCGTGGTGGAGAATGGGGATTCAGGCGGCGGCCACGGGCTTGGCGGGCTCGGTGCTAGGGTGACCTGTGGGGGCGGCGCGGAAGCAGGAGCTCCCCAACCCTAGCTCGTGGAGGAAGATAGGGATGAGGCTCGGGCTGGGGGGTGCGAACGAAGAAAGGGGCTCTGGCGGGCGCAGGGGGTGCGCGGCGCAGAGCACCCCCAACCCTAGCTCGCTTGGAGGAGAATTGTGGGTGGGGAGACGCGGGGGCTTGCGGAGGAAGAACGAGGAGCGGCGCGGGGGGCGTTTTGCAAATATCCGTAAGTGGGAGAGGACGGTACCATGGATGATGAAAGAAATAGCCTAAATCATCCATATGCATATGTACATCAAATGCTCCATATGCACATGTTATGTTGCCCGGTTGTGGTTTCTTTTTTTCGAACCAATTTCAACTCGTTAAGAATTGCTTTCATTTCCCTCGGTTCCCCGTCGCATCATTTCTGCCTTGAGAAAGAGGGGAGGGGGCAACTAAAGGGGGAATGGGGATAGAAGTCAAGCGACATCCCAGGTGGTGATCTCCGGCGAGCGGCCCCGGGCCATGGTTTCCTGGCGACCAGCGGCTCTACTCTCTCTCCCCACTCGGTCTACCGTGGATTTGTCTTCTCCGAGAGAGAGAGAGAGAGAGAGAGAGAGAGAGAGAGAGAGAGAGAGAGAGAGAGAGAGGAGGGCCGAAGGAGGAGTACAAGCGTCGGTGACTTCCCCTGCGAGTGGTGGATCATCGGTAATCTCCGGCGAGCGACACCCGGCCGGAGATGCGTTTTTAGACTGATTTTTTTTGTTCTTACCGTTTCTAGGGTTTGTGAAATTTCCCCCATGTGGTTAGATCTAGCCGTTTTTGTAGTTCATTTGTTCCCTAGGGATGTGAAATTTGAACCTATGTCGTGATAACTTAAAGCTTATGGTCTTTGTATTTTCAAAAAAAACTTTGGGTCTTTGAAATTCTGCAAGTTGATTAGTTGGTTTGATTAGTTCGTTAGGGATTTTTTTGTTTGCCAAAGCACTGTCTAGATTTGTGCAATATGTTACGATTTGTTCTGTTAATAGGTCAATTTTGTGACTGCAATTACAAGATCTGTTAGTTGGTGACTTATTTCCTTTAGTTAAATTTATGAATTTCATTCATTTGGTTTCAACTTGTCACTAGAAGAGCTTTTATTGACTTATAGTTGGGTAGTTGATTTTGTTTGGTTTTTGAGGTTAGTATTTAGGTGTACATGCAATCTGCATTGTGTCAGAGCTAATGTGCCATACCCTTATGGTTGCAAAATGGCTGCGAATTGATCAGTGTTTTCATTAAATTGCCAGTCTATGTGAATGTTACTCTCTGCTACTGGTGCTCTAGTGGTATGCTGATGCTCTGATCCTCTTTTGCCATTTTGTTAGGTTCAAGTGTAGATAATAGTATATCTCTTTGGTGGAGTCCGAAATGCTGATCGATGACTGCATGTAAAGCATCCGTAGTTCACTTGTATCTGAAACTCTATAACTATTATGTGATTACCTCCCAAGCGTACTAAACTGATATGTGACTAGAATTTTTTTTCTTGTAACTAAGTGATACATGAATTTTCTTCGGCAGACTCCATTTTGTCCTATTTTTTTTCTCTCTTTTTCTGTGATTGTTGTCCTTTTTGCATATAGCATGTACATATGTTGTGTTATCATCAGTAAAGTGTTTGTGACGTACAAGTCTCTTGGAAACTCACAAACTTGTATATGAAGAGTTGATCTTTGAATTTCTTTTGATGCATCCCGATCTTGACAGTTCTGCATACCATTGCCTACATGTTTGCAAGTTGTAGTACATGATCTTCAAAGTTAATTTGTAGGGATGTATAAAGTGTTTCATGTCATTTATAGCCAGAGTACTATGTTGTTTTATTTCTTGCTTTTCTCTTCCTCTTTTACTGAGGTTCTATGTCAAGTTGTCATTTCGAGCATGTTTGATTGTTATGTGACTTATGTCATTCCCACTACTCAGGTTGCAGGTAATTATCTATTTAGTCTTAAATTGCTCCCATAGCATCTTCAGCTTGACTGGTTTGCCTTTAGACTGTTACCTAGAAACTATGGCTAGTAGATTGCCTTTAGTATGATGAGTTCACCTAATTTAGTATTAATTTTGTCTAGCTTAGATTAATTTTTTGTTTGTGTTTCAGTATGGGTTCACCTAGTTTAGGTTTATTTTTGTCGAGGTTAGAATTTAATTTATGTTTCAGTGTTCTGTTCTTAGTCTGGGTTCACTTTTAAGTAATGTAAAAGTGACCAGCTTGGCCCGCTGTGACTGGTTTGCCTTTAGACTGTTACCTACCTGTAAACTATGGCTAGTAGATTGCCTTTAGTATGGGTTCACCTAATTTAGGATTAATTGTCTAGCTTAGATTCATTTTTTGTTTGTGTTTCAGTATGGGTTCACCTAGTTTAGGTTTATTTTTGTGTAGGTTAGAATTTAATATATGTTTCAGTGTTCTGTTTTTAGTCTGGGTTCACTTAGTTGGGTTTTTTTTTTATACATTTTAGAACTTCTTTTTTTAGTCATGTTTTTTTCCAGCCGGATTCTTATTTGTAGGGATATACAAAAAGCTTGATGAATTTGGCATGGAAATGAAAACCATGGATTACAAACCAACTACGAAGGCTGTGATGTTTGACGTTGAAGATGAGGAGGAGCACACACTAGTGCATCATAGCGAGAAACTCCCCATTGCATTCAGCATTCTCACCACTGAATCAGGGGAGACCATTAGGGCCACCAAGAACCTCAGAGTTTGCAGCGACTGTCACACTGCTATTAAAACTCATTTCGAGGATAACTCATCGGGAGTTCATTGTTCGAGGTAATAACCGGTTTCATTGTTTTAGAGATGGATGGTGCTCTTTCAATGACTATTGGTAGAATTAGACGATTCCTTGTTGCAATTCTGAGCATCACAATGGAGACATCTCCATTTGACCTGTAAAATTAGATTAGCTAGAGTTGTAGTTAGAACATAAAAGTCCGGCAAATTGATGCTTTCTTTACTATATTGTATTTTTTTCGCTCAATTGTTTCTGCTGGAAGGAATCAGTAAGGTGCTGATTTGTTTGCTCATATGTGTAATTGTAGGTTATTTCAGAATTAAAATGTCTCAGATGTTGCTAAAATTTTATGCCTCCATTTAGATGTTAGGTTGCTGGTTAAGAGTTTTGAAGCACAACTGATGTCATTGCCAGCAGTTGGGCTATTCAATTTCAGTATTTTGCAAAATTGTTCGCATCGACTACACCCTTGAATTTCATGTAGGTTGTGTTGCTTTCAGATCCTGGTGTTTGAGTGATTTTGCTGTCTTTATGTAGTTATGTTGCCTGAACCGGCATGAATTAGTACCGTACCTCATTTTTGCTATTGCAATATTTGGCATGTGGTACTTAGCACAATTCATCTGTACATTTTTGATACATTATAATTTGCAGCAAGCTGTTCAAGAACCTCATTACCAAACCATGTCTTTCAGATCATTCATGAGCTGACCACTCGAGATTCAGCTCCATCAATACACCTGAATGGCGATGTTCTCATGCCTTGGTAATGTCCATCTTTGTCTTTACTACTGTTAACCATGATATAGCTAGCAATATTTGTTGTTAACTTGATGCCTTGCTGGAAAACAAACTACCCTTTTAATGGTCATAATGTATTTCGGCAGATGACCACAATTTTGTAGTGTCCCTGAGCCAAATTATGATTATATAGTCTGTTTTATCAAATGTCATCCAAGTGGAGTGTCTATGAGCCAATTTTACCGTCCTATTTCTTCTTCTTTTATATTGTGATATCATATCCTTGTGAAATACCAGCCATACAAAATGTTACACATCAAGTTAGTTAAAATTGTAGAGCTAGGTAATGTGCAATTTTGCTAGAAGTTGTGTGCAACAATCATGTTGCCTTTATTAAATCGATTTTAGTTAAAATCACAGAGCTATGTTCACCCAGCCTATGAATTTACCTGCTGAGTAACTTTTTTTGTAGTACCTTCTTTCACAATCTTGTTGCATGTCATATATGTAAATCTTGCAGTGTAAATCATGTCCAGTTATTCGTATTTTCTTGTTCGAGTTTTATATTGGTTCCATTTATGTAAATATACATGTCTTGTGTCTCCGTCTGTGTGAAAACTTGGCCAGGAAACTCCATTAGACCTTAATAGTTGAAGATCTGTATTTTCTTTAATAATATGTTATGCTATAAAAATGATGTGTTGTCAAATGTTGGAAAACAACTAAGGTTGTCTGAAATGTTGTGTCTTAATGATGTATAATAAATTGTGTAATGAAAGTTCACATATGTCATCATGAACTCACAGATACCATCATGGTTTCAGATTTATATGGTCTGAATTTTCATGAACTACTTTTCTTGCTAACATGTTGTTTTATTTCTCTGGTGATTTACAGATCTTGTAGTACTTATTAGTTCAATAATAAGTTCAAGTTATATTTTTGTATATTTCAAAACTGTTAGCTGGGAAAAAACATTCTGCATGGTTTACTCTTATACAGTGTAGATATAAATTGAGAGTTAACATGTAAACATTCTTTGTTGTCATGGACTGTTTATTAAAATTCTACCATAAAACTTGCACACTTGTTTGTATTTGTTTGTGCAAATTTTTATTATGGCATGATTTTTACGTTTAGATGCAATGTGCTGGTTTCTTCTCTCCTTTCTCTATGTATGATGACTCACTTAATTAATGATTTGGTTCATTAGGTTTGCATATCAATTTACCTAAACTTGAAGTTTTATTTATTATGCAATTTTAGTAATTGAAAATTACAATTATGATTTGAAATAGTTTAGTTTTTTACTTTACTGTTTTATGTTAGGGTTCAACAGGTTAGGAACTTATCCTGGTTAGTTTTTTTTCCCAGATTTATCAGTTTATGTTTTTTTATATATGTTTTGGTTCACGTAGATCAAGCAATTTATTACTCCTTAGATTTTTTTTAAATCTTGTGTTATCTTGTTGAAATTCTATTGAGATCACAGTTAAATTTAATTATATCCTTCATGGTAAGTTTTTATTGAAATTTCTTAATAAAACTACTTGATAGCTATGAACTTGCATGCTATTTTAATTAAATTTTCAGTGTTTGGTATTATGCAATTTTAGTTCATTGAGTGTGCAAATTTGTAGTATGCCTCTTGATGTCAACTTGCAAAACATTTAAATTAAAATTTAAGTGCTAGTTAATCGGCAATTTTATTTCAATGGTTTCGGAACTGCTGCTTGTTCTTTCATTTTATTAGTTTATTATTGGTGAACTTGCAAACCATTTAAATTATATTTTCAGTGCTAGTTAATATGTAAGGTTAGATCCATTGACCATTGGTGTGTAATTTTGAATTGGAGAAGTAATCTATTTGTTATCTGTCTTTTGTATTGGTTTTTTATCTTTCATTTGTTAGGGGTTCACCAAGAAGGGGACTGATTTTTTGTCTAGGTTAGATTAATATATTTTGTATCTATTTGTATTTTTTTCCTTTTATTTGTTACGTGTACACCAAGAAGGGGACTGTTTTTTTCCTAGGTTACATTAATATATTCAGTATTTGTTTGTTGTAAGCTGTTAATCAAGTAACGATTGTAATATGCAACTGATTGATTTTTTTAGTTGTTTATGTTATTGTTAGCATTCGGTGGCTATCATGTGGTTCACTGTGAGTATTAGTGATTAGGACCAAAAAAGGTATCTCATTTTTGTCTTTTGTTTATGTCTTTTATAGGGGTTTACCATGAGAATAATTTTATCTAGCTTAGAATATTTTCACCAAGGTTAGGATATTTTTTTGTAGGTTAGTTATTTTTTTGTCTCTTGGTTCTCTAGAATATTTGTTCATCAAACTCCCTCTACAGACTATTGTAGAAAAGTCACAGACTATTGTAGAAATTTCAGTTCAAAACTATTGTGCGAATTTAGTTCATCTTAAATAACATTTTTTTAGAGTTGAGAACATAGTATGCCTTCTCATTTTTGTCAACTTTGGAAAATTACCGTATTATTTTTTTTATGTAGAGTTCACCAATAATAGAAATTTCTATCTTGTTTTGATGGTTTCTTTCTTCTGTTTTGTAGAGCAAGTTCTTTATTTGTTTTAGTATATGTTCTGCCTTAGTGGTGTTGTAGGCTAGCTCTATTTGTAATATGCTTATTCTTCACTTAGAAGTGCATTTTTTATGCTGCCTTTTTGTAACATGCTCTCATTTTCATGTTGAAAGTGAATTATTTTTCGGTTGGAAATCATTTTATATTAGTTGCAGGTTGCAGTGGTCTAAATTTTATGTATGTGTGTCAATTGTTAAACCCTATTTTGTTTGTGTTAAATCATTGTTATTGTTTGTCCAAATTTTATATTGCAATTTTATCCAACATTAAGTCATAAATTGTACTTACCATCTAGGTTTTATATATCTGCAATTTTATCGAACATTAATTGTGGTCATGTGGAAATTTGCATACTCTTTTGACTAATATTGCAAGTTGATATATTGTGCAATTTCTGTATTTTGCTACAGCAATTTGCATAATGGCCTCAGTTTTATGTTTATATTTCCTATTGCAGTACTTATGTTTGTTCCTTAGAGTTAACTAAGATAATTCATTATTTGGCATAGGTTTCCCATCCAAAAGAGACTATAAAGAAGAGTAGCAACATCATAGGTTTGCTTCGGCCGTGTACATCTCTACAGAGCTTGGCTTTAATTTGTGATGAGTTGCAACTTCTATACGTTTGTTCAAACTACTTGATAGTTATGAATTTGCATGCCATTTTAATTAAATGGTGTGCAACTTCTAACTTCTATTTGGTTCTATATTTAATATGTTTCTAAGAGAAACTCTCCATGAACATACAAACTAGGTATCAACCTGCACACCATTTCAATAAAATTCTTAGAGTTTGGATTGCATCAATTTTAATTCACTGGATGTGTAACTACTATTTGATTCTACATTTTTTTGTAATGATTATTACAAGATAAATAGTACTTCTCAACATGCATAGCAAATTCACTGAATTTTGGTCTCTCGAAAAATAAAAATGCTCATCGTGTTTTGCAGTCTCACCCAACTAATTACAACAGGGTGCAATGAACTTGCATTTTTTTTGTCATGTGTGTTAGCTGTCTTAGATTAATCAGCTATTTGTAATGTTAGCTTGTTCTATTCAAACTCGTACGTTCCTAAAAAAATTGCTTATCATATTTGAAAAATAACCCAGCACAGCACACATAAAACTCAATCTATATGGGCCGGACTAGAGGTGGGCATTGGGCCGCGTCGAGCCGGCAGGCCCAGTCACCTCGCCTTCAGCCAGCTCTAGGCACGGCCCAAAGCCCGTCGTGCTGGGGTCATGCCGTGCCAGCCCAAGCCCAACTCTAAGTAATTATAGACGGCGGAGGCGGAGACGGCGATGGTGACCGCCATCTTCATTCCTCTCGTGCCCGCCTAATTAAAAACCTAGTTAAAATTGAATTAATTGCGTAAAAACATGGACATGTAAATATTTTAGGGAAAAAGTGATTTTTCTTGATATTTTACAGATATAATGTTACTGCATTGTTAAAAACCTTACGCCCTAGAGTGGGGTTCCCCGAGTAAGGAAAAGAGTACAGTAACAACATGCATATATTCTAACTACTCATTAATGTCGAGATTGTTCATGCGTTCTAGGTCAGTGTATGCCTGCACAATCTCAAGATCCTCTAGTTGATGCTGTTGTCGCTATTTAGCCAATTCCCAGTTCTTGACGTATGTGATTGCCTTCACCATTCTAGGTGTGAGGGATGATCTTCTTTCTTCAATTATTCTCCCTACCATACTGAACGTTGCTTCTGAAGAGACAGTGGACACAGGCACCAGCAGCCCGTGCGAAATGTGACAGCACAGGAAATATCCACTTATTATTCTTCCACCACTCGAGCAAGTCTATCTTTCCACCGGAAAGATTAGGATCGATGTTTGCAAAATCATGCAAAATTTAGCTCTGAGACGGAATTCCACAAGGGGGGTTGCTTGAGACTGAGAGGATGAAGAACTGGACTTGCCCTTTAGCTTCTTCCACAAGTGGGATGTCAAGCTTTTCTTTCCTTGTTGCGTCTGCTGTGAGGCCTCTGATCTCGCGCTGCTGCCGAATTTGTCATGATACATGCGGAAAACACGAAAAAGCTCATCTTTAACATGTGCGAAAGCTTCCGAGTAATCAAGATCGAGACATTCACCTATTCCCTCCATACCGATCTGCAAATCTGGAAACTTTTTCGTAGGATCGAAAATGATAGAACTGAAATATTTAATAAATTTTTCCTCCATTACCGCGGCAGCAAGATTTGGCAATCTTGACTGCAATTAACCAAATAAATTCTATAACTAAGGAAGAGGTAAATGTTTTAAAAACTCGAAAATGACTAGCGTCTAAATAATGGGTTACAACACTAAGATCATTGTTTGAAGTTATAGTAAAGAGGCGAACTCTTTTATCAACAGTTCCTTATGATATCGTTTGCATCGGATGTAACTCCTACTAACATGATTAGGCCTTCTTCACCCTCACCTTCTTTCCAAGATCAAATTTTCTAACATTGATATTTCCATGTCTAGCGATAGAACACCGGCGGATGTATATCCAAGTACTTCTGAGCCATCGACCTCGAAGTTTAGGCTGCGTTTGCGCTCGTCCTCACACGATCTCGCATAGCATGTTTTTGTAATCTTGGTTCAAGTGTCATGTCCCTCGCGTTCGTATGAACATTATCATAGCTTAAGCAATAATATGTTGCGATATCACCGCTTTAGCGTCTTGGATTTCAGTTTCGACAATTCACCCTTCATCGCACCGCCAATGTTGCCGTCCCGTGGGCGCAGATTTCAGAACCTCGATACTTCTTGAGCCCTCGTCCCGTCGCCTGATCATCCATCTTGTAGTCTCCCATGCTTGGCTCGAACATCAGGTCGCCGTTTGAGGACTCGGCGAGTTTACAATGTCACCGCGCCTGCCACCTTGCTCTCGACTCACATCCGATCCTTGGTAGCATAATGGATAGACGAATGATGAAAAAATGGGGAGAGTAGATGTATGTTGAAGAAATGAGGAGAGTAGATGGATGATGAAGAAATAAGCATGGAGCTTCGTTTTATAGGCACGGTCGGGCGGAGCGTCGGAGAGAAAAAACACCCGTAGAGCCGTTGCCTCTTTGTGTTTATCACATCGAATTTATGTCATGTCATGTCTCTCGCGGTTTGCTCGTTGCTTCTCTACGTTTGCCCGTTGTTTCTCGCGATTGAAAAAAGACATGGTAAGCTTTCGTTGTCGCTGATTGGAAAAAGATATGACGCCACACCGCATCGCCTCGCTTCTTTTTCCCTGATTAGACCTCAAGCTTTGATTTTCTTTCAAATAGAGAGAGACAGCCAGAGGGGATCTGGGGAAAAAGAAAGAGCGAGACAGCGAGTGACTGGTCATATCTTTTTTCAATCGTGAGAGACAACGGGCAAGCATAGTCACGTCTTTTTTCAATTGCGAGAGACAACGGGCAAGCGCAGAGAAGCAACGGGCAAGCCGTGAGAGACATGACCTGACATAAATTTGATGTGGTAAGCAAAGAAAAGCAACAAATCATCGGTGTTTTTCTCTCGACGCCCGCGATCGCGTTTATAAAACGAAGTCTGCGGCTCATTTATTCATCCACTCTCAGCTCTCCTCATTTCTTCAACATCCATCTGCTCTCCCTATTTATTTATCATCCATGTATCCATTATGCTACAAAGGAGTCGGAGCACCAAGGAGCTACCGAGCAGTATGCTACCGAGGAGTAGCACGAAAAAGGCAGCAGGGCGACTTAGTGTAAGCTCTCGCTGACGCTTCCCTAGTCCTCCTTCAGCTCCAACTCCCGTTGATGCTCGCCAGTTCTCGACAAGCATGGGAGATCATGCATGGATGACCGCTATATGGACTAGATGAGGGCTACGAGGAGTACCAGTATGGTCCGAGCCAATGGAGACTCCAGAGTTCTCTCGCTCACTTGACGGCAACATTGGCGGTCTCGACGGCGACTAATTGTTGAAGCACATGACCGGAGCCAGAAATCTAAGAAGACCAAATGGTAGATATCGCAATATGTAATTATTGCTGTTAAATTAATCGCCGCATAACCGCAGGGACAGGCACTTGAACCTAAGATTACAAAGCATGCTTGCGCAAGATCGGGCGCAGAGCCGAGAGGAGTACAAACGCAGCTTAAACTTCGAGGCCGATGGCTCAGTAATTACTTGAGTATACAACCCGCTTTCTGCCCGTGAGGAAATTGCTAGATATATTGTTGCGGAAGATCAACCGATTAGGATGGGTGAAAGTTGCGTGTTCAAAAGAATGGTCCAACGCGACTTTTGCCCACAGTACTAACATGTTAGTAGGAGGACCACTACATCTGTGATATTTTACGGATGTATCATAAGGAATTAGCAGAACTAAAAGAACTATTCCTACAAGTTCAATTCTCTTTTGCTATAACTTTAGATATTTTGACATCATCACACCAGAGAAGTGCCTATCTTAGTGTTGTAGCCCATTATTTAGACGACAATTACAAACTAAACAGAGAGTCATATGGTTTAAGGTAATTAACTAATCACACACCTGGAGAGACCATCGCCGAAATGATACTACACGCATTTGATGATTTTAAGATAGATAATAAGATTGCTTTATAACTCTTGATAATGCATCAACACACATCGCTATGAACATCCCCACCCCAAGATTGCAGACGATATTGGTGGTTATGTTCTCCACCGTTGATGCGATGTCATATCTTGAACCTTGTTGTTCAAGACGGATGCAAGCCGATCGCGCGATATTTGAACAAAGGTCCGTGACGCCGCTCACTACCTCACAAATTCCCACTAGTGGCAAATGTGTTCATGAGTAATCGCACGACAAATGGGAAGAAGCCAAGAAAATTCGGTCTTGACATAAAGGTGAGGTGGAACTCGACCTATATCATGTTAAAGAAGTTACAAGGGTACGAACATGTCATATCCGTATTTGTCAATGCTAACTCTCAAAACAATGAATTGGTAGTTATTAAGTCAGATTGGTAGATTGCTAGTCATTTTCGAGAGTTTTTAAAACTTTTTTTTATAAAACAACAAAGATGTTATCTGGTGTTTATTACCCTACATCTTCCTTAGTTATAGAATTTATTTGGTTAATTGCAGACAAGATTGCCAAATCTAATGGAGGAAAAATTTATTAAATATTTCAGTTCTATTTCACACGTGTATTGCTTTGTTATCATTTTCGATCCTACGAAAAAGTTGCCAGGTTTGCAGATCGGTATGGAGGGAATAGGTGAATGCCTCAGTCTTGATTACTCAGAAGCTTTCGCACATGTCAAAGAGGAGTTTTTTCATGTTTTCCGCATGTATCATGACAAATTCGGCAGCAGCGCGAGATCGGATGCCTCACAATAGACGCAACAAGGAAAAAAAAGCTTCACATCCCACTTGTGGAAGAAGCTAAAGGACAAGTCCAGTTCTTCGTCTCTCGGCCTCAGCAAATTTCTTGTGGAATTTCGTCTGAGCTAAACTACTACCTGGAGCATGATTTTGCAAACATCGATCCTGATATTTCCAGTGGAAAGATAGACCTGCTCAAGTGGTGGAAGAACAACAAGCGGATATTTCCTGCGATGTCACATTTCGCACGGGATGTTTTGCTGGTGCCGGTGTCCACTGTCTCTTTAGAAGCAACGTTCAGCATGGTAGGGAGAATAATTGAAGAAAAAAGATCATCTTTCACGCCTAGGATGGTGTAGGCAATCACATGCGCTAAGGACTGGGAATTGGCTAAATAGCGACAACAGCATCAACAGGAGGATCTTGAGATTGCGCAGGCATACGTTGACCTCGAACACATGAACGATCTCGACATTGATGAGTAGTTCGTATGTACGCATGTTGTTACTGTACTCTTTTCCTTACTCGGGGAACCCTACTCTGGGGTGTAAGGTTTTTAACGAGATAGTAACATTGTATCTGTAAAATATCAAGAAAATTCACTTTCTTCATGAAATATTTACGTGTCCATGTTTTTACGCAATTAATTCAATTTTAACTAGGTTTTTATTGAGACGGGCACAAGAGGAATGAAGATGGTGGTCGCAGCCGCCATCGCCTTCTCTACCTCCGCCGTCTATAGTTACTTAGGGCTGGGCTTGAGCTGATACGGCACGACGAGCTTTGAGCCGTGCTCGGCCCGCCAAGACGAGGCGGACTGTTGTCGGCTTGGCCGGCGGCGGGCGGCTGCAGACAAAGACGACACTGCTGGGTGATCGACGGCCAAGATGGCACGACGCTGCTCGGCACGGTGAGGTCGCGTTTAAGACAACCGACCCAATGCCCACCTCTACCCACCACCACCCCACCCATATCTTCGCCCCCACACGCATTCTCGCCGGCTAACGCGACACTGCGGTTGCGATGCTCACCACCAGCGTCTCGTTGTAGAACTGTTTCGTGAATACCAACCACGCCAGCACGGGGACACTCGCCGCCCAAGCCTCGGTGTCACACTCTACCCGCGGTGTGTCTCGAAGTGCCCAATGACGATGCCTCAAAGACCGCCCACCCTTGATCACCAAACCATGACTTCAATGCAAGATCTATGTCCGGACGAGGCGGCGTTTGTCCCCGACGACCCACACGGTTCACGCCGAGTCGGCGAGTCCCATGCCAAGCTCGCCACCGATCGCGAGGAACCGGGCGAGGTCATTGGCGTAGACGATGAAAGACCGATCGCTGGCTTTGTGTCGAAATATTCAAGACGCTGCTGCTTGCCTTGGCCGATCAAGGCCTGTGGTGTCGCTGTTGTCGTTGTTAACGAGGTAGACCGATCCGACGATTTAACATCGGCTTCCTAGTGTCCTTCTCGTAGTGCTCGATGTACCTTTGCTCGGGTCGGCGAACGAGTTGACAACCCACCCGCCGTGGCGCGCCGACGTTGAACATGCGGTTCAAGAACTCGCGAGCGCGCCCGAGTGTCGCTTGACAAGCCTTGACTTGGCGAGCCGCGACTTGTCCGGAGGCGTGCACGAGGAACGGCTTTTGTTGCCGCGAAGCTTTCTCGCGGATCGCAGCAGAGCTCGCTACACCGAGAGCGCTGGCATCTCGTGTTTGGTGAACGCGCATCGGAAGCGAGCTCGAACAGGGGACGCTGTCGAACACGCATCGCGGCGGTGTGGCGACGCAGAGGTCGCCGGTGCCGGCGCAAGAAGGTCGACCGCGATGGCGAAGGTTTCCGTGAGCTCGCGGGTGGGGAGGTCGTTGGCGCTCTCGTGCCCGCCCGTGAGCCACACGGCCTCGGCGGGCAAGGGGAGCGTGTGGATGCGGATGTGCATGCCCACGGGAGGACGCCGTTGAACACAACCGCGTCGACGGGGTGGCGACGCAAGAGGTCAGCGAAAAGCGGCGCAAGAAGGTCAACCACGACGGCTGGCGGCCCGGCGAGCTCATGGTGGGGAGGTCGTGGCGCTTGTGCTCGCCAGGAGCCCCACGGCCTCGGCGAAGAAGGGGAGGCGCGGATGCGGATGCGCGAGTTCGCGTGGTTACGCTGCGGCGACGGGCCACCGAGCTCGGCGGCGTTAGCGCACGCGAGATTTAGGGCGGCGCGTGGCACAAGGCGACGCGAAGAGGCGGGGCGAGGTCGGACATCGGAACAGTGGCGTCTTGCCGGAATGGGATGAAGCCGTGTTCTCCGACGATGCCGCCGTCGACAGCCACATGGCGAAAGCTCGGTGCCAGAGAGCGGCGATGGGGAATGACGAACGAGTGAGTCTATGATATAGAAGATCCGTATAATATGAAACAAAATATCAACATTACAATTTGGGTAAGATCTATGATTTCATAATAAATTCAACAGGCTTGGCACATCAATTTCGTAGTGAGAATCACCCTTGCTACTTACACTTGTTTTCCACCAAATTGAAAAATGATTGAGAATAAAAAAAGGGAAAAATTTAAGGTTAAAGTCTGAAGCAAAGAACTTACATGGACAGTTTGGATACCTCACTGAACCATCTTGCTAGCCAGTTAGATTGTTGTCACGCTTTCCTCCTAAAAGGAATCAAGATCGTTCATATTCATAGACCTGTATTGGTCATGGTAATTAAGAAAAGCCAGATAACTAACAAGCACGAAATTAGCAGAATCTCCATTGACCTATGAATCAAAGAAATGGAAATAGCTAACCTTGTCTCAGTTGTTACTAACTACACAGCAGAAATTGTAGCACATCAGTTATAAAGATTCGAAGACTAAACAACAACATTGTAGTCAGTACAAACAATTTACAGAACTATGTAGGATGCAGGTAGATCTAAAGAGAAAAAACAGGAGAAATACCTGATTTAGAACTTCCTGTGCATCGCAAAACAATGTGTACCGACAGCGGAGGGGTATTTACAAAGTCACACTTCGGTTTCCCTTGATATTCAGAAACAGGGAGGCATATTCGAATTTGTATCTCAATGTTGAAGCAATGCAAGTGCCATAAAAAGGGGCAAATGATGAGACATGTACCATGCAAAATGTTAAGGATGTTAGGTTGTAAAAACAGAAATGGCTTACCACTAACATTATTGGGATCGACAAATGACAAGACGGTTGCATGTTGTCAATGTACCATGAGGCCTCCCATGCAGCGTCCAGGCAATGTAAGGCATATACCATATACTTTGCAAAAGTAGCAGCTTATCCAATGTTAGAACACCAATATCTCAGTTTAAACCGCAAATTATTTGGTGAAACAACTTTACAGTGCTCTCCTCTGCAACTATTGTATAATATGAAACTCAACTAAAACACACACCAAAAAAAAAAGAGATTGATATACCTTTGTTTCATGTAAGGAGACAACCACATGATATTGTTGGGCCTTCTTTGGCAACCCATGAAAGAAGCGAAAGAAACTGTGTCTAGCTAATGAACATGGCAAAACAGAAAATCTAACTGGGGCAAAAAAACAATGAATTTATGGAGGTTTTGAGCTTGGAGAAATTTGTAGACTGCTAATGCATAGAATACCTTCCAAGGAATGACTGTAGCAATGCAGTCTTTCAAGCACTTGTGGGACCAAAGGTATAACACTGGAACACATTTCTTTTGAGTCTGCTGCTTTTTACGATCCACTCATCTTTTCCTTGTGACGGTAAACGTTGAATTAAAATCGTTCGAATAGGCAACATATACAAAGTTAGCAAAACTATTTGCTGGATCTAGAAGTGTCATAAGAGCCCACTGCAATTGCAGAATACTTATTCAGCAAAGGAAAATGTACATAGTAATCTAGTAAGAAAACATATCACCAGTTCACCACAATACACACAGGTGCTTTGCCTTTAGTATTTCCTAACCATAAGACAGAAACTCTTGCATGTAGACGGGCATGTAAACAATATACAGTAAAGTTCAAACATGCTTCTTTACCTAGCAACATTGCATATGCTTTCCAAGACACAACACTATATATGATGTAGCTTGATCTTATAGAGCAAAACATTATACCCAAATAAGATCCAATTCTGGTTTTAAGTTGTTGTTTATATTTCTCACATGTTCAATGGAGTTTGTAATCTCTTCTGTGGCTAATTTTGCATATCAAGAATGTCCAACTCAGAATAATGTACAGTCATACAAAGACTAAAAAACGGTTTGATTTTTTCTCAAAGTAAGAGAATGAGCTGAAACAATGGTACAAGTCAACACACCATAAATACAAAGCATATGAACTATGAATAGAGAAAGGGGTTTGCTTTTCATATGTTGAATCCAATCAACGAAATGGTAATTTGCAAATAAGATCGATCTATCATGTAAATTGTTGTATTTATGCTAAGTGTACTACAATTCTTAGCATGCTAAGATTGAGATAGTACCTTAGAGAGAAATTCTTTAAGTGATAACCCATCCAAGACATTCTTTTCAGCACAGTCTTTATATAGATCAGAAGACCATGGGCTGAAATATGAAGGAAAGAGTGCTGATAAGGAAAATACCAGCAGAGACAAATCATAAAAAAGATTAATCATAAGACCCTTGTATTGAAAAAGCAACATATTCCATCAAAGACAATAGAGAAATAAATATAGGATTTCTTGAAAATTTTGGTCATCTATAGAAATTACAAGAACCAACTTTCTTCAATTACAGTGTCAATCCTATAAATTGATTTCATCTTTTATCAACTTACTTTTCAGGCGCAGCTGAAAAAAAGATCCTCCAGCTCAGCATGTAGCAAAGCTCCATCCTGGATAGGATACATAAAAGCATTTTTAAAAGATTAATCTAAAATGATAATTTTTTTAGTAGATAAGAGTAGAATGAAAATGCTTATAATGACAGAGCACAATACCATTCAAATGCAGAAAAAAAATGAATATGTGATCATCAGTGCATTAAACTTACATTATATATGTCAAACACGTTGAATATTCCTCCGTGGAAATCAACCACTTTATTTTTCAATTCCAGAGTCTGTAACAAAAGATAATGATTTTGATTTTACTGTCAATGAGAATGTTATAAGCCAAGGAGGCCAGTGATAACCACTGCTCTACTGAGACTACTGGATGGTGACTGGTGAATGCATAGCACATTGGCACCAGATGCTCCTGTGTACTTAGCTAGTTTACTGAAGCACGCAAGAATGCAAGATAGGATCAGATGAACGAACACGGTGCTAAAATGTCTCCAACTGAAACTCTGCTGAAGGGTAAATCGATACATTTGAGTCACAAACTTCTACATTGATCACGGCAAGTAGGAAAATAGATTACCGCCGAGACGAATTATTGGCACATCATACATGCACGCGACCTGCCGTGTGGCTCAATTACTACGGCAGCTTGTTGATCTTGCAGTACTGGTAGTCCTTGTACTTCTTGGCCTTGTACTTGGCCGGGCTCTCGTCGGTGACGAGTTGCGGGTGCGGCCCGACAACGTGCTCCCTCGACGGCTCCACGAACACCGGCCACGACATCCGCGTCTTCTCCTTGTTCACCGTCGTCCGGTGCAGCACGGCCTTGTACCTCCCGTTGCTCAAAATCTACCACAAATCCATGTCAATTAAGGATACTACTCAATTATGTAATGCGACACAAGTCAAGAACAGCGGTGTACTTGTGTAGTATCACTACGTGCCTCGATCTGATCGCCGATGTGGATGGTCGTACCAGTGGCCGTCCTTGAAGATCTGGAGGCCCTGAACCTCGTTGGGGACGAGGATGGTGAACGTGCTCCGACGCCGAGCGTGAGTTCCGGCTGCGGGCACGGCGGGTAGACGTTGATCTTCTGCAGCAGTACGAGGTCGTCGCCGCCGAACGCCTCCCTCATGGCGCCCTTCTCCAGGCCCAGGCCAACCGAGAGGTGGTCGAACAGCTCCCGCGTCAGCCGCTGCATGTGCCTGCAGTACTCCTCGTTCGCCTCCCTGCACGCACGCACGCAGGGCGCCATTACTTTTTCTTCGCTCCGGCAAGTAATGTCGATGCACGCACGAGATACCTGTAGCCGACGGGGTTCTTGGGCCAGATGTCGTGGTTGACCATGGGCGGCGGCGCGACGTTGTGGAAGAAGAAGTCGACCCACGTCTTCTTGCCCTCAAGGTCCCTCTGCAGCTTGGAGCCGTAGCCCTCGATCCTGCCGGAGGCCGGGTCCATGGCGTACCGCTCCTTCTCCTCCTGCGGCAGCGCGAAGAAGTCCCGCCCCACGCGCTGCAGCTCCGCCACAGCCTCGGCGGGCACTCCGTGGTTCACCACCTGGAAGAGCCCCCACTCCCTGGCCGCCTCCGCCATGCGCGCGCCGCAGCCGGCCTCCGACATGTCGATCACGGGGACCTCCGGCGCGGCGCCCCCGCGGAACGTGGTGGCGCCGGCTGCTCGTGCTCGGACCGCACGAACTCCGGCGGGATCGCGCCCAGCGAGGCCGCCAGCACCTGCACGCTCTGCACCTCCGCCATTCCGACCGGCAACGGCCTAGCTAGCTCTAGTACTAGCCACCCCTCCCGCCTAGCTACCTCCAAGAACAATTAACCAGTAGTGCACGAAGACGAAGAGCAATGGGGTTCTCCCTGATATATATCAGTGGTCACTCACATGCAGGCCATGAGTGAGTGGTACGCGGTGCTGTTCACGCACAGATGCAGCACACGCAACGGTTGGAATTGAAGAGGCGGGGTTTCGGTAGCTGGCATCGATGCTTGGACTCGCCGGTGGCCATCATCATCGTCTCGGCTCGTCTCGTCGCCGAGTCCGAGGAGGGAGGAGGTGTCCTCGGTGCGCTGCGCTGCGTGTGTGGAGTTGGGATTTTTTTTTTGTTGCGTTTCTTGCTCCCGTGGGTGCTGCGTCCAACGGTTACCTTGACTCGGAAAGATGCTCCTCGACGAGGCGCTGGGGTGCTGGCGGTGGGCCCGCGGCGGCAGACAGACACAGATT
Source organism: Phyllostachys edulis (assembly GCA_036346405.1). NCBI lineage: Eukaryota > Viridiplantae > Streptophyta > Magnoliopsida > Poales > Poaceae > Phyllostachys > Phyllostachys edulis. Next base: position 102,466,675 of record CM070550.1, read on the forward strand.
GGCGCTGGGGCTTTACTTAGCCGCTGACGCGTGGGGCCGATTTTGTGCTGGGTCCATCCTGTCGGTGCGGATTTACGAGGCGTGCTGCGGGCGCGGGGACGGGGTGCGCTGGAGCGAATTTTGGACTGTTTTACCGTAATTTCTAAATTAGTCTTCTTAGCGTTAGAATTTTAGTTTTAGCTCCCTCTTAGCACCAAATGCCGCTCGAACGACAAGAACTCGCCTCATGCCGTTGCTGTAAAAGACCAAAGTGTCGTTTGGTGCTAGTTGGCAGCACCCAAGGTGCTGCCATCCCTGAAAGTAGCATCAAGGTGTTGCCGACGGCGACGGCAGCACCTTGCCAAGCCCCACGTGCTGCTACGAAGAAAAGGGAAAAAAGTTTAGGGTTTCCAGAAATGGAAAAAAAATTAGGATTTCGAGTGGGATGGAATTAGGGTTTCCAGTTTGGGTTAGCGCTTGTACGAATATGAAATTTTCTTCAGTCATTTCAATTAGGGTTTCAACGGGCACTGATATTTGTAAAAAAAACATTCATTAAGAAATATAGCACCGAGGTTTGTAAATTAGGGTTTCATTTTGTGCAACATCAGGGTTTCGTCGCGGTTTCAGCGCTGTTTATAGTAATTTCAAAATATAGGAAATGAGTTTAAAAAATTACTTAAACTTTTGTGGAGCCTCCCGTCACAAAGCAGTAGTTGTTTCGTAATTTTTCTATTATTTTATTCGCTCGAGAAAGGATGATTGATAAGCATATCAGACGAGATATAACCTTGAGGATGTCGTCCAAGCAAACTTTATGTGCTGAAATACTAGTTGTCTTTTAGAAGTGGGATAAAAAGGGACCAGTACTATTGGAGTCTCTCCTCGATGAATTTGTCTGAACGTATACGCGTATATAGCCAGGCAGTCGATGAAGTAATTTATGAAGCTTATACAGAATATAATTAAAGGGGCTGAAAACACTCGTTGTGATTATGAAGATACCCTAAAACATGGACAATTCGATGTCGGTGCGAATGGTTGTTTCTGGGTTTCCACTACTAGAGGCATACTTGCAATATAAGCTTGCTTTGATGGCTTAGCGGAGACACGGAACCAGAACTACATTAGAGTTCACGGACAGAAGCACGTTACACATAGTGACATGGTATGATGGTTCGGCTAATTGCTTTAGTCATCCTCGCTAATACTACGGTACACTGCGACACAAGCATCCGGACCATATAAGTATACATGCCTTTAGGGGATAGTAAAAAACATAGGGGGTAGGACGGGGGACTACTACATAATGACCTGACCTACTGCGTGGACCGGGGCCATTTTCCCTTCCTTGCTAGCTCGGCGTTGAACTCCTCGCCAGCCTTACCCTTCCCTTTGTCGCGGGAGCATCCACGTCGGGCTGGTATATCGAAGTCGTCCATGTCCTGCGATTCCTTGATGTAAGTGCACCGTATAGTGAAAATCGTAAGAAGGATGTAAATTCTTCATAACTCACGTCGTCGATACGGATTACGCCCGGGCGGCCGGATACGCAGTTGGCGGCCGGGCTCACCAAGATGAGCCTTTCCCTTGCCCTTGTCGCGGGACTATCCACGTCGGGCTAGTATGTCGAAGTCATCTATGTCCTGCGATTCCATGATGTAAGTGCATCGTATAGTGAAAATTGTAAGAATGATGTAAATTCTTCATAACTCACGCTAGGATACAGATTCGCTCGGCGACGGATATGCTTTGTGGGCGTCGGGCTCACCAAGATGAGCCTTTCCCTTGCCCTTGTCGCGGAACTGTCCACGTCGGGCTGGTATGTCAAAGTCGTCCATGTTCTGCGATTCTATGATGTAAGTACACCGTATAGTGAAAAACGTAATAAGGATGTAAATTCTTCATAACTCACGTCGTCGATATGGATTACGCCCGGGCGACTACTGGGCTCCTTCGGTGCTTCCTCAACAGGGTCCGGTACGTAAGGTTTGCACCGCATGAAGTTCTCGGCCGCACCGAGTAGTTCAGCATGTACTTCTACTAGATGAATGCCCTGTCGTACATCTCTGGGCCGTCGACGCATCTCGGGCTGCCATTATGTGGGGATGAAGTTAAAAATTTAAGGAATTCAACGTTGACGAAAATCGATGCGCGCGAAAGAAAAGCTTACGAGGTGGTGCCCGCACGTGTAGTACGCCCGGGCGGCAGTGTCTGGGTGTGTGGACTGAATGATCTCCGCCGGTTCGCCACACACACACTGCGGGATCTGAGAACGTGGTGGTACTGGAGCATCTTTCATTGAAAAATCTGGGTATTGTAGCTGTTTCCTCTTCTGCTTAAGCCACTTTTGCTTCTGCAACATCCTCGCGTAGAAATTTGCCGAAGAGTCCATAGCTGGGTATCTATTGTGTAGTGTTGGGTTTGGTTCAACCCCCTTTTATAAGCCCCATGGTTGGCATGGTGTGGTTAATTTCATGCAGAGTCCTGTCTTTTAGTTCTGAAAAGCTGAGAAGGTAGAGTGTTGTCATGTCCATCTGAAAAGCTAACGATGCATAGTGTTGTCACGTCTTACTTTGCACAGAGAAGTCATGTTGTGCTTTGCAGAGTGCTGTCTTATCAGTCTGAAAAGCTGGCGAGGTAGAGTGTTGTCACGTCTTTCTTTGTAGAGTCTTGTCTTTTCGGTATGTCAGTGTTGTCAAGTCAATCTGAAAAGCCTAACCCTAAACTGCGCAAAGCTGTCTCCTTTGGTCTTATCACTGCACAAAGCTGCCCCGTGTGGTCATGTCACTGTGCAAGGCTGTTTCCTTTGGTCTTGTCATTGCGTAAAGCTGCCCCGTGTGGTCTTGTCACTACGTAAAGCTGGCCCGTGTGGTCTTGTGACTGCGCAAAGCTGCCCCGTGTGGTCTTGTGACTGCGCAAAGTTGTCTCCTTTGGTCTTATTACTGCGCAAAGCTACCCCATGTGGTCTTGTCACTGCGCAAAGCTGCCCTATGTGGTCTTGTGACTGCGTAAAGCTGCCCCGTGTGGTCATGTCACTTCACAAGGCTGTCTCTTTTGGTCTTGTCATCGCGCAAAAAGTCGCCTGCTTGGTCTTGTCTCCGCGCCAGCAAGCAGCAAAATTTCGTCTCGTCTTGTCATCTGCAAGCTAATACATTACCCGCTTTGTTAGCTCCCCGCAAGGCTATAAATGCACGCCCATGTTCCAAAAGTAGGACCACTTGACCCTTGAAACCGTAGGAAGAAGAATATTCCCGTCAGACAAGAATATCGATGGCGACGCCCAGGACCACCCAACCGGTCGCCGAAACCAGACCTTCTCCTGAAAAGGAGGGAGGACTTCGGCCCAAACTACCGGCTGATGCCGAACAAGCGTGCTCAACCTCAGTATGGCGAAATACGTACACGGGAGGACGCTATCGCAGCGAGTCATAGACTGCCTTTTCGATGGCGGACGATGTTTCTTCTGATGCCCATACTCTGGGGTAAATAGTTTTGTTCATGTTACTGCTAATACATCCTCCATACTAACCGTCCCTTATAGTAGATGGCGAAATACAACTTTACCCGCTGGATCGATCCTCCCTATGAACGACATGTTTCGATGTACATGGATACATTGTAAAACCGAATCTTTGATTTGGAGACGCAAATTGACGATCTCAAGGAGCAAAATGATGACCCGCACCAACTGATGCAGCGCGAGAGGAGCAATGAGGAGGTCGTGAACATAGGAAGTTTCTATGATCCCACATGCTGCTGCGCCAACCCTAGCTGCATATGTGTGTGCCACGTCTGAGGCGCCCAACTGGAGAACACTCTATGTGGGTAGCGAGAGGCACCTTCTACCATTAGGCACGGGCGGAGAAGCTTGTACCTCGGTAGTCTCCCCTTCTGTACGCACTTATGTTCAATTTCCTAAATCATGTAACTAAATGGTGGACGTGTCATTGCGGTTGCCTTTTATCGAGTTGACATGTTGCATCGATGTGTCGCGTGCTTTAAGTTATAGGCGTCGATATGCATTGAACAAACTTATTCAGGGGTAGATAATGTTACTGGCTCCGTGCAAGCCTATATTGCAAGTACATTAGAGTCCGAAGACAGAACCACATCTATTGCAAGTATGCCTCTTCTAGTGGAATCCCAGAAAGAACCACTCACACTGACATTGAATCCTCCATGTTTTAGGGCATCTTCATAATCACAACGAGCGTTCTCAGCCTCTTCAATTGCATTCTATACAAGCTCCATAAAGTACTCTGCTTTAACTACACCATAGTGAAGTACCGTGATCAAGAACCGTAGCGACCAAGATATTATTTTTTTCAGTTCTCCCGTTTTTCAGAGTCTTTCAGAAAATGAAAAATAATTTAAATTAATAAAATAAAATTCAATAAAATTTGAATTTTTTTAATTAAATCTTTTCATGTTCCAAGTTTTTTTTGGAATTTTTTGATTTTTTTAAATGGTTTTTTTCCACTTTTCTTTTCTTTCTCTCTCCTTGTACAGATTTCGAATTAAAAGCTAATCACATTGCTAACTACTAAGTCTGCTAAGTCAATAATTTTACATTGCTGACTACTAAGTCTTAAAATATTTCCTAACGCCCCCGATTATTTAATTAATCTAGTGAGTTTTATTGGCGATTAATTTTCTTATACTTATCCCAAGACTAATCATCTATCGTCACCCTCATCGCTATCCGACTCAGACGCGCTTAATTAAATACGTTGGTTTAAAAAAAATACACAAGGCCGATATTTCATTTTACTAGTGCCTAATTATATTTGTTACTACTAAACTGTTAATAGTATTACTAATTTGCTACTTCCTAAATCCCCTTACTCTAATCTTCTCCTCATCTAATCCCTTCCATTTATCTCTCTCTTATCTCCTCACCAATCAAAATATCCTAGTCGCCACCCTTTCTTCCCTATCGTTCTTTCCTTCCCATTCATCCTCCAAGGCTTCTCTCCCTTGGAGTTATCTCCTCACTGGAAGGTACATTGCTAACTCTATTTAATTTACAACACTAACAATAATAAGTCTGCTAAGTCAACTAATTACTGGCTAATCATATTGCAAACTACTAAGCCTTCTAATTACGTGCTACTCACACTAAGTCTTCTAATTTTATGTCCGAACACTAAGTAAAAATACACCGACTACACAACTATAACTACTCAGTTGCTACAATAAGAAACTACAAATCGTCTAATTATATCCTAATCACATTACTAAAACTATAGCCGGATGCGAATGACACTTACCTTTTCTAGGTGCTGACAAGATGATGCACAACTTCCGTAACTTAGCGAACTTCAACTTCTCGGGTTGCCTTCCTCCTTCTCTTCCGCGAGCTCGCTTTCTCTCTGGCTCTCTTCCTCTCTGGATTGCAACTGAAAATGGCGTCGCTAAGCTGTTGCTGTAAGATCGAGGAGGCCGACTAGAGGGGGGGGGGGTGAATAGGAGGTTTTAAAATTCTTTTGGCTAAAACCGATTTCTAATGCGGAAGCTAATACAAATACGGTTTTGCACAATTAAAGCCTAAAACAACTAGGTTCAACTAAGTGTGCCAACAGTACAAGTCTATTGATGAATATAGCAATTAAACATATGACATGAGCAATTCAATTCTAGCAATGGTGAATAGCACAATGAACTAATGCAATCATACACAATGAATAAGCAATTTACTACAAGATATATAAATTGCATAATGTAAATCAAGCATTCACACACAATGAATATAACTGCAATAGTGAGACACAAGAGATCAAACCACAATTGACACGGCGATGTTTTACCGTGGTGATCGGAGACTTACCGGTCTCCCCTAATTCACGTTGAGGTAAGCCCAAACTAATTGGACTGGCTCCACGAATTAAGCCAAACACCTCAATTCCACTAGTGGTAGCTCTTTCCCGCTCCGGGTAGGTGAGCTCCAACCTTCACAACACGCCGGGTCTTCTCACAAGCTTCTTGAGAAGATCACCGTCCACGACACCTCCACACCGCCTAGGTGTCAGAACACTAAGAGTAACAAGTCAAGCCCTTGCTTGACTCTCACCACGCGGCAACGAATGCACAAGCTCAAGTGGATACAAAATCCACCTCTAGATGCAACACATGCAACTAGAGACCTCTCTCCTTGCTCACAAGGTGCAACACATGCACAATTGAGAGGAGAGGCTCACACTAGCTCAAGAGAGTGAAATGGGATGCCAAAGGTTGCCTCTCAACCGCCAAGGGGTATTTATAGCCCCTACACCAAAAACTAGCCGTTGGGAGACTAAACAGCCAAAAACTAGCCGTTCTAGCTCGGGCGGTCGTATCAAGACTCACAAGGGGCGGTACAACTGTTCTGGGCGGTCGTGCAGCTTACACAGCGGTCGTACTGCAACTCAAAATCAGCACGCATTTACACTCGGTAAAAAGGTCATAACTTTTGACTCGATGTCGGAATAGAGTGATCTTGGACTCTATGGAAAGCTTATTAAGAGGGATACACAACCCTCCTATTTGATTTGATCTCAAACACATTTTATCAAATCAAAAGCACAACTCAAGAGCCACTACCATGGTCTCGAGTCCAAAGAATTAGCAACAAGCAATCTTAGACCATGCCAAGGAAAATACATGATCCCAACAGCTTGCAAAACACATTTGCAAACTTAGATAATGCCACAAGGAGTAGGTACATGGATTTCAACCATTTGCAAAACACATTTGCAAAGTATAGTCTCATGCTACAAAGATTAAATGCATGAGCATCGACTATTTGCAAAACACATTTGCAAATAATAGCATCATGCCATGGTGAGCTAGAGCAAGTGAGATTGAGCTATCAACACATGATGAGACTCAAGCTACTAGACAAGACCCTCTTAATAGTACGGTAACCTATACTAGCAATCCGTCTTCCAACCAAACACCAAGACCGTAAAAGACTAGGAACACATCCTTAGCCCTAGCTAGTCATACCTTTGCCTTGAGCATCTTATTGAAGGTTGATGATGCACATCTTCACTTCAAGTCCGGTCATCGCCTTGACATGCATCAACCCATGATGCATCCTTTACTTGACCTCAATCAACACATGATGAGTCTTCTCTGACTTGATGATCAACTCATGATCATCTCTTCTTCGAGATCTTGATATGCATCAACACATGATACATCCTCTTCTTGAACCTTGACTTGATGACGATCAACTCATGATGCCGTCCGAAGTCTCCATTACCCCGAACATAACCTATTCATCCAACTCATGGAAAATGTTAGTCCCATAATGATTAACATCAATTATCAAGATATAAGCGCTTCCGAATTTTTGTACCGCCATATAAAATCGAATGACCAAGAAGTTTAGCACGACCGCTCCCAAAAGCGGAACGTCCGATTTCCAGATTGAGATTCTGAGCAGATTTACACTTGTTCTGTTTTTATTGAACCGCCTCACAAATTTCGGAACGACCGCACTACGGTACGATTGTAGGTCACGAGTGGTACGACCGATTTCCATGAGAGGAATCGAGGCAATTTGTAACGCTTCGGTTTTATTGAACCGCCAACTAAAATGCGGAATGATCGCGATGCGCAGACGACCGCTCAAGGACCCTGTCGTTCCCGCTTGAACACTTAATTGGTCGTTCCTTCAAAATGCGGTACTACCACCACATAACATTCGGTCATATCACACTAAGCGATACGACCGCAAGTATAATCACAGACTACCGATTTTGGACGAAGCACTTAGAACTTTTCAATTTGATTTCAAGTTTAAATTCAAATGCAAGCATGATCCTAAATTGATCCAAAGGGCAAGAACATGCTATCAAGCTACTAGCCATGATCCTCTATTGTCATGCATTTTCATTACCATGTCGCCATCCATAAACCGACTAAGCCTTTAAACATCTTAGCACACACGTTAGTCCCACAACACAATTGCAAATAATTGAATGTAGATTGGTATGAGTATATAAGCAATACACAAGTTGTATATACTCATATGAATATATATAACTACACAAGTTATATATAATCAAAGGATATATGAGCACACATGTCTCATATACACACATGAATATATTAACTTCACAAGTTATATATATATTCAAGGATATATGAGTACACATAAACTACACAAGTTATGTTATACTCACATATAAGTATATTTAGACTACACAAGTCTTATATACTCACATGAATATATTAACTATGCAAGTTAAATATATTCAAAGGATATGTTTCAAAGTAAAGATCCCAAATATGTGTGGAAACAGTAAATATGGATCAATACTCATGAAACCTCAAAATATAGAATGAACTCCCCCTATATGTGTGCATACATGAATATGTAATGGAAACATATGCACATATTTAGGTTAATCTTTTGGTGGAGTTCAACCTATATTTTGGATCCAAGGAATGCAACAAAATATAAGAACTATAAAGTCGAATGCATACCTCTTTTGTTCTTTATATCCAAACGAGATTAATCATGAGATAAGGCAAATAGAAGAGTTAGTCTCACAAATAGATTTATCATTTTAAATGCATACTGCTTGATTTTCCTTTTGTTTATCCAATGAATTGGATTTGTCATTAATCACATGCATGCCTTCATGGTTTTCACCTTTATATCCAAATAAGACTACACAATATGTATATCAATGAAAGTGTTAGTCCCACAATTAGATTTGTCATTAATCACCAAAACTCCATTAACACATAATGGCGGGTCTAGATCCTTCAGCTGCATTTGCGTTTCGTTCCATTTATGCATCGCGCAGGGGCAACCAAAGGCAAGGCCACCCGGCTCGGAGGGACACGCGCGGCAATGTGCAATGGAGGCCAAGACGCTGCTGGAAGCGGACGCCAGCAATGGCATGCGCGTGGCGGGCCTGCGGCGCCAAGACGGCGCGAAAGCGCCACCGCGCACGCGTGGTAGGGGGCTAAGGTGTTGCTGTCCCCAAGGGCAAAGACTTGGTGTCTGCTGTTCGCATCAAGAACATCTCGTGTCGCCAGATGCTGCGATGGCAAAGACCTAGGTGCCGCGGTACCGATCGATTACAGTCGCTTGTCGCCGTTCCCGAACGACAACAAAAAGGAGGGGCCAAAATAGAATTCGACGCTAAGGGGGCTAGTTTAGGAATTACGGTGCGCTATAGGCCAAAAAACAGTCAAAATTCACCGAGCCTCCTGTTGGCGCTGTTCGCTGGGGACGCCAAATTGTTATGCTTTATCAAAGGTACTAGAACCGACAACAAGGCTATGTCAAGCGTCGCACCGATTCTGTCTAATCGTAAGCGTCAAGCGTAAGTACGTTAGAGGTAGTGAAGCTCGAACGCTAGAACGGTGGTCAAACGAACTGTGGATTCTAGGTATTTGTTTTAATTTGCATAGTTACATAGAGACGAAGGTGCAGAATGACTATGACCTGTCATCTGAGTTTGGCTAATATAGGCAGTTCACATGGTAGTGGTAAATAAGAGGGGAGCACATAGCACAAGCATAGTTTCAGAAAGTTATGTTTGGTTTTGACAATTACATGAAAACTTAAATTTCCAATGAGTACGTAGGTAGAGTTTGTGGTAGGCTAGCTTGTTCTTTGCTCCACGTTTATTGCGGAGCGAAGTGTAGGCAGAGATGATCGAGGCAAAATAGATAGCACACTATCTTCAGGCTACTAGTGTCGTACAACTGCTGTCTGTTGAAAAACACCAGGTAATAATTAACAAACATGATAGATCTGAACTGATATGACAGGGGAAGGATGGCTATGCATTGTTAGCCTATTACCGCTGCCCCATGTTCTGGCGTTGTATCCATGGCAATTTTTCGACAACCGAAGCGTTTTTTGTCGGGCCATCTCACGGCATTAGACAAACAACATGATTGGCATCGACGAATCATAAGCACCATGAACTTATGTAATGTAAAAGCAACTGAGGTAAGTACCTTGCACTATCATGAGCGCCCAGCAACGATGGTGAATCGAGCAAGACGTTCGTGCTCTATAGAAGTGTTGTTGCAGATGCGTGTCCGGGAAACGAAATGACATGTTATGTATAGGGCCGACGAAATTGTATGGATGCGAATAAGGGCGATAGTTATAACCAGGTGGAGATGGGCCTCTTGTCGGGACCCAAAATATGCACTGGACCCTTCGTATATCTTGACTAGTCCAGGATCATGCTAGTGCACACAGTGGAAACATTAGTGAAATATCATTTCCATATACAAAGATAACTAATAAATAGGCAAATAACGATAAACATAAGAGTAAAGACCTTATGGTCAAAGTTTACAATTAATGCTTCAGAGGGGCAAATCGCTCAATGAAGTCCGCAATGAACGTAAATGTAATAACTCAAGGATGCCCATCCATATGCTCACAGGCAATCGGCTGGGATGCGCGACCTAGTTCTCCACGATTCTTGAAGTCGATCTTGTTGACTGGTGATTCCTTCACCTCTGCTTGATTTATTAAAGCAAGCATGAGTACACACCGTACTCGCAAGTCATACCACAGAATGCAAATTATAGATGCAGGCTTATTCCAAAGGAATGGCTTCTGTGGTTCTTTTGCAGAAATGCAACATTTGCAATTTGAATATGAATAATAGATTGAAAGCATAATTCAAAATAAATAGACAATAATAAGTTTTATCATTTGTTTTCACAAAGACACATAGCCTAAACAAGTTATTCACATAGCTATATGACTTAAGTCACACAGCTCCCTTCCCAAAGTTTTCATGAAAATCTACCCCTCGTGTGAAATCCTCGAGCATGTCTATGACCGCGGACGCGGCTATTCGAATAGATTGATTAACACTCTACAGAGTTTGTACACTTTACCCACAAGATACGATTAACTCATCATGTCTACCATGACTCGCCATACAGAAGTATGCGATTGAGCAATCATAACAAAACCTTTCAGAAACTTCATCTCAACATTGACACTCCCGGTATGCTTAGCCGCCACAGACGCACACCGTTGGACAGGAAAACGGCGAACCGCCCCGTGATGCGACTACTTGGTAGTACACACCTCCACCCAATCCGACACAGCTAACCTACAACCTGAGTAATCAATGTCAAGACTCCATAACTTACTAAATTAGGCCCGTCCCATACTAGGCATGTGGTTGTACGAAAGGCCCAGTTCAATGGAGCACAAGGTTAAGTTTTTAATTTGACTGAGGCAAGACTTCCAACTTCTAACCTATCATTCCCGCCAACACAAATCCACCATAAAAGCACATAGGACCACTTGCCCCCGTCCAAAACCTTTTCCCACCCTGTTGGTTAAGTGCAACATATGCCATCAACGAGTAATAGCACATAGTGCACACAATTTTTATCACATAGTTCCATAGTAACTTAGTCAAGTTTATATTTGCAACTTACATGAGATGATGACTCGTAACATGGCTAAGCAATCTAATCGCATCTAACCAACCCACGTTGGTAATACAATAGCATCAACTAAATAAACCAAACTAGGGTGACAAAATATTATGGCATACAATTAGGCAAGGAGGTCATAACAAATTGGATATTAACTAATCCCAAAAGCATTGAAATAAATAATTAAAGTAGATGCAATAATTTGAATCAAAGTAATTTTAGAAAACTGGGATTCAACATAATCAAAGGTATAACTTGCCTTGCTATAGCAATGATAATCTTTATTTAATCTTTAATCTTTACTTCCTTGATCTTTAGCTCCTTCTTGATCAGCACTTCTCGAAGTATCAACGTCTACTCGCAAACAAGCAAATAAACCAAATAAATAAATAACAGAGAGCAAATAAACTCCAAAAATAAAATAATAATCTCAGATAAATAGATATTGAATTGAGATGAATTTAGGAATTTGAATGGACTCAATCGGAGTTCGGATACGAAAGATATGACCCTCGAAAGAATCACATGAAATGATGAAATTGAGAGAGAAAAGAATATTCAGAGAATATTCCTTCGGATCAAAACAAATAAACAGGATTAGAGACTTACAAGTGGAGACCACCAGTAAGTGAGAGAGAACAAAGGTAGTGAATGACATGTGGGCCAAGGTGCTGGAGAGAGAAAGGATTAAAGAGAGAGGATGACAATTGGGACCCACTGATCATAGGCTTGGTGTATGGTGGACTAGGAGCATGGACTTTTGGTTCGGATGCACCACATGGCTGCTGATTCGAGCAACAATCAGATGCCACATGGGCTAATACAGTGATGGGGCTGCTGATTTGGCAATGATGTGGCAACGGAAGGAACAACAGGGAAAGCCAAGGCATAGCCAAGGCCGGCGACTGGAGATGACGACGTCGATGGCGAACCACGGCGAGGGAGCTCCGGAAAAGTGGCAAAACGGAGTGCTGAAGTCGCGAGGAAGCTGCGGGCGGCAGTGGTTCGGCCAGGGCGGCACCCGTTCGTCGGCGGTGGCGACTTGGGCGGCGACAAGGTTCTCGGCTCACGGTGGATTCGGCAAAGAAGTGACGCCCGAGGGAGGATGAGGTGAGCACCGCGTTGGTGATGACCTGAGGAACAACAGGAGCAAAGGAGGTGGCTGGAGATCAACAGAATCGACGGTGAGAAGGTAAATACCGGAGACAGCGAAGAAGCCCGGTGACGACACCTCGGCGGCAAAGAAATCAAATTAAAGGTGGGGATTAGATGAGATCAACCAGGGGCACGTTATGACGCGCTCAAAACAGCGAGGATGCTCACCGTTGAGTAGATCGACAAGATGAGCGGCGGCCGGATTTGAGGTAGATGAAGGCGGCATTTACGACGTAGGGGTTCTCTCGAGAAGATAGTGCGAGCACCTGCAGCCTTGATCGACGGACCCGAGGCGGTGGCGCTTGAGCAGAGACGGACCAACGATTTACTTAATTCCAAAGATGTAAGAAGCTTCGGGCGTCCTCGGTTCTTGATGGATGGCGGTGAAACCAGGGCGAGATAGGGGAGGGGACTTTAGGGTTTTGGGAGAGGAGGACGGCGCACACAAATTGACACGATTGGATGTGCTTATATAGCACTGGAGAGGAGGAGTCCACAAGGGATAGAACCGGCAGCGCTGCGGCTCGGTCATGGACTCACAGTCCCAAACGGACATGGGAAGAAGAAAGAGATGATGTGGCGTGCGGGGTCCACTAGCAGCAAAACACGGAAAAGAACGAGCTGCTTCCCGGCTCGTTCACGCGTGCTTAAGAGCAGCGGCTTGGGCTGACTTTGGCGAGGAAATTAGCGGGACCAGGAGGCAGAGGCGGCGGAAATTTACTGGTCAAGACGGCACCGAAAAGTTTAAACGCCCAAGAAGAGAAGGGCCAATAAGAAGCGCATGAAATAGGAAAGAGGCAAGCTACCGCTATGCAGCTGGCGAAAAGTGGCGGTGGGCAACAGGCCGAAGTTTTGGCTGCCTTGTGTGCGTGATTAAGGAAAACGGCGGGCCAGCTCGGGTTGTCGAGCTTCAGTTGGCGCGGAAAGAAATGCCAAGGTGGGCTGGTCCGAAGGGAGGAAACAACAAAGGAGGTGCGGACCGAATGAAAAGGGAAAAATGGGCCAAGGTGGGCCACGCCAAAGATAGGGTTGGGCTGAGATTAAGGGATTCGGCCCAAAGATAATCTGATATTAATAAATAGGTTTTCTATTTTGAAAATAGCAGAAAACACAAAGGACAACTTAGAAGGTAGCGAATGCACTCGGAAAAATTCTAGAAAAATCTAAAAAATATATCCAAGCACATAGAATCCAAATAAAATAGTTTTGATAATAGTTGATGTTGAGATTAATCATGTTAAATTGTTTTTGATTAATGAAAGTCCCAATTAAGCTTTATTAATTCAAATAAAATTGGTGAAATTTTCCAGGGACCTAAATTACTCAAAAGATTTTTGAAAAGCCAAATTTTGGGACGTTACACTCGGGCCGGTTGGGCAATGGCCCGAGGCCCAAAGAAAATAGTAGTGAAAAATTTTACTGGATATACAAAAAATGTCGCACAATAGCTGTGTTCGAAGTTTTGTTGGTCGGCCCGAGGCTATCCCACCGACCCAATGAGCGCGCGCTCCATGGGGCCCAATGAGCCGGCGCCACCGTGAGGGAGCTGTTGCGGCTACTGCGCCTACCCGACCTACCTAGCCGCCGCCTCTTCTGGTCTCTTCCTTCCCCAATCTCCACGGCCGATAGTTAGCCTCGAGCGGCGAGCGATCGAGCGGCGGCAAGAACCACGACTCCTCCTCTCCATGGTGGCCTCCTCTCCACCGCAAGACCGCCCCCTGCCTCCTCTCCGCTGCGGGCCCGCTGCAACGCTTCCCTCGGGTTCGCAAAGAACGCTGCAACGCCCCACGCCCGCTTTCTCCGCAGCGACGCCGCTTCACCGCCTCCTCTCCACGGCCGACGGCTCCATCGGCCACCGCCAGCGCCGCCCTCCCTAGTGGCTGCCTCCTCAGTCGCCTCAACGCAGCGTTAGCGCGCAGACACCGCAGCGAGCCCCTACCGGCCGCCTCGCTCTCTGCCTCGCTTCCACTTCAACAAGAAGATCATGGCAAGACCTCCTCGCCTCCTCTCGTCACTTGCTGGCCTCACCAATCACCGCCTCAACCGCCGCCCCAAGGCTTGCTCCCGTGAGGTGAGCTCGCTCAATTGCTCAAATCTTTGATGTGTTAGTGTTACGCATAATGAGACACGACTTTGGCATAATGGCATATTGGCATTGGTAGATTGGTTTGATGGCTTGTTTGAGTAAATTTGGAAATGAGTTAATAATTAATTAGTTATGACTTATGACTTATGACTTATGATTTATGAAGTTATGACTTATGAATATGACTCACTGTATGACAGTAGTTAGCACGAGTGATAGTGTAGTATGTCTATTAACTTTCTATTTGAATATTTGATGTACTAGAATTAGAAATACATGATGAAGAGGACCAAGAATATAACATACCATTAACACGAGGTAATCTTTGTTAATTAAGCAAAAATTACCTCGTGCTAATTGTATGTTACATTCTTTTTTTTTTGCTATGTGTTTTCTATTTTGTCGCATCGTTAAACATGTAATTCAAATTTTATTTCGATTGTGCATTTGTGTTTTATTTTTGTTATATCTCAGTGTTGATAGTATTTGACATTAGTTATAGACTTATAGCCTCTTAGTTTTGGGCCCGAGGCTTATTGAAATCTTGGCTCCGCCACTGGTTAAAACTAAGGGCAAAGGGGTTAATATCGCTGATATCTGGGGATGGCGGTCTATGTAGTATCGTTTCATGTGGTTTTAGGTGTAGATGAATTGCAGAAGCGTCTTTTGGGTATGGTGAAATGGACAGAGGCAAATGGGGATTCAATGTAGTTTCTGCAGTAGAAGAGTCTGTGGTGTGTAGCTGGGGGGCGAATCTCCGGAGGGTTTGGTATCTGGCTCAAGAAGAAGGGTAATATGTACCATAGTTATCAAGGTGCCATAGGAAGAGGCAATGGATGGACCAAGAATTAAGAATGGGAAAACATGTGTCTGATGCTAAACGTACCATGTGGTTTGTGCATAATCTCGAAATCATGCAGTTCAACATACTGATGGCCAATTTATTTTGCTTCTCTCTGAAAATGGAGCAAAACAGTCAGAAGTTAGAAATGACCGAATTATGAAAAAGGATGTTTGTCGAATTTAGATTGTAGTTGAAGCCACCGTTCGCTGAGTCATTTGGCCGATGTATTTTGCTTCTCTCCCAAAATGAAACAAAACAGTTAGAATTTAGGAAGAACTAATTTATGAAAAAAGCTATCTGGCAAACTCAGATTATAGCTAAACTAACTGTTCGCTTATTCATTTATGGTTGTACTAAATGAGGTAAGAGCTGCTCTGTATCAATCCCAGAAATAAAAGTTTGCCTTCAGTAATTGCATAAGATAATTCATGATGAAGAAATTAGCTCTGAAAAGTGCAAACCTGGGACAACCATGTTGAGTCATCAGATTCTTGGTGCTTGGTGCAGGAGCAACTTAACACAAAAGTTTTCAGATCCTAAGATAAAAAACTATTTAGTTAAAATATTGAGAAGGCTAAAATGTGTAAGTAATGAAAGACCATTGTTCTCATGAAAGCTGGAAAGAATCTAAACAAGGCTGCAGCCCATGGGGAAAGTTGCGATGGAATATAATTCTTAGGAACTCGATTGTTGTAGAGTAATAATTTTGAACAATAGTGAGAAGGAAAACCGATAAGATCTAAAAGCAATCAAATAGTCCAACCAATCATATAGTCGTAAGAACTACTACCTAAGTGCATGCATTTCTGGAATGCTTTCGATGTGTCACTCCTAAATAGGTAGCACTCCGTGGTACTTCCCTGAAAGATAACACTGTCTGTCGTACTTAGATTGTAGATGAACGCACCGTTTGCTTATTCATTTATTGTTGTACTAATGAGGTAAGAGCTGCTCTTTTTCAATCTGAGAAATAAAAGTCTGGCATCAGTAAGTGCATAAGATAATTCCTGACGAAGAAATAAGCTTTGAAAAGTGCAAACCTGGGAGCTGTTCTTTTTCGATCTGAGAAATAAAAGTTTGGCATCGGTAATTGCATATGATAATTCCTGACAAAGAAATAAGCTTTGAAAAGTGCAAACCTGGGACAACCGTGCTGAGCCATCAGATTCTTGGTGCAGGAGCAACTAAACACAAAAGTTTCCAGATCTTCAGATAAGAAACTATCTAGGTTCAATATTAATAAGGAAAAAAATGTGTAAGTAATGCAAGATCGCTGTTCTGATAAAAGCTGGAAAGAATCTAAACAAGGGTGCATTCCATGGGGAAGGTTGCGATGGAATATAATTCTTAGGAACTCCACTGTTGTAGAGTAATAATTTGGAACAATAGCGAGTAGGAAAACCGATAGGATCTAAACGAAATCAAACTGTCCAACCAATCATACAATAGGACCTAAACAAAATCAAACTATCCAACCAATCATACAGTCGTAAGAACTACAACCTGAATGAGGGCATGCATTTCTAGAATGCTCTCGATGAGGCATTCCTAAATAGGTAGCACTTTGTGGTACCTCCCTGAAAGTTAACACTCATACATCAATCTACCACAAAGTGCTAAACGTTTTCATAGTTTCAATTATGTGCATGCCATTCTTAAATCGATCTATCCAACCTAAATGATCAACGAGCTGTACAAACCTCTTCCAGTCAGGACCCAACATAGAGCCAACCCATCTTGTTACATAAAATGGTATCAATTCAGGCATAGTTTTTTCATTTTCCAAGTAGACCATCTCAATCAACAATTGAAATTAGTAAAGGAAACAGACCGTTTCAAGATTTAGTCTGAGTCAGTTTCACCCCAAAGCACATCATGATCAAAATAGAAAATGTCTGAACAGAAGTAGCTAAATCACCAGAGGGATATGCTTCATTTAGTAATACTTGCACATGTAGATGTTTTGCACAGAATCTAGAGACCCCTTTTCCTGAAATAACAAAGGACAGTTTGTCATGTCGACAGATAAAACATTCGGTCGTCACACATAAACAGATGACATAGACTGCAAGTGTAGTCTAGTGCATCGTAATAAGAGCGGTCTGAATATGTGGCTGCAAGGACTGACATTTGGAAAGGACATCAGAGACAAGAAAAGGATATGATGTATCGACATTTCAGGGAAACATGGAAATTGGCAATGAATCAAATAGGTAAGACGAGCTGACCTCAAAGCATCTGGATATATTCGCTTGGCAAAGTGAATACGGGGGCTATATATGGACCACGTGGTATGGGATCTATGTAAATAATCACGGAAACCCGAAGTCAGGAAGAAATAGTAGGCAAAGACAAGTCTGGAATGAACAGGAATCTCATGGGAAAACAGTTGTAGCAAGGCACCAACAAAGAAGGAGCACATGATATAACTTGAGGCAGCAAGTAAACGACGTATGTTTAATAAAATCCGTCTCCTACGATTTTCCTAGTGATCTCAGGACGGACCAACGGACAGAAGTGGTCTTCTACAGTAGAAATACGTCGTACCCCGGATGTTTCATGGAGCGATAGACATATGAAGTAGGCAATACAAAAGCAGTATAACAAGGAGACATTACTGTGACTGGGAGGCGCTGTGCTTCCAAGGTGAATGGGATGGGCTTGAACTGGCAATGAAGCTTGAGAGGCAAATGATAGAGAAAGGCATGGCAACAGAACGATTCTATTAGCTTGATTGAAGGCAAAGGTAAACCAAACTCCGGCACAGTTGTATTTCAAAGAGAAAGCAAACCAGCCAAATATGACACGTGAGGGTATGAGCAGATGTTTCTGAGCACTGTAAAGGCAAGACACTTTGAGTTAACACTTGTATGGATGTGAAAGACGGAACCAAACAGGCCTACCTAGATGTAATGTAGGTGAAGGCGGACAAGGTGAAATAGAGGTTGTTGCAAGGTCGTCTACTGGAAGCATTGTAGGTAAGATAGGAAGAGCGAAAAAAAGGAGTATAAATAAGACATCAAACACAGATTAGTTGAAGCAAAGCAATAGAGGAGTTTCCTCGCAAACCGACGCACCAGACACTGCGATGCGATGACGACCTCTCAGCATTTCAAAATGGTTGTACTAAAAGAGCAAACAAGAAAGGAGTAAAATGTCATAAAATTTAATACAAGTGCCTAGTGTAATGTCGGTAAAAAAAACGACAAACAAGTATGTCTAAGCATAGTAAACCAACATAAGGCAACAAAGAACAACAAGCAAGCACGTAGGAGTATAGCAAATGCAAACAAGTTAACCATTTGGGAGAAAGAGCCGGGCATATACTTGAAAGGGAAAAATCAAACAAAACATCAGGAACATATCAGTTAGACACGCACGAGTATAGAAAAGCCGAAAATCATATTTGGTGCTGAAAATAGTGGTACAACCATAAGCAGCAAGCGTGAAATGATAACAACAAATGGATGAATATGTAGACCTATAACCAAAACGCAACACACCAATGGCTGGACTTCGAACGACATCTAATGGTATCGCAGGATGGCTGGTGTAAGCGAAGACACACATCTGGAGCAATGAAGCTGAAAACAGTCTAGTAAGGAAGTACCACTGTATTTGGGAGGAGTTGTGCTTGTGAGGCATAGATAAGCAAGAGTATAGAACAAGCACAGGCCAAGCAGAGAAAAAGCATCTAAGCATGATATGTGAGGGTACGATTTCTCTTTTCCTAGCAGCTGACAGTCAGTATACTTTGAGGCAACATATTGTGTGGACATGTCAGGGCGAACCAAACAAGACTATGTAACTTTAAACGTAGTTAAAGACTGTGAAGGCAACCCATAGTCTGATGCAACGTACGTGTACAGAATGCAAAAACATAATAAGCACAAAAAGGTAACCAAGAACGCAGCAAGACTAGAACAGTCTATCACACGCAGACAGGCCAATCACATGTAAGAAATAGTCGGCACACAACAAATAGGACTAAGCAAACATAGTATCAGTAATGGATCAACAAGACACACAGGAGGACCCCCAAAAAATGAAACATCATATTTGGAGCAAGCATAGCATTAAGATGCCTCACCAAGGCATGCATGAGGAACCCCAGAAAACAAAGCTCACATTCGGGGGAAGAACGTAAACACAGTCGTAAATGGGTAATGTAAAACTGTCAATACCAACGGGACAAACACACACACCTTTAACAAGAAATGAATCGAACGATCTGCGGACCACGCACGATGCCTCTGCCTGAACAGATCCCGCCTGTATATGCTGGACAGAAAATCTACAAACATGAGGCCAAGTGGTTAGTGCAACCATATCGGCACCCTGAAACCGATTAGCACAACGGCGTAAAATAACAGGATTGCATAACCAAGAGGGCTACGTTAAACATAGACATGCTGCCGTCCCTAAGACCTTTTTTTTCCGTTGGACGATGCTGACAAAACATAAAAAGTGAAGAGCAAAACCGTAATGCGTAAATCAACACGGAGGTATCCACAATCGTTAGGCATGGAAACCAGACACGATAAACATGTACAAAATGCTTTGTTTTCCGTAGGACGACGATGTAGCCACCCTCATAAACGTATGCAGATAAAAAAAGACCTGCACGGAAAAACTCGTAAAACACTAACACCGAACGTGGAAATGGTACGCATCGAACCCAGCCACAACGTGACCCGAGCAAAAAAAGACGGTTTCTGTAGGAGAACATGTATTCAGAAACATGGCATACAGAATTACATGTATTCAGAAACATGGCATACAGAATTACAGACATATATTCATACACAGCAGAGATCTTTTCCCTCCTTGCATTAGATCAGAACAGTAATCAGTGAAAATTCGCATGAAAACAAATGAGAAGACAATTCTAGCAAAAGTAAAAGATCTCTGCTGTGTCCTGACTCCTGACTCTTATATCCTGATTTATACAGTCCTTCACTGCTATTCGATCCAGCAAAAGTAAAAGAGGCGCTATTTGATTTCACTTCTTTTTTATTTTTCTTTCTTGAAAACGTTGTTTTCACGGTACAAAGACAAAGGACAAACGTACGAGGAATCGAGGACGGAAAGGATAGAAAACTCGTACGGTGGAGGATACGAATCCTACAAGGACAACACTCTGCACCAAGCACACAATATTTTAAGCAATATCTTTGTGACAGAAGACATGTTTGTTTTACCAGTGAGAAGTACTGAGCGTTGAGTTGCTCTACTTAAATGACAACGTCAAACACAAATACTTGTATACATTAGTCGTATAGAAACCATCTGATAACCCTGTCTATTGTTCATTCATTTTTATCTGTAAAGATGCAACAAAATACAGTTAAAACAGATGAAAGGTAGGGGATGGATGTAGGCTTGTACTAGAATGCAGAGTCCTTCAACAGGTAAACAGCCAGCAACAATTTGTCTAGGATTACTAGTAATTAAGCCACGGCGGGCATGTCCTTGAGCCACGGGTCCAGGGGCTTCCCGATGGAGTAGACAATGAAGCCGATCTCCCTGAGCTTCTTGGGGTCGATGACGTTGCGGCCGTCGAACAAGAACGCCGGCTTCTGCATGTTGTCGTAGATCTTCTTGTAGTCAAGTGTCTTGAACTCGTCCCACTCGGTCAGGATGCAAACACCATGAGCTCCCTTGGTGGCTTCATACGCGTCCCAGGTCACGGACACCTCCTTCACAGCGGTTGGGCTCAATGGCTGGAGGTGGATGGGGTGGTCCCAGTCAAACTTGTTCATCGCGAGGTCGCGCTGGATCTGATCCTCTGTCACCTGAGGGTCGTAGATGCTGATCTTGGCCTTGTCTCCAAGGAGGCCCTTGCAGACGTCAATGGCGGCGGTTTCCCTCGTGTCACCGGTATCCTTCTTGAACGCAAAGCCGAGCACCGCAATCTTCTTTCCAGAGACAGTGTTGAACATGGAAGACACCACGCGGTTCACAAATCGACTCTTCTGATAGTCGTTGATCTTGATGACCTGCTTCCAGTAGTTCGCCACTTCAGGAAGCCCATTGCACTCGCAGATGTACACAAGGTTAAGGATGTCCTTCTGGAAGCAGGAGCCTCCGAAACCGACACTAGCACTCAAGAATCTGGGTCCAATCCTCGAGTCCTTGCCAACAGCATAAGCCACCTCTGCCACATTGGCACCAGTGGCCTCACATAGAGCTGATATTGCGTTCACTGAAGAGATCCTCTGAGCCAAGAAGGCATTTGCTGCGAGCTTTGACAGCTCAGCTGACCATAAGTTGGTTGTGAGAATGTGATCCTCGGGGACCCAATGGGCATAGACGTCCTTCAGAGCCTGAACAGCTTTCTGGCCCTCTGGAGTCTCACGACCACCAATAAGCACACGGTCAGGGTTGAAAAGGTCCTGAATTGCTGTGCCCTCCGCAAGGAATTCTGGGTTCGAGAGGATCTGGAAGTTGATTCCCTTGCTATTGTGAGTTAAGATCTTTTCAATGGCCTCAGCAGTCTTGACAGGGACAGTGGACTTCTCAACCACAATCTTGTCAGACTTGGACACATCAGCGATCATGCGGGCTGCACTCTCCCAATAGGTCAGGTCCGCGGCTTTGCCAGCCCCAAGACCACGGGTCTTGGTTGGTGTATTCACAGAGACAAAGATGATGTCAGCCTCAGCAACATGCTTCTCGATGTCATTGCTGAAGAAGAGGTTCCTGCCACGGCACTGCTTGACAACGTCGTCAAGGCCTGGCTCGTAAATAGGGAGCTGGTCGCTGTTCCATGCTGTGATGCGCGCGACAGAAATGTCTACAACGCATACTTCAATTGCAGGGCATTTCAGTGCAATGACAGCCATGGTTGGGCCACCAACATATCCAGCACCAAGGCAGCATATCTTCACCATTTTGCTTAATCTGTCCAAGTAATTCATGTGAAAGAGGAGTACAACGCATTAGCATCTGAGACTAAGCATGATTTACTGTAACAAGACTATTTCCATTATGGCATATTATGCACAAAGATTCTAAATTAATTCACTTTTCACCAAAAAAGTTGCGAGCTGTAGAAGAAGCGAGTTAAAGAAATTAACTCAGATCATGTGCAATTAAATGTTTATGTGGTTTCTGGTTTTCTTCACCATTAAAACATCAGTTTATTTGCTAAAAAGCAGACAGCAGCCAAGTAGTTAGTGACGATTCAATTCAACCTTAGTTGGAGCTTGAATATTGAACTATCAGTGAAGTAAAAAGCAGTATACAGTGTGTGTGGTTTTATAGCAGCTGAGATCTACTCTATTGAAACATAACAATCTGGAAAATTGTGTCAGCAGCCAGCAGCTGAGATCTACTCTATTGAAACATAACAATCTGGTGAGAATTGTGTCAGCAGCCAACAAGTTCTTGGTAGTTGGTACAACCCACTGATACTAGCAAAAGTAACCTTCTTAGACATGTTACTTCCTTTACATCTTTCTAGATCACCAATTTTTAACTGACAAAGATAGTCATTAAGGGACCACATATAACAAATAAGGGACTCTGGGCACATGACATATTTTTGGAAAATTTACTATATTAGCCGTCACATGATTTCCATGTGCGATTATGTATGGTGAAGACTAATGATCAACATCAACTTTTCAGTGCAGTGGTTTAGCATTGTTGTAACCATTTGGATTCTAACATTTGGAGCTGAACTGAACACGCCACAGATTTGACTTGATTGCTATATATGCATCTTATCATGACCATTTCCCCCTCATTGTTTTTGCACCAAAATAAATTAGTGTGGGTTAAGAGAAATAAAAAAATTACTTAAAGATATATGTCATGGGAAGACTAGATAAAGGCACCCTGTATGCAATTGTTATGTCAACGGTCAAGCAAATTGTATATGACAACCTTATCAGGCATAAACCTATAATGTTAAGTTTGGCAAGCTATCCCTAAAGCCTAATCAATACGACATCATCTACTATGCGCAAACGCGTAAACCGATCCGTGCGCAAACACGAACCGATTCATATAAAAATCAACCCAGAGGCAGATCTGGAGCTCGGAAACCCCACGCAAGAGCGCAATGCTCCGAGCATTGACAACAACCAGATCTGCATGCTGTCCTACTACCGAGTACCGACCAATTCTAAGATACAGATCTAGGCCCAGCAGCCAGCAATGTAACCACCACCTAACCCAAACTGTCCTACCATAACGACCGATTTTGCCTTTTGCTCTCGGCTTTGACCCATGCCCACGAGCGCGAGCCAAATCCACACCAAGACGAGGCCCGGATCAGATCACAGATCTGCGGCACCTATACTATATTATACACGACCATGCCACGCGCATGATTATTCCGAGAAACAGCCAGTTCCAAGCAGACAAGGTCATCGACTCCCTCGCGATCGCGACTCGCAACTAGTACAATCGACAGCCTATGCAACACACCAAGGCCGTATTGGATCAAGGACTCGGAGGGAGCAATCAGAGATCTGGGAAAGGAGAGAGAGGCGTACCTCCTGATCGATTCGATCCCGGCGGTGTCCCCGTCTCGCCGCGAGATCTGACGGGAGGAGGTCAGGAGAGGGAGCGGAGTTTCCTGGGGGAGGAGGGAGGGAGCGGAGACCAGCGGCTTAAATAGGGAGGTGCGAACGCGACGAGTTCTGCACCTCTCCTTTACATCACACACACAAAGTGAGGCGGGGGCGCGGAGCGACGAGACGCCACCCAGTAACAACGAGAACTTTTTTTTATATAAACTAGTAGGTTGCCGGTCGGATGCAACGGAAACACGTATTTTAAACCAAACAACTTTTATATTGCGTGAAGTCTATGTACAAAACTAAAATTTTTTAAATAGACTTCCAATGAAAATTTTCAATAGTCAGAAATGCAAAACAGTTATGCATAGCATTCCGTGGCTCAATTTTTTTTTAAACAAAATCTCAAACTACATTTCAAAGCAAGCAGAAAACACATAATTATGTTGGAAAATTTAGGCACGCATTTAAAGTTATATCCAACAGTTGTAATAACTTAAGTCATACACATATGCGTAGTCAGAACTCAGAACCAATGATGTTTTTTTTGGGTAAATCAATCATAATATGTCCATAAATGAATTGATTCTCTGTATCATCGTGTCCGACAACCTACGTAAAAGGTTTTGAATGGATTGATTCTATAGCTATTTCACGAGATCTATAGAAAAGGAAAAAAACTATAATGTACATTAGAACAACAAATACATTGGAGCGAGAGCTTAGGGCGTGGGCGGTGTCTGTCTAGTATACGTTGCCCACTACAATAGCCGAGTATGAGCTCCCATTTAGGATGTCAGCTAAACAAGACAAGGAAGCAAATGAGCATTTCCAAGTGACGGTTTATCTCTCCACTGAATTTCTTGAGCTCCCAGGCAAGGCTAATGCGGAACTACTTGAAGACCTTGTGTGTGGCAGCTGGATCACAAATACTTTCTTGTTCACATTGACATCCATTAGCTGAACACAAACACAAACACCACCATATCATAAATCACAAGAATTAGCAATTTCGCCCATAGGCAGATCACCATTGAACTCTCTAGATAATGGGAGGTCGAGGGGTATGACCTAATTTTTTTATTTAATCCTTTTTTAAATTTTATTCTAAAGTTAATCCCCCACGAACTTTATTTCCAATTCTAACCCCTTTGGCCACACCACTACCCGTGGCGTGATCAAAATGTACTGTCACGCCATGTACCTCGGCGTGACAAAACATGCCACACAAGCCCTTGCCCACCCATCGTGCCAGCGTGGAGGCTTGTGTGGCAGTTGTCACGTCAGATACCATGGCGTGACAATCCTGCCTTGTCACGCCTTTATGTGGCGTAACAGGGCCTAATGTAACAGGTCTGGTCGGGCTAAAAAAATAGAAAATAAATTCCTAAAATTATAAAAAATTTCAGAGGTGTTCCTGGGATGATCTAGTACACAGATAAAAATTTTAATCTTGCTTTTCAAGATTTATTCTTCTTATTTTAATTCACTAACAGTAAGGGCTTTTAGAACATGGTTTGAATTTTTACAATATTGAATTAAGATCTAAATTTTTTTGGAAAAACTATATTTATTCATGATAAATACTATATTATTTAAATAAATTATTCCCCAGAGATGATCATAGGTTTTTATGCTTAAAAAAATTGTGGTGTGACAGGGGCTAACATGATTCGCTTTTGCATGCGTGATTGCAGTTGGTTTCTAAATTATAAATCGAGGTCATGGTTGAATTTAGTTCGGACTTGATTTATGGATTTGGAACCTTAGGATTTGGTGGTAAGATGGTAACAAAGGGACTTCCTTTTGAAAGATCAAAAACAATTGAAGGTACGATGATACATAGCTACAGTGATACATAACACTATGTACATGTAACATTTAACAATCCATAACTTAAAAATAGAGAATCTATCTGTGAACCAAATATAGCATCAACCTTTTAACACCTCATACTGTGAACCAAATAGAGATGTGGCTTATGGGGGAGGTGGCTTATGGGGGGAGTGTTCTCTAGTGTTGTTTCGGCTGGGGAAGAAATGAAGGGATGTGTTGGCTTTGTGAGACTTGTGTGATGGCTTTGTGAAGAAAGGGGGCTTAATACTGAGGAGGCATTCGACAGCCTCCTTCCCTTGCCCTGTTAATGACCACTATGCCCTTGCCTTATCCCATTTGCTCTCACAATGCACTGTGAGCTTATGGACCATTGGTCCTAACTGAGAGTATATATCATCACTTCAATGTATATATCCATCATAACCTTTGATACTTCAGTGTATATATCCATCATAAACATCCGTACAATATTTCCAGGCTGTGTCCCAAAAGGCAAGCACCCAAAAAAAGACAAATATTAGAACATTGACAACATAGGGCATGTCATATATGTAGGAAGAAAATATAAGGCATGGCATAGAAACGTATTTGGTAGAAATGATACATATGGTAAATAGTACCACTGATGAATGATGCGTAGACATCCTACTAGAATGATAGGTGGTGCTCTTCGTCACTTTGTGGTCATAGATCATTTCGTGCCTACTTCCAAAACTCGTTTTTTTATGTTGTCGGATACCTTGCTACGCGAAGAATTGAATGCGAAAACACGACGAGATTTGAAGTTATGAATTAAAATAGACTTTATAATAAAGCTGGGAATTACACGGCGCACAGAGTTTGGTTATGTGCATAAGAAACAACATCATGCACGATGCAATAAACCCAAGTACTCCTACGATACATATGCGCCTTTTTGGAATGGAAATAAATTTGACATTCAGAGGACTAGTACGGAATGGCCCGACCTACTGCGTGGACCGGGGCCATTTTCCCTTCCTTGTGAGCTCGGCGTTGAACTCCTCCTCGACCTCTTTGGTCTTAGCCGCTATTTCTTCTTTTCTCGCTCCCTGCGCCAAGACGCCGAGATGAGCTGCCTCGACGATACACTCGTTTTGCTCGTCGTTGCGGCGCTCCTCCTCCCGGATCTCGCGGGCCCTTTGGACATCCCACTCCTCGTAGTCGAGAGTCCACTGGTCATGTAGGTGGATCTCTAGGTCGATCCACTTACGGTAGCCACATAGCGGATCCGGGGACTACAGGTATACAGGAGAGGTTGTTAGTGCGTACTTTGTAAGAGAAACAGTAGGGGAACACACTGTAACTGGTCCTTACCGGTTGCCGATAGCTGCTCGTGTCCAAACGGCGGTCGGGATAGTCACAAGAGTAGTTCATGCAACCCCAGTAATGCGTGCCTAGGCTGAGCCACTGCTTGGACTTGAAAAACTTGCATGGGTCCCTTCACCAATAGAGGGGCGGTGTCTCCCCCTCTGGCGGGTGTTGCGGCGAACGCCTGGTTGGAACGTTCTATTAGGGGTTGCTGCTACGGGGGCATCATTGCGGAAAGCTGCCCTCCTAGCACGCTTCTCTTGTTCGACCCTGGCCGCAGCTGCCCTTGCTTGTTCGTCCCGGGTCCCAGCAGCCCTTGCTAGTTCGCGAATCTCGTCCTATTGCCTCTTCATCTTGTCCATCCCAGCGTGGTGAAGAAAGCTCTAGTGTAGCGTTAGGTTTGGTTGTGTAGTGATCTCTCCCAAATCTCTTCCACCTCCTTTTATAAGCCACATGGTTGGCATGGTGTATTTAAATTCATGTGAGTAGCCAGCAAGGCAGAGTGTTGTCTTGTTTTTCTGAAAAGTTGCTGGCGAGGCAGAGTCCTGTCACGTTTTACTTTGCAGAGTGTTGTCACGTCCTGCTTTTGCAGAGTCATGTCTTTTCGGTCTGAAAGGATGAGGAGGTAGAGTGCTGTTACGTTTTACTTTGCAAAGTGTTGTCACATCCTGTTTTTGTATAGTCATGTCTTTTCGGTCTGAAAAACTGAGGAGGCAGAGTAATATCATGTTCTACTTTGTAGAGTGTTGTCACATCCTACTTTGTAGAGTCCTTTCTTTTCGGTCTGAAAAGCCGAGGAGGTCAGTGTTGTCAAGTCGATCTGAAAAGCTGACGAGGCAGAGTGTTGTCACGTCTTACTTTGCAGAGAGTGGCGTCATAGTTGCAGTCAGTAAAGAGAGTTGTTGGTTAATCGGAACTCTAAAACCCTAATCCCTAAAACCATAAACCCTAAACCTAAACCTAAACCTAAACCCTAAAACCCTAACCTAAACCTAAACATAAACATGAACCTAAAACCCTAAACCCTAAAACATAAAACCCTAAACCGTAAACCTAAAACACGAAACCCAAAAACCCTTAAACCCTATACCCTAACGTAAACGTAAACCTAAAACCCTAAACCTAAACGTAACCCTAAACCCCTAAAACCCTAAACCGTAACCAGAACATCATGTTTGCAGAGAAAAGTCATGTCCTAATTTGCAGAGTCCTATCTTTTCGGTCTAAAAGGCTGAGGAGGTAGTGTGTGGTCATGTCGATCTGAAAAGCAGGAGAGGCAAAGTGTTGTCACGTCTTACTTTGCAAAGAGTGGCGTAATAGCTGTAGTCAGTAAACCTTAAACCGTAAAACCCTAAACCTAAGCCTAATCCTAAAACTAAACCATAAACCATAAAACTTGACACCCTAAACCCTAAAACCTAAAACCCTAAAACCCTAAACCCTAACGTAAACCCTAAAGCCTTCAACCGTCCATTGTTATTCATCTAATTTTAATTATTTAGCGAAATTTTGTAGAACAGTGGTGGAGATAAGGATTACATAGATAAATATAAAATAAAATTATAAAACCAAAATAACTTGGTTCACCTCAATTGGAGTTCACATAAATTAGGTATGAATTTCCAAAGTTAAAAGCATTTTCTAGTGTAAAAAAATTGGTCGGTTTTGGATTAATTTCCAAAAACTAAATTTCTGGGACATAGATAAGTTTGAAACCTATTCCAAATCAAAGTTCACTTAATAAGAAATTTATCAAAATTGGTTTCACTTGATTTGAAGTTACTTTGAATTAGTTATACATTTTTGAAGCTATTCTATTTTGGGACAGGCCCTGGTCTATTCGAACCGTCCGATCGGAGGGTCTGTTCGAACTGTCCGATCAGACCCACCAATCGGATGGTCTGAACAGACCGACCTATTTGTGCGGTCTGAACAAATACTTTGTCACGCCATTTATCACGGCGTGACAGTACTGTTGTGTCACGCCATCCATATTGGCGTGGCTAAACCATACTATCATGCCAAATTACTTGCCGTTCCAAAGGGGTTGCCATAAGACGTCGATCGCTGTGGGGCTAAGTCCTGTCACGCGATGTAAACCGGCGTGACAAGACTGCTTTGTCGCGCCAGGACATATGGCGTGGCCAAAATGTACCGCCACGCCAAATTGCTTCCTGTTCTAGAGTGGTTGCGAAAAAAGGTAATGACTCTGGTGCTAAGTCCCGTCACGCCATTTATCCCGGCGTGATAGGACTTCTCTGTCACGCCAATATCTATGGCGTGACAGTAGCGGTATACTAAGTACAAAGTAGCCGTATACTAAGTACAATCATCCAAATTGACTTCATTCGAACAACATTTTGTGCAATAAATAAGATTTCAGATTTCAGGCAATAAGAATCATTTCATTGATTTCATTCAAACAATTCATGCAATAAAAATCATCCATCTGGCATCTCATTTAATCCAACATTCAAAATCCATCAACTAAGAAATGTCATTTCATTCAAACAAGGTCATTAAAAGTTTCATACAATATGAAATTTACAAACATGCATACACACATTCATTGCGTCACTTGCGCTTTCGGCGCGCATCCAACCCCGGTGTGAACCTCGCTGCTGGTTGTTGGCCTCGCGTGCCCTCAACGACGTTTACCGAACTAATGTCTGTGCGATCACGCCGTTTACGGCGTGCAGGCGTGGCCTGAGTCAGCTGCGTAGGGGACGATGCACCAACCAAGTTCCTGAGGGCCATCTCGTCGGGAAACCTAGCATCGACGTCCACTTCATCCTCCTCCTCGCCCTCGCCACTGCCCTCATCTACGCCACCCTCCTCCTCGTCCTTGGCAGCCTCGTCGTCGTCGTCCGGGTCCTCGTCGCCTGCGGTCGAAGCGGATGTCATCGCTCCCGATGTTGTAGCACACGAGGAGCCACTTCGAGCCGGGGCAGGTTGCACGACTTCTCCTGCCGCTGCCACGCAGTTCATCTTTGCGGTCATTCGCCGGCATTGACGGCAAACCAACTACAAGGTTAACCAACAAAAAGGTAGTAAAGTTTAATACAACAAAATAAATAACAAGGGATAACATGTCAATTTAATGTAGTGTGTGTTACCTAAAAAAGTCCCTGAAGCGTTGGAAGCTCCCCTCTGAACCCTCTTGTAGCATGAGAACCGTCTTAGCCTCGTTGGTTATGCGGGCGAGCTGCCTTCCTTGGGAATGAGTCAACATAGTAAATTAGTTTGCGCATAGTGACATTGCTAATTAGTGGTGGAATAGAATGTACTCACATAGTAAGCATTGATGAGGGCCCTCTCCGGCTGAGTGCCCGTCCATGTGAACTCGTCGTAATCGTCCACGATATCCTCATCGGACGAGTCACCCTCCCCTATATCTGCATGGGTCATCGCCGGTCGAAGCTGCAGACGCGCGACGCCATGTAGCCACTCTAGGTATCTCACGAAGTCATGTCTCTAATGGATTTGGGGCACGTTCCTTGACCGATTTGTCCGGTCCACATACTCCAACACGTAGGCACGGTGATAAGCGAACCAGCCGGTGTGCCGGTACCTCCGCCTTCGGTTCATCCTGTGACGGGGATAATCTAACTGTTAGCACGAAAAGCGCTACCGAAGCTAAACATACACGGTGATAGGTATCCTTACCCATGAAGGTTTATGTCCATCGAGAACACCACTGGTGGACATGCCTGAAACTTCCCGAACTGCCTCATCACTCGATGGGGCAAGTGGTACTCCACCGCATGGAAGTAGATCAGCGGTAAGAGGGTTAGCCACGAAGCCTCGTCCCGCTCGCACATCGGGTTTAGCTCAATTTGGACGACCTACTCGCGGATGTATGGTAGCCATGTGACCTACACCAGATGGAATCATAGTTTGAACAGCTGAATGCAGCAAGCAAAGTAACTTATCAAACAGTACTTGGTCCTGCGTGATGACGTCGAGCTCGTTTGTATACGTCAAGTACCATGACCTCAGACGCCCAGTAGGTGCCACGGTGGAGCTCCAGAGGCAGGCTACCGCCGGTCACGACGCAGAGTCTTCAAGGGGCCATGGCCATGCCTGCATGGAGATATATATCAGTCGCATTTTTTATGGAACGAGATATGTATGATTAATTAAAAAAATACGTACCTACAAGGTAGCACGAGTGGGCCGACCCACGGGCAAACGCTCCCACATCCAGACCTGCAGGAGGTATGCGCAGCCACCCAAGTTGTTGTCAGCACTCCGTGATCGGCACACGTCGTACAACTGCCGGTAGAGACACGCCAGTGTAGCAGAATCCCAACTGTAGGTCCCTGCCGTGGCTAAATCTGCCAAAATCGGCAAGTAAATCCAGGAGACGGCGTTGCCGGTACCATCTGGGGACAGGAAGGAGCCGAGAAGATGCCAAATCCATGCCCGTGCAAAGCGACGCACTGTGTCGTCATCTACACCCAGTGGGCACACGTTGAAGTGCGCACGCAGTCAGGACGCAAGCACCGCGGATGGCCGGTTGTCCCTCGAGTCCGTAGGAGGGTCCTCCGGTCATACTCCAAGCCACTCTCCCACCCGGTCTCGCCAGCCCACGCTGGTGATGTCCCCAGTCACTGCAAGGCCGTCTATGGGAAGGCCCAGAATCATACCAACATCCTGAAGCGTGATGGACATCTCGCTGACGGTAGATGGAAAGTGTGGGTCTCCGGACGCCATCGGTCCACCAGTGCGGTAAGCGCAGCACCATCCATACGGGGGAACCCGTTGATAACTATCCACGCCAAAGCAAGGAGACCGACTGAGCGGACGTGTGGCACGTACCGCTCATCCCAATCTTGAGGGGTGTGGGTCCAATGGCGAAGTGGCTGGAGTATCTGCAAGAGAGATACATAAATAAATAAGTGAAACAACAAGCACATGAGGGATTAGTTTGAAGCATGATGGAATAAAAGATTAGCAAATCTTACTACACCATCGTCGGCTATGCGGTGGGCGCGGTGGTCGTCATCGTACTCCGAGAGGAGCAACGCATATTGCACGTGTTGCGGCATCCTGCATTACAGGAAAGGATTTTTGTAAGATCACATGAGGTACAAAACAATATAGAAAATGCAAATAAGTGAACTCTATCCATAAACAATAATCGTTTTTGCACAACAACAATAGTGGTTACCTCAGGAGGGCTGCACACGAGAGCAGCACCGCCTTACCCTACACGACTGGGAATTCCTACTCATGTGCTTTGCCCTGTTGTGTCCGTGCTCATGACACTCCGAGCACCTGTTGCTTATTGTCGTGTCGTTGAAGTCCCCAAGGCAGTACATGTCCTTACCATCTTGCTGTGAGAGGTCCATGTCATTACGAAACCTCTTTCTCTTCCTTCAATCACGTCACTTGTTCATCATATCTTTGTCGGGAATGTATTCCTCCCCCACGTACGGTGGCCAATGCGACGGATCAAGGTAAGGTTCGAATCTATTCACCTAAGTCGTCATCGTGGCTAGCTTTGACAATTCTTCCGCAATGAACATGTTAGAAAGGTAACTTACGCCACACATGCGACAGGCGGTGACGACGTGAGAGCATGGGACATGTAACAACGTTGGGACCATGCAAGTACAGTCTCCCGTTGTTAGGTTGACTCTATGGTTTCAGCCTCCATAACGCTCGCCCCCAATCGATGTGCCTCCAGCTGCCCTGACGGCGTATATATGCAAAGTGGGATCGTATTCCTTTGCTTCTTGATTGCATGACTCTGCTTTCGCGATAGCAAGGTGCTTGACAGCAGCCACACCCCAACGGTGGCCGGCGTTAGGGCTATACATTTTCAAACCGAACCGAACAAACCGAACCGAAAATACCGAACCGTACCGGTCAACTCGGTTTGACCGGTATTCGATACGGTATTCTGAATTCTGTTTTTTCGGTAGTTCGGTTTTTTGGGTAAAACCCGATCAAAAACAGAAAAAACCGAACCCATGTTACAGTTGCTCTGGCTCGGGGCGTCGCGTTGCGCTCGTCGGCATCCACGGTCCATAGGCCCACATCCACGCTCCGGACTCTGGAGGCAGAGCTACGCGTGCTCCGCGCTCGCCGTTCGGCCCATCACCAGATTGTAGTGTTGGTTCTGATCCGTCCAGCGGTCCCATGTATTGTGGGCCCACGTGAATTTCTCCAGGTAGGTGGCCTTCCTACTCCTTTCTCCTTTGACCGGATGCTGGGCTGGTGGCTACCGAATTAAGTAAAGGGGTTGGGTTGTGCCGTATCATACTCATTAGATGGCATCAGTGCATGTGCATGTGCAAGTGCAATTGTGCATGCTGGCTGCTGCATGCACATTGCACAACAAGCCAGCAAAGCCAACACCAAGTCACCAACATTGCTAGTCTGCAACATCGAATAAAGATGATATCAGACATCGCTGTGGATCGGTGTCTTTGCCGGGCACATGTGCTTGCCGGCTTGCCACAATGTCGTTACTCATTCGCAATTCGTGTCAACTTTGGTAAATATGGTATTTATCGATACCGTACCGAAATAAATTGGGATTTACCGAAACCGGACCATATTATTAAAAATACCATATTTACCGAACTAACAATACCATATATACCGAACCGAAAAAACCGAACGAACACCCCTAGCCGGCATTGTACGCATCCCTTGCACGGGTCCATCAATCCACAAAGTATGAGTTGGTCTTCCGAAATGAGCACTCCAAGATAGCCGATACTGGCATAGCACGGATTCCCTTAATAATGTTGTTAAACACTTCCGAGATGTTCGTTGTCATCATACCATACCAACAGCCACCTTCATCGTATGCATGTGCCCACTTCGTCTTATGCTGTAAGATCTCGTCCACCCACTTATTACCCCGTTCATTGGTCAGTCCCCTAAGCTCCATCAACTTGACCTCGAAGTCCCTCTTCTCCAAACATCCGCACAACAGCTTAAATTTTTTTGTGAGATCTTCCCTTCTGCATTGCTTAAAGAAATTAGCAGCTAGGTGACACATGCACCACCTATGCTGCACATCGGGGTGTCCATCAAGTCTGCTCCTCATAGCGTTCAGAATCCCACAGTGCCTGTCCGAGACGATGCAAACAACCCGTCCAGGCCTAACAAGGCGTAGACGAACTATATCCATAAACCATTCCCAGCTCGCATTGTTCTCACCCTCTGTTAGTGCAAATGCTAATGGAATCAGCTGGTCCTCCACATCAATACCAACGGCGAGCATCAAGGCACCATAGTACTTCCCGGTTAGGAACGTGGCGTCAACTGATATGACAGGTCTACGATGCTTGAAGGCCTCTTTGCATTGCCCAAATGATTAGTACACCCGCCTGAGAACATATTTCATAACCCCTCCGTTGGGTTCCGTTCGGTTCCCGTGGAAAGGATAAAACTCCATGCCTAGATTCTTGGCCTGCACAGCGGTTAGAATTCGAGGAAGCAACACGTAAGCCTCCTTCCAGTCACCCCACAGTAACTGCATCGCTCTCTATTTGGCTCTCCATGCTTTCCTGTACTTCACGCGGTACTTAATGAACCCAAATATAACCTCAATGAGGGTGGCAACGGTCACATTAGGATCGACAGCCACAACCCCGGTAATGCGTCTTGTAATGAAATTAGCGGTTGCCTGAAGGTGCTCCCCCGACACTCGAGCAGTCCCACAAGAGTGAGGCTGCTTCACGTTCGTTATTTTTCATTGCTTGTCCCTAGTTTTGTGCCCCTATACCTTCCATCAGCACCCCTTTCACATCTCACGGTGCACCTCTTGTTCTCATCAGAGTGTCACTACAGACAGACGATGGTGCCGCACTGAGTATTCTTGCAGCCACACCCTCATATCATCCATGCTTTGAAACAACATGTTCTTACGTATTAGGTCATTATCCAGGCATCGAGTGTCATTCTTGCTCTTCAACCCATTAGCACAAACCGCTTTATCCGCAATTCTGACATCATCGAATGCGTGCATCCACGTGACCTCACCCAAAACACAGCGAAGAAACCGCCCTTCCTCACAAGAGAAAAGCGGTGTGGGAACCTCATTTTCGGTCAAGCTCCATCCTTCGTCGGACTCTACTTCACGGGTTGTTCTATCTCAGAACACCTCCTCCTCAAGCTCGTTATTCATTACAGTGCCATTGAAATCAGTCATGGGGTCACTAACATGTTGCGGGGAAGGAACAGACACATATGACAGATCCACCAACAGGGGGCATCGTTGTTAACACTGACGCCAACGAACTCTTCGGAAGGTGGCTCCTCCATTGGGGGGCCTTGCGAAAGATGGAGAGCGGATTCTAGTTCCGTCGTGTTGCCCTTTACCACATCCAAATTGTTTGGCAAATCCTCTACAACGATTCTCCTCTCCACCGCCACTTTCAACGACCGAACCTGAGATACGAGCACAAGATCCTTGTACGTGTCCCAATTATCGTCAGGCAAGATTGGCACCAAACAGACGTGCACCTTACAACCCACACCAGCAGCATATCGCCCTTGCAGTCTAATAATGACCCCGGACTCATCCCATCCAAAGGTCGACTTAATCCTAGTTAGGAGAGTTCGAAAGTCTAGTGATTTACGAAACAAAAGAATGGTCACTTCCATGCCACCAAAGTCGACATCACTACCCATTTGGCTAATCGGCCCACCGGTAAATACACGTACAACTTTATCCATCTACATCCAACAAAATATTGCAAAGTCGGTACCGCATGCCATATGTACGAAATATCACAATCAGCATAGTACATAACAAAAGTTGTGTTTCAGTTGACACATGCTTGTAGTTTGAAGATACAAACGTATGGTTAATTACAGCTTTATTGTAGTTTTGAACTGTGATAGTACTATGTTATAGTTACAGTAACGAGCATGATGGTTTACAGTCAACATGAAACAGTTCGTCTTGTTAAATGAAGTTTTTGGGTTGTTTAACAATGATTGAAAAAGAGATACTCTATTGTTAATTTTGAATGGGGGGCAATTGTGATCTGTAACTCTCATATTTCTCTAGCAGAGACTAACCCTTCATTGAGGTGTGTTAGGCCATACGCAGTTGACGGATAACACCAAGAAACAATGAGATGCAAAAAAGATCCAAATCCTACACTATCTGAGCTCTTGAGCTCAGTCACGCTCGAGATCCCATTCTCGACACCGCCCAAACCACGTGTTTGGGACCGCTCAGAGCTTGCCTCTGAGTGCGACCTACACTACCTTGGATCAACGTACCCAGGTACACTCAAGATCCCATTCTCGAGACCGCCCAAACCACGTGTTTGGGACCGCTCAGGGCTCATTCCTGAGTACACCTAGGACTTTGCTCCTAGGTACGCCAGAGCTACACACTCGGAGTGCTATGAACCACTCGTTCGGGAAATCTGATATGCAAAAAGGAGATAAGTCACAATTTTTTCGCCTTCAGCCTATTTTTCATTTCTTTAATTACCTCAATTGTTTCTAACCGGAACATCATGTTTCAGGCTTCTATAGATAATGCCAAAACTCACAGTGAATTCTATATGCCACCTAGCTGCCAGGACATCACAAATGTTCCATGCCACCCAATAACAAGGCCACAAGACATCTATGTTCCATTTCGGGTACGTGTGTCTAACTAGGGGTGGGCTTAGGGCAGATTGGTCCGACCTAAAGTCGCTGCCCTACATGACCTATTTACATAGAATGGAGTTATTGATCGAACGGGGTTATGAATTGTAAAGAACCGTTTGTCCCATAAGATCATGTGGATCGAAACTATATATAGGGGTGGGCATGGGGCTAGGATCCTCTCAGAAAAAAGGAGGAAGGGATAAGAGAAAATTAATGAATTACAGTATTAGTGTCTCCTGGAGATCTCCTACTAGTGAAATTATCTTTACTACTTAGAATTAATCTCCAGATCATCCATTGAGGTTAGTTCTAGTGTGTAGCTAAATACTGTCCACCTTTATCATGCCTTAATTTCAGATCTGGTAATCTTTGTCATAGTGACAAGTAAAATCATTCAGGATCCTAATAGATTCTAATACAACATGAACACAATTGGTTAAACACCCAACTGAAGCACCAAAAAAAATGATATCTTGCTTGCCCCTCTACATCTCTATCACCAATATACAACAACTGCGATAGATAAAACTATGCACATGCACACTTGTTGGCCAACGGCGTCCTGATTCATCAATCATCTACCTCTTTCATTAGGATATATACACACACATATATGAACATGACCTATTTCTACTTCTATACAGCCGAGCGTGGTGATATCATATTATCAGACTACGTAGGTAGAGATAATTTCAAGAGTGCAAACATGCGGTATGTTAGCTACGTAGGCAGAGATAATTTGGTGGCATCAAATGCTCCATCCACATTTACTTTGTAAAAGAGAGACGATGGTGGAGAGATAACGGTGGAGACCAAACCGACTTTGGCTTAATGTACTTCACTTGTTCCATATGTATCAACCCACATGTTTGCAATAACACATCAGTAGCCTACTTTATAGCCTCATTCGGTTTGATATCATTCTTATCATGACACATACTGTTTCTGCTCATCTAGAGAGACCACATTGCACAAGCAATCAAACAAGCATTCTCAATTGAGCAGAATTTATCATTTAAAAGGTCTAAAGACCCACCTAGTCTTGGAGCAATGACCATAACAGCTATGCATGATCACATTTAGGAAGCAGATTCTAGAGCATTACCATAGAATTGACAAGTCATGAAAATGGCACAGGAAATTTTACCTACACAAGCTAGCGTGGGGAGAGGAGCACGTGGGGGAGAGGCCAGCGCGGGGGAGGATGTCGGCACAGGGGAGAGGACGGCGCAGGAGAGGACGGCACGGGGGAGGAGATCCAGGGAACGGGTGCACGCGGCGTCCGACGGTGGTGGAGGAGGCCATCAACGGCGCACCAGCGAAGGGAGGAACCCTAGCTCCTCATGGTGCGGCGGGAGGACGAGGGAGTGGGGGGAGGACAGGCGGTGGGAGGAGCAAGTCTGGCAGACGGAGGAGGGTAGGCGGCGGGAGGAAGGGGAGGAGCTCGCACGAGAGAGAAATGAGATGGGAAGGTGGAAGAAATGAAGAGTTGCCTCGGGCCAGAGCCCTAAGTCACCACTGTCACGCCACTATCGTTGGTGTGACTACTGCCACGCAAGCATCCACGCTAGCATGAGGGCTAGCGTGGCATATTTTGTCACGCTAGGGAAAATGGCATGACAGTACGGTTTGGCCATGCCACGAGTGGTGGTGTGGCTAAAGAGGTCAGAATTGGAAATAAAGTTCGCGAGGGATTAACTTTAAAGTATTAATAAAAAGATTAAAGAATAAAAAAATTCTATGACCTAGTTAGGAATTTGGATTTCAGTACACATATCCAGTTATCCTACTTTGTCTTTTAATGCCTTATTTCATTTAAGAAACATCGAATTTTATGATTATTAACTTACTGCCAGAACATAAATAAAACAAACAAATTCAGCTACATTCAGGATCAAGGCAGTCAAACTAAAAGTAAAAACACTACAAGAAACCCCCTCATAGAAACGATTTTCTAGAGGTGCTTTTCAATTTGTCTCTCAAATAAAAAGTTATATAGTCTAGAAACGCTTTTTATAGACACTTTAAAAATTGCCTCAACATTTTTGTTTGCTAGAGACAGTTTTGAGACATTTTCGAGACACATACAAAATTATATCTTGTAGAGACGTTTTTGAGATGCCCTCTAATTCGCCTAAAGGTTATGTTGTGTAAAGACATTATTTTGAGACGTTTCCAAACTCTCTACAGATGTTTTTTCGATGGTTGATATGTGTTAAAAGAACTACATAAAAATATTGCAACACACAACAAAACATGTGAGGTTGAGGTGACTAGTGTGATAAATCTAAGGGAAGTATTTCCCATGAGGTTTAGAGTTTGAGTACCAATATTTGCAAGAGTCCACACATTTTTTATACATTATTTGTTGAGGCGTAATACAACATCTTACATAACGATGCATATCCTATAGAGACGCTTAAAAAATGCCACTACTATCATAGCAACAATACATGAGAGTGTGTTTATGAGGCGTTTTCGAAAACGGCTCTACAACTACCTAGGGTGGAAAAAAACGTATCTGCTATACATAGAAGTCGCATCTATGAGCCAATTCTGTTGTAGTGAAACCGGCAATGCAAACTTCGTAGCCTGAGGGTTCAATAAGCTAACAACCCGATTTGTAATCTTTAGCTAAAAATCAGACATGAATAGTCAATTATCTAGTCTACAACAACTATTAAAAGGTACAAACATGCTTTAACAAGGCAATAAACATTAGAAAAAAATTAGTAAGGAACACTCAATTAGTAAATCATAGAACTGAGCACTGAAACTACAATATACAGTCTTAAAAAGCTGCAATATATTCAAAAGAGCACATAACTTTCCCCCCAAAGAAGAATGATAGGAATATATATCTCAATGCCGACGTGAGAGGAAAGATTGTAGGACCATCTTGATGGATAGCACTAGCTCTCAGAACTGAACTTTGTATATGAAAGAAAGATAATAGTAGAAAATGTAGCCAAATGATCATGAGTCATGACTATTTACTCATTCTGCAAGGTTGCACTGGTTTGTTTATATCCTTCACATGTATGCTATGATGTTCTTAAGCTTTACCATGACAAAGGAGACAGGGAAATGATAATACGTTGTAAATAAGTGATGTGAGCAGATTGAAGACCATCAGCAAGATTAGAGTGCCTAAACAAAATTTCATATACTTAAGTAGGAATGTCTGGATTCTAAGGAATCTAAAATTCAGAATATGCGATCAGGAAAATTAATTCCAAAACCAAGGCCAAAAAGATCTATATTCTAACCGGTGTATGTTTTTTGCTTTGCAATTTTCTGGTTGGGTGGTGCTTGACAATTTAACAGAAAGTATCTGAGATCACATTTAACTTCCCCTGTGTGTACGAAATCAAATATGAAGCTTGTAGTTATATGATGATACATACATACCAACCTCAAGAAGCACTGAAGCAGAGTTGTAACTTTCCAACAGGCAGAGAAGGTGGTGACAAAGCAAGCAAGAAGGATTTCAAAGATATACCAAAGGTTGATGCTGCCTTAGTGATTGCACAAATAAAGTGTCTACCTTCTATGTCCTAGATTTTTCCCCACAAGTGAGAAAAGCAATCGAAAAATAAATAAACATCAATGCAACATTACTATTTAAACTAAACAACAGTGGGAGGACGAGGCATAAAGTGATGATTTTTTAAAAATAATATTATTTTAAAAGATATTTACAAAAATAAATAGCTGGCCTAAAAAATTACAAAAATGACTCCCTGTCGCTAGTTCAACTGGCGACAGAGACCCTCTTGCCCTCCTATCGCCGGGCCAGGTACTTGTCACTAGTTGAACTGGCGACAGCGACCTGTAGTACCATAAACCCTAAAATGATTGGTCAGTTTGTGATTTTCATAGATTTTCAATGGTACGAAATCTGTTAGACTCACAATAACATTTTGTAATCGTCGTATGTTGTTCTAGTGCGGTGAATTTCTGGAGAATTTTTTGAGAACGATTGAGGTATCAATGATTCGTAAGTAAGAAGGTAAGTGATATTGCGATGCGTCCGGGAATTCATACATGGTGTAGAACTTTGGAGAAATGACCTCTTGCATAACATTGGTCATGTACATGCACTACATATTATATAAGGAAACAAATGTGAATTTGTCATTACTATCAAAACTATGACAAATCACACTGATATTACATAACATTCAACAAAACGTCATAACACTTAATTGTTTCAAATCAAAATGATAATTCAGAAAATTGGCAATAACATATTACTGATGTCCATGCTTTCTCGTGGCCGCGACCTCAACGTCCCCTATGTGGACTACCTCGAGTCGGGCGACCGGATG
The DNA here is from genome assembly GCA_036346405.1 of Phyllostachys edulis. Taxonomy (NCBI): domain Eukaryota; kingdom Viridiplantae; phylum Streptophyta; class Magnoliopsida; order Poales; family Poaceae; genus Phyllostachys; species Phyllostachys edulis. Next base: position 102,507,826 of record CM070550.1, read on the forward strand.
AGGTTCCCGCGGTGACGTCCGCAGTGCCAATGTCTACTTCGTCCTAAGGATTTCTCATGGGGCATTTCTTGAAGGCGTGCCAAGACTCCCTGCAAATGGAGCATTTCTTCGTATGACGTCCGGCCGCTTGCGTTCATGTCGCTTCGACACGCCAGACTGTAAATCGGCCAACCTTTCCCTTGAGCCTATCAATGTCTGCGGCCCAGATTAGTTGCTCCCAAGTCAAATGGCCAGTGAAATGGCCAACCACGGCGTAACCATATATCTCTCCACTCCAGATTTGCATCACCGCCTCCTTGGTGAAATAGTCAGAGAGGTACTGGCTGGGATGCTGCGCCACCGTCGAACATGCGGCCATGACATGGGAACCGGGCCTACGCAGAAGAAGGGGCTTGTTGCAAGTGCATATGCAATTACCGCAACGTAGCGTGCACTCGTGGGTGACCGTCTCGCTATTCGTCCCATGACGTCCTTTCTCCCTGCACATTATCTCGAAGCAAAGCTCCCTTGTGCCCATCTTGAATGCCCGGTGCATCTCACCCTTCTTGCCTTTCTCCTCCATGTACTTGGTGAGCATGGCGGAGTAGAGTACTCTGTCATTTGTCATGACGAGCGACGCGTTGTTACTTCTGTCAACAAAGTAGTTCATCGTACCGCGGTGAATTGCCTCCACAATACCAACCAAAGAAAGGCACCTTACGCCGTGTATGACCCAGTTGTACACCTCGACTAGATTGGTTGTCATGACACCATATCGAGCACTACCCTGTCATGTAGCAGCGACTACTTCTCCTTAGGCTCGTGTTCAATCCAGTCTGAGAAGTATTTCACCTGCGCCCACGTCCTCCTCGTCAATCTGGGAGTATCTGTGGGTAGCTGTGGCAATGCTTCTAGGGCCTGGTCAGCACTTGGGGCAACCCTTCTCACTGCCTTCCTTTTGTGAATCTGGGTCCGCTCATCCAGAATCTTTCAGAGTGCTTCAAACTTCCGATGCTGGTTCTGGTTGCATAGCCGCTTGAACAGGTTCATCAAGTCCTTGTTGCGGAACTGCTTGTAGAAGTTTGCACCCAAGTGCCTCATGCACCACCTACTCTATAGATCCGGCCATGGAAGTGGTACGTTCTCTCCTTGTTGCAGCTGGGTTATTGCACGCAGCAGGTCTGCATGCCAATCATGTATGAGGCATACGTTGGGACGACCTTGCACAACAAAAATCCTCACATTCTTCAGGAACCACAACCAGCTATCCATGTTCTCGTTTTCAATGAAAGCGAATGCCATGGAAAGAACTTGATTGCTCCCGTCCGTGGCTATTGCAGTTAGTATTTGGCCCTTGTATTTTCTAGTCAGGAATGTGCCATCTACGCACAAGATTGGACGACAGTGTCGGAATGCATTGATGCATTGACCAAAGGTGAAGAATGCTCACTGCAATACCCTCTTATTGGCCCACTTCGGATGCGTGGCATCTTGAATATCGATATGAGTGTCAGGATTTCTGTCTTGTATGACTCGGAGTTGCCTGGGGAGGTTGTGGTAGGAATCCTCGAACGTGCCGAACCTTGATTCTAATGCCTTCTGTTTTGCCCTCCAAGCCTTGATATAGCTGATTGTGTACTGGAACCTTGCCTCAATCGTTTGAATAATGGATCGTGGCTCAAAATCTAGATTACCCACGATCTCACTATGCATGAGGTTGACGATGAAACCTGATGATAGGTTTCGGTTGTGACATAGCTTGGCGATGTGATGACATCGTAATCGTGGGCGCCGACAAGGACGAGTGGACGACAATCGGTCACGAGGCTGTGACAGGCTGAGTGTTGGTGACAGCATTTGTAGCATTCGATGTTGAGGTTAGGATATGCGAGGACGACCATGCAGGTGGAGGATACTCTCGCATGGCACCTGACCCATCCAGAGGAGGCATCGGCATGGGCGGTGACAATGTAGGTGGCGAGCTACAGTGCTTGCTCCTTGGAACCCACCACACAGGGCAATGCCGTAATAGAACCCTGGGCATCCACTTGACATGGCCATGTCATGTGCCCTTGCTCACAGGCATTCCAGTCTTGCTAGGCATTTCATTGAACTCTTTGTGTGCACCGATCTTCTGCACTGTAGCTTGCAGGAATTGAGCAGTGCTCCCTACTGTCGACGCCACGATGAGGTCAGTGGGAAGAGGATCACCAAGGTCCATAATAGTGACGATGTGCTTGATGGTGGCAGCTGCCATTGGAGCAACTGTCGATGGGAACATCACACGCACTGGAGCGGGTATCGGTGTGGCTACCATTGGTAGCGATGAGGAGACCAACAAGGCAACAAGGACCCTTCATGCGCTGGTCGTAGATGCCGTCATCGTGGGTGACAACGTGGTCACGACACGGATGTCGCCGGTGTTGAAGTCGAGGCCCTGCGTTGAACACTTGGTGGGCATCGCGAAGGAGGTGACGGTGGTGGTAGCGTTGCGGCTAGTATCGAGTTGCACAACATCCTTGGGGTTGTGATTCGACGTTGAGCACATGGTGGGCATCGTAGTGCCGGGGCTATTGGTGGTGGCGTCGAGCTCCTCAGCAGCAGCTGACGCTAGGGAAGGCTATGTTAGCATGACCAACAGCTTCTCGAACAACTCCTTGCATGCCCTCAACTCCATCCTGACCTCACCGAAGATGTCTACCATGTCCTAGAGCTTTGATTTGGCAGAGAGTGAAATGGGTGGCTCCGAGCCTCTGATGACAATTGTTATGATCCTTCACTTCTAGTTACAAGTATCCCTAACATTTTGGGTAATTGGCATACAAGAGAGGTGAATTTAGGAGGGAAATCAGAGGAGAGTAGAGGGGATTTGGGGAAGATCAATCAAAGGAGAAGGAGGCCAAAGCAAGTATATTTTGGATTTTTTTATTTTGCTAAAATGACACTTTTACGAAGCAAAATAGCATAAATAGCCCTCCACAAACGAATTGACAAAAATGACACTGGTGCTGCGCTAAAAAATAACAAAAGGTGACCTACTAGGGCGCGGTAGGTCACATGTTGGGTGCGGATGGGTCAGCAGGCAACCTGTCGCGAATGGGGAATGTGGAAGGGGGTTAGTGCACGTCACCTGCTGCGTCCCCAATTCGTGACAAGTCGCATGCCGACCCACCCGCGACCGGCACCTAGGTCACCTTCCGTGATTTTTTTTAGCACGACATCGGTGCTGTCGACGATTGAGTCGCCGATCTTACGAAATAAATAGAGAAAAATGGCCAATAGTTCTTGGAAGAGAATGAGACTGCTCTTTTATTGCTATGAACTGGCTATTACAGGGGCTGCTCTCGACAAGGCAGTGGACTAATCCTAATTACACTGAGCGTAACGCTTGCTATCTTGTGGAATCAGACTTGAAACATAAATCTAATGCCGATTGCATTGCTTCAATCCGATGCCGTCTGATCCCCTCGCACTCCATCTTTAAGTAACCGTCGAAGAGGTGGCAGTTATTCCTTGAAGAGACGCCTGGGAAGTCTTTGCGATAGGTCGAGCGAGGCGGCGTTGATAAAGTACCAACTTAAGCGATTTGTGTGTCTCAGAAGACACTCAATCCGTAGGGTGGTTGTTGTCAGTATCTTAGGACCATGAAATATCACGTGATATGGAACAAATATGACATGTGTCCCATTCATCACACGGTAAGGAATATACTCAGAGTTAGATCCGAATGCCAGTTCATCGCTTCTCTGACGATTATTTGGTGGGGGTACCGGCACAGGACCTCATCTAACCAGGATACTTATTATGTAACCTCTGGAATCCTTACGACCACAGGGGTCGTTAGCCTTAGGGGCTACGACCATGAAGATATATGGTCTTTTATTATGTATTAAAATAATACATAGAGATTTTAATCCTCATCAGCTAGCCCGCGAACTTTAAATGAATTGGTCATGTGAACACTTTCTTCCGATGAAGTCGTATCAGGCAAACCCTCATTTAATCACGTGATATACGAGATGGTCTGTATTCATTTTAAAGTTGAGAAACTGCCTTGGGACTGAAAGAGTTTTCCTATCTGTTGGACTTTGGTTTGTGTCCGTTAGACTTTGGGTAACTCCCCTGATGCAGTTCAAGAATTGTGGCTATAAAACCCCTTTAGCGTAGGGCTTTAGGATTTTACGCCTCTCGCTTTCCCATTTTATCTCCCGAGAGAATAATCGCCTCCGACCTCCTCTTGTCTACAACTTTCTATGACCTCCTTTCTTCCTTCACCCAAAACTCAACCATGTCAGATCTTATCACCAACTGGTCGGCCTCCGATTTGAGTGAGAAGAAGCTTGAGAGCTTGGAGAAGATCGGGTTGCTTCTTGACAAGGATCTGATTTCTTAGAGATTAGCGGCCGGAGAGCATTCTCCGAGCAGTGAAGATGGGGGAATTCCTGTTTTCCTCGTATACATCAAATGCAGATTCAGACTGCCAGTTCACCCCTTTCTCCCCAAGGTTTTGGAGCATTACGGAGTCGAATTGGTGAACCTTGCCCCCAACGCCATCGCCAACCTCAGCGTCTTCGTCTATCTCTGCGAAGCGTATTTGGGGATTCCCGTAGATCTGGATCTCTTTAAGTACTACTACAGAATGACGAAGACGGGGAAGATGACCGGGACACCTGGAGAGTGCACCTTGCGCCTCCACGATGGGAAGGCCGATGAGTACATTCGCATGTACTCGAAATCTTTGTGGTCGTCATGGAAAAAAAGCTGGTTCTACATGACAATTACGCAAAAAGACAACCTTTATTATACTAGTAAGAAGGCGGTCGAGAATCCAGAATGGCGCTCCTTCGTGGAGAAGGAGGGAAAATAGGGAGATGGGTTGATGCCATCCAACTCCTTAGTGTCAGGGGTTTAACCTCCTAGCATGTGGTAAAGGATTTCTCCATACGCCAGATTAGCCCCCTAAAGGTCCGAGCACATTCGATGCTCTGGTACGTTGGTTGTGATGACGCGACCAAAGATTCCAAGGAGGCTAAGTCCTAGATGACTTCGATCAGTTTGCTTATTTTGGTTGATTACTTTTGTGATCCTAAAGTTTCTTGTTTATCCTTACAGCTCTTTCTCCTCATGAGATCAGAAACCGGATGAAAATGATCTGTGCCGGAGAGCCTGGCGAGAAGGCTAAATTTCCCCCAGATCTTAATGATTGTTTCTACAGAAGGGAGGGCCGAGAGACTTAAGGTAAAAATATCAACCACTTTTCATCTTTTGTATGTTTTCCGATCGGTTTCACCGTAAATCCTCTTTGATGCGCGGTCGGTCAGATTGAGGATCGATGAGGCCACCGAAAGTTGTGAGCCGATTGATGCTCGATCACGCCTACGACCACACGGGATGGTGGTCTTGTAGAGGTTGGTAACCGAACAGAAATGTATATGCTAGATGAAGAATTTTTATCACCTAACTAACTATGATTGTTAATTTAGGCGGTTGTCGTAGACCCCAATGTGGTCGCTCAAGACCTGCCAGTTGCTACTGCAGTAACTGTTTTGGAAGTCGACGAATCCACACCCTCTAACCAGATGGTTAGGGATCTTGTTCTCGATCAACTGGTCGAGACTATTTCTTCTAACCTCCAATTGGAGGATGCGAAGGGTCTGACCAGCCCTACCGATTCAGGACCAGTGAATTTAGTCGAACAAAAGAAAAGGAAGGCGAGCGCGACTGACTTTGCTTCAGCGCGCTTCAAATTAAAAACCAAGAAAACGACCAGATATGTATATATGAAAGGACTTATGCAAGTACTTACCTTTGGTGTTTTTAGAGTTTTGAGCTTCTTTTCTTCTTGTCATTATAAATCCTCTGGTATTTCGGTCAATTTCGACCAGAGCACCCCTCAAGAGAAAGCTCCTGAGGACAAGTAGGTTGAGCCAGCCCCTGAGTAGGTGGCAGCTCCAGTGCCTACTCAAGAACCTATGGTGGCTCCAACCCCACCCGCAGAGGTGGTGGTTCCTGAGGAATCTCAGCAAGTTCCGACCTCTGCTGGGAATTCTCCTCTCCGGGTCGCCTTTCTTTATCACCTCCGAATCTTCAAAGATGAAGAGCTTAATGAAGTGTGGGGAAGAACTTTGGACCGTCAAGCAAAGACGAGTCCCGACTCTATTTTTGCCAAATATAATGACATGGCAATCGAGGTAATCTTCTACGACCACTTTTAATAGCATTTCCCTTAGAAAATACTTAAAGGAGTTTGCTATTTTGTAGCATTTTGTGGAGAATTTCGTTGTGGTCGGAGGACTGACCCAGCGAATAAAGCTCTTGGAGAAAAAGATCTCCGGATTAGAAAGTAAGCACCCTTTTAGTGTCTTCTCCCCTTCTTTACCATTTAGCTCTTTTTCTATTAACTAATTTCTCCCCTTATCATGTCTGATAGATTCGGAGAAATTTAAAGAAGAAGTTATTGCTAAGGAAGCCATAATTGCCAAGCTTAAAGAAGAATATGAAAACAAGGACCGATCGATCGAATATCTGATGGCCAGGCACAAAGAAGTCCTTGGTACTACTGAAAAGAAGAGCCAAGGTAACCGGTCGTAAACTCGACTAGTGTGCTTCCTTTTTCTAGTCGTATGTACTTATTATTTGGTTTACTCATGTAGAGCAAATTCAATCATTGAAGAGAACTGAAAAAGCTCTCGAGTTCGAGCGTGGCAAGGAGGCAGCTTTTGGGCAAAATCTTGAAGAGAAGGTCAAAACTTTCAAGAAGATGCTCTTCGATATGGAATCGGGAACGCAATTGCCTAATTTAGGAGACCCCACAGAGAAAATCAACTACCTTGGCCAACAACTTGAAGACCTCAGGAGTGTCCTCAAGACAACTAGGGAGAACCATGCACAGACCTTGTTCGAAGCTGTCAAGAATGGAGTTAGCTTTGCTTTGGCAAAACTGAAAGTCTCCGACCCCACCATAAATCTCCAAGCTGTTGAGGAAGAATTCAACTGCTCGGGAGAGGAAGCAACTAAAGTGTTCGAGGAAATGACACCTCTCAGACACAAGGTTGTGGAGGAAATGGAGGTCGGGTCTCCAACACGCAGCGACCAATCTGGTGGCTCTGAGAAGTAAATTTGTAATATTTAAACCATTGTAAATAAAACTTATCGTTTTATCATCCATGAAGTCTTTGTTTTGTCTTTCTAAATTCATTAAGTGTTCATATATTTCCTAGCCCCTGACTTCTTATATAGTAGAAGAACTTTACTAAAGAAGTAGTAGATCAAGAAAAATGGGCAATAGCTACGACCACGGTACAAAGTATACGCTGAGTATGCTATAAAAATGATCTAAGTATCACTAGTAAATCAATGTGGTTGGAACCAACGTATGACTCCGACTAGTTTTAGATCTTTTCCACAATCGAAATACTGTGAAGTACCCTGTGTGGTTGGGAGATGTATAAGACTTGTATTGATGATAGGAACCATGCAAAAATATATACAAAAAACGACAAGTGAACTTTTTTATATATCTTATCCAAAACCGGTCGTAAGGGTTGCTAAAAAATCAGAAACTAAGAGAAACACTTCCTGATATGTGCTCTTGCTCAAGTTCCGACTGGCAGCGAGGATCGTAAGAAATGGATCGTCGCTAGGAAGCTCCTTCCAGTGGGCAGGACCACGTGTGGAGAAGGAGAGACTTCGACTAGGAGGCTTTCCGTGTCCCGACCAGTAGCCAAAACAAGAGTAGAACATAATGTTGAAGGTAAGAAATATAGTCTCCGAAATTTTAAGCATGTAAAGTACTATATGTAATTGCTTGTATGATGCTACCGTTACTCATATATTTCATTAAGAAAAGAGTGTTGCTCGCACGTGAGAACCATTGTCTGAATGGTCACGACTAGGTTCCCTGTATGTCGTAGTCATAGAGTAATAGAGATCCTTAAGAAAGGATATCAAAGAGAATGTGGTCTTCTCCGACCAATTAGACAATAATAATATGTATGATGAGATCGTCACAAAGGAAATAAAATGCATCTTTATTATAAAAAAAAGAATGAAAATACATTTACACAAAGAACTTACGTAGTTGGTCAATATTCTAAGAGTTTGATAAAACACGTCCATTTGACATAGCTAGTCATACCGAACCAGGTCTGGTGACTTCGACCACAGTGTACGGATCTTCCCATTTGGGAGAAAGTTTATTGTGATTAGCCTGATTCTGAATTCGTCATAGAACCAGATCACCTACAGCTAGGCTGTGAGGTTGTACCTTACGACTGTGGTACCTTCGTATGGCTTGTTGGTAAACCACTGATCATATGAGGGCTTGGTTTCATCATTCTTTAAGGAAATCGATGTCGTTGAGTCTTCGTTGTATCTGATCGTTCTTATTGAAACAATCAATTCAAGCAGAGCCGATTTTCAGTTCTGGAGGAAGCATGGCTTCAGCACCGTAAATCAGAAAAAATGGAGTTTCACCGGTCACACGACTGGTCGTGGTTCAAACGGCCCATAACATATAAGGAAGTTCTTGAACCCAAGCTCCTGACCATTTGATTAACTGGTCGAACACTCGGTGCTTTATTCCTTGCATTATGATACCATTAGCCCACGCAACTACTCCATTGCTCTGTGGATGAGCGACAGAAGCGAAATATATCTTGATACATAGATCCTCGCAGAATTCCTGAAAATTCCCGCTAGAGAACTGTGTACCGTTGTCTGTGATTATACGACTGGGTATGCCAAATTGTGTGATCATGTTTTTTGTGAGGAACCTCTTAAAGGCTTTAGTCATTGTTTTAACAGCTAGCTCGGCTTCTATCTATTTTGTAAATGTGTCAATCATGACGAAAAGGAATTCGAAGCCCCTAGGTGCTCTTGGGAAAGGTCCCAAAATGTCTAGTCCTCAGGTTACAAAAGGCCAAGAAAGAGGTATGGTTTGCAAAGCTTGTACCAGCTGATGTACTTATCGACTATGAAATTGACATGGTACGCACTTCGTCACGAGCTCTTTTGCATCATGAAGAGCAGTTGGCCAGTAGTATCCTTGCGTGAAGGCTTTACCGACCAGTATTCTGTAGGAATGATGTACTCCACGTACTCCTTCAAGAATGTCGAATAACAACTTAATGCCATCTGTTTGAGATATGCATCTCATCAACACTCCGTGAGATCCCCGTTTATACAAGGTACTTTCGATCAGAGTATATGATTTGGCTTTTCGAGTTATACGATCAGCCTCTACATCATCTTTAGGAATAATGGTATTGTGGATCGACGTCATACAATCTCTACCGTGATCGTGTTGTACGACCTGTGGAGAATTCATGTTCTCAGGATCGATTTATACGAGCTCTAGTGGAACACCTATATCCTCAGAATGCTCGACCACCGAGGGTGAATCAAGTTGCTTGAGAAAAACTTCGGGCAGGACAGGTGACCTGGTGGAGGCCATTCATGTCAACTGGTCTGCCAGAAAGTTTTCATTTCTAGGAATGTGTTGGATCTGGAAACCGAAGAAGTGTTTTTTGAGTTTCCATACTTCCACCAGATAAGATGGTATCTTGGTACTTGAGCATTAACACTCTTTCTTGACTTGATTCACTACTAGTTGAGAATCGCCTTTCACTAGTAATTTGCGAATCCTGAGCACACGAGCTGCTTGGAGTCATGCTAGTAAACCCTCATATTCTGTCACATTGTTTGCAGCAGGAAAGTTTAGCTGGATGGCGTACTTGATGTGTTCACCAGTAGGGGATATCAAGACAACTCCAGCCCTCGAGCCTTTGAGCATCAAAGAACCGTCAAAGTACATTATCCACTCGTCGTGGTGTTCATACTCGGGCTCTTGGGTGGGTTCAGGGTTTGTCCATTCGGTAATGAATTCTGCTATTGCCTGGGACTTGATTGTTGTTCGTGAGATGAAATGGAGGTCGAACGCCCCAAGCTCGATCGCCCATTTTGCTATTCGTCCTGATGATTCCCTGTTTCTAAGGACTTGACCCAAGAGATATCCGGTTGGTACGACCACTTTGTGGGCCTGAAAGTAATACCTTAGTTTCCTTGAAGCCATAAGGAGACTATAGAACAACTTTTGTACCTGTGGATATCGTTCCTTTGGTCCATGTAAGAATTCATTTATGTAATATACCAGTCGTTGGATGTTTTCACGTTCAAGACTAGTACACCACTGATTGTTTGCAGTGTTGCAGCCACGTAAATCAGCAATGTTTCCCACAATCTTGGAGAGACTAAGATTGGGGCACTCGTAAGGTACTTCTTAAGTTCTTCAAAGGCATAGTCTGCCTCTTTAGTCCACTCGAAACTTCCGTGTTTCTAAAGAAGTTTGAAGAAAGGGAGTCCTTTTTCACCTAACTGTGCTATGAAACGACTTAGCACTGCCGTACAGCCGGTTAGTTTTTGGACTTCTTTCTTCGTGGTTGGAGGGCGCATCTGGTCGATGGCCGAATTTTTTGCTGAGTTTGCTTCAATTCCTCTAGCCAAAACTAAGAACCCAAGAAGCTTTCCAGAAGAAACTCCGAACACACACTTCTCTGGATTTAATTTAAGGTTATGCTTTCTTAAGTTATTGAAAGTCTCGTGTGGGTCGGAAATATGGTCGCCAGCGTTGATACTTTTTACGACCAAGTCATCAACGTAGGCTTCTAAATTTCGATCTATCTAACAATTAAAGGTTTTCTACATCAACCTTTGGAAAGTTGCACCAGCGTTTTTGAGACCAAATGACATCTTAACATAGCAGTAAGTGTCATTTGGAGTGATGAAGGAAGTTTTCTCTTCATCATATTTACTCGTATTAATCTGGTGGTACCCTAAGTATACTTCTAAAAAACTTAATAACTCACACCCGGAAGTAGAGTCTACAATTTGATCAATGCGTGGAATAGGAAAGTTATCCTTCAGACAAAATTTATTAAGATCTGTGAAGTCAATACACATTCGTCATTTTCCATTACTTTTTCTAACCATTACAGGGTTGGCGAGCCACTCTGGGTGGTCGACTTCACGAATAAACCCAACCTTGAGGAGCTTGTCGATCTCCGACTGAATTGCCTCCTTCCGATCAGGTGCGAAACGCCTTAGCTTCTACTTGACCAGTTTTTTGTTAGGCTAGAGAGCTAGCCTGTACTCGATCACTTCCCTAGGGACTTCGGGCATGTCGGACGCCTGCTAGGCGAATACGTCCTAATTTGGTCAGAGTAAGGAGACAATCGACTCTTCCTATTTGAGGTTGAGTCCTGCACCAACCAGTACCTTTTGGTCAGACGCATTAGCGTTTCTTGACCCAGACAGAATGTTGGTGCTTTTCAGAGGAGCACCTTTGCCGAGTGGCACCTCCTTGGTCTGGTAAAAAGGCTTTGGCACCATCTTTAGCCTCGAGTGCTTGACCTGCATGGTAGGCGGATTAGTTTCCTTGGTCGCAAGCTCATCGACCAATTCTAAGAACTTCCGATCACACGCATAAACCATTTTTCGGTCACCTCGAACCGTAATGACACCTTTCTGTCCTGGCATCTTTAGACTCTGATAACCGTAGTGCGTGGCTATCAGAAATTTCGCTAGAGCCAGACGACCGAGGATTCCATTGCATGCGGTTTTGAAATCCACCACATCAAATGGAATTTTCTCTGTTCAGAAGTTGTCAGGTCTTCCGAATGTAACCGATAGGGACAACTGTCCTATCGGTTTAACGGTAGAACCAGGAACTATGTTGTGGAAGGCATATTTCACAGGTTTTACCTTAGACCTGGGAATCTGCATCTCTTCCAAAGCTCCCACAAACAAAAATATTTAAAGAACTACCTCCATCTATTAAGACTCGATTAACTTTACAATTGTTAATAGTAGATTCAACTACGATAGGAAACCTACCTAGTCGAGTTGACAGGATGGGGCAGTCTTATTTGCTAAAGGAGATTACAGTTTTCAACCACCTGGATGGTTTGACGGTGATCGGAGACTCAGCAAGATTGACCTCCCGCTCCACGGTCTTCAAATGATGTCTCGAATCATACGAAGAGGATCCTCCGAAGATCATATCCATTGTATGTTGTGGCTCCTGGTAGTTCATCTCTTCGTCGCCATATTTGTCCTTCTTGGAGCTTGGTTCCCCTAGTTTTGTTATGGAGGGAAATGGTCCTTTACCTGAGTAGTAATCCTCTAGTTTACTTTTCTAGGCCCAGCAGGTGCACAGATCATGCTCTGCTGCCTTGTGAAGTGGACACCACTTCTTAGTTTTCTTGAAGTCACTGGTCGGAGTCTTAGCTTTGTTCCGACCAGTGAAATCTTTCTTGTCCTTGGTATACTTTTCTGGAATCACGAGGTCTTCCTTGTTGTCGGGCTTGTGATTCTTCTTATTCTTAAGAGACTTCTTGTTCTTCTTTTCTTGTTTCTCCAGACCCGACTGTGGATCTTTATCTTTTCGATCGATACCTTCATACCATTTGACCGCTTCGCTAGCGGTAGTGTACTTATCTGTCATGTCGAAAAGTTTGATGGTTGTTCGTGGAGGATTTATTGCAATATCCTCCGTAAACCGGCAATTCCTCAGCCCAGCTTTGAAAGCCTGGATGACAGAAGATTCTGCGATCTCTGGGATGGAATTTTGAACCTGACTGAATCTCTTAATATACTATCAAAGTGTTTCATTGGTTTTCTTCTTCATCCAATAAAGATCATCTTCCTTTCTGGGGCGGTCGTACGTCCCTTGAAAGTTGGCGATCAGAGTATTGCAGAGCTGCTCCCAAGTATAGATAGATCCGACCGGTAGGTTAAGTAACCATGACCAGGCAGACCCTTCAAGGACCGTAGGCAAATAATTTGCCATCACGTTATCATTACCACTAGCGGCCTTGATGGCGGTAGAATAAATTTGAAGAAATTCTAATGGGTTCTAAGTCCCATTGAACTTCTCTATGTGGCATGTCGGAACCTGTACAACCAACGAACAGCTTGGAGACCTGCCGAGAATGCTCGGCAGCCCATAATGGAGTCGTGGCGTCTTCTCTGAAAAGGAGCCAGATTGTAGTCAGTCGGGGATCGATTCTTTAGATTTGCATATCTAGGATCCGGTGTTCCAACCCAGTCGTGAACGTTATGATAACGTCTTTGACCACCTACCTGGTTCAGATGATGCCTGAGATCGCCTGAATCAAGTGGTCGTTCCTCTTGACGAGGAGGAGGAGTGGTTGCTGTGAAAAGCTGTCTTCCCTCGTGATTCTCTGGTCGGAACCTACGAGAGGGTCTTGGTGTTGATCGATCCTCTGCTCGACCATATTGTCTTCTACTAAGAGAGGAGCGCTAGGACGAGGTCATCGTCTGACTTTGTGAATTCCTCTACTCCCGGTACATTTCTGTACGCTGCATGGTTTGTTGGAGTATCTTCGACACCTGACCTGCAAGCTAAACATAACCTGGATTTCCTGCTAAAGCAGGGCCTGGATTATTCAAGGTATCCCGGACTCGTTACAGGTTTTGTATCGTTACCGAAGGTCATGGTAGATTTCCTCTTGCAGTGGGTGTCCGATGAATCGAGTTTTCCCTCGACCTTCCGGTTGACCCTGTCTGATTCCTTACTCACGATGGGGTAGGAACATATAAATTAACTTATGCACGTCCATCAGTTCGGTTGCCTTCGGGAATTGGTGCCTGAGCGCCCGTACCATCTTCACCAGCAGGTGGTGGCGAGTTAACCCGCAGAGGATCGTGCATGGCATCCGGATTAGTATATCTGATTGTGTTAACTTCGTGGCGCCAACAGTGATCTTTCGAGGAACTCCCGTCGTAGCTAAGGGAGAGCCTTTTAGTGCTTCTTCAAGGAGTCTCCATGACGGGGAGCGATCGGAGATTACTGCCTCTGGTGGGCTTTGTGGTGGACTTAGCCTAATCCGACGACCTGCCGATCGTATGATGAGTTTCACCATGCCCACTTGGCCTACGATCGGTGATAACTTCATCGATACTCTTACCAGATGTCGCTTGGCCCCCAGAATATGTAGGAGCCGTTGAAGAATACTGGTCGCCCATGACAATATCGAGAGTACATAGACCCTCTGATTGCAGCGCTGGGCTCCCATTGCCGCCTCTGCCGGTCGGATCGACCGGGCTTGCAGAGGTGTTTGGACGTTCCCAACTAGTCGGAATGCGCGGTTCCTCTGAGAGCGCTATTGTTGGTGGCAGTGTACCCTCATCCATTCGGTCGATTTCGTCAATCTCTATGACTGGCGAGCCGGCGGAAGAGGAGGAGGATGATGACATCCCTTTTTTTCCATGGCGCGGATGCATGCGTCCATATCGAGGTTAGAGTAGTCCGCCAGGTCGAACCAATTTTTCTCATCCCAAGTCCCTGCCATGTTCGCATGAGCGATGATGGAGCAAAGGAACTAGATGAGGAATGCTTGAGCGAAGTAATCTTCAAGAACTCAACGCCTTCTTCTCCACGGACGACACCAGCTGTCGACGATTAAATTGCCGATCTTACGAAATAAATAGAGGAAAATGGCCAAGAGTTCTTGGGAGAGAATGAGACTGCTCTTTTATTGCTATGAACTGGCTATTACAGGGGCTGCTCTCGACAAGGCAGTGGACTAATCCTAATTACACTGAGCGTAACGCTTGCTATCTTGTGGAATCAGACTTGAAACATAAATCTAATGCCGATTGCATTGCTTCAATCCGATGCCGTCTGATCCCCTCGCACTCCATCTTTAAGTAACCGTCGAAGAGGTGGCAGTTATTCCTTGAAGAGACGCCTGTTGGAAGTGCTGCGATAGGTCGGAGCGAGGCGGCGGTTGATAAAGTACCAACCGTTCGGCGGTTGTGTGTCTGTGAGACACTCAATCCGTAGGGTGGTTGTTGTCAGTGTCTTAGAACCATGAAACGTCGCGTGGTATAGAACAAATATGACATGTGTTCCATTCATCACACGGTAAGGAATATACTCGGAGTTAGATCCGAATGCCAGTTCATCGCTTCTACGAGTAGTTATCTGGTCGGGGATTGAGTACAGGACCTCATCCGACCAGGATACTTATTATGTAACCTCTGGAATCCTTACGACTACAGGAGTAGTTAGCCTTAGGGGTTACGACCATAAAGACATATGGTTTTTATTATGTATTAAAATAATACATAGAGATTTTAATCCTTGTCATGTGCCATATTTGCCAATTCGTTTGTGTGTGGGGGGGGGCTATTTTTGCTATTTCATCACGAAACAATGCTATTTTAGCTTAAAACTCGTCTATTCCATTCTCTTCCTTGCCAAGGTGCTACTACCACTTTTAAGCTGCCAATTCGCTTGTATAGGCCACACCTAGCCAATAGAGCCCATAGTCATTGCTGAAGTCCATCCCATTACCGAGCTTAGGCAAGTCCATGACGCGTGCGCTTTCTGCTTAGCTTTAGGCGTGGCATTTGTACTATGATGGTGCATCGAGCGATCGATGTGGATAGGGGCGGATCCATGACTAAAATTTAGGTAGAACGGAGTCGCCAGCGTGGACCAAAGAGGATTATCCAAAACTAAAAAAATCCATACATGAATTATATTACAATCGCACTAATAAGAGTATATGACACTAAATGGAATCTTCCTGGCCACCGCACGCCCTGGTCTCGCCTCACCGACTTGTCGCACGCTTGACCGCACGAGGCCTTGCTGCTGCTCGCCCCAGCCCTCGCCACACGTCCTCGCGGCCTCGCCTCGCCTCGCCCCCTAGCCGCCGCGCACCCACCTTCCATGCCTCGCCTCGCCTTGCTCGTTGCCGTTGGTTGCTTGGTTAGGTTTAGAGGAGGATTGAGGAGGCATGAGTGCCGAGTGCGTGAAGACTGAGGTCTGAGGAGGTCATGAGCCCATGTCTAATGGGCGGCTACATTTTTCTAATGGATGGGTCGCCCGGGCAGGCCAAGCCCAATCAAACAAAGCCCACGAGACCGCTCGGCATTTGGCAGCCAGCCTCCTCCTCGAACCCTACCGGATGTCGGTGTCATGGATTCTACGTCTAGGGCCTAGCCATATGGGAGAGGGGTCACGTCCGTCCTGGATGTGGAGTCCATTGTTTACCAGTACACCCAAACTTGTGCATGCAGCTTGTGCTCATAGACAAATTTATTATCACCACATGGAATTTACTCTAAATTGCTTAGATTACATCCAACGTAACAACAAAATGAGTCCAACGTCTATGTGCGAAGGTTTTTTTGGAACGTGGGAATTTTTCACGTTTTCTACCAGGATTAAACTGTTTCATGTGAATTTCTACGTTCCAAACGAACCGTAGATGTAAGTACTGTATTCCCGCAAAATCAAGATTCGAACGGTCCATAAGTTCCGAGCGAAACAAATCGCGAGATGGATCCTCACAAAGCCTGAAACGCTGACAATGAAAACCCTGAAAAGGACGTGATTTACGTGAATTTCCGCTCCGGTTCGGCGACATTCCACGTCTCCACTTGGGCAGAGTCCGGCCGGCTGGCACGCCCTCACCGTCAACACCGATCGCTCGGTGCGCCCCAACCCAACTCAGTCAGTCACTCAGAAGACGGAGTAGAGTTCTCGTCGGTCTCTCAGATCAACCCGACCCAACCCACCGACGCGGCAGGGAGTGCGGCTGCGGCTGTGCTGGACTGTGACTCCGTGGGTGAGTGCCCATCCGCCCACTCCCCACCCCGGCGCGGCGCCACCTTCCCCCTCTCTTATGGTCTCCCGCCGCGCGCCCCACCACCACTAGAGAGCTGCCCATTCCCATCATCCCATGGCCGCGGCGTCGTTCGTCCTCTCCTTACCCCTCCTCCTCCTCGTTCTTGCCGGCGCCGCGCGGGGCAAAACGGTGAAGAGAGACGGTACGTGATTTGCTTCTTCTCCCTCTTGTTCTTTTCTTCCTCCCGCTGTTCCTCCGATCTTATTGGTGAATTGAGCCCTTCTCCTGGTTTCTTGATGCGATTCCGCAATACTAGATTTTTAGAAAGACCGGTTATTTTGGTTGCTCCAGTGGAGATATGACCCAGCCTCGCATCTGAGACCCTGCATTCTCCTTCTTAGAGGTGTCCAATTTGGCGTCCGCTTGAATCTTGATTGGTTGCCTCATTGGGCTCGCTGACAATTATAGGTTCGCTTCAGCATCTGTGAAGCTGTTGCATAAAATCTTAACGTAATGGTGCGATCTATCTTTAGTTTCTCACTCAAGATGTGCAAATTGGCTTTATGTGAGGTACTTCAGATAATAGGTAGTTAGGTATTCATCACACACACACACACACACACAAAGAAAGAAAAGAGCTAGTGGTATATATGTGAACACAAATCGGTGGCTCAACAGGTACCAAGCGATAATTGGCGAGGACTTCATGATTCAGTTGTAACTGAAACGAAGGCCCAGTAAGTTGTGTTAGTTATGGTGCACTATGTAGTGTATCATTTCCCAGCTGAATCGCTACTGTGCCCGACTGCGTCAAGAGGAGAGTTCTATCTGTTCATAGACATTAGTCAGAGTTAGCAACGTTTGGCGACCGTTCAGTAGTTGCTTGGTGCGTGAATGTTGGAACTGAAGTTGTGTTTGTGCTGCAGTGAAAGCATTGAATGAGATCAAGTCTTTACTAGGCTGGAGAGTTGTCTACTCATGGGTTGGGGATGATCCTTGTGGCCATGGTGACCTACCCCCCTGGTCTGGTGTGACATGTTCTCAGCAAGGGGATTACAGAGTTGTGACAGAACTGTAAGAAATATGCCCTTTCCTTGAATTTACATTTTTTTTGCTGGCATACATAACATAAGGATCTGTAAGGGTTGTTTAATGATGTATTAGCATTTGTATGTGAAAGGATACAAGGCTATCATTAGATAATTAGATTGCAAAATTTCTTTTCAAAGAGAAAAACAGTAACATTTAACACTTGTAGTCTCAAAAGGTTTAAACTTTTGTCTTGCTCACCAACATATGAAACTTATATTCTTCATCTCCATGTTGTACTATCTGATAGCTTATCGCAAAATCATGTAGCTTTTCTGAAGCTTTATGCACTGTCTATGCATATACATGTCGTGAGTAACCATATTGTGTACCTTATTTCAGGGAAGTCTATGCTGTATCAATAGTTGGTCCTTTCCCTACAGCAGTAACAAACCTGTTGGATTTGAAAAGATTGTAAGAACATTCTTCTTGTCACTGCTGCTTTATTCTTATATTCTGTATAAGCATCTTGAGGCACATGACAAACTATTGAAGTTCATGTTCTTGATATATTTATTAACTTTTTTTACGTGAAGTTACGTACTTCATAAGTTTCTGTTGTTTTAGAATAACCATAAGTAGGAGTACATCACAAGACATCTATGCAGATGTATATACATGTAAACTTGTAAAATTTATGTTTTCATGTAAATCTATTGTGTCATAGTCCCTGAATTTAGAGAGATCATTAGGCAGAATGAAGAACCAATGTATTCCAAACCATTGTTACTAATGATTTATGCCAGCTTTGTCTGAGTTGCAAATTCCTGTCCATGAAGTGTTTCTTCCATTTATACATTGCATCAGCTATTTCTTAAAGCAGTATTGTTCTCCCAAAAACATCAGAGTCCAAAGGTGGTTTATTTATTGAATAATCATGTAAAAGGCTGTAGTGAAACACCTTTGTAGTTTTGGCGTTATCTTACGACATCTTTATTCTTTAACATATCCTTAAACCATGAGAGTAACTTAATTCTTCAACTATAGGGATCTCCACAATAACAAGTTGACGGGGCCAATTCATCCACAGATTGGACGGTTGAAACACCTCAGGATATTGTAAGTATGGAATATTTTTGTGTATACAGAGGTACATTTGGATATGCTTGTCATGTTGAGATACCAGTGTTGTAAAACATTTCAGTTCTTGTCGCATAGAACATACTTCTCTTATTCTCTGTGTTTATTGAACTAGTATTACTATGTTGGTTTTTGGGTCCATAGCTACCTATTTGAATGCATTTGTTCTTCAGCTAAGAAAATTCGCTCATGCTCTTAGGAACCTGAGGTGGAATAAGCTTCAAGATGTGCTTCCACCGGAAATTGGTGAACTAAAGAAACTGACACACTTGTAAGTTCATTTTTTAGAATGCATTGAGTCTATATTGATTAATAATGTTTCACTTTTTGTGCCTCTAACTGTTACCGAAAATTCTTCAGGTATTTGAGCTTCAATAACTTCAAAGGTGAAATTCCTGTGGAACTTGCAAACCTACCAGAACTGCGCTACCTTTACCTTCATGAGAACCGCTTTATTGGGCGGATCCCCCCTGAACTTGGAACTCTCAAGAACCTTCGTCACCTGTAAACATCCATCCCAATTCCTTCTCTCTCAAGTTCACAGGAAAAATATATCTATAGTAGCAAAATTAGGTCCTTATACTGCAGCATATTTACTGCCTCCATTTATTCTCATGCTGATCTGTTGAGATGTTGTCGTGAATGATAAATTCTCCTTTGGCAGTGATGTTGGTAACAACCACTTGATTGGCACTCTCAGGGATTTCATTGGCAATGGGAATGGCTTCCCCTCCTTGAGAAATCTGTAAGCAGAAATTTTAGAAGCGGCCAGATTCATTCCTTTTCTCCTGAATGGCAGACGCTGTCTTTCTGAGCTGACTGCAAAATTGTGTTCTACAGATACCTTAACAATAATGAATTAACTGGCGTGCTGCCAGATCAGATTGCAAATTTGACAAACCTTGAGATTTTGTAAGTTTTCTCAGAAGTTGAAGTTAATGCTGTATTAAGACCTGTCACCATAAACTCCATTTTTTTAATAAAAAAAAGATCATCTGATTATCTTATATGCTCTGCAGGCACTTGTCCAATAATAGGCTGATTGGATCGATATCACCAAAGCTAGTTCATATTCCGAGATTGACCTATTTGTGAGCCTTACTGCTTAAATTGTATAAAATTTTATATAGTGAATGACCATTGTGAGTCTTTATCTTTCATTTGGTTCTGATATTCTTATGTTACAATGGTTTGTGGCAGGTACTTGGACAATAACAACTTCATTGGGAGGATTCCTGAAGGATTATACAAGCATCCATTTTTGAAGGAGCTGTAAGTTGGCTTTAGAATCTCAACTTTTCACAAACAGATTTCTTTTGTACTTGAAAAATATTCTATTGTACAGTTATTAAGTCACACAACCATTTTGTTTGCTGCAGGTACATTGAAGGAAACCAGTTTAGACCAGGAACCAAATCAAAAGGAACGCACAAGGTTCTTGAATTGCCTGACGCTGACCTTTTAGTTTAGCCAAGCTCATACGTGGGTTTGTTGTTTATTCTGCTCGCGAGCAGCCACCATTCTACATCTCCTCACCATGCAGTTGCAAAAATGCGCGCATGTTTTAGGGCGTATATGATATATGTATTATTAGTACAGCAACTATGTTTTTCACTGCACTGTCCATTACTCCAGTGACAGTTTTACACATACAAAATGCCAGTTGCCAGGGAAAAAACATCAATGAATTGTAAAGTCCAGTGACATGCAGCCATCCTGTCACCGAAGAGTATGTTTCATTAGATGAGTGTACAGGTTGTATTGCATTTCCTATATCTTACTGTATAGTGGAGACGCACTTCAGATGTATTGCCAGCACATTGCATGGCACCGACAGTCCCGGTGTAACCAGTGTGGGCAATGATATTTTTCTTATACCACTGGACATGATCTGGCCTTTTGGAAGCAAATTTGGGGGCCATGAATACTCGAAATCATGGGCATGTGGGAAGGAGAACGTGCCAATACCAGGCTGGATCTGCCCAAGAAAAAAGGGCACTCATATTATGCTTCTTTTTAGCATATTCCTCTTACCATTTTCATTGGGTTAGTGACTACAGTACAGAGGACCCACATGTATATGTGCTGCCCAGTTTGATTGGATGAGCGTTGCAGACTTGCAGCAAGGAATACTGTCATGGGCACATGCAATTCCCACTCCATTAATAACTTTAACATAGATATCTTTGCTGCTGGTGGTCCATACTGCTTTTGGTACTCTGTTCCCTTTCAAGCTCATACTAGGATGCATTTTCAAGGATTATGCTATTACCGGAAGGATAAGAAAAAACTGGATGAATTACGGAATCCTTGTCTTGATTGCTGTTGCCAAGTTAGCATATGGTAAATCTGTATAATAGTGACTTATCGTATACCCTCTGAATTTTCCGATCGCACAGACATTTGGCACAGCATGGTAAGATTGTACTGTCACCCTATCCAATATCTTGGTTCAAACCTTGGTATGGTGCCAAATGTTTGCGGCATTGCTGGAACCAAGGCACTGGCAATGTGCATCCAACATTGGGTGCCCCTTACCATTGTACCATATGAAAAGTTTCTGTCCTGCTCTCCGAATTCTGTATGTTTAGCCCTGGATATGAAAGTACTGGCATTCTTGATCTGTTCGCCATAAGCAATCATTTCTCCTTCAGTTTCCCCCCACATGAAGTGTCACTGTCCACCTCATGGTCACTTGTGCTATTTTCCTATTCCCATGCAAGCAAAACATGTACTATCTTTTGCTGGATCAAAAGAGCTGTCTCAGAGAGTCAGAGTTGGAGCTGTCTCAGGCACATGGAGAATAATATCCACCATTGTGATTGGCAGTGGCAATGGCAATGGCAATGACAAGCGCACAGAAGGCAAATGTTTCAGGAGCAAAAATGTGGACTTTATCTTCAAAAATTGAACAAAAACCTAAGCCATGCTCAGATCACAGTGGCAGAGGCTTGTGATACCCTGCAGTCTTCTGATGTTTTCCTCAGGCATGTGGTCCATTAGGATATGACTAGCTGCTTCATCATACTTGCAAGTTGCAATTTTACAGCAGTAACTAATTTGATCAATGCTTGCAAAATCGCAACTACTTGACATTGCATGATCGAAAGCGAAAAGGATGTGATCATGTGATGATGCATACATCATATATGATTTGCAGGTCTCACGGAAGCCTCCTTTTCATGAGTTAGAAATTTAGAAGAGTACAGCCGGGCAGTGTAATGCAGGAAGGTTAGGTTTGCCGACACCATTGGTGACTAGATGATGCTTGCTAAGATTGTGGTCATGTTTCTTCTATTATAGTTGTCAGTTGTCACCTTATTAAAGTCTTAAATCACTTCCCTTCTTGTGCTGCTACATTTCCTAAAGAAGCTGAGGTAAGAAAGAAATGTTCTGAGAGTATTTTGTGCTGCCATCTGTCCTGCTCGTAAAAAAGCATCTAAAATACAGTAGTACTGTAAGTGTATGTGTTGTTGGGTATGATTGCCACGGGTGCAGCTTGAGGGGCCTACCATTTTTCTCACTTGTTTTCCCCTCTGCAACGAACCAATCAGAACACACATGACACAAGCCAAGTTACCTCTGCCTGCCTGAGGGCGGATACATGGGTCACCTATAGGGATAGCAGTTGTGCCTGATTAACCATGTATTCACGGATAATTATTCTAATGGAACCGGATATGGGAGGCTTTTTTTGCCCACGGACATAGAAATAGGGGCAACCCTCTACCCATCGGGTAAACGGGCGCGGGCATGGGTAAGCTCTACCTGTGCCCGTCACGCCCGTTTACCCATCGATTATGCTGACAGGTGGTCCCATCCATCTTATTTCTCAGTAACTCCATCAGCCCATTGCCCCTATTCATCCGACAACAGCTCTCGCTGGCATCCCCGACGCAGCGTCCCAGCCCCAAATCCATCCCCAACCTCTCATCTCCCTCCCGAAGTCGCCTCCCTCCCTCCCTCCAATAGTCACCGCCACCGCCTCCCCTCAGAACTCCAGATCCAGATCCACCCATGCGAGTGGAGGGGGAGGAGGAGGGGGTCCCGGGGTGGGGAAGGTGAAGGCGGCGAGCCGGCCACCGTGGGCGGGACATGACAGAGGTGTTCGCCATCCGCGTTCCCGCTGCCGCCGGAGGAAGTAAGCCGTCGCCCTGTGGCAAGATCTCCCTAGCATCCTGTTGGATCGATTTATTGCATTATGGAATATGATTTCCCGTTCTACTTGCTGTAGAAATCTAGAAACCAAGCAAATGATGCAAAAGTAGAAGGAAACAAGTTTTTTGCTGTTGGACAATAATAGGATGCATTATCACAATATGAGATACTACAGATGGTGCCATTCAAATCGTGCTGTGTGCTTCTTGAAGTTGGTGTGCTTCTTGAAGTTGCTAATATATTGTTTCCAAAGAATGCAAGCCAAGTATCATTCAGCATACTACAGCAGGTAAGCAGGCATGCCCGTGAGCGACGGGTACCCGCAGGCGACGGGCATGAGCGAGGTTTTTCGTCCGACGTCCTTCGCGGGCATGCACGTGGGGGGAAATCGGAGTCGCGGGCATGAGTATGAGCGAGCGGTACCTGTCGCACTCGATTGCCATCCCTAGGGCTGGAGAACACAGCAGCTTTGGCTTTGTTATTTACCACCAAACACAACCAAAGGCACCACCAAAACCTATGGATGGTCCAACGCTGTGAGTCCCAGCATCATCATAATTTGATTCTAGTCGTTTGGGTATTGCTCCGAGCAGGAGAAATGGAGGACATTTCCTCTATCCAATTCCATTCAAACTATCCCTTTCTCTGAGGAGCTTTTTTTTTAATTAATCCATCAGGTTTGGTAGGGTTTGTGGAGTTGTTCGGGGGCACAACTCATATTCCAACCATCACAGGTGTTTAAGCTCGATCATATCTACACATCTAAAGTTTATTCGACACAGCCGTCCACAAGTCTAACCTCTGGACGTTATGTGCATAGTCGAAATAAACCAAGTGTATCTCTATTACTCTCAAATACAAGCTGTTGGGACAAAATAGCAGATACAATTCACAAAATTAAAAAAAGCATCTATTAAGGAGCAACAAACTAAGTTCATCTATCTTCAGATCCAGTGTCCCAGCTTCCGCTCTATACTTCTATCAGTGCTACCAAACCACCACCACCACCACCACCAAAGGTCCAAAACCACCTCCACCAAACCTAACGGCCGGCCTACCCACAGGAAGCATATTGGATTCATTCCATGCCATTGAAAGAGCACTCTATTTTCTCCAGAGAAAAAAAAGATGCCCAATGAAAGCAAGCGACCCAACATCACTTGTTCAGTGTTACAAAATGCCACTACTACTACATTGGAAACTACTACTCCAGTAATAATAGGTAGATAGTAGAGTAGAGACCACGTCATCTTGGCCTTGGAGAGATTTCCCATTGGGATGTTCAA
Source organism: Phyllostachys edulis (assembly GCA_036346405.1). NCBI lineage: Eukaryota > Viridiplantae > Streptophyta > Magnoliopsida > Poales > Poaceae > Phyllostachys > Phyllostachys edulis. The sequence continues at coordinate 102,532,079 of CM070550.1, forward strand.
TTAAGAAGTAGCAGGAGGCCTGAAAGAAACAGAATACTGTAATGCATAGGGAGGGAATAGCTAGTAGTTGTACTAGTAGCTTAAAGAAGTCAAATGACGCTGTATTTTAGGCTGCAAGCACGTGGTTAGCTCCAATCTGACTAGCCAGATCTGAGTGCTCGGAGACGGAGGAACATACACTTTGTAGTTTGTACCCTTGAGTCCTGCATTATCTCAGTATAAAAAACTGCCTGTTTCAGTTTTTCCTTACCTTTTTCTTTTTTTTCTTCTTCTTTTTCTGTCAGAACATGTTTATACCAGGACCATCGTGTTTACGTGGGCACTGACACTCGGGCCTCAATGTTAGTGAGCAATGTGTTCTTATACATTTTAAAAAATATTTCGAAATAATAGTATATGACAGCACTACCACCCACATTCGTGCACCGATGAAATAAACAATTTGATATTTGTTCCAAGTAAATGATCAAATCAGCCTTATTTTAACCTCTTCTAGTTCAATATCAAAGCAGTTCTCCAGTGATGAAATCCCAAGGTTAAGCATTACTTTAAGGTGGCCTTGCACATCTTAGGTGAGAAGTTCCCTTCACGAGTCAATTGGCAGCTAGCCTCCATCGCTGCGAGTTTACAAGCCAATCTGAGCTCCTCCGCACCGTTCACCACCAATCCAAGACTCAACCGCGAATCTGTCGGTGCAAAAATCCTCACACGGATAGAAGAGAGAGAGAGAGAGAGACAGAAAACATCATTACTTAAGACTTGATGGTTAATAATTTTATTTCTAAGGGTATTTACAATACAAGATACTTATACACGGTGCAGATAATATAGCTACATCATTGATTATCCATGTAAAAGCTATTTCCCCAAATATAATCATCTCTTTTGCAAGTGCTTAGATGGTTGTATTATTATTATTAATTAGATATAGGTATATACATGAGCACATGTTAAGCATCGGTGCCTAATTAAGCATCGATGCTACAAAATAAGCATCTTATATATCCTACGTGGCAAGAAAATCAGTTTTTATTTGCTAAACATCTCTTTAAGCACCAGCATTGTATATGCTCTAAATAAACCTTTTTTAATCGTTTTACAAAAATAATCTATGTTTTATTTCTTTTTACATAAATAATCCTCAGTTGTTGGTCCACCAGGCAATTAGGTCCAATTGCACGGTGGACCAGCGATTTGAGCCCAGCAGGTCCACACTTGTTAGCTCGTCACGCGACTAATGCCTGTTGACAGGTGGATATTGCTTTACGACATCAACGACGTAAGGTACGGCGTAATGACGACCAATCTGGCCAAAGTGTACAATTAGGTGATCAGGGGCCTGCACAGCATGCTCCTCGTTGCAATCATCAAGAATATGTTACATGGTATAATCAAGTACTTCAAGGAAAAACAAAGTGTTATTGCATTACATATGCTGGATGTACAGATACCCTATTGTACTAAGATGGTAGAGTGCATGGTTGAGAAGAGCGAGAAGGTCCGAATGCACTCAGTTTTTCTTATGGGCACCATAGAGGCATAGAGGCTCGATGTATTGCTAAGGAACTGTCGTGGGCTTGGAACGACATGTGACGTCGTCACGTACAAGGTGAACCTTGTATAGAAGGGAAGCAACACTTGTAAATGCACGTGTAACAAATCAATGCTACTTCATAAACCGTGCTCTCATAAGTTATTTTTGTAAAACGATTAAAAAATAGTTTATTCTGAAAAACAATTCTGATGGTTAACAGGATCACCTAACCTACCACGCGGCACAATCGAACGTTAAACGGAAACAAAATTAAGAGAGAGAAAGCATGCATACAAGAGAAAAGAAAAGGTACCACTTTGCTAGTAGTACTTGAGAAAAACGATCCCGTACGAACGCGTTTCTTTCCGGTCGATGAGGAGTTGCTGTCAGGTGAGTCAAGCTGAAAGCTTCAACGCTTGATCGTTTAGTTCCACCTGCTCGCTCCGTTGGTTCCTTCTTCCTCCTCCTCTTCTTCCCTGGCCGTGGAAGAATTTAATTCCTCGCTGCAACGTGCGATGGAATGGAATCGTTCAAAGCTGGGTTGGTAGATCATAGATGCGAAGCCAGTGGTGTGGGAAGCAGAGCGTTAATATGAACAGATGATAATGCAGAGATGGCTTCCTAGATGGATTGATGGATTGTTGAGCGGCACATGAAGATGGAGTTGGTGTGGTGTCGCATTAGATATCTAATGTGCTCAAAATATGACCGAATTCGGCTAGTAAATGCTGGTGATTTTACTTGACCAGTTTACAACCACGAGTGCTCTAAGGTATATGGATTTTTAATACTTCTTGTCATAATAATTAGACACGATTTTTCTTCCAATTTCAACTCAGGAGTGCTCTAAGGTATATGGATTTTTAATACTTCTTGTCATAATAATTAGACACGATTTTTCTTCCGATTTCAACGTAAGTTTTTCCAAGATTTTTTTTATATACCCACACACATTTATCAATGGTGATCCGATGGTTATAAGAAGGCGTCGTCGTTTCATTTTCTCGAGGGACATAGCCAATCTCTCAAACAGTTGAAGACATTTATTTTTACAAAATGGCTATACATGAATAACAATTAAGCTATATTCTAACACAAATATATAAGCAGTAGACACTCTCATGCTCTCATAAGTCTACTGAACATTGAGTCACTCGCTGGTTTACATTCTTTGGAGGGATAAAACTTTTATAGAATTGCCCTCTTGTGGGGTATTGTCCTAATCACCATTTGATTGTGCCTCGAGATTAATATGACCACTATTGAATAGTTATGCAAACCATTATATGAAGAAAAACCTATTACGTTAGCTTTACACGGAGGCAACCTATAAAAGAATTTTTCTCGGAGTACGCAAACTATTGTGATAAGAAAAAACTCATCTAAACCCAAAACAACAAAATCACCCAATAGAAAAGGAAAGAAACCAAACCAAATCAAAAGTAATATCACAATTTACAAAAACCGAAAACAGAAAATAGAAAGAGAGAGAGAAAAAAAAGCCGAGGAACCAAACAAAATTATCCTCTCTTCTTTCTCCTCCCGGCCGGAAGAGAAAGTGGGGAAGCGGGAAGGACATAGCCTAGCCAAGCCTATAGCCGCCCACCATATTTCCATTGGCCTCCCCGAAACGAAATCCCCGAATCCCTCGAGAGCCCCCAAAATCCCCCGCCAATTTAGCTGATAGGCCCTCGCGTTAGCCCGTATTTGCACGCCGCGACCTGCATTATTCCCCTTTTCCCCCTATTAGTACCACCCGTGCGATTAGCATGTCTCTGCCCAATGCCACCGCCTCGCCGCCGTCGCCGGAACCCTAGGCCGCCGGAGTCGGAGCTCCCATCGTCGGCGCCGTCGGCGGGGGAGGAGGAGGATGCAGCTGCGGATCTCGCCGAGCATGCGCAGCATCACCATCTCGAGCAGCAATGGCGTCGTCGACTCCATGAAGGTGCGCGTCGCGCCGCAGCCGCCCCGCCCCGCCGCCGCTCGCGCTGCAAGGGGCGGGCGCGGACGGCGCGGCGGCGGGGAGGAGGAGGGGCGCGGGCTGGTACTGGCGCGCGGTGGCCTTCCCGGTCGTGGTGGCGCTCGGCTTGCTCCTGCCCTTCGCCTTCATCCTCACTGCCGTGCCGGCGCTCGAGGCCGGCGGCAGCAAGTGCTCCTCCATCGGTAAGATCGGTGGCCGCGATCTCGCGGCGTCTTTGGGTTTCGTTACGGTGGGTTGAGTTGTTGATTTGTTGCGTTTGGGGCGGCAAAGCTCGGATCTTAGTGCTCTTGGGCGTACGATTTTGCGGTGTCGGTGGGAATGTGGGAATATGGTGATGGTTCCTGCCTAGATTTCGTGCTGAAAACGTGTGCTTTGTTCTCTGATAGCTCACTCATTGAGCTGGAGATTCAGGTATCAGGTATGGCGATCTCGTCCATTTGCCATTGTGATTTGAACTGAAACCAAGAGATTTGGCGATTTGGGTTTATGATTTGGCTTTCGGGTTAGTTAATTTTCGGATCTCGGGCACATGATTTTCTGGTATTGACGAAAATGTAGGATCGAGACTCTAGTTTTGAACCATCACTTTAGTTAGATTGGGGCGCTGGACTTAGTGATATCAGCTACAATGTTGGACTTGGAAGGATTTTTTATCCTAGTTTTGAGCTGAATCTTGAAAGACTGGAGTAGAAACAACATCCTGAAAGATGCTATCAGATTTCCCTACATATCAATGGTAAGCTGCAACAGGCTACCGATCAGCTGGACTCCAAATTCTTTGCTTGGCGTTGATAATTGGGACGTCAAGGACAAATGTGTAAGCGAGAGAGGTATCACAATGCCCTTGACGCACCTGGCTGATTCATTCATTGAAGTTCAAAAGTACTTTGCTTCACTGTCATTGGCAGCAAGCTTCTTGGCCACCCAGCTGTGACTTGATTAGATTTGTAACTAGGGTCACTCAATGGTACTTCTATCCCATGCTTTCAGCAAACCCTGAACATGTTCCCACCAAGCAATCGTTTCTATTCGATGTTGCAGTTGGAATTTGAAACCTGCTTTCTTTTTGCTGGCCTTAATCAGTTCTGTGTCCTTGATGGTTCCCTATCATGTACCAATACGGTGATACCCCATCCCCCCAAAAAAAAAAAAACCCCAATACGGCGATGCGGATGTATACATATATTAAAAATATAAAATACGATACTTGATAAGTTTCAGTCAAGGTCAGTTGATGATACAATAGAATAGAACCATGAGCAAAAAGCCATCTCAAATCATGCTGCAAGATCAATTACAATTTAGTTTCTTAAAATGGAGAATAATTTAGTGGCTGCTCACATAATATACTATGGAATATGGATCATGGAACATTCAAAACAACAGGAATGTTTTTTTTACCCATGTGCCATGGTTGTCACGGCGTCGCCTTGGCGTCCCGGCGGTGCGGAGCAGACGCCGCGGTCGCTCGCCTCGCCTTGGCCATCTCGACCAGCGTCGCCCAGACCGGCCGGCAGCCCAGTACTCATCTCATCCTCCTCTCCTCCTCCTCTCCTCTCCTCCGCCGCGCCGCCACACTCCGTCTCCGTCTCCGCCGGGATCCGGCTCTCTTGCTCCAGATCCGGCTGGACAAGTCGCCGCCGCCTTGAGCCGCAGAGAGAGAGGAGGAAGCGAGGAGGCAGGAGGAGGGGCAATCGGGTCACTGGGAGGAGGAGCATCGCCACGGGAAGGAGAGGGGGGGAGGGACGAATCTGCGAGCCGAGAGAGAGGAGTATCAATCGGCTTTTATGCAGCAGCAGCAGCCCAGGATCTTCTGCTCCCAATATGAAAATGACTGTTTATATTCTATATAAAATGTGAAAACAGTAGCTCGCCTTGCCTCGCCTAGAGGACGACTAGGCGCCCGCCTGGACGACTAGGCGTCCTGGCGCCCCTTAGGCGCCGTGGTCACCAAGGTCGCCGTGACAATCTTGCCATGTGCATTACCAAACTGTTTTCTCCAATTGAAGTGTAAGATATGCATTACGAAAGCTTAACAAGGGGGAATAGCAAACATATGTATAAGCCTAAATAACATTTACAACATTAGTTCTCTTAACATTGAATATATATTCAGGCAATAAAATTATGTACCTCAAAGCATTGAATGTGGTTCAAAACTAGGCAACCAAACATATCAAGTGGGTTGGGCTTGAATTATGGGCCGTATCGAGGTATCGGGAAGTATTAGGTTTTTGTTTTCTTTTTTTTTTACATAAATGTTTCCGATACTTCCCGATACGTATCGGCGGGATATTGGAGCTGTACCCGTATCCGATACGTATCAGGATACTGGTACGCTGTTGGTCGGAGTATCGGTGCATCAGAGATGGTTCCAGCTTCATGGTTAAGATGTGAAAAATATTTTGATAAGACTATAAGAGAATCTAGAGTTACCACTTACCACCCAGATACCTTCAATGATGCACGTTCTCCCTGGGAGCTAAACCACATTTTGACTCTTTTCCAAAGTAGTAGCTGGAACCTGATCATGGCCAAATAGGTTAAAATAATATGTCCGATTTTGCCTATGGATGGGATCTCAAATGCTTGTTTGGGATTTGGTGTTGTTGTAAGTCATCTAGTAGGGATGTAGGCATATGATTTTCTGCAAGCTGCCAATATGACATTAGGAAGATTTTTTTGTCCATGTGTCATGTGTCTTCTGGTATGGTGGATGGTGTTATTAAGTTTTTTCACTGCTTACTGTAGATGTGTTTTGTGTTTCAAAAAAATTGTAGATGTGTTTTCTGTTGCATTGCGTGCTTTTCTTATGGTTAGCTATCTTGTTCTATGGAGTTTACTCTAAATTTCCAAGCTTGGTGCATGTATTTGTTGTAATTGTTGCCATCTTGTTTTGCAGATTGCTTGGGGAGACGAATAGGACCTAGTTTCCTTGGTAGGCAAGGGGGTGATTCTACGGTAAGTTAATCGATTCCTTGTACATTTCTTTATTGGTAAAATAGGACTCTATGTTTTACTATTTGTCTTAAAGAGAAAGCTAATTATGTTTACTTTTCTTACTCAATGTGAACAGAGGCTGGTGCAAGATCTGTATAGAATTTTTTATCAAGTTAACAATGAGGAATTCCCTTCGGAAAAAAAATTACCAGAATCATTCAGGGAGTTTCTTATGGAGGTGAAGGATAACCATTACGATGCTAGGACATTTGCTGTTAGGTTGAAGGCTACGGTATGGAACTAACTATCCTTGTTTAATCTTGCGCTGTTGCACTAATTAAAGTTCGAACAAAAAAATTGTACGGACCGTTTGGATTATAAAGTATCTGAAAACCGCAGTTTTCGATGTACCTACCACACATGAAATACCACAGTTTGTGGATACAACAGTTTTTCTACAGTTGTGAGAAAAACCAGAACACATTTGGTATTTGCAGTATTAATACAGTATTTCATTTGAAAAAGTATATCTCTTAGGCTAACTAGCTCTTATTACAGAAATTTATCAAAGCTATATACATACCTAACCTGGTAGCTATTATTGTTGGTAGATTTATATGGGCCAATACATGGTATATGATAGCTGTATATAATTGGAAGTTTGGGTTTATATATTGCAACAATCAGATCTCTTGAAAGCCTAGAGATCCATGTTCCGCAGCAACGAAATACCAACGTTGAATACAGTGTTGGAACACTAGGAAAGAAAAGTATTAATTAGATGCATAGAGACTTGGAGATTGACATGGCCGAGAAGAAATTACATAGCTGAATATGTATATGAAACTGGATCTAGATGTGGCTACGAGCCTACAACCTAGGAGGCGAGTTGTCACTTCGTTTTTTCTAAAGAGGTTGTGATTTTTTAAAACCTCCAAAAAAACCATGGTATTTGGTATACTACGGTTTTTAAAACAGCAGTATTTGTTGTACCCGAACTCCTTAAAAAAATATACTATAGTATTTTCGAGAAAACACAGTATTCTCTAAAAACTCCCAGAAGACTACGGATCCAAACCGGCCTGTAATGTTGCATAAGTACTTGGTACTTGCCTCTAAGGCAGGTAACTTCTAAAACTAAAATTGGTTGTGTGAAATGTATTTGGTTGTCTCAAATATGATATCAACTATTTGTGTTTCTGGACTAATTCTAAGAAATTCAATGTTTTGTTAAGTTTTCACAAGGAAAAAATGTACACGAGAACTTCACCCTTGTTTTTGACAATACATAATCTCTATCACCATATGCTGTGCTTTGTACAACTTTTAACAAGCACACCTTTTCTTTTCAAATGTTTTCTGTAGGAATGATATGCTCTTTGTTTTTGTAAAAATAAAAACTCTTCTGTAACTTCTACTTTTTAGTCAGGGTGCCTTGCAGCTATTTCTTACTCCCTCCAGTTTTATTTACTTGACGTTGGTGCTGTTTTACGTAGAGAAGGAAACGTCAACTAAAACCAACCGGAGGGAGTATAATTTTACCATTACTGGTAGCTAAAGTGCTTTTTATATTGGCCATTTCTAGAGCATGTGATTCTGATCTTTGTGTAATTGTATGTTGCTGGTTTGTTATATACCTGTCGATAAAATTTTGAGTTTGGCCCCTGCTTGCACCATATCTCTTATTTAATGGCTCTTAATCCTGATGAGGCACTCTAATGAACTGCATTGTGTTTGTAAACTATATTTTAATTACTCATATGCTTCTTTGCAGATGGAAAGCATGGATAAGGAGGTAAAGAGGTCAAGGTTGGCAGAACAGCTGTATAAACATTATGCTGCAACTGCTATTCCCAAAGGCATTCATTGCCTGTCTCTGCGCCTTACTGATGAATACTCCTCAAATGCTCATGCACGGAAACAATTGCCACCACCTGAACTGTTACCTTTGCTTTCTGATAATTCCTTCCAACATTATATTCTGGCTAGCGATAACATCCTTGCTGCTTCAGTTGTTGTCAGCTCGACTGTACGATCTTCCTCAGTACCTGAGAAATTAGTCTTTCATGTTATTTCTGATAAGAAAACATATCCAGGGATGCACTCATGGTTTGCTCTTAATTCTATATCACCTGCAATAGTTGAAGTGAAAGGTGTTCACCAGTTTGACTGGTTGACAAGAGAAAATGTACCAGTACTAGAGGCTATAGAAAACCACCGTGTAGTCAGAAATCATTATCATGGAGATCATGGAACCGTTTCCAGTACAAGTGACAATCCAAGGGTGCTTGCTTCAAAGTTGCAGGCTCGAAGCCCCAAATACATATCCCTGCTTAACCATCTCCGCATTTATTTGCCTGAGGTACCTTTTCATCAGAAACATTCTCAGTTTTGGCTTTCTATTTGTTACTATACAATAGCTCAAATTTATGGTCTAATGGAACATGCTCCCTTTATTCACAAGTGGCTGTACTTTATGTAGTATTATTTCTTAAGGTTTTGGATGGTTTTTATCAGTGTTAGCATTTCAGTATTGATGTATCAACTAAATTCCCTGGTCATGACAATATTAAGGTCATGCTTCAACATATTTGCACATAATAGTATTAGGTTACGTAGGTGGTTGCCTTGGAGGCACGGCACCTGCTGATTAATTGAGCTCACAATGTTGCACTGAAAGCATTCTTGCACAGAACAAATGAATATGGTGGGGAAAATCTAGCATCAAATGGAACAGTGGGGCATACTCAAGTCAACTCAAATGTGTTGAATATGCTTTGATGTGACAATTAGGTTATGTAGTTAATTTGAATTAAATAGCCTTCTAATCAGGTTGAGCCTTTCTTTAGCACCAGGGGGTTACGAAAATAGCATTAGAATGGGCTGAAGCATGCAAAACTGCTCAGTATGATCTTTACAGCTACTGATCAACTGAAGATATGGTCCATCGATCTATCTCCAGTGATGGATGCTGAAAACTGCCAGGATATATATATCCCCCCAACCATCTCACTATTAAGATGCATGTTTGATTCTCTTTCTATGTGAGATTAAAATATAGACAAGAAAAAGTTCATTTCTATTCTAAAATGTAGACAAAAAAAGTTCATTTCTATTCTTTTCTGGATGATTGCCACATGTTGGTTATGCACTTCTGCTTGCTGCTAAAATGTGCCACCCTGTCATATTTTTTGCCCTTCGTTAAGATGACATTATCTTTTTGTCCAATTCTGGTAAATCAATAAGTAGCATAAACACTGTCTTTGCCTTCAAGTTAGGCCATACATAACCTATAACAAGATTGTAACAATGTTCTCTAAATAAAAAAGAAGTGTCATGTTGTTATGTTCACAATTCTTTATCTGATCTGTTCTCATTTATTTAACCAGCTCTTTCCGAACCTCAACAAGGTGGTCTTCCTTGATGATGACATTGTTGTTCAGCGTGATTTGTCTCCCCTCTGGGAGATTGATCTCGAAGGGAAGGTGAATGGGGCTGTCGAGACGTGCAGAGGTGAAGACAGCTGGGTGATGTCTAAGCGCTTCAGGACATATTTCAACTTCTCTCACCCTGTGATAGCTCAAAGTCTTGACCCAGATGAATGTGCATGGGCATATGGGATGAATATCTTTGATCTCACGGCTTGGAGGAAGACAAACATTAGGGATACATATCATTTCTGGTTGAAGGAGGTAACATAATTTAACCTCACAAGAACCTCTCTTAAATCAGTCAACTCAAGCTACATCTTATATATGAATTAAATGGATGCTTTGATCAGCCCCCATGCCGTATTTTGTGCTGCGTAGTTTAGTGACTTTGTTTCTGAAGTGAAAATGTCCAGGTATTTTGCATGTCAATTTTGTGCTGTGCACAGTGTTCCAAAATCTGGAAAAACCTTTATTTCAACATATCTGCTGGATAAGTATAGCTGGAAGTATAAATGTAGAAAAGAGAATTCCCTTCTGTGTCTGCAATTCTGCTTTGTTCACATTTGCTTCTATGTTCTTCCCAACGTAGAAAAGTAAGAAAAAAACTTAACTAAAGCATCGTTAGCCGCTTAGGCATGAATATTTTTACTTGCAACTTTGTGTGTATTTGTGCAAGCTTAAAATTTTATGGTATTAACACATGATATAATTGTTGGCACAGTTGTTCACCTTCATAATCATTTTCTTTTGCAGAACCTAAAATCGGGTCTTACTCTCTGGAAATTTGGTACTTTACCACCTGCACTTATAGCATTCAGGGGCCATGTGCATGGTATGGACCCATCCTGGCACATGCTTGGCTTAGGATACCAAGAAAAGACGGACATTGAAAGTCTTAGGAGGTCTGCGGTGATCCACTACAATGGCCAGTGCAAGCCATGGCTAGACATTGCTTTTAAAAACCTACAACCATTTTGGACGAAGCACGTAAACTACTCCAATGACTTCATTAGAAACTGCCATATTTTGGAGCCCCAGTATGATAGAGGGTGACTTTTGGACACTGATGGAGCATAACTTGTCATTCATTTGTTCGCTGGAGAGGCTGATTGCTGTTGGATCGGAATATTGGTTAATTGAGGAAAGCAATCATCACTGAACATATATCTCTGACCTCCCCCTGCATCGACCGGTTTGCAAATACCTCGAAGACTTTACATCTGTATCATATTGGTCCACGATTCTTTTCATCTGTATCATATTGGTCCGTCATTCTTTTCGGTACTATAACTGCGAAGGATAGCTTGGTGAAGTCTCGTCCTCTGGGATTCGGCCAATCCTTAATCGCAGAATAATGCAGCGGAGGGGCTAGCAGATTGATGATCGATTGATCATGGTGAAGAAAGGAGGCAGCTGTTATGAGGTCGCGAGAGTTTACATGTTTTCCCTCCATTTATTCTTTTTTTCCTTCTTGATATACTCGAATATTTGAAATTTTGTTCTGGTAGTTTTGTGATTACTTTGGTAGGTTCGAGATGATTGTAGTAGAGATGCCATTGTTTGTGAGTAACCTACAGGATATTGTTACAATTGTTGACATATTGAAAATGTGCAGATAATTCTTTCAAAGTGTTTGTGCTAAGCAGCGTCGCATAATCTATTTAAATAGAGAGGATTTGGCTAGCTCACAACGGGGCGCTAACAATTAACTCCGAAAGACTCCTCGATAAGCAGTGTTACCGAAGCGGAGAACTGGATGCACTGACCCGGTGATTGTGCCGATTTATCTGATTAAAGAACTGACAAATATCGACAAAACCACGTTATTGCGCAGTTCTACGATCCTGTCAAGATTAAGCCGCTCGACCTCGACTAGAAGTCAGGCTTCCACGCTTCTATCGACACGAAATGAGTAAATGACTGAATTAGAGGGTGCTGTCCTTGGCAATTTTGGGTAAATTTGTTCGTACGTATAACGGGCCTCGTTTACCAAATTCAACCGGTCCTAATTTAGTGTGCAGTTGCTTAATATTCTAGATGCCGTTTGAACTCGAATCAAATCGTGCCGAAATTGAAGCTCTGCTCCTCGCAAAAAAAAAAATGAAAAATGAAACCAAAGCTCTGCAGTGATATCACTGTATCAGAAAAAAAATCTTACGGAGTAGGTTAGGATATGGAATATATTTATCTGATCCCTGCAGCAATATGGAATATATTATCGGTACTTGGAAAATCTAACCAATATATAGAAAGAGCAAATATTCGATAAATCTGTACTTTTATCCGACTACGAATCCGAAGTAAAAAAACATATGCTAGGATGCAAAAAGAGCATCTGCATGTGTCTAACCCGTTTTCACCTCTACGTGTCTTGCTGTTACAATAAATGTAAGATACGAAAGCTATGTAACGTGTAGATATAGTAAAAGCAGCGTTACAAGATAAGATTCAGAAATTAAAAAAAAACTTGCTTACACTTTTTTAAGTTGCTGTGCTTGCTCCTTACATAATGCTATTTCTATCACAAAATGAACAAATAGAATGCTCCAAGGCACACCAGAGTAAAGGGATGTTTCATGTTACTCTCAAGAACAGGCCTTAGCCTCGAATTTTGGTAGAACTACGAATGTGATTGATGTCGGAGCTAGGTATACATGCGAATTAACAGCAACAAGCACCGGGTTCAGAGCTGGAACGCTGCCATCGTCTGCCAGCTCCAAAGGGACGCCGTTGAGCAGCATTGTCTTGCTCTGATGGTCGCCATCCTTCGCGGTTAGATGATACTCCTCCCTCTTTGCAATGTTGCTTGATGGCTTCCTACCCAACCATGAAATTGCTCTTTTGAGGCCGCGGGCGAAAGAACTGTGCTTCTGGAGGGCAGTTCTTTTGTCAGGGCTGACGTTGATGTCATTCTGGAGGGTGACGTTGTATCCGGTAGTATTGCTTAGATTGATCAAGAGGACAGTGATCCCTTGCTGCATTTTGAAATAAGCTTGTTCAGATAGACTTAAACATAAGCTGATATTTCCGTGGAAATATAACAAATTTTCAGACATAACAAAAGTCAGTTGTAAACTCGCAAATTTGCAAGTCAAGGAAAACGGCAATATCACTTCAACTTTAGTAACATGATCTAAGAATCTTAAAAACTATCACAAGCAGTTCGCTCGACAAGGTAAATGGTCACTCCATTGCAACTCGTACCTGTTGTTTCCTGCAGTGCGCATAAGCACGCAACCTACGTGTTGCATTGATATCAACTGAAAGGACACCATTGCCCATAAGCCGATGCCATAGTAGAGCACTGAGAAGAAAAGAAGTGGTCAAAATATAAGAACTGTATTCTGTAGAACAATGCACTAAATCATCTACCAAAACTCTACAAATGTAGCCTTGCCTGTAGTAATCAGGATTTGGTAAAAAAGTTTGTGTGTCAAGTAGACCATAGTGGCCACCTATGAGAGTCTGCCTGCAGAATACTTTTGTATTGTACTTAGATGCCATTCCAAGTTGATCGAGATACCTGCTTGCATCGGAAAATCCATCACAACCTCTTGTTGGCATAAGATACTACGTCAGAGTGTAGTGTAAATTCATGAAAAAGATTGAGAGCTGACCAGATGCTACTGATGAAGGTATTTGACACCAGTAGACCACCATTGTTGAATACACCCCCACTTTCACTGACCCAAGCAGAAGCCCATGTTCCGTGCCTTTGGAGGGTAAGTTGCATGTCTCTATAAGTATCTTCAGCACGATCTAAGTACTTGGGATCTAAGATTTTCCTTATAAGATGGACATCGTCCCCTGAAAACAAAGTGTCACTGCCGATGCATTTTGTGTATTAATTACATAAATTTGGCATGACTAATGATAAAATGATAAGGATTCCTGGCAAAAAGTGCAACTATATTTCTGACTGAATAAAAGTGAGTTGGACTCAACAGTAAAATGTTCTTCACTAATATTTTGTCTTCTAAGAAAGGCCTTGCTATTCCTTGAGAGAATAGTATATGCACGCTTTTTCTTTAGGGATGTCATGCAGCCTTTCCTTCACAATATTAGACGTCACAAAAAGAAGCAACCAAATTAAAAGTAACGTGCATTTGAAAGAATAGGGACCCCCAAGTAACTTATCTTTCAGCATCTCATCAAACCATAACGCAATTCCTTGTTAAACAGGACAATAAGCTTTTTTTAATGAAAGTTGGACAGCTACTAGTATGAATGTACGATACATGGATGTGAGGTGAGAAAAGTCCTGCCTACAAAATGCCCAGCCATTTTTTTCTGATGTCTTCAGGTCAGGCAAAGCATCAAGCTATGGTTTTGGACATCCAAACAAGCCTTTTTGAATGCCATTCGAGCAAAAGCAACATATCACGTACCTCCACCAAGATTATAAATATGATGCGTCAAGGCACTAACAACACCATGACCTGAAGTCTGAAGTAGCTGAGAGTACCACTGTTGATCAAAGAATCCTCCAGGGGCCAACAGGAGTGGCTGGGAGAGTGGTGCCTTATACAACTGTCGGAGGATGGTTCTAAGTTCAATGGCATCCTTTCCATAAAGTTTAGCATCGACTCTTGCCCCGATTCCATGCCCGCTCAGCTCATTACCTGAAAAAACAACAAAATGGCAAAAATGTAGCTCACATTCGCACTCCCTTATTTCATGTGTCAGAACTCGGAATAATTTCTGTTTTGGAACAAAAGGGGTAATATAAAAGAACTGAGTACACAGCAAAAGTTACAGTAGATTACCGAATTCCCATGAGTCAACTGGGTATCCCTTTGAGATTGTGTATTTTACAAAATCATAAGCATTTGTAGAGTTCCATTTGCCTGCCCAGAAAGAACGTCGGACATTATACCTTCCGTAGAGCGCATTCAGACCAAATGTGACAATTGCTCTGCAGATAGATGTTTGCTCACCATTAGCCAGTTCTGCTAAGCATGTATAAGTTGCATAAATGCGTAATGCGCAGAAAGCAACGCACATGAATAGGTACTGTAGCAGCAGGCCTGCGTAGAGGATTAAGATGGCTGCTTATTATCTATTTCCTTAAATAGTGTGATTAGTTTCCTAGGATAAGTATTAGTTGTTTGGTAGCCTATCTATTAGCTAGGAAGGTTATTATCAGATTGATCATTATCCATATTGGTTAGAAGAGCCTTTATATAAGGAGGACTATTGTTATCTTTCAGAGGAAAAAAAAAGCAAAGAATGAATCAAAGAAATCTCTCCCTGCTGAGTGAATCTAATTCTTCCTAGCCGAGTCCCTCCTCCCTTGAGCGCCCTTGTTCTCTTAGCACTTTCTCCTTCAAGCCATGCCATTTGGTCTCATCTAACGGTAGTTATCCATCATCGTGTACCATCATACATGACAAAATGATGCTAAACAAGCAGATGGGGATTCATATGGAAAATGAAAAATCCCTCTTTATGCACATCAGTTCCCTGTACCAATATGTCAGTTTGTTATGCTGATATGGGCCATATGACTTGGTATTATCATATCCAGGGATCAAAATCCCGGCGGTTACCGGCCAGTAACTGCCGGTTACCAGAAATCTAACCAACCGAAATTTTTCAAATTCAAATTTACATTTAAGACTGCATAATGCACTTTCTAGGTTGGTTTAGACTTTTTTTTTTATGCTAGATTACCTATTGTATGAGCTAAATATGCTTGAATTATTGTTTCAGACGGTTTGCACTTCATATGAGCTAAATATGTTAGATTACGTATTGTATGAGCTAAACATGCTAGATTACATATTGTATCAGCTAAATATGCTAGATTATGTATTGTATGAGCTAAATATGCACTTCATTAAACATTTTCTAATTAATATTTGCATTATTCCAATTACTATTTACCCATAACCGGTTTTCTCTGTTTTTTCCGGTTTTGGTTCTGGTTTCTCCAATTTTTCCAAGCGGTTTTCCAGTTTTTGGGTGGTAACTGGTTTTCAAAATCCACAATTCAAAATTCAGTTTTCAAACTTCGTCCGGTTTTTCCTTGGTTTTCCGGTAACCGGCCTCAACCAAGATTTTGATCCTTGAAATTCATATCTCCTCCCTAAACAAATTATTGATGCCGAAGACGTGCAGAAAAAAATAACTGTTAATTATTATTATTTCCACCACCAGTAGGTCAAACAAAATTCACACCGCCAAAACTCTGAAGCAGGGATTAAATTCCTGGCCGGTAATCCCGGGTTTTACAAATTCAAATTTCAAATTTCGAATAGTTTTTACTCAAATTCAAGCGAATTTCATCCGGGGAAAAACTGATTTGACCAGTAACCGGCCGGTTACCGGTACCGGCCAGCCAGTGGGAAATGTGCCTGATTTGGTTATGTGATCCTTGCTTTGAAGACATCAAGGGAAATGTCATTTAACATGGTTTCAATACTATATGACTAATATGAGCACAAACATGTGACACAAGTTATGCCTGGTACATTTAAATACTTAACTTAAAGCAACGGTATGAAAACAAACTTAAAATTAGAAGCCTCACCCTGTCTTTTGGAATAGATCATTCAGCTTGTCCCACCTATCCATACTTAGACAACCAACTGAGAAACCAAACAGACCATTTGACATATTTCTGAATGGGGAGCATGGACTATTTGTCCCCACATCATAAACAACTCGGTCTTGCAAAGAGCCTCCCAGCCTAATCCTCAAATTATCAAATGCTGCAGACAAAATTAAAGAAGAATTTTTTAGATATTTAGCAAACTAACCAACCATTGATTACAGTTGAAAAAGAGTTATGCAAATAAAGAGAATTCTATTCCACCGAAATAACTTCAACTATATATGGTACAGATTGTATTATGTCAGAACTTGGAGGACTTGCCTTAATTATCTGTTGATACTCGATACAACAGAGATAGCAACAAATGAGAATATCATCTCAAAAGAGGAAGAAAAATCTTTCATTGGAATACACAATTCGTAGTAGGTGGGCCTATTATGGACATAGAAATAGCATTCTTTCTGCCTACAAAGCCAAGGTTTAATAATTAGGAGTTATGTTTCTTTTCCATTTTTAACAATGTTTGGATAAAGTTTATTGCACCAGAGCATGTATGTTTTTAGATTTCTTATCTTTCAAGCATCAGTCACTTATCTACGCTAAGTTCTCCTTCGAGAACGAAGACCAACTTGGCAAAATATAATACACCAATGCTAATCAAAATGTAGTGCACCAGAAACAAGAGAGAGAAAATCTCAGTAAGGCATTAACATAGGTAATAATGTAATATCTGTTGTCCTTCTAGTGCCTATTGAGCTCCATAATTACAAGGACAAAGCATATTCTTCGAGTGACACAAGCCACAATTACCATTACAGTGAATTGTTATGCTTAGAAGTTAGAACAGATCATGCTGTTCAGTCCGTGGTAAAGTGTATGTTAAACAGTCAATGAGGCTCAAAACAACTAAGCCATCTTCTATGAGTTATATTTTTAAATCAGCTACATTTAGTACAACTCAAAAGTCATCAGAGCACTAATGTTCACCTTAGACTATGATCATTTATCAATGATTATTCATGATATTTACAATATCTAGAATGTGTCCACACACCTCACAACTATTCAATCTCCCCTGAAAAGACAAATCTGCCTGATAGAATTTTCAGAAAGTCAAAAGATCACAACTGTTTCCCTAATAAAGAGATCACAATTATATAGTGTAGATTTCCAGGAATAATTGTGTGTAGCCCCACAGGACCCCACACTCTTTATTTATAGTCAGGGATACAATCCAACTTTAATACAACTTCTTAATTAGACTCTAATACGAACTCACCAACACTCCTCCTCAAGATGGACCAAATATATCAATCACACCCATCTTGTTACATATTGTGGGACCCTCGTTAGAACCTAACCCTTTAATGAAACAGTCAACCAACTATTTACCATACTTAACATACTCCAACTTCAGCACCCTATCATCAAGCTTCTCATTGATAAAGAACTTATCAATCTCAACATACTTGGTATGATCATGTTTGTACTGGATTATTAGCAATGTTGATTGCAGATTTATTGTCACAATACAACACCAAGATATTATTCCTCCATACTCGAAGCTCAGACAATCAACCCTTCATCCATATACTTAATGCCATTGCTTTGTACTCTGCCTCCATAGTTGACCGATTCTTCACCTATTTCTCCACTATCCCAGTCTTCCCCTGGTCTGTCTCCAGTGGTTCCTTCTGTACCTCCGCCTCCGGTGTTGCCTCCTGCAGCACCGCCTCTTGTTCCTGCAAAACCACTGTCTCGTTTCTCTGGTATTCACTACTCTAGGCGTCCTCGTCCTTCACTAGTCTCCTCATCTGGTATCTTGCCGACACATACATCTAATCCTTCTGATGATACTCCTCGTTACGTCCTTCGTGACCGGACATCCCTCTAACCTCTTGATCGTTTTGGATTTGCTCCGATAGCTCATGCTCTCTCTGTCATTGAGCATAGTTCTTATCGTGAGGCTACTCCTCATTCTGAGTGGCAGCTCGAACAACCTTCGCTCAATTGGGTTCCAGCATCTATAGCTCTTCTGACTTGATGAATAACCTACAAATATATACTTCATTACCTATAGACCCGGCTTGCCAACCGCTGATCGGTGATCCCGCACAAAGCACACACAGCCAAATACCTTGGGAGGCACCTTGAACTCCCGCTGACCCAAAAGAAATTCAGCTGGAGATTTCATCCCAAATATTCGAGACAACATGCGATTGATGAGATACGCTGCCGTCATCACTTCCTTGTTCCACAATCCGTTTGGCACATTCATCTGAAACATGAGTGAACGTGCTACCTCCAACAAATGTCGATTCTTCCTTTCAGCCACTCCATTCTGAAGTGGGGTTCTTGGACAAGTAGTTTGATGAAGTATCCCTCCTCTGAGAGATACGTTGCAAACTCCTTGTTAACATACTCAGTTCCATTGCCTGCTCGAAGAATCCGAACCTTTGCATCAAACTGAGTAGTAACCAGCCTATAGAAGTCCTGAAAACACCGAAGTACCTCGCTCTTGTGCTTCGTCGTATAAATCCAAGTTATAAGAGTATAATAATCAATAAATGTGACAAACCACTTAAATCCACTCACAGAAGTAACTGAGCATGGACCACAAACGTCAGAATGTATTAATATAAAAGGTTCATGACTCTGAAGACCAATGCTACTATATGTAAACCGTGTATGTTTTCCAAAATCACAAACATCACACACAGGTTTGCTCGTCTACTTTATTGAGAAAATCCAGGTACAACCGACTTAAACTCTCAAACGATGGATGTCCCAAGCAACGGTGATTTAACAAAACCTCTTTCTCAATTCCTCCTGCAGCCACAACCAATGCTGCATTAACCTGATCAATGTACCACAGCCCATTACACCTTATTCCAGTCCCAATCCTCTTCCCAATTCCCTTTAATAAGCATTTGAATTTGTCAATGATAGAACTAACTGAAAGAAGGTTGGCCGGAAAGAAGGGAATATGCAAAACGGAGGATAAAGCAATGGATGGTGTGCACTCTACATATCCTACACCTTTAATAAGCTGGGAGGTTTCATCAGCTGTTTGGATAGTTTCAGAATGAATATATGGAGTGTAAGATGCAAATGCACCAAGTGAACCCGTAACATGCTTGGATGCCCTTGAATCTATGATCCAATCAATATGAGTGCTTATATGTGGATGCAAGTGCATGTGCCTGAGTACCTTTGCCCACGTGGTAGTTGTTGCAGTGGAATCATGAGGAGTCTCCAATGCCTTTCGCTGCTGCTATTTCTCCCATTGCGTAACTTACTCGCCTGTCAGAGTGACAGACATACTCTCCTCTATCAGGGCCATATTAGCCCTAGGGCCAACTCGACCCCTTTCTCGACCTCCATAATCTCCAATTTGGCCTCCACGACCTCCACCTCGGTCTCCATACCGTGAGGAAGGACAAGCACGGCTTAGATGTCCTCAACCCACAACTGTATTACTCCCTATCAAGTATGGTATATGCGGACCTAGTAGGGTTGTTGGCCCCCATTACTCGTAGTTGAATCTCCTCTTGTAAAATAGCCGAAATAGCCCTCTCTATGGTAGGCAAGTTTGCCAAGTGACACATGATAGCCCTCCTACTCTCAAACTTTGGGTTCAGTCCCTTCAGAAAATGTGTAACCCGTCTATGTTGCAGACACGCCCTGTCAGCCTCAATATCACTGGCACATATTAACTGCAGTGGATCATAGTGATCTAAGTCTGCCAATAGTTGCTGCAGCTCACTAGCATGCTCCTGGATGGTCTTCCCATCCTAGTGCAGGGCCTTCACCTTGCCCTAGACCTCCACCATCATCATCACATTTCCTGCCCTGGAGTACATGTTGTTCAGTGTCTTCCACATTGCCGGTGCACTCTGCATCATCTCCACCATCCGAGCAATGGCCAGAAACATCGAAGTTAGCAACCAAGCCACCGCCACAGAGTTGGTGGTGCTCCACATCCTCCAATCCATGCTCGTCTTGTCTGCAGGCTCAACACAAGTCTCCCGCAGGTAGTGCTCTACCCCCTTTATCCTCAGAATTAGCTAAGCCCTTTTAGACCAACTCAGATAATTCTTACTTCCTTCCAACTTTACATCATTCGGCATCAGCTCCAGCTTTAATTCAGATGACTCTGCACCAGTCGTCGAACCTGTCATACCCGTCACGAAGAGGTCCTGAAACATGCTTCTCATGTCACCTTGCGTGACCAGCGGGGAAGTAGTCCCAACAATTGCATTCCTCTTCTCTTCTACTGCCTCATTGCGGCTTCTTCCTCCTCCTTCCACGCAACATCAATCTCCTCAGGGGTTATCTTCTCAAACAACCAGAGCAATGTCAATCGCTGCCAAGATATGTCGCGCGTATCTCCCACGATCATGGCAATTTTTCACGCATCAACGTTCTGTCGAACCTCGATAACTGACTTCATGGTTACCCAAATCTTGCACAGCCGTATCATCAAAAAAAATTTCTGAACAGAGAACTTATTCTCCTTCTCTCTTTTTTCTGGCAGACAACTCTTTTCCTCTTTTCTTCCTTTCTTCCTCTCTCTTTTTTCCTTTGGCTGACAACCCTTTTCCTTTTTTTCTTCCTTTCTTCCTCTGCCGACTTTTTCTCTCTGCCGTCTTCTCTTCTTCCTCCGTCGATGAACAACTTCTTCCTCCTCGGTGGCAATAATTGACGCACACCCTAGCGGCGGCGACAGTGGGCCACACGCCCGCGAGGCCCAATCGCTGCGCGGCCCGTGCGGTGGATCTGGATGGCGTGACCCAAGCGGCGGCGGATCTGGATGGCCGCGGCGGTGGATTGAATCTGAGGTAAGTTTAAGGCTCAGATACCATGTAGATTTTTAGGAACAATTGTGTGTAATCCCACAGGACCTCCACACACTTTATTTATAGTCTTAGGGTACAATCCGACTCTAATACAACTTCTTAATTAGACTCTAATATGAACTCACCAACATATAGATCCTTATATAGTTAAGAAGGATGACTAATAGTCTAATATGGAACCAGCAGCTACTGAATGAAGTCCAAGTACATACCTTGAATGGCTTGAGCCAGAAAGGGGTGATCCAAGTCCTGAATGAACCAGTTGGTGGAAACACCACAAGAAAAGTAAGTCCACGAACCAATGTGCAATAACAACCTACTAATAACAAGAGAAGAACATAGCGCATACCAAATTTAGAATTGAAGATTGACCCCATGGACATTGATTGTAGTTACACTTCTCTGGCGGCCACCAGTCAATTGTAGCGCACACGTAATTCTCATCCGTTTCAGCAATTTTCGTTGATCCTTTAGTTATGACCGTCGCTTCCTCTGGTTGCTGAGCCGAAGCCCAGCTAGGAGCATGCAGACAGATGAACACAAGAAGCAGCAGCCTCACCCCCATGCTTCCTACCTAGAAAATAAAAGCAAAATCACGATCCAAATGTGTGTTCGCTCTGCAAGACTAGCGGCCACCATTTCCTTGTGACCATATTCTTGGAGGATTACGATTAGATGCCAAAAGCATGCATAATTAACCAGTCACATGATGCAACGACTCTAAATTTTGCGCAAACTCTTTGAATTTAACAACCGGACACCAGGCACTAGTCAATGCAAACCGAATTAACCCGCCGGAGAAGTAAAAGTGCGAGCAAAGGTTTGTAAATGCCAACGAAATACGCCGTTTTTAACTCGGAGAAAGAAGCAAAGCTCCCACCTTCCACGAGCAAAACTCCACATCTGCAAGAAAAGAAGCCATTTTTAAGCCGAAGAAGGAAGCAAAGATCCCACCTTTCCCCCCTCCTCCGCCAATCACTCCGCCGAGGCGCGCTTGGGAGACCGGGAGATCCGGCAGTTGGCCGCGCGGATTCAGTGGCGAATTTGGATTTCAGGCCATCGTTTCTGGGTTCCAGGACAGCCGAGAGCTGCGTTTTGGGGCGCTGCTCCTGCTACTACGGCAGCACAGCACAAGAAGCCGCTTCTGGCTTCTTGGAGCGACGTGGCAGCGCGAGGAACGAACAGTATATCTTGATATGTGTGCCCTTCTCTCTTCTCGGCAGCATAGTTGTCGAATTGTTTGATTCAGGTGATCTGCTGCAATTTCTGGACGAACGCTGGGTATGTAGTATGTACGCTACTAGGGTCTGTACAGAATAATTAATAATGCTTCGATCTTTTTGTACAACAAAAGCTAGTTAGTTAGTGCCGTACTTACTAGTGAATTGTTGGTTGCATGACTAAATGTCTTAGCCGATTTACGGTTTATTTTTGTTCCAAATGATCAGAGAAGTTTCAGGATTTTAGGTCATTGCAACTTTGCAAGTAATGCAAAATCAGCTCGTCGAAATAGATCTGACTGTACTTTTGGAGAGGAGGGTAGTTTGGTAGATATCAGGGCAGAGAGCAGACAGACAGGGACGCGGTGCCTACCAGTAGTGTCATACTATATGCACTGGCATTGCAGATATGCAATTAATTAACTGCAACAGAGAGAGAGAGAGTTGGTTGCTCGTGTCTGGGTCAAGGAATTGTTTATTTCGTTCCTTACAAGGTGGTTTATCTCCATTAGAACATATACAATGATATTGATAACGGATGTCTATATTAGCTATCTATGTCACCTATAGATAGTATTAAAGACGACTCATATAATGAGTTGTCTGTTAAGTTGTCTATATGAGATTCCACAATCTTTTAGTTTTTACTTGAAAAAATATGTATTATAGACAACAATTCATACAATGGTGTTTTGTGTTGTCTATAAGAGTTTTATAGACTGTCTGTTGCATACTAGACGACTTCATTCTCTCTCCTCGTTCTCTCTCATCTACGTCATTAAAAATCTTACGTGGCAAAGATTATAGACTGCTGATGTCACCCACTGTATATGCCTTTATATTTTTTTGTACTTTTTCACCACCTGTAGCAACCACAGCAGTTCACTGCTCCCTCTATTTTTTTATTTGGCATCCTAATTAGAAATTTAGTCATTAATATGCTTCAAACGGCTTAGATTGACCACACAGAAGCTATATCATCAGATTTATTATTAAAAATAGTTTCATAGTATTATTTTATTAATATATATTAATGTAAAGTTATAAAAAAATAATGATCAAAGTCGTACACCACGCTATTTGATGCTAAACAACAAATGGAGTGTCGCTTTTCTTGAGATCAACTACTTTCGGAGCTATTCGTTTGAGATCAATTAAGATTTCAAACGAAATCTAAGGGGCAAATATTGTAAAAGCAATGTTGCTTTGTGACCTTAAAGCTTTTTTAATCAGCTTGGCACGAATTTTCTCCTTTTTAACGTTGTGCATTCAGAATCCCCAGCACCAAATTTCACCCTTTAAAGGTTTGGTGTCCTAACCGGAGTACCAGACCATTTATATTACGCAGTTTGCAAATCCAAGGAGCCAAAAGCCAAACACTGACATTGCGCGAGAAGAGCTGCCACCATCATGAGTTGAAACTCGATTGCTGAATTTGCTTCCAAGCAAAGCACCGTTTCCGGTACACAAACGTTCAGATGATGGTGGAACAAGGGTCAAACCAATCAAGGGAGCACTTTGAGACTAGCCATAGTGGGTCACATGGCCGCAAAGGCTAAAATTAATCTATACTAGGCAATTGAAACTTACAGTAATTAATAGCATAGTTACAGAGAGTAAACAAAGATATTCCCCGTTTAGCCAAAGCAACAATAAAGAAAGGGCGAGAGGGGGCAAAGATTCCAACATATCTCCCTCTTTTCCTCCTCTCTCACACACAGACCGAGCTGCGATTTTCTTTCATAAATCTCGCATCCCGAGCTGGCTGCTGGCATGCAGTCTTTCGTTACTGTTGCTTCGGTTCAGATAGTGGATGGTGTCAGAGATATATGTATAGTGTGTTATTCCTCATTGTTATGATATGTTATTTATATATTCACCTTTTGTACTTGTGTATATATATTGGTTTATTGGCCTCATGATGAATACAAGTATTATTCATAACATGGCATCAGAGCAAAACTAGGGTTAGGGTTTTTCTCACGTGTCTCACGTGACAGGCGTTGGCCTCCTCAGCCGTCGGTTGCCGCTCGCCGCCCCGTTGCCTCTGCTCCTATGCTTCGTCTTCGTGGTCGTCTCGTTGGCCGCTCCGCCCGATCCGCCTGCTCCATCGCGCCGAACAGATCCGACGCCTCCTCTTCCGCGCGCGTCGCCGTGAGGACGCCTTCTCCCGGACGCCATCACCGTCGCTACTCGGTCGCTCTTCGACGGATCCGGCCGTCGCTCCATCGCCGGTTGCCGTGTGTCACCGGATCCACCGCGCCTCGTCGCGCGTCGCCGCTCTCACTCTTGCGCGCCCGCGCCTTCGAACCACCCGCGCCACCGTGATTCTTCTTCATCGGATCGGGCCGCCGCTTAGCCTCGCTCCGCCGCTCGAGCTCTGCCATACGGCTCGCCCTTTCGGCCGTCGCCGCCTCCAGATCCATCGCGGATCGTCTTCCTCTCTAGGTGGTAGGAGCTCGGTGGAGGTCGCTCCACCACCGTTGTCGGGATTGAACCCGTCACCTCGGTCGCTCCACCCCGCCGCCGCCGCTGCTCCACCCGCCACCGCCGCCTTCGCTCGGCCACTGCCATGGCGGCTATTGCCGCCAGGGCCCTCTCCCGGTGTGCGGCGTTACTTCTTATGCATTGGCTTAATGAGTTGGTAGAGTTTTAGCCGCCCGTGAAAAAAAGAAAAAAATCATTACGTCGTTCTAACCGGCGTCGTCGGTATACCGTTAGACTTCATTGTCTTAGTCACCATGTCGTCGGCCCGCCACCAAATGGGTACTATTTCCTCCTCGCTTTGAGTGGTCTTTGATGCGATGCCACTTCCTCCGTGCTTTCATTGCTCGTCCACTGCTACACCGACGCTCCACGCTTGACATCGCCTCCTCCAATGGCCACAGGTGGTGGTGGCCGTCCTCACTACTCCTACTGCGATAAGGTTGGCCACATTGAGTCCCAGTGCTATAAGAAGCAACAACATCTTTTACGCCGTTCTTCTACTAGCACTGGCACTGGTGCTTCTACATCGACACCTTCAGTATTTTCTCTCACTGAGCAGGAGATAGCCAGACTTCGATGCCTGCTTGCCGCTTTAGGTTCTCCCTCAACAGGTTCTGCCGGTTCTACTACTGACTCTTCAGGCACTGCGAAACCACCATCTCCACAGCCAGGCACCTCCCCGTGGATTCTTGATTCTGGAGCATCTTTTCACATGACTTCTGATTCTTCCACTCTGTCTTTCATTACACCTCTTGATTCTCCTGCCAGTGTTCTTACTGCTCATCTTTTCATCTTGATGGTACCTCTCTTTTTGTCTCTGGTCGAGGAACTCTTAGCAACTCATCTTTTCATGTTCCTTCTGTTGCTCATGTTTCTAGCCTTTTCATGCAGCTCTTTTCTGCTGGATAGATTACTGACCTTGGTTGTCGGGTCATTCTTGACTCTGACTCTTGTTGTGTTCAGAACCGCCACACAGGAGCTCTGGTTGGTTCTGGCCCTCGGCGCCATGACTCACAGCGTCTCTGGGAGCTTGACTGGTTTCACCTTCCTTCCGCTGCCACCGTCGCCGCCAGTCTCTTCGCTTCTGCCACTCAGTCTACCGGCTCTTTCCAACAGTGGCATCACCATCTTGATCATCTGTGTGAATCTCATCTGTCGTCTTTAGTTCGTCATGGCCTTCTAGGGTCTGTCTCAGGAGATGTGTCTTTAGATTGTCAGGGATGTAAGTTAGGTAAACAGATTCAGCTTCCTTATCCTCATAGTGAGTTAGTGTCTCAGCGTCCTTTTGATCTTGTTCATTCAGATGTTTGGGGTCCGACTCCCTTTGTTTCGAAAGGGGGTCATCGATATTATATCATATTTATAGATGATTTATCTCGCCACACTTGGATATATTTCATATCTTCTCATAGTGAGGCCTTGTCTATCTATAAACAATTTGTCACTATAGTTCCCACACAGTTCTCCACTCCTATTCGTGTTTTTTGTGCTGATTCTGCTGGCGAGTACCTCTCTCATTACCTACACAGTTTCCTTGCTGAGCATGGCACTCTCGCTCAATTCTCTTGTCCTGGTGCTCATGCTCAGAATGGTGTCGCTGAGCGCAAGCATCGTCACCTCCTTGAGATGGCTCGTGCACTGAAGATTTGCCGCCTCTACTCCACCTCACTTTTGGGCTGAGGCTGTTTCCACTGCCACCTATCTCATCAACATCCAGCCCTCTTCTGCTCTTCAGGGTGCGATCCCTGTTGAGCGTCTCTGTGGTCTTCTTCGACTATTCGCCTTTATGCATTTGGTTGCGTTTGCTATATTCTCCTCGCCCTCGAGAACACACCAAACCGACGCCACCTGTTGAGTGTGTCTTTACGGGATCTGATCACGAAACACAAGGGCTATCGGTGCTGGGATCCTATTGGTCAACGGATGCGGATTTCTCGGGATGTGACTTTCGATGAGTCTCGTCCCTTCTACCCACGTCCTGCCTCTCCTTCGACTTTCTTTGTCGAGTCTCTGTCTTTTTTTACCTTTCCAGACACACCTATATCTGTCTTGCCCTTGTCCACCTGTCCCACTAAGTTTCCACATATTCCTCCTGTGGCCTCTCCGTCGTTGTTGCCGCCTGTTTCGTCTCCTGCGGCTCCTCCCACTACAGTACCTTTTTCCCCTCTCTTCTACACTCATCGATCTCGTTTTGAGGATCTCTCAGATGAGCCATCTTCTCCTGATGTTCTATCTTCTCCTGATGCTCCATCTTCCCCTGATGTGTCATCTTCTCCTCGCTACGCTCTCCGCGATCGCCAGTCGATTCGGCTCCCTGCCCATTTTGCTTTTGCTGGTGCAGCTACTCATGAGTCTGTCTCCTACCGGGATGCTGTTACTCACCCTGAGTGGCAGCATGCCATGGCCGAGAAGATTGCTGCCCTCGAGCATACTGGTACTTGGGATCTTATTCTTTTTCCATCTCACTCTCGTCCCATCACGTGTAAGTGGGTCTATAAGATTAAGACTCACTCTGATAGCTCTCTTGAGCGCTATAAGGCGCGTCTTATTGCTCGTAGCTTCCAGCAAGAGCATGGTCGTGACTATGACGAGACTTTTGCTCCTGTGACCCACATGACCACTGTCCGCACTCTTCTTTCGGTGGCGTCTGTTCGCCACTAGTCTGTTTATCAGCTTGATGTCAAGAATGCCTTTCTTAACGGTGAGTTGCGTGAGGAGGTCTACATGCATCCGCCACCTGGGTATTCATTCTCGAGGGCATGGTGCATGCGCCTTCGCCGCTCTCTCTATGGCCTTAAGCAAGCCCCTCGTGTTTGGTTTGAGCGCTTCTCCTCTGTGGTCACTGCTGCTGGCTTTTCAGCTAGTGATTATGACCATGCGCTCTTTGTCCATACTTCGTCTCGTGGTCGGACTCTTCTTCTATAGTATGTTGATGATATGATCATTACCGGAGATAATTCTGAGTACATTGCCTTTGTCAAGGCTCGTCTCAGTGAGCAGTTCCTTATGTCGGATCTTGGTCCTCTTCATTACTTCCTTGGGATTAAGGTTACTTCCACTTCAGATGGTTTCTTTATATCCCAAGTGAAGTATATTCAGGATCTTCTTGATCGCGTCTCTCTCGATCAACGTCTTGTTGAGACTCCCATGGAGCTCAATGTTCACCTCCGACCCTCGATGGTGAGCCTCTTTACGATCCGACTCGCTCTCGTCATCTTGTTGGGAGTCTTGTCTACCTTCTTCACACTTCGTCCGGATATCACTTATCCGATCCACATTCGAGTCAATTGCCTCTGCTCCTACTCAGTCCACTACAGCCACCTTCTTCGAGTTCTGCGATACCTTTGTGGGACTATCTCTCGCCGTCTCTTCTTTCCATACTCCAGTTCGTTACAGTTTCAGGCTTATTCGGATGCTACTTGGGCCAGCGATCCCTCTGATTGCCGGTTTATCTCTGCTTACTGTGTTTTTCTTGATGGTTCTCTCATTGCCTGGAAAACAAAGAAACAAACTGCAGTGTCCCGTTCGAGTGCAGAGGCTGAGTTGCGAGCTATGGCTCTCTTGACAGCAGAGATTACTTGGCTACGGTGGTTACTTGAGGATTTTAGTGTTTTTTTGTCACTACACCGGCTCCTCTCTTGTCAGACAGTACAGGTGCTATCAGTATTGCCCGTGACTCTGTGAAGCATGAGCTCACCAAGTATATCGGTGTTGATGCTTCCTTCATGAGGTCTTGTGTGCATTATCAGGTGATTGCTCTTCAGTATGTGCCTTCAGAGCTTCAGATAGCGGATTTCTTCACGAAGGTCCAGACTCGAGCACAGCACGGCTTCTACCCCTCCAAACTTAGTGTTGTTGATCCACTATGAGTTTGAGTGAGGTGTTAGAGATATATGTATAGTGTGTTATTCTTCATTGTTATGAGGGGTTATTTGTATATTCACCTTCTATACTTGTGTATATATATTGGTTTATTGGTCTCACGATGAACATAAGCATTATTCATGACAGATGGGAGCTCGCACTTGGCCATCTCTGTAAACAATGGAACAAACCAACACCGAGTAAGATCACAAAGCATCCAAACATGGCACGCGTCACCATGAAGCAAGTAAAGAACACAGCCACAGGTCGATCATGTCACGTCGAGCTGCGAGCCACGCTGATCCCATGTCATACTTGCACTTGTGCGGGTACTGCCAGGCCCTGAACCTGACCAGCCCACGCATACCTGAATCCCATTGCAACAGTGGTAAACAACAGCTTGAATCCAATTATATCGATTTAAAGTTATGCCACGTAAGTATTTTAAAAATTAAGCTTATTTTTATCTAATATGTTGAATTAATTCCTACTAATAACTAAGACCCATGTTATATTAAAAAATCACAAAATAATAATATCATCTCTTAACTGCACTCTCTCCTATGTAGTTGTTTAATGCTCGTATGAGTTGTTTAATGCTTTGAATCGACTCCTAAATAGAATTCGGTTTCATGCAATTTGTGTTGTTAGAATCGACCACTCCAATATATTGAATCGATTCGATGACTTTTCTCTCTCTATTTGAACCGATTAAAACATAATATTGGAAAGGTCTAACTAGTGAATCGCAGTACAGATTTGGTCACAGAGCGACAGTACCGGCTGCTAAGACCGTAAAAAGTAGATAAAAAAACCAAATAAAAGTCAAATGGTGGGTGCGTTTGCCGGCTTGCCCCCTAAATTTGTTGTTGCGTGGCCACGATGCACACAAGCGTAGGTACGCTCGTCGGTAAATTTCTAGAACTACGGAGGCCAATGTTATCTGCAACCTCACGAAGCAAGAACATATGCTTTCTCGTTGAAGCACACACTCACATGGCCGTAAAGCTGCACACCGCACCATGTTTCATGAGTGGTTTTATTTTGGGTAGCGTAGCGATATGTACTGTCCAAGCTTATGTGTGTTTATAGTTGGATTTGCGCCAAATTGACTCGCCATCGAACACGTTTGATAAGTTGAAAGCATGGATCCTCTACTCAAGAAGTGAGGGGGAAAAAAGGGGCAGTTGGTTTCTGTTGCTTTAGCTTCAACCCAACTTGGCCGGTGTGCGCTTCTCCACCCGTACGAAAAATACTATAGATCGTTCGTGAGGTTACACTCCCCACTTCATTTTTTTCAGCTGCGAACACAAGGGCGAATCGCGCGGTTTCATTTGTTGGATTAATTGGGCTTGGTCCATTTAATTTAGCAATTATTCAAATGAAATTCCTAGGCCCACTATTAATGCTAGGTGTAAATCTGTTTAGTCCCACATGGAGGGATTAAGGGGAGTTACACCAGTTTATAAGCGCTCGCTCGCCGAGCCGAGCCGAGCCGAGCCAAGCCGTGCCGTGCGTGTGCGTGTGCGTGTGCACGCGTACGTAGGCGTGTCAGGTGCGGGCGCGATTTTCTTTATCTATTCGAAAAACGAAACGCACTGATATTGATAGCGACTGTTGGTCTCTGGTCTCTTCTTCACGGTGGCTGTTACCTCTGGTCCTTTATGGTGGCTGACTGTTGGCCTTTGGACTCTGAGTTTTTGGCTATAAGAGGAACAATCTTGCATCTTCTACTTACTTCCACAATGTCTGAGTTTTTCCACGCTTACGTGTTGTTGCTGTTCTCTGTCATCTCCGGTCCGAGCCTTGCGCGCTTCAAGTTTCGGGCGAGTAGGCCTCCGGAACTTCGTCTGCTTGTGTACCGCATCGGGTGGCGGGCGATCAAGTTTTGGGAGCGCATCGTCACATTGCTCAATCTCGCGACGTCTACTTCACGGTGGTGAACCGTTCATTGGGTCGCTGCGCGAACATCTTCTGCATCAAGCTTCGCCCCGCTTCACGCCTCGATCGACTACATCGAATAGGCCATCATGTCGATGATGGTAACGGCGCCTCCGGTGTCTCTCGCACCGCCCCGCCGAGGGTATAAATTGAAACCTTTTACGGTGTATTTCTTTACGGCGCTATGAATATGTTAATAGATGTTTACATTAGCTTGTTCGTTAGCGAATATGAATACATCGTTGATAGATCTCTCATGCATGTTTCTGTCATGTTTTATATACTGAATTTCTGGATTAAAATATACCGAAAATTGACTAGATTTCCAACAATCCAAAAACTTGATAGGTCTTTTTCGGTAGTTGGCTTTCTTTGCGTCGCTTAAGCCACACCCTCCGTTTGATGGTTCAAATTTTAAGAGATGGCGTGCACGCGCGATCCTGTGGTTTACTGCCATGGAATGTTTTCATGTTGCACAAGGCAAGCCCGCTGAGCCTCTGTCTGATGAGGATGAACGCAAGTTCAATGCAAATGGATAACTTGTTTCGAGGTGCACTTGTTAACATATGGCGGACAACATTGTGGATGTGTACATGCATTTGCCTCTGAGCATAGAGATGTGGAATGCACTTGAGGCCAAGTTCGGAGTTTCGATCTTTGGTAGTGAGTCAGTATGTCATGGAGCGCTTCTATGACTACAAGATGGTCGATGACCGCTTACGTAGTAGAAACAAGCTCATGAGATTCGAGCAGCAGCAAAGGAGCTTGAGAACAATAAGTGCGAGTTACCGAACAAGTTTGTGGCTGGCGGTATTATCGCCAAGTTACCACCTTCTTGGTCAGATTTTGCTACCTCTCTAAAGCACAAGAGGCAGGAGTTCAGTGTTACTGATCTCATTGGCACTCTTGGTGTTGAAGAGAAGGCGAGAGCAAAAGATACTCGTGGCAAGAAAGTTGCTGCTGAGGGAGGTTCTAGTGCCAATTTGGTGCAGAAGAAGAATCCTCAGGCTTTCCACAACAAGAAGAAAAATAAGCCTTTTGTCAAGCCCAAGGCTAATACTGAGTTTAAGAAGAAAGGCAAAGGAAAGGGTAGCTGCTTTGTGTGCGGTGATTCTGGCCATTGGGCTAAGGATTGTCCAAATCGCAAGGATAAGCAGAAGAAGTCTACCAACATGGTTATTAGTGACGCTGGAGGAACATCGGGTACGCGGTAATTATTTACCTACAAGTTTCTTTCGTTTGTCAATCACCGAGTGGTGGATTGACACCGTGCTAATATTCATGTTTGTCTTGATATTTCCTTGTTTTCATCTTATCGGTCGGTCGAGGTTGCTCCTTGTTGATGGGGAACGGATCGCATGCAAATTGTTCATGGTGTTGGTGCGGTCGATCTGAAGTTTACTTGGGAAAGACCGTCGGTGAAACGTCTGACATGTCCCTCCATAAAGAAAAATCTCGTCGGCGGATCTCTCTTGTGTAGAGATGGTTTTAAACTTGCATTTGAGTCCAATAAATGTGTCGTGTCTAAGTATGGAACATTTGTTGGTAAAGGCTATGAGAACGGAGGTTTGTTCCGTTTTTCTTTGATGGATTCTGTAATAAAGTTGTGAACCATGTGTAACGATGATGATGAGTCTAATATTTGGCATTCACGACTTTGTCATGTTAAGTTTGGGTGTATGACGCGCTTAGCTAATATGAGTTTAATCCCGAAATTCACTTTGGTCAAAGGTTCTAAGTGCCATGCGTGTGTTCAATCGAAACAACCTCGCAAGCCTCACAAGGCAGCAAAAGAGACGAGGAATTTGACACTGTTAGAACTCATTCATTCCGATTTGTGCGAGATGAATGGCGTGCTGACTAAAGGTGGAAAGAAATATTTCATGACGCTTATAGATGATTGCACTAGATTTTGCTACGTGTACTTATTTAAAACAAAAGATGAAGCGTTGGATTACTTTAAGATCTATAAAGCTGAGGTAGAAAACCAACTTGAGAGGAAAATCAAGCGGGTAAGGTCTGATCGTGGGGGAGAGTATTTTTCAAATGAGTTTACTTTATTCTGCGAGGAATATGGAATTATTCATGAGAGGACGCCTCCCTATTCTCCCGAATCAAACGGGGTTGCCGAAAGAAAGAATCGCACTATTGGAAGGAAGCAGTACGGAGTGAGATGGACTCTATTATGTCTAATGGAACTTGGGAGGTCGTTGATCGTCCTTATGGGTGTAAACCTGTAGGATGTAAATGGGTTTTCAAGAAAAAGCTTAGGCCTGATGGTACAATTGAAAAGTACAAGGCAAGGCTTGTGGCCAAGGGTTATACCCAGAAAGAAGGTGAGGACTTCTTTGATACTTATTCACCTGTTGCCCGATTGACCACAATTCGAGTACTACTTGCCCTGGCTGCTTCTCATGGTCTTCTCGTTCATCAAATGGACGTTAAGACAGCTTTCCTAAATGGAGAGTTGGAGGAGGAGATTTATATGGATCAGCCAGATGGGTTTGTGGTAGAAGGTCAAGATGGAAAGGTGTGCAAGTTGTTAAAGTCTTTGTATGGCCTAAAGCAAGCACCTAAGCAATGGCATGAGAAGTTCGACAGAACTTTGACATCTGCTAGCTTTGTTGTGAATGAAGCCAAGCGGATGTGTGTACTATCGCTATGGTGGAGGAGAAGGAGTGATCTTATGTTTGTATGTTGATGACATCTTGATTTTTGGGACAAACCTCAATATTATTGAGGAGGTCAAGGACTTTCGTCCAAGAGCTTTGAGATGAAAGATTTGGGAGTGGTGATGTGATTCTTAACATTAAGCTCTTGAGAGGAGGTGATGGTGGGGTTACACTCGTGCAATCCCACTATGTGGAGAAGGTCTTGAGTCGCTTTGGTTATAGTGATTGCAAGCCCGCTTCTACTCCTTATGATCCTAGTGTGTTGTTGAGGAAAACCAAGAATAACAAGGATCAATTGAGATACTCCTGATCATTGGCTCATTGATGTATTTAGCTAGTGCTACGAGGCCCGACATCTCGCTTTGTGAGCAAGCTAAGCGGTTTGTTTCAAATCCGGAGATGATCATTGGCGTGCTCTTGAGAGAGTAATGCGCTATCTAAAGGCAATCGAGCTATGGCATTCACTATCTTTGGGTACCCAAAGGTCTTGGAGGGCTATAGTGATTCAAACCGGATCTCGATCTTGATGAGATAAAAGCCACAAGTGGATATGTGTTCACACTTGGAGGTGGTGCTGTTTCCTGGAAGTCTTGCAAGCAGACCATCTTAACGAGGTCAACAATGGAAGCAGAACTCACAGCATTAGATACCGCTACTGTTGAGGCTGAGTGGTTTCGTGAACTCCTTATGGATTTGCCGGTAGTTGAAAAACCGATACCGGCTATCCTGATGAACTGTGATAATCAGACTGTAATTATCAAGGTGAACAGTTCTAAGGACAACATGAAGTCATCTAGGCATATTAAGAGGCGGTTGAAGTCTGCCGAAAGTCAAAAACTCCGGAGTGATAGCGCCGACTATGTCGAACGGCTAATAATCTGGCGCACCAATTACAAAGGGTTTATCACGTAATGTGATAGATAGTGCATCGAGTGAGATGGGCTGAGACCCACATGAGTCATACCACGGTGGTAACTTTCTTCTCGTGATCGGAGATCCCGTGAAGTAGGATGGTGAAACAAGCTGTTGGTTGACTGGGAGGAGAGACCTTTACAAGGCTCATTTTTAATGATGCACTTCTCTCCTATTTTGTATGGTAGGTTGGTTTTTTACCTTAATGTGATCCGAGTGGCTTATTTAAAGCGAGATGTCGGCCTACAAGACATCTTAGAAGGAACACACCTATATGAGTTCGACTGCTGGTCACAGTTTATGAGATTTGGGTGATTTCTAGATACTCATGAATAGGCATGGAGTATGACTTATATGCTTCAACCAGAGGGGATGCTTTAGGCGACCTAGTACTAGTAAAGGAATTGGACAAAGCTTGTTCGCACAAACTGTCAATTCAAGGCATAGTCCATTGTTCGGTTGTGGATGAGTGTAACTCCTTTCCTAGATGGTTGTTCAACTTAATCTCCATCGAAACACCGGTATATCAAACAACAAATGAATCGAGAGCATTTCTCGTGTGCCTTGAAATTTGGTGGGGATTGTTGGATTAATTGGGCTTGGTCCATTTAATTTAGCAATTAATCAAATGAAATTCCTAGGCCCACTATTAATGCTAGGTGTAAATCTGTTTAGTCCCACATGGAGGGATTAAGGGAGTTACACCGTTTATAAGGTGGAACGTGTTAGCCCTTGTGGAATTGGAGAGAGCCAAGAGACAACACACGCGCCTTCGCTTCGCCTCGCCGAAACGTCTTAGCCGAGCCGTCTTGCGTCTTGCGTCTTGTCGTGTCGTCTTGCGTCTTGCGTCTTCGTCTTAAATCTTGGTCTTGGTCTTGGTCGCGGTCTTGATCTTGCGCGTGCGTGTGCGTGTCGCGTGTCGCGTGTCGCGTGTCTTGTAGCGTCTGTGGCGTGTCAGTCTTGGCGCGATTTTCTTTATCTATTCAAAACGCAACGCGACTTGATATTGATAGCGATCGTTGGTCTCTGGTCTCTTTATTGAGCGACTCCTTCATGGTGGTATTACCACCGGGTCCTTCATGGTGGTCATTACCTCTGGTCCTTTATGGTGGTATTGTTGGCCTTTGGACTCGAAGTTTTTGGCTATAAGAGGAACAATCTTGCATCTTCTACTTACTTCCACAATGAGTTTTTCCACGATTCTTTTCACGCCTCGATCGACTACATCGAATAGGCCATCATGTCGATGATGGTAACGGCGCCTCCGGTGTCTCTCGCATCGCCCCGCCGAGGGTATAAATTGAAACCTTTTACGGTGTATTTCTTTACATGCGCTATGAATATGTTAATAGATGTTTACATTAGCTTGTTAGTTAGCGAATATGAATACATCGTTGATAGATCTCTCATGCATGTTTCTGTCATGTTTTATATACTGAATTTCTGGATTAAAATATACCGAAAATTGACTAGATTTCTAATAATATTAAGCTTAAAGAAAGCTTGTGACCTTACAAGATGCCGTACCAACCACCAGAAGACAAGCGTATGCATTGAACTGTGCAGCCAGCCCTCAAATGAAATGAATCACAGCCCACAGAAACCACATCGAGAACTGCAACAAGCAACAAGCAACCAGCAGTCCAGCACCAGCCAGACATTTGCAGATCAGCGCGCCACTTTTTGGTCGAGACATCCGTTTCCTGACTCCAACGCACATCGCACAGGGCTGCGCGCAAAAGGCATCGCTAAACATCGCGCGCGACGCAATCTAGCCCGACAATCATACGCCGGCGCCCGGCGCCAGCCAAGCAGAGGCCGTGGGCGCCGCGTAAAGGGCACAGGCCACCAAGGCACCAGCGGAGATGGGCACCGCTCCGTTCTGACTCCCGCCGTCAGGAGCCCACGCGCGAGGCGCCCGACTTTAAGCCCGTTGCACGCAGCCACGCCGCCCCACGGGACTGCGCTACTGCGGCGCAGTCGTGCACGCGGCGCGCCACGTTTCGATTCAAAATTATTTTAATTATACTTGTTAATTGGTTAAACATTAAAATAAATCAATTTCAAATAAAATTAAATTTCGCTCCGACTCAACTCGGCTTGTTAGCTCGATTCTAAAATACTTTTAAACTACAAATAAAATAATATTAAATTAAACTATACCAATTTAAAGAAAAACTCAGTAAAACGAGTAACTACATCGATATCCGGCTAGACCCCGAACGGCACACTAACGAACGACAGCCCTGCCGCGCCCGTCGCTTGTGCTGTGCACCACAATAACCGACGGCCAGCTTGGCCATCAAACAGCAGAGCGGCGGTGCACACGCACGAAACCATCCAAGTGCGATACACCGACACCCACGATGACGAGGAGGGCGCTCTCCAAAGAGAAATATATCGTGGAGGACGCTCTCCAAAGAGAAACATAGTCACAGGCAGTATCAGAAGAAATAGACCGGATGGTCCTACTGCAAATTTTCCTTTAGCCACCTACGTATCATTTACAGGGAACTTTGGTGTGCCAGCCCAACCATTCGGCTATAACGTGTGCAGTACTTTCACTCTGTAACGAGAAGACTGATTGCTTGAGCGTAGTGACACTAGGTTACAAATATGCGATGGCTCGTTTGGAACTGTACAGCCAAAAATCGATCCTTCTCAGGAGGGCTAGTCCGCTGCGATGTGCTGCAGCATGAACGACCTTGTCTTGCCATCTGGTTTCAGCCCAATACTCCGCATTTTTGTGTACACCTTCCTGGCAAATCTGATCTTGCCTCGCAAACAAAGCCCATGGATGACTGTGTTGTAGATTGAAGAGTCTGGAGCGACCTCCTGCGCGTGTTCGGAATAAATAGTAAGCACATAGATGAAAAGGTGTTTCGAAAGCACCGAAATTGCAACCAAGTTCCACAAAATCATTCTGAAAACCATCAAGCACAATAAGATACCATGAAAGTTCAACATCATCGTGTGTTGATATGCTATTCCAAGGGTCTTAATACCCGCAGTTAAAAAAAACTTCCAGCAATTTAGATGTCCATCCTTAATGTTGGCATGATGGGTGGGTAAGGTAAGAAGAATGAGTTCTTTTGACAGCCATCGCTTAACCATAAGTGGTGACATAAAACTAGCGATTTCCATGTAAAGCTGAAGAATCGATGAGTTGCAGTCATTTTTTTAGACGTGAGTTACAGTCAAATATGTGAGAGCCATCGTTATCTCAAAGGGTTAGGATCTAAAGATGTACTATAACAGGTCTAAAGATAGAACCAGTGTATTACTGGCTGGTTTTACTCCCTTGCAGAAACAAATGTCAGGGACATGGGATCAAGAAAAATAAAGGGAATTAGAGACAGTACTGGCAATCATAAGCCATTTTTTGATAATTTATAAAAGGCAAAATTGGGACACTGAAGTTTTTTTTTTGTTATTTGCTCTAGGACATCGGTTTTTTTGTGTATTTACTGGAACACACTTAACTTTTGTGGTTCTATGCCGTAGAACACTCTATCTATTAAAATAATATATCCGGCTGAGGGAGGAGAGAGAAGACAGGCAAAAAGTCTATTTTGCACCTGTCAGTTGCCAAGCTCTCTCCAAGCTCTTGCCATGGCGAATAACACATGCAAGCTCTGCTCATGCCACTTCGCTAGCCCCCGTGCCCTCGCTGGACCTATGCGCTCTCACCTGCGTCACCTCACCATTGCGTGCCCACGCCCCACAGCTGTGCCATCGCCCCATTTACGCCACCCCGAGCTGAGCCTCAGAGTTCGCCACCTTCTCCTTCCATTCCTCCCATCTTCCCCAACTCCCCACTGTCTTCTTCATCCCCGAGCCAAAATCGAGCTTGGAAAGCTGCAGTACGAGCAGCAGAGGACAGGAAAGACTCAAAACCCTGTATAGCTATTTGAATGCTCAGATTTCTTCCTTTTGTTTTAGTCGATGCTCAGCTGCGTCATCAGATCAAATAATTTTAGAAAAATTGAATGCAATAGAAGAATCAATCAGGTAAGCTATCAAGCACACACTCACATCCGCTGGGCTGCAAACAAGATGCACGGTGTCTGACTCCGCCGGCGTCCGCTGGGCTGCAAAGCTCCCGTGCGCGTGTCGCCCTCCGCCTTCGCCTCCTCGTTCCCGACGAACTGGTGAGCTCCATCCCAAACCACTCATGTCATCACGTGTTCCATGTCTTCATATTTTTGTCCCCTCAATCAATTTTGCCTTTGACCTCAGGAGAACCACACGCCATCGTCATCCCCGAGACTATTTGGAAACCGCCGCCATTCCTCAACAGGTGAGCTCCAATCCGATTCCTCCCACCTAGAGCGCCCCTACACCATCCTCTATCTTCCCAACTCCTAATTTGTGCTCTTTTTCTCCCTAGCGTCACCACCGTGTGGATCTCACTGCACCGCTATGGACTCTCGTCGCCAACTCGCCTCGGTTTTTCTCCACTATGAACGTCCACTCCGGTGAGTTCATCCCTCCCACCAGTAACTCGTGTGCGCGACCCCTCCCTTCTTCTTCCCCTTTGGCGCCACTGCCCTTCCTCTTCCTTGGCTTTGGCCGCCGCGAGCCGTCATGGGTACACCACCGTGCTCTTCCAATCGGGCCGCCGCCACCCGAAACCCATTTTTGCCCTGACTGGACTCCGCCGTCACCCTTCCCTCTATTGTCTTCGAAGAGAAGAGGGTAATTTGGTCATATTTCATATTTTCTCTCTCCAACTGATAGGAAAATTATATTTTAATGGCTCCGGTGTCTTTTGGCAAATAGCCACGATTTTGTAGTGTATTTAGGCCAAGTCACAAAAAACCGGTGTCCTAAAGCAAATGCAACAAAAAATCAGTATCATGTAACCAATTTTGCCTTTGTAAAACGAGGACCATCGCAACTCGACCAGGTATGCTCCAAACCCGAAAGTCAAAATCTAAACTTTTCTTCAATTGGTAAATCCAAACCATGCAATGTATCAATTTTTTTAGGCTAGAGGAATGTAAATACCAAATATTTAAGTATAAAACAAAACCATGTGTGTTTGAAGTGAATATCACTTGTGCAAATAACAGAAATCCACTAGGAACAATCTATAACCAATTCTTCAAATGTACGTACAGTTATGCACAAGAAGGCTTTCATATTACCAATGAAACTAGGGTACTCAAGCCTAGGCAAGAATCTATTTAGGATTTTCAAAACCTACAATCTTATTCTCATCCTTTGCTGCTCAGTATGGAATGATGGAACTACAGCCTACAACATACTTATATCTAGGCATGAGTGTTGGCACTACCATGGAAAATTGCAATTTAGCCATAGAATGGTAAATCAGCTTTAAAGAATTAAAAGTCAAAGCTTTAATCATCGGAACAGTAGACCAGCCCATACTAAGGCAATCGGAAATTCAAAAAATTTGCCAGCTCAACAGAACTAAAATAGCAAAGAATGAAAGTAGTACCTCCAATATATCCTCTACTTCATTCCAAAGAGATCCCCAGATGCAGGCTCTTATAACAGATAAATGTGTGAATGTATCTGGTGAAGACCTTTGATGAGTCATACGCTGGTACACTTTCAGAGCAACTTTTGGCTTTGTAGCAACCTCACAAGCGCGTATCGCATGATTGTAAGAAACCGCTGACATTTGCAATCCATTTTTTTCCATCATCCACAACAATTGCAAAGCATGCTCCCATTGACCAAGTCTTTCACAAGACATCAAAGCTATGTTGTAGAGATGACTGTTTAAGAGTGACGAATGCTTGGCTTTAATTCCTTGGAAAAGCTCTAGGGCGTCCCAGCATCGACCAGACCTATATAACGCTGATAGTAACGCACTCCATGTATATTGATCAGGCTTAAGGCCTGAAGATGTTAGCAGATGATACATCCTAAAGGCAAGCTCATCTTCACCAGCCTTCCCAAGTGAGTTGAGCATCGAATTGAACAAAATGATATTGGGCTTCATGCCAACACTCAACATTCTCCTAAATGTGGCCAGTGCAAACTCCCACTTCCCTTCTTTGGTGCATGATGCAATGATGGCTTTCATTATATCTTCACTAGGATCAAGTCCATTCCGTAGCATTTCCTGATAAGCAGCAATTGCTAATTCAGACTGTCCACATTGCACAAATGTGCTAACTAACAAATCATAAGTCATCAGGGTACCACTTAAAGAATTCTCCCCAACCCTTTTCCACAGTCTCTCCACTTGCATCCAGTCTTTTGCTCTTCCACACACAGATATCATTGTATTGTACACGATCACATCGAGAAATTTCCTTGATTCATTGTCCTCTTCAATCTCATTGAACATTTGCAAGGCAGCAATATAACCCTCAGTACTTGCAACAGCCTTGAGTATCAATGTATATGTATGCCCAGTTGTCATTTCTTTCCCCTTCATGAACTCAAACATCTTCATCGCATCCGACAAAGAACTTCTGCGGACAAAACTAGCCAAAAGAGAGTTACAGGCATGCGCGCTCGGCTGCAAGCCGGACGCACGCATTGAATCAAACAGCTCTGTGGCACTCCTGACCTTGTTGGATTGGCTGAGCTTTATCAACCTTTTGGACAGCATTTTCTCATCCCTCTCTTCCAAGAAGTGCAGCCTCGATCCCCCAAGCTCAGATTTACTCTCCTTACCTGGCACCAACGTTGACGGCGCACTTCTTGCGCTCACGGGGCCCTTCTCCACAACAGCCGGCCTCACCGGACGCCGACGCAGTCCGTGCTTATTGTGATCATCGAAACCATCAGCACCAGGTGGCTCATCGTCCAGGCCCCAAACCCCCATGCCAAACTCCTCCTTGCCGGTGGCATCAGATTCAATAACACATGGAGCCGCCCTGCAAACACACGCTCCGGCAATAATAACCATGGTGCTGACAGTTTGTACCTGGCGCGTATCACCTCTACTCTGGCCTCCATTCCTCGGACGGACTCTTGTTTCCTCACCGCCCCTTTTGCTACGCGGAGGTAGTTCTTGGCTGAAGAAGCCACAACTTGTGCTGCTACCGCTCCAAACTGTAGCCATGCCCGCCGCGAATGCAAACGAAACCAAAGATTTCATCAACACAAAGGGACTCTTTAGGTCGATCCGGAAGAGGAATTCAACCCCCCACAAGGCAAAATTGACGGGGAATTTAGCCTTTTGTTCCAATGGAATAGGCAGGAGCAGCAGCAGCAATGGTGGGAGCGGAACTACAGAACAACGGATGAGCCGGAAGGGACTAGAGATGACATGTGAGTTGGATGGGCCTAAATCTTGTTCATGTATAATGGGTCTAAACTCTTTGTTTTGGCCCATGAGACTGAGCCCGTCTAAGAACTGTTTTGTCCCATAAGCTGCATATGTTACTAAAACTGTTCTTCGAAATTTTCCCGTAAGAACTGTTTCCTGTGAAATTGAAATAACTGTTTCCTACTAAATTCTCGTGAGATACCTGGAACCGGGACTTACATAGTAACAAATCGTTGAGGAACCGTCGCTGGTGAGTCCAGTCCGACCGATTTCCTCATAGACAAACTTATAATCGTAATAACAATGCAAAAACGCAAGAACAGAATAGTAGATTAAACACAGAGATATATGAGGTTTCTTGCTTCTCTTTATTCCTTCTTTCAATCAATCAATCGTTTACAATGAATAGCACCCCTATTTATAGGCTAGAGACCCTGCTAGGGTTTAGGATGAAGAGTCCACTTGGGCCAGGATTCTCTGGCCTGGGCCCGGTTTCTTAACACGCCCTGTTGGACACTCATCCGATATGTTTATGTCTCGTCAAAACTCTATAAAAACCCAGTGGGAAAAATTTGGAGAAAGAGTACATGACACACGTTCCGTTGCGTTGCACGAATTGTTTTGTTAAAAATCTTGGTCAAGAAACTTCAGGAAAACTCGTCAAAGGAAAAAGAGTACAATCCACCCTATTTCATATAATCTCCAGGATTTATTCTTTGGGTACTCGATCTTCGTGATCAAGCTTTAATAATGAGTTCGTGAAGGTTCTCCCCCTGAATTCTGCACTTCTCTAAGTCTCACCATTCCAATTCTACGTATGCATCTTTCAAAGTTAGATGCTGGAAGTGACTTAGTGAATAAATCAAGGTAGTTAGGATCGCGATCCAAGTCTTAAAGTCTTACGACTCTACGAACCCACGACAGCCTGTCGATCCAAGTCTTCTTCTTGATCCGATCCTACTCAAGGTCGGTGGGATCGCGATTCTACTCTTAGAGTCTTACGGTTCTCTGAACCCACGACGACTGTCGATCCAAATCTCACTTGTCGATCCTACTCAGTAGAGACTTAGGGCAATTTTTTTAGAGGCCGGGCTTTGCGATATTTTGTTTTAGAGCAAAATTTGTTGATATTAATTTACGAGAATGAAACTATAAATAAATAAGGAGCATGCAAAATATTGTATCAGTGTGGTAATGCTAGTACAAATATCTATATTATGGCATGAGCAATCTTAAGCTTGATA
The DNA here is from genome assembly GCA_036346405.1 of Phyllostachys edulis. Taxonomy (NCBI): domain Eukaryota; kingdom Viridiplantae; phylum Streptophyta; class Magnoliopsida; order Poales; family Poaceae; genus Phyllostachys; species Phyllostachys edulis. The sequence continues at coordinate 102,574,975 of CM070550.1, forward strand.
ATGATAAGCTATTTTTATTCTTAGAGTATGTCTAGCTACTTTTAAGGAACATGCAAGTGGTAAACCATATAACAATCATACAAACTTATAGTATAGATGTTAAATATGTGTATTTTTACAAATCCGTAGAATCGCCGATTCTACGATTCGATACTACGATTCGATCCTACCGGAGGCAAATCGATCCGACTCGGGATCTCGACTCTGACTACCTTGGAATAAATCTGCTAGATTTTCACATGACTTATTATGCAGTACTTTAATTTCGTCCATCTTTTGCAATTCATGAGCATAGAAGAATTTGGGGTTGAAATGCTTTGTGAGAGAACTCTTCACATAACCCATTTGTACTTGTGCAACACAAGCTGCATTATCTTCATAGATAATAGTGGGGGTTTGTGCGGTATTCAAACCATACGACTACTGGATGTGGTGAATCATCCGCCGAAGCCAAACACATTTTCGCAAGGCCTCGTACAGTGCTATAATTTCCGAGTGGTTCGTCGAAGTTGATACAAGACTCTGCTTAGACGATTTCTATGGAATTACAGTTTCACCACATAGGAATACATAACATGTTTGTGATTTGGTTGTATGCGGGTTCTACAGGTACCCAGCATTTGCATAACCATTCATAGTTAGATCTTGGTTTTTTCTGTAGAACAAACCAAGTTATTTGCTTCCTTAGAGGTATCAGAAGATGTCCTTCATTCCATGCCAATGCCTTTAGTAGGTTCTGTACTATACCTTGCTAGTAGGTTTACGGCAGATGCAATGCCCGATCTAGTACAGTTTGCTAAATACATGAGTGCTCCTACTACACTCAGACTACACTCAAGTATGGGAATTCCGATCCCAGGACTTCCTCCCCCTCTTCTTTAGGTCTGTACGGGTCTTTGTTTTGCTGCAAAGATCTCCCGACCATCAGCACTTTCTAAGGGTATGCCTTTTTCAAAATCAAACCTTTCTAACACCTTCTAAGTGTAGAATGACCGATGCTCTAAAATCCCTTTAAGGGTATGCTCAAACTGCAAGCTTAGGTAATATTTGGTTTTACCCAAATATTTCATTTCGAACTCTGACTCCAAGTAAGAACTTACTTTCTTTATACCTTTCAGGGTTGCAATGATATTCAAATCATCTTCATACACTGAGATTATACAAAATCCATTCTGGGATCATTATATAAATACACAGAGATTATTCTCATTGTTCTTATAGCATTTCTTGCATATAAATGTCTGAATCCAATATTCCATAAAGGTATGCTGTTACCACATGCATCAATTTCACTTTTAACTTCAAGTTTACTACCATTGAGATTAAATATATAAAGGATGGTTCCACCCATGACCAGGGAATAAGTTTCTTTATAAACAACTCCTAGATGTTGAGTGAAACCTTGTGCAACAAGCTTTGCTTTACTTCATTATTTTTATTTCTCTTTCGAACAAATACTCATTTATGCCCTACGGGGTGCACATGGGGAGACGAACGACTTACAAGCCCAAACATCTTTCTTTTATTTAGAGATAATAATTCTGCTTCTATTGCATTCTTCCAATCTTCCCAATCTGATCTTTTCTTTCATTCAGCGAGCGATACAGACTCTGGATCAAGATCGATGATTGTGGCAATTTTCTTTGCAAATCAATGCCGACATAGGCTGTTGTCTTATTCATAGATTCTCCCGTGGTCACAAAGTTTATAGCTATTTCTTCAAGGGGCGTTTCTTCTAATGTTTCTACTCGCTCACCGCTGCTTCCAATTGCGGGGGCAAGTCCCTTTAGTTTTTCAGGTCCGACGTGTGCGCACACATCCATGCTGATGTCTCCCTTCATGGAGATGTTCAATTCTAGTATGCCTTGTTCTGAAGGTTCCATACTGGTGCCAGGTCTCAACTAGCTCTCCTTCTGGTTCTGTGGAACTTTTGTGATCGGCTGTGTTAAGTCCTTCTTATCCTTTTTCACCAGGTGTCCCCGGTTACTTCGGATTCAATGGACCGGAATTCTCATCCATTCAGAGGTCGTAGGACGGGATTAGGGATACCTTCATCGGTATTTCAACCCTCTCCGGTGCATTGCGTGTAGGCACATGCGACCTGGTCACGCTCTTCAAATCACTAAAGTGGTCAGGCAGATAATTTGCAAATGCTTGCAAATCAATTATCTTCTGAACTGCAATTGTCTTCTAGACTTCAGTTGTCTTCTAGACTTCTCTATTTGCTTCACTAGTGCGTGGGTCATGTGCATGAATTTCAATTATCTTCTGAACTTCTCTATTTCCCGACATTTTCATCAAGGGGTTGATTTCCTCTCCCTCATGACGGGAAACTAGCCTCATCTAATATACTTTCAGCGAATCGGGTAGTATACAAATCTCTCGTCGTGGGGTCCAAATACTTGATTATGGATGATGTCTCATAACCAGCGTATATCCCAAACTTTCGGAGAAGGCCCATTGCAGTTCGCTGTGATGGTGGTATAGGTATATAAACCTTGCAACCAAATATTCAAAGATGAGAAATTTTCGGTGCTGACCCTTGCACTAGTTGCATATGTGAATGTATGTTATATGCCGGTGGTCTAAAATTGATGAGAGTTGCTGCGTGCAGGACTACGTGTCCCCAACATGTAGTTGGTAAATTACAATTCTTCAAAGTGGTCAAGCAAAAATTTAATTCTTTTAATTAATGCCTCTGCTAGTCCATTCTGGGTGTAGACATGCGGTACGGAATGCTCAACTTTAGTTCCCATCGCAATACAATAATCATCAAATGCCTTTGAAGTAAATTCTCCAGCGTTGTCCATTCTGGTGGACTTCACATGATGATCAGGGAAATTATTCTTAATTTTAATTATCTGCGAGATTTAGCTTTGCAAAAGCGTGGTTTCTCGTAGACAATAAACATACATGCAACCATTTCGAGGAAGCATCGATGAGTATCATATAATACCTAAATGGCCTTTACAGGGGTTGTATAGGACAACAAAAAGTCTCCCTAGGGCTGTATAGGACCACAAAAAGTCTCTCTAGATACGGTCTAGGAATGTAGGGACTTCATCCTTCGCTTTCAGATCAGAAGATTTAGTAATTAAATTCCCGGTGGCACATGTAAGGCACACAAAATCTTCCTGATTCGAAAAATTCTTTACATTGACATTATGTCCCTGTGAATTGTTAATTATATTTCTCATCATTCTAAGACCTGGGTGGCATTATCTACCATGTTAGAGATAGAAAAGGTTCAGAGCTTCTAAATACGGTTTTCAGAGTAGTATAGGCTGCAGATGCCTTTAAATTAGTGTAGTATAGCCCAGTTTCAAATGAAGAAAGTCGTTCTAATATCATTTTTCTACTTTCTTCATGCTTTGTAATGAGTAGGTATTCCTTACCATACTCTTCTTCAGTCTTTACATGGAAACTGTTAGCGCGAATATCCTTGAGAGTTCTAGTCGATTCTGGGTACAACAAGACTTCTTTAATGACCAATGTTGTGCCCATTGGGAGTATAATTGTGGCTCTTCCTGAGCCTATTATACAGGTATTGCTTCCTGCGATTGTCGTAAGACTACCAGCATTCTTGCTGATCGACTGAAGAAGCTTTGTCTCTCTCAAGATGGTATTCATTGTGACGCTACCTGCTAAGCACACTCCCTCCATAGGTTGCCACACGCGTTCTAATATAATGTACTTTATTAATATGCAGCAGAAAGCAAGCAACACATAAATAAAATACTTCAGATATCAGAACATAACTTGCTATTATAAATACGGGAAAATAAGCCTTACAGAACTCATCATAAGAATTTAATGCTTTGCTCTCCTAGAGCTTATAACCATCATTCAAAAAAAAATTCAATGTTATGCTTCAATTACGAACTGCACAGCGATCTTCTCCTTTTGGGCAACTAATCCAAGTGCAATGCGTGCACTAGATCAAATCAACGAAGTATTCAGAAACTTCTGCCTCAATCTGCTACACAGCGATCTTCTCCTTTTGGGCAACTACAATTTGGGCGCGATGTCCAAAGCAGGATGATGGGGTTGCTACTAAGTATCCACATCCATGAGTGCAACTAATGGATGTGGATCCTCCGTGCCTGCAATGGTGAGGTGTGCCTCATGCTGTCTTTTGCCATTCTTCTTAGACTGGAAAGCATCAATAACGTGCGACCTACAATCTTACCCGTCTTGCCTCTCTCCTTCGTGAGAGGCTTTATCACCTTGTAGCTGCTAGCATTGGCTTCATGGCCAACATTGCTACTAGGTGGTTGTGGTATGTAGTTCTTCCGTAGAACATCATCTTGAGCTTCCGCAACTTGCATGGTGTTAATTAATGCGGCATACTCCTTGTAGCCGTCTTGACGATAGCTGCATGTGGATTGCACTGCATTTGGGTGAAAGATAAAGAGAGTCTTCTCAATCTTCTGCTTATCTGTGATTACATTATCACAGAATTGAAGACCTGTACAAATTCTGGCCATGTTGGGTCAGTTCTTCGAACTCCTGGTTCAGGATGCCAGTCATCTTCATATTCATGCAAAGAGTTCATAAGATTACTGCTGGTAATTTACATAAAATGGTCGCAAAATTCTCATAATGCTCTTCGAACTCCCGGTTCGTGTTCCCGTACTTTTCTATGCATTTTTCATGATTTACAGCTATTTTCAGTGATTAAAAGCAATATAAACAATCACAGTTAATCAAAATAGTAAATACAATAAATAAATTGTATAGAAATAACAATAACAAAGATAAACATGCTTCAAATGCAAAAATTGATTCAAAATTTAAATTTCGGAGGCCCTTTTCTGCTGGAAAATGAATTTACGGCGAATTCTGCAATTTTCAGGGGGTAAATCGTGAAATTTCAGTTATGAGAAAAGTTTTCGTGTATTTCTCAGAATTTCTGAGGCCCCTTTTTCAAAATTTCCTTAACCTGGAAAAATCATCGAAATCTTCAGAATGACAAGGATTTCTTGCAAAAGTCGTTTTTTCCTTCTTCTTTCCCGATTTTTTCTTCGTTCGGGCCTTGCCCATTTTTCGGTCCACACTTGAACATGTCTTGGCCGGTTCAAGAAGGGGAAGGGGTAGGGTTTCCCTACCCGGTTCCCAGAGGCGACGGCAACTCCTTCATGCGAGCATGGCGGCAGGCTTTAGCGGCAGTGCGGTGCCGGGCGCGGCGATACGTCTGCGGTGGCGGTGGTGGCCTGAGTGTGCCCCATCTGGGAGGCATCTGACGAGCCGGCGAGAGCACGCGGTGCCGTCTTCGGCAAAGTGGCGCGGCAATCTGGCGGCTATCGTCAGGCGATCGGCAGCGACTTTGTGTGGGGCGGCGGGCGCGACTCGCATGCGGCGGCGGCATTACATGGCGTGTAAAGCTAGCGGCGGCGGGCTTGTGGAGTCGGCGCGCCATGGACGCGGCCGGAAAAGCGGCTGGCGGCGGCGAGGCGGAGGATGAGGTGCCGGTGCTCTGGCGAGCAATGGTGGCGGTTGGCGTTTGAAGCGGCGCATTGGCGCCTGACAGCAGACGGCGGCGGGCTCGGGCGCCGTGCGGCCATCGCGGCGGCGCCGCCAGCGATGGGCTCGCGGCGTCTTCCGGCGGCCATCTTGTGGCGGCGCTTGAGGCGGTGATGGCGGGCTCCACGGCGTCTTCTGGCGACCGCTACTAATCCCTCCTTTCTTTGCTCTTGGCGGTCGGAACCGGCATCGGCCGTCTTGGTCGGTGCGTGGTGTCGCGGCGCCAAAGGCGAAGCGGCGACGCTGCGAGGCGGCGAAGCTGGTCGTGGTGCCGCGGACGTTGCAAAGCGGCGCGCGGTCTTGCGGGTGGCTCTTCAAGGTGGCGGAGGTGGAGCCGTGCACATGCGGCGGCTTCAATCCGGCGGGGTGGTGGTCGTCATCTTGGTACGTGGTGGCGCTCTTGGTGGCGGCGGGTGGTGGTGCGTCTTGTATTTGCCGGCGACGCCTTGTTTGTCTTGTGACTCTAGGCCGACGTGAGTGTCCAACGGCTTTGGGCCGATTGCTTCATGCGTTTTTTCTGTGTATTATTCATGCGAAAACATATTCATGCATAATTACTTGTTCACGCGTGCTTACTGTTCATGCGATGCAATTGACGTTCATGCAATTACCGATCAGCTTGGCCGACAACTTCAAGTTGGCTCGCAGTAGATTTAAATGAATTTGCAATTTCCAATCTACGGTACTGTCGGTGTTTTAGAACCGAACTTGCGTAAAGATTGTTTGATTCGGGGGGTCTCCTAAAATGAAATCACGTAGAGAGATTGACACGGGGATTTTTATACAGGTTTAGGCCTTCTCCGGGGAGAATAATAACCCTACTCCTGTGTGTGTATGGTATTGAGTGTATTATGAACAACCAGGGGAAAAATTAAGACTATTACAGATGATAGTGCTTGTCTTCCTGATGGCCTTCTTCGATCGCCTTTTCCTTCTCTGATTACCGCCCTTATATAGTACGTGAAGGAGTGGCAGTTTCTCCAGGTGGAGCGGCGCCTCATCACATTCTGTAACGGGCGCATGTTGGCAATAATAACCGGCGTATTAATTCCTTCACGTTACCTAACAGCTATATATCAGAGATAATGGAGCATTACATGCTATTACTTCGCAGAGTAACAGCGTATATTGGCTATTTGAATTCCTTAATCAATTGGACCCACTTGTCTGTAGGTTTAATTAATCATAAGGTGGTCGTAGGTGACCTGGTTGTAGAAGAACTTACGACCATGAAGTAGTCGTAGCAATACTTACGACTATAGGGGTGGTCGTAGAAGAATTTACGACCATGAGGTAGTCGTAGCAATACTTACGACTATGGGGGTGGTCGTAGAAGAATTTACGATCATGAGGTAGTCGTAGCAATACCTACGACTATGGGGGTGGTCGTAGAAGAACTTACGACCACCTAGTAGGCTCCTCCCTTATAACATTAAGGGGTATACTCTGGGTCCATATGACATCATATTTACCCATAATGAAAATTATAGATGAAAGATAAAATGAAGATTATTAGATCCTCGTCAGGTACAATTGACATCCAATCTTTCATACAATCTACCGATCGACATTGTGCAGACGACTTCAAGTCGGCTCGCGGTAGATTAGAACGGATTTGCACCGTAAAAAACCAATCTAGAAAGTAAATTTGCAGAATTGAAAACGATCTAGAAAATACGATTCAATTTACGAGTGTCGTTCTTCGACGGTTACCTTTTGATCTAAGGAGAGTCGATCGTGCTGATAACGTGTTGAGGCGAAATCATTTGGCGAGTCGTCCAAATTCGCGATTATCTCGTAGACAAATTCAGAATCGTAAGAACAATGCAAAAACGCAAGAACAGAATAGTAGATTGAACACAGATATATAGGGGGCTTCTTGCTTCTCTTTATTCCTTCTTTCAATCGATCAATTGTTTACAATGAATAGTACCCCTATTTATAGGCTAAAGACTTTGCTAGGGTTTAGGATGAAGAGTCCACTTGGACCAGGGCTCTCTAGCTTGAGCCCGATTTCTTAACACAAATGAAGAAAAAATAGTATAGCAACCGAGGAGTTTGCGAACAAAAGTATCTTACAGAGGTGTAAATAAAAAGCAGTAGTTTTGTCGGCTAGAATTTACCAGTGCGCACAAAGCATTTTTTTTTGTTAAGAAAAAGATCAAACACAAAGGTTCCAAACAGGTCTTGTTTTATAGGATGAATAGCTCAACTGGTGATTGCCAAGCACAATTTTTTCAATGTTTCGGATGTATATTTAGTACAAAAAAAAATCTGTATACTATTTAAGGCCAGGGCTACTCTAGCATATGGATGAATTAAAAACGATAGCTAATCTAGCTATTTAAGTCTTGTGGCATTAACGATATGAACACTTCGAGTCTCCGGTGCTAAAGGGCACCTCATCTGGGGACAAGAAAAGAGAACGGGTGCTTGGTGGAATGGCATGATACTCTGTGTCTCATCCATTTACCTGATATTTCTTTTGCAAGAACAAAATCTTGGAAATGATCAGTATCTCTTCTTAGGACAGAATACAGATCAACCTTTTCCTTTTCTAGGATCCTAAGACACTAAGAAAGCATAAAGTCACAAATCTAGCATCCAAGTACCGTTACAGAACCGATTCAGCACTTAGTGATAAAGCACATTCTTTTCTCTTTGCTCCTCCAAGAGGGCATTGAAAACTGGAATTTTCAAGAAATAAGACTGAATATTGGAATTTTTTTACTGTTTTGGCCCTATAGCAACTTATAATTTGCAAAAATAGCCTCTACAGTGCTCTGCCCAAGAGTACCGAGAGGCGACAGTGACCGCCTCGCCACCGGCACGCAGCCACTGCCTCGCCACCGGCGCAGGCGCCTACCCTACCGATGGCGGGCTGCGGCGGTGGTGGCCATCACAAAAATCCTTTTTAAAAAAAAAGAAAGAAAAAATTGAAAAATTTTAATTTTAAATATTATTTCATTATATTTTTGAAAAAAGAACAAAAAATTGAAAATTTTTAAATTTAAATATTATGTCATTATATTTGATTCAAAAAGAATATCGGCACTGAGATTTGTAAAAAAAAACTTTCATTAAGAAATAAGGGCATGGAGGTAAAGTAGGGTTTCCTTTTATCCGAAATCAGGGTTTCGTCGCAGTTTGAGCGCATATATAAAAAGGTATCAGGACTATTGGAGTGTCTCGTCGATGAAGTCGTCTGAGCATATCTGGCGTATATAAATGACGATCGATGAAGTACTTTATGAAGCTTATACAGAATATGATTAGAGGGGCTGAGAACGCTCGTTGTGATGATGAAGATGCCCGAAAACATGGAGTCTCTCCTCGATGAAGTCGGTGCGAATGGTTCTTTTATGGGATTTCACTACAAGAGACATGCTTGCAATATATGCTTGCTTTGATGGCTTAGCGGAGACACGGAACTAGAACTACATTAGAGTATGTGGACAGAAGCACGTTACACGTAGTGACATGGCATGATGGTCCGGCTAATTACTTTAGTCATCCTCGCTACTATTACGGTACACTGCGACACAAGCATCCGGACCATATAAGTACACATGCCTTTAGGGGATAGTAAAAAATATGGAGGGTAGGACAGGGGACTACTACGTAATGACCTGACCTACTACGTGGACCGGGGCCATTTTCCCTTCCTTGCTAGCTCGGCGTTGAACTCCTCGCCGGTCTTCCCCTTCCCCTTGTCGTGGGAGTGTACACGTCGGGCTGGTATGTCGAAGTCGTCTATGTCCTGCGATTTCATGATGTAAGTTTACCATATAGTGAAAATCGTAAGAAGGATGTAAATTCTTCATAACTCACGTCGTCGATACGAATTACGCCAAGGCGACCGGATACACTGTGGCGACCGGGCTCAGCCGCATGAGCCTTTCCCTTGCCCTTGTCCATGTCGGACTGGTATGTCGGAGTCGTCCATGTCCTGCGATTCCATGATGTTAGTGCACTGTATAGTGAAAATCGTAAGAATGATGTAAATTCTTCGTAACTCACGTCGTGAATACGGATTCTGCCCGGCGGCCGGATCTGTTGTGGCGGCCGGGCTCAGCCGTATGAGCCTTTCCCTTGCCCTTGTCGCGGGACTGTCCACATCGGGCTGGTATGTCGAAGTCGTCCATGTCCTGCGATTCTATGATGTAAGTGAAAAATGTAATAAGGATGTAAATTCCTCATAACTCACGTCGTCAATATGGATTATGCCCGGGTGACTACTGGGCTCCTTCGGTGCGTCCTCAACAGGGTCCGGTACGTAAGGTTTCCACCACACGAAGTTCTCGGCCCGCACCGAGTAGTTCAACATATACTTCTGCTGGATAAATGCCCTGTCGTACATCTCCGGGCCGTCGATCCACTAGAAGAAGTGGCAGCGCATCTCTGGCTGCCATTATGTGGGGAAGAAGTTAAAAATTTAAGGAATTCAACGTTGGGAGAGGAAAATCGTCTTGTGAAAAGAAACCTTACGGTAGTGCCGCGCGTGTAATGCGCCAGTGCGGTGTGCAGGTGTATGGGTGAATGATCTCTGCCGGTTAGCCACACACACACCGCGAGATGGGAAAACGTGGTGGTCTTGGAGCATCTTTCATTGATTTATCTGGTATTATGCTTTGTTTCCTCTTCTGTTTAAGCCACTTTTATACGCAACATCCTCGCGTAGGAGTTTGCCGAAGAGTCCATAGCTGGGTATCTATTGTGTAGTGTTGTGTAGTGTTGGGTTTGGTTCAACCCCCTTTTATAAGCCCCATGGTTGGCATGCTGTGGTTAATTTCATGTCTAGTCCTGTCTTTTAGTTCTGAAAAGCTAAGAAGGTAGAGTGTTGTAATGTCCATTTGAAAAGCTGGCGATGCATAGTGTTGTCACCATGCAAAGCTGCCATGTGTGATCTTGTCACCATAAAAGTGTCTCCTTTGGTCTTATCATCATGCGGAAAAGCGCCGTGTGGTCTTGTCACTCACATAAAGTTGCCTCCTTTGGTCTTATCATCGCAAAAGGCGCCTGCGTGTGGTCTTGTCCTTTGCGCAAAGCTATCTCCTTTGGTCTTATCACTCATAAAGCTGCCCGTGTGGTCTTGTCCTTTGCATAAAGTTGTCTCCTTTGGTCTTATCAACGCCCAAAGTCGCCCGTGTGGTCTTGTCCTTTGCGCAAAGTCGTCTCCTTTGGTCTTATCAACGCCCAAAGTCGCCCTGTGTGGTCTTGTCCTTTGCATAAAGTGTCTCCTTTGGTCTTATCATCTGCGCAAAGCTGCCCGGTGTGGTCATGTCCTTTGTGCAAAGGTTTGTCTCTTTTGGTCTTGTCCTCGCGCAAATCGCCCCGTTTAGTGCGGTCTCTGCGCATAAGCAAAATTTCGTCTGGTCTTGTCATCTGCAAGCTAATACATTACCCGCTTTGTTAGCCTCCCCCCGCGGGCTATAAAATGCACGGCCTACGCTCCGAAAGTAGGACCACTCGACCCTTCAAACCGTAGGAAAAACAATCTTCTCCGTAAATGAATAACATACGATGGTAGGCGCCAGAGACCAGATCCCAACCGGTCGCGAAGCGGACTTCGCCGGAAAGGAGGGAGGATTTCGGCCCTAACTACCGGTTGATGCCGAACAAGCGTGCTCAACCGGTATGGCCGAAATGCAGACACGGGGAGGACACTATCGTACAGGTCATAGACTGCACTGTCGATGGCGGACGGTGTTTCTTCCGATGGCCATACTCTGGGGTAAATAGTTTTGTTCATGTTACTGCTAATACATCCTCCATACTAACCGTCCCTTGCAGCAGATGGCGAAATGCAACTTTACCCGCTGGATCGATCCTCCCCATGAACGACATGTTTGGATGCACGTGGGTACATTGTGGAACCGAATATTTGAATTGGAGGCGCAAATTGTAGATCTCAAGGAGCAAAATGATGACCTCCGCCAATCTTGCAACAGAGAGAACAACGAAGGTCGTGAACATAGGAAGTTCCTATGATCCCACATGTTGCTGCGCCAACCCAAGCTGCATATGTGCGTGCCACTACAACGACGGCTAGCCACGTCCGAGGCGCTCAACTGGAGAACACTCTATGTGGGTAGCGAGAGACAGCTTCTATCATTAGGCACGGGGCGGAGAAGCTTGTACCTCGGTAGTCTCCCCTTTTGTACGCACTTATGTTCAATCTCCTAAAGCATGTAACTAAATGGTAGACGCGTCATTTCGGTTGTCTTTTATTGAGTTGACATGTTGCATCAATGTGCCATGTGCATTAAGCTATAGGCGTCCATATGCATTGAACAAACATGCATTGTATGAACGAGTACACATAAGAACGCAAAAATATTACAGGCATTACACATTAAGTGCAAAATTTAAGTATCACATATAGTAGGCCCCACACTATGCGTGGTAGGTGACCTGCACGCTCTAGGGGGCGACGTCATGCTGCGTCTTGACCTGTCAATCACTGTTTGTATACAACGAATCTTGGGGCCGCGTTGCATCGTTTCATTGAAAAACGCCGTTCGGTCACGCCGCGTCTGAGCGCCCTTGGTGTGGGGCGCGGTAGGGACCTGCCCCCTCTGCCAGGCGTGGTAGGGACCTGCCCCCTCCGCCAGGCGCGGTAGGGACCTACCCCTCTGTCACGTTGCGTCTCCGGTGCTCGGCTATTTAAACGCGCGCCACACACTCGCTCGATCGTTCCTCTTAGAAATATCTCCCTCTTTCTGAGGTGCCTCCCTCTCCCATACCTAACATTTTTCTTTGTCCTTTGTTGGCACCATCTGTCAAAGTCGTTACTAATGCGATGCATGTTTGAATTTGCAGTCTTCCGTGTCTGAGGTTAAGAGTCGGTAACATCGTAACGGTAAGTTTATTTCAGCAACGCATGTATGGTTTTTATGCTGTGTATTGGTTGAAATATTGTCTTATTTTTTATCAGAAATGGAACCTTGTCGTGTTCCATAGTAACGTCGCGGTCGGTCGAGCACGGAGTTGATTTGTCCATTTGCCGGTCGCCTTTGCTAAACGTTCCCAACTTTGGCACAAGTCGATTTGTTGGAGCTCTGACGGTGCATTGGCGATTGTTTGATAGGCACGTCGCCAGGAACAAGATAGTAATAGAGGCGGTCACCGCCACCACGGTCCCACCACACGGGCAGATGTTGTGGGGCCTGGCGAAGGTGACCAGCAGTGACATGTGGGCAGAGTACATGGAGATCGTTAGCAATCCTCATGCTCCGATCTATCGACAACCCATAGTGTATGTTCATTTTGTTTATCCTGCTCAATCCTCTGGGGGGCGCCGTTGAAGGAGCCAGCGACACTCTTGTCCCCCTCTTCGGTTTGTTGACGACGGGAGAGGTCTCGAGAGCGCCAGACGTCGTTACGCAGGATGCTCTAGTTGATGGAGATTCTGGTAGTTTCCAATCGAATGAAGGTGTGGATAAATGGTGGGGTGCTCGTGTTGATTGTCACGAGATTATCGATGGCATGTCCGAGGGCACTGCCACTGAAGATGAGGATGACTTTGACTCGCAATCCAGCGAGGACGAAGCCGACGATGAGGGCGGGATCATCGGTGGTATTGTTTCGACCGACACGGACTATGTTCCAAGTCGGTTGGATTGCCAAGCGGCCACTTCCCTTGTTCTGGCCCAGGAGCACGAGTCGTCGTGGGCCTTCGATGCGGACACCCTGCTTGTGGGGCAATATTTTCCACACAAGGCTGCCGTCAGGCAAGCTATCGTGAGTTTCGTGGTGAAGAACAGTCGGACTTACCGAGTGTATATGTCTTCCGTTATGTGCAGGTCTAATCCTGACACTTACATAGTTAAGTGCGTGCTTAGATCTTGCCCTGGCAAAGTCCGTGCGCAGAGATTCCCTGGGGCAGGAACAACCTTCTGCATCACAGTCGTGACGGATCACACATGTGAGCTTCAAGAGTCATTGCAAACGCATAAGAATGTAACATCGGCCTACATCGCGAGCATCATAAGCCATGCAGTTATCGCCGATTTGACCGTTTCGCCGAAGGTCCTGATGGCTAACGTAGCGAATACAGTAGGGTATGCCGTTAGCTACAGTAAGGTCTGGTGAGCGAAGCGGAAGGTCCTTGAAGGGTTGTACGGTACCTACAAGGAGGTGTACGACCTAGTCCCCAGAATGCTGAAGCAAATTGCGGATACTAATCCGGGGACATGCGTCAACAGGGTCGACAGGCCCCACCCGTCGAACATCCCACATTCCCTAATTCTTGATCGAGTCTTCTGGGCTTTTGGCCCAGCAGTCTAGGGCTTCTACCACTGTCGTCCCGTCCTGACTATGGATGGTACTTTACTTTGCGGGAAGTACAAGGGCACCATTCTCACCGCTATTGCGGCGATGGCAGCGACCGATTGCTCGATTGCCTTTGCAATTGTGGAGAATGAGAACACTGACAGTTGGCTATGGTTTCTAGCCAACATAAAGCAACATGTTGTAAGGGATCGGCCGAATGTGTACATCATAACCGACCGTCATACCGGGTTGTTGTCCACGCTACACACCATGCAGCACGATACAAGCCCACCATTCCAATGGAACAACATGCGCACACGTTGGTGCATGCGGCATCTAGCTACCAACTTCCACACGTGCTTCCGGAGCAAAGACCTCATGAAGAAGTTCAAGAAGCTCTGCCTGCAGAACCAGAAGCGTAAGTTCGATGCTGTGTGGCAGGAGCTTGAGGTCAAAACCGAGCGTGCAAGTGGAGGTTCTGGCCCAAGCACACCGCAAAGCGAGTTCGCTGAGTGGATGAGCGTGCATGCCCCCGACTATGAGAAATGGTCCCTTCTTAACGACACTTATGGTGCTCGGTACGGCATCATGACAACCAACATGTCTGAGGTTAACAACGGTGTGTTGAAAGGGGTTCGTGCCCTGCCCATCACCGCTGTTGTCGACGAGACATGGAACCGTACGGTAGGTTACTTCGTCAATCAGGCAATGATGGCCAAGCAGCATTTGGACGAAGGGAAACAGTACTCGGAGGTTACCTTTGTCTACATGGACAAGAAAATTACCAAGGCCCGATCCCATGTAGCTATCACAATGGATGGCGTGAGGAGGAAGTTCGAGATCCGCCTGCAGGACAAGTACGTTCGCGACCACATGAGAGGTGACCGGAAGCATGTTTGCACCATAGGCGATGTGGCAGTTTGCACCTGCAACAAGCCTCAACTCTACACAAGCCTTGCTCCCACGTATATCTTTGCATGTCACAGATTTCACCAATCTTCTAGCATGTACAAGTCGGAGTACTAAGACATCGACACTGTATGATACTTGAAATGGGAGTTCAACTCCTACGGCATGGAAAGCCACTCTGAGGACCTATGGTAGGGAGTAGTGAAGTGGTCACCGAATGACGCTCTACGGCATCGGTAGTGGGAGGCATCAGTCAAGGCGCATCCACAACGACATGGATGCGAGCCAACGTGGAGATCGGCCAAGACCAATAAGGTATAGGCTATGTAAGACTCATGGGCACTCATTCAGGAACTGCCCGAATAGACATTCTTCCTCCGGTGCCACTTAGTATCTGTAAGCTATTCGGTGTATTTGAGTCATGTGAGTGTTGTAGTGATGTGAGTGTTGTAATGATTTGCGTTGTAACCTGCACTGCTTTCTACGATGTAATAAGTTGTTATTACGGCTTCAAGTTGTTATTACCGATTTATAAATCTGATATATCTGCCTCGTTTGGGTCACGTCGTGCTGCGAAAAAGTGTCGCGTCCCGCTTTCCAGAGAGTTGTCACGTCCTGCTTTCCAGAGAGTGGTCACGTCCAGCTTTCGAGAGAGTGGTCACTTCGTGCTTTGCAGAAAGTAGTCGCGTCCTGCTTTCCAGAGAGTTGTTAGGTCCTGCTTTCTAGAGAGTGGTCACGTCCAGCTTTCTAGAGAGTGGTCACTTCCTGCTTTCCACACTGTGCGGTCACGTCCTCCTTTCCACACAGTGGCCCCTTCGTGCTTCCAACGCTATATATGGATGCTTTGGCTGCCATTCACCTTACTCTTCTATTCCTCTTCTCCTTTCTTCCAGTGTAAAACAAGATGTCTTCGGCCTCATCGAACATTCGAGTGAGCAGAGAATTACAATCACTACGACAGCAACTGGTTTGCCCTCGTTGCAGGGATCCGGTTAATGTGTTTACCTCTCATACGCCAACGAATCCGTCCCGAGTGTTCATGAAGTGTTCAAATCTTTCGGTAACTTCTGCAAAATCAGCACGAATGAATTGCATTGTACATACCGGGTTTTGTTACTTTCATTTGAAGTTGCATTTCTTTTGTAGAACACAACATGTCGGTTTTGGCAGTGGGCTGACGAAGCTGTCCTAGTGGTTCAAGATATTGCAATGCAAATTCTTTGCCTTCAAGAAGACTCTGTGGTGTTCTTTGCAATTAGTGTAGTGGCTCGGCGTCGATCAACCAATGCAAGACTCCCGTGGTGTTACTGCAATTCATGCAGTGCCTCGAGCGTCCGATCAACCCATGCAAAATGAAGATAAAAGGCTTTAAACACTGGATGAGAGGATGGTAAGAGTTGAGAAGATGCTTCAGAAGTTAGTTTTGCAGTCTTTCCTCTTTTATATTTTGTTCTTGCCAAGTAGAACGTCAGTTGTAATGAGATTGTACTGCCCACTCTTTATCTATGCATCGCAGTCCTTGATGAATGAGAATAAAATTATTCTACTGAGATAGATAACGAAGTACAAGTGTCCAATTACCACACTCTGCTTGGATTACAAATCAGTTAATGAAGTACAAGTTACAACATATAATAGACTTCTAATATTACTACTGCTCACGCTGCTCCTCACTGCTCTCGGGCATAGTACCCTGTACTGGCCTTCTGCGCCGTGTTCCTGCCATAGGTCTCTGACGAATCTGTTCCTGTAGAAACGTCAGCCTATCAGGTGATCGTGGGTTCTGCTGCAGGTCATAGCGGGGCTCCTCAACTGCTGTGTCGACGTACAGGGGGAGGGCATCACCTGTGGGAGTGGCGTTGAGAACAAGTCTGTGATCTAAGCAGTAGGATCCGTGGAGGGGCACCAACTCGGCTCAGCTTGCGGGATGGACTAGATGAACTGCTCGGGGTACGATTCACCTTGCGGGGTGAACGGCGTAGGGTACAGTGTGTACCCGGACTGATACCATGGCGCCGTATCGCCCATTGGAAATTGTCCAAGAGTGTGGGGCTGGGAGGGAGAATCTGGGATAACATCTACCACGGTTCTGGGTTGCACGTCCTTGCTCTCCGGAATGTCCTCTTCGTACCTCTGTGACGACGACGGCACCAGCGTAGGGTCCCTCTGAGACGAGGACAGTATCAGCGTAGGGTCCCTTCGTGACGACGACGGCATCAGCGTAGGGTCCCTCCGAGACGAGGACGGCATCAGCGTAGGGTCCCTTCGAGACGACGACGACATCAGCGTAGGGTCCCTCCGAGACGCAGCAACGACATCGGCAGAGTCCTGCGTGGCAAGTAATCGCAGACGATCCGCCGCCCATCTTCTTCTGCGCTTGCCATGGGTCGACTCGCTCGGACGAGAAGATGGAGGGGGCGAGGGTACGCGACGACGCTCCGTCCGATGCCTCAAGTCGACTTCGCTAGGCCTTCCACAGCTCATGTTATGAACGACCTACTTAACATCATCAACAAGCGTCTTCATGACCGAAAACAGGCGTTCAACTATGTTGTTCGTACCCCGCTCGAGTTCCCGGTGGCCACGCTCGATAACGCTCTCCAAACGATCCATCTGCATGGTTACCGAAGAAACAAAATTTTGTTAGTTAACCCTATTTCGGAGGGTGGTTAATCTACTACGTGCTCAACGTACCGAATCGTCATGGCGTGCTACACAGTGCGGGTCCAGCCCCAAGTCCAAGCGTTCGGCGTGGCTAGGATCTGCATGTCGGGCCGGGGGGGCGCCTGTCAATCTCGTCCACGTGTGCCGTACGTACCACTCCAAGTACGTGTCGTAAGTCCCTTTATTGTAAGGCTGTGCCTCCTGCAAAATGGAATCAGTGGCTGTTTTCCATGCATCTACCCACGGCTGCTGCGTCTGAAGCCAGTCATCGCTCTTGCGGCCCTTCTTCGTCTGCCTGAAGGTGGAACAAAATAAATAAATTATGGTACCGACATAACATATGACTAAAGGATCTACAATATTATTAAGCAATGCAATGTACTTACAAGTGACTATACCTCGCAAGCGGTCGCCCTAGAGCAGGGGGATCTCCTGGTGCAGCTCGAACTGCCTCATCATCCGTTGTGGGTTATACGGCTCAACCATGTGGGAGAACACCAGATGACAAGTTGTCCTCCAGTACGCCGCATCCTGGTGGCATAGCAAGCTCAAGCCGTCGAGCACTGTGCCCTGCACGTGGGCGTTCGTCCAAGGAGCCCATATTATGTCGTCCTCGTGCAGGACCTCAAATTCGTTGTGGAACTTGGGGTATATACGGCGCGCTTTCTCCTTAGCCCACCCCAATACTGCCACAGTCCATCGGGATCCCATGGTCGGGCCTTCCACGGGACCCTCGTCGTCCGCCTCACCATAGAAATGCTGTGTGTGCGGGTAAGGGTGGGCCAGGCGCGGAAATCTGGCCGTCCATTGCGAAGTGCTCCCACGACCACGGTATAACGAATATGTGACAACCCGAGAACCACGGATCTGTTCCGTCTTGACGCATGCTAAGCGTCGCCACGAGCGCATGATGCGTAAGCGCCTGATCTGGTGAACCCCAATCGCATCTTGCGGCACGTCCTCATCGTCGGCGTCCACGATGGACTCCGCAAGGTGAATATAACTCGGGTACACCATGTCCCCCTGCGTGCTAGGGAACATGACCCACCCGAATATAAACAACAAATATGCAATAAGGTGGCATTGAACCACCTCCTCCGTTGCGTCATTTGGGCAATGCATGAATCGTCGCAGCCAGGCGTGTGGAACACCCTTAGACCTCTCGGGGATAGGCTGCCCGAAGCGATGATTGAGACGCGCCTTCCAGTCCGGCGACCTCGGAAGAGGAACAACTGCACGGCCTCGTAACGAAAGGCCGATAATGAAGCTGACGACTTGCAGTGTCACCGTCATCTCCCCCCACCAGAAGTGGAACGTGTGGGTCTTCGACCGCCAACGATCAACCAGGGCGGAAAGAAGAAAGACATCAATTATGAGGTTCTACCCTATATTCAGCATGCGGGCGAACGCAATCAGCCCGGATTGACGAAGCCTCGAAACATACCGCTCGTCCAGCGGCCAGGTCTCCCTCGGTCCCCATGTCACCAAAGTTGGTGGCCCATCACCATCGATCCAAGCGTGACAGCGATGCTTGCCGTCCCATACCGCTTCAAGTAGGGGTGGTAGAGTACGTGTCATTGCTGTAAATAGACAAAAACTAACAGTTAGCGAAATCTAAGTACGTACTTAACGGTAAAAATGCAATAAGAAAAAAATTAAACACGTACTTAGCTAAACTAATCGAACGCGCCTTTGTGCTTATGAGCGATTCGCCGTCGCGCTGCTCGTTTATATCGCAGCTCTCAAGACAACAAAAAACGGTGGACGCGATTTAAGAGAGAAAACCAAAACGCATGCGACCAAACGATCTTTCGATTGGAAGCGACGCGTGGCGGCGAGGGCGAAGGAATCGCCAGGGTAGGGAAGCAGCACCTACCGCGCCCGCCATCGGGCGGTGCTGCCGTGCCCGATAACATGGCGAAGCACTGTTCAGGGGTTATTTTTTAAAATTATAGCGAATAAGGGCTATTTTAAAAATTAAAAGTTGCTACAGAGCCAGAACAGTAAAAAATTCTGAACATTGAGCTGACATCTGTAACTTACCAGTAAACTGATATGGTGCATTACTAGCTATGTACATAGTACAAGAATGTTACATACAGCTAACAAAACGTAAGACAAAAAAAAAAGGCTGATTTGCATTGAGGAAAGTTATTCCCTGAATGTTTCAAAGGCTAATGCTATTAGCTAGCTGTCTTTAGACTTCAGGCAAAGGCGAAACGGGAAGGAGAAAAGCACAAGGGGGGAGAATATCACATGCTAAGCCCAAAGGACAGTGCAACCAAAAAGGGGTTGGATTCTTGAAGGCTTCCGTGGGGTAAAGCAATCCCATCTCCAATTCTCCATTCCTCTTGCCTGCCTCCAAGACAACAGGTTCCTCGCCCTCTGTCTCTCTTCACCACCTCTAAATACAAGCAAGCAATATTTAATGCAAGGCTTCGCTTAGTACTGAAGCTTGGTGTGCCTTGGAGCTGTTGCTTCTTTACAAATATATTGTGCGCCATCCATGGCGACTTGAAGAAGCTAAGGTAAACAACCGCATGAAACATCTAGAGATGAATTTCGTGAATGCTTGGATCTTTACTCTATTTGACTGATTAACCGTGAGCTTCTCAATGCTTTAGTTTCATGTCACCTTGTAATTATAGCTTCCAGCTTGTCTATCTTGTTCTTTTCAAAGGCTTCAAAGTTCTCCAAGACAAAATGTTTGTCGATTTTTTTTCCTTTTTTTACTTGTTCTTAGATCTTCCCTCAAGAGTTGAAGGGAGAACGTTGTGGAGATAAATAGAGAGCAATCATGTTTCCTTTATGTAGCTTAACTAATTGGATTACACATCATTATCTTTTGATCAGTAGTAGAGTAGCATCACGAGCAGATTCAGACTTCAGAATAATTGCTCTTTTGCAGGGTTCGGTTTTCTGGAGTAGGAAAGAGAGACAAAGGTGGTAGCCAGACTTCAACGATGCCACCACAAGAAAACACAGCTCTTGGAAGATGTATGTTATCAAGATTTTCTATTTCAGTTTTATAAACATGGAATGCGCAAAACTTATCCTTTTATTATTGTTCCCTAATCAGAAGTTTTCAGTTATATTACTGACCTATAGCACCATGATCAAATCAGTTAATCTACATTGTAAAACGTAAATTATGGAACCTAATTCAGACATTCAGATGGTCTGAATAAAAAAACTACTCTTCATATAGATAAGTGTAGAAACCATCCATAGTTTGCTCTTAGCTGATTTTGTTGGTGAACTGATTTTTGTTGAAAGAAACAAACCCATCAGGATGAAAGAAACAAAAACTGACTGGTATTGCAACTTGCTAGCGCAAATGAATAGCAGCGAGGAATACGACACTGCATTCGCAGCCACAATTGCTGCAGCAGCATATGCAATTGCCGCGCGAGAAGAGAAGCTAGCAGCTCAGAAGAAGCCTGTCCCCATTGAGGTGGCAACTATTGCACCTCCTGTCCAGTCGCCAATCAAGAGAGGTGAAAGCATCAAAAAGCCTACAGGAGGCAGCAAGATCTCAAGATGGCTTAGTGGAAAAGAGCCTGCTGAAGATGATGACGAGGGACCAGGTAGTCTAAATATAATCCACTTCTGGCAAAATCAGCAAACCTCTTATAACAATGCCGCAATGCATTATCGTTTCAGTCAATGTATCAGTAAGGAGGCCGCTAAAACCAGCACAGAGAAAGCCTGAAGACACAACTTCAGATCAGAAGGTGCCACCAAGGATAGTCGATTCTTCTATGAGTGTAAAGAAGGCCTCAGGTTCCTCCAACAAAGCACCGGACAAGAAAGGG
The DNA here is from genome assembly GCA_036346405.1 of Phyllostachys edulis. Taxonomy (NCBI): domain Eukaryota; kingdom Viridiplantae; phylum Streptophyta; class Magnoliopsida; order Poales; family Poaceae; genus Phyllostachys; species Phyllostachys edulis. The sequence goes on from CM070550.1 coordinate 102,596,160, forward strand.
AGCAAGAAGTTTGAGCAAGAGCAGGCGATTCAGAAGGCGCCATCCACCGTTAGGCCAGCAACATCATATCATGCTGGACAGAATGGACATGGCACAGCTGGAGTAACTTCTATTGGCGGCACAGGAACCAAGACTGATGCATGGGAGACGGCAAAACTAGCCAGAATCAGGGAGGAGTAAGTACGATTTTTTTTATTATGCTGATCATTTGATGCGAGTCATGCGACTAAAGTTAATACAAGTGTCAAATTTAGGTATGAGAAGATGATCGAGACCATAGATGAATGGGAGACTGAAAAGAAGGCGAAGGCCAGGCGCCAGAAAGAACTAAAGGAGGTTTTTGTTAATTAAAAATCATAATTTAAGAGCAGTGCATTTTTCATATTTTTTTTCGGGGGTACGATTCTTAAGTGCCAAAAAAAAATCACCTTAATGAGTTAGCATGATTATACAAACATGTACTAATCGATGGGGCTGACGAGAGAGACTGAGAACTGAGCTTGTTAAATTGCAGAGTGAGTTGGACAGAAAGAGAGCAAAGGCGCTGGAGGAATACAACCAGGAAATGGGAAGGATCAACAACATTGCTGGAGGAGCAAGGTCCAAGGCAGAGGAAAGGAAATACAACGATGAGAAAAAGATCAAAGAGAATGCGGACAAGATACGGTCAACAGGAAAGCTTCCCCGCACATGCGCTTGCTTTTGAGAACACTTCCATGCTACGAAATCGGAAACGAAATGAAGGGCGTGTGGCTTGAAGCCTCACAGTAGGCATGCATCGTATTGTAACATATATGTATTCGGTTTGATGACTGATGAGTGTATACAATTGTATCCAACATGCAACGAATTGACATGTGCTTGCTTTGCACGGCCCAATCGCCATGGCCTACCCTGCCGGGAGACGCACACTTCTTCACCTCCGGCGGCGGCGGGGGCGCAGGGCAAACCTGGGTTTCCACGGCGGCGTACCCCAAGAAACAAACATCCATAGTATTGATAGTGTTACACTATTCGGATCGTCTAGGAGTAGATCTAGCCGGGGTGACGAACCTGATGCCGCGGAGGGGGAGGGTTCGGAGGCCGCCATTGATTCGTTGGTGAAGACGTCGACGTCGATGCAGCAGGCGGCGCGGCTGGTGGCTTCCCGTCACTGGCTGCGCCCTCACTTAGATCGGGTTTAGAGTTTTTCGGTGGGGAGGTCGGCTCAGGTCAACCTCGTTATCTGAGCCGCTGGCCCCCACCTCTTTTTATAGCGCAGGGTGACAGGGGCCCTCCAGCCATGGTGGGCTAGGCGCCCTCGATCAGGGCGCGAATCAAAGGCCTAACTGGGCCGTTGGGTCCAGTTAGGTTGGAGATCAATCTAACATTCTCCCCCTTGATCTCAATCTGTACTTTAACTTTAATTACTTTTGACTTTACTCATTCCATCACAGATTAGTGCATAGAACATGTCTCATCGTCACGGTCAATCGCCGATAGATTCAACAGCTACAATACACCTCTCTGTACTGAAATAGTTACCTTAATCTTTTGGGCCAACTTTTAGTCCAGGAATCATAGGCTTTCCCTTAAACCCATGCCGGCTACATGTTCTCTGAACACGTTGGGTGGTAAGCCTTTAGTAAGCGGATCCGCTAACATCTTTGCGGTACTTATATGCTCAAGACTTATAATTTGATCCCGAACTTTTCTTTCACAACATAGTACTTTATGTCAATGTGTTTGGCAAGCACCACTTGACTTATTGTTGTGGGCATACGTTCTTGCGGGTTCATTATCGCAAAGACAACTTAAGTGGTCTATTGATGTCGTCAACCACTTTTAAACCGGTATGAACTTCTTTAGCCGTTCACCGCCTGTAGCCTCATAACATGCTACAAACTCGGCATACATTGTGGGCGATGTAGTGACGGTTTGCTTTGAGCTTTTCCACGATATAGCTCCTCCGCGAGAGTGAACACATATCCGGATGTAGACTTTCTATCATCTCCGCAAAATCGAAATCAGATACCCCACTATATGGAGTAAATCGATCTTCTATATGTCATCATGAGGCCTTTTGTTCCTTGCAAATAACGCAAGACTTTCTTTATCAATTTCAATGTTCTATTCGAGATTGCTCGGAATCGCCAAGTAACCCGTAACAAATGCTAAGTCGTATGCGTGTGCACACTTGAGCATCTTGTAAGCTTCCGAATTTGAAGCATATGGAACCGCTTTCATTTGATCGATCTCATCTTTGGTTCTGGGGCATTGAAAATCCCCATATCTGCCGCCCTTGACTATAGGTGCGGTGAAGGACTACATTTATGCATCCCAAATTTCTTTAAGACTTTCTCTATGTATGTCTTTTGTGATAGTCCCAATATCCCTTTGTTTCTATCCCGTGAATTTGATCCCTAGAACGAACGAAGCTTCACCAAGATCTTTCATATCAAAGTTTGAGGACAAAACTTCTTTGTCTGCGATGGCAGTGACATCACTACTAGCCAAGACGATATCATCCACATACGTGATTAGGAAGATAAACTTCCCATCTTTAAACTTTGCATAAACACGCTTGTCCTCTACATTCTCTTTAAACCCAAATTTTCTTATTGTCTTGTCAAACTTCAAGTACCACTTGCCTTGAAGCTTGCTTTAACCCATAAATCGATTTCTTTAGGCGGCATCCCATTCTTTCATTTCCTTCCATGACAAAACCTTTCGGTTGTGCCATGTAAACATTTTCCTCCAAATCCCCATTAAAAATGCCGCCTTTACATCCATCGATGTAACTCTAAATCATAATGTGCTACTAATGCCATTATGATTACGAAGGAATCTTTACATGAGGCGGAGAAAAGGTCTCATTGTAATCAATCCCTTCTCTTTGTAAATCCTTTTGCCACAAGTCGCGCTTTGTATCTTTCTACATTCCTTGGGAGTCAAGCTTTGTCTTGTAGACCCATTTACGCCCTCTTGTTTTGGCTCCTTTAGGAATAATTTCCAAGTCCCGCACTTTATTAGTCTTCATGGACCTCATTTCCTCTTCCATGGCTTCAAGCCATTTTGAGGAATTTTCGCTTCTCATGGCTTCTTCAAATGAGGTGGGATCATCCTCCATTTGAAATTCCTCTCAGATGATAATCGATAATCATCGAAATAGCCGATCTTCTTACTCTTTGAGACCTCCTCGGGGCCTCCTCATTTGGTACATCTTCGCTTGAGGTCATTGCTTGTTGCTCCCCTCATCTGTGGCAATAGGTTCTATAGGATCTGAAGAACGGGTTCCTCATTATCATTCATTGTTGCCACAGAGGAACAATAACAGTCTTTGGCACCACAGTTGTCTTGCCGTCGGTGCAATGACAACGAGTAGTGTGAAGAATGGCTCTTGAATCATCGGAGTGGGCGATACACCCGCTTCTCTTCAAGATCAATCTCACGAGCTACCATACTTCCTCTCATCATTTCATCCTCTAAGAAGACAGCGTGTCTCGTTTCTACAAACTTTGTATATCTGTCGACAAGAGAAACGAAAACCTTTTGACTTTTCGGGGTAGCCAATGAAATGACAACTTCTTGCTTTTGGGATCAAGTTTCCCAAGGTTTGGGTTAAATACTTTAGCCTCGTGCAGACTCCCCACACACGTAAGTGGTTTAATGAGGAACTCTTCACATCCCACAACTCGTCACGGTGTTTTGGGCACCGACTTACTAGGCACTCTGTTGAGAATATGAATGGCGGTTTTCAACGCCTCCATCCATAAACTCAATGGCGGTGTGGAATAGCTCATCATGCTTCACACCATATCCATCGAGTGCAGTTGCGTCTTTTCACTACTCCATTTTGCTGAGGTTCGCCCGGTGTAGAATACTGGGCCACTATTCCATTTTCCTGTAAAAACCTTGCAAAAGGTCCAGGAACTTGTCCATATGGGGTATGTCGACCGTAGTACTCCCCCCCACGATCAGATCGGACTATCTTAATCTTTAAATCGTGTTGGTTTTCAACTTCAGCCTTAAATATCTTGAATTTATCCAATGCTTCATTTCTTTCTTTGATTGGATAAATATATCCAAAACGGGAGTAATCATCTGTGAATGTTATGAGCGAGTCATAACCATCCACACTTTTCACAGAAAAGGACCACAAATGTCTGTGTGAACAATTTGTAGAACTCTGTGCTTCTTTTGGCGTCTTTCTTAATTTTCTTTACATATTTTCCTTTAATGCATTCTCTCGCATTGTTCTAAGTCTGAGAACTCTAATGGAGGAAGAATTTCATTCTTAACTAGTCTTTCTATTCTCCCCTCGAAATATGGCCTAAACGACAAGGCCATAATTTCGACGATTCATTATGAGTTCTCTTTAGTTTTACGCTTACATTCAGAGACGAGGATTCAATTACTTTCTGCACGCCGACGTTCCCATTATCGCATCGACATTCACATCATCACATAATGATAACAAATAAAGCTCATTTTGTAAGATGGCAAGACCAACACATTCTTTATTAAACATTATTTCACACTTGCCATTTCCAAAATTACAATCATAACCATCTTTGTCCAAATTTGAAACACTAATCAAATTCCTCTCAGTAAGAGGAACAAAGAGGACATCTCTAAGTAAAAGATTGGAGCCATTAGCTAACTCTAATGAAAGATCGCCAACGGCTTCAACTTTAGCTTGGACTCCATTTGCAACTTTAATGCATCTTTCGTTTCTTTGCGTAGTCCTCGTCGAACGGAATCCCTGTAAGGAATTAGCAACATGAACAGTTGCTCTGAGTCAATCCACCAAGTGGATTTGAATATTGCACATCAGCATTCATTTATAAAGGTAATAATGTTCTCACCTTTCTTTGCCATTATCATCTTTAAGTAATCGTGATGCTTCTTCTTGTAGTGTCCCGTCTTCTTGCAAATGAAGACACCGATCTTTGTCTCTGAGAAATTTATTCTGTTGAGGCCGATGGACGAGGCTTTTCCTTGTTCTTTGAGAAGGAGGTATTGAAGTTCTTTTTCTTGTTATCCTTCACATAGTTGATGGAACCACCATGTGAGGATTTAATTCTTTCCTCCTCTTGCACACACATAGCTATGCACTTTTCTAAGTCCCATTTCTCGGTGCATGTTATAGTTGACAACAAAGGTGTCATACTTTTCCTAAGAAGGAAGCAAAAATCAAATGAATAAGGAACTCATCCTTGAGAGCCAAATCCATTGGTTTAAGCTTGGATGCCAAATTGCTCATCCTTAGTATGTGCTCTCTTATGCCAACGCCACCACCAGAGTACCTTTACATCACAAGTCGCTTAATCACCGTGTGTAGCATATGTCTTTGAAGAGCCAAGAACCGACTCTTTAATTTCTCAAGGTATTCTCGTGACGATGTCACATTCTGCGATTGAGCCCACAATTGCGAGCTCAATCGTGTTCTTTATCACGACCATACATTTCTTGTTGGTCAGTGGTCCATTCTTATGCTCAAGGTCATAAGACATCTGTAAGGGAGCTTGATCCCTCTGCCTTTTCTCGCCAAGCGAGATCATCCTCATTTTGATCCTCACCAAAGCCATAGGCTCGATGGGGCGTCTTTGTAGTGAGGATCCAGCCCACCTCGGCCAAGATAAACGCTAAGTCTATCTTTTTCTTCCACTCTCCATAATTATCTCCTTTGAGAGTGGAATCTCTCGATACAACCCATCAAGTTGTATCCACTTTGAAAAATTAGTTCAAAGAAAATGAGAACGTAATAGAAAATTATATGCCTTATTTCCAACGTTGGTCAAAATACGACATACAATTAAATCAATTTTATCTATACATTAAATCTACATCACCGTTGGGCAGAAATAGAAATAATGCATAAAATCATCAATTAAAATTATAATACTGTTATTATCAACGTTGGTCAGAAAATAACAATATCATAATTATCTGGGATTTATATCTATTTTTCCAAAATTAAATTCTCCCGTTGGTTCGAATTTAATAATGAAAAATCAATCAACATTAACTTTTGCAATGAAATCGTAATTATTCTAAAATAATTCATTATTGAAGCATTATATCAGACACATTTAATCTCTGAAAAATTAACACGTTGGTGCAAAAATTACGAGATTTGAATCAAATTCTATTCATCAATTAGGCCACCGGATCGGAGGCGTAAGTGAGGTCTGTCACGGAGGCTTAGGGCCGAGCATTAAAACTCTTTTCGGTTTATTGTTCAAAATGGGCATTTGGCCCATATACTTTTGGCCCATAACATACCGCCGTCGGATCCCATCCGACGGCCTCCATGCGCCACCACCCTAACCCTAGGGCATACCCCTTGCCCTCACTGAAAAAATCGGGTCAGATCGGCTCGGGCGGCTCAACAATGGCGGCGGCTCACAAGAAGGCGAGCAGGCGGCGGCGGCGGCTCATAGGCAAGGCGGCGAGTCATGGAGGCCCCGCAAGGCAGCGGCAAGCGGCGTCATGGCATGAAAGCAAAACGGCAAATGGGCGTGAGGACGCACTGAGGCGGAAGCGCGCGCAAGCGCGGCGCCGCCAAAGAAGCGGCACAGACGGGCAGACTCTTGTGGCAGCGGCAATGAAGCGGTCTGCGGCGTCTGCGGCGGCAAGACCAGACGCCTGCGACCACTAGCAATGTGGTGCAAAGGTAAGACCCGATCCTTTTCCTCTTCCCTTTTCTTTTCTTTGATTCTTGTTTGCTCTTCTCGGTTAGGGTTAGGGTGCATCCGAACCCTCTTCTTTTCTCTTAGACCCGCACTGGATCTAGATTTTCTTTTTCCTTTTCTAATCAGTTTACCCGTTCTAGATCTAAAACCCTAGAAACCGATGGCTCTGATACCATTGTTACACTATTCGGATCGTCTAGGAGTAGATCTAGCCGGGGTGACGAACCTGATGCCGCGGAGGGGGAGGGTTCGAGGCCGCCATTGATTCGTTGGTGAAGACGCCGACGTCGATCAAAGAGCGACGCTGGCCGGTGGCTTCCGTCATCGGCCGCGCCTCACTTAGATCGGGTTTAGAGTTTTTGGTGGGGAGGTCGGCTCAGTCAACCTCGTTATCGAGCCGCCCCCCCCACCTTTTATAGCTAGGTGACAGGGCCCTCCACCATGGTGGGCTAGGCGCCCTCGATCGGCGCGAATCAAAGGCCTAACTGGGCCGTTGGGTCCAGTTAGGTTGGAGATCAATCTAACAGATAGGAGATGTGAATATGTGATGAACAAGTAAATCATCGGAGCAGAATTCCTTCCTTTGAGCTTTGACATCTGCCAGCGAATGGAACTGAAGTTTTATTGGGTTAGGAACACTCACTTGCGTATGGTCAGGGAGGTCGATCTGACGAACCGCCGCCGTCCCCGATCCGAGGCTGAGGAAGCTCTGGCGAGCATCCTGACAAGCAAAGGAGATGCAGATGTGTGAGGGAGGTGGCGATGCCTGCAGCAAGCTTAATGAGTAGAGCGGCCTGCTGCATGGAGCCGACGAGGAGCAAGCGGCGTGGACACGAGCCCGACCGGTTGGCGAGCGAGGGAATTTTTTGCCACTCCAAAGATTCTCCTTCTAACATTTGCCACTCCAAAGATTATAATCTAGGATTTGCCACTCTAAAAAATATTTACTTCATTATTTGCCATTTATGACTATTTTACCCCTTTCCTCTTCTTCCTTAGGTGCTCCAGCGCCATGCACTACGTCAGTAGGGAGTTCAGAGAGTCCTCAGAGATCGCCATCGTGGACAGATCGATCACGGTGAGGCAGGCGAGGGGCACGGCGGCCTCGGTGGCGTCCGGGAAGGTGCAGATACTCGCATGGAGGCGTGTCAAGGAGGCGCACGCGAAGAGGGACACCAGGATCCCCTGCCGCCTCTCGCGGAAGGAAAGGTAGAGCTCGATGCCGCGGTTCGCGAGCTCCCGGAGCCGGCCCTCGCCGGAGGGGTCCTCGTCGCCAGGAAAGTGGAGCCAGCCGGTGCGGAAGGAGCGAACGCATGCGGTGGGGTGGGCGGCGAGGATGGAGTTGACAGCGTTGATGACGTCGCAGCGGGGATGAAGGCTTTGACGTCGAGGAGGGTGAAGGGGAAGAGGCGGCGCCAGCAGGAGGCGAGGACCGAGGACCCCACCGCCGCGTTGATCGGGAGGAGGGAGAGGATGGAGACCAGGATGCTGTCCGGGAGGTTGCTTATGTGGTTAGGGGGGAGGTCCCCTCCACCGACGTCAGCCGCCATCTCCGGACTCCAGTGAATTGGTGTGAATGTGTGACGCCACCGAGGCCGTTGCGCCCCTCGCCCGCCTCACCATGATCGATCTGTTCACGGTGGCGATCTCCGAGGACTCTCTGAACTCCCTAGTGTCGCAGTGCATGGCGCTGGAGCGCCTGAGGAAGAAGAGGAAGGGGGTAAAATGGTCATAAATAGCAAATAATGAAGCAAGTATTCTTTAGAGTGGCAAATGCTAGAAGGCCAATCTTTGGAGTGGCAAATACTCAATTTTCTGGCACGTTTGCACTAAGTATTTGCAGATATGACCGTATGAAAAATGTATTAGCAAAATGGCAATGCCATGCAGCACGGTGATCGTCGCCAACGATTTAAACCACAACATGTGGCGTCAAGTCGACCACCGTCTTGTGCCGCCAAATACCACCACCTCCGAATGCCCGGCCCGCCACCTCACCGCCTCACCATCGCTTTACCGTGGACAAGACGGTGGCCATCGCCCATTCTTGGCGCATGGCAGCCAATTAGGGCTTAATTAGGTTATGTTAGTTAGGTAGTTAGTTAGGTAATCAGTTATGGTCTAAAATTTGAATTTTTTTAAAAATATAGTAAATGAGTTTGAAAAATTATCAAATTTTTTGTGGAGCCTCCTGACAATGTGTACTTGCTTGTGTAAATTTTTTATAATTTTATTCATTAAAATTTTTGTCGCTATTTCGTATAAGTGTCATGTTCAGACAAATCAATAAATATTGGTGCCATGTGTTGATTATCCAAACATCTCAACCAGGCACTCTCTCCATTTGCCTTAACTTTCCACCAAAAGCATCAATCACTCGTTATCCCGTCACCTCCTTATATCATCCATCAAATCTTTGTCCCCCGACATTCATGCCTTAATTAGCGTAGGGGATAAGGATTCCCTTCTATAAATTAGAGGGAGCGAGCGCGATTTCATTTCGCAGTCGCGCGCTCGCTCTTCTGCTAGTTCATTTCATATCGCAGTCGCTTGCTCGCTCTTCCGCTCATTCATTTTATTTCACAATCGCTCGCTCTCTTGCTCTGTCGATTATATTTTTGGGGACCGCCGTCGTTCGCAGGTAGTTTGGTCGTAATTTTTAATTTACAGTGTTTATTAGTTACGAAATAATTAGTAGTAATTAATTAATTAAGTAGTGTAATTTGTAGTGTTAGTTTGGTCGTAAAGCGAAATCAAATAATAAGAAATGCATTCACCGAAGAATAGAGGAGCATAATCTAATTAAGCTAGCTTATCATGTAGCTTATCACCCCAGGAAAACTACTCTGCAATTAATTTACAATTTTTTATGTTCATTAGCCACCTTCTCACTAATGTTCCCTCTATTTCATGTGTTGCAAGCCATGTATCTATCGGAGCTACTAGAACAATTCTACGATGAGGACCACTGCAAGTTAGGCTCATCACGACGCGGATGGCCCTCCGCCCACAGTGCTTGGGCGGGAGGGATAGTCAAGGCCGATGATCGCTACGTCCCGATCCTCCGGGACACGGGCTTGTTGCCCCTTGCGAGGATGGTCTCCATCGGACGCCAGTTCACCCTAGACGCCAACCTGCTGTCCGCACTTGTCGACAAGTGGAGGCCCGAGACGCACACCTTCCACTTTTTAGTAGGGTGAGATGACGGTCACCCTGCAGAACGTCTCGTTCTTGACCGGTCTCCTGATCCGGAATATGCCGCTTGTTCCGGGCCCTTTGCGTGCGGACTGGAAGGCCAGGCTAGAGCAGCGGTTTGGCCAACCTCTCCCGGAGGGTGCACATGGCATCCCCCGGGCTTGGCTAAGGAAGTTCAGCGAATGCCCGCATGGTGCACCTCACGAGGTCGTTAGGATGTACCTCGTTGCTTACCTTCTCCAGTTCTTTGGTTGGGTCCTGTTTCCAACCACAAAGGGCGATTTTTTGAACCCCACCTTCATCCGCGTCGCCGAGTCTTTGGTTGACGTCGAGCCGATGGAGGAGTACAGCTAGGGATCAGCCGTCCTTTGCGCCACATACCGAGGGTTGTGTGATGCTTCGCGGCACGGTATCAGTGGTACCAACCTGGTCATCTGCTACATGCTCCTGCAGCCGTGGAGTTGGAAGCACTTCCCTGTTGAGCGTCCGACCATCGAGATAGCGGTGCACCCGTACCCTGTCCCACATGACGATGTAGATGCGCCCACCATGGGCTTACAGTGGACTACTGCCCGTCTGCGCTGGGCCAGCGGAAGACCGGTGAGGTGCTACTCGTTGTACCACAACGAGTTCGAGTCGTTGCACGACAGCGACATCACCTGGTATCCATGGTATCCAAATTTCCTGCTCACGGTAGCGCCACACGGGTTGTCCGTGCAATGCGTCCTGGATGCATTACTATGGACAACGACATGCCACCTAGTGTTCTCACATATAGTATAGCCTTACACGCCGCAGCACATAATGCGACAGTTTGGTCGGTACCTGGAGCGAGCCGTACACCTGTAAGTCAAACTTCATCCGAGTAATGTTTCCAGTCCTTATGTCTTCTTTTCTAACATTAATTTTTCCAGAAATACAAGCAATCGAGGGCAGGTGGGCATATTCAGGACTAGCGAATGCACCAGCAGTAGTGGATTACGACTTGGATGAACAGGGCGCACGTGGATGTCTGGCATGAGCAGCATCCGTACGATCTTGAGTCGTACGGTGCGTACATGGAGTGGTACGTGCCATAAACGCGCGCAAGACTCACCGTTCCTCTTCTGGAGAGCCCGGAGGAGGTGACAGAGCAGATGCACCAAGAGAGCCTCCGCCGCATGTACACCCGTCACAGCGCTTCGTGGCGTGACGACATCGTAAGACACTTACAACCTCCGGTCATTTCATTAACGACATTCGTACATTTTGTTAATGAACATGTTACGTATGTCACTACAGTTGGAGCAGGCACTGCGCGTCCAGAGCGCATCGAAGGACGCCCTCCGCAGCCCAGATAGAACCCCGACAGGATATAAAAAGTTTTGAAACACATCTCAGCGGAGATGAAAAAGATAATAAAGAACTTGAGTTGCGGTCGTTCAAGAGACGACGTCCTGCGCATCGGGCACGAAGTGGGGGGGGGCATGCTCACTCGCTACGTCACCATGACCTAGTGAGTCCAGCAGGCGTCGTAGCGTTCCTTGTCGGTCATCCGTGGGCCAGGTCGCCACGGAGGTAAGTTGCTATGTACAAATTTACGTTCAGTTTTTTTGGTTATGCCTTACGTTCCGCTAACATCATGTCGTTCTCTCGCCGTAGATCCGTCGGGATGAATCACTTCTGTCGTTTGGACCAGGTACACAGACTGGCGCTGCCCCTCGGTTATCTGCATTACACATCCGGCAGGTATGAGGTTCTTAGTTTACGTCCAGAGTGTTTATTTGTACTAACATCGTTCCGTCTTGCAGCCTTCAGTTGGCCGTGGGGGTAACGGCCAGTTAACGTCGACTGATGACAAGGATATAGGCCTCCCAGCTCCTGCCAGGGAACAGTACACGACAACAGGGTATGGACAATGGCAGCCAGGGTTTCTAGCGTACACAGGGCAGAGCTCCTTCGGGTCCGCTGCCCCAGCGTACGCAGGGCAAAGCTCCTCTGGGTTCGCTGCCCCACCGTACGTTCAAGGCCGGAGCTCTTCCGAGTACGCGGGAACCCCGTACGTCCAAGGCCAGAGCTCATCCGCACAACCAGAGTTGTAGGCATCGTACCCCAGAGTGGTTTTCTAGCCTCCGTCGTGGATGAATTCCTCGTAGGTGTCCCCGAGGTCGGCATGGCTCATCACGACAACATGTACGCCTACCAGACTCTGCTCCAGAGTCAGTCTACTGGTCCACCTCCGCCTCAATGGTCTCCGTACCCCCTCTGAACCGACACGCGTTCTCCGGACCGGTGGACATATTCCATGGGTCATGCTCGACGCACAACAAGGCCGCACACGTGGACGCAGCCACAACAGGCAGAGAGTAGTGGCTCAGACGAGTGAGCCATATAATATCGCGTGTTATGCGATTTTGTTTTACTATATTTGTACACGTATTTTTGTTGTTACGTGTGTATTCCAGCGCCATATTGTAGCTGCCATTTTTACTAATACATTTTTTATACGGTCATATCTGTAAATACATAGTGCAAACATGCCAGATTAGCAAAAAATTCCGAGCGAGGTAGTCCGTCCAGTCCCACGAACAGAATACCCAGGGTCGTCCGGCCCATCGTCGTCTAGCCCACGGACGTAATACCCAGGGACGTCCAGCCCATCATTGTCGGGCCCACGCCCACTGACGTAATACGTAGGGACCTCCGTCCCACGGATGTAGTAGCCATGGATGTCCAGGTATGACGTTGTACGGGCTGCGACGAGGGAGTTCTACAGGCCGTGATTAAGCCCTGTAGCACTCGTAGTAAGACAAACCCAAAAATTCCAGATTTCAAAAAATTTGAAGTTTTTTGGTTTGAAATTCGTTTTCCTTCCTAGTTTAGCAAAATCCAGCAAATCCCGTTTTCCCCCTTCACTGGTGCCTTCGCCCAAGCCGCCACCACCCCCGTTTTCCCCGTCACGCCCGAACGTCACCGCCTCCAGCGCTGCCTTCGTCACCTGCCAGCGCGCCACGCCACCTCTTCGTCGCCGTCAAAGACGGCCCGCACCCCCACCGTCACCGCAACACCACCCACGCCCTGCCCATGCCGCCACCTCTCCCCTTCGCCGCCGGTCGCCACCGCCACGGAGACGCCGCCAATTCCTTCTCCCCTTCCCTCTTCGCGCGAGAGAGCCGATGGGGTGCTCTGGCCTTTCGACCGAGCGCCTCAAGGCCTTAAAGGCCTGGCCTCACGGGCCATGGGCCGCACAGTAATGGGTTCGGCCCATTACTGTTCAATCAAAAACTGGCCTGGCACTATTCATTACACACTATTCCTTTTACTGTTCATCCGAAAAAAATAGAATTACTGTTCCAATTATGCACTATTCATTTCAACTGAAAATAGTAAAACCTAGTTACTGTTTATTAGCTAAAAAAGCATTGCTTGCTTCTGTTCACAGCCCATTTTCGTCAATGAATAGTAAAATAGTATTATTCATTATCCGACACTATTCATCGAAACCCTAATTTGACATTTTATACCCATTCTGACCGCCTAGAGCCCAGAAAACCCATTCTTGACTCCGATCAACTATACCAAGCTCCCAATAAATCTTCTTACCTTTCTATAGGATTCATTATCTCCTTTCTATATATTTGTTGTATTTGGATCCAAATCTCAACTTCGTTCAGTCTAATCAAACACCAGATAAATACCTATCCTCCACACCACCTTCTTTTATGTTTCTTTTTTTTTATTTTATTTACTTGCATATTGTTCCCAGCTCATTCCTTGTTGAGCAGGATTTTATTTGGTTTGTTTTATTGTATTGCTTCTCGTTATGTCACGATTTTGATGACTAGACTCCAGAAGACGCCAGACAAGATCAGTATATAGAAGATTTTGTGCAAAAAGGCAAGTCGCATTCCTTGAACATTTTGAACCCACCTTTCATATATTTATTATTACTTTCATTATTGTACTTGTGCCAATTACTTTAATTAATGAAATAATACTTTTGAATGCCATGGTAATTAGAAAAATCCTATTACCCCACATACAAACCCACCTAACACTTGTAGGCCATATTCACCTTAACAAGTTCACATAAAATATTAGCTATATAAGTAGCTTTGTCACACAAATGTGTTTATCAATCAAAAGAGAGTATTGGCGGGTCGCCAATGGTTTTGGTGGAGAGTTGAGGGTTGTGTCCAGAAAGTTGGACAACCCAATAGACTTGTGAAAAAGTGAGTCATCAGTGAGATCTGGAGGTGGACAGCCACGAGTTGGTGTTGGGCCATCGCCTCACTAGATGACAAGTAAGGACAAGAACTTTGTGCCAAGTAACAGACACAAAAAACCGCTCAACCACATGCGTGGTCATTACTCCCTAGATTAGTACACTACTTTTTTGATTTAATATCTACAGTATCGAGAATGGGACAGGGGTGGGCCTGGAGGGACACTCGCTGGTCTACACAACGGTAGGTGCTGTCAGCATTGGGGTGCAAGATCCATTGTGGCCAGTTGAGTCTCCTAAGGGCTGAATGGTCCATAGACCTACCGGGTAGAGGCTAGAAAGGTTGAGCAGTGAAAAGGCTTTGCTATCCCAAACGTGGTCGCACGCTAACGGGCTGCGTGTCTATGATTTGACAGTATGAGTTTAAGATACCTTGTGGGTAAAGTTGGGTAATTCTACAGAGTGTATAAAAAGGTATTCGAATACGTCGTGCTTCCGGTTAATGGAGCTGTGTTAATGGGTGATTCCAGTACATGAGGCATAAGTAGAGTTTTTGAGATAGTAAGTTGGTAATTGAGTTTGTTGAGAAACCCCTGATGTTATTATTTATTATTTATTATTGTTTTAAATATAAACTGCTTTAACTGAAAAATGCATCCACATATGCCTGTTAAGGTAAACCCTAACCATCCATTGAACTCCTTGCATGTAATTATTTAGCTTTTCCATGTGACTTGTTGAGCACGGAAGTTGTACTCATTCTTGCATAATCTGCAAAATCATCTATAGAGGAAACCTGGGAAGATCTTGTTGAACAGGATTTTGCTGGACATACAAATGGCAACGACTACTGTTATTAGGTCTCAGCCGCGCTCAAGTGTGACTGTGGTTTGATGTTCTTTTGTCTTGTATTATATTAAATTTTGGGCTTGAATGTCCGTGTTAGGTTAAAACTAACTGTTAAGCCTTAATCTTATGTAATAAAATGTTGGATTTTGTTGTAATCGAAAGCTTGCTTGAGATACTGCTTACTGTGCAACTGCACATCCTGGGCGGTTGTGAAAAGTTTAATGGTCCCAGAATTTGGGGGTGTTACACGTAGTTCTACTGAAAGTAGCATAAACAAGTTTGAAAGGTGTAGCTGGCATGAAGAATTCCCTAGGGGAAAAAACTACCACGAAGAACAAGTACAATTAACGATCTGTGGGTACATCTCCAGCCTCCAAGGTGAATCAGGAATTGTCAGAAAATAGTCTACATTCATTGCAATAGCACAAAACTAGCATAGTGGTCTGTGCATTTGCGCGACTAGATTTGTTTCGAAGTTTGTATAAATATTTGAGAATATATTTACGTATATTTTAGGTTATTTATACTTTCAAGATATCCTAAATATTGCAAATGACAATAGAAACTTGAAGGAAATTACAACCCGAGGAACATAATTGAAATATGTACTTTGATGTAAGAAAATAATTGAGCATAATAAGTTGTTGGGGTTTTTAGAAACTAACCACTTTCCATCATGCATAGATCATGTAGCTGCATGCCCCTATTCTTACTCTATTAGTTGTTTTTTTCTTCCAAATTGTATGCATGCATATGTACCTTTATTTAATCTCAAACAATACGTTGATTGTGTGTGCAGCAAATTATCTTATTACTTTACATGGTATAATGTATTAAAGTACCTTGCTCACGCATACACCGATGCATCATGGACGACCTACCTTGAACTTACCTTCCCTCACACATCGATTGCCCCACCAAACCAAGTGGCTTCTATCTCTTCTCATTGTCACATCTTTTTTGCTTCAACCTCCAACAATAAGTTTAAATCTTGATCGATCCCTCTCAGCTGCTACCCCTTCCAATGGAATACTTTAGCACATAATTATCTTCTACTTCTCCCTAATTATTGCTCAATGCTAACCACTGCGACATCAACACGTATACACATGCAATAGTCGTTGATCCCAGCTAGGGACACGTGTCACACTCTCCTTAGTGACCCCGAGCATATTCCCTATTACTACATCATCTCTACTCCAAGCTTTTTGCTCCCTGTCTCTGTATGTTGGCACTTCTATTCGTACGGATGCATGCATGCACATACGCATACGTGATGTTATACATGCTCGACGTCATCTTCTCTTGTTTCGGTCGCTCCTGTTCTTCAACGTTGGCCAATTCAACATTATAGCTTCCTCACTAACTGTGGTGACCTCATCTTCACTAATGTCGGCATGTCTGCTTTAGTCGTTATCTAACGATATGGTAAATATTGTCGCCATCACCGGCGTCGATGTGCCCCTCATTACTAATGGCATACTCCTAGCTATCCGATGGTCTCATATCATCCATAGCTCGTCTTCAATGCAAAGCTTCGTCTCCTTTCTGTCAGGGCTTCCCCATCATGAAACATGTTTGGCCACTAACTTCTTCAACAACGTCGATGCTCACCACTTATCATCGCGGCACTTGACTCATTCAACACTTGACTTTCTCTTCAATGGCTCCGGCGAGCAGTACAACATTGTCCTCGTTGAATTGTCCTCATCTTCGTCGTCGCCGCCTTGTCTCTCCACTTCTCCGTGGGTCAATGTCTTCTTACAAGACAGATCGATGACATACACTCTTTCATGGTCTCCTCTGATACCATTTGTGCTATCCTGGTTTAAACTTTTATTTTGTATTCAAATTTTTAGTTATTTTTGGTTTTATCCCATAGGAAGCAACAATAGAAACACGCTAGAGCGAACACAATAAATTAAACACATCATTCATGCCATCCTCGTTATAACTTTTAGTTCTATTCAACATTTTAGTTATTTTTATTAGAGTTCATATACAAATCAAATTGCCAAATTAATTTAATTTATTTCAAATTTTAGTTATTTAGGGATTTTACTTTGGATTGGTACATAAATCAAATTACAAAATTTCTTTTGTTTTTTGTTCCGAATTCCAGTTCCTTTTTCTTGGAATTCGTGTCTGAATCCAATTGCTAGTTTTCTTTTATTTTTATTCTAGATTTTAGTTATTTTTTGGTTGGATTTCATATACAAATATAATTGCCAATTATTTTTGATTTTTATTCCTAATTATAATTATTGAAATTTGTATTGAAATCAAATCGTTAATTTTATTTTATATTTTTGTCCCGAATTTCAGATTTTTTTTGTTGGATGTCGTATACAAATCTAATTGCCAGTTTTGTTTATTTTTTTATTCCGAATTATAATTATCTAGGGATTCTACTTAGAAATTTGTATGAAAATATGTTGACGATCAAGTCGCCGATCTTACGAAATGAAAAGAGGAAAATGGCAAAGAGTTCTTGGGAGAAAATGAGACTGCTCTTTTATTGCTATGAATTGGCTATTACAGGGGATGCCTTCGACAAGGCAGTGGACTAATCCGAATTACACTGAGCGTAATGCTTGCTATCTTTCAGAATCAGACTTGAAATATGAGTCTAATGCCGATTGCTATGCTTCAATATGATGCAGTCTGATCCTCCGTACTTCATCTTTAAGTAACCGTCAAAGAGGTGGCAGTTGCTCCCTGAAGAGGCGCCTGCTGGAAGTGTCACGACTGGTCGGAGCGAGGCAGCAGTTGATAAAGTACCAACCGTTCGGTGGTTTGTGTGTCTGTGAGACACACAACCATATGGTGGTTTTTTGTCAGTGTCTTAGAACTATGAAATGTCGCATGGTATGGAGCAAATATGACATATGTTCTACTCGGAGTTAGATCCGAATGTCAGTTCATTGTTTCTACGAGCAGTCATCTGGTCGGGGACTGGTTACATGATCTCATTCGACCAGTTTTCCCACGATGTAACCTCTGGAATCCTTACATCCATGAGGGTCGTAAGCCTTAGGGGTTACGACCATGAAGACATATGGTCTTTTATTATGTATTAAAGTAATACATAGAGATTTTAATCCTCGTCAACATCAAATTGCTAGTTTTGTTTTCTTTTTATTCTGAATTTCAGTTTTATTGTAGTTGACAAGGACTCTTTTACTTAGGAGTTCGTATGGAAATCAAATTGCGTATTTTATTTTTTATTCCGAATTTCAGTTTTATTGTACTTAACATGTACTTTTTTTAAAAAAAAAACTAAACTATTATAATATGAACCCACCGTGATCGACGGTGTAGATTTTTTTTTTTTGCACCGATTAACGTGGGAATTTCTAGCCCTTCAGAGCAAACGTGGTAGTTTGTTTTGACTTTGTTTTAATAAGATAATAGCTAGATAGATTAGGAGCTCCACTGCATTGAGTCTACGACATACAAATTAATACGCCCACCAAGATAGCAAAATCAAACCAGGAAGTAGGTGCAGCAAGCTTGTAAACAAACTTCAGAAACCAACACTTCTATTATAGCCAAGGATCCAAAAGCTGGTACCGGACCAAATCCCGCCGGGCGGCCGGGAAAAAAACCGTCGGTAACCAGATTTCCCCGAAAAAAACCGATTGAATTTCGCTTGAAAACCGGCCGAATTTCGAAAATTGAAAATTGAATTTGCAAAACCCGGAAAAACAAGCCGGGATTTTCCTTCCTGCACCTGGCGGCAACCGTAACCGCCGGTTACCGCCGGGTTCCCGATTATAGCACTTAGGAAATCCAAGCCCAACAAAAGCACACTTGGTTTTGTAGTTTTCAGTTGATTTACAATGAAATATACTTGAAACCACTCTCAGCATGAAGCATCTTGACTATGCATTATCGTACTCTAAACCTTTTGAGGAAATGTTATTTCTAAAAGAAGTCTAACGTACAAACTATACAAAAACTTCTCCATTAAACCCAGTTCTGGAACCCCCAGAAAAAAGGAAGAAGAGGAGTCCAAAACATGACTGCAAACTTGGCAATCTTGAAAAGATGCGCATACTCTATGCAGCTTCTTCCTCAGGTGTCTTCTCATCATCGTCGTGAACTGAATGTGGTGAGTTACCAGCCTGTGGTGTAGATGATGTGGGCTTGCCATCCTGGAGAGAAATCACCGTTTCAAAAGCACCAACCAAAGCCTTTACCTTGCTTTTCCTAGACTCCACAAGCTTGCTTGCAGTTTCTTCTATTACATTGTTGAACAGCCCCTGTGCATCCTTCTTCTCTTGTGTATCTTGATGCCTCAGTTTCACTCCAGGAGATTCCAAGTCTGTGTTAGTAGGGACAACATTATTTGTGCAGCTATTCCTCTTATAAATCCTTCTTGCTGACTGACCTTCACCATCTGCATCTTCATTTGCAGCCCTTCTTCTAAATTTGAGTCTTCTTGGGCCGTTACTGTCTGGTGTGAGTTCTACAATTTTACCCCTTTTGAACTTCAATTTGTAAGGTGTGGAACTAGCATCATCTGGGTGAAGTGTTGAGTTTCTTCTTGTTCTTTGGCCATCGGCCTTTGAAGATTCATCATTATTTTTGTAGAGTGTTGCTCCGTCATCTTCTGCATCGGACTCATCCGATTCACTTAACTCAAAATCAAATTCTTCATAAAACTCATCATCTGATAGTTCTTCTGGTAACTGTTGAACGACAATCCTTGGTTTCAATTCATCCTGTTCAAAGGTGCTGTCATTATTGACACTTGGTAACTCATCAATTTGTACAGTAGAATCCCTTGGTTCAATTAGCACGGACTTTGGTTCCTCCAATAGTTCACCATCTGATGAAGTTTCTGAAATTGATTGGCCATGACATGTACTGGTATTCGTCCTAACCTCAACAATTTCATCAGCCTTGGCATTTTCGGCCACATTTCCTGAAGCGCAATCAAGGCAAGGCTCAGTCTCCTCAGCATGTTTTTCATCAAGTGCCAGTAGTTCTGGAGGTCCTTGAAGGTCTTCATGAGCTCCTCCCACTTCTTCCCTATCTTCAGCGATTAGAGATTCCACACTAGTGTTGACTTTCACTGCGTCAGCTTCAATTTCTGAGCTATTTTCAGTTAATACAGAATCATATACATCTGCATTTTCCACAGCTGTTACTTGTTTAGATAATTGGCAGAGAGCTGCATCATCAGTTTGGCTGTCTTCATCCATTGAAGCTCGACCGTCAATGACATTCTGCTCTGCTTGTTTATGTTCTGGATTGGATTTACTTATCAGAGTCTTGAGTTCCTGGTCATCAAATGATTGCTGCAATTCAAGAGCAATGGCACTTTTGATGGGGAATTCAGCAGCCGATGCTTCATTTTTTTCATTACTTTCCACCCCATCGTCCTCTGAAATGGATCTACTTGTTTCTTCTGGTGCTGGTCGAGATTTGTCTACACATTCTGTGGCATCTGAAGACAGTGCTGCTAGTGTTAACTCCACATTATGGCCTGTAATACATGAACCTTGCACATCATCTTCTTGTATTTCTACAGAAGCAGTCAACTCAGGTTCTGTAGAGAATGATGATCTGGACATATCCAAGCCTTCCTTCTCATTGATATTTGCATTGCTTGACCTCGTAGGGCTTCTTCCAGTTTTACTACTGTTGCTTGCCCGCTCGCCAGTAGAAGTTTTTGGTTGAGATGTAAGCTTTCCCTTCAGAGTATTTTTATCTTTTGAAGAAACTACGTGATTAGAAGCCTGAGATGGCACAAACACTTGCTTAATAAAGTTGAGTTTAGTAGGAAATGAAGCTGGCCTCTTAAGCGATGATTGCTTGACATTTGTGGCTTTCTCCACAGTTCTAGCTTTCTCCTGCAATGTCTTCTCTGCCAACTTCGACCCCTTGACTGGCACTATTGCTTTCTGATCAAATTTAGGGACTCCATTGGAATACCTTGGATTAGCTGGAGTCTTCTGTGCAACAACTGGATGCTTCTTTCTGCCATCGGCGTTCACGTTTTTATTTTCAGCTGATGAAGCAGTACGTGGAACCAAATGTTCAGAGGATGCAAAACCTTTCGAATTTGCTGGTGTTTTCTTGGGAGCAATACGGTCAGCTTCACCCAGAGACATACTCGACTTGGCTAGTGAAAGATTTCTATTCCTGACATCCTTGGATCTATCCAAGATAGCCGATCTGTGCAACGTCAAATTATTTAGATGAGCTGGAAGTTTCTTTCTTCTACCTCCTGAAAGCTTCTGCTCTTCTTCAAAAGGATTCTTGTGTCCATACTTACATAAATCATGGCATGAGCCTGTAGAAGCTCTTAAATAATGTGGCACAGTCTTCTCATCCTTTCTTGAAGAATCTGAAGCTGAATTCGTAGGAGTAGTGCCACCAAATGAATTTCTTCTTTCCAAAACTTTGGACATTGAGGCCTTCCGGTAGCTGAGAGAGTGCTTGTCTCAGCTGAGTGTTCGTCCTTTTGAATTGGAAAATATCTAGACTGCTGCAATAAAGACATGTTATTTTGAGAACTTGCATAGCCTCACACTAAGAGTAAACAGAAATTGAAGAGAAATTGAAAATTATGAGAAACTAATTAGCAACACAGAATTGTACTAGTTCCAGTCACTTTGAAACCGCACAAATTTGAGATACCTTATCTCAATCTTCTCTGTCAACATTGCACACCCTAGAGCAAGGTAGTGAATCATCATCTTAAACAACGTGTAAGTTCATCTGAACAGCATGCATGCAAGTTGATTCCAACAGCTTACGGGCAACAAAAAAATTGGCATGTGGAAACATGTTCATATTATATTAGTTTCAAAATGATTTTATATTCTGCTATAGGGGGCAAAACAGTATACTAGCTAGAATCTTCTATAGGGGGGCAAAACAGTATACTAGCTAGAACTCTTCTATCCTGTACATTTACTGGTATAACTAAGTGCCACTGAGTGTCCACAACTGTTATTCCAATTTCATATAGGTTCCGATCGCTTCACGTTAGTCATGCGGTTGGTGAATTGCTTTAGTATACAAAGTATGAAACAGCTGGGAAATTTTTTAGTGGGTCCAATTTCTTTACAAGCGATGATGTATTTGATACAGTGTCGGTCCATGTTCACATAGCATGAAAAATAGTGATCTAATTGTAGAAACCTCTCTGTTGAGTAAATTACCAATTAAAGAACAACATATTTTCATTGTTACGCAATTCAAGTATATTTTAGGGTGTTTCAGTGTGCACAGTGAAGAGGATGAAAGGTCAGAGGGATGCAGGATATGTGTGAGGTAAGGTATCCCTCCATATGAAGACCCATCTCAGCCCACAAACTCAAGAAATGACAACCATTGATTACCCTAAGAATGAAGGGTGGAGATGCCTCCTCCTTGGAGAGGGGAAGAAAAACCCTAGCCCCTTTCTTTGAGCTGCTGCTGGAAGTTTGGGGGCTGAGAGGAAGCATTTGCACACAACCAAAACAAGAGACAAGAGAGAAAAGAAGAAGAGAAGCTCTGTCCCATCTCGGGTGATTCTGCGCAGTCTTCATCAAGACGTCGATCGGAGTAGCAAACGCGGTTGGATCTGCCTCAAATTTGGTTTGTGAGTTCCTGACTTGTAGCTCTTTGATTTGTACGGTTGGATTGAGGATTGGTTGAGTGGAACACCTGATTTGAGGGGGGTTTTGTCAGTTCGGGTAGCAGCAGATTCAGTACTGAGCAGATCTGGTAGAAGTCCTGTTTGAGTGGTGAAACTTTGTCCGATTTGGCTGAAATTTGGACAGCATGTTAGGGACTCGTGGATCCACATTCCTACCAAGTTTCATGCAGTTTGGATCTGTGGTTTGTGAGATATGAGCTGATAACCGAAGGGACAGAAACTATTTTTCTCTGGTTAGCTGTTAGTATACCTCTTGTTAATTGTGTATGGTTGTTGATGATGATACCAAGATTATATCTTGATGATGTTGTTGCTTCTGTAATGTACCTCTAGATGCTCTAGAGAAGACTCTTTGTACCCATTGTTGATTATAGTGGAAGATTTGGGAGTGGGCTGTGCAAGCCCCGTGGTTTTTACTCCTCACATCGAGGAGGTTTTCCACGAAATCGCTGTGTCATTTGGTGCATGTTGTTGTTGTTAATTCCATCGCTTATCTGTTGGTTGAAACCATCCTCATTGGTTCACTACAAGTAGGGGTGCTGAACTTTTGGTAATTGCATTGTTTAGCCCCAACAAGCCTCACACTAAGAGTAAATGTAAATTGAAGAGAAATTGAAAATTATGATAAACTAATTAGCAACACGTAATTGTACTAGTTCCAGTCACTTTGAAACCGCACAAATTTGAGATACCTTATCTCAATCTTCTCTGTCAACATTGCACACCCTAGAGCAAGGTAGTGAATCATCATCTTAAACAACGTGTAAGTTCATCTGAACAACATGCATGCAAGTTGATTCCAACGACTTACGGGCAACAAAAAATTGGCATGTGGAAACATGTTCATATTATATTAGTTTCAAAATGATTTTATATTCGCTATAGGGGCAAAACAGTATACTAGCTAGAATCTTCTATAGGGGGCAAAACAAGATACTAGCTAGAACTCTTCTATCCTGTACATTTATGGTATAACTAAGTGCCGTGAGTGTCCACAATCATATTCCAATTTCATATAGGTTACGATCGCTTCACGTTAGTCATGCGGTTGGTGAATTGCTTTAGTATACAAAGTATGAAACAATTGGGAAATTTTTAGTGGGTCCAATTTCTTTACAAGCGATGATGTATTTGATACAATTGTCGGTCCATGTTCACATAGCATGAAAAATAGTGATCTAATTGTAGAAACCTCTCTGTTGAGTAAATTACCAATTAAAGAACAACATATTTTCATTGTTACGCAATTCAAGTATATTTTAGGGTGTTTCAAAGGTGTGCAGTGAAGAGGATGAAAGGCCGAGGGATGCAGGATATGTGTGAGGTAAGGTATCCTCCATATGAAGACCCATCTCAACCCACAAGCTCAAGAAATGACAACCATTGATTACCCTAAGAATGAAGGGTGGAGATGCCTCCTCCTTGGAGAGGGGAAGAAAAACCCTAGCCCCTTTCTTTGAGCTGCTGCTGGAAGTTTGGGGGCTGAGAGGAAGCATTTGCACACAACCAAAACAAGAGACAAGAGAGAAAAGAAGAAGAGAAGCTCTGTCCCATCTCGGGTGATTCTGCGCAGTCTTCATCAAGACGTCGATCGGAGTAGCAAACGCGGTTGGATCTGCCTCAAATTTGGTTTGTGAGTTCCTGACTTGTAGCTCTTTGATTTGTACGGTTGGATTGAGGATTGGTTGAGTGGAACACCTTATTTGAGGGGGGTTTTGTCAGTTCGGGTAGCAGCAGATTCAGTACTGAGCAGATCTGGTAGAAGTCCTGTTTGAGTGGTGAAACTTTGTCCGATTTGGCTGAAATTTGGACAGCATGTTAGGGACTCGTGGATCCACATTCCTACCAAGTTTCATGCAGTTTGGATCTGTGGTTTCTGAGATATGAGCTGATAACCGAAGGGGACAGAAACTATTTTTCTCTGGTTAGCTGTTAGTATACCTCTTGTTAATTGTGTATGGTTGTTGATGATGATACCAAGATTATATCTTGATGATGTTGTTGCTTCTGTAATGTACCTCTAGATGCTCTAGAGAAGACTCTTTGTACCCATTGTTGATTATAGTAGAAGATTTGGGAGTGGGCTGTGCAAGCCCCGTGGTTTTTACTCCTCACATCGAGGAGGTTTTCCACGTAAATCGCTGTGTCATTTGGTGCATGTTGTTGTTGTTAATTCCGCTGCTTATCTGTTGGTTGAAACCATCCTCATTGGTTCACTACAAGTAGAGGTGCTGAACTTTTGGTAATTGCATTGTTTAGCCCCAACAAGCCTCACACTAAGAGTAAATGAAATTGAAGAGAAATTGAAAATTATGATAAACTAATTAGCAACACGTAATTGTACTAGTTCCAGTCACTTTGAAACCGCACAAATTTGAGATACCTTATCTCAATCTTCTCTGTCAACATTGCACACCCTAGAGCAAGGTAGTGAATCATCATCTTAAACAACGTGTAAGTTCATCTGAACAAAGATGCATGCAAGTTGATTCCAACGACTTACGGGCAACAAAAAATTGGCATGTGGAAACATGTTCATATTATATTAGTTTCAAAATGATTTTATATTCTGCTATAGGGGCAAAACAAGATACTAGCTAGAATCTTCTATAGGGGGCAAAACAAGATACTAGCTAGAACTCTTCTATCCTCAGACATTTATCGGTATAACTAAGTGCCACCGAGTGTCCACAACTGTTATTCCAATTTCATATAGGTTCCGATCGCTTCACGTTAGTCATGCGGTTGGTGAATTGCTTTAGTATACAAAGTATGAAACAATTGGGAAATTTTTAGTGGGTCCAATTTCTTTACAAGCGATGATGTATTTGATACGATTAATCGGTCCATGTTCACATAGCATGAAAAATAGTGATCTAATTGTAGAAACCTCTCTGTTGAGTAAATTACCAATTAAAGAACAACATATTTTCATTGTTACGCAATTCAAGTATATTTTAGGGTGTTTCATTGTGCAGTGAAGAGGATGAAAGGCCAGAGGGATGCAGGATATGTGTGAGGTAAGGTATCCCTCCATATGAAGACCCATCTCAGCCCACAAGCCCAAGAAATGACAACCATTGATTACCCTAAGAATGAAGGGTGGAGATGCCTCCTCCTTGGAGAGGGGAAGAAAAACCCTAGCCCCTTTCTTTGAGCTGCTGCTGGAAGTTTGGGGGCTGAGAGGAAGCATTTGCACACAACCAAAACAAGAGACAAGAGAGAAAAGAAGAAGAGAAACTCTGTCCCATCTCGGGTGATTCTGCGCAGTCTTCATCAAGACGTCGATCGGAGTAGCAAACGCGGTTGGATCTGCCTCAAATTTGGTTTGTGAGTTCCTGACTTGTAGCTCTTTGATTTGTACGGTTGGATTGAGGATTGGTTGAGTGGAACACCTTATTTGAGGGGGGTTTTGTCAGTTCGGGTAGCAGCAGATTCAGTACTGAGCAGATCTGGTAGAAGTCCTGTTTGAGTGGTGAAACTTTGTCCGATTTGGCTGAAATTTGGACAGCATGTTAGGGACTCGTGGATCCACATTCCTACCAAGTTTCATGCAGTTTGGATCTGTGGTTTGTGAGATATGAGCTGATAACCGAAGGGGACAGAAACTATTTTTCTCTGGTTAGCTGTTAGTATACCTCTTGTTAATTGTGTATGGTTGTTGATGATGATACCAAGATTATATCTTGATGATGTTGTTGCTTCTGTAATGTACCTCTAGATGCTCTAGAGAAGACTCTTTGTACCCATTGTTGATTATAGTGGAAGATTTGGGAGTGGGCTGTGCAAGCCCCGTGGTTTTTACTCCTCGCATCGAGGAGGTTTTCCACGTAAATCGCTGTGTCATTTGGTGCATGTTGTTGTTGTTAATTCCGCTGCTTATCTGTTGGTTGAAACCATCCTCATTGGTTCACTACAAGTAGGGGTGCTGAACTTTTGGTAATTGCATTGTTTAGCCCCAACAAGCCTCACACTAAGAGTAAACAGAAATTGAAGAGAAATTGAAAATTATGATAAACTAATTAGCAACACAGAATTGTACTAGTTCCAGTCACTTTGAAACCGCACAAATTTGAGATACCTTATCTCAATCTTCTCTGTCAACATTGCACACCCTAGAGCAAGGTAGTGAATCATCATCTTAAACAACGTGTAAGTTCATCTGAACAGCATGCATGCAAGTTGATTCCAACAGCTTACGGGCAACAAAAAAATTGGCATGTGGAAACATGTTCATATTATATTAGTTTCAAAATGATTTTATATTCTGCTATAGGGGGCAAAACAGTATACTAGCTAGAATCTTCTATAGGGGGGCAAAACAGTATACTAGCTAGAACTCTTCTATCCTGTACATTTACTGGTATAACTAAGTGCCAGTGAGTGTCCACAACTGTTATTCCAATTTCATATAGGTTCCGATCGCTTCACGTTAGTCATGCGGTTGGTGAATTGCTTTAGTATACAAAGTATGAAACAGCTGGGAAATTTTTTAGTGGGTCCAATTTCTTTACAAGCGATGATGTATTTGATACAGTGTCGGTCCATGTTCACATAGCATGAAAAATAGTGATCTAATTGTAGAAACCTCTCTGTTGAGTAAATTACCAATTAAAGAACAACATATTTTCATTGTTACGCAATTCAAGTATATTTTAGGGTGTTTCAGTGTGCACAGTGAAGAGGATGAAAGGCCAGAGGGATGCAGGATATGTGTGAGGTAAGGTAAATGTGCTTGTACAGTAGTCATGCCTCTACTATATCTCGTCGAGGAAAAAAACCAGACACAAACTCCATTTTTAATATTTTCGAAACAAACTTCATTTTTAACATATTTGTTTCCACATCAACAGGTATGATCTTGAAATCAAGAATATGTTGGTAAGAAAAAAATCGTTGATCTACATTTTCTTGAGTGAAATAACAGTCCATTATTAAAGAAAATTTGTCATGGAAAATTATAGGTCAAATCTTGAACTCTAAATCAATAGGTTAGTATCGCTTCATTAGATAACTGAATAGTAAATGCAGCAGGATTCACATCACCATATCATAGCAATTCAAATTAAAATTAAATTTTCTTCGTAGCATGCATATCAGACTTCTACAAAGTTGAAGTGCTTGAAGGAAAACTACAAAGAAAGAATCCGAAGCACAAATCAGAGAAAACACCCTCACATCAGTATCATACCTCCTAGCAGCAGATATCCACAACTTTGCTCCTCAGACAATTATCGAAGAGTGTAGCCACTTTCCAAGATGAAAAAATGGCCTGCAAGTTTAAGGGAACAAGGTCACGGAGATATCAATAATTTCAATAGCCATCACTCACATATTAATTGAGCACATAGAAAAATAAAGCGCCCATCATGACTACTAGCTTGCGACAGTGTCATTTATTCCTTGACCAACTGTTATTGTACCAACTGCACTACAGAAGTTTTTCTTCTAAAAAAGAAAGAAGGAAAGGGATGAACATAAAGATATTGACAGGCTTTTCACGATTGAAACAATGGAACAACCAGAGTATGACAGAACACCTATTTTTTTAGAGAACAGAAATGCCAGTTAAGACTTTACCTGTCCATGTCTAAACCTAGCACACAAGAAGGCATCCAATTCCTGAAGCCTGCTATCCCTGTCTTACCTGATACTGAATAAATCCAAGGATACTAGTGACAATACAACTATACAAGACCAGAAAGCAAGGGCTATATATATCTTACTGTATCTTGAGCTACGTCTCCGAGCAAAGAGGTGTGGTCATGCAACTACTTGTCAACAGAAAATAAGGGGGGCAACAGCCTAAAATTGGCAGCGATCCCCTCCAAGATCCCACTTCTCCACAACCGTTCCACACCCAATTACTGATCATTAACAGAAGCAACTTTTCCTAGCCAAGCTGTCCTAGATCGTACTGTTCCACCACTATCCTTTTCCAGCTAGGAACTGCAAGGATTAAATGAGTAAAAGCACAAGATGCCAACCAAAACCCCCACGGAAACAAGAGAACCCTACGTGATTAAGCTAAAAAGTGGCACTAACTAATTTTACACATATGACAGCAAGCAATCTCATTTCTAGGCGGAATAGAGGTAACCAACTAATCAAGAAACTAATTTTCAAAATCACAGCTTTTGCAGGTTTCCAGTGCAATCGAGAAGGAAATAAGCTGAGATGAGAACAAACGGGTCAATAATCCGGCCAACGTAATAATTTCACATCAAAATTTCATCTTTCCGCATCGAAATTTCATCATCTCGCACAAAAAATATCATCTTTCCCACGACACATCTGCCTCGACCTAAACCAACCCCAAGAACCAAGCACATCGCGGAAGCCAAATACACCCTCCTGACAGCCGAATCAGAACAATTACGTAAACCAAAATCCAATCGAAGCAAGTAAAACAAGAAATCCTCGCGCCAAGATCATACATACCTTTGAGAGACAAAGGCCCCGATCGGAGCCTCCCACGGTCCCGCCCTCCCCCACTGCAAACTGCAAAGGCAACCGAAGCGGAGGAAGCCGGCGCCGGAGGAGGAAGGAAGAAGTGGTAGCGGCGACGCCGTTGGCTGAGCAGGCAGGCAGGCAGCCTCCCTTTTCTTCTCAAAGGAAGTCGTGCGCGCAACTACGTAAACTACGGGGCGGGTGTTTGTTTATCTATTGCGCGGCTTCGCGGCGTTATTCCGTAACGCCTGTGCTGTTGCTGCCTCACCGGAGACCCGGCAGTTTTCAGGGGTGCTTGTCGTGCTGGCAGCTTTTCTGAAAAACTGTTTTACGTTGAACTGGATGTTTGAACTAAAAATATTTGATATTTGTCAGTCTGACTTTTAGTTAGGTTGACCGACTGTTTTAAGTTAAAAAATATTTGAAATACTCTTAAGAGAAATGATGACTTGTTTGGTGTCAATTAAGGGATATTATGAGTGAATTTGATTTATTTTAAGCATTGAGTGTGCTAAATTCTCTGTTTGTGTATGAAATCCAAAATGTTACATCGGTTCTTTGCTTTGTACCTCACATTAGTGTTTAGAAATTGATTTAAAATGCCCATGTTCCACTACTGGATCACTGCAAATTGCAAACTAGCTATAAATTCAGACCCATCAAGGCAACAAATTCAGAGATTCCAGGATTTAGATCAGAAACTCACAATACAAAACTCAATCCAGTTCTACCCTTGTATAACTAATTATGCGAGTTTGAATATTTAGAACGTACAAATTTTGGATTTGTACATATTTCAAACTTTGCACATGTTAAAATTCTGTACAACTAATTATGTGAGTTTGAATATTCGGACATCTCAACATTATTTTGGAAGCTTTTTGCTGTTCAACATTCAACCAATTCCCCACCTCATCATTTGAAATTCAAGAACAACCAAATTTCACCGTGGCCCGAAAATTCAAGAACATGATTAAACCAAAAAAATGAACACGAGTCTGTTTCTAGTTGCAACAATCGCTCATTTAAGTCCAAATAGGCATTGGATCTTTATCCATAAGGACCTTACCTGAATTAAAAGAAGACATCTGCAGTCCCCCAAAAATTCCTAGCCAACTTCGATCGCAAGTTGAGCAAACAAAGGAGCCTTTAGAGGTTGTTTGAGAGTGGTTGGAAAGGATCAGCATGTGGTGTAATTCAAAAAGAAAAACTTCAATTGCAAGTTAAATTTCGAAGGAAGTTGTAAGTTTAAGATGAAATCAATCTTTTTTTCCTTCCAATTTACTAATCTAAGATAGTTTGAGATCAATTTGTACAAGTTTTACTTTTATCCAAAAAAAATGCCCAAGGCATGAATGCATAGCTTCAATTTTAATATGGTTAACTCGACGTGGTTGTTTTGTGTGCTTCGCTACTTGATGATGTTTAATTATCCCGTGCAAAACTGGTCAAGTTTTCTAGAATGCATGACTTATTAATCTCTCCATTCATGTGTTTATCACATCCTGTTAAATTGTTCTCTGTAGAAATCTCTCCATCGAACCAATCTCCACCGCATTGACATTGATGGCTTTTAGTCAAAATTGTGTGACGATGCGCAGCAGTAACTTGGCGTACTTTTACGGATGGATCTTACCGAACCAACATAGGGAGGTACGTAGATCGCTGACCAAGAGCTCCCATTAGTTTGATTTGGCCAACACATTCAATAGTGGAGTATGCAGCACAGTCAAACGACTGAGCAAATATACAAAGTCAGGCACCAACATGCGAAGCATGAAAGCCAGAGATAGGCCGGCGATTCAGTGGCGCGGTTTGATTGATGTGTTTGCGACCTGAGAGTGACACAGATCCGCAACGAACAAAGAAACGAGCGGCGGCAAGCCAGCAGCTGCCAGCAACCAGCGAGCTAACCAGAAGACAACCGCGCGCTTTCAAAGGGTTGCTGAGATCTCGCATATCGGCCCACGTCGTTGGAGACGCTGCCGCGCCCGCGCGCGCGCGCGAGACGGGCAGCCAGAGACGCGCGCGTACGTCGCCCCCACGTACCGAGTACCGACGAATTTTTTGCTCGTCTAGAATGTTTGCAACAGCTAATTGTAGATATGATTGTATAGCGAACCTATTAACAAAAATAGCAACTCTTGCACACGATGACCGTGCGCTAAAAGTGCTGGCGCATAGCCACCGTGCGCCGACACCGCCCGTTCGACGCGTGGCCAGCTCCCCTCCACCTCTGTACCGCCTCATCCACCCGGCCGCCACGTCAACGCTGGTGCACGGTGGTCATGCGCCAGTGCCGTGGGCGCATGGCCACCCCGTGCCAGCCAATTACGTTAGCTGCCGCTAATTAAGTTAGTAATTAGGTTAGTTATTTAGGTTAGATTAGTTAATAGATAGTTAGGGTCTAAAATTTGAAGGAATTTTAAAATATAGCAAATGAGTCTAAACAAATATGAAATTTTTTGTGAAGCCTCCTGACACCGTGTACTTGTTTGTGTAAAATTTCTATTATTTTATTCGTTCAGAATTTTTATCGCTATTTCGTATAAGTGTCATGTTCGTACAAATTAATAAATGTAGAAAATAAGCTCCAAAAATTATGAATTTTATTTTGAAGACTCTCCTCACGCAGTGGACTTAATTGTGTAATGTTTCGGCGATTTTATATGTGTTCTGGTATTATCTCAAAAATTTAGGATTTAGGTTACGAAAATTTCGATTTTAGGTTTCAGAAATTAGGGTTTCATGATTTCATGTGAATTGGAATGTATAAAAAAAACTACATTGCAACTCTATTGGAGATGTCGATATACAATATGGCGCTGGAATACACACGTAACAACCAAAATGCGCGTACAAATATAGTAAAACAAAATCACATAACAAATATAGTAAAATAAAATCACATAACACGTGATACTATATGGCTCACTCGTTTGAGTCACCACTCTCTGCGCCGAGCACGACCTATGGAATACGTCCACCGGTCCGGAGAACGTGTGTCGGTTCGGAGGGGGTACAGAGACCGTTGAGGCGGAGGTGGACCAGTAGACTGACTCTGGAGCAGAGTCTGGTATGCGTACATGTCGTCGTGATGAGCCATGCCGACCTCGGGGACACCTCCGAGGAATTCATCCACGACAGAGGCTAGAAAACCACTCTGGGGGTACGATGCCTGCAACTCTGGTTGTGCGGATGAGCTCTGGCCTTGGACGTACGGGGTTCCCGTGTACCCAGAGGAGCTCTGGCCTGGAACGTACCGTGGGGCACCGAACCCGGAGGACATCTGCTCTTGAACGTACGGTGGGGCAGCGAACCCGAAGGAGCTTTGCCCTACGTACACTAGAAACCCTGGTTGCCATTGTTTGTGCCCTAACGTCGTGTACTACTCCCTGGCAGGAGCTGGGAGACCCGTATCCTTATCATCAGTCGACGTGAACTGGCCGTCACCCCACGGGCAACTGAAGGCTGCAAGACGGAACGATGTTAGTATAAATAAACACTATGGACGTAAACTAAGAACCTCGTACCTCCCGGATGTGCAGTGCAGATAACCGAGGGGGAGCGCCAGTCTGTGTACCGGGTCCGGACGACAGAAGTGATTCATCCCGACAGACCTACGGCGAGAGAACAACATGATGTTAGCGAAACGTAAGGCATAACCAAAAAAACTGAACGTAAATTTATACATAGCGACTTACCTCTGCGGCGACCTGGCCCGCGAATGACCGACGGGGAACGCTACGATGCATGCCGGACTCGCTAGGTCGTGATGACCTAGCGGGTGAGTACGCCCCCCCCCACTTCGTGCCCGATGCGTAGGACGTCATCCCTCGAACGACCGCAGCTCAAGTTCTTTATTATCTTCTTCATCTACACCGAGATGTGCTTCAAAACTTTTTTATATTCCGCCGGGATTCTATCTGGGTTGCGGAGGGTGTCATTTTGTGGATATCATGGGGATATGCTCATGATCTTAGGATGATGTTACAATTGGCAATGTCGTTATCGGTTTGTCGAAACAGCGTTTTCAGCAAGTGTCAAGACAATCGGTTGTCTGAGCGTTTAAGTCATGATGACGACCGCGATCTTGATATTCTTGGCTTGTAGATGGCGGTCGTACCGCATCACGGTTGAACCGTTTGAGAAGCGGTATAGAATTTCCAGAGAGGATGTTTTTGGGGAGTTTTGGATTTCCTTAAAAGCGATGCGATCGCGGTATATCTGTGATCGACCATGGTCTTGATAATCCGCCTTTACTTGGCGGTAGTGTCGATTCTGGTTCTAAGTTTCGTTTAACTTGGAGAATTGTTTTTGGGTTAGGTCAAGTTCATGGGTTTCATGGCATATGTTTTGCATTATGCATGTTTTGACTAACGTGGGTCAAGTTGTAAAGAACTTGTTCCCGGAATCGGTTTCTTTGTCTATTATTGTGCAGGTTGCTTTGAGGTCAATGACGGTCAACGGCGAGGATGATCGGGACTAAGCTTGGAGAGCTGAGGTCCAGAACGATTGGGGATGCCGGGTGAGGTCAATGGAGTCAAGCATGGCGCATAAGGGACAAAAGTGACCGAACGGACAGTTCAGTGCGACGGGTTAGATCAAGCGGCGCGGGGGTCGGTGCAAGTGCCATGGTGGTTTCGGTGGGAGCCGGATGAGAGAGACTTGCCGACATGATGAGAGCCGCTGGATCAACCTACACGTGGTGAAGCATGAGAGGTGCTTCACGCAGTTGGAACTCGGTCTTTGCAAAAAGATCGAGAAGGAGTATTTTGGTAATTTTACCAAATACCGCCTTGGTGACCTTTTGCCAACTCACGGCGCAAGATGGCGCAAGGTGAAGAGGATTAGGTCAAGAGATGAAGACGGCACTTTAAAATGCGTGCGTATGTGACTCGTTTGTGTGTGGGCCTTAACGGGAGCCCATTAGGTTTCAATCTTCTAGAAGGTCTAAGTCTCCACTATAAATAGAGGAGGGAGGTGGCTGCACCCCCTCAACCCTTTCATTACTTGTAAACCCTAGTTTTGCTTTTGTGCTTAGGGAGTTGATAGTTGGAGGTTAGGGTTCTAAAGAGTTGGATTTGATTTCGTGCTCATGTATTGAGTCTTTGTCCTCC
The DNA here is from genome assembly GCA_036346405.1 of Phyllostachys edulis. Lineage (NCBI taxonomy): Eukaryota > Viridiplantae > Streptophyta > Magnoliopsida > Poales > Poaceae > Phyllostachys > Phyllostachys edulis. The sequence goes on from CM070550.1 coordinate 102,630,312, forward strand.
ATTGATGGAGTAGCTGTAAACCAATACCATATCAAATCAATCCAAAGAAAGTTCTCTCAAAGATGAGTTCATTTGCTTTCTTTCTCTTTATTTGGTGATTGGGGGTCTTTCTTTGATCCGGGAGTTTTTGCTTGGTTTCTTGCCGTGATCTAACTTGCTGTGACATGTGGGAATCCATCTAGGATCATCTTGATCATCAATCACTCACGAGCAAGTCTCTAGATCATATTTTGTATTTCGCTCGGTTTTTGAACCACCTTCGTTCAAATTGAAAAAGATAGGAACTTTGGCATGGATCTCTGTGATCTTTGATTGGAATAGGTTTCTAATATCTTTAGGAAGGTGTGGTTCAAATTTCGTGGAGTTTGGCCAAGTGGATCAAAAGTTGTGCCATTTTTAGTTTTCGTCGTTGGGCTGTTCCAGGGAAATCGGTACAACCGCCCTTATAACTGTGGTTGAACCAATCATTGGTTGAACCGCTCGTTTGCATGCGGTTGACCGATCATTGGTACAACCGCCCATATAACTGTGGTTGTACCGATTTTGGGTTCTTCAGTCTATCTTTGTGTTTGTTGATTGCTATGCTTGGGGTTTTTGATTAGGATTCAATACAAAGCTTCCGCTATACTTGTAGATTGATCTTCATAGCTTTCATAGCTATTGAAGTGACATTAGTGTTGAATCCAACTCAAAGTAAAAAAAGTGAGCGTGCTCCTATTCACCCCCCCTCTAGTCGTCTTTCCGGTCCAACACATTTGATGCGCTCTGGACGCGCAGCGTCCGCTCCAACTGTAGTGACATATGTAACAGGTTCATTAAAAAAATGTACGGATGTCGTCAATGAAACTACGAACCAGAGGTTGTAAGTGTCGTACGGTGTCGTCACGTCGTGAAGCGCTGTGACGGTCGTACGTGCGGCGGAGGCTCTCGTGGTGCGTCTGCTCTGTCACCGCCTTCGGGCGCTCTGGAAGAGGAATGGTGAGTCTTGTGCGCTTTCGTGGCACGTACCATTCCATGAACGCACCGTATGACTCAAGGTCATACGGACGCTACTCATGCCAGACATCCACGTGCGCCCTGTTCATCCATGTCGTGGTCCACTGCTGCTGGTGCATTCGTCAGTCCTGAATATGCCTACCCGCCCTCGATTGCCTGCATTTTTGGAAAGATTAACGTTAGAAAAGAAGACGTAAGGACCGCAAACATTACTCGGATGAAGTTTGAATCATAGGTGTACGGCTCGCTCCAGGAGTCTGCCGTCCGGGGGGGCACGAACTGGTACTGACCAAACTGTCGCATTACGCACTGCGGCGCGTGAGGCTCTATCATATGTAAGAACACCAGGTGGCAGGTCGTCGTCCTCAGTAATGCATCCTGGACGCATTGCACGGACAGCCCGTGCGGCACTACCGCGAGCAAGAAATTAGGATACCATGGACACCAGATGATGTCGCTCTCGTACAACGACTCGAACTCGTTGTGGTACAACGAGTAGCACCTCGCCGATCTTCCGCCGGCCTAACGCAGACAGGCAGCAGTCCACCGTAAGCCCATGGTGGGGCGCGTCTATGTGGTCATGTGGGAGAGGGTACGGGTGCGTCGCTATCTCGATGGTCGGCCGCCCAACAGGGAAGTGCTCCCAACTCCACAGCTGCAGGAGCACGTAGCAGACGACCAGGTTGGTACCAGTGGTGCCGCGTTGCGAAGCGTCACACAACCCCCGGTATGTGGGGCAAAGGACGGCTTATCCCCAGCTATACTCCTCCATCGGCTCCGCGTCAACCAAAGACTTGGCGACGCGAATGAAGCTGGGGTTAAAAAAATCGCCCTTTGTGTTTGGAAACAGGACCCAACCAAAGAGCTAGAGAAGGTAAGCAACGAGGTGCGTCCTAACAACCTCGTGAGGTGCACCCTGCGGGCATTCGCTGAACTGCCTCAGCCAATCCCGGGGGACGCCACGTTGAAGAATCTAGACTCGTCATTATGTGTTAATGGAGTTTTGGTTATTAATGACAAATCTATTTGTGAGACTAACACTTCTATTGTTATACCATGTCTAGTCTCAGCTTGGATATAAAGGTGAAAATCAAATGAGGTATTGCATTCCAAATTACAAATCCATTTGTGAGGCTAACACTTCTATCGTTATATCATGTTTAGTCTCAGCTTGGATATAAAAGGAAAAATCCAAACAGGTGCGCATTCATAATGAAAAATCTATTTGTGAGACTAGCTATTCTATTGCTATATCTCATGTTTAGTCTCAGTTGGATTTAAAGATTAAGAGGTATGCTTTCGACATCATATTCTTATATATTGTTGCATTCCTCGGATCTAAAATATAGGTTGAACTCCACCAAAAGGTTTAACTTGAATATGTGCATATGGTTCTATTACACACTCGTGTATGCACATATTTAGGGAGAGTTCATTCTATGTTTTGTGGTTTCATTAGTATTGATCCATATTCCTTTGTCCACATATATTAAGGATCTTTACTTTGAAACATATCCCTGAGTATATATAACCTGTGTAGTTAATATATTCATATGAGTATATGATACTTGTGTAGTTCATATACCCTTTGAGTATATTCAACTTGTGTAGTTCATATATACTCGTACCAATCTATTCAATTACTTGCAATTGAAGTGATTATCATCAATTACCAAAGAGGGAAAGATTGTGATATCTTGTACCACCATTATGAGTTAATGGTATGGTGTGGTAATTAATGATAATCATATTGTGGAACTAACATTCTCCATGAGTTGGATAAGCAGGTTAGGTTCCATGATGATAAAGACTTTGGATGACATCATGTGTTGATTGTCATCAAGTCAAGATTCGGGATAAAGAAAATTATCATGTGTTGATGATGTTCGAGTCAAGATCCCGAAGTGAAGAAGATCATCATGTGTTGATGATCATCAAGCCAAGTTCAAGAAAAGAATGTCATCATGTGTTGATGAGCATCATATCAAAATTCTTGAAGAAGAGGAAGTCATCATGTGTTGATGATGTTCAAGAAGAGAAGATGATCATGAGTTGATCATCAAGTCAAGTGAAGAACTCATCATGTGTTGATGAGCATTCAAGTCAAGAACCCAGACTTGAAGTAAGGATGTGCGTCATCAAGCTTCAAGAGGTTGTGCAAGGCAAATGTATGACTAGATAGGGTTAAGGATTTGTTCCTAGTCTTTTATCGGTCTTGGTGTTTCGCTGTTCTTGCTCTAGCTCATCTGGGCATGTTGACAGTATTTGTGAATGTGTTTTGCAAATAGTTGTGGCTCGTGCATTACCCTTGTAGCATGTGACTATAGTTTGCAAATGGGTTTTACAAATGGTCTAGGTCCATGCACCTTATCCTTGTGGCATGATGCTATTTATTTGCGAATGTGTTTTGCAAATAGTTGAAGCTCATGTTTAATCTTTGTAGCATGGGACTTTAGTTTGCAAATATCTTAAGTCCATGTACCTTTTAGTTGTGGCTTTGATTCTAAAAGTTGGCAAATGTGTTTTGCAACTTGTTGAGAATCTTGCATTCATGTCTTGTGTGCATCTGGCATCAATTTGCAAATGTGCTTTGCAATTGAGTTATTCTTGAAAGCCAGGTTGTGCTTTTTCTCTGAAAACGGTAGTACCAACGTTATGTCGGCGGAACTACCGCTCTACGGTATTACCGGAGTCATGTTGGTGGAACTACCGCGCCTGTTGAGCATGTGTTGCTCTGTTGAGGTACGATAGTACTGGTCTGTGTGATGGAACTACCGTTGATCGGTTGTACCGCATTTGCTTTGGCGGTAATACTGTGGATCGTTCGAACTGTCCGAACTGTGCTTTGATCATGTGGTTGAGACGCGCGGTCCAAAAGTTCAAATCGATCTGAGCCGTCCACGTGTGAAGTCCGATCGAAACTGAGTGGTTCGATCAAAACTCGTGGAGCGGTAGTACCGACGCTGTGTGCGCGGAACTACCGCAGGCCGGATGTACCGAATTCTTGAGCATTTTGGGTTTTCTGGAAGTGCGGTAGTACCGGTGTTGTGTACGCGGTACTACCGGATATCGAAATGTCCGTTTGTTTAACAGCGGTACGTTATTTCCAAAAGAGGTGTTTTCGGACCTCAAGCTAAGCGGTCGTACCGCTCTGGAAATCGGAACTACCGTGGATCGGAACTACCGCGTATTGGTTGGCGGTAGTACCGCGCTTGTTCCAATGGCTAGTTTTGTAGCCGTTGCTGTGCTGAAAATGAAGGTACGGTAGTACTAGCCATTGGTTGGCGGTACTACCGCTCGTGCTGATTTTTCAACAGACTTTGCTTCCAACGGCTAGTTTTTGTGTGTGGGCTATATATAGCCACCTTAGCCGGTTGGGAGAGGTTGCTAGGTGTGTGCTAGTGTCCTAGACATTCCATTATGCAAAGAGCAAGCTCTCTACTCTCATTTGTGCATGTGTTGCACTTAGTGAGCTTAGAGAGCAAATCCTAAGTGCATGTGTTGCCTTAGGTAGTGGGTTGTGTATCCATTGAGCTTAGATACTTGATTAGTTCAAGTGAGAGTCTAAGACTTGTTACTCTTCGTGTTTGTTGACACTTAGACGGCGTGGAGGCGTCGTGCGTCGGTGATCTTCTCAAAGAAGCTTGTGAGAAAACCCAGGTGGTTTGTGAGTGGTGTGGTGCTTGCCATCTCCGGAGTGGTGTGGTACTTGCCATCTCCGGAGTGGAGGAAAGAGCAACCCTAGTGGAGCGAGGTGTTAGTTCGGTTTGGAACCGGTCCAAGTGGTTGGACTTACCTTGGAGGTGTTGGCTTAATTTGTGGAGCCGGTCCAATTGGTTTGGGCTTACCTCAACTTGGATTAGGGGAGACCGGCAAGTCTCCGAACACCACGGCAAAACATCGACGTGTCATCGTGGTTTGCATTCTTGTGCTTTACATTGTGCAATTTATATTCCTTGTATTAAATTGCTTACATATCTTTGTATGATTACAATTGTTATCAATCGTCTTATTGTTGTTGGTGCACTTAGTTGAACCTAGGTGATTTAGGTTTTGATTGTGCAAAACCGTTTTGATATTAGCTTCTGCACTAGAAATCGGTTTTAGCCAAAAGATTCTTTAAAATCGCCTATTCACCCCCCCTCTAGTCGGCCTCCTCGATTTTACACACGTGCACCCTCTGGGAGAGGTTGGCCAAACTGCTACTCCAGCCTAGCCTTCCAGTCCGTACTCGGAGGGCCGGAACAAGCGGCACACCCTGGATCGGGAGACCGGTCAAGAACGAGACGTCCTGGCAGGGTGATCGTCATCTCACCCTACCGAAAGTGAAAGGTGTGCATCTCGGGCCTTCACCTGTCGACAAGTGCGGACAGCAAGCTGGCGTATAGGGTGAACTGGCGTCTGACGAAGACCATCCTCGCAAAGGGCAACAAGCCCATGTCCCGGAGGATCGGGACGTAGCGATCGTCCAGCGCCTAGCAGTCCCTCCCCACCCGAAGCGCCAGGGGTGGAGGGACATCCGCGTCAGCGGTGAGCCACAGCTTGCATTGGTGGTCCTCATCGTAGAATTGTTGTAGTAGCTCCGGTAGAGACATGGCTTGCAACACATGTAATAGAGGGAACATTAGTGAGAAGGTGGCTAATGAACATAAAAGATTGTAAATTAATTGCAGAGTAGTTTTCCTGGGATGATAGGCTACATGATAAGCTAGCTTAATTAGATTATGCTCATATGTTCTTCGACGAATGCATTTCTTATTATTTGATTTCGCTTTACGACCAAACTAACACTAGAAATTAATGTACACTACTTAATTAATTAACTACTACTAATTATTTCGTAACTAATAAACACTGTAAATAACGTACACTACTCAATTAATTAATTACTACTACCTACGAACAACGGCGGTTAATAACGTTGAAATGTCCACAAAAATATAATTGACAGAGCGAGCGAGCACGAAATAAAATGAATGAGCGGAAGAGCGAGCGACTGCGAAATGAAATTGCGCTCGCTCCCTCTAATTTATAGCCACTACTCTCAAAGGGAATCCTTATCCCACACACTAATTAAGCCATAAATGTCGGCGGACAAGGATTTAATGGATAAGACAAGGAGGTGACAGGATAACAACTGATTGATGCTTTCGATGGAAAATTATGGCAAATGGAGGGAGGGCCTGGTACAAATCTTTCGACAATTAACACATGGCACGAATATTTATTGATTCGTACGAACATGACACTTATACGAAATAGCTATAAAAATTCTGAATGAATATAATTATGAAAAATTTACACAAGCAAATACACGGTGTCAGGAGGCTCCACAAAAAAATTTATAATTTTTTGGACTCATTTGCTACATTTTAAAATGTCGCACGGCCACCGTGCGTCCGAGTTGCCATTTTTGCTAATACAATTTTCATACGGTCATTTCCGCAAATACGTTTTCAAAACGTGTTAGATTAGCCAAAAATTCAGTACCGACGACGCGGCCACGCCGGAGTTTTTGGCCGTATGTGCGATTTTCTGCTTTTGCGTATGTGCAATTGTAATCCTCGTCGTTCGTTATTTGCAAAAATAACGATGTGTCATATGCTGATCATGCAAACGAGCTCCTAGCACCGACATGCGGAGAAACCGCACGGCTGGTCAGCAGACGAGCTCCTAACGCTGACACACGGAGAAACCACACGGCGGTCGTGCGGTGGAGAAGAAACCGCATGGTGGCCGTGCGGTGGAGGAGCCTGTCGCACGGCCATCATGCGGTGGAGGAAGCTGTCGCACAATGGCCGTGCAGATTCTCTCTCCTCCAAGTTAGTGTTGTTGGTATGAATTTTTAAATATAGCGCATGAGCTCAAAAAATTATGAAATTTTTTTAGATCTTCTGACACAGTGTACTTGTTTGTGTAATTTTTCCATAATTTTATTCATTATGAATTTGTCTCGCAATTTCATTTAAGTATAATATTTGTAGGAATTTCTAAATATAGAAAATGAGCTCTAAAATTATGAATTTTGTTTTGAAGGCTCCTTACACAGTGGACTTGATTATGTAATATTTTTGCAATTTTATATGTGTTCTGAAATTATCTCAAAAATTAAGGGTTTATGTCTTGAAATTTTTGATTTTAGGTTTCATGAATTCCTACACAAAATACTTCTAACAGAATAGGCTTAATCATATCTAATAGAATTAGAGTTTCAAAAATTAGGGTTTCATGTCAAACATTTCCTCTGATTGGTTCATGGACAAGCTTAGCTAGTCTGTGGTACAATATAGTATTACTTGAATCCCACTGGCGTAGGGTCCTCCTCAATGTCCACCCCGGTGATACTAATTTAAATAATAAAGATAAAGACAATAAAAAGATACTAAGACAGAAACGAAAGTAGCAAAGAAACTTAATAGTTCATAAATTAATTTTTAGAAAACATAAATCCTTAAGGCCCGTACGAGTTAGTCTTGACATCTAAGTAATTCACACTCAATTAATTACAATTAAGATAACTAATTAACTACGAGTCATTATGTGTCATCAAATTTATTACGGTAACATAAATTCGACCACTTATTATGTGCTAATGTAACTAGCACTACTCAACTACTAATTAATTACAACTACTTAACTAACTAACACATGAAAACAAGGAACAATGAGTGTTGACATGTTCAATGGAGTTGCAATGTTACTTTTCATACATAAAATTGACGATATTTCAAACGTTACAAGCATTACATGATACACGCGCGGGTTTATTGCAATCGGGATGAAGGAGGAGGGGGCATTATCACATGTATCCCGATCAAATAGGACACTCTTTGCTAATTTACCAGTTTAATGTGGATGATATTCTTTAGGGTAATGCTTATTGTCCTACGTCCGATCCTGACATTTTCCACTGGACGGTTCATCCACCGCTCCGCCCATACAACTTTCGTAATGGAAAGTGATGTGCCAGTTTTCTATTTATTTTCTTATAGAGGACGTTGTTACTTTTAGGCTAGCAATGTGTATCAGTGAAATCGGAACCGTGTAATAGCAAGTCATACAAATAAGACCTAACGATCAGCATACTTGACAGTTGGCACGTTCATGTAGACCGAGTCACCGGATGAATGAAATGTATTATTGGCAAGCTTCGCTCTCAAGAATCTTTGGAGGATCGACTAAATGTTTACACCGAGAGTTACGAACAATCGTAGTCCATTTTATCATTTAATTACTTTTTTAATATATTTAAATAAATTAATTTCTTTTTTAACAGTACAACAACAACCCACACCGCACACGCTAGCGTGCTTGCAACAGACACTAGACGTGTGGGATATTTTGCAACCGTTGTCCGGAGATGTTGCAACCATTTGTCCTAGGATGTTGCAACCGTTACCCGGGGATATTGCAACCATTGTGCTAGGATGTTGCAACCGTTGTCCGGAGATGTTGCAACCATTGTCCGGGTATATTGCAACCATTGTCCTAGGATGTTGCAACCGTTGTCCGGGGATGTTGCAACCTTTGTCCTAGGATGTTGCAACCATTGTCCGGGGATGTTGCAACCATTGCCCTAGGATGTTGCAACCGTTGTTCGGGAATGTTACAACCGTTGTTCAAGGATGTTGCAACCGTTGTCTGGGGATGTTGCAACCGTTGTCCTAAGATGTTGCAACCATTATCTGAGGATTGCTCAACATGCGTGCACCAGTATTTTGGCGACCGGACAGGCCGATCGATGGAGACACATTAATGAGATGGATGGACCGAGCAGCCATGCAACAGATGCCAACAAAGTGTAGGCGTGGGCTAGCTGTAGGTAGCGGCTGCAATGGCTAGTGCTCAGGTGCCCATTAAATACTACTAGTATACTCCGTAGTCCACACTATACTAGTACTCCGATTGACCGATGGGTTCGGACCGTACGGGTGGGAGCGTCCACCCGTACGTCCAGCTGCTAGTAGCGCCCTTAATACTGTATTGTACCACATGCTAGATAAGCTTGTACATGAACCATTTGAGGGCAATATGTCGCATGCGGATCATATAACAATGTACCGTAGCCTTCGACTCGTATGCATTTCGAAGGCTACAGTATGTTATTATATGATCTGCATACCACGTATTACCTTCAGTTGGTTCATGTACAAGCCTATCTAGCCTATGGTACAATAGTGTTAAAGAATATCATCCACATTAAACCGATGCCTTAACAAAGAATGTCCAATTTAACAATGTTATTCGTGAGGGTAGTTGGATCTATCATTTATGCAATTATGTCTGCAACTAGTTTCTGCGGCGCCATAGCCACTGCCACTTGTCTCGGGGCTACCCATAGTGGCGGCGAGTGTTGAAGTTGTTCATGTCCTACGATTCTATGACGTAAGCGGATCATACAATAACAAACGTAATAAGGATGTAAATTCTATATAACTCATGTTGTCGATATAGAGTGCGCCTGAGCGACCGGATAAGCTATGGCGGCCAGGCTCAGTCGCAGGAGCCTTCTCCTTCCCCTTGTCTCGGGACTCCCCACGTCGGTATCGTGTGTCGAAGTTGGCCATGTTCTGCGATACGGTCTGGACGATTGTATGTTGTTAGAAGAACGAAAGAGCAAATACAAAATCAGGACGTAAATTGTACATAACCCACCTCTTCGATATGGAGTGCTCCTGGGCGACTATAGAAGCTACGACTATCGCTGGTCTCAATAGCAGAAGCCTTCCCCTTGTCCATCGGGTGATTCATGGGCTCCTTCGGTGCCTCCTCAATAGGGTCCAATACATAAGGTTTCCACCGCACGAAGGTCTCGGCCCGCAGCAAGTAATTCAGCATGTACTTCTACTGGATGAATTTCCTATTGTACATCTCTAGGCCGTCGATCCACTGGAAGAAGTGGAAGCGCATCTCGGGCTGCCATGACACGGGGATGAAGTTAAAAATTTATGGAAATCAACGTAGGGAGAGAAAAATCGATGTGTGCGAAAGAAACACTTATGAGGTGATACCCGCACGTGTAGTACACCCTGGCAGAGGTGTTTGGGTGTGTGGACTGAATGATCTCCGCCGGCTCGTCATACACACACTACGGGACCAGAAACCGTGGTGGTACTGGAGCATATTTCATTTAAAAATCTAAGTATTGTATATGTTTAGCCTTCTGCGCAATCCACTTGCGATTCTACAACATCCTCGCGTAGAAGTTTACCGATGAGTTCGATATATCTGGGTATCGTAGAAGTTTCGTTGTACATAATAAAACAAGGTGGACAATACACTAAATTACGACACTGAATGATGACCAGACGAGTTGGGTCTGTTGGGGCAATCCTTCATTGAGTGCCTAGGGGTCTTGCATATCCTGCACTTGATTATGTGGCTAATACTGGTATGTTGGCTCGCATCCATGTCATTCCAGAAGCACCGCGTCTACCGTTCTCCCTTCCCTGATGTCTTCAAGGCCTTATTAGGGCCCATTGCACCCTGTCCGGCCAAAGATCCATGTAGTTCATGTCCAAACCGGACGAGTAAAACTCTGCACTCCATGTACCGAAAAGCTATTGCGTGTTGTAGTACTCGGAGATGTACGGCGTAGACATCTGCCTCATTTGCGCACACGTCTTGTACCGAAAAAGAGCTTCGGTTTGTTGCAGATGCATGTCGCCACATCACCCAAGGTGCATGCCTGTTTCCTTTCCCCCTTGGCATGACTGTTGACATATTTCTGTTGAAGCCTGATCTCGTACTTCCTCCTAAGGCCATAGATCACCCAGATGTCATGCATCCGTGCCTTTTCCATCTTCTGGGTCATGTGCCTCTGCATGTTCTCAGACCACTACTTGCCTTCCTCCATCCATCGCTTGGTTGCAGTGGCTCTATTGAAGAAATAACCAATAGTGTAAGTCCATGTCTCCTCGACGATCATGATGATAGGGAGGCACCGCACCTTTGAGGATGCTATTGTACACCTCGGATATGTTGGTGTCATAATCCCGCATCTCGCACCGTCTGTGTCATAGAGAAGGGAGCATTTCTCCAATTCAGCAACGTAGCGATGAATCTACTCTGAGAAACTTATGACACTGCTGGGTTGCTCTCTCTCTAGTACCTCTGGAGTGGACTCTCTTGTATGCCTCATTGTCTGGTGTTTGAGGTCTCTTCAGATGGACTCAAATTTCTGTCTCTAGTTCTGCAGACACAATGCCTTGAATATCTTCACAACTTCCTGACTGCGGAACCGTGTGAACAAGTTAAATGCAAGATACCTCATGCACCACCTGGTTTGCACGCCGTTCCACTGGTGAGGGGGCTCCGTCCCATGTTGCATGGTGTTGAGGGCTGCCAACAACCCAACATTGCGGTCTGTGATAAGGCATACATTGCGCCGATCTCTCACCACCGCCCGCTTTACGTTCGCCAGGAACCACAGCCAACTAGATGTGTTCTTGCTCTCCACAATGGCAAATGCCATCGAGAGAAGCTAGACATTCGCGTCGGTCGCCACCACAGTGAGAATGGTGTCCTTGTACCTCCCCATGAGGAAAGTGCCATCCATCTTGAGCACAGGACGACAGAACTGGAAGCCCCCAACGGCCTGGGCAAAAGTCCAGAACACCCGGTTCAGTATGAAGCAGTTGGGCCCTCCTCCGTCAGCATCTTCACTCTCAAGCTTGTTTATGTATGTGCCGGGGTTTAATTCGGCAATCTGGTCAAGCAATCTCAACACAAGGTTATACACCTCTTCGTATGTCCCATACATGGACTCGATGACCTTTTGCTTAGCTCGTCGGACCTTGTTGTAGCTAACTGGATAACCAACCAGATTGGTGACTTCCGACATCAGCATCTTGGGGGAAATGGACACGTCCGTCACAACTAGATGGCTAATGAGGCTTGCTACACATGTGAAAGTCACATTTCGATGCTGCCTCAGGGGCTCTCTTTGCTCATTGAGCGTTAACCTTGCTAGGGTAGCCTTCCACTATGCACTTCACTGCGTAATGTCCTGGGTTGGACCGGTGCACTCGGTACATACGACTGATGGACAAGGCGTACTGTGCTATAGCTTGTCGCATGGCCGCCTTGCTTGGGAAGCGCTGCCCAACTAAGAGGGTGTCAGCATCAAACCCCACTGGGAGCCTTCTTCTTGCGGCAATACGAGCGAACATACCACAATATCATCAAGTCTCGATGCCACGTAAGGCACCTTCGATGACACAATTCTCCCGGTTGGACCACCGGCCTGGTGTGCGTCCTCGTCGCTACCATCTGAGTCTGGGTCGGCATCCTTGTCGGACTGCAACCCGAGAGGCTGGTCCAATAGATACTCGCGGCAGTCAATGTGGGCCCACCACCATAATTTCGCCCCCTCATTTCGCACAAAATTATGCGCGAGTCTTTCCTCCGAGACAGCACATTCCATGCTACCGTCTTCAGACTCGGGCTGCGGTTGCCCACTTGTAGAGGTCCCGGCATCAAGGTTTTCTGGCGCCCTGCGTACGAAATTCACGTAAACCATCGGCCTCCCGTAAATGGTTGCCTCGGGCTGGGGGCAATCTGCATGTACTTGCTCCATGCTACGCTTCCATTCACCTCGACGAGCTCCCACACGACATTCGTGCAGGTGATCCCCTCGATCACTAGTTTCTTTGTCATTGCCTCCGTGACGAACTTCCTCCGGATGCAACTTCGAAGCTCCTGAATATTCATCGCATTGAGCCCCTCCGCCCGGACCATCTTGTACTAGCATCTCAACAGGTCCAATCCATCGGGTTTGGCCCGTACGAGACCATCACCATAAAACATTACCAAGTCTTGCATGTTCAAAATTACCTAAAGCCACAACAACCACATCCGCGGTACACGATATAACAAACAATGACGTCAAATTGCATGCAAGTGATCGATTACATATGTGTAATTAAATACGAATACTTAATTAATTACCAACAATTTTATTACTCATCTGAAAATTAATTACGCGTAATTCATTACTACCGTGCTTACCACTATTAAACCACATGTTTATTACCACTTAATTACTTATGACTATCTATTTTGCACTAAATTAGTTATGTCTAACTAATTGCTAGTAAACTAATTATGACTGATTAATTACCACTAAATTAATTACGAGTAGTTAATTTCCACTAATTTAATATGTCGGATTGATAATCACTAACCTAATTACGACTAATTAATTACGACTAAACTAATTACAACTAATTAATTATGACTATTTAATTTCAACTTATTTTTAACCACTAACTAGTTCATACCGAAAATAACAAAGCCTATGAGCATTACGACTGATTAATCACCACAAAGTATCATGCAATAATAAATTACAGATACCGTAACTACAACTATATTATAAACGTTACAAAACAAGCTGCGTTAATTACGACTAGCTGACTAAGACGGATTAACTACGACTACGGTAATAACGACAAAAGCATCCGACAAATTACCAGCTCTTCGGGGGAAAGCAATAAAAAAGCCGAGCAACGAGCAACGAGAAGCAATCAAATAATTAATCTCCATTAAAATTTAGTTATGTTATGTTCTATGAGTTCTCAGCGACGAGCACGAGAACGAGAAGCGAAATGCAATTGAGATGAGCGATGAGTGACTGTGAGAGTTCGGTATTTATAGCTGAGCGAAGGACGAGCCGCTGCGTTGGCGCCGAAAATTACAGATGCGTTGTCTAGGTGTAGCCTCATGGTCAAGGGGACAAAAACGACGGACGATAGATGCGGGAGGAGGAGGTCAAGCGGTGGGAAAGGTGGCCACCACACAGTGGCCGTGCGGCAAGCTCCTCCACCGTACGGCCACTGTGTGGTTTCTTCTCCACCGCACGGCCACCCTGCGGTTTCTCCGCGTGTCGGTGCCAGGAGCTCATCCGCATGGTCACCGTGTGGCACAATGTCATTTTTACAAATAACAAACGACGACGGCTGCAATTGTACATACGCGGTGGGAAACCGCAAATACCGCGATTAATTGTGTGACGACCAGTCTCCAAACGCAAGTGCGACTTGTATTGCACGGTGTTTAGATATAGATGAGCTGATTGATACTCTCTGTGGTCACAAAAGTAAGTCGTCCTAGAATGCGTGCGATAAAATTATATAAACTTTGATCAATGATATCATCTAAAATATATAGTTTGGATATACGAAAAATGGTACGAGTAAATTTGTCACGAAAAATACTTCCTTAACATTACACTTTTATAACCTTTTCTAAAAATATGATGATAAAATTTAGTGATTAAAATGGCATCTTGTTGACTTTGAAAAGTGAAAAACGATTTTCTTTTGTGACTGGATAGAGTATCTCCTATATCCTATAGGAATGCAGCTCTAGAGACTAGAATCTTCACTGCTTCAAGAGATTAAAAATATACTGCTACAACAAAGGAAGAAAACTGATAAGAAAGGTACTGCAAGAATGAAAAAGCTGATGTGCCGAAAGCACCTAACAGCAATCAACAACCATGTGGTATACTATGTAAATTAATTGCGGCGAAGTTGTGCCCATGGTTCGTTGGGTCGGATTAATTAGCACCTTAATACAGGCTATCATCATCTTACTCTACTTTGATCACAATTAATCATCAGGACGTGAGATGCCTAGTCCACGGGTAAAGCAGGACTACGTACCGCGCATCAAATAAAAAGCAACCTTAAAGGCCAAGCAAGAGAAAGAAGAGGATGAGGAATCTCGAGATGGTTAGATCAGATCAGTCATTGGTGGGGTCCTAGAGACTGATGACCTTCCTTCTTCCCTTCATCCGTTTCATTTCTAGCAGCACTTTTTAGTTGATGAATCATTGTTGTTTCGCATTGTCGGATTGGAATGCCAGCTCCTCAATGCCTGAGTATATATATGTTTTCAACAAATTCTGATATTTGCACAAATGAGACAGGATTTTCTGCCCAGGGTAGCTACCCACCCGGCATCTACCTTTCGATTTTGATCGTGTTCTTTCTTCTCCCTAGCAATTTTGAAGATTTTTAACTCAAAATTTCACACTTCTACCTCAAAAAAAATTCAACTTTCAACTCAATTTTTTTGAAAACTGTCGATACCATAGTTGAAAACTATCAACTTGAAACGGTGACTTTCAACTCAAATTAGAATACTTTTGACTCAAAATTTCCCACTTTTATTTTTAAAAAATTCAACATTTAACAGGAAAAAAAATGAATTTCAACTTTAAAGATCCGGATAGGTAGCTACCCTAGACAGCCACATATTTCCCTTGCATTGATTAGGATCTATTTCGTGCGTGTCAAATCTCAAACTTACCAAATTTTGATTTGTGGTTACAATACTCTACTAATAGCCTTCTGAGCTCTGGCAGAATGTGTTATGTGCAGTTCATCGTAATGTATATTGCTAGGACGAGTGAGTCGCATTGTTTCTACTTGTAGGTTTACAGGAGTTTGATATTGATGACTGGGTGATCAGGATACTGTTCCATTACACTGCTCCGCACTCTGCAGTCTAGAAAGTCTTTCATACTACAGATCTGACAGCACAAAAGAAGCACGGAAAGACTGACAGAATAACCAAGAGGCTCCACTTGGGTCCCTCCCGCTTTATTCTCCCTCTGCAACGACAGGCAATTTTGTTGTTCTGCCAGAAAAATATATTGTTAGATTGTCATCTGCCTTTCCATTGCCACTGCTGCCACACATGCATGCAGTAGAAAGTTGGTCAACTAGCAATCTATCATGCATTCTTCAGTTCAGTTCAGTTCAGTTCAGTTCCTACTGACCATTGGTAGCTAAGTATAGATTACTTTGACATGTATGGAGTGTAACGGAGTATATCATGGATTAGTGTTAGTAGATGATAAAGAGTTCAGACAGCCCATTTAAACCGACAGATCGCACATATGAATTGGAGCATTGTACCATGCCGTTCTGAAAGGAACAGCTAAGAAACTCGATCAATGATCGTCAATGGCAGCCCTTCCTTCTAACGGAGATGCGATCTTTCTGAGAAACAAACATTGCACGGTCTTGCGTGGGGAAACAACGAGCAGGCCCAACCATCCTGCATTCCTGTCCTCGGCCACGCAGCAATGTGCATCAAATTCTCACGTTTCCGGGACAGAACAGGCTGCGGTCTTTGAAAGCACGCGTAGGACACGGTAGCAGTACGTTCTAAGGACTTACCACACATGGTTGTTGGATGATGGCCCATTGATGCATGATTTGTGGCAATCAGCCCAATTCAAGATTTCCGTTGATGTAACACCAGAAAAAGTCTGTGGCCTTGATAGGCTAGATGGCTAGACTGCTCTCCAGCAAACGCAGAGGACACTGTGTAAACAGTGTTTTCACTTTATACAAACAGTGCTCTGATGTAGGACCGCCTATCTCTTCAAGCGCCTCGTGGGCGGTGTCGGAATATCACACCCTATGCGCTTTGCCGGAGTGAAGTCGCCGTCGTTGCCGGCGGCCCTTTTCATTGTGGCTTGGCTCCGGGCGCTTTTTCATTGTGGCGTGGCTCCGAGCGAGGAGCGTGGCGGATGGGATGTAGACCTCACTCTTCAGCGTCTCGGGGGCCATGACCACAAGAGAAGTTCTTCTTCTTGCGGTCGCAAGGGGTGGTGGTCTTGTGGGGTCAGAGGGTGCGGCTGAGCGGGCGGTCACCTTACGAGAGATTTGATTTCTTGTGGGCTGCGCTGTCTTTGGACCGTGGCCTGTCACCTGTGGGACTAACACGGTTTGGGTTGGGGTTTGATCGGCTTCAACGTTTTAGGGCTGGCACAATTGCACAAATCTTGGGAAATCTTAGCCCTAAAAAAGTGACTCATCTCGTAGAGTGCCCCATTATTAAAACCATATTTTGACTCGTTATTTACAACATTATCAGGTAATAATATTGGTGTAAAGGTATGCATAATATATAAAGCACCTGGACGTTGTGTAAGTTTAAAACATACCAAGTACAAACTAATCAGACATTGCAATATCAGCAGTGCTAACTTTTGAACAAGTATCAATACAAAAGTAGGGCAGGGGCAACAGAAAATTACAATCCTAAGAATGATTCGTGAATAACAATGTAATAATTACAGTTTTATCAGATAATTACTGTCCCTGAATGCCACAACAGAAAGAACAGGAAATCAAATTGGGCAGCCTATACAGAGCTCATGAGATTGCATATGAAAGTTTTGCGTCAGCAAGTTACAAACTGTAACGAAATTGAAAACAGCACAACTCAATTGACGATCTCTCTGACGAGCCAATCCAAACTGGGATAGGCAAAGTAGAGAATCAAAAAGGATGGCAGTGCAAACAAAACTGTAACAAGGACATACAGCACTAGAACTGCAAGGCTTGCGGGGACAGCATATAGAACTATCAGAAGGAAGATTATCACAAGTGGAAATTTTCCTGTCAACTGAATGAAGAACAACATCAGCTTTTGGAGAGATGCACTGATGTTATCAGCATTGAAAACGTTGCCAACAACACTCCCATCTCTCGCAGCAGAGCTTTCAGCTCGTGCAACAGTTCTTCGCTGGTGTTGACTGGAACTTGGGCCACCACTGGAAGGGCATACGGAATGGCGCTCTTCATGACTAGAGGAATGGAACTTTGCTCTCTCGCCATTCATGCTCTCAACCATCCAGAGCAGAAAGTAGTTCTTCCGCGGGAACTTGAGGTTGCCCTTGTATACCAGCCGGAAAGATAACAGGTTGCACCATGGACATGAGATGAAGAGAGGCAGCTGGATAGGATGGGTCGGGAACTTGACAACAGCCCATTGAAGACCCAAGATACAGTTCTTGCACACTGTGTGACCACACCACAAGACATAGGGAACGTTCTCAACAAGATTGAAGGATTCCCAACATATTGGACATTCAAGGCCTTCCTCTCTACTTGCACACGAAGAAACATCATCATCAGAGCAATCAGGATTAGATAGACTGCATTTTGAGGGCTGCGCCTTTTTCTTTAAGCCTCCAGCTATGGCATTTGATGCAAAACTCCACATGTTGAATGAGGAACTGGTACACTAAATCTGTATAGCAGAAAAATCAGAATATCTCAGAAGCAAACATGAAGACAACCTGTTAGAGGCCAACCCATAAGACATATAAGTTGCTCCAGTAAGACGGTATTTCAAGCACAAAATGCTATTACGAAAACTAAAGAAAAAGCAATATATGCACATTGCATGATACCCTACACTTTTTAACAGATATAAAAGCCAAAAATCTAAAAATATCAAGTAGATAACAATTGACCAGGCCATGAATCATAATTAACTAGGCAATCATGTTGTCTGATTTTTAAAAACAGTAATACGGTTTCACAGTGCATTAGCGATTGCACAAATGGCAAAATGCAAAATTAATTTAAAAAACAAATGAGCAACAGCTGTGGGCTTTCTTTTTTTCTCTCGAAAGAAGGTGAGGAACCCAACAAGCAGCAATCCATGCTCAAGGGATAAGATAGACGAGTAATGCTTCTATGTATCTCCCTCCCTACTAGAGTTGCACCAATCTTGATGCACTCAAAGGGGTGCATCAATATGTGTGCAAATCACTGTGCGATTGGTGCATAGAACTATAAAAGTACCTCCCATGATAGACAAAGTTCTTATTGTGTGTTCCTGTTACTCTTTTAGAGGGACAGTTACCATGAAGGAATCATGCTCTAGTTCTACATAGGAATTTTTAAGACAAAATACAAGCATGCTATCACGAAGCAAACTACACTGATGGTCAAAACAGTTCATTATCATTTTGTGACATGTAGACTAGAAGAGATTGACCAAGAGTTCCAAAACTATATTAGAAAACAGGGGAGATCCACTTTGGGCTCTGTGAGACCACATGAGCTTACTGCCCATTAATGGAAAAAAGGATATCGTGAATATGTTGTTAGAACCCATTGGGTACAGGTCTACACATGGCTTACTGCAGATTAAATGGAAGGATCGAATAGACCCTACAAAGTCTACGTATGGCTCATACATCATTTAATATTTTTCTTGAGTTGTACCATGAAGAACCACTGAACGCTTCTTTGAAACATAAAGAAAAAAATGCAGGATTATGAGTCTAGTTGAACCCTACATGATTTTAAAATTCAATAGCACCTAATTGAGTTGTGCTAATACACCTAAATGGCTAAATTGATATTTTTTTAACATGTTGCAACAGATATACAACAATTCATAAACTACGATGCGATTTTCCGTTGTCAGCCAACTTACGAAAACAGCCTTTTGCATCATGACATGTTCACGATCATATAGTATCCAGGGCCTATTTGATGGAGCTCGATATTAATAAAGCCTATGCCTCATCCAACACGCTTAGGGACAGCTTCTAGAAGGAGAATGGGCCCGCCCACAGTTAATGAGCCCAAGCCAATTCCCCCAGCTAAACACTCAGCCTTAACCCAGTTTGGATAAGTGAGATTATGCTATGCCCTACCCTCTTGAATATTTCAACAGACATGATCAAACATTCCTCCAGGTGCATTTCGAAAGGGCCCAGATCAGGATCCATAACCTGTTCCATCGCGCAATTCCCACGGGATTACAACATATACTTCACGACATTATCCGGTCTAGTAGTTGGCTGGTTGCTCCTCAGCTTCCATCACAGCATCGGTCAATATTTGCCACCGCAAACTCACAGCCACACCGGTGACCACCAGCCCAATTGTTGCTGCCACTAACGAAAGTCTGAAACCTCAACCTACTCTAATCGAACCAATGCCCTCTCATGTCTCTCCCTTGCCTGTGCGCAATACGGCACCCGCTCCCTTGAGCCGCCCCCAATGACAGCTAGATCACCGCACCATCCAGGATGTAAATCATCTCGTATTTCTCATGGTGTAATGCCGCAAGAGTCGAGGACAAGGGACACAGCTACGCATAAATTTAACTTGTATCTAGGAAACAAATAAAAGGTCCACACGTTTCGCATGCAAACACCCATAGAAATTTTCAAATCGGGGTGGTTTCCGTCCCTAGTTCCCTACCCGCCGGGGAGGAAAGGGTCGAAGGCCCCTAGGATTAGGGGGAAGGTGAAGGGAGGCAGAGGCTTACCAACAACAACAGTCCGGAACTCTAGCAGGGCAGGGTCAGGAGGAAGCGCCGCGGGAGATCGCGTCCAGTTTCCGGGGAGGCGGTGGTCATCTCGGCGACGGCCGCCGCGTCGAGGGGTGACCGGAGTGGGGAGTGGCGGTCGGGTCGAACGATTGGGAGGAAAGGAGGACCAAGGAGGGGACGCGAGGGGTGGAAGGTGGAGAAGACCACCACCCCCGTGGTGTTCTCCTCTCCCGTTCGTGTAACTGCACTCCGCCCCGTGGAGTGTGGTAGATCTGGGCCACTCGTTCTGTTGGATGGCTTGGATGAAGCCATGTGTGTGTCTGGAAAGAGAAGTCTTCAACTGAGGTGTGTTTAGTTTCAGAGCAACTAGTAACCTCCTCGGAAAATTGAAGTTTCAGAGTAACTAGTAGTCCAAACGTGTTTCGTCTGTCAGTCCAGCTGGTGTAGATGATTTCTAACTTTGTGCTTAAATAATGTGTCGTGTAAGTATTTGTGACCGCATTCAACTTGAAATATAAAAGGACTTGTTATAGAACTTTCTTTCCTCCAGAAGAAAAGAGGTGTCACCTCATGCCACGGCCCTTAAAAAAATGTCTCATCACAATCATGCAAAGCCTCACCTTAATGAACCGACAGTTGATGTAGCACGAAGGTAGACCATGATGTAAGCGGAAATCGTCATAGAGCCGAAGTAGTAGCAAAGACATTTTATATGCACACATAGCAAGCTCTATTATAGCACCACAAAATGGAGCTCTCTTCGTCTTTGGCGGGCATTATCTACCTATCGCGCGCGGCCATGTGTCCACAGGATTTCGTTGCCTGCGTCGCTCTTCACGCGCATGAGCCGTCCGATCGCAGCGACAGGCCTCTCGCGCGGGATCGAGGGCACGCGTGTCTCAGCGTCCCGTGCGTTCGGGCCGCCTGCGTCTTCGATGCGCCGTCTGCATTGCTGTTTTCTCCAGTCAGTTCTCGACTCTCGCTCTCGGTCCTCCGCTTTGGTTTCCGTGCATGCCGAGGCAGCATCTCTACTCCGCTTTGGTTTCCATGTGCGCCGAGGCAGCGTCTCTACGAGACGCACACACTGTTGGCTGTTGTGTCGCGCGTCGCGCGACGTTCAGCCTAGTTTGGATTACAGCCGCACATTTCCTACTACAATCCTTCACCTAGGAGTTGGTGGAAAAGGCAGAAAGATGCCAATATTGGCAACACATATTTTTTTACCCTTTTATCTTGATTCTTGTCTAACAATTAGCAGGAGCTCTAGTAAAGCAGAAAAGAAGATTGAACGCAAGAAGAGAGCAGCAAACTTTAGCAACGACCGAACCACAGCAGCAAACACTTTGATCCTCTAATGAGGCTGACGGAGGTGACGGTGGCGTTTGCTGCCGCAACTGTGGCGCTGGCAGCATTCCTCGCCGAAGCGGCTAGGCCGTTCTTCCTAACGACGTTGAGCCTAGAGCACACGCTGCCTATGAGGGGGATGTCCGTGGAGCACCTGGTGCGGTGGCACAAAGCACGGCACCTGATGAGAAGGATGCTGGGCAGGGCACGGTATATGGCCAGCGTTGTGCAGTTCCCTGTGCATGGCCGAAAGGTTTGAATAATTTCTAAATATAGTAAAAGGGATCCATAAATTATGAACATTTTTGTGGGGGCTCCTGATGTAGTGTGGTTGTTTGTGTAATTTTTCTATAATTTTTTTGTCTTGAATTTTTCTCGAAAACAGACCACCCCTGGTCGGTCAGACCGTCTACAGCCTGACTGCAAATCCAACAATTTGCTAAACTAAGATTTTGAACCACAAACACTTCGATACCGATGTCAATTGTTCAACCCTAAGATTAGGATCATACACATGATCTCCACAGAATTAGATGTGCGAGACAGGGTCAGAGCTTACGATGTTGTTAGGGAAATTTTGATTATAGCCGCACACTTTCGACTACAATCCTTCACCAAGAAGCTCGTGAAAAAACAGAAAGATGCCAATATTGGCAACGCATATTTTTACCCTTTTATATTGTCTAACAATTAGCAGGAGCTCCAGTAAAGCAGAAAAGATGATTGAACGCAAGAAGAGAACAGCAAACTTCAGCAACGACCGAACCACAGCAGCAAACACTTTGATCCTCTAATGAGGCCGACGGAGGTAACGATGGCGTTTGCTGTCGTGGTTGTGGCGCTGGCAGCATTCCTCGCCGGAGCGGCTGCGCCATTCTTCCCGACGACGCTGAGCTTGGAGCGCACACTACCCGTGTGGGGGGATGTCTGTGGAGCACTTGGTGCGGTGGGACAAAGCACGGCACCTGACGAGAAGGATGCTGGGCAGGGCACGGTCGATGGCCAGAGTCGTGCAATTCCTCGTGCATGGCTGAAAGTTTTGAAGAATTTCTAATTAGAGTAAAAGGGATCTACAAATTATGAACATTTTTTGTGGAGGCTCCTCATGTAGTGTAGTTGTTTGTGTAATTTTTCTATAATTTTATATGTCCTCAGATTGTTCTCGAAAATGCATCACCTGACTGCTGATCGTTTCATAGTCTCTAACCGCAAATATGACAATTTGCTAAATTGAGGTTTTGAACCCCAAACACTTCGATACCGATGCCAATTGTTCAACACTAAGATTAGGATCATACACATGATCTTCACATAATCAGATGTGCAAGATGGGATCAGAGCTTCCAATGTTGTTGGGGAAATTTGGATTACAGCCGCACACTTTCCACTACAATCCTTCATCAAGAAGTTCACGAAAAAAGCATAAAGATGTCAATATTTGCAACGCATATTTTTACCCTTTTATCTTGACTAACAATTAGCAAGAGCTCCAGTCAAGTAGAAAAAAATATTGAACGCAAGAAGAGTAGACCGAACCACAATGAGCGAACGCCTCGTCCTCTTCGTCACCACAATGAGCCAACGTCTTTTCCTCCTCGTACACTCGATGAGAGTGATTTTAGAAGAGAGGTCTCGTCCTCTTCGTCACCACAATGAGCCAACGTCTTTTCCTCCTCGTACACTCGATGAGGGTGATTTTAGAAGAGAGGAGAGGGATTTTAGACTTATGATTCTCGATCTTCTTTTAGTCTAACAATCATCACACTGAGACATTTTAGTGTAAGAATCATTTATGTAATCTAACTCTCTAGCAACCATCGCACTAAGACATTTTAGTATAAGAATTATATCTGTAATTTACCTGGGACACATGAGATTATAAAAGTGTAGTACTGGTGTCTGTTAGATTATAAAGTGTAGTACTGGTGTCTGTGTGTCTTCCGAAATCAGTGTTGCTGCTATCCCTATCGCACAGGTAGTGCTGCTCTCTTGTTAATTTGTATGGAACTACTGCTACTGCTAATCGCAAGGAGGGTGGTACACCGACAAGAGTATGATACGTAGCAACTTGAGACAAGATGTCTGCACTGACAGGTGGTCAATTACTGCGAAACGACGTTGTGCTATCAATTTTATCATCATCTGACTCGAGTCGTTGAAGAATGGAAAGAGGTAAGCTGGTATCATTTTTTTTGAAACAATATTTTTAAAATATATATATATATATAAATAGTCGATTTTTTTACAAAACTATACTAACATCGCCATTTGAAATAGCGAAATTATCCTGTCATTGTTCTAAAGGATGACAGTAGCCTAGAACAGTGCAGAGAGATCTCTGTCGCCAGTTGAAATGGCGACAGGGCCCTATCGCCACTCCAACTGGCGGCAAGACTATGTCGTCATTTCAACTGGTGTTCAGGATCCCCAGGTTAAAAAATTTGTATATTTAAATTTAGGACAATCGTCATTTCAAATGGCGACAGGTTCTCGCAAGTCTCTAAATTTTTTAATATTAAAATTTAAGAAAATCATCAATTCAAATGGCGATATGGATCCCACAAGTCCATAATTTTTTTAATATTAAAATTTAGAAAAACGTCATTTCAAATACCGAAAGGATACCGCAAGTCCCTGTCGCCATTCCAAATGGTAGCACAATCTACCCTATAAAAGACCTCAAAATTCCGGCATAACTCATTTTTATTTAGAAAAAAGAGAAAGAGGGGAGGGAAAGGAGAAGAGCAAAGAGGAGTAGAGGGGAGGAGAGAAGCTAGCGAAGCACTGCCTGTCTAGTCGTCTACCTTCGTGCCACATCAACTGTCGGTTCATTAAGGTTACGTAGTTTTAGATGTACGGTTACGTAATATAGTATATTGTACATAATCCTTTTCAGTGGGTAGTTTAGTTTTAGATATGTGGTTAATCGTGAAAATCTTGTTTACGGTGCAATATGTCGAATATATCGGACACCACCAATTTCAAAATTTACTACGATCAAGGGACCATTCTTGAGGATCTCGATGGGATTGATTTGCGTTATTTCCAATAAGCGACCGTGACCCTAGTAAGACCAGAGCTGTGTACATGGAGCGCTATGATGCGATGTTTGTTCCACACATTCGATTTAGACCACGCTGTGTATGATTTGAGATTGAGTTGTCTTACCAACCAAGCACCACAGGGCACATATTGAGAGTTAATGCATCTATGGGGAACAAGGTCATGATAGTCGTATGTACGAAGGGCGAGGGAGGAATGATGGGATTTGGTCCTTCTGGTCCAGCCATATACCAAGCCCACTCCTGTATCGGCGGCTGAACAAGAAGGGGGTGGAGATGCTGAAGAAGAAGTCAGGGACTCTAGCCACAGCGCGGCGCACAAAATGGCCGAAGGTCCGGGAGTTGCTGATGCTGTCGATGAAGACTGTGTGGAAGGAGCTCCTTTAGTCAAGCAAGCTAGTGGGCTTGCGGACGAGGGTGGGGAGCTGGAAGCTCTAGTCCAAAGGATGGATCTCGAAGACAGGGATTACATGGCATTATCAGAAGACGAAGGATCCGACGACGATGATGTTGTGGAACAACAGACGGTTCCATCCAAGTGGAACACATACCAGTTCGATAACCTCGTCGTTAACGAAGGCTCCCGTGTGCTGTGGGAGTAAAACCAGAGCAAGGTCAGACAAGGAGCTATGTACAAATGCAAGGAGGCCGTGCAGGAGGCGGTCAAATTCTGAGCCTTGCCGGTGCAACGTACATTCACAATCGTCAAGTCTAACCCAAGATACTACGACGTGAAGTGTGACATAGAGGAATGTCCTTAGCGAGTGCACGTATTTTAGCATAAGTGGGACACCTACTGGAAATACTCTATAGTGGTCCCTCACACATGTGTCATCGCTGAGTTAGTGCAGTCCCACAAGAACCTGTCATCGGGCTTCATTGCAAACATTATGTACGATGAGGTCATGGATAATCTAGATTTTGAGTCACGGTCCATCATTCGGGCGATTGAGGTAAGGTTCTAGTACACAATCAGCTGTGCCAAGGCGTGAAGGGCAAAATAAAAGGCATTGAAATCAAGGTTCGGTACGTTCGAGGACTCCTACCACAACCTATCCGGCCAACTCTGGGTCATACAGGACAAGAATCCTGGTACTCATGTCGTTATTGAAGATTCCACACATCCAAAGTGGGGCAAATAAGACGGTACTGAAGCGAGCATTCTTCGTCTTTGGTCCATGCATCAATACATTCCGGCACTGCCGTCCAATCTTGTGCGTGGATGTCACATTCCTGACTAGAAAGTATAAGGCTAGATACTGACTGCAATAGCGACGGACGGGAACAATCACGTTCTTAATGTGGCATTCACATTCATTGAAAGCGAGAACACAGATAGTTGGTTGTGGTTCTTAAGGAATTTGAGAATTTCTGTTGTACAGGGTCGTCCTAACGTGTGTGTCATACATGATCGGTATGTGGGTTTGCTGAGTGCAATAACTCAGTTACAACAAGGAGAGAATGAACCACTTCTATAGGTGGATCTGCAAAGCAGGTGGTGCATGAGGCACTTGGATGCAAACTTCTACAAGCAGCTCTACAATAGGTACTTATGAGCCTGTTCAGGCGGTCGTGCAACCAGAACCAGCATCGAAAGTTGGACGCACTTTGAAAGATTTTGGATGAGAGGACCTAGATGAACAGAAGGGAGGCAGCGAAAAAGACCGCTACAAGCACTGACCAGACACCCGAAGTATTGCCACAACTACCCACAGATAGTCCTAGTATGACGAGAAAAACGGGGGCACAGGTCAAATGCTTCTCGGACTGGATTGAGCATGAGTTTTAGAAGAAGTGGTCACTACTACATGACAGGGGTGGTGCTCGATATGGCGTCATGACAACCAATCTAGCCAAGGTGTACAATTGGGTCATGTGCAACACCAGGTGCCTCCTTTTTGTTGGTATTGTGGAGGCAATTCTCCGCAATATCACAAATTACTTTGTTGTCATAAGCAACAACGCGTCGCTCGCCGTGGCAAATGACAGAGTATTGTACTCCGTCATGATCACCAAGTACATGAAGGAGAAAAGAAAGAAGGGTGAGGTGTACCGGGCATTCAAGATGGGCATAAGGGAGCTTCTCTTCGAGATACTGTACAGGGATGAAGGACACCGCGGGACGAACCGCAAAAGGATCAC
This sequence comes from Phyllostachys edulis, assembly GCA_036346405.1. Classification (NCBI taxonomy): domain Eukaryota; kingdom Viridiplantae; phylum Streptophyta; class Magnoliopsida; order Poales; family Poaceae; genus Phyllostachys; species Phyllostachys edulis. The sequence continues at coordinate 102,656,957 of CM070550.1, forward strand.
CCATGAGTGCATGCTACACCACGTTAGTTGCATATGCACTTGCAACAAGCATCTTCTTCTGCATAAGCCTTGCTCACATGTCAAGGTCGTATGTTCGACGGTGGCGCAGCATCTCAGCCAGTACCTCTCTGATTATTTCAACAAGGAGGAGGTGATGTAAACCTGGAGTACAAAGCTGCATGGTTACATCATGGTTGGCTATTTCACTGGCCATCTGGCCTGAGAGCAACTTATCTGGACCGCAGACATTGATAGGCTGAAGGGAAAGGTTGGCTGGCGACAGGTACGGCGTATCAGGAACAACATGGATGAAGCAGGAGTCGGGAGTCATACGAAAAAGTGCTCCATTTGCAGGGAGTCTGGGCACACCTTCAAGAAATGCCCTGCGAGAAATCCACATGATGAAGGAGAAATCGGCAGTCCGGACGGCGCCGCGGGGACCTCATCCGATCACCCCACTCGAGATGATCAACAGGGCAAACATTGAGGTCGTGACCGCGAGAAATGTTCGTCTTGTTGAATTATGTGGCACTCAGTGCTTTGTAATATCATTTTGATTTGTCGAAAAACTAGATAATGATGTTGTGTTGAATGTTTTGTGATATTAGTGTGATTTGTCGACAAAATATGTGAGAAAGTTATGCTGAATGTTCTATAATATCATTGTGATTTGTCAACAAAAAATGTGATGACGTTGTGCTGAATGTTTTGTAATATCAGTGTGATTTGTCGACAAAATATGTGTGGACGTTACGTTGAATGTTCTGTAATATTATTGTGATTTGTCGACAAAAAATGTGGTGATGTTGTACCGAATGTTTTGTAATATCATTGTGATTTGTCCAAAAAATATGTGAGGATATTGCACTGAATGTTCTGTAATATCATTGTGATTTGTCAACAAAAAATGTGATGACATTGTGCTGAATGTTCTGTAATATCATTGTGATTTGTGCACAAAATATGTGCTAAGAAATAGACAGTAAAAAACAGGCAGAGGTCCCTGTGGCCAGTTGGAGTAGCGATAAAGCCATGTCGCCATTTCAACTGGCGACAAAGACCTCTCTGCACAATTCTAGGCTATTGTCGCCATTCAGAATGGCAGCAAAATAATTTCGCCACTTCAAAATGCGACAGCAGCCTAGTAATTTTTTTTTGACTTTTTTAATAGTTTTTGTTAAGTAATATTATTTTAAAAAATCGACAACAAACTACCAGCTGAAGACAAGATTCTGGTGTGCAACTCGAGCATTCCCCACTGCAACTCTACAAGATCCATAACAAGTTAGGAGTTTTCCTCTGAAGCTCGCAATCAAGCAATGGAAACGCCGTTACGGCACGCTGCTTTGATCCCTTCTCCTCTCGAGTACCCTCTCGAGTACGTTACGTCGCCATTGGTGAAAAAAAATGTAGAGAAAGAGAGCTCAAACTGTGAACGCACCTGGGCCTGAGCCAAGTACCAAACCCGGAGATCATTTCATTGAAATCACATGCTTTCTTCGTAAAACCGACACGCTTTTGATCCTCCTCAGATACAATTGCAGTTAATTTGCCGCTTGTTTGCTTTGATAACTCAGACGTTCTCTTCAGAAGACTGATAAAAACACAGAAGCGCAGTCTGGTTTTATTTCAGTACACTGGTAAGGACTAAAGAGCTCAATAGCATGAGTACGAGGGCCAATGCAATACAACACTCGCACCACTGCTAGTCTACTACCCAGCAATCGGTAAGGCCGGCAGTCATATGCAGTGGTGCAAGCGTGCAAAAGACATCAAATTTCTTTATCAGTGCATCTTAATTTCGGGCGGCTCACCGAGCGTCGACGAAGCCGAGGGCGAAGAGAGCGACGCAGATCGCAGGAGGGCGCTCTTGGAGAACGTGTTGCCTTCGGCTCGCTCTTCGTTCGGGGCTTGCATACCTTCTTGGCGGCGGCGGTGGCTCGCCGCGGGCTGGCGATGGCTACTCTGCTGCTGGCAGCGGTCATGAAAGCGTGGAGATCGATGGTCTTGGCACCGACGCCCCACCGCAGCACGCTGTATAGTAGCTACTTCTCTTTGTTTGGCTTTCTTTTCACGTCTATACGTGTGTTAGCAGCAGGAGGTGGAGGCTCTTAGAGCTTTGTGGTGTAACATTGGCTGCCCTACTGCTGCTGCTGGATGGTACTCCCATGTTGGTTTGTTTGCAAACAGTGCGTAATTTTGATCTCTGTAGGATCGTTAATGACAATCAGAGGGGGGGTGAATGATTGTAGAAGATTTTTCGCACTCAATCTCTTATTCCTGCACAAAGTCAGCTGACGCGAGCAATTGATCTGATGCAAGCAGTAAGCACAGTAGATGGAAAACAATGCCTGGCTTGATTTTCTTTTCTGACGTTACACACAGCAACCAAAGACCAACATCAACAATCGTAGTCTCGGTTCTGCGGCACTTCTGCGTGTCCTGTGCGATGACAGACACGCGCAAGCCTAAAAGATCAAGCCAAGCATGCACAATCTCCAACCTCCTGTCCTTCAACACAGCAACCACAAAAAGCCAAAGCAACCACCAAAATCCACGATGGGAAAAACAATTCAAGCTGCTAGCTTCTCACCTCGTAACATCAATCACATCCACTAATCCATGCATCAATTCTATTCATCCGTGCGAAGCCTTCTGGAGATCAAGCTGCAATAATGCGTTTTTTTCTGGATAACCCTAACAGCGCCGACACCGCCACATGCAGCCGCCGCTGCTCTATTTTTCAAGATCTATTCGGCAACCCGCAGAGCCGAACTCTTAATCCTATTTATACCGTACAACATCCAAATTCTAATAACTTACGTATACCGTACAGCATCCAAATCCTAATAACTTACGTACGGCCCACTAGTCCTAGGACCCAATACGTGGGCTTTTACACCAGATAACAAAACCAATTTTGGACACCCCAAAATTGTCACATGCCGTAGCCTCCGGACCGCACCTCTGTAGCTCCAACATGCATCATCCATCTTTGATCTCCACGCACCCTAACTCGAGCCCGACTGTCTCTTCCAGCATCCTCGACCCTCTGGACCATGACTTCGCACCAAGCCATCTCCCGGTCACCGCCGTAGACCACGATCGTCTCCGAGTTACCCTGCACATGCAAAGACCAAACCAACATATTTTTCCGGCACAAGTTCTTCCCAATTTGACCGACATAAGTCCACACACACCGCACGCCTCAAATAGCATCAGTACCCAACATTGTCAATTATTCATCAACTAAAATATACTAGACCTAGCCACATGGTCTAACAATCTCAATATGTTCTTATTAGACAGATTTGATTGTTTCATTGACGACTAACGTTTTAACGAGATACCAACCGTATTAGCTTTTCAGTAGGGGTGGGAGTGGGTCGGTCCGGTCTGACCCGGCTCTGCCCTATGAGACCCATGGCTTAAGAAGGGGTCAGCTCTTTTGATTGTGCTGTTGTGGCCCTAAGGATCCACTATCATTAGGATCGACCCTTACAGAGTAGCCATGTCAAGGCTAAGTAATAGCAGACAATCATGTTCCAGAATAAGAGTAGCCATGTAGGTTAAGTACTAGCAGGATCATTAGCAACAATCACAGCATCAATAGTTCCTTAAATCTAACTTTTTCCAATCACAGCATCAATAGTTCCTTAAATCTAACTTTTTCCTAACATTCCAGAAAAAGAGAGCCAAATGGTACCACTTATTTCCTGATATGAGCATTACATAATTACATCAATCAAGAGCTGTCTTGCAAAAGCATTTTTGCTGGTTTCTTTGTGGACTTTTTGGGAATTTCCCAAATTAATGAACCAAAATAAATAAATGCAAGGAGGCTTGAGGGCTCACTTGTCGGAATTGTGTGGAGGAGGCGTGGATACTTATTCCCTTGGCCTCTCCGCCGTTTTCTTCGGCTGGTGCTTGACTCTTGATGGTTATGCTGGAGTCGGTTGTGCCTTGGCTATTTTGTTTTCGGTTCTTGCTCTCGCGATGAAAGGGGGGATCCTAGGCGGTGTGTGGATATCATGGGGATGTGCTCACGATCTTAGGATGATGATACAATTGGCAATGGTGTTGAGGGTTTGTTGAAACACTCATTTTCAGCAAAGTTCAGTAAGATCGGTTTGACCACAATAAAGGAACGATTTTACCGCAGCACGTTTGACCGCAACTCTTTCGACCAGGTGGTCCGAACGTGCCTTGGTCGGGTGGTTCGAACTCCGATCGTGCCTTGTATCGAAAGCTTCGAGTACTGTTCATCGAGTACTGCGTGGTCGTGGACACTGGTCATAGACATTGGTCGTATCTCTTTCGACCAGGTGCTGGTCGTAGCTCTTTTTCGACCAGGTGGTCGTAGACCCGATAGAACTGGTCGTAGACCTCATGGAACAGGTCGTAGACCCGGTAGAACTGATTGTGGGTGATTTGGTTCGTGTTTATTGATAGATGAGGGAGTGATGCATGTTTTGACTAACATGGGTCAAGTTGCGAAGAACTTGTTTCCGGAAACAATTTCTTGGTCTATTGTTGTGCAGGTTGGTTGGAGGTCAACGACGACGATGATCGGGACTAGGCTTGAGAGTTGAGGTTCAGAACGATCGAGAATGCCGGGTGAAGTCAATGGACTCAAGCATGACACAAAATGGACAAGGATGACCGAACGGACAATTCGGTGCGACGAGTTGGATCATTCGGTGCGACGAGTTGGATCGAGCAGCGCGGGGGTTGGTGCAAGTGCCATGGTGGTTTCGGTGGGAGCCGGATGGGAGAGACTTGCTGACTCGAAGAGAGCCGTTGACCAACCTACACGTGGCGAAGCATGGGATTGCTTCATGAAGATTGAACTCGGTCTTTGGAAAAGGATCGAGAAGGGGTATTTTGGTAACTTCACCTAAATACCGTCTTGGTGACCTTTTGCTAACCTGCGGCACAAGATGGCGCAAGGAGAAGCAGTTTAGGTCAAGAGGAGATGAAGACGACGCTTTAAAATACGTGCATAAGTAAAACCCGTTTGTGTGTAGGCTTAACAGGTGCCCATTAGGGTTTTCTTTATAGAAGCTAGCCTCCACTATAAATAGGGGAGGGTGCTGGTCAAGCACCTCCTTAACCCTTTCATTGAAAAACCCTAGGTTGTGTTTTAAGGAGAGGATAGTGGAGAGGTTAGGGTTCTAGAGAGTTGGATTGATTGTGTGCTCATGTGTTGAGCCTTTGTCCTCTTGGATGGAGTGGCTGTAAACCAACATCATCTCAAATCAATCCAAGAAAGATTTCACAAGATGAGTCTCTTTGTGTTGTTGCTCTCTATTTTGTGATTTTGGGGTTTTCTTTGATCCGTGAGTTTTCTTTTGGTTTCTGGCCTAGATCTAGCTTGTTGTGACATGTTTGGATCATACTTTGGTTTTGACTCGGTTTTGGAGCAACCCTCGCTCAAACGAAAAAAGGTCAGAACTTTGGCAACGATCTTATCATTGATTGGAATACGTTCCTGACATCCTAAAGAAGGTATATTTCAAGTTTCGTGAAGTTTGGAGTTGTGGGTCAAAAGTTAGACTAATTTGTGATTTTGAGTTCAGACTATTTTTACTATTCATTGGCCTGGAGGTCAGACCGCCAACCACTTTGCCTGAGCCTTGGTCCACGACCAGTCCTACGACTATGTCTACGACCAGTCACTGTAGCTTCCGACCATCGACCAGGTCATGATTTTGGTCTATTTTCTTCGGGGTTTTGATTGGATTCAATACAAGTCTTCAACTGTGCTTGTATATTGATCTTTATAGCTTTTATAGCTATTGGAGTGAAATTAGTATTGAATTCAATCAAGGAGAAAAAGATATCGTGCTCCTATTCACCCCCCTCTAGTCGCCTTTTCGGTCCAACACGGTGACACCAGGGAGGCACGAACTGCCACGCACGATGCGCGGAGGTGGTTCGCAGCAGCCGGTGTCGGATCCCTGGGTCGGACGAGGTCCTGTACCTAGTCCCCGACTAGATGACCGCTCATAGAAGCAATGAACTGGCATCCGGATCCAATTCCGGGTATATTCCATACTGTGTGACGAATGGAACACATGTCATATTTGGTCCATACCACGCGACGTTACATGATCCTGATACTAACAACAAACTACCATACGGTTAAGTGCCTCACGAACGCACAACCGTAGAACAGTTGCTACTTCATGAACCGTTGCCTTGCTCCGACCAGTCGCGATACTACCAACAGGCTCCACTTCTAAGAGTAACTGCTGCCACTTCATCAACTACTTAAAGGAGAACGCAAGCGGTAGAAGGCAATCCAATTCGGAAGATCAATAGACGATTGGATTTCAATAGCATAGCAAGCATTACACTCAGCGTAATTATGATTAGTCCACTGCCCTGTCGAAGGCACCTCCTTGTAATAGCCAGTTCATAGCAATAAAGAGTAGTCTCATTCTCTCCCAAGAACTCTCTATCATTTTTCTCTTTTTATTTCGTAAAATCGACGATTTGATCGTCGACAAGATGCCTCTACTTCGATACTCCCCCTCCCCTCCCCTCCCCTCCCTGTGTTTCTAGTCATCACCTAGGTGCTAGTCATGGCACACCAACTGACCTTTAGTCAATTCTCTTTATTTACTCACATCCTATGCACAACTTTTGAAACTCAATATAATATCACTACAAAAATTTAAGCCCCTTTTGAAAATGTGGGAACTATATAGGAAGTTTTTGGAGGAAACAAAGCATCAACTCTCATTAATTGCACCAATGCCATATGGAGTACTTCTGTTGATATGTCTCTTCACAAAAAAAAGTTTGACATCGTGTTTGTTTAGGCTTGCCATTTGCCATATGAAAAACGTTCATAGCAGTTAGCCAAAGCACCATCTTGGTGCGTCACCTCTTGTAATTCGCACCATCGAACTCAGAGAGTTTGAGCGCAACAGCAAAGCCAGTTGACGAAAAATACCTAGAATAAGGTTTTTGGATTGTTGAATAAACAAGCATTTTTCGAATTACTTTAATCCATAAATATGCTAGATAAATCACGGAAATTACTCTAGCCATTTTCACAAAGCAGGTAATCAAGAACACTATAGTCATACGAATTTCTAGAAGGACAGAAACTGGCATATTTATCTCAGTGTTCAAGACTACAACAGATAATAAAGCTAACCAAGCAACAAGTGCGAGATAGCCATACCCAGATCTAGTGGAAGAAGCAGCAGCAACATGAGTCTTGATGAGGTCGTCGTTCGTCATGGTGTAGTAGACGTCGTGGTAGTAGTCGTGCAGTTGATGTAGACGTAGCAGAGAATCAAATGAAGAGGAAGCAACGAGCAGTCGCGCGAACGCTCTCCAAAAGCCTTATTCGTCCTCGCTCGTGCAAGCCTTCAAGGACGAAGGTTCCAGAGGCCTGCTCTCCCGATGCGGCCGTACACACGCCTGGCCGGGATGGAGATCGCCAGAGATAGCAACAAACAGTAGAGTTCTGTCTTTGTCTTTCGTAGAGAGGAGAGGATTAGAGAAGAACCAGTACTCTGTTCTTTTTTATAGCCAAAAACACAGAGTCTTTTGATTCGCCATCAACCAGTGTTAACCATAGCCATTACTCACCAAGAATCGAACCGTTATTACCAAATTGCTCGTTAATGTCGCATTACGCACTCAAGATTCGACACGCCTTACGCTGCTGGCACCGCACCGCCGCTTGGCCGGCTGAATGAGCGAGCGCCAAGACGTGTATTGGCTCTCTCCAATTCCACAAGGGAGGCTACCACGTTCCACCTTATAAAATGGTGTAACTCTCCTTCATCCCTCCATGTGGGACTAAACAGTTTTAGCATGTGCACATAGGCCTTTAAGATTTTTCAAGAATTAATTAGAATTAAAATGGAGCCTAGCCCGTATTAATTCCAACATAACTTTACATAAAACAACTCTATATGACACTTACAGCAACGAGGACACAGATGCCAACTTTTGACGTTTCTTGCTTTGAAAACATTCAATTTCTGCCAAAAAATAAAAGGATTAATTCCTTATATGCCACTGAAATTTTGCCACAATCCTTGATTGTGTCATTAATATGTGGGGTCAGGGCCCACATGTTAATGATACAATAAATAGCATATAAAAGATGAGGTAAGTTTTTGATGGCATATAAGGAATTAACCCAAAATAAAAATTCCAAACCCCGCAGCCGCAGTGAAGAAATCTTACTACGTACCGCGCGGTGCTAAAAACGACCGTCCAAACATTCCAAACGCACATTAACCGTAAAACAAGCCAAGAAGAAAGGACGATTGAATCGCGGTAAGCATGAGTGAATGAATCGTCAAATGACACATTCGAACTGTACGCATCCCTATTCCTAGTACCGCAGCAGATCCAACCTAACAAGTAACGACTAATTCGAATTCTGCGACTGTGGCAGGCGTAACTTCTGAAAATCCTATAGCTCCAAATCACACGCATCAAGCAAGGAAGAGAAAAGTCTCGCAAGCACGGCGACGCGCCCACGCGGCCACGCCACACCGAAGTGTTTGAGACGCTACGCTGACTCCCCCAACCCAAATCCCCACGCCCCAGGCCACCCTCCCCTCCCCTCCCCTCCTCCACGCCGACCACTCCTCACGGACCTCACCCTCCCGCCGCCGCACCCCACTCTGCGGCCGGACCGATCCATCGCTCCCTCAGGGTTTCGCCCGTCCGCGCCTCCCGCGATTCCACCGATTTGCGCCGAAGGCGGCTGCTACGAGCCCGCCGCCGCTGTTGGCTGCCGCTGCGGATTTCTGCGGTCGGCCGCCGTTGTGCCGGGAGCTAGGGTTTTGGATCGGCCGGGTGAGCCGCATTGGTTGGCGCGCGCATGGGGATGGTGCCCAACGGGCTCCTGCCCAATGCGTCGGCGGGGGTCACGCGGCGGCTCGACCCCGAGCGGTGGGCCGTCGCGGAGGCCCGGACCGCCGAGCTGATCGCGTGCATCCAGCCCAACGCTCACTCAGAGGGGCGGAGGCAGGCCGTCTACAACTACGTGCAGCGCCTCATCATGAGCTGCCTCTCATGCCAGGTATAACAATGGCACTCGTAAGCGTGGAGTAAGTAGAGTAAAGTTGTTTACGTGTAGGTTGCTTGTGTGCTTGTGGGTTGTGGCATTGCAGTATGGGTAGCTAAGCGAGATCGTTATTATACGATTGAGCAGACTTATGGTACTGGAATGAAGAGGCCGATGGACCATAACTGATGCTTTTGTACTTTTTTCTTCACAAGTTATGTCTCTGAGCAAGCAACGCTTATTATACTAATTACCCGCACATAAAAATGGTGCCTTATTGGGTAGCTGTGCTGTGTTGTTCAAAAGATTTTGCTTCGGCTAATTACTCGCACCGGAGAACATGATGGAATCGTATTGCTATACGCTAACTTGTATGCTTCCGTATCTGTTCTACTCTTTCATAACTTGTTTACAAGCCTCGAATTCTCATCCGATGGAGATGATTGGCCAGAATTAAACTGTGTTTTCGGAGAAGAGTATGATGTTGAGATCTTTGATACTGTTTTTTTGAACTGTCTTTCACTGTAACATCCATTGCCCTGCAACACAGGATGCGGCAGACTAGCACATACCATGTTAATGAAGGCTTGTGGTACTACAACATGGACCTTAGCAGATGATGATACTACGATACGCAAAACCAGCATGTCTTACTCAGAAGATATTGAGTAATCCTGTTTCAGAGTCATAGTTCGATAGCTGTAGCCTGTATGTGGTTGTCCTACTTACTGGGTACTGGCACACCTGACGGAATAAGCCTTTGTAGTAGGTGCAGGAGATACCGGTGCTAAAATAGTTCCTTTTTATTGGAAAATGGGAATAGACTTGTTTCATTGATTGTGTTTCTTATGTCTAAGTGAGTTTTGCACTAGCATCTTGGAACTTTCCTGATCTTACCTTTATCATTTCAAATATTATTTTATGCTGGTTACGTGTGCTTGATAGAAAACTGAACCCCCCCCCCCTCTTCCCTCAGGTCTTTATTTTCGGATCTGTCCCTCTCAAGACTTACTTACCTGATGGTGACATTGATGTCACTGCTTTTAGTAATAGTGAAGAACTAAAGGATACTTGGGCAAATCTGTTCCGTGATGCATTGGAGCATGAAGAGAAAAGTGAAAATGCTGAATTTCGCGTAAAAGAAGTTCAGTATATTCAGGCGGAGGTAGGTTTCTTTTTCTCTTACAATTTCAGTTGAATGTGCTATTATTCTTTAAATACATGGTTTCTCCTCTGTTAACTATATACCTAGAGTAGTGTTGAATTAGCATTGTGCCTGTGTGTATGTTGAAGTTACTAATAGAACTTCCTTGCTGTATTTTGTGCCACATGGATCGAAGTAGAACATTACATAACACAACATATCTAAAGTGATAGTTCATTCATATGCTCTTCTTTTTTCTCCTGAACTTCTGCGGATTTATATATGGTTGTGGATATTCTGTTTGCAATAGAAGATACTTTGTCTCCCATACAGTTTCTTTGCAAGATGTCATGGAAAATTAGGCTACTTGCTACTGTAAGATCTGCTAACCTATTACATCCCAGTGCGAACATTTAGGAGGATTGTTTAGTGAAAAATACCTCTAGCGTGCTTCTAAGTACAAGGAAATACATTCTTTTATTTCTTCCTTTATTTTTGATTAATGATTTATGATCTTTCACCTATATCATGTTTTCTTCATCCATTTGGTATCATTCTCATAAATTTCGTGAATCATGCACAGGTAAAGATTATCAAGTGTCTTGTGGACAACATTGTTGTTGATATCTCATTTAATCAAGTTGGTGGATTGTGTACACTTTGTTTCCTTGAAGAGGTGCGTTCTCTTGTTCAAATCCAGCTGAATGTGTATACTGTATAGTATAGGCAGACAGCCTGCCGGAAACTTTTCTGTGTCTTAATAGTTAATACTGTAAGAGTTCAGCGTTGACTTTACGGTTATGCTTATTGCATACATGCTTATTAAAGCGTCGCTTAGGCGATGCTTAAGCGTTGCCTAAGCGGTAAGGCGGTCCCGGGGTGTCAAGGCGTCGCCCCACCTTGCGTCGCCCCCGCCGTGCGTCCTTTGCTCGAAGCCTCTGGTGGAGAGGGAGGTAGAAGGAGAGAAGAGAGGAGCCGGGAGCTCACCTGGATCTTGGAGTTCGTCGACAAGGTGCCTCCTCGCATGATCTGCACCAGCTGTGGATCCTCCTCCGCCAGGAGCCGCGCTGGATCGGGCACCTGAAGTACGGCCTCATCTTCACCACTCGGCGCCACCGCCGTCTTGTCTCCGGATCTGCGCCGTCGGGGTGCTCCGCCGCCCGTGGGTGTTGTCTTGTCTCCGGATCTGTGCCGCTAGGTGCTCTGCCGCCCATGGGTGCCTTCCTCCGCCCGGAGCTCGCTCGGTTGCTCCGGATCTGCGCCGCCGGGGTAGGGAAGGGGAAGAGGACGGGAGAGGGCGAGGGTAGGGAGGGGGAAGGGGAAGAGGACGGGAGAGGGCGAGAGGGTAGGGAAGCTTTGGACGGGAGAGGAGGCAGGGTTGAGGCGGCGGCAGGAAAGAGAGGAGGCGAGGAGGCAGGGTTGAGGGTTGAGCATGCTTATTAAGGTCACGGGCACAGCTTAATAACCATGGGGTTGAGATGGGCTGTTGATTGATGACTCACGGTCACGGGCACAGCTTGGTCGGTTGGGCCTAATGGGTTGTTGACTGGCTAGGTTAGTCCTTTTCTTTTTCTTTTTTGCTTTCTCTTCTCCTTTTTCTTTTCTCCTTTTTCTTCTGCTCTTCTTCCACATTGCTCGGTTGCTCCGGATCTTCCTCCGCCTTAGGATGATGTAAGGCGTCGCCTCGCCTCGCGCTTTAGCGCTTAAAAGGTGTGAGGGGGTGGGTCGCCTCGCCTCGCCTCGCCTTACCGCCTTAATAACCATGATTGCATATAGGTACCAGGACCAAAGCTACTTGTTTTTTTCTGCCTATACTTGCTTCTAATGAATCTACATTTTATTAGATCGACAACCTGATCAATCAAAACCATTTATTCAAGCGAAGTATCATATTAATAAAGGCGTGGTGTTTCTATGAGAGTCGTATTCTTGGAGCTCACCATGGTCTTATGTCTACTTATGCATTGGAGACCCTGGTTCTGTACATTTTTCATGTGTTCAACAATTGTTTTACTGGACCACTTGAGGTGCCTTTTCTCTCTTTCCTTTTACTATCCTGACATGAAGACAATGCTTATTTGCTACTTTTGCATTTGTAGGTATTATACCGTTTCTTGGAATTCTTCAGCAACTTTGATTGGGAGAAATTTTGTTTGAGCTTGCGGGGCCCAGTTCCTATAAGTTCACTTCCAAATATGACTGGTAATCTAATATATGTCACTTAGTTTTACTGCTAGATCAATAATTAATTGAAAAATGGTTCGTTTGATCATTAATGTTATGTCATGCAGCGAAGCCCCCACGGATGGATACTAGTGAATTGTTGCTGAGGAAGTCCTTCCTGGATAATTGCAGTGATGCGTATGCAGTTACGCCTCGCCCCCAGGAGAGCCAGGGTCAACCATTTGTTTCAAAGCACTTCAATGTTATTGATCCTTTACGAACAAACAATAACCTTGGAAGAAGTGTCAGTAAAGGTAACTATACCTACTTGATCAGAGTTCATGTTCAGTGGTTTCTCCTATGTGCCATACTATGGATGCTATATTTGTGTTTGGTTTAAAGATATTTTGTAAGTCTAGATAACCATATTGTACACATGCTAATTACTATTTAAATACTTGGTCCTAGTTGTTATTTCCTGGCTTCTCTTTCTTCTAGTTAGCGAGTGTTTTCTAATACTAAAATGGTTTATTTGACAAAAGCTCTGCATAACTATTATCTATATAACAGGTGCTAGCTTGTCTCCTGGTGGAAATCACCATTCTACTGATATATGTAGACAAAGCAATCACCATGTCCAACTTAGTGCTGACAATAAGAATTACCAGACTGTGCATATGCTCTAAAGGGTTCTTGCTCTAGCAATATTTGCTAAGTTTGACCATTTTGGCCAAGCCTGATGTACCTATGCTAGATGTCTGGTTCTCAAACAAAATACCAGCTTCTGGTAGTATGATGTTGAAGCAATGTATTTGGCTGTAACTAGTATAATTAACCATTTTGCCATGTTAACGCGCTTTAATATGTGGGTATAAAAAATTTAATGGAGTGGTCCAAAGCTATTTTGCCCCCAAGTGGCAAAATCTTGTAGCCTATATAAGCCCAACTAAGCAAGCAATTAGCACCAAGCGTCCCTCCTTGTAGGTATTGCTTGAAAATTCTTGTAGCTGGTAAGAGATCCAAACATGCCCTAAACTGCCACTCTCTGCATGTCATCTTATCGTTTATCACAGCTAATGTTAATAATGGCCAGTGTTCCCCTAGGCCCTAGGCGCAGCCCTCCCGCCTAGACCGCCTGGCCAATTTATCCTGCCTAGGCGGCCGCCTAGCTCGGGGCTAGGCGGCGATTAGACGCTAGACGCTGGTCTGCCGCCCGACTAGCGCCTAGCGTCTAGGGGAACACTGGTAATGGCAATTGCATTTACCAGCCTTTCATAGTACTAATTTTAGTAGTGGACTCTGTATTTTACCTTTGGTACTAGACCTAGAATATGATATGGCGTTGGGTGATTGAGGGTGAGTAATTCGTGGAAATGGCTAAAGGATTAGGCAAAGGTAAGGGTAACAAGGATGGAGGCGAAGGATCACCCTCCTAGTTGCGGTGGGACTTGTTCCCGGCCGTGACAGGAGGCTCTGATCTTGCCGACCTGGTGGAAGAAAGTTGTTTTATTTCTTGATTGCCTCTCAAAATAACAAATGGCTGCCTTTATAGCATTAGGCGCTAGCTAACAAACTTATTTGGAAAGCAAACAAATAGATGGAAAGCATCTAACAAAATATCTCAAGAAGGGAAACTAATTAACGACTTGCTCTCCTTCCTTAGCAAAGGCCTCCTTGCCATCCAATGAAGATGCTGTGGCCCCAGGCCGACGGCGTCGCTGGTTAGTCTTTCCAATGAGCGCGTCCACAACATTAGGACTGCCTTAAGTAGTAATTTAATAATTCCACCTGCCCTACATTTACTCGTTATTACAGGCATCGGCTCCAAGGTATATGGTTGATTAAGAGAGGCAATCCTTTTTATTTTGATCGTTTAGCAATTTAAAATCATAATAAAATTGTTATGACGTATAGCCTGTTGAATGTACACTCTTCAATATTTTGTCCTTTTGGTTATTTTGATGCTGTTATAGATCCAGCATCTTAAAGACAGTGAATTGTATATCGTCATTTTGGCTGTGTTCACTGAAAAATTATTTTTCTGCAAGAACAGCAAAAGTGCAGCAATATGTTGAGTTGATAAGATGTTGCCTCCCCCCCCCCCCCTTCCTTTTCAGGCAATTTCTTTAGAATACGCAGTGCCTTTTCTTTTGGCGCGAAAAGGCTGGCGAAGTTACTTGAATGTCCAAAAGAAGATCTAATTGCTGAAGTAAATCAATTCTTTACAAATACGTGGATACGACATGGGAGTGGCAGTCGTCCTGATGCGCCTACACCAAGTCTAGCTCATGAGCACCCTCTGAAGGTTGTCCCTGCTGAAGCGTCAAACAGTCACCAAAGTGCAAAAACACCCAAGAAGAAGGTTGAAAATCCTAAACTTCATGCTAGTCAGGGTAATCTTGCTGAAGGTGCTCATAGCTATCCCGAACCTACTTCTCAACCACCTCAGATAAGTGATCTACACTCTCGAAATTCACCAAGAACAGTTAATCCTGCTGTTTCTCATACTCAGCACCAGAAAGTTTATGCGACACAAGCCAATACCAAGGTCTCTGAACAGCTTGAAAGAAACAGGTCTGGTGGATCGATGCAAAGTGAAAGGGATAAGAGAATGCCAAATGCTATCTTTGTCAATGACAGAAATGGGCAAAACAGGTCTCGGTTTGCAAGAACCCGGTCTAGTCCTGAACTGACAGGCCTTTCTGTTGAAGGATATTCTCGTGGAAGGCGGACTGGAGTGGTTGAAATGGAAAGAAATCTGAAGGTTGATTACAATACCAGAAGAAACAACTTGGCTCCAGAAGTGTCTAGCAACCACATCACTAAGTCATCACAGGATGAGTCAATGTCTTCCATGAACAGTTCATCTCACCCTAGTGCAAAAGCAGCTTCTAACTCAAATAGTGTTTCAAGCAGCTATTGCGAAGATAATGGTTTCCTGATAAACGAAGAACTTCCTTCTGTCTCTGAGGCTGCGGCACTGGAGATGCAGCATGAGGAACAGATTCTAGTTAATCTAATGGCATCAGCGAAGTTGCATGGCTTCAACGGGCAGGTTCAATTGCCAATGCAAATACCTTCTCATATGTCTGTAGCATCTTCCCCTTTACTGGCTCCAACAGCTTTTTCTCAAAAACATTTGGCCAGGATTCCACCAACTAGCTCGATTGGGACTCCATGGTTGCCCAATATGCAGTTCCTCTGTGGATTTGTTCCACCACCTATGACCCATTATGTCCACAACCCTACTTTTGCACCAAACACTGAGGATGGTAATGAGAGTGACAAACCTATTACATCAGATACAAATCGTGATGATGTCAACAATTGGCATGAGTATGGTGTTGGATTGTCTAGACACTTTAGTCATGACGGACGAGATCCACATATGCATCATTTTGATGGCAAGGAGCGGATCTCTTCACGTAATGGTGTATCTGGTGTCCCTTTGGAAAGGCAGACAGAGTTTAATGTTGAGCATAGTGGAATAGTAGAAGAAAATTATACCAACATGTTTCAAAATCAAACAAGTAGAGAAGTCAGTACAGATGTCCCTATGAGTAGTGGAAATGCGAGAATTTCTTCTTCACAAGCCAGTTCTTCCAGAAGCAAGGCATTGCCAGAGAGTTCATGGGATGAAATAGCTGGAAATACATCAAGATCATTGAAGGACAAATGGGGCAAAAGGCCTGCCTTTGTAGCACTTGCCACAACCACACACAGCAAAAGTAAGACTGGTTGGCAGACAGGGCATACTACCGAGCATCTCCCTACAGAAGTTGATGATGGCGCCAGGAATGTGGATGCGATACCATTCAATAGCAATGAAGCTTCTGACACAATAACAGGGTCTGGCTCTTTTTCGACACCATCAAGAACTAGTCAAGTACCAAATGATTTTGACCCATCACAGATTGGCATGCCTAATCCGGTGTTTGCACCTTTTCTTCTTGGTTCCCCTCAGCAGAGGCAAGCTGATAGCTCGGGACTGACTTTTGTTCCAACAGGTCCACTTGTTCCTTATGTTGTGCTCCCATTTGTTCCTGGGAATAATGATGAATCTGTTCAACAGTTTGAGGGAAATGAAGGAATTGACCAGCTTCCTGTCAATATGGCTATTCAAAATATTGGTTCACTCAATGATGTCCCCCAACCTGATACCAATGCTAGCTCAACAGCGTCATCCAGTACTGTAGCTGATCCATCCGATGAGCACAAGCCTGACATCTTGAATAGCGATTTTGTCAGCCATTGGCAAAATTTACAATATGGACGATTCTGCCAAAATGCACACCCCATGAGTCCTGTATTATACCCTTTTCCCGTGCCACCAGTGTACTTGCAGGGCCATGTTCCATGGGATGGGCCTGGAAGACCAGCGTCACCAAATGTGAACTGGACACCGATGGTGGGCCGTGGCCAACGAGTATTTCCTGTGATGCCTCTACAGCCTGCTTCTGAAAGAGCTACTGGTGTTCCCCAGCACTATGCAGGGGATGCACCCATATACCGTGGTGGCACAGGAACCTACTTGCCAAATCCTGTAAGATCCTAATAAATTTTTTCAATATCTTGTCTTACCGCATAGATAGCATTGTTTACTATTGGTATTCTATTACGATTCTAATGTGAGGTTAACTAAAAATGCCAGCTTTAAATACGTTTTCGCAACATCAGCTTTGTAAACTGTAGCACTGATTCTGGCTTGTGAAACAGCTGTTATAGGCTACAAGTTCTTAGCCAGCTAGCTACAAGTTCTTAGCTAGCTACTTGTCATTGCTTTTTTCTATCGAGTGGAAAAAGCTATATTGTCAAAAAGAAAAAAAGTCTGTTCAGCTTCCTTTGGAAATTGTGGTAGTATCCAAATCTAATAGAAAACAAAGACTTGTGAGATTGGAAGAGCCACATTAGCCTAGAGGCTGAGAAATACTTGTGAGAGTCAGGGAAATGTAAACAGCCGATCGTGATCCATCCATTTGGTGGATCCTATTGTGAAAATGTAACAGGTCAGATTTTTGTTGGATATATTTTGCTTCATATAACAGTTCTTTTTAAGGTAACTTTCTAATAAGATAAACGAGTTTACCTGCCATATTCATGAGGAGATATCCTTCAGCTTGTCATGAATCTCCAAGAGATTGGGTTCCAGAAATAGGCAGTGAACCATCTTCTACCAGGTGGCTGGTTTCTGGCTGCTTATTGGTAATTGGTGAAACCTGGTCTGGTTTTAGTGTTAGTAGTTGGTTTTAATATCTAAAGTTGGTGTAATATTATTCTGAAGCCAGTATTCAGTCTAAACTTGGCTCGAATCAGCTGCTTTTCTCCTAAAACCATCAAAATTAGTAGTTTTTGGTGTTTTCCAGTGCTACAAAGGGGATGCACCCAGACAAACTTGACTGGAACCATCTCCTTGAAAGGTTTCCAAGGAATCCAGCAAAAATAAATGTTGATCTGGTTCTGCTCTATGAAGCAATCTTTCTCTGTGCATTGCATGTTTTAGTCACCCTGAAACTGACATTACCTGCCGAGAACATGAGATAATAGTATAGTAACTGTGTCGGAATGGATAATGGAATTAATGGCAGCAGAAGGATGTATTATAGATTACTATAATATCAGGAAAGTTTAGTCATCAGTCATCACTAATTGAAAGTATGAAACATTTCGATATTTCTGCATATAGTAAATTGGATGTGAGTTTCATGGGTCTGGAGCAAGGATAAAAAACCCAGTACCGGAACAAAAACCGGTAGGCGGCCGGTTACCGGAAAAACCGGGAAAAACCCGGATGAAGTTCGTAATCTGAATTTTGAACTGAAGGTTTTGAAAACCGGTTACCGCCCAAAAACTGGTCAAAAAACCGGAAAAACTGAGAAAACCGGTTATGGGTAATTAGCAATTGGAATAATGTAAATATTAATGAGAAAGTGTTTAATGAAGTAACAATCCTCCAAGTGTTCAATGAAGTAGCAATTGGAAAAAACAGAGAAAACCTTGACATCTCTAGGACAAAAAACCGCTCGAGAATTGCTCATACAATAATTCAAGCATATTTAGCTCATACAATACGTAATCTAACACAAAAAAGACCTAAACCAACCTAGGAAGTGCATTACGTAGTCATAAATTCAACGTTGAATTCGAAAAATTTTGGTCGGTACTGTTCATCCCGGTCCCCACCGGGATTTCCGGTAACCGCCGGGATTTTGATCCCTGGTCTGGAGTATGGCTAGTCATCAGACTCATCAGCTGCTGCAAGAAGGAAACTCACGAGTTTATTTCATGGCTGAACTTAAGATATTCTGGTGATGGAATTCGTAGGTTTTTCTTTGGCAGCTCTACCACTTGTGCCTTGAGTGCAACATTATTTTTTTCCCTGTATGAGATAAAAATTTATTAGGTAATGCTTTGTGTACTTGATAGTCTGAACTGGGGAGTACTAAGCTGTCAATTCTGTGCCTTGCATTCTCTCAGAAGGTTCCATTTAGGGACCGGCACTCAAGTTCAAGAAACTACAGGGGAAGTTATAATGGTGACAAGGGTGGCCATAGTGGTAAAGAAGGAAGTTGGATAAACTCAAAACAACGAAATCCAGGCCGTGGCTATGGACGTAGCCAACCAGAGAGGTATGGCATGAGGTCTGATAGACAGACAACAGATGAAAGTCAGTCTGGTAGGCAGCGGCGATCCTATAGAAATGACTCATACAGGCATGAGGCTGGTGCCCAATACTTTGTACAGGGCCAATCTTTTGGATCCACAAACTCTATATGGAGACAAGGGAACATGACACATGGGGTTTATTCATCACCATCTACAGCTTCAAATGGTGTTGACGCTTTATCTGGTTCTTCAGCGCCACCATATTTCATGGTGCACTCATACGAACCAGGCGCAAATCATGGTTCTTCCTCTGAGCCACTTGGGCCAGTTCCCACAGCGGATGGTGGTGGCATACCACGGCCCACTCGTCAAGTAATGGCTAACGGGCTTTATGGGCAAAGACATGCTGAATTTAGGGGTGGCTCCTCTCATTCGTCACCTGACCAACCTTCCTCACCTCAACATCACAGGTAATACTCCCTGCTGTCTCCTTTATTGTATCATTGTTTTTGTTTTCACTGTTTTGAAGTATGAGCAGTTGGAAGTGGAACAAACCAAGTCATATTTAATGTACAATGAAATTTATCTTAATTGTTAAAAAAAACTTGCGGTTATTACTTCTACATCATCAGAGTAATGCATGGTAGCAATTGCTTTTGTCAAACTAGCTAAAATTGGCAAAATAAGCAACCGACTGCTGAAATGATCGTTTACATTCTCATGGGTTGAACACATTGGCACATGAGTATACAGTGATGCACAAAAGACAAAACAGATAGGGAAAGAAGGGATTGAAGAGATAATCCGCTTCATATTAACCAAGATATGATACTTTGGGGAAGAATAGGCAAACGAAGAAAACAAATTAAGCTCGTTTAATTTTCATTCTTCAGTTGATCCTTGATTCCTTAGTTCATGCTTGCACTCTTGTCACACTGATTGTAGCAATGGTGATAATAAATACACCAAAAGTACTTAAATAGTATTGATGTGTGTTCATTTACAATAGCCTGCGACCCTGTGTCTACCAGAAAGTGCTCATATCCAGTTGTTTACATGTCCGGATCTACAGAGTGAAGTGTGAAGTGCCGTCCATAACAATTAGTAATTTGTTCCCCAATACTACCCTGCATCCCTTTAACCTATATAGTTGACATTTTACTATGCCGTCTTTGTTCTTCTGGATGTAATGGAGCAATGTACAATTTTATATTGACATAGCAGTAATTCTAGCGAGTAGCCATCAAAACAAGGACTAAAAAATGAAGCGGAAGTTCTCTAAATAGAAAGAAAAAAGTGCCGTCAATCATCTATGGATACCCAATATCTATTGATCACCCATTCAATTATTGTTGACTCTCTTTGGTATAGCAAAAAGAGAACATCAATTAATATAATTTTGTTGTATTTTATAACTTTGTGTGCATTAAAGGCATTGCAATATGGTGGCATTATGTAACCAAGTCATCAGTTATGCAGTTTGCTTCTGTGGATTGCTTACTTGATTTTTACCTTTGTCTAGTATTTCTCAGCATTTGTTGTCACCGAGATTATGTTTATGTTTTCTTTTCCCTTTCAAGGTAGTTGAACTCCTAATGTGATGGCTTGATTCTGGCGTTGAACCCATGCACCATTCTTGAGCTAAATATAGCTCCAGTGCCTGTGATTATGTCCTACATTAGTGATGGTTGGGCCATCAGCTACCCAGAAAGCACATGTGCCCTAGCTGGTAAGCATCTGATATTTGAATGCTTCGAGATGCCACACCAGCATTTGCTTCCATCCAAAGACACATCGGTCATCGGCAGGTTGTTTTACCGGCCACTGCTTATCATGGTGCTTCCTGGAACCCTGCAACCTTCCGAACAAACCATGGGACCGGGAATCTTCATGAAGAATTAACATAAAGGTTATGGTCAGGGATTAACTGTGAATGCCACCCTCCTCTGTACATTAGCATCGAAGATGACGATATTAAGGCTGATAGGAGGTACCAGCTTTCTCTTCCACCTCGATATCAGATACAAGCCTGGAAAATTATTGGATTTTGATATTATTGCCTCGAGCTATGTAACGGAATGCTTATAATGAATTCCGGTCTATAGGTAGAACCAAAATCATGTAATCATTAGTTTACATACAACAAACTTTTCACATGGGATATATTAGGATTTAGGAGAAGCCTCGACAGCAAATCCTTGTGGTTCTCCTCAAGTAATACAATTGTCTCGGCATGCTCTCGAACTAATGAGTAAAAAAAATTGACAGCAGCAGTTTCAGATGTGCTTTCTGTGATGGTTTCATTTATGTCATCCTGAGCCATTCAAAATTAGGTATTGTGAGAACGTTTGCTTTCTGCTTATTTCTAGACTTGGGCGATCTGATGGTATCAATTGCCCTCAATATTCCTGGCGTTCTTATGGTTGTTGGTATTGTCACTCGGTGCGATCTTGATGGATCAATTGAATTTAACTTGATTTACAACAAGTTACGTTTCCATGACGGATCGAAGAACCATTTTCAGAATAGGCCAGTAACAGTAAGACTTATCTATATAAAGAAAGTACCACGCTACCAGTTCAAGAACAAAGATACTGAAATTTAAAGAAGAGAAAAATGCATTGTAGGTTCTTGAAGTTGTGAGGTTGTGTTACTTAGCTATCTGAATTTGTATTTTACTTTCTTAGTCATTTGAACTTATATTTTACTTTCTCAGTCCTCTGAACTTGCGTGATTGTACCATTTAGCTTCCTGAATTTACGTTGAAGCGAAATTCGTCAGATGTGATGTCGGTGACTTCGCCCCCTCCGAGTTTGGTGGACTAGTCGCCGCCCCATTTCGGTCGTATTCATCGTTCCTGTCACCTCACGCCGATAAAAAAAGATTCTTTGGAGTGCAGGAATACACTGCTCGTGTCTTCGCTCGAGTCAGATCGCCTGACTTACCACTGCCCTCATTCTTGCCTCATCTGAGTCGGTTGTGAGAGAGAGAAGTACATTTCTAGTGCTAGAGTAGAAGTTACTCGCCTTGCACGGAGTCAATTTGGCTGTTTGTTAACAGAAAAGGCTGAGCTAGCGAATCACCGTGTGTGAGAGAAGTATTGTGCCCCTGCACTGGGAATGTACTTCTCTCTCTCACGGCCAACTCAGAGGAGGCAAGTGCGAGGGTGGCGGCAAGCTGTGACAATAGAGCTCCGGCGAAGACGCAAACACAGTGCCTTCTTAGACCTAAAGAATCCGTTTTTGTTGGTGTGAGGTGACGGGGACGATGAACACAGACAGAACGGGGCGGCGACGAGTCCACCAGACTTGGAGGGGACGAAGTCGTCGGCGTCGCATCCGACGAACTTCGCTTCAACTCAAGTTCAGTGAGCTAAGTAACACAATCTCGCAAGTTCAGAGGGCCGAGAAAGTAAAATGTAAGTTCAAGGAGTGAAGTGGCACAACCTCGCAAGTTCAGAGGGTGAGAAAGTAAAATACAAGTTCAGAGAGCCAAGTGACACAACCTCGCAAGTTCAGAGGATGAGAAAGTAAAATACAAGTTCAGAGAGCCAAGTGATACAACATCGCAAGTTCAGAGGATGAGAAAGTAAAATACAAGTTCAGATAGTCAAGTGACACAACCTCGTAAGTTCAGAAACCTAAGGTGTAATTTTCTATTTAAAGAAACAATGGAACATCAACGATAATTTGCTACTAAAGAGGGAAGTCATTTTACAGATGTACAAATTCACTGTGGAAATTCTGAATGCACATGCTGCATCTTCTGGCTCTCCAGTGACCTTTGAATCCAATACTTCCGGAAATTACGCTACCACGAGTAGAATGCCGTTCTCGGAACGCTACAGCATGCTGTGGATAGAAGCTGTGCAGTACCAAACGGCCTGCAGCCCCATTATCTGGTGAAAAGACACAAGATGTCATGCTCACTCTCCTCCAGTTTTCTTCCTCAGCTCTGAGACGAAATCCTCCCTCTCCTGGTCCGACATCCCCGCCGTCGAGCAGTCTCCGACGCCCCACTCGGCGCCCCGCAGGCAGTATTTGTCCTGAATCTGCCTCTCGTTCCTGAAAATTGTTCAGAGGCTGATGGCAAGAACATGACAGGAAGATATCCCAAGAGCAGGAGAAAACAACAGAGAGAGCTTCAGGTTAAGTGAGCGAAAGGACTGGATATAGGATTACTTCTCTTTGTTCTGCTTGGACTTCTCGAGTAGCTCCTGGAGCACTTTGGAAGACTTGAGCCTCGAATCAAACTCAGCGTACTTCTTCTGGTTCTCCCCTTGAGAGCGCAAAGGAAAAGGATTTGATCAGAGAATTGCAGCATGAAACCAGCAACAATGAGAAGGCCATTAACATGAACTGAGCAAGAGGATGGTATTGGAGACCAACTAGCTAGTTAGTTAGCCAACCATTCCATTTGTCCAAGAACTCGAGTCGGGGCAATTTGGGGCCTGGAACCGATTCCAAGCCAGTGGACCCTGACAGCATGCCAGCATTCACTGCAGTTTGCAAACGAAATGGTTTTGTTGTCATCATAATTCATATCATATGTTCATCAGATGCAGAACGCAACAGATGAACCGAGTACTGTGCAGTGTGAAGTACTTCACTGCTAGTTATAGTCGGTAGTTACGACTTACTAGCTAGTACTACTACCTACTACTGGTTGTGGTGGAGTACTAGCGCCTGGATAGGGTACATTTGCACTATGGCTATGAGATACCTGGACTGGACCAGATGACAAGTGAGAGCGAGACAGCAGCAGGGATGGCCAGAGACACCCGGCCGGTCTTCACCGGAGCCGTGGCGGCACTGCACCGCCCCCTCGCCGGCGCTGCGGTGGCCGTTGGCGCGCCGCGGAGGCCAAGCATGGCTTCTTGCTGCCTTGGTACCGGCCGTGGTCGGTGCTCTGTGTCCTAGCGAAAGAGGAGGATGGATGGATGGAGTGAGCTGTGTTAGTTGGGTTGCAGGGGAGCTGATGATAGAAAAGATGGTCGCTAGCTCACTTGTTCTCTCGTGAGCCACTAACAACGAGATGATCAGATGAGCTGGGGGCTTGCTCTGTGGGATTTTTGGGGGAAGGGATTAGTCCTTTGTCCAGTGTAAGTTGACACTACTGATAAGTACATCTTGGTTACTATGTCCACGTTGATGTACCCCCTTCATCCAAAAATAAGCATAGTTTTAAAACGTTTTAAAACTATTTTAACTTCCATCAACAATGTTTTTTTGAATATTTATATTGGCCGTATGAAAATGGTATAATTGGATTTGTATTGGAAAATATTTTCACAATAAATTTATTAGGTCCTAAAATGTTTTGGTCTCTTACAGTCACAAAAGAATATCGTTTTGAACATTGACATGTCCTTAAAACACAACTTTGGCCACTAATTTGTATTCTAATATATTTATAAAATCTAACAAAATTATACTTTCATTAAAGTTTTTTTGAGACAAATCTATACATATAATTTTGATGTGTTAACCTAGATATTGGAAAAGATACCAATAGTCAAAGTTTAAAATTTTTGATTTACATACTCTAAAACGATATTCTTTTATGACGAGAGAGAGTATTACACGATCGTTCAACTGTATCAATGTCCATAACATACTTATGTGTGATCGGAAATTTTCAGTACATTACCAACACGTGGAAACAAAATGGCAAGTTAGTATATCATGTTAGGCCATGCCGTCTGATCGTAAACAGACGATCCAGACGATTACCCCCATCGCGCTCTAGGGGTGTGTTTGGTTGGGTGAACCAGAGTGAATGAGGTGTGATGATACAAGATGGATGTGATCGTCTTGGATGGAATGATACATGTATGTTGTTTGGTTGGTTGTATGAGATGATCTAGAATAGTATGAGATGATATTTGGTTGAGGGGATGAGGTTAGTTTGATAACCCCCTCCCTACAAAGGTGAGATTACCTCTATAATATTTTCTTCTTTTTTTCTCCTTTCTCCTTTTTCTTCTTTTCTTTTCTTTTCTCCCTTACTACTTTGCTGACCGACAATCCTCTTCTTTTCTTCCTCTTTCTTCCACCGACGCTGCTTCTCTTCTGCATCTCCCTTCGTCGCCGCCTCCCCGTCTCCCCAGCACCATCGCGTCTCACTTCCCCGCCGTGCCTTTCTTCCCAGCCGCCTCCCTGCCTCTCCAAAGATCGCCTCCTTGCCTCCCTAACGCGCCAAGCCTCTTTTGCCTGCGCCGCCAGATGTCACCTCCCAATGGTCACCGGCCACGCGAAGGCGACCGGCCACACGAGCGAGCTTAACGTGATCGGACGAAGTTTTTCCGAACGAGTTGATACAACATCTGGGTGGAATATTCTCCAAAGTTGGATCGTCTCATCCGGGATGAATTGGTTCCATCCCTTCAACCAAATATAGGGACTGGGCATATTCGGGACGATCTGATCCAGGTACAAGCTTCATCCACCGAACCAAACACATCCTAAATTATCAAAGCCATCCGTTTCGTGATCGCACGTTTAAGATGCTCCTCCTACGCTTACTTTGGCCCTCTTTGTTTAGGCTTTTTGTCTGGCTTAAAAGCAAAAAGCCAAAGCTTAAACAAAGGGGTAGCTTTTTTATTCGGCTTATAAAAAGCTGAAGTTATTTTAAGCTTAAAAGCCATAAGCTAGGAAAGATGTGTTTTTTTTAGCTTTTACAGAATGGAATAACTGTTTGCCACTAAAGTTTACTGAAATTACCTACAAAATGCCATCACATATAAATGCAAATCGTTCCGTTTTTTTCCTCCAATTTTCATCCTCCTCTTCCCCCTTGGGTTTCCCCTCCACGTCGCCTCAAATCCCCTCCCCTCCACGCTGCCGCCTCCTCTCTCCTTGCGCCCTCCCTCATGACGGCCTCCCCCCCTGCTGCTCCCTCCCTCCCCCACTCCACCGCCTCCCCCATACACCGCCTCCCTCCCCACACACCACTCCTCCCCTACACCACCGTGTCCCTCCCTCCCCAACGCCATCGCCTCAAGGAAGACGCCACCACCTCCTCGACGACCCAGACGCCGCCCTTCCTCGTCCGCCGCCTCCTCCCAACTTGCAAGGTACAATTAATCGCCGTCAGAATAGTCGCAAATTCTTGCAGGGGCGAGGATCTTATGGCACATGGTGTCGAGTGAACTCGACATGAGGAGCGACGGCTATGTGCGCGTTCGAGACTCGCTCAACCTCAACTTGCGACCTTCACCAAGATCCTCTCAAGTCCCACACGGTGGAGGAAATTAGGGAGGTAATAGAAATCTTGGTGAGTTATGCTTCATCCTGTTGTTGAACAAGAGAGAAACTTGCTAAGCACTTAACCCCGATAGACTTCTTCAATGGCACAAAGTTGATGTTGTTTCATCTTGCTAACATGCATCATGAACTTGCCATTGGGAAATACCAGGGATGGGAGTGCTGTGTGCTGTAAATGTCTTTTTATTATGAAAATTACTGTAAATTTTGAATGACTTTTTAACATGATGAGTACAATATCGCCTTTTTGGATTGTAGGCGGTCAGGCTGGATAACAAGCAGAGGTTTAGTCTGTTGGAGGAAGATGGTGAGCTGCTCATTCGAGCAAACCAGGGGCACACAGTAACTATATGTTCTCTACCTGAGATCACCTGCACTAATGTATTGAGGTTTTACAATTACAGTAGCTTTTATCTTGTCCTTGACCGTTATGTCTTGAACATTGTTGTAACTGCTGGAAGATCAGAGTTCAGACATGTAAAAAGAGCACTAATACTGGCATATGTGGTCATTTGATCATGTTGGTCCTCTTTCTAGGCTGTCCATACTCCATATTATACATTTCGTGTTTTATCCCAAGATGGAAATGCTTACCACATTATTATAATCTCAGTGGTGGTTTTCCTATTGCAACTAGTTATTTAAGAAAAAATGTCATTTAATTGCCTGTTGTCCTAAACTAGGAAAAAAGATGTTGCAATTATTCTGATTGCTTCCTTTATATGCTAGTCATATATTTTCTGTAGCACTTCAGTTCAAATTTCATGTTAAGAATTTAGATGCTTCTGTCTTCTCTGATGCCTAGCTTTTGCTAAATAGCAAGTTTTTCTTCAGCATACCATAAACACTTTTACAACAGGATCATCCTGATAGCTTTGTAATTTGTGGGTATGTTTTGACTTTTCAAGTGACCATATCAGATTTAAAGTCAGAATGTAAGCAATTTGATTTTTTGGTTACATGTACCATATTGGTAAAGCACCTAGGTGCAGTGGTTGAGGTCATGGGTTTGAGCCCCATCCCCTTACCATTGCTGTCTGTAAATAGTCGCAAATGATTTGTGTTTTCTTTTATTTTCTCACTAGAGGCTAATGTTTGATAACTGAATTTGTTCCTTAGATGGAATGAAGCTATACATTTCAGACAACAAGGTGATACAGAGGGTTTTGATGGCGTTGTCCCTGTCAAATACTTCGAGAAGATTGAAACATGTCCAGGGCAAGAGCCGATACCATTTCAAAGATAGAGACCATACCATTTCACTATGTAGTTATTTTGCCCAGTAGATTTCGTTGTCTTCTTTGTACTCGTAGGAATATGTACTCCCGCAAGAGGATAAATAGATTACTTTAATATGATATGATCGAATATTATTTTGCTACTGTGTTATTTTGTTCAGTTGGCTAATATATGCCTTTCTAAATTAATTTCTTTCATTACGCAATGCCCAAAATTAATACACGGACAAGCGAAATCTATCTTACTTCATATGTACACTTGCATGTATCGTCATATTTACAAATCCTATGCAAAAATAAGTTTAAATACATGCTTAAAAAGATCATTTAACTCCTAAAGGGCAATTAAGACTTTTAATTCTTCACACACAACTCAATAAGCCAACATCCTATAAAAAACCAAATTATCAAACACCAAATCTTGACTTAAAAGCTAAGCAAGGCTTTTGACTGGAGCAGGAAGCTTCGCATCAAAGTGGTGCCTCCCACGAATACCCTGTGTCGTGTAGACTAACAAAAGCATCGCTATCTGTTCAGTTCATCTCTCCGCTTGATCCCGACCCAAAATGGCCTCCTACGGCGACGACGCCGACTCCGGCCGCCGCCAGCCGCCGCAGCACCGGCAGTCCGGCGGCGACCTGGCGTCGAGCGCCAAGCTCGTGGCCGAGGCGGCCAAGTCGGTGTTCCAGGACCACAACCTGGAGAAGGTCGACAAGGGCCGCGTCGCCGGCGCCTCCTCTGACATCCTCCACGCCGCCTCCCGCTATGGGAAGCTCGAGGGAAAGCCCATGGGCAACTATCTCGAGAAGGCCGAGGAGTACCTCCACCAGTACGGCCGCAAGGAGGGGTCCGGCGGCGGCGGCAAGCATCAGGAGGAGGGAGAGGAGGAAGGCCAGTATAAGAAGAAGCCCGGTGGTCATGGTGGTTCGGGTGCGATCCATGAAGGGGGAAGGTACGAAGAGGAGGATGAGTACAAGAAGAAGCCCAGTGATGGGAGGTATGAGGAGGATGAGTACAGGAAGAAACCTAGTGGTGGTGGTGGCTATGGAGATGGAAGGTACGAGGAGGAAGAGGATCACAGAAAGAAGCCTGCTAGTGGTGGCTATGGAGGTGGAAGGTATGAGGATGAAGATGAACACAAGAAGAAGCCTACTAGTGGTGGTGGCTATGGACGAGGAAGGTATGAGGAAGAAGATGAGTACAAGAAGAAACCTACTAGTGGTGGCTATGGTGGAGAAGATGACTATAAGAGGCCTCCTACTGGTGGTGCTGGCTATGGTGGAGGAAGGTATGAAGAAGAAGATGAGTATAGAAAGAAGCCTAGTGGGGGTAGCTATGGCGGGGGAAGTTATGAGGAAGAAGATGACTATAGGAAGAAGCCTAGTGCTGGTGGCTATGGCGGTGGAGGAGGAAGATACGAAGATGAGTACAAGAAGAAGCCGAGTGGTGGACATGGTGGAGGGAGGTACGAGGAAGATGATGAGTACAAGAAGCCTAGTGGTGGATATGGGTATGGCACTTCTAGTGGTGGAAAGTATGAAGAGGACTACAAGAAGAAGCCTGGTGGGCACTCAGGGGTAAGGTATGAGGAAGAGGAGGGATACAAGAAGACTAGTGGCCATGGGGGAGGGAGGTATGGTAAGGAGGAAGAGGAAGAGGACAATAGGAAGAAGCATGGCAGCCGCCATGAGAGCGGAAATGATGAGTCGGAGGGTAGTGGCATTGGAGACTATCTGAAACTTGCACAGGGTTTCATGAAGAAACAGGGCGGGGAGGGGGAGAGCGGGGGCGGTATGGGGGACTACTTAAAGCTTGCAGAGGGGTTCTTGAAGAAGCGTTGATTTGTAACTGAAATACTGAATCTTTGCTATGTCATGATTCATGAAGGACTTTGTGTTTGGTTAGTCCCTCATCTTGTTTAATGTCTGTATTGTTGTGGAATTTCCTATGATTTCCATCCTAGAATGCAATAAAACTGTACTGCTTGTGTTGTCAGTGCAATGTAACATGAATGCCAAAGGTGCTACTTATGGTTCCGGCCTTCCGGGAGAATAAACGATTGGATGGATAAACTTGTGTCGTTCATGTTGTGTACTAGTTCTGACTTGAAATAAGTATTAGTGTTATAATAAGTGAAGTGTTGAATATATCTTGATGCTCTTAGCTGCTATTGTTAAATAGTTTTTGTTTTGATTGGTGACTATTATTTGAATGTAGCTATGTTGGTGATCTATATTATCATACTGAACACTAATGCAGTGCTGTACATATGTTACTGAACTGGACTGTTACTTGAGCTAAATCTGAAACAAAGAAGCCATATATGATCATGATGAATTTGGGTTTGTATTATGGTTTGCTAGGTTCAATTAAATAGCTGCTATTTATTTCTTTAAGCAAGTGTTTTCACTTGTTTGGTGGTGGTTCTAGCCTTACAAAATCGCCCCTGTAATAGATAGGTTGAACTATGTTATGTGCATCTAACTGTTCTTGTGCTGCCTATTGGCTCTTGTAGAGATACTCGTTGACTCTTTTCTTCACGTGGGCACTTAGCTATCCCTGTTTAACGCTCGCTGATTCAGTGTCAAATGACGGTAGTTTTGGGCATCTGCGTGTTGTTCAATGGCCAAGCGATTGATATTTAACTTGAAGTAATGTTTTAAAGTAAACAACAGGGTATTTAGCCAAAAAAAACCCTGCTGAAGCACACACTCAGGCCTCAGCTGGTGGCATGTCATCAGCTTGCAATTATAGATGGTATTATGCCTTTCCCTGATACCATGGCAAGCAGAAAAGGCAACACACAAACAGAATAACCTTTACAAGCACAAACGGCATCTTCCTTCTTCCACTATGGTGGAATATTTATGCAATGTTCATCTTATCCTTTTCCGCAGCCCCTTCTTATATGATCCAGCAGGTGTATCTCTGTCGCTCTTAACGCTTCAAGGTCTTCAGACCTATTCAACAACCCCGCTAAAACTCAAGTAATCGAACAACTCTTAACCTTTCTTCAACGGTTCAACCCAATGGATTCCAACAACAGAGGCAACAAGATCAGCCATAGCTACCACCCTTCTGCTTTCTCCCCTGGAGACCTGCTGTCCAGTGCTGAGGTGGTGGCAGAAGCTGCTATGTTGGCGTACCACCGTGATATCAACAAGGTTGACAAGGGTCGTGCTGCTGGTGCAACAGTTGATCTCCTCCATGCTGCTTCCCGTTATGGCCATATCGAGGACAATTCCTTTGGTCAGTACATCGAGAATGCTGAGGGCTACCTGCACCAGTTTCAATCTTCATCACGGGCTTCTGTCACTTACTCTGATGATGAGGGCGGTGTCAGACCTCTGAAAAGTCTGATTCAGACTCAGCCGGCACAATGAACATTTCAGTTATCGGGCC
The DNA here is from genome assembly GCA_036346405.1 of Phyllostachys edulis. Lineage (NCBI taxonomy): Eukaryota > Viridiplantae > Streptophyta > Magnoliopsida > Poales > Poaceae > Phyllostachys > Phyllostachys edulis. Next base: position 102,687,818 of record CM070550.1, read on the forward strand.
GCTACGATGCACTGATACCTCTTCGTTTAGTCAGATCGTCTGGACAACAAGAGAAAAGGCGGGGTTGTGAAGATCCAGCGGTTGTCCGTGGAAGATGGCTTTTCACCAGTATCCATCGGCTAGGATCTCGTCTAGTTATTACTGTTTATCGTTATCTCATTTGTCATCTACTGTTTACCGTCATTTGGGTGAGGTTGTCGGCGTGATCTGGCTTCATGCTGTCTGAGTATATACAGCCACAATGTAATTGGGGAGAGCTCATGAATGAAAACCCTAATTCTTTCTCGCATTTACTTTAGTCTTCCGTCTTAGTTATCCTATTTTGCATTTTATTCTGAAATCCCCCAAATCGGAGTGCTAAAATTGAGTTGTCGGATTCGCATCATCGTGGTTCCTGACAATATGGTATCAAAGCAAGGTCGATTCTCGGTGGCGGGTGGATTCTGAGTGGTTCTTGGGTAGCGAGGGTTGAGGAACGAGTTTTCTCGGTAAAATTCCGGAGCTACCTCATGGAGACTCAAATCTACAAGGTAAAGTAGTGAGTTGGATTCTAGCAGTGAAGTTGGGTAGATTCTTGTTCTTCCCGTAAAATCCCCAAATTGGGTAGGGAGGATTGAGGAACGAGTTTCCTTGGTAAAATTCCTTTGAAACCATTAAAACAAGTCTGGAAAGGGCCAGACTCCAGGACGAAACACTTTGCTGATAAACACAAAATTGAAAGGACTTTTGATGTTGGAAGAATGGTATATTTGAAAATGCAACCTTACAGGCATAATGCTCTGGGCTTCACAGAACCTTGAAGCTGCACTCTAAGTTTTATGGGCCCTTTAGAGTATTTGAGAAGGTTGCTAGAGCTTCATACAAACTATCACTTTCTGATGGTTGTCAAATTCATCCGGTTTTCCATGTCAGTCAACTGAAGAGACACATTGGCCCTAAGGTAGTTCCTAGCAGAGAATTGCCATTGGTAGTTGGAGAGTGACACAAACTCTCTGAACCGGTTGATGTGTTAGAAAGGAGGGTAATACCGAGGAACAACGAACATGTGGTTCAATGGAAGGTTCACTGGGCTAATTTACCCCAGGAAGTTGCAACATGGTAGGACGCCGATTTCATAGCATGAGTATTTCCACAGTTTTATCCTTGAGGACAAGGATTTCAAGGAGAGGGCAATTGTCAGACCTCTAAAAAGTCGGATTCAGACTTAGCTGGCACAATGAACATTTCAGTTATCAGACAGCTATGATGCATCGATAACTCTTCGTTTAGTCAGATCGTCTAGGCAGCAAGAGAGAAGGCAGGGTTATGAAGATCTAGTGGCTGTCCGTGGAAGATGGTGTTTCACCAGCATCGATCGGCTAGGAACTCGTCTAGTTATTACTGTCTGTCGTTATCTCATTTGTCATTTACTGTTTACCGTCATTTGGGTGAGGTTGTCGGCGTGAGCTGGCTGCATGCTATCTGAGTATATACAGCCGCAATGTAATTGGGGAGAACTCATGAATGAAAACCCTAGTTCTTTCTCGTATTTACTTTACTCTTACGTCTTAGTTATCCTATTTCGCATTTTACTCTGAAATCCCCCAAATCGGAGTGCTGAAATTGAGTTGTCGGATTCGCATCATCGTGGTTCCTGACAGGCGGCAAAGACCGCCGGACTGAAACAACCAAACAACCGAAAAATCCTTCTAGGATGTACCAATCTGCACCATCAAAACATGTATCTAAGAAAGATGATTGGTGCAACAAGCTTGGTAGGCATGGTTATGTGGCTTCTGGTAATCGCTTTGGTGATGTTGGTTGTTGGTGATGAATCCGAGGGAGGCGACTCTGGGGGCTACATGAAGCTGGCGCAGATGTTCTTGAAGAAGCAAGGTCAACATGCTGGCATGGAGGAGTCAGAAGAAGGTGGCTTTGGGAACTACATGAACCTAGCCCAAGGGCCCATGAAGAAATACTGAGCTCATGTCCTCAATAAATGGGGTACTGACTGGAGTTTATGCCTTCATGGGAATCTCTATTAATGCTGTACCCATGTTTGCTTGCCCAAATACCTTAAAGCTCTGTTATGCTTTATATGGGTGTTTGGTTATTTGCTTAACAATATACTGCTGCTGATGAATTTCAGTACTGAGTAATGTAATATGCTTGTCTTATGGTTTCCCGTGATTATGGATGTGTGATATCAGCGAATTATTTGCTAGATGATGGTCTGCCCCCCTTTCTGAGGGCTATGGTTTGCCTCTATTATTTATAATTCGTCTTTTGTTCATAAGAATAGTTTGAATCGGATGGAAAGAGCTAGCAATGCGGTGCTGGTCAAAGAGGGATTTGATTAGGGTTGTAGACTTGTAGCTGTTATAAATGGCGCTTGTATTTATTATGAGGCCAATGGGCTAATATATATACAAGTACAGGTATGGCATATATGCAAGGAACCCCTTATACAACGGGGAAAATACATATACATCTAACACTCCCTCAAACTTATGGTGGATCAACAACATTAAGTTTGGAGAGATAGAAGCTGTGCTGAGCTCTGGTTTGCGTCTTTGTGAAGAAGTCTGTCACTTGAAGTTCTAAAGGCACATACTAAAGAGCAACAATCTGGTCCTGTACCTGTGTCCGTATGTAGGAAGCATCAACACCAATATGCTTTGTAAGCTCATGCTTCACCGGATTTGTAGCAATGCTAATAGCCCCTGTATTGTCAGACGAAAGAGGAGTGGGTGATGAAACAAAGGCACCAAAATTCTCAAGTAACCATCGTAGTCAAGTAACCTGCGCAGTCAACAAAGTCATAGCTCGCAACTCAGCCTTAGCATTCGAACGAGAAACCGCTGTCTGCTTCTTAGTCTTCTAAGCAATGAGAGAATCACTAAGAAAAACACAATAAGCAGAGAGAGACTGGTGATCAGAGTAATCACTAGCCCAGGTGGCATCAGAATATGTCTGGAGCTGTAAAGAGCTGGAGCGAGGGAAAAACAGATGACGAGTGATGATTCCATGAAGATATCGTAGAACACGAAGAAGATGATTATAGTGGAGCTGAGTGGGAGCAGAAACAAACTAACTCAAGATATGCACATAGTATGAAATATCAGGACGAGTGACACCCATATAAACAAGACTCCCAACAAGGTGACGATAGTGAGTAGAATCAGTAAGAGGCTCACTATCAGTGGGTCGAAGATGAACATTAAGCTCCATAGGAGTCTCAGCGGTGTACTGATCAGTAAGAGAAGCACGATCAAGAAGATCTTAAATATACTTTTCTTAGGACAGATAGGAACCCTCAGGTGTAGAAGTAACCTCAACCCCAAGAAAGTAGCGAAGAGGACCCAGATCAGACATGAGAAACTGTTCATTAAGACATTCCTTCACAAAGGTGATGTACTGAGAATCATCTCCAGTAATGATCATATCATCAACATATAAAAGGAAAAACGTCCGACCACGAGGCGAAGTGTGAATAAATAGAGCAGGATCATGAGCACTAGCAGAGAAACCAGCTACAGTGACAACAGAAGAGAAACAATCAAACCAGGCATGAGGAGCTTACTTGAGGTCGTAAAGAGATCGGCGAAGGCGACAAACCATACCCTCAAGAATAGAATACCCCGGTGGTGGCTGTATATAAACCTCTTCATGCAGCTCACCATTGAGAAAGGCATTCTTGACATCAAGCTGAGAGATGGACCATGCCCGAACAGACGTCACAGCAAGAAGAGTGCGAACAGTGGTCATGTGAACCACAGGAGCAAATATCTCATCATAATTACGACCATGCTCCTGCTGAAAACCACGTGCCACAAGACGAGCCTTGTAGTGCTCAAGAGAACCATCAGAGCGGGTCTTAATCTTGTAGACCCACTTGCACGTGATAGGAGTAACACGCGCGGGAAGAGGGACAAGATCCCACGTGCCAGTACACTCAAGGGCAGCAATCTCCTCTGCCATCGCATAATGCCACTCCTGATAAACAGCAGCATCACGATAAGAAATCGGTTCGGTAAGAGCCGCTAAACAAAAACGCGTAGAAGGCCGAATAGACTGGCGATCACGAAGAGCATATCGAGGAGAGACCGAAGAAGATGAACCATCAGAAGAAGATGGCACATCAAAAGAATCCAACCATCAGAAGAAGATGGCGCATCAGAAGAATCCTCAACTTGCGGACAACGAGTGTAGTAGAGAGGATAAGAAGGACGAAGGCCGGGAGGAGCCTCTGGAGAGGGTGGTGGTAGAAAAGGAGACGGTGAAGGAGGAACCGAAGAGGCCAAAATCTATGATGGAGGTGTGGTGACTATGGGGGTGGTAGGAAAAGTCAGGAAAGAAAGCGGCTCGACAAGAGATGCTGGAGTAGTGGAAGGAGAAGGATGAGGGTAGAAAGGACGAGACTCATCAAAAGTGATGTTCTAAGAAACCCGCATCCGTCGGCCAACAGGATCCCAACAACGATATCCCTTATGCTTAGCGCTATAGCCTAGAAAAACGCACTCCATGGACTGAGCGGTCAGCTTGGTGCGCTCACGAGGGGCAAGAAGAACACAACACACACACCCAAAGAGGCACAGACTAGAATAGTCAGGAGTCTTGCCACAAAGACGCTCAACTCGATCCCACCTCAAGAGCGTAAGAAGATCAATATTAATCGAAAAAGTGGCAAGAAAAAACCTCGGCCCAAAAGTGTGGTGGGATAGCAGAAGCAAGTATAAGAGCACGAGCTGTCTCAAGAAGATGACGATGCTTCCGTTCAGCCACACCATTCTGGGTATAAGCACCAGGACAAGAAAACTGAGAGAGAGTGTCGTGCACAACAATAAAACCACGAAGAACTCCTGACAAGTATTCCCCAGCAGAGTCAGCACGAAAGACACGAGTAGGAGAATCAAACTGAGTGCAGATCATGGTGGCAAAGGTCTTGTAGATGGATAAAACCCCACTACGAGAATACATACAGTATATCCATGTGTGGCAAGAAAAATCATCAATAAAAATTATATAATATCGATTACCTCCTTTCGAAACGAAAGGAGTCGGACCCTATACATCAGAATGAACAAGATCAAAAGGACGCTGTGACACTGACTCACTGGTAGGATAAGGAAGTTGAAACTGTTTACCAAGCTTACAACCCTGACAATTTAGAGAAACTTCACCGGACACAGATCCTAAAAGACCACGATGAAGTAAAGAAGATAGACGCAACCCACAAAAAATTAAGGGAAATAAAATAGAAAATTCAGAATTTTAGGAGAGGAATGGGCCACCAACCCATATTCGAGAGGAGGGGAGCCAGCCATAGTGGCCCAAGGCCCATGAGTGGGCTGGCAGCCCATTAGAAGGCAAGGGGGCACCAAACCCTAGCCACCATTTGCTACAGTAGCCGTCGTGCTACAGTACCTCCACCCCCTGGTCCTCCTCTCCCCGGTGCCATCCTCCCTGCTACTGCTGCCGACCATAAGGAAGAGGAAGACAGGGGAAGGAAGAGGAAGAGGTAGAAGAAAGGGAGAATCTTCGCAAGGACTTCAGCGTGGTCCTGCGGGGGAATTTCGTCGGTAAGATCGTGATCCTCAATAGCTAGTTCAGTTCTTTAGATCGTGATCCTCAATAGCTAGTTCAGTTCTTTAGATCGTGATCCGCAACACAAAGGTGAATCTCCTCAGCACGAACAGCGGCAAGGGCCTCCAACAATATCACACGAGGGTGGCGTGCCAACAACTGAGTACGAATCTACTCATACTCAGCCCGAAGACGGGTCAGAAAGTCGTAGATACGACGAAGCTCCATGTGAGACTGTTGGCGCTGACAACACTGACACGTGTGGTAAACATCCGGCCCCAAAGAGTTAATCTGACACCATACTGCAGACAATTGGGCATAGAACTCGTCCACAGCCTGCTACAGCAACTGCTCCTAACGCACAACAGAAAGATACAACGAATCGTCAAATGGCTCGTAACGGTTGGGCAGATGTGTCCACATCAACTGTGCTGAAGCCAAATCATCCGCATCCCCAGTGAATTGTACCTCCATGCTAGCAACCAGAATAGCAAAGGCACGGGCATCCTCACCAATTCATGTCTTGTAGGCAGCGTACTAAGTCTGAAAAGTCTCAATAGCATCCTCAAAAGTATCAGATGCCTCCTTACGAGTGTCTTCGAAAGTAGTTTTCGGGAGCACAGGCTCAGCGGGTGGAGCAGGGCGAGGCGGGGAAGGCAACTCACCGGTAAGAAACTCCCAAAGACGCTGACCACGCATGTGGAGACGCATATGCTGAAACCAGTCCCGATAATTGAGACAATCGAAGATCACCGGACAACGAGGAATGAAAATAGTGCACATTAGTAGGAGGCGCTGGACGGCACGATGACCAACACAACGAAGTCTGACAGGTGACACTGGACGGCGTGGCGGTTAAACGATTGTCGGAACCCAAATTTGGAACTTGGGTCCTACTGTGTATGGTTGTGTCATTCCCTGGATCAGTAGCTGACACACACAGTTACATTGTTGGTTCAAATACATATCCCGAAATTGTTCAATTATTACATTAAATTAAACAAAGCACAAACATACTTTATGGCTTTAGACTTGCAGAATGGTCGAATAGGCCAAATACTATCAGAGAGTCAACAGTGGAAGAAGCGCCAAAGCACAGCGTGTGGAATCCCTCACGATATGCCCACCGGCAATCGACTGTGGGCTCGCGACCTAGTTCTTGGCCTTCTTGTTCCTTAGTCTTGATCAGCACTCTTTACTATCCATGTAGCCTTATTGTTTCTCAGTCTTGATCAGCACTCATAATCAACCCAAGGCAGGACTACGACCAAGTAATGGCCAGTGGTTGTGGCCGTGTTGTGCAGGACACGCCGGTTCAAGCCTATGACCACACCTGGTTGTAGAAGGAGATCCAGAGGAGGTCTTGGGGTGGTCCCGAAGAGATCCTAGGGAGGTCTTGGAGAGGTCCTATGATGGTTCTAGAGTGATCCTGATGAGGTCCTGAAGTGATATTTGAAGAGGTCCTGGGGTGTTCCTTCTGCCGGTCACTGCTTCCTTCGTGTACTGGTCCTGGAGTGGTCCTGAGGAGGTCGTGGGAGGTCCTGAGGAGGTCTTGGGAGGTCTTTGCGGAGATCTTGGGAGGTCCTGAGGAAATCCTGGAGGTCAAAGGAAGTCCAAGGAGATCCTGAGAAGGTCTTGGAGACGTTCTAGAGGAGGTCCTAGAGAGTGATCCTGGAGAGGTTCTGAGGAGGTCCAGAGTGGTCTTGGAGAGGTTCCAAGGAGGTCCTGGAGATGTCCTGGAGGAGGTCCTAAAGGAGGTTCTGACATGTCTCTGAGGAGGTCCAAAGGGAAGTCTTGGGATGTCTCCGAGGAGGTCCGTAAGGATGTCATGGGAGGTCTTAGGAAATCCTGAGGTTGTCCTGGGAGACCCTTAGTAGTTCAAGGTAGGTCCCGAGAGGTCTGGAGATGTCCGGGAGGAGGTCTTGTAGACCACACCCGGGGTAGGATGTATGAGTACACACAGAGTGAACCGGGCTGGGTACGATTAGTGTTCTTAGGGACAGTGCTCGTAGGGATAATGCAAAACCTGCAACATGATATACGAGAAACGTACTTATATTCATAATAGGCCATAAGGCCAATTGTTTTACAGAAGGAGTCATGAGAGCAGAAACCTTATAAAAGCCAGAGTACAAAAACGAAGATGAGGGTGGAAGCAAAGCAAGTTGAAGTGGATCCATTCACTCTGCCCATAGGCAAGCAACTGGGGTTCCCGGCCTAAGCTTCATTATCTTCAACACCATCCGGTTCAGCCTTTGGGTAGTAGTGGTCGCCGAGGTCTTGATCACATGGGTCTGAAAAGATTAAAATGGCAGAGCCTGAGTACACAACCGTACTCGCGAGCCAACACACAATGCAGTTGTATAGATGCAAGGCTAATCAAGGGAAGCTTTAGAGTTCTTTTATTTGCACAAAGCCAAGTTTGAAATAGATGAGTAGTAGGAAAATCCTGAGACTTAGCATTTTTAACAAATCTGTTTTTATAAATGAGTTTTCATTTGTAAAGTACTAGCGGAGGTCCCACCTCTTATACCATTGAGTGGCTCCATCCACCCAATGCTCGGGCTATCCCGTAATTACCGCTGGTTCTCGACCAGGCTTTTCAATTACCACTGGTCCCCGACCAGGCTTTTCTCAAAACCCTGGGGTCCCACCCCATCCTTCCTTTCCATCACAAATGGTTTTATGAAAACGAAAACTATATCCAGCAAGTTCTCAGCACCGCTCTTGACCGTGAGCACAGCTATCTAGATAGTTTTTTTACTCTGCATAGTTCACACAATTTACCCACAAGAGATAATCATCTTGATATATACACACGTTTCCTTAAACATGTGAATCAAGGGGAGATTACCACAAGGCCTTTACAATGCTCAACCTCAACGCACTCCATCCATTCACTAAGGTTTCCACCGCCCTAAGCCCACTCCCAAGGCTCTCCGAGAGGCCCCGTCTTGTGCTAATGCGGTTCATGTGGCTTCGTTCTCCCCCGGCTATCCACCCGCAATCAACCCAACGGCGAATCTACGTCGAGGCGAGCAAATTAGTTAGCCAGGTCGTACCCATTATAGACTTGTGGTTGCGTTGTTTTTACTTGAGAGGTCATCACCAGATTCGGTCCTTGACTGATTTGGGCGGTACATCCACATACCAATCAGCTCTCGTGCCCTCAAAGACCACCACTCTTTCCAAATTACCAAGTTGAAAACAGTTTTCAAGTTTTATTTGTTTTGAAAAATAACCATTTACTTCAATATACCAGCCAGGCTCCCAGCCTTACTGCCCAAATTATTTTCTAAAGTTTTTAAGGATTGTGGTCGGGCAACTTAATGCCCGCATGACTGTGTATTTAAGCAAGGCTAAGCATGACACTTAGATATAGACTTATTAACTAGTATGTAATCCATTAAGTCTAGGGTGACAAAGGATAGTGTCCAAGTTCAAGGGTTGAAAGTTTATACACAATTACTTTTAAGGCATTAATTATGAGCTAGACCAATTTAGCTTGATAAAACATAGCAATGCAATTTCTTAATTTAAAGCAACATAATTTGCAAAAGGTAGGTGCAATATGGTCAAAGTGTTGACTCGCCTTGGCCAATGTTCTGATAAATCTCTACATCCTGATATTCGCCCTTCTCGATATCCTGGTAATAATCTCGCTCAACGTGCTGATAATCATCCTATTCAATAGCCTGACCATCTTGATCTTGTTGGGATTGTGGTCCCATCATAGCGTCAGAGTCAAACTACGCAGACTACGATCAAACCCAAGAGCAACTGAAAACGACCAAATGAAATTCAATAAGTCCAACTTTATGCAAACAAAAGAAACGCTTCAAATGGGCACAAAACATACCTAACGACAACTCAACAATACGATCAGGCCATATCCTTAGATATGGCGTGGAAGACTCCCTGGTCGACTAGGCCTACATGTCTGTAAGCCCCCTCGACTAGAGATTGGTCGTAGAAAAATTCACGACCAGGTGGTGGTCGCAGATAGGCTTACTACCACACACTGATTGTGGGAGGACTTACGCTTGGGGAGATAGATGTGGAAAAGCTTATGACCCTCTGCCATATGGATAAGGGGTATACTCACGAGAAGTGAAAGGATATTGCTAGAAATTTTAGATAAATGAATAGGAGGGGGATTATTGGATTCCTCGACAATGCTCATCGGGTGTTCATGAGGGTAACACTTCAGACGACATATAACTAATAGAAGTTGATGAATGGAATACTTTAGACGAAGTAAAACCAAAGAAGCTGATAGAGGAAGTACTTCAGACCAAAGCGGGTAAATCTAATATGGAGTGAGAGAACATCCATATGAACATTCTTCAATGTTTACTCAGATGGGAGAGATTACCTGGTGAGGTACTACTCTCATATCTACTCTTGGATAACCAGGGTTCCTGTTGGAATCGGATACATATGTGTAAAGGCCCATTCATTATTATAATACCAAAGAATGCAAATCCTTAGACCAAAAGTACTAGACCAGTGTAGTCAAAAGTTGAGACCAGTATGGTCAAATTAATCTGGTTGAAGCCATAGACCATTGTGGTCGAAGGCATAGACCATTAAGGTCAAAGACTTAGTGGTCGGAGGATCCGTAGTGGGCGTAGCAGCTACAATGTCGTAGGGTCAGTGGTGGTCGTAGGATTATTGGTGGCCGTAGAGGCTACAATGTTGCAAAAGGATACGACTGGGAGGTCATGGAAATACTGTAACTAGGGAGGTCGTTGTGGTCGTACCACCTACGACCAGGTGGTCGGAACCCTCCACGACCAGCCCAAACTCCGACCAGGATGTAGTCAATCCTCCCTCCCTCGACTACGAAAGCTCAGAACCTTTCAACCAAAGACCGGATGAACAATTATCAGATTAATAGTGTTCGGGTGAACAGTACTCGGATGAATAGTGGTCGGATGAACAGTGGCCGGTGAACAGTGCTCGAGGCGGAAAAAATATATGATTGGTTTCGGGAGCAATTGCTCCACTTTTTTGGTTTTACTGCTTTTCTCAACTCTCGACTTCTTATATCGATACAAGACTCTTATATAGTGTAGGACCGGAAAGGCGACTAGAGGGGGGTGAATAGACGCTCGCTTAAAACTTCACCTTAATTAGATTCAACACGAACTTTTCTCCAATAGCTACAAAAGCTAATAAGATCAGTATATACGGATAGTGAAAGCCTTGTGTTGAATCCAATCAAGCCCCAAAGCAAAAGACTAACAAAAGGATCAAACCCTAATCTGGTAAATCGGTCAGACCGGTGGCAAAATTTCGGTCTGACCGTCAGGCAGTTTGACAGGCCTTATAAATCGGTCTGACCGGCTGACTGAAGAACAGAGGAAAATAGCCCAAACTGAAATTGGTCGGGCGGTCTGACCGACGTTGTAAAACCGGTCTGACCGGACTGACCTGTAACAAGAAGAACGGTCAAAACCAAAACTCAAATCGGTCTAACTTTTGATCTACACGATGAAACTTGACCAAACTTGAGACACACCTTTCTAAGGATATCAGGAACCTATTCCAAGCAATGATCGTCCAGATTTATGCCAAAGTCCTGACCTTTTTCAATATGAGCGAAGGGTGTTTAAAAACCGAGCAAATATGAAAACGAGATCCAACACTTGCTCGTGGGAGAATGATGTTGTAGATGAACCTAAGTATGTTCCCACATATCACAGCAAGCTAGATCTATGCAAGAAACCAATAGAAAACTCGGGGAACAAAGAAAGACCCAAAATCAACAAATAGAGAGCAAGAACAAATAGGGACTCATCTTTGAGGAATCTTGCATAGATTGATATGGGATTGTTGAGGATTTACAGCCACTCCCTTAGGAGGACAAAGCTCACCACGTGAGCACACACTCAATCCAAACCCTAGCCTCTCATGTTTCTCCTCAAAACCCTAAACACACAATAGGGCAACCAAAAGCAAGGGTTTTGGGCTGGCTCTCTCCTTGGCTTCAGTAGCAGCAACAGCCCACAACATCCCCCTATTTATAGTGGAGGCTAGCATCTAGGGTATATTTCATTAGGGCACCCATTAAACCCTAACACACAATGGGTTAACACACGCACGCATCTCAAAGCACCGTCTTCATCATCGATTGATCTAAACCGCTTCACCATGCACCGACCCGCGCCGCGGTTTAGCCAAAAGGTCACCAAGGCGGTATTTGGTGAAATTACCAAAATACCCCTTCTCGATCCTTCTCTAAAATACCGAGTCCATAGATCGTGAAGCAATCCCATGCTTCGCCACGTGTAGGTTGATCAACAGCTCCATGTCGGCAAGTCTCTCCCATCCGGATCCCACCGGCACCACTAAGGCACTTGCATCGACTCCCGCGCCGCTTGATCCAACCAGTCGCACTGAACCGCCCGTTCGGTCATCCATGTCCATTCTGCGCCCCGCTTGAGTCCTCTGACCTCACCCGGCGTCCTTGATAGTTCTGAACCTCAGCTCTCCAAGCTTAGTCCTGATCCTCCTAGCCGCTGACCGTCATAGACCTGCAAGCCACCTGCACAGCAATAGACCAACAAACCGTTTCCGGGAACAAGTTCTTCACAACTTGACCCACGTTAGCCAAAACATGCATCATGCAACACATATGCACTAATGAACATGAACTTGATCTAACAAACACAAATTGCCGCCATGCGAGCCGGCGAAACAAGCCAAAACCGGTCAAACCTCCACCCTTGGCGGTCGGACCATCCACTAGCCGGTCTGACCGCCAACCAAAGGCCGGTCTGACCGCCACATTGGGACTTAGCCAAAATTCCACCCCCTGGAAATCTGAAACTCTCTGGAATTTTCAATCGAAAAGAACTTTTCCCTGGGAGCTCCAAAAATTATGGGACCAAGTGCAGAAGAACCCTCTCACTTGCCTACACCCTCTATTTTTGGCCTAGCTCCAAAAACCAAAGCCCATCAAGAGGCCGGTCTGACTGCCACCTCGGCTAGTCTGACCGCCAGCCACCATTCTAGAAAAGCAACACAAGGCATGGCCGGTCTGACTGCCACCATGGCCGGTCAGACCGCTAGAGGCCTGATAGAACTGGAGCAACGCCGAAAACGGGTGATTCCACAAATCCTCAACGCCATTGCCAATTGTCTCATCATCCTAAGATCGTAAGAATATCCCCATGATATCCACATATAGGCTTGAGTACAAGGACTCAACACCAGACTTGGACGCATTTTCTACGAGTATGTCTCGGACTCATCTACTAACTGACTTTGACTCAAAATAGGATTGAATAAATCCAATACATGAAGGATTAATTCCAACAGTTGTGACCAAGATGGTGGTCTTTGCAAAATAGCAGGTCATGACCAAGGGGGTGGTCTTTGTAAAATGGAAGGTCGTGACCAAGGGGGTGGTCTTGATTACGAGGGTGGTCTTTTGCAAAAAGGGAGGTCTTGAGAGTGTTAAGTCATGTGTATTCGAATGAGAGAAGTATTCGACTACACAGCAGTGGTTGAAAGAACAAAGGCTTGACGGCTTTGACGCAACCGAATCGAACTAGAGCAAGAGCTAGGGGAAGACCCAGAGAAACCTTAGAGAAAGAACAGGGTAGCTCAAACTAGGAGGAGTATCTGGCCATTAGGAACATACCGGCACGGAGCTGGTGGAATGAGCTGGTCGGAGTTGAGCCGTCGTCGGTGGACCAAGACAAGGAGAGAAACTCCGCGCTGCAGGAGCGGCTTGAGGAAAAAGGGGTGGTCTTCAATCTTCAGTGTAGCGCCATGGGGCAGGCAGCTGGTCCTTCAAGGAGGTCTTGCAGTATCCAATGGGGTTCAGCGGCGAAGGCTGCGTCTGGGTGGCACTTGACAGAGATGAGCGCTGGAGCCGAGCTAGAGCTCAAGCTCTCTTGGGAGAGGAAGGAAGTGATACTAACATTGGAATGGCAAGGAAGAGCACTATGGGGCTTGGAGCAAAATATGTGCATGCACCTGTCACATTCGGCGAGGAGGAGTGGGTGAGGCTGTGGACGGTAGGGGCAATTGAATGACATCCGAGGAGATGGCTATTAATGGCCGATGGACAGCACCAGACCGTGGCTTTGACCTGGCGCACACAACGCACGAGTGAGAGGCACAGCTGCCCCGTCTTGACCACTGCTGGTCGGAGGAACATGAGAGGGGTGCATGGGAGCGACGTGTCGGATCAGACACTAGGCTGATCAATATTTTAACTAAAGGAGGTAGGGGGAGAAGGAAGAAAAATTAGATAGACTTAAGAAAAGGCAATTTGACAGGATGGTAGATAAAGTCACAGGAACAGAAGAGATGCAAAATGTCCTTCAGTAAAGCTCAAAGATGCAAGCAAACGAACGACAATAGACATTATACAAAAAGTTTTAAAAAATCCCTCATTTTTACAATTATGAGTTTTTGGGCTGTTACAATGATGCACTGATTTTTTTATTTTTTTTCTTCTTACTGGGCTGGCTGACTTAAATTAGTCGAAACTTCGCTCGGCCCAAAAGAGCACGCCAAAAGAGCACGAGGAACTAGGGTTCCCCTCTTTCTCGCCGAGAGGCGGGGATCGACGATCGCGCGGCGACGGCGGATCTCAAACAACTCCAAGAATAAAGAGAAGATCGGTAAAGACGAGGCGACGCCGAGGAAAACGACGCCGAGGAGCTGCGGTGACCCAAGCTCTCCCCGGTGACAAGCAGCTCTTCGTTGGCGCCCTTTACGCGCAAGACCTCGGAGCAGCGGCGGCTCCCTGATGAAGAAGCACTGGCGGCGCAGCTTCAGGCGATGGCTTCAGAGGAACTGGCGGCAGCTTCAGGCTGTGGCTTCAGGCGGTGCCTTCAGAGGAACCGACGTCCAGAGATCAACAGTGGCAACCAGCGACGACAAGCGACCGATGGTGGCAGAGGACACGGGAAGGGTGGTGGCGGCGGCCTGCAGAAAGACCGGCGGCGACAAATGTAAAACCCTAACCCTAACCTCGCTCTGATACCATGTTATAAATAGCACGTGTATTCATTATGAGGCCAATGGGCCAATATATATACAAGTACAGGTGTGGCATATATACAAGGAACCTCTTATACAACGGGAAAAATACACATATATCTAACACATCTAACAGTAGCTTTGTCGAGAAATGATTTTTTTCATTCACCATGTAGTAGTAATTTACTTTCAGTTGAGATCTCTTTGCATAAGGGTTCTTTTGAATTAGCTTGTGATTTATTCAACAGAAACTAGTAAACTGCAGAAGTGACTCCATAGGATACGAATTAGGAGCCTATACACAGGGCTCTAAAAACCACAAGTACCTGGATAATTATGGCTATGACTGGCTGTCTCGGTCTGGATCATGTTCCAGGAAGCCTACTGGTTCATCTATATAAAGAAGCCAGTGGTCCAATATATTGGCAATTTGTGACGATTCAACCGATTTTGTAGCCATTCTTGCCATTCACATGATAAGTTGGATTGTTTTCATTATCCTGTCTGCAGGTGAGTTGTGTGGTAGAATGTGAGTTGTGTATCTTTTTTATAATCATACTTATTTCTGTAGTTTATTTCATCTGTTAGTTGACAGAGTCATGAGTTTTCTGGTATCACAGTATTCGCATGATACTTTGCCAGTCTGCCAGAATTAGAACGAAATAAATATAGATATTTGTCATTGTTCTTTCCCCACGAGTTCATATTTCACTCTAATGTAAGTCTGTTTCTCCTCAAAGTTAGCCATGGTTCAGTTCAGTCTCACTGTTATAGTGCTTCCTAGTTCGATTATCTTCAACACGGACATGGTTAGCTCATAAGTTACTGCTCAGTTCATGTATAGCTGCAAGGGTAAAAGTGCACTAATATACTGATGTCCTTTTGCACACCACCATTTCAGCAAACATGGTCTACTTTGTACTATGCATAGGTCCTCTCTAGGTACGTTCATGGGGCCTATTTGGGGCGCATTTGAAGTCAAGTTTTAAGTCAAGTTTTACCATCACACTAAGAGAACAAGTCAATGCAAATCCTTCACTGTACAAAACTATCAGCCAATTGTTATCCAAAGCTACCAGTCTCAGCATAAATCTTGCTCTTGTGATATTTTGTTGATCATACACACCAATGGACCAGTTTTAATGAAAAGGGAAATTACATATGTCTGAAAGCTTCTTGAAATAATTTGTTTGGCAGAAGGACATGCAATTCGGCCACCAGCCCACCACATGCAGTACCATACAACATATGAACACATGTCCCCTAGAAACAAGCAACGCAAAACCAGAACACATGTTAAATGTTCACATTACTGGGACATCATACATGTGAAGGACTCATCAGAGAACATGTATGACTCTTTTGTCAGGAAGAACAAATTCTCAATGTTTCCAGTAAACAAATATGCTGAACCACAGCACACCAATCGCCAATCTGTCCTCAAGAATCACACACCACGTAGACTCAAAAAATGGTAAGAATGATACTATGGATAAGATGGATCGAATCAAGTTCAGAACTCCTCAACCGAGATGGCTTCACGGGGGACCTCATAAGCATCCTTCTGCCTCAGCTTCTTCACGCCGGCTATGAAGCACACCTTGTCAGACCTGAAGCTCTCCAAGCTTACGCTGGTCACCTTCACCCACACAACCACCTTGGTCTTCATGCCTTCGATCCCGGAAAGCTTACCTCGGGACAAAGTTGCCTTGACACGAGGAGCGTACCGTATCATGGAATCCTTGAAGCTCACCTCGCAGGGCTTAGACAGGTGCACCACAAGCTTCGAGCTTGATTGGTCGTATTCATAGCAGATGATATTCCGAGGGAAGAGGCCTGGTGGGAGGTTATACTCGCGTAGGAGATCAGAGAGTGACTTGTTTGGTTTGCCTGGATAAGAGAAAATGTGGGTCAGTCTCTCAATAGTCCACATATAGTAGTTGTTTATGTTACAATCATTCCCTTAGCTTAGTACTAGCTTGTGTTGTGAAATTAGCGGTTTTAGCAAATATTCGGATATAATTCTAGCAGTAATTATCATAATTAAAGCATATTTCCATCAACATATAAATTAAAAAAATGACAAATAAACATGTAATTTCTTCATATCAATTAAACAAGATAATATGCTCGGAAGATAGGACTCGAAAACATACAAAATCAACATAATGCTCAGATTTAAATGTTTGTTTGTTTGCTCTCAGATGTCAGGCTGCTCAAGATGAAATCTTAGCCTCCTAGCCACTTTTGTCAATATTCTTCACTAATTAAATATGGCAACTACAAATTAAACGTTTAGCTCAAATTAATGCTTTACTAAAATGTCAAGAATAATCTCATAAACAGCAATTTATACTTTCAGCCAACAGATGATCATATGTAATA
Source organism: Phyllostachys edulis (assembly GCA_036346405.1). NCBI lineage: Eukaryota > Viridiplantae > Streptophyta > Magnoliopsida > Poales > Poaceae > Phyllostachys > Phyllostachys edulis. Next base: position 102,704,771 of record CM070550.1, read on the forward strand.
GTGCAAAAGGAATCACAATATCAGCACATTAGCCTTTCGACAATCAGGATATTAATTATCTAACAGTGCAAAGAGATCACATATTTCAACACTTAAGTCTATCGGCTAACCGAAGATCAACAAGATCACAAAACAAAATGATCAAGTTCAATTCAATCACAACTTACAACCGAACTACAGAAAGTATCAGAACCAAACTGCTAGAGATAAAACTGACAACAGTAAGCAACACAATTAGCTCAAGTCTGATCTAGTTATCAATTCAATTTCATAATACAACAATTATCCTCATCGAGCATTAAAATGATCCCACAATCATCACTTAGCAATATCCCCCAGTACTAGTGTCAACCAAATTGATCACAATTTGAGACTTCGACTAGTACAACACATATGCAAAGAGATGCGCAAAATGGAAAACAGCGATACTCATGATGCGGATGACACTCAAAGCCACCGAGTTGAAACCGAGCAAGGCAGGCCGAAGGCGCTGACTCGGAAAACCAATCACCCCACTGTGCCGCATTGAACGGACAAGGTCGTCGAAGATAAAATGCCAATTCACAAACCGGGACACCAATTTGCGAAGTCGAGGTACAGAGAATGCTACACAAGACCCAATCACAATGCACCGGCCAAATGCAACCACGGAGCATCAATCACCAGGAAAAACTAAAGCCTCCTTCCTCACCGAAGTCAAGCCAGAGCTGACCAAAACGAGCCCCAGTTGCGCAAGTACCAGGTTCCCAAACAGAACACCCACAGAGGATAGGGCGCAAGAAGGGAACCGATGGGATGCACACAAAGGAAGGTCCGGAGCTCACCACCGACGGTGCTGGGTTGACCATGGCGGCACGAAAGCTCTAAAGCCCCCAAAACGATGATGAATCGGAGGGGAAGAAAACCACCAAAAAGGGGGGAAACTCGCTGATCTCGGGTGAAGAAAAGAGGAGAAGGAGGCGGCCTTTTGAAGAGGAGAGCCGAAGCGGGCGACACGGTGGCTGCAAACAACCGGTGCCCGGGCTAGCTTGCGCCTCCTACGCCGCCGCCTCGCTCGGGAGCTCCAAGCCGCACCTGCTGCCGCCAGAAGATAGGGTTGGAGACAAAGTCTCCAACCTTATCTCTCACTCTCAAAACCGACAGGTGGTTTGTCTTCAACCCTATCTCTCACTCTCAAAACCGACAGGTGCCCCCCACCTCCATTTTCCTTTTTCTTTTCTATTTCTTCTTTTCTCAAAATGAGAAATTACCAAATAGCCCTCAAAGATACAACAATTTGCATGCATTTAGTATGCACAGATCTAATGGTACATGCGAGCCATGGCATGAGATTATCACTAACATACACTGATAAGCAAAGAGATTCCTGAAGCAGCAGTTCTGAGTTATTTAGGGAAGTTCAACTTTATGGTGAAATTTGACAGATAATTTTGAGTGAAATGTAAAGGTGAAATCCTTGTAATAGAATACTTGAACAACATTTCAATTATTTGTTTCACAAAATTGCAATCAAACAAAGTGCGGAAATTCGTACGGGTCTCAACTCTATGAATAATGAACAACCACAAGAATCAGAAGAAAGGCAGCACACAGTAATGTTTACCTGTTTTTTTCTACAAAGAAATGAAAGATATAATTGGAGGTGGCCTGTAAGTGGCGTAAAACATGCAAATGGATATGCTTTGCAATCAGGCTCACTCAGAACATAGCCATTTTATTTAAGAATCTATCTTTTTTAGGTGCAATGTTTTCATACGAGCAGTTAGATTATGGTACTGATTATGCTAATAGTTTTTCACAACTGCCTACATGAGTATAGATTAGATGCTACTTGGAAGCAAGTATAAAATAAAATATGCATTACAGACTGGCAAATCAACTGGTTGGTGCTTCCTAAAACCAGGTCATAGTTAACATAGCCTTGCTAATACCGCCAAAGATTTCAAGAGGATCAAGGCAAGGATTGCAAGTAAAACAAGCTGTTAGGTAAGCAAACCCCTATACAATCCTCGTAGAAACTTTTGCATAGTGGCGTTAACAAAAACTGGACCCAGTGCCAACTAATGCACAATGACAGAATGTCAGAAAAGTCATTTTCAGTTTGCGCCCCCCCCCCATGTGCATCACTGTATTACTTTGCAGATCAAAAGGGTACTGAAAACCAAAGAAAGCTAGATCCAAATCAGAAGAAAAAGTTACGAATCCGGCAGCTAGTACACACAAACATGTTAAAGAAAGCTCTCTTTGCATTGCTTTGGGTTTACGCATGAGTCAAGAAAAGCAGTATTTGTGCCACAAACAGCAATTTTCCCTTGTACTAATGATGCTGCCAAGACAACATAACATACGGACATCAAGATCTACTTCATTTTCATCATGTAATCTATCTTCAGACTCACTCTTGTTTTCACAGCCACAAGCAAACCATTGGAATGGAATAGAGCAATCAATACCTTTGAGCTTCTCGAAGGCCCATTTTGCCTTCTCCTCCACAGTGTTCGAAAAACGCTGCAAATCAGAATAGTTAAGTTGTCAGTGTGATTTGCGGGCGAATGCTGAATTGAACTAATTGCATCTAGAGTGGAGTGGAGTAATGATGGAAATTGAGAACGCTTTGAAATGTACTGCGTTACAAAGAAGGCTAAAGTGCAGTCGAATTAAATAGGGCATTTTCCTATATCACTCCACTAGGAAAAGGTTGCATAAAATAGGTTAAAGCAAGAACGATTGATGCTCTTAGTGGAAAAGGGAACGAATCTAATCCAGCCTCAAAGAGAACAATATATAAGAGGGATCTGCCGATGGATGCTCCAAGAACTCAGAATTGAGTTCATAACACTAACAACATGTGGAAAAATAAAGATCAAAATGACACAGCCAAATTATTTCTTAACCGCAATAGCCTCAGGAAACGATAATAAAGACAATAAAATAACAACGAGCAAAAAATTCCATCTCCATGTTCCTTATACCAGAAAAACACAAAATCTCCTTGAAACAAGCAAACGAACCAGGAAACCAAGAACGGCATTTTCGTAGTCTACTAAAAGATTCATCACGAACCAATAGAACCCATCAAGAACCAAACTACTAACTCGAATCCAACTCAATAGCCTCAAGCATTAATCAGTCGATCAGAAAAGCTAGAAAGAAAAGAAAAATGACACAAAATGGTAGCAGTAGTAATACTAACGGAGATGTCGTCGCCAATGGCGGAGAGCTCCTGCTTGGCCTTCCGGGAGATGTTGAAGCTGCTGAGCTTGATGAGAGCCTTCTCCATCCTTGGCACGGCCACTCAACTCGACTGGCCTGGCGTGGGGGGTGGAGTGGAGCTGTGTCTGTGTCTGTGTCTGTGTCTGTGTGGACGTGTAGACGAAGGAGGGGTGGGCGGCTCTGCACTATGGGTGCGGTGGCGCCGCAGGATGAGCGACAGAGAACCAGGCTCAAAGCTCTGGCGCCCTCCCTGAGCGGAGCCGGCTAAATAAGCAACGGCTCGAAAGTCGAGACGGTGATGGACCTGCCGCGCCGGATCCTTTACGACTATACGGTCTGCTTCCATAGTTGCTACGTTCAATGACTCGATCACCGGATATCGATTCTTTTGACAAATAGATGACATTGGATCGTATGATTGCCAAAAATTTCAGCAGGGATTTGCTCATTTTAGTTGTCCATACCAAAATTTGGGGGGAAAAGTTTAACGTAGATTTCTAGCAATGCAATGCACTCTGGATTTCTGCAAGGAAATATTCAGAACTCGGGGCTTCGTCAAGGACCAAATCTCTCGGTATCGGGCTAATGGTGCCCAGACGGGCGAGCCGAGCCAAGCCAGCCTATCTCGATACGGTCTATTTTGATCTATGAAACAAACGGGTCGTGTCGTACTGGTCCACATATCGGAGAGATGGTTCGGGCACGGTCCGACGACCTTTCATACCGTGTCATGTCGGTCAGAGTCTGTTTGGCCCGACAGGCCGGTTGTGGCACACTTAACCCGTTAGACCCGAAAAATTCAAAAAAAAAAATCCCAAAAAACCGTAAAAATATGTAGAATTATGAAATTGAAATAAAAATTATTTTTTAAAAAAGACAAGCATATTGAAAATGTAATAAATAGTTTTATTAATATTCAAATGGTTGTCTCGTTGAAACCTTCGCCAAGTAAAAACTTGTCGTAGCTAAAAAGCTAGACAGATGGAGTGCGGAGGTCTCGTGCCCATCTGTCTAGCTTTTTAGCTACTTGATTAACTTGCGTCTGTGGGGACCAAACAAGAAGCTACACAAAAGAGGAGCCAAGTCACTCTACCTTGACCAAGACAAAACACATGGTAAAGCCCCCATGTTCCCACAAAGACCTTCTACAAAAGCAAAACATGGCCAAGCCCCACATCCTCGAAAGCACCTTCTACCAAAGCAAAACATGGTAAAGCCCCCACTGACCACGTTACCCTCCGGTGCCACCGCCACGACCCGAGCTCATCCACTGCCGCCTCGTCAGGCTTGGCCTAGCTCAGAGCCCTCGGACCGCCTCGCCTCACTTGGCCTTGACTCATTGCTGCCGCTGCCTCGCCTCCGGCTCAACGGCACCCTCAAAAGCCCCAGACGCCTCCGAGCACCCATGCCTTCGCCGCATGGAGTCCCCCAGGACCCTTTGTCGCCGACGCTGCCTGCGGAGGGCCTCCACCTGGAGCACCCATGCCTTCGCCGCACGGAGTCCCCCAGGACCCTTCGTCGCCGACGCCGCCTACGAAGGGCCTCCACCCGGAGCACCCATGCCTTCGCCGCGCGGAGTCCCCTGGGACCCTTCGTCGCCGACGCCGCCTGCGGAGGACCTCCACCCGGAGCACCCATGCCTTCGCCGCACGGAGTCCCCCGGGACCCTTCGTCGCCGACGCCGCCTGCGGAGGGCCTCCACCCGGAGCACCCATGCCTTCGCCGCGCGGAGTCCCCCGGGACCCTTCGTCGCCGACGCCGTCATGAGGGCCTCCACCCGAGCACCCATGCCTTCGCCAGGCGAGTCCCGGGACCCTTCGTCATGACGCCGCCATGGAGGACCTCCACCCGAGCACCCATGCCTTCGCCGCTGGAGTCCCGGGACCCTCGTCGCCGCCGCCATGCGGAGGACCTCCACCGGAGCACCCATGCCTTCACATGGAGTCCCGGGACCTTCGTCGCCGACACCGCTGCGGAGGACCTCCACCGGAGCACCCATGCCTTCGCCAAGACGAGTCCTCACTTTAGCCGTGAGTAACCAGCCCCGGGAGCCCGGCGCCTCCGCCTCGGCCACCGCCTCCGAGCCCCTCGGCCCCCCCTCCTCCGCCTCGGGCCGCCTCAAGCCCTCCGGCCCGGTACCAAACCAACCAGGGAACCCCGAGCACCTCACGCCTCGGGCCGCCACCTCCGAGTCCTCGGCCCCCTCCGCCTCCGGAGCCCCTCGGCCCCCGCCAGCCGCCTCGAGTCTCAGACCTCTTGACCCCCTCCGCCGCCTCTCCACAACAAGCCCGCGCGGACGCTTCACCTCCGGAGATCCTTCGCGGCGCCGCCTCCAGCCACCCACTGCGAAGGCCGCCTGGAACTACCTCGTCTTCATCTCTTCGCAGGATTGTGCGAGTGACCGCTGCACTGGCTGAAGGAATGTGGTAAGGAAGTCTCGGGAATGAGCCCTTCGGTAGAAATGAGCTTGACCCAAGAATAAGGGGCCTTGACCAAAGGGCACTTCGCCCACGTGAGGCTTCACCGGAAAAAAAACGAAGGCCCACTCAAGCTCCGAGGTACACTTCTCCCGTGGCCCCATCACGCCCGAAGGACGCCTCGCCCGAGCTCCACCCGCGCAAGGCCCAACTCGCAGCGGATCACCCTCGCGCTACGGAGCCCACCTTGCGCGAGGCCCCCTCCCGCTCCGAAGGCCACATCCGCGGAAGCATTTCAACACCTTCACAAGCACTGGCCTCGGTGAATCAAACGGGCAACCGCATGAGGCCGGCCCAAAGCCACAGGTGAGTACCTAATCTCCATTTTAAATAGCAAAAAGCTGTCGAACTGCTTAGAAGCAAGACTCGAACCGTGCACCTCTTGCATTTCTAGCACTTAGCCACCACTAGCTTGCCATGTGGTTGTCAATTCGGTTGTCTATTACGACGGGAGAAAGTATATAAATAGCTAGTGACTTTGCATGGGGTGTAGCTACTCCAGTGTGGGCTAGTAGAGCAGCCATCATAAACATGCGAACGTTCATTGTATCCTGTCATTACTCTAACCTCCGCAAAGTTAAGAAGCAGCCAGTACCAAGAGTGTGTGCCTTTACGTAGCATCATATTGCTCCGAAATCACGAGCCTGCACATGTCACCGCTCAAATTTTAATTTTCGGCTCAATAATGACAACTGACACTAACTCACCCTCCAGGGTGTGAAGTGTATAAACAAGACGCCGCGCATGGCCACGAGCCCCGGCGCACACCGACGCCCCTAGAGGACGCGAGTGTATAAACAAGACGCCGCGCATGGCCACGAGCCCCGGTGCACACCGACGCCCCTCGAGGGCGCGAGTGTATAAACAAGACGTCGCGCATGGCCATGAGCCTCGGCGCACACCGATGCCCTCCATAGGCACGAGTGTATAAACAAGATGTTGCACATGGCTCCGAGCCCCGGTGCACACTAACTCACCCTCCGGGGTGTGAAGTGTATAAACAAGACGCCGCGCATGGCCATGAGCCCCGACGCACACCGACGCCCTTCGAGGGCGCGAGTGTATAAACAAGACGCCGCGCATGGCCATGAGCCTCGGCGCACACCGATGCCCTCCGCAGGCACAAGTGTATAAACAAGACGCCGCGCATGGCTCCAAGCCTCGGTGCACACTAACTCACCCTCAGGGGTGTGAAGTGTATAAACAAGACGCCGTGCATGGCCCCGAGCCCCGGCACACACCAATGCCCTCCGCAGGCACGAGTCTACCGCCTCGAGGACCTCTCCTCGGCGGAGACATCTTTCACATCGCGCTCAAACGCGCAACCCTAGTCATCCCGGAGGCCGGGCCTCGGCGACTAGGGAGTTTACCGCCTCGAGGACCTCTCCTCGGCGGAGACATTTTTCATATCGCGCTCAAACGCGCAACCCTAGTCGTCCCGGAGGCCGCGCCTCGGCGACTAGGGAGTCTACCACCTCGAGGACCTCTATTCGGCGAAGACATTTATCATATTGCGCTCAAACGCGTAACCCTAGTCGTCCCGGAGGCCGCGCCTCGGCGACTAGGGAGTCTCCCGCCTCGAGGACCTCTCCTCGACGGAGACATCTTTCATATCGCGCTCAAACGCGCAACCCTAGTCGTCCCAAAGGCCGTGCCTTGGCGACTAGGGAGTCTCCCGCCTCGAGGACCTCTCCTCGGCGGAGACATCTTTCACATCGCGCTCAAACGCGCAACCCTAGTCGTCCCGGAGGCCGGGCCTCGACGACTAGGGAGTCTACCGCCTCGAGAACCTCTCCTCGGTGGAGACATTTTTTATATCGCGCTCAAACGCGCAACCCTAGTCGTCCCGGAGGCCGCGCCTCGGCGACTAGGGAGTCTCCCGCCTCGAGGACCTCTCCTCAGAGAAGACATTTTTCATATCGTGCTCAAACGCGCAACCCTAGTCGTCCCGGAGGCCGCACCTCGGCGACTAGGGGGTCTCCCGCCTGAGGACCTCTCCTCGGCGGAGACATCTTTCATATAGCGCTCAAACGCGCAACCCTAGTCGTCTCGGAGGCCGCGCCTCGGCGACTAGGGAGTCTACCGCCTCGAGGACCTCTCCTCGGCGGAGACATCTTTCATATCGCGCTTAAACGCAAGAACCTAGTCGTCCCGGAGGCCGCGCCTCGGCGACTAGGTAGTCTACCGCCTCGAGGACCTGTCCTCGGTGGAGATATTTTTCATATCACGCTCAAACGCGCAACCCTAGTCATCCTGGAGGCCGTGCCTCGGCGACTAGGGAGTCTCCCGCCTCGAGGACCTCTCCTCGGCGGAGACATCTTTCACATCGCTAGGGAGTCTCCCGCCTCGAGGACCTCTCCTCGGCGGAGACATCTTTCACATCGCACTCAAACGCGCAACCCTAGTCGTCCCGGAGGCCGCGCCTCGACGACTAGGGAGTCTCCCGCCTCGAGGACCTTTCCTCGACGGAGACATCTTTCACATCGCGCTCAAACGCGCAACCCTAGTCGTCCCGAAGGCCGGGCCTCGGCGACTAGGGAGTCTACTGCCTCAAGGACCTCTCCTCGGCGGAGATATTTTTCATATCGCGCTCAAACGCGCAACCCTAGTCGTCCCGGAGGCCGCGCCTCGATGGCTAGGGAGTCTCCCGCCTCGAGGACCTCTCCTCGGCGAAGACATTTTTCATATCGCTCAAGCGCAAGAACCCTAGTCGTCGTCCGGAGGCCGCACTCGGCGACGGGGAGACTACGCCTCGAGGACCTCTCCTCGGCGGAGACATTTTCATATCGCGCTCAACGCAAGAACCCTAGTCGTCCCAGAGGTCGCGCCTGCGACTAGGGAGTTTCGCCTCGAGGACCTCTCCTCAGCGGAGATATTTTTCATATCGCGCTCAAACGCGCAACCCTAGTCGTCCCGGAGGCCGCGCCTCGGCGACTAGGGAGTTTCCCACCTCGAGGACCTCTCCTCGGCGGAGACATTTTTCATATCGCGCTCAAACGCGCAACCCTAGTCGTCCTGGAGACCGCGTCTCGGCGACTAGGGAGTCTCCCGCCTCGAGGACCTCTCCTCGACGGAGACACCTTTCGTATCGCGCTCAAACGCGCAACCCTAGTCGTCCCGGAGGCCCTGCCTCGGCGACTAGGGAGTCTCCCGACCTCTCCTCGGCGGAGGCAAAAGATTAGGGCTCTCCGGAGCGCTATCTAAAAAAGTATAGGGGACGACACGAGGCTTCGCCTCCCCCTCGCAACAAAGCGATTAGGGCTCTCCGGAGCCCTATCTAAAAAAGTATGGGGACGGTGCGAGGCTTCGCCTCCTGTGACACCCTGAATTTCTTTTAGAGCCTTTTTGAAATTTTCAAAATAAAAAGAACCATTTTGTTTTGATGAAAATTCAAAGCTTAACCTGAAATTTCATAATGGATTTAAGTTGACTAACTCAAATTACAACTAAAAGATTCCTTGTTGGTTGCTAAGTTATTGGAGTTTTGAAGATTTTCCCCTTCTCTGTCCATGTTCTTGTCTATCTCTGGTCTAGACCTCCCTTTGTCTGGGATCTAATGGCCCAGACCTCTCCTTCGTTTGGCTTCAAGGGCCCGGACCTCCTCTGTGTAGTCCTCCTATGGTCCAGACCTTCTTGGGTCTAGATCTTCCAAGCACTTGGACCTCCCTGGGTCCAATTCTCCCTCTCGGGTCTTCTCTGGCTCGCAACCTCCATAAGCCTACGCCACCCTTATGTACATCTGAGCTCCTTTGGAACCCTGTGAAGCTTTTCGTGTTTTCTTGGACGTCCTTCGTTGCTTGTAGCCTTGAAATCCTTCTCTGGAGGTTCCTCCAAGATGTCGGCCCGATAGTACCACTCCGCACCATGCAGACTACCGCTTCTTAGGACTTCCCTTACCTTTATTTGACCTCCCGTGTCCTTCAGGACCTCTCCATGTCCTCTAGGACCTCCCCTTTATTGGACCTCCCTGTGTCCCACCAGACCTCCCCGGGTCCTCCAAGACCTCCCTCCTTGCACATCTGGACCGTTAAGACCTCCCCCTTGGAGATCTTAACCGTCCAGACCTCCCTTCTTGCACATCTGGACCGTTAAGACCTCCCCCTTGGAGATCTTAACCGTCCAGACCTCCTCCTTGTAGATCTGGACCGTCAAGACCTCCCCCTTTGGAGATCTTGGCCGTCCAGACCTCCTCTTTTGGGCAGATCTGATCGTTGGGACCTCCCCTTGGAAATCCTAACCGTTCAGACCTCCCCTGGATTTGATCCTATGGTTCTAAGACCTCCTCCTTGCCCTTGCGGACCTCCTCTGGTGCGCTTAATCTTGGCCGTTTGGACCTCCCCTTTGGAGATCCAACCGTCAGGACCTCCCCAGTGGGTGAGGATCTCCTCTTGATTCACAACAAGACCTCCTCAGGTCATAGCAGGACCTCCTTGGCGGGTCTTGGCTGCCCCACTGGGTAGTCACCCAGTTTTCTTATACCTTTAACTGTGTCCTTGGGCAAGGAAGTCTCCGCAACATTTAATGCATGTTGAATCACATTAAATGCCCTCACCTTTGCAGTACTCATGTCATACCGGATGTCACATTCCTTGCCTACTCCCTCGTCCTATTTACCAACTCTTGTTGACTCTAACCTGGGTCACGTGCATTTGCTTCCCCTATATATATTTTGGGAAAGCCCTACTTTCTCACTTTCTTCTCCATTTCACCTCTGTCTCAACCGAGCTGACCATAGACCTCCTCACTCTAGTCCCTGGACCTCCTCCAACTCGAGCTTGGACATCCTCTCTGGAGCTCCAGGACCTCTCCACCAAGCTCCTTGGACCTCCTCTTGACCTCCTAGCTTCTCTGTTGGTTTTGTATATAAGTTTATTTGGAGTTCTTTGGATCTTGTTTGAGCTTTGCTTGAGTTATTTGGTTTTCACGTGTAGATTGTCAAGATCATGGGGAGCCCGAGTTCAGTGAGGAAGAGGGAGCAGCTCGAGACTGTGAGCAAAGCAAGTTACACTCTTGAACATGTTGCACCCAATATTTCAAATTACATATGTCGTTTTTAAAGATGTATGCATGCCTACTTTACTAAGTATTTCAATGCCTATCTTTCAATCCATAGTTAAACCCACTGCTTGGTATGACCTCTCTCCATGTTGAATCAACCCCATTGTCACACTAGGTAAATCTAGTTCTTGCAATAGTGGGGACCCGAGACTTTAAAGAAAATAAAATGCTTAGTAATGCTTAGACCAAAATCTTGATTTGGGGAGTTTTGACCAAAAATATCAATTGATCAAATAATTTGAGCCGTGGTATTGGTGTGCCATGAGGATTTTAGCCATGACATTGGTGTGTCATGGGTGTTTTACTCGGCCTTGGCATTGGTGTGCCATGGAGAACTGAAAAGCAAAGTAAATGAAAAATAGTTTTGACTTGGGCAAAGTTGGTTGCTTGGTTGGTGCATGTCTATGCACGGGGGGTTGTGTGATCCGACACCCCAGGGTTGAGGTTTGTCGCCCAAGTCGGTTAAGGATCGATCTTTGAGACACCACTTGCTAAGCCTATAATGGGCTAAGCCAAAATTGTGAAACCACATGTCTCCAGTGTAGGGCGTGGGACCTGGCTAACTAATTTGCAAAGCTCTATCATGGTTCATCCCGCGGACGCGGTGGGTTTGTCATGTTATGACTAGTTGTAGTCCCACCTGGCATAAGAGGGGGCACCCCATTAACCCTATGCATATTTCTACCCAAAGGGGATTGTGAAACCTTAATGGGGGTGGGTCATGCGGTGGAGTAATGCATTGTAAAGGCCTTGTCATGTGCTCTAGACCTCTCACCAAAGGAAGTGTGAGGTGGTATCGACGGATGCCAAGCAAACTAGAGAAATTCATGTCATGTGGGTAAAGTGTGCAACCTCTGCAGAGTGTAAATCTATTCGAATAGCCGTGTCCACGGTCATGGACATGCTGGCAATGTCACTCAAAGTTAGCTCTTGGTTTTGATTTTCAAAAGGTTTGGAAATTAGCTTTGGTGGTTTAACCAAAATTGGGTGTGGGCGGGAAACCTTGTGCAGGAGGGTATCCTTCACCATTTCAATGATGAATGCTATCCAACTGAAAATAGACTTGCAAAAATGAATTTTATCTATTGTAACCTGCCTTGCAACTTAATACTTGTATTGGAAATAAAATTGGCTTTATGCAAATTAACCCTATTATGTTTGTCCTTGATATATCCCTATGCATGTCATCTTTGTTAATTGACGGTGTAACTTGCGAAACACGCTTGTTGTGCTCACTCTTGCTTGATTCATGAATTGAGCAGATGAAGACTCTTATGATGATGAAGATGACCACTCAATTAGGCCGCCCTCGGCCCAATCACACGTGGTGTAATGGGTGGACCACATCTTTGTTCTCCATTTGCGTTTGTGTGCTCCCTGTTCTCGGAGCTTGTAAGCAACCCTTGTAAACAAACCTCCTTTTGCTGTTAATAAAGTCTTGTGGATGTGTATGTTATCACTTGTTTGCTGTGAGAACCAGTTGATAATCTCTAGGGGCTGGTTTGGATCACAGAGGACTTTGGGCTTGTCCCCAAGCCCCACGACCTCCTCGGGGTGGTTCCCCTCGGTCCTCCCTCGAGTGGTTGCGTGGAGTTTGGGGAGGTCTGACGTCCAACGACCTCTGCGGGTCAGGACCTCCCAGACCTCCGAGTAGTGCTCTCGGGAGGTCTCATGCGGTCCCACGGATGTCCTCTCGACGCGTCCTAGGAAGTCCTTATGACCTCCCAGAGGTCTGGGGAACCTCTCGACATCCTGGGGCTCCTCTCGGACCTCCCAGGAGGTCCTGAGGGACCTCTCGGGTGTGCCCTAGGCCGGGTCGTTACACCTCCCCCTCGCAACAAAGCGATTAGGGCTCTCCGGAGCCCTATCTAAAAAAGTATGGGGGACGGCCCGAGAGTTCGCCTCACCCTAGCAACAAAGCGATTAGGGCTCTCCGGAGCCCTATCTAAAAAAGTATGGGGGACGGCGCGAGGCTTCGCCTCCCCCTCGCAACAAAGCGATTAGGGCTCTCTGGAGCCCTATCTAAAAAAGTATGGGGGACGGCGCGAGGCTTCGCCTCCCCCTCGCAACAAAGCGATTAGGGCTCTCCGGAGCCCTATCTAAAAAAGTATGGGGGACGGCGCGAGGCTTCGCCTCCCTCTCGCAACAAAGCGATTAAGGGCTCTCTGGAGCCCTATCTAAAAAAGTATGGGGGACGGCGCGAGGCTTCGCCTCCCTCTCGCAAAACAAAATAAGTTAAGTTAGGGCTCCCCGGAACCCTATCTAAAAAGGTATGGGGGACGACGCGAGGCTTCACCTCCCCCTCGCAACAATGTTAGGGCTCCCCAGAGCCATATCCTATAAATATAGGGGACGATCCATCTAGCATCCCCCCCGCCGGACAGCCCGGTCCCATCACGAACAACGGCAACGTCAGCAAGAGGTCAGATGGCAAGATCTCAAAAGAGCCCAATCAAAGTAGAAAAAAAGGAGAAGAAGCAGAACCCCTTAACGCCACTCCAAGTCACGGGCACGCTTGACAAGGAGCAGACAAAGGGAGGGACGGTAACGGGCCCAAGTAAAGAAAGTTGGGGGACAACGATCGGCTTCGCCTCCCCCTCGCCAGCCTCGGAACCCCAAAAGAGCCCAAAGAAGAATCTCGGCAAGTGCACAAAGTCCTTCAGCGCCACTCCAAGTCACAGGACACTCGACTAGGAGCGACCAAAGGGGGCGGTGTCGAGTCCCAAATAGAAGCATCCTGCACGGTCACACCAAAGAAGTAGTCCAACGAACGAAGGTAGCGGCCGCCATGACGCCACACACCCTCGCCCACACGGGCCGCCCTTGCCGCCGCCCGCCTCGAGGCCCATGCCTCGATGGGGCGGCCGTCTTGCCGCCCACCGCCGCGCTCGAGGCTATGGCCTCGGCGGGGCGGCCCCGACAACACCCGCGTCGAGGCCCATGCCTCGGGCGGGCTTCTTCACTGCTTTCACCCGCGTCGCGCCTCAAGGCTATGGCCTCGGCGGCTGACCAACGACCGCCCGCCTCGAGGCCCATGCCTCGGTGGGGCGGCCGTCTTGCCCGCCCGCCGCCCGCCTCGAGGCTATGGCCTCGGCGGCGGCCTGACGCGCCGCCCGCCTCAAGGCAGCTAAAAAGCTAGATAGATGGGTACAGGGACCCTCCGTACAGCGGAGACCCTCCGTACCCTTTGTCTTGTGTGAGGGACCGGATGGAGAGAAGCCGAAGACAAGTGTGTTTGTATGTATTGCTCATCTGTGTTGAATGAGGGGAGCCCCCCTATTACATGCCCACAGGGCTTTACTTATAGGGGGCAAAAAGGGACATTTACCTTCTTGCCCCCATAGGCGAGAGAGAGAGAGAGAGAAAGGGCATTTTGGGTATATTTGCCCTAAAATCCACTATACAGACTAGATTTACATATGAACAGCAACCCTGAAGGCACACCGGTATTCCCGACGATCCGAGGGTGCGGGGCACCCCTTGGTGCCCTGCTACGACAAAACTCAACATGAGAAAACCTTAGCAAAGGAAAAAAGAGTACAGTCTATAGCTCTGGATACATCCTTGTTCTATGTGTCGTTGTCTAGATACAGATTTGTGTATACCTTCAATAACTCTAGATTTTTCACAGAGTGTTGTGTTCGTGAATCAGCTTGTTTCAGGTCCTTCACAGTTATAAGTATCTCCACCATCTCACTTGTGAGACGTGTTCTTCTCTCCTCTAATATTCTTTCAGAAAGATTGAAAGTAGACTAAGGGGAAATCGTCGAGATAGGAACAATGAAAACATCACGTGTAAGTATGGATAGTACGGGATATGCTAACTTATGGTCATGCCACCGATGCAAAATTTTAAAGTTTTCTAAGTTGAAATTCATTGTATCGCTGTTCCGATAGGCGGATAGGTCCACACTCCTTGGGGTTGGTCTTGGACTTGGTTGAGAGGTGACGTTGTAGAAGAAGGAGATATGGATCTGGAGGAAGAGCATGCATCCCAGATCTTGCCCCCACAGATTTGTTTTGTTACTTTAAGTGGGTGCTACTAGAGGTCGTTGCAAGTGGACTCCCTAGAACTTATTTTCGTAACTTTGGAAAACCTCATGTAATCGAGAACAAACATCTGTAAAATATTTATAATAGTCTAGCCCTGTACCATCACTAAGAAGATCAAGAAAGTTAGCAAATCTGTCAATTTTAACTTTAGGATCTAAAATAAATGCAAATGCATATAGGAAAGTGATTTCTTTCCAATATTTTAAAGTATTTAATTTTCATAGCAAAAACAGCCTCTCTTTAAATTGTGTCATTTTCATAGTTTTTTAAATGACTAGCAATCTGTAAAATACTAAGCACAATAATAGGAGGTGTTGGATAATAGACAGCGGACAAAGCAACAGTGGTCTCATAGTTTTTTTTTTCTAAAAAGTGAAGTATCTTCTCAACAACGAATATTGCTCAATCAATAGTATACTACCGTCAGTGCTCTGATAGTGTGTTTGAATAAAAGCAGAAAAATGCTCTTATATGGGAAAATACTCTTAAGCATCAGGTAAGTAGAGTTCCATCTTACCGACATGTCCAAACCGAACTTTCTTAGACATACACCTATCGCCCTGCAGAATTTCTTATGCGTTGCTATTCTTACGTTAGAATTATTCAAGTAAGATACTGCATCGCGAAAAGCTTTAATATACGAATTCGACCTCTTCAAACCACATTTGACTATAAGGTTAATAATATGACAAGCACATTGCTGATGTAGCGAGAAAGAATCGGCATATGTACTCAACACTGGAGTAAGAATATCCATGGCCCTAGAGTTCAAAGCGGCATTGTCGAAAGTAATTGAGAATATTTTGTCTGTAAGACTAAAGTCTTCCACGAATTTGATAATACAGTCTGCAATATTCTCACACGTGTGTGCTACATCGATTAATTTAAAACGTATAATTCTTTTCTCCATTACCCAGTCGTCATTAACATAATGAGCAACTACACTAAGATAATCCTCCCTAGCCTGACCACTCCATATGTCCGAGGTTAGGGCCACTGAAAATGTGCACGTACTAAATAGTTTCTTTATTTTATTACGACATTCATTGTAGTATTTTACGAGATCCCAGTTGTTGTCTGTCTAGAAATGGTATAAAATATAGGATTATGCGCAGTTCTAATGTAAGTTTGAAAAGCAGTAGACTCCCCAAAGCCTAACGGTAAATCCTCAGAAGCAATTAAATAACAGAGAGATTGACGGGCTACCTCAGGATCGTAGTTTCAGCAACGTACTGTACCGTTGGGGTTATACTGTAGCTACGTCTGCCTCATCACCAATCCTTACTTGGCCTCACATCTTGTAGCATGTATAAGCAAGTGCCTGTAGATCTTACAGACAATTCATTGCGACAAATTTTGCAAATAATACACGGTACTTGATTTCCCTGTGCGTCTAGCTTGGTTATCCTGTCGAAATTCTCCCACACTCTCGATGTAGACGACCTCGACCACATTGCTCTGGTGGTCGCCGATGAAGATGCTGTCGTGGAGCCTGATGATGGAACTCCGCATTGGCCTTCTGGTAACAACTGTGGTTGGTTTGAGGTAGCCGCAGCCTTCATGGATGCAACTTCCTCCGATGAAAGTCCATAATCACCAAGAGCAAAGCTATCGTAATTATCAATAACGAAAACTGTAAAATCGAAACTAATACTATTATTACTTTCATCTTAGCATAACAAATAATAACAATAAAATTGTGCAAAAAATAGTATTGTACCTCTTTTGATGACTTACTACTGGAAATTGAATTTTCTAAAATTTGGCATAATTTTTTTGAATTTTATCAAATTATCTCACAACGAATTTGAATTTATACAACATAATTTGAAAGAGAGATTGAGGAATGGATGGGTGCTAAATGAGGGGGGTATGGTGGCTATTAATAGAAAAAATTCAGGATTTTTTTTGCTATTTTTAAAGCCTCAAACGGTCAAAAAACACCCCAACGATTATATTCCCCCGGGCCGTGCCATGCCAGGCATGACCCACTTGGGGCCCTCCTTTATCCTCCCAGACGCCATCACGCTCAGGCGTCGCCACGCTCATTGTCGTTGTCTTTACGTGGCACTACGCCCCGCCCACCTCCGTGCCGACCGCCACACCGCCTCCCTCCGTGTCGACCCCCGCCCCCTACACCCTCCCCATCTGGCCACCTCTAGCCTCAACAGAGTTGATGGTCATCGGTATCGGCATGTACAATGGAGTCAAACAAGATTTTGTAGGCGCTAGCTGGAGTGCAGCTGTAACACCTTGGCTATTCGAAAGCCAAAATGTTACCTAAAGGATCTAGCATACAACCATAATGAGGAAGAATTTAAACAATATCTCATCCAATGACATAAAGAGAGTAACATTTAATAGAACAAAGGCAATAATATAATCTGAATCCAAATAATTATATCAAAGGGGTGATCAAGGATCACAAGCAGTACTTAATCAACCATAACATAGAAAAAAGGTATCATCCACCATCTAACTTTATTTATTACAATTCATCACTTAACGAATGGAAGACAGGAACTAAATCAAATTATTGAAACTTGAATATGGTGAAGTGAATGAATAGTGAGTGTCTACTCTCTCCCAAATGCCTCATCAACGATCACCTAAAATAAACAACAAAGACAAGAATAAATCCGAGACTCAGCAAGTACAAAGAATAACTGGACATACAATAAATGTGAACAAGACAATATCATTAAAGATTATGAACATAGCACTGAAAGAACATATGAATGAATGGATTGAATGGACTGCACTCCTGCTTATACCGGTATAGCTAGTGACACACCCGTCGGTATTCACTTAGGCTCGCATTTAACAAAATGCGGGGATCTAAAGCCCGTATGAAGAACGTTTTATACAGGAGTCCAAATCTGCCCACATTGAAATGGCGGGTCTTACGTGCCCATACTGGAATTGATGGGTCTTTGAAATCCACCCCCGTGGATGAAACATGAACAATGGATGCACGTAATGAACTATGAATAATGAAAGACATCATCTTTAAACATGGAGTAACGAATATGAAAGGAACATAAACATTGAAACTTCTCATGGATCATAGAAAAACACAGTGCGAACATCAAGCATTCAACATTCACTAGTCTTAAGAAGATTAAAGTACTTGCCTTCCGCGTTGCGACGCGTTAGTAGGCAACAAAGGTGCCCCTAAACCCGAAGCCTCTCCGTCTACACAAGTAAGTACTTGAAATAAGAACAACATGGTACATGACACTACCAGCAATGTTCTACAACACTTTCTCGACAACCCAATAATTAACTATTAGACCTATTCTGAAATAGTCAACACAATCACAGAAAACGAATCTGGACAGCAGCACGGAATAAATCATAACTATTGATCTGAGACTCGGAACGAGGTGAGCCCAGATCCTAAGGAAACTTAACGAACATATCTACAAAAGTCTAGTTGGCGAGATCTCACAATT
Source organism: Phyllostachys edulis (assembly GCA_036346405.1). NCBI lineage: Eukaryota > Viridiplantae > Streptophyta > Magnoliopsida > Poales > Poaceae > Phyllostachys > Phyllostachys edulis. The sequence continues at coordinate 102,723,027 of CM070550.1, forward strand.
CGGCCAAAAGAATATGCTAACAGGTAGATGAAAGTATAAGACAGATTCTGTCTAGACGAAAAAGACAACAGTAAAGAACAGATCACAACTTTTGATCTACAACTCCGATTAGGGCGTTCTTTATCATTCTGGAAAGGTTATAAAAATTGCTACAACATCCTAGTTGGGTGAAAACCCTGAATCTGCCATTAACTTAATCATATTTTAAAAGACAGCTTGACAGTTCATTCTCATCAAGAATTGAATAATGAGGAAGATCATACCATAACTTTTGATCTCAGACGCTAATTAAGTGTTCTTGGCGGCCACGAAATCTAAGAACAATATATATATATATATATATATATATATATATATATATATATATATAGAGAGAGAGAGAGAGAGAGAGAGAGAGAGATAGATAGTACTCTTTCAGGAGTACACATACTTCCACTTCGAATATACCACTTAAACGAACATTTTATACTTCTTTATCATTTTCAATATACTGAAATATCAATTATAAGATACTCCAATGCGATTTGATTGAAAAAATTTCATTGGAGTCCTTTATTTTTTGCTATATACCCTTTTTCATATATAAAAGAAGTATATACACAAATTTTGCTATAAAAAGTGGACTTTAAACGATTTTTTTCATAGAACTCACTTTCGGGTATCTTATAATCATTATTGGAGTATACTCAAATTGACAAAGAGGTATCATCATACGATTTAAGTGGTATATGAGAGGTGGAGTACGACTCTCGAGAGTACCATACCATTTTTCTATATATATATATATATATATATATATATATATATATATATATACCAAAATCAACTTTTATACCAAAATCCATGTATATACTTCTTTTATATATGAAAAAGGGTATATAGCAAAAATAAATGGCTCAAATGAATTTTTTTCAATTAAGTCGTATTGGAGTATCTTATAATTGGTATTTAAGTATATTGAAAATGACAAAGAAGTATAATATATTTTTTAAAGTGGTATATTCGAAGTGGGAGTATGTACTCCCGGGAGTACAAAATGAGCGTCCTATACACACACACACACACACACACACACACACACTCACTCACTCATAGCCAATAGTCTCTTACCTAAACAAAGAGCATCTCCCTGAAGGAAAATTGTCGTACCAGTCGGACTCTTAATCACACTAATGATCATATGATCCATAGAAGTGGACAAGGACACATCAAGACTCGAAAGAATGTAATGTGGAACCGAAAGACTAGAAGTGCTCCACACAAGCACTTATAAAGTGCATCTTCCACCAGAAGTTAGTGGAATGATGGTTCCTTTTAGTACCATGAAGGTACGACATACACGGGTGATAGTGATAATGAATCCCCTAAATGCTAAAACCAAGACTAGTTATATTTTACTCTATAGTGGTACAACCATACTTTATAGATCTGCAGAATAGACCATTGGTTGTAACTTTAACCACCCGGAGATAGTTGCAAAATATTAAGACTATGAAAGGTTTTGATAAATCGTATCCAAAATACATACGACTTTGGAACTAATATTACCCTCATACCCTCTGCAAGGACAATCTACTTGTATTGCACAATCAAATAGTGGTATTTGATAAGTTAAGCATGTTAACTCCCCAATAGTTTTATCCTAAAATGCTAAATGAGTAATAGGATATTTTTCTGTAAGACTTGCATTGTGACAATCTAGTTGATGCGATCACAATATCCATGCCTATATTTATTTTCGAAAAATGTATGAAAAGCATTAGAGCAACAAGGCTTCAACAGAAGTTGTCCTTGGGGGGGGGGCGACATATGATAAACACCGATCATCATACTTGAGATTGAGATTTTGAAAATCTTAGTCAAGACTAGAAGGTGTTGATACACTGATTACTGCTTAAATTTACCTTGAATGTTTTACCACTTAACAATTTATATGTAGCTGGTCGACAATGCAAAGATCATGAAGATCATGCATAGATCCCGATGATCATTACTAAATCCTGATGATATGCTGGCTATCTGTCCAATCCCTATAGTACAAAATTACAGACTTGATTTGTATTACTTTGTGGTGGTACAACCATCTCTTAGCGATCATCTAAGCAGACCATGGTGGATATTTCTACCAACCACTCAGAGATTATAGTGCTATATGAAGCCTCACTTGAATAGATTTAGCTCAGGTATGTGATTAACCACATCTAGAAGTCTTGTGACATTAATACCGTCAGTACCCCCTCGATTATCTATGAAGATAATGTTGCGTGTATTACACAAATGCAAACGAGTCATGCCAAGAGCAACATCACGAAACATATTGCTCCTAAATTTTGCTATCCTCATGAACTTTAGAAAAATAGTGAGGTAAAGATCATGCAAACAAAGTTTTGTGAAAATCTAGCTGATTTATTCACTAAGTCTCTACCTGTATTCAATTTCCAAAGATACATTCATGCCATTAGAATGAAATGGTTTAAAGAGTTGCGAAGTTCAGGGGAGTAAATCCTTATATCATAACCCTTATTAAATATTGATATTTTTATCCAAAATCTTGAAAAGTGACCCCGAAGATTAAATGTTGTATTATTTTCCTTGGTGAGTTTTCTTGAAGTTTTCTCACATAAAGTTTTTTAATGAGACAACAAGTGTAATGGAACTTACGAATGTAATATACTCTTTTCTCTATTCCTTTTTCCCCACCCAATAGGGTTTTAGAAGGAGTTTTTGATGAGACATTTGTATATTGTTATTATTACCCAAGGGGGTGTTAAGAAACCTAATTGGTGGACAAAAGACTAAACTACCTCTCAGAGGAATTCACCATTTTTACTATAAATATGAGGACCTCATGACCCCATGTACAAGATACACATGAATAAAGCTATTGGATCATTCTTTCTGTTGTGTGATTGGATTGAGATTTTTCTACCGATAAATTATATTGCTTAACAGTTTCAAGAGGTGCTTGCTCGCAGTTGCACACCTACACGCATAAAAACACTTCACAATTTTGGAGGCTAGCAGCCTGGATTGGCTGATCGAATTCATCGAACTGACCAGCTATCTCCTGTGCCGAGCCGAGGCAAAACGGGCTGCGAGTCACGGCAACTTGGCCTGAGGATGACGGGCCGTGGCATATTGCGAGCTCTACTTCTCCGACGGCCCACCTATCCGCGCCTCCACACCCCCCTAGCGCCCCCGATGACCCGATCCCAACCCTAACCCCAACCCCCTCCACCTCGCGTCGCCGGCGCCGAAGCCCAGCTTGTCGGCGACCCTCCGCTCCCCATCTCCCCCGCGCGCCTCCGCTCGTCGATGGCTCGCAGGTGCGTGGCCCTTATCCTCCCGGTCCAGATTTTTATGCTTCTACTTCTAGCGTTTTAAATCCGCCTTTCGCTCTCTTTCTCTAGGGCTTAGTAGGACGCAAGATTCGACTCTTTAGGATTCGCGCACAATGGAGCAGGATCATATCGTTGTTGCTGCAACATCGGAAATTCTCAGCACCGCCCAAGGCGCTCTAGATTATGGTAGCGCGGAGGCTGGCGCGGCGGCTTCTTCCATTTCATCTTTCGATTCGACCAGTGCTAATCCTGATGCAAACGTTTATAGTCAGAATCCGAGCTCCATTCCGCAAGCTGCGTATAGCGCTGACGGCGCCGCTGCCCCTTATGATGGAGCTCAGGGAACTGATGCCTCCGTATATCCAACCGAGCACACGTCGCTAAACGGAACTGCTGGCCAGACGGCAGATTACCCATCTGCAGGAGCTACAGAGAATGGCGGCGCCACAAACGAGATGGGTCAACCAGTTCCTCAGCAATCCTACGAGGATGGTAATGTTGGGCTCATAAGTTCTCTTAGTTTGGTATTGTGCCTCCTATGTGTTGTTAATGTGTTGCTTTCTTTTCGCAGCTGTACTTTCAGCAGAAGAGGCTAGGTTGTGGAATGTCGTTACTGCAAATTGCTTAGACTTCAATGCTTGGACTGCACTTATTGATGAGACAGAGAAAAATGCCGAGGTAAAGTTTGGATTGTTGCCTACCCATATAATCCATTCTTCTCTTTTTGTGTACTTTGCTGTATGTATAGGTGCTATTTTTTTGCAACTTCTTTAATTTTTTGTTCTCACATGCAATAGATATTTCTTATGATTATATACGATTGATTTATATTTAGTTGAATCTGAAGTTCTATGAATCTTCCTTGTGGCATCTATAGTAATTTTTTCCTTGTTTTTATTAGCATAATCGTCTGCAGTCTGAAGGGCCTAAAAGTGTATACGTGTTCTATATTTTTCCCTTTTTGGTACTGGGTCTCAGTATATGCATGCTAGTAGATTTTATAAGCCTTGTGTTTCCTACAGTTGTATTGAAGGGTTCAGTAGTGTTCCTGAAGCTTATTTTTGTCCTATTGTAGTCTTTTAGATCTTTGCTCTTTTGTGTTTCAATGAAGTGTACTGAATATAAATTTAATCTGATTAAGCAATATTGCAAAATGTAAATTGTTATATACTAAAAAAATATTTTGTACTAATGCTATACTTTTTGTTTATTTTCGTACAGATCAATATTTTGAAAATACGGAAAGTGTATGATGCATTCCTTGCGGAATTCCCTCTATGCTTTGGATATTGGAAGAAATATGCAGATCATGAAGGCCGTCTTGACAGTGTCAATAAAGTTATAGAGGTTTATGAGCAGGCAGTTCTTGCAGTTACTTATTCAGTGGACATTTGGTTTAACTATTGCCAATTTGCAATTTCCACATATGAAGACCCAGATATCATCAGAAGGTAGCAATTACGCACAATGTGCTTATACTGATTAAGTTTTTGTAGCTAATGTTTGTGTCTTCTGACTTTATTTTGAATTAGTGGCCATTTGTAGGTCATATGTATATAGGATGCTTGATGAAATGCTTTAGAATATGTTAGAACTCTATTTGTGCAATCCATGTGCCAGTGTAGTCCATATAACTGCATATATTCAAATTTGTACAGTACGTAATTAGACTGACTGTATGTCTCTCATAATTGCAATGACCAATTCAATACCTATTTATAGTTACCATATATATAAAATGAAGCATTTCTTTGACATGTGGACTCATGACCTCTATGTAGGCATTTTTTTATAGCCAATGTTAGTGCATTTAATTCGTACATTAGCTCATTAGCTAATTTTGTCTTAACATGTTTGTTTGATACAAAGTACTTTAGAACTTATTACATATGATCATGTAAGTACTTTAGTACTTTTGACATAACATGTCTATCAAGAGTGATATGGTCCTCCTTGGATGTAAATGCAGCTACTAGTTTTTGCACCTGCAAGCCATCATTCATCGAGTGTTTGGATTATCTGATGTAGCTTTTTTCTGGGGATTAATTATTTTGTTTTGCATCAGTAACTTCACTCACTGTTTGTTTCTCTACAGACTGTTTGAACGGGGTTTGGCATATGTTGGAACAGATTATCGTTCCAATAGTTTGTGGGATGAGTACATTAAGTATGAAGAATCACTGCAGGCATGGAGTCATCTAGCCGTGATATATACGAGAATATTAGAGCATCCTATACAACAGCTTGATCGGTACTTTAATTGGTAAGTTCATTTGTTTTATTTGTGTATTTTTGTATTCAAGTGTGTTTTTTGTTTGATTATATCACTTTTTATGTATATTATTGCTTGTCTGTGGCTTACTAATTGTTAATGTTATTGGCTGATTAGTGGATTAAAAATATAATAAACACATGCACCAGTATACTATTTCCAGGATTCGGGTTTGTGATTTTAAGTAAGCAGTAAGCACCTACATTATAATATGCCATGTAATATCTCATTGCGACGAAACATAAAATGTATAATTTCTTGTGATACTAATTCTTATTGTTACTTTTACCCAGCTTCAAGGAATTGACTGCGACACGGAATTTATCAGATATACTTACTTCAGAGGAAACTTCTGGTTATGGTGTTACTGCTGAGAACAGTGATCGGGCTCTTGATGGGGAGACGCATCCTGATGATGCAGATGAATATGCTCAACCTGAAATTCCATGTTCGACAGAAGCAGAGAATCTGGCAAAGTATGTTTCCATTAGAGAAGAGATGTATAAGAAGGCTAAAGAGTATGAATCTAAGATTATCGGTTTTGAGCTAGCTATTAGAAGACCATATTTCCATGTCAAGCCTCTTGACAATCCAGAGCTTGAAAATTGGCATAACTATCTTGACTTTATCGAGAGGGAAGAAGACATTAATAAGGTATGCTTTTGCACTTCCATTTTTTTTCTGGTCGCCTTTTCATTTAGTAGATTTCATGCAATGCCTGAAATCTTATAACTTACAATTTAGTCTTATTGGCTCCATTATATGCTTTAACGGCTAGTATGTGGACGGTGCTTCCTTTATAATGGGATATTGAACTGAGTATAGAGCGTGGACATTATGTTTGGTTTCGATGAGGCTAAGTACTCCAAACTTTCATTTGTGAGTGGCCGTTCTGGGTTAATGATATGTGGTACCAAATATCGGTTATTTGAATTTTTAATCTCATATATGCAGGTATTTGCTTAATGCTCACCTTCTTAACCATCCATCTATCAAGCAAGGATGGTCCCTCCTATCTTATGGAGGGGCCTCCCTAATCAGCTAATGGAGTAACCTGTGTGAACTTCTCTGTTTTTATTGTCAATATCAAAATTTTATTCGCTTTATATTCCTTTCCTTTTTGTCAGTTTTCTGATGGTACACAAAACTGTTTCAGGTTATCAAATTGTACGAAAGATGTGTTATTGCTTGTGCTAGTTATTCAGAGTTCTGGATCCGCTATGTGCAATGTATGGAGGATAGAGGAAGCCTAGAACTAGCAAACAATGCTCTGGCTCGTGCCACTCATGTGTTTGTCAAGGTATTATTTGATAAGATCACATGTATAATAATTTATACTTAGCAACATTGTGTATTTTTACTGTTCACCATTTCCTTTTTCTCCACCTTCGTTGTCATGCATGTTGCATATACTCCTATATGTATATGTATGTCAATCAGCAAGCTCCTGAATGTGGATCTAACCAAAATTTGTTTCCCTATTCATGGCATTATTTTTCACTGCCATATAACATCTTGTTTTTGCACCTGTTAGATGAAAGCTTCTATGATTTGAGATTCCTTATTTTACCAAGCAGGCTCGCAGAGAAAAAGAACAAAAACGAAATATGACACAATAGCTGAATTAGTTTAGTTTGTAGGATGGTCAAATATATATTTACTCTTTACTGATAAATTGCTAATGATGTACTGATTTGAGCAGACTTGCTTTTTGGAATCTTGCTGATCATTTGCATTGAAAACACAAAAGGCAGAATTACAATCTTTGACATGATTAGTATCACCTGCCAATTTACCATTGACAATCACTTTTTGGATCTGAAACAAAAGTTGATATTTGGAATTTTCTTTATCTTTGGCATGGGAATCTTTAAAAATTCTACATTGAGAGGATAAATATCAGTATTACTGTTTTGATTTATCGCAACATAGCATATAATATAGCTGTTTTAGATTTGCTGATAGCTACATGCCGTTTCTTTTATTATTTTTAACAGAAACAGGCAGAGATCCATCTGTTTAGTGCAAGATTCAAGGAGCTTAATGGAGATGCTTCTGGAGCACGTGTAGAATATGAGCATCTTTACTCAGAACTATGTCCTGGCTTGCTAGATGCCATTGTGAAGCATTCTAATATGGAGCACCGGCTGGTATCACTTCAAATAAGTAACACTCTTGTTTCCGTTTTGTCAATGTTCAAGAGTTCATTTAATTTTTCACCTTGCAGGGAGATAAAGAATCCGCTTGTTTAGTTTATGAGAAGGCCATTGTTGCTGAAAGGGAAAAGGAGCAGAGCCAGCTTTTGCCAACATTGCTAGTTCAATACTCGCGTTTCTTATATTTGGTAGGTTTTATCACAACTTTGAGATTATCAAAATGTAAAAAAAAACATAGTTTACACTTCTATCAAAATTCCATCGCATGGTTAGAGCTGATAAAAGAGCAGCGTTAAGAATGGTGCCTTTGTGCAGTTGTTTAAGCATGTTGAGACCATTTATAAAAGTATGACCTCATTTGGCATACACTTCATGATTTACAATCTAAGTTCATTTGGCATACACTTCATGATTTACAATCTAAGTTTTGTCTTTTGAGCTAGGAGCTGTTCTCCTTTTTTTCTTTCAATTTGATGAGTAGCTGATTGAACTTTATTGGTTTTTTTTTCATTTTCTATTTGCTATCTCTCTGTTCGGTTAGTGGAGTCTGATGTATTCTTTAAAATGTGTAGGCCATCCATAACTTGGAAAAGGCAAGGGAGATCTTAACTGAATTGCACGGGCAATCTAACATGACGAAGCCAATTCTTGAGGTTACAGCTTTTGAAATCTTTCTGAAATGTTTCAATTTGTTACCTTTATTTGTCTTGTCATACCCTCCATATCTTTCCCGTTTAATTCGGCTTCTGTTCTTTTTCATTTCTTTTGCAGGCTGTCATCTTTCTAGAGTCGATCTTTCCATCTGAAAAGCGTATTGAATTTTTAGATTCACTGGTGGAGAAGTTTCTTATACCTGAGCCAACTCAAGCGGAGTTGGCTTGTGCAGGTGACAAAGAAGATATATCTTCCATTTTTTTAGAGGTAATACTTAAAAGCTATCCTTAGCAAGGAAGAAAAAACCGGCAGTTACCGGAAAAACCGGTGGGAACCGGGAGGAAAAAACTGCCCAAAATTTTCTAAATTTAAATTTAAATTTATGACTGCATAATGCACTTTCTAGGTTGGTTTAGGGCTTTAGGCCCTATTTTTGCTAGATTACCTATTGTATTGAGCTAAATATGCTTGAATTATTGTACTCCCAAGCAAGGATCAAAATCCCGTCGGTTACCAGAATTCCCGGTGAGAACTAGGATCCAAAAAACCGGCCGGAATTCTTCAAATTTAATTTCAAATTCAAAATCCCGGCGGTTAGATCCCAAATTCAAATCTCAGTAGTTGAATTTCGAGCGGTTTTGTTTCCGGTTAACGGCCGGTAACGGGATAACGGCCGTTGGGTGGTATTCTCTCCGGTACCGGGATTCTGATCCTTGCTTCCAAGTCCCAACATTTTTTAGACAATCCCCAATTCAATTTTCCGGTTTTTTGAAGCGGTTTTTCTGGTTTTTTGAAGTGGTTTTTCCGGTTTTGGGCGGTAACTGTTCCGGTTACCGGGTTTAACACATCCCCAATTCAATTTTCAATTTCGAATTTGGACCGGTTTTTCCGGTTACCATTACCGTCCGCAGGGCGGGTTTTTCTCCAGTTCCGATATTTGTATCCTTGATCCTTAGTACACTATAGTCTATAGTTCGCTTCTTCCTGTTCTCTTACCCTTTTAGAATAATCACAACAATCACACTGTTTGTACTTTGTACAATCATCGAATAGGGTAATATGCTAATCTAAATGCTATGTAAATGGGCTACACAGGCTTTTTTGTCTTATTGATTGGTCCAGTTTTCTAGTTAAGCTACTGATACATTTGCAAATTGTCTTCAGTTTTTGGATCTCTTTGGGGATGCACAGTCGATCAAGAAGGCTACAGCTCGGCATACAAATCTTTTTTCACGTAAGAGAAGCATTCTACCATCAAAGAAACGAAGAACAGATGATGCTATTATGTCAGACAGAGACAAATTGGCTAAAACTGGGGATGTTACTCAGCCAGTCATGGGAACTGATCCAAATGCTCCTAATCCTCCAGTTTGGCCTGTGACTTCTGAAGCGTCGGGGCAACAATGGGGTGCTGCTTATGCACCACAGGTAGCTTATATTCCTATAGATCTGCATGATTGTGTTTTTTCATGCTTTGTTTGGTGTACAAATTTAGATGAGAGATAAATTTGGGTAAGGAAAAAGAATAGGAGAAGTGAGACATTTTTGTCCATTTATCTCAATGTTTGCTGTCCCCTCACTTTCTCGTCCCAAACTTGCAATCGGCATGTATGTTCTTCATGCTGTTGGAAAACATGAAAATATGTTGATTTCTGCAACTCTTTTCTGTGGCTTGCTTCTGTTTAGATGTGCTCATTTGCTAGATCTAAAAGTTCATTCCTATTGTTCCTTTTCATCACAGCTTAGAATTTTGATATATAGAACTCTCAAGAAACTTTGGGTGTTGTTCTACTATTTCTTCTGTAATTTGTCACTTTTACCATTTCTTTGGTATTATGCTGCTGTTGTGCTTAACCATATGTTGTTGCAAATGGACTTTTAACTTGTTTGGCATTGTAGGCTGCTTATCCTGGGTATGGAACTTACGACTACAGCCATCAAATGCCTCAGTCTGCTCCTCAAGCAGCTGCTTATGGTGTTTATCCTCCAACATACTCTGCTCAGGTACTGAACCTGGTTTCCACCTAAACTTGCAAAATACTTGTTATTTAAAACATTATGCTTAGCCATGTTCCAAATTTTGTTTTTTATGGAAAGACTATGGTACATGTATCTGCATTTATGCACTTCACATGCACATATTTCCATCATCCTCTTCACTTCTCGTCTGACAAATGGGAATTCATTATTTTATGTTAGTTTTGGGGATGAAAAAGGATGGTGAACTTATCTGATGTGCTCTTAAAAAGAATATAAAAGAAAAGAAACATTAGGATATTAAACGGACAAGAAAAAATGGTTGGGTCATGCCAGAATAATAGCGATGTCCATCGCTCTTATTTTGGGTTGATATTATTTGTTCTTTAGTTGTCTAAAATCATTTGTTCCTGTCAAGGATTCACTCCACTCCATAACTTTCTCTGTGTTTCTGGCTAGTTCTGACGCTGTCTTACCTAAACATGTCATATTTTGCTACACAGTCAAGGTAACTGATGATAATGGGAGATAGTTACTACCTGTAATCCATCAAACAAACGAAGTGGTACAGTCATACTCATACCTACGGACAGCAACCTACCTGTGCATTACATAGTCACTCCAGGATTGGTTGTGTGTGGGCAACCAGTGGTTTAAAGTTCAATTCTGGATTAGTTACACTGGTGGCCTGCCTAGAACCGCTAAGTCTGCTGGCACTGGCAGGTTTGAACCAGAGGTAGCTTATTTTACATGTCGATTGGTCTTTCCCAGGTTTCATGCTCACTTATTAGCAATCAGTTTTAACTGGAGTTATTTCTCCACTGTTCTACATGAATGGCATTGACTTGTTTGTTTGGGGTTATAGATAGTTGACTACAAATCACCGTCACTGCTTACACCTTGACACCTCATTTGTCCAACTAGCTATTTTCTATCATCACTCACTGCAGTAACTTTTAATCTGTTGAAGGAGATCCATCTGATACAAATCATTGCCAAAAATATTGTAGGCATACACACAACAAAGCTACGCACAACCTGCAGCAATGGCCGTGGCAGCACCAGCACCAACGGCAGCTTACCCTCAGCAGCCTGCGGCAGCTCCTCAACCTTACCATGGCGCTACGACCTACTACTGATTTGTAGATAGATGATGAGGGTGCTTCAGTGGGTCAGTTTATTTGTCTTTGCATTTGTATCTCTCTGTAGCCTGATCAGCATATCGCGGAACCAACCCGAAGGCTCTGCATGCCTGCAAGATTGCATGTACTAGTGTTCCTGGAAGATTCATTTCAGGTTGTGGAGCAGGTCGACTTTATCCATGTTCTATTTGCAATAGTGTTATCTCTGATCGCTGAGGATGTCCATGTATTATGTGTGCACACCGTGGCTGTGGTTGGCAGTCTACCGAGGACGATTCTCGTTAGAGTCCGAAGTAACGACTAGGGTATCAAAACTCAAGATTTGTATAGAACATTTTGTCGCTATCACTCGTCTCTCTAGGAACTTTAGTGTTTCCTTGTATCACTTAATTATCAACTATTGAAGACGTCGTAATTGAGTTGGCTATATTTACCATGCATATGAATTTCTGTACATCGATAGTTTCGTGCTATGCTGCTATTCGTTTGATGGTTGCAAAGCACAACTTATAATTGAAGCCGGAATTCTAGAGCTGACCTAGTATATGATGTTATCTCACGGGCCATAGTCTGCTCGAAAAGTTTCATCCAGCTGTCAATTAGTCCCAGCCCTGATTTCTATTGTCTCGTTATCAGCCATGTTCACGGACGGAGACTGTCCTCGGCCAACCTGGGCCGGCCCCCTAGCATTTCAGAAGATGAAAAAAATGCAGTATACAGCCGGCTCAATTTGGTTAACTTTAAAGCCGGGCTTGAGGGTAAGGATGAAAACGGATCGGATACGGACGGATAATGGCTATGTCATATTTGTTTATATATATATATTTTTCAGATGCGGATACGGATACGAATACATATACGAATAATATCGAATACGAATACAGAGCGAATACAAATCAAAACGAATACGGTTACGGATATTTTTTCGGAACATAAAAACACTTTAAATTGCATGTCAGAAATTAACGAAAACATATAACTAATTTGTTTGATGCAAACATTTATGAATTGTTCATATTTTCAGCATCCAAAGTTACTTCATAGTCCTTGTAAACTACTTTTGAGCAAGTTTTACTGATTAATTGGTATTGCTACAGACATTACTCATAACGATTATTATAAATTACACACTTCCTAAGATTTTTCCCTAATCCCTAATTTCCTAATCTCCTAACCTCTCTCTCTCTCTCTCTAGACTCTATACCCGGCCAGCCCCTTCATCCATTCTTGCACACACAACACCCCAAACCAAATCCTTCTTCCTCCCCCACAGCTCCTCTTCTCTCCCAAAAGCTTTTCTTCTTCTCTCCTCTTCCTATTACCATCGACGCAACCATCGGCCTCTCCCGCCCGGTCACTGCAAGCCTAGCCGCCTCTCCACCCTGGGGGGTCTAGCCGCCTCCGCCGGTCGCCAACTCCACTCCAGCACTCCTCTTACCTCCATGAGGTCGTCGCCCCCTCTCCCCCTGGCGCCACCTCCTTATGGTGCCGCCGCCAGCTCCGCTCGCTCCCCCCTATGACGCCTCCTCTCTCCCGGCGGCTCACTTTGGTGTTGCCGCTCCCTCAGTGCCTCCTAGTCCTCTCTCCCACGGCTCCACTGTGCCGCCACCACTCTCTAGTCTCCTTTCTCCTCCAGCCGTGATCACACAGCCAGCACACTCGGCCCATTCACACACACACACTTGGCCTTGGTGGCCGACTTGCTACTACATGCCGCTTCCTTCTCTGTGCCTCCTAGTCCTCTCTCTACAGCTCACTTTGGTCACCACCGCCTCCCTCTGTCTCTCTCTCTCCTCGGCCGACGCCTGACACAGGGACAGTGGTCACTCTGCCATTCTCATTCAAGACGCCACCATTGGCTTTGGTGGCCTTACCACATTTCCGCCTTGCCACGTGTCACGGCTCCTTGGTTCGACCTTGCGCCCTCGGCTCTCACTCGCCCGCTTCATGCATGACCCTGCCTTTCCTCCTCCCTAACCTCACTTCTCAAATTCCGGATATCCGGATTAGGCTTATCCGGATAATCCGTATTCATTTCCGCCGGATATCATGCCTACCGTATTTGTTTCCGTTTCCGAAAAAAAATCCGAATCCGTTTTCGTCTGGATCGGTCGGAAACTATCCGATCTGTTTTCACCCCTACCTGACGGTGACGACAAATGCGCAAGCGATAGTCAGAGAGCTAAGTCTATACGCCGCGCAGGATGTGCAGCTAGTAGCGAACAGTGCGTTTCTGAATTTGCTTTGATCTTTGGCATGTTTGAGATTTTGCTCAAGCCCATGCATGCTCTCACGGTGGACACGAGACAGAATTTTGGAGCACTAGACGAATTTTTTTTTATTAATTAACTTTTTATTAATTCTATTTTAAAGTTAACCTCCAGCGAACTTTATTTCTAATTCTGACTCCTTTGGTCACGTCATCACCCGTGATGTGACGAAACAACACTGTCACGCCAGCTCGTAACTGGGCAAGCTCTTGTCACGTTACGACCAGTGGCGTGACAAAAAAAAAGCTATTTAGTGAACCTATCCTACGGCGTGACAGTGTTGTTTAGTCACGCCACGGATGGTGACGTGACCAAAGAGGTCAGAATTAGAAATAACTTCGGCCAAGGTTAACTTGAAAATAAATTTTTTAAAAAAATTAATTAATAAAGAAAGTTCGCACCAGACGGACAAACCATGCACGACCGTACGCACCAAGAAGATACGGCATCATCGCACGAGGGAATCGCGCGCTGGTAAAGAAAGAGCAGAAGCGCTTCTCCCTCTGGACTCACCTCACCCGGCCGCACCGGCGTCTCCACGACCAAAGCTCGTAGTCGTACATCCCCTTGGATCGACATGCGCGGCCAAGCACGCGCTCTTGTTTGCCACGACGCCTCGTCTTACCCGCTCCACCTGTCTGCTGGCTATATCTTGTACTCCGTATCTCTTGTTTCACTCGTCTCCTCGTACCACCAAGCATTCGCTAGGCAAAAACGCTCGTCGGCATTGTCGACTTTGTTCATGTTCCTGCTGCTCGTTGGGCCAACGAAATGTCCATCGATGCCACGAAGGGAGCATGGGTGCGTACTCCTGTGAATGAGCTGCTCTGCTCAAGGTACGCTTGCCTGTTGGTTTTTTTAGGGACAAATCAAATAGTAGTATTGTTTTACCGATCTCTATTAGGATCCGGCAAACCAAAATGCTGGAGGGATTACAATCCCAGCTGCGGCAACGAAGACGAAGTATTTAGTACTAGTTCATATTTGCAGTAAATGTCTGGAACCTGTATGCGAAGTTACCAGTTGTGACAGTATTTACCGAGTGATGTATCCCCTTCATCAAGTAGACTACTTTCTTGACCACTTCACTATTTTAGTACCGCTGATGGTTTTAAGTTGTCAGATGCGTAAGTAATTAACACTTTGTAGTACGAAAATTTCTAGACTTGCTCTACAGAAGTTGGCGAACTGACTAATCTGAAGACTACATTTGCAGTTCTGTTAGTATGGCAGTACTCCGTAGACACTGGGTGTGGATGTCGAAATAGATATCCGAGTATCTGACCTCATTTTTGTCAGTGTATTACAGATGCATGTTTAACAAGTGCAGGAAATTGCACCACAACTGATCAACAGAGGGCTATCAATCTCCTTGGGCATGGCCGAGATTGACACGAGGCCGTTAGAATCTGTGCAGGCAGCATTGACCCTCTTCGAGCAGAAAGGCGATCAGAACAGGTTCAGCCCAGACAGAAATGTGGGTAACTATCAAGATCTAAATGTGTAATTGTGATTCTAGTTTTAAATTTCAGTTTTCTGATGCAATACCATCTTCACATGTTGGCAAATGCAGGAGCAGGAGATCGACATCTTAACGAAGGAGCTCGCAAGCTGCAAACTGCAGCTCGGAGTCAAAGAGAACGAAAATAAGCAGGCCAGTCTGAAATTCGAAGCTCTCCAAAAGGCCACGCAAGAACTGTCAGACAAGTATGACAGAGCGTGCCTGGATGCTCAAAGCCGTACAACTCAGCTTGAAACCGACAACGGCATGATCACAAGCCAGCAATCTGAAACTGCTGCTGAGTGCAAGCCTCTGAAAGATGAACTGGTCGTTGTGACAGGTGATCTCGACGCCGTCAAGAGGTCGAAAGCCTGTGTACTGAAAGAAGTCGAGTTGATGGAAACGAGGATTATCTTGGAGAGGGAGAACACCAAGGAGGCGCTGATGCGCGTACTGCAGCTCAATGAGGCTATTCTTTCATCTGCCGTTGCGGCTATCAGGGCAGAGGAGGAGAGGTCGGTGTTCTTTCAGGAGATCATGCTTGAGTTCTTCAATTCTGACAAGAACCTGGAGGTGATCAAGAGGCAGCGGCAGATGATAGAGAGTTCGGATAAAGAATTGCTGGCGAAA
Organism: Phyllostachys edulis; assembly: GCA_036346405.1. Classification (NCBI taxonomy): domain Eukaryota; kingdom Viridiplantae; phylum Streptophyta; class Magnoliopsida; order Poales; family Poaceae; genus Phyllostachys; species Phyllostachys edulis. The sequence goes on from CM070550.1 coordinate 102,738,970, forward strand.
ACGGTGGAGATAGACTATCTGCAGTCCGAGCTGAAGCAAGTCAAGGAGCTTTGCATATCACCATCACCACAAGAAGTTTCTGATGCGACATCCGGCGACGCAGCTGGTTGTACCAACATTGATGACCAGGTTTGTGAAACAATTGTGGAAGATCAGAAACCACAAGCAGAAGTCGCATTTCAGCACTCACCAGAAACATGTTTTGTCACTGAAACCTCAAGAGAGGATTATCAGGTCGTCACATCTGACGACGCTTGCATGGAAGGAAAGATGTCTGAAGAAGTTGTTGGAGATACCGAAGGAGCAGAGGTCGTGGTTCCGTACTCGACGATGCTCGTGGGAAACTTTGATGCTCAAGAGGCATGCCATGTCAATCAAATCTCACAAGAGGATTGCCACGCCATTCAATTAGAAGACAAAAATATTGATTCTAACGAAGCTGAAAACAAAGCCGGAAATGCCACAGTTCTAAACTCCACGGCGTGCAAAGGCGTTTCAGAGCATGCAGACGTACGTTTTGCATCTGAAATCTCGAGGGAAGCTTATGAAACCACCAGGTCGGATGATAAAGATGCTTGCAAGTCTGAGAATGATTCAGAAAATCATGAACCACAAGGAGAACTCACAGTTGCAGACTCCACTGCATGCAATGGCAATCCAGAGGCTGCAGACACATATTTCGACACTGAACCGCCGAGGGAGGATCATCAAAGCAACCAACCTGATGATAAAATCGTCAACAGTACAATGCCTGACGACGTTCTGGAAGGTCACGAGGAACCAAAAGCACACGCGTGCTTCGTCGCAGAGAGCTCAAGGGGGGATTTCCAGAGCTTTCACTCTGACGACAAGGACATCGACATCGCCGCCAGGCCTGAAAACGTTGCAGGAAACCAAGAACCACAAGCAGAAGCCACAGCTCCCAACTCCACACTGTGCAGAGGCAACCCAGAGGCTGCAGACACCTGCTTTGTCACCGAGATCGTGACAGAGATAACCAGAGACGACGACGACGAGTTCTACACGAAGGAGATTGGGCAGGACAACAAGCTCGACGAGGGGTACGTGCTCGTCGCAAAGAAGACCGACGACAGCGGCGCGCTCAAGGACAAGTTGGATGCGGCGCACACCGAGATCAGCGACCTGAGGTTCAGCCTGGAGGAGGCGGTGAGGCGGGCCGAGCTGGCCGAGGAGGCGAAGGCGGCGCTGGAGAGGGAGCTGCGGGAAGAGATTCAGAGGAAGCAGCGCCCGCGGCGGCGTCCGACGACTCCTCTTGCTCAGCTGCGGCCGACGCCGAGAAGCGCAGAGAGAGGCGATGAGAGGCCATCGCCGGGCTGCCTGACCCTGGGGAAGGTGCTGAACATGAAGCACAAGTGAAGTTTCAGGTTTCTGTACAGTGTCAGTACGCATGCATGTCACTATGTCCGCCTAATCTACATACAGCGAGAGCCTATTTGGATACGCATCCAATTAATAGACACTAAATCATATAAGATAGATGGATATGCATCGAATTAATTGATACTAAATCATAGCAGTATAATATGGATATGCATGCAGTTAATTGATACTAAAGCATACAAGATGGATATGCATCGAACTAATGTCTGCCTGCCGGTGCGGCCAAGCCCCACTGCACTCCACTTGTCGTCGGACATCACCACAGCAACCAGCTTGATTGATCTCCTCAAACTTGCAAGCCCCATCGATCCAATTAAGTCAAATCAACCAGCCCGCCAAGGCAGCAATAGAAGGTGGGTGGGAACCGATCGAGGGGATCAACGACCTACGCATCCAGGTTCGGCGGGTGGGCGGTGGCGGAGCACGTCAGCCAGGCGAACGACGGGCTCAAGTTCAGCAAGGTGTTGAGCTGCGAGGAGCAGGTGGGGAGCGGCATGAACTATCGGCTCGTCATCGACGCGCTGAACCGCGACGGCAAGGACGGCACGTACAAGGTGGAGATGTACGAGCAGGCGTGAACCAACACACGTACGCAAGCTCCTCGTTTCCTTCGGGCGGGCCAACTGAGCTACATGATTATAAGACTAATTGCAATGGTTTTGCATCTAATTGTTGTATAATCGAGGTTGCATTACCGATGAATAAAGCTCTCAGCTCTCAACTTGCAAATAATAAACAATAGACAAGAACAAAAAAATGTAGTCCCGATCTTCTCTCTTTATTAATCTATTTGCCAGTAGACTTGTATGGATAATGAGAGTCTTCTGCACCCCCCTCCCCCCTTTAGAGGTCTCCCTTCGTACATAAATAAGTAATATGAGATTAAAGTAACTAATGGGTCATGTGAGCCGACATCCCCTAATGACCCTTCGTTGAGAGTCTTCTGCACCCCCCTCCCCCCTTTAGAGGTCTCCCTTCGTACATAAATAAGTAATATGAGACTAAAGTAACTAATGGGTCATGTGAGCCGACATCCCCTAATGACCCTTCGTTTAGGTAAAGCGTCCATACATAATCGAGTCTCAGAAACAGGTCAATACGCAATACTCTCCCTTGGACACTTTGTCAACGTCATGTCCATGCTTTATTAAAAACTTCTTCTGAAAACCTTGTGAGAAAAACAGCAAGAAGAAAAGAGTACATAGCTCGCATTCTTGCCATTGCACATATTGTCTCATTAAAAACATTCGAATGAGAAAACTCAATATAACAAAACTCAAACAAGGGAAAAAGAATACAACATTTATTCATCCAATGATGAACATATATAAAGATCATATATATCTCCATAAAGACAACAACTCTTTGTGTCTTCGCATACCAATAACATAGACAAGTTTCTCAAAACTTAGTCCTGGCAAGGCCTTAGTAAACAAATCCGCAAGATTCTCACTTGATTGGATTTTCTGTATTTCTATATTCTCATTTTTCTGCTGCTCGTATGGGTAAAAATATTTAGGGAGTATATGTTTTGTCATATGCACCTTAACATAGCTATTCTTCATTTATGAAATACAAGTTGCATTATCCCCATGGAGGATTGTAGGAGTTTTATCCACATCTACACCACAAGACTTTTGGATATGGTGAATTAGTCTTCTAAGCCATATACACTCTCGAGTTGTCTCGTATAGTGCAATAATCTCAACATGATTAGTTGACGTAGTAACAATTGATTGTTTTACAGATCTCCAAGAGATAGCTATAGAACTACTTAGAAAGACGTATCCACTCTGTGACTTGGCATTGTGGGGATCAAAAAGATAGTCGGTGTCGCTGAGTAACCCTTCAACCATATATCTCGACCCTTGGGATAAAAGAGCTCAAGATTAGTTGTACCCCTAAGGTACCTGTGGATTCCCTTAATTCCGTTCCAATGCCGCTTCGTAGGCTCAGAACTATATTTTGCTAAACAATTTACTACAAATGCAATATCATACCTAGTATAATTGGCAAGGTATAACAATACTCCAATAGCACTTAAATAAGGGGTTTCGGACCCTAATGTATCCTCATTCTCTCGTCTAGGTCCATATGGATCTTTCTCCACTTTTAGCAACCTAATAATCATGGGTGTACCTAGTAGATGAAATTTATCAATATAAAATATCGCTAACACTTTCTTGGTGTATGTGGTCTAATGCAGAAATATGCCTACTGGCAATTTTGTAATCTCCAACCCGAGACAATATTTGGTTTCACCCAAATCTTTCATCTCAAATTCCATCTTTAAGTATAAGCTTGCTTCGAGATTGTCTTTCGTGTTTTCGATTATGTTCAAGTCATCAACATACACAGAGATTGTGCAAAATCTATTCTTGGATTTCTTTCTGAACATGCACTGATAGATTTCGTTGTTTATGTATCCCTTTATAAAAGGAATTTGCATAGTCGGTTGTACCACATATGATCTGACTGTTTCAACCGGTATAGTGAATTTTGTAGCTTAACACTATACATGCTACGATGTTCATTCTTACTCATACATCGGACTTTTAGTCCCTCTAGAATCTTTATGAAGATTTCAGAATCTAGTGGCCCATATAAATATACAGTCACGAGAATCATAAGTTTTATTTTTAAATTCATTCCTGCTGTCATAGCTATAAGGTATTGGAACATTGTGCCATTCATTACAGGAGAGTAAGTTCCATCAAAATCGATGTTAGGTCTCTACGTGAACCCTTGTGCTACCAGTCTTGTTTTTTTATCTTATCACTTCATTATGTCTATTCATCTTTCTTATGAACACTTACTTGAGTCTAACACGAATAACATCATGAGGTGTCTTGACCACATGTTTGAAGATTTTCCTATTATTAACTGAGTTTATCCCAATCTTGACAATTCTTGCATTCCTTAACAAGGTTGTCAGAATTACAATCCTGAATCAGATCGAAGGTTGTTCAGCAGGATCGCGAATCATAGGATTGACATAGAATCTAAGATCTTATTAGATTCTACAAAACAAACATTTTTTTTAAAAAAAATCTACCTTGTATTTTAACACTTCTACATTTTTAAAACTATACTTTAGAACTTTTGTTTACCAAAATGTAGTGCAAACAAAAGATCATTTATTATATATGCAAATTATAATGGACATGAAGAAATAAAAAGTAAAATTTATGACGAAAGGGACATATGAAAATAATTGTTTATAATAAATCATTAGAATCATATAGGATCGTATGAAAATTTTGATCATGATTCTACAAAAAAAATGTTAGAATCACAATAATATTAAGATTATATCAAATTAAGACTCTATCATGGGATCAGATCGGTCCAGTCAATCTGGATCGTAGAAACGTAGGATCGTATGACTAGAATAAAGATTCTAACAATCTTGTTCCTTAATCATCTTTGGTTTCAGATATGATTCAATATGGAAGACAATCTTTGAGATGAAGCAGATGCTATTAGCACTCATTTATCTATAAAAGCCTTCTCCTGTTTCCACTTAGTTTGTGGAAATTTTTTTGTCCAATTCAATTGAAACTTTATTTAAATCTATCAGCTTCCCACTATTTCCCAAAATGATAGAGTCTGCCCGTTTCGTTGCCCTAGTGTCAGTGGGTGCGCTTCCCCCTTCTGTAGTCACCAGTCCCTGTACTCTAGCATCGGGTGCCTCCCCCTCTGCTCCAGTACAGAGCACCACCCGTCGTGTCTTCACTCGGGGTATAACGTCTATTGGACATTTCTCATTCATGGAGTTTCTCCCCCTGTTTAATCCATCTCTTTTGCAAACGTCTCCATGGTTTGAGATCATTTGACCTAGGTGGTCTCCCTTTCTTCTTACTAAGAGTGGTGGAGTCAGATGCAGAACCCAAAACCCAATATGATTCTACTCTTTCAGGTGCATTTACCGCTGGTATATGCAACTTTGTAACTCCTTTTTTATCTGTGAATGAATCTGGCAGCTGATTTACAAGATTTTACAAATCTATTATCCTCTGAACCTCTTGTTTAGAGTCCTAACTGCATGGATGGTTGTTACAAAGACTACTATCATTATGTGATAGTTCATGACAGTCCAACTTGGGGTCATTTCCTCCCTTTAATGCTAGGAAAAGTTCTTCATTAAATACAATGTCAGCGTGTCTTTCTTTTAGCAAATCACCTGTCGGCTCCAAATACTTTATTATAGACGGAGATTCAAATCACATGTAAATTCCCAATTTATGGTGGGGTTCCATTGACTTACGTTGAGGAGGCGAGATAGGTATGTAAACGGCACAACCAAATTTATGTAGATGGAAAATACTTTACTCTTTTCCACACACTAGCTAGAAAGGTGACAACTTATGGTATGCGGATGGTCGGAGTTATATTATTCCTGATGTATGTAATACGATGTGTCCCCAACACATAGTTGGTAGACTCGATCTCATTAACAAGGGTCTAACGATCATATTGATCCTCTTGATTAATGATTTAACAAGTCCATTCTAAATATGAACATGCAAGACCGAATGTTCCACTATTATGCCTAAGGCCATGCAATAGTTAATAAATGCTTTTAAGGTAAACTCTCCAGTATTATCCATTCTTATGGATTGGATCCTATGATCTAGAAACTTTGCCCTTAGTGCAATAATTTATGAAATCAGCTTGGCAAATGTGTGATTCCTAGTGGATAATAGATATATATATGCGTCCACCGAGTTGATGCATCTATTAATACCATAAAGTACTTGAATGGCCTAGACATGGGATCTATAGGTTCGCGTATATCCACCTGAATCATTTCAAGGAAATCAGGCAATTCATCCTTGATCTTATGATACGAGGGTCTCACAATTAACTTGTCTTTCTCATAGGTTTCACACACAAGGTGTGATAGATCCGATATGTCTTTGGACTTCAAGTTGTGACTAGAAGAATGATGTAGTATCCGGCGCATCATGTCGTCTCCGGGATGACCAGACGTTCATGCCATGTTCTAAATAGTTCGGGGTCTTTAACCTGGATGCTCATCGCAACATATATATTCTTCATCATGTTTAATAAACGTGTAGTAAAATCCGGAGGAGAACGTAGGGAGTTTCTCTACTACCGCTTTCCAATATCACTCTTTCTTAGTGATGAGAATGTACGAATGTACTCAGAACCATTCTCTTAATATGTTTCCAGGTGGAAACCATTAATTTGGATATCTTTGAAACTTAGTAGAGTTCAAGTTGAGGCCGGGAACAATAATGCATTCTCGATGATTATTTTCGTTCCCATCAGTAAGACTACTGTGGTTCTTCCAGTACCCACAATATCACTACAGTTGCCAGCTATGGTCATAATATTGCCAGTTGTAGAATTTAAGGTCTGGAAATACTTCATATCCCTTACGATAGAATTTGTGGTATAACTGTCCACAAGATAATGTTCATGTTCTCCCTCTATTGTATGTCAAATATATGCAGGAGATAAATAATTTGCATAAAAAACATTGCATGCACATAAATGCAAACATAAGACATGCAAATGAATTGGAAATACTTTATTTATTTCATGAACTAAAGATTACAAGAAGTAATTTTAATTCCTAATAGTAATATTGTCGACTAATTTAGGATGGACAAAATTTGATGTTCAACTTAGTTACACCATCCTAAACACACCATGAATTGACTTATAAATTTAAGGGATAATGGAGATTAATTCTTAGGACTCTCCTCATCCTTTTCTAGATGAATATCCAATAACTCGTCATCTAGTAGAGGATAATATTTGTCGTCATATAGAGCATCATCGCCCGATTCCTTTTCTACTATCAGTTGATGGGTTTCATTTTCCTCTTGCTCTCATTCTACTGGTGCTTCTAGAAAGTGAGCTTCTGATTTATTCTGACTTTTCTTTCTTTGAGAATCTTGATAGAGCTCCACTAGATGCTTAGGTGTCTTGCAACCTTTTGCCCAATGACCCTTGAGTCCACATTTATAGCAGGGCCTATTGTAACCTGATGCCTTCATTGGAGACTTTCCCTTTCCTCCTATCTTACCATTTGCCTTGAAGACAAATGGTTTAGACTTCTTTCCCCCTGTCCACTTTCCTTTTCCGCCGACATTCATCCTTTTTTTGAATGTTATGCACCTCAGGTGCATCCTGAGTTCCTGTAGGACAAGCATTATGATTTGTCATGTCATGAGGAGATCATTATGCTTTTCCACCACTAGAAGTGTGGTTATCAATTCAGAGTGGTTTTCATATCCCTTTTGTCTATATTGTTGTGCTAGCACCAGATATGTAGCTTGGAAAGTGGAAAGGGTTTTCTCGATCAGCTGTCCCTCTAGGAAATCTCTTCCATAGAGCCTGAAACGAGAAATTATCCTATGGAGTGCTGAGTTATAAGCCAACACATATTTAAAATCCTAGAAGTGCAAACTCGTCCAATCATGCTATGCCTATGGGAGCATTAATTCCCTTTGCTGATTATACCACTTTTGAAGGGAAATCCATAAGGTTAAAGGATCTCTCTCAGTCAAATACTCATTCTTGATGTCCTTATTCAAGTGATGATGTAGGAAGAATGTGGCCTTAGCCTTGTCTTTCACTGGGGCTTATTAGTATTGCTATGAGGAACAATAGTTGTATTTAGCCCTTTGGAGGCTAAGTAGAACTCCACGATGAGGCCCAGGCTAGGTAGTTGCTCCCGTCAACTACCAATTCATCAAATTCCCTTTTGCGACATCAATCAAGTTGCCTAAAGTACTGTATAACAACATATATGATTACCATATGGTAATGAATAGGTACATCATGTGCCGCATGAGTAAAAATGTGCAATAAAACAAGTTGTGTGAGTAGTAAATATCAAATTTATGGATTTCCATTAATTTTCTATCATTTTCCTACTAATTTTCTAGGCATGGAACAATTACTATACTTACAAATTAATAGAAAAGCAATTTCTAGTATTTAAATCAATTGCAAGATACTTTAATAAAAGTACCAGAAAACTTTCAATGTTTATTTTGCAAAAATCCCACTAAGCGGAAGCCCTCATACTTTATTCCAAAAGTTCCACGGTCCTTTCCGGTCCAGAAGGACTCAATTTTTATAAAGCATGGACTTGCACTTAATTCTAAAAAGCCGAAGGGCTTTTCTGCAAAAGTGTCAAGGCTAGTCGGATCGCATCCCGACCGGGTCTTATGGGCTAGAACTAGACCTGTTCATGGGCGGCCCAGCTCGGGCCGGTAGTCCGGCTCGATTTTTCTGGGCTCGGGCCTTGATTTTCGGCTCAGAAAAGCCCGACAACGGGAATAAAAATAATAAAACTATTTTTATTCTAAAAATGAATTAATTATTAATATTTATTCCAAAAAATATTATTATTTTATGGAAAAAACTGTTTTTCGGTAGGGCTCGGGCCTGCCCAATCAAGGCCAGGGTTTCCTAGGCCTGACCCGGCCCAGGGTTTGAACAGGTCTAGCTAGAACCGACAACCCAAATAGGGCATTTGCACGGCCTGGTAGGGTTCCCCTAACCCTAGCGTGACTCGGCCCGAGTGCACGCACGCGTACATGCAAAGACGTGTGGTGGCGCCCTCAATGCGCATGGTGACGGCGACGCAAGAAGCGGTAGCAGTGCGGCAGTGGCGGCGTGGCTCGATGGCACTAGCAATGTCCTACGGTGGCTCGCGCGCACAATCAGTGTCGGACTGATTCGACAACGACGTACATGGACGATGGTGGCGACTGCGGCGGCGGCGACGGCTTTGTCCTCGCCAGGGATGGAGCTGGAACCACTAGCCTCGTCCGCGCACACATGCTGAAGCGCTGCGGCGTGGAGGCGGCGGTACGTGCGCGGAGTCGGACGACGACGACCATGGCGCGTAGGTGTTGAGGTCGTATCGTCTCTTTTCTTCTCCTGCGAGCTAACACGAAGGCGACAGCAATGATGGAGTATGGTGGCGGCAGCCACGGTGCGAAGGCGTCAATTTGGTCGGTGACATGTGAGGCGGAGGTAGCGCACGGGACACCTCATGTTATGACGAGGTCCTTGCACCATGGGGCCCGACGGCACGCGCGGAGGCGAGCCCTATCCCGGTCGGTAGTGTGGTGGAAAGGCGGCGCCTTATCCGGTCGAGATGGAAAGATAGATCTGGCGAAGGTGCGCTGCAGAGGCAGCGCCCAATGCCCAATTCACGGTGGTGGCACACGTGGAGGCGTGTTGCCGTTGCCTAGATGGTAGTTGTTGGTGGTGCATGCGCGGATGAGCACAGTCGGACGTGCCGTCGACTGTGATTGGTGAAGGTACACGGAAGCGCATAACCGGTCGGCTCGGTTGGCCAGCAGCGTGCCACAAAGGTGGCGCCCGATCAGCGGTGACGACATCGCGTTCGCTCATACACGGAGGCGTACGACCGGTACAACTGAAGGAAGGCGCGGTCGGCACGCACACGGAGGCGTGCTCCCAGTCGGCCGGCGGGATCGACGTCAATGAATAGTAGAATAAAAACTAATCTACTAAAAATAATATTACCGCTAGAATTAAAAACTTAGATCAAAGCAACGGAGCTCGATCACAGATTTGGCAGCGGGTGACGTTGATCGTTGTCGTGACGGTGGCGGTAGTTGGTGCGAGAGCCGAAGAAGAGGGTGCATTGACGATGGACGGTGTGAGGCGGTTCCGTTGTGGCGGCACGACAGTGTCGTCGTAGCCAAGTGAGTCCGTCCAAACTAACCAAAACTCATTGAAACCTTCTTGAAACTTTGATTCAAACTTGTTGAAACCTATTGAAACTTGTTGAAACTCTCTGGCTAAAACTTGTTGAAACCTGTGTTCCAAAATCTAAAACTCATTGAAACTTGGTTTGAAACTTTTCCTGGAATCTTTGGAAACATGTAGAAATGCGCAAAGCTCGTTGAAACCTGAAACTTTTAAAATATTCTCATGAAATTTCTTGAAACATCATGAAACTTGCTGCTACAACGTTGCAACACTATAATGTTCCCTAGTCGCTTCCTATTGACAAGTGAACTCTTTAGCAATAAACCCATAGAAGCTTCTTTCGCTGTGAGGAAGCCAAGTAAACGAGCTGGAATAGACGTCTTACCATGTGATGTCATCGTCTTGGCCGAGTCCAAATGGGCCAACTGGGCCAAACACAATTTTTGGGCCCTCTTCGACTCTGCGAGTATCCGGGGGCCTTTGGGCGTCTGGATCACACAAACTCATGGTCGATTCAAAGCCCAGAGTTTTTGGCTTAAATGGCACTGTTTACGCACGAAATAGCAAATCTAACTCCCTTCGAAGATCAAAGCCAAAACTGGCACCATGAACTCGTCGGCAGGCAACATGTGTCGCCTACCGTGCCACGGGCGCCCGGACCCTCTCGCCCACATGCCAGGCAGCTGGACACGCCAAGTCCGCGAACTAGGCAAGGGGACTTCCCTCGTCTGCACGCCCCTGGCCCAAACACGTCCTATTGTAATTATCTAGTTGTAATTAATTGATTCGTAATTAATTAGTCATAATTAATTTATTTGTAATTCTTTTACTAGTTAGTCCTGGTAATGCTCCTAAGCGGCATTTTTTTAATAGTCTTAATTTTCATAATTAATTAGTCACAGTTAATTAGTCATATTTAAATATATTTAATTAATTTTTAATTAGTTAGTCATAGTTAGTTAGTCCAAATAAATTAGTTGTAAGGATTACTATTTTTTTTGTAGAAATTTAGTAGTTTTTTTTATTATGCACTAATTAGGTTAAATGTGTACATAAGGATTACCGCAGTGTAGTTATTTTTAGGAGGTGGGGAAATGTAGACTACATAGTACGACCTGTTTATTTGATTGTGTATAGTAAAGAACGGTGAATTGCTCCTAACGTATGCATTGGGTTGTTGTGGCTTTAAGTAATGTCGAACATGCAAGACTTGTTTATGTTTTTTGGCGATAGTCTCGTACGAGGCGGACCGAGTGGGTTGGACATGTCAAGATGCCTAATCAGTGTCTACTTAACAACCTGTCGTAATCATTAACAGTTTGCACTAATAAATTAACATTTCGAAAAGGCCAAAAGGTTACATTCCAAATAGGGCGTATGAAATCATACGCTTTCCTTGTATGCCTGACTTTCTATGTATTATCACATGTACCAAAAATTCTTTGTCACATAAAATTATATGTTGTATTATCACATGCATTATAAATTAATTATGACTAAATTAATTATGAAAATTATGACTACTTAATTATGACCAATTAATTACGAGTAAATTAATTAGGACTAATTAATTACAAATAAATTAATTATGAATAAACTAATTACGACTAATTAATTACAAATAAATTAATTATGACAAGATAATTACAACATGGACGTCCGAGGCCAGGGGCATGCGGACGAGGAAAGTCTGGCGGGGCTAGATTTTCTATTTTGCGTGCAAACCATGCCATTTGAGCAAAAAAAAAACTCCAAATCTAGCCCCTCCGGATAGGGGACGGCTGATTAATTACGACTCATTAATTACGAATAAATTAATTACAACAGGGGTGTGCTGACAAGGGAAGTCTCCTCGCCTGGCACGAGGGCTTGGCGTGTTCGATCGCCTGGTGAGCGGACGAGGGGGTCCAGGCACTCGTGGCGCGGCAAGCGACACATGTTGTTTGCCGCCGAGTCCGCGACGCCATTTTTTGTTTTGATCTCCAGAGAGAACTAGATTTGCTATTTCATGCGCAAACAACCTCATTTAAACCAAAAACTCCAAAGTCCATGGCTAATTGTATTTTTTTTTTTAAAAAAAAAGTCTACACTGTGTGCCTTGATCTAAGGAAGTACTAACAAATTTGTGCTTATAGGAAGAACAGATCAACGGTACAAAATTGCTTAAAAGAACACTGCAGACAACTGACCTCAAGAAACAGGCGAACACTTCAGAATTGTTAATACAAAACAGTTTAAATACAGGAGCCAACGTAATTACGTAATGGTGCAAAGTGCAGTGCTACAAGCTTACAAAGTAGTATAATGCATCAAAGGTGATGAAGGAGCGGGCAGTAGCTTTGGTTTTTTTAAAAAAACTTTTCCCTGATCTTGTCCGTCAGATCAACAAGGTGTTGTTTTTAAATGATTCTGGAATGTTGCCGTTCATGTAGTCCGGTGAGTACCTTGCATGCGGTGGAGAACTTGCTCCTCTTCCAAAGCTGTTAATTTGTGGTTGGTTTCCATGTGGGTTATTGCAGCTGGAAACTCATTGAGCGATTTCAATTTTCATCCATGAGAGCACCAAATTTTCATCCATGAGAGCCTGGTGCTTATGACTTTGTAGTGTTGTAAAATTAGCGGTTTTAGTAAATATTTATATATAATTTCAGCAGCAATAATCGTAATTAAAGCATATTTTCAGAAGCATATAAATGACAAAAAAGAACATATACATATGTAATTTCTTCATGTCAGTTAAACAGGATAATACGCTCAAAGGATAGGACTTGGAAACAAATAATATTAGCATAATGCTCAGATTTAAATGTTTGTTTATTTGCTCTCAGATGTCGGGCTGCTCGAGATTAAATCTTGGCCTCCTTACCACTTGTCACTAATTAGATATGACAACAATAAATCAGACTTTGAGCTTTACTAATATATCAAAAATTATATCCTAAACATCAAGTTGCACTTTCAGCCAACTGAGAATCAGATTCGTATAATAGTGCAAGGAACCACCGAATCAATACTATAGCATTTCAGCCAACGGAGAAGTAAAAGTCTAACAGAGCTAAAGGATCCCAAGATGTAGCATGTAATTATGTCGGCTAACAGAAGACCAACAAGGTCACACAACACAAATCAGTTCAATTCAGTAAGCACAAATGCAACAGAACCACTGAAGGCAATTAGCCAAAATGCTAGAGATAAACTAATTAGCCAAAATGCTAGAGATAAACTGACCACACTAAGCAAAATAATTAGCTCAAGTCTGATCTGGATATCAATCCAATTTTATTATATGACAATAATCCTCATCGAGCATTAATTCGAGCCCGTAACATTACTAAACCAAGTCTTCCAGTACTAATCAAAATTACAGAATGTAAAAACAACTAGCACAACACACTTTAGTAAAGTAATGTAATTCTGAAAACAGCAATACTCACGATGCGGATGGCACTCAAAGCTACCGAGTAGAACTGGGCAAGGCACGCGAAATGCGTTGTTTCAGAAAACCAATCTCCTCGCTGTGCCGCGAATACCAAACGAGGTTGACGGAGATACAACGTCAACTTCACAAACCGGGACACACCAGTGTGCGAAGACGAGATACAGAGAATGCCGCACAAGACCCAATCGAGGATGCACCGGCCGAATGCACTCACGGAGCACCATCCACCAAAACCCAAAGCCCTTCTTCCACACAAGATCAAGCCAAAGCCGGCTGAATCCCACCTCCAATCCGCGCAAGATCAAGCCCTCACCGCACCTCAACAGAGAAGAGGGAGCAAGAACCGAGATGCGCAAAATAGGAGAAGGATTCGGTCCTCACCGCCGATGGCACTAGGCTCAGCCACGGAGGCGTGGCGACTCCAAAGCCTCAAGAACCGAAACCAAATCGGGGAAGAACCAAAAGAGTGGGAGAGAGCTCACTATTTTTGGGGGTGAAGAAAGAGGAGAGGAGCCGCCTTAAGAAGAATGAGGAGACAGAGAGGAGGCCGAGCTGCAGCTCCAACGACCGGCGAGCATCGCGCCCGAGCTGCTCGCTTCGCACACACTGCCGCTAGCCAAAGGCCCCCACTCACCGAATGCCTCGCTCGGTTAGGGTTGGAGACAAAGTCTCTAGCCTTATCCCTCCCCCTCTCTCAATGATAAGTGGGCCCCATAGAGTTTTCTTTTCTTTTCTATTTCTTCTTTTCTCTAATTGAGAAATTACCAAATTGCCCTCCAAAAATACAACATGTAGTCCCATACAGCAGGCCACATGTTGTCAACAAACGTCTCTTCTCTGAACTTCTGGACAAAATTGGTATCAAATGCTTCCTCATGCGCTCCCTATGCTCCACATCTGCGTTAAAAACCATCGCAAGTGCTTCCTTCCTCCAAAACTTTGCCTACATCGGTGTGTATTGCAAGCCCAAGAGGTGTGTGGTGGCTCTTGCCTCTGTAGCTGCTTCATCCTTCATGAACCATTCCCACTTCAAAGCACTCACTGACTCAATGATGCCAAAAGCAACCGGGAACATCCAGCCACGCATCTGGTGCCCATCCACCGCAGCAGCTGTTGGATTTGAGGGATATTTGGTAACTTCTCATTTTGAGAAAAGAAGAAATAAAAAAGAAAAGGAAAAAGATTTAGGTCCACCCTATCATTGAATTAGGGGGAGGGATAAGGTTGGAGACTTTGTCTCCAACCCTAACCCGAGTGAGGCTTTTGGCTAAGGTGCCTTTGGCTGGCGGCGACGTGCGCGAAGTAGGCTCGGGCACAAGGCGTGTCGGCCATTGGAGCGGCATCCTAGGGACTCCTCCTCCTCTCATCTCCTTATTTAAGAAGGGCCTCCTCTCCTCCTCTAGATCGACCCTGAAATCAATGAGCCTTTGCCCTTTTGCGTGTTTCTTCTTCTCCTCCGATTGGGATTCGATTTTGTCCTTTGGAGTTGCTGCTCCACCATGGTTGCTTGACGCCATCGGTGGTGAGGTCTGAACTCTCCTCCTTGCGTATCCCACCGGCTCCCTTCTTGTGCCCTATCATATGTTGTCTTTGGCTTGATCTTGAGTGGAAGAAGGTTTTCAGTTTTGGTGCTTGGTGCTCATTGATGCATTCAGCCGGTGCATCTCGTTGGTGATTCTTGTGTGGCATTATTCTCGATACCTCGACTTCACGTTTGGTGTGTCCCGAATTATGAAGAGTGACATTGTATCTTCGACGACCACGTCCTCTCACCGCGGCACAACGGGGCAATTTGTTTTCTGAGTCAGTGCATTCATGTGCCTTGCCTGGTTTACTACTCGGTGGCTTTGAGTGCCATCCGCATCATGAGATCGTTGTTTTTCATTTTTTGTATTACTTGGCATTGTGTGCTGTGCTGGTTGAATTACATTCTGTAATTGTTCCTAGGAAAACTTTACTAAGTGATGATTGTGGGATCGGTTTAATGCTCGATGAGGATGGTTGTCATATTATGAAATTGAATTGATAACTAGATTAGACTTGAGCTTATTGTGTCAATTTATCTCTAGCAGTTTGGTTCTGATACTTTCTGTATTTCGGTTGTGACTGAATTGAACCTAATCATTGTGTTCTGTGATCTTATTGATCTTCTGTTAGCCGATAGGCTTAAATGCCAAAATATGTGATCTCTTTGCACTGTGAGATATTCGATACCCTATTTGCTGAAAGGCTAATGTACTGTATGACAAGAAACAATTCAAAAATCATTGGGGTGCTTTGAAGACCAAGTTCTCAATATGAAAATAATTGAAGCATGCAGCTACCGGTCTAGGATGGAATGTTGTGAAGGGAACAATTGTGGCTAATGATGATTGGTGGGCTCAACAAATAAAGGTGGGATCTTGACAAAGTTTTAAATTATCGCACATTCCAACATAACATTTTTCTTACATAACTTGTCTATTTTTTTTCAGGGCAATTCGAAGTATGCTCAATTTAAGAAAACATCACTTGAGAACATAGAGCATCTTAAAGTCATGTTTTGGGATATTAATGTGACATCTCAATCTTCAGTTATCCCTGGCATACCAGCTGAAGTCACAGATGTACTTGATGGTTCAGATTATGATGATGATGTTGTTGTTGTTGTGGTTGTTGCCGAGGGGGCAAGTAAGGCTGCGAAGCAAAAGGCTACTAGTGTTGGTCATAGCCCAAAGAAGAATAAGAAGAACCATATGGTTAGGGTAGTGAAGTGTCTAGTGGACCATATGACTAGTAGCAATTCTGTGACATTTCATAGGTGTGATCAAGTTGATGATGCGATCATATAGCACATGTGGATGGCTGTCCAATCTGGAGTAGAGGGAGTGATGAATATTTCATTGTATCAAAACTCTTCATAAAACCTGAATATTGAGTGGTGTTTTGGTCCATAGAGTCCAATCATGGAAGGGTTACTTGGCTCAAGAGGATGTATGAAGACCAGAAAAGGAACTAGAAGTCCTATTTATGCTATTTTTATCAATGTTTTATGTAATTCCTTTATTTGCGTTCGTTATGTTAGATTAAACTAAGTCCATGTCTGTCTATGTTTGAACAAGAAAAATTTGTGCTTGTCACCACGTTATGTTTAGGTCAACCTTTTCAACTCTATTTTATTTCATATGTGTGACATGTTATTCATATCGACCTTTTCAATATGCTCTCTTATTATTGTTGTTTATGCCCCTTTTTTGTCAATGTTTATAGATGAATTCATCAAGTGATAGTGATAGCATATCAAGGAGCACATCAACTAAGGGTGATTCTATTGTGGATGATGTTCATGCTGAAGGGAACAAAAGGAGGAAAACAATGCATCTCCAAGCTGCAACAATTGTTGCTCTTGTAGGTATGCAGTATTGTGATACATGCTTAGAGAAGGAAAAGAGGGAACCACCAAGAGTTACTGGGTATCAATGGTTATAGATCAACTAAGTAATAATAGGGATTGTTACAAAATATTTTGAATGAATAGTCACGTATTTAGTAAGTTGCATGAAACTTTGGTGGAAAAATATGGCTTGAACTCGACAAGAGAGATGAATTCTATAGAAGCTCTATGTATGTTCGTGTGGATATGTGGTGGTCCTCAATCATTTAGCCTAGTAGAGAACCGCTTTAATCGGTCAACTGAAACAATATTTAGGAAGTTCACTGAAGTCTTAGAGTGTTTTGAACTCTTAGGTAAAGACGTTATAAAACCGAAAGATCTACAGTTTAGTACAGTTCATCCAAGACTTGAAGAACCTCGCTTTGCACCTCACTTCAATAATTGCAAAAGATGGCACACATATAGTTGTCATTGTGTCTAAGGCAAACCAGATTACTCACATCGGCTGCCATGATTCTGCTACTCAGAATGTGATGGCTATCTGTGACTTCGACATGAGGTTCACATTTGTTGTTGTTGGATGCCCTGGAGCTGCACATGATTCTCGTATATTCAACAATACCCTCTCCAAGTATCCAGATTATTTTCCACATCCTCCTGAAGGTAATTCTTGTATTTTATGTGATCGATCTTTTCTTCCATCCCCTAATTCATTGTTTGACACTTCTTTTTTATGTGTAGGAAAATATTATCTTGTCGACATAGGATACCCTAATCGAAAGGGATATCTAGCTCTATACAAAGGGCAAAAATATCATGTTCCAGAATGGCAACGAGGTCGAGCTCCTAGTGGGAAGGAGTGGCTCAATTTTTGTCACTCCTCTTCGTAATGTGATTGAACGATCCTTTGATGTATTGAAGATGAAATGACGAATTTTGTTGAAATTATCATTGTTTTAAAACAAAGAAGCAGAAGATCATAATGACATATATGACACTTCATAACTTTATTCGAGAAAGCGCCTTAGATGATCGTCTTTTTCGGAGGTGCGATGATGATGAGGATTACATGCCATGAGCTACTCAACATGCATCATCTTCAAGACTTGGTGAAAATGGCATGTTAGTGGATAATAGGGACATGGGTGTTGTTCATGATTTCATTGCCGATTCTTTGATGGTTAATAGAGAATATGAATGTGTTTTTATATGCGACCTTTTGTTGCTACTGTTTGACTTTTGGATATGAAAGTGGATGTTGCACTTATGCATGATAGGCCATAAAGGGGACAAGAAATCGAAGAAGGTAAAACATTCTGAATTAATTACTAGTTAGTCTTTCAAGTAAATTGCACGGATATTGCCTGATTTTGTCATGAATGATATAAGTACCTCTTTACGCCATCCACAAGGAATCAACATCAATCGCTGTTAGTACAGGCTTGCGTCTGGTATTAGTAGCTGGAGTCATGGAGATTACGAGTGGAAAGTATAACAGTAAACAACCGTATATAATCATTAGTCAATTGTTCATAACTTAGTAAAATTAAACTGCAAAGAAATGCTCATGGATGCAAAATGTGATAAGTTATGTTGTAAATTGTTGCTCAATTGTTCATAACTTAGTAAAGTTAAGTCGTTTAATCAATATTTTCGCAAAAAGAATAAAAAGAACCTTATTTACGCTAAAATAGCATACAAATGTGCCTTCAAAACCCTCAAGTGTTTTTCAGACATTTCATTATTCATCCGCGGCTGCTGCAGCCAGCCAGCCCAATAAAAAACCAGACTACAAACAATCTCTCAGGAAAAGCTACAATCACCAGCTACAGCTGCTTTTTAGCTAAAAAAAAACCAAAAGTAGCTTTTCAGCAAAACTACGGCCTGTTTGGAACCTTATCCACCGCTTTTCCGGAAGCCCATAACGTAGGAAAGCTGGGAGTTGAAAGCTACCAAGGGGCAGCTTTCCACGCCCTTCAATCCAAGTTTACCCCGAAGTTGGGAGTAATTAAACGAGTTTTGCCATTCAACAAAAACCACTCCTCCCCATCGCTCGCCCACCCGAAACCTTGGCACCCCCGCGCCCACTCCTTCCTCCCTTCTCTCGCTCCTCACTCCTCCGATCCGATGCCCACCTCCTCCCTCCGATCCGAGTCCCTCCTCCTCCCTTGGCAGTTGGCACCCACCTCTTCCTCCTCCCCCACCGCCCTCCTCCCCCACCGCCCTCCTGTCTCCTCCTCCCCTGACGTCAATGGATCTGGTACCCTGTGCTGATGTCGTCGCCCTCCTCCCCCCCGGCGGATCTGCTACCCCGCGCCGCCGCCTCCCTCTCTCCTCCTCCCTCGGCGCCTCCGCCAGCACCACCACCTTCCTCCTCCTCCCTTTGCCCCGAACAAATTTGCTGCTGCCCTCCTCCCTCCTCCTCTCTCCCCCGCTGAATCTGCTACCCTGCGCCGCCACCTCTCTCTCTCTCTCTCCCCTCCTTCGATCCCTCCTCTCGCGCCGTCGCCCACCTCCAGCTCCGACCGCCTCTAGTTTCGATCGCCTCCTCCTCCAGCTCTGACCGGGCCCGAACGCCTCCTCCCTCCTCCCTCCTCCCTCTTCCTCTCCTCCTCTGGCTCTCTCCTCCTCCTGACGCCACCACCGCCGATAGCAGACCCAGCCGGCAACAACAGTCCTTCAGTTTTTTTATTTGTTTCATTTTTCTTTTATATTGTAAATAAATTATTTATGTAATTATTCTTTATTGCAATTATTTCTGTAATAATTATTTATTGTTGATTGTCGTTAATTGCATTAATTCCAGTCAATTGTGATAATTGTGTTAATCGTCGTTAATTGTGGTGGTAGTCGTTAATTGCAGTCAATTATGTTAATTGTCGCTAATTACGGTATTCGTCATTAATTGCAGTCAATTGCGGTAGTTGTCGCTAATTGCGGTAATTCTCGTTAATTGTGGTAGTTGTCGTCAATTGCGTTAGTTGTCGTTAGTTATCGTCATTTGTTATTAATTACCGTTAGTTGTCATCAAATGTCGTTGATTGTCGTTAAACGACATCAAACAAGTCATTACTTGCCTCGGGGGTATTTCAGACATTTATCATCTCAAAAGTTGCAGCCAGCCTATCTAGAAGCTAGACATCCAAACATCAAACCTCTTCATCCTAGCTGAAAGCCGCTTTTTAGGAAAATCACAGTCGTGCCAAGCAGGCCCTATAGCTGCCCAAACAGGGTGAGAATTACGGGCAAGGCAAGCACTGCATTAATTCATACTAAATCTGGATCTCAATCCAATTAATTCATACAAAATCATGATCTCATACAAAATCAGGATCTCAATCCAATTAATTCATACAAAATCAGGATCTCAATCCAATTAATTCATACTAAATCATAGTACAAGATGGATTGTCTATCATGATCTTATCTCCACCCAATTTCAAGCCCCAGCACTATTTAAATGTCCCCATTGCACTTCACTTGTCCAAGGCCATCACTACAGCAACCATCTTGTTGATCTCAAACTTGCAAACCACATCGATCCAAAGTCAAAATAACCAGCCATGAAGACCTGCAGCCTCCTCCTTGTCGCCGCCGCCGCCATCGTTTGCGCCGTTGTCACGCCCACCACAGCAATCCCCGGGGGATGGGGACCGATCCCGGACATCAGCGACCCGCACATCCAGGAGCTCGGCAGGTGGGCGGTGGCGGAGCACATCAAGCGGGCGAACGACGGGCTCAGGTTCAGCAAGGTGGTCAGCGGCGAGCAGCAGGTTGTGGCCGGCATGAACTATCGGCTCGTCATCGATGCTCTGAGACTCGACGGCAAGGACGCCATGTACAAGGCGGAGGTGTACGAGCAGGACGGGACCAATACACGTAAGCTCGTCTCCTTCGGCCCGGCCAACTGAGCGACAGCCACCAGGCAGTAACTGCAATTGTTTTGGATGTAACAAGCGTGGTTTTTGGTGCTTGGGAGATAATAACAATCATTTTTAATCAAGCGTATATCTCGTTTTTATTTCCACATTATTATGATGCTGCCAGGACAGTTTTTAGACCGAAGGCCCAAGGCCTTCTTAACAAAGCGTCATGCAGGGTTTACCAGCTCAGCTTACACTGAAAAGAACCAACACAAAAAAGGATTAGATAAAAAGAACTAAGCCTCGAACAGGCAGAACGACAACAAAGTAAAAGAAAACAAAAAGGACGTGTTCGTTGTGTTCGACCAGCTGCTGTACACGACCACTTTCTTTAGGAAAGTAGAGAATTTTCTAGGGTAGAGAGAACCACCAAGGAGCAACATCCAATGCTGAGATTACAAAAACATCCAGTGAAAGCAGTAATCAACAATCCTATTCAAAAGAGCATTTTATTCTGTTAGCAACAATTTGAGAAGTTTATAAACACTTAGTGCAGTTTACGCTTGTAAAAGGAAATATGGTCCTTCAGAAATCAGAACTATAAGCATGTTGGCATGTGATTGTTGGATACTACAGCTCATAATATAGCCTGGGGATTGTGTTATGAAATCCACCAGCTTAAGTTGCACATAACATCAACTTTCTGCCGGGCATCTGCCAACCAACTGATCATTTATATTCTAAAAAAACATAACTTGCATCCAAACCCAACAAAACGCATAATTTGTTGCACTTCTTTACACACCCAAAAAACAACCAGAAAAAACAGGCTTAGGTTCACTTGCAACAAACAAGGGGTACAGAGGTACCAACTTTGCTATCTCAATTCTTAATGTACTAACTAGAATTGGAAATCCTGGGATATCAAAATCGCAAAAGTCAGCTATCTCAAGAATCTTCATGCCTTCTTTGCAACTAAGCGTCAGGACCACACAGGTGGTTTTATGTTATCTACAATCAAATATGCGATAGTTTGGCAAAGTAGGAATTGATTGCGAATGGTAAACATAGAAGACAACGAATTTTTCAGCTCGAACAGGAGGAGGGAACAATCCGGGGCGATATACAATTAAAAAAGTATATCATAAATTATTATAAAGATCTGTTTGGTTCTTCCGAAGTTAACCATTTATCAATGATTAATTCTTTTAGAAATGATATATCTCAAGTTTCAGATATTGAAAACAATTTCCTTATAGAACATTTCACTTGAAAGGAGATGAAAGAAGCTCTATTTCAACTGGAGCATAACAAAGCACCTGGTCTAGATGGCTTTTCTGCTGAGTTCTATCAGGTTTTTTGGGAAATTATTAAAGATGACTTGATGGCTATGTTTCATGATTTTTATAGTTGCTCTTTCCCTCTTTTTAGCTTGAATTTTGGGATTATTACGCTGCTTCCCAAAAAACTAGATGCCAAGCAAATTCAACAGTATAGGCCTATTTGTCTTCTAAATGTTAGTTTTAAATTTTTTACTAAAGTGGCTACTAATAGAATTGCTAGTGTAGCTCAAAAGGTTGTTAGACCTTCTTAGTCGGCATTCATGCAAGGGAGATTTATTCTTGATAGAGTTGTTATTCTTCATTAAACCATTCATAAGTTACATAAACGTAACTTGGATGGAATAGTTTTAAAGATTGATTTTGAGAAAGCTTACGACAAAGTAAAATAGTCGTTTTTACTTCAGACCTTGAGGATGAAAGGATTTTCACCTAAGTGGTGCTCTTGGGTAGAAAGTTTCGTCAAGGGAGGGAGTGTTAGCATAAAAGTCAATGATAACTTTGGATCCTTTTTTCAAACTCGGAAGGATCTGAGGCAAGGTGATCCTATGTCCCCAATTCTTTTTAATATTGTTATGGACATGCTGGCCATTTTCATATCAAGGGCTAAAGATGAAGGTCTTTCATCGGGGGTGGTTCCCCACTTGGTTGATGATGGGTTATCCATATTACAGTATGTTGATGATACTATATGTGGATATCATGGGAATATGCCCATGATCTTAGGATGATGTGACAATTGGCAATGGCGTTGAGGGTTTCTTGGAATCACCGTTTTAGCGTTGCTCAGCCTGTCAGCCTCTGGCCTTTGGCCGCCATGGTGGCGGCCGACCGCCATGCCTTGTGTGGTTTTTTTCTGGTTTGGTGGTGGCGACCGGGCCGGCGGCGGCGATCGACCGGCCGATGAGCGGTCTGACCGGCTTTGTTCGAGCGGTCGACCACCACTTTATGACTTAGGATTTTGGAGCTGGGCCAAAAATAGAGGGTGTAGGCAAGTAAGAGGGTTTTTCTACACTTGGTCCCATAATTTTTGGAGCTTCCAGGCAAAAGTTATATTCGTTTGAAAATTCCAGAGAGGTTCGGATTTCCAGGAGTGGAATTTTTGGCTAAGTCCTGTGGGGCGGTCGACCGTTTTGTCTCAAGGTCGAGCCGGCGATGGGCGGTCGAGCCGACCAAGGGTGGTGGTCTGACCAGTTTTGGCTTGTTCGTCGGCCCGCGTGGCGATGACGTGTTCTTGTTAGGTCAAGTTCATGGTTATCATTGCATATGTGTTGCATGATGCATGTTTTGGCTAACGTGGGTCAAGTTGTGAAGAACTTGTTCCCGGAAATGGTTTCTTGGTCTATTGCTGTGCAGGTGGCTTGCAGGTCTATGACGGTCAGCGGCGAGATGGATCGGGACTAAGCTTGGAGAGCTGAGGTCCAGAACGATCAAGGATGCCGGGTGAGGTCAGAGGACTCAAGCGGGGCACAGGATGGACAAGGATGACCGAACGGGCAGTTCGGTGCGACTGGTTGGATCAAGCGGCGCGGGAGTCGTTGCAAGTGCTCAGTGGTGCCGGTGGGATCCGAACGGGAGAGACTTGATGACATGGAGCCGTTGATCAACTTACACGTGGCGAAGCAGGCGAGTGCTTCGCGCAGATGGACTCGGTCTTTTGGAGAAGGATTGAGAAGGGGTATTTTAGTAATTTCACCAAATACCGCCTTGGTGACCTTTTGGCTAAACCTAGGCGCGGGTCGGCGCATGGTAAAGTGGTTTAGGTCAATCGATGATGAAGACGGCGCTTTGAGATGCGTGCGTGTGTTAACCCATTGTGTGTTAGGGTTTAATGGGTGCCCTAATGGAATATACCCTAGATGCTTAGTCTCCACTATAAATATGGGTGTTGTGGGCTGTTTGATGCTGCTAAAGCTAAGGGAGAAGCCAGCCAACCCCATTGGTGTGATGCCCTATTTTGCCTTAGGGTTTTGAAGAGAAAGGGCAGAGCTAGCTTCTAGGGTTTGGATTGAGAGTGTGTGCTCACGTGGTGAGCTTTGTCCTCCTAGATTGGAGTGGCTGTAACCAACAATCATCCATCTATCCAAATCAATCCAACCAGATTTTGCAAGATGAGTCTCTATTTCGTTTTTGTGTTCTTCCTCTCTATTTTGTGATTTTGGGGCTTTCTTCGATCCGCGGGTTTTTGATTGGTTTCTTGCGTAGATCTAGCTTGCTGTGACATGTGAAAACCTATCTAGGATCATCTAGATCATCAATCAATCACGAGC
Source organism: Phyllostachys edulis (assembly GCA_036346405.1). Lineage (NCBI taxonomy): Eukaryota > Viridiplantae > Streptophyta > Magnoliopsida > Poales > Poaceae > Phyllostachys > Phyllostachys edulis. Next base: position 102,763,386 of record CM070550.1, read on the forward strand.
AAGCTTTTGGATCTAAATTTCGTTTTTGCTTGGTTTTGAAACATTCTTCGTTCAAATAGAAAACGATTGGAACTTTGTTGTGGATCTACTCAATATTTGATTGGAATAGGTTCCTAACCTCCTAGAGAAGTTATGTTTCAAATCCCATAGAGTTTGGCTAAATGGTTTAAAAGTTGTGCTAATTTTAGTTTTCGTCGTAGGGCTGTTCCAGGACAATCGGTACAACCGCCCTTATAACTGTGGTTGTACCGAACATTGGTACAACCGCCCGTTTGCCTCCAGTTGTACTGAACATTGGTACAACCGCCCGTTTGCCTGCGGTTGTACCGATTTCCCTGATTTCTTCAGCACTTCCTCGATTTTGTTTGCTAAGCTTTGGGGGTTAGGAGTGGATTCAACACAAGACTTTCTCTGTGCTTAATCATTGATCTTCATAGCTCTCATAGCTATTGAAGTGATTTACAAGTTGAATCCATTCAAAGTGAAAAAGAATTTGAGCTCCTATTCACCCCTCCCCCCCCCTCTAGTCGCCTTTTCGGTCCTTCACTATCCTATTCTTTAATAATGATTTAGATCAAGCAAAAAATCTCAAATTTATTCTCTGTGTCTTTGAACAATTATCAGGTTTAAAGATTAATTTCCATAAGAGTGAGATTTTTTGTTTTGGTGATGCCAAAGCAGTTGAACCTTAGTATGCTTAGTTATTTGGTTGTCAAGTAGGTACCTTTCCTTTCAGGTACTTAGGCATTCCAATTCACTTCAGGAATTTTAAAAATTGTGATTGGAAAGGGGTTGAGGAAAGAGTTGAAAAAAAAACTTAGTAATTGGAAAGGGAAAAATATATCTGTTGGTGGACGATTAGTCCTTATTAACTCACTGCTAACCAGTCTACCAATGTATATGATATCTTTTTTTGAGGTTCCTAGGGAGGTTCTCAAAAGACTAGATTTTTATAGATCTAGATTTTTTTTGGGCAAAGTGACAGTCACAAATGAAAATATAGACTTGTCAAATGGAGTTTAGTGTGTTCTCCCAAAGATCAGGGTGGTCTAAGAATTTAGAACTTAGACACCAAAAACAAATGTTTACTAGGGAAGTGGATGTTTAAGTTACTTAATGAAGAAGGAATTTGGCAAACTTTGCTAACTAGAAAATATTTGGGTAAAAAGAGTCTTTCGCGGGTGGTTAATAATCCTGGAAATTCTCAATTTTGGTCGGGTCTTATGAACATCAAAGATCTTTTTTTCCGCTTTATTCATTCCAAATTAAAAATGGAATGCGAACCGGATTTTGGGAAGATAATTGGTTAGGAGATTCTCCTCTGAAAAGTCAATATCCTATTCTTTACAATATGGTCAGGAGGAAGGATGATACAGTGGCAAATATTTTAAGAACAGCTCCTTTACATATGTCCTTTCGACGACCTATAATTGGGCCTAAGTTACAAGCGTAGAATGAGTTAATTTTAAGAATTGCTCGTTTACAGTTAACCACTCAAAAAGATGTTTTAGGTGGAATTTGAATAAGTCTGGACTTTTTCGGTACAATCTTTTTATGTGGCTCTAATTGGAAATCATCAAGCCTCTATTAGGAACTTTTTTTGGCGAATTAAAATTCCATTAAAAGTAAAAATATTCCTATGGTATCTCAAAAGAGGGGTAGTTTTAACTAAAGATAACTTGCTCAAAAGAAATTGGAGGGGAAGCACACATTGTTGTTTTTGTATTAAAGAGGAAACAATTCAACATCTTTTTATTGAATATCCCTTTGCACGTCTTGCTTGGTGGGCTATTCAATGTGCGTTCAATTTATCTCCTCCTGCGAGTATAGCAAACATGTTTGGGAATTGGTTAGAAGGTATCCCAAAAAGTTTAAAGTCACAACTCTTAGTGGGAGTTAGTGTCTTATGTTGGTCTATCTGGTTATATCGAAATATTGTTGTTTTTGACAAAAAGATTATCACTAACCCATTGCAGGTTATCTTTTTGAGTGGATAGTGACTGAGGGGTTGGGCATCTTTGCAGAAATTGACCCAGAAGGAATCCATGTTGGCTGGAAGCAACAGATTGGAACTGGTGGCGAAGCATTTGTTGCATTCATGGGTGGCGGTTTAGCCACAGGATCGGTAATGCTTAAGCTATTTTTGGTCATCGTTTATTTGTAAGGCTTCAAGCCAATTTTAACAGCTGTGTTTATCTTGGTACTTTAGACCTTTAATAAGTTAGGTTGTATGCATCCTTGATGCAGAGGCAAAGAGAGATTTTCTCTTCCATTATCTTAAAAAAAAGGAATTCTAGAAGCAGAGGGGCCATTCAACCAGAAACTTGACTCCTGCCTCTACAAGTCCTTTACAATGTGCTTTCTTCTTCCCACCCTTCGCTGGCTTTGAACTTGCTTGATCTTTCTCTTCCGTCTCAGTTTCTATTCTTGCAAAGACTGGCTTTGGCTCCATCATTACTTGTCCTGCTTTAAGGCCTCCCCATTTGGCATCCTCCTACAGGACATAGTTGACAGGAATTATACGCTAAGTCGTGCTACCGGAAAATTTCAGATACTGCTGATTTGCCATTTAGTTTCTGAACCTTGTATTCTCTAAGGACATCCTCAATAGTGCCATGTCAGCTGTCGGTTAGCTCTTCCATGTCAGCAAAGTACTAGGTGGAAGAGAGAGAAGTATGAGAGAGAAGGGAAACCGTCGTCTCCTCACGCGACGAGCGAAAACACTGATGGGGCTAACCGACTCCAGATGCCGGCGAAAACGTGAACCAAGACAAAGCATCTGGAGTGAAGACGATGGCTGAGAACAGGATGACGACGACCTCCACACCCGGTGACGACATCAACCGTGATGACGTCGATCTCCTGTCGCGCCAACCGTAGCGAGGCAAATCCAGCCGCCAAAACGGCGCTGGTGGGCTGGATCTGGTCGGATCCAGATGCTTTGGTGGTAGCGGCCTCGGAGTCTGGCAGTGGAGACCGTTTGGGGCGTCGGTGGGGGGAGAGAGCGGCAGTGGGGCACCGGTTGGGAATAGGGCGCCGGTGGGGGAGAGGGCAGTGGTGGGGCGCCGGTGGGGGAGAGGGTGCCGGTGGGGCGACGATGGATGAGAGGCGCCGATGGAGAGAAAGGGTGTCGGTGGGGGATGTGAGGAAGAGAGGGTGTCGGTGGGGGAGGGGGTTTATTAAAAAAAATGATTGCAAAATAATTACAAGATAATATTGTGGAGTATGTTAGAGACAATGTATTAGAGGAGTTGTAACTGGTGCTGTATTTAGCTGAGGTGAAGGTGTTAAAGACAATCTAAAAGATATACTACTGAACATACCCTAAGGGTGTTAGATTATATTGGACAATGGCCATAACGTACTTGGCGAAAATGGGAAAAGAATTAAACAGCATGTCTCTGGTCAGAAGAACATACCCATCTCAGTGTCCTAAATTGGTCTTCTGTGAAACCAAGCTGTGTATTGATCCTCAAGGATAGGCTTGGAGTGATCGGAGATAATGCAATTGCAATTATTCTCATTGTCTCTAAAATAATGACAAGATCCTGTGGATAAGTGGACACAGAATCAAGTGAACAAGTCAGATCTCAATATCTCAATCTAAACAATAATGCCACTATACCTTTTAATATCGATGCTACACACAAGTGAACTTTAATTTCATACAATGTGTAGCACAGCTTGCAATACAACAACCGGAACATAAAACATAGATGATTTCATCCAAATATTCCACAACAAAGGAGTTCAATTTTGGAGACATTCAGTCACTATGTCACACATCTAATAACACGTGCTAAGTCACCAACCACCGAAGAAAAATCTCAACAAATCGTCAGCACAAATAAAAGTTAGATGTATGGTTTTTACAGACTATGCTTCAGACACAGTGACATCAGAATCCTCTTGTCATTGAAAATGTTTTTTTTACGAACATGATAAAACACATAGGCTCCAATCTGATTGAGATGTGGTTTGACCTTCTCAGAATTTAAGATTTGACAAATGAAATCCGAAACAAGCATGGCAAGCTGATGAGAAAGTAAAATAGATACCATTTCAAACGTTTACCTCTGCAGCCTGCACTCTCACCCCCTTGCTTGAAACAAGACCATGGTGCTTGCTCAACAATGTACAAGTTTCCAAAGTTACCAATTTCTAAAACATCTAGCTTTGAAAGGTGTATACGTCAAATTAGAATGATGAGACTCAAAGAACCGCAGAATTCAGGGGGGGAGGGTCTTCACGAACTCATTATTGAAGCTTGATCACGAAGATCGAGTACCCAAAGAATAAATCTTGGAGATTAAATAAAATTTGGTGAATTATACTCTTTTTCTCTTGACGAGTTTTTTCTGAAGTTTCTCGACTTAGGTTTTTAATGAGGCAATTTATACAGTATAGCAGAACGTGTATCATGTGCTCTTTCTCTAAAAAATTTTCCATTGGATTTTTGTGGAGTTTGAACATGACGGATGAGTGCCCAAGATGAGTGTTAGGAAACCCTGGGCCCAGACCTTGCAGGCCTGGCCCCATAATTGGCTCATCTTCCACCCTGAAGATTATTTAAAGAAGAGACATCCAACCATTGTATTACCATTTACGAAAAAGCAATAAAGAGAAGCCAGAAGTCCCCTAATATCTCTGTGTTCAATCTACTATTATATTCTTATATTGTTTTTACTATTTTAAGTTTGTCTACGAGGTAATCGTTCGGATTAAACTCGTCAGCGACGGCTCCTCAATAGTTGCATTTCATCACCGCGCCGCCCGGCCCCACTCGTCGGCCTGGACAGTAGCTTAGCCAACATCCAATCGATGGAACAAGAACGGAAAATCTGTCACACACATCCGTCGATTATGATCTTGGCGTGGCGTCCGCTTCTCACGTTCTCTATGTGTGCGTCTCACATTAGTTAGAAACTGTTTCCTTATTGTTTTGTTGCGTGCATGCATGTACAATTTACAGGCCGGCTTCGTTTCAATATTCCCCGAAATTAGAAGCCTATTGCCCACGGGCCAGGCACACGAATTTCGTCGCGCCCGGCAGCGCACGACTACCGCCACGGCCTGCCCCGCCGCACCCAGATACCGTACTCCGCCTGAACCAGCCGCCCAGCGGCCAGCGGCGTCGCTTTCTACCACATCACCACGCCGAGAAACGAGGCATGCAGCCTGCGCCGACGCCGGCCGCCGGGCCACCGATGGCGCGGTGCGGTGCCCCCAACGAACGCCGCCGCTCTCGTCGAACATTTGACGCGGAACACGTCCGTCCGACCGCCTGGCACCGGCGTCCGCGTCGCAGTGTCACGTCAGTGAGAGGAAGCCATGCGTACGTGATGGAGCAAGAAACCGAAGAGCCCATGGAGGAAGGAAATTCTCTGCGCGAGGGTCTCCCCCGAAGCCGCTGGATTCAAGGGGTTTGGATGGACGGTGGATGAGGCGGGGCCTCTCCTGGCCCTAGTCCCACCTCCACTGAAATTTTTTCTTTTCCACCCATGGATGGGGTCACATGCAGCTAGCGGCACCGGGTCAGGAACGCATACGCACAGGCAGGGCGCGGCGACAGTTTCGTGTTCTTTCTGACTGCCTCAATTATAAGCAACAAGCGACAAAGGGTGTATCTGCTTTTGAGGCAACCAAAAGGTGCCTGAACTTTTGGACTAGCTCAGCGTGCGAAAAGAGATGGTCTCCCCCTGAACTTCTAGACACTCGCATTTTTTTTTACAAGAATTACTTTTGCTGATTAGTTAGTTTGTCGTCTATAATCATGTCATCATGGGACTATCCCTGGGCCTGGTCTAGACCAGGAATTCTGGTTTGGCAGATAAAAGTCTGTTTCGCAGGCATTCAGGGTTTTAGCGCTTCATGCGTTGTAGTTTTGTGCTTTCTTCCCGCGGGGAAGAGCGACCTTGTCCCCGCCCTGCTAGCGTATCTTTGTTCCCCCACACATGGGGATACTCCCCGTGGGGGCGAGCACCCGTATAAATTTTGTCTGTCAAGCTTGTCGACTCTCGAGTCTCGCCCCCAAACCAGGAGGTCCAGGATGGTCTAGTAATTACTGTTGCATTACCAACTTCTGGAGTGGATTAGAACCAAACAAAAGCTGCCTAAATTCCTAGTGATCGATGTGTTGGGTACTACAGAGTGAACGGCTTACTCTGTTGTGGGTGTTAATCTTACCTAATACTAAGTGCGGTGAGAATGGTGCGAGGGAAGCCCCGTACGCTTAGTCCTCCAGTCACGGCCTGCCACTTGGCCCTGTTGGCGTCATTCGTTTCCACAGCGGCGTTGCGCCATTGCTCCTTCCGATCAACCAATTGCTGGGTCGCGTGACCCGGTCGACTCTCGGCTCGATGCCCGATGCTTCCCAGACATAGGATTGCAGGATCACCAGCACAGCCACCCCATCGAACGCTAAGGCCGCCTCGAGCCCCACGCACACCACTCTCTTCTTCCCCTCTCGATCTACGTCTCTGCCCCCCCTCCTCACTGGCGGCGCCGATGAACTGCTCTCGCGCCTGCCTCCTGCACTTCCTCTGATAAGGATCCAACTAGTTGATTAAAAGAATCCCGAATTGTTGGCCCAATCTTTCACGGTGCACACGAAGATTAGTAATGTGTTGTCTTCTTCTCTTTGCGTCAGATGAATAGTACCATGCATGTGAATAGTCCCATCTGAACAGTACCGAATAGGATGGCTTGAGGGGAGAATAACAATATCACAAACCAATTCGGGTGAATTGAATTGCAAGAAAATCAACACACTCACAAACCAATATAATAGATTGAATTGCAAGTAGTAGTATCCTCGGTGAATATTGTCCACACGTGAACAATAGCCGAACTCTTGATCTCTCGGTCTCTCTCTCAATCTCTCAAGAACAGCAAGCTTCTCATCTCCCAAACACATAATATACGCCAAGTGGCTTTTCTAGTTTTTATTCATCTAAATCATAACTTTTCACTTTACATGGTGTAGCCATAGGGCTTATATAGTCTCCCACTGAAGCACAATGGTTTAGATGAACAGTTGTAAGATCGAGGTGGCCGACTAGAGGGGGGGTGAATAGGCGTTTTAAATTCCTTTAGGCTCTAAAAACCGATTTCTAATGCGGAAGCTAATACAAATACGGTTTTGCACAATTAAAACCTAAATCAACTAGGTTCCCCTAAGTGCACCAACAATACAAGTCTATTAATAAGTATATCAATTAAGCATATGACTTGTAAGCTAATCAATTCTAGCAAGGATGAATAGCACAACGAACAATTGCAATCATACACAATGAATAAGCAATTTAATACAAGGTATATAAATTGCACAATGTAAAGCAAGCATTCATACACAATGAATGTAAATGCAATAGTAAGGCACAAGGATGCAAACCACAATGGACACGGTTATGTTTTACTGTGGTGAATCGGAGACTTGCTTGGTCTCCCTAATCCACGTTGAGGGAAACCCAAACTAATTGGGCCGGCTCCACAATTAAGCCTTCCTCCGAGGATCAAACACCTCGCTCCACTTGGGTTGCTCTTTCCTCCACTCCGAGATGGCGAGCACCACGCCACTCACAAACCGCCTGGGTCTTCTCACAATCTTCTTTGAGAAGCTCACCAAGCACGACGCCCACGCCGCCTAGGTGTCGGCAAACACCAAGAGTAACAAGACTCTAACTCTCACTTGAACCAATCAAGTGTCAAAGCTCTATGGATACGAAATCCACAACCTAAGGCAACACATGCACTTAGGGTTTGCTCTCTAACCTCACTAAGTGCAACACATGCACAAAAGAGTATGAGAGGCTTGCACTAGCTCAATAGAACTCAAGGGGCACTACTACTTGCCCTCACACGGCCAAGGTGGGTATTTATAGCCCACACACACAAACTAGCCGCTGGGACAAAGTCTGTTGAAAAAGTTAGGAAATCGAACGACCGCAGTTATGGGGCGGTCGTCATCGCTTTTCCTCCAACGGCTATAAAACTAGCCGTTGGTCACCAATCGAACGACCGCCAACCAAAGTCCGGTCAGAGCAAGCCAAACAGTACAACCGCACAAACACTGCGGTCGCATCGCTCCACAAAGGAGCGCCAAATGCGGCTAAGTCCCACGAACACTGTTTCGAAATTTACAACCGCCACAGAGAAAACGGAACGACCGATGTGCGGTCGTATCGCACCAAGAAATCGGTCGAACCACAGCCACGGTTGTACCGCCAACACACGCGTCGGTACTACCGCTCCAAGGGTTTCTCAAAACGAAAGTCATGCTCAAATGCATCTTCTCTGGAAATATTGAACCGCCAACAAATAATCGGAATGACCGGCCTACGGTCGTACCGCTCAGTACACGCCGGTACTACCGCTCCACACCCAGAGCAACACATGCTCAAGAAAGTGCGGTCGTATCACAGATAATCGCCGAGATGACCAAGATCCGGTCGTATCGCTTATTACACGTCGGTTCATCCGATTTTCTGAGAAAACACAGACAGCATTCGCTTCAACTCAAATTGCAAAACACATTTGCCAATTTGATGCGCAATGCAAACAAGGGTTCAAAGGTAAGATTCTCAACAAGTTGCAAAACACATTTGCACACTTTTAGAATCATACCACAAATTGCACTTCGCTTCAACTCAATTTGCAAAACACATTTGCGAAATTGACACGCGATGCAAACAAGGATTCATGTGAGATTCTCAACAAGTTGCAAAACACATTTGCAAACTTTTAGAATCACACTCCAAGGAATAAGGTACATGGACTTACACCATTTGCAAAACACATTCGCAAACTCAAGTCACATGCTACAAGGATTATCCATGAGCCACAACTATTTGCAAAACGCATTCGCAAATATTGGCAACATGTTAAGGTGAGCTAGAGCAAACACAATGAGCTATCAACACATGACAAACTCAAGCTACTAGTCAAAGACCCCTCTTAATAGTACGGCAACCTATACTAGCAATCCGGTCTACCAACAAACACCAAGACCGGTAAAAGACTAGGAACAAATCCTTAGCCCTAGCTAGTCATACCTTTGCCTTGCGCAAACACTTGAAGCTTGATGACGCACATCCTTGCTTCAACTCCGGGTTCTTGACTTGATATGCATCAACTCATGATGCATCCTTACTTGACCTTCATCAACACATGATGAAGCTTTACTTCGGATCTTGACTTGATGCTCATCAACACATGATGACATCTTCCATCCCGAGTCTTGATATGCATCAACACATGATGCACTCTTCACTTGACATCCATCAACTCATGATGGGTCTTCACTTGACTTGATGATCAACACATGATCATCTCTTCTTGACTTGATGACTATCAACACATGATGTCATCCCAAGTCATCAACCACCGAACATAACCTATTCATCCAACTCATGGAAAATGTTAGTTCCACAATATGATTATCATTAATTACCACAACATACCATTAACTCATAATGGCGGGACAAGATACCACAATCTTTCCTCATTGGTAATTGATGATAACCACTTCAATAGCAAATAATTGAATAGAGTTTGGTATGAGTATATAAGTACTACATAAGTTATATATACTCAACATGAGTGTATACTGAACTACACAAGTCGTATTAACTCAAGAATACATGAGCATATATTAACTACATAAGTCTCATATACTCATATGAATATATTAACTACACAAGTTAAACATATTCAAAGATATGTGAGTACACATGAACTACACTAGTTATGTTCTACTCACATATAAGTATATATAGACTACACAAGTCTTATACACTCTTATGAATAGATTAACTACATAAGTTAAACATATTCAAGAATATGTGAGCACACATAAACTACACAAGTTATGTTATACTCACATATAAGTGTATATAGACTACACAAGTCATATATACACACTTGAATATACTAACTACATAAGTTATATATATTCAAGAATATGAGCATATATAAACTACACAAGTTATATATACTCACATGAATATATTAACTACACAAGTTAAATATATTCAAGGATATGAGTATATACGAACTACACAAGTTATATATATACTCATATGAATATATTAACTACACAAGTTAAATACATTCAAGAATATATGAACTACACAAGTCTCATATACTCATATGAATAAATTAACTATGCAAGTTAAATATATTCAAAGGACATGTTTCAAAGTAAAGATCCCAATTATATATGGACAAGGAAATATGGATCAATACTAATGAAACCACAAAACATATATTGAGCTCCCCCTAAATGTGTGCATACACAAATGTGTAATGGAAACATATGCACATATTCAAGTTAGACTTTTGGTGGAGTTCAACCTATATTTTGGATCCGAGGAATGCAACAAGATATATGAATACAAAGTAGAATGCATACCTCTTTTGATCTTTATATCCAAACGAGACTAAACATGATTTAACAAATAGAAATGTTAGTCTCACAAATAGATTCATCATTATGAATGCATACTGTTTGGATTTTCCTTTTGTTTATCCAATGAATTGGATTTTTCATTAATCACATGCATGCCTTCATGATTATTACCTTTTATATCCAAATAAGACTACACAATATGTATATCAATGAAAGTGTTAGTCTCACAATTAGATTTGTCATTAATCACCAAAACCCCATTAACACATAATGGTAGGTCTAGATTCTTCAACAGTACCAGGAGTGAACATTGACTGAAACCAACACAACCTCCTAAACGCACACAACTCAAACTCTCATGTTTTCGGAATTAAAAATCAGCAAAAGGAACTTCGGAATTAAAGCTAAACGCACACCACTGGGACTCTTAAAGATAATTGATATGAACTCCTCCTCGGATGGTTGTTTGAATGAGAACTCAAAACGGAATCCGAAGGAGTCCCACTTGGAAACTAAATCTATATTTCCTTTGCTCCTTGCATCAGTTTTCTTGTGTCGTAAACCATCCAAGCTTCTCATGCCATGCTCTTGGCTTCCACCTTGGCTCCCCACGCAACCACTTTGTCACTGCACGCCATGCATGTATGCTTAGCCTCCCATGCATAGCCTTTGGCCCAGGTGCCTTTTTCTCACACACTGCATGCCTTCCTTGTTTAGTCTTACTTTCGGTCGAAAGCAAGCATTGCCTTCTTTCCCTTTGGCCGGTCTCCCCATCCACCCTCTTGGCCACATGTAACACTTCCTTCGTTTCTTTGATCAAATCAGCATCCATTGTTACCTCAAGTTGTGAATACAACTTAGGATGACAAACAGAAGTGGTAGTAGTACTTAGCGCCATATCATCCCCTCCTCCTTCAAGTGAAATTGTCTTCGGTTTCGGGGTAGTCTTCACGATCGTCTTTTTAGCGACGATCTCCTCAACTCAAAGAGCACTCTCCGGCATAGGACACGTGGTATATGATCTTCCCTGATTCACCAAAGAGTACTGGTTGGACCTTTTGTGGTGTGTAGCATTGTAATCGAACTGTCACAGATGTCCCAATAACAAGCGACATGCATGCATGGGCACAACATCACAATCCACCTTGTCCTCATAATCACCCACTGAAAATTGAATTGTAACACGGTGAGTGACCTTACCGACATTGTGCAACCATTGCACATAGTACGGTAGAGGATGTCGCCACGTTGACAATCCCAAAGCCTGCACCAAATCCTTGTTGATAACGTTGTTGTAGCTGCCACCATCAATGATAAGCTTGCAAACATTCTCTTTGATCTTGCATTTAGATTTAAACATGTTGCTTCATTATCCTTTATAGAGAATAGCCGTGTCGTCAACCCGAACTGTCTTGATTAGCATACAAAGACCGCCTTGTGGTGCCTCACCATCGGTTTTGTCATCATGAGAGGACTCCTCTTGCCGTTCATAGGTAGAAAGAAGGGCCTCCTTCGTTGTTTTCTTCTTTTCTTCCTTGGCTAACTTTTGTTCTTCCTGTTTCTCCGTCTTTAGCTTTCACTGTTGCTCTTCAATGGCATCTTGGACCTTGTCACGCCACTATCTATCTTCAAGGTACCTCGGCAATGAGTAAGATGTAATCTTCCTTCATGTTTCTCTCCAAGGCAAAGAGAGACGCATGACGAGACGCGATGCAACTCGGTTGAAGGATCTAGACCCGCCATTATGTGTTAATGGAGTTTTGGTGATTAATGACAAATCTAATTGTGAGACTAACACTCTTATTGATATACCATGATTAGTCTCATTTGGATATAAAGGTGAAAATCAAAGAGGTATGCATTCAACATCATAATTCTTATATCTTGTTGCATCCCTTGGATCCAAAATATAGGTTGAAGTCCACCAAAAAGTTAACTTGGATATGTGCATATGTTCCCATTACACATTTGTGTATGCACACATTTAATGGGAGTTCATTCTATATTTTGTGGTTTCATTAGTATTAATCCATATTCCTTTGTCCACATATATTTGGGATCTTTACTTTGAAACATATCCTTGAACATATATAACTTGTGTAGTTTATATATTCATGTGTGTATATGAGACTTGCGTAGCTCATATATCCTTTGAGTACATATAACTTGTGTGTGTGTGTGTGTGTATAAATATAAAAGAGTATATAAGACTTGTGTAGTTGATATATACTCATTGTATACTTACATTCATTTATTTGATATTGAAGTGGTTATCATCAATTACCAAAGGGGAAAGATCGTGGTATCTTGTCCCACCATTATTGGTTAATGGTATGTGTGGTAATTAATGATAATCATATTGTGGAACTAATATTTTCCATGAGTTGGGTGAATAGGTTGAGTTCCATATGGTTGAAGACTTTGGATGACGTCACGTGTTGATAGTCGTCAAGTCAAGACTTGGGATGAAGGAAATCATCGTGTGTCGATGATGTTCATGAAGAAGAGATGATCATGTGTTGATCAAGTCAAGAGAAGCTTCATCATGTGTTGATGAAGGGCAAGCAAAGGATGTCATCATATGTTGATGAGCATCAAGTCAAGAACCCGGAGTTGAAGCAAGGATGTGCGTTATCAAGCTTCAAGAAGATGCTAAAGGCAAAGGTATGACTAGCTAGGGCTAAGGATGTGTTCCTAGTCTTTTATCGATCTTGGAGTTGGTTGAAAGACCGGATTGCTAGTATAGATTGTCGTACTATTAAGAGGGATCTTTAACTAGTAACTGGAGTTAGTCATGTGTTGATAGCTCATTGTACTTGCTCTATGCTCTCTTGGGATGTTACTATTTGAGAATGTGTTTTGCAAATTGTTAAAACCTATACCTTATCCTTGTTAACATGTTGCCAATATTTGTGAATGTGTTTTGCAAATAGTTGTGGCTCATGTTTATTCCTTGTAGCATCTGACTTAGTTTGCGAATGTGTTTTGCAAATGGTTTAAGTCCATGTACCTTATTCCTTGTGGTATTGATTCTAAAAGTTGGCAAATATGTTTTGCAACTTGTTGAGAATCTTGCCGTTGACTTGTTTTTGCATCACGTATCAATTTGGCAAATGTGTTTTGCAAAATTGAGTTGAAATGAATGCAAACTATGCTTTCTGTTGAGAATCGGTAGTACCGGCATGTGTTGCGCGGAACTACCGCTCTGCGGTATAACTGGTGGTTCTTTGGCGGAACTACCACAACTGTTGAGCATGTGTTGCTCTGAGGTGGTGCGGTAGTACCAGCATTGAGATCGTGGAACTACCGTTGAGAGGTAGTACCGGCCTTGGTGGCGGTACTACCGGTGGACGTTCAGAGCACTGAGCGTGGGACGTTAGATCTTGATCTAACGGTCCAAAATGCGTGAACGTTCGGACCGTCCAAACGGAGCCCAGATCTAATGGCTTAGACACGTGGTCCGAACAGCCATTTGAATCTCAGCCGTCCACATGTCAGTGCTTTCGTTTGTCTTTGAACTAGATGGTCCAGATGGAACAAGAGTAATGCTGGCGTTGTGTCTGCTGCGGTATTACCGCACTTCTCAGAGAACCGAGAGTGAAGCGGTATGCTTTTTCCAGTACGTGTGTTTTCAGACCATTGCTTGCTCTTTGGCGGAGCGGTAATACCGGCATTGTGTACGCGGTAGTACCTCATCCCGGAAGTACCGATCATATGTTGGTGGTACGTAATTTCCAGAAGGGATGCAATTTGGTCCTTAGCCGTTTTCGTGAGCATGTGTTGCTCTCTCTTGTTGAGCGGTAGTACCGCAATACCTTGTGCGGAACTACCGGTGAACGGAACTACCGGCCATGCGTTGGCGGTAGTACCGCATCCCTTTCCAACGGCTAGTTTTGTAGCCGTTGCTGTGCTGATCATAGAGGTGCGGTAATACCGGTCATTGGTTGGCGGTACTACCGATTGTCCTGATTTGTTCAGGGACTTTGCTTCCAACGGCTAGTTAGTGTGTGTGGGCTATAAATACCCACCTTGGCCGTGTGTTGGAGGTTGCTGGTGTTATTGTGAAGGACTTTGCATGTGTTGCAAGTACCTTAGACATTCCTTTGAGCAAAGAGCAAGCCCTCTCATCCTTTGTGCATGTGTTGCACTTAGTGAGTGATTGAGAGCAAACCCTAAGTGCATGTGTTGCCTTAGGTGGTGGATTTCGTATCCATTGAGCTTAGACACTTGATTGGTTCAAGTGAAAGTTGGAGACTTGTTACTCTTGGTGTTTGCCGACACCTAGATGACGTGGTGGCGTCGTTGCTCCGGTGATCTTCTCAAAGAAGCTTGCGAGAAGGCCTGACGGTTTGTGAGTGGCTCGCCATCTCCGGAGTGGAGGAAAGAGCAACCCTAGTGGAGCGAGGTGTTGGTTTGGTTTGGAACCGGTCCAAGTGGTTGGACTTACCTCGGAGGGTTTGGCTTAATTCATGGAGCCGGTCCAATTGATTTTGGGCTTACCTCAATGTGGATTAGGGGAGACCGGCAAGTCTCCGATCACCACGATAAAACATCGTTGTGGTTTGATTGCTTGTGCTTTACATTGTGCGATTTACATTACTTGTATTTAAATTGCTTACTTGTATGTGTATGATTGCTATCATTTATATAGTCTCTTATTGTTGGTGCACTTAGTAAAGACTAGTTGATTTAGGCTTTAATTGTGCAAGACCGAATTGATTTACAATTCCGCATAAAACTCGGTTTTAGCCAAAGAAGTTTTAAAACCGCCTATTCACCCCCCTCTAGTCGGCCTCCTCGATCTTACATCGGTGTATGTGTTGTTCGGCTATCCAATATGCACCAATCACCAATGAACATGCTCGCATATGCATAGGAATTAGATCACAAGTAACAACACCAGTATACCTGTCCAAAATTTTTTTACCTCCACTTGTTATGTGATCGGAATGCACTTGAACCTCCAAAGCAACTGATATGGCTCCGGCTCCGGCTTTGTGACCAACCTCAATCTGTCCACAAGTGTTTGGCTTGGAGAGTTTGTCAAGCTTCCCATATCGATCATCATAGTATAATTTGTATTCCTCACTCGACAACGATTGAAGAACATGTAGCTCGGCTCGTGGAGTGGATCCTCCTTTATCTATGGTATAGCTGAATTGTATGATCAGCTTCATATCCTTCGTGTCGATCTTCGATCTTCGCAGCAATAAAGTATCATGAGCAACTGAAGCTTTGATACCACCTGATAAAGATCCACCTAGTTGATTAGATGAATCCCAATTGTTAACCCAATCTTTCACAATACACACAAAGATTAGTAATGTGTCGTCTTCTTCTCTTTGCTTCGAATGAACATCACCATGCACATGAATAGTCCCATATGAACAGTGCCTAACATGATGATTTGAGGGGAGAATAGCAATCTCACAAACCAATATAATAGATTGAATTGCAAGTAGTAGTAGCCTCGGTGAAACAATGTCCATGCGTGAACAGTTTCCACACATGAATAGTGCCCGAATTCTTGATCTCTCTCTCTCAATCTCTCAAGAATAACAAGCCTCTCATCTTCCAAACACAAGAACACATAATATGCGCCAAGTGGCTTTTCTGATTTTTTATTCATCTAAATCATAACTTTTCACTTTACATGGTGCGCCCATGGGGCTTAAATAGCCTCCCACGCAAGCACAATGGTCAAGATCAACAGTGTTGTGCATGAATAGTATGTGTGAGCAGTGTCCGAAACCAATGCCACCTCCTAAATGCACACGATTCAAACTCCTATTTTTAGAAAAAATGAATTTCGAGATTAAAACTAAACGCACACCACTAGGACTCTTTAATTTTGAAATTAAAACTAAACGCACACCACCAGGACTCTTTGAGATAATTGATACGAACTCCTCCTTGGATGGTTGTTTGAATGAGAGCTCAAAACGGAATCCAAAGGAGTCCCACTTGGAAACCGAATATCTCTTTCCTTTGCTCGTTACACTAGTCTTCTTGTGCCACAAACCATCCAACCTTCTCATGTCATGCGCCTGGTTTCCACCTTGGCTCCCCACGCAGCCACTTTGTCACCACACACCATGCATGCATGCTTGGCCTCCCATGCATAGCCTTTGGTCCAAGTGCCTTTTCCTCTCGCACTGCATGCCTTCCTTGTCTAACCTTGCTTTCAGCCGAAAGCAAGTATTGCCTTCTTTCCCTTTGGCCGGCTTCCCCATCCACCCTCTTGGCCACATGTAACACTTCCTTTGTTTCTTCAATCAAACCAGCACCCATTGTTACCCCAAGTTGTGAATGCAACTTAGGATGACAAACATAAGTGGTGGTAGTACTTGGCGTCGTATCATCCTCGCTCACCGTTGCATGGTCCGCTTTTGCGCCATTGTCGGTAGCGCCTCTCTTCTTCCCCTCTTGGTCTCCTCTCCGTATCCGCCTCCTTTTCGCTGGCGCCACCGATGAACTGCTCTCGTGATTGCCTACTGCAATTCCTCCCTCGCCCTTGCCCGATCCGCTTTTGCACCATCGTCGGTTGAGCCATCCACAAGCCATACGTCCCCTCAGCAGGCGTTGCAGTGCTCAGTGATGGTGGGTAAGGGATGGCAATACTAGGGTTGCGGTGGTGGGTGACGGCGGCGCTCGTGGGGAAAAAGGATCAACCGCCCACCGTAATGTCCTCAACCTGGTCTCCTACGCATCATCGTGGAGTTTCTTCTGCGTCGTGCCATCCGCAATGGCTCCGCCACCTCTATTTCCTCCCTCATCTTCTTTTTCGATATCTCTCGCGCCAACAGCCGTGGTTGCGGCTTGTCTAGTCAGCGACTGCTCCAGCTGCCTCGGCTAGCGCACCTTGTGGTTGGCGTATGCGGACCATGTTGCCTCCCACCATTCTACACGCCTTCCTCACTAGTACCAACCCTTGGTGAAATTTATTCATCTAAAATCTGGATACAGTGGTGTTGTTGTTTGTAGTTAGCCTTACAGATTCGGTTTTGTGATTTTCGCTCTATCATGAAGGTTGTATGCTAGGACTGTTATTTTAGGTTTAAGGGCGGCGGAAGACGTTGATTGCTTGGACTCCTTTTCGAGAGTGTCGACCCATGAGGACCTCATCTGACGATGATGTAAGCCGCTCTACATCTAGAGTCGTTTGGTCCCTGTCAGAGCTACAACTAAGGTTTGGATTGTAAGAGCTATATCGAAATTCTTCCTAGACAATGGACCTATGCAATTGTGTTTGTGTCTACATGCAGTTGTGTTTGAGTCTAACAATTATATTATCGAAGTGTCATAAAGTAGCTGACACCTTTTTTTATTAGATCCAAAAGATGCATTTGATCTACTTGATCCTGCTGATTGCTAGTCTTTCCCTCCTTCACTGGTAGCTAAAATTCTTTACTAGTGACTATATTTTGTTATATACACTTGCCCTTTGTCTGATTCCCTTTTAGATGCTTAAGAAATTATGTGTCCTATTTTTGTGCCATCCATTGTTATTTCATATGATGTTTTCCCATGATTTCAAAGCATTTTATGACATGTTGTATGAATGTTTCCAGGTGGTTACCATAATCAAAAGTGAGGCCTTCATTGCAGAATTAGCTTCTGCTAACCAACCATATTATGAACAATTTGTTCTGGTTCAAATAAAGTAGGAGGTATGTACCCACCATAGTTCCAAAATTTGCAAATTCAATTTTTCCTCTGACTCTTTGTATTGCTTACTAATGCAGTTGTTCTCCTTTTTCCTGCAGTAATTCCTTCCTTTCTTTCCATTATGCTTTCACATGCTAGCTTCTTGTGCCAAATAGGATGGCCCTATGCTAATTAGGTAGGTATAGCCCAATTCTGAGGTAAAAATTCCTAGATTCAATTTTCCCTTTGCCTCCCTGTATTGCTTACTAATGTCGTTATTGTCCTTTTCCCTACAGTAATTCCTTTCTTTTGTTCCATTATGGTTTCACATGCTAGCTTCTTGTGCCAAATAGGATGGCTTGGTAGTAATTAGGTATAGCCTAATTCCGTGACAAAACAAGGCACATTATTTGTGCTTACTTGTTTTTAAATTGGTCCACTATGATGCTACCTAGGAGGTTCATGCCTATTAAGATTCATTGGATATATCGACGTCGACAAATTCATCGTTTCTTTTTTCCTTATGGTGCTACTGTGACATGTCGTAAATAGATGCTAACAAAATCCTCCTAGCTTCTCCCTTCGTAATAGTATAATTGAGGGTACAAGACTGTATGAGCCTCACCATTACCCATATAGAATTCTCCTAGCATGATCAGCTCATACAAATATTTGCTGCTACTCATGATAAGACAATGACACTAGGTTTTAGGGTGTTGAATAGCTCTACTTAGATCTTGCTACAAATGTTCATCCCATTAATTAATGCATGTTTTTTCTATTTTTGTAATTTTCTCCCATGAAATAATTTACATACCACCCTGGTTGTCTTGCTTGAGCAACTAGGATCAACTAAAACTATATATATTCCATGGTTTTACAAAATAGATTTTCTTTGTTTCATTTCATCTAGGATCTTGATTGTAGGTTGTACATCAAGGGTTTTACTGTACTAACCATGGGCAGGATTGGTTGTAGCATGATCGCTGACACATAGGGCAGTGCTCTCATCACTCTTGGAAAGGTGAGAAAAACACAGATCAAATTCCAATTTGGAAGACACTGGAGTTGATAGATTCTATAATTTATTTCTTATTTACGACAGTAGTAACACAGATAGAGTTTACTCTTACACCAATGTGTACGTATGGCATCCTTTCATTTTGATTATTTGTATTAGAATAGGGTTATTACTTCAATGTATGCTTACAATAGCCTTCCATTTTTACTTATTTATGTTACAATAGGGTTGTTCTTCCTGTTATAGCTTATGTGCCCTTCTTTCTATGTAGCTTGCCTTTTGTAAGTATTTAGGCTGCATTCTAATTGGTTTGTCTCCATAAATAATGGATACTTTAGGAATTATTGATGAAGGACATCCTGCCCTCAGTTGTTATACCCTTAATGGGTGCTTTCATCTTTGTGAGAGTGTGTGCTATTTGTTTCAGACGTATGCATTTTACGGTCATCATTTAGAGTTCTGCAATATTCTTTGTGTTCCTAATTTTCTCATTCTTTTGGAGGTATGATCCACGACGAATGACAGGGATGGAATATATGACTGAAGTAGCTTCCAAGGTGCTGCAAGCCTTACAGTACCAGTTTTTCTTTGATTTATTTCTTGTTTAGCAGTAAGAAGTGCTTACACTTGATTTCCATATCCATTCTTCGTGACAGTCCAAAAGAGTTACTTTCTGTGGGTATCATTGTATGGTGTGATTATCTCTTGTCATCTTAGGCTATTTTATTTCTCTTCGGCTCGGTAACAAATTAACCATTGCTGTTTTTAGGCCATCTTTGTAATTAACCTGACGCGCAAACAAGAAATCTCTTTAAAGATTGTTATCCTATACTCGGCACGTGAGAGAAAAATTAGGTGAGACCAAGGACAAGTCCCATATACATCAATCCTATTTGTGAGATTATTTGAGATGAGCAGCGTTTGCTACTTGCTAGATTGCAAAACCATTAGATGCAACCTACACAACTATATTCTAACCTTTGCCTTTAGAGTTCACTAATCCATATTTACTATACCATTATATATCGTGCACCTATATTGGGTTCTATTTGTGTGTAATCGATGCTTTGCCTTAACAACAGTGACGTGGTTCAAACGGTACCCTACTACATTAAGAGTTGCTTGATGCCAACGTTTTATGACCTTTCATGTTTCAAGCCGAGTTGTACACGCACGCAGCGTACCGCGTCTCCCTACCTATAATTATGTAAACCTTATATGGTGCGTGCCTCTGTTAGTCCATCTCGCCATACAACGACTGTACCTCATTACTGATCGTTAACCGAAACAATAAGTCAACCGGTATGGACAGCTTAATGCTCAAGTGTTCATACATTCTCAGCACACACAAGAACACATACGATGTGGATACAAGAATAATACGTGCTATCGTTTTACCATAGTCAACAGGGGCGCAACGAAGCGCGCCTTCCGTTCTAGTCATGATTCCACGCTTGCAAGTTTTTCAGGTAGGACATGATACAAGCTTATCATGAAAATTTGTGTGCAAATATTTCATTTTATGTGCACAGTGATTAGAAGATGTTTAACATGACTAGTCAAGTGTCCGTGCGTTGTAACGGATCTCAAATACACATATATATGTTCTAAACTTGAAAAACCAATATGCATAAGGTAATTATCCTTGCATCTAAAAGTTGCATACAAAATTTACATCCGATCAACAAGCCACAAAGAGTCTTATCATAAACAAAACGTGTATATGATCTAATTGTCCACAGAAGATTCTTATAATAACATATGCATGTATACACACATCTATCCATAAAAAAATCCTACCAACTCATGAGGTAGGGCGGTAGATGTCAGACTCACCACTGCCATCAAATCCTTCTTTTGTAATAGTAAAGATACCAATAATAAATCATTGTCGTGGCAAGAAATCTCACGCACCCTATGTACAAGGGAGAAAGCAACATATTCAGGGCATCTTTGCAAATGCAGGAATAGAAAAAACACATAAATCGGGGTGACATATCTAGTTGAATCATTTGGAATTCTAAAATGCAGGAATTGTTCATTTGTGCCGTTTAGATACTTCATAGGAAAAGATCACATAATTTTGGAGAAAGAGACACGAGGGAAAAATTCCATGAGGCTGCACCTCGTGTTAGATTTCCTCCAAAATTAAAATTCGTGTGTTGAAACATTCCGTAGGAATTTTAGGAGCTCTTTCTTTGTCCCAAAGGGACTTATATAATTTTTTTCATAGGATTCTAATTTTACAAAATTCATCCTTTTTCTTTGTTCCAGATGGGCCCTCGCACAGAAGAAGGAAAGCACAAAAACACAAGCCCCACCCACAGTACACCCCCACACCGCTACCTTCCCATCCTCTACAGTAAATCCAGCGCCGGACGGCGCAGTCGTCATACTCTACCCGAGACGGCACATTGGATGCCCTCCCATTTACTCTCTGCCTCTCTCCATTATCGGGGAATATCAAAGAGACTCCCATTCTCCCAACAAATAAGAAATAAAAAGCTTCGGTTCTTGGTTCCTCCACAGTTACTGGTTTCCAGAAGGGGGACTAAAGAAAGAAAGAAAAAACTATGGTTCTTGCGGCATCAAGGTTTGTTGCTTCTTGGTAGCCGTCAGCATTGCCGCCTTCTTTCTTGGAGTGTGCTCTGGGGAGTGGGGTTAATCCAGAAATGAGGAAGCACGGGTGGCAGCTACCCTACCACCCTCTCCAGGTATAACCTTTCTTGGTGCGCTCTTGCCTTTCCTCGCGGTGTTCTTGCTGCTGTTACTTGTTAGCATTTGTATTTCACTCATTGTGTTCATGTGGTGTGTAACTGCAGGTGGTGGCGATTGCTGTGTTCTTGGCATTGGGTTTTGCCTTCTACGTCTTCTTTGTGCCATTTGTGGGGAGCAAGGCGTTCCAGTATGTGGCCATGGGTCTCTACACTCCCTTGGTGAGGTTCATGTCCTTTTGAGTGATTAAATTCGCCAGTAAGACTAGATCTGGCATTCTCCCCTTTGTTCCCCAGTGGCTGCCTCTCAGTCACAGTTAACAAAATTTAGGTATTCCATTACTTGTAGAGAAATGTAATCTGTTTTGCATGTTTCGCGCATAGATGTTGTGAAACAATTATGCTAGTAAGAATGACAAGAAACATTCCTGCTCTAGTAAATAGTAATACCCTATTAAGGTTGTCGGAGCAAGCTGAGAAGATAAGCCTTCATGGTGACTACTCGTGCAATGCTGCCCTTGCGACTCACGGATTTCCTACTAACACTTCAAGCATTGTCGTCCTAAATCGAGTTCAGTTCCTAATTTCACATAAGTGTAGTACAAACAACATTTGACATTTGTGCTCCATATAACTGATTGCCTGATGGAACAGTTTTCTGTTGAGTAATGAGTAGCTTCTTTTTGCAGGTTACATGTGTTGTCATGCTATACATATGGTGTGCTGCAACAAATCCTGGTGACCCTGGCATTTTCAAATCGATGAAACATTCAAAATTAGATGAGGATGGAAAGCAATCCCAAATTAATTCAGACCATGGGTTAAGCCGAGGAGGAAAACCATTAAGTGAGGGTTTTAACGCTGTTGATAACAGTGAGAAGTTGAGCAACATGCTTGAGAGAAAGGATTCACCTTCTTGGCCGAAATTTTCTGAAGTACTTTGCTTAGTTTGTTTCCCCTTTTCCTGCCTTTGCAAAAGATGCCTCCTTCTGGATAATCAACCTTCTGAACAAAACATAAGCGAAGAAGGCATGTTCTTCTGCAGCTTATGTGAGGCAGAGGTATGACTAACTGAAGTCCAGCATATCTAAATTTCGTGTTTGTGATTCTTCAAGCTGTATTGGTCGTGCACTCCTAATTCCTAAAGCTTGGGCCTTTCTTAAGGTCGCCTCCAGAGTATCCAGCAATTTAGTAAAATGTAAAATGTGAGCTTTGCATTTAATTTTCAGCAATTTGTGCTTAGCGCGACGTGTGCTGCTGAATATAAACTAATATTAGAATAATCAATGTAATTTAAAAACTACTGCAACTAACTAGATTGTATTTGCTATTCAGAAATACAAGATAGTGAGTAGTAGTTTGAATCAAATGTTCGTGTGATTCCAAAATATAAATGATTGTCCGCATGTCATGTACATGCATACCTCCACCAAATTCATCACTTCAGGGCCTTCTAGTTATGCAAATGAGCTATCGACCTGTTGTGTAGTTATGCGTTAAAAACTATAAAACAGCCGGATGCAAAGATAGATGTTCTAGTGCTGATGTGTTTTTTGTCTGTGCAATATTTTGTAGTATCTTCAATGTTGCACTATCCTATGGGAAATAGCATAAATTCTTCACCTTTTCTTGCAACATGTTACTAAGAACTGTGTATGTATTATGTAGGTATTGAAGAACAGTAAGCATTGTAGAGTGTGTGACAAGTGTGTTGATGGCTTTGATCATCATTGCAGAGTACGATAGATTTTTATTGTTCTTGGCCCTGATATTAATAGCCCTGTTTCCTTTCAGAAAAAGTAATGATCTTGTTTTCTCTGATGTCTTTGTTCTCTCGTAGTGGCTCAACAATTGCATAGGCAAAAAGAACTACAAAGGGTTCTTCGCTCTAATGGCTTCTGCCGTTCTCCTGGTAAGTGTGGACCTCTCTATGGACTGACAAGAATGGGTTTTGAAAGAGCATAATAAAAATGATAGCCCCATATAATGATCCCTGTGTAATTGCATTTTCCTTCATTGTACTGAAATTATCACTTCATCAGTCATCATAACATCTGTAACCAAGTGGGCAGTGCATATAGGCATACTTAGTGTTAGACGTTAGTTTGTATAGGGTGCTTGTTGCATATTTACCTACACTTTAACTTGTATATTTGGCCTTTGGCCCATTGGAATAGATAAGGTCTCATTGCAACATGGTATCTGAGCTAGGGTTAGGGTTTCTTCCCACTTGATTGCCGTCGCCGCATCCTTCGCCCCTGTGCCGAACTCCTCTGCTTCGCGCCTGATGCTCACCTCTGCTTCTCTGCCGCCGTCGATCCGGCTCCCATCGCTGGATCCGTGGTTCTTGCCGCCGGATCTGGGCCGCCCGTCGCGGGAATTGAAGCCTCCCGCTGCCGCCCCTCGTGCGCGGCACACGAGTGCTTACCTCTGCTTCTTGCTATGCTTCTCTACCGTCGTCGATCCGGCTCCCGTCGCTGGATCCGTGAGCCCTAGCCGCCGGATCCAAGCTCCACCGCCAGATCTGTGGCTCTTGCCATCGGATCCGGGTTCCCTGTCGTCGGATCCGCCGCCATCGCCGAATCGGCCTCCCGCCGCCGCCACTTCCGCCATCCCGGCCCAGATCCACCCTCGATCGCTCCCGACCTCGCACCGGTCCGATCAAGTTGCAACCAGCCCTCCGGATCGCTCCATTCCTTCGGATGGCTACCGCCGGTGGCTCCTTCGCCATCCTGCTCCACTCGGTTCGTTTCGATGGGACAAACTTCTAGGAGTGGGTTGTTCACCTGAGGATTCACCTCACCAGCCAGCGTCTCTGGGGTCATCTCACCAGCGAGCACCCCTGTCCGCCTCACCCTGCGATGCCAGTTCTGCTAGCTCTTCCTGCTGGTGCGGATCAGGTGGCTCAGGAAGCCACCGCCAATGTTGCACTGGAGGAGGCCCTGGAGCTCTACCAGTCTGAGCTGCACGCCTAAGAGAGATGGCATGATGCCGAGGCTTGTGTTACTGCCATCCTAGTGGGTAGCATGCCCGTGGTCATCTCCATGGATGTGGTGGGGCTGCCGATGACTCAGCTTATGTGGGAGCGCCTCCGAGCTCACTACCAGCCGACGAGTGATGCCATATACCTCTCAGTTGCTCACCAGGCGCATTCTCTTCAGCATCTCGATGCCACCGTGGATGACTTCTACCAGCAGATGTTTGAGGTGTGGCGTCAGCTTGACTCTCTGGGGCCGGATGTCTGCCAGACTTGTCCCTGTTGTGTGCGGCTCCGCGCTTACCAGGAGACTCACTGTTTTTACGATTTCCGGACGCGTCTCCGGCCTGAGTTCGAGTTTGTGCGTGCTCAGCTTCTGACTCGTCACCCGCGCCCGAGCTTGGTGGAGGCCCTCACGGGTGTGCGTGCTAAGGAGACTCGTCACCGTGGCGCGACTCACATGCAGATGTCTTGTTTGCTTCCGTACCTGCTCCTTCAACATCGACCATGGCTCCTGCTCCCGGGGCACCAGTTGTTGCTGCCTCTATTGCGGGTCTCTACTGCACCTACTGCTAGCGTGACGGCCACAAGTATCAAGACTTCTACAAGCGGAGGAGGGATCAGGGTAGCTGGGGCGAACGTCCCCTGAAGGGCTCTGGTGGTCCCTCCCACTCAGGAGCTGGCGCCTCTCGCCAGAGCTCCTCTGGTGACGCAACGTAGCAGCTCCTCTCCCTACTCCAGCGCCTCGTTGTCGGCCCATCCTCAGACTCCTCAGGTTCTGCTTGTTTGGCTCTTGCTTCTCAGCAGTCTTTCACGTCTCCGCCTCCTCCCTCGTCAGGTATCTTGTCTCCGTGGATCTTGGACTCCGGTGCTTCCTTTCACATGACATCAGATTCTACCCTTCTCACTTCTGTGAGTCCCACAGCTTTTCCTTTTACTATTCAGACTGCAGATGGTACCTCCCTTCCTGTTGCAGGCTGAGGCATCCTTTCCACTTCTTTTCATGTTCCTGCAGTTCTCATGTTCCTCAGCTTACTATGCCGCTTTTGTCGACTAGTCAAATCATTGATCAAGACTATCATGTTGTTCTTAAGTATGACTCTTGTTATGTTCAGGACCGCCCCACAGGGACTCTGCTTGGTATTGGCCCTCGACGTGGTGATTCGCAGCGTTTTGGGAGCTCGACTGGCTGCATCTCCCTCCCGTAGTCTCCACCAGCCAGTCAGCCACTACCACTGTCTCTGGTTTTGCTGTGTCCTCCACTACTTTGCTCAGTGGCACCATCGTTTGGGTCATCTCTATGGATCGCGTCTATCGTCACTAGTAGGTCGTGGTGTTCTTGGGTGTGTTTCTGGGGATATCTCTTTATATTGTATGGGTTGCAAGCTTGGCAAGTAGCTGCAGCTCCTCTATTCCTCTAGTGATTCTGTTTCTACTCGTCCTTTTGATCTTGTTCACTCCGATGTTTGGGGTTTGTCTTCCTTTGTTTCGAAATGGGTCATTGTAGAAATTTTGGGAATAATTGTGTGTCCCTTTTAGGATCTCCACGTCCTTTATTTATAGTGCCAAATATTACAGTCCGACTCCAACACGACTTGGATTTTTACATAAACTCTTGACTCTTTCCCAATCTCTAATATCTCCAACACTCCCTCTCAAGATGGGCATAAGATAGCAATCATGACCATCTTGTTACATGATGCAATATCATTACTAGAATCTAGTAAAAGCTACCATCCATCGACTCCATAGTTGCTAACCACCAATACTACCAGGGACGTCACCAAATCCATCTCTACCATCTACCAGCTGCTCGACCTCAACCTCATCTTCCTCTACCCTCGTACCCCCAGCCACCCCCGGCCTCCACCACTCTACCCATACACCCTCAGTCTCGGCCTCCGCCACCTCTACCCCTGTCACAGACAATTACGCCTGACTCCAGTCCCAATCCTCTCGGGCATCTCCAGCAACACAATCTCCGGGACCCATTCCAACACAGCCGACCGACATAGCCTCTACTGGAGCTACCACCAGCTCCTACTTCGTTCTCACCATCATCAAGCTCATCACCATCATTAGCTCTTAACAATCCTCTCCCCCTGTCTTCTACTCCTTCCGTCGTATTATCATCACCTAAGCTTCACCACCGTCAACACAGCAGTTGGACCTTTCAACAAACACACCATCCTCTCTCTCCTTTCTTCAACACAACATGTGTAGCCAGATCAGATCCTCCACACCGGATCCGGATCCCCACGGACAGCTCTTCAAGCAAAGCAAACTGCAAACCTTAGCAAACCTTCATCCTCTTCCTCCCAATCCCGAGCGCCTTCTCTCTCCTGCTTCTCCCCAAGCGCCACACCTCCTTCCTCCTCAAGCTGCCTCCGGCCTTCTCTCCTGCCTTCTCTCAGCTTCCTCGCCTGCGCTCCTCAAGCCGCCTCCGGCCTTCTCTCCCGCCTTCTCTCAGCTTCCTCGCCCGCGACCCGCAACGCACCGCATCACCTCCTCAACGCCGCCTCCTCACCTTCCTCCACCGGAGCTCCTCTCCCGCTCTTGGTCGCCTGCTACCTCGACCATAGCACCTGACCCTTCCTTCTCCTCCGAAAGCTCCTCCTCCTGAGAGCACCCGATCCAAGCGCCACGCTCCTCCCCCAAGCTTCTTCTCCCCGCAACCTTCTCTTCCTTCCGCAAGCACCAAAGACCTCCTCTTCCTTCTGCCGCCTCCATTTTGAGATTAGATGCTTGTGCTTCTACACATAGCTCCTCCGCCGATGCGGCCTTCTCCACCACCAGATCCCCGATCTGCTTCTCCTCGCCGGCCCCCAAGCGCCCTTATCTCCTCTCCTCATGCTGGCTCCCCACCTCCACTGCTGGCCCGAGCGCCCCCGATCTCGCGCGCACGCGTGCTTCCTTCTTCCCTTCTCCACCTCCGGCTGTCGGATCCCACTATCTCTGGTCGGATCCCACCAAATCCCGTCGCCTGTAGCCGGATCCCGACGACTCATGCCTCCTCAAGAATTTCCCCAACCACCTGTTCCTCCCCCGGCTTCCTCACCCGCGCCCGGATCCGGCCACCACCGCCCGGAGCACCACACCGCCTCCTTCTCCCCGTCCTCTCCCTCTCGATGGACTGCCCGGATCCACCGCTTCTTGGCTCACCAGTTAAGCACCTGATGTCGGCCCAAATCTGTGTCTTGTATGCCGCTTCACATCGTCATACCTTGTGTGCCGCGTCGCCTTCTTTTCCGGCCGGCGTGCACCACCATAATATGCTTCTCCTCGACAACCGCCGCCCTCACCTTCCTCACCTCCTTCGCGATCCGTCTCCAGTCGCCGCCACCACCGCCTCCTCCTATCAGCAGCACGGCGGCCACAAGACGCCCACGAGACGACGGTGGTGGCGCCTATTGCGCGATGGCGGTGATGGGCGACGATGGGCGGCGGTGGCAAAGAAAGTCGTCATGTTAGGGTTAGATTTCGGGACAATGGATTAGGATTGGCTCTGATACCATATAGAAATTTTGGGAATAATTGTGTGTCCCTTTAGGATCCCCACGTCCTTTATTTATAGTGCCAAATATTACAGTCCGACTCCAACACGACTTGGACTCTTACTTAAACTCTTGACTCTTTCCTAATCTCTAATATCTCCAACAGTCATCGATACTATATGATCTTTATTGATGATTATTCTCGTCATACTTGGATCTACTTCATATCATCTTGCAATCAGGTTCTCTCTATTTACCAAATGTTCGCCACTATGGTTCGCACTCAATTTGATTCGACCATTCGTGTGTTTTGTGCCGACTCTGCTGACGAGTACCTATCGGCTGCTTTGTGTCACTTTCTCACTGAGTAGGGTACTCTTCCTCAGTACTCTTGTCCTGGTGCTCACGTTCAGAACGGTATCTCTAAGCGTATGCATCGTCACTTGGTTGAGACAACTCGTGTTCTCATGCTTACCTTTTTTGTTCCACCTCGTGAGCACACCAAACAGATTGCTCAGTCAGTTGAGTGTTTTTTTGCTACAGTCTTGAGCATGAGGGTTATCGTTGCTACGACCCTGTTGCTCATAGGATGAGGATATCTCAGGATGTCACTCTCGACGAGCCCCGACCTTACTACCCTCGTTACCCCACTGTCAGTTCAGATTCTCTTGTTGAGTTGATCTCCTTTCTGACTTTTCCTAACTCTCAGCCTTCCACTACTATTTCGTATCACCCTCTACCTTCTTTGTCTCCTTTGGCTCCACCCGTTCCCTCTCCGCCGGGGTGTCCTTCCCGCTTTTTTGTTGAGATTTCACCCTTTCTTCTGCACTACTCTCGCCGCCCTCGGCCTACTCCTCTAGTTGAGTCTCCGTCTTTGCTGGGCCCTATTCCCAGCTCTTTTCTCCGTCCTTGTTGGATCGTACTCCGCCTTTTCCTCCTAGATATGATTTTCGTGATTGTCACCTTTGTCAGGCCTCCCGAGCCTTCTTTGCGCTTCTTTGCTCTTTCTAAGCCTATGACCTCACCGTGAGGTCGCTTTGCCACCCCGACCGCAACTCGTGATGCCTGAGGAGATTGCTGCTTTGGAGCGTACTAGCACTTGAGATTTTGTGCCCTTACCTGCGTGTCACTCCCATCACGTGCAAGTGGGTGTACAAGATCAAGACCCGCTCGGATGGTTCCCTTGAGCGCTACAAAACTCGTCTTGTGGCGTGTGGTTTTCAGCAGGAGCATGATCGTGACTACGATGAGACCTTTACTCCTGTCGCTCACATAACCACTGTTCGCACTCTCCTTGCTACAGCCTCTGTTCGACAGTGGCCCATCTCTCATCTGGACGTCAAGAATGCCTTTCTCAATTGCGAGCTACGTGAGAAGGTCTACATGCAGCCGCCCCCTGGGTATTATGTCTCTGCTGGTATGGTTTGTCGCCTTCGTCGCTCTCTCTATGGGTTCAAACAAACCCCTCGTGCTTGGTTTGACCGTTTCTTCTCTGTTTTCACTGCTATCGGTTTCTTCGCCAGTGATCACGATCTTGCCTTCTTTGTACACACCTCTCCTCGAGGTCGGACGCTCCTCCTTCTATATGTGGATGATATGATCATTACTAGAGATGACTTCTTAGTACATTGCCTTTGTGAAAGAGCGTTTCATTGAGCAGTTCTTGATGTCTGATTTGGGTCCTCTTCGTTACTTCCTTGGGATTGAGGTCACTTCTACACCTGAGGGCTACTACCTCTCCCAGGAGTAGTACATTTAGGATATCCTTGATTGCACTTGTCTCACTGATCAGCGCATGACGGATACTCCTATGGAGCTTGGTGTTTACCTTCGGCCTACTGATGGTGAGCCTCTTGAGGACCTCACTCGCTACCACCATCTTGTTAGGAGCCTTGTCTATCTTGGGATCACTAGACCTAACATTTCTCACCCAGTTCACATTCTGAGTCGTCTCTGCTCCTACTCAGCTCTACTACAATCACCTTCTTCGTGTTTTGCGATATCTTCGTGGGACCATTCACTCGACGCATTTTCTTTCCTCGTTACAGTTCTCTGCAGCTTTAGGCATACTTTGATGCGACCTGGGCTAGCGATCATTCTGATTGCCGGTCTCTTTCTGCCTATTGTGTTTTCTTTGGTTCCTCTTTGATTGCCAGGAAGACCAAGAAGCAGACCGCCATTTCCCGTTCGAGTGCTGAGGTTGACTTGAGAGCCATGTCGTCGTTGACCGTTGAGACCTGGCTTCGATGGCTACTTGAGGATTTCGGTGTTTTAGTTTCTACACCGACTCCTCTCTTATCAGACAATACTGGTGCAATCAGCATTGATTGAGATACCATGAAGCATGAGCTCACCAAACATATTGGGGTAGATGCTTCGTACATGAGATCGCAGGTGCAAGATCAAGTTATTGCTCTTCAGTGTATGTCTTTGGAGCTTCAGTTAGCAGATTTCTTCACCAAGACACAGACTAGAGTTCAACATAGTTTCTACCTCTCCAAACTCAGTGTTGTTGATCTACCATGAGTTTGATGAGGGGGTGTTAGATGTTAGTTTGTATAGGGTGCTTGTTGCATATTTACCTACACTGTAACTTGTATATTTGGCCTTTAGCTCATTGGAATAGATAAGGTCTTATTGCAACGTTAGCATTTTTTCTGTGTCCTTTTTATGCTGGTTGATCGTTGAAAGGCTCCATGGTTTGTACACCTTGGGTCAGCTTGTAATGCAGTGGTTGACGGGAGTCCTTGTGCTGATTCTCTGCATTGTGAAACGAGGGGAGTTCTCCAGACAGATTGTCTCCAAGTTAGGAAGTAGCTTCTCAACTGTAGCGTTTATAATTGTTGTGGTGAGTTGGTAGAACTTTCCCTATCTAATACTACATGTTTACTGCATTAAAGCACAATGAGAATTTATTGAGAGCATTTACACGGTTGATAATATGATTTGACTTTTGCAGGCTACTTGCACCATACTAGCAATGATTGCTACTATACCACTTGCTCAACTTTTATGCTTCCATATTCTTCTTATCAAGAAGGTAAGTTGCTATTAAGTTTTCATCAAATCTGTGAATAGCACATGCTATAGGGGCTTGCAATTTCATATTTCCCCCTCTCAATTTTTAAGACCAAAACTGCTTCCGAAAATAAGCATGTTTGGCCACCATTTCATTCTTTTTTTATATAGAAAGAGTGAACCATTTCATTCTGTTGCTTGGTCCATCCTCCCTTCCATCTATCCGAAACCGTCACAACTCTATTCCTTTTTCCCACTGCTGATAGTCCAGATGTCAATTGTTTTGTCATGTTTGCTGCTGAGTAGACTACAAACTGGAACCAGTTCCTTTATCTGATTTTGACTAAGTCAGAAAATTATCTATCCGTGGCAAGAAATTTGTTGGTGAGTTAGTATTAG
The DNA here is from genome assembly GCA_036346405.1 of Phyllostachys edulis. Lineage (NCBI taxonomy): Eukaryota > Viridiplantae > Streptophyta > Magnoliopsida > Poales > Poaceae > Phyllostachys > Phyllostachys edulis. The sequence goes on from CM070550.1 coordinate 102,795,064, forward strand.
GGTCTAATAAAGAGTTGGAGTCGGATTGGTTTGGAGTTTGGACTATAATAAAGTGTGGGGGGTCTTGTGGGACTACACATAATTATTCCCCTAATTACTACATGGTATCTGAGCTTACCCAATCTCATCCCTAACCCTAGCCACCCGACGCCGCCATCCACCACCACCACCACCGTCGCTGGTCATCGTCTTCAACAATGTTCAAGAAAGTGCTAGGCACTAGGCAGGCGGTGGCAGGGCCTAGTGCCTAAGCGGCTACTTAACAAAGTCTTGAGTAAGCCCATAATAGGAATAATAAGATGAATTGAGCAAGCATCATACATCAAATTGAGCAAAATAGAAGGAAAATTACCTGAAGAAGCAAGACATGGGCAATTTGATGTTGTCATGTATATTATCTCCCCTCCAAGAGCTTGATATAAACATGTATGTAATCAAATAATGATGTAAACATGCATATTTAATCAATGATGAGTTATTTTGCTATTGTGTGAGAAAGAATGTATGAAACATATCCAAATATCTTCGGAATTCCTCTTAAGGATGCTTGAACTTGTCGCACCTCCAGAAGCAACGGATGACATCTCAAGTCTTGACAAAATGACAAATTCCCATGAAGTCATAACATACAAATCTCACATTGCAGCACATCACCAAATCACATCACAGGCTCATAGCAGATCAGCAAATCAGTTACTCATAGCAGATCAGCGCACGCACACACACAGAGCAGAGCACAACACAGAGGGAGAGCGAGTAGAGCGCAGCCAAGACAGAGAGAGAGAGCTCAATTGGCAGCCAAGACTTACAGAGAGCAGGAGGGAGAAATTTGGCCGGAGCAGAGAGGGGAGCGCGAGAGAAGAGAGGAAGGCACACATGAGAAAGAGGAGAGGGAAAGCGACTACAAGCAGAGAAGAGAGGGAGAGGGAAGGTGGCGTCATGAGAGAGAGAGAGGGTGGCGGCGCAGGCGTACCTCGATTCGGCGGCGGGGGAGCTCGAAACCTAGCGCGATGAATGGATGGTGTCGGGCGCACGGGCTTCTTATCTCCCCGACGCCTCATGCTGCCTCGCCTAGAGCCGCCGAGGACCGGCTTTGACCGCCTAGCCGATCCTAGGCGGCCCTCCCGCCTAGCTCGCCGCCTTGGACGAAATCGCGGCAGCTTCCCTTCGCCGAACGCCTATCCAGGCTGACTTCTTGAACCTTGGTCTTCAACAACCACGGCGGGCGAACTGCAGTCGCACTACCGCGGCGGGCCGCAACCACCTTGGGTTGCGAGGCTGTTGTGTGACCAACAAACACCTGGGCTGCCGCCATGGTGCCTCCCGCGGGAGCAAACCGTCGTACCTGCCTCCTATCCGATCCGAATCTAATCGAAAAAGGGGAGCAGAGGACTGAAGAAGAAGGGGAGCAGAGTAAGAAGCCGTGTGGTGAAGAAAGGAGGTGATCGGGATCTGGTCGAAGAAGAAAGGGGGTAGAGGAAGAAAGAAGAAACCGATCGGGATCTGGCCGAAGAGAAGAAGGGAGGCCGAAGAAGAATGGGAGCAGAGGAAGAAAGAAGAAGCTGATCGGGATCTGGTTGAAGAGAAGGGAGAATAAAAAAGGTTCTTTCTTGGGGGGTGGGGGGGGTGGTGATTGATGTTACAACTCTGCATGATTTGGGTAACCGTGAAGGTAGTCATCGCGGTTCGGCAGAACGTTGATGCGTGAAGGATTGCCGTGATCGTGGAAGGTTTGAGAAGAGATGACCCCTAAGGAGATTGAGGCTGCGAGGAAGGAAGAGGAAGAAGCCACAATTAGGGCGGTAGAAGAGAAGAGGAAAACAGTTCTTGAGACTATTTCTCCGCTGGTCACGCAAGGTGACATGAGAAGTATGTTACAGGACCTCTTTGCGACAGGTATGATAGGCCCGAGGGCTGGTATAAGGTCATATGAATTAAAGTTGGAGCTAATGTTGAATGATGTATAGTTGGAAGGGAGTAAGAATTATCTTAGTTGGTCTAGAAGGGCTCAGCTAATTCTGAGGACAAAGGGGGTGGAGTACTACTTGCGGGAGACTTGTGTTGAGCCTGCAGACATGGCAAGCATGGATTGAAGGGTGTGGAACACCATCAACTCTGTGGTGGTGGCTTGGTTGCTAAATTCGATGTCTATCCATCGCTCGGATGGTGGAGATGATACAGAGTGCACGGGCAATGTGGAAGACGCTGAGCAACATGTACTCTGGGGCAGGAAATGTGATGATGGTAGAGGTCCAAGGCAAGGTGGAGGTCCTGCAACAAGACGAGAAGACCGTCCATGAATATGCTAGTGAACTGCAACAACTATGGGTAGATTTAGATTACTATGATCCACTGCGGTTAACTTGTGTTGGTGATATTGAGGCTGGCAGGGTGTGGCTGCAACGCAGATGGGTTACACACTTTCTGAAGGGACTGGACCCAAAGTTTGAGAGTAAGAGGGCAACCATGTTTCACTTGGCAAACTTGCCTACTATGGTGGTTATTTCGGCTATGGTACAGGGGAAGATTCGACTACGAGTAACAGGGGACAACCCTATTAGACGACTACTTGTGAGAGGAGACTCTCAACTGGTCGTAAATCAAGTCGGAAAACAGTACCAATGCTCTAATCCGACCATGTCGTAGTACTTATCGAAAATCAGGAAGTTTGAAAAGCATTTTTTGGTTTCGAGGTACAATATATCCCTCGAAAGGATAATTTCCTCGCTGACCAGTTAGCTTGAATAGTTTCTTCTCGATCACAAGTACCACAAGGATTCTTCTTGGAACAACTCTAGAAGCTGTCCTTGGTCGAAACACCAGAGACATCTGATTGAGATAGCCTCCCTAGAATACGAGGATACTTGGGTGAATCCCATCTATGAGTATCTTCAGAAGGGTACTGTACCCAGTGACGATCTTGAAGCTGATCGTTTATCCCGTAAGGCCAAAATGTATACTTTGGGTCGAATGAGTTCTCTATAAACGAGATACTCAAGGGGTTCTCATGCGATACATATCGCAGAAAGAAGGATCAGATCTTCAAGAAATACACGGAGGCATCTATGGAACTCATGCTTCCTACAGAACGTTGGTCGAAAATGCTTTTCGACAAGGTTTCTACTGGCCAACAGCCCTTAATGATGCTAATGAGCTCGTTAAGAAGTATGTACAATGCCAGTTTCATAACAGGCAAATACACCAACCGGCTCAAGTGTTACAAACCATACATCTTTCTTGGCCTTTTGCGACCGGGGGTCTGATATCCTAGGACTGCTCCCAAAAGCTCCAAGAGGTTTTGAGTTCCTTTTTGTGGCTATTGATACGTTCACAACGTGGATTGAAGCTGAACCTGTGATTGAGATAACAACGGATGTAACCAAGATATTTATGATGAAAAATGTGATCACTCGATTCTGTGTGCCAAGTCGGATCATAACAGATAATGGTACACAATTTTTGAGCACAAAATTCCAAGAGTTTTGCGAAGAATTAGGTACTAAGTTATGTTATGCCTATGTCGCCCATTCACAAGGCAATGGAGTAGTCGAAAGGGCAAATGACCAAATTATGCAGAGATTCAAAACTCGAGTTTTCAACCAACTTCTAAAGCGCTTAGGGGCTTGGGTAAAAGAATTACCCTCAGTATTATAGACAATTTGCATGACCGTTAGTCGGGCTACAGGCGAAACACCATTTTTCTTAGTTTTTGGTGCTGAAGCTATGCTTCCACCTGAACTAAAGATTCGATCGACAATGGTTGAAACCTATAACAACTCTGGCCAAGAACAACTTCGAGCTGGTGATATCAATCTACTCGAAGAAAAGAGGAACCAAGTCTTAATCCGTTCGGCAGTCTACTAGCAAGCCCTACGCAAATATTATGATTGTAAGATCCAATTTCGCAGCCTTGTTGTAGGTGACTTGGTATTGAAAAAGATTCAATCCTAGTATAATCGGAACAAACTTTCCCTTAAATGGGAAGGTCCTTACACAGTGGTCGAAGTACCGCGACCATGCTCGGTATGACTAGCAATGTAAGATGGTAGAGTTTTTTTCTAATTCATGGAATATCGACCAGTTGCAGAAATTCTATGTGCAACCTCATATATTCTCAATAAAGTTTATGTTTTTCCTTCAATCTTTATCGTCTTAAAATATCCATTGAGCAACGCTTAGATATTTTTTCGATCACCTTTTTACAACACTTAGTTTTCCTTACACTGGTTGAAGGAAGGTAATATCACCAGTCGAAGCCTTTCCTCTCTGCACGTGGTCCTGCCCACTAGAAGAAACTTCTTAACGTCGATCTATTCCTTACTTTAGCTGCCAATACAAGGAAAATAAATTCAACAAAATGTGGTCGAAATAATTTTAAGCAAGCTCTTTTTAACCATTTACTTAACTTCTTTACTTCATTTTACGTAAAGATTTCTAAGCGAGTTGGGTTTTTATAGTTTGTTCGACTAGTTTTGATACACTCGAAGTCTTTCCTCTCTACACGTGGTCTTGCCTACTAGAAAGAACTTCCTAGTGTCGATATGTTCCTAACTCTTACTACCAGTACAAGAAAATCGAGATCAAAAGCAAAGGTCGAGCGATTTTTTTAAAGCAAGCTCTTTTTCCACTATTTACTTAGTTTATCTAATTAAACTAAGCACATAGTCGGGGGCTAAGATAAAGTTATAATTATGACTTTAATTCTTAGTCTTAAAATTTCAAATTTCAAATTTTATCTTGTCTTCTGAGTTACTAACTACTCGAAAAGACATATTGCAGGAAATGGAATTTTATATACATAAACAAGAAACTATTTTTATAAAGGAAATCTTATTACAAACTACTATGATGAAGGAGATCCGATCTGCATATCCTCTGCGGCCTTCTTGCTGACTGGTTGCACTTCTTCGATCAGTCGTGCTGCCTCTGCTTCAGGGCAGTCGAAGTTAGGTTCGACTGGTTGAAGGATAAGACTCTGGTCATGAGCCTTAAGTTTTGCAAGAGCAAAACTTACTGCGCCTTCGACTGCTTGTCTTATCGAATCGGCTTGATTGGTCTTCAAAGCAGTTATCAACTCCTGTAGTGTCCCGACCTGTTGCCCAATGGCGCTCGTATGTCCGACCACGGTGTCTTCAAGAGGAGTGACATTCTCAGCACCAAGTTCACCGAGCATATTGTTTAGGAGAGAAATATTGTCTTGAAGATTGATCTTCGTAGCCTTCATTTCCTCCTGACTACGGGTCGAAGCTTCTTGAAGTCGTTTTATTTCGACTGCTTGATCTGAAAATAGAGCACGACCAGTTAGAATAACACTTCTCAAAGATCAGTAAATAAAACTGGTCGTAGGTAAAGAATTCTTATTTGCCAAGCGAGAGTCAAGCTTCTTGATCTCATGATCATGAGAAACATCATTCTAATACTCCTTTTTCGATCGTTAACCTTTGCGACATGTTTTTTTCGTGATCGAGCAAATCGGTTATGATCTTTCCATCACTTTCAAACCACCAAGGGAAAAAGTGATATGAGTGCTTAGCAAGTACTTGAAAGCTATACTTTTCCTTATCTTTCTTTTTCATACCTTTTGATCTTCCTTACATTGGTCGGAAAGTGAGAATATCATCTAGTCGAAGTCTCTCTTCTCTGCACGTGGTTTTTTTGACCACTAGAAGGAACTTCCTAGTGTCGACGAGACCCTTATTCTTACTACCAAGATAAGGAATTGATTTCAAAGGATGTGATCGAAACCAAGGAAATAAAGCTTTATTTCATAAAGTCCAAAAGATACATATTACATGTTGCGAAAGTAAAAAAATCCTAGTTACATTTATTCTACGACCTTTCTTTTAACTGGTTAAATCTTTTCGACCAGTTCTTCATATTTCTTCTTCAAAGAGGTTGAAATTGATCTTCATTAAAAGAAATCAGAAGATATGGACGCTTGTCCAGTATGTTGCTTCCCTCTTATATGAATTTTAGTCTTGATCGAAAGTTACACATCATAGACAATGAAGTGCTTACCTGTTCATCAGGATCTTTTTTGCCAAATTCCTGAGGACTTCAATCCATGGAACAAATTGACTTTTCGACCACTTTAAAGTCATGTTCTATGAATTTTCTTTTTCTACGATCTTACTCACAATGAAAAGATACCAAAACGATCTGAGTTCACACTCATAAAAAGCTTTGAAGGTAGAAATCTCACATTTCTCTTTTAAAGACCACCGTTCATCATCTACCCTTTTCCACTAAAACGAAAGTTTCGGAGAAGTTCTTCTAACAACATCAAAGATGATTGACTTCTTCATATCTATCCTTCATTCTTCCCATTCAAACTTAGGTCTGACTATTTTCTTCTAAAGAAATCTACTCGGACTCGAGTAGTTTAGGGATAGAATTTTAAGAAGCAGAAGTGGGAAAGATAGAAAGATTGCGAATGAGTTTTTCTTAGTTCTGCCCTTCTGATGGTTATTTATAGCCATCAACTTGCGACGAAATTCAATGAATAAGGACGGAAGTCCAACTGTTATAATTCTATTAGAAATTGTTCCCGATGAATTGTTGAAAACCAAAGCATCACCGTCCCTTTGGAAACTGTTCTTCATAAATAGAATTATAAGATACGGTTGGCATTCTTTTTTCTGTCTATGTAGAAAAAAGAAGTTTTATTTTTTACAACTCAAGTAAAAATACCTTTCTTAACCAAGTCAATTTCTGGTCAAAAGAAAAACCAGGTTGAAGATACTTAATCTTCACCAATATTCCAACGACCTTTTTTCCAAGTAATTCATTTTCACTTGAAGTTGGGGGACTAGATGACGATGATCTAATAATCCTCAATTAATTAGATTATTTAATTATAATATTTATTATTATAGATAATAATATCGCTTATACAACCTTCAAAGGTACCCCTCAATATTAACAATGAGGGAGATCACACATGTTATGAATATTGTGTGTATATTCAAGAGGGCCTAATGGGCAATATATATAGAGATGTACAAGGAGGGTTTCCATATACAGATAAGGAAATACAAAAGAGTCATATTCTAACACCCCCCCCTCAAACTCATGGTGGATCACACACAGAGAGTTTGGAGAGAAAATACAAATGTTGTGCCCTAGTCTGTGGCTTCGTGAAGAAGTCAGTTACTTGTAACTCTGATGGCACAAACTATAAATCAAGTACTCCCTCCTGTACCTGTGAGCGAGTGTATGAAGCATCCATACCAATGTGCTTAGTGAGCTCATGCTTCACTGGATCCCGGGCAATAATAATAGCACCTGTATTGTCAGACAAAAGAGTCGTAGGTCCCATCACAGTCACTCCAAGATTTGCAAGTAGCCATCTCAACCAAGTAACCTCTGTTGTCACTGCTGCCATAACTTTCAACTCAGCCTCTACACTCGAACGGGAAACTGTAGTCTGCTTCTTAGTCTTCCAGGCAATCAGGGAGGAGCCAAGAAAAACACAGTAAGCAGAAAGAACGACGATCAGAAGGATCACTAGCCCAGGTCGCATCGGAGTATGCTTGAAGCTGTAGTGAGGTAGAGCTAGGGAAAAACAAACGACGAGAGATAGTTCCACGCAAGTAGCGAAGAACACGAAGTAGGTGACTGTAGTGAAGATGGGTAGGACGAGCCATGAATTGACTCAAGATATGAACAACATAAACAATATCAGACGAGTGCTCACAAGGTACACCAAATTCTCAACAAGATGACGATATCGAGTAGGATCATCAAGAAGATCACCATCAGTGGCACGAAGCTGTAGGGATAGCTCCTTGTGAGTCTCAGCGGTGCGAGTGTCAGTCAGACCAGACCGATCAAGAAAATCTTGGACATACTTCTGCTGGGAGAGGTAATAGCCCTCTAGCATGGAAGAGACCTCAATCCCAAAGAAGTACGTAAGAGAACCAAGATCAGTCATCAAAAACTGTTTATTGAGATGCTTCTTTACATACGTGATGAATGAGGAATCATCACCAGTGATGAGCATATCAACATACAGAAGAAGCAGTGTCCTACCCCGAGATGAGACATGAACAAAAAGAGCAGGATTATGGGAATTGACAGTGAAACCGACAGCAGTAAACACTGAGGTAAAACGAGCAAACAAGGCACGAGGAGCCTATTTGAGACCATAAAGAGCACGACGAAGACGCCAGACGTGCCCATCGGGAACAGAATACTCAGGTGGTGGCTGCATATAGACCTCCTCATGCAAAACACCATTAAGAAAATCATTCTTAACATCCAGCTGAGAGATAGACCACTGGCGAACAGAAGCAACCGTAACAAGAGTGCGAACAGTGGTCATATGGGCAACAGAGGCAAAAGTCTGATCGTAGTCACGACCGTACTCTTGCTGAAAGCTACAAGCCACAAGACGAGCTTTGTAGCGCTCGATAGTACCATCAGACTGGGTCTTAATCTTGTACACCCACTTGCACGTGATCGGACGAGCATACACATGTGTCGGTACAATATCCCAAGTCTCTGTACGTCCTCTGCCATAGCGAGCTGCTACTCAGAATGAGGAGCAGCCTCATGATAAGAACTAGGCTCAGTGACAGAGTGCATGAGCTATTGGAGCAAATCCTAGACGATCAGTAGGTCGAAGGGATATCCGGTCATGAAGGGCGTAACGAGGAGCATCATCAGGAGGATCAGATGTGGGTGTCGGCAAGATACCAGGAGAAGAGGCTGGTGAAAGATGGGACGCCCGGAGTAGTGAATACCAGAGAAACGAGATGGTGGTCTTTGCGGGAATAAGAGGCGGTCTTTGCGAGAAGGCACAGAGGCAAAATGCGAAGGAACCACTGGAGACAGACCAGGGGAAGACTGTGATAGTAAAGAAATGGGTGAAGAGTCAGAAAGCGACAACCATGAAATCGACTCAACAGTGGAAACAGGAGGAGCCGAATCTCGATAGAAGAAAGGTCGAGATTGGTCAAAGACAACGTCTCGTGAAATCCTGATCCGTCGAGCAGAAGGATCCCAGCAACGATAACCCTTATGCTCAGAACTATAACCAAGAAATATGTACTCAATCGATCGGGCGATAGTTTAGTGCATCCACGAGGTATGACAAAACAAAACAAGTCTGACAAAAAACACGAAGGTGAGTGTACTGGGGGGCTCGAGAGTAGAGACGCTCTATAGAACTGACACCCTTAAGAGCAGTGGAAGGCTGTATATTGATGAGATATGCAGTCGTAGAAACAGCTTTAGCCCAGAACTGTGGTGGAACGTGAGAGGCAAGGAGAAGAGTATGGGCAATCTCAATTAGATGATGATGTTTCCGTTGAGCAACCACATTCTGAGCATGGGCACCAAGATAAGAAGACTGGTAAAGAGTGCCTTGCTCAGAAAGAAACTATCTAAAAGTGCCAGAACAATACTCGCAAGCAGAATCACAGCGAAAAGAACGGATAGGAGAATCAAACTTAGTACGAACCATCGTTGCAAAGCTACGATAGATCGCAAGAAACTGACCACGATTAGACATAGGGAAAATCCATGTAAAACGGGAATAATCATCAATGAAGATCACATAAAGTTTATGTTCGCCTTTAGAGATAATAGGTGCAGGTCCCTATACATCTGAATGAACCAAGTCAAAAGGACGAGAAGACAAGGACTCAGTAGAATGTTAAGGAAGCTGTAGCTGCTTGCCCAGCTTACAACCCTGACAGAATATGGACGTGTTAACAGTAACATGTCCAAGAACACCCTGACGAACTAATGAAGAAAGACGAGACCTATACAAGTGACCTAAACGGTGATGCCACTTCACAAAAACACTAGAGGTGGTGGCAGCAGTGGCGGTGGAAGGAGACGTAGAGGTGACAGGAGCAACTGAAGTGGATGGAAGGTCGAGACGATTAAGGATGTAAAGACCCTGACGATCCCTACGGCGCCGGCCAGTCCCAAGTACCATCCTTGTCATCGATCTGAATGAAGCAGTGTGAGTCAAAACTAACCTACGTAGAGATCGGTGGTGACCAGCGAGAGAAGTTGCATGGTAAGCTGGAGAACATGGGAAACAACTGGAACAAAAAAGTCGGTGGACAAAAGAGTGTCCTGACAGCTGACAGACAGAGGAGTACCGTTAGCTGTCTGAATAGAGATAGGAAAAATAGGAGGTCCTACTGAAGTGAGAGATGTGGAGTCCGGTGTCATGTGGAAAGACGCACCAGAACCAAGAACCCAAGAAGTACCTGGAGGAGACGTCTGAGCTAGACTGGTAGAACCCGCTGAATTGTGAGAGAGCTGCTGAAGTAGAGCCTGACAGAACTGCTGAACAGAGTCACTGTGCTGAGGTCCTAACGTGCTGGTCTGTCCTCCAATTGAGGAAGGGCCTCCCTGGACTCCCTTGGATCGTCCAGCCCCACGCGCCCTATTCTACTTTTTCCACACCGCACAACGTTGGTAGTCGTGCCCGAAGTTCTTGCAATAATTGCACTGAACCCCGGTTGGTGCAAAAACATAAGTAGAAACAGACACCTGAGGAAGGACTGTAGTCGAAGTAAAAACCGTCGGTGTAGTCGAAGAAGGGTAGCTAACACTGCCGAACAAATCATCTTGCTAACTCATGGCGAAGCTCCTCAGCACGAAGCGTCGAAAGAGCCTCGGTGACTGACGGTCGCGGTGAGCGGCTCAGCAGTTGAGCCCTGACAGGCTCAAACTCTGGGCGAAGATGGCAAACGAATCTATAAAGGCGAAGGCAATCACTATCTGCCTTCTGCACTTGATGACACTCCTGACAGAGCGGAGAAGCGAGCTCATCCAGCTGGTGCCAGAGACTGGCTAGAGGTCGAAAGAAGTCGTCGACGGAGGAGTTCTCCTGGCGAAGCGTCTCCAACTCGCGCTGAAACGAAAAGAACTGAGCATCACTGCTCTGCTGGTATCGCTCGCGCAAGTACTCCCAGATCTGACGAGTGGCACGCAAACCAACAATGTCTGGCTGGATAGAGTCGTCGACGCTGACCACCAGGATGGCTCGAACACGGGCCTCATTAGCACACCAACGCTCAAAAGCGTCTATGGCATACTGAAAGGCCTCATCAGCACCATCAGAAGCAGCAATAGCGGCCTCTGCCTCTTTGACGGTCTCATCTTCTGCAGGAGGTGCAGAAGCAGGCTGTCGGGGAGAAGGCTAAACTGGCAACGGCGGACGAGGTCGGGCACCAGTGACATGTCCCTAAATGCGAAGACCATCGAGCGTGATCTCCATCAGTGAAGACCACAACTTGTAGTTCGCCCCATGAAGCTTGGTTCCCTAGAATGGGATCGCAGCTGATGGAACGGAAGCCATTGGTAAGCGGTGCTGGACAGCGCGGCAACCAAGGTAACGAAGTTTAACAGGCGGCGTGGCGGTTAGAGCAACGTTCTTTCTTTCTTCTTTTTTTTTTGATTTTTTTTTGGTTTTGGGCTAGCTAAAACGGCCTGTAACTTAAAAACCGAAACGTCCGGCCCGAACGCGACACAACACACGAGCGGGGGAACTAGGGTTCCCAGCTCCTAGCGGCGACTTAGGGCGTCGGGTCGCTTATTGGCGGAGGCGGCGAAGATGTGGAAGTCTTGGCCTTCATGGCGGACTTAGCGCGGTGGTAGAGGCGTTCTTGTCATAACACCGCCGGAGGCATGCCCGCAGCAGCCATGGTTGCGACCTCGAGACAGCCTGTCTGTTCGGCGGCGGCGTCGGCCTCGGTCGACGCGGCCAAGGCGTAATTCAGGTGCGGCGTGGCCAGCCGAGGCGGCGACTTCATGGCGGCGTTCGGGCCGGACGGCGACCAAGTGGCGACGGCGTCGGACAGCGGGATGTGGCAGCGGAAAGAGCTAGGTTAGTGCCCTAGCTCTGATACCATGTTATGGATATTGTGTGTATATTCAAGAGGGTCCAATGGGCAATATATATAGGGATGTACAAGGGTGGTTTCCATATACAGATAAGGAAATACAAAAGAGTCCTATTCTAACAATACACACCTAGTGGTCGTAGGTTATTCTACGACCACTCTATATGGTCGTAAGTCCTACTACGATCACCTCATGGTCGTAAGTTTTTTTACAACCACCTGTTGATCGTAAGTCTTTTTACGACCAGGTCAGCTATGACCACCTTATGGTCGATAAAGCTTATAAACATGTGGGCCCAATCGACTAGGGACATTTGTGCGCTGTGTTTAATACACGCAATAGTTAATATGTGCCGTTATTCCTGAGATAACCGCACGTATTAAACATCCATCTCTGACATAATCGCAAGGCGATGTGGGGAGATATGTCTTTGACAATAACTACCCTTCAACGTGCACATTGCATCAAACGACAAGGCGCCTCTTGACGTGGACAACTGTCACCCCTTCATGCGCTATTTAAAGAGGAGCACCAAAGGATTCGGCGAGCACAACGAGAGACAGAAGTCATTAAGCCCTAGTTTTAGTGACTTCCTCCCTGTTGTAAATACAATCAATATAACAACACAAGAGTGGGGTTATTATTCTCTCAGGAGAAGGCCTGAACCTGTATAAAATTCTCGTGTCCTTTTCTGTGTGGTTTCGCTCTAGGAGAGCCCTTAGCATTCATTCATAAAATCAATACTAAACCATCGACACAGTGAGTGCGGTTAGTCGATATATGCACGATCCCATAACAGAATACATGGATGTTGTCTATCGAATCCTGTGGTATTTGAAGAGTAGCCCTGAGAAAAGCCTTTGGTTCAAGAAGAATCAAGTCCTGAATGTGGAAGGGTGTTACGATGCTGATTGGACGAGTTTTGTGGATAACAGGTGATCTACCTCTGGATATTGCATCTTTGTGGGAGGTAACCTTGTGTCATTGAGGAGTAAGAAGCAGGAGGTTATGGCTTGACCTACTGTAAAGGCAGAGTACAGAGCAATAGCGTTGAGTATAAGTGAAATGATATAGATGAATGATTTATTATACGAGCTTCAGGTACGGAGGAATAATCTCTTGGTGTTGCATTGTGACAATAAATCTGAAATCAACTTTGCTAACAATCCAGTACAACATGATCGTACTAAGTACATTGAGATTGATAGGTTCTTTATGAAGGAAAAGCTCGATGGCAGGATACTGAAGTTGGAGTATGTTAAGTCTGGTGAATAGTTGGTTGGCTGTTTCACTCAATTGTTAGGTCCAACGAGGGTGTTATAATATGTAACAAGATGAGCATAATTGATATCTTCAGCCCATCTTGAGGGGAAGTATTGGTGAGTTAGTATTATGGTCTAATAAAGAGTTGTATTGAGTCAGATTGGATCTTTGGACTATAAATAAAGGGTGTGGGGGTTTGTGGGACTACACACAATTATTCCCCTAATTACTACGAAATTCATATAGCATGCACACAGTGTCCTCAACCATTGCATTATGCCATTGAATAGAAGTTTGCCTATGTGCATTTGAACTTCATGCCCTTTTTCCCAATTACTGGAAGTTAATTACTATCCTGTTTTTCATATGGGTTTAGGGAATTAGTACGTATGATTACATCATAGCTTTGAGAGAGCAAGAGGAGGATCAGCAAGAAGAGGTTGCTGGACACCAAAGTCCACAGATGTCTATTATTAGTTCTATTACTGGATTTAGCACAGCAAGTTCTTTTGGTCCGCTTCATCGTGGTTCATGGTGCACACCACCACGATTATTCCTTGAAGATCAGGTACGTGACTACCACTAGCTCATTTCTATCAAGAACTAGGTATAATCCAGAGAACACAGATCCTGAATGCTATAGTACAGCAAAATATGATACACCATTGATCCATAGATTATATGTTAGATCTTGCTTGTACCAATTTTCCAATGAAGCATGTGCTGCTGTTTTGTTCATGAGATGAATACGTCCATTCATTTGTGTTTTCAATATGAAGCTAACTGAAGCCAAACATAGTATGGCCTTTTTGGATAGTTACATACTGACAGTTGAAGTTTCAAGACTAGAATTTGCACCTGCTCTCAAGTTGTCACGGTTAGTGAACTATACTAAATTTTGGTTTGAAATAAGTATCATAATTTATTGTGCCAATTAAAGATCAGTTTTACCAATACTTGGTAGTTCCAGTAGCCACTTTCAGTCATTTACCAGATTCAGGAAGCTTAACTCCTGATGAACAAAAAGGTACTCAACAATCTGAAGAAATTTTCAAACATGATCTGATGCTTATTGTTCACTCCATTCTTGCACAGTTTGATGTCATCCCTCCAGAGATTGGCATGTCACAGAACTCAGGGAGTAAGAAGATGAAGGAAGTTGAAGGAGCAAGAAGAAGAAATGGAACAGTAAAAATCAGTCCCTGGACACTGGCACGCCTTAATGCAGAGGAAGTGTCAAAGGCAGCAGCGCAGGCAAGGAAGAAATCCAAAATTCTGAAACCAATTGCAAGACATGGCACTCCAATTGTCTATGAGAACATTGGCGGTAAACCAGTTCCTAAGCCCGACAACAAGAGGCGACCTGACAAAAGAGGACGATTCCCTGCTGAACTTTCTCTTGATCCCCTTGCAAGGCTATCTGCAAGTGGTACTGAAAGCAACTTCAGCGATGCAGCAATGGAAACTTCTGGCAATTTAGCCCCATTACAGCTCGAGGCGAGGAGTGCTTTCCAACCGAGTACTGCAGCGTCCACCAGAAATGCGGCTTCATCACCTGAAAGTAGCTTTGACTCACCTGATCTCCACCCCTTCCGCATTTCTTCATCCACAGCTGATGAGATGCAGGGAGTCGTGCCACATCCAGGTCAGAAGGGTATTGAGTTTTCGAGATCGGCAAGTGACGGATATGAAGCGTCAGGAGGCGAAGACAGCGACCGCATCCCTTCAAGAATCGTGCATAGATCATCGAACTGGTCCAGCGCCATTCTAAACTCTGGCCAGGGAGGCCCGGCAGCTGATCAGCACATGCCATCATCAGAAGGGATTGTCGCTAACAGCAGGTCGAGCTAGTTAGATATGACTTGCTTCCTAGTGGTTTCTGACTTCTGACCAGCTGGTATGGTATCATATGAAGAAGCTCCGGGATGGTGGTTCCAAGAGAATTGCTGCATATGGCAGAGCAATGTTGGCAAGACATTGGCTAGTTTTGAGTTTAGGGTTGGGTTTGTAGTGATCGACTAATTGGTACAAAATTCATCTGATTTTGTGTGTGAATCTGGGTTTCTTGGTGGTGTGTTGCCTAGCAATTTATGGCTGACTAGCATTCTCTTGTGTCTTGTCTTGGCAAATGTGAATGCGAGATTCCTCGCTCTTGATTAGTTCAAATGGCCTTTTTGTGCCGTTCATCTGCTTATACCCGACATCACTTGCTGGTGATTTACGGTGCAACCTTGCAAAGTAAACAAGGGCGCTATTGAATCGTACAAGCACAATGCCACATTCCAGCAAACCAAGACTTCCATCAGAGCACAAATCCTAACCTCAGACACAATGCCACATTCCAGCAAACCAAGACTTCCGTCAGAGCACAAATCCTAACCTCATACAACAACTACCAAACAAATAGGTTTGCAAATTGCAAATTACATGGTTGTATATGAATGCTTGATGCGTCGCAATTGAATTCAATTCCAGCAAGCTATGAAGTGCGCATAGGAGGGGATAATACAGCGAACATAGTCTTCTCATGAGGCTGCAATATCTATATCTGAGGCTGACATAAGTACTATTACAAAAAAGACACAGCATATAGCTTCTATTTCAAGAGCAATCCTCTACTACTACAGTTTCTTCAATCCATTTCAGGCGTACTGTGCATCTTGGTCTTTGGCAAACCATTCGGTGGAGGCAGGGGCGTTGATAAGGGAGGCTGGCAGGGGCCTGACTCCCTCATGATTTTTTACAACCTTTTATTAGCATGTAGCAGCCCTAGAACTTTACTAGGATTAAGCCCTTACTAATTCAATTTATGTGATTAAGTAACAGTTAGGATAAAACTAAAAAGTCTATGAGTTAATTTGTTGCACATGAACCCATCTTATGTAGCATCTAGATTCTATTTTGTTCCTAAAATTTTAAGCTAGCATTGAGTCTAATTTGTACCGTACATATGCATGATATTTCATCTCCCTGCATGTTTAGAGTTTGATTAAGCACTTTTTCCTCGTATCTGGCTTCTGTCACACCTTCCATAGCTCGGTGAAGTGTGCATGTCCATCAAACTCCACCAAGCTCAAATTATCATCCATCATAATCATTATTGGTTTTCTATTGCTTTTTCGATATAAAAAGTTTCCTCCTAAGAAAACTTCTATTTTTTATAAGAGAAAATTGAGGATTTGCCACCTTTAAGTTTCTTTTTGAATAGGGAGGCGTAAATGCGTATTTTCACAGTGGATTTTGGTGCAAAATAATAATAATAAATACTGGAATACGCTAGGGGTGTCAAATCACAAGTATTTAGTACTTAGGAGTGACAAATTATCAAGAATAAACTTAAATGTGGCAAATCCTAAATCAAAGAGCTTAGAAGTGACAAATTCTCAATTTTTCCTTTGATAAGTAGCTTAAATTGGACGATAATGAATTTATGTCTCTCCTCGAGCTATCGGCCCCCTCTATTGTCTAATCCTGGCTCCGCCCCTGGGTGGAGGTTCGGGGGTGTAATTTACAAAGAACAATCCTACCAGTAAGTAAACAGGTAAAGGAAAAGTAAGGACAACACACTGGCATAACCACTTGCTGTTGTCCCCAAAAAGGAAAACTTCAGTTGCTACATCATAAGGAACATAGCGCGAGAGCATGCTACACCGGAACTCGTTTTCCTCTGTAGCGGTCAAGGAACTGCAAACAAGGGAAATTGGACTAGTCAGAATATGCAACATACCAAGCCTCGTGTCTCTCAGCAACAAAAGAAGAATGTCTTGCGTCGTGAAATCCATACCGATGTGACAAATGGTTGTTGAAAAATCCAGCCAATGATAGGAATCCTTTGCAAGAAAACTGCAAGAGTTGGCCAGAATCCACTGCAATGGAATTCAACTTAGTGTCCACGACACTCGCAAACAAACTTTTTGATAGAAATCATGGATTTTGTAATAAGCATATTGCTCAAGAGACAAACAGGTGTTGGGGGGGGGGGGGGGGTGCAATCCAACCTGAAGAGTACAACAAAGCCATATGCCTCTAAGAGCATGCCCAAAAAGGGCCACCCGATGAGAACCAGGAAAAAACCAGCACCAAATGAGATGGTACCCTGTTCGTTACAGCAGTTAATTAGATAATATAAATGTTGAAGGGCAACAGCTAAAGCGAATTTAGTGGTTGCCAAACCTTGTAATTCTTAGGCTTGGTGAAGAACTGCATAGTTGATTTCAGACCAATTGTCAAACCCAAACCTGACAGGAAGAGAATCTGAAATAGCACATGGGAAAAGGTGAACCATATGCACGTTCAGTCGGCTCAGCTCCTCAAAAAATTCAAGGAAAAATATTGATAAGGAAATTTACATTGCCCATTGCAATAAGCCCCTTGTCAAAGAAGAAAATGATTCCCAGGAAGGAGAAGAATATTCCAAAGCCTGTCAGGCCTAGCCCGATCTCTGATGAAGATAAAATACAGAAATCACAAATCATTGAGTGGGAAGAACAAAATGTTATTTAAGCTGGATAGTTCATAACACATTGTCCTTCTGTTACTTGCCTAATGTCACTAAAGCAGTGAATATGCTTACAACATCAGATGACCAAAAGACCAAAACAACACCCTACTTATTATATTTTAAATGTAGAAGGGTTGCACTGACCACAGCTTCGAACCCCCAAGGTGGCTGAACTTATTTCACAAATCATAAATTCCAGCTAAACTTCACAAAACTTATCTATAAAGTTACAGTGTTTGCGGTCAAGTGGGTACAAACTCACTGATTCTACTGAGATTCGTTGAAAAATGGAACCAAATCCAGCCAGAACAAGCTGGTTTCTAACTGATCCTCAGCTGTGCTAACAAGTTTGGAACTGAGTATTGGTATCACCAGTAGTCGATTAGAAACTGGTAGACCATGGAGTGGTACTGTGTATGGTGCTGGTTTTCAAAACACTCTTCCTAACCAATCCAAGTACTGTTCAGAGGTGACCCAGCACTACCATTGTTTGTGTAACACCCCAAGTTCTAATCCACACCAACTCTTAAACTTCTGTCCTTCACTTTGCCTAGAAGGCTTACCCAATTGGTATGGTTTGATATGGTCCTAGAGTTTTGTATACTGGACTACCTCAATTATAACTAGCTAATAGCTATACGGTACTAAACTGCTAGGCTAGGGTCAGGGTATCGCGCATGTTATCTAATATCATAACTCTGTACATCGTTGATCCTTCTACTCCAAATAGCATTACATAATTGAGAAAATGGTACATGAATGATAAACCCCTGGTGTATCATAATTGATTGTAATATTAATAAAATACTGGTTAGGTGACATGGCACAGAGGGCACACTTCCATTATGAGAATATAATGAATTAGATGCTTGCAACAGAACAAAACTATGTACTGTATGCATGATGAGTAGAAGAAATAGAATCTCCGAGACCAATCTCTCCATATTTGTATCATGTGGTGGCATCATTGCAATTTGAGGTGAAGGTCAGAAGCAGAAATAAATGAAAATAATCACATAAACTTTTAGTGCTTAGCGCAAGTTATTGTTGTTCCGATCAGAAACAAATGGAACAAAAATTGAAAGACAAGTTGACAAGAATGGTGCCGGGTCCATACTCTTTAGGTCATTCATCTCGAAGGAAACCATCTTATCGAGCAAAGGGTAGCAATGACAACGGTGAAGAACAGCGCAAAATCCTGCAACCGCAAAAGTGTAAAAAATTAGGCACAATCCTGTGCAAAAGATACAGGAGCACTTGTAAGTCTTAACAGAGATCCAGAAGAGCTCCGAACCATGAGTCAATAGGCAGACGACGAGATGTCATGTTTTAGGTGAAAGACACTAACACTAATCAATCGCCATTTTCCCTTTTAAGCAGCACCGTGCCTTAAATCTAGAGACGGCATGGTGTTCAAGGCATCGCAGTATGAACCAGCACAATGGCACGGACAGGTTAAGCAAAATACAGAGAACAACACGAAATTTCGAGAGGAAAATTGCATCCGAAAACCTCGAGATGTTTGGTGGAAATGGCGGCTAAGAGCTACCAGTAGTCTCCGACAAAGCATAAGCGTGAATCAAACCGAGCAGGCGAGATCTAAAAATTCCGCGCAAAAGTCCAACCCTAGATTCCTCTAACGCCCCAAATAGCTCCCTCGCGTGCGGAATCACCACCCACAGATCGGACCCAATCGAGGCGACGCACCACAGGCGCGGACGCAACCACCGAGGAGGAGAGGGGACGAACCCTGCAACGGCGGCGGCGAGGGATCCGACGACTCCGCGGCGGTTGTGCCGAGGAGGGGGGAGACCGTGAGAGGGGAGCCGCGTCTCGCTCTCAGGTCCTCGCAGAGATGGGCTCTGCCTGCGCGTGCTTCGCTGTGTCTGAGGAGGGATCAGGGACGAGCGCGTTTGAGAACGGAGACAGAAGGGGAAGAACGTGTGATGGTCCCCAACTCTCCATTGCAAGCTTTGGGTGGCCTGGGTCGTCGTCACTCGCGCCATCACAAGACGTCGGATCTGCTTCCAACGGTTGCTATGACTGGGTCAGTTCCCCCTTCGCAAGAGTCTGCAAGCCTCGTGTTTGTTTGCCCGTGTGAATGACTTGCTTAATTATTAATTCTTCCCATCTCACACCAGCCCAACCAAGCCCATGGGCAATGAACTTCCCGAGTAGAAGTGCAGCACAGACACGAGCTGTGTCATGTTTCCAGAAAAGGTTGTCAGAATTGCAACATGAATCGGATCGTGAATTATATTTTGTGTTTTAACGCTTCTACATATTTTTAAAACTATATTTTTAGAACTTTTGTTTACCAAAATGTGATGCAAAGAAGGAAAGATTATTTGTTATTTATGTAAATTATAATGGGCATGAAGAAATAAAAAGAAAAAAAATTACAATGAAAGGGGGCATATGCAAATAATTATTTATAATAAATCACTAAAATCGGTAGAATCAGATAGGATCGTATAAATTTTTTTATCACAATACTATAGTTTTTTTGTTAGAATATTAGAATATTTATTATTAAGGTTATACCAAATTAAGACTCTACCATATGATTGAACCAGCACAGTCAATCTAGGTCGTATAAACAGTCAATCTAGGTCGTATAAACGTAAGATCGTATGACTACAATCGAAATTCTAACAACCTTGTTTCATACCAATATTTCTCTCCAAAGACTAATCTTTTATCGTGGCAAGGGAGTAAAAACATCAGTCGTGTTTGATGTGCCGATGCCTTGTTCGCTCTTAGAGCAAACATTCACTTTGTCTGAGCGATTCCCCCTTCAACGGATTAACAATATGGTGACTAGGTCCTCTTAAATAAAATGATGCCTAGGTCAAATCACAAAAAATCGATTTGATGACGAGACAATTTAAAGACTTCCAAAAACTTGATAAGGCTACTCCCAGTGCTCCACCTGGCTGGTATCTTAAACCTGATATGTAGGCAAAATGATGATGTGACACCATAGTTAATGAAGAGAGAGAGTACTCTAGTATCTAATCTGGATACCGGTTCGGTCTCGAAATCCAACGCATAAAATTTATTGTGATCGATTCCGTGTATTTACGTTTGTGTGTGTCAACAAACATGTATTGCTTTATTACATACCACAAATAGACCACAATGCTCAAATACTAGTAAAGATCATACATGTAATTAAATGAACCTAAGATACTACACTATAAGAAACCATGCATCGGAAAGATAGTATCCTAACACTCACTAAAGAAACTGTACTAAGATACTGCCCATTGGAACCAGTCTAACAGTGCTAGTACGACAACACCTGCCAAAAAGAGTGATGACAGTTACGGATACCTAGGAAGATCAGACAAGAACCATAAGGCAAAAGGCAAAAGTCCAAACTCACCACAAAGCAAATAACGATTTGACATATCATCTTGCGTCTAACCTAGAACACGCTAACCGGCAACCATCGATGCATGCATCAGGTAGAGAAAAAAGAAGCATTGGTAGGTTAGGTTGGAAACGAGTTCTGGGAATTCAGTTCAAGAAATACCAATATATTTATCCACCAAATGTTAAGCAAAGCATCCAAATCATCATAATGCCGAACCCATGCCGGCTCACCAAGCAGCCATGGCCAAATGGCCGATGCATGTTTTGTAGCTGTATAACGCACCAAGGAAAGCCGATGGGATCTACTACTTCATTTTAGTTGAGGGAGTACGCAAGCTATAGCCATCACAACGCTTGGTACAACAAACACCATATGTGCTCAAACTAACCAACCGACCAGGAAGCATCAAATACATAGTAGTAATATATTTACTTGGAGAGAAGGTTATTCCAATGCTGAAATTTTTATAAATAAGTACTCCAATGCTGAAATTTTTATAAATAAGTACTACCCATCAAATGGTCGGAATTCTCAAAGCTGACACTAAGATGTGAAAGTATCTGAATTCTGAAGCTATCTAGCAGTAAGAAGTTTGAAAAATCACAAGTTTTATACGCAATCTATCAAATTGATACTTTGCAATATTTGAATATTACTCTGCAAATTTAGGTCAGACAGGAACACATAACCCATGGTATATGCATGCTGCAACAGTTATTTTGTCAATTCCAGCCAGATAAGTGTCTACGAACAGAAACACCGACATTTTCAAGAAAAGTCAACTTTGTTTCACAAGGTGTTCTATTGAGCATGCTGTGGGGGATCCCCATCCAATCATGGAAGATCTCGTGTCTCCATCTTGAAACTCATTAAACCGTATTAGTTCATGTAGAACTAATTAACTAAACAACAACGTTTCATGTGAGCCAGCTTGGATGGGCGCAACATACAGGGCGTCACCATCCAAGATTCACAAGAACTCCATTATGTTTGTGCAACTGATCCTAAGGACTAGTAGAAAGATGCAGCAGCACCAACCCAACAATGAAGCAAGCAATTAAGTACTGCTGAAAGAGTACAATATTCGGATTTGCTATAATATTTGTCAGTTTTAATACTCACACTCAGATGAAAGCAGAAGGATAGAGAATCATACTTTTATTTTATTTATATAAAAAGAGATATGAGCTTCCATATCACATATTTTAAAAGACAGCCGCCAAATTTAGTGAAAGCAAAAAAGAGAGAGAAGAAAAGTTGGAAAGGCTAGGCATTCACATAGCGATAGCAAGAGCTAATAAAGACAAAGCTAAAGCTTTCTTAATCCTTTAATGCATAGAGCGCAGTTGTAAAGCCCCAAGATACGATGATTCCTTGCTATTGAGATAATCTTCAGATGGCGGACATAGATCCAAAATCTACAAAGAATCTCCAACGCAGGTGCTTAGAGGGAAAATCCGGTTTTCTTTGCCACCTAAGACAACTATAGGTGCTTAAAAAGTGAAATCGCTGCTTGGCTTGGAGTCGATGCTTGGGAATTGCTCCACTTGTACACGTCCACTCAACCATTGCAAAGAGAACAAACTAAGCCTCAGTAAAAAGAATGCTTGCATTGGAGGGTTAGGCTCTTAGATGAATGCTTGTTTACATGGCATACTTCTTTTTTCTAAGCACCTTCTTAAGCAGCTCTTGCATTAGAGATGTCCCAATCTACCAGCTAGTAACTACCATCACAACTCACAAGGGTGAGAAATTGTTTATTCATATACAGAGAAGACTGAGAGACGCAATCTTTTGATTGCTGACTGCCACATTCCTCAGTAATTAAATGTCTTCACAATGATGGCTGATGCAGATCCCTACTGGGTTATAACCAATGATCAGAGTAGAGAACAAATTAGCGGTATTGAAACAGAAGGGCGGATGGCTCTTAATTTGGTTATTGCCTATCACCTTCAGTCTCAAATTATTATTACCAGTAGGTTACATATATGCTAGAGAATTCGATGGTATATATTGATCTGAGTCTCAGGGACAGAACATTTCGGTCAAATCTTGATCATTGTCGCAACAAAACGAAGAAAATCCTTGCCCAGAGATACAAATGGGAAGCAAACACAGAACACACTAAAAAGAAAGAGAGCCAGCAGCTACTCATCAAATCAAAAAACAATAACAGCATAGATACGCAAACACCTACATCAACTTATCCCAACCAGGCCAATGCAACATGTTCCACACGAACTCTAGATACAATTTATCTCAGGCAACGAAATGAATGTCCGCATCTGAGGCTCAGGCCGCGGGCTGTGGCTCGACGGCCTCGCCCTCGGCGGCGGCGGCGGCGGCTTCCTCCGACGGCGGCGCGGCCTTGGCGGCGGCGGAGCGGGACTTGACGAAGTCGAGGAGGCGGCGACTCACCTCCTTGGAGTAGAGCTGCAGCGCCTCGATGCCTTCCTCCACGGAAGCGGCGGCCCCGCCGCTGACGGCCGGGCCGTCGAAGGCCTCGGCCTCGATGGCGCGCGCCGCGGGCTCGGCGTCGGCGGCCGGCACGGCGCCGTAGCGCTTGCAGAGGAGGGTGTCGCCGGCGAGGGTGTCCACCAGGCGCTTCACCACCGCGTCCCGCGTGCGCTGCGTCGGCGGCCAGATGCTGAACGAGAACCCCGGGGACTCGTCGCCGGCGGCGGCGGGGAGCTCGTCGGTGGCCATGCGTGGAAGCTTGTAGCACCGCAAAAGTTCCAAAACCCTAGGCCGTCCGATCCGTTTGCTGTGGGGATTTAAAAGCGGTGGCCCGTTCGAGTGCGGTGGTGCGTCGTTGTAATTGATGGTTTGGTGGGGGGTGGGTTTGCGGTGGCTTCAAGAAAGGGGAGCAGCGCAGCGCCAAGGAAAAGGCGAGATTGTTTGCGGAGACAAGCACCGAGTTGGTGGCTCCTACTTATAGAGCGTGTTTGTTTACATGTAGGGATTGGTAACGAATCAGCTCAGCTCGGTCAAACTCGTTAAGAAACTAAGTTCGATCTGGCTCGTTAAACAAACGAGCACAAATGCTTACTCGGCTCGGCTCATTATAAACTCGTGAGTTGACTCGTTTGGCTCAGGACTGCGGAAGGACACCGGGCGGAGGCCGAACGCTATGTGGATAGGATAGGGTTGCACGAACTTGCAGCTTGCTGGGCTAATAGCCTAGGTTGGGTCTGATTACAGTTAAATTTCTTGGGCTTGTTGGGTTGGGTTCTAATATAAATGAGTTTAACGAGTTGCTCGTGAGTTGGCTCAAACTTGGCTCGTTAAGATAATAAGTAGAAATGACAGCTCGACTCGACTTGTTTATGGCGCGAGTTTAAGTTAAGTTAAGCCAAGTCCTTAACAAGCTAAGGTAGCTCATGTATCATGCTTAGCTCGTATGAGTGAATGCAAAATTCAGGATGTTTGTTTTGGGTGAGCGAGTCAAGACGTGAGTGGTAAAAAATGAGTGGCTACAATCTCAAACCATTTGATCAATCAAATGAGTCGTCAAAAATACTTTGTTACATGCACTGTCGCTTGCAAATGGATTGTACCAAACATCGTACTAAGGGTATTCTCACTCTTATTAGAAGATATGAGCACTCTACTATATGCAGATAACCAGATAACATCTCAGCACAACCTGTCTTAACAGAAATAGATAATCGAACAACTTGTCTTAACAGAAACAGACACCCAAACAACTCACCATTGTAGAGGGGCGAACCCACCTAAGTTTGGGCCAAAACGCAGTATATATAGGGTATAACACATATATATATTGAGGAACCGTCACTGACGAGTTCAGTCCAAGCGATTACCTTGTAGACAAACTCAGAATCGTAAGAACAATGCAAAGACACAAGAATAGAATAGTAGATTGAACACAGATATATGAGGGGACTTCTGACTTCTCTTTATTGTTCTTCTGTAAAACTGTAGTACAATGATTAGGGTTCTCCTTTTTATATAGGCTACTGGACGGAGAGAGGATCCCACCATGGGCCAGGCCTGCCTGGCCTGGGCTCGGTTTCTTAACACTCCCCCTTGGACACTCATCCGTTACGTTCATGTCTCATCAAAACTCCATAAAAATCTAGTGGGGAAAATTTAGAGAAAGAGTACACAAAACACGTTCTGCTGGGCTGCACGAATTGCCTCATTAAAAACCTTAGCCGAGAAACTTCAGAAAAACTCGTCAAGGGAAAAGAGTACAATCCACCCAATTTCATTTAATCTCCAGGATTCATTCTTTTGGTACTCGATCTTCGTGATCAAGCTTTAATAAAGAGTTCGTGAAGGTTCTCCTCCTAAATTTTGCACTTCTATGAGTCTCGTCATTCCAATTCCACGTATGCATCTTTCAAAGCTAGACGCTGAAAGTGACTTAGTGAATAAATCTGCAAGATTTTCACATAACTTAGTATGCATTACTTTAATTTTGTCCATCTTTTGCAATTCACGAGCATAAAAGAACTTGTGGTTGATGAATTTTTTTAAAAAATAATCTATTTTTTATTCTAAAATACAGAAATAATACCGCTTAATTTTTTTTTACAGAAATAATCGCGTGTCGCCAAATGCGGTTGGGCGATTTTCTCAAGTCGCCAACATGTAGTCGCGACAATCCCCAAATCGTACTCCCATTAGGCGACTAGGCGTCTTCGATGTAGTCGCTAAGCGGATGTGCGATTAGAGATAAGTCGGCGTAGTGGGTGGGCGATTTAGTTCAAATCGCCCAACCGATTAGGCGATTCAAGTACTAAACACGAAATTATGTAAATCAATTGGAATATTTGTGTTAAAATAGATATTACATTTTGTAGGTATTGTATTTAGCAAATCGTATAATATGATGTTATTTTTGTAAAGATAAAAGTGTGGTGACAACGTTGGTTGATGCATTTCTTATTTTAAGTAGAATATGAAGAATCGAAATATGTCGGACTTCATAATAACATTTTGTGATAAATGGTATATTGTTGTAGTCGTTAAATTTACGTAGAATTTTGTGAGGGCGATTGAGATAGTAATGAATGAATGCGTAGATAGGTAAGTGATATTACGATCGTCAGGAGTCTCTCTGAATGAAGTCGTCTGAGCGTATATTTGTATATTGGCGGATAGTCGATGAAGTACTTTATAAAGCTTATATAGAACTGAAGGATTCGATGGCGGTGCGAATGGTTCTTTCGGGATTTCGATGAAAGAGGCATACTTGCAATATAGGCTTGCTGCGAGTGTTGTCTTATCGATCGAAAAATTTGGCGAGGCGAGTGTTATCACGTCTTTCTCTGCGAGTCTTGTCTTTTCGGTCTTAAAAATTTGGGGAGGTGGTCGGGGTAGTCAAGTCGATCTGAAAAGCCTAACCTATACCTAAACCACTGAGCTAGCAAAAGTGTCTCCTTTGGTCTTGTCCTTTGCGCAAAGTTGCCCGTGTGGTCTTATCACTCTGAAAAGTCGTCTCTTTTGTTCTTATCAACTGCGCAAAGCTGCCCGTGTTGTCTTGTCCTTTGCAGAAAATTTGTCTCCTTTGGTCTTATCAACTGCGCAAAGGCGCCCGTGTTGTCTTGTCCTTTGCGAAAAAGTCTCCTTTGGTCTTATCAACTGCGCAAAAGCGCCCGTGTGGTCTTGTCCTTTGCAATCTGTCTCCTTTGGTCTTAGCCTTTGCAAAAATGCCCGTGTGGTCTTATCACTCTGAAAGTCTGTCTCGTCTGGTCTTGTCATCGCAAGCTAATACATTACCGCTTTGTTAGTCTCCCAGGTAGAACTATAAAATGCATGCCCACGCTCGAAGTTAGGACGATCGACCCTTCAAACCGTAGGAAGAAGAACCTTCTCCGTCTTCTGATAACATCACGATGGCGGGCGCTTGGGGACCAAGATACTGGCAAGGGGTCGCCCGGCGAACCTTCCCTAGAAAGGAGGAGGACTTGGCCCTAACTTCTGGTTGATGTCGAACAAGCGTGCTCAGCCGGTATGGCGAAATGCGGACACGGGGCGACGCTATCGTGCATGTCATAAACGGCCCTTTCGATGGTGGGCGGCGTTTCTTCGATGCCCATACTGCGGGGTAAATAGTTTTATTCATATTCTTGCTAATACATCACGCATACTAACCGTCACTTGTAGCGGATGGCGAAATGCAACTTCACCATTGGATCGATCCTCCCCATGAGCGACATGTTGTGAGTTACTGGATGTATTGTGAGACCAGAATCTTTTATTTGGGCGCAAATTGGCGATCTTAAGGAGCAAAATGATGACCTCATGCCAGAGATCTTGTGCGAGAGGGCAATGAGAAGGTCGTGAACATAGGAAGTTCCTATGATCCCATATCTTCTTGTGCCAACCCTAAGTCTGCATATGTGCGTGCCACTATAACGACGACCGACCACGTCCGGGCGCCCAACCGAGAACACTCTATGTGGGTAGCGAGAGGCACCTTCTACAATTAGGCGCAGTAGTGTCCTTCTACAATTAGGGGCGGTAGTGTCCCTTCATGCCGCACTTATGTTCAATCTCCTAAAGCATGTAGCGAAATGGTGGGCCAGCGTTATTGCGGTTGCCTTTTATTGAGTTGGCATGTTGTATTGATGTGTCGCGTGCTTTAAGTTATATGCATCGAACAAATATGCATTGTATGAGCGAGTTACGAAAACCAAGCTATTCCATACGGATATTGTCGCTAGAATTACGATACAACATACTAGCGATTCGGTAGTTGCTTACAAGAACCAAAGTACAATTCTGACACAATTAGTTAGGTAGTTGCTTACAAAACCAAAATCTTGGTGAACTACAAGTTACAACATAGTAGCGGTTGTAATACAAGTTCTGAGTGTCGTGACGCCTTGCAAGTTCTCACGGTGTGCCCTTCTGGCGGCGGCTCTGCGTCTACCCCTACTGACTTCCCTTCGTCCATATCGTTCGAATCGACGAATCTGCAAACAACCCTCCCCCCCCTCAATAGGTCTAGATCCGAAACCCAAGTCCTATTTGCAATATCTAATGTGGAGAAGTTACCGACAACCACGAAGCCTCTTAGCTCGCCGCACCATACCTTTGCATCCTTTCCTTCATGAAGTACTTTGATCTGAGTTCAATAGGTCCATGCGGATGGTCCCTGCCTTGGCGAGGACATGAGAGCATGGCTTGTGAAGGAGCTTTAGCTTGTTGCATGTGCAGCTAGGTTCATTCACATGGTCTCCAAGGCATACCTCATAGGTAATAAGAGGCAGAACCGTTCGAATCGGCTCATCTCGGAGGATCACGTCGAATCGATGCTCCGTATGCCCATTCTGAAGGCCGTGTCTTGGCCAGAGCCTTCTCGGTCTTAGCTTTGCATGTATGTAGTAATCTTGGAGAAATATAGGGTTACGTGGGTTGGTGCATGAAGTCCGCATTGCATGTCTTTCCTGAAATATCCGATTGTACCATGCGAGCGCCTTCAACAATGGCGACAAAAGGCGACAACGGAGGCCCTAATAACCAGTTGTACACCTCTGCAAGGTTAGTGGTCATTATGCCATACCTTACACCGTCCGGTGTCGTGAAGTAAGTACCACTTTTTCAATGGCTCGGCCTCAATCAATAAGAGAAACACCCGATGTCCCTCGAGGTCCTCCGCGTCAAATGGGGAGGTCGAGCTCCGCTTGATGGTGTGGCGCTCGGTGTGCCTCCCGAGGGAATGTGGGGGCGCTTGTTTCTCTCGGCGACATGCTTCTTGGTGTGCTCGTCCAACATTTGCCACAATGCATCAAATTCGTTCTTTGGTTACGCATGGCAAGCCTCTTGAGCAGTTTCATCAAAGGTTCTTTGCTGAGCTGTTTGAAGAAGTTGGCCCCGGATGGCGAATGCACCATCATTCCTCGAGTCGGCGAGAGCGGCTCATTGGGGTCTTGTTGAAGTTGTCGGATGGCCTTCATCATCTGGAGTGGCGATCATGGATTATGCGAGACATTAGGGCGTGCCCCACTACTCCTCCTTCAAATGACGAAGGAACCACAACCGGTATCGTAATTCTCACTTTCCACAAAGCGATGGCTAAGGGCGAGAATCGATTGTTGCCATCAACGCCAATTCTTTGTCGAGGATCATGCCCTTGTATTTTCGATTAGAAATGTCCGTCCTTGAGATCACGGGCAACATGTGTCGAATGCATTGATGCATGGACCGAATACTAAGAAGGTCCTCTGCAAGACCATAAAACCTAGCGGCGGTCTTTTGGTGGCGGTCCTTCACAACAATGTATGTGCGGGTTCTGTCTTGCGGCACAGGAGCATCTGAGGAAGGTTAATCGTAAGATGCCTCGAAAGAACCGGCAGTGCGAGCTCGGTACCCTGGGCCTCCCCGTGCTTCATGAAGTAAAGATCCGTCGTCGTGCGTCCTCGTCGCGGGGAGAAAACGCGTGCGGCCGTAAAAGCGATACACGCATGGCAAGTAATGTTAATCTCTACAATATATCGGCGATCGCCAACTTTGAAGAGAGGAAACGCGACCGATTGGTATGCATAGTGCGGTACATCATACCCATATCTTGTCCGGACGGGTCGGCGATGAAAACATCTTACTGACGCTCTCGATGCGTGTCTCGGAGCAGCGCGGCGGCGGTGGTAGTGGCGGTGGGGTGTGTACCGGCGTGCCCACGGACCCTCCGGCTGCCCGGTAGCGCGGCGAGGAAAGAAAGCGCGCGCGCGCGGCGGGCGCGTGGGCGTGCCCCTCGAGCACGCTCTTGACCTATCTGCAAGCGAGGCCACCTCCGGACCGGCGAGCCCACCTCTGCACCGGCGAGGCCACCTCTGTCGCCGTCTGCATGGCGTCGGCGCCACGCATCGCCTCGCCCGCCTTTGTAGGCCCGACGAACAAAGCGCACTAGCTCGTCGCGCGTGACCTCGCGCCAATGCCGATCTGTCCGGGATCGGCCGTCCGTCGGCCAGCAACCCCGGCGTTGATGTGCATGCGCAAGGAGTATGTCAAGCGTCAAACCTATAATTCGGGTAATAATGCGAAGACATTTTCAAATCGATTTTACGTACCACGAGGTGCACATTCAGCGCTAAGTCACGGAGGTAGGCGTCGGTCGATCTTGTACCTTGGCGGGGAGGTCGACGACATGCACCGGCTGGTGCGTGTCTGCGAAGCGTACCGGCGAAGGTACTCGTCGTCGCCTTTGAGGTCGTCTGGCGCGATCCTCGCACGCGATCCTCATAGGCGTTCGCCTTTATGCCTGCGGCTCCATCTTGCGGCCGGTCGTCCTAGTGCCACCCCTCCTACTATGCTGCGAAGCGTACCATTGCAATTGGAAGTCATCGTTACGGAAATGTCAAAACATATGTTAACATGTGTTGCATGTAACTCACGCGTGGAGTCGACTCGAGCACCCTCGTCCCAGCGGAAGCTGGAACAACTGGCGGAGGCGAGCGGCGCATCACCACGTGCCTTCGTAGTCCTCCACGAACACGTCGAAGGCGAGCTTCCTCTGCGTTCGCCCGATCGCCGGTCGCGCCCGGCCACAGTGAAAACGGCCCAGCTGAGCAGACCTCCGATCTCTGATCGGTCTGGCTCCAGCGCGCGTCGTCGTGGT
Source organism: Phyllostachys edulis (assembly GCA_036346405.1). Taxonomy (NCBI): domain Eukaryota; kingdom Viridiplantae; phylum Streptophyta; class Magnoliopsida; order Poales; family Poaceae; genus Phyllostachys; species Phyllostachys edulis. The sequence goes on from CM070550.1 coordinate 102,825,667, forward strand.
GAGCGGTCGGTTGCTCCACAAAGTGCTTTCGTGAGCACGCGTGACACTGCGATGTGCATCTCGTACTGCGAGCCAAAACAATGGTTACAAAGGATTACATGTCTGTTGTAGAAAATATATAGGAAATATGTACCGTCTCGGCACAAAAGGACCCTCTGATCGGTAGGTCCACCGCGTCCCCATGGTACATGTCATGGCCGTGCGATGCAGGAGTCTATCGGCATGGGCGTCCAGAAGCGCTCGAGCGACCACAGTTCTGCGGCGATGAGGCGACTGAGGATAGATCGGGCTTGTCCTCTGACCGCATCGCACATCCTGCATGATGCGTCGCGGCAAGTCTGGCGATCCCCAACGATCTCTAGCTCCTCGCCGTCGGCTATGGCCCTCGCGTACCCCACGAGGCGGGCGTCGGCCAGTCACCATGGCTGGCGATAGCGATTACCAGTAGAAGAGCCTGTGCAGTGCGCCTCCGGTCTTGCGACACACAGTCGACGGTGAGCTCTGGGACCATCCGCTCGACCTCTGTGAACGAATAATTAGTAAGCCCGTCATATGGCTAGGCCTCAATGAATCGCTAAACATGGAAAGTAGGTACTATACTTACGGAGCTGCGAAAGCCACCGCAGGCGGGCCATGCATTGTCGCTCAGAAGTCGAAGTATGGGCGCGACCTCCGCCCAAGCATACAAACACCTTGCAGGCGTCGCGCCCGATCCACACCAGCGTCCGTGAGAATCTGACGCTCCGCGATAAACAAGCCGGCGACATCGCGACATCTGCGAGTCGGAGCCATCTCCCGAAAGGGAGGTGGAAGGTGTCGCGTCTCGGGCATGACGGTCCACGAGCGGTCGGGAGTGACCGGTCGAATGGGAATCGTCGTGGCCGCTCGGACCGGCTGAACCTCCCCATCGTCGTCGACCGGACCGCCGTCCTCTTGGTGGCCTCTACCATTCGTCGCGAGTGGTAGAAGGCGGAGCAGCTCGACCTACAAAGCACGAAGAAGTAAGTACATAGTGGACATCTGATACAAAAAGTGACAAATTTGCGGACAAACCTCTCTACCCAGCGTGGGTCTAGTCGCCAAGCCCGTCGGGTGTCGCGTCTGAACCACCCCAACTCGGCGCGTCGTCCCCACCAACCGGATCACGGCACCACGACGGCTCGTCTTGGTCTTTGCCGTCGACCAATCGGTCAGCGAGACTAAAATGCCAATCCGAACCACCAAGATCTTGAGCCATACACGCAAATTAAGAAATTAAAAGCATTCATATTACTTACACATTTAAATTATACTCCAATGGCATTACACTTTGCCCCAACATAATGACATTATTTTTCCTATGAAAGGCTATATTACGTTAACGCCTATCTGATTGCTATGGATTGCGAAATATTTAATACATCATCGTTACTATGCATATTTATAATGGGTGAAGCTTTAGGAAAAAACAAAATTTGACATGTTTGATAATCAACGTGTTTGGAACCATGTATCGTGTATTTAACATTCTATAAACTAGCATTTGCGAATACAGCGTTATCGACATGTTTATCATTATATAAACAAGCATTTACAAAAGTAACATATACATAATTAGCGCAAACCGCACAATAGTACACTATGTCACTATACATAAAATTGCTAACATGCCATCTCTATATAATTGCTAACACTATGTCACTATACATAAAATTGCTAACATGCCATCTCTATATAATTGCTAACACTATGTCACTATACATAAAATTGCTAACATGCCATCTCTATATAATTGCTAACACTATGTCATTATACATAAAATTGCTAACACTATATACCATCTCTAAATAATTGCTAACACTATGTCACTATACATAAAATTGCTAACACTATATGCCATCTCTAATTAATTGCTAACACTATGTCACTATACATAAAATTGCTAACACTATTTGCTAACCTACCATGGTTTCAAATATAAACTTATACAAATTAATACTATAAACTTACCGTCCTAGTAAATCGTCTTGAAACGAATAACTCTTTTTCCTCCTCTTCTTCTTCCCTCCTATTTTTCTTTCTCTCTTTCTCCTCTTTTCCTCTCGTCTCGGTTGGCTCTGGCGATTAGCGTTGGAATGGCGGCAGTTCGACGCATGATTTTATAACCGCCCACGTCGCCCAACCGTATGGCGACTTTAGTGCGATTAGCACCAAGTAAGCCACTCTGATTAAGCGACTTAATCTGTTGACACCAAGTCGCCAATCAGCAGCGACAATGCCTCGGAACTTTAAATCGCTATACTATTGGCGACTTGAGTGATTGTCGCCCGTGGTTGGGCGACTTGAGTCATCGCCCAACCGTGCGGCGACAGCGATTATTTACGTAAAAAATTAAGCGGTATTATTTCTGTACTTCAGAATAAAAAATAGATTATTAAAAAAAAAAATATGTGGTTGATATGCTTTGTGAGAGGACTATTCACATAACTTATCTGCACTTGTGCAACACAAGCTGCATCATCTTCATAGATAATAGTGGTGGTTTGCACAGTATTCAATCCACACGACTGCTGGATGTGGTGAATCATCTGTCGAAGCCAAGAACATTCTCGCGAGGCCTCGTACAGTGCTATGATTTCCGAGTGATTCGTCGAAGTTGATAAAAGACTTTGCTTAGACGATTTCCATGAAATTGCAGTTTCACCACATAGGAATACATAGCCTGTTTGCGACTTAGCTGTATGCGGATCTGATAGGTACCCGATATCTGCATAGCCAGTCATAGTTAGGTTTTGGTTCTTTCTGTAGAACAGTCAAAGATCTTTGCTTCTTTGGAGGTATCAGAAGATGTCCTTTATTCCCTATCAATGCCTCTTGGTAGGTTCTCCACTATACCTTGTGTGCAAGCACACGCGACTTGGTCACGCTCTTCAAATCACAAAAGTGGTCAGACAGTTGATTCGCTAATGCTTGCAAATCAATTATCTTCTGGACTTCAGTTGTCTTCTAGACTTCAATTATCTTCTGGACTTCTCTATTTCCCGATATTTTTCATCAAGGGGTTGATTTCCTCCCAATAATGACGGAAAACTATCATCATCAAATATACTATCAGCGAAGCAGGCTGTATGCAAATCTCTAGTCATAGGGTCCAAATACCTGATTATGGATGTTGTCTCATAAGCAACGTATATCCCAGACTTTGGAGAGGGCCTATTGCAGTTTGCTGCGTTGGTAGTATAGTTACATAAACCTTGTAACCATTCCTGCGGAGATGGGAGATTTTCGATGTTGACCATTGTGCTAGTTGCATAGGTGAATGAATGTTATATGTCGATGGTCTAAAATTGCTGAGAGTCGCTGCGTGCAGGACTGTGTGCCCCCAACTTGTATTTGGTAAATTACAATTCTGCAAAAGTCTGCTAATCCATTCTGGGTGTGGACATGCGGTATGTAATGTTCAACTTTAATTCACATTTCCATTCAATAATCATCAAATACATTTGAAGTAAATTCTTCGGCGTTGTCTATTCTGATGGACTTCACATGATGATCTGAAAAATTATTTTTCAATTTTAATTGTCTGCAAGACTAGCTTTGCAAAAGCATAGTTTCTCGTAGACAATAAACATACATGCAATAATTTCGAGGAAGCATCGATGAGCACCATAAAGTACCTAAAAGGGCCTGACAGGGGTTGTATAGGACCGCAAATGTCTCCCTGTATATGGTCTAAGAATACGGGACTTTATCCTTCGCTTTCAGAGCAGAAGGTCTAGTAATTAATTTCCCGGTGGCGCATGTGGGGCATACAAAACCTTTCTGATTCGAGAAATTCTTTATAATGATATTATGTCCTTATGAATTGTTAATTATATTTCTCATCATTCTAAGACCCGGCCAGGGTCAGTACGATTGGCAATGGAAGACGGCCAGATTCTCTCGAATTCTTGGAACATCGACCAGTTACGCAAGTTTTATGTGTAACAAACCATTCAGACAATAAAGCCTCAGGTTCTTCCTACATCTATTGTCTTATTTTTTAGTAGTGCTTTCATAATCTTTCGACTATATTCCAAACACCCAATTTTCTTTACCTTTGGTGAAAAGCGGGTAACATCACCTAGTCAAAGCCTCTCTTCTCTGCGTGGTCACCCCGCTAGAAGGAGCTTCCTAGTGTCGACTTCGTTACTCACTTTTCTTTGCCAATACAAAGAGTTCGGGTTCTATTTGGTCAAAATATTCTTAAAAGCGACTCTTTTCACCTTAGTTTATTTCTTGATTATTTTGAAAAATACTCTAGCGAGTGCACTTTCTTAGATTTATTCAACCACCTTTGGTGTACTCGTTCGTTTCAAGCGGTTGGAGGAAGAAACACATCTAGTTGAAGTCTTTCCTCTCTGCACTTGGCCTTGCCCACTAGAAGAACTTCCTAGCATAGTTCAATTCCTACTTTTGCTACGGGGCGGACTTATCGAGTCCACCAAGGAAGAACGAGCGAATTTTTAAAGTCCTCTGAGCGTTTGCCTAACTCAAGTTGCCGTTCTCGATTTGATTAATCGATCGGAGATGGTAATATCACTTTCGATCGAAGCCTTTCCTCTCTGCGTGGTCACCCCACTAGAAGGAACTTCCTAGAGTCAATTCATTACTACTCTTTCGACCGATGCATGACAATGCGTGATAAAAAACTACAAGTTAATCAAACCTCTCTGTTTTCATAAACCCTTTTAACACTATTTCGTAGTTTATTTAAATAAACTAAGTAAATAGTCGAAACTAGGATAAAGTTATTAATTTGACTTCAATTCTTAGTCTTTCGTTCGTTCTTTTGTTCGTCAATTATCTTTTGAGTTACTAACTACTTGACAAGATAATGTGTAGGAAACAAGATGGATTATATATTACATCAGCAAAAGCTTGTTTTTCACGGGTTTTTATTACAAACTACTACGAAGAGAGATCGATTGCATCTCCTCGACACCTTCTGTATTGGTTGCATTTCTTCAATCAACCGACTTGCTTATACCTCGAGGCGATCGAAATCGGCGTCGATTGGTTGCATATTAAAATTTGGGGTCATGAGCTTTAAGTTTTGCCAATACATAACTTCTTGCACCTTGACCGCCTCCTTTATCGAGTCGACTTGGTTGGCCTTGAGTGGTCACCGGTTTTGCAAAGTCGACTTGTTCCCCGATAGTACTTATATGGCGACTATCGTGTCTTACGGAGGAGTTTTTCCCTCACCATGACTCACCAAGTATATTGTTCGGGGCGTGATGTTGCCTTGAAGATTAATCTTCATCAACTTCATCTCTGTTGATTCTGATGGAAGCCTCGTGGAGTTGTTTATTCTCGACTACTTGCTCTAAAAGGGTAAGACTAGTCAAGCAAAAATAATTCCTAGAAGAGGAAAGAACTAGTTTTCGGGTAAAGAATTCATATCGCTAGTTGAGAATCTAACTTCTCGATTTCCTTATTATGGGAAGCAATGGTCTCGACATGTAAGCTTCTCCCATAATTTGATGTCCTTCGCGTTTTCCTTGGCAATGCGGATAGTCTTGTTAAGAATCATGGTTTTTCACGATCCTTAGTTTGAGTTTTCCGATTCGAGTTCAATTTCTAAAAAGAAATAAGAATCGAGAATAAGAAAAGAACTTCGTGAAGAATTGCGAGTAAAGAATTGCTTACACCTTTCATGAGATCTCGACCTTTCAACATCTTGATCTTTATCTTTGGCGTCTGAGAAATCTCGTGAGCGACCAAAGTTTTATCTTTAACCGGTTTGGAGCCTTCTTATTTAGTCCTTTTTACGAAAAAGTAATAGTTAAAAGGTAAAGATCAAAGGCATAAGCGATCTTAAGTTCGGCACTTCTTGTTTATCTCTCCTGCAACTTTTGAGTTCTGAGTTACCCTCTAAAGCTTCTTCAAGAGGTATTCTTTTTCTTCCCTTAGCTTTCTCGACTCCTCTTTTTCATAATCGGCGAGTCGGCGAGATCTTTTCGTCACTATTTAACTTTGTAAAGGTTAAAAGTGAACATGAGCACTATCTAACTAGTCGTAAGTTTTTCTCTGACTAGAACCTAATCGTGAGTTTTTCCCGACAAACCTCTAAAACTTTGTATAAGTAGTCAAACCCTAAAAGCGACTACGAATAACGGTGACTTACCACCTCTCTGCTTTTTTGCGAGTTAAACTTTCTATCGTAGCTCTATAAATTGTCGGTGATATTCACCAGCGTGGCAATTTGTTCGAGCCTTACGCAAAAAGAAAGGCGATGAAAGTAAAGGAAGGCCATACATATAAGTATCCTTAAATACTTACATTCATGGTCGTCCAGAGCAAGCGTCGAAAACCATCTCTGGACTCTTGACTTGTCTATCTTGCGACTTGATCCACAAAGCTTTTGAAGCGCTTCGTTGTCGAAAGTTTCCCTCTGTTTGGAATATCTTTGGGATGAGGGCTCGATCGTGAGATCTGGCGAAGACCCACGATGGTAGCGAGGCCCAAAGAAATCGGCCGAAGTTGAAGTACTCCTCGTCTTGATTACGTGATTCTGATTTTCTTTGGAGGCCAGGAAATCGTCTGCAACGACTTCCTTCCCAACACGGTGGTCAGGTACATCACCACCTTGGTCAAAGGCTTCTACCGCTGCCTCTGCTGTCTCCACGACCATCTCAGTGGTCGTAGCAACTACCTCAGTGGTTGTAGTAACCACTTCAGAAGCCACTACTTCCTCCGCCACTCGAGTAGCAGGTGATCCTTCGACTACTCCTATTGTCGTCTCTCCATCTGCGGCAGAAGCGGCAATGGGCTTCTCAATAGAAGTATCCTCGGGGGCTGAAGGAGTCGGGCTAAGAGCAACAAAAGGAAAGCACGTTAAATTGTGAAAAGCAAAAGGTAAATGCTATTCTTACATTTTAGTCTTTTTCACATACCTCTGCACCCTGGATCTTACCAGGAACTTAGGAGTCATCTTCCTAACGGAAGATTTCTTCAACTTCTTTTCTACGACCACGTCTGGTCGGAGTTCAAGTTGAAGAATGGGCTTAGCCACAACCACGTCTGAGTCGTGGATTTTGAGCGAGAGCCATCTTTACGGTCTCGACTTTTCGGATGGCGAGATTAGTCTCGACTACTCCAAAACGGCGCTACCCTCGGCCGTGAAGCTCTGCTTTGGATCGGCATTGTCCTTCACAAAAGACATAAAGTCCTTCGGTTCTCCTTTTCTGGTTGTAACAAAACTAGGAGGCGAAAGCTGCGAAAGTTTCTTTGTCATAATAGAAGGTACCTTGACCTTGCGGTCTTTGCGCTTAAGAGGTTCAAGCGCTTGATCTCTTGACTTGACCGACCTCCACGGCCGATTGCGGTAGTGTCTGCGGCGATTTTCGGAAGATCTAGTCGAAATAAAGAACTTGAGCTGCCCTCCTTGTCGGCGACTTTCACGAGTCGGCCTTCTTAGATGGAGGAAATGAACTTTTTCATTGTCATCCTGCTGGCAGATGGTTATCAATTCAACCTCTTGGTCGTCCTAACGGTTTTTCATGCCTACTTTTTGTAATAAAAACAGAAAAGTATTATTGACAAGTTGTAAGATTTTCTACAACCAGTATTAAGTCGTAAGTTTTTCTACGACATTTCCTTAATCGTAAGGTTTTCTACGATCACTACCTAGTCGTAAGTTTTTCTACGACTCTAAAGTCCTAGGGATAAAATCAACCCTTGATTACCTTTAGGTGCTCCATCTTCTCTTCTGCGGATAAAACCGCAAGGATTTGAGGAACTGCCACTCTAGGTGGCGGAGATTTCTCACAAACAAATTTGACCCGAACATCAATCTCTGCTTGTGAAAGATCTGTGCAAACAGATATGACATATATTAGACCACTTTAAAGAAAGACCAAACCGATGGCTAAGTCGAAGATTCACTTACCCGCCTCGTAGTCCCTGGTCGGGTCTTTTGGCCCCGTATACCTCCACATAGGAGGTACTCGTTTCTTTAAAGGACTAATTCGACGTGTGATGAAATCCTTCAACACATGCCATCCGGTCAGTCCCTCCTCTTTCAAGTCCTTGATGGCTTGAATATAGGGAACAATCATTGAGATCACAGAGTCGAATCGGGAAGAATTCTTTTCGGCAGCTTTCCTCGCGAAAGCAAGGCTGTCATCTTGGGTGATTTTCCAGTAAAACCACATCTTCCTCCATCCCGGCCACGAAGACCGAGTAAACATCTGAATATACTCATTCAACTTCCCATCATGGAGCTTCATATCACAACTCCGAGCAATCCCAGTTTGTCGAGCCATTCCATAGAAATATTGAAAGAGCTCGAGGTCATTGGAAATTCGGATATGCCTCACAGATATACGAATACACTTAGCATAGCGATGGAATTAGTGAACCGTGAGGTTCACTAATTCCACCCCAAAATCTTTCAATGCGAGTGTGAGAAAGGGGTGAGCGAGCAATCGAAGGCCACACTCACAATATGCACGGAAGATGGGGATTTGCCCAATCTCCCACGGCCAATCTTTGTCCAACCACGAAATCCACTTCACAAGAACCTTCTCTGGAATCTTCCGGCGTCGACCAAGGCTTGAATCTTCACGCATCCATCTCAGGCTCGGCCCGCTCGAAGCCCGATCGGCCATCTTTCTCGAGAGGAGGTTTTGGATTAAGGAAGGTCTTAGGAGAACACGATTGGGTTGTGGTGGAGAAGGTAGAAACTTCGATGAGCAATGGGAGGCGATTTGGGGAAAAGTAGAAACCAAAGTCTCACCCCGGTAAGTATTTATAATCGTATGCTTGAAATTTGAAGGGTGGAAATCAAGGGTTGCCACCGTTTGAGGAACAGCTCAACGAAACGGACATATAAGAGGCGGTTGCAATTCTCTAAGTTTATGCGCCCAAGAAAATCGAGTTCGTTTTACACCTCAAAGCAAAATTACTTTCTTGGCCAAGTCTTTACGGCCAAATGAAATATCAATCGAAAAAGTTTTACTTCCGATCACCATACTCGACCACTTCATAGTCGAAAAAGTTCTCTCGACTATCCGGTGGTAAATAAACAACCTTCTTGACCAAGTATATTTCTGGTCAAAGTAATGTACAAATGTCGAAGAGTTTTTCCTTCGACCATATCTTTACAATCTTCTCGTGGTCATAGGACCATCTACGACTCCTTAACCAAGTAAATTACTTTCACTTGAAGCTAGGGGCTAGATGACGAGGATCTAATAATCCTCTTTTTATCTGTTATCCATAATTCTTATTATGGGTAAATATGATGTCATGTAGTGCTTAGGTATACCCCTTATATTTACAAGGGAGAAGCCTACTAGGTGGTTGTAAGTTTTTCTACGACCACCCCCATAGTCGTAAGTCTTGCTACGGCTACCTCATGGTCGTAAGTTCTTCTACGACCGAATCGATACGAGTTCTTCTCGATCATTATCCGATCGTAAGTTATTCTCGACTACCTCATGATAAATAAGCTCTTCTCTGACCGAGTCGACCATGTCTACCTTATGATCAATAAAACCTCTGAGGCGAGTGGGTCCAATTGATTAAGGAATCCAAGCGATCAACATCTGTTGTTACTCTACGAAGTAATAGCACATAATACCCCATTATCTTTGACAAGTAACTGTTAGGCGGCGTGAAGGGGTTACCACTCCGATGATTACTACAAACATGCGCCCGTTACTGGATTTGATGAGGCGCCTCTTCATAGGAGAAAACGGCTATTCCTTCATGACTATATAATGGCAGCGATCAGAGAGGGGAAGAGAGGGAATTGGAGGAGACAATAAGTAATCAGGAAGACAGTTAGATACTATCTTCTGTAATAAGCCTTAGTCTTTTCTCCCAATTGTACGAAACACACTCAATACCATACACACACAGGAGTAGGGTTGTTATTCTCCCCGGAGAAGGCCTAAACCTGTATAAAAATACCCGTATCAATCTCTCTGCGTGATTCCATTCTAGGAGACCCCCCAAATCAAACAATCTTTACGTAAGATTGGTTCTAAAACATCGATAAAGTTCTTTAGTCGATTGAAGTTAACAAAGTATATAATGCGATTGACATTGAGTATATAATTTGTCCATGATGCCTTGTTCTTGAGCTATACCTTCCAAATTAGATAAAATCAGGCATTGCTTTCTTAACTAGATTGATGCACATGTTGAGCTAGTGTAGAATTCTCTATGTCTGAATTGCATGATGATTGATATAGTGTATAATGTTTTGATTCTGCAAATTGAATGGTAAATTTCCATATGATAGTTTCCATCAGTATAATATGGAATATGCAGAATGACTGATAGTTTCGATCTGTCTCCATATATTCAGAATGACTGATAGTTTCCATTTGCTATATGAATATGGAATATGCAGAATGACTGATAGTTTCCATCAGTCTCCATATATTCTTTTATTTGTCTGCTAGGTGCAAATTTCAGTTTTATTTATGGCATTGATTATCATTTGTCTAGCCAAATATATTTGTAAGTACTTGATGTTGTTTCATTAAGACATTAACAGACTTAAACAAAGTGTCTAACTGCTACCGATCTTTGGTCCCAAGCTTAGGGAAAAAGTGGAGGGAGCATTAATTGTTTGTAATAATGATTTGTTGTAATAATTATTTATGTAATAATTGTTTGTAATAAATGTTTATTGTAATAATTGTCGTTAAATACGCTAATCCTTGATTCACATGGTGGAGAAATTCGTGCAACATGCTTCAATTCGGTGCTTGATCAGTTTTATGACATAATTGAAGTTATTAAATGTCATTAAATGTTGTTAATTGCGTTAAACAGCATCAAGCAAGCCATTCTTGTCATCGAAATTATTTCAAACATTTACAGTATCTCGAAGTTGCGACCGACCTACCTAAAAGCGAACTGACCAAATACCGTCGAAAAAGCCCGGTAGATTCGGCCCATGACGAAGACTGCGGCACATCCGGAAGCCGCTTTTCAAAAAAGCACAATCGGACGTCGCTTTTCAGAAAAGCACAGCCGGACGCCGCTTTTCAGAAAAGCACAGCTGAAACAAATAGGCCTAAATCCCTTCCAACGGTAGAACCACAGTGCTACAGTACACTCTTACCATGCTCACCAGTAGTAGTCACTTGGTCCCAGCCACAATCTAACTCAGCAACGGTGGCGTTGGGCTTCACTCCAAGCACCCAGCATGGAACCGAACGATGAACGTACAACCAGAGGCGGAACCAGGTGGGGGTGCCGGGTATGCCCCGGCACCCCTAAAATTTTGAAAAGCAGGGATGATGCATGACATGTCTGCGCAGGGATGATGCATGACATGTCTGCGTAGGGATGAGTGAGGGAGCTGAGTAGCTAGCTAGGGCTTGGCACAACACTGAGCTGAGCATGAGCTAGTAGCTAGCAGCAATTGAGCATGCAGGCCTACATATGGCACGTACACCTAGGCCCTTGTCTTAAAAGGATATGTAGCATGCATTTTCCCTTGGCATGGTCTAAGATTGCTTATTGCTATTTCTTTGGACTTAGACCATGGTAGTGGCTTTTGGAGTTGTGCTTTTTTTATTTGATCAAATGTGTTTGAGATCAATCAAATAGGTGGGTTGTGTAGCCCTCTAAATAAGCTTTCCATAGAGTCCAAGATCACTCAATTCCGACATCGGAGTCAAAAGTTATGACCTTTTTACCGAGTGTAAATGCATGCTGAAATTGGGCTGCGATACGCATCCGCCACGAGAAGAGCGGTACTACCGCACAGAACGGTAGTACCAGCCCTTGTGAGGGCGGTAGTACCGCACCAAGTCTGTAACGGCTAGTTTTTGGCTGTTTCGTCTCAAAATGGCTAGTTTTTGGTGTAAGGGTTATAAATACCCCCTTGGCCGGTTGAGAGACAACTCTTAGCATCCCATTTCACTCACTTAAGCTAGTGTGAGCTTCTCCTCTCAATTGTGCATGTGTCGCACCTTGTGGGCAAGGAGAGAGGTCTCTAGTTGCATGTGTTGCATCTAGAGGTGGGTTTTGTATCCACTTGAGCTTGTGCATTCGTTGCACGTGGTGAGAGTCAAGCAAGGGGCTTGGCTTGTTACTCTTGGTGTTTGACGACACCTAGACAGCGTGGAGGCATCGTGGATCGGTGATCTTCTCAAGAAGTTTGTGAGAAGGCCCGGCGTGTTGTGAAGGTTGGAGCTCACCTACCCCGAGCGGGAAAGAGCTACCACTAGTGGAATTGAGGTGTTTGGCTTAATTCATGGAGCCGATCCAATTAATTTGGGCTTACCTCAGCGTGGATTAGGGGAGGCAAGCAAGTCTCCAGAACACCACGATAAGCGTCATTGTGCCATTGTGGTTTGCTCTCTAGTGATTTACTTTGTGCTATTTACATTCCTAGAATTAAATTGCTTACATGTCTTTGTATGATTGCTATCATTATCAATAGTCATATATTGTTGGTGCACTTAGTCAAGACTAGTTGATTTATGTTTTAATTGAGCAAAATCGAATTTATTTACAATTCCGCTTAAAAATCGGTTTTAGCCAAAAGATTTTTAAAACCACCTATTCACCCCCCATCTAGTCGGCCTCCTCGATCTTACGTCGCTCTAGCGGCAGGAAAGCACACCAGGTCACTGTTACACTCCTTTGCAGCCATTCCACCATTTTACTCTTCTATCTGCGGCCAAACATGCGCCGTTTTACCCGGCAGGATAAGGTCCAAAGCCACTCTGTATTTTTGGAGTTGTGTTAGTGCGGATCACAAGGTGCTGCTACTGGCTTTTGATATCAGTAAGTTAACATTTACATTTTTCAGGTCCTTCAGAAAAATAAGATGTGCATGTTCCTATCATTCTTTCAAAAAGATGCATCTTATGTTGGCTGTTGCATAATGGTTTAATGGTTTAATGAACACCTCTACATTACCGTCACGCCAAAAATCCAGATGCATCATGCATGAGAGGTGTTTGTATTGGCCAATTCCTTCCCTATAGCTTCAAAACTATATTTCAGACAAACATGGAGCTTGAATTAATTATAAAAAATAAGTGTTTAAACGGTATTACTTCAAATTGTGCATTTATGACACAGAGATTGCATGGTGTTGGAATAACAATATGTAGTTCCAATGTTATATGCATAACATGGATTACATGATCTTGTAATACCATATATTCCAATAGGCAGGCTAGAATGGTCTTCCACAGTATGAGTTTCCAGGAAAAGAATGTAGTAATATCGACAATAAGCTGGCAATATAATTGGATTATCTGTCGATTACAAACCATTTTTTTCAAAGCCACTAGAAAAGCCAATATAGGCATCAGAACCTATGGAAGCAAAATGACCAACAGAAATTTTGAAGGTTTACCTTGAGGATATTAGAGTACAGTGAACTCCTCAGAACCATTCAATTATTTCCCTGGTCGACCAAAGTTGCGGTCATCAATTAATCATCGGCATCATCTGAATATATATGCTAAGTTGCTGTTATTAACTTATTATATCAGCACCATCTCCATCACCATTCTGAGGTATGCTTTCAACAGTGTGATGACCCATTGGCAATCCCCAGGCGCCAACCGTCCAAATTGTGTCATTTTCTCAGTCAACCTAGGAATAGATTCCTCCTGGTTTGCAAGCTGCATAAGTATCTTTATCCTTATAAATGCAACATTGCTAGGCTTCTGCCCCAACTCAATCATTTGATGGAAGCATGTCTCGGCCTCCTCCAGCTTCCCCTCGTCACATAACAGGTCAAACAGCACATCCGACACCAAGGTAAATGATCCGAACCCATTCCTGGCCAAACCACTCCATAGTTGTAGTGCTTGCGGCACCTTCCCATGCCAATGACATAACCTGATGATAAACAGAATTTTTTAAAAAAAGATAATTACAAAAATATATAGTCTCCCCAAAAAATTACAAAAATGTGTCCCTGTCGCGATTCGAGTTCGCATCGCTAGTTGAACTGGCGATAGGGACCTCTCCCTTCTTCTGTTGCCGGTCCGACCACATCCACCGCTTCAGCGGTGATAGGTTCATGTCGCCAGTTCAACTGGCGACAGGAAGACTAACCCTATAAACCCCCCAAAATTTAGCACAAGACTCATTCTTATTAAAAAAAAAGAAGGGAGGAGAAGCTAGCTAGCGGTTGCCGCCTCGTCCGATAGCCTACCTCTCGGGTAATTTTTAACCGAGCGGATTACATAGTTTTAGATGTGCTATTCGCCTTTGCGATATAGTTTTACATAATACTTTTAGTGGGTAGTATAGTTTTAGATATCTGATTAATCGTGGAAATGTTCTTTATGGTGCGATGTGTCAAATATGTCCGACGTCGTCAATTTCAAAATTTACTATGGTCAAGAGACTATTCGGATGGTCAGGGGGATTGATTTGCGTTATTTTCAATCGGCGCAGTGCCCCTAGCAAGACGAGGCGGCGTACATGGGGCACTGTGATGCGGTGGTTGTACCACACATTCCAAGTGGACTGCGATGTGTATGATCTAAGATTGAGTTGTCTTTCCCCACGGAGAGGACAACTCACATATTGGGAGTTAGTGCATCTTAAGGGACCAAATTCATGGCAGTCATATGTACGCATCGCGAGGGAGGCAGGATGGAAATTGGTCCTTCTAGTCCAAGCATATACCAAACCCACTCCTCCACCCACAGCTGAACAAGAAGGGGGTGCTGAGGCTAAAGAGGAAGTCGGGGACTGTAGCCATACCGCGACGCACACAATGGCTGAACCTCTCGGAGTTCTTGATCTTTGTCGATGAAGACCTGCGGAGTAGCTCCTCTGATCGAGCAAGCTAGTGGTCTTGCTGACGAGGGTGAGGAGGTGGAAGCCGTAGTGCAAAGGATGGATCTCGAAGACCGAGACCACATGGCATTGTCAGAATATGAAGGTTCCCACGACGAGGATGACGCGGACCAGCAGGCGGTTCCATCCGACTGGAACACATACCAGTTCGACAACCTCATCGTCAACGAAGGCTCCCGTGTGCCGTGAGAGTATGACCATAGTGAGGTCAGGCTAGGAGCTATGTACAAATGCAAGGAGGCCGTGCAGGACGCGGTCAAATTCTGGGCCTTGTCGGTGCGGCGCACATTCAAAGTCGTCAAGTCTACCCCAAGATTCTACGACGTGAAGTGTGGTATAGAGGGATGCCCTTGACGAGTGCACGCATTTCAGCCAAAGTGGGACACCTACTGGAAGTGTTCTATAATGGTCCCTCACACATGCGTTGTTTCTGAGTCAGTGCAGTCCCACCGGAACCTATCATCAGGCTTCATCGCCAACCTTATGTACAGTGAGATCGTGGATAATCTAGATTTTGAGGCACGATCCATCATTCGAGCGATTGAGGCAAGGTTCTAATACACAATCAGCTATGCCAAGGCTTGGAGAGCAAAACAGAAGGCATTGGAATCAAGGTGGGGCATGTTCGAGGATTCATACCACAACCTCCCTAGGCAACTTCGAGTCATACAAGACAGAAATCCTGGCACCCATATCGACATTCAAGACGCCACACACCCGAAGTGGGCCAATAAGAGGGTATTGCAGCGAGCATTCTTCGCGTTTGGTCTATGCATCAATGCATTCCAGCACTGCCGTCCAATCTTGTGCGTAGATGACACATTATTGACTGGGAGGTACAAGGACCAGATACTGACTGCAATAGCGGAGGACAGGAACAATCAAGTTCTTCCCGTGGCATTCGCTTTCGTTGAAAGCGAGAACACGAATAGCTGGTTGTGGTTCCTGAAGAACGTGAGGATTTCTGTTGTGCAAGGCCGTCCCAACGTATGCCTCATACACGATCGGCATGCAAGCCTGCTGCGTGCAATAACCCAGCTGCAACAAGGAGAGAACATACCACTTCCATGGTCGGATCTGCAGAGCAGGTGGTGCATGAGGCACTTAGGTGCAAACTTCTACAAGTAGTTCCGCAACAAAGACTTGATGAACCTGTTCAAGCGATTGTGCAACCAGAACCAGCAACGGAAGTTCGAAACACTCTAGAAGATTCTGGATGAGCAGACCAAGACACACAGAAGGGAGGCAGTGGGAAGGGTCACCCCAAGCACTGACCAGGCCCCCGAAGCATTGCCAGAGATACCCACAAATGCTCCCGGATTGATGAGGAGGACGGGGGCGCAGGTGAGATGCTTCTCGGACTGGATTGAGCATGAGCCTAAAGAGAAGTGGTCGTTGCTCCATGACAGGGGTGGCGCTCGATATGGTGTCATGACAACTAATCTAGCCGAAGTGTACAACTGGGTCATGCGCGGTGCAAGGTGCCTCCCTTCGGTGGGTATTGTGGAGGCAATTCTCCGCGGTACGACGAAATACTTTGTTGACAGAAGCAACAACGCGTCACTCGCCATGGAAAATGACAGAATACTCTACTTCGCCATGATCACCAAGTACATGGACGAGAAGAGCATGAAGGGTGAGATGCACCGAGCATTCAAGATGGGCACAAGGGAGCTTTGCTTTGAGGTAATGTGCAGGGATAAAGGACGCCGCAGGAAGAACCGCGAGAAGATTACCCACGAGTGCACGCTACGCCGCGGTAGTTGCACATGCACTTGCAACAAACCCCTTCTTCTGCATAGGCCATGCTCCCATGTCATAGGCGCATGTTCGACGGTGGCGCAACATCCCGGTCAGTACCTCTATGTCTATTTCACCAAGGAGACGGTGATGCAAACCTGGACCACGGAGATGTATGGTTATGCTGTGGTTGGCCATTTCACTGGCCATCCGACCTGGGAGTAACTAATCTGGGCCGCGGACATTTATAGGCTCAAGGGAAAGGTTGGCTGGCGATAGGTACGGCGCATCAGGAACGATATGGACGAAGCAGAAACCGGATGTCGTACGAAAAAGTGCTCCATTGTAGGGAGTCTGAGCACACCTTCAAGAAATGTCCCACGAGAAATCCTTAGGACGAAGGAGATATCGACACTTCGGACGTCGCCGTGGGAACCTCATCCGGTCACCCAACTCGAGACAGTCCACATGGGGGACGTTGAGGCTGCGACCAATGTTATTGCCAATATTCTAAATTATGTTATTACACGGACAGTAGTAATATGTTATTGCCAATGTTCTGAATTACCATTTTAATTAAGTGTTATGATGTTTTGCTGAATGTTATGTAATAACAGTGTGATTTATCGTAGTTTTGATAATAATGACAAGTTTACATTTGTTTCCTTACATAATATGCAGCGCATGTACATGAGCAAGTGTATGAATTCCTATGCGCATTGCAATATCACTTACCTTCTTACTTACGAATCATTCATACCTCAATCTTTCTCGAAAAATTCTCCAGAAATTCACCGTACTAGAACAACATACGACGATCATAAACTGTTATTACGAGTCTAATAGATTTTGTACCATTCAAAACGTATGAAAACCAGAAGACGGCAAACTTGATTAGGGTTGAGGTACTAGCCGCCATGGGATTGAGCTGGCGGCAGTGGAATGGATCGGAGACACCAATTGAGCTGGCGGCGAGGACATTTTTGTAATTTTTTAGAAAGGCTATACATTTTTGTAATTATCTTTTTAGAAAATATTATTTTTAAAAAAATCGCAAGACTCTGTGTTTGGGAAGCATCCATCGGATGGCATCCGCTCGTATAAGTACCATGCACTGCCAATGTCGTACGCCTAGCATCAGAGGAAAAGGCTATGAGTAGTGGCATTGGGCATCAGTCCCTTTATGCCATTTCTTCCATCAACGCAAACGAATCCCCAAGCCTCTTTGCCTGCATTTAGTTTTTTTTTTTAAAAGATTGTGGTTGCTAGAAGCCTTGAGCGCACTCGTATTGGTGAATGCTGATAGGGATTGACGTGCTGACCGGCCGGTGTTTTTGTCTTGTCGAGGCAAAAAGAGGCCAGAGGGCCGCTGCCACCGGGTGGTTGCTGCGGTACGCTAGGATTGGACGTGTTTACTGGTTGGGATTGATCTCTTTGGAAACCTTAAATTTTCGGTCTATTTTTGTGGATAAGCTAAGATTTTAAATTAAAATCCTGGTCAATCCATAGGAAAGAACCGAGAATTTGTATTTTCCAGACAAGGGCCGAGTGGTTGTGTTTGATAGTAGTAACATCTAGTTTTTTTTTTATCACCCATCAATGTTCCCACGAATTGACGATCATTTCATATACAACTGATTCCATGTACGTTATACCTATTTTGTTGATAACACAACCTACGTCACAAGCAGTCACAAGCACAACGCCGACAAAAAGACTCCCAACAGTAGGCACACACATAAGAATTGAGAGGGTCGCGAACCGAACTAGTGACCTCCGGTCCTCTATTTGCTTGAATGTAGCTCTTAGGTTTTGTTTGATTGATGCTCTGGATTTTATGTCTGAAAAAAGTGGTGCCTGGAGGTAGTCTGAAAAGTAGATGATTTTTGCTTGGCCAGGCAAATCTGAATATAAGTTGTTTGGTTGGAAGTTTGTGCATAGAATTGATGAATAAAAAATAGACCGTATGATCGAACTATCAACGTTGCAGATTGATCAGCATCCAGACACCCTCCCCTACCTCCCAGGCGCACAATTTCTAGGCCTGGACGTGATGGCCTGCCAGAGAGCAAAACAAACAATTGACTGGCAGTCTTTAGGAGCAATCCCGGCTAGGCTGTTTGCCCCCAGGCACCGAAGCAGGCAGACCCTAACTGTCTTCGGTCTAAAAAATTATCTTCGTGCACATGCTAGTGAACATTTATTAGTCAATAGAACCGATCGCCACAGTTTAGCAAGATAACGGACTCTTACTACAGGTGCTAGGACAATCTTTATCAAGTCCGAACGATTATCAACTACCAGATCCGCTAGCCCGCTATATTCACCTTAGCCTACAAGCACAAATCTTCGTCGCGGAATATAATCCCAAAGTCGTAAGACTAATACTAGTATTTGGAATTAC
Organism: Phyllostachys edulis; assembly: GCA_036346405.1. Taxonomy (NCBI): domain Eukaryota; kingdom Viridiplantae; phylum Streptophyta; class Magnoliopsida; order Poales; family Poaceae; genus Phyllostachys; species Phyllostachys edulis. Next base: position 102,844,634 of record CM070550.1, read on the forward strand.
AGACCTCATCGACTGTATGTAAGGAATTAGGGTTCCATCGATAGAATGATGCCAATGTTAGACATCGTGAGGAACCGAAGATTTCGGTAGAGCTTTTTGAAGAGTGGTGTTGTTTTATGTAAAATCAATGGCTCAAAAAATAAAGCCCTCAACGAGCATAGAGCACCGGAGGATCTAATCAATGTCATCACGAAGTTTCTTTGATTAAAACTGATCCATACAGCGGGATTGGATCCTCTAGATTTCACCCAGTTCTAACCATCGGATTTCTCGCCACTCAGGAGACAACTCAGAGCATTGTTTCTTAGCTTGTTACTAAGAGAAGAGAAAGTACTCAATCTAATAAAAAAAAGTCTTCTAAGACTTTAATTGCTTGTGTCTAAGACTTTAATTGTTACAAGAGTACATGATTCTTGATGATCAATAATGAAGTACAACTTTGTGGCCTACATGTTTTAGCTCATTTATCATATCAATAATAAAGTTGAGCTGCACAAATGATCTGGTAGATATTTTGCTTTAAGACAATGGGACCCACAAAACGCGTTTTTAGGTAACAAGTAAGTCTCCAATAGAGTATTTGGTTGTTTCTTGTGTCTTGGTATTAACAATTTGCTAGTTTCTTCATCTAGAAACAACCTTACCTTCTCTCCTCCATATTACCTAAATACTGATGTGGCAACCCCTTAGTAACAGCTAACGTGGACTGTCTGTTGTAGATGCTCTCACAACCTCAGCCATCCCGCTCCTGACTCTCAAGTCTCAAAAGCGCAACAAGATGCAACCGTACATACATCGTAGGCAAACTTGGGCCCCCTAAAATGACATTGTTGAAATGCAAAATAACATCTTATCCGTGCATCAGAGGACCGGAGCTGACGTGCGGGCGACACGTCGGTGAGTCCGCCCCTAGGGACACGATGCTTCGTTTCGGCTGGATTTTTCCAAATGTGTGAACAATGTTTTGATACTAGTTCAATGCTCGTATTTTGCTACAATTTTTTTTAAAAATATAGTCACATCATATCGGGTTGTCAACAGTCATTGTGCTCAGCGATACGATCTGGGATGTTGGTACTCTGCTCGCCGATCCAACGGACGTCGAAAAGGGTAAGGAGAACGGACGAACACTAACTCCAATTTTTAAATAGTAGCTACGAATTAAAAAAAATCATAGTCCCATCATGTCGGGTTGTCAACAGTCATTGTGCTCAGCGACGCGATTTGGACTATCGATGCCCTACTTGCCAATCCAAAAGACACCAAAAAGGGTAAGGAGGATGGACGACTACCAACTACCAAGGTAGTCAGTCGAGATCCTAAGTTGGATCGATTTGCTTTCGGTAGGATCGAAATCGTAGTATCGAATCGTAGAATCGGCGATTCTACGGAATTGTAAAAATACACATATTTAACATCTATACTATAAGTTTGTGTGATTCTTATATGGTTTACCACTTGCATGTTCCTTAAAAGCAGCTAGACATACTCCAGGAATACAATTAGCTTATCATTATCAAGCTCAAGATTGCTCATGCCATAATATAGATATTTGTACTAGCATTACCACACTGATACAATATTTTGCATGCTCCTTGTTTATTTATAGTTTCATTCTTAGAAATTAATATCAACAAAATTTTCTCTAAAACAAAATATCAGCAAAGCCTGGCCTCTAAAAAAATTGCCCTAAGTCTCTACGAGTAGGATCAACAGTGCGATTTGGATCGTTAGGCTGTCGTGGGTTCGTAGAACCGTAAGACTCTAAGAGTAGGATCGCGATCCTACCTACCTTTAGTAGGATCGGATCGATAGTGAGATTTGGATCGACAGGCTGTCATGGGTTCGTAGAATCATAAGACTCTAAGAGTAGGATCGCGATCCTAACTACCTTGCCAACTACAATTTTTAAATAGTAGAGACTATTCAAAACACTATTTGATATTACTTACCACTTTAAGAAATTCAGCTGAGAGCATTTTTTTTCTTCTTTTTTTAGTTCGCACTCGCAACCTCAAATGTATTATCATATGTACCACAAAAAAATCATAATTTTTTCACATGAAATCACAGCGCAACACAACACACGCAGCTTCAAATTGGGGTGTCAACCGTCGCCATCACCACCCATTGCTGCCCTTGGTAGCTCGGTGAGTCGATGGCTGGTGCATACGAAACACTATTTGATGAGTCGGAGGCGGCAGTAGTACACCGTTACCGGTCGCGACGGTGGACAGTAGTACACCATCACCGACCACGGCGGCGGGGGGTGCATGTGCACCCATGCGACCTATTCTATGAGTGTATCATGTAGATGCTGCCCACGCTCCCGCACTCACCGGCCGCAACGGCAGGGTGCATGTGCACCCATACTTGGTGTGAATGGTAGCGATGGCGATAGTATACTACTGCCCACTGCCGCGACTGGTGACAGATAGTAGTACACTGTCATCGTTCGTGGTGGCGGGCAGTAGTACACCGTCATCGTTCGTGGTGGCGGGTAGTAGTACACTGTCACCGGGTGCGGGAGCGCGGGCACCCCTTCTCATGCTTAGTGTTGGATTTGGTACATGCGATAATGCATAGAAAAACATGCATAAAGGAAATTAAGCACGTGATTTCATGTGATCTACTTGGAATGCGACATATTCTATGAGTGTATCATGTAGACACTGCCAGAGATGACATTCTTTGTTAATTTATCGGTTTAATGTAGATGACATTTTTTAAATACTGTACTGTACCACAAGCTAGATAAACTTATCTATGAACCAACTAAGGGAAATGCTTGACATGCAGATTACATAATACCGTAATCATACCCTTCGACTCGTGTGCGAATGTGCGAGAGCGAGACTGCTACAGCGACTCGAGTAAGTAGGCGAAAACCAAACCCTAGCAGCAAGAGCACTAAACCACCACCACTATCCATCGACTCACCGAGCCACCGAGGGCAACGAAGGGTGGCGGTAGCGACAGTTGATACCCAAGTTTGAAGTTGTGCATGCTGTGTTGTATCGTGATTTCATGTGAAATTTTTTGTGAAATTTTTTGGGTAGTACATATGATAATACATTTGAAGCTGCGAGTGAGAGAAGAAAAGTGCTATCAGCTGATTTTTTTAAGTGTTAAATAGTATTTAAATAATGTCAAAGATATTGTTCACACATTTGGACAAAAAAACCGGCTAAAGCAAGCATCGTGCCCCTAAATTTGGACTCAACCTATCTGTGCCCTCTGCGAGTAGAACTTCATTGACGTATCATCCATCGGCCATTCGATCCTCGAGACATATTATTATTTTTTTTGCATTTGATATGGAGCTAAATTTGCTATTCCATTTTGGCCCAAAACTCGGCAAACTTCATCGGCCATCGGTGTCATCCCCCGTTCAACCAAGGCCGTTCCTGACGGAGGGTCGGCCGGGGCGACCGCCCAGGGCCCACCAGAGCCAAGGGCCCCCGATCCTGATACATCATACTACACATACGTATATGTATAATTGTATATCCTATATATGCTCTATTGCTCTGCAGGGTTGTATAACTACTAACTAGATTGAGGTTAAGAGTATATATCCTGATACATCTTTTTTCTCTGAATTAAGAGTGTTGCAAATGACTTTCACATGTGACAATGTCTGCTATTGAGATTTTTTAGTTTGTCAGAGATGTGGATTGTTATCCAAATGTTTCAATTGCTTATCGAATCTTATTTCTTGTACTGTGGATCAGTAGCATCAATCGAAAAAGTTTTTCAAAGTTGAAGTTATTGAAAAACTATTTGAGGTCATCAATATCATAAGAAAAGTTGAATGGTCTGGCCACTTTATGCATTGAAAATGATATGTTAGATCACATTGACGTAGATACTATTATCAATGACTTTACATCTAGAAATGTTAGAAGAAATTGCTTTCTACGAGTAGTTTGTATCTTTTTGATGTATTACGTGGATACTATTATCAATGATTTTGCATCTAGAAATGTTAGAAGAAATTATTTTCTATGAGTAGTTTGTATCTTTTTAATATATTAAATAACTTTACAGTTGATATAAAAGTAGCATTATTTATTTATATTAAAATAAAAAAGCCTCCTACTTTATCTCCTTCTATGGTCTCTGAAATGCCAGGAACGGTCCTACGTTCAACTGACCAACGCGTGAACTGACCAACCCGCACGCGCACTCCAATGCTGGATCGTGCACGAATCCCCACCCGAATGCACGCAGCTCGATCCACTCCTGCACTCCTGCTCCTCCCAAGTCCCAGCTCGATCCAACTCCGCCCCCCGCCCCCGCCTCCGCCTCCGCCCCGATGCCCCGTAGTCGTCTCGTCTCTAAAGAAAGGGAACCCCACGGCACGGTCCACGCTCCCCTCCAAATCCCATCGCCATAAATCTCACCACACCCCCTCGGCTTAACGGAGCCCAGCTCTAACCCCGCCTCCCCCACGCGGCCACGCACCAGCACTCCACTGCGCCGCGCCGCGCCGCGAACCAGACCCAGCCATGGCCGGCTCCGAGCAGCGCATCGTCGCCGTCATCATGGTCGGCGGCCCCACCAAAGGTACGTGGATAGATCTGCGCCCGCCCCGGCCTCCGCCCTCCCGCGCCGCGCGCGTTCGCGTGTATCTGATGGCTGTTTTTGGTGCGCTGTGTGCAGGGACGCGGTTCCGGCCGCTGTCGCTGAACGTGCCCAAGCCGCTCTTCCCGCTCGCCGGCCAGCCCATGGTGCACCACCCCATCTCCGCGTGCCGCCGCGTACGATACGGTCCCTTCTCCTTTGGCCTTTGCCTGGTGGTTTCGCTGTGTGCGACTCGTGTGAGAATTAATGCCTTTTGGATCCCGCTGCTGCAGATCCCGAACCTGGCACAGATATACCTCATCGGGTTCTACGAGGAACGGGAGTTCGCGCTCTACGTCTCCTCCATCTCCAACGAGCTCAGGATCCCCGTCAGGTTCGCTTTGTGCCCTTCCCCTCACTTCCCTTCCTATGGGATGGGATGGGTTGAGTTGAGGTGTGTCCAGTTTTATCAGATGTCAGAGCAGTGGCATTGATGGCGTGCTGTTAATTCTAGGTACCTGAGGGAGGATAAGCCGCATGGGTCTGCTGGAGGGCTCTATAGCTTCAGGGATTACATCATGGAGGACAGTCCGGTCTGCCCTTGCCCGATTAGCAGCTTCAATTGTGAAATTGGATTAGACATCATTTATTTGTTAGGGTAAATTGTAGTGGATTTCTCTAACCCGGGCTGGTTTAGTGGCGTTTGCTAATTTGGGAGATGTATAACGGCTAGAGTTTTGTTGGAATATATTTTGTTGTGCTGGGTTGGATTAAAGGGTAGTTTCATCCTCTAAAAGTCCTTTTGGTTTTGCAGTCACACATTGTTTTGCTGAACTGTGACGTCTGTTCTAGCTTCCCCTTGCCAGAGATGCTCGGTAGGTTACCAAGTGACTGAAGTTTGGATTGCTCATGGTGTGGTAACAGTGTTTGCTGTGTTGGTTTCTGTTGGATACTGAATTGCTGATCACTAAATGTTATTACCATCTCATCATTGCAGAAGCCCATAAAAAGTACGGCGGAATGGGTACTTTACTAGTCAATAAGGTGTGGGAAACCTTTAGATTAGTCCTCATATTTGTGACTTCTAAAGTTCTTATATTATTCTCATGTATAAGTGTAACATTATCTGCTAACACTTTTTCTCAGGTATCTGCAGAGTCAGCAAACCAATTTGGCGAGTTAGTAGCTGATCCTGAAACAAATGAACTGCTACACTACACAGAAAAGCCAGAGACCTTTGTGAGTACAGTGCTGATCATTTCTTGTTTTGTTTGCTATTCTGTTTTTCAGTTCAGACTTATGCATGTCTTATGTGGTTTTGAAATTGTTTTGGCACATTGGCACAACTAATGATTCCTTAATGGGTAATTAGCATAGTCTAATGCAGTTTATATATGTGTAGGTGAGTGATCTAATAAATTGTGGAGTCTATATATTTACACCCAATATCTTTAGTGCCATTGAGGATGCCTTAAAACAGAAGAAAGACAGAGGTATTATGTTCGGCTATATTATGACATTTTGCCTTGTAAACTGCATGCTATGGTTCAAAGATACTGTACACGGTTATTCTATCACTCTCTGCGTGACAACTTATCTGGTATACTCAAAGCTTATGACATCTTCGAAGCTAAGTTTGTTAGTGCTCCAGTTCTTTTTATATAAAAACGGAACTTGCTTTTCATATTCAGCATCATTACTATCAACGGCTGTTGGAAGCAGATGTGAAATGCCCTCTTTACTTTGTCGCATGTTAGCAGGAAATCTTGCTTCCAACAGCTATATTAATAGTAGTATGTGGTATCAGCCAAGCTTCGAGAGAGAAGTTAATCTACTTCTAAGGAACTAGAGATTGAAATAGCTTTATTTCTTCATTGCCCGTGATAAACAAAAGATGCGGCTCATATACTGCCGACTACATCATGAAGAAAAAGGAAAGCATAGCTAATTAGGAAGGGAGGGATCATAGTAGCGAATCCAATCTCTAAAATATGAAAAGAGACAATCTGAGCTAATCTCTAAAGGATGGAAGGAAATAAAACTTCCTAAAAAAGATAACACCAAAACCTAACTTGCCGCAACCTCTGAACCAGGGCGGCAGCGCTGGTATATGATACCCCACGCAACATCTCTCCCCCCCTCAGCAAGAAGCTCGTCCTCGAGCTTGAATTGAGTGGCCACTGGTGCTGGAAGTCTGCAAGAGATACCCAGGAAGCATCATCTTCGGGCGCCCCGACCCATTGCACAAGGAGTTGACGTTCACCGCGGTGTAGACAAGCGTCCAAGACGCGCTGAGGCTGAGGGACAGCTCGGCCATTCGCAATTGGCGGTAATGGAGGCAACACAGAAAGCGGAGATCCTTGAAATTTCTTCAGCATGCTGACATGAAAGACATCATGGAGTCTGGCACCCTCTGGCAGCTACATGCGATATGCAACCGACCCAATACGTGCCAAAATCTGGTATGGTCCATAAAAACGTGGTGCCAACTTGCCTGGGACATGTCCTGGAACAGAAGAAGCCGGCCGGTGTTGAAGACGAAGCCACACCCATTCGCCAACCGCAAATTCCACTGCATAGTGATGTGCGTCATAGTTCTTCTTTGCATATTATTGGGCTTGCAACAGGCGGTCACGCACCTCCTTGAGGAAACTATCGCGATCAAAGAGGATGGCATCAATGGCGGCCACCTTGGCGTCCCCTGGCACATAATCGAGTAGAGGAGTAGGGTCTCGACCATACACCACCTTGAAGGGTGTCGCTTTGAGAGCGGAATGATACGATGTGTTATAACAATACTCCGCCATGGTAACCGGTCCACCCATTGTCGTGGTCGATCCCCTGTCATGCAACGGAGATACATCGCGATCACCTTGTTAACTGCCTCAGACTGGCCATCATACCGCGGATGGAATGTGGAACTCATGTGAAGACGTACTCCAGACATCCGAAATAGATCTCGCCAAAAATTGCTGGTGAAAATAGGGTCCCGATCGCTAACAATAGATATAGGCAATCCATGCAAACGCACTATACCCTCAAAGAATGCACGAGCTACTGAATTCGTCGTATATGGATGTGATAATGGAATGAAATGTGTATACTTGGAAAAACGATCAACCACCGTAAGAATTACTGACTTGTCATGTACATGAGGAAGTCCTTCGATGAAATCCATGGCAATGTCGGCCCAAACCGAAGATGGCACCTTTAAAGGCTGCAATAGGCCGGCTGGGAGCATATTCTCGGTCTTGTTGCTCTGGCAAACAGCACAGGCTCGCACCAAGTCATGGACCAAGCGGTGATCTCTCGGAATGTGAAAGTCACGCCGCACGCGATGAAGTGTCTTTTGGACACCCTCATGGCTACTATGCGCCTGATCCAGTATTGCCTGTAACGATGGTGAAGATGGCAGCACATGTACCCGGCGGTCATGGAGGATGAGATCATCTACACATGCCCATGGTTCGCCCAGCTCGCCGGTGAGAATACGCGCATGGAGTGCGGATAAGTCAGCCGAGGTAGCAATCTCGTGGCGCAAATCATCAAAAATGGAGAAGGTCTGTGTAGATAGTGTGAAGGAAGTTGCCGAGTCACCTTCCTCCCGCTTGGACTGGGCGTTGGCCACTGTATTGAGGCGCCCAGGACGATACTCCACGGTGAAGTTGAAGTTGAACAGCTTGCTCACCCACTGATGTTGGGGAATGGTGGAGAGTCGCTGATCCAATAAGAACTTCAAACTATAATGGTCGGTGTGGACGATAAATGAACGACTCCATAAATTTGGTCGCCAATGGCGGACGGCGTGGACTAGCACAATGAGCTCACGCTCATAGGCTGCGAGCTTCGCATGACGGAGAGCAATGGGCTTGCTGAAGAACACCAAAGGTCCCGCACCCTGGTGGAGGATGGCACCAAACCCTAACCCCGACGCGTCACAGTCCACCATAAACGTGGCCCCAAAGTTTGGCATTTGGAGGACCGGTGCTGAGGATAGTACGGCCTTGAGCTTGCCGAAAGATTCTTGAGCTGCCTCGGACCATTTGAAGCCCTCTTTTTTAAGGAGAGCGGTCAATGGGGCAGCTATGATGCCGAAGTCTTGCATGAACTTGCGGTAATAGCCCGCGAATGCCAAGAAGCCCCGAAGGTCACGTGTTGAGTGTGGCGTCGGCCAATCCGTCACGAGTCACGACACACACCTTGTCGACATCCATGGCCACACCGTTAGCCGAGATGACATGCCCCAAATACGTCACTTGAAGTGTGGCAAATGAACACCTGGACCGCTTGAGGAAGAGCGAGTGTTCCTGCAGGACTTGAAAGACAAGGCGAAGATGACGGAGGTGCTCTGACCAGGATGAGCTATAAATGAGAATGTCACCAAAGAAAACCAAGACAAAGCGTCGTAGGAATGGTCGTAATATGTCGTTCATCAACGTCTGGAAAGTTGTTGGCGCATTGGTCAGGCCAAAAGGTATGACTAGGAACTCGTAGTGCCCGTTGTGTGTGCAAAACGCTGTCTTGGTGATGTCTTCCGGATGTACGTGGATCTGATGGTACTCAGAACGAAGATCCAACATGGAGAAGAATCGGGCACCACATAGCTCATCTAATAGCTCATCGACGACAGGGATTGGAAATTTGTGTTTCACGGTGTGCGCATTGAGCGCACAATAATCGATGCAGAAACGCCATGTCCCGTCATGCTTCTTGACAAGGAGTACGGGGGAGGAAAACGCGGAGTCGCTTTCCCTGATAAACCCTTGCTACAGCATAGCCGCACACTACCGCTCCAACTCGCCCTTCTGCGGTTGTGGATAGCGATAGGCCGTCTGCCACCGTGGCGTGTCAGTTCGCGCAATTAATGCGATGGTCCCAAAGAACGACGGTGGCAAGCTAGTCGGCTCGGCGAAGATGTCGTCAAACTCTAGGAGCATATCGTCCATGAGTGCTGAGTCGTGCCCGGTCATGGCGTGCAGCGCCCTAGGCTGTGGACCTTCCAAACCTGTCCAGGAAACCGTGCGGCCGTGCACACGGAAGGATATCCGGAGATTATTGAGATCCCACAGGATGGGCCCTAGTGTACAGCGCCACTGGACGCCGAGGACCACATCAAAGCCGCCTAGAGGAAGAGTGAAGCAATCCACTTGAAACTCCAAGTCACCGATGCACAGGGGAACGATGCGGCACGCACCCCCATTGGCCACACGGTCGCTGTTGGCCACCATCACACGGAGACTGGGCGTTGCGGTTAGTGTCAAGCCGACTCGAGCGAGGACGTCGTTGCTGAGGAAATTGTGTGTTGAGCCAGTGTCCATGAGGGCGATGAAGCGCTCCTCACCGATGAAGACCTCCAGCTGCATAGTTTCTGCCACACGAACACTCCAAAGTCCGGTGAGGGCCTGCAGTGAAATACATGGCTCAGCCGGAGTGCCCACCACGAACATGTTGTTGGCGTTGTCTTCGTAGTCGTCGAGATCGATGTAGAAGAGGCGAGCACACTTGCGACCACGCACATACTACTCATCGCAGTTATAGCACAGTCCTTGCTTGCGCTGTTCCGCCATCTCCAGGGGTGAAAGGCGGTGAAGTGGCCGAGTCGATGGCGTTATCGGAGTATTTGTCAGCGTAGGAAGAGCAGTGCCGACTGCTGGTGTGGTGCGTGGTTGACCGGACGTCGGCTGCGCTGGTCGCGACAGGGGGGAGCGTGAGCGCATCGCCGATGAAGCGGTAGTCGGAACACCCGCTGATGAGTGTCGACGTTCATATGCACACGCCAAGGTGATGGCCGCCTGTAGGTCCACCGGCTGCTGAAGCTCCACGTCTGTGCGTAGCTCCTCCGGAAGGCCAGCCGTGTAGAGGAATTGTTGCTGGCTAGGCAAAAGAGGTTCCCAATTGCGGCAAAGGAGCGCGAGGAATTTGCTGGTGTAGTCGGCAACGGATGATGCGAATGGTAAACGAGCGAGCTCACCGAGTGGATACCAATTGTGTGCGTCCTCCATCAGATGATATGCCGCCAACCAGAACTTGTCTACCTCCGCCGTGCGCTGTCCCCAAAAGAACTGCTTGCACCGGTTGAGCCACTTGAGAGGATTGACGGAGCCGTCGTAGGTGGGAAACGCGAGCTTGTGGTATTTAGGCGCGGCTAAACTAGCACCCATATGCAGGCTTGGTTGCTCGGCTAGGGGGGCAAGGGCGGGAGTGTAGCCGGATGGAGAAGGTGGGAAATATGGGCGCTAGGGAGATGGTTGGGCCGGGCAGGGTGGCTGGAATTGTGGGTAGGAAAGGGATAAAAGTTGGCTGAGGTGCTGTGGAGGGTGATAATTCGGTAGGGTTGATGGTGGTGATGGCTGAGATTGGAGGAAGACGGAGGGTGGTCGTTGCGCTGCGGGGAAAAAAAAACAAGCGGCAAGGACGACACAGAGCTTGATGGTGGTGTCGGTGCACTACCAGGTGGTGGTGAGGTGGAAACTTGGCCTGAGCTAGGCACAACCACCGCTACTTCCTCCTGCACCGGCCTATTCTCCACGGCCGCAATTCTGCGCAGTACATCACCCATCAACGCACGGTCCTCCGGGCGTTCTTGCACGAAGCTCTCCAATTGCTTAGCGATGACCTGCAGGTTGTCCTTCATGCGTGGTGGTGGAACGGGGCTCTCGCTCCCAGACATGGCTCCAATACCAAATTGGTATCAGCCAAGCTTCGAGAGAGAAGTTAATCTACTTCTAAGGAACTAGAGAAATTGAAATAGCTTTATTTCTTCATTGCCCGAGATAAACAAAAGATGTGGCTCATATACTGCCGACTACATCATGAAGAAAACGAAAGCTTAGCTAATTAGGAAGGGAAGGATCATAGTAGCGAATCCAATCTCTGAAATATGGAAAGAGACAATCTGAGCTAATCTCTAAAGGATGGAAGGAAATAAAACTTCCTAAAAAAGATAACACCAAAACCTAACTTGCCGCATCCTATGAACTAGGGCGGCGGCGCTGGTATGTGATACCCCACGCAACATATGTCTGCTACTAGTTGTAAGTTGGACACTCCTTCCCACAAATGGGAGAAGCAATATTGCTTCTAGTCAATTAAGATTATCTTCCTTGGTCTTCTGTTGTTTATCCAATTGGTACTTCATATTTACAGTACAACATTTAATCCCTTTCAATGCTAAATTTCAGCTAATTTACGTCGTGTATCTAGCTTTGAAGCTCTTCAATCAGCAACAAAGTATGTGTCTAAGACATATTCTTATATTCATTTTCCTGCTTATTTATTTATGTCATTGCTCAATTAACATGCATTTAGTTAACTTTTACTCATGGAATATTTTCAGTTGTATTTCGAAGAATAGGCAGTAGTACTACCATATAGTGTATCACTGGGAATTTGAACATGGAATGTGAGAAGCCTATGGAGTTATAACTTATAGTACCAATTCTTGAATTTTCTTTTGTCATATCAAATAAATTTGATGTCTGGTCCTGTTGTCCTTACAATTTCTTGGCAGTAACACTTTGATAATGATGCGCTTAACATGCCTTTTCCTGTTCCAAGTCATTTGTGGCACCTCCAAGGAATAGTGCGCACCTACTGATTTTGCAAAAGAAAGAATGGTTTTCTTTTATTAGTGTTGGCCTGATTAAGTGGCTATCTGTAGCGATGCTTTGTGGAAAACAGAAGCATACCTTCCACATTCTTTGAAACACAGTTCTTTTGATACTAGTCTTGCGTGGATATTATATGATTGTTATCCATGAATTGTTAGTAAAATTGTGCGTTGTGACTATTTTATTGTTTTCTCGGTGGTTCTTCCAAGATATTAGTACAAAAGTGGTAAGAGTTGCCATTAAGGTGATCCCAAAGTATTTATTGAAATACTGACCATCTTATGCTAATTGTCAACAGGGCACTTCCGGGCGACTATGTTAGGTTAGATCAAGATATTTTATCCCCTCTAGCAGGAAAGAAGGAACTTTACACATACCAGACACTTGATTTTTGGGAACAGATCAAGACCCCAGGGTAAAAATCGTTCCTAGTTGTGCTCTTTCTAATCTTGGAATTGTTGAGTAACCAGTGCTGCATCTATGCGTAGGATGTCTTTGAGATGCTCTGCCCTATACCTTTCTCAGTTCCGCCATACCTCTCCTCATCTTTTAGCCTCTGGAGATGGCAAAAGGGGTGCCACTATTATAGGTGATGTGTACATTCATCCATCTGCAAAGGTGCATCCAACTGCAAAGGTAATGTCTGGTTCTTCAGCCTATATTGATCAGTGATCATGATATCTTATATGATTCACATCTCTATTTGATTGGTTAGTATTGCATAGATAATGAATGGTTTTGCCTTTTAATATAAATCTACTTTAGAAAAAAAGGTGTTAACCCTGTTAAGCAATACTTCATATACAGATTGGTCCCAATGTTTCGATATCAGCAAATGCACGCATTGGAGCTGGTGCCAGGCTTATCAATTGCATCATTCTGGATGATGTTGAAATTATGGTTAGTTCTCTGTGTGTACCATGTGACAAAGACCTTGTTTAGGAACATGCATCTCACATAGTTCCTTTGGTGGCAGGAGAATGCAGTTGTTATACATTCAATTGTAGGGTGGAAGTCAACCATAGGAAAATGGTCACGTGTACAGGCAAGCTTTCCTCTTTTCTATTTCATTATTTACCCTATTTAAAAAATTATGGTATCCTGATTCTCATCTCTTTCATCCCCAAGCATTTATACAAAGCTTACAACATTTATTTTTCAAGGACCATGTCTTGGAACACTTTTGTCAAGTCCAATTTGAGAAGCAACAGAATATCTCAATGCTCTTATGTGAATTTGTGACTGCCGAGTTTATGCTTCTCTTATGCTTCTCCATAGTTTAGCACGTCTATTTGTTATTGAGTTGGTGTTTTATAGTTCCATGTGCAAAGTAACACATTTTGCTGAGAAGTTACTTTTGCATGTCAATTAGTTTGGTCATGGTCCTCTCATGGAAGCTGTGTGACTGCACATATCGGCGAAACTCCCTTTGAAATGAAGATGCAATTATGCATACTGCCAGCCCAGTCTTTTTTTTGGGTGCATCATTTAGCTTCATGTAACGAAAATTCTCTTCTGAATCAGGGCGAAGGTGACCACAATGCCAAACTTGGTATTACTATTCTTGGTAAGACCCTGGATAGATTATATCTTGTAACAATATGCTTTGCGTGTGAAGAGTTCCTATGCTGGATTTGACGTTCTATCTAAATGCAGGTGAAGCCGTTGATGTTGAAGATGAAGTAGTTGTAATTAACAGCATTGTGCTCCCGAATAAAACTCTCAATGTCAGCGTGCAGGAGGAGATCATCCTATAATAGTCGTCTCATAATTCATATTTTTGTTTAATCCCAAATAAGGTTTTCATACCAACTATGTAGTTTGCCTCTTCTTATTTATTCCCGCCATGTAAGCTTCCATTAGATTGAGATCATTAGTCTATGTTTATACCCAGCTTGAGATGTGATATGATGTAAGCATTTTGGCGTTGTTGACTGATGTAGAAAATGTACAAACAGATGACACCATTTTTTTAATTAAGAATTAACATTTTGCTATCTAGTATCAACTGTGCGCCGGTGTTGTATTTTGGAGATCTCGGTTATCTATTTGATTAAACGCCTTTGCTTACTGATCTTATTACGGTATTGCAGGTTAACATGATAGATTAACTGATTTTTTTCAATGGGCAGACTTAGGTGCATTGTTCACTGTAACATTCCACATACACCTTTGGAAATATTTTTTTCAATGGGCACATGGACATAGACCGCCTTGCTGACGACGGGCAATATTTCTTGCATGTATTTCAACTTTGGAAATAAGCTCATCTGTCATCAGTGCTTTCGCTTACCATGCTAAAAATATTAGGATTTGCCTTGGAAGCTTCATATAGTTTGACTACAGTACTATCGAAGTGCTAACCTCTGTACAAAAAACGCTCCAGTGGCACATCATACCAAAATACCAATGCAGCTAGCTGCACTGTCAATGCAACCGCATCGGTGAGACTAACTATTTACAAAATTTGGCATCGAACAGTGTATTTTCTGCATCGACTGCAAATATGCTGCAAGAGCACTTAAGCCTTTCGCTTATTGAGGTCTTTGAGGAATGATGCAGGGATTTCTTCTTGTGAAGCCATTGTCGACACGCACCCGAACTGTACAATAATCAAACAAACAAATTTGAACAAAAAAATATCCATGTAACATCCAAAAAAGAGGGGAATGCGGATCTTACTTTGCGGTCCTCGTACTTGTTTCTGATGGCTTTCAGGTCCGGACACTTTCTGCTCAATTGCAAATCGCGTATGGTCAAGATGCAACTCTTGAGATCAGAGACCTTGTAGCCCGTGTTCCCTTGCAGCGTCAAGTTCTGGAGAATACCACACGCTAATGTCAGACAAATATAGAGCATAATGAAAATTTAGCACAAGTTGATGTCTTCTTACCCAAGGACGAGTCTTTGGGCTGATTGTGAACCTGGCTACAAACAGGCAGGCAGCAGCAACAACTGATGGCAGGAACCTTATGCAGTCATAGTCCAGCAAGCTCAATTCCGCAAGATAACTACACGTAAACTCCAGTTTTTTTGTGCTTGCAAGCTGAAGTTGGAAGGGGCAAAACATATCATAAAAAGAGCATTAAGAGAAGCAAATGTCGGATGGTCCAAAAGTGTGCTCACATTGCCTCCACGACAAGCAGTTATGAATATCCTACATCAGACAAGTACCGAGCATTAGGCTTAGAATTTTTTTAATGCAGTACAGCAACAATCACAGTACTATTTACGTTGTGCAATTTTAACATGATAACCATTTTACATACCGAGGGTAGTTCTGTGCAAGCTAATTCTAAATACAAAAAAAAAATGAGCACACACCGTAGAAAAGTTCTTATGGTGGGACTCCCCATCTCAAAGTTAAGAAATTCCAGTATGTCAGCCTCCATCTCCACCACCTGCAGTGCATACAAACTATAAATGTGTCTCTACCATTCACATGTTGTTCTTCAGGACTAGTCGGTAATTTCTCAATTAGAGTAAAGATTTTTTGGAAAATGGATTTTCTCAATTAGAGTAAAGATTTTTTGGAAAATGGATTTAGGATATTGGGTCCCACCTGTAGGTTGGCTGTGAGGAGATCTGCCTTATCTCCTCTGGTTTCGTGGGTAGCGGCAGATGAGGGGGCCCTTTCCCCTTTTCTTTCGCACGGGAGAGGATCTGGAGGGGCGTCGACTCCGGATGGCTCAGGCGATTCGGCAATTTTGTCGCAGGCCGTTTGAGCAACTGAGTCGGCCAACTCGACTCTTCTTCTTTAAGGCCCAACTTGGTGAGTCTTGGTGTTCCGGAGATCTGAACCGAAGAGCAACTTTTTCCCAAGATTGATTTGATCTTCCTTTCCGATCTGTGTTCTGGTTTGGATTTCCCTGGTGCATCGAGGGGGATCTTCTCGACTCAGTGGTGAGGGGGTGATTCTCTTCTTGACTCTCTCTGTTGGTTCCTCTGGAGCTTGATTCCCTGATTGGGCTCGGTGAGGTTCTGGGTGAGTTGGGTGGAATCGCTTCTAAGAGAGCTCGCTAGAGGTGCTTTCTTGTTCAAGAAATCAGTGGAAGGAAGGTGTCGTTGCTTTGATATTTAGTGCTCAGAGTGTTGCTTCGACCGAAGCATTCTCTTGGAGTTCTTGTGCGGCATCCTACCTAACCCTCGGCTTCATCTTTGGTGTGTCCCGAAGAGTGAAGTAAGACTTTGTATCTCCGACGACCTCGCCTTTCACTGCTGCAAAGCGGGGCGTTAGGTTTTCTATGACAACATCCTTGTGACGTGCCTTGTCTGTTGATCTTCTCGGTGGCTTCGAGTGCCATCGGCTCTGTGAGTATTGTGGCATTCCCTTCCTTTGCATTTGTGCTATGCTAGTGATTGTATGTCTCTGGTTCTGAGAGAAATTGCAAAGTGAAATTGGTGGGTCCGATTGAATTGCTCAATGAGGATAATGTCTTATTCTGAAATTGTTTAGATAGCTAGTTCAATTTTGAGCTCTATATTTGAGTAGCTTACTGTTGTCATTTGATACAAGGTTGTTCATTTTGTTACTTTCGGTTGTAGTCAAGTGCTCTGGATCATTCTGTTCAGTGAATTGATTAGTGATTAATCAATTATTTAATTGCTCTATTGTTGGCCAAAAGGCTTTAAGGCTGAACTTTGATTCTGTGAATCTTATTCTGTAGGAGTCATTTATTGTTCTGTTGGCTAATTTGAGTATTGGTTTAGTGATCTTGCATTTTGATGAACTTCTGTTGACCGAAAGTTTAATTTGTTGTCTACTGTTTAATATTTCTTTTTGACAGTTAGTAAAGCTGTAATTAGAGCTCAAAGTCTGAACCTTAGTTATCTTATTCAATTTGTGAAGAATATAAGACTAAAGCATTAAGAAGGTAAAGATTAAATCTTCTGCAACTCTACATCTGAGAGCTCTCATTAACTTTTAATATATGTGCTCTATGCTGATTTCTTTTATATACATGTGGTATATGTTTAGCATTTCATTTCATTTAAATGAATTGGAGGATTTACATTTGAATATGTTGATTTGGTCATTTGAATACCGGTGGATTAATGCTTCATTGTCTTATGATTATGCTGAAATTAATTTTGGTCATTTGCTAAAACTCCACATTCTGTAACAATCCAAAAAACCTATATTTGAAGAAATGGCTTCATCGTTAGATGTTAAGACGGAAGTGTTTGATGGTGCCAACTAGCTAAAACCAAGTTATGGCTGACTGATCTTAGACTTTTCTAGGTCATTTCAAATCCTCTTTTGTTCCCTTTGGAAACCGCTGAAATGATGCAGTGGGAGGATGCGAACAATTCAGCCCTAGCTAGGTTGTTAGCAGTCTTATCCAATCGGCTGTTCGACGTTTATGTCAATTTCACTAATGCCAAACAACTCTGAGACGAACTAGATGAGAAGTATTCCGAAGGAGATAATGGAAATGAGTCCTTTATTACTGCCGCATACTTGAATTACAAGATGGTAGAGGGACGATCAGTAATGGAGCAGCTCCATGAGCTTCAACTCCATGTACGTGATCTAAATCAGTCCGACTGTCTCCTACTAGAAAGTTTTTAAATTAATGTCATCTTGGCTAAGTTACCACCCTCGTGGCGTGACTTTGTGACTGCTCGAAGATATATAAAGGAGCGCTTAACACTCAATGAGCTATCAGCAGCTATTAATGTCGAAGAGTGAGCAAGCGCCGGTGACAGCAAAGGTAAGGCTCAAGTCCAAGCTCATCAAGTGGAGGTCAAGAGTGCTGAAGGCTCTGGGAATCAGAAATTCAAGAATTAGCCCAAAATCAAGCTGCAAGGAAAGAAGATGAAGAAGGAGAAGGAGAACAATGTCTGCTTTGTGTGCGGAGTAGCTGGTCATAAAGTCAACTATTGTCGCAATCGTAAAGGCAAGAGTCCTTCTCCTGCTCAACATAAGAGCCGAAAGGCCGAAGTGAGTGTCGTTCTGGCTAATTCCAGTTCTGAAGGGTATGTACCTAAAGCCTTTATGACAAGTCCATCTATTGATTGGTGGATTGATACAGGTGCTACTAGACATATATGTGTTGATCGATCGTGTTTCTCTTCTTTTCAGGGTGAAGGTGGTGGATCCGTCTTGATGGGGAACGGAGCCACTGCTACAGTGTGTGGAATTAGACAGTTGTTCTGTTGGCTAATTTGAGTATTGGTTCAGTGATCTTGCATTTTGATGAACTTCTGTTGACCGAAAGTTTAATTTGTTGTCTACTGTTTAATAATTCTTTTTGACAGTTGGTAAAGCTGTAATTAGAGCTCAAAGTCTGAACCTTAGTCATCTTATTCAATTTATGAAGAATATAAGACTAAAGTATTAAGAAGGCAAAGATTAAATCTTCTGCAACTCTACATCTGAGAGCTCTCATTAACTTCAAATATCTGTGCTCTATGTTGATTTCTTTCATATACATGTGGTATATGTTTAGCATTTCATTTCATTTAAATGACTTGGAGGATTTACATTTGAATATGTTGATTTGGTCATTTGAATGCTGGTGGATTAATGCTTCATTGTCTTATGATTATGCTGGAATTAATTTTGGTTATTTGCTAAAACTGCACATTTTGCAACATCACAGTCCTGGAAAATTTACTAAGAAACAGAAAGTTTAGAAGAAGAAAATGCTACCTGCTGCTTGGTGTAAGTGCCATCAGTAATGACACTGAATTTGATCACTTTCGGAGGGTTGATTTCTTCATACTTCCTGCAACATTCCAGTCATGCTAGTCAGACAGTCGTGATAAGGGATACACAAAAAAGACAAACAACAGTTTAGTCCCCTACGCAGCAACAAGCAATGCAGCGACACCAAGCAGTTGCAGCTTGTCCCGGCTAATGACACCCAGTGTGAGGAAGCGGTCGACATATGAAACCGCAAGGTAAAGTGTGTCAGCCAGAAGCTTGAACTCCTCAGCCACATCCACCAGCCAGTCCACAAGGATCCCCCTCATTTTGGCGTTGATGTCTTTCTGTACCGCCCCAATATAGTCATCCCTCGGCCTCCTCAACGGTTCAACCTAAAAATCTCACAAAATTTAGACAACAAAGTCAGACCAAAAGACCCCCATTTACGTCCATCAAAACACCGAAATATATTGCATTTTGTTCATAATAATGCTAGTAACTTCAGACAATCAAGATGGCACGCATCCTGAAGAACTCAACTTGAAATTTGAAACCAGGCCCCCAGAAAAGGGAAGTTAAGATAATTTAGTTCCAAATACTCGTTTTTCGCTAGTAAAGATGGAAATGTCTGTACAACTGAATGACACAGTGTCCTAATTTCACCATTCCCCTAGCCAGCAATAACCAAAACTAGACAAAATCCCGCATCGATAACGAAAAAATGGACACTTCACTCTACCAAATCGAGATAAGAGAATCCCCAACTCATTCCAATCCCCCCAATCCCCGAATTCATGCGTACAGCGTGATCACGCCCCAAAATTTCCCAATTCTATCAGTTGTGATATCACCTTAACAACACAACACGACCAAATTCTACCACTAGTGCATAACACTAAACTTGCCTCCCAACAAATTGACCTCGAAAAGGAATCGGATTTCCACACGCAGGTTTGGACGAGAAGAGGATTCGGGAAACCCTCACCTCGAGGGAGCGGAGGTACCGATCGATATCCCCGAGGTACGGCACGACCGCCGCCTGCGCCGCGCCGGCGTCCGGCTGCTTCGAGTCCAGCAGGCGGGCGACGTCGGCCATGCGCGCCTCCTCGTCGGCTTCCCGCCTCTTCTTTGCCTCCTCCGCCCCCGCCTCCTCCCTGGCCACCGACCGCGTCCTCGGCTTCGATGCCTGCGGCGGTTGCGGCGGGGCCGAAGCGCTGTTTGTGTTTGAGCCGGTCGGGAGCTCGGCCAGGGCCTTGCGCTTCCTGCCCGGCCTCTTAAGAGGCGGCGCCGCGCCACCGGTGTTATCCTTGTTCTCCATCGCCTCCGGCTCCGCCCGCCGCTAATGGCGGCGTGGTTTCATTTCTTCGTTTGGGTTTGGGACATTCCACTATTTGTCACTCTTACTTCTGTTTTAGGATTTGTCATTAAGTAGATTAGATTTGTCACTCTATTTAAATTTCAAATCATCTTTTGGACATTTTGCCTCTATCTTATACGATTTTACCCTTTCTTCCTCGTCCCCTCTTTCTTCTTCCTCCTCTTTTCTTCTTGGGTAAATTTTAATTTGTTCAGTGTCATCGCAATCGTTTGCGAGTTACAAAACATCATCGCAATCGAGGTTGATTGAAAAATACCATCGTAAATACGAAAAACCCTAAAAAATACCCTTGTCGTCATGTTTTTTTATCCAAAGGGCACGAAATAACTCTTCTACCATCACTCTTCTTCTATTTCTTTTTTTTTTGGTTGCTAAGGTCGATCTCTCATGTCATTCTATTCTTGCTTCTCATCCACAAGTCGCCACCCATGGTGAAGGACAATGGTGGTGAGGCTTAGCTTGGGGGATAGGCATAATAGGATGTTTTAACACCTATTTTTTTGGGAAAATAATTAAAATAAATAATTTCATTGTATTTTGAAAATAAAACAAAAATTGTATTGAGAATATTTTAATTAATCTACAAAATACCATATTTAACTACTCCAAAAATTTTATAGAATTTTTAGAGTCATCTTACTATTTTTCTAGTTAAAAAGTGTTTTTAGTTTTAAAAATTATTTACCGTGTAAAAATGAAAACTAAATTTAAGTATAAAATATTTTAATTAAGCTAAAAATACCCTATTTAACTATTCTGAATTTTTTCATAGAATTTTTAGAGCTATCTTGCTATGTTTCTAGTTTAACAAGTAATTTTAGGTTTTAAAATTATTTATTGTGTAAAAATAAAAATAATAATTTAAGTTCAAAATATTTTTTATAAGTGCAAAATGTTTGAGGGCATTTCTATGAATTTGCCTAGAATTTTTTAGCTTGGTTTGGTATTTTTTGCGGATTTAATTTGTGTTTTCTCGAACTATTCTCTACGAGAGGTAATGTTGGTATTTATGATATTTTCTCTCTCTAAGAAAGGCTATAACGGCTGTTTTGGATGGAAAACATGATGACAATGGCATTTTCTAGATTTTTTTTCGTGTTTGCGATGGTAATTTCCAATCGACCTCGGTCGCGATGGTATTTTGCAACTTGCGAATGATTATGATGGCACTGAACAAATTTACACTTTCTTGTTACCCTAGCCATGGCATAACTGGCAATGATCCTCGTCCTTGGCGCATCCTCGCCATTGACCTCTTCCTCGGCGCGTCCTCGCCATACTCCTCGACACATCCTCGCTGTCCACCCCCTCCCCTGGCATTGTCCTCCTCGATGATGGCCACCTCGTTGCGGCATGCCAGTGGTGGTGACCATGGAGAAACCCAACTACTCGGTGATGAGATCAACGAGCCCGAGGACAAGGAGCTTCGGGTCGCCATGCCCATGGACAAGGGCCGTCGGGGTTGGAGCGCCAGGCAGTTCACCTGGGTGTTGCTTCTTCAAGCCCAATGTGTCGTTGGGTGCCTCGCCTTGCTCGCCGCGGTCGTGTGGATGCTGTTGGACGTCATCGAGAAACGGTTTCAGTGGTCCTCCGCCACCACCAACGGGCCTGGCCATTCTCGGAGCTCGCTGTTATACAGGTTCATCTGCCATGGTCGGGGTATGAAGAAAAGAAGAGGAGACGGAAGAAGCGGAGGAAGATGAAGAGGGGCATAATTATTAAAAAGTGGCAAATCCTAAAACACCATTCTATAGAGTGAGAAATTCTGAATTGCAATCTACGTAATGTCAAATTCTAAAATGCTATTATATAGAGTGACAAATACTAAATTGTTCCGTTGGGGTTGGGGTTGGGTTTTGGTTTTCGCTTGTGTTTTGGTCTTTTTGGAGGGGTTAGCTCATTTCATGGCTTGTTTGCTGGATCTTGGGAAGCAGTAATTAAAACGCGGTTTGCGTTTTGAGATGGTTGTACAAGCGGGATTTTGTTGGCCAAAATTCAAAAAGCCCTAGCACGCAACCTTTCGTGAATTCATAAACTTGTAAATGCCATTTGATTTTGGTTTTTGTGGTGCTTGACTTATCAGCTTTGCAAAACATCAAGGTTTGGAACGCACGATTTTTCTCCCCCCGGTTCTTGCTGGAAATGAATTGTTTATTTGAATGTTCTGCATTCTAAATGTACCTAAAATTATGTGCTTACTTTGTTACTATTGAAAGCTCAAACAACTAGCTTGAAAGTTGAGTGCTCAGCGGATCCTAGACCGAAAACGGCGAAAACTTAGAGCCTGTTTGGATGTTAGTCATTCTAAACCACCATTTTTATGGTACTAGCCATAAAATACTATAGTTTATGCATACCATAAAAAAAATTTACAGTTTTTTTTTATTAAAAAAACCATGTTGTGTTTGCCAAATGCAGTATGCAACACAGTATTATCTTTAATTGTTAGCCTAACTAGTCATTATCTGCAATATATATATATATATATATATATATATATATATATATATATATATAAAGTTAAATATATAGTACCTTATGTACTTTGAGGGCTTTGTAATTATTAAAATGTATATATCTGAAGTACCAATGTTAAAGATAGCAATATAAGCTCTAGTTCTGTGTACATATGCCGCAAGTGAGAAAGGCCCTAGAGAGAGATGATTCGTAAATATATCACGCTATATACAAGAGTATGTACAGATCGGCCGACAATCCCAATCGTTAAGAATTTAAAACGGAAACATACAAGAATAGTTATATGTGATGGAGGCCCCCCTCCGGATGCGTGAGCTCGGTTTAGAAAAAAAAAGGGGGGTTCTCAATTGGATTTTTAAAACTAAAGAAAAAAACTATGGTATTAGGAATACTATGGTTTCTAAAACTACGATATTTATTGTTGTATCCAAAAACCTCAAAGTTTTCAGAATTTTTTTAATTAATTAACCTTTTTTTAAAAAAATATTTTAAAGTTAACCTCCGGTGTACTTTATTTTCAAATCTGATCTTTTTGGTCACGCCACCACCCATGACGTAACAAAACAATATCACACGCCGAGGCAAACTGTTGTTACGCCATGAGTGGTGACGTGACAGTATTGTTTGGTCACGCCACGACCAGTGGTGTGACCAAAAGTGTTATTTTGCAAACTTATCATGTGGCGTGACAGCGTTATTTTGTCATGCCATGGATGGTGGCGTGATCAAAGAGGTCAGATTTGGAAATAAAGTGTGTCGGGGGTTAACTTTAAAATAAAATTTTAAAAAGGTTAATCAATAAAAAAGGTTCAAGTTTTCAATACTAGAGTATTTTTGAGAAACCATATTATTACCTAAAAACTATAAAAATACTGTATATCCAAACAGGCCCTTAGATCTCCCAGATTGGGTTTGAAGCCTAGATGACGTTTGCCAAAGCTAAACAACCTTTTGGGTTCCTAGGCATTGTACAGGCAAGGCCCAAATGGCGGTTAGATGAGATACTAGCACCGGGGCAGATCTACAGTACTCCACTAGGGTGCACAAGATACCGGGCCAAAAAATCATTTTTTTCTTTAAATATAACCATGTATATATAGTATGGACACCCTGTAGGATCAAGGATAACCGACTAGAGGGGGGTGAATAGGAGGTTTTTAAACTTTTTAACAATTTAACAATTTAAGCCAATTAATATCTTAGTCTAAACAAGTTATACTTCTAGCTAAGCTATTTAATCACAATAAACAAGCTAGAAATATAAATGCGAAAAGTAAAGACTAGAAATAACCACAAAGACACAAAGATGTTTTTCCTGTGGTATCAAGACTTGCCGGTCTTCACTAGTCCACGCTGAGGAAGCTTGACACCTCAAGCCGGCTCCACGAATTAAGCCTTCCTCGATCACTATGGTTGTTCTTCCTCCGCTCCCGAGATGGCGAACACCAACCACTCACAAGCTTGCACCGGCCTCTTCACAATCTTCTTGAAGAGATCACCGTGCTCTCCGCTAAGCCGCCTAGGAGTGCGGCAACACTCCAAGAGTAATAGATCACCGGTCTTCACTTGACCGCACTTAAGTGCAAATGGATCAACTAGGAGTATGAATGCACTTGAGTGAATCTCAACAAACTCACAATGAATGCACAAGAGGTTTTGAGTGTTGAGTGGGTGCACTAAGCTCTCAAGGCTCTATGAATGTTCAAAGAACTCCAAAGATAATTGTCAGAGCGGTTGGGGGTATTTATAGCCCACACCAACAAAAGAGACCGTTGGAGACGAATCCCCAACTTTCGTGGAAAATCGAACGATCATAGTAAAGGTGCGGTCGCATCACTTCGTCAACGCGATGCCAACGGCTCTGAGAGATACTAAAAAGATTTACTAGCCGTTGAACTCCCAAATGAACGATCATGAGCAAGGTCGCAGACGTCCGATTTCCCAGGTTATCTGGATTATCTGAACAGACGACCGATCGTAGGGTTTCGCGAATCGCTCAAGATTTGCAAGGGTTCGGAAATATTGAACCGCATACAAAAATCGGAATGACCGCAGTTTGTACAACTGCTCCCAAAATCGAACGTCCGATTTCGAAAGAGTTTCGAGCGATTTTACACTTGTTCTGCTTTTTATTGAACCGCTCATAAAAATCGAACGATCGCAAAACGGCACGATCATTAGGCACCTGACGATGCGACCGATTTCTATGAGAGGGTTTAAGTCATATTTGTAGAGCTATCGGTTTTATTGAACCGCCAAGACAAATTTCGAACGACCGCAATCCGGTACAACCGATTTCACGGGCGGTACGACCGATTTGTGGACAAGTTCAAAAACCACTCAAATCAATTTAAATTTCAAATTCAAATGCATGCATGGTCCTAAATTGATCCATATGCCACAAGAACATGCTGTCAAACTACTAGCTTTGATCCCTCTTAATAGTACGGCATTTAACCTATAATCCGGTCTTCCAACTAAACTCCTAAGACCCAGTAAAATGGAAGAAGAGGAACCTAGACTATTTGTACTGTCTTTGAGTCTTGTGGATCTTCATATTCTCCTTTGGCATGCATCCTTGTGTTAACAAATTCACCAATGGGACTTAACCTTGTAAATACTCAATAAACTTGTTAATCCCATAATCACATATTGTCATTAATTACCAAAACAATTTTAGGGCCTAGATGCTTTTCAATCTCCCCTTTTGGTAATTGATGACAACACTAAACATTTAGAAAAGATTGGTTTGAATATAACAAGATTGTATATTCGCTTTTGCGACTTCACAAAAACATAATTTTATAATGAGTACAAATGAATGAGAATTATTTTCTTGTTAAGTCCATTTTAAAGATAGCTCCCCTAAATATGTGCATATAAAGATAAAGAGTTTAGCGAGCACATGAAGTGATAAAATGAAATTTTGGCGAGCTTCTTTAACAACTATGAGCTTGAGGAGATGCAATAGATAATATGACGAAATCTTAAATTGCATTTAAGATAATAACAGACATCATCCACAAGTTCAACAAGTCGAGAAACATAATAAAAACTATTACAAGCACACAAGTTCAATGTAACTAATAATACATATAAGCCCAAATATAACTATAGTAGAAAAAGCTTGCGCTTGCTCCCCTAAAACTATGTCTTCTATATCTTTTCACTTCTTCTTCTCTCCCTTGGCATCAAGATACCAAAAGTAACTCGCATAACGGATCCCGAGGAGGAGGGACGCCATCCCGAGGGAATAGGAGAGAATCTCGAGAAGCCGGGACCGAGGAGCGGCATCGAGAAGTAGCGACTGCTCCAGAGGAGGAGCCAAGATGGATCTGAGAGATGGAGCAGAGGAGGATCTGAGCGGCTGGAGCCGAGGAGTAATGTGAGCCGAGCCTCAAGCGTAAGTATGATGGCGACGAGTGTAAGCAAATCGATAAGGAGCCTGCAGAACTTCTCAATGTCATCGATACTCTCCACCATAGCACCATCCTGTTAGAACCTCATTGTGAAAGTCATCTCTCACTAACTCCATGTCGACCAACTTATTAGTGACCTCGACCGAAATTCTATTTGAGCATGCTTCATTTCTTGCGCTTGATCGAGAATAAGTTGTCGGTTTTCAAGAATCGAGCAATGGAACCTTCAAGAATAGCCGGATCGTGATGAGGCACGGCTTCAAAGAATAGGATCATTCTCGGCACCGGTCGAGGAGGAACACTGCCTCGTGGTCTATAAGATTTGTGAACCGAACCAAGACCACCACGAAAAGTAATCTTCGAGAAATCAAGGCCATGATATAGGGTGCATAGTATATCCTCTTTACCCTATCATTCTTAGATGACACTATGCCTTGGAGAATGACATCCACTACATCAAACTTGACACCTCTCATAATGTGGTCTATTATGTTCCGTGTGTCCCCGATAGCATCAAAATTGCCACTCTTAGGATAAAAGGTGTGATTGATAATTCGTTAATCATACTCACTTCGCTTTAGTCCTGATGGTTCCAAGCTTGCATTTGACATTTGAGTCATAGTATTCGCACCAAGTTTGGAGCAAGCAAAGCAGATCACAAAGATCTTCTCCCAAGAGTCGGACCTTACATTTAAGATTTGCTCAAATTCTTCCTTAGTGCTTTGCAAATCTCTAGCCACGTAAATCCATCTCAAAGATTGTAGATCACCGATACATGTATCGTGGCGTAAAAGCTGCGAATCGGTTCACCATCATAATTTTGCTCAAGCTCACAAGGTCATGAAGACTTACAAAGACGGAACAACCGATATACTCCACTATATTTATCCAAGTCATTCGGTATGACCACTTAATCCACTTATGATCGCAAATTTTCTGCTCCTTCCATAGCATTGCTCATAAACTTGCTCTTGAAAAGTAGTGTGGAATCTTGGATTGATAGAGTCACCTTGCGAAGATATCGATTGACATGCCTTTTGATAGCATAGTCATCCGTGACAAGAGTCGCAGATCCACGAGGAGATGGTGGAGGAGTTCCCAAGTTATCAAAAGTGCCCTCTCAGGCGTCTTTGGAGAATCATGCTCGGATGAGTGTCCTCATCTGAACGATAATCATCACTTGCTTCATCCTCGAGTCCGAGCGGTGCTTTGCCTTTCCTTGAACAACCTTCCGATTTAATCGACCGAGTCGGCCAGGCAGAGCGCTTTTGCGCGCCGAGGTGGTGACTTCGGAAGGAGCGGCGAAGATTGCGCGAAGATTGTCCGCGAGGAGGTCCATGTGATTTCCTTGTCGAGCACCTCATCCTAGTCATCTTCAGAACCAGAGAATATGTTACAGGATAATCAAAGGGATGATTGAAATTTGATTCAGTGAAAAAGAGTTGAAATTCTGTTTTTCTGTCAGGACAATCGGTCGTACCGTCGTTCATTGGCCGGTACGACCGCAAGACTACTCGCTCCGCTCCAAGAACCGGACGTTCCGATTATCCTGACCGACTTCTAGGGTTGATAAAATTGTGCGTTTTTGGTGATTTTTCGAGGAATGAATCCAAGGATCTGATGCGCAAACATCATAGTACACCAAAAACAACTTTTAATCCCTTAGAACTACAGAAATTTCAAAGCATTTTCATCAAACCCTAAACCTGGACTCCTAGGGTTTCAAAAGGAGATAAAACGTGAATCAATCAACATTTTACCTTGAGATTCGGAGGAGAAGAACCCTGGGGAGGCAGGCAACACGAGGAATCAAAGGATTGAAAAACTTCGATAGGATTTGAGGAGGAGTTTTGAGGCGCACGGGCGCGGAGAGAGAGAGGCGAGGACGAAGAACTGACGCACCGCTTGGGGGTTAAAGGGGTAAGAAAAAAAAAACCGCAGGAGTTATTTTCCTCTCCCAAACCGACGCGTCGTTCGGCCACAAGCCGTCGGTCGTTCAAGACTTCGGACGCACCGATGTTACAACTCCGGCCGCATCAAGACTGTGGTCGCATCATGAGTATAACGCCGGTTGTTCCGATTATCCCGGGAATTCGAAATTTTCTAGAATCGAGATTATTTTGCAAATGATCCCTAGTTTTGCACTCAATTACATAACTTTAAGGATCATTGTGCAAAGAATAGACTATTGTCTATATAGGAACATAATTAATTTTTATGATCATAGCTATTTTTAATAAAGATTTTGAAAATTATTTTCATGAAATACTCAAATAACATCAAATGAAGCACAATGACATGAGGCAAGAGTTCAAACAACATTAGAATGGTCTATGATATTTAACTCATTCCTCAATTTGCGTAAGCGCCTTCATCTAATGGCTTGGTGAAAATATCCGCTAATTGGTCCTCGGTTCTTATGTGGCTAATTTCAATATCTCCTTGCTCATATGATCTCTCAAGAAATGGTGGCGGATATCTATATGCTTGGTTCTTGAGTGTTGAACAGATTATTAGCAATTTTACCGCACTATCATTGTCACACAAGAGAGGCATTTTATCAAATGTAATTCCATAGTCCATCAATGTTTGCCTCATCCATAGCAACCGAAAGCACAACAACTTCCTCATGAGACATATTCGCTTCGGTGGATAATGCTACGGAATTTTGTTTCTTGGATGACCATGATACTAAAGATCTCCTAAGAATTGACAACCGCCCGAGGTGCTTTTTTCTATCCACTTTACAACCCGCATAATCGAATCGGCATATCCAATTAAATCAAATTTAGCACCTTTCGAACCAAAGGCCAATGCTTGAGGAATGCTTTAAATATCTTAGTATTCTTTTAACGGCCATCAAATGACACTCTTTTGGAGTTGCTTGAAAACGCACACATGCAAACACTAAACATGATATCGGGCCTAGATGCGGTAAGATAAAGCAAACTACCAATCATAGATCTATAAAGCTTTAAATCTACCGATTTACCTCCCTCATTTAGATCAAGATGACCATTTGTAGCCATGGGAGTCTTGATGGGCTTTATGCCTTCCATTCCAAACCTTTTAAGTAAATCCTTTACGCATTTGGCTTGACTTATGAAAGTCCCATCTTTGAGTTGCTTGATTTGAAGTCCAAGGAAGTAGCTCAATTCTCCAATCATGGACATTTCAAATTCCCTAGACATCATATCACCAAATTCTTTGCAAAAGTCTTGATTAGAAGACCCAAATATGATATCATCAACGTAAATTTGACATACAAAGAATTCACCATCAAGAACTTTAGTGAATAATGTTGAATCAATTTTCCGATTTTGAATCCTTTTGAGATTAAAAAATCTCTAAATGCTTCATACCATGCTCTAGGAGCTTGTTTAAGACCATAGAGCGCCTTGGAGAGTTTATAGACATGATTAGGATTGTTAGGGTCTTCAAAACCGGGAGGTTGTTCAACAAAGACAAGTTCGGATATTTCACCATTTAAGAAAGCACTTTTAACATCCATTTGAAATAATTTAATATCAAAGCATGATGCAAAAGCAAGTAATATCCGAATTGACTCAAGTC
The DNA here is from genome assembly GCA_036346405.1 of Phyllostachys edulis. Classification (NCBI taxonomy): domain Eukaryota; kingdom Viridiplantae; phylum Streptophyta; class Magnoliopsida; order Poales; family Poaceae; genus Phyllostachys; species Phyllostachys edulis. The sequence goes on from CM070550.1 coordinate 102,874,310, forward strand.
TAGCTACGGGAGCGAAAGTTTCACCAAAATCCAAACCTTCAACTTGTGAATATCCTTGAGCGACCAATCTTCTTGCTGCCTGGGCATTTCTTTTATGTCCAGACCTCTCCCTTGCTTGCACACTCCTTTGTGCCCAGACCTCTCGTGTGTTCCTTTGGACCTCCTTGTGTTCATTGGAATCTCTTCTGTATTCATTTGAACCTCTCTTGTGTTCATTTGAATCTCTCTGTATCCCTTTGCCCCTTCCTGTGTTCATCTGGACCTCCCTATGTCCTTCAGGATCTCCCTGTGTCCTTTAGGACCTCCCCCTCGTTCATTTGGACCTCCCCGTGTCCTTTAGGACCTCCCTGTGTCCTTTAGGACCCCCCTTGTTCATTTGGACCTCCCCGTGTCCTTCAGGACCTCCCCCTCATTCATTTGAACCTCCTCTATATTCACTTGGACCTCCCTCGCGTCCGTTCGAGCCTTCCGTTTAATCCAGACCTCTCCTTTGGTAGATCTAATGGTCCAGACCTCTCCTTTTTAGATCAAGGGTCCAGACCTCTCATTTGTTAGATCTAAGAGTCCAGACCTCTCCTTTGTTAGATCTAAGGGTCCAGACCTCCCCTTTATGGATCTGACCGTCAGGACCTCCCATTTGTGGATCTGACCGTCAGGACCTCCCCCTTTGTGGATCTGACCATCAGGACCTCCCCTTTGTGGATCTGATCGTCAGGACCTCCCCGTCCCCTTGACCTCTTAGCCCTCTGGACCTCCTTGTCCACGGGACCTCCCCCCCCCGGTCAATCTTTTTGCAAGGACCTCCCTTGCGGGTTGAGGTCACCTTGTGATTAGGACCTCCGGTCTTATGCTCGGACCTCCCCCATGGGTGAGGACCTCCCTTGACCTCTGCGGGACCTCCTCTAGATCTCTATAGGACCTCCCCTTGAGCTTTGACTGGCCCCATTTGTCAGTCACGACCTCTTTCTTTAACCTTTGACCATGTCCTTTGCACTTTGAAGTCTTCAAAGCATTTAATGCATGTTGTGTCGCATTTAATGCCTGTTGTGTTGCAGTAAATGCTACTACCTTTTGGTAGCATCGGACGATCTTTTGTCTCATCTTTTACTTGCTCCTATCATTCCTTCACCAACTCTTGAACACGTATACCCTTGGAAATCTTGGTGGCTCTGGCTATATAAGCTTGAGCAGCCCTTCCTCTTTACCCTTTTGCTCATTTCCACTCTCTGGCTCCTCCAACAAGCTCTTGGACCTCCTCTAAAGCTCTCTGGACCTCCTCCCTTAAGCTTCGGACCTCCTCCAGCAAGCTCCTTGGACCTCCTCAAACCCATCAAACCTCTCTGTGGGCTCTAGTTTTATGTTTTTTTAGAGTTCTTTTCGTTTTTACTTGGCTTTGGTTTGATTTGCGTTGTTTTAACGTGTAGACCTTAACGTCACTGGTGAGCCTAAGCTTTGTGAGGGAGAAGGCCTGTAAAGCTTTCGAGCAGGAGGCAAGTTACACTCTTGATCATATTGCACCCATTATTTCAACCTATATATGTTCCATTTTAAATGTTAATGCATGCTTACTTTACTAAGTTATTTTAATACCTGTCTTTAAATTCATAGCTATACCTAAATCCTTTGTATGGCCCCTGTTGACCTTGAACCGAACATATTGTCACCATAGGAAAACCTGGTTGCTACATTAGTGTGAACCAGGATCTTTGGAAAAACTTGATGCTTAATCATGCTTAGACCAAAAATATTTGTTTTGGAAAAATTTTACCATCTTTGGCCATCTATTATTTAAAAATGTTTTAAGCCATGACATTGGGTTGTCATGGAGTTTTGCCAAAAGGTTTATGAAAAGCAAACAAATGGAAAATTGTTTTGGACTGGGGCGAACTGGTTGCTTGGTTGGTGCATGTCCATGCACGAGCTCAACTCGGGTAGAGTTGAGGCTCAGGGGTTCTGTGGAAGTCGCCCTAGTCAATTGAGGACCGGTCTTTGAGCCGCAACTTGCTATGCCTATAATGGGCTTTGCCTCACCGTACAACCACATGTCTCCAGAATTGGACGTGGGACCTGGCTAATTAATTTGCAAAGTTCTACCGCGATTGTTCCACTTTGATGTGTGGGTGGTCTTTCATAACCTGTGTTTTCCCACTAGCGCAAGAGGGGGCCCTGAACCTGCGGACGGCTAGTCCAAAGGGGGCAAAACCTTAGCGAGGAGGGGCTGCGGTGGAACAATGCATTGTAAAGGCCTTGTCATGAACTCTAGACCTCTTACCTTCGGTAGTGAGAGGTGGCATTGACGAATGCCAAACAAACTAGAGGAATCATGTCATGTGGGTAAAGTGTACAACCTCTGCAGAGTGAAAACTATTCGAATAGCCGTGTCCACGGTCATGGACATGCTAGCAAAAGCCACTCAAAGTTAGATATTGGTTTTGTTTTCAAAAGGTTTTGGATAAACTGATTTTGGGATTTTTATCCCCTAGATTTGGGCGGGGAGGCTTGTGAGAGGAGGGTATCCTTCACCACTTGTGATGAATGTTATCCAACTAAAAACTGAGATTTAGAAAATAAATTTTAACTATTGTTATCTGCCTTGGAACTTAGTACTTATATTTGAAATAAACTCGGCTTTATACAAATCAACCATATTAAGCCTTCCGTTGAGATATCCATTTATGCATGTCATTCTGTTATTTGACAGGTGTAACTTGTGAGCACTGTTGTTGTGCTCACTCTTACTTGAAATTAATTTTTGAGCAGGGAAGAAAGCTTTGAGGTGATCTTGCTGTGGACCTAGAGGTCCTGGACGATTAGGATGCGCCCTCCAGCCGATTGCTTGTGGTGTATCGGATGGCCTTTATGTTTATCTTCCGCTGTGTTCTGGTTTGCTGGCTTGTATGCCTCCCCTTTGTAAACAACTTTGTTGATATTAATAAAGCTATCGTTGAAGTGTATATTGCCACTGTTGTATGCTGTGAAGAGCTAGCTGTTGATCCTTGGGACTAGCTCGGTTCACATAGACGAGCATGGGGAGATCCCTGACCACCATGACCACCCTCGGGTCTATCGTGGGAGGTCTTTGGGGGTGATCCCAGCCCTCCACGACCTCCCTCGGGACTGGTCGTGGGAGGATTTGGACCACCTCAGGTCTCACGACCTCCTCAGGATTGGTCCTTCGACCTCTCCTGAGTTGGCTCATGGCTGTTGTGATCTCCCTATGCCTCACACTTCCTCTCGGTTAGGTCTCCAGACCTCTAGGATATCCTGTTGGACCTCCTGGGCGGTCGTGGAGATTCCCCTAAGTGGTTCTACCGAACCTCCTGGGAGGTCCCGATGGACTTCTTAGGAGATCCTGGAGGACTTCTCAGGTGGCCTCCGGGTCGGGCGTTACAAAAGTGGTATCAGAGCTTCTCGACTGCAGGTCGTAACCTAGTAGAATGGTCGTTGGCCTGGAGTTTCAAAAACTTATTTTACAACAAGGAAAAAAAACAAGTTGTTCTTTCCTTATTCGGGTCATCTTTCTATTCTTATCTCCTTCTCTGTATCTCTCTTTACCCTATTTCCCCCTTATCTTTTTGCTTGCCTCAACGTTTTATAAAGTTAAATGGATCATCATCCCCTGGAAACCTCTATAGGACCGAACCCTTCGCGTTCTGGCGCTGGAAGCCCTGTGAAGATGGTGCAGTTGATGCAGCCCACAGCCCACCTGACTCTTGGAAGCTGCCTTTGTGAGTTAACCGGTGCATTTGGATGCCAAGTTAGGTAACTTTGAAGGATTTTACTAAGGCTGATTTTGTGAATAAAAAATCTTGAAGTGGATTCTGTAAAGCAAAAATTTTGAGGATTTTTGATGATTGATAGAAGTCTTGTGAATGCTGGAGTATGTTGGCAGATATGCTATGATTATAAACAGATTAAAGAAGATCAGAATGGCGGATTGTGCAGATTGTGTTAATAGAAGTGATCTGGGAAGAGAGTTTTGATGGGTCATGAAGGAGATAGGAACTTGAAGTATTGAATCGATTATTAGGATAAATTGAACACTCTTAAATCTGGAACAGATTGCATTGCTGATTGAAAGCCCTGAATTAAATATGTGGGTTATACTGGATTTAGTTGGAAATGATTGAATAGAGAATCTAGATTTGAAAGGAACATTGTTTGGATTATAGAGTTATGTCTTGATCAGATTATAGAATTGCCTGATTGTTGAATGTTGGAAGATATGTTTGAGGGATACCTGGCTGGTATTGGAATTGATCAAAACATCTGCTGAATAGATGACAGTAGAATGATTTGGTGGATCAAATTGAACTTGTGGTTTCAAAAGAGTCTCTTGGGAGAACCTTTGTTTTGAAAATTGGATATAGTGATTCTGGAAACGATCGGGGAGATATTGGATAGAAAGAAATGATGATTGTTTTGGGAATCCAATGGATCTGTGCAAAAGAATCATGCATAGTGATGAAAATTGGTGAATTACCTAAGCTTTTGCCTGAGAAGGAATTGTGAATGGTGTTGTCTTAATAATATTTTGGGAAGATTGATTGACTGGCTGGATCTCTAATTGCATGACTTTGAAATAAGTGAACTGGTGGATTGCCAAGAAGTCTTTTGGGAGACTCTGTAACGAAGGATTGTGGACTATGCTTATTCCAGTTGATTGTGATCTTAATTAAATGATTGGATTCTTTTAATAGGGGTGATTCCAAGATATGTGGATTGGTAGATCTAAATAATACAAAGTGGTGAACCTTACATGGATGGGAAGTTGATTCTTAGCTCCCAGCTAGCACCCAACACTTGGTTGGAAACAAGTGGTTCCTGAAAAGAGTCGGTTGAAAGAAGAGAAGCATCGTCGCCTCTGCTCTCCAGGAACAACATACAAGACCTTCCTGAAGACCTAGAATTGAAGCTCGTTTCGTCAGCCCAACCCTATAGCTTCAGTTGTCCCGACCCCTTCTGTGTAGTGAGTCCCTTTGCCTGTCTAGTTTGCTGATCGTTAGAACGTCATAAGTTGTGGAGCTCTTTTGAGCAAGTTTTAGTTGGTTCTTTATTGGGGTGTGGTTCTCCTCTATCCCCTCTTGGTCTTTTGACACTCACCTACCTTTGGACTCCTTTTTCCTAACCTTTAGAGCACCCGACAGATGGGGAAGTCTCGTCACTTTAAAGATGGAAGCCGCGATACCCTCAGAATGTTAGTACTGAAGAGAACCAAGGTCTGACAGCAGAGACACTCCGAAATTTGAATCAGTTCCTCATCACCCAGATTCAATTGATGCAGCAAATGGTGCAACGAATGGATGCCGACGATGCTCCCTCAGTTTTTGTCCTTACGGCACCCGAAGAGCAGTCCTGTGAAGAGTTACCCAAGGATGAGACCATAGAAGCCTCTCATAATAAGGATGCAAGCCATTCCCATCGCAGAAGCAACCCTTATTGCAACAATAACACCAGCAGCAGGAAGAAAGAACAATAAGAGGATTTTGTCACAAGTGCAAAGGTGCAGAAGATGATGCTTACCAATACCCCAAGAAGTGGCAGTGAGTCACCCAGTCAGTCCTTGCGTCTCCAAGTCATCAGCTCAAGCCCAGCCCCAGGAGAAGTCTTCTCATACCAAAGGTGTCGCGTGCTTCTACTACCATGAGTGGGGACATTACGTCCGTAAATGTCCAAAGAAGCTGAAGGCAGTGAAGTTAACCACCAAGCGTTAACCCTAGTTGAAGACCTCGTGCTGCCCACCTCTTCTTTCTAGCCTCTTCGAAACTCGGGGTCGAGATTTCCCTAGGGGGAGGGGTAGGTTTGTAACACCCTGGTTTTCTGAGCCTTTTCGAAAATTTTCAAAATAAAAAAGAACCATTTTGTTTTGACGAGAATTCAAAGCTTACCTTGAGAGTTTCAGGATTTGGGTGTTTAAAAATGACTAAACCGAACTTCAACTAACCCTAAAGTTTGGTTCTTTGGAGCTGTTAGAGCTCTTGTGTTGATTTCCCTCACCTTTGCTTGTTCTGTTCTTCCCTTGGCTCAGCTCTCTCTCTCCCCCTCTCTCTAGACTTCCTACTTGTTTGGTCTCTGGTGCTGTTCCCCTTTTCTTGTCTGCTCGGACCTTCCCTTGTCTTTTAGAATTCCCCCTGTCCAGACCACTCTCCTGATCCAGCCACCTTTGGGCCAGGACCTCCTTTAATCTCTTCTTGTGGTTTAAACCTCCTCTGAGGTTTAGAATTTCCTCTATAGTTTAAACTCTCCTCAGAAGGTTTGGACTTTCCTTTTGTAGTTTAGACCTCCCCTGAGGTCTAGGCTTTCCTTGTAACTAGATCTCTTCTGAGGTCTAGGCCATCTTTGCGGTTTTGACATTTCTCATTATTTGGGCACTCTCTAGGTCTAAACTTCCTTTGTGTTTAGCCCTTCGGTGTGTCTAGGCCTCTCTCTGGTTTGGGCATTCCTGTATGCCCAGACCTCCCTCTTGTTGGCCATCTTCTGGAGTCCAGGTCTCCTTGTATCTGGAACTCTCCTATGAGGCTAGACCTCTTTTGTGTCTAGACTACCCTTGTATTTGGATCACCGCTTTGTTAGTTTGAATCTCTTCAAGGTTTAAATCTTCTTACTGCCTGGGCATTTCTTTTATGTCTAGACCTCTCCCTTGCTTGGACACTCCTTTATGCCCAGACCTCTCGTGTGTTCCTTTGGACCTCCCTATGTTAATTGGAATCCCTTCTGTATTCATTTGAACCTCCCTTGTGTTCATTTGAATCTCTCTGTATCCCCTTGCCCCTTCCTGTGTTCATCTGGACCTCCCCGTGTCTTTCAGGACCTCCCTGTATCCTTTAGGACCCCCCCCTCGTTCATTTGGACCTCTCCGTGTCCTTCAGGACCTCCCTATGTCCTTTAGGACCTCCCCCTCGTTCATTTGGACCTCTCCGTGTCCTTCAGGACCTCCCTATGTCCTTTAGGACCTCCCCCTCGTTCATTTGGACCTCCCTGTGTCCTTCAGGACCTCCCTGTGTCCTTTAGGACCTCCCCCTCGTTCATTTGAACCTCCTCTATATTCACTTGGACCTCCCTCGCGTCCGTTCGAGCCTTTCGCTTAATCCAGACCTCTCCTTTGTTAGATCTAAGGGTCCAGACCTCTCCTTTCTTAGATCTAAGGGTCCAGACCTGTCTTTAAATTCATAGCTATACCTAAATCCTTTGTATGGCCCCTGTTGACCTTGAACCGAACATATTGTCACCATAGGAAAACCTGGTTTCTACATTAGTGTGAACCAGGATCTTTGGAAAAACTTGATGCTTAATCATGCTTAGACCAAAAATATTTGTTTTGGGAAAATTTTACCATCTTTGGCCATCTATTATTTAAAAATGTTTTAAGCCATGACATTGGGTTGTCATGGAGTTTTGCCAAAAGGTTTATGAAAAGCAAACAAATGGAAAATTGTTTTGGACTGGGGCGAACTGGTTGCTTGGTTGGTGCATGTCCATGCACGAGCTCAACTCGGGTAGAGTTGAGGCTCAGGGGTTCTGTGGAAGTTGCCCTAGTCAATTGAGGACCGGTCTTTGAGCCGCAACTTGCTATGCCTATAGTGGGTTTTGCCTCACCGTACAACCACATGTCTCCAGAATTGGGCGTGGGACCTGGCTAATTAATTTGCAAAGTTCTATCGCGGTTGTTCCACTTTGATGTGTGGGTGGTCTTTCATAACCTGTGTTTTCCCACTGGCGCAAGAGAGGGCCCTGAACATGCGGATGGCTAGTCCAAAGGGGGGCGAAACCTTAGCGAGGAGGGGCTGCGGTGGAACAATGCATTGTAAAGACCTTGTCATGAACTCTAGACCTTTTACCTTCGGTAGTGAGAGGTGGCATTAACGAATACCAAACAAAATAGAGGAATCATGTCATGTGGGTAAAGTGTACAACCTCTGCAGAATGAAAACTATTCGAATAGCCATGTTCACGGTCATGGACATGCTAGCAAAATCCACTCAAAGTTAGATATTGGTTTTGTTTTCAAAAGATTTTGGATAAACTGGTTTTGGGATTTCTATCCCCTAGATTTGGGCAGGGAGCCTTGTGACAGGAGGGTATCCTTCACCACTTGTGATGAATGTTATCCAACTGAAAACTGAGATTTAGAAAATGAATTTTAACTATTGTTATCTCCTGGGCGGTCGTGGAGATTCCCTTGAGCGGTTCTACCGGACCTCCTGGGAGGTCTTGATGGACTTCCTAGGAGATCTTGGAGGACCTCTTGGATGGCCTCTGGGTCGGGCGTTACAGATAGGAGAACTCCGAACCGGAGGCGAAGGGCTGCGGGTTGCTCGAGGAGCCTCTTCAGGTGTGGGGAATCTAGAAGCCAAAGTGGGAGGCGGTGGCGCAAGGTGTTTGGGTTAGATTCCTATTTTCTTTTTCTCCAAGTTAATTTGTTGTGTGTTCTTTTGATGTATTGCTTACAAAAATCGCTTGCAAGCTAGAACCTGGGCGTTGATTAGAGAATTGGATGCTCTCGTCATTTGTTCCGATGCATGATTTTGTTTTAACTTGGCCATTGCTGCATTGCATACTGTCTCATGGAGGGTATGACTGGTACAGATCCAGGACACATGTTTGTAAATTTTGAAATGTATTATTACAAATGTATAAGTGAATATGAACCCTTCTATAGATTTGGATATGATGGTACCTCCAACGGAAAAGATTGTTCATTGATGACATGCCAATGAAGAACGTTCTACTGGACACAACTCCAAGTTTCATTATACAGTGATGGAGGGAGGGAGAGGTTGTCTTTGGTGAAATAACTAGCACAATCCAAAAAGATTGTACAGACATCTTTTCTTGAAGTGTTGTCACAATACATTGCACTTGAAACTAGCACAATGGATTGGTGTGTCATACATTGCACTTGAAAGTAATCTAGGACTATTCGAAGTTTCTATTTGTAGTGTATACATACATCTTTTCTTGAAGTGTTGTAGTTTTCTAGCTTCAACAAGTTAAGCAATCTGTTCCATATGCCGTACTGAATGCATGATATGACCTTTCATATATGTTGATGTTATTAGAGTATTCAGTTATCACTCACTTATAGAATTGGTACCTTTCAGCTAAGCTCCATAATCCCGTTCAAAGAAAAATAATTGTGTCTGTTATGCAGCCAGTCAGCCACCACATGCATTTGTATGTCTCTTGTGATTATCCTTGTTGTTAGGCATACTGACTGGTTATGTTGTTGCATGTCTGTTTTATTTTGGGTTGCCATTGAAGAGCCCCAGCCTCATCCCGACAAAGAAAGAGGTTGTGGAGGGCTTTGTTGATGTCTTGTTCGTGATCTTCCTTGCTAGATTGCAGAGGCAAGATGTTGTTTGCACATAGTCGCCACAATTCACGCCCATCCTCGAAAGTTTTTCACTTACAAACACGATATTTATTGTTTCACGAGTATATAAGTCTTTGTTGGAAACAGCTTTGCCTTCTTTGCATTATTGGTTTTGTTGATTTGGACCTTATTTCACCGTCATTGTTGATTTGGAGTTCAAGCCTTCTTCCATCTAACACTAGCGTAAGTGCTTGCATTACGAGGTGACCTTCTTTTTTTTTGACAATTTGGATTGTTGATGATATCATGAGGTTCAGTGTCATGCCATGAATTATTTCTAGTGGATTAAATTGCCTTCGATATGAGCATATGGCGTTGGAGGACTTGTAGAAGAAAGGCCATGCTGAGCCCAATAAGAAGATTGGACCGGGCATTGAAGCGTTATTTTTTCTGTGTGCAGCTAGTGCTTCTGTTATATTGTCGTACTGCATTTTATTTATGTTCTAGATGCTATGGATTTATTTGTGGATTTACCTGTGGTATTGTAGTTTATTCATGTATGGAATCGGAAATTTTTTGTTATATTAGAATTTTCTAGACTAATTTACTAATTTTTCTATATTGTTTTTTCACAATTTATTGATTTTATTTCGAATTTTTGGAATATTTTATGATGTTTTTAGTTTTATGATTTTTAAATTCACTTATATTGATTTTATTTCGAATTTTCTGACCACTTTTAAATTCAAATTTTTAAATATATGTTATCCCCTCCAATCCAACCATGATCCAAACAATCAATCTTTGCTTCAATCCCCCTTTGGATAAGTGGAAGAGGATTTGGTGGGGGGAAGGGGATCAACCCAATCCCCTCTTGGATTGTTTCTCCCATGGATAGATTTTCCTACTAGCCAAACAAGGCCTGAAGGTGCTCTAAATCCACGAGTGTAGGTTCATCCGAACCAGTGAACCACATATCAATTTAGATTTGTGGTTCATACTGGGCAATTTCCAGGGTTAACCGTCCGCCCCAACCAACCAATACACGGAGTATATATAGCCCAGACCCCCAACCGTGCACCTCAGTTCCGTTCCTCCCAAAAGTTCCGCTCATTCGAACCAACCAATGGACAACGAAAAGTTACGAAGGTACATCCCCTGTTTGGTTGGTGACCTGAACGATGTGTCTGGAAAAATCGTGTGCTTGTAAACTGTCTAAAATCCGTATGAATTTTGCTTGACCAGACTAGACTAAGAATTTATTGTTTGGTTGAAAACATATGCCTAGAAAGACTAAAATAACATTAGGCTTTGATAATTACTTTAAACATGTGGCTGATTGCGCATGACTGAGTTCGGCGTTTGATTTTGAATGCCAGACTCCGGCTAATGACACCAGGAAGGAATCAGGCCAAGCATCAATGCAACACCCTCAGGCCTTCAACCAAACAGAGCACATGCAGCTTTCATAGAGGAGTTCGCCAGGCAAGTTTGGTTTAGGGCACGTACAATGGTACAGACAGCTGCTGTATATAGCAACTATCCATGTCAGTTGTAGACCTCATACAACGGGTTATGGTGATACAGTCGGCTACAGAATTGTAGACAACACATAATCTTTTAATATTTTCCTTGGTTCTGGTGATATAGTCGGCTACATGATTGTAGATATCACATTTCTCTGTCTTTATTCTCTTTCATCCATATTAACTTAAATCTTACGTGACAGAGACTATAGATAAATGATGTAAATCTATTGTACATAACCTTTAAGACTCCAACCAAACAGTATTTGGCTTGACGCGCGTTCTCTCTATATAGCTTCTTTGCCTTGTTGCTCTCTATCGCCTTCTATACACGCGGCACGTCAGTGTTCCAGGTCTCGAGGAGGCGGCGGTGGCGACGGCTCGCCAGCCTCAGCCCGAGACCCACGTTCATCGGCAGCCGTTCCGATGGATCCTACCCGCGCCGGTAGAGGAGGTGGTGGTGGAGGTGGACTCTGCAGCCTCATCCCGGGAGGATTCCCAGAGTCGTTTCCCATTCAGATGGCCCTTGCCTGAGAACCATCCAGGCTTTGTCCCCGTGACAATCCCCAGTTCAGTACTTAAATCACGCAATTCTCGCTTCAACCATCACGAGTTGCGTTTCACGTCTTTTGTTTTTCTTGATGTTTTTGTTTAGTTACAAGAAGTCCTATACTATGATTGCACAATTTAACCTCATCATCCAGTTCCATTTGTCAAATTATTGTGACAAGTGTTTGCAGAAAATGTATTCTGAAACGTCAATGAATTAATAATGGTAACCTATGGGATTGCTAGGTGGAATTATCTGTCCAACTGATGATGCTACATAATTTAAATGACATTAAATTTGTGGGTGTATCCTGTTATTCTGGTCTACTGTAAGTACAACTAGTTTTGTATCTATGATAGATATTGTGTGCTTATAACTTAGTAGTATCTTTTTAACGGCAGCCGCAGGAATTCCTATCCCTTAATTTGTTCTCGTCAGCACCTACATTTACATTCCCCGTGCTTTTTGTTGGATGAAATACAGTAGAGCAGGAACTCTATTATTTGAAATCATATGTCCAACCATAATGCTAGATATTTGGATGACATTAAATTTGGGGGTATATTCTTGTTATTCTAGTATGTTATACGAGTAGCTTTGTGTTGTTCCAACAGTATTGGGTACTTGTCTAACGATATGGAGAATCTTTTCGCCATCGCCAGCGACGACGCGCCCCTCACCAGTGATGACACGCTCCTAACTACCTGATGGCCCCATATCGTCTATAGATCATCTTCAATGCAAAGCTTCATCTCCTCTCTGCTATGGATTCTCCATCATCAAGCTTCTTTGGCCACTAACTTCTTCAATAACGCTGACGCTCACCACTTATCATCACGGCACTTGGCTCCTTCAATGCTGGATTTTCTCTTCAATGACTCCGATAAGCAACACGACATTGTCCTTGTTCAACAAGTAAGGTGAGTAGCACGATATTATCCTCATCTTCGTCATCGCCGCCTCAACTCTTCGCTTCCCTGTGTGTCAATATCTTCTTGCAGGACAGATCGATGTCATTGTACTCTTTCGTGGTCTCCTTCGACATCATTTGGCTCATCGCTTCCCCGTGGGTCAATATCTTCTTGCAGGATAGATCGATGCCATTGTACTCTTTCGTGGTCTGCCCCAACATCATTCGTGCTATCCTCATTATAACTTTTATTTTTTATTCAATTTTTAGTTATTTTTAATTTTTATTCCGTAGGAAGCAACAATATAAACGCATGACCTTGAGAATGAACGTGGTTGCTTCTTTTGTGTCTCCTCTGATATCATTCGTCCCATCATCGTTATAACTTTTACTTTTACTTTTATTTTATATTTCAATTATTTTTATTGAAGTTCGTATAAAAATCAAATTGCTAAATTTAATCAAATTATTCTGAATTTTAGTTATTAGGATTTTACTTTGGAGTTTGTATGGAAATCAAATTGTAAATTTTATTTTATTTATTTTTCCGAAATTCAGTTCTTTTTCTTGGAATTAGTATTCTAATCCAATTGCTAGTTTTATTCCCAATTATAGTTATTTAGGATTTTACTTTAGAATTAGTATTAAAATCAAATTGTTAATTTTATTTTATTTTTATTATAAATTTCATTTATTTTTTGTTGGATTTAGTATACAAATCTAATTGCCAATTATTTTTAAAATTTTATTCCAATTTTTTTGAATTAAGTATCAAAATCAAATTACTAATTTTATTGTATTTTTATTCAATTTCAATTTTTGTTGTTGGATTTAGTATACAAATCTAATTGCCATTTTTTTGAATTATAATTATTTATGGATTTTACTTAGGAATTAGTATGAAAATCAAATTGCTAATTTTGTTTTATTTTTATTCGTAATTTTATTTTTATTGTACTTGACATGGACTCTTTTACTTAGGAATTAGTATGGAAATCAAATTGTTGATTTTATTTTGTTTTTTATTTTGAATTTTAATTTTATTGTACTTGACATAAGCTATTTCATTTAATCTAGACTGTTATAATTTGAACCCAACACGATCGACGGTGTAGATTTTTATCTTTTTCCACCGATTAACGTGAGAATTTTCAGCCCTCAAGAGCGAACATAGTAGCTTTTTTTTACTCTACTTTAATAAGATAATAAATGGATATATACCAAGCAAGCAAGGCAGAGCTTCTCTAAGGTCAAAGGGGGTCATGGCCCCTCTCCTAGGAAACTTTGATAAAGAAGTATGATTTACCACTTGAATGACAATACAACACTAAATTTACACATATCTACTCTATTTCGAAATCATGTAACAACGATACAAGACTTTGCCTCTTGTTGATCTGATGGACAAGATCAGCGAAAAGCTTTTCATTTTTAAGGGAGTAGGGAAAATATACGGCGTCGTGTGAAGAGATCTATCGCAGAAAGAGTGTAACGAGGAATTACAACAAGAGCATGCGGGGGGTGGCTTAAAATTATGAATCGAGCACGCATAAAGACTATGAATTGAGAAGCTTGCAGGCTTTTAAGTTTTGACATCAATTGCACAAGTAGTAGTACAAATACAGATAACACATCTAAAAAAATACAGATAATACGGACACAAGAAACATGTAGGCTACATGTGTAGGTGACTGAACAGACATGCTTGGTAAGACACGAAACACTACAATTTTTTCAACAAACAGTACCTCTTCGGAAACAATAAAAAAAAATCAAACCTCATGCATACTGTTAAGCGAGAACAGCTAGCTAAGGCCAGAAATACCACTCTGGCCAGTAAAGCGCAGTTATTTTTAGCCTTAGTATTACTTTATTTAAGAAGAAAGTAAACAAAAAGATATCATAGCACCGTCACACATTCAGCCACCAGGCAAGGCTCGCATTCCTTGGTGCCTCCACGCTTGCTGACGAGGTGCAGGGGCGAGACGGCGGCGCCGGGCAGCTGCGAGCAGACAGGGTGCACGTGGAAGCCGCAGGGGCGGCAGCGGTAGTGCATGCCCTGGATGGACGTGTTGCAGAGGTCGCAGCGGCGCGGGTCCTCGGGGAACACGGCCGGCTCGAGCGTGAGCGAGCGCTGGCCGTGGAAGGAGAACGGTGCGGCCGGCGGGCACGTCGCGCAGCCGGCCGTGGAAGGAGAACGGTGCGGCCGGCGGGCACGTCGCGCAGAACTCGTGGAGGTCGAAGTCGCAGGCGTCGCAGCGGTAGCAGAACCCCGCGCCGCGGCAGCCGCAGCCGTTGCAGCGGAAGCCGGTGCTGCCGGTGTCGCGGAGCACCAGGGCGTGCGCCTTGTGGACGTCGTGGAGGATCTGCTTCGGCATTGTGCGTGCTGTTAATTTGGTGTTGGGACTTAAGGAATTGTGCTGTTGTATTGAGGCGTTGTAGGCTTAGCTGAGCCAATGGGAGCCCTATATAGTGCGATGGTTCCAGGTTTAAGAAATTTTACAAGAAGACTTCGTGAATAGTCTGCTCTTGAGTCTATCTTCTTGTTCAAATCACACAGGCACATCCGATCCATTGCATCCACCCCTACCTCAATTAAGCCACACGAGAAGCATGCTATAGTTTATAATTGAGCTCCTGATACTTCAATTAGTATAATTAAGGAGTAAAGTCAGCCTTGGGTATGCTCAGTGAAATGCTCAATGAAAGGATTAATAACTATACCTGTATGATCGTAGTATGGCCCGAAGTCACTCTACATTCTGAGTTGTGTGTCGGTGCACATGCATTTAGCTACCTAAGTATGCTACTGGCATTTGATACAACAGTAAGTTAATACTTATATTTTTCAGGTCCTGCAGAAAATAAGACGTTCATGTTTTGATCACTTTTTTTTTAAAAAAAAAAGAAGTCGCACCTTCTGTTACAGAATGGATTCATGAACACTTCTACATTACCATCACGCCAAAAATCCAGAGGCATGAGAAGTGTTTGCTTGGAAAATTCCTTCCCTGTAACTTCAAAATTATATTTCAGACAAACACAGAGCTTGAATTAATTATAAAAAAAGTCTTTATACAGCAGCAGTTCCAATTTTACATTCGTGACACACAGATTGTATGATGTTGGAATACCATATGTAGTTTCAATGTTATGTGGATCACAGAGCAATATGATGTTGTAATACATATGTTCCAATAGGCAGGCTACAATGGTTTTCCACAGTATGAGTTTCCAGGAAAAGAATGTAGCAATATCAACAATAGTCTGGCAATATAATTGGATTATCTGTCGATGACAAACCTAATTTTTCAAAGCTGTTAGACAAGCCAATATAGGCACCAGAACCTATGGAAGCAAAATGAACAATGAATATCTTCCGATGAACAACAGAAATCTTGAAGGCTTACCTCGAAGACATAAAGAGTTTGGTGAATTCCTCAGAATCATTCAATTATATCCCTGGTCAGCCAAAGTTGCGGTGATCAATTCATCATCATCATCACCTGAATGTATATGCTAAGTTGCTGTTATTATACCAGCACCACCTCCATCACCATTCTGCGGTGTGCTTTCAACAGTGTGATAAACCCTTTGGCAATCCTCAGGAGCCAACCGTCCAAATTGTGCCATTTTCTCAGTTAATCTGGCAATAGATTCTTCCCGGTTTGCAAGCTGCATAAGTATCTTTATCCTTCTAAATGCAACATTGCTTGGCTTCTGCCCCAAATCAATCATTTGATGGAAGCACCTCTCAACCTCCTCCAGCTTCCCCTCATCACATAACAGGTCAAACAGCACATCCGATACCAAGGTGAATGACCCGAACCCATTCCTGACCATATCACTCCACAGCTCTAGTGCTTGCGGCACCTTCCCATGCCGATGACATAACCTGATGACAAACATGCAGGACTGTGTGTTTGGGAAGCATCCCTCGGATCGCATCCGCTCATACAACTGCCATGCGCTGCCAATGTCGTACGCCCAGTAATAGCACCGGAAGAAAAGGTTGTAAGTTGAAGCATTTGGCATCAGTCCCTTTGAGGCCATTTCATCCATCAGTGCAAACGCATCACCGAGCCTCTTCGCTATAACAAAATTCCGTATTGTCGCGTTGTATGCAGCAACATCTGGGTAGCACCCGAGCTCATGCATCTCCTTCAGTAAATTCTTTGCCTTGTCGGGCTGGCCAATCAACCCTAGCCCACCAATCATGCTCGTGTAAGTGATCACATCAGGAGAAATGTCCTTCTCCCGCATTTCGTCGAGCAGCTTGTAGGCCTTCTCCACGTCCCGGTTCTTGCAGTGGCAATCAATCAAACAGTTGTAAGTCACCAGGTCGGGCTCCACCCCGAGCTCCTGCATCTCTGCGAAGAACGCCTCGGCGTCCTCGGCCGACTTCCACCCAGAAAGCAGGATGTTGAACGTCTGGCGGTTCACCTGGAACTCGTACTTGAGCGCGTGGTAGACGTTGCGCGCGTCGGACATGCTCTTCTCCTGACAGAGCGTGCGGAGCAGCGCGTTGAAGAGGTCCGCCGCCTCGGTGCCCTCGCGGCCGCGGAACATCCGCGTGAGGCGGCGGAAAGACGCGACGGTCTCGCGGACGGAGCAGACCTTGGCGACGCGGCCAAGGACGACCATGGCGGTGCGCGGGGCGATGGCGTCAGGGCAGAGGCGGTGGGAGGAGCGGAGCAGGTCCCACATGTGGGAGAACCGGCGGGCGCGGCCGAGCACGTAGAGGGCGGTGTCGAGCGCGAGGGGGGAGGGCGCGACGCCGCAGCGGTCGAAGGCGAGGGAGAGGAGCGAGAGCGCGCGGAGCGGGTCCCCGTGGGCGAAGCGGAAGCGGCGGAGGACGAGATCGAGGAGCGGCGCGGAGAGTGGTACGGCGGAGGCGGAGAGCGCGGACTCCATCGCGGACGGCGTGGGCGCGGCCGTGACGATGCGGTAAACGGCGTCGGCGTCGGACGCGAGGGCCTCGCCGCTAGCGGGGGTGGCCGGCGCCTGGCACGGCGGTGGCCCGCGCGACTTGGAGAGGTACTCGAAAATCCGCCGTGCCGGTTTGGGCGGCATTTTTGCGAGGCGGGCGGCGCTTTTCGGAGGGTTTTGGGAGGGTTTTGGCGGCGCCGGCACGGAGCGGCCGGCACGGAGGCTGCAGCTTGAAGGGGAATGGAAGTGGTGACCGGTGACCGGTAGCTATGGCCGGTGGCAGTGGGGTTTAGAGCTCGATAAATGGGCCGAGCTTGCTGGACCGGCACGAACGCTACTGTAGGTCTGGTTTAAATACTGACGGTCCGTCTTGTTTATGGGCCGTCTTGCCCAAGACGAGATCTCGGTATGCTCGGGCCGCTATCTGAGGCACGATGGCCGGCAAGATGGCGACATATGACGGCACTGGCCGCGCAGCAGGAGGTCGAGCGAAGGTGATAGGCGGCGCGGAGGAGGAGGAGGCGGGAGCGGGTTCGCGGCGCATGGTCTTCACACGAGCGGAGGAGGAGAGATGGGCTAAGCGGTGCCACGACCAAGACGGCAGAGTCTTCTGTGGTCGCCGAGGCGCGACGGTCATGAAGAGGCGGCGAAGCGACGACGCGGCATGAGGCGAGAGGCGGTGTCGCCGAGGCGCAGGCGAAGGCGAGGACCGAGGAGGCAAGGCAAGCAAGACGAGCGAGGAAGACGCGAGAAGAAAACCAAGCAAGACGAGCGAGTGACTTAGGCAAATGGAGAGAAAAAAACCAAGTGGCGCCGAGCTAGTAGGGCCGTGTCGTGCCGTGGTAGTGTTCAAGATCTTGCACGTCTTAAAAATTCGGTCGTTTTTTTTACCGTTGGGAAATTTTTTGACCATTTTTTTACCGTGGGGGATTTAAAATAGCAAAAAATTGAAAAAAAAATTCCTTTTTTATAAATAGGCACCATATCCCTCCCCATTCAGCACCCCTTCATTCTCTATTCTCTCTTTGAAATTGTGTTATGCAAATTCAAATCCGTGTTGAGCTAATTTGGCAAAATTCAAAAAATTTATGCTAAAATTTGAAAATTTCAGTTTTCGTCAGCAAGTAAGCGAAAGAGGTACAATACTATTTTTTGTAATACTTTTATTGTTAATTATTGTTATGCTAAGATTAAAGTAGTAATAGTGTTAGTTTCGATTTTGCAGTTTTCGTTATGGACAGTCCTTACGACAGCTTTGCTCTTAGTGAGTTCGGACTTTCATCGGACGAAATTGCTTCTATGGAGGCAGTTGTGGTGTATCATGTCTGTGGAAAATTCAGAGTTGTCGGAGGTGTTCGAAAATTTGTACTTAGACAATAACACTAACACATAGAATAAGGATGTATCATGTCTGTAGAATTGTAGAGCTATAGGCTGTACTCTTTTTCATTTGCCAAGGTTTTCTCATTTTGAGTTTTTACTTGGCGAAGGTTTTAACGAGGTAGCCAGTTGGACATTAATAAAACTCTTTATTACATTTTCAATATGATTGTCTCATTTTTTTAATTTTCATGTCTACTTTTGAATTCTACATATTTTTATAATTTTTCTGGATTTTTTTGTTTTGATGGGCCAAGCAGACCACATCGGCCCGACAGACCAAGCGGACTCGGTTTACCGTGACAAAGACGAATGCCCGTCGGACCATGCTTAGGCCGCCACCCCGGCCCATAGACCAGCCCAACACAGCACGAATAGTATATGAATCGGAATGGACCGTGTCTAGTCGGGCCCGTACTGTGCCGGGCCGGGCGGCTCATTTGGCCAGGACTGGTGGGGTTGCAGCCGAATCGGGCCGGCTCGAACGGCGCTGGCCTACAGTAGTGGAAGAAAAAATCACTAGGCGAGCGAGCATTCGATATGGGCCAGATTTGCAGCCGTTTGGACCGCTTATGGGCTATTTGCACTTTGCAGCCTCACTATAGATGGAATGGGAACCGGGCTTCCTGCGAAAAGTTCGTCGTAGCATAAATCGATGAATTTCTGGTCGTGTCTACGTGCAAACTGATTGGTGCGAACATGCGCCGATGCGCGTGCGTCTCGTCCAATGGCTTCGGCCTGTGCTGATGCATGCGCCCGCCGCGCGACATGATGGCCCGCCCGCCGATGCGTACGTCGCCGTGTCGCCATGGTTTCTTCCTCATCATCTTCTGGCAAGCTTCCATACAAACAAACAGTAATCTGTTGCTGAGAAAAGGATAACACATATTTCTCGAATGGGTCCTAACTGAGCAGCCTTTTCCGTTGTGTGTGACATATACCCCCTTAGCATGTAGAAATAGGATTCCAATTTCGAAAAGAAGTAGTATTCTCAACCGAAAGAACTTCGCTACTAGTACAAGAAACCATTCCTGTCCGGCGTTCTCTTCTTACCGCATGCATGCAGTCTGCAATGCTACCGGTTTCCGTCATCCAATTAGGGCTTCCCTGCCGAAAAGGAGGCCATTTTCTCAGTGCTGCTCTCGTGCTCTCGTCGAATCTGATTTGCTTACTGTTCATTCAATTCCATATATAGATCGAACGATTGGTACGTTGGTGTTACGTGCGGATGTGGATAGCTGCATTCTACTCGTGCGAATTTTTGGCGAATACGCCAATTTTCGTGCCGTATTTGTGGATCTGATCACTGCCGGTGCGTATTTACACATTTAGCACCGTTGGCGTACGGCCACATACGCTAGCGCTGCCGACGCGTGGACGCTCGACGCAGTACAGCCACCACCTCACCACAGCTGGCGCATGCCCTTTGGTGCATGGCCACCATGCGCCATTTCATTAGCTAGTGATTAGGTTAGGTTAATTAGTTAGTTATGTTAGTTTAGGCTAAAATTTGGAGAAATTTTAAAATATAGCAAATGAGTTAAAAAAAATTATGAAATTTTTTTTGGAGCCTCCCGACACCGCGTACTTGATTGTGTATATTTTTTATAATTTTATTCGTTCAGAATTGTTATCGCCATTTCGTATAAGTGTCATGTTCGTATGAATCAATAAATATAGAAAATAAGCTCGAAAAATTGTGAATTTTATTTTGAATGGTCCTCACGTAGTGGACTTGATTGTGTAATATTTCGGTAATTTTATATGTGTTCTGGTATTGTTTCGAAAATTTAGGATTTAGGTGGCGAAAATTTCGATTTTAGGTTTCAGAAATTAGGGTTTTATAATTTCATGTGACTTGGAATGTATAAAAAAAGCTACATTGCAACTCCATTGGAGATGTTGATATACAATGTGGCGCTGGAGTACACACGTAACAACCAAAATACGCGTACAAATATAGCAAAACAAAATATGAATACAAATATACTCGATCAAATATGATACTCTTTGTTTATTTAGTTTAGTGTCCGTTGGCGCATGGCCACCATGCGCCAGCCAAAATAGTGTATTAGGGGTTAATTAGTTAGTTAGGTTAGATAATTAGTAAGGTTAGTTAGTGTTATGCTGAAATTATGAGGAATTTTAAAATATAGTAAATAAGTCCAAAAAATTATAAATTTTTTTGTGGAGTCTCCCGACATCGTGTACTTGCTTGTGTAAATTTTCCATAATTTTATTCGTTCAGAATTGTTCTCGTAACACCCTCCCGACTCGCGCTCCCGCCTCCCTCCCGCCATCGCCACACCCGCCACGATCCGGACCGTTTCATGGAGAATTAAAAAACCCCGCGGTGGCTATCTTTCCCACCGTCCCTCCTCCCTCTTCCGCACATCTGTCGCCTCATCCAGAAATTCTGGCACCAACGCTTACGGAATTCCCGGTGCCAACGTCGCGACTCCTCGTCCGCTCGGCTATAAATACCGAACTCTAGCACTCGCTCTTCGCTCATCTTGTTTGCGTTTTGATTCTTGTTCTTGCGCTCATCGCTGAGAACTCAGAGAACCTAACATAATTAATTTTATTGGGAGGTTAACTGTTTTCTTACCTCCCGTCGCTCGGCGCTCGCCCTTGATTTATTACTTTCCCCCGAAGGGCAGGTAATTTATCGGATACTTTTGCCGTTATTACCGTAGTCGTAATTAGTCAGTCTTAGTCAGCTAGTCGTAATTAGATAGTTTAGGGGCAATTAATTAGTCGTAATTAGTTAGTTCACTTGTAATGAATTAGTTTAGTGGTAATTAATTAGTCGTAATTAGTTTAATAGTCATCATTACAGCATATTAAGTAAGTGGAAATAAAGTACTGGTAATGTTTTTAGTGGTAATTAATTAATCGTAATTAGTTAGTTTAGAGGTAATTAATTAGTCGTAATTAGTTAGTTCACTAGTAATGAATTAGTTTAGTGGTAATTAATTAGTTGTAATTAGTTTAATAGTCATCATTACGACACATTTCTTACTGTACGATCCACTTACATCATCAAGTCACAGGACATGGACAACTTCTACACTCACCGCCACCATGGGCAGCCCCGAGACAAGGGGCACTCGTTATGGCGCCGCGGAGACTAGTTGCACACATCGTTAAATAAGACACTCTTTGTCAAATTATCAGTTTGCCGTGGATGATCTGTATTGTACCACATGCTACATAAGATTGTGCATGAACCAACTGAGACAAATGCGTGGCATGCAGATCATATAACGATGTACCATAACCTTCGAAACGCACACGAGTCAGAGGTTACGATACATCGTTATATGATCTGCATGCCACGTATTTCCCCCAGATGGTTCATGCACACCCTTATCTAGGCATGTCGTACAATACAGTATTAAAGAATATCATCCACATTAAACTGATAAATAAACAAATAGTATTATATTTGATCGAGTTACATGTGATAATACCCCCTCCTTCTTTATCCTGGTTCATACACAAGGTTATCTAGACTTTGGTATATCCCATGTTATGCGATTATGATCGAGTATATTTGTATTCATATTTTGTTTTGCTATATTTGTACGCGTATTTTGGTTGTTACGTGTGTACTCCAGCGCCATATTGTATATCAACATCTCTAATAGAGTTGCATTGTAGCTTTTTTATACATTCCAAGTCACATGAAATCATGAAACCCTAATTTCCGAAACCTAAAATCGAAATTTTCGTGACCTAAATCCTAAATTTTTGAGACAATGCCAGAACACATAAAATTGCCGAAATATTACACAATCAAGTCCACTGCATGAGGACCCTTCAAAATAAAATTCACAATTTTTGGAGCTTATTTTCTACATTTATTGATTCATACGAACGAGACACTAATATGAAATAGCGATAACAATTCTGAACGAATAAAATTATGAAAAATTTACGCAATCAAGTACGTAGTGTCCGGAGGCTTCACAAAATTTCATCCTAAACTAACATAACTAACTAATTAACCTAAGCCCCTAACTACCTAATTAACCCAACCTAATCACCTAACCTAATCACTAGCTAATAAAATGGTGCATGGCCACCATGCGCCAGCCGTGGTGAGTGGCGGCCATGCTTCATCCACGCGTCGTGTGTGGCGCGGGCGGTCAAAGCGCAGTGGTGTGTCTTGCAAATGCCAAATGTATAAATCGCACGGTGGTGATCGAATCAGAATCGGCACAAAAGCTTGCCGTATCCGCAAAAAATTCCTCTTGTGCTGATGACGAATTGACTCTGGAGTGGATGGAGACCCTAGGTGACCACGGCACAGGACCACTTCAACACTGTATACTGTAATTTGGCAGCAGCGGATGGCATGGCTATTTTCTTTTGATTACATACTTCAGTTCGTCGTATCTTAAATTTTAAACATAAAATAATTACCTTTAAAAGCCATAAAATAGCGTAGAAGCACCTCCCAAATAATAATGGTTTGTTCCATCTCAGTTTTACTTCTGGTAGCTTCTCATGTAAGCATGAAATATGTACGTACTATTTCCAAGGCAATTAATACCACAGTATGCATGAACGATAGAGCAACCAAATTTATCGAATTTTTGGCGGATATGACGCGTTTTCATAACGTATTTGCACAAATGTCACCACTAACGCACAGCCACGATAGAGCAACGAAATTCATCGGATTTTTGGCGGATACGGCGTGTTTTCATCTCGTATTTGCGGATCTGACCACGGCGATAACGTATTTGCAAAAATGTCACCGCTGGCGCACGACCACGATAGAGCAACGAAATTCATCGATTTTTTGGCGGATACGGCGCGTTTTCATCTCGTATTTGCGGATCTGACTGCGGCGATAACGTATTTGCAAAAATATCACCGCTGGCGCCGATGGCCGTCTTGCGCCGAAATATCACGGCACATCTTTGTTGGCGCCGCAGCGACGGCGCGCTTAACGCCGCCAAGAAGCGACAGCGTGCTGCCGCCGACCTCTTGACACTGATGTACATGTCGACTATGAAATTGACATTGTACGCACTTCGTCACGAGCTCTTTTGCATCACGAAGGGTAGTTGGTCAGTAGTATCCTTGTCTGAAGACTTTACCGACCAATGTTCTGTAGGAATGATGTGTTCCACAGACTCTTCCATGAATGTTGGATAGCAAATTAATGCCATCATTTGAGATATGCATCTCATCAACACTCCGTGAGATCCTCATTTATAAAGGGTACTTTCGATCAGAGTGTATGATTTGGATTTTCGAGTTATATGATTAGCCTTTGCATCATCTTCAGAAATTAAGCCATGCTGCAGATAATTGTAGATCGACGTTATCCAATCGCTACTAGGGTCGATATGCATGACCGCTAGTGGAGCATCTAAGTCCTCGGAATGCTCGGGCACTGAGGGTGAATCAAGTTGCTCGAGAAAAACTCCGGGCGGGACAGGTAACCTAGTTGAGGCCATCCGTGCCAACTAGTTTGCCAGAAAGTTTTTTTTTCTAGGAATATGTTGGATCTGGAAACCGAAGAAGTGCTTTTCGAGTTTTCGTACTTCTTCCAAATAAGATGACATCTTGGTACTTGAGCATTGATACTCTTTCCTGACTTGATTCGCTACTAGTTGAGAATCGCTCTTCACTAGTAATCAGCAAATCCTGAGCACTCTAGCTGCTTGGTGTCCTGCCAGTAAACCTTCGTATTCTGCCACATTGTTTGTAGCAGGAAAGTTTAACTGAATGGTGTATTTGATGTGTTCTCTAGTAGGGGATATCAAGACAACTCTAGCCCCTGAGCCTTTGAGCATCAAGGGACCGCCAAAGTACATTGTCCACTCGTCGTGGTGTTCGTACTCAGGCCCTTGGGTGGGTTCAGGGTTCGTCCATTCGGCAATGAATTTTGCTAAAGCCTGTGACTTGATTGTTGTTTGTGAGATGAAATAGAGGTCGATCGCCCCAAGCTCGACCGCCATTTTGCTATTCGTCTTGATGTTTCTCTGTTTCCAAAAACTTGACCAAGGAGATATCCAGTAGGTACGACCACTCCGTGGGCCTAAAAGTAATACCTTAGTTTCCATGAAGTTATAACGAGACCATATAGCAACTTTTGTACCTATGGGTATCATTCCTTTGGTCCATGTAAGACTTCACTTATGTAGTATACTGGTCGTTGGATGTTGTCACGCTCAACGACTAGTACAACACTGATTGCTTGTGGCGTTGCAGCCACGTATATCAGCAATGTTTCTCCCGATCTTGGAGATACTAAGATTGCGGCACCCATGTGATACTTCTTAATCTCTTCAAAGGCACCTTGCCTCTTTAGTCCACTCGAAATTTCCATGTTTCCGAAGAAGTTTGAAGAAATGTAATTCTTTTTCACCTAACCACGCTATGAAATGACTTAGCACTGTCATACAGCTGGTTAGTTTTTGGACTTCTTTCTTTGTGGTCGGAGGGCACATCTGGTCGATGGCCGATATCTTTGCTGGGTTTGCTTCAATTCCTTTAGCCGTAACTAGGAATCTAAGATGCTTTCCAGAAGAAACTCTGAACACACACTTCTCTGAGTTTAACTTAAGGTTATGCCTTCTTAAGTTATTGAAGGTTTCGTGTAGGTCGGAAATATGGTCGCCAGCATTTATGCTTTTCACAACCAAGGCATTAACGTAGGTTTCCAAATTTTGACCTGTCTGAGGATTAAAGTTTTTTTTTTTGCTTTAACCTATGAAATACTGCACCAGCATTCTTGAGTCCAAATGACAACTTAACATAGCAGTAAGTGCCATATGGGGTGATGAAGGAAGTTTTCTCTTCATCATCCTAACTCATATTGATCTAGTGGTACCCTGAATATGCATCTTAAAAACTTAACAACTTACACTCAGAAGTAGAGTCTACAAGTTGATCAATGCGTGGAAGGGGAAAGTCATCCTTCAGTCAAGCTTTATTAAGATATGTGAAGTCAATACACATTTGTCATTCCCATTGCGTTTTCTAACCATTATAGGATTAGCGAGCCACTCTAGGTGGTCGACTTCACGAATGAATCCAGCCTCAAGAAGCTTGTCGATCTCCGACTGGATTGCCTCCTTCCGATTAGGTGTGAAGCACTTTGGCTTCTGCTTGACCAGTTTTTTGTCAGACTGGAGAGCTAGCCTGTGCTCGATCACCTCCCTGGGGACTCTAGGCATGTCAGACGCCTGTCAGACGAATACGTCCAGGTTTGCTCGAAGGAAGGAGACAAGCGTCTCTTCCTATTTGGGGTCAAGTCCGGCCTCGACCAGTACCTTTTGGGTAGATGTGTTAGCATTTCTTGACCCAGACAATGTTTTGACGCTTTTCAGAGGAGCGTCTTTGTCGAGTGGTACGTCTTTGGTATGGTTGGAAGGCTTCGGTGCCATCTTTAGCCTCAAGTGCTTGACCTGCATGGTAGGCGGATTAGTTTCCCTGGTTGAAAATTCATCGACCAGTTCTAAGGATTTCTGATCACATGAATAGGCCAACTTTTGATCTTCACGAACTGTGATGACTCCTTTCGGTCATGGCATCTTTAAACTCTGATAGCCATAATGCATAGCTATTAAGAACTTAGCTAATGCCAGACGACCAAGGATTCCATTGCAAGCGATTTCAAAATCCACCACATCAAATGGAATCTTTTCCATTTGGAAGTTGTCAGGTCTTCCAAACATAACTGGTAGGGATAGTTGCCCTATCGGTTTAGCAGCAGAACCAGGAACTATGCCATGGAAGACATATTTCACAGGTTTTACCTTCGACCTGGGAGTTTGCATTTCTTCCAATGCTCCTGTAAATAAAATGTTTAAAGAGCTAGCTTCATCTATCAAGACTCGATTAACTTTGTAATTATTAACTGTAGGTTCAACAACAATATGGAACCTACATGGTCAAGTTGATGGGATGTGATAGTCTTCTTTGCTGAAGGAGATAATTGTTTCTGACCACCTGGATGGCTTGACGGTGATCGGGGACTCGGCAAGGTTCAGCTCCTGCTCCACGGCCTTCAGATGGTGACTTGATTCGTATGAGGAAGATCCGTCAAAGATCATATCCACAGTGTGCTGAGGCTCCTGGTACTCTATTTTTTTTATCGCTATCTTTGTCTTTTTTGGAGCTTGGTTCTCCAAGTTCTGTTACGGAGGGGAAGGGACCTTTACCTGAGTAGTAATCCTCTAGCTTCTTTTGCTAGGCTCGAGCTCGGCAGATGCGCAGATCATGCCCTACCGCCTGGTGAAGTAAACACCACTTCTTATTCTTCTTGTAGTCGTCGGTCGGAGCCTTAGCCTTGTTCCAACCGGAAAAGTCTTTCTTGCCCTTGGTAATTTTTTCTGGAATCACAAGGACTTCCTTGTTGTCGGGCTTGCGATTCTGCTTACTCTTGAGAGATTCTTGCTTTTCTTCTCTGTTTTCTCCAAGCCAGGTTGGGGGATTTTATCTTTTCAATCAATAGCGTCGCACCATTCGACCGCTTCACTAGCGGCTGCATATTTTTCAGCCATGTCAAAAAGTTCAATGGTCGTTTATGGAGGGTTCATTACAATATCCTTCGTAAACCGTCGATTTCTCAATCTTGCTTTAAAAGCCTGGATAACAGAAGACTCTGCGACCTCTGAGATAGAGTTTCGAACATGGCTAAACCTCTTGATATATCGTCAAAGAGTTTCATTGGTTTTTTGCCTCATCCGATGAATATCATCTTCCTTCTAGAAGTCGTCGTCCTTGAAAGTTGGCGGTCAGAGTATCGCATAGCTACTCCCAAGTGTAGATAGATTCGACCGGTAGGTTGAGCAACCACAACCGGGCAGATCCTTCAAGGACCATGGGCAAGTAATTTGCCATCACATTGTCGTTACCACCAGCAGTTTTGATGGCGGTAGTATAGATCTGAAGAAATTCTGATGAGTTCTGAGTCCCATTGAACTTCTCTACGTTGACTGGTCGAAACCTGTCCAGCCAACGCACAGCTTGGAGCCCTGCCAAGAATGCTCGACAGCTCGTAATGGAGTCATGACACCTTTTCTTAAAAGGGGCCGAATTATAGTCGGTTGGGGACTGGTTCCTTAGATTTGCATACCTAGTATCCAACATCCCAATTCGGTCGTGGACGCTAGTATAACACCTCTGACCACCTGCCTAGTTTAGATGATGTCGAAGATCATCGGAACCAAACGGTCGTTCCTCTTGATGAGGAGGAGAAGTGGCTACTGGAAAGAGCCGTCTTCCCTCGTCGAAATCTACGAGGGGGTCTTGGTATTGATTGGTCATCCGTCCAACCATGTTGTCTTCTGCTGAGTGAGGATTGTTGGGACGAAGTCATGGTGTGACTTTGCGAGTTCCTTTGCTCCCAATACATTTCTGTACGCTGCATGGACTGCTGGAGGATCGTTGATAGCTGCCCCTGCAAGTTGAACATAACCTGAAGTTCCTGCTAGAGCAGGATCTGGGTTATTCAGAATGTTACGAACTCGTTGTAGGTTTTGTAGTGTTACCGAAGGTCTTGAAAGATTTTGACTAGCAGTGGACGTTCGATGAGTCAAATGTCCCTCTGATCTTCTGTCTTGCCCTGTCTGACCTGTCACACGCTGTGAGGTAGGAATAGGCGAATTAACTGATCGATGTCCATCAGTTCATTTGCCTTCGGCAGGTGGTGCTTGAGCGCTCGTACCATTTCCACCAACAAGTGATAGCGGGTTAAGCCGTGGATGACTATGCACGACATCTTGATTAGTATCTCCGATTGCGTTAACCTCATGGCGCTAACAGCAATCCTCCGACGAACTCCCGTTATAACTAAGGGAGAGCCTTCCAGTGCTTCTACAAGGAGCTTCCATGACAGAGAGCGTTCGGAGATTACCACCTCCGGTGGGCTTTGCGGTGGATTCAGCCAGATCCGGCGAATTGCCGACCGTATGTTGAGTTTCATCATGCCCACTTGGCCTATGATTGGTGATAACTTCCTTGATACATTCACCAGATGTCGGTTGGCTTCTGGAATACATAGGAGCCGTTGGCGAATACTAGTCGCCCATGACAATATCGAGAGTACATGGACTCTTTGATTGCATCGTTGGGCTTATGTCGCCAGTATTGCCGCTCGAATGGACCGGGCTTGTAGAGGCGTTCGGACGTTCCAAACTAGTCAGAATGATCGGTTCCTCTAGGAGCTCCACGGATGGTGGCGGTGAATTCTCATCCATCCGGTCGTTTTCGCTAATCTCAGCGAATGGCAAGCCGGCGGAGGAGGATGATGACGACATCCCGTTTTCTTCCATGGCGTGGATGCATGCGTCCATGTCGAGGTTGGAGTAGTCCGCCAGGTCGAACCAGTTTTTCTCATCCCAAGTCTCTGCCATGTTTGCATGAGCGACGATGGAGCGAAGGGAGTCAATGAGGAATGCTTGAGCGAAGTATTCTTTAAAAACTCAATGCCTTCTTCCTCATGGACTTGGAATTTTTCGCTAAGTCACATGAAATCATGAAACCCTAATTTTCGAAACCTAAAATCGAAATTTTCGCTACCTAAATCATAAATTTTTGAGACAATACCAGAACACATATAAAATTGCCGAAACATTACACAATCAAGTCCACTGCGTGAGGAAGAAGGTGTTGAGTTCTTAAAGATTACTTCGCTCAAGCATTCCTCATTGACTCCCTTCACTCCATCGTCACTCATGCGAACATGCCAGAGACATGGGATGAGGAAAACTGGTTCGACCTGGCGGACTACTCCAACCTCGACATGGACGCATGCATCCACGACATGGAAGAAAACGGGATGTCATCATCATCCTCCTCTGCTGGCTCGCCATTCGCTGAGATTAGCGAAATCGACCTGATGGATGATGATTCACTGCCACCATCCGTGGCGCTCCTAGAGGAACCCTGTCATGAAAGCTCCTTGTAGAAGCACTGGAAGACTCTCCCTCACTTACAACGGGAGCTCGTCGGAGGATTGCTGTTAGCGCCATGAGGATAACGCAATCGGAGATACCAATCAAGATGCCGTGCACAGTCATCCATGGCTTAACCCGCTATCACTTGTTGGTGGAAACGGTACATGCGCTCAAGCACCACTTGCCGGAGGCGAATAAACTGATCGACATCGATCAGTTAATTCGCCTATTCCTACCTCACAACGTGTGATAGGTTAGACAGGGCAAGACGGAAGGTCAGAGGGACATTCGACTCATCGAACGTCCACTGCTAGGAGTGCGTGGAGCACATCATTCCTACAGAACATTGGTCGGTAAAGTCTTCAGGCAAGGATACTACTAACCAACTACCATTCGTGATGCAAAAGAGGTCGTGATGAAGTGTGTACAATGTCAATTTTATAGTTGACAAGTACATCAGCCGGCACAAGCTTTGCAAACAATACTTCTTTCTTAGCCTTTTGCAACCTGGGGACTAGGCATTTTGGTACCTTTCCCAAGAGCACCCGGGGGTTTTGAATTCCCCTTTGTAATGATTGATACATTCACAAAATAGATAGAAGCCGAGGTAGTTATTAAAACAACAACTGAGACTGCCAAGAGGTTCCTCTCAAAAAATGTGATCACACGATTTAGCATACACAGTCGTATAATCGTAGATAACGGTACTCAGTTCTCTAGCGGAAATTTTTCAGGAATTCTGCGAAGATCTAGGTATCATGACACATTTCACTTCTGTCACTCATCCATAGAGCAACAGAGCAGTCAAATGAGCAAATAGTATAATAATGCAAGAATTGAAACGCCAAGTGTTCGACCAGTTAACAGAATGGTCAGGAGCTTGGGTTCAAGAACTTCCCTCTGTATTATGGGCTGTTCGAACCACGACCAGTAGTGCGACCGGTGAAACGCCATTTTTCTGTTTTACGGTGCTGAAGCCATGCGTCATCCGGAACTGAAAATTAGCTCTTCTTGAACTGATTATTTCAATGAAAACGATCAGACAGAACAAAGACTCGATGATATCAATTTCCTTGAAGAGCGACGAAACCAAACCCTTATACGATCGGCGATTTACCAACAAGCCATGAGAAGGTACCACAGTCATAAGATGCAACCTCGCAGCCTAGCTGTAGGTGATCTGGTTCTCAGAAAAATTCAGAGCCAAGCAAATCACAACAAACTTTCTCCCAAATAGGAAGGTCCATACACTATGGTTGAAATCACTAGACCTGGTTTGGTACGACTAGCTATGTCAGATGGGCTTGTTTTGTCAAATTCTTAGAACATTGATCAATTGCGTAAGTTCTTTGTATAAATGTATTTTACATTCTATAAATTTCAATATAGATTCATTCCTTCTTCTTTCTTCAATGAGTGATATTGTTTATATGTCTGTTATCTGTAATCTGATCACATACTATTATTGTTTAACTAGTCGGAGAGGATCCAATTCTTTCCGATATCCTGCCAAATGAATCTCTTTTAGTTTTTTTGGCCTTGACATAATCGTCACAAGCCATAAGGGTTTTAGTCGTGACCATCACAGCAATGGTTCTCACGTGCGACCACACACTCTTTTCTTAAAGAACCAAACAAGTAAAGGAGCATAACGCAAACAACTTGATATAGTTACTTACATGCTTAAGAATTCAAAGATTAACTTTCTTCATTTCAACATTATGTTCTACTCTTATTTGGCTACTGGTTGAGACACAGAAAGCTTCCTAGTCGAAATCTCTCCTCTCTGCATGTGGTCCAGCCCACTAGAAGGAGTTTTCTCGTGACAGTCCTTTTCTTACGATCTTCGCTTCCAGTCGAAACTTGAGAATGAACATGTTTCGTGAAGTTTCTATCATGTCTTCAGTTCTTAGCAACCTTTACGACTAGTTTGGATCATGTGTATAAATAAGATCACTTATCATTTTTGTATATATTTTTTGCATAATTGCTTTTCATCGGTACGAGTCTTATAACATCTTTCGACCACGAAATGTACTATATAATATTTTTTATAATGGAAGTAGATCTACAACTAGTCGAAATCATGCACTGGTTCTGACCAAATTGATTTTCTAGTATTAATACGATCAGTTTTACCGCATAATTAGCACATACTTTGTACTATAGTCGTAGCTTTTGCACTGTTTCTTGGTCTACTACTTCTTTAGTAAGTTCTTCTACTAACGCAAACAGTCGGAGGCTAGGAAATATATGAGTATTTAGCAAAATGAAAAGATGAGCACATACTTTACTGATGATAAAATGTAAGTTTTTAACATTTACAATTTTAACATTACAACCATCTACTTCTCGGGACCACCAGACTAGTCGCTGCGAGAGGGAAATCCAACCTCCATTTCCTCTGCAACCTTATTTCTGAGAGGCATTACTTTCTCGAATAACTTGGTCGCTTTTTCACCCGAACAGTTGAAGTCTTCTACAATAGCTTGGAGGTGAATAGAGGGGTCAGAAGCTTTCAGCTTCGCCAAAGCAAGGCTGACTCCGTTAGCAACGACGTCTTTCATGATCTGGGCATGGTTCTTCTGAGTAGTCTTGAGCAGACCTTGGAGATCTTTGAGTTGTTGGCCAAGGTAGTTTATCTTCTCCACTGGATCTTTTAAAATGGGCAGGCTTGTTCCAGATCTTATGTCGAAGAGTATCTTGTTGAGAGCCTTGACCTTCTCCTCAAGACTCAGCCCAAGCTTTCCCTCCTTGTTGTGCTCAAATTTAAGAGCTTTTTCTGCTCTTCTTAATACTTGAGTTTGCTCTGCATGAGTAGACCAAAGGATAAATACGTATAATTAGAATAGATAGTACACTGGTCAAGTTTACGACTAGTTACCTTGATTTTTCTTCTCGAAAGTTCCAATAACTTCCTTGTGCCTGGTCGTCAAGTATTCAATCGACCGGTCCTTGGCTTGACAGTCTTCTTCAAGCCTAGCTATTATGGCTTCCTTAGCCATAATCGCTTTGACGAGGATATAATAATCCTCATTTTATCTTTTATCTATAACTCCTTAACCAAGTAAATATGACGTCATATGGTCCTAAGTATACCCTTAAATGTTATAAGGGAAGAGCCTCTTTGGATGGTCGTAAGTTCTTCTCGACCACCCCCATAATCGTAAGTTATGCTACGACTACCCCATAGTCGTAAGTCTTGCTACGACTACCTTATAGTCACGAGTTCTTCTACGACTAAGTCGGCTATGACCACCTTATGATCAATTAAACCTCTGCATAAGTAGGCCCAATTGATTAAGGATTCAAACGATCATCATCTGTTGTTACTTTCGCCAAGTAATAGCACGTAATGCTCCATTATCTACGGTATATAGTCATTGGCGGCGTGGAGGATTATCGCGGTGATTACTACCAACGAGCGCCAGATTACGAGGATGTGATGGCGCCACTTCACTGGAGAAACCGCCGCTCCTTCACGTACTATATAAAGGCGGCAATCGAGAGGAAGAGGCGATGAGGAATACAAGCACTATCATCTGTAATAGTCTGAGTTTTTCCCTGATTGTTCAGAATACACTCAATACCATACACACACAGGAGTAGGGTTATTATTCTCTCCGGAGAAGGCCTGAACCTGTATAAAAATCCCCGTGTCAATCTCTCTGCGTGATTTCATTCTAGGAGACCCCCCGAATCAAACAATCTTTACGTAAGTTCGGTTCTAAAACACCGACACGCTTTTTTTATTTTCTTCAAATCTATCAAATATGATAAAGGGAGAAGTTTATCAACAGAAGGGGAACAAGACAACAAAGAAGGAGAAGAGAAGTCAAGAAGAAGGTACTTACTTTCTAATTCGGAGTTTCTCATTTCCAAGAGTTTTGTACGCTGGGTCAGTCCTCCGACCACAGTGAAATTCAAAACCATATGCTAAAAAAATAGCGAACTTCTTTAAGTTTTTCTGATAAACTTAAAAGAAAAGGCAATTAAAGTTGCCATACGTGTTTACCTGGATCACCATGTCATTGTTTTCGGTGAAAACAGTATCAGGACTCGTCTCTACTTGACGATCTGATATTTTCCTCTAAGCCTTGTCGAGATCCTCGTCATTGAAGATCTAAGGGCAGTTAGGAGACTTCTTCAATAATGAAGAAATCCTTTCTAGAACAGTCTCAACAGAGGTTTGGACCTGCTAAGACTCTTCTTAGACCTCTACAGGCGCGGTCGGAGCCACCACAGGTTCCTGAGTAGGCGTTGGTGCCATCAACTGCTTGAGGGCTGGCTTAACCACCCTTTCCTCAGGAGTTTTCCCCTGAGAGGTGCTCCAATCGGAGATGATCGGAACACCAGAGGACCTATGAAGATAGAAGAAAGAAGATCAAAATTTCAGAAAGACAGAAATATTAAAGGTATATACTTACATAAGCTTCTTTCATGTATACATACTTGGTCATTTTTCTGGTATTGATCTTGAAACGCCCTGGAGCAAAGTCTGTGACACTTGCCTTTCTTTTCTTTTCAACCGATTTTACCGGTTCCACACCAATAGGGCTGGTTAGACCCCCATATCCTTTGACTAGAGGTTGGAATCAATATCCTCGACCAGTTGGTCGAGGATGAGATCCCTGACCATTTGGTCGGGAACGATGTCTTCGTTGGCCTCCGGAACAGTTGCTTCAAAAAGAATCGCTGGTTTTGTGCGACCGATCGGTGCTTACAACCTCTCTGACTTTTGGTCAGGGTTCCCTTCGTCCCACCTAAGTTATGAATTAAATTCAATTAGGTGATAAAATTTACCATCTCAAATATATACTCCTTTTTTCAATGCTCTTTTTACCTCCAGGAGACCATCATCCTGTGTGGTCGTCGAGGAAGAATCTGTCGGAGCAATAATTGGTGAAGAGTCCCCATCGGACTCTTTCATCCTTAACCTGACTGCCTGCATATTAGAGCAGAGTAAAATACTGATCGGAGAATGTATACACGATGAGGAAAAAATGGTTATTTACCTTGAGTCTCTCTAGTCTCTCTTCTTCAGAGACAACAGCCAAAATACCAAGGAATGCAGCCTTGACATCAGGCTCCCCGGCGCAGATCATTCTGATCCGCTCTCTGATTTTATCACGGGAAAGGGCTTCAAAAGAATAAAGAGATTCCAAGGTTACAAAATAATCAACTAAATAAATCATACTGGTCGAGATTTTTTAGGACTTACCTTTCCTAGAATCTTTGGTCACCTCGTCATGACCAATGTACCAGGTCATGGAACTTGATCAGAACTTCAAGGGACTTATCCGGCACATGGAGAAATCTGTCACCACATGCCAAGAAGTCAAGCCCTTGGTTCTGAGGTCTTTGATGACTTCAGTCCATCTTCCGACCTTTCCCTTCTTCTTCGCTATGGACCTCCACTTTATATTCTCGCTCGCCACTTTACCGACGAAATAAAGGCCGTCCTCCTTTGTGACTGTCATATAGAACCAACTCTTCTTCCATAACGACCACGAGGACTTTGAGTATATTTGGATGTACTCATCAGCCTTCCCGTCGTTGAGACGCAGTGAGCACTCTCTAGGTCCGACTGCTGACTTCCTCGACCTCGCCATCTTATAAAAATACCTGAAGACCTTCAGATTAGGTCGAATCCCCGGGTACACCTCGTAGAGGTCGATGAAGATGCTGACATCGGCGATCGAGTTGGGGGGCCAGGTTCACCAATTTAACCACATAGTACTCAAGAACCCTGGAGAGGAACTTATGAGCCGAAAACTTAAGTCCGCACTCAATGTAGGCGAGGAAAATAGGGAATTCTGCCTCTTCACTGCTCAGGAAGTGCTCTCCGGCCGCTGACCTCCAAGAAATCATATTCTTGTCAGGGAGCATCCCAATCTTCTCCAAAGCCTCAAGCTTCTTCCCACTCAGGTCGGAAACCAACCATTTAGTAATCGAATCTGACATACTTGGATCTTGGGCGAAAAGATGAAGAGAGGTTGGAGAAGTTTTCGGCGAGAAGACAAAAGGTGGTCGGAGAAAGCTTTGGGCAAGAAGGTGAAAGGGGATTCAAGGAAAATCTGATAGCGTAAAACTCTAAAGCCATGCGCTGAAGGGATTTTATATTCAAGGAAGATCTGATAGCGTAAAAACTCTAAAGCCATGCACTGAAGGGATTTTATAGCCGTAACTCCTTAACTACAATCGGGAGTTACCCAAAGTCCAACGGATAGAAAATCTCTTCGGTTTCCCAAACGGTTTCTCAATTTTAAAGTGAATACAGACCATCTCGTTTTTCACGTCATTAAATGAGGGTCTGTCCGATATGATTTCATCGGAGAAGGGTTCACACTACACATTCATTTAAAGTTCGAGGGCTAGCTGACGAGGATTAAAATATCTCGATATTACTTTAATATCGAATTAAAGACCGCATGTCCTTCGTGGTCGTAACCCCTAAGGTTAACGAACCTATGGTCGTAAGGATTCTAGAGGTTACTTTATGATACCCTGGTCGGAGAGGTCCTGTACCTACTACTCGACCAAATGAATGCCCGTAGGAGCTTTGAACTGGCACTTGGACCTAGTTCCAAGTATATTCTTCCCGTATTATGAATGGAGCCCATGTCGTATTTACTCCAAACCGCACGACATTTACAGCCATAAGTCACTGACAATAACCATCATATGGTTATCCTCCCATTGACATCAACTGCTAGTCAGTTGGTTTTCTACAAACTGCCACGACTTCTCCGACCAGATGCAACGCTTCCAACAGGCGTCATTTACAGGAGTAGCTGCCACCCATTCATCAGTTATTTAAAGGAGAAGACAATCGGAGGGAAGACATCGAGCAACACCGAAGACAGATTCACGACATCTGGAGATTGAAGCAATAGCATAGCAATCAGTACACCAAGTGTAATTAGGGCTAATCCACTGCCTTATCGAAGGCACCCCTTGTAAAGGATCCAGTTCATTGCAATAAAGAGCAATCTCATTCTCTCTAAGAACTCTTGACTATTTTCCTCTATTTATTTCGTAAGATCGGCGACTCGATCCTCGACGGATCCGTATTCGTATTTTATAGGATATCTGAAAGATATCCGATAAATCAACAAACATCAATATCCTTTAATATTATCTATGGTTTTCTAGTCATTGACCAATATATAATATGAATTTAATTTGATTATGTTTACGTTGGTAAGTAGGATAAATAATTCTCTAATGGGTAGTATAATTTGACACTTTCGTTGGTGAAATTATATATTTTCTTTATGTGTACACTATCTGTCAAATTATCCGTGACCGATTTGAATCTGCTCTGTAACCGCTCTGTGCCCGTATCCTAAAAAATCTATATTCATATCTATATCCAACTCTGAATCTAGAATAAAAATATAGGATTAGAATATAGAAATAACAATGTCTGCTTGTATTCGACCCGTTTTCTTCCCTATTGAGCACATGGCTACCTCCTTGCAGCACTCGCATGTTGCATGCACACCTGACGACCCTGCCACCTGCCACGCTTCCCGGTTGCCGCTGCATGTCCACACGCGCCACATGGCATGTCGACCGCCACGAAGAAACACAAAGCAGAGCACACTCTCTAGGCCAACACATAGTCTGTCCTTGATGAGACGTAGCCCAAATCTTCTCGTCTTCTTCTACCGCTAGAATCCAAATTCGTCTACCAAAGCTTGATGTCGTGCAGCCCTTCTACCTCTAGAATCTTGATGTCATGCAGCCATGGCCCCCGTGAATGATGGATTGGGTCCTAGGAAGTACCCATGGGCTTGGACAGCAAAACATACTCATTTATACATAACCAATGTACGCCTTCAGATCAGCCTGATCTGGACTGCTGCATCACGTCACGTGGGTATAACATTGTTTACACATAACCAATGCTCGTTTCTTACTGTCCTTAAAACGATTTGGCCGACGCTCCCATGTGAGCAAGCAGCATGTAGTACGTTTGGACAGTTTCACGGCGACATCAAGTAGGAGTATTAAATTTCCGTGGACCAGCAGATCAGATCAGAGCATGTTCTTCCTGGCCACGAGGCAGGCCCGTGGGGCCACGGCGCAGGCACGGTCAGGCCAGTGGCGAGAGCGCTGCCTTGCGGGCGTGGCACGTTCTCTCCCCGCCGCTACAGAGGCTGCTCATTGGGCCCCGCAGCGAATATTTCTCACGTGGAGTGCCACGTCGTCCACGGCCGCCGTTCAGCTACCCAGTAGGCAAAGCTGGCTTCCTGTCAGGTTGGAAATCCTTCACGCAATCGAAAGCAGCTTTTCGTTGAATAAATCAATAAACTACGCCGATGCTTATCGCACGGACCAGGAGGCAGATTTGATTTTGAAAACGTACTAGTGCGGACCGGAGCGCTACCGTCGGCGACGCGTACACGGCACACAGCCCGGCTGATTAGTTGAGCTTTTTTCTTTATAAAATGGTACTTTTGGCCAAGTGATTAACAAAAATAGGAACGTGTGAAATACCAGTTCTCATGAGGCCGGAAATACCTCTGTCGTGCCCTGGCCCAGGCACGGTTCTCTCCTTGTCGCACCACGTGGTGCGTCCAATGTCCATAGGGCCGGAATCTCCTCTCTTAGGCGTGTATAATGAAACATGTTGAGTTAATGCCTATAACTATCATCACGTAAGATTTTTCTTGACGTGGATGAAAGAGAAGAAAAGAGAGAAAGATGATGTCTACATTACAGAATGATTATAAAGATGAAATAAGAAAAACATTAAAAGATTGTGTGTTACATAAAGACAACTAAAAAGACAAAGATCGTCTATACCATCAGTATGAGCTATCTTTAGTCTTTGTCTACAAGTGATATGGATAGTTGTTATAGACAGCAGCTGTCTATACCATTGTACATGCCCTTAGTGTGCTGGAGGCATGGTGTGTGCCTGCACACCCGTGTGACTCCAATCGCATGCAGCCCCGCGTGGGAGGGTGTCCCATCCGTGTCCCATTTGCATGCACGCAGCGAACAAAAGGCCACATGCGGGAGGGAATCCAATTCCTCTCGTCGCTTCCCGGTCGGCGTAATTTCTACGTCGCGCAGCTATAAAACGCGTGACGCAGACTTCAAGAAAGCTCACTCTCATCCTCGCTCTCTCATTCTTCTCCTCGCTTCCTCATTTGACGCTCGCACGGTCTCGTGTGCTCCTGACGATTATGGATTGTTTATAGCAGTTATTAGCGGTCGTATTATTACAGAAAATTTGACATCAGGAAGAGTTTTTTTTTGCCGTATGTATTTTCTTTATTAACCGTGCAGTTAATTAGTTGTAGTTGATTAGTCGCAATTAATTAGTCGCAATTAATTAGTCATAATTAATTTAGCCATAGTTAATTAGATGTAATTAATTTTTTTGTTAATTATGCTTAAATAATTGCACAATTAATTAGTCATAGTTAATTAGTCATAATTAATTTAGTCATAGTTAATTAGTCATAATTAATTTAGTCATTACTATTTAGTTGGAATTAATTGTGTCTTAGTTAATTAGTCACAATTAATTATGTCCTAATTAATTAGTCATAGTTAAATAGATTAATGCAATTAGTCGTAACTAAACTAATATTTCATAATTATTAGTGCCATAGTTAATTAATTAGAGGTAATTAATTAGTGTTAGTTAATTAGTCGCAACTAATTAGTCATAGTTAATTAGTCGTAATTAATTTATCATATTTAATGAGGCATAATTAATTTAGCCATATTAATTACTCGCAATTAATTTCATCATAATTAATTTAATCGTAATTAATTTAGTTGTCATTATTTAGTCATTATTATTTATTCATAATTAATTTGCGGTAATTAATTAGTCGTAAATAATTAGTCATGAATAATTTAGTCGTTATTAATTTATTCACTATTAATTTGTGTCTTTCATCTCTTGCAATCCTTGCATCTACAAAAGCTACTTGAACCGTTCTACGACAAACATCACGAGAGCAAGTTGTGGACCCCCAGGGACAAAAGTGGTCCTCCACCCCTCGTGCTTCAGTCCGAGAAGCATTAGTAGGAACTTGATGCTCGCTACATCCCAATCCTTTGGACATGGGCTTGTTGCCCTTTACGAGGATGTTCCAGGTCGGACGCTACTTCACCCGGGACGGTAGTCTCATGTCGGCACTTGTCGATAGATGGAGATGCGAGACACACACCTTTCACTTTTGGTGGGGAGAGATGACGGTCACTCTCTAGGAAGTCTCCTTCTTGACCGGTCTCTCCATCACGGGAGAGCCATTTGTTCCAGCCCGTCCACCGGCGGATTGGAAGGCCTGGTTGGCGCATCGGTTCGGCATAGCTATCCTAGACATGGCTCATGGTGTCCCTCGGATATGGCTAAGGAATTTCAGTCAATGCCCGATAAATGCACTTGATGAGGTTGTTGGGACACACCTCGTCGCTTACCTTCTTCATCTTTTCGGTTGGGCCTTATTTCCTACCACACAGGGTGATTTGGGCAAAGTCTTTGGCTAACGTGGAGCCTGCGGCGATGCCCCATTATTTGTGTGACGCTTCGCGGCACAGCACTGGTGTGAAAACCGAGCCTTGTCATCTGCTACGTGCTCCTGTAGCTGTGGAGTTGGCAGCACTTCCTTGTTGGGCGGCCCACCATCCAGAATGAAGTGCACCCATACCCCGAGTTGAACGACCCCATAGACGACCCCACTATGGGCACCCGGTGGACTACTGCCAAGTTACGCTGGGCTAGAGACAGACTGACGAGGTGTTACCCCGTGTTCCACAACGAGTTTGAGTTGTTGCACCATGACATCACCATATGGTGTCCATGGAGCCCACATTTCGTGTGCACAGTAGTTTTAAGATCGAGGAGGCCGACTAGAGGGTGGTGAATAGGTGGTTTTTTTAAAATATTTTGGCTAAAACCAAGTTTTATGTGGAATTGTAAATCAATTCGGTTTTGCTCAATTAAAACCTAAATCAACTAGTCTCACTAAGTGCACCAACACTAAGACTATTGACAATGATAGCAAACATACAAATACATATAAGCAATTCAATTATAGGAA
This sequence comes from Phyllostachys edulis, assembly GCA_036346405.1. NCBI lineage: Eukaryota > Viridiplantae > Streptophyta > Magnoliopsida > Poales > Poaceae > Phyllostachys > Phyllostachys edulis. The sequence goes on from CM070550.1 coordinate 102,914,915, forward strand.
TGTAAATTGTGTAAAATAAATCACAAGAGAGCAAACCACAATGACATAAGGACATTTTACCGTGGTGTTCGGAGACTTGCCGGTCTCCCCTAATCCATGTTGAGGTAAGCCCAAACTAGTTGGACCGGAACCACGAATTAAGCCAAACACCTCAATTACACTAGTGGTAGCTCTTTTCTGCGCCGGGTAGGTGAGCTCCAACCTTCACAACACGTCGAGCCTTCTCACAAGCTTCTTGAGAAGATCATCAGACCACAACACATCCACATCGTCTAGGTGTCAGTAAACACCAAGAGTAATAAGCCAAGCCCCTTGCTTGACTCTCACCACGTGCAATGAATGCACAAGCTCAAGTGAATACAAAATCCACCTCTAGATGCAACACATGCAACTAGAGACCTCTCTCCTTGCTCACAAGGTACAACACATGCACAATTGAGAGGGGAAGCTCATACTAGCTCAAGTGAGTGAAATGTGATGCCAAAGATTGTCTCTCAACCGGCCAAGGGGGTATTTACAGCTGTAACATCCCAAATGTATAAACAGATGTTTTATTTCACATGTAATTAATGTGTAGAAATTAAAACTTTTTCTCACATCTTGAAACCCCTGAACTCACATGTAATTCTTGTCCAAGAGTTGTGTAATCCAAAAACATAAAGCTATTGTTGACCAAAAGTCAAACTCACATTCCACTTGTCTCAAATCTTATGCCAAACCTTTGGAAATAATTTTCCTTGGTCCTAGAGATGATGTGGGACCCCTCTGAAAAATATCATGAGTTATAAAACTTGTTTGATAAATTTTGGAGGTAAAACAAACCTTTGAACAGCCTTAATGAATTTACTAAGAAAAATGCATTGGATAAAAACCTCTGGAAATTTTATGTAAGGTTGATCCTTTTGTCAGCAAGCTCCAGTTAAAATTTCATAAATTTTGGAGTTCAATTGCTATCTCTAATAATTCTGCAAAGTCTCTGGTGTTGAAAATTGAATTCATAGCATGCACTGTTCCTTGGGCTTGAGCCGCTTGCAAAGCTGGTCAAACCCAACCACATCCTCAGCCCATCAGACCTCCTTCCCACTCTGTTGAGGTTGTAGCCGTTGGATTCAAATCCAAAGACCACGACCTCCGCGGCAAACCATCACCGCGAGGTCCTCCCACCTCATTGAGGTCATAGCCGTTAGATCAGATCCAACAGCCATGACCTCCCTTCGCTATCAAATGCCCAAGTCCTCCACCCCATTGAGGTCTTGTGCCGTTGGATCAAAGATCCATGGCCATGACCTCCCCCTCACTATTAAACCACTCAGACCTCCCACCTTGTTGAGGTCGTAGCCGTTGGATCAGATCCAACAGCCCACGACCTCCCCTCTATATCTAGCGCACCAGACCTCCCCCATCTTGTGTTGTGCGTCGTTAGATTCAAAATCTACGGCCACGACCTCCCAGTGCTTTGTGCACATTAGACCTCCCACCCACGTGAGGTTGTAGCCGTTAGATGTAAATCTCACGGCCATGACCTCCCTTGTCCTCTCCTTGCCTTTGGATCTCGTTTCAACACGCGAGATCTGTGGGCCGTTCGGACCATCCTTTTTAAGCCGTTAGATTTAGATCGCGCGGTCTCTATTGAGTGGGCCGTTCGGACCACTCTTGTGAGCCCTTAGATCTAAATCTAAAGGCCATGACCTCCTGTGCGCTACGCGCAAGCTCAGGACCTCCCCTCACTTGATCAGCACCATTGGATTAAAATCCAAAGGTCTTGACCTCCTCTGCGCTTTGCGCAGCGCCTAGGACCTCCCCATCTGTTGTGTGCCCTTGGATTTAAATCCAAAGGCCATGACCTCCACGTGCCTTGGCAGTATCGCGCGCAACTTAAGTCCTCCCAGGAGGTCCGCACCGTTGGATTTAGATCCAACGCCTTGGACCTCTGTCCCTTTCCTTTCTTGGCGTCGCAAGATTATGAAAATCGGAGGGCCACGACCTCCCTAGTCTAAATCGGAGGGCTGTGACCTCCTCTAGTCACTTAAAACTTACCGGTTCAAAAACACATCCGAGGGCCAGGACCTCCCCACCCTCTTAATCCAACGGTGGATTTGAGGTCCTGTTCTTCTCCTAGCTTGGGCTCGCGTGCAAGAGCTATGGAGGTGGTGAAGGTCAGCGCTTTGTCACATCCCAACGGCTCTGTGCAGGCGCATTAAATGCGTGTCAGCTCCTTTCCGCCCCCTAGCCCATGCTCTGACCTACCTACACCTGTCCCCTCCATCTTGTCCGAGCCATGGACCTCCCATGGGCTAAGCTCACCGTGAGCTCAACCCGTGGTCCACGACCTCTTTTGCCCTAGCTATAAAACCTCCCCACTGTTCCTTGGCTTCCTTTGCACACCATTAAGCTTTGCCTTGCCTGTGCTTGGCTGAGCTTCTCCTCCACTGACCTCCCCCGAAGTCGCCATTGTTGGAGCTTGGAGCTCCTCGGTGGACAAGGGTCCCTGGAGTTTTTCCTCTCTTTCTCTGTGCTTCAATTTGTGCCATTCACCTCTGTGACAAAAGCCTAACTCATTGGTTGGGACATTTTCAGAGGTGGCCAAAGTGGAGCTTGGAGTTGGCCGTGGAGCAACCCTTCTTCCCCAGCTCCGGTCCTCCCCTTCCTCGACCTCCTCAGCACCTCTGGACCTCCAGGTAATCCTCCTGGTAGCCCTTAGTGTTGGCACACACTTGTATGAATGCTGCGGGGCTCAATTTTAGCTGTGGTCATTTTGGCCGTGTGTGTCGTCTTGTTCCTCTCCGGCTCGCCGGCGTTCAAGGCCGCCGCCGCCGTCGAGAGTGGTCCCAGTGTGTGCGCAACACTATTGCGCACACATTGGTGTCCTAGCTTGGTGCTGGTGAAGTCCTCATCACCGGCGACAAGCTTTTGAGCACGCTCGGGATCTTTGTCGGACAACAGCAAGGCTGTTGTCGTTTTTAGGACAAAGATCCTCCGCTTTATTGCCTCAATCATTGCTAATAATGGGGTTAGCCTTTAATGCCTTTAATCCTGTCCTTTGTCGCGCATTTAAGACCTCGCGCTGGACCTCCGTGTGTCCCGCGCGCCTTAACTCCTTGCCCGCAAGCGCGCGCGCGAAAGCATCTGGCTGACTCTGGATGCAGGCCGTCCAAGACCTCCTCCGAGGAGATCTTGAACGTCCAGGACCTTTCCCATTCACATCTTAGCCGTCCAGACCTCCCCTGGAGGTCTGTGACGTTAAGACCTCCGCGTAGGACCTCCTCGAGGTCATCTCAACCGTTGAGGACCTCCCTCGCTTAATCTGAGCCGTTCCGGTCCTCCCTTGTTCGTTGTGGTCCGTTGGATGTAGCATGTCCTCTGGACCTTCGCGAGCACGCGTGCGCGTTATCCCCTGGGATGTCTTGAGCCGTTAGATCCAGGATCTATGGCTCATGTCCTCCCCTGATTCCTTGTGGTTTTTAGAAAATTCCAGTGAGGACTGTTATTTTGTGATCTGAACAAGGTATGAACTTTAAAAATGCATAACTAATTCATTTTAAATCCAAATGAGGTGGTTCAAATTTCTGCAGCTCTGGTTTGAGCTGAGCTCTAATCTAAAAATGGTTGTGAGCTCAGTTCGGTTCCAGAAAAGTGAATTGCAAATAGATTTCAAAACTAACTTTAAATGTTACATTAAAAATTCAAGTTAACGTGTAAAATGCATAAGTAAATCTCTGTAGATTATTTTTGAGTGAATCCAACTTTGTTGGCTTCCTCTGTTAATGCACTAAATGTTAGAATAGGATTTAGGCATGTCACTGTTTTCAAAAAGCTTACTTGTGCATTTTAATTTTGTTCAAGTTCTTGTCTTTAAAAAATCATAAAACATGCATAATAGCTCCAAATGAGATGAACTCAATGGTGTTATTCATCTCATGAGGTGCTGGTTTTACAATAAAAATCTCAGTATTACTGCCTTTCCAGAAAATGTTGCCAAATAATTAAATTAGTGAATAGTAGCAGTTTGGTATTTTTAGGGCTGAACAGAATTGTTTTGCTCATATCTTTTGCATTGAGAATCCAAATAAATTGGTTCTTGTTGCTAAATTCCCTAAAAATCATCCTCTTGCTGCTGTAGAAATTTAAGATCATTTGGAGTTTGGTTGCTGTGCTGTCTTTGTGGTTTTCGTCGTCCTTATCGATTCTTTTCGCCTTTTCGATTAGGTGCCGACGAGTGTGTTGATCCCGTGAGCGAATCTCTGCAGCATAGTGACCAGCCACAGCAAGGCAAGCAGTTTGATCATATCCCATTATTGTCCCATTACTTTAAAGCTTAATACTTTGTTTCACTTATATGTATGCATGCTACTTTGTGTTAAAATGTCGTTAGTAATCCTATAGATGCATATTCTGTAGGTAAATGTTCATTCTCTACTACTAAGCCTAGGATTATCTTGCTGCGATTTAGAGTTCGATGGATGGACTCTTATCGCTAGTAGTTCGTTGATAATGCTTAGAAATGCTTAGATAACGGTAGAAATGGGCGGTTGTCGACATTATGTCGATGGCCTTGATCACACTAAAATTATTATTCCATTATGTCCATCTTGTGCTTTGTTACTTTGTAAACAAATAAAACAAAAAGGAAAACATAATTGTTATTGACTTGGGCACAATGGATGTTGGTGTGATATGTTGGGTGTGAATGGAATGGTGCCTAAGTCCCTAAGGACCGAGTTACTTGTGTCACTAAGCCAAGCGCTTATGCGTGCTAACCACACGAGGGTATTGGGAACCCCTCTTGGCTAAGTACTTTGAGAGGTATTAATTGTGGGTCGCAGGTGAGTAAAACTATTTTATAAGGGAAAGAGCACCCGCAGTTGCTTCGGCTGGGCCGATGTCTCTTACCTTCCGGGTTGTCACGACTCTTAATTAGCATCATTCATTGGAAATGCCTCGTAGGACTTAGTCGTGCCGGCATACCAAAGGAAGTGTGCTAAATAGCTTGGCGAAAAGGCGGTCTGACGTGTGGGTACATTGGTACACCCCTGCAGGGTTAAAACTATTCGAATAGCCTCATCCTAGGTTATGGACATGCTTGGTAAGGTCGTGCAAGAACTAGACTACAACATTTAACTAAAACTTGATGGGTTGGTATGAATGGATGTTCATACTATTGTGGTGGCTATTGGGTTAGTCACTTCCAGGATTGTTGTTGTCATCTATCATTTGTTACTATTGTTACTTGTCTCGTTGTTTCTTGCAAATGAAAAAATGAATTGCAAAATTGCTTTGGAATCTATTTAAATATTGCAAATGAAAACTTGCTTTATGCTAAAATAAGTCCAAAGCCTCATCCACTCAAATAAAGCTTGCATGTAGTTAAACTACAGTTCTGTTATACTACACGTCAGTCTTGCGAGTACATTTTTGTACTCATTTGCTTTGCTTAATAACTTTGTTGCAGAGGAGGTAGGGTCCAAAGGGCTTTACTTTTGTGAGATATGCGGTGGTTGGGAATCGAGCTAGGCGACGTGGTTGGTTGCCTTGTGGGCTAAAGGCAAACCTTGTGGCTCTCTTTTGTTTATCGCCATCTTATGACTTTTTGCTTCCGCTGTGTTACTTTTATTAGTTGTATTTGGCCGGTCGGCCCCTTTTGTAGTAACTCTATATGATGTATGTCTTTTATCCTATTTCGTGCTTTGGTTCTATGTTTTGAATGGAATTGATGCATGATTTTGTAAAGGGGTATGTATACTGCATTCTGGGAAGTATACATATCTCGAAGACACGGATTATTATGTTTATGATGCTAGGGTCAATGGATGACTAAGTATTACAAGCCTAATAAACCGGGGTCCTCACAACAGCCCCCACAACAAAAACTAGCTGTTGGGAGCAAAATTCAGCAAAACTCAGCAAATGTGGTAATACCGTTGTAGAAATCTGGTATTACCGCCTCCAATGCTCAACGGTCGGAAAGGGTGCATTAAATGCTAAAAAACTAGCCATTTTTGGTTTTGGTGCGGTGATACCGCTGTACAAACCCGATATTACCGCTCGGCAGTAATACCACTCATCTCATGCGATATTACCGCATGCTAATTTTCGGCATAGATGACACTCGGGAAAAAAAGTCATAACTTTTGACTCCGATGTCGGAATTGAGTGATCTTGGACTATATGGAAAGCTTATTCAGAGGGCTACACAGCCCACCTATTTAATTGATCTCAAACACATTTGATCGAATAAAAAAGCACAACTCCAAAGAGCCAACACCATGGTCTAAGTCCAAGGAAATAGCAACAAACAATCTTAGACCATGCCAAGGGAAAATGCATGAATCCCAACAATTTGCAAAACACATTTGCAAAATTAAATCATGCCACAAGGAGTAGGTACATGGATTTCAACTATTTACAAAACACATTTGCAAAGTATAGTTACATGCTACAAGGATTAAATGCAAGAGCCTCAGCTAATTACGAAACACATTCGCAAATAATAGCATCATGCCACGGAGAGCTAGAACAAGCGGGATTGAGCTATTAACACATGATGAGACTCAAGCTACAAGACAAGACCCCTCTTAACAGTATGGCAACCTATACTAGCAATCTGGTCTTCCAACTAAACACCAAGACCAGTAAAAGACTAGGAGCACATCCTTAGCCCTAGCTAGTTATACCTTTGCCTTGAGCATCCTCTTAAAGCTTGATGACGCACATCTTCACTTCAAGTCCGGGTCATTGTCTTAATATGCATCAACGCATGATGCATCCTTCACGTAACCTCTATCAACACATGGTGGGTCTTCTTCTTGAACCTTGACTTGATGACAATCAACTTATGATGCCATCCAAAGTATCCATCATCATGGAACATAATATATTCATCCAACTCATAGAAAATGTTAGTCCCACAATGTGATTATCATTAAATACCAAAATATAACCGTTACTGAAAAGGTGCAGTACTACTGCCAACTATAAATCGGTACTACCGCTTGGCTAGATCGGTATTAACGATTTTCAGAGGATTAAAAAAAAACTCAAAAAAACACCCTCTTTGGAAATAACGTACCACCATGTAAAACTCGGTACTACCGTATTCCGGTAGTACCGCACAAGAAATACGGTCATACCGTTTTTAGCCTACAAGAAAACTCCCAAAAATATGTTCACTGGAAAATACATACCGCCAACTATATTTCGGTATTAACGACTTGCGGTAATACCACTTATCAAATGTGGTCATATCGATTTTGGGATTTCAAGAAAACTTGCAAAAACACGCACTCTGAAAAACACGTACCGCTATATATATTTCGGTATTACCGACTTGCGGTCATACTGCTTATCACTTGCGATCATACCGATTTTTCTGAACAGTTTTCCAGAAGCAAAACAAATGCAATGCATAACAAAAATGGCACAAAATAAAATTCAAGCCACTAGCCTTGATTCCTCTATTGTCTTTGCATTACTATTTCCATGTTGTCATCTATAATCTGGGACTAAGCCTTTAAACATCTTAGCACACACGTTAGTCCCTTAACACATTGCAAATAATTGGATATAAAGCAATATGAGTATATATGAACTACATAAGTTTTATGTACTCAAAGCATATGTTTTAAAGTAGAGATCCTCAACACAAGTGGATAAAACAATATGGATCAATACTAATGAAACCACAAAACATAGATTAAACTCCCCCTAAATGTGTGCATACACGAATGTGTAATAAGAAGATATGCACATATTCAAGTTAAACTTTTAGTGGAGTTCAACCTATATTTTGGATCCGAGGAATGCAACAAGATATAAGAATATGATGTCGAATGCGTACCTCCATGTTTTTCACCTTTTCATCCAAATGATACTAAATAATATGATAGTCAACAAACATGTTAGTCTCACATATATTTTTGTTAATCACCAAAACTAAACTAATGGAGCTTAAACTTACAGTAGCACCACATAGACTGTCCGTGCAATGCACGTAGGACGCCAGATTATGGGCGGTGACCTGCCATATTGTGTTTTCCCATACAGTGGAGCCTTACGCGCCGCAACACATAATGCGACAATTCGATCTCTACCAGGTTGTGCCCCCTCCCGACGGGAGCATGCTGCAACAAGCTATCCACTTGTGAGTCCAACTCCATCCAGGTAATGTTTATAGTTCATACCTATATCCACTCTTCACACATAAATCCTTCTCGAATGTAGTCAATCGAGGGCGGGCCGACATTCTGGGGACTAACAGGAAATCTAGCATGAGTGGATTATGGCTTGGATAGAGACGGCGCACAATGAGGTTCTACAGGAGCAGCGACCATACGACGTTCGGACATATCGTGAGTACATCGAGTGGTATGTACCATGGTCACGCACCAGACTCATCCGTCCTGCACTGGAGCGTCCGGAGTAGGTCACGCACGACGAGAGGCTTCGTCACTCGTTCGATCGACACAATGCTTCACGGTGTGATATTTTTACTGTTTGGAACTGAAAGTTGTTGCCTGCCCTTTCAGTTTGACTGGATCCAGTGGATCTCACGCGCATCAGATTCCACCATCTGCAGCCCAGATCACACCATTTAGTGCTTCGCAGTATTCTTAAGTCCATCTTGTGCAGAGTCCACGAAAATTATCAAGAACATGAGCTGCGGTCGATCAAGAGACGACGTCCATCAGGGTGCGCATCGAGTGGGCCGAGCGTGCTCACCTCCTAGGTCAACACGGCCTTGTGAGACTGATGGGCGTCTTAGCGCTCCCCGTTGGTCATCCACACTACAGATCAGGGAGGTAAGTTAGGTTCAATTAAAGTCCAGATTATTTATTATGCCTTAGGTTGTGCTAACATCATGTCATCTTCTAACCGCACGTCTATCAGGATGCATCACTTCTGCGATCGACATACGCACGACCTACTCAGACTTGCGGCCGTCCAAGCACTTTTTGTTGGTCATCCGCGGCACATCGAGGAGGTACGTGATGTTTAGTCTGGAATATTGATTTTGCCTTACGTCGTTCCATCTTGTAGCCTTCAATTGAGTGTGGGGCCGATGACGAATCAACCGATGAGGCAGACATCCCAACTACTATCAGGCAGGTGTACACGGTGCTAGGATTTGGAGCGTACCACCCAAGGCGCCCACCCCTGGTCTACACTCAGCAGAACCTTGACTAGTACAGAGCACCGTACCAAGGCTTGAGCTCCTCCGGGGGTTGCTAATACATTGTACTGTCAAGCCTAGAGCTCTTCGGCACTGAGGGACATTTAGACATCATACCTGGGGGGTCGTGGCTCTGGAGGCGGATTCATATAGTCATTCATTACGGATATGATGGCAGGTGGTAGCTGTAAGATCAAGGATAACCGACTAGAGGGGGGTGAATAGGAGGTTTTAAAATTCTTTTGGCTAAAACCGATTTCTAATGCGGAAGCTAATACAAATACGGTTTTGCACAATTAAAGCCTAGAACAATTAGGTTGAACTAAGTGTGCCAACAATACAAGTCTATTGATGAATATAGCAATTAAACAAAGACTTGTAAGCTATTCAATTCTAGCAAGGTGAATAGCACAAAGCAATGAATAACTATTGCAATCACACACAATGGATTAGCAATTTAATACAAGGTATATAAATTGCACAATGTAAAGCAAGCATTCATACACAATGAATATAAATGTAATAGTGAGACATAAGAGATCAAACCACAATTAACACAAGAACGTTTTACCGTGGTGTTCAGAGACTTGCCGGTCTCCCCTAATCCACGTTGAGGTAAGTCCAAACTAATTGGACCGGCTCCACGAATTAAGCCAAACACCTCAATTCCACTAGTGGTAGCTCTTTCCCGCTCCGGGTAGGTGAGCTCCAACCTTCACAACACGCCGGGTCTTCTCACAAGTTTCTTGAGAAGATCACCGGTCCACGACGCCTCCACGCCGTCTAGGTGTCAGCAAACACCAAGAGTAATAAGCCAAGCCCCTTGCTTGACTCTCACCACGTGCAACGAATGCACAAGCTCAAGTGGATACGAAATCCACCTCTAGATGCAACACATGCAACTAGAGACCTCTCTCCTTGCTCACAAGGTGCAACACATGCACAATTGAGAGGAGAGGCTCAAACTAGCTCAAGAGAGTGAAATGGGATGCCAAAGGTTGTCTCTCAACCGGCCAAGGGGGTATTTATAACCCCTACACCAAAAACTAGCCGTTGGGAGACGAAACAGCAAAAAACTAGTCGTTACAGCCTTGGAGCGGTCGTACCACACTCACAAGGGCAGGTACAACCGTTCTGGGCGGTCGTACCGCTCTTTAAACAGCTGTCGTACCGCAGCTCAAAATCAACCTGATTTACACTTTCGGTAAAAAGGTCATAACTTTTGACTCCGATGTCGGAATTGAGTGATCTTGGACTCTATGGAAAGCTTATTCAGAGGGTTACACAACCCTCCTATTTGATTTGATCTCAAACACATTTTATCAAATCAAAAAGTACAACTCCAAGAGCCACTACCATGGTCTAAGTCCAAAGAATTAGCAACAAGCAATCTTAGACCATGCCAAGGGAAAATACAAGAATCCCAACAATTTGCAAAACACATTTGCAAACTTAGATCATGCCACAAGGAGTAGGTACATGGATTTCAACCATTTGCAAAACACATTTGCAAAGTATAGTCACATGCTACAAAGATTAAATGAATGAGCCTCGACTATTTGCAAAACACATTTGCAGATAATAGCATCATGCCACGGAGAGCTAGAGCAAGTGAGATTGAGTTATCAACACATGATGAGACTCAAGCTACTAGACAAGACCCCTCTTAATAGTACGGCAACCTATACTAGCAATCCGGTCTTCCAACCAAACACCAAGACCGGTAAAAGACTAGGAACACATCCTTAGCCCTAGCTAGTCATACCTTTGCCTTGAGCATCTTCTTGAAGGTAGATGATGCACATCTTCACTTCAAGTCCGGGTCATCGTCTTGACATGCATCAACCCATGATGCAACCTTTACTTGACCTCAATCAACACATGATGAGTCTTCTCTTGACTTGATGATCAACTCATGATCATCTCTTCTTCGAGATCTTGATATGTATCAGCACATGATACATCCTCTTCTTGAACCTTGACTTGATGACGATCAACTCATGATGCCATCCGAAGTCTCCATTACCCTGGAACATAACCTATTCATCCAACTCATGGAAAATGTTAGTCCCATAATGATTAACATCAATTATCAAGATATAAGCGTTCTGGAATTTTTGTACCGCCAAACAAAAATCGAAATGACCGCAGTTTGGCATTTGACCGCTCCCAAGCGCGAACGTCCGATTTCGATTGAGATTCGAGCAGATTTACACTTGTTCTGCTTTTTATTGAACCGCCTCACAAAATTCAAACGATCAGTAGGTCGAAGCGATACGACCGATTTCCATGAGAGGAACTGAGGCAATTTGCAACGCTTCGCTTTTCTTGAACCGCCAACTAAAATGCGAATGACCTTAATCTTGATCTGCTCAAGGCAGAACCTATTGCTCCGCTTGAGCACTTAACATTTTTCAAGTTAATTTCAAGTTTAAATTCAAATGCATGCATGATCCTAAATTGATCCAAAGGGCACAAGAACATGCTATCAAGCTACTAGCCATGATCTCTCTATTGTCATGCATTTCCATTACCATGACGCCATCCATAAACCGACTAAGCCTTTAAACATCTTAGCACACACGTTAGTCCCACAACACAATTGCAAATAATTGAATGTAGATTGGTATGAGTATATAAGCACTACACAAGTTGTATATACTCATATGAATATATATAACTACACAAGTTATATATAATCAAAGGATATATGAGCACACATGTCTCATATACACACATGAATATATTAACTTCACAAGTTATATATATACTCAAGGATATGTGAGTACACATGAACTACACAAGTTATGTTATACTCACATATAAGTATATTTAGACTACACAAGTCTTATATACTCACATAAATATATTAACTATGCAAGTTAAATATATTCAAAGGATATGTTTCAAAGTAAAGATCCCAAATATGTGTGGAAACAGGAATATGGATCAATACTAATGAAACCTCAAAATATAGAATGAACTTCCCCTATATGTGTACATACATGAATATGTAGTGGAAACATATGCACATATTTAGGTTAATCTTTTGGTGGGTTCAACCTATATTTTGGATCCAAGGAATGCAATAATATATAAGAACTATGAAGTCGAATGCATACCTCTTTTGTTCTTTATATCCAAACGAGACTAATCATGAGATAAGGCAAATAGAAGAGTTAGTCTCACAAATAGATTTATCATTATAAATGCATACCTGTTTGGATTTTCCTTTTGTTTATCCAATGAATTGGATTTGTCATTAATCACATGCATGCCTTCATGGTTTTCACCTTTATATCCAAATAAGACTACACAATATGTATATCAATGAAAGTGTTAGTTCCACAATTAGATTTTGTCATTAATCACCAAAACTCCATTAACACATAATGGCGGGTCTAGATCCTTCAATCTCCCCCTTTTTGGTGATTGATGACAAATCCTTTATAAATGACAACATTTGGATATAAATCAACATAGGATAAGAAATAAAGCTTGTTTGACTATTTGCATGCATTGAAGTGACAAGAGAATCTTGGTAAACTCCCACTTTTGGCACCACAAGATTCTCCCCCTTGATTCTCCCCCTTTTAGGCAACACAAGAGATCAAGAGAATAACAAATAAAGCTCATACAAATTAACATCCAAATGTAGCTCATACAAATTCTCTCCCTTTTGGCATTAAGCACCAAAAACCGAAACAAATCTTAAGCAAAAGGAGAGTCTTTGCAAAACTTATGAACTAGGCAATAAAACTCATTTTATTTTGAGCAAATAAGCATACTCCCCCTTTTGGCATAAAACAACAAAAATCCAAAGTAAAACGAAGCCATAAGGGAGTCTTTTTAAATTGGTTTTCCCATATAATAGATTACCCATTTTAAAAATCAAAACATTTTTCAATAATACTTTTTCAAAACTTTTTAGGAAAACTCCCCCTTACACAAAGGTTCCTCTTGAAGACATTCCTTTGACACGCAAAGGTTCTTCTCGACGATACTCGTTTGACACACAAAGGTTTTCTTTTTGACGATACTCCTTTGACACACAAAGAGTTTTCTTCGTCCAATCCATATCTTTTCTTTTGACGCACAAAAGCTCCCTTTATCCAATTATCTCCCTCTTTGTCATCCTTTTGAAATATGTCCATCCAACACTTAAGATGACTTCTACTTCTTCCACTTGATCTTTGATTTGCATCCAAAAACTCTCTCTTTTGACATTATGCACAAGAGCATTCTCCCTAATGTCTTTATGTGTATCCACTTGTAAAATAATCCTTTAACATCACTTTTAGATACCATGAGTCGGCAATACCACTTGTTGGTAATACATGTAGATACCACTTGAAAATAATACTCGTAGATATCACTTGTAAATCCATATGTTGAAACCACTTGTAGAGAACATGCGTCGACAAGACTTGAAATCTCAAGGTGCTTGAACTTCTCTTGCAACGATCTTCAAAGAAAGCATCCAAAGAGAAGAGAGAACAAGTGAATCACTTGAGAGAAAAGATAGTACCAAGAATAATTAATTCCATTTGTAGACACTAGGTACCACTTGGAGGGAAGATTACTTAAAGAGACATACCACTTGAAAAATATATCATGAATTGGAGGTATCGAGATAGCTTGGTTTGAAAAGATTTGATCGGCAAGCAATGAAATAGATATCACTTGTAGGTGGGTACAAAAGATACCACTTGAAGGATATCACAAGAAAGTATAAGATGATATCAATTGAAGAATACCACTTATAAAAACAAGGTGATATCACTTGAAGAATACCACTTGCAAAAACAAGTAATATGAATTCCATGCCGAGGTCAAGGTGATCAAAAAGGTGCTACCATTTGAATGATAAGCATATCACAAGGCGATCAAAATGGTATTTGGAGTCAACAAAAGATATGTGGGTAGCTTGCAAGGATAACAAGGATCAACTTGACTTGAAGGAGGCAGTCAAAAAGATTTAGAATAGAATTGAATTGAAATGGATTCAATTGACTGCAAGATCAGCAAAATCGGTACTACCGGAGTTCAAAGGCCGGTCATACCGATGTTCGGACGAACCGCCGTTCAAAGGCCGGTCGTACCGAAAAATGGTTATACCGCGGGAATAACGCTAATTGTTCCGATTTTCCTGGAGATTCAATGATAGATCTTGGAATGGAGAATTATGAAAATGATCCTTAGTTTTAGTATTCAAATAAATATATCTAGGATCATTATGCATTAGATTGGAGATAGAAACAACAATGAATATAGTTTTTATGAATTAGTCTTTTGATTTTGCAAATAAAATCTTATTTTCAAGAAATTTCTTCAAAAGATCCAAAATGAGAAAATGAGGAATTTAAGTATCAAATTTCATTTATGAGGTATGAATACCATTATGGACCTATTCATGTGAATAATTTTGGCTCATATGGCGAAACTCACTTAAGTGCTAGAAAGTGACCACTTTGGTCAAACTAGAATTTTGGGTGAATTTCGAAATCAAATAAATTTTGTTAGGTTGGCATTTTGGAAACCTTTTGAATACCAAAATTGTTTAGAATGGCCAACTCTAAGATTTTCATTTGGGACAAATGTCAAATTCTTTCTAGAATAGATTTTACACCAAAATCTAGTTTTGGTCAAAAACAAGATTCTAAGATCTAGAATTTTGGTTAGAAACTCATTTTCATTTGAAATAGGTTTTTCTTGAACCAAAACCTTTGCAAAACATTTGGAAATCATTTGTATACATTTTGCAACTAGTTTTTCAAAGTTTATACTAATAATTATGAAATTTTTTTGACTTTTGGCTAAAAGGCTCAATTTTGAAAAACATAACTAGCACTTAATTCCTTTGGGCACACTTAGGGATGTGATATACATGATTATGATTTAGCACTCCCCCTTAATGTGCCACAACCAACTTGCTCAAGATTTTAATAATGACTATTAAGAACAAGAGCAAGAACACCCTTTTAAGATTATTCATGAATGCAACCTACATAAGGTATAAAAGGGCTAGAATACTTCAATGTAAGTACTTGTTACCGAAATGGCATTGGTTGTTGATATGATATGATTGTCCTCAAACTTGGCTCCAAATTGACATATGATGGAATCCACCTCTTCATGAATAAGCCAAGTCTCCAATGCATCTCCAAGTACCTATTAATCCTTTTAAGCGCATTTTGGTACCCAAACTCGGTTGGGTCCTTGAATGTTAGTCACAATAGATTTGGGCACCCAAATGGCCTTAGCAATAGTTTTATGAGAGCTAACATTCCTAGCAAACATATTACCATTTTTATTTTTCCTAAGCAAATAATGATTATTATAGATGATTGGCTTAGGAGTGATACCTTTGGGACATTCCTTACTAAAATGTCCTTTCTCCCGGCAATTGTAGCAAGTTGGACTTTTGCTTCCCCTACTTATCTTCTTATCTTGCTCAACACCGGTTTGCCTCTTCTTTGATGACATTGACTTGTCATCCATTTGATTTGGGCACACCGAGGCAATGTGATCATTCTTCTTACATCCAAAGCACTTGACATTTTTGAATTGTCTTCCATTTTGCTTTGGGATGCTCTTCACCTTCTTCTTGGTGGTGAAACCAAGTCCTTTCTTTTCATTCATCTTGTTTGGGCATATGGAGGCAAGATGTCCCTTTTTATGGCAATCAAAGCACTTGACATTCTTTGTGTGTCTTGCATTATGCCTTGTCTTGCTATTTTCTTTCTTCTTCTTGGGAGTGAAGCCAATTCCACTCTTATCTTGTAAGCACTTTTGCTTGCTCAATATTTCATCAAGAGTGGCCTTCCCTTTATAGCTTCTTTCCAAGTCAATTGTCAATTTCTTGACTTGAGCCTTGAGCTCATTATTTTCTTCTACAAGGTTAGTCTCAACAAGCATAGAAGAAATAGAATCATCTAATTTAGAGCAACAAGGCATATCATTCAAATCATCACAAGAAGTGGATATATTGATTTTAGATGAAATACAAGAGTTAGCAATTACACATGGCATAGCATCTAATAAATCACAAGCAATGCCAATATCCACTTTAGGCTTTTTAAGTTCATTTAGGAGGAGAATTTCATGTTCATCTTTTAAAACATTATAATCATTTTGAAGTGAGACATACTCATTCTTCAAAACCTTGAATTTAGATTTCTCCTTTCCTAAATAATCATTTAGTTCTTCTAGCATATCTAACAACTCATCATATGAAGGTTCATTATTATCGTTTACCTCCTTTTTACCTTTAGCCATAAAGCAATGAGGCGATGTAGATGGAGTTGATGTGTCATCATCGTCGGAGCTAGAAGTTGATGTGGAGGGGCTAGTGGACTCTTCATCGTCGGAGTTAGAGGTTGAGCATTCTTCTCCCGACGTCCATTCTTCTATGCAATCATCACTTGTGGAAGTGGACATTTCATAGTGGTCTTGAAGATGGGTCCACATCTCATGAACGTTCTTGAGATTGCATATTGCATCAAATATATCTATACTCAAAGCACTAAATAACGCGTTAGTTGCTTGAGCGTCGAGATGTGAGCATTTCTCTTCCTCAATAGTTTGAGCAAGAAGATCCTTTGGAGGAGAAAAACCCACATCTACAATCCGCCACATTTTTGGGCTCATGGCCTTAAAATAACATGACATGCGGATTTTCCAATGAGCATAATTTGTGCCATCAAATAGAGGTGCTTCACCAATGTGCACTAAGTCACTAGTCGCCATCCTTTACTCTCTAGACGGTTAAGTCTAATAAATGAGAGACCAAGCTCTGATACCACTTGTAAGATCAAGGATAACCGACTAGAGGGGGGGTGAATAGGAGGTTTTAAAATTCTTTTGGCTAAAACCGATTTCTAATGCGGAAGCTAATACAAATACGGTTTTGCACAATTAAAGCCTAGAACAATTAGGTTGAACTAAGTGTGCCAACAATACAAGTCTATTGATGAATATAGCAATTAAACAAAGACTTGTAAGCTATTCAATTCTAGCAAGGTGAATAGCACAAAGCAATGAATAACTATTGCAATCACACACAATGGATAAGCAATTTAATACAAGGTATATAAATTGCACAATGTAAAGTAAGCATTCATACACAATGAATATAAATGTAATAGTGAGACATAAGAGATCAAACCACAATTGACACAAGAACGTTTTACCGTGGTGTTCGGAGACTTGCCGGTCTCCCCTAATCCACGTTGAGGTAAGCCCAAACTAATTGGACCGGCTCCACGAATTAAGCCAAACACCTCAATTCCACTAGTGGTAGCTCTTTCCCGCTCCGGGTAGGTGAGCTCCAACCTTCACAACACACCGGGTCTTCTCACAAGCTTCTTGAGAAGATCACCGGTCCACGACGCCTCCATGCCGTCTAGGTGTCGGCAAACACCAAGAGTAATAAGCCAAGCCCCTTGCTTGACTCTCACCACGTGCAACGAATGCACAAGCTCAAGTGGATACGAAATCCACCTCTAGATGCAACACATGCAACTAGAGACCTCTCTCCTTGCTCACAAGGTGCAACACATGCACAATTGAGAGGAGAGGCTCACACTAGCTCAAGAGAGTGAAATGGGATGCCAAATGTTGTCTCTCAACCGGCCAAGGGGGTATTTATAACCCCTACACCAAAAACTAGCCGTTGGGAGACGAAACAGCAAAAAACTAGTCGTTACAGCCTTGGAGCGGTCGTACCGCACTCACAAGGGCCGGTACAACTGTTCGGACAACGTCTCGCTCTTTACACATGGTCGTACCGCAGCTCAAAATCAGCATGCATTTACACTCGGTAAAAGGTCATAATTTTTGACTCCGATGTCGGAATTGAGTGATCTTGGACTCTATGGAAAGCTTATTCAGAGGGCTACACAACCCTCCTATTTGATTTGATCTCAAACACATTTTATAAAATCAAAAAGCACAACTCCAAGAGCCACTACCATGGTCTAAGTCCAAAGAATTAGCAACAAGCAATCTTAGACCATGCCAAGGGAAAATACATGAATCCCAACAATTTGCAAACTTAGATCATGCCACAAGGAGTAGGTACATGGACTTCAACCATTTGCAAAACACATTTGCAAAGTATAGTCACATGCTACAAAGATTAAATGCATGAGCCTCGACTATTTGCAAAACACATTTGCAGATAATAGCATCATGCCACGGAGAGCTAGAGCAAGTGAGATTGAGTTATCAACACATGATGAGACTCAAGCTACTAGACAAGACCCCTCTTAATAGTACGGCAACCTATACTAGCAATCCGGTCTTCCAACCAAACACCAAGACCGGTAAAAGACTAGGAACACATCCTTAGCCCTAGCTAGTCATACCTTTGCCTTGAGCATCTTCTTGAAGGTTGATGACGCACATCTTCACTTCAAGTCCGGGTCATTGTCTTGACATGCATCAACCCATGATGCAACCTTTACTTGACCTCAATCAACACATGATGAGTCTTCTCTTGACTTGATGATCAACTCATGATCATCTCTTCTTCGAGATCTTGATATGCATCAGCACATGATACATCCTCTTCTTGAACCTTGACTTGATGACGATCAACTCATGATGCCATCCGAAGTCTCCATTACCCTGGAACATAACCTATTCATCCAACTCATGGAAAATGTTAGTCCCATAATGATTAACATCAATTATCAAGATATAAGCGTTTTGGAATTTTTATACCGCCATACAAAAATCGGAATGACCGCAGGCGTTGCAGACGACTGCTCCTAAGCGCTGAACGCCCGATTTCAGATTGAGATTCTCGAGCAGATTTACACTTGTTCTGCTTTTTATTGAACCGCCTCACAAAATTGAACGATCAAGACTATGGTAATGCGGCCAGTAGGTCACGAGCGGTACGACCGATTTCCATGAGAGGAACTGAGGCAATTTGCAACGCTTTTATTTTTATTGAACTGCCAACTAAAATGTGGAATGACCGCAATGCGGTACGACTGTTCAAGGAACCGGTCGTTCCGCTTGAGCACTTAACGTTTTTCAAGTTAATTTCAAGTTTAAATTCAAATGCATGCATGATCCTAAATTGATCCAAAGGGCACAAGAACATGCTATCAAGCTACTAGCCATGATCTCTCTATTGTCATGCATTTCCATTACCATGACGCCATCCATAAACTAGGACTAAGCCTTTAAACATCTTAGCACACACGTTAGTCCCACAACACAATTGCAAATAATTGAATGTAGATTGGTATGAGTATATAAGCACTACACAAGTTGGATACACTCATATGAATATATATAACTACACAAGTTATATATAAGCAAAGGATATATGAGCACACATGTCTCATATACACACATGAATATATTAACTTCACAAGTTATATATATATTCAAGGATATGTGAGTACACATGAACTACACAAGTTATGTTATACTCACATATAAGTATATTTAGACTACACAAGTCTTATATACTCACATAAATATATTAACTATGCAAGTTAAATATATTCAAAGGATATGTTTCAAAGTAAAGATCCCAAATATGTGTGGAAACAGGAATATGGATCAATACTAATGAAACCTCAAAATATAGAATGAACTTCCCCTATATGTGTGCATACATGAATATGTAGTGGAAACCTATGCACATATTTAGGTTAATCTTTTGGTGGGTTCAACCTATATTTTGGATCCAAGGAATGCAATAATATATAAGAACTATGAAGTCGAATGCATATCTCTTTTGTTCTTTATATCCAAACGAGACTAATCATGAGATAAGGCAAATAGAAGAGTTAGTCTCACAAATAGATTTATCATTATAAATGCATACCTTTTTGGATTTTCCTTTTGTTTATCCAATGAATTGGATTTGTCATTAATCAGATGCATACCTTCATGGTTTTCACCTTTATATCCAAATAAGACTACACAATATGTATATCAATGAAAGTGTTAGTTCCACAATTAGATTTTGTCATTAATCACCAAAACTCCATTAACACATAATGGCGGGTCTAGATCCTTCAGTAGCCAGTTTGGTATGACTCAGCTGGACGACATTGATGTTGGATAGATTCAGTTGGGCCAAAGTCAGCTTGCTGAAGCACCTCTGCCCACTCAATGCTCTCTGTACACCCTCCGAACCGATAGGTGCTCTCCGGACCGGTTCACATATCCCACGAGATATGCTCAACGCAAAACTAGGACGCGCATACAGACGCAGCGAACAGAGAGTGGCTCAAACAAGTGAGCCATATTGTATCTTGTGTGTACATTGTATAGATGTTGTGCGCTTATATTGTACTATATCTGTATAGATTTTGCATAACATTTTTGTATACATTATGTGCGTATTGTTAGAGTACATCAGTTCTGGAGACGACTACAACGTCGGAGATTCACATGCAACCCTAAAACACCCGAGATTCACATGAAATCATAAAACCATTCAAGGACACTGTAATTATTCTCGAAAGTCTTAATAACTCATGTTTCCATCACATGATTCAAAATCTAAGATATACTTCGAGGAAAAACAAAGACAAAAAAATGAAATTCTATACCAACAAAATACGGCAATGTGGTGAACCCGTTATGTTCTGAAGAAGAAAAAAAATCATAAGTTAGCAAATCTCAACGCATATTGGACAGATCAAAATTCGACTATTTTGACAAAAGAAAATAGTCAAATGTTGTTTAGCAAAACGCACATGAAAATCAATAAAAAAAAATTGGCGCATCGTGCCTCTGGGCCATAGCAGAGGGAGAATCCGGCCCCTTGTGGTGTGACAGAGGTATTTTCGGCCCCCAGGACATGGACAACGTATTTTCGCCCCCCTGGGGACTGGTATTTCACACGTGGAGCAACGGGGAGAGTTCCGCCCACCCCCGGGCACGGTGGAAGGCAAGTCCGGCCCCCTGGGGGCCGGATTTGGACACGTGTCGCACGCCGGCTTGTCCGAGGTGCCATTTTTGGCATTACGGCGGATAGGGGGCTATTTTCATTAATCACTCCACCAAAGTGCTATAAGCACCAAAAACTCTAATTAGTTTGCCATTCCTGTATTGTGCAAAACTAACTAGAGATGCACAGGCTATTTTTATTTAGGCTATCCACATTTGTGGACCACTACAGTAATTCTTAAGCAAACCCAGAACACTTGCATGAAGAGAATATGAGTTTTTGGCCTAAATAACACTGTTGCCGTGATTATTAACGAAATTGGCTGTTCACGGGCCGTAATGCCAAAAATGGAACAACGGACGTGCCGGTGGCCGACACATGTCCAGAAATGGCATTTCATCTCCGCCGCATATCTGGTGCCAAGACTTGCCTCATCCCGCTACGTGGCCGCCACCGCTCACTTGCCACATGGACATGGCTTGTCCGTGTGATCAGCGCCTAAACGCACCCTGACTGCACGTCGCTCTCCTGAACGCGGCTCAGCCGCACGCGTGGCACGCGGAAGGCTGCCTCTGCCGATCGCCCATCGCCCAGACGGGCCACATGGGTGCCTCCGCACAGCCCTCGCCCAGACGCAGCTCAGCCGTGCCATGGTGGCGCGGTACTGCCCTGACTACCCGCCACATCCCCTATCGTGCCATGGTGGCACGGTATTTAATCCTACCCATTGGTCTGGGTCGACCTATGACTAGGGAACGGGTGCATTTTCTCGTTCCATTGAAAGCATCCTCTATCTCCTCGATCTTTCGCTCTGTCCCATCCGTCAACTCCATCACCTCGCTGCCTCCGTCCACATGCATGTAGAATCACAACCTCTATCCTCCGTTGCATCGCGGTCGGTGCGAAATGCCTTCACACGACTATAAAATCCTGTGTCACACTCGCTCTCGCTCTCATTCTGCAATTCATTCTCGTTCTCGCGCTCGTCGCTGAGAACACAGAGAATTGAACTAAAACTTTTTTCAGATTACACTATGAATTAAATAGTATTTAGAGTTGTCCTTAGGACCGTATAAGTATAGAGAGGTCGACATCAAGGCAAGGTAAAACTATTTCCTATGCTTTAGTTGTAATTATTTCAGTCGTAGTTAATTAGTGGTAATTTATTAGTCATAGTTAGTTAGTGGTAATTTACCCGTAGTTTATAAGTGGTAATTAATTAGTATAATTAAATACTCATAGTTAATTAGTCATAAGTAATTAGTGGAATAAAGTATTAATTAATTAATTAGTTATCATGAATAAATCTTAGTTAATTTAGTCGTAGTTTATTAGTCGTAATTATATTAGTGCAAATTAAGTGGTTTAATTTACATAGCCATAATTAATTTGTAGGTAATTAATGACTCGTAGTTCATTAGTGATAATTAAATAATTGTAATTAATTACATTTAATTAATGATGCATAGTTAATTAGTGTTAATTAATTAATCGTAATTAATTTAGTGGGAATTAGTTAGATGTAATGAATTACTCGTAGTAATTTATTGATAAGTAATTAATTTATTGCTAATTAATTAATTATTCATATTTAATTACTCATATTTAATTGCATACATGTATGTAATATGTCGTAATTATTTCTGTCTTAGGTAATTAGTGGCAAATAAGTTACTCGTAATTAATTGGTATTAATTAGTATAGTCCTATTTAATTCGTGGCAATTAGTATAGTCATGTACAGTAAATTAAATAGTGGTAATTAAATACCATGTTTGTTATATTGCGTACCGTAAATCGAGTTGCGGTGGCTTTAGGTAATTTTGAACATGCAAGAGTTGGTAGTGTTTTATGGCAACGGTCTTGTACGGGCCAAACCCGATGGGTTGGACCAATCGAGATGCCAATATAAGGTGGTCCAGGCGATTGGGAGGGGGGCTCGATGCGATGAATATTCACGAGCTTAGGAGCTGCATCGGGAGAGAGTTCGACACGGAGGCAACGAAGAACAAACTTGTCATCGAGGGGTCACCTCCACGAATAAGGGAGGGAAGTGTGTATGGGAGCTTGTCAAGTTGAATGGAAGCGTAGCATGGGCCAGTACATGCAGATTGCTTCCCAAGCTAAGACGGCGATATATGGGATGCTGATGGTGTACGTGAATTTCATACGTAGGGCGCCGACAAATGTTGATGATGTTGGTGCCTCGGGAAGCGGACAACCGCAACCGGAGCTTGAGGACGGTAGCACAGAATGTGCTGTTTTGGAGGAAGTGTATGAGGGAAGACTTGCGCATAATTTTGTGCAAAATGAGGGAGCTGGACTATGGTGGTCGGCCCGTCTTGACTGCCACGAGTATCTCCCGGACCATCCACTCGGGTTGGAGTCCAACGAGGACGCCGACCCAGGCTCGAATGGTAGCGAGGAGGATGCACCCTAGGGTGGTGCTCCGATCGACAGAATTGTGTCATCGGAGTTGCCTTACGTGGCATCCAGACTTGATGATATCACTGTGTTGCGGTATCCCGTGCTGCCGTAAGAAGAAGGGTCCAAGTGGAGGTTTGATGCTGACACCCTCTTAGTTGGCTAGGACTTCCCTAGCAAGGCGGCCGTGCAGAAAGCTATTGCACAGTACGCCTAGTCCATCAACCGTGTGTATCGGGTGTACTGGTCCAACCCAGGACATTACGCAGTGAAGTGCCTAGTGGAAGGCTGCCCTGGCAAGATCAACGCACATCAAATAAAGTTCTTTGGCTCGGTTTTCACAATCAAGGCTGTGAATGACCACACTTGGGAGCTTAGTGAGCTACTACGGCAGCATCGAAATGTGACTTCCATATACGTGGCAAGTCTCATCAGCCACCTAGTTGCGGAGGACGTATTCGTCTCCCCCCAAGATGCTGCTATCAGAAGTTACCAATCTGGTTGGTTATCCAGTCAGCTATAGCAAGGTGAGATGAGCCAAGCAGAAGGTTATTGAGGCCACGTACGGGACATACGAAGAGGCGTACAACCTTGTGCCGAGATTGCTTCGCCAGATTGCCGAAGAAAACCTCAGCACATACATAAACAAAGTTGAAAGTGAGGATCTTGATGGAGGCCCTAAATGCTTCATACTAGACCGGGTGTTTTGAGCTTTCATCTAGGCCATAGAGAGCTTCAAGTTCGGTCGTCCGGTGCTCACGATAGATAGCACTTTCCTCACCGGGAGGTATAAGGGCACAATTCTCATTACGATGGTGGCCGATGCGAATAACCATCTTCTCCCGGTTGCTTTTGCCATCATAGAGAATGAGAACACATCCAGTTGACTGTGGTTCCTAGCGAATCTGAAGCGGGCGGTTGTGGGAGACCGGACTGACATATGCTTCATCACATACCACAATGCTGGGTTGTTGTCGCCTTTGAACACCATGAAGAATGAGACGAAACCCCCTTACCAGTGAAACAACGTAGAAAACTAGTGGTGCATGAGGCATCTTGCATCAAACTTCTTCACATGGTTCCGCAGTTGAACATCGAACTATGAGGCGTGTAAGGGAATCCCCTCTGGAGGCACGGGAGGGACAGTAGGCCACGAGCGGGCAATCCAAGAGCACCGTAAGTTTCACACAGTGGATTAATCTTCATGCTCTTGAGTTAGAAAAATGATCCCTACTCTATGACAACCAACATGTCCGAGGTGTACAACAGCGTGTTGAAAGGTGTGTGATGCCTCTCTATCACCGCGATCATTGAGGTGACCTAGACTCGCACGGTCGGTTACTTCGTTAATGGAGATATCGTAGTGAGGCGATAGCTGGAAGGAGGAAAGCAGTGGTCCGAGATCATGCAGAGGTATATGGACCAGAAGATGTAGAAAGTACAAATACACGACATCCAGGTGATCGATGGCATCAGGAGGAAGTACGAGATCAGGCTGAGGCAAACATATGTCAACAGTCATGGTAGAGGGAAAGGAAACATGCATGCACCCTGGGTGATGTGGCTACATACACCTGCAACAAGCCGAAGCTCCTGTACAAGCCATGCTGGTGTGTGTACAAGGCGTGTGCACAACTCAGGCAGATGTCTACGCCGGATATCTCTAAGTACTATGACATGCAACATCTTTTTGGTACATGGAGTGCATAGTTTCACTTGTATGGTGTGGACATGAACTATTCGAATCTTTGGCCAGACAGGGTGAGATGGGGCCCGACAAGGCCTTGAAGTCAACTGGGAAGGGACGATGGGAGATGCGACACTTCCGGAACGACATGGATAACAACTAGTATGGGGGTCTGAGTTGCGCGACGAAGTGCAGGATATGAAAGATTGTGTTTTCTGCTCATACCAAGCTCGTCTTGTCATCATTCTATGTCATAATTAATTGTATTGTGTGCATGTATTGGGACCATCATTTCATGTAAATGGGTAGTCTGCTTATATTTGTGCATTTCTGTATGTCATTCTTTCTTAACGCATACGTATTTTGGGATTCTATTTGTACCAAACTGACTCGCACTTGTTCTGTACACAATAGCAAAACATTAAGTCGGTCTTGAAGATGTTGGACTCGTCATCGAACGTCTATGCGAAAATACTGCAGAAGCGCAAGTGACTTGCCAAGAGGGCTAAACCCTTCCTGGATTTTTCCATGAAGGATGCACCGATACTACTAGAGTTTCTACGCCTGCAATGTGTGTGCGAATAACCAGCGAAGAACATTCAGTCCCCACACCCGGCCACCACCACCCAGGCGTACTACACGTGCGGGAACATCCTCGTAAGAGAATCTCACGTACCCTACATTGCATTCCACAAATTTCTAACTTCATCCGCGCATAATGGTAGCCCGAGATAGTTACAACTTCTTCTAATCGATCCACGGACCGGAGATGTATGATAGGACGTTCATCCAACAGAAGTACATATTGAACTACACGACGCGAGCCGAGACCTTCCAGCAATGGAAACCTCACGTATCAAACCCTATCAAAAATGCACCGGTGGAGCCCAGGACACTATGGTGGCAGTGGAGGACCCCCGAACAGGAAGTTGAGTACGACCGGGCATAGCGCACAATGGGCAAGGAGAAGGCTCCTACTACAGAGACCAACGACCGTAGTAGTGTTTCCTATCGCTCGGGCGCACTCCATGGTGAAGAGATGAGTTATGTACAATTTGCATCCTGATTATGTATTTGGCCTTACGTTCTGCTAACATCATGCAATCGTCCAGCCCGTCTCACAGAACATGGATGACTTCGACACTCGCCGCCACCATGGGGAGTCCTGAGACAAGGGGATGGCTCCTACTACTAAGACTGACGACCGTCGTAGCGTTTCCCGTCACTCGAGCACACTCCATGTCGAAGAGGTGAGTTATGTACAATTTGCATTCTGATGATGTATTTGGCCTTACGTTCTGCTAACATCATGCAATCGTCCAGCCCGTCTCACATAATAGGGATGAATTCAACACTCGTTGTCGTCATGCGTAGTCCTAAGACAAGGGGAAGGGGCTGATGCATCACAAAGACTAATTTCAATCCTCCTTGTCAATGGTTTAGTATCGATCTTATGAATGAATGCTGGGGACTCTCCTTGAGTTAAACCACATAGAAAAAGACACGGGGATTTTATACATGTTCGAGCCTTCTTCTGAGAGAATAATAACCCTACTTATGTGTTGTTGTATTGACTATGCTTTACAACAGGAAAGAAATCACTAGAACTAGGGCTTAATGACTTCTGTCTGCTGATCTTGTCTTGTGTTCGTTGTCGTTCTTTCTTGTCCACTGTAAAGGGGTTGCAGTTGTCCCGTATCAAGAGCTGTCTCACCATTAGATGAAATACACACGTTCAGTGGTGGTTATTGTCAGAGACTAATCCTCTCACGTCGCCTTGCCATTATGTCAGATACAGAGGCTTAATACGTGAAGTTATCTCGGAGAATAACAACACATATTAACTACTATGTATATTAAACACAACGCATAAGTGTCCCTAGTCGATTGGACCCACATGTCTGTAGGATTTGTTGACCATAGGGTGGTCGTCGTAAAGCTTACAACCATGAAGTGATTCGTAGTTGACCTAGTCGTAGTAAAGCTTACGACTATGAAGTGATCGTAGAAAGGCTTGTGATCATGAGGAGGTCGTAGGAAATCTTACGACCACAAGGTAGTCATAGAAGTACTTCGGACCATATAGGGTGCTCGTAAAATTGTTTACGACCACTCGGCTAAGCTTCTCCCTTATTAATAATAAGGGGTATCCTTATGAATAACATGAAGATATTGCTATCTATAATAACAATTATAGATAAACAATTTAATTAATTTAGGATTATTAGATCCTCGTCATCTAGCCCCCCAACTTCAAGTGAAAGTAATTTACTTGGAAAATAGGTTGTAGAATAGTGATCGGAAGGAGAGTCTTTCCGACTGTCATTTCATTTGACCATAGATTGACTTGGTCAAGAAGATAATTTTACTTGAGTTGAAAAGACAAAACTGTTTTTCCCGAACAGATAGATTAAAGAATACCAATCAACTCTCACATATCTGTCCTTTAGGAGCGGTCCCCGAAGGGGTGGTGACTGTTGAGTTCCCACGATCTATAACTCATGCATGCGGTTATAAATATCTACAAAGGGTGTGACTTAGGATTTTTACTTTCCTTATTTGCTTCAACTGCTCTCGAGCTCTCGTTCTCTCCGCCGCCAACCAAGTCTGCAATCCTTCCCCAAATTCTTTCAAATCCAAATCAAACTCACTCAAAAGAAATGGTCAGGACTTTTTCCAAGTGGGAGAAATCTGAGATGGATGTGGAGAAGTTTACTGCTCTGGTCATAGTAGAGAAGATCCCAGGGCACGCTTTGGTGAAATGGACCAACGCCGAGGGTCAGCATTGGCCCTTGGGTGAGGAGGACACCATTCTAGTTTTCTGGGCGTACTGCGAATGCGGTTTTCGATAGCCCAATCACCCTTTTCTGATGGTCGTACTTCAATATTTTGTGGTGGAATTGGTTCCCAATTCCATTATAATGTTGAGTGTATTTGTATATCAATGCAAAGCCTATCTGGGAATTCTTCCAGATTTGGATCTCTTCCAGTATTACTACGGGATGGGCAAGCACAGCGGAATCGCAACTAGCTGTGAATGGAAGCTCCACAACAGGAAGTCGAGGGAGTACATTCAGATATTCACCTGATTATCGTGGCCAGGGTGGAAGAAGAGGCGGTTATATTAGAACTTGTCCAAGAACGATATCCTTTTCTTCATAGGAAAGCCTGCAGAGAAGAGTTCGTCTTGGGACTCGGTCCCAAGCGACCTCGACCGGATCCCCCCTACATCCAAGCCATCTAGGATTTGAGAGAACAGGGGCTGACCGGATGACACGTGGTGAGTGACTTCATCACGTGCCGCATTAGTCCCCTAAAGGATCGAGTACATCCCATGTGGAAGTGCTCGGAGACTACTGACACGACCTGGGATTATGAGAAAGGTAAAATAATAATCAACTTAGCTCTTTTTGTTAATTTTGAGCATGATTGTTGATTATATCTTTGTAAGCGTTCATTTGTGAGAAGGCTCCTGCGACTACGCAAAATTTGATTTCTTCTTTTGGGTTCCACTACTACAGAAAAGACCTTCACAGACGGTTCAAAAACATCATCACAGACGGTTTCTTGAGCCGTCTGAGTTTATGGGTCAGTGATGACATGAGGTCATCACAGACGGTTTTTGAACCGTCTATGATGCAAGCTATCACAAATGCGAGATTAACTCGTAACCGCTCGTGATATATGACTATCACAGAGCAGTTAGAATTAGAACTGCTCGTGATAAATTTCTATCACAGACGGTTAGTGTTAGAAGAACCGCCTGTGATAACTATCTATCACAGACGGTTCGTAATATCAAGCAATAGCTACTTGTGTTTTTAAAACCAGCTTCATATATATATATATATATATATATATATATATATATATATATATATATATATATATATATATCATTTGTAGTCTCATTACTTTTTGAAATCGTGAGGAGGATGACACGCTTGCCATGTAACCTCTCATCGAGCCCTGCAAATTCATGAAGTGAGGCTGCAAGAGAAGGCGTGTGGACATACAGTTACCTTGGATGTCGTCGATAGGTAATTGGACTGGACATCAAGAAATGGCTGGTTGCTGATACATGAAGCCAAGTGGCTTCATTTATCAGCAACCAACCATTGGCTTCATGTATCAGCAACCAGCCATTTCTTGATGTCAAGTCCAATTACCTATCAATGAAATCCAGGGTAATTGTAATGTCACGTGCCTTTCCTTGCAGCCCTACTTCTCGAATCTGCAAGGGCTCGATGAGAGCTTGCCCGTGGCAGCTGTCTCATCCTCCTCACGCACCCAATCGAAAGGGTCAGACTACAAACGATATATATAATATATATATGAAGCCGGTTTAAAGGCACAAGCGCCAATCGCTGGAGGTTTTATAGAGAAGAGATGAGGAATAGAATGATAGGACATATACGCACTGGGACGCAAGGGAGGAGAACTTGACCGGGACACAAATATGAAAAGTTAATTGCGTACCAAACCCCATCCAACCACATCGATACCATGTAAGCTAACCAAGCACAAAGAACCCAAGATCAATAACCCTCGACTCCATCGAGAGCATTTACCAAACCCACCATTTTGCCCCATTCATTTTTGTCAATCAACCCACAAAGATGAACTAAGCAAGATGCACAGAATGCACATACACCAATAGCCCTCGCTTACATCATAGAGCAAGGGACTATTAATATGAACTAATTGTCAATTCAATTTCAGCATAAGACTATTAACATCATTACATCATAGAGCAAGGGACTATTAATATGAACTAATTATCAATTCAATTTCAAAGATAAGACTATTAACATCATTACATCACAGAGTAAGGTAGGGTGATACCTTAGTACAAATAAGAACCACCTGCAATGATTCCCCACCACCAAAGACAACCCTCATCCATCTCCTTCACCTTGCATAAATCACACAAACATCAGACACAACTTAAGGCTCAAGCATAAAAATCAAACTCAACAAAAGACATTAAGCTAACAGATCTAGAGGAGAATAGAGGAGGATGGGAAAGCAAAGCCCCGCCAGGGCCCGAGCGCAGGAGGTAGAGCAGGAGAACCAAGCCATGGTGGCGCAGGCGACACGCGGGGTGGCGGCATCACCGTAGTTGTGGCATGACCCTGACACTGCACAAGACACTACGACTATCGTACGATCTTGTGCAGTGCAGAGTGGTGTCACAACCTCGCGCGACGGCGACGGGCCTGTGGCGCGCGAGGTGGGAGGGAACTGGACGAGAGTAAATACGCTGGGAGTGACGAGTTAGGGCGAAGCGCAAACTTAGCGGCGGCTGAGAGTGACGAGTTAGTATGCGGCGCAAACCCTAGCTACTGCTCCTACTAATAAAGAGACTTATCACAGACGGTTCTATAATGGAAACGCTTGTGATATGCCGCATATCACCGACGTTCCATAATATATATATATATATATATATATATATATATATATATATATATATATATATATATATCACAGATCGGATATATATGTAATTAATTAATTTGTTCCACTAAACCGCCTCGATAGAATTAATATTAATTAATGTAACTTCACCTCCAAACTAGATTTTTTTTTCCAAAAACCGCCTCGATATATATATATATATATATAATTCAACATATAATTAATATAGTAATTAACTTCACCTCCAAACTTTTTTTTGCATTTTGAATTTTCATATGGCCAAATAGCGTACAATACAAAAAATATTAAAAAAGTAGAAACCTATAATTAAATAAAGTTTTTCTAGTGGCGAGGTAGGTCGCTATCTCCGCCTTCAATACTTCATAGGCGGCGCGGCGCCGGACGGTCCCTCGATCATCACGAACGGCCTCGAATGCGCCCATCCACGACGCTCGCTCGAAAGTGTCTCCGAAGACCTCAGTCGTTGAACCAAGAAGAATTGATCCCATAGGCTCTCTTCCTTGCTTGAGGGGTCTTGGCCAGGACTCGATTGGCCGTCACGCCTCGACACAAGATTCCAATTGACGGCAAGCCTCTTGGAGACGCGTAGGACCTGAAAGGCGACTAGAGGGGGTGAATAGACGCTTTCTATTTTTTCACCTCGATCAACTCAACACTATTTTCACTCCAATAGCTATAAAAGCTATGAAGATCAGATACAGCACATGGATGACCCGTGTTGAGTCCGATCAAAACCCGACACAACAAATTTAATCAACTCAAAGTCAGATCAAGCACATCAACATGTCATAACCGCGATAAACAAAAACCAAGGTGTCACGCTAACATTCACCTCCAGATAAACAAGCCGCCACTGTGTCAATCCAATGTAACCACATCAATGCATTTCAGAGCACAGTATGATATGTCTTACAAGAAGAAGCAAAAGCCGAATAAAATAATCTAATCACCATAGATTCTCCATCAAGCAGTATAACACGCACAAAGAATTAACTCAATCATCGATCTTTATCGCGATTTACCTAGACTCGACAGACTCAAAGACAATGAGTCCACCAAGACATCACCAAAGATCAAACCAGATCTTAAAACAGAACAACTAGGAGCAATGATCAAGTAGTCTAAAACAAACTTTAATTAAATCATCGCAACAGGAACAAGATTCTTCAATGCATGAGGGACAAGGAAAAAGCTACAGCCGCCAAGGTCACCTGAATCTATTTCTCTGCGTGCTCTCCAGTTGCAGATTTCTTTCTCTGCTGATCAGCTAAGGTTTCCTAGGAGGGACTGCAGTGCACGGACCCAAACCAGCAAAACGCAAGAGGAAAAAATCGGCAACACTACTGAACCGACAATCAAGAACAGAGGCCGAAACCAAACTCCATTTTTTAAACCTGCGGCCACCCTGGGCTTTGCTTTTCAGCTAGGCACTCCACACGCACTCAACAGGGCGCCGCCACAGTTTAACTACAGCGATCCGGTTTTTGCGGGCTGGTACGGGCGCCGCTCTGTTCCATTTCTGCAGCCTGCCAGACTCTGGTTTGCCTACCAATTTTTTTTTCGTGAGGGCAGTACGCCACCAAGAATTCTCGTTTCTCCCAAAGCACCAGCAGCCAAGGCAAAAATTAATCTAAACTCAAAGACTCGCTTACGGCACAAGCCGATCGAAAGGTGCAGACAGGCAATCACTTCTCGTGAATCAAGCCGCCAAGACCGTTTCTTGCGGTAGTACTACAAAGACAAAGGATTTTTGCGGAGCTCCTCGATTCTCCAACAAGCGAGCCGATAAAACTTCACGAGAAACAGCAGCAAAGGAAAATAAACTAATCCAAAAAAAACTGAATCTCATCAGGGCAGCACAGGTCGGCTCAAATCCGGTTTTCCCGGGAGGGAACAGGGCGCCCAAAACAAACAGATCAGAGAATCAACAAAGCGCATAAAGAAGCACAAGGAGGAGATTACCATCGACGCAACAGCGCCACAGTAAGCAAAAAAGAAACTAATCAACAAACGTCGCCGCCGCAAGCACACACAAATAACGATGAGACAATCCAAAAGAAATAGAGATCGCAGACGCCGCCAGACATCAATTATCATGGGAATGATCACGCCTCCAGCCGTTTCTACCGATACAAACGGCGCTACGGATTTTTCTCAGGGGAGCGGCCGCCGCCACACAAAGCTCAGGGATTTTGTCCCAGGCGACACCATTTTTTCAGCAGGGGGCACTACAGGCAGTCATACAAGCCGCCACACAAAAGCTCCCCATTTTCTCTTGGCAGCCCAGCTACAGGACGCAGCCACAAAATGGCTCAAAAAGCGCCTTCCAGAATATCCCATCTCTTATCCCTTTTATATGACAGCTCTTAACCCTAAAATCCAAATAGGCTTCCGTTAGAGCCCAACATCAACGGAACACACGCGCACGCATCTCAAAGCGCCGTCTTCATCGTCGATTGATCTAAACCGCTTCACCATGCGCCGATCACAAGACCGCTGCTTAGTCAAAGGTCACTAAGGCGGTATTTGGTAAAATTACCAAAATACCCTTCTCGATCCTTTCCGAAGACCGAGTCCATCTGCTGAAGCAATCGCCGCTTCGCCACGCGTAGGTTGATCAACGGCTCCATGTCGCCCGCCTCCCCGTCCGGATCCCACCGCACCATCGAAAGCACTTGCAACGACTCCCGCATCGCTTGATCCAACCAACCGACCAACCGCCTGCTCGGTCATCCATGTCCATTCTCGGCCATACTTGAGTCCTCCGACTCACCCGCATCCTTGATCGTTTCGACCTCAGCTCTCCAAGCTTAGTCCCGATCCTCCTCGCCGCTGACCGTCATTGACCGCAAGCCACCGCACAAAGAATAGACAAGCAAACACGAATCCGGAATAAGTTCTTCACAACTTGACCCACGTTAGCCAAAACATGCAATATGCAACACATATGCATTAACAAACATGGATATGACCTATCCCAAAATCAAATCACCACTTAAATCAACAATCAGCACAAAAGCTGGTCAGACCGCCGCTGACCTGACAAAACTGAAACTTTGTCGAAAACACATGAAACTT
This sequence comes from Phyllostachys edulis, assembly GCA_036346405.1. NCBI lineage: Eukaryota > Viridiplantae > Streptophyta > Magnoliopsida > Poales > Poaceae > Phyllostachys > Phyllostachys edulis. The sequence goes on from CM070550.1 coordinate 102,948,634, forward strand.
CAAACCAAAAGCCACATTGCCAATTGTTTCATCATCCTAAGATCATGGGCATATCCCCATGATATCCACAGACGTGCAACGTCGTTTTGGAGGACCACGTCGATGACGCGCTAAACTCGCCGAAGCGGAGATCACCCTAAGACACGGGCGGAGGAGGATGTCAAGACGGCGAAGGTGGTCGCCACCGCCCGCAAATTCTGGCCGACGATAGTGAAGACACTGCTGAAACAAGTGTTCTTCCAGAGTACGGTTCAACGATACGAGAGAGGTGCTCAGACAAAGGCGGCTGGTAGGCCATCAATGCCGCGATAAGGAAGAGGCAACCATTTCGCTTTTTTTATAAGTATGTAGTCACTACTACGTAAATGCTAATATCGACGCCGATCACGCATTTGCCCATCGAAACCGCTCAGATAAACACAATCTTAGACGGTTTTGTTTACCCACCGCTCGTGTTATTCTCCGCTAAAAACCGCTCAGGAAGAGGTCATATCACGACGGTTTTTGGTCGTAACCGCTCGGATACTTCACGCACGGTTCCAAACATGAACCGCTCGTGATATTACCCAATATCACGACATTTTTAGTTAGAACCGCTCGTGATAATTCACGACGGTTCCAAACATGAACCGCTCTGTGATATGACCTTTCACGCATTTGCTTTTGTTAAAAACCGTCCGTGATAACTAACTCAACACGCACGGTGTAGTGTACATATATAGCTCCCCGCCAATGTAGTCTTCTTGATCTCCATCTCGGGCGCCACGGTAACCACGAGAGATCTCCAAGCCCGTGAGTCCATCACCACTGCGTTCGGTTTGAGTATCGCCACCTCACCGAGTCGACCCGCCGGTGGTCCATTTCACTATTGTCGCCGAGGAGCTTGCCGCCGCCTGCTCACCGATCGACACCACCGCCTTGGACCTTCCCCGACTTCATTGACACCTTCCTCGTGATCAAGGTGAGCTACCGAGCATAAGCATCCTTAATTTGAGTAGTTTCAGCGCTTACGCAGAATCGCTAGTTTCAGCGCCGCCACAGACATCACCGTTGGTTCGCCTCGTGACCTTAGGGCCCGAGCCACGACTATTAGCAATGTGATGTCACCCTAAGCCCGCTTTGAGCTTCAAATCCTACTGCTTTTAATCATTTAGTTAATAAACTAACGAGTCTATGACATGTGGGATCGCCATAGATTTTATAAATAAAATCATGAAATACAAAATGAGTCATCGACAAGTAGGGCCCACATGTAAGTTAATAAAATCCGAAAATGTAAAAATGAAAAAGCGTAATTAAGCCTCGTAAAATACGCTTTTGAAGTCACCCTTTATTTATTTTCGTGGTTTTCCATACGAACCGTGTGATGGACCGGTTGATGTACGCCGAGAACCGTGTGAGTGAAGAGTACATTAATGGCGGTTCGCTTACAAGAGCCGCCGAGGAGGATCTGTTGAATAAGGGCGGAATATATGTACTATCCATGCATTGATCGCGAGAATCAAGATGTTTAACAACCGAGCGCAGATCGGGCTAACACTTGATTCAAGGGGTTTCAAAAGGGTTATACATGTTGGACCACCACTGAAGAGCATATTATACAAGAAGTCAACGATATGCATATTATACAGAAGTCAACAATATGCCGCCAATGATGTCGATTGTGGTTCCGATTCGATAGGCCGCATATGACAATCTAGATCGATGCTTTGATGCGTATGGAACCGTGATGAGAGGGAGTATGTTCAATTCGGCTTGATGGAGGACTCGGAGAAACCTTTGTTCCCTGCCGCAAGTCGAATACACAAGGTTGTCATCCGTGCTTAAATGTTGAAATTGAAGGCAAGCAACGGTTGGTCCGACAAGAGTTTCACTTGAGTCAAGGTCTCTTAGCTTAACATGCTTCCGGAGGGAAACGAGTTGCCCAAAACCACCTACAAAGCCAAGAAGGTTCTTTGTCCATTGGGAATGGAAATAGAAAGAATACATGCATGTCCGAACGACTGTATCCTGAGGCTAGCCAATAAACAGATCTAGATATTAACCAATACAAAATAATATCACAGACGGTTTGAACTACAAACCGTCTTACATCACATATCACAGATGGTTGTTTATTAAAACCATCTGTGATACATCACATATCACAGACGGTTCTAAGTTAGAACCGTCTGTGATAGTATGTATCACAGATGGTTCTAAGTTAGAACCGTCTGTGATGTCCATCCCTATTTATATTCGGACTCTAGCTAGGGTTTGCCACGCCCGCCACTCTCAAACGATTAAGTTTCTCAACTCCTCACTCCCTCCTCCCCGAGCCCACCACCATTGTCCTCGACGCCTCCTCGAGCCCGGCGCGATTCTCCCCGATCCTGGCTGACGCCTCCTCCTCCAGCAAGGCCTACTGAGCCCGCTGAGCCTCCCCGAGCCCGCCGAGCCTCCCCGAGCCCGCTGAGTTTTCCTCCAAGGCCCCCCCCCAGCCCACCGCCTCCCCGCCCGAGCCCGCCTTCCTCGAGCTCCAAGGCCCTTCGACGCCGCCATTCCTTCCTCAGATCGCTTCCTCCGTCCTTCTCCTCGACGCCAAAGGTAACTAATGCCGAAGTTGTCAATTCCGACGCCTTTCCCTAACTATTTCTATCAATAATCATCATGGTCCTCATGATAGTTGTACTTGTTTTAGGAATTTGTATTTGTTCTAGTCGCTTATTCATATGGTATTTGTTTTGATATCGCCATCGAATATATTGCAATGTGGTGTGGTGGGCTTGAGATGAATGCTCAGTGATGATAATAGTCTTGTAATCAAATTGTTTTGATAATCGGGTTTGTACTTGAGCTCTAATTGAATGCTTACTCTACATCCGATAGCAATATCAAAATGTTAAATCTTAGCTTTATGCTGATTTTATTTGTTCACATGATGTTCTATTTCTTGTGAAGATGTCTTTCGCCATTCTTCGCCATCGCCGCCATGTGTCTCGATGATGCACCATCCTCTCGAACAATATCCAACCGCCAGAGAAGAAGAGGAATATCGAAAAGGCCCAGGGCCGATTTACCATCACGGAGGTCGATCACCGGGGACCCCTATCAATCCTCGCCGCAAAATCGTCGTGATTCCCGAGAATGGTCAAAATAGTTGCACGGAACGGTCGGCACACCTACACTCATGGAAGGTGGTGCTCTGACCAATCGAAAATTGTCAGGTCGGGCGGATATTCTCGCATCGCTCGAGATCCCTAGAACACCGACTCAGGTAAACGACACGCTGCTGTTGCTGTGTGCAAAGCGGAAGAACTTCAAGAGCACACTTGTGAAGAACTACGGAGAAGGATCCGAGGGCACCCTTCCACAAGTATCCATTCTGAAAGAGTCCTAGGCCGAAGTTTATGGCGAAGAAGATGACAGATGAATTTAGGAGGAAAGTCGCGCGACACGGCCCTCACAGTAAAAACAAGCACTTACGCACTTGCGCACCGGGTATGCGGGTAAAGCCTCGATATGGAGGATCAGAACAAGAGGGCAAGCTGCTCAATGTCTCCCGCCATTTCCCGAGATCACCGATGCGCGCCCCGATGGGTTATTTGCAGGTTACGATTGGGTCTACTGGGAAGCGATTTTCCAAACCCCGCAGACTAGGAAGTGTCCCAGCGCCTGGTAAGATATTGAACTACCTAGTTTGTAATTACTCCATAACTTCATAGGAAGTGAAATGACATGTCGGGCTATTACAGATAACGCTGAGTGCATAATCTTCCCAAGGCTCATTCTAGGCAGACAGGGAGAAAGATATACTCTCTGCGGCCCTAGAAAATAGTGAGCATCTGGGTCGCACGAGAGGCGCTGGTGTTTATGTTACATGGGAAAAATGGTTCCAAGCGGACTCCGGATTGTACCGAGTAGGAAGAGAGCCAAAGCCGAGCGTGATGCAAAGCTACGAGAGGATCTTCGTGCATCCTCGAGATGAGCTCACCAAAAAATCGAGAGGAGGTCACCGAAAAATCGTAATCGAGGTCACTCAATCCTCGAGAGGAGATTCGTGCATCCGAGCAAAAGCGATGGAGACCTTTGAGGAAAGGATTAGGGATTGCAACTCCCAAATCGCTTGCAAGCCCTCGCCTACTATGCTAGCCACCCCCAAACTTCGAGTAGTCATTCAACCCTAACCCTACCCCAATAGGTGACGACAGATTTCTGATGACATCCAGTAATAATTATTATCTCCGGAATGCTCGATCCATTGATAGGCCTCGCTGGAGTAGCTAATTTTGTATCGGATGTACTTAGGTGGCTATGAAGTGCAAGCTCCAAGTGAGATATGTCTCTGCTGTTCTAGATGTCGCTGGGCTGTGTATCCATTCGATGTCGGAGCTTTGGTGCACGTGCAAATCTAGTGCCTGTTTCGCAAAAGTGAATGTGGACGGTGTTTGTGCCAATTTCGAGGTCCGCCTCACTGAAAATTCCCCAAACGATGAGGTCATGACTCTAGGCAAGCCGCTGGAACATTCATCCAAAGGCCCAAGGAGGACATCCGCTCGAGCTACCCGCTCCCAAGGTCAACTTCACGGAATATCTCGCAACGCATCAAGTCCACGGACTCGACCGCACTAAAGCTACTCGCGACCGACACGCAAGGGCCCGCTACATCACATGCATCTACACTCAGGCTCACCGACTCTTGTGAAGTCGACCTATACAAAGCGAGGCAAAGAAGGGCAAATCGAAGACGATCGACTCCTCTCCCCGATATCCCCTTCTTGCCGCTGGCTTAAATTGTATAGGCGAGTCGTTGCTCGAGAAGTTAGACGTTTCTACCCTAGGACCGATTGCACGGCATTGCATACGTGGTACATGGAACAGATCCAACAAGCTTCGCTGAGCAACGACGCCCGGATGTCATCGTTAAGTTCAAGGAGGATCATTTTAACCACATGCATCAAGACGTTGTCTTCACGGTGACCTTTGACGACTTGTTCTGTCTCTTCAACCTCGACGAGCTCGACGCCTCACTCATACGATGTCGACAACATCAAGTGTGTGCAATCACGGTCAATGTTCGTAATACCCATAAATGTTATATATAACTCCTTGCTTTTGTATATAGATACATGATCTCCGCCAAAGAAGGAAATCACCGGAAGGTTTCCTCGACCCACACATTGTCTCCGAAAGAAGCATCACTAAATGCAACATTGCCGAGAATTACGTTATAGATTTTTTCATGGCTCGCCGCAACAAGGAATTCATACTTTTGCCCTACAACCGTAAGTAAGTGTTGCTTCTCGCTATACTTGTTGATTTGTACTTTATAAGCAACACCTAACTTAGGTTTAATGACCATGCTAACATACCGTAGCTACCATCGATTCTAATTGTAATTATACCAAAACAGTAAATGCGTAATATACCTAGATTCCCTACAGAGGGCCACTCACAACTTCACAATTATCCGAATTTAATCATCGTAAACACATTTCTCCATATAAACTCTATTGTAGTCTTTCCTTCCTTTGCAATGGCTAAGGCTAACTTCTTGGAGTCACGAGGGTGTTCGACGTGTTACATGCTAGAGGATGGAATATCGGAAGGACGTCACATGATCAAAATTCCCTGCTGACTCGCTAGCTAGTACACATTAATCCTATATAACACTTCGTAGTAATGCCTCTCGAACTAACCAATTTATTTTTGCAAAGGCTACCAAAGAAATCACGCCGCAATGTCTGTGGATACTATGTTTGCCACAACATGCAACTACTCATCGGTTCTGTGATCACCAATGATCCTCATGTTTGTTAATCTTTCAACAATTATTTCATATATACTTACCAATTTATATAAGCACGAATTTAATCTTCCTATCGACAAGTTAAGTACCATCGATTTAAATCGCTGGAATAGAGCGAGCTCATAAAAGTTCGATCATACCTTGCGCCATTCCCTAATGTATGTGTCATAAATCTAGATGGGAGTTTCCACAAGGTAGATTGAACTTGATTGGGATAGATTGAACTTAATGGTACATGTGTGTAAATTAATGTACATTAATGGTTAAAGTTAATTGATTTGTGAATTGATGTGCTTGTTTCTAAAATGAATGCAATTTTGATGTGCTTCAAATGAATGCTAATTGATGTGTTTGTTTCAGAGGGCATGACTAGCATTTCTCGAGGCTAGCCAATAAATGTAAATAGATTTAGCAATGCAAAGACTACCACAGCATTTCGTCTCAGAGATGAAACTGCTCAGATAGTCTACTACCACGCATTCGTCCTCAGATGAAATCGTCTGTGATAGTCTACTACCACATGTTCAATTCTTCTTCTTTCTCCCAGGTGGCTTCCTCTTCCGAGTGATTAGGTGGAGGTTCAACTAAGGTCTAGACTTAGTTTCTTTCAAAATTTTCAAGCTCTTCATGCATGTCATTAACCCAAGAGGAATCAGATAAAGCATGGGTGACATCTCGGGGTTCAAAAGATGCAACAAAAGTAGAATGTGCATGAGAATCTGGAGAGATAAACCTGGAGCGAGTAACTCGCTCATAGAGATCCCCAATCATCTGCTCTGGTGGGTGTTGTCACTGAATATGAAGAGGAGGTTCTAGTGCAGATGTGGCCTCTACCTCATGAGCTGAGGAGGTAGGAGCATAGCCACTGGGCCGCCGGTGAAGGTGGGAAGAGGCCGCCTCCTTAAGCCGAGAAGTAGAAGGTGCTCTCCAACCATCTCAGAGTGCCTAGAGGATGGATTGTGTCCTCATCCTTAGAGTCGCCATCGATTTAACATACTCTCTCGATCACCCAGACCTGTGGTACTGCACCATCTGTCTAGTACTGTGACTAGCCTCATCAAAAGTGACTTCACAAGTCTCAACAATTTTGTTAGTATCCAAATTAAATATACGATAGCCACGAGAATGAGCAGGACATCCAAGGAAAATGCCATCATAACATCTAGATTCAAATTTATCCAAGTTGCCATGTTTAAGAATGAAGCATTTGCAACCAAAAATCTTGAAATGAAAGACTCTAGGCCTATGACCAAATCTAAGCTCAAAGGAAGTCTTGCTTATGACAAATCTCAAGAACACCCTATTAGACACATAGCAAGTAGTAGAGATCGCCTCAGCCCAAAACCTCCTAGGAGTACTATGCTCATCTAGCATGGTCCTAGCCATCTCTACAAGAGTTCTATTCTTCCTTTCTACAACCCCATTCTGCTGGGGAACTCTAGGTGAGGAGAACTGGTGCTCAAGTCCTCTCTCAGTGCAGAATGTGGCAAAAGAAGAGTTCTTGAATTCTGTGCCATTGTCACTCCTAATGGTTTTCAAGGCTCCAGGGAGGTCAACTGCTAGCCTAAGGACCAACTCTCTAAAATAGCCAAATGTCTCATCCTTAGAAACCAGAAAATCTACCCAAGAATACCTGGAGAAATCATCCACGATGACGAGCACATACCACTTCCCTCCTGCAGACTGAACTCTAGAAGGGCCAACCGTGTCTAAGTGCAAGAGCTGACCAGGTCCATCAGTCATCACTAAAGTAAGAGGTGGATAAGAAGCAGAAAGCATCTTACCATGTCTACAGGGTGTGCACACAAGGTCTCTAACACTCTTAAGTCTAGGCAAACCTCTAATCAAGTCCTTGCTACTGATCCTGGTCAAATGGTCGAAGCCTATATGTCCAAGCCTACGATGCCACAACACTAAGTCATGAGAGTTAGAAGCCATGAGACACCTAGGGCTAGAAAAAGAAGAGATACTGAAATCAGCACTAAAGATCATCTCAAATCTGGAGATCCCAAAGACATGCTCACCTGAAGAGTCTAGAACTCTACACTCACCACTCTTAAACCTCACTTCTAGACCCTCATTAAGAAGCTGATAAACAAATAATAGATTATACCTTAGCTTACTTACCAAAGCGACGTCCTTAAGCATGAAGTTGTTGTTGATGCACACTGTGCCCTTGGATGTCCCGGTCCCGGTAGAAGCATCCCCAAACATGATTAACTCATTGCCGGATGCACGTGTGAGGGAGGAGAACCATCTAGAATCTCCAGTCATATGTCGAGAACAATCAGAGTCAACAAACCATATGTCCTCCTTCCTTGCACGACGGACCTATAGGGCATAAGTAGGGAACATCTGTGCCACAGTACTAGGGTTAGTGATAAAAGACTTGGAAATCTAGTACTGAGCCACACGATGCTTAGGAACAGCAATAGAAGCAGCAATAAAATGGTTAGAGGGATAATCATAAGAATGCACATGAGAAAAACCTAGACCTCTCCGAGTCGACCTACCAAAAGGTTGGTACTCACCCTGTCTAGATGCTACCCGTGGTCTCTCCTCACGATATCCTAACCCAAAATGCTGCCTAAAGCCACTAAAAGAGTCAAAGAAGTTATCTACAAACCTAGGCCTGTGTTTAGTAGGAAAGACAGGCTGTCTGGCTCTAGAGACAGTAGAAGGTGAAGGAACTCCTCTAATGGACCTCAAAGCACACACTCTCTCCTTCCTCTCACTCTTAGCTCTACGGAAGCAGAACTCAACTATGTGGTCATCCTTCTTACAGGAGATGCAATGATACTTGACCTTTTGAGAGGTCTAATCTGCAGAATTAGAAGCATCTGTCTGGCTAGAAAGGGTTTGGGCAAAACCTGTAGATCTAAAGACTAGCCTAGATGGCTCAGGGGGTTCTACTTCAAACTTGCCACTCTCAACAGCTCTCACAACCTTAGGTAGGTGGTTTTTGGAATACTTTAGGGAATTAAATTCTAGGCCACTCTTGTTTACACTCACCTTAGATTGATCGAGGATCATGTTAAGATTCTTCTTCCCACTAAAGAATCTCTCAAGAGTCCTTTTGAGGTAGTCATTTTCTTTGGCTAGGTCCTTACATGAGACACACTTATTTGACTTGATTGTCCTATCATACCTTTCCTTATAAAGAGCTGCCTCAACCTTCAAGGCCTCACAAGATACACAAGAGGCATTCCTAATCCTACCCAACTGCACTTTGAACTTGACTCTAAACGTCTCTTGTATATCATCTAAATTATGCCCAACTTCATTACAAAAATGCACAAGAATTAGAATCAACTACTTTCTTGGATGCAGTCATGGACATGGATTGTTCAATTTTAGATTTATCCTCTAGAGTCTTGTTTAGAGCATCATTCTTAATTGTGAGTTTATGACAGTTTTCACGAGAAGCAGTCTTAGAATGAAGCACCATTTCAGTCATTTCTTTTATTTTAATCTTACTATCCTCACAATGATAGCAAGTGTGATTATCATTAAATTTCAGCAATTCTTTAGTAGCACTATTCGATTTCAATTCGAGCAAAGCACAATTTGAGCAAGGTGAAGGAATAGCGTCTACAGAAGTCATATCTAGCGCAATAGCATCCAAGCAAACATGACTAGGGCTAGATTTAAGAGATTCTAGTTCATCTATAGCATCTTTAAGTTGATTTACAATGGAGGAATGAGCATATTTCAAATTGGTCAATTCATCATGCAAGTTAGAGCAAGAATCACAATCATCAGCAGGATTAATGGATTTGAGCCTAACCACGTCTAGGTTCAAGTTGTCAATCATGATATCCTATCTCTTAATCATTTTAGCTTGCTTTTTCAGATTTCGTTCAGCAGCAACCAAAACGTGTTTCATCTCATTGAGTGAGGGGCATACCTCATCTGGATCGCTGAAGAGATCGTCGTCGTTGGAGGAATCAATGTCGCGGCTGTCCTTAGCCATGAAGCACATGCCGGTGAAGTCCTATGCCTTCTTCTTGCCATGAGAATCATCCTCGTCATCCTCCGTCCCCAAGTCCACATCGCTCATATCAACATTCTCAAGAGCGGCAAGGACCAGGTTGACGAACTTCCGGTAGTTGGGCTTCTTGGCTTTTACATCTCGAGCTTGAGGACGCCTCCGGAAGTCCTTCTCCTCCTTGCCCTTCAGCTTGGGGCACTTAGCCCGAATGTGGTTTGGCTCACCACACTCAAAACAGGTAACAGGGCCACTTCTTCTTTTGCTCCTCACTTTGTTGTAGGCTCTCGTGAATTTTATGGATAGGAGTGCTAAGTCATCCTTAGGTAGCTTCTCTAGCTGCTCATCGCTTAAGGAGTGTAAGGTGGACAATGAAAAACCAGATAAGCCAAAATCCAAAGAATCAGAAGAGCTACCCTTAGACGGGCCAACCACTAGACCCTTCATGCGGTCTCAATTGTCGGGATGCATAGGCTATGACCTTGCCTTCTTGCATGAACATACATCCAAGGTCTTGACGAGAGGCATCATAGAAAACCTCGAAGTCCTTATGGATGTTAGGCAGAACTAGAACTGGGGTAGAAACTAGTCTTTACTTCAATTCTCGAAAGCTCCGCTCACAAGCATCTGTCCATTCAAACTTCTTTTCTTTCTTTAGAAGCTGCATCATGGGTCTACCTGTCTTGGAGAACCCTTCAATGAATTGGCGGTAATAACCGGCTAATCCAAGAAAACTTCTCACTTTAGTGATGGATTTGGGCTGCTTCCAATTCATTACGGCTTTAACCTTGGTAGGATCCACTACAACTCCTTCGGCTGACACAATATGCCCGAGGAAAGCCATTTAGCTTAGCCAAAATTCACTTTTGCTGAACTTGGCATGAAGCTAATGTTCACTGAGCTTTTCTAGCGCTTTCCTGAGATACTTTTCATGCTCTAACTCATCCTTTGAATAGATGAGAATGTCATCGATGAAAACTACCACGAACTTATCCAAGAATTCCATGAACACTTTATTCGTCGTATTCATGAAATAAGCCGGGGCATTTGTCAATCCAAATGACATCATTGTAAACTCATACAGTCCATATCTAGTGGTGAAAGCTGTCTTGGGGATATCTTCTGGTCTGATCTTCAACTGATGATAACTGGATCTCAGATCGATCTTCGAGAAGACATTTGCTCCTTTTAGCTGATCAAAGAGATCGTCGATCCTGGGTAACGGTTACTTGTTCTTGATTGTGACCTCATTGAGCAATCTGTAATCTACACACATTCTCATATTGTTATCTTTCTTTTTGACAAAGAGTACTAGAGCTCCCCATGGTGATGAACTGGGCTGAATGTATCCCTTGTTTTGCAGTTCTTCGATTTGTTTCTTCAATTCTGCTAACTCGTTAGCAGGCATTCTGTAGAGTCTTTTTGAAATGGGTGTTGTCCCTGGGACTAGGTCAATTAGGAACATAATATCCCGATCTGGAGGCATGCCGGGTAATTCCTCGGGAAACACATCCGGGTATTCTTATACCACTGGAATTTCTTCTAGCTTTACTTCCTTGAGACTAGTAAGTATGGAACTTCCTCCGATAGGAATCTTATGCTTGAATTCCATTTTAATCCCTTGATTGTTGGTGAGGGTGATAGACCTATTAGCGCAATCTATCTGTCCTCGGTTTTTGGCTAGCCAATCTATTCCAAGGATCACATCTAATCCTTGGGAATGTAGGACTATTAAGTCGGCTAAAAAAGATACTCCACATATCTCTAAGGTGAGATTTGGGCATAGAGAACTAGTCCTCATTTCTGAGCTCGGGGAATGGATTAACATAGGGTTAGCTAAGGAAGAAGTAGATAACCTGTATTTTCCCACAAATTTGCTCGAAACGAAAGAATGCGAAGCTCTTGAATCAAACAAAACTAGCGTTGGTACTGAATCGACGAGAAACATACCAAGAACAACATCTGGTGCGGACTGGGCTTCTTCGGCGGTGATGTGGTTTACCGTGCCTTTTCACGAATCGATGGCTTCTCAAAGAATGACGTGTTGCTAGCGCTTGACTCGCCTTGGGTGCAGCTGGAAGATGCTTCTTAGGACACTTATTGGCGAAGTGCCCCTTCTCCTAGCAGTGATAGAAAGTGACTGCTGACAAGTCCTTTTGAATCTGGCCTCCTGCAGACGAGTTGTGGAACTTCTAGCGAGGTGCAGAGGTAGGCATCCTTGAAGAGGAAGAAGACTAGAGTCTGTCGCACTACGGTGGCTGAGATGACACAGTGCGAGGCTTTGAAAGACCTCCAGAATTGAATTTCTGAGCTGCCACCCTCCGCTTGCGGTTCTCCATCCCCTGATGTTTGCCTTCTTGGCGAATAGCTTTGTTTACCAACTGCTAAAAGTCGGTGTAGTCTTGAGAGATCAGACGGATGGAGAGTTCATCATTCAATCCTTCCAAGAATCGTTTCTTCTTGTCTTCATCCTTGGCCACGTCTTCCGGTGCATAGCGAGCAAGCTGATTAAACTTGTGTAGATACTCGCTCACCGAGCGGTTAACCTAGTAAAGCGAGCAAAATTCCTTTTTCTTGAGGGTCATTGTGTCCGCAGGAATGTGAGCATGCCGAAAAGCTCACACAAACTTAGCCCAAGTGATAGACTGATCATCATCGTTGGCTAGGCTATAGTTGTCCCACCATTCAGATGTTGGTCCTGAGAGCTGATGAGAGGTGAACAGCACCCTCTCGCGGTCAGGGCACTGGGTAAGGTCCAGCTTCTTGCCAATAGTACAGAGCCAATCATCTGCATCCATGGGCTCTGTACTACTTGAAAAGGTTGGCAGACCCATCCTCATAAACCCGGCCATGCTAGCCCTTTGAGGTGGCGGATGTGGTAGAGGAGCATGGGATGCCGCTGTTGCTGCTTGAATATTCTGGTTGTTGTTGAGAGGCCGGGCTAACAAATCAATCAGATGAGACTGGTTGGCCATCAACTGGTACCAATCAGGTGCTTTGATCGGAGGAGGTGGTGGCTGCTGAACAAGATTCTCCTGGTAGTTAGCGTTCTTGTTTCCTTGTTCGCTAGCGCTGCCTCTTCCGGTACGAGTAGTCACCATCTGCTGGAAGTTCAAGGACTTAGGAAAGAGAAAGAGAAAACTAAGGGGGATATTTCTAGTACAACCCAAGAACCAAACAAACACAAGGCAAAAAGAGCAACTTTTTCAAAATAATTCTCACTTTATTTATTTTATTAAACTACGTGGCTGCCACGAAAGGAATTAGCAGCTCACAATCTTGTGTCTAAACGATAATGCTAATAAAAGACTCTAAGGAGACCTAGGAGTGTAATCCTTAATTTGGAACTATTTGAGGTACTCTTTCTTCTTGCCCGTCTTACGCTTCTTTGGCGCAGGCTCAGAAGGTTCCACTGGAGTATTGGAACTGGCGTCGCCTTCCTTGAGGCGGGCCAATTCCTCCTCAGCTTTCTCCAATCACATGTGAACAGTGCGTAGATCATCCAGAGCCATGTAGTAAGTGTGATCCATCGCGATCGTCAGGAGCACCTGGCGCGTTAAGTCCGAAAAATCCTCGTCCTGAGCAAAGCGAAAGGTGCTGCAGAGTGTAGTGAGAACATGGATAGGGTAGTAGTGAAACGTGGTGCCGTAGAATCTATGACCGTAGATGTATCGGAGTGTTCGCACGGCTTCTCGTGTAGTGTCTTGGATGCCGGTGGGGAAGGAGTCGCGCTGCATTGGAGCATCAAATGTGTGGAAGGCGGTGTTAGGCCGTATGTTGGAGTAGTCACTACTACAAAAAGGCTAATACCGGACACCTCATCACAGACGGTTGACCAAAACCGCTCAGATAAATACAATCACGCACGGTTTTGGTTTAGCGGTATCGTCAGGTTACTAGCCGCGCTTAAAACCGCTTGTGAAGAAGTAATATCACGAGGCGGTTCATGTTGAAAACCGTCAAGTATGACAGACGGTTACGAATAAGAACCGCCCGTGATATTACTAAATATCACGAGCGGTTACTCAACATGAACCATCTGTGACTTCCCGTCCTCATCACAGATGGTTTGTATTAAAAACCGTCTGTGACAAGTATTTCTGATTTTACCATAGCTTGATTTTACCATGGTACTTATCACAGACGGTTCGTATTAAGAACCGTCTGTGATATGTCGTGACAGACAGTTTTTGTATGAAACCGTCTGTGATTTGCAGCATGGGAGTTCGAAAATTTTTGAACGCGTGCGTGGGAGGCAAAATGTTTTGACGTTGTCCTTATATATTATAGCCACCCCAACCTTGTCTTCCATCAGTCTCTCCCTCTCCCCTCCCCACATCGAGCTCCGGCGACCACCCTCGATTCCCCGTCGCGGTTCGGCGAGGAGACACAGCCGACGACGACAAGGAGGAGTGATGCGGAGGAGCTCCTTGCATGCCGCAGGAGGTAGACTTCCGGAAGGTACGTGTATGTCCCCAAAACATACACAATTTGTTGGCTGTTTGTTGTAAAGAAAATTATATTAATTTTGTGTTACCTAAGGTCGGAGTGCCGTCGAAGGTTTTCAGTCGTCTTTCCTTGCCGACGAGCTTGAGCCGAACTCGACGACATGCAAGAACATCTTGTGATATGCTGGTGAGGTACAGAGAGGAGCACACAAGACCAATCCAAGAAGCCGATGAGTTCTTCAGGAGCTTGGAGGCATAGATGGTTTCTAGCTAGTTTAACTTTGTAATTTTATTCTTTTTTTCCCATTCGGAGGGGACGTTGTGAAACCTTTTGGTTTCCCTTTCCTATAATGTGTTTGCCATCAGAATTTTAATTGGATTTTAGTTGTCTTGCTAGAGGTTGCATATGGAAACTACTGTCAAGCAATTGATTGGTTTGGCTCAAAATCTTTTTTTTTTTGCAATAGAAAAAACTATCATAGACTTACCACAGACGGTTCTTGTTCAGAACCGTCTGTGATAGCTTTTTTCACAGACGGTTCAAAAACCATCTGTGATGACCTCATGTCATCACTGACCCATAAAGTTATACGGCTCACGAAACCGTCTGTAATGACATTTTTGAACCGTCTGTGATGACATTTTTGAACCGTCTATGAAGACCTTTTCTGTAGTAGTGAGTGTATCACCTCCACTCTCCAATGTTCTTGCGTTCCCACCATGTAAGTGTATCCTTGGTATGTTGGCCTTTGCTTGAAATGCAGGTGTTGCATCATTTTCCAGAGAGAAGCTGCCCATTGCCCTGCATACACTCCGTGGGAGATGGCCTTCAGGGACTCAGACATCTATAAATTTTGAACGAGTCAAGAGTTAGAAATATTTTGAGAGAGAAAGGGTGAGTAAGACTCTAGAAAGACAAACATATATTTTTTTAGATTTTGAAAATAACCCTTAAAGGCTTTTCAATTCTAACTAAGACCACAACCTACAGTCAATATGACTTTGATACCTCTTTTGTCGAACCTACGAACGAAGGATCCTGAATTCTCTGTGTTTCATACACTAGTCCAGGAACAACTGGTGTACATAGTCAAACAAAAATGATAACAAATTCATATCATGCATTTATTGAATAATCAATTGAGTTTATTACAAGCGGGCCTGAGGCCAAATAAAAGATATAGTGGAAAAGCGTAAATAAAAGGTAGGCCGCATGATCTGCCACAGGCAATCGTCTGGTGGCGCGGTCTAGTCCTCCCAGTCCTCACCTCTAGATAGAAGTCTTCTCCTAAAGAAGAGTTATTAAGTAAGGGTGAGCACAAACAACTGTGCTCTATAAGTTACACCCAATAACAGATATAATGCATGCATGATAATGTCAAGGAAGGTTCATATGGTTCTTTTGCATAAAGCAATATTTTTCAAGTTTTCAATACCATTACTAACTTCCAAGACAATTTTAATCTATTGTTAAAATCAAACTTTTATTTTGATTCATCAATCTCAAGTGTAGGATAAACCTCTGTACACAAATGGTAAAGGACTAACCCCCGTACACCAGGCTTTCTGCCCAATTTTTCCGATTGGATTGAATATCCAAAAACATCTAAGTTTGAAATTATTTTGAAATCAAAACCAAGTCTAATCCAGTTTGAAATTATTTTGAAATCAAAAACCAAGTCTAATCCACGAAAGGCTTTACTCAGCATGTCCATGACCGCGGACGCGGCTATTCAAATAGATTATTACTCTGTAGAGTTGGTACAGCTTTACCCACAAGAGACAGTTTGCTTAACATGTCGGCCAAAACACGCTTCCGAAGGCGTGCGACTAAGCAACTATCACGAGGCTTTTACCCTACATTATTTCAACATAATTATGTCCGCTAAGGTTTCGTTATCGTAGGCTTCACACCAAACGATGACCCCCTCTTGCGCCATGTGAGTATTAACAATAGGCCTTCACGACACCCATATCTTTCTATGACATAATCATGGTGAAACAATACAATTTAATTGGCCAAGTTTGTCCTATTCCAGACTTGTGGTGGTACGAGTTTGGCTTAACAATCCGCAGCTCGTAGACCGGTCCTTACATGACTGGGCAACTTCCAAAACAATCGCTAGGCCTCAAACATTCACTGATTTGAGCCCGTGCATAAACTTACACCCACCAACGAACCAATTCGCCCAAGTCTAAACTAGTTTTGTTTATTTTTCACGTCAGAACATTTTTCAAACATTATATGGTAATTACAATACCATAGACTCAATTTTAAATCAACTTTGTGTTTTGGCTAAATTCCCCAAAATCAACATTTTGGTCTAAGCATTGACTAAGCATAATTTTCTAATTTATTTTACTAAGGTGACAAGGAAATAACAATCCAAACATCAATTTTGGCCATACAAAGGAAATAGAGTAACTAGGAATTAAAATAGGAATTTAAAATATTGAACTATAAATAAGCATGCAATACTTTAAACAGAATTTAAATAACTTTAAATAATGGGCTCAAATATGATCAAAGAGTGTAACTTGCCTTACTCAAGGTCCTGGTAATCTAACTCTTCTGAAGGGTCAAGCTCTCCGGAGTCGTCAAAATCTATATGTGAAAAACAATCCAAATTCAAACAAAATTCAAATAAAATTTAAATTAACTCCAAATTAAATAATTTTGGTTCTGGTAGGTATATATTGAATTTATATAGACTTAGGATCAAGAATCGATGGATTTGGAGTTCGTCTGAGGGAGAACGAACATCCAAAAGTTTTGATGTCACAAGAAATGATAGAATTCCGAAAATACTGTTCATCTTCCGAGTACTGTTCACCTCCTTAGGTTTTGTTCACCTCTTCGACTTCTCGTGGTCGGAAGGAGTTACGACTACCTGGTCAAAAAGAGTTTCGACCATAGGAGGGGCACGGGTCCCCATGGTCGCCGACGCTACGCGCCACGGTGAGCTATGTGAAGGTGTGCAAAAAGAAGGGGAGATGACGCTGAACCTTATGCGTTACCTTGCGGCGACAGGGAAGATCGGGTTTTAGCGACGAGGTTGCTCTGGTGGTCTTTTGGCACCGTAGAGGAGTGCCTGGGGTAGCCCATGGTGCAGTGATGAGGATGGTGTGGTCGACGGTGGAAGAGCGTCGCTGCCGACGAGAGCTTCGGTGGCCTGTGAACTAAACCTCAAATTCTGGCGGCTAGAAGTGGCGGGAGGCTACGAGAGTTGAAGGGACGAGATTAGGGGGTAGAGGTGCACCCGGGGTGCCCTTTTATAGTGCACGGGGGTGGCCGAATAGGAGATTGGCGGCGATACGAGATAAGGTGAAGTGTGATTCGGGTGCGGAAAGATAAGGGGATAAGACTGGCGACGTTGGTGTGGCAAAATCGGGCCGTTTTGCCCGTTGTCGGATAGAGCTCGAAGCTCCGGCAATGGCGGTCGTGTGCGCTGGAGAAGAAAGCGTTCGAGGTCCACCGATAAGAGAGAGGGAGAGGAGAATGGCGCGGGCTTGGCCGGGCGCACGTGGAAAAGGAATGGGCCGAGAGATATTTGGCCTAGAAGAAAATTTCGGATTTCTTTTGATTGAACAATTTCAGAAATTGAAACAAATTACTTAAGCCTTTAGAAAATAACAAATAAAGCCAAAAAAATTATAGAAAAATTCACAGAAATTCCCTAAGACATTCCCTAAGAAATTCCCTAAAACTTAAAGTTGGTAATTAATTCACAATTAAATCCCAGAAAAATTCAGAAATTCATGGAAAATAATTAAATTTTATTTCTAACCATAATTTAAAATTTGGGATGTTACATGCAGTAAGTTTTGCTCTGACAAAACTTAAGGCTCATGATCGTAGTCTTTGTCTTCAACCAGTCGAAGCTTACTTCGACTACCCTGAAGCGGAGGTGGAACAACTGATCAAAGAGGTGCAGCCAGTCGGTAATAAGGTCATAGAGGAGATTCATATTGGATCTCCTCCATTATAGTAGTTTGTAATAGGGACTGTAATTGTAAAAACAAATCCTGGCTTACGAATATAAATCTTCATTTTCTTGCAAATTATCTCTTCGAGTAGTCAGTAACTCATAAGATAAAAATAGAAATGAGAATTAAATTTTAAGACTAAGAATTGAAGTTATATTTATACTTTTATATTAGCCCCTGACTATTTGCTTAGTTTAATTGGATAAACTAAGTAAATAGTGGAAACAGAGTGCGCTTAAAAATTTGTTCGATCTTTCTCATTGAAGTCGATTTTCTTGTACTTGCCCTTTGAGGAGTCTGGTTCCTCATGTGGGTGTAATGTCATGGGGGAGAGAGCTCCCTCATCAACCTTGCCCGTGGCATAGTCTCCTAGGTCTGGTGAAAGATCCCTAGAAATGACATTGCCATCAGATGAAATGATGCTCTGCTCGTACTCATAGCAATCATCCATGTCAAGTTCTGCGTAGTCTGCCAAATCAAACCAATTCTCCTCATTTCACTCTTCTATCATGAAAGCATCAGAGTTGAAAAATGAAGACAATTTGTCGAAAAGGAAATGAGAAATCGGAAGATCCCAACGGATGGCACCAACTGTCGATGCTTTAGTATCGATCTTACAAATAAATGCTAGGTACTCTCCTTGAGTTAAACCACATAGAAAAATACACGGGGATTTCATACAGGTTTAGACCTTCTCTTGACATAATAATAACCCTAATCCTATGTTGTTGTATTGACTATGCTTTAGAACCAAGAAGAAATCACTATAACTAGGGCATAATGACTTCTGTCTGCTGATCTTGTCTTGTGTTCGTTGTCGTTCTTTCTTGTCCACCGTCCACTGGCTTTACTCCTTATATAGCGCATGAAGGGGTGGCATTTGTCCCATATCAAGAGGTGACATTCAGTGACAATTATCGTCAGAGACTAATCCTCCCACGTCGCCTTGCAGTTATGTCAGAGACAGGGGCTTAATACGTGCAGTTATCCCAAAAAATAACAATACATATTAACCAGTGTGTGTATTAAACACAGTGCATAAGTGGCCCTAGTCGATTGGGCCCACATGTCTGTAGGCTTTGTTGACCATAGGATGATCTTTGTTGACTTGGTCGTAGTAAAGGTTGTGACCATGAAGTGATCGTAGTTGACCTGGTCGTAGCAAAGCCTACGACCATGAAGTAATCGTAGTAAGGCTTACGATCATGAGGTGGTCGTAGGAAATCTTATGACCACTAGGTAGTCATAGAATTATTTACGACCATATAGGGTGGTCGTAAAATGGTTTACGACAATTTGGCTAAGCTTCTCCCTTATTAATGATAAAGGGTATCCTTAGGAATGACACGAAGATATTGTTATCCACAATAACAATTACATATAAATAATTTAATTAATTGAGGATTATTATAACCTCGCCACTCCTTTTTTTTCTATTCCAAAAAAGTCGCACATGTATCTTAGGCGTTTTCCAGTTTGTTGAGTCGTGCATGCTGTCGTTTGTAATGCACGTAACCAAACCATGTGCGGCATGTAATTCGCAAATTACAATGTGTATTATGGAATTTCATCAAATTTATTTTTCAAATTTTAGATTGCAACTCCACATGAAAATGTCAAAACTCACGTAACTCCCCCCCCCCCCCGAGTTTAGGGTTTCATGATTTCATGTGAACCACAATGTTTTCTGATTTCATGTGAATCTGGAACTGATCTACTCTGACAATACACACATAATTAACAAAATATGCATAAAAATATACCATAAAAAAGCGCATAACATTTATGCAGTGTAATTACACATGTCATACAATATGGCTCACTAATCTGAGCCACTCTCTACTTGCTGCGTTTGTGTCTACGTGACCGCCCTAGTTTTGCATTGAGCATGTCCCATGGGATACATTAACCGGTCCGGAGAGCATGTATCGGTTCAAAGGGGGTACGGAGACCATTGAGTGGGTGGAGGTGCATCAGCAAGCTGCTCTGACCCAGTTGAGTCTGTCCAACATCAATATCGTCCAGATGAGTCATGCCAAACTGGTTACCACCTGCAATCATGTTGTTAATGAAGGAATCAGACTGGTCGAGACCGTACGACTGGTCCTGGCCAACAGACTGGTTGAGACCAAAAGGCTGGTCGAGATCAAAGGACTGGTCGAGACCAAATGGCTTGTCGAGACCAAAAGAGTGGGCGACACCGAAGGACTGGTCGAGACCAAAAGGCTGGTCGAGACCAAATGACTGGTCGAGACCGAAAGACTGGTCGAGACCAGTAGGCTAGTCAAGACCAAAGGACAGGTCAAGACCAGAAGACTCATCGAGACCAACAGACTGGTCGAGACCGGAACGCTAGTCGAGACCGAAGGCTGATCGAGATCAAAAGGCTGGTTGAGACCAAAAGGCTGGTCGAGACCAAAATGGGGAGGGGGAGGGGGAGCAGCTCGGGGAAGGTGGTGCTAGGGCATGGCAATGGGGCGCACGGGGATGCAGCAAGGTCAAGGGGCAGGTGAGGGAGGAGGCGGGAGTAGGAACGCCCGACAGGAATTCAGCCAAAACAGAGAAAAGGGATATTCAAATACCAGAGAACTCTAGTAAACTCAAAATAAACCAAATTCAGATTTAGTTGAAGTTTGATTAATTCATATTAAATCTCTTTATTTCTAAAATTGCAAATTAAGCTTTGGCGATTCAATAAAATCGAATGGTTATTTTTATTTTTGAAAATGTTCAAAAAGCCCTAAAAATTGGGATGTTACAAACCTACCCTACTTAAACAGAATTTCGACCCCGAGATTCGAGCTGACTAGAGAATAGGTTCGGAAACTCGGACTTTGCTCATTCTTCAAGCGACTTTCTCTTTTGAGCAAAAACAACACTGCAACTGGTGCTGCACTGACGAGAGACTTACCAGGAATGACGTTTTGAGCTGATTGGACTAGCTCTACGATGACTTGCTTGACTTAGCCTTTTGCAGAAGGAAGTAGGGTCCTGGTGGCTTGACATGGAATCTGAGTTGTTCCTTGGCCTACATCTGGTGTAGTGGTTCTGACTGGTGTAGCTCTAAGGTTGAATGGAATTGACGCCGAGGCTTTCTTCCGCGGGCAACTGTGAGCATGATGACCTGTCTTTTGGCACCTGAAGCAAAAGACTTTTGAGAGGGGGACTATCTGATGTGGAAGCTTTCTTCCAAGGGCAATTGTTGGCATAGTGACCCATCTTATGGCAGTTGAAACATGTGATTCCTACGGCATGAGAGGAGTTCACCTGCGACGGGCCTCCAATGGATGTGTTGGGGAGCAACAAGCTAGCCGACTAGTTTATGGTTGTTTCTTGAGGCATTGGCAAGCCTAAACTTCTATATTTATACAACTGTGACATGTATTTTCTGTTATTTTTATCACCTGCTGCTGGTATTATTGTTGCGATCAGAGTAGCTTCTGGAATGCTATCTGAAGTGAGTGCTGGATGTCTTTGCGGGTACTCATTGGCAAAATGTCCCATCTCCTAGCACCTAAAATATTGTACTCCTGCCCTGGAGGTTTTGTTTTGTTGAGATTGGCCAGCGTTGTTGTCGCGGAACATCTGCATCGGTGGTCGTAATGCTGATCCCGGAGTCATGAGTGGGGTTGTGGTTGAATCATACGAGTCTTGGAGTTTCTTGCAACATTTTGTTCTTGATTCACCATCTTTCTCTTGTGGCAATTGTCCTGCTGATGGCGGGTATCTTCTAAATGGAGTGCCTCGGGATTGATCTTGTGGGAGTTTGGTTCCTCTAATTCTTGGGACAACTTGGTAGAAGTAGCTATTGTCCTGCCTTCCTCAGCTTGGATGAGAGCGGCTTGAAAATGTTCACGCTGCTGCTGTAATATAGAGGTCAACATTGTCTTCAAAGGGCACTAGGCTGGATAATGATCTTTATTCTCACATAAGTAACAGGTAATCTTGTTCATTGGACATACTCCGAGTGAATGATTTCCTTCACAGTTTGAGCAATTGATTTCATGCTCACTAGCAATATGCCCAATCTCTCCACAACGGATACATGCACAATCCTCAGACTGGTTCGGTGGGCAGACCCACAATTGCATATGCTCAGCTTGAGCTTCTTCTGTAATGTCATGGCTCGCTTGACTTCTTATGATGGGCTTAAAGATCCTTGCGGCCTGGTGTGACATCCGAGGTTCTTCTGATCTGACTTCTAATGCCGAAATTGCTCGTGGTGTCATGAATTCTTGTTTATGCAAGGGGCATTGCTGGACAGAGTGCCCTTCCTTACCACAATAGTTACAGACTTTATACTGGATCAACTCCCTCTTGGGACACCTAGAGAAATAGTGTCATGTGCTTTTGCAGCTAACATAATGATTATCTTATTTTGGCTTTCCCTTTTGAGGACATTTGCAGGCAAAGTGAGCTTGTTCACCACATCTGTAACAAATAATGTGCTTCCCTGGATAGTGACTTTCAGTAAGAACGTGACTCATGTCATCGAAAATGAGATACTATTGGTGGCTGGATCCTTGGTAAGTCATTATTCTTCCTTTCTACTATACCCTCTGGGACATGAGAGTGACAGAAAGCTGTTGAAAACTCGGCCCAGGTAATACCTTCTTAATTCTCATGGGCTGCACAAAAATCCTCCCACCATTCTGCTGCGGTGCCCTCCAGCTGCTGTGTGACATAAAGAACTTTTTCACGGTCATTACATTGAGCAACGGTGAGTTTCTTTCCAATAGAGCGTACCCAATCATCAGCGTCCAAAGCTTCAGAGGAGTTGGAGAATGTAGGTGGACGCGTCCACAGAAACTCCACCCACTTTAGCTACAGATAAGCTGGTTGCGGCGGCGGCATGGCAGCGTCCTGATGGTCCTGGTTCATCATGGTCATAAAGAGCGACAACAGTCTGGTTCTGCTAGTTCATCATGTTGACTAGGGTTGTAGCAGCCTGATTTTGTCGATTCATCATTTGGCTCATATTCTGCATTATGACATTCATTAACTAAGTCTGAGCTGCCATAAACTGACCCAAGCCTTGGTCTGCTATTGCGGCTGGTGGAGGTGGTGTATTGGGGTTAACACTGGCGTTGGGATCCACTAGTTCACTACCACTTGTTGAGTTGTGGCTCTGATCCATCTGAAACAAATCTTCTCAGGTTTAATAGATGAGAGGAAGAAAGCACAATAGGTGAGAGGGAAAAACAAAATAGACGAGCGAGAACAAGGGAGAAAGACAGAAGTATCCTAACTAGGGAAAGTCGGTTAAACCCAAAGAACAAATAGCCAGAAAGTTATTAAGAAGCAATAAAATACGACACACGAGCAAAAAGATCTAATTACTCGGACTACACGATACTAAAACTAGGTAGGACAACCCCGCTAAAGCACTTTTATCCTAACTTATATGGACGGTCGACTTGGCATAAACAGCAGGTCTTGGAACTTCCAGGGCATCCATCGCATTGATCACGGAAACGCGATCCTATAGAGATTACTGAGGTAAGGAGGCCAATTTAAATTCGAAAACGAAGTTCCAGAAAAGATAAGATGTAGGAATCTAAGAATGAGTTGAGAAAAGATTAGAATAGAATAAGATAAGAAAAGAATAACTATTCATGTTAATCTTGTTGGTTGATTTATAAAATAAATTTTTTCACTAAATGACCATACTAACTATGATTACGTCCTACAGTCGATATGGTTCTGACACCACCTCTGTCAGGACCCCGGATATGCAACCCCGGGACCCTCTGTGCATTCTAAACTAGTCCCATAATCAGTAGCTAGTCCACACAGTTGCAACAAAGATGAAATCATATCCACACAACGAAAATAGCTAATGAAGCAGATAGAACAATAATACTTAGCAGCAAAAGGACCTTATGGTCAAGGTTTTACAGAGCTTGCCATGCAGGGCTAAAGTCATGACCAGGTCCACAACCAGATCTACGACCAAGTCCACGACCAGATCTACGACCAGAGTAAACTTCCAATGGAATAAAACAAGCTCGTGGAAGCCATTCGACATGCCCATAGGCAATCGAGTGGAGAACGCATCCTAGTTTGTATAGTCTTCAAAATAGTCTTTCTCGTAGAAATCAGTGCTCCCTGGGTCTTCTTCGACGACTGATCAATAAATGGCGCAAAACCATGAGTACCTAAAGTACTCAGCAAGTCGTAGCGAACAACATGCAAGTAGTATTCATCCAAGGCTTGACAATGATAGCTTTATGTTTCATTTGCAGAAAGCGGTATTGACATTGGATACAATAAGTAGATTGTAAAGCACAATTTGAAAGATTAGTACATAAGTAATCAAGTTTCTTTGAAACAACTCGTGAACACCCTGTTCACTTCCCAACCAACGACCACAACCAGGCCACTTCCCAACCAAACCATTCCAACAACTCGTAACCATCCACGACAATATTTTTGAGAAAATCTACCCCCCGTGTGAAATCACCAAGCATTGTCCATAACCGGGGACACGGTTATTCAAATAGTTTTACACTCTACAGAGGTTGTACAGCTTGACTCACAAGAGATAATCCCTTGATAAAACACATGTTTCCTTAGACATGTGAATCAAGAGGAGATTATCACAAGGTTTTTACAAAGCTCCGTTTTGACTCGGTTCTGTTTGCTAAGGTTTCGCCTCTAACTGGCTCTACAACTCCCAATTTGCTAAGGTTTCGCCTCTAACTGGCTCTACAACTCCCAATAACCACCTTTCAAAACAACATCCCAGTCGACCGGCCTCCTCTTATGCCAAGTGTGAATATCTATCCCAGGGTTCACACTTACACCAAAACAGAACTGAATCGAAGCATAGCTAAATAGTTGGCTAGGTCCACCCCATAAAAGGACTTGTGGGTGCACGGTATGGCCCAGATCAATGACGCACAAAGTAAAGTCCTTAGTGGTTGCTCAGGTGAGACTTACTCATCCCAATGTGCTTCCCGCACCCACCTTTGCCACCACCCACTCGCCCGAGCATAAATCATTTTCGTTCAACCCGGCCAAATGACATCCCTTGCCGTGGCACAACAAATTTTATCAACAGTGGCTCCGCCACGATTCCATATATCATTAAGTCAAATTTATCATCATTGAATCATGTGATTGAGAAACCATCGCATAACTAAAGCAGGACTAAGCATAATACGCACCCATGTTGGTATTACAACAATGTCCAACTAAGATTACCCAACCTATGGTGTCCAAGGGTACATGTCAACATATCGTTCACAATTATTCAAGGAGTCATACTGTCAAGTAGGTATTTAACTATTCCCAGAACCATATTTATACAACTAGCCATGCATGTTGATATAAAACAGTATAATTTAATAAACTAGGTACGACATGATCAAAGGTCTATGACTTGCCTTCGTTGAACGCTTGAGTTGCTTCAGCGGACGGTTCCAGGAATTCTTCAGAGAAGCCGGAATCTTGGTTGAAGTGTTCAGATTCTTTGGTTGTTGGGTCTAAGAACTCTTCTGAAACGTCGGAATCCATACGTGCAGAAAGAGCCAAATAAGCAAAATAATCCCAAATAAAATCCAAAAATTACCAAACTAGAACCAAAAGGAAGGTACTAAATTTAGATGGATTTAGAGATCGGAATCACTCAAATCGGAGCTCGGACGGAGAAGAACGGGCTCTCTGCAGTTTAAAAACACATGGTCCAGATGAGGTTCAACTGGTCAGAAGGTTTCGGCGACCTGGTCGACGGAGGTTCGACGGGTCGAAAGAAGGTTCGACTACTCAACGCGGTCGAAGGAAGGATTCGACTACTCAATGTGGTCAAAGGAAGGATTCGACTACTCAACGTGGTCGAAAGAACACGAGAAAGAACAGGGCACGGGATACTCACCAAGACTGAGAGAGAGATCGAAGGAGGTTGGTGGACAGCAAACGGCTTAGGGGAAGCTTACGGTCGAAGGCAAAGAAGGACGGCGATGAAGGGGTTAGCTGGGACTGAAGGAGAAGAGGAAATGCAGCGGCTCTTGTGAAACAAAACTGAAATTGAGTGAGAGGATTGCTTCAAGGAGATCTAGGGCACGAATTAACATGGGTAGAAGAGGAGGGGGTTGCACTGGCTGCCACGTGGACGCTGACGTAGGAGGGCAGGCGAGGTGGCACCGACGCGGCCCGGAGGTGGCGGCGAGGAGGTATGCTCTGCGTAGGCCATGAACTTGCGAAGCCAATGGCGAAGGCCGCGCCGGTGAAGAAGCTTTGAAGGCGGCACTAGAGGTGGCGCGAGCTTCGACCAGCGAGGTTGGAGCTCGAATAGCGGCGAGGATGACGAGAGAGGGAGAGGGAGAGTTGAGGAGAAAATAAGAGGAGGCAAAGGGCTCCCTGGTGCTCCATTTATAGAGGAAGGATGGGGGGTCGAGCGACGGGATTCGCGGCAGAGTCGACGGCATTTAATGCTCACGGCACTACAAAGACGACGACATTTAATACGCATGGTGCTGCATAGACGACGACATTTAATGCGCATGGCGCTGCAGAGATGACAGCATTTAATGCGCACGACGCTGAGGAAAAAGAGGGAGAGGGAAAAACACACTGAGCCGTGGGGGGTCGAAACCGAGAGGGTGGTCACAACCGAGAGGATGGTTGCAACTGAGATGATGGTCGAAACCAAAAGGATGGTCAAAAACAAAAGAATGGTCGAGACCAAAAGGCTAGTCGAAACCAAAAGACTGGTTGAGACCCAAAGACTAGTTGAGACCAACAGACTGGTCGAGACCGAAGGGCTGGTCGAGACCGAAGGACTGGTCGAGACCGAAAGGCTGGTCGAGACCGAAAGGCTGGTCGAGACCAAAGGACTGGTCAAGACCGAAAGACTGGACGAGACCAACAGATCAGTCGAAACCGGAAGGCTCGTCGAGACTGAAGGACTGGTCGAGACCAAAAGGCTGGTCAAGACCAAAAGACTAGTCGAGACCAACAGACTGGTTGAGACTGCAAGGCTTGTCAAGACCAAAAGGCTGGTCGAGACCAAAAGACTGGTCGAGACCGAAGGACTGGTCGAGACCAAAAGGCTTGTCGAGACCGAAGGACTGGTCAAGACCGAAGATCGTCGAGACCGTAACGCCGTCAAGATCAAGGACTGGTCGAGACCAAAAGACTAGTTGAGACCAAAAGGTTGTTGATTCAAATACCAGAGAACTCTAGTAAACTCAAAATAAACCAAATTCAGTTTTAGTTGAAGTTTGATTAATTCATATTAAATTGCTTTTAATTCTAAAATTGCAAATTAAGCTTTGGCGATTCAATAAAATCAAATGGTTATTTTTATTTTTGAAAGTTTTCAAAAAACCCTGAAAATTGGGATGTTATATGTCCCGATGGAGGGCTGCCCAACACAGAAGTGCTGCCAACTCTACAGCTGCATGAGCATGTAGCAGATGACAAGGACCAGTTTCAAATCGGTGTCGCGTCGCGAAGTGTCACACAACCCCCTGTATGTGGCGCAAAGGACAATTGATCCCCAACTATACTGGGGCATCGTCCCAACCTTCGCGTCAGCAAAAGACTCGACGATGCGAACGAAGCTAGGGTACACCCAATCATCCTATGTTGTCGGAAACAGGGTTAAACCGAAGAAATGAAGAAGGAAAGCGACGAGGTGAATCCTAATAACCTCATCAGGTGCATCCATCGAGAATTGGCTGAAATTCCTCAGCCATATCCAAGAGACACCACGGGCGCTGTCTGGGACAGGTATGCCAAACCGATGCCCCAACCGAGCCTTCCGATCTGCTGGGGGACGTTCTGGAACAAGTGACTCACCCCTGATCGGGAGACCGGTCAAGAATGAAACATCCTGGAGAGTGACTATCATATCTCCCCACCGAAAGTGCAATGTGTGCATCTCGGGTCTCCATCCGTCGACAAGTGTCGACATCAGACTACCGTCCAGGGAGAAGTAGCTTCTGACTGAGAGCATCCTCGCAAAGGGCATCAAGCCCGTGTCCCAAAGGATTGGGACGTAGTGAGAGTCGAGCTGTCAGTAATGCTTCTCGAACCGAAGCACGAGGGGTGGAGGGCCATCCGTGTCCTCGGTGATCCACAACTTGCGACAATGGTTCTCATTGAAGAAGGGTTCTAGTAGCTCCAGTAGAGGCATACCTTATAGGAGATGAAATGTGGAGTTAGTCTGCATCGAATCGAAAGGAGCAGATAAATTATGACATATTAAATACGAGTAAATTACTTATGACAAATTATTTACGACTAATTAATTACCACTAAATTAATTATCACTTGATAAGTACGCCTAATTAATTACCACTAAAGTAATTACGACTAAAAAGGAATAATTATCGAAAGGAGCAGATTAATTATGACTAATAAATTACCACTAAATAATTACGACTAATCAATTACCACTAAATAATTACGACTAGTTAATTACGACTAATTAAATACCATTAAATTAATAGCGACTAAATAATTACCACTAATTTAATCATGACTAATTAATTATGACTTGTTAATTACAATTATGTTTAACTAATTACCACTAAATTAATTACCATTGATTAATTACCACTAACTAATTCACACTTTATTAATAAATACTAATTAATTACAACTAATTGATTACCTGATGAAGACATCAACTCTAAGGATGCAACCACTACTTCAACCCGCTGCACTGCATCTTCTACTTCAACCACATCTTCTCTAATTGGACTTTCGGCCACTTCAATTCCATATTTCCCAATTGGACCTCCGGCTGATCCAACTGCTACTCTTCCAATTGGGTCGAGCTACTTCTACTCCTATGAGCCGAGCAATGTCTACACGCCATGGTGTTGCGTCACCTATTGTTGGCCCATGGGCTATGTAATGTATTGGCCAACTTGGCCCATATGGTGGTCGGCCACCCTAGGCAACCCTTATTGTTCACATGGTTACTATTCAAACATGAACAGTACCCCACCCTAGGGTTTCCACATCCTGGCCGCACTCCTCATATAGGAGCCGCCACCCTTTATCAAAATTCGGGTTTTCTTAGATTGAAGTTTAGCTTTGCTACTTTATACTTTGTCCTCTTGTTCGACGAGTTCAACAGCAACATTGTTCTTCGGAACCCCACTTTTCAATACAAATCTTAATTCCTATTCTCAATTTCAGATTGCTTATTTATCGTGTTCTTGCTTGTTCTTCGAGTGCATGTAGGAAAAGACCTTCGTGGTCAGGCCGGTCGTGCTTCTAGCAAGGTCGATAACAATCATGGAGTTGGTTCAGCGATTTTTGGCATATTGGTCGTGTATGATTGGTAGCCGAATTGTGATATTCGTCTCCACCAAATCGAGTTATTCTTATCATCGAAAGATTGGGACACCGATTGTCGCATCAAGTAGTATCAGAGCTTAAGTTGAATGGTGAGAATCATTTACCTACAATCCACAAAAGCCGCGAAAATAAAAAAAAATAGGGTTAGTTCATCTTGTCCAAACCAATCTGTGCCCTGTAATTTTCTTTTCGGTAATTTGCATCGTTGAATTCTTGGTTGCATCATCGTGTCAAGTTGCTGAATTCTAGTTCAATCCATTAGTTTTAATTGCATAGTTGTTGTCCATTGCATCTCATGTTTTCCTTCACGTCGCTTGATCGTTATTTTAGGGTTCTTAGTTTTTGCATCTAAAATAGAAACTTCATGGGTTAGAACTCCTCCAATCTGCACCAAAAAATGTTCAATAAATCCAAGTGATTTCCTGTTGTCAATCCGAAAACCGAGAGGTATTGCTGCGATTTGTTCTAAAATCCTTTTGGGAAAGTTGGTGTCCAATTCCAGCATCTACACTTTGCTGTTATTTGTGACTTGTGAAAAACCCTAGGACCGGCAAAATAATAGAAGGAGAAAGAGGCCACCGCACAGAACAAGAGCCGCGGTAGAAAGAAAAAATTCTTATGCCAAAACCAATGAAAATTGGTGGAATCCTTCTACATATAGCCACAAGCTTCCACAAAAACTTTCAGCAAGTTTGGCCCATGTGATTGAAAGATATAGCAATTTCAATTTGAACCCGAGTCGGTTTCGAGTCCGAGTAGGATTCCGTTCCAAGACACCTTCAGTAAAACGGGCATAACTTTTGCATACGGTGTCTGTTTTCGACGTTCTTATGCTCGTTGGAAACCTAACAACGAGGCACATCCAAAAAAAACTAACTTGCTTGTGTTAGTTACCCTTCAAGGGCCCCAAAATTGGCCATCTTCGGCCCTGAATTCGTGTCGTATTTTTTCGGTTTTTGTTTGTTGCCATTTCTTTCGATCTTCTCTTCGGAATTTGGGGTTCGCCTCAACTGTAAAATTGTAGATCTCATCAAAACCTTTCAATCGATTATATATAATCCATATAAAACTTTACTATTTTATCTTTTGAGACTAGCTGTTGTTTACTGCTTAAACTAGATGGTTGTTTACATTACACATTATACTATTTTTTGTACTCTACGTCATGTGAACAATCTTGTGCCCTAGACAGAAGTTTGAGTAGTTGGCTAGCGTCTCTCCTAGCTCTTGGTGTGAGAACTTTCTTTGCTTACATCAAGTCACATTGATCTTTGCGTGTGCGCGTACATACACTTCTCTTAGTAGGCTTTGATTAGCTAGCTTTTTCTAGGCTAGGATCAGCAACATTGATTAGTACTTTGAACAATTTTTTAACTTGCATTTACTGATTTGATTGTTACTAATTCTTGCTACCATATTGAAGCCTATCCTAGCTCCACCTTCTACCATTGCACATGTTCCTTTTGCTTGTAATCACTTTGTCAAACTTCGGAGAGCGTTTGACACCGACATTAGTTACCGGCCACCACCTGTTTTGGTTGGTAAGAACTGGTATAAACTTGAGTGTGAGTGACTTTTGAACCTCCAGCACCTAGTAGTTGATAGGGATATATACACTGTGATTTGTTCTTGGTTTTCTACTAACAATGGTAGGGTCTACACATGGTGGAAACAACGACGACCACTCTTTAGGGCATGAGAGCGAAGGCTCTCTCACACCTCGCACTAGAGGGATCATGCGGTGCTTTGAGCACTTGCTTGGTGAGAGCGTTCATAATGCCTTAGATCATATCAATGAAAACCTCACGGCACTCCGCACACGCGTTGAGCACCTCAAACTTCGGTCACTTGCTGCAACCACGACCCATGATCCTGAGCCAAGGGTGGAGGACCCTCCTGCTTGCCGTACACCACCTGCTGCTCGCTCTTGGGCAGATGAGGTGGAAGAAGAAGACGTGAACAACTATACTGCTGATACGGAAACAGATGGATTCAATGTTCGCAATGATCATAACCATCATCAGCTTCGTCACAATTGTCAAGGTATGGGAAGAAATCAACATGAGGTACGTGACCATAATGATGCATTTGGTAAAATTAAATTCACTATACCTTCTTTTGCTAGAAAATATGATCCTGGTGCTTATCTCACATGGGAGTTAACCGTAGATCAAAAATTTGTTTGTCATGAATTCCCTAAAGAGAAGAAAGTTAGGGCTGCTACTTGCGAGTTTGTTGATTTTGCCTCTATTTGGTGGAGTGAATATGGTCGTACTAATCAAAACATACCTAGAACATGGAATGCTTTGAAGAGAGCAATGAGACATATGTTTGTACCTTCATATTATTATCATGATTTGCTTAATAAATTACAACGCTTAAAACAAGATAGTAGTTCTGTAGAGAACTATTATCAAGAATTGCAAACTGGTTTTTTGCGTTGTGGTTTAGAAGAAACTAGAGATGCTAAGATGGCTAGATTTTTGGGAGGGTTAAACTGTGATTCAGGACATGCTTGATTATAAAGAATATAATTCTATCACTCGTTTGTTCCATCTTGCTTGCAAAGATGAAAGAGAATTGCAGGGTCGACAATCTTTCTCTAGGGGCAATTTTGGATGATCTTTTGCAGGTCGGCCAATTCAGGAACAACACATGACACCTTCCTCCACTTCTGGCCGTGATGCACCCTCCTCAATCCGTGTGCCCCCCGTTCCACTCTTGTACTTGTCCCTGATGCAAGCAAATCAACAAAGGTATAAGTCCCCACAAAAAGTGCTTCTTCTGTTGCTTCTACAGGGCGATCCAGAGATGTACAATGTCACTGTTGCAAAGGATTTGGGCACTTGATGCGCAATTGTCCAAGTCAGTGAGCTTTACTTATCAAGGATAATGGTGAGTGCACTTCAGCTAGTGATATTGAGGAAGAACATATTTTGTTTGCAGCTAACAATGCAGGTGATGAAATTGAGGAATAACAATTAGGCCATGAGACATCTGACAAGTACCAAAGCCTAGTTGTCCAGCCTGTGCTAAGTGCTCAAATGGAGTATGCTAAAGAAAATCAACGCCACGCCTTGTTTCAATCAAAGTTTATCATCAAGGAACGTTCATGTAGAGTCATCATCGATGGCGGCAGTTGCAACAACCTTGCTAGCACAGACATGGTCGAGAAGCTTGGCTTGACTATAACTCAACA
Source organism: Phyllostachys edulis (assembly GCA_036346405.1). Classification (NCBI taxonomy): domain Eukaryota; kingdom Viridiplantae; phylum Streptophyta; class Magnoliopsida; order Poales; family Poaceae; genus Phyllostachys; species Phyllostachys edulis. The sequence continues at coordinate 102,981,360 of CM070550.1, forward strand.
CCCTCATCCTTACTACATTCAATGGCTGAATTCTTGTGGTAAGTTGAAGGTGACTAAACTTGTGCGAGTACATTTTTCTATTGGATCATATCATGGTTATGTTGATTGCGATGTCATATCTATGTAAGCATGTTCATTATTGTTAGGTAGACCTTGTCAATATGATAGATATACTGAATATCATGGTAGAACTAATCATTATACTTTCACATATAAAGAAAAGAAAATCACCTTGCTTCCAATGTCCCCTGCTGTCATATTAAAGGATGATTTAGAAAGAACTGGGAGAATAAGTCAGGAGAAGAGAAAAGATGATCATAAGATTATCGCTCCAAGTGAAATTAAATTTAAAGCTCATGTTATGTTAGCTACAAATTTTGATTGCACTGACTTGGAAAAACATGAATCTGAATGCTATACTATAATTTGCAAAGAATCTTTGTGTCCATTAGAAGATATGTGTGTTTGTTGGCCTCCTGTTGCTACTAACCTTTTGCAGGAAAGTGATAACTTGGAGAAAACGATTGAGTCGAGGACAACTCAAATTCAAGAAAGGGAGGATGATGAGGACATCAACCCTAGGGATGCAACCATTACTTCGCCCCACTGCATCGCATCCTCTACTTCAACCACATCTTTTCCAATTGGACTTTCGGCTACTTCAATTCCATATTTCCCAATTGGACCTCCGGCTGATCCAACTCCTATTCTTCCAATTAGGTCAAGCTACTTCTACTCCTATGAGCCGAGCTACGTCTAAATGCCATGGTGCTGCATCACCTATTGTTGGCCCATGGGCTATGTAATGTATTGGCCGACTTGGCCCATATGGTGGCTGGCCACCCTAGGCAGACCTTACTGTTCATGTGGTTACTATTCACACATGAACAGAACCCCCACCCCAGGGTTTCCACCTCCTGGCCTTACTCCTCATATAGGAGGCGCCGCCCTTTATCAAAATTCGGGTTTTGTTAGATTGAACTTTAGCTTTGCTACTTTATACTTTGTCCTCTTGTTCGATGAGTTCAACATCGACATTGTTCTTTAGAACCCCACTTTTCAATGCAAATCTTAATTCTTATTCGCAATTTCAGATTGCTTATCTATCGTGTTCGTGCTTGTTCTTTGATTGCATGCAGGAATAGACCTACGTGGTCAGGTCGGTTGTGCTAGCAAGGTCGATAACAATCACAGGGTTGGTTCAATGATTATTGGCATATTGGTCGCGTACGATTGATAGCCAAATCGTGAGGGTCATCTCCACCAAATCGAGTTATCCTTCTTATCGAAAGATCGAGACACCCATTGTCGTATCCTTACCACTAATTATTTACCACTACATTAATTACGACTAATTCATCACCTCTTAATAATTAGCACTAATAAACTACAGCTAAATTATTTATAACTACTAACTAAATTAATTATAGCTAGTTGATTAAGACTAATTAACTATGACTACAGTAATTATGACAAATGTAGTGGAGAAAAAATATCTTCTCTTTAAGGCGATTGTTCTATACTAATGCGGTCCTAAGAACTGCACTAAATACTCTTTAATCTCCAAATAAAGTTTATTTCTATTCTCTGTGTTCTCAGCGACGAGCGCGAGAACGAGAATGAAATTGAGAAATGACTGAGAGCGAGAACAACTCCGATATTTATAGCCACACGAACGTAATTCCCGCAAACAGCGCAGCGGCAGGAGGCGAATCGGATTCCCTCCCGCGCAATGCTATTCTGCATATGAGGAATCATTCACATGCATGCAAGGGGCATGAGTGAGTGATGGATTGAACAGAAAGATGGGTGGCGGCGGCAAATCTGGTTACGGGGGAGGCGCTGTCGGGCACGGGGCATGCAGAGGTGCCCACGTGGCACGTCCGGGCGATGGGGGGTCGGCAGAGGCGGCCGTCCGCGTGGCACGCGTGCGGCTAAGCCACGTCCGGGCGAGGGGCGTGAGGCCAGGGCACGTCCAGGCGAGGGGCACACAGACAAGGCATGTTCGTGCGTCAAGTGAGCGATGGCAGCCACGTAGTAGGACGAGGCAAGTCCGGGCGCCAGATATGCGGCGAAGATGAAATCCAGGCATGGGAGGCACGATATTGGACACGTGTCGACCACCGGCATGTCCATTATACTATTTTTGGCATTACGGCCCGTGAACAGCTAGTTTCGTCAATAACGACGCCAGCAGTGCCACCTAGGCAAAAAAAAACTGAGAGAATATACACTTGTGTTAACCTTCAGAACACTGGCTATCCATATTTGCAGGTTTCTTTCACATTCATACAAAAAGATAATATTTGTGGAATGACATGAATGTAGTCCAGCGGGTTCCCTTTGATCCCTTCCCTTCCTCGGTAAAACCTCTAAGATTCTGAGTTGTTTTTTTCTTCGGATTTAGTCTCTTTTTGAAATGCAATAGCAAAACTAACCCCTCGCAAACGAAATTGACAAAAATGACATCTTTACCGTGCGAAATCACCACGGCATGCCACGCATCACGACCCAGACAGACAGTTGGCTCGCGGACTAGGCACGTGGCAGGCCACCTGCCACGTGCTGGGAGCTCGACACGTGTCATGCCGTGATCTGGGTCAGCGACACGTGACTTGCCGCGGTGATTTCGCACGGTAGAAATGTCATTTTTGTCATTTTGTTCACATGGCTAATTTTGAATTTTCGTTTAACAATACGTTGTTTTAGTCTAAGACTCCGAGATTCCCCTGAGTTTTTGGCCGTATTGGCAGTTTTTGCAGCTGTATTTGCAAGAATGGCAGTCGTTGCCTGGAAATTGCAAAATTGGCACCTCCACCGCATGGCCACCGCGTGGAATTGATATAGGGGTGACACGTCAGGGGTAATGTACGGCCACTGTGCGGTGGTGCCATGACCGCACGACCGTTGTGTGGTGGAGGCCATGCGGCAGACCGCCCTCCCCTCCCGCACGGCTACCGTGCGGTGGCCTCCACGCCCTCCACGCGGCAACCCGCCCTCCCCTACCGCACGGCCACCATGTGGTAGCCTCCACGTGGTAGCTCGCCCTCCCCAAAAACAGGTCTGGTTCTCCGGAGAAACGAAAAACCGTCCATCTGTCGCCTTGTCGACCTCCGCCGTAACCTCCCTTATCTCGCCCTTCGCAAGCCTCGGCTTGTGCACCGAGCACCCGTGACATCCAGTTCCATCAGTCACCGTCGCTTTAATTGTCATCCCATCGTTGTCTACCGCATGCATGCAAGGTTCAATTGTCTAACGCGGGGAAGGATTCCCTCCTGCAGTGGCTATAGAGAGAGAGAGAGAGAGATTTCATTTCGCCGTCACTCGCTCGCTTGCCCCCTCTCTCTTTCGTTCGCTCGCGCTCTCTCTGGCTCTCTATGGATTTCATTTTCGGAGATGTTTTAGCGTTATTAATCGTCGTCATTAGAAGCCATATTAGCAGGTATTTTTTTTCTCATTTGTAAATTTTTTATTAACTGCGTTGTTAGTAAATAAGTCGTAGTAAATATTTAAGCTGCAATTCAGAAAAGAAATCCATGCATGCGACATGAGACATGAATATAGTGATCTTTCTTGTGTCCATTAAAATATTTGGATAGCAGTCAGGGGCGAATCCACCGTGGGTGCTTGTGGGTGCTCGAGCACCCCCTCCTCCCACCACCGTATCCCTAGTATACCCACTGCACTAAGGTTGAAGAAAGCCGGCGAGCAGCAACTACCCACTGAGGTTGAAGAAAGAATGGCTTAAGGGTTAAGGCCCAATCGGTGGGTGGCTTAAGGCCCAGCCAACCCAATTACCCAAATACAACTCCTAGGGTCTCAGCCACATCCACACACTCCCGGATTGGAGAATCGAGAGAGGAGAGATGCGAAGAGACTCACTGAGGCGCGGCGGCGGCGGAGGGGGAACCAAGGAGGCGGCCGGTCGGCGACTCACCGACTCGGCGTGGAGGGGTCAGTGGTCGACGCGAAGGGGGAGGCTAGAGGCGGTCGATGACTCGTCGCGGAGAGGTCAGCAATTCGGCCGCTCAGCGAGGAGGGGGAGACCGGAGGTGGTCGGCGACTCAATGATTCGGCCGCTCGGCTCAAGAGAGGTGGTCGGGCGGCGCGGCGGCCATGTGAGGCCATGGTTAGTGCCATGATGGTGGTCGGTGGTGCTGGCGGCATCAGACGCACAAGATCGCGGCCTCATGATCATGGCGACTTCGGGCTCAGCCGCTTGGGGCTCGGGCAGTGGCGAGAGCGAGTGGCGACTAGAAGTGAGGATGCTTCATGCTTTTTAGCTTTTGTATGTTGAATGAAGTGAGGCAGTGAATTGAAATATTGAATGAAGAATGAACTCAGGCAGTGAGTTTGTTTCTCTCCCAGTCCAGATCCTCAATTTTTTTGTATGTTGCAAATGTAGGCAGACTTGATCACTTGAAGATTGATGAATTTATTATTGATGCAAATGTTTAACTAGTGGTTGTTGTTTAATTTGTGATTGATGAATTGATGTTTAATTGATAGTAGATATTAGCTGATTAGCCAATTTGTTTAATTAGTGGTTGACTGGTTGTTGTTTAATTTTTATTAGATTTACAAAAATGGAGAAGTGAACTTTGCGTCGTAATTAGATTTAGTGCTTCAGTGGTATGTTTTCATTTCATTTTTAATGTTTATAAATATTTACAATTTACTATTGTATCACTAAATTTGATATTTCTTATCTATAGATCAGTATTGACATATTTATGGACATTTAGGGCACATTATCCATTAACGAGGTACTAAATTTATTGTATTATATATTTTCAATCTGTTCTATTTCTATTTATGTATGAATTTGACATTCCAATTGTAAAAGACTAGTAGATGTAGCTTTGATATGCTTATATTGTGCTATAGTCTTAACAGTAGAGCTCCCCCTCTATTTTCATCCTGGATTCACCACTGATAGCAGTAATCAATGCAACTGCCGCATGCATGCAACTACACTGCGCTGCTGGCCGTTAAGAAAATGGCATGCGATGCATGTATTGCTAGCCATGCAAGCAAGTAGTTGTTAGTTATTCATGTATGCATGCACCATACAATCAACACACATATATACAGGTAATATTTGTTTAGCAAAGGGGAAGAACAAAGATTGACTTATAAAATTATTGAGGCACCGTTAATTAGTTACGAAATAATTAGTCGTAATTAATTTGTTTTAAACAATTAGTTGAAATTAAGTTACAGTATTGTTATCTACAGAAATTATAATGGTGTAGTAAATTATTGCAGCATGATGATTATTTTATCAACCTATGACTATGTGAAGTTCATAATGACTGTAAATAAAAAAATAAGAAAATTAATAAAGTTTTAGTTCAGTAGAGATGTTACATGACGAGCATTATTTCTGCAAATACGATCGAAAGAACCGCCAATACGGCAAAAAAACTCGATTCCCCTGGACGATCAGCACCGATGTGGCCCAATCCCCCATTAACATTTGGCACAGAGGGAGCGTCCGACCAAACACACTGATTGCAATCGCACGTAGCAACCAAGCAAAACCATCAGCTAAAAGAAGTTCAGCACGAGTATCAAGGGGGTGGACTTGATGCGGCCTGATGTTGTCAGGCTCTCCGTCGGTAGCTATAGGCGCTACGCTGTTTTTGGAAAAATAAATTTCATAGGGCGGACCTTAGCGAGGCTTCTTTCAGATATCATCCAACTGTGAACAGTAATAAGTGGTGGAGAGGCGAGACTCCTCTAGAAAATTGTTATCCGGTTTTTGGTCTTGTGGGCATTTTTGGTATTCTGTTCATCCAAAATTTCTAATTTAGCATCACTATCTCTTAAATTCCACTTTTAACCCTCTTCTTCTGTGTGCTGCACTTGGGGCTGCAGCAGTACGTCACCTAACGGCTACAGAGTACAAATAACAGCAGAAGGTGTCAAGGTCCGACAACACGCATTTCTGCTGCACCTCTCGGACGCAACACGCGGGAGAAGAGAGCTAGAACTGGAATTTGAGAGTTAGAGAGCCTAATGACTTGTTTGGTTGGTGATCTGGATTTTATGCTTAGAAAAAAGTGGTGCTTAGCAGTAGCCTGAAAAGTTGATGGTTTTTGTCTGATCAGGCAAACCTGAAAACGAGTTAGTTGGTTAGAAGTCTGTGCCTAAAATTAATAAATGAAAAATAGAACGAAGGATCAAAGAACCAACGGTGAATGACGCTAGATTTGCCCGCCTGGTCCTAGCAGCTCGTTGGTCTGGCAGCTGATGCAGGACAGCTACCAAACAATGAGCCGACAGCGTCAAGAGAGGGTCGGCGAGCAACCGCGCCCAGTACACGAGGGACCAACAAAGGTCCAAAATTCCGGATTTTGATGCAGCCTCGTGTTGTCAGGCTCTCCGTGGCTAGCTATTGGCGCTATGCGGTTTTCTCCGTAGGAAGGTGCTACGCCCGACAGCACGTACTTGTTGCGCCTCTTGGACGCAACACGCGGGAGAAGAGAGCTAGAATTGGAATTTGAGAGTTAGAGAGTCTAAGGGCTTGTTTGGTTGGTGACCTGGATTCTATACCTGGGAAAAAATGGTGCTTAGAGGTAGCCTAGAAAGTTGATGGTTTTTGTCTGATCAGGCAAACCTGAAGACGAGTTGTTTGGTTAGAAATTTATATTTAAAATTAGTGAATAAAAAATAGAACGATAGATCAAAGAACAAACGGTGAATAAATTAGCTACCTTCCAGGCAGCTGCTCCCAGACGCTAGATTTGCCCGCCTAGCCTTAGCAGCCCGCTGGCCCGACAGCTGATGCAGGACAGGTACCAAACAATGAGCCGGCAGCGTCAAGAGAGGGCTGGCCAGGCAACTTCGCGCCAGGTATACGAGGGATCAACAGTGTCCAAAATTCCGGATTTTGATACGGCCTCGTGTTGTCAGGCTCTCCGTGGCTAGCTATTGGCGCTATGCGGTTTTCTCCACGATCCCGTATTCCCGTTTGATTTTGCAACGAAGCAGTCGTCTCGGTTAGAAACGGTTCCTGGCAACTCCACGAGGCCACAAGCTGGGATGCATGTCATGTCAAGGTGCGCAAAGCGATCGAGCCACCGGGAGCAGCAGTACAACACGTATTCTACGCAGAATGTGTTGAAAAGAAAAGGAAAGAAAAGAAAAGAAAAGGGGAAGGAGAATGAGAATGAGAGGTCTCGATTATTTCGAGATTTTTCTTTTTTGATAGGAAAAGTGAACTCCCAATTGGCCAATCAATCCTTGTCCTGCTAACTATGGAGTTACCTAAAGAGCGCAACTTGACTAGCTAGCTGCATAGGCCAAAAACATGGGTGTCATGGTATATTGGTGATGGTTACGCTAACAAATAACAATACACATCATCATCCCCTAAGACTGACGACGTACGCATCTTTTCTGTACAGTTCTAAAAATTATTCCCTCCGATCATAAAAAAAGTCGTTTTTGGTTGCGTAGTCAAACATTACAAACTGTATCTATCAATATCTTGAATATTTTGATTAGACACAAAAAATAATACATATAGATTTTTCTCAAAAAAATACTTTCAAAATATTATAATTTTATTAGATTTTATAAATACATTACAATAAAAATGAGCGATTAAAGTTGCATTTAAGTGATTGTATCCATATCCAAAACAACTTTTCTTTGTGACCGGAGAGTAGTAAGCTCGAGATCACCCAACCAAAGAGCAGAACATGGTCTGCGTGGAATACTTTCCTCGGTGTGATAGTTTGCATTTGCATTTGGGAACTATCGGTCGATTGACATAAACAAACATTCAATAAAATCGGATAATTTTTGTTTAGGAATCATGAGTAAGGGCTCCAAGACTCTCAAATCAACCATATAAAGTGTCTCAAATCGGGCTATTGTCCAATAGACGTAATGTTACTCCCCTGTTCTCTTTTAGACGTTGTTCTACAATACGTCCACTAACATGCATAAAACTATTTGAATTTATCACATAAAAATTATATTACTAGATTTTTCAACAAAAATATTTTTTTACTTTTAGTACTAAAAATATAGTTAGAAAAAATAATGATGAAATATGTGTACTAGAGGCTAGTCAATGCCCGAAATGACAAGTAAAGAGAATTGAGGTAGTGTGGCAAATTGCAAATCTCAAGACGATCCCATGGACTAAACACATGTTTAACCTCTATTACAAAAATAAATTGTTATATGCCTTAGTAAACCATACTTGGTTATTGCAATAGCTTCAAACATAGGAGTACTTGTTTGACGCGATTTACTCTATGGTGTTTCTTATTGGCTTGTAAAGGCATATATAGTTTTTAATGAGAAGGTATATTGAATTTTGAACATTTCTTTTAAAAATTTCGGTGCCAATTACCACGTTGCAATGGACGGAGAAACAACAGATAAAAACCCAGCATATTAATTCTTATGCGCAGTAGAGCGTAACACCTCCCCCCTCTCTTCCATTCCTCCCACTCGCCCGAATCCACTCCACTCAACCGCGCATATTCCCATGGCGTCCCGCGACCTCGCCGAGAACCTCCTCCCCGGCGGCGGCGGCGCCTCCTCCTCCCTCCACGACGAATACGACGAGCGCGCCTACGACTCCGACGACAAGGTCTCCATCGCCATCTCCGACTCCGACGCCGACGCCGACGACGACGCGCCGTGGCGCCCGGCCTTCTCGTGGCGCAAGCTCTGGCGCTTCACGGGCCCCGGGTTCCTGATGTGCATAGCGTTCCTGGACCCCGGGAACCTTGAGGGCGACCTGCAGGCTGGCGCGGTCGCAGGGTACCAGCTCCTGTGGCTGCTGCTGTGGGCGACGGTCATGGGCGCCCTGGTGCAGCTGCTCTCCGCGCGGCTTGGGGTCGCCACGGGGAAGCACCTCGCTGAACTCTGCCGGGAGGAGTACCCGCCGTGGGCCACGCGCGCGCTCTGGGCCATGACCGAGCTCGCGCTCGTCGGCGCCGACATACAGGAGGTGATTGGCAGCGCGATTGCCATCAAGATCCTCTCGGGCGGCATCGTGCCGCTCTGGGGCGGCGTCGTCATCACCGCGCTCGATTGGTGAGTTGCTTCGTGCTCGTGGTGGGAATAAAGGTTGCCCTTTTTTTCCCTCTTTGTATTGAACTCAAAAGGTCCTAGATTTTCTTGGCCTATTGTTGATTAAACAGAATTGCTTTGATTTTGTTTGGAGCTGTGGTGAGTAGAATTCGCGAATAAGTTCGTGATGTTTTTCCTTAACTGGTTGGTGGCTTCCTTTCTCGGATAGAAAAGTTTGTTGCTTTCTCTTCCTGTTGGTGAAATTGGACCTCCGGTTTGCTCTTCGCTGCTCTGGTTCTTTTCCTGGTTTTGAACTGAAACCTGTGAATTTTTTTTGTGTGTTTCTGTCAATTGAGTTGGTTCCTGGGTTGATGCGGCGAGTAGAATTTGTGCCTTCTCGAGTTTCTGGCCTCCTCGCAGCCGCAATTGCAAAAATGACCTGGGTGGCACGGACGGCTTCCACGTGACCCTTGTCCGCACCACCATGGACGGAATCCCCTCGTGCTTCCGTTTTTTCCCTTTCCTCCTGCATGTCTTTGATCACTGCCTTGGATTCGTTTGGCTCTGTCTATTGTTAGGTAAACATAAAATTTACGTCTTTTTGGTGTGGTGTGCTTGTAGTGATTCGATTCTGAGTGGGATTGCTCCCTTGTTTGCTTCCTGGTGTTGTTTTGCTGGTGAAAGTATAGCACTTCTGGGGCATCATTTCTGGTTCCCACTATGCAATAAGTGACTTAGTGTGGTGATGGCTACCTTTGAATTGCTCTTCTGTATTCCTTCTTGCTATTCTGAGGGCTGAGAATTCACACAAAAGCATTTTGTGGATTAGAAATTGCATTTTGTTTTGCTGCTTTTAATCTGTGTCCCCATCAACTTGAAAATTATTAATTTGAGACCTGTAGTGCTCGGGCGTAGCTTCTGGAGGGGCTTCTGTGCTGCTTGTTGATTGAATTAAGTTGCGTTCCGAAATTGTTGTTGTTGTTGTTTGCGTACTTTGTTTGCTCTTTTTATTGAGTCGTTGTTTGTTCTCTCGGTTTTGTCGATATCACCATGTTTGGAGGTTGCAGAATGTTTATGATTGTGGTTTCACCCCCTTCATTTTAGATCTTGTGTGGTCAGACGATACTGTACGTTTATTGGTCAGTCTAATACTTTTTATTTCTCGTCAGTTAGAGACTTGTACCCATGATCTGGGATTATCGATTAAATATGGACGTAGTCTTATCTATTATCCGTACACTTCTACTTACTGCTTATCTGCTCCCCTGGTTAGTCCTCTTCCTTTTGGATTACTAATTGCTATACAAGGTTGGGGATGTTTGGATGATGAGATTGGTAACGATGAAAGGAACATAAATGATTAAAGAATTATTTGGAAGGGTCCTGCCAAAAATTTTAGAATGAATAGTTAAAAAGGCAACAGTTTTTGTTTTCTCTGATATTGTCTTATTCAATGCTTATCTGATTTTGACTTGTGCTTTGTTTATGTATTAATAATTGCTTCTTTCCTTTTTATGGTGAAGAATTGTTCGGCAAAACTGATATATATTTGGCTCATGAACATGTTCTTGATGGCAGCTTCATCTTTTTATTCATGGAGAACTATGGTGTGAGAAAACTGGAAGCATTTTTTGGTGTCTTGATTGCAATCATGGCTCTATCATTTGCGGTTATGTTTGGTGAAACGAAGCCTAGTGGAAAGGAGCTTCTAATTGGTAATTCTCGGTCTGACATGTTGGCAAATGCTTTTGTTTATTTTGCATCCTTGAGAAGTCGAAGAGTTTATTCAGTCTTTTTTATATTTAGGTTTGGTGGTTCCAAAACTGAGCTCAAAGACCATCAAGCAGGCAGTAGGAATTGTGGGCTGCATTATCATGCCCCACAATGTTTTCTTGCACTCAGCGCTAGTGCAGTCCAGGAAGATTGACACAAACAAGAAAGCCCGTGTTCAAGAAGCAGTGTACTATTACAACATCGAGTCAATTCTTGCACTCATTGTCTCCTTCTTTATTAACATCTGTGTTACAACGGTTTTTGCTAAAGGATTTTATGGGTCTGAACAAGCTGACAGCATAGGTCTTGAGAATGCTGGACAGTACTTACAGGAGAAATATGGAACTGCGCTCTTTCCCATCCTCTATATCTGGGCTATTGGGTTGTTAGCATCTGGACAGAGTAGCACGATCACTGGCACGTACGCAGGTCAATTTGTTATGGGAGGTTTCCTTAATCTTCGACTGAAGAAGTGGTTACGAGCAATGATTACTCGAAGCTTTGCCATTATTCCAACCATGATTGTGGCTCTATTTTTTGATACTGAAGATCCTACCATGGACATTCTGAACGAGGCACTCAATGTTCTTCAGTCCATACAGATTCCATTTGCACTAATTCCTCTCATCACCCTTGTTTCGAAGGAGCAAGTCATGGGGTCATTTGTAGTTGGTCCTATCACCAAAGTAAGTTTTCCTTTGAGTTTTCTTTATCATAACATTCATGCTAGCAGATAAGTAGTGACCTAACTGACCATTTTTCTGTATGTGGTCATGAATCATGATCTTCTTATTGCATTCTGTCTCATTAACTGAAAGGACTAAGAAGCTTTTACTTCCGTAATCACCGAGCAACAGAGCCCTTAGTTTCACATCCTGATTTTACGTAGGTATGACTAAATTGAGATGCCTTAACATGATTCTTCAATGTTTAACATGATTCTTCAATGTGTTTATACCATAGAACTTAACCTTGAGTGACAACTATCTCATATAGCTTGCAGTTGCACATGCCATCCTCCTACATCTATAGCTACTTTCACAGTTAGTTGTTTGATGGCATATTCGTATTTGGACGAGAAAAGCTGTGAATATATATATTTTTTGGTGGGGGGAGGATAGACAACGAGGCTACTTTGCAGAAATAGTAACACTGCCCATCCCTTGGTTGTTACATTAACTTGTTTTGTGCTCTTGTTTAGGTGATTAGCTGGATTGTTACAATATTTCTGATGCTCATCAATGGGTACCTTATACTGTCCTTCTACACCTCTGAAGTCCGGGGGGCATTGCTTCGCTCAAGCTTGTGTGTTGTGCTGGCTGTTTACGTTGCATTCATCATCTATCTTATTGTGAGAAACACCACGCTGTATTCTCGCCTTTGCTCATCAATGTCAAAGAGCTCGTGAGCACTTTGAAAATTTTGCTGCCATGGTGAAGCGGATAATACTGGAAGAAAGCTGCTCCCTCATGCGCATGTAAAACTTGTACGGCTGCCTATTGTATATCCTTTGCTGTTGTATAATTGTATTTGTGGATTAGTAGGCTTCTCCTTTGGGATTGGACTAAACTAAGCCAACATTCACGTATTTGAGGTTATAAACAGTAGATAGCTTCTCATTTTCTGGAGGATGTTTGTGATCTGCAAAATGCTAATGACACCTCCCGTTTACACATTTGCCATTGTATATACTCGGTAAATTTCCTCCTCAGCAGACAGAAATTGCCGAATGATCCACTAAATCCAGCATGCCGCGGCCATCGCTTCTCTCATCGCCGGTGACCTCCCACGGCCAGCGGCAAGACTGCCGCCTTGTTGCCCTGCCCTACATCCACTGCCACATCCTCCCCTTGGCCACTGCAAACGTCGTCGTTGAATGCTCGCACGTAGCTGCCAAGCCCGGCTGCCAAAGGATCAAAGGTCGAGGTCCGTCCGGCGAACCCTGTAGGTCCCCATTTCAAGTAGTTGTAGTACACTCGCCAATCGCTAGAGCGTTGCGAGAGGAGTTTGGGTGTGGACATGAAATGATTTAGACGGGAAACACACATCACAGAGCTAGCGGTGTTAATTAGATTGTGATTTGGAGTAGTGAATGTTCATTAAAAAAAAAATCCAAGTGGATACGGTGGCTTTATTCGTTGGTTTTGAAACCATACTACCTACCAAGTATATGTGCAAACAAAATCTCTCTTTGTGTTGAACTTGGAACTGAAAGTGTAGTAACCAACAATTTTCTTTGCTCTAACGACAAAATTCAAGCCTAGGCACGTGGATTATAGCGAATGCACAACAAACAAGTTGATATACAAATGCAAAATTGGTAACCACACTAAATTTAAATTAAACGAAACCAATTAGCCGTGTGACACTTTCATTTCATCTCAGAGAACCCAACGTCATTATATTGGAACCCATGAGAAGAGAAAAAAAAAATACTGGCGATGCATATTTCCAATGGCGGATGGCCCAATGTCATTACTTGTAAATTGTAATTGTGTTTACTTTGTACGAGTTTGCAAGTAAGAGCTTTGTTTTCATGAGCTATGGTTTGTACTCAGTACTGCTTATACCATACACCGAGTCAAAATGGAATTCAAATCTTGCATAAAAAAACATTGAGGGAATTGAATACTACAAACCGCACTTTTTGAAGATCACTAATTTAAAAGTTGTTGTTAAGCTTCATCAAGTTGTCTAAGAAGTAATTATCGATGAGACCGGATGAATGATGAGTTAACTTGGAGAAAGGAGATGAGAAGAAACGAGGGAGGTGGGGGATTCAAATTTTGAACTAATCGATGGTGGGAATTATATTTGACATAGGAGTTTGTCTACACAACATTTGATTAATTTTCTTTCAAAAGTATTTCAACGTTTAGGCTACTAGATCTACATCGTTTGCATTTGCTCCCTCCCTGTCTATGTAATATAATAACTCCCTCTTACCCCTTTCCAAACCCGTACCATAGCCGTTGGCTTACCACTAGCCTGTGCACCGCCATCCCACTTCTTCCTGTGCGCCGCTACAACTCCTTCTGTGTGTGGCGCCTTATTGCTTCCTCCTGCAACGTATCTGTTTGTAACTCCTCCTGTGTTCTCGTCATCTTGCCGCCTTGTAACACCCCAGACCTATGGGCGTAGACTAGTGTTACTTTTGCTATCGCAACCACAACCCTTGCCCTTTCTTAAGGCAAGAAATCAAGAAAAATTCTAAATATATTTTTAATTAATAAAGCATGGCCAATAATGTGTAACAATTATCAATATGGAAGCATAAATAATCAAATCCACAACTAGAATAACATAAGGAACATCTCCAATATTCAAACTATGTTGGAAAAAATCAGAAATGTCTAATAATGATTCCAAGGTAGAAAAAAGGTAACAATTCGGGAAACGAAAACATTTGATAAGAGAACTAACCATTGCAAAATAGTCATAGTAAACTATCCGTTGTGAAATAGCTGTAGTAAACTACCCGGTGTGAACTACCATGTACAAATAGAGGAAGAAGTTTCACCCCACCAAACCCCAACATTCAGTCATACCATAGCTTCTACTTGCACCATTTTCAGCAGGAAACAAAGTGTTCTCTCCAAAAATGTCCACAAAATCAAACTCCCAGGCCGGCTACTATCCAATTGAGATTTAGATCGAAGATCAGATTCGAATTCAAATTGATTAGCAATAGTGAGGTACGTCTAATCAGTACATAAGTTTTCCTCAAAGGAGTGTCGAAAGGGATAGACGATCCAGCGTTGTGCAATGACGACAACTATTTCTACACATTATGCAAACCTCTCAAGTTTTTTCAAAAAGAAAGAAGAAAAAAAGAAGCATTACACTTATGGTAAACTAAACATAAAGCCAAATAACCGAATCTAGAAGGGATTCATTGGTTCTCACCGATGGAGGATTACACAACGGTGGAGCCACCCTTAAGGTCTTGAAGCATGCCATTGCCGTCACGATCTTGCCGGATACAACCATGTCACCGACCCCATGGCCATCGGGCGTCGCACGTCCTTGTCCTCGGACCGCCTGTGAGCTCCGTTGTCGCCATCACACCTCGCCGGTGATCTGCTATTCTCTTCCTCCCCTTCCACCGCCAACGCCACATCAGCTATAGTCGCCGGCGGCCGCCAGATGCCGGCCGTGATGCTGGGAGAGGATGGTGCTATCGTGGCCTGTTCGGTGCGAATCCGCGCCGTGGATGCCCAAGTGATTTGTCGCAAATCCGTTTTAACGTATACGATTGGGTTGCGAGCAGGCGATGCAAGAAACACCGAGCTCGTCCCCGCGCCGCGCCCCGACTCTCCTGGGCGGGTTCGCTCTTCTCCTCGGAAACGTCTTTTCTCTCGCGGCCCATCGCCCCCTCCCCCTCACTCTTCCGTTCCGAGAGTTTTTTCTAGGGCTTTAGGAGCGCACGCTTCCATCCTCCTCGCCTCGAGGAGGGCTCAAGTGGCGTGCTCGCCTCGGGTTCCCTTGGTTCGATCTCTGGTGGTTCCTTAGCTTCCCCTTTGTGTGGATAGCATCGCATCGAGGAGCGGCGGAGCGATGAACGTGCCTATAGTCGGTGAGTTTTCCTTGCATTTTTGGGGGGGTCGTCGGTGTGGATTGGAATCGTGATGATTCGAGAGAATTGGGTGTAGTCCGTTGGGTGCTTTGCGGATCGGTGCTATATATTCTCTCGCTGATTTGAGGGGAAATTTTAGGTTTGTAGGGTGGATTTGCGCGAATTAGGGCCGTTCTGTTTGGCCCTAATGTCCCCCTCTTTTAGGTGATTTTCGACTTGAAAGGTCGGTGTTTTTGGCGGCGTTAGCTTATGGGCGAGTGGATTTCAATGTACTAATAACCAATGTTTTGCCCTAGATTGTGCGTAGTTTGCTCGTAACATCAGTGAGTATTTGTTCTCGTGTGAGCACTTTTGTTGGTTTCGGTATCCTGGTTGCATCAAAATGAAGTGATATCTAGGGTTTCAACGAGGGTTTTAGATTGTTTTCCTTCGCTATGGGTTGCAAATGTAAATTTTGTTCTCCTTGGGTGTAGCTTTAATGTGTGTGCAGGAAGATTTGAGAAAATTGGTAGTATTGGTTGAATTCTAGGAATACATTGGCATTTTTTCTAGCAGCATCAATGCATTTTGTATGTGTTTCGTATATTTGAAAGTTTATATTAGGATGATTGGCTACAATTGGTTCTCAGACAATTTCTAGTATTTGGCTCACATTTAGGAGGACTTTTTTTAGCGGCCTACCTTAATTCATGTGTTCATTTACTGATTTTCTGATGCCCTTTTAACACTTCGTTTTATTTGAGAAGGAAATTTAACTTTTTGATGGTGCTATTTGGGAAATAGTGGAGCATGTTTTGTGTTTTTGGATTTCTATCATAAGAATAATCATGAGCAAATTAGCAGTAAGGTATTGGTAGTAATTGTTCTATGTTCTGCGTTGGTGTAGATCCGTTGCAAGGGGATTTTCCCGAGGTCATCGAGGAGTTCTTGCAGCATGGGAATATGAAATGCATTGCGTTTAACCGCAGGGGAACTCTTCTTGCTGGTAATTATCTGTTTGTTCCTCTATAAGTACACATTTAATTGACTGTTTTGTGTAATTTTCTTCTTTGTTCATATAAAATACACTTGTTTCTTTTACACTGGAGTGTTGATTTTAACCTGTTGAGAGTTTCTTTAGCTTTTAACAAAGATCAAAAGCATTTCTTATAGTTTGATAAAGCAGTTGCTGTTCCTTATTGTTTTTCTTCACTAGCTGCTTTATTAGTTTATTTTACCATACTTGGTGCTGTGATGCCAGTGGTAGTGTCTGCCTTCTTTTACAGTTAATGGTTCCCCTGCCATCTGTACTATGCATAAAAAAAATCACCATTCTTGTATAATTTTGTTTTCCACTTGTAACATGTCTATAAGGACTCCCTTTTTTACGCACAATTAGTGTAAACATTTAATCTTGCTGTAACTGATCCCTTTAACCTTTTACTCTTACCTTCCTCGTAGTGCAATACATACCCTCTATTGTATCATGTACACTACAGGAGAACAATATACATGCATACATGGGGGATAGGGTATCCTGGATTCCAGAGGATGGGAGTGCAGGATGTGTGCTAAAGTACCTATGTACCATGTATTTTGTATCTGCCTTCAGTTTTCTTTGTACCCCACTTCAGCTGGAAATGAGGGCAAATGGAAAGTGGACAATAGGAGCTTAATTATACTTGGTTCCTTTCTACAGATTTTGATATTTACCATTGCCATGATATGACATGGTGATTTGAAAAGAGAGTGCTGTGTGGATTCTTTAAGCTAGAATCTCTGTTTAGTGTTTACTTTATAAATCTTACTTCCAGAGGAAGTTGGTGCAATCATTGTCTTTTTTTTTAAAAAAAAAAGACTAATTCATGCATGCATGTACTTGCGACCTTTATATATGACAAAACATTATTTATGTGATGTGCCGTTAAATCTTTGGATGGTGAAGAATATTTTTTTGCTGTGAAATTGTTTTTGGTGCATTGCTGTTTTTTTTTCCTTGAATCTTTGCACTAAATTGTTTCCAATGATCAATGCCAATGTCTGTTGCAATTTTTCAGCTGGGTGTGCAAACGGTAGCTGTGTTATCTGGGACTTTGAAACAAGGGGCATTGCAAGAGAACTTCGTGATAAAGATTGTACTGCACCTATAACAAGTGTCTGCTGGTCCAAGCACGGTCACCGTTTGCTTGCCTCTGCTACTGACAAGTCATTGACACTTTGGAATGTGGTAACTGGCGAAAAGATTGCCCGTATAACTCTTCAGCAGACTCCATTGCATGCCAGTCTCCATCCTGGTTCATCCACCCCGTCTATTTGTTTGGCATGTCCTCTCTCTTCTGCACCTGTTCTTGTTGATTTAAACACCGGAAGTACCACAGTTCTCCCAGTTTCTGTATCTGATAGTGGTAATCCCCCAGCACCTAATTCCCGTAATAAATTTTCGGATGGTTCTCCACCTTTTACACCAACTGCTGCAACGTTTGATAAGCATGGGGATCTAATATATGTGGGCAACTCCAAGGCAGAGATACTAATTGTAGATTCAAAAAGCATCCAGGTACATGCGTTAATTCCCATCCCAGGTGGAACAGTAGTTAAGGATATTGTTTTCAGCAGGGATGGCCAATATCTCCTGACGAACTCTAATGATCGGGTCATTAGAGTCTATGAGAATGTTCTGCCTGTTAAAGGTTCTGGAAAGGAGATTGAAAAAATAAGCAACAACAATGATGACTATGAAAGTAACTACGAGAAGCTAAAAGCAAATGGTGCACAGTGCCTAGTTCTTTCTTGTGAACTCTCAGATGCCATCACAAAGATACAGTGGAAGGCACCGTGTTTCAGTGGTGATAGCGAGTGGATTGTTGGTGCTTCTGCAAGCAAAGGAGAGCACAGATTGTACATATGGGACCGAGCAGGGCGCCTTGTCAAGATCCTTGAAGGTCCAAAGGAAGCTCTCATCGATCTTGCTTGGCATCCAATTGAGCCTACAATTGTTTCAGTGTCTGTAGCAGGCTTAACATACATTTGGGCCAAGGAGCATGTAGAGAATTGGAGTGCTTTTGCTCCAGATTTCATAGAATTAGAAGAAAATGAGGAGTATGTTGAACGAGAGGATGAGTTTGACATGAATGCATATACAGAAAAGGTGAATGACAATTCTTTACTTGTCTTTAACTGTTATTCATAAAATGCAAATTCACATCCAATTTTATCTAAATCTTCTATGTTGTAGGATGAAGAATTAGTGATAGATGAGAATGCGGATATTGATGTTGAGACATTTGAGAAGAACTCAATGTTCAGTGATTCAGAGGATGATTCAGTGGATGAGATCATCTACTTGCCAGCTATTCCTTCCCCAGATGATGCTCCCGATGAGCAGCCAGACAAATGCCTCGGAAGCTCATCGAAGTTGGAGGACAGCAATCATTCTGGTTCCCCATCCTCAATGGATGCTGTACAGAATGGTCAGGCCATTCCTCCAGCATCTAGTCCACTGGAAGGTAAAGCTGTATACTTTTGCAATTTCCCATTTCACCTGTTTCTTATTTTATGCGACTGTCAATATATAGTCACCACAGTTGTGATGCAGTGCATTTTGTATTGATTGAAAAAACTTGCAGAATATCTCCATACCAAGAAAACAAATTAGAGCACTCATCAGGATGAGATATATACAGAATTTGATCCTTGTTTTAATTTAAACAAAATTGCAGCAGTGCGATCCATCTCGTGTTGTATAGGTATATTGGAATTATATACACAAGTTTGGAAACCATTGTACACCAAGAAAACTATAGGTCTCAGCATATGCAAACTAGAGTAAGCTGAAACTATTAGTGATGAATGACGAAGCACTTCTAGTTAGGGATAGAATCTTGAAAACCTGAGTTTTTTCACACTTGCTTCAGGTATTTGTGGATAACTACTATCATTATGCTGCTAATTTTCTTTAAAAAAATGTAATATTCTTGGTTTTATTTCTCTACCAGTGGATAATTCTACTGCTGAAGAGCCAGCGGAAGCGGCAAACTCAAAGCGGAAGCGGAGGCTGTCAGTGAAGGGGCTCGAGTTGCAGCAGGCTGAAAAGGGCAAAAAACCAACAATAAACAAGTCCAACGGCAAGTCCTCAAAATCCAAGAGCAAGCAGGTGGAACTTGGCAACGGGAACAGCTCGGCCGTCGATGATGAAGCGACCGAGGACGATGAGATGTAACAGGTTTACATGTTTGACAGCCAGTATTTAAGTTCGTGGTATGTTGGCAAAATAAAATGCTATGTTGTATTCCCCTAAAAGGAAAAGACCTATGTGGTATGTTGAGACAAAATAAACGTCTTTAATATCTGTGTTGCATGTAGTATGTAACTTTAGGTCTGATTGTCTTAGCTTTCCTTTGATCCTTTAGGTGTTTGATCGATCATTCGATGTGGTTTGACATGCCGCCCCATGGTTAAGCGTAATTCCTTGATGCTAGAGGTGATGGTCTTATTTGTTTGTAGATTATTGTAGTGAAGGCTCGTGGTCTCTTGCGCACATGGCTTATGCTGCGTTTGATGAATGCGGCTTTACAGATGCAAGGTTGTGTTGTCCCAATGCCTATTTCAACTGTCATTGCGCCAGGTGCCGGCGTTTATATTACTGGATCCAGAAAAAAAGGAACAGCTCATGCTGCGGCGGATTTGCTCCGTATATAGAATTTTTGTCCAATATGCATTGTGGTCATGCCACTCTTTTTTCTCCCTTCCGTTCTTCTTTTCTAAGAAAAGTCGCATTATCTTTCTTCGCTAAAGATGAAGATCTGTATGCAAGCCAGGTAGGCAGGTACTACCATTAGGCCACCACCAATACGCTACGTTGATGAAAAGTGGCAAAGGCGCCAATAGGACTTTACAAAAGAAAATTGCAAAGAAGGGGATAATGAGGAGAAAAGGAGAAGCATAAGAATGCAGGATTAATGATCAATGAGAAAAGAGTATGACTGGAACATCCTAATTTTAGTCTAGCGTGTACTAATCCAAGAAGAGAGCATCAAGATCCATTACTAGTTAGGGCCAAACATCCAAAATTCGAGGTCTTTTACTTTGATAGATGATCAATGCAGGTTGAATGTTTATTCACAGGAGTTATGCTGCACATTTGTCAACATATACTATGATGTACTGTCATGACTCTAAAAGTTGCAAAGAAGAGATAATAAGGTCCGTTTGGAACGTAAGAATTTCGCAGAAATTTAACAAGAAACAGTTCAATTACCGCAGGGATCAGGAAAAATTTCCGCGGTTCCAAACAGGGCATAAATTCCGAGTGCAATGTAACGCTGACTTGTCATCAGTCGTCACTAGTCTGAGAGTGGCTGGCTGACTCCCAGATTGCCCCTTCCCTGAGTCCTTTTCCTCGCTTCTATATCCGGAAAGCGGCCACTAGCATTTGCCCATCATGTGCGCGCCTAAAGCACATCGGATGCCAGTTTAATATTGCACGCATAACCTCTTTCAGGAGTGCTACCTAACCAACCACCAATCTCATGATCAAACCGATGCCGCTGGCCGGCTTTTGCATAGGATATGGAGATACGTGCGAATTGCCTGTACGATCGCTACATTCTTCAGTCGATTATTGGGTCAGGACATGCTCGGCACTTGGCTCCTAATCATCCCTCCCTGTCGGCTTCTCTGTGTCGTAGCACTCCATCTTTCTTCTGGTCATGATCTGATCTTGCGATTCTATTTTCGCTCGTTAACTTTCTTCTGCTTTAATCGTTGCAATTTAATATTCAGATGCTACTTTTCTTTCAAAAAATATTCAGTTGCTACTGGAAATTGACTTAAACAGTGACATGGATGAAGCTTAACCTGTACTACAGTAAGGGAAATTGATTAGAGATGGTCCTCCGTGAGCAAGATTATGTACGAGTATGCAACTTTACAACACATACGTACTGGATGCTGATTAGGGATTGTATGTGCTAACGCATTATTGCTCTCTTTGTTAACCACACATTGCATACTTTCATGAGAGAAACATGTAAGGCATGTATGAACCTACGAGTGATGAGGATTATAATTTGACACTGGACATTTTGTGCTGTGCATGTTATCATGTGTTTTGTTTCCTGTGCCGTGCGAAACCCCACGTTGCGACGATCTCGTCGCCAAGGAAGGAAAAGTTCCAGTTAGGTAAACTGTTAATTTGCCCTTCAAAAGCAGGTAACACATTCTAATACTTTTTTTCTTTACACCCTTAAAATATATTCATGAGCGAATGATGCTGTATATAGTTCCAAATAATTCACCACCAGATGTGTTCTTGGGATGCCTAAGTGATTAGCCTGGGTTCAAGTCTCAAGTCAAGTAAGATTGAAAAAAAACACACTTTTTCGGCAAAAAAATGTTTTGGATAATTCAGTCAAGATTGGTCAAGTAGTACACTAGTACAGCAAGTGGGGAAGAAGAGAAAAAGGACATCCCAGTAAAATGTTAAGGAATTGCAGTTCTCATTTGGAATGCAGGGATTTTAGAGGAATTTTGCAGGAAACTAAATAATTCTTCCAGAATCTCCAAGTAAATAGATTTTCTAAGTTACAAAACAGATAATAGGATGATCAATGTGTATATGTCTGCCGAACAAGTTGAATTGTTGACATGATGATTGGTGTCTACCTTGAATTGGATGTTTTTTCCCTTTAGAATTCATTCATATTGGAACTGATTGGTTTCTATTTATATTTGAACCAGGGGTGTTATCACCCTTGCGTGGGTGGGGATTCCAGACCTCACACTCGTGCGATAATTTGTAATGCGTAGTTTGCAATTAACTCAATTTTGGAAAAGAGTTTTGATGCCCAAAAGGAGGGATATATACTGGAAAATCAAATCAACTTCACTACATTGTCTCATGCTAGAATCAAGTTTTTCCAATGCTACATTGTGCATCATCCGTACTTGTGAGTTGTGACTATCTATCGATTGATCGATCAGGTAGCTAGGTCAACTGCTTTTGTCAATTCAAATGACTAGTGTACTCGCATTGAAAACTTTTACAAGATTAGATATCTGGCAGAAATACTCTAACCGAGATTCGTTGACTTTAGTGAGAAACAAAAATTATAGAAATTAAGATACATGGGAAGGTGTAGAAAAGATGGAAAATTTACCAGTTGCGGTAATCATAAATGCATGTGGCCAATTTGGGTGAACAAAAGTTTCCGACCACACATACGAAATGGATCTCAGAATGAAGAGTTTGAAGGCCTATATGCATGCTCACGATTAACACTAGATAAGCAAGTTCTACAAAATAGCATGCGGTAGTTGATCTTGATCACGTACAAATGCAAAACTTGTAGGTGAACCAAGCTCCATGCACATCGATCAAAATTTAACCATTGTAGGTGAACCAAGCTCCATGCACTTCAACTCGCTAGCTAATGACCGCAACTAGCTTACAACGGATCAAGGATCATGGATAATAAACGGTTTACAGTTCACATCTTCTTCTTCCCCCGGGCCAATCTTCTGATCCAAGTCTCTTCCGTGATAATCGGCAAACCCATACCTGCTTTCACAAGAACTTGTTACTCACAAATCTCGCAAGATTAAAGACAAGAAATGGTGTTGCACGCATAGTTTGAGATCGTGACTTGTTAACCTGATGTACAAAACTTCAGTTCAGTCTCAGCAAATTCCTCCTCGCTTCCATCACGATCACGATCTCCGTCATCATCATCGTCGCCCTCGTCGTCGCTGTCGCTGCACCGTGGCATGCAATCATCCCTACCTACCTTGTTACCGTTTGTCGCCACGCCGGCGAAGAGCCCTGTCACGCTCATCTGCTTACTGATCATCCGCGCGACGCAGTACGGCAGCTTCGGGTTCGCGCCGCCCGCTGCCCTCCGGTGCTTCCGGTTGAGCCAAGCGCCAGCGAAGGTCAGGCAGTCCAGGAGGCTCTCCCTGGCCATGCCCTTCATGTCGTACGCCTGCGCCCGGCGCCACAGGCTCCTGGCGTGCGCGTTCGCCGGCCGCGAGAGCGATAGCGCGCGTGTCGCGTCGCTCACCGCCGCGTCGGCGCCCTCGCACCGCGCGAGCCAGCACTGTGCGCGGTTGCTGTGCAACACCAGCCGCTCTCTCCTCCTGCTCAGGGGGCACAGTTCCAGCGCCTCGGTGTACAGCTCGATGGCCTTGTCCACCTCGCCGTGCCTGAACCTGTCATTGCCTTGCCTCTTCTTCTCCTTGGCTAGACGCTTTCTCTTGAGCAAATCATCCCTAGACATTGCTTCCTCTCTCCCCTTCCTCTCTACCTTTATCTCCATCAAGTTGTCAATTGCCTCCTTTGCCTCCGTGCCTAGTTCACGGCCACGGACATGGTCGTCATCAAGCAGCAGTGCAGTTGTTATGGCATCGCCGAGTCGTCGTCTTGGACCAAGGTGCCGGAGCTCGGCCAAGTCAACGAGGTATGTCGCCGTGGCGTCAGCGACGGCATGCCAAGTGTCATGGTCGTCGAGGAGGAGCAGCAAGCAGTCGATGGCCATGTACTGCCAGTCGTCAGACGACCGCACGAGGTCGCAGAGGCCGGAGAGAGCGTCGCGGCACGCCGCGATGGCGCCGCGGCCGACTGCACTCCTGCAGAGAAGGCGAAGCAGCCCGACGCCGGCGGGAGAGTCACCGTTGGCCAGGCCGCCCCACATCCGGCAGAGCTCCCGTAAGAAGCCGGGGTCTTGGCATATCGTGGCATGAGATGACAGGTCTCTGGAGGCAAGGCAGCTCAGGAAGTAGAGTGACCAGCACTGGAGCTGGCTCGCCCACTCCTCCGCCTTCCGGTCCTCGGCCTCGGCGTCGACGCCACCGCCGAGCCCGCGCGCCAAAAGGTCGCGCTGGTACTTAGGACGCTTGCTTGGTGCTAGCACAACGTAGTTTGCGTAGACGTCGGCGATGCAGGTGGACGCGGCCCGCACGGCGAGCGGCACCGCGTCGGCGGCGTACCGTGCAACGGCCGGGAACGTGGCGTCGTAGCTGGCGAGGTGACCCAGAGCTCGCGCGGCCGCGCGCTGCTCGACCCACGTCATGGCGCCGCCGAGGAAGGCCAATAGGGGCCGCACGGCGCCGGCTGCGACGGCCAGCTCGGCGTGCGCAGAGGAGCGGATGGTGTACGAGCCGATGACGTGGGCGGCGTAGTACGGAACGTACACGTTCTGGCCACGACGGCACCACGTCGCGTCGGCGAGCGCGCGAGCGAGGAGGAGGGACATGCACCGGATCGCGCCGAGCGAGGGAAGCTCCGAGTCGTCGGGCGCGGCCATGGCCGCGCGCCACACGGCGCCGACCGCCACGGCACAGGACTGGTCATTATTGCCGCCGGCGTCGTCTTCACAGTGAGGCAACTCCCGGAAGAAGGCGGAAATGCTAACGCGGCGGAGTCGGGCGTCGGGCTGATTGATGACGCACACGAAGCAGCCGCAGCTTGAGCTGAGGTTTTCTGCTTCTTCTTCCTCCTCCTCCTCCAGCTCTTCTACGATCTTGGTCATGACTTTGACCTTGCTCTTGCTGCTACTGGATTGCATGCTTCTAGTGCTTAGCTGCATTTGGGTTTGTTGAGCTTGCCTTTGTTATTTGGTATGCTTCTTGTGTTTGTGTTAAGGGGTAGAAGAAAGAAACGAAGGAAGTAGTGAGAGAGTAGGGTTTTGCGGTAGTGGGATGCCATGTAGATCAGTAGATATACAATTAGTCAATTAGGCATGGAACTTCTTTTCATGGAGGAGGAAAGTGTTCTTTAATGTTCAGCAGCCGGACAGAACGAACTTTTCTCTTCCCTTTACTGATGTTCCATCGAGGTTATTCTGAACTTGAAATAGTACTTCACTTCTCTGTTTTGCCACTGCATATATAGTTCGGTACGAGGTAGCTATTTTTTTTTTTTGAATGCTCAGAAGATAACAGTGTCAGGCAGTCAGAGGTCTTAATTAATTAACAGCAGCAAGTTTTGAGTAACACGAAGTGTAACGTCCTAAAAAAATATTTAAGATAGATTAGCTAAGTATATCATGTTTATGTGTGTAAATTATAGATCAATATAAAACTTTTGTTGTTGTAATAAAGTTTGTCTTGAAACTTCAAACTTTTAACTCAAATTTAAGCTTTTATATGATTCCAAAAATTGTGTGTATAAAAGTTGTTGGAAATAATTTATTTAAATACTAGATTATTTATCATGAATTAATTTATTTTTTCATAATTTTTTATAAGTCATTTTGATTCCACCAAAAATCAAACCATTTCACTAATGCAGATTTGAAAAAGATTTTATTCCAACAAACTTGTGCATGAACAGACCTTCAACCATTTTTTTTCCTAAGTCCTATTTGATTCTCATAATACTCACAAAATGTTTCAGAATTTTTAGAATTTATCTTCTATTTTTAATCGTTCGGTCAAACGTTTTGTATTTCAATCAGAACTAAGAAGGTTCTCTTCGCATCCAACCAACTTGAAGGAGCAGTTGGTGCGTGGTGAGATGATTTTTGTGCCATGCATCCCATTGGTTACATTTCATCATGGGATGAGTTCCGGTTGGCCTTCCAAGCGGAGCATGTTCCCACAAGCATCATGAACATCAAGAGGCGTGAATTTCTTGCGCTGAAGCAAGACAAGTATCTCTACAAGTTCAATCATTTGGCTCGTTACGCTCCGGACGATGTTTCCACCGATGCAAGAAAGCAAGACCAGTTCTTCAATGGGCTAACGGAAGTGATGCAGCTGGAGCTTGCTGCACACAACTTCCGCGACTTCCAACATCTAGTTGACAAGACCATTGTGGTGGAAAATAGGATGTAAGCGGTTGTGGAATTGCGAAAGCGCAAGTGGGCCGCACAAAAATCAGCAAGTCGCAGTTCTCAAGAATCGCGTGCATGGCAGCCCACCTATCCAAAATTTCAAGCCTCAACACCTCCGAGACCTCCTATGCACGTATCTCATCCTCCTCAGTGTGAGGTCCAGCAAGGGCAGCCCAGAAAGAAGCAAAGAAGCCGACACAACCGAAAAACGATTGCTGCTTGTTTCACCTGTGGCAATTCAGGGCATTTTACGAATAATTGTCCGGAGAAGCACCAAGCTATTTCCGATCAGCGCCAAGACCATGAAACACCCCTTGATCAGAGGTCTACTTTAGCTCCTCGGAACACTGGTTGTGGTCATGTGAACCATGTCACTGCCAAGGGGGCGCAAGAAGCACCCGACGTTGTGTTGGGCACCTTTCTAGTCAATTCGACTCCCGCGACCGTGTTGTTTGACTCTGGGGCTTCTCATTCCTTCATGTCAAGAAGCTTTGCTACACTCCACAATATCTCACTTAGCTTGATGCCGGCACCTATGATGATTTAATCGCGGGGCTCAGAAATGAGAAGCAGGCACGAATGTCGCGAAGTTGAGATTGGGATAAATGGGGTGACGTTTTCGAGTGATCTAATTGTGATCGATTCAGCGGGCATTGATGTTATTCTTGGGATGAATTGGCTGTCCAAGAACCACGGTCAAATTGATTGTGTCTGCAAGGCTATCACTCTCACCAGTTCGCTTGGAATGCAAGTTGAAATGGTACCGAGATTGGAGCACTCACATCTCTATGCCCTTAGCAGCAAGGAATTGTCGGAACTGGGTAAGGTTCCAGTGGTATGTGAATTCCCGGATGTATTTCCCGAAGAACTACCGAGCATGCCACTTGAATGAGAAGTTGAATTTGTTATCGAGCTGCAACCCGGAACATCTCCAATTTCAAGACGACCTTACCGAATGCTGCCAAATGAGTTGGTTGAATTGAAGAAGCAACTCACAGAGTTTCAGGAGAAAGGTTTCATTAGGCCAAGCTCCTCACCTTGGGGATATCCGGCTATCTTTGTGAAGAAGAAGAACCACAATTTTCGGGTGTGTGTGGACTATCGTCCGTTAAATAAGGTCACCATCAAGAACAAGTATCCGCTTCCACGGATGGATGATTTGTTCGACCAGCTGTTTGGTGTCCATATATTCTCCAAAATTGACTTGAGATTGAGCTATCATCATATTAGGATCAAATCTAAAGATATTCTCAAGTCAACATTCTCATCTCGTTATGGCTTATATAAGTACACTCTCATGTCTTTCGGGTTGACGAATGCACTGGCCTATTTCATGAACCTCATGAATTCAATGTTCATAAAGTATTTAGATAAGTTCGTGATCATATTTATTGATGGCATCCTCATATACTCCAAATCTGAAAAGGGAGTATAAAGAACACCTCCAGTTTGTGTTAGAAAAGCTCCGAGAACACCGACTGTATGCCAAATTCAGCAAATATCAATTTTGGCTAAAAGATGTTGCCTTTTTGGATCATGTGCTATCTGAAGGAGGAGTTGCTGTGGATCCAAGCAAAGTGCAAGATGTGCTTAATTGGGGACAGCCCAAGTCCGTATCCAACATCCGCAGTTTCCTTAGTCTTGCAGGTTATTATCGTTGCTTCATTGAGAATTTCTCTAAAATAGCAAGACCAATGACCCAATTGTTGAAGAAAGAAAAGAAGTTTGTGTGATGCCCTGGGTAAACCGCCCCGAGACTTACTATGCATACCGGGCTAGTCCCACGATCAGTCGCTAGCCCGCACAGTTCAACAACGATGTGATCATAGCTATACAACCAAACTAAAGAAGAAGTAGACAAAATAACACTTAATAACAATAAAGACCTTATGGTCAAGCTTTTTACAGAGGTCTTGCTGCGTAGGGCTACATCAAAAGAGCTCACAGCGGAACACAAAAGAACACGTGGAGGCCACTCAATATACCCACAGGCAATCGAGTGGAGGACATCCTAGCACGGGAAGTCTTCAAAGACCTCATCTTCGAAGAGGTCGGAGCACCTTGAGAGGTCTTCATCAGCCACTGATCAAACAGAGGGCGCAAGCCATGAGTACTTTTGAATGTACTCAGCAAGCCGTAGGGAATTGTATGCAGATAATATTTATGCAAGGCTCAACAAGGTTAGGTTTATGGTTATTTTGCGGAAAGCAATGTTGAAACGAAATACAATAAGTAGATTGCAAGGCACAAGTTGAAAGATTAGTATATAAATAACAAGTTTTCTTTTGAAAACGGCACAGGACCACCCTGGTCACTGCCCAGACAACCCATGACCACCCTAGTCACGGTCGAGACCACTCACGACCACTCTGGTCGTGAGCCAAACCACTCGAAGCCAGCCATGACCAACAAGTTTTAGAAAGATCTACCCCTTGCGTGAAATCACCAAGCATGTCCATAACCGGGGACACGGCTATTCGAATAGATTCTTTTCTCTACAGAGGTGTACAACTTTACCCACAAGACACGAATTCTCTAGTTTGTTTGGCACCCGTCGATGCCCCTGCTCACTTCCTTGGGTAAGCAGGCTAGAGCACGTGACAAGGCCTTTACAAGGTTCTGCCCTGACTTGGTTCTGCTCGCTAAGGTTTTGCCATCCCGACCCCCTCTTGCGCCAAGTGTGGGCGTAAACCCAGGTCCTTCCACACTTCCATCAAAACGGAACCAAATCAAAGCATTACCAATTAATTGGCCAGGTCCACCCCATCCTGGACATGTGATTGCACGGTATGGCCTCGATCGAACTCTTACAAGGTAAAGTCCTTAGTGGGTGCTCAGGCGAGACCTTCCTCATCCCAATGTGCTTCCTGCACCCCCTTTACTGCACGATCACTCGCCCGAGCAAAACATTTTGGGTTCAACCCGGCCAAATGACCACCCTGGTCACGGCACAACAATTTTATTAGTGGCCACACAGGCCAGCGGCAATGCTTACAAGATAACACATGCCAAGACAAATATGTGCCACAATTCTATAATTTCTTAGTCAAATTTAACATCTTTCAGACAGGTGATCGAGACAACGCATAACTAAGTAGGTCGAAGCAAGATACGCACCCATGTTGGTTATCACAAAGAGGTCCAACTAAGATTACCCATCCTATGGTGGTCCAAAGAGTACATGTCAACATGTAGAACACAAGTATTCAAGGGGTCATACTGCCAAGTAGGTGATTAGCTAATTCTCAAACCATTTTATACAAATAGCCATGCATGTTGATATAAAACAAAGTAATTTTGCAAAACTAGGTTCAACATGATCAAAAGTCTACGACTTGCCTTCGATGAAGAGCTAGGGGTCTTCTGTAGAGGTCACTGGGTCCATGAACTCTTCCGTGGAGCCGGAATCTACACGGGCGAAAAAGAGCCAAATAAATACAACGAATCCAAATAAAACCAAAACTACCAAATGAGAACAAAAAGAGAAACACTGAAATAGAAACGGATTCTTGGGAGGAGGTCCAAAAGAGGCCCTGAGGAGGAGGTCCACAGGAGGAGGTCCTGAGGAGGAGGTCCACGGGAGGAGGTTCAAAGGAGAAACACAACTACGCAACGTGGTTGTAAAAGAGATACAACCACTCCACGTGGTCGTGGGGGCAAAAAGAGAATAAGGCATGAAGGAACTCACCCAGACACATAGAGAGAGAGGGAGGGAGAGAGAGAAAGACTAGAGGAGGATGGCGAACGACGTAGGTGCTCCGGCGAACTTCTACGGTGGCGAGGAGGTCAAGGACGGCGCAAACTCCAACGGCTCCTTAGCGAAACTTCGAGCACGGTGAAAACTAGGCGAAAGCAAGAGAGCAAGAGAGTGTTGAAAACTGGATGAGGAAAAAGGTGATGATAGAGGGCTGCTCAAGCTTTTATAGCCATGGGGAGATGAAGAGTAGCTGGGAGACTCAAAAACACACGTGTTCAAGGGTAGGTGAAAGAGAAGATGGGAGCAGGTCTGGGAGGAGACAAGAGGGGAAAAGGGTACTGCAAAAAGCAACAGCATTTAATGCGCTAAAACCTTGGTGTCAGCAGTGACACAACGGGAGGAAGGAGAAGGTGAACAGAGCTGCCAGGTGGGACCGGTAAAAACTCGGAAAGATGGTCCAACCCAAGGGGAGGTCACGGTCAAAGAGGAGGTTGTGACCCAAAGAGGGTCGTGACCCCAGGGATGGTCTTTGCAAAAGGACCAAGAGGGTGGTCTTTGCAAAAAGACCAAAAGGGTGGTCGCGGCACAAAGAGGTGGTCGTGGCCCAAAAGGTGGTCTTTGCAAATAGACCAAGAGGGTGGTCTTTGCAAAAAGACCCGAGGGAGGTCGCGGCCCAAGCGGAGGTCGCGGCATAAAGAGGTGGTCATAGCCTAAAGGGAGGTCGCAGCACAAAAGGGTGGTCTTTGCAAAAAGAGCAAGAGAGTGGTCGTTGCAAAAAAGACCAGAGGGTGGTCGCGGCCTAAAGGGAGGTCGTGACCAAAGAATGTGGTCTTTGCAAAAAGACCAAGAGGGTGGTCTTTGCAAAAAAAACTTCCTCCAAGATCACCGGGGAGGTCAAAACCAAAAGGGAGATCCAACAAGAAGGGGATCAAAGAAAGGCGCGGCGAAGCG
Source organism: Phyllostachys edulis (assembly GCA_036346405.1). Lineage (NCBI taxonomy): Eukaryota > Viridiplantae > Streptophyta > Magnoliopsida > Poales > Poaceae > Phyllostachys > Phyllostachys edulis. The sequence goes on from CM070550.1 coordinate 103,012,204, forward strand.
GCGCCGTCCGATTTTGATCGGGCGGTTCAAAAAGAGGTGAACGTTCGGACCGATTGAATGCGCCAACAAGATTGGGTCGTCTAGCACAGATCAGACGATTCACAAGGAAAGGAGGCGCGGAGCTGGCTGCGCGGGGAGAATGGAGCGAACAGATAAGGGGAAAACAACACTAGAGAACTCTAACAACTCCAAAGGAACCAAACTCAAATTAATTGAAGTTGGATTTAGTCATTTTAAACACCTTAATTCCAAAATCTCCAGTTAAACTTTAGAACTTCAACAAAACCGAATGGTTCTTTTTAATTTTGAAAACTCAGAAACTCAGGAAAACTTGGGACGTTACAGTTTGAATGGTTAGCGGAATGTGAAGTAAGCTTTCAGACATTGAAGGATCATTTAACCACTGCACCAGTGCTAGTTTTGCTAAACATTCATAAAAACTTCGACATCTACTGTGATGCATCTCGTCTTGGACTCGGATGTGTTCTTATGCAAGAAGGCCAAGTTGTGGCGTATGCATCAAGGCAGTTGAGGCCTCATGAGGTGAAATATCCCACTCATGACCTTGAGCTTGCAGCAATAGTTCATGCTCTGAAGATGTGGCGATATTTCCTTATTGGCAATCGGTTGTGAAGTTTACACTAATCACAAGTGCTTGAAATATATTTTCACTCAAGCTGATCTGAATCTTAGGCAAAGGAGGTGGCTTGAATTGATCAAGGATTATGATATGGGACTCCATTATCATCCGGAGAAAGCCAATGTTGTCGTCGATGCTTTGAGCCAAAAATTGCAATGCAATTGCATTTCGGTTAAGCCCGAAACGAAGACCCTTTGCAACGAATTTCAGCGGCTCAACTTGGAGATGGTTAGCGAAGGATTTCTCGCTGCATTAGAAGTGAAACCTACTCTCGAGGACCAGATCAAGATGGCCTAGAAGAATAATAAGGGTGTGAAAAGAATTAAAGGAGAAGATAAAGGCCAGCAAAGCCAAATATTTCTCCGAAGATGACCAAGGTGTTCTTTGGTTCGGAAAACGATTGGTTATGTCGGGTGACGCAAAGCTTAAGAGGTTAATTCTTCATGAAGCCCATGATTCTCTCTTCTCCATTCATCCAGGAAGCTCAAAAATCTATCAAGATTTAAAGCAGAAATTGTGGTGGACTCAGATGAAGCGTGAACTTGCATGGTTCGTTGCCGAGTGTGACATATATCAACGGGTGAAAGCTGAGCATCAAAGGCCAGCGGGTATGCTTCAATCTCTCCCTATTCCCGAGTGGAAGTGGGATGAAGTCGGGATGGATTTCATCTCTAGACTTCCTAAAACCCAGCAAGGGTATGACTCTATATGGGTGATTATCGATCAATTATCAAAAGTTGCTAATTTTATTCCTGTCAAGACCACCTTTTTAGGAGTAAAATTGGTGGAGTTATATGTCTCGAGAATCGTGTGTCTCCATGGCGTGCCAAACAGGATTGTTTCAGATCGAGGTATTCAATTTATCTCGTATTTCTGGAAATGTCTCCATGAGGCTATGGGAACACAATTATCCTTTAGCACCGCATACCACCTGTAGACCGAAGGCCAGACTGAGAGGGTGAATCAAATTTTAGAAGACATGTTGAGGGCTTGTGTGTTATCCTTTGGCAAGAAATTGGAGAAATGTTTGCAATTCGCAGAATTCTCCTATAACAACAGCTTCCAAGCTAGCCTCCAAATGTCACTGTTCAAAAGTGTTATATGGGAGAAGGTGTAGGACACCTCTCAACTGGTCTGAGTTCGGAGAAAGACAATTATTTGGTCCAGACTTGATAAATGAAGCTGAAGAACAAGTTCGGTTGATTCGAGAGCGACTTCAGACGGCTCAGTCTCGTCAAAAGAGTTATGCCGACCGTCGTCGACGAGAGCTGAGTTTTGAAGTGAACGATTATGTTTACCTTAAGGTCACCCCGATGAAAGGAGTGCATCGCCAAGGGAAAGTTAGCACATCACTACATCAGGTCGTTTCGAATCCTAGCGAAGCAAGGATTGGTGGCCTATCAGCTGGAATTACCACCATCACTTTCTGATGTGCACAATGTATTCCATGTTTCTCAACTGAGGAAGTGCCTTCAGGTCCCGACCGAAGCAACCAAGGTAGAGGATCTTGATTTGCAACCCGATCTCACTTATCCAAAGCACCCAATTCGCGTTCTTGAAGAAACAGAGTGCCAGACAAGAAATCGCATCATCAAATTTGTGAAGGTCCAGTGGAGCAACCATACTGAAGATGAGGCGACATGGGAACGTGAGGACCATATGCAGACTAAATATCCCTACCTTTTTCCATCTGTCTGAAGTACCTTCGAAGCAAGAAAGGAAAGGTTAAACAAAACAATGGAAAGGAAAATATGATAGTGATGCTATTCTATCTTGCCAGGGTCTCTCAGCACTATCTTTGAAGGAAATCAAGACAACAGATGGTGTTTTTTGTTAAAGTTAAAAGAACCGTTTTGAAGCTTTCCAATCTGACTTCTAGACTATCGGAATCTCGGGGTCGAGATTCTTTTTAAGGAGGGTAGGTTTGTAATGTCCTCAAAAATATTTAAGATAGATTAGCCAAGCATATCATGTTTATGTGTGTAAATTATGAATCAATGTAAAACTTTTGTTGTTGTAATAAAGTTTGTCCCAAACTTCAAACTATTAACTCGAATTTAAGCTTTTATATGATTCCAAAAATTGTTTGTATAAAAGTTGTTGGAAATAATATATTTAAATACTATATTATTTATCATGAATTAATATAATTTTTCATGAATTTTTATAAGTAATTTTGATTTCACCAAAAATCAAACCATTTCGCTAATGCTGATTTGAAAAAGATTTTATTCTGACAAACTTGTGTATGAACAGTACCTTCAACCATTTTTTCTAATTCCTATTTTATTCTTAGAATACTCACAAATTTTTTTTAGAATTTTTAGAATTTATCTTGTATTTGTAATCACTCGGTCAAACGTTTTGTATTTCGATCAAAACTAAAATCAAAACCCTAGCCCGACCGGACCGTTTCCGACCAGGTCCGACCGCACCACTGTACCGACCGTGTCCGACCGCATCGCCTCGCCGTGCCACATACTGACCGGACCCGACCGCCACTTGGTCTGACTCAACCAGCTTGCACGCGCCGCTTTGTGTCAGCCTCTGATGAGCGGGCCCCGCTTGATAGGCCCAGCATCTTCTTCGGTGCCGCTCAACCGAGAGCGCGCTGGCACAACACATGTGTGCCAGCAAAGATCACCCCGCCACCTCTTGCTCCACCACTTGCGAAGCATCGCCTATACTTCACTAGTTCCCCAAGCCAACACACTCATTCCCTCTCACACCCTATCGCTCTCCCCGACCACCTTTTCATTTCAGCTAAGGATGATGACGAGTGGAGCGTTGCCGCATTGATGCCTCCCGCGAGCCTGTGACCTCACCAACGGAATCAACTCTCTGTGCCGCGTCCATTTTTTGGTGGTCCCAGTCTTCGCCATCCTTTGTATCGCCTTCGCCATCCTTTGTATCGCCGGGAACAACTTTGTCGTCCTCGCCTCCGGCGGTCACGACCGGTTAGCTTATCGGAGTTCCAGTGAGTATTTCTCAACACCATCTTGCCCTTTATGATCGCATCATCCCACTGAGTATTCGGGCGAAGTTAGTTTGTGTTTAGGGCAACCCGAGGGCGTGCGACCCCCTTCTTCTCCAACCTCAGTGCAGCGCCGCTGTCATCCTTCTGGGCGTCACCGTCCACCATCGTCGTCATTCTCGAGGGCGTTGAGTTCCTGGTGCCGAGGCGATCACAATACGTACCTTCCCGAGCTTTCTTAGTGTCCGTAGCAGCTAGCCCTTGAGAACTGCCCGTTCGGCTCCATCTCCGGCCACCGCAAGCTTGCCGTCGGCCACCATTGGATTCCACGTCACCACCATTAGATCCATGAGGATTTTGCGCACCTGAACGTGTTGGTCTCGCGCCCGAAGTCCCTTTGTCGTGCCAAATCGCCTACCTCGTCGTGTTCGCCGTGCACGGGAGCTCCGTTGAGCCGCCGGCGGGTTGAGGTTAACCCTAATCATTAGCGTTTAAGTGTTTTCTTAATGTACTTATGACACGTAGGTCCCACTAGAGTTAAACATGTTTAGAAGTTCAATTAAAACCATTTAAATCTTTAGGCCAATGACATGTGGGCCCGTATGTCTGGTTAAGTGATTATGTAAAATTGAGAAGTACGTTTTCTCTTGAGGAAAAACGTATTCCTCGTATGCTTAGAATAAATTTACATTTTCATGATTAGAAGACGTATTCGATGAATAAGCCATCGACGTCACGTACATCCATGATCGGTCTATGTTGACTGAGTCAAACCCTCACCCTGGGCCCTACTTGTCATTCCCTATGGCTTGCTGAGGGTGAGTGAAAAATGTATTTAATTCTTTTAGGAATTCCGAAACAATTTAAAGTTGCACTAAAAATTCAAATAACTTGAAAAATTCATAACTAATTCGATTTAATTCCAAATTGAATGAAACCAATTTTGTTCGTTTTCATTTTTAATATAATTTTAAATGGACTAGATTTTAAGTGTGTTTCTATTCCAAAAAATTCAGAAGATAAGTTAATATCTTTAACAAATTGTTTTTACATTAGAAATTGATTTAACTTCAAAATTCATATTTATTTCACTATAACTCCAAATTGAGTGAAATTAGTTTTGTTAGTTTTCTTTCTTGCTGTACTTTAACTTGGAATAACTTTGATACATGTTTATGTTATAGAAAATTTTGATACTTGTTTTATTTGTACAATAATGACTTTAACTTTGTAAAATGTGTAGAAAATTTAGATGAACTCCAATTGAACTAAAAATTTCACCTAAAATCATACTCTACCCACTGTGTGAATTTCATGTAATTTTGAATGATTTGTTATTTCAGCTTTATTTGGATTTATTGCAATATCGTCTTTTCGTTAGGTTTTCGACGATTTTGACATATTGTGAGTTCCATAAGAGGGTAAATAAGAGTGGTACCAGCAAAGGAAAGCAATCTCTTCCTTTTGATCATATTGCTCCTATTAATTTCAATAACTATTTATGTTGATTTTAAGTATTATATGCATTGCTTTAAATTCAAATACTGGTATGTCAAATGGGTAGATTTAGCTATGTCCTACTTGCTGCATTTCCTTTCTATTGAAAGTTGATTACCCGGTTTCCATTGATACTTATGGTTATATGTTATATGGGGGTGTTTGATGATTTTTAGAATGATGCTTAGCCATGGTAGTAGATGTAGTCGAAAGTGGTTGATGGAACTAGTCCATCGGCCGAGATGAATTGAATCTTGTTAAAAATTTGAGGATTATAATCAGATCTTCGAATCTGGTTTTTCTGGTTATTATGAACATGTGGACATTGGGTTCTTTATAATTTAACTTGGATGGGTGTAGGGTTATGATGAGAGATTGTTGTGGAGTTATGTAGCCCCCGTCTGGGTAATTAAGGACCGGTCTGTGTGGTGTTGAACCAAGTCACACGTGCAACCACATGCTGGATTAATGGTGAAGGCTTGTCTTATTAATTTGTAGTGTGTTTGCTATCAAATCACAACTAGATTGACAATTGTTGTTATTATTATGTTATTATTGTATTGTCAATCTAGTGGAGGCATGTTAAGTTCTGTCTTACTTGCCCTTAAGGATCGCTTGTGTTAGCAGAAAGCTACGCAAGAATTTACTTACACAAGGAGGTTCAACCGTGGTTCAGGTGAACGATAGCCTGCCATGGTGCAATTGGCCTCGAGTGGTTTGCTAGTTAACACATGGCATTGTAACAGTCTCGTTATGATATCTCAGTCACACTCCTACGGAAGAGTGCATTGGTCGACATTGAGAGATATTCATATCATGTGGGTAAAGCAACACAAACTCTGCAGAGTCATAAATCTATTCGAATAGCCGTGTCCCCGGTCATGTATATCACTTGTGGGAAATCATGCACAGTTAGATGTTGGGAATAGGATCAGGGTTTGATCGGGAATGAATTGTCGTCACGAATGGGAAGTTCGGGTATTGATGTTTGTTTACCCGAGTGGGGTAGCCACTTTGGGTATGACTTGTTGATGGTAAAATCTTGGAAACATTGATCATGAATTGGAGTACCTACTGTTATATCATATTTCTAAATGTTTGTCAAATGTCAATTTAAATCTATACTAGTTACTTTGTCAAATAACCTGGCTTTATGCTGAAAAGAAACCATTTTAGCCATCTTTTGACACCAAGTGTATTTACTTAAATTTGTTATTCGTAAGTTTTGCGAGTACGTTTTTGTACTCAGTTGGCTTATCTATGTTGCAAGTAAGAACGTCATACAAAACCGTAGTAGTTATCACAACAAGTTTGAGGCAATAACGGTTGATACATCGGCTTTAATCTCAGTCGTTTGCCTTTGGGTTGTAGTGCACCGTTGGGAAGGTTATTTAAATTACTTGACCTTCTGGCCTTGTTTATTTAATGTTTTTCGCTGCTAAATTTTATTCTTATATTCAAATCGTGTATGCAAGGGATATAATGTTGTTTAGATATGTGCATGTTAGCAGTTGATCTTATCCTAGTACTCGAAATCAGTTCCGTTTCTTGTTAAGGGTTGTGTCCCTGACGTAATCACTTGACCTGAAACGGGTTTGATTTCAGGGTCCTCACACAAAGTTACGCTGTTAATTAGTTAAGAGTTCACTTGTTGCAATACTTAGACTGACACTGTTAGAGTATAATGGTGCAGCTAGAGAGTGATTAGGGCACTAGGGCTACGTGCTGTGCTTCCGTTCCGTCTAATCATCGAGCGGTCGACAAAGATTTGGCATCAGTTGCTTTCGCAGCAGAAGATTGTGCTCAGTTCATGCATGCACTTGTTTACAAGGCCGTGGACATGTCATTTCCGCTGATATATAATTTGCGAAGGTGGTTAAGGTCTAAAGTTGCGGCTGTTAATCCCCAACAAGCAGACTAATTTAACCAAACCTTTTCTACCGGCAAATCACTAAAGAAACCAGCGCGTCAGACTCCACTCGGTTAAGCTAATTGGCTTAGCTTAGCAGCTAGCTAACTAAAAACTACTAGCTTCACCTTTGTATATAGGGGTTTGAAGTTCAACGCAGACACTGCAATGCAGCAGCAAGTACCACACACTAACAACAACGCTGCACAGCTAGTTAAATCACAAATCTATCCAGTCAAGGTTAACCTCCTCCTCCTCCTCTTCTGAACTGGTGAATTATGCTTGTTCTGAACTGGTGAATTATGCTTGTTCTGCGTACTTTCATCTTCTATATCTTTCCTGAAAGTGGCATTCCCACTCACAAGTGAACAGTGATACTTAGCAAAAGTATTGTGGTCCTTAACTCTTCAAGTGAGGAGTATGGTGCTATACTATGATTTGCATCCTTGTTGCTTGTTGCCTTGCAAAGAAAAAAAGAGAAAGAAATGCGAAAAAAGGCCCAAGAAAGCAACTTTAGGCCCAAGCTATATAGGTAGGAACTCGATTAAACTATCATGTGGGGAAATTACTCGAGCAGAACAAACTGCTTAGAAGGCCAATGGCAAGAGCCGCCGCCATGGATACACGCTTTGGTGAGTTCCCATGACAACACGTCTTACACCTGCCCGAGAAGAACCTTGCGGATCTGAAATTGCTTGACAAATCGATCACATATCCATGCATTGCCTCTCCCTGCAGATAAGGCCCAATGAGATGTGTGGATTTTGATAAGATAAAACGATATTGAATTTAGTGTCCTGTGCACCTCTTTTTTTTCACTTGGATCCCCCCATAGTTGAGACTAAGGAAAGACGTCGTGCAATTGTATATAGTAAGTAGTAGTACGCAACATTGGAGTCCTAATCCAGCTTATTTTCTATTGATAAGTTAATCACGGCGCCAAATTTTGGTGTCGGCCTAGTTTGGCCATGCTTCGTAGCTACAATTTGGCATCTTCCATAACAAGTGAGAGAATCCGGTTAGTATCGATGCTAAACATTGTAGGCGTAGTTGCTAAGGCTAGAATACATGGCATCAAAGCTAAGTTTAGCAAAAAAAAAAATGGTTAGTTTGGAGAGAGTAGCGGCGCACCTACTTTAGATGCTAAGGATTTAGATAAGTGACGAGAAGGGGCCTCATGTACAAATCGCTCACCCTGATCTTGTAATGGTCTCTGATCATAGCAGCTTCGGTCGTTGCACTGTGCTGCGCAGACGTGCAGTCCTAGAACACGACCTGGTCCCCACGACGATACACTACGTGTTCGCACTTCGGTCGGCTGTTCACAATTTCCAAGGGAACACCAATCGTATGAGGGCATCTCTAATAGTTAGATATAATTTTGTCTCTAACATATGTTATATCATCTTTAGAGATAACATCTCCAATAGATAGTCTCTACCATACTCTCCAATATTTGTATTTTATAATTTTCTTTTGAAACGGTTCTACATGTCAACTAGAGTAGATTAATGTATCATGTTTTGTTTCACGTGCACGACTGTCTTTTTAGAAAGAGACGATATATGCTCTCTCCTCCTCTCTCTTTCACGTAAAATTTTGTTGACATGACATAACTAAAAGACGACAATAAATATACTATTAGAGATGCTCTGAAGCCACAAAGGCATGGCAGATTTTAGGAAGGACTTGACCGCCGATCAAGATCTCAAGAAGTGTCTACATGGAAGCAACAAATCAGGACACGTCAGGTTTTGTCCGGACGGATGGTGACATCAATGGTTTCCGTGTAAATTTGGTCGTTAAGTCGTTAGTCAAAACAGAATTAGACTATGCAAACCTGGACTCGGTATTCGTCAGCAGGTCAAGCTAGATTCGTTCCCCTGTGCGCGTCTCTGTTCTGCTTGCGAGCGTAGACGAAGAACAGCCCATCGCCTCTGTTTCCGGCTGCTCCAGTGATTCATGTTCATATAAGTTTACCACGTGGACAGTGGAGGGATAAAAGCCTCTACGCGTTAACAACTTCACTCTATATGGAGTACTCCACTACGCTAGCATTTGAATTTGGAAGCCACAAGTTCTTGGTTGAGTTGAACGGATCCACAGGGGCAATTGTGAGATTTCCCTTATTCCCATGGCCCCTTATCCTGGAAAGACTCCAACGACCCACTACCAACAAATCTTCAAAGCAATTGACTTGGTATCTACCTTGTTTTTATGATCTTGTCTCGTGTGTACATAGATGCCATTTGGAAGTAGTACCCGTTTTGACCGGAGTGGCCACGAGTGTTGGTTGAACTGATCCACGCCACGATAGTGGCCTCTTAATTTCCACATCGCCCATATTCTCAGGCAAACCACCCGCAAGACTACGACCGCTGATGAAATGCTGCATGCCACTCTACACGAGCTAGTGCTTGGTTTTATTGATCTTCTCCAGTTGTTGTGTAAAACCCAATGATTCCTTCAGTTGACTGCTCTCAAGAAAACACTGGCATAACAGATAGGAAATTGGAGCCCCCGATATGTCTCATAAGGAAGAAGCTTGAGTAAAGATGTAGTTCAGGAAACCAATTTACAGGACATGACACTACTGGTACTTTTCACAACTTACTTACACACATTTCTCTTTGATGCTGCAGGATTATTTCGAGAAACGAAAAAAAGCATACTAATGTGCATCTCTAAAAGAAAACTACAGTCTTGAACCAAAAGATGAGTTGAGGGGCTGATCTGCGAAACCGCGAGGCAACAAAGAACCAACCTTTCTGGCTGAAAATGCCTAACTCACGCCGAATCAGTGGCAACTCAGATGTCTTAGGATCCATGTAACGTCCATTTAGAGGGCAAAAGAACCACTGAAGAGAAGAACAGTGTATACTACCACGTTCAGTATCTCCGGCGCTGAAAACAACGGCCGATCAACGCAGCACGGGCCTCGTCGGGTCCTCCTGGTCGTCGGGGCTGAACGAGAACACGTCTACGGGCGCGTAGGTGCCGTCGATCTCGTCGGGCGCGCCCTTGCACTTGTCGAGGAAGAGCACAACGACGGTGATGTCGTCGTGGTAGTGCCGCCTCTGCCCCTTCTCGATCGTCCTGATCTTCTCGTACTTCATGTCCTTCTTCCTCGCCGCCTCCAGCTGCGCGGCCCGCACCAGCCTCATCGCGACCCCCTTCCTCGGGCTGAAGGCGACGATGTCGACGGCAGCTTCGTCGGTGAGCTGCTCCCACAGGCCGTCCGACGCGAAGATGAGGAACTGGTCGCCGGGCCTCAGCTTGCGGGTTTTGATCGACGGCACGGCGCTCATCACCGGGCGCCTCAGGGGGAATGGGCAGATGGACTGCTGCAGAATCGGGTTGTTCTTGCAGATGTCCGGGTTCTTCAGGTACACGTCGCCGATGGACCTGGACACCTGCGAAGTAAAGCCAAATTGATGACTCTAATTTGCTTTGATTATGAAGCTTGAGCGTCTCTCATGTTGTGAGGAAGAGCTTCTTGATTACCTGAATGATTCCCTTGATCCGCCACACGCCGTGGCTGTTGAGGACGATGTACGAGTCGTCGGGGTGCATCTCGGCCACCTCCCGCCGCACGTCCTCGTCGGCGACATTGTGGTCCCTTGAGAGCCGCTCGGCCACTACCCTTTTCCCTTTGCCGGGGGCGGCGCGGTGGCCGAGCACGGCGCGCGAGTCGCCGAGGTTGGCGACGTAGAGCGTGCCGTCCTCGATGGCGCCCACCAGGCAGCAGGAGCCCACGGACATGATTCTAGGCTGCGACGGCCACGACTTCTGCACCATGCCGAGGAACTCTTCCTCCGTCGCGCCGAAGGCCTTCTTTATCACCTCCGCCGAGAGACCCCCGTTTTCAGATGCAAACTCTGCAGCGAATTCAGGAATCAGGAGTCATGGCTGCGGATTAAAACAACAGAACAGAGTAGTGTATTTTACTTGAACAAGTTTACCAAATAGATACTCAGAGCACAGGTCCCCGCACCTTGGATGAGGGAGAAGAGGCGCGCGTTGACGAACCGAGCCGCCTCGGGGCCACCGTGCCCATCGTACACGCCGACGAGCGTGGCCGCCGGGGACGCGAGCACCTGCGCCTGGTCCTCGAGCGCCTCGTTCGCCTGCGCCACGGCGATGGAGTAGTCGCCGGACGCGTGCGCCTTCAGGGCCACGTCCCACACCAGCCCGTCGTCAGCCACGTCCCCCGAACCGGCTCCACCGCCTCCAAAGCAGCAGCAGCACCACCACCGGCCACCGAACGGCAGCCACCGCCGTAACCCCCTCATGGGCGCGCGTCGCTGCTGCTCCGGCGAGACTAGAGCTGTAGGGTTTTGCTTGCCCTTTTGGGTGTGGAGGCGAGTGAGAAGCGACTTGTGTGCGTTAGAACTGAGAAGCGGCCGGGCCGGGCCGTGTGCGTGGCGGGGTGTATAGGTGATTAGGCGCGTGTTTACCGGTGAATTGCGGGAGCACGGCACGACGACGGAAACGCGTTTGTTGGTTGGGCTGGTCGTCCTACCTTTCCTCGGTCGCGCATGCGAAGCAGAGGAGGTCCTTCTGGGTGTTGAACAGGCGCCACGTAATCAACATCCTTTTTAAAATATTTTGCCTTTTCTTTTAATCTAATACCTATATAGGGCTACGAAGATAAGAAAGAATCGTTCAAACAGGGCCAAAGCAACAAGAAGATAAGGTTCGCCAAAATCCCAACTGGACTGATCAGACCGGATAAACAATAGTGGTCCGATCGTATGAATAGTGCGCTCCCTCGAACTCGAGGGAGGCAATCATGCCAGAACTGAATTACAACACAAGTTCAATATCATAAATTGATCAAACTTTTGATCTACAACTCTAAATTTAATGAAACTTATAACACATATTCTCTAGGATGCCAGGAACCAATTTCAATCAAAGATCTTGAAGATCATTGCCAAAGTACCGATATTTGTCCATTTGAGTGAAAATTGCACGAAAATCGGCCCAAATACGAAAATGATGATTGAGAGGAGCTCGTGGGAGAAATCAATCCAAGATGGCTAAGGATTGTTTCCCACAAGCTCTATGTCGACGATCGAGTCATCGATCTTATGAAATAAAAGAGGAAAATGATGTGAATTATCCTGGGATAGAATGGGGGCCTCTCTTTATTGATATGAACTGGATTTACAAGATCTGGCTAGAGACTACCCCTAAATACACTAAATGTGAGGAATGTTAAACTAAGTAATCAGGCTTAGAATCTGAGTCTAAGACCGAATATCTTGCTTCTAATTCCACTGCTTAGGCTTCTGTGTTTGTCGTCTCGTGTTCTGTTGTTGTTTTTCCCCCCGTCCATTTGTCTTTTGCGCTCCACCCTTAAATAACTTCCAAAGATGTGGCAGTTACTCCTAGAGAAGGCGTCCCTAGTGAAACGTTACGACTGGTCGGAACGGTAAGACAGTTAACAATGTATCAACTACCTTACGGTTGTCTGTGAGATGCTTAACCGTAGGGCAGTTAATTGTCACTGTCTTAGGATTATATCATCGCACGGAATGAAACATATAACACGTGTTTCATTCATCATACGGTAAGAAATACCAGTTCATAGATTTTCCGAGCAGCTATATGGTCGGAGCCTAGGCACAAAGCCTTGTCCGACCAGAGTACCCATCGTGTAACCTCTGGAATCCTCACAACTAGTGAGGTCGTTAGCCTTAGGGGTTACGGCCATGAAGACGTATGGTCTTCTATGTATTAAATTGATACATAGAGGTTTTAATCCTTGTCAGCTAGCCCCCGAACTTTAAATGAACAGGTCATGCGTATACCTTCTTCCGATGAAGCCATATCGGGCAGACCCCCATTTAATGTCGTGATATACGAGGTGGTCTGTGTTCACTTTAAAGTTGAGAACTTGCCTTGGGAACCGAAGAGTTTTTCTGTCCGTTGAACAAAAAAGAAGCTTTTGCCCATTGGACTTTTGTGGGAAACTTCCGATCGTAATTTAAAGATCTGAAGCTATAAAATCCCCATCGCCAGGCTTTTAGAATTTTTACGCTTCCAGATCCCCTTTTGATCCCTTTCAGCTTCTTGCCAAGAAAAATCATTTAGACCTCTTTCTTGTTTTTCCGACCACAAAGCCTCCTACGGCCACTACTCATCCTTGAGGATTTTCATCATGTCGGAGCAAATCATGAAATGGTTGCCTTCGGAATTGAGCAAGAAAAAGCTTGAGGCATTGGAGAAAATCGAGATGCTCCCAGACAAGAATCTGATCAAATGGAGATCAACGATCGGATAGCACTTTCCGAGCCGCGAAGATGGGGAAATCCCCGTTTTCCTCGCCTACATCGAATGTGGGCTGAGGTTGCCAGTACACAAATTCCTCCTCCGCGTTCTTGAGTATTACGGGGTGGGACTGGTAAATTTGGCTTCGAATTCCATCGCCAATATAGGTATTTTCACTTATTTGTGTGAGGCATACCTGGGAGTGCCACCGAATTTGAGGCTCTTCAGGTTTTTCTACCGAATGGTGATGGGGAGATTCACGGTGACTCTTGGAGAATGTACATTGCGTCTTCACGATGGGAAGGCCGACGAGTACATCCACATGTACTCGAAATCCTCGTGGTTGTCATGGAAGAAGAACCGGTTCTACATGACAGTTACGAGAGACGATGGCCTCTACTTCGCCGGAATTAGAGCAAATGAAAATCCCAAGTGGAGGAAGACCGTGGAGAATGCAGGGGTGGTCGGAAGATGGGTGGATGCCATCTACGACCTGCGAGTCAAGGGCTTGACTTCCTGGCATGTGGTGAGGGATTTCACCAAGCGTCAGATTAGCCCTCTGAAGCTCCGGACTCATTCTCTGCTTTGGTCCATTGGTCACGATGAAACTATCTCAGGAGGTGGTAAGTCTTTGAGAAAAGCTCCAACCAGTATATTTTATTTGATTATCGTAATGCCTTAAAATCCGTCATTATTTCCTTTTCTTGTAAAGCCCTTTCTCCTGAGAAAGTCAGAGAGCGGATCAAGCTGATCTGCACTGGGGAGCCTGGTGAAAAGGCTACATTTCCCGAGATCTTGGCAACAGTTTCTGCCGAAGAAAAACTGGCAAGGCTTAAGGTAGACAATCAAAATTTCTTTTATCATGTATACATATTCTCCGATCAGATTTTTGATCAAGCACTATTTTTGTAGTCGGTCGGATTGCGAATCACACAAACTAGTGAGGATAAACATCCCACCGTGGTTCCGACCGACTCGTGCCTGGATGCACTGGAAGAAGATGAATCTCTCGAGATAATAGAGCGTTTTTATATGTACTTTAGATAAAAGATTTCATCACCCAATCAAATTCGTTTTTTGCTTTAGGTGGAGAAGGCTGAAGGCCCACAGAGCGTAATTGCAGAGGCCGTAGACTCCAGGCTGGTCGTTCATGACCTTACAGTTGTTACTGAAACAACTGATCTGGAGGTTGATGAAACTACTCACTCCGACCCGATGGTCAAGAATGCAATCCTTGATGAACTGATCGAGAACATTGCTTCCGACATCTTGTTGGAGGATATGAGTGGTTTAATCAACCCTGCCGGTTCGGAACCGACGAATTTGGTTGAGAAGTAAAGGAAAGCTGGCAGTACAGAATTTACTCTACCGCACTTCAAAGTCAAATCCAGGAAATTAACTAGATATGTACAAATGAAAGAGGTCATATGTGTGCATACCTTTAATAGTTTCTTGATGATTTGGTGTTTTGAACTCCCCTTCTTTGTTTTGTATAGGTCTTCTGGTGTTCCGGTTGCTTCCGATCGGATCCTTCCTGAGGACCAGGCACACGTGGAGGTCCCTGACCAGAACACTTCCTAGGACAAAGTTCTTGAGGAAAAAGTGGTCGAAGAAGCCCTCGAGCAGGTGTCAAAGCCAACGGTCGAGTTGGATCCATTGGTGGTTCTAACTCCTTCTGCGGAGGTAGATGCCCCTAAAGGCCCTCAACAGGTTCCGACCAATGTTGGTAATCCTTCTCAACCTGATAAGTTCCCTTTTCACCTCCGATTTATCGAGGATAAGGAGCTTGACGAAGTATGCGGAAAAATATCGGATCATCAAATCAAAAATGCATCCTGATTCAATATTTGGTGGTTATAATGATTTGGCAATCTGGGTAAGTATCTACGACCAGTTTCGTAGTCTCTCTTAAAAGTTTTATAGGGAACTTAAAGAGGAAATGCTATTTGTGTAGCATCTGGTCGAGAACTTTGCTGTGGTCGGAGGACTAACCCAGCGGATTAAAGATTTGGAGTAGAAACACTCCGAATTGGAAAGTAAGAACTTTCCACTTAACCTTTTTCTTTCTTCAATATTTTGTCCTTCTCTAATTATTCTCCCTCATCGTATTCGATAGATTTGGAGAAAATAAAAAGAAGAAATCGTGGCCGATAAAGCCAGAATAACTCTTCTTGAAGAAAAGAATCAAACTAAGAACCGGTCGATTGCAGAGACATCGACCAGGAATGAGACACTGAACAAGAGAATTGAATGTAATAGGTCGTAGACTTGACTTATTATCTCCCTCTGATCATGTTGTGTTTTACTACTTGTTTTACTCGTGTAGAGCAAACGCAAACGCTGAACAGAACCGAAAAGGCTATGGAATTTGAGCAGGGAAAGGAGGCAGCTCTTGTAAAGAATCTTGATGAAAAGATTCATGCTTTCAACAAGATGATCTTTGACATGGGATCAGGATCAAGCATGCCTAATTTAAGAGATCCAATAGAGAAAATGAACTACATGGGTCAACTTCTAGGAGATATCAGTGGTCTGCTCAAAACTACTCGAGAGAATTATGCTCGACTATGAAAGAAGGCGTTGTTCTCGAGTTAGTTTTATACCGCAAAACCGAAGGCTTCGACCTCTATTAATCTCCAAGCCATTGAGGATGATTTCAACTGCCTGCTTGATGAGGCGACCAAGCTTATGGAAGAATTTAGGCCACTTGGAGACAAAATTGTAGAGGAGATGGAGGTCGGATCTCCATGAAGCAGTAATTAGTCTAGAGATATTCAAAAGTAGGACATTGTAATATAAGAATTGTAAATAAAACTGTGGATATCATGGGGATATGCTTGAGATCTTAGGATGATGTTACAATTGGCAATGTCGCTTACGGTTTGTCGAAACACGCGTTTTCGGCAAAGTTGAGAATGTTTGTCGGTCAGTATCGACTAGCGTTGGCCATGGATCGACGGGCCACGTCCGACCGGCCATTTTGGCGGTCAGACCGGCCCTGCCTCGAGTGGATTTTTGGCTAAGTCCCAGGGGGCGGTCAGACCGGCCAAAGTGGCGGTCTGACCGGTTTTCACTTGTTTCATCGGCCAACTGGTGGCGATGATTGTTGGGTTAGGTCAAGTTCATGGGTTTCATGGCATATGTGTTGCATGATGCATGTTTTGACTAACGTGGGTCAAGTTGTGAAGAACTTGTTTCCAGATTCGATTTCTTTGTCTATTGATGTGCAGGTTGCTTGGAGGTCAATGACGGTCAACGGCGAGGATGATCGGGACTAGGCTTAGAGAGCTGAGGTCCAGAACGATCGGGGAAGCCGGGGGGTGAGGTCAATGGAGTCAAGCATGGCGCAAGAGGGACAAAGGTGACCGAACGGGCAGTTCGGTGCAACGGGTTGGATCAAACGGCGCGGGGGTCGGTTCAAGTACCATGGTGGTTTCGGTGGGAGCCGGATGGGAGAGACTTGCCGACATGATGAGAGCCGATGGATTAACCTACACGTGGCGAAGCATGGGAGGTGCTTCATGCAGTTAGGACTCAGTCTTTGCAAAAAGATCGAGAAAGGGTATTTTGGTAATTTCACAAAATACCGCCTTGGTGACCTTTTGCCAACTCACGGCGCAAGATGGCGCAAGGTGAAGAGGATTAGGTCAAGAGATGAAGACGGCGCTTTAAAAGGCAAGCGTATGTGTCCCGTTTGTTTTAGGCCTTAACGGGAGCCCATTAGGGTTCAATCTTCTAGAAGGTCTAAGTCTCTACTATAAATAGAGGAGGGAGGTGGCTGCAATCCCTCAACCCTTTCATTGTGTTTGAAACCCTAGTTTGCTTAGGGAGAGGATTAGTGGAGGTTAGGGTTCAAGAGAGTTGGATTTGATTTCGTGCTCATGTATTGAGTCTTTGTCCTCCATTGATGGAGTAGCTGTAAACCAATACCATATCAAATCAATCCAAAGAAAGTTCCCTCAAAGATGAGTCTATTTGCTTTCTTTCTCTCTATTTGGTGATTTGTGGTCTTTCTTTGATCCGCGAGTTTTTACTTGGGTTCTTGCCTAGATCTAACTTGCTGTGACATGTGGGAACCCATCTAGGATCATCTTGATCATCAATCACCCACGAGCAAGTCTTTAGATCATATTTCCGTTTTGACTCGGTTTTTGAACCACCTTCGTTCAATCTGAAAAAGATAGGAACTTTGGCTTGGATCTTCACGATCTCCGATTGGAATAGGTTCCTAATATCTTTGAGAAGGTGTGTGTCAAGTTTCGTGGAGTTTGTCCTCACGGATCAAAAGTTAGATCGTTTTGAGGTTTGGGTTTTCGGGCCGTTCTTACATTACGACAAAATCGGTCGATCGGTTGTAACGCCGGCCGATCGCCTCCGGTCCGACCGCCCATAAGCCGCCGGTCTGACCGCCTTTTAGGGTTTGAACCTCGTTTGATCTTTTGTTTTGGGGATTTTGGTTTAGATTCAATACAAGTCTTCCGCTGTATTTGTAGATTGATCTTCATAGCTTCTATAGCTACTGGAGTGAGATTGGAGTTGAATCTGACCTTTGTGAAAAAGTGAGCGTGCTCCTATTCACCCCCACTAGTCGCCTTTTCGGTCCAACAAGTAGTATCAGAGCTCGGTTAGTTCAATCTTGATCTTAACCGGTCACTGAACTTGGCGATGGATAAGTACTCGACCAAGCCGCATGTCTTCAATGGGCTCGACTATGCCTATTGGAAGAATCGCATGCGAGTTTTCCTTGAGAGCGAAGGACAAGCTATATGGGAGGTTGTTTGAGCCCCACTCGTTTTGCGGTTGCTTACGCCAAAGCCAAAGACCCTCTCTTGGCTAACAACAACAAGGCAAAGAACCTTCTATCTATACTGGGCTTGGTAGGAAAGAGTACGATAGGATTTGCAATCTTGCGACCGCACATGAGATTTGGCACACCCTCAAAACTTACCATGAGGGATCGCCCCAGATCAAGCAAGTGCGCCATACGGTCTACAAGCAAGAGTATAATAAATTCAAGATGCGTCTTGGTGAGAGCATCGATGACGTTTTTGAAGGGATACGGGTAGGCTACACTAAGCGCAAATTAATAAAAATTCTACCCGTAAACCAAGATCACTGCGATTATAGATCACGGTCTTACCACTAGACGCCAAGAAAGCGAAATTGATGTAGCACGTCGGGCGAGTAGTCGTACTAAGTTGATGCAAAGACGTCGAGGCGAGTAGTTGTACTACTTCCTCGTCCTCGTCGCGGCGTCCCACGTCTGACTCCTCTCTTGCGGTTCGTCCAAACGCTACTGATGTAAGCGCCTCAAAGGTATCCACATCGCACGGGAGGAAGCGACGCCGCCGGACTACTAGATCCGCGCGAGCGACTAGGGCGTGGGAGGGGTGGCGGCCAGGGTTTGAGGATGTCACGAAAAACTCATCATCCAATCTCAGGCGCCTTGCCTCCTTTTATAGACGCGTCCTTACAATGGGCTTCTACTAATAGAGGCCCATTAGGACTCAATGCCCAATCTAATTCGGATCCAATCCGAATTAGGCTTCAGCCCCTTAAGTGTGTGACCCTATAGGTTCACGTATGTTTAGACATGACGCGAGTATACATACTTGGTTAATAGTTGATAGCGGCCTCTAGCAAGACGTGCCAACTCCTAAACGTACACAAAGATCATATCGGACGAACCATCACAACGTTATGTACATGCCAATCCCTTTGCCTCACGATACTCGGTCGAGCTCCAAGCTGACCACTCTTTCTCGATCCTGTGATCCGGAATCCCTTACTAGGTTAACTCTTAACCTTAAGTAGCATGGCCATGCATTTCTGGATCCGATCACTCGAGGGCCTAGAGATATCTCTCTCGTAGAGAGGGCAAATCCCATCTTGACCGACCATGCCTCGCAAAGATGCTTCATGACAAACCCGAAAGCTACCTTTATAACTACCCGATTCACGAGTAGCGTTTGATAGCCCCTAAGTAGGTCGATTCACATCTCAAGTACATGCGACAATCTCGTGTCTAAGGATAAGGCGTACACATTGTGTAGAGAGAACCATAAGTATAATTGTTATGTCTCATGTTGGGTCGGTCCAACCCCATGTTCTAAACATGTGTCCACATTATTGGTTTGACATCTCCATGTCTATGACACATGAAACATGGTCATCAACCGATACATGTGCTAATCCATCATTCACGTGTGTCCTCACATGAACTCCGACTAGGGACAACTTTAGAATAACCATACAAGTAAAGAGTTTCACAAACAAGTCACATACTTGTTAATCAACACAAAGGTAATATTCAAGGAACATTTATTAAATCATGGATACAACGAAATATCATCATCTCTATGATTGCCTCTAGGGCATATCTCCAACAGTCTCCCACTTGCACTAGAGTCAATCTAGAAGATATCTAATACCCATAGCTCTTGTGTGTGCCTTATGCTTAGGCTGTGGGAGTGTAACATCCCAAATGTATAATTAGGGTTTGTTCAAATGTAATTAAGGTGTAGAAATTAAAACTTTTTCTCACACCTTGAAAACCCCTAAACACTCATGTAATTCTTGTCCAAGAGTTGTGTAATCCAAAAACACAAAGCTCTTGTTGACCAAAAGTCAAACTCATTTTCCAATTGTCTAAATCTTGTGCCAAACATTTGGAAATATTTTTCCTTGGTCCTAAAGTTGATGTGGGACCCCTCTGAAAAACATCATGAGTTATAAAACTTGTTTGATAAATTGTGGAGGTAAAACAAATCCTTGAACAACCTTCATGAATTTCCTGAGAAAAATGCATTGCATAATAACCTCTGGAAATTTTATGCAAGGTTAATCTTAATGTCAGCAAGCTCCAGTTAAAATTGCATAATTTTTGGAGTTGTTTTGCTATCCCAAACAATGTTTCAAAGTCTCATTTGTTTTATAACTCATTTCAACATGCACTGCTGCTTGGCCGAGCCACCTTTTCATTTTGGGTTGAACCCAACCAAGTCCGGCTCAACAGACCTCCATTTCCACCTTGATGAGGTCGTAGCCGTTGGATTCAAATCCTCTGACCACGACCTCCTCCTCAAACATTCACAAGGAGGTCCTCCCATTTACTTGAGGTCACGACCCTTGGATCAAAGATCCATGGCCATGACCTCCCTCTCTGTCAAAATCCTTGAGACCTCCCACCTTGTTGAGGTCGTGGCCGTTGAATTCAGATCCAAAGGCCACGACCTCCGCCGCAATTCATCGCACGGGACCTCCCCATCTCATGTTGTGCACCGTTGGATTTAAAATCCACGGTCACGACCTCCTCCTACCTCGTGCGCATCGAGACCTCACAAGACGTGAGGTCGTAGTCCCTTGGATTTAAATCCAAAGGCCATGACCTCCCCCTCATGTTCTGAAGTTCATGTGCGGTTAAGACCTCACAGGAGGTCCGCACCGTTGGATTGAGATCCAACGCTTTGGACCTCCTGTCCCATTTTCCCACGTGCGCATACACATTAAGGAAATCGTGAGGCCATGACCTCCCCATCCTTGATCGTGTGGCTGGGACCTCCTCCCAGTCATTTAGGCGTAACGGTTCAAAAATTACATCCGAGGGCCAGGACCTCCCCATCCACTCGATCCAACGGTGGATGTGAGGTCTGTTCTTCTTCTACCTTGGGCACGCGTGTAGGCCGTGGCAGTGGGCAAAGTCAGAGCCCTGTCATTTCCAACGGCTCTGCCCTGCAAGCATTAAATGCATGTCATCCCTTTCTGCACCTAGGCCACGCCCTGTCTCAACCTACCCTGTCCCATCAATCGTGTCCAAGCTCAGGACCTCCCATGGACCTCCCCATGGGCTAAGCTCACCATGAGCTTAACCCATGGTGCAGGACCTCTGTGCCATTGGTATAAGTTTCCCTCGAGCTCCCCTTTGGCTTCTTTTACACACTTGGAGCTTGCCATGCCCGTGCTTGGCTGAGCTCCTACCTCCACTGACCTCCCCTCTTGGCCGCCGTTGTTGAGAAGCTTGGAGCCCTTGGTGAAGGCTTGCTCCAGTGGCTCCCTCTCAACCTCTTGCTCAATTAAGCTCCCCCAAAATCTCCTGAGTTGAACCTAACTCATTGTTAGGTTGACCTTTTCAGGAGGGGCTAGTGGAGCTTGGAGCTTGGAGTTGGAGCTTGGACTTGAAGCAGCGGAGCTTCCCATCTTCTCCAACTCAGGCCATCGCCATCCTCGACCTCCCCGGCATCGTTAGGACCTCCGGTACTCACGATAGTCCTAGGCGCTGGCACCAGATGTATGATGTCGCGGAGCTTTTGTTTGGGCACCGCTTGAATGTCGCCATGAGCTTTTTTTTTCAAATCGTCTTTTTGGCCGTGCTTGTCGTCGTGGTCATCTCGGCTCATGGCGTTTAAAACCGCCGCCGTAGAAAGTGATCGAGCAGTGTGCAAGAACGCTATTGCGCACACATTGGTGCCATTAATTCTTCTTGGCGAGGTCCGCATCGCCGGCATTAGCCACGCCTTTGCGGGAAGGTTTTGTCGAACGGGCGTCCAGTAGCGTGCCGCTAGGGACGAAGATCCTCCCCTTCAATGTGTTAATCATTGGCCAATCTCATTAATCATTGGTTTCGCCATTCTTGCTCTTAACCCCGTCCCTTTGCGCGCATTTAAGATCCCTTGCGCGGACCTCCTTGTTATCCCGCGCATTAACTATGTCTGTGCGTGCGCATAAGCGCGGGTCGCGAGCTCGGGGCGTCCATGACCTCCTCGAGGAGATCTGAGCGTCCAAGACCTCACTTGCGATCGTGGCCGTCCAGACCTCCCTAGAGGTCTGTGATGTTTAGACCTCCGCGTGGACCTCCCTCGAGGTCATCTCTGCCGCTTATGTCCTCCTGTGTTGATCGCAGCCGTTGAGGACCTCCCTCCTGTGTTGTGGCCCGTTGGATGTACCATCAATGGCCACGACCTCCCTCACTCGCACATCTGTGCCGCTAGGAGGTCCATGACCTTTGGACCTCTTGAGCACGTGTGTGCTGTTCACCTGGGAGGTCTGAGCCGTTAGATCTAAGATCTGTGGCTCACGTCCTCCCTTGTATTTCTGGTTTTTAGAACTTCAAGTGAACTGTTATTTTAGCCAACTGAAAAAGGTAATAACTTCAAAATTTCATATCTAATTCATTCTAAATCCAAATGAGGTCATTCAAATTGTGTTAGCTCTGTCTTGAACTTGACTTTAATCCAAAAATGATTGTAAGTTGAGTTCAGCTCCAGAGCACAGTTTTGCCATTAGATTTTAAAACTCACTTTAAATATACACTCAAATTGATGCTTAACTTGTAAAATACATAACTAATGCTCTGTAGATTATTTTTGAGTGAGACCAACTTTGTTGGTTTCCTCTATTAATGAACTCACTGTGAAAATTAGTTTTGAGCATGTTGCTGTTATAAAAATGAGGACTTGTGCATTATAATTTTGTTCAAGTTCTTGTTTTTGAAAAATTGTAGAAAGTGCATAATAGCTCCAAATGAGGTGAACTCAATTGTGTTATTCATCTCATGAGGTGCTGGTTTTACAGTAAAAATCTCAGTATCACCACCATTCTAGAAAATGTTGCCTCATAATTAAATTAGTGAATAGTGCAGTTTGGTGTTTTTAGGGGCTGAGCAGAATTGTTTTGCTCATATCTTTTGCATTGAGAATCCAAATCCATTGGTTCTTGTTGCTAAATTCCCTAAAAATCACCCCCTTGCTGCTGTAGAAAATTCAGAGTGTTTGGAGTTCGTTTGCTGTGCTGTCCTTGATTATTTTCGTCGTTCTTATCGGTTCTTTATCGCTTTTCCGTTAGGTTTCGACATTTGTGGTAATCCCGAGAGTGACCCTCTGCCACAACTTGAGCAAGATCAGCAAGGCAAGCAGTTTGATCATATCCCCTCTAACGTCCCATTAGTTTAAAGGTTAATATATTGTTTTACTTCTATGTATGCATGCTACTTTGTGTTAAATGTCGCTAGTAATCCTATAGTTGCATAATCTGTAGGAGTTGTTTATCCTCTACTACCAATGAGCCTAGGTTATTTGCTGTGGTGGGAGCTCGTTGGATGAGCTCTTATCACTTAGTAGTTTCGATTTAAAGTGCTTAGCCATGCTTAGTTATCGGTAGTAATGGGCGATCATCGACTTAGTCGATGGTCTTGATCACTCAAAACTGATTATTACTCCTATATGTCCAGCACTTGTGCTTTGATTAATTGTAAAATCAAAAACTGAAAATAAAAGATTGATTTAGACTTGGGCATATTGGATGGATGGTGCGGTTTTGGAATGTGGTGGTATGCCCGGGTCCCTAAGGACCGAGTTACTTAGGTCACTAAGCCAAGCGCTTTTATGCGTACTAACCACACGAGGGTATATGGAGCCCTCTTGACTAAGTACTTTGGGCGGTGCTAATTGGGGTCGCTTTGGTTGGTGTGTTTTAAAGATAAAATGTGTGTGTGTGTGGTGTGGGAATGGAGCGTTAAGCGGGCATCGTTAGGTCAGTCTATTGTGTCCTTATCCCCGTGGGTTGTCTTGGTCGATTAGCATCGCCCATTGGAAATGTCTCGTAGGACTTAGCTGCTTGGCATACCTTTGGTAGTATGCTTAAAGGAAAGGCGATCGGACGTGTGGGTACATTGGTACACCCTGCAGGTTAAAACTATTCAATAGCCTCGTCCTAGGTTATGGACATGCTTGGTAAGGTCGTTCAAGAACTAGTCTCAACCATTTAATTAAAACTTGATGGGTTGGTATGAATGGATGTTCATGCTATTGTTGTGGTGACTTGGGTTAGTCACTTCGGTGTTGTTTCGTTGTTGTTACTATGTTATTATCTCGTTGTTATTTCAACAATTAAAATGCTTTGCCAAATTGCCTTCAATCTATTATGTTATTGCAAATGAAACTTGCTTTATGCTAAAATGAGTCCAAAGCCTCATCCACTTAAATAAAGCTTGCATGTAGCTATTTATAGTTCTGTTATCTCACACGTAAGTCTTGCGGAGTACTTTATGTACTCATCGCCGTGGTTGTGGTATTTTTGTGGCTTTTGTTGCAGAGGAAGAGGTGAGCTCCAAGAGCCTCTCTTTTGTGCTACGTGTTGCGACTTCTTGACGACTAGCTTGGCGGTCGGTCGAGATGCCTAGGGGTTAAGGCACACCGATTGGCTTTGTGTTATAGCCATCTTTATGGCACTTTTGCTTCATTGTTATCTTAGTAGTACTTGTTGTTATTTGGCCGAAGGCCCTCTTTGTAATAACCTATCCTTATTAATATTAACTTCGGTTTGTTGCTTATGTACTATGTGTTGTATGGAATTGATACATTCTTTTGTTGTGAGGTATGTATATTGCATTCGGGAGTATACATCTCTCGAGACTGGGTTTATTTGGTTGATAATACTAGGGTCAATTGGATGACTAAGTATTATGAGCTTAATAAATCCGGGTGCTCATAGGGAGAGGCTTCGTCAAAGGATCTGAAATATTCAAATCCGTGTGTATTTTGCATATCTTTAAATCTCCTCGATTGAGGATCTCTCGAATGAGATGAAACCGCCGATATGTGTTTGTTCTTTTGGTGATTCCTCGGCTCCTTGGCTTGCGCAATGGCCCCATTGTTATCACAAGAAAGATCCGGAGGATCGCACGCACTAGGAACCACACTTAGTTCGGTTATGAACTTCCTTATCCAAACGCCTTCCTTTGTCGCTTCACAAGCCGCAACGCGTTTCTAAACCTCCGTTGTAGAGTCGACAAGATCTCTCGCTTGGAACTCTTCCAATCGACCGCACCACCGCTTCAAAATGAACACAAAACCCGATTGCGATTTGTAATCGTCTTTGTCGGTTTGGAAGCTTGCATCGGTGTAACCATTTACAACGAGCTCTTCCTCACCTCCGTAGACTAGGAACACATCCTTAGTTCTTCTCAAATACTTGAGGATGTTTTTAACCACTGTCCAGTGACTCTCACCGGGATCAGCCTGGTATCTGCTCGTAACACTTAGAGCATAGGAAACATCTGGGCGAGTACATATCATAGCATACATGATAGATCCAATGGCCGAAGCATATGGAATCTTACTCATGCGATCTCGCTCATCAGTTGTCGAAGGACACTGAGTCTTGCCAAGATTTATGCCATGAGACATGGGCAAGAACCCTTTCTTTGCCTCCTCCATGTTGAACCGTTTCAACACTTTGTCAATGTAAGTACTCTGGCTTAATCCTATTAGCCTTTTTGATCTATCTCTATAGATCTTAATACCCAAAATATATGCCGCTTCCCCTAAGTCCTTCATTGAAAAACTATTTTTAGTGAGGTCTTAACGGACTCGAGCATAGGAATATCATTTCCAATCGGTAATATGTCATCTACATATAAGATTAGAAATCGAACGAGCTCCCACTTGCCTTCTTGTAAACGCAAGATTCTTCTTCGTTTTTGATGAACCCAAACCCTTTGACCACTTCATCAAAACGAATGTTCCAACTCCGAGATGCTTGCTTCAATCCATAAATGGATTTTTGAAGTTTGCATACTTTTCTAGCATTGATTGGATCGACAAAACCCTCGGTCAGATCATATACACATCCTCGGTTAAATTTCCATTAAGGAAAGCCGTTTTGACATCCATCCGCCATATCTCATAGTCGAAATATGCAAGAATAGCTAGAATGATCCGTATAGATTTAAGCATCGCTCAAAGTAGAAGGTCTCATCGTAGTCAACTCCTTGAACTTGCCGAAAACCTTTTGCGACAAGTCGAGCTTTATGGATATGAACATTTCCATCCATATCAATCTTCCTTTTATAGATCATTTGCACTCTATGGTTTTAACACCATCAGGCGGGTCAACCAAGTTCCAAACTTGATTGTCTCCCATGGATGCTATCTCGGATCTCATGGCACTATGCCATTTCTCAGAGTCTGGGTCCATCATTGCTTCCGCATAGGTCGTAGGCTCATCATTGTCTAACAATAACATATCTCGCGTATTGCGGAGCCTTTCCGACCTTCGTGGTGGTGGTGCTTCCTTTGCCATGGGTTCCTCAACTTGTTCTGCCACGTGGGCATCATTCGTCGAGTCTTCCCCGATTGGTTCATCTTGAACCTCTTCAAGCTGCACCGTTCTTCCACTTGTCTCCCTGTTGAGAAACTCTTTCTCTAGGAAAACACCACTTCGAGCGACAAACACTTTGCCCTCTAGTCGGTTGTAGAAGTAATATCCAAAGGTTTCCTTCGGATATCCCACGAAAATGCATTTATCCGACTTGGGTGTGAGCTTGTCCGACTGTAGTCGCTTGACAAATGCCTCACATCCCCAAATCTTTAGAAAAGACAAACTGTGACTCTTCCCAGTCCATATCTCATATGGTGTCTTAACTACGGATTTAGACGGTACCCTATTAAGTGTGAAAGCTGTCGTTTCTAGAGCGTAACCCCAAAATGATAATGGTAGATCTGACTGGCTCATCATCGATCGAACCATGTCCAACAAGGTCCGATTATGCCGCTCGGATACCCCGTTTCTTTGAGGCGTTCCGGGCGGTGTTAGGCAGGGAACAATTCCGCAACTCTTCGATGATTGCTAAATTCATGACTCAAAACTCGCCACCACGATCGGATCGCGAGCCTTAATTTTCTTGGCACGTTGATTTTCAACTTCATTCTGGAACTCTTTGAACTTTTCAAAAGTTTCAGACTTATGCTTCATTAAGTAGATATAGCCATATCTACTAAAATCATCAGTGAAAGTTATGAAGTAATGAAATCCTCCTCTAGCAGTTGTGCTCATTGGTCTACATACATCAGTATGTATGATTTCCAACAAGTCTGACGCCATCTCAAAAGAACCTTTGAAAGGTGACTTGGTCATCTTACCAAGCAAACAAGCTTCACATGTCTCGTATGATTCAAAATCAAACGAAGTTAGAAGACCATCATCATGGAGCTTCTTCATGCGCTTTTCACTTATGTGACCCAAACGACAATGCCAAACATAGGTGGGATTCAAATCATTAGGTCGAAGTCTTTTAGCATTCATGTTAAAGATGGGTGCATCATCAAGATTTAAAATAAATAACCCATTCACAATGGGCGCAAAAGCCACAAACATTTCATTTTTAGAGATCAAACAACCATTGTCTTTACTTGCAAATGAATAACCATCTCTCATCAAACATGAGGGGGATAAAATGTTTCGACTCATACTAGGAACATAATAACAATTATTCAATTCCATAATAAATCTTGAAGGAAGCTGAAGTTGCATGGTGCCGACGGTCAACGCAGACAACCCTTGCTTTATTTCCGACGAAAATCAACTTCACCTCTTGCGACTCTTCTACTTCTTATTAGCCCTCGCATCGAGTTGCAAATGTGAGCAAGCGATCCGTTATCAAATACCCAAGAGTTAATAGGAGAATCAGCGAGAAAAATGTCTAAAACATTTATGACAAGTGTACCATGGGTGAAAGTCTTACTTCGACCTTCTTCTTGCATTCCTCGGAATCCGGTACTTCTTGCGCTTTCTCTTCAAAGGCGATTTCTTTACAATAGAAGCATATCTTGTCTCGGCTCCAGTCCAAAGATTAGGCTTAGGCGTTGGCCGAGATCATATCTTTAACCTTGCCCTTATTCTTTGCCCATGGCTTCCTACCCTTTTTCTTGAAGCTAGACTTGTTCTCACTGACCATCACATGGCTAGGCCCTCACACACTTCTTAATGTCACTCTCTGCTTTTTTGAGCATCCCACAAAGCTCATTAAGACCCTTTTCCACCCCATTCATATGGTAGTTCAAATGAAATGTCCATAGCTAGGTGGAAGAGACGCCAAATGAAATCGATTGCCAACTCTTGGCCAATTGGAAAACCAAGTTTATCCAAAGTCCGATCAGAACCAACCATTTTGATCACATGTGGGCCTCACGGTGCACCTTACGCTAACTTGCATTCCGAGAAAAGCCTTAGAGACATTGAATCGTTCGATCTGGCACATGTCGGAACATGTCCTAAGCGCCATGCTCATATCATACGCTTCGATCCTCAAACCGCTTTTGAAGGTCAGTTCCATGCATGCAAGCATAAGACACTAATCTCAAGAGAGTCATCACATGCTTTCTTGTAGGCGGTTTTAACGGCGGCCGCATTGTTAGCGTGCTCTTCGGGATTGGGGTGTCGAGCGTTTTCCTTTTATCCGCCACGAGAACAATTCTCGAGTTACGGACCAAATCAATAGTTTGTTCCATTTAATTTTTCTTTCTCAAGAATCGATCGCAAAGCAAAAGGGTGTACGCGGTTGCTAGATGCCATTGATCTACAATAGGAAATGCAAAACACTAAGACAAATAAAACCATGATAGAGTAAATCAGATTAAACAAATTTAATAGAATGTACTCCCACTAAAATCAACATCCCTCTATTGATTCTTAGTGATTCAAGATCCGCAATTAACGAGTCTACTAGTGAGCTTTTGCATCACCGCTAGGAGACAAGATAATTCGGTAAGCAACACCTTACTAATCATATCTCTATATGACTATTGTTGTTGGGTGACATCTCTATGCCCCGGCGCCCAACCTTTATGCCCCAAGGCCCATAACCTTTATGATAACCTCGTTAAGTTCACCAATCCTTATGCATGTAGGTATCCGATACAAACCCATCTAGTCAAGGAAAGTCAATGGTGCCCTAATTTTATAGACCCACCATCAATTTACAAGACATGGGATGGTGCAGAGTTTAGTTGGGAGGGCATATGTTTAACTTAACATTTTGTGAGGGATCGCTATACTTCTACCATTCAAACATGCATAGGAGTAAAACAAACAGAATAGCATTCACACAGCCAGTGACTCAAGATGGCCCATTTTCTCATGGTGATCTCCATCGCCATAGAATCATCCACCATGATGATCTCCATCTTCATGCTTAATGTGTGCCATCCTCCAAGTGATGTGTCCTCCGAGTACTAATATAAGCTATTACTCATAACACTAATAATAAAATACATGGATACAAGGAATCATCACAAGTCGGCTCATGGTCGTTAATACAATACTTTGACAACACAATGGCTCCAGTGTTGTTAGAACCCACGACACGCAGTCATGAAAATATTACAAACATGCATCACATACACATTAGGCCATCTTGGTCACATACATCCCGCAAAAACAGGTTATGCATAGAATCGCAATCTATCGGATAAGGGGTCGAGGGGTTTCCCCATCAGGGTTCGAAGGCGGCGCCATGGACATTCGTAAAAAACAGAGATCCAATCTATGCAATTTTTACTTAGGATTTTGATCGGCAAATCATATTTACCACAAATCGACTATTGTTCCGATTCGACCAATTTGTATTGATCTTTGCGTGCAGCATGCCGTGGTTTGAGAACCGAGACAACTTTCGGCTCATGGAGCCCGATCGCACGATCACGGTACATCGATTATCAATCTAGGTTCCGATTCGACCAATCATATTGATCTTCGCATTCCGCAGCCGGTTTTACGTGTCACTGTCTACCCCGATGGCGAATCCGACCGGTAGGGGTATGTTGTTTCATGACCTTAGCAGCATGATCACGGAAACCAGATCAATCCATTACCAGAACTATACAATCGATCACATCGATCATACCGACTTACATATCGCCATATGCAAATCACCCGAACCTATAACATGACAGCAACCGCTCTGATACCACTGAAGGGATACGGGTAGGCTACACTAACGCAAATTAATAAAAATTCTACCCGTAAACCAGGATCACTGCAGTTATAGATCACGGTCTTACCACTAGACGCGCAGGTGCGGAAATTGATGTAGCACGTCGGGGCAGAGTAGTCGTACTAAGTTGATGCAGCACGTCGGGGCAGAGTAGTCGTACTACTTCCTCGTCCTCGTCGCGGCATCCCACGTCTGACTCCTCTCTTGCGGTTCGTCCAAACGCTACTGATCTGGCGCCCAAAGGTATCCACACGTCACGGAGGAAGCGACGACGCCGGACTACTAGATCCGCGCGGCGACTAGGGCGTGGGAGGGTGGCGGCGGGGTTTGAGGATGTCACGAAAAACTCATCATCCAATCACAGGCGCCTTGCCCTCCTTTTATAGACGTCCTTACAATGGGCTTCTACTAATAGAGGCCCATTAGGACTCAATGTCCGATCTAATTCGGATCCAATCAATTAGGCTTCAGCCCCTTAAGTGTGTGACCCTATAGGTTCACGTATGTTTAGACATGACGCGAGTATACATACTTGGTCAATAGTTGGTAGCGGCCTCTAGCAAGACGTGCCAACTCCTAAACGTACACAAAGATCATATCGGACGAACCATCACAACGTTATGTACATGCCAATCCCTTTGCCTCACGATATTCGGTCGAGCTCCAAGCTGACCACTCTTTCTTGATCCTGTGATCCGGAATCCCTTACTAGGTTAACTCTTAACCTTAAGTAGCATGGCCATGCATTTCTGGATCCGATCACTCGAGGGGCCCAGAGATATCTCTCTCAGGTAGAGAGGGCAAATCCCATCTTGATGACCATGCCTCGCAAAGATGCTTCATGACAAACCCGAAAGCTACCTTTATAACTACCCGATTCACGGAGTAGCGTTTGATAGCCCCTAAGTAGGTCGATTCACATCTCAAGTACATGCGACAATCTCAGGTCTAAGGACAAGGCGTACACATCGTGTAGAGAGAACCATAAGTATAATTGTTATGTCTCATGTTGGGTCGGTCCAACCCCATGTTCTAAACATGTGTCCACATTATTAGTTTGACATCTCCATGTCTATGACCTGTGAAACATGGTCATCAACCGATACATGTGCTAATCCATCATTCACGTGTGTCCTCACATGAACTCCGACTAGGGACAACTTTAGAATAACCATACAAGTAAAGAGTTTCACAAACAAGTCACATACTTGTTAATCAACACAAAGGTAATATTCAAGGAACATTTATTAAATCATGGATACAACGAAATATCATCATCTCTATGATTGCCTCTAGGGTATATCTCCAACAGTTTTTACTCGCTTTAACAAGGTGATCAATCAGATGAGAGCTGTTGACATTGAGTACTCTCAATCTGATAATGCCACCCACCTCTTGGCTGCAATCAACACCAAGGAGTGGGAGATCAAGACTACTGCCATTGAGGAGAACGTTGATCTCTCTACTCTCACTTTGGAGCTGCTTTATAGCAAGCTCAAAACTCATGAGATCAAGAAAGGTAGCTTTCCTAAGAAGGATAACATGGCTTTGGTGGCTAATCCCCTCAAAGGGACTCCTGATGGTTCTTCTGAGTCTTCTTCTGGTTTTTCTCTTGCGTGTTTATCTGCTATTCAAGAAGAAGAGTTTGAGAGTCTTCCTGAGGCTGATTTAGCTCTTTTAGCCAAGAAAGTCACACGGGCATATAACAATGTTAGAAACAAGAAGAGAGGTGGCCCTGTGACATGCTATGAGTGTGGAGAGCTATATCACATCCGCAACCGCCCCAAGCCGAAAAGGTAAGGGCAACCGCAAGGATGAGAAGCCTGCTTGGAAGAAGCCTCAAGGGGGCAAGCCTACGTATGATGCTGCCAAGCTCATGAAGGCTGCTCACCGGGTCCTTGCCACTTTTGGAGATCAATCCATGAGCGATGTGGACTCTGGGAGCGAGGAGGACAAGGAGGAGGAGATCCCTTAAGACAAGAAAGGGAAGGTCAAGGACTTCACCGGCATGTGCTTCATGGCCAACATCGTCGACATCAATGACAACGATGAGGTACCTCCCTCCTATGATGTTCTTTCTGCTAGATGCGATGACATGTTTGAGCAACTCATGAGTCGGGATAAGGCCTTAAAGTTTGCCATGGCTAGGAACAAGGACTTAGAGTCACAAGTAGATAATTTGACATTAGAACTTACAAATGCTAAGACTCTTGAATCTGATGAATGTTCCTCTTGTCATGCTTTACATTCTGAATTTGCTAAACTGCAATCTGCTCATGATATTGCTTTGCATCAACTTGAAAATGTTAGGACTAAGCTAATTGATGTTAAATCTGCTCCCTATGAAAAATGCTTAGAGTCTAGCAAGTTGGATGCTTCAGGGAATGTTAAATCTAGCTTTTGCTCTTTCTGCATAGAACGTGAACATGAAGTCAAGGACATTTTAGAAGTAATTAGAGCTAAATATGCCAAGCTTAAGGACACAATTGAGTCTACACCTTGTGCCTCTTGTGCAGCCTATAAGCTTGAAGTTGCTAATCTTAAGGAGAAACATGCTAGAGCCATTAAGACCAAGACTTGTGAGTCATGTGTTAATTTTGGAGAAGAAAATGCTTACCTTAAGGACACATTAGAGAAATTCTCTAAAGGTGAGAAACAACTAAACATGATTCTGGACACGTCTAAAACTCCTTATAAGAAGCAAGACTTATGATACAACTCTGCCCAGGACAAATCCAAGCCTAATGCCATTCGGGTCTTGGAAAATGGCTTAGTTGAATTCAAAACCCATCCTGCAAAAACTATTTTTAAATCTGCAGGGTTTGTCCAACCTTCTTTTGAGGCAAAAGGTGCTTCTCCTAGTGGTACCAAATACCATTGCACCTATTGCAAGAAGAGTGGACATTTGGTAGAGTTCTGTTGGCGTAGGTTGAAAAATGCTAAGAAAAATATTGCTAGAATTTCATCTAATCAACCTAGGGCTTTCATGAGACATGGTCACTTAGAAAAAAAGAAACCTGGTCTAGGATTTGTTGCACATACTCATCATCATGTTCCTAGACAGGATGCATCTCATGTTCGTGTTACCATTGCTCATAATAGAACTGCAAATAATATCAAGGATAGCACATCTGCTTTGCATACTACTCGCAAACGTTTGTCTCAGTACTGGGTTCCCAAGTCGCTTTTAACTAACCCCAGTATTGAGACACAACGTTCTTTTGTTCCTTGATTTTCAGGATTGCCGCGGAAGGGGGAAGAACACATAGTTCGTCGACTCCGGGTGTTCACGCTACATGATCAGAGACTCAAGATGGTTCACCTCCTTCACGCGGTGGACGGGTGATGACTTCATCACATTCGGAGATGATACACAAGGGCGCATTGAAGGAACTGGAGTGATCAGGGCGAACGACAAGTTCATTATCAAGGACGTCGCGCTTGTGTCTAAGCTAAGGTACAATCTCCTTTCTGTCTCACAGCTTCTCGATGATGGCTATGAGACTCGTTTTAAGAAGAATGCATGTCGTGTACTTGATTCTGCTGGTGAGCTTGTTTTTGGGATTTCTAGAGTTGGTAGAATCTTTGGAGCTGATTTTTCTGAATCTCTTGCTGGTTCTCTCAAATGTTTAATTGCATCTTCTTCTGATATCTGGCTTTGGCACCGACGTTTGGGGCACATTGGTTTTGATCATCTGACACGAGTTAGCGGCCTTGATCTCATCAGAGGTTTGCCTAAACTCAAAGCTGTCAAGGATGCGGTATGTGCACCCTGTAGGCATGGCAAACAAGTTGCCACCTCACACCTGTCATCGACTATGGTCATGACTAACGGACCAGGACAGTTGCTTCATATGGATACTGTTGGTCCTGCTAGGGTTCGGTCAGTCGGTGGCAAATGGTATATTCTTGTCATAATTGATGATTTTTCGAGATACTCTTGGGTGTTCTTTCTTGCTTCAAAGGATGAGGCTTTTGATCATTATCATGATCTTGTTCTTCGTTTGGCTTCTGAACTTCCTAGTGCCTTGAGAGCGATCCGCAGTGACAATGGCACGGAGTTCAAAAATGCTTCTTTTGCCTCTTTTTGTGCTGAGCGCGGTATTGAGCATCAGTTCTCTTCTCTACATGTCCCTCAGCAAAATGATGTTGTGGAAAGGAAGAACAGGACCCTAGTCGAGATGGCTAGGACGATGCTAGATGAGTATAGCACACCGAGGAGGTTTTGGGCCGAAGCTATTGCTACAACTTGCCATATTTCAAACCGTGTCTTTTTGAGATCGTCTTTGGGCAAGACTTCTTATGAGCTTCGATTTGGCAGAAAACCCTTTGTTTCGCATTTTCGAGTATTTGGATCGAAGTGTTTCATTTTGAAAACAGGAAACCTAGATAAATTTGAATCAAGGACTTGTGATGGTTTATTTCTGGGTTATCCTGCTCATTCGAGGGGTTTTCGGGTTTTTAGTGTTGAAACTAACCTTGTCCAGGAGACATGCAATGTAACTTTTGATGAAACTAGCCCTGGAGCTAGATCCGATGTTTCAGGTGACTTACAGGTGACAGAGAGTATTTTTGTTGAAGAAGATGAGGATGAACTTGACACTGCTCCTCTACCTGTTGTTGATGTTCCTGTGCAAGCTGCTCAAGTTCCAGAACCTGCTACAACTGCTTCACCTCCAATTGAGGCTCCTGCTGCGACTTCTTCATCAGCAGTACCTGCGGAGGTCGAGGAGACGCTATCTCCCCCCAGGCGCTCCTTTGCACATTCAGAAACAACACCATCCGGATCAGATGATTGGTAATCTCCATGAGCGAGTCACTCGCTCCAGGTATCATGATCCAAGTCTTTTCTCTCACTCTGCATTTGTAGTTTCTTTTGAACCCAAAGATATATCACATGCTTTATCTGATGCTAGTTGGGTCAATACCTTGCATGAGGAGTTAGAGAATTTTGAAAGAAATAAAGTTTGGAACCTTGTAGAACCTCCTAGTGGTCATAATGTTATAGGAACCCGTTGGGTGTTCAAAAATAAACAAAATGAGGATAGTTCTGTGGTTAGAAACAAGGCTAAATTGGTAGCTAAGGGCTTTAGCCAGGTTGAGGGGTTAGATTTTGATGAGACATTCGCTTCTGTTGCTAGACTAGAAGCCATTCGCATCTTGCATGCATTTGCTGCATCTAAAGGTTTTAGGTTGCATCAAATGGATGTTAAGAGTGCTTTTTAAATAGTTTTATAGAGGAGAAAATGTATGTTAGACAACCCTCTAGTTTTGAGAATTCCAAACATCCTGATCGTGTTTACAAGCTAGTATTAAGTTGTAATTTTCTAAAAATATTTTGTGATGCTGGTTATAGTTCGAACATATAATTTGACATATTTAAACTTATATACTATATTATTTGAACTTATGTTAAAACAGATATCTTAAATTTACACCTCTATCATTAAAATCTACCTCCACCACTGCCTATGTGCATTTTCGTGATTTTTAACCGGCGTGCGAGAGTGCAGAAGCACGCATGAAGCACCCCTCCAGCGGGAAGCCGCCAAAGCTAACGCACGGCGTGATATACCGCCCTCGGCCCAGTCCGACGACACGATCCAACTCAACCCCACAAAAAAAAAAAATCCCGACCCAACAACGCCGTGCGCCGGCCAACGCCACCACGACCACCATACTCCCCTCCCTCCTCGCCACCGTCGGCTCCCTCGCCACAGGCGCCGCCGCGGCTCTCGCAGCGGCAGCTGCGGCGGCGGCAGCTCACGCGGGCTCCCTCCCCCTCCCCCGCGCCCGCTCGGCGGCGTCCGCGGCGGCGGCGGCCATGTCGACAGCCCGCGTCTACGCCGACGTGAACGTGCACCACCCCAGGGAGTATTGGGACTACGAGGCCCTCACCGTTCAATGGGGGTAAAACTAACGCCCGTGCCCTACGCCTTGCTGTGCTCCTGTTTTTTTCGTACCGTGATCTAGAGTAGCGTGATTTTGCGAGAGGTTTGCATCTAAAATTCACCAAACAACAAGTTGTTACTGCTGGAGCGTTGGGTATAGATCATAGATGCTGTGTTCATAGGGCTAGATATGATTTATGAGGAATTGTGGAGATTGGAGCGAACTTGATGCAGTCTTATATGGGTTGATCGGTGTATTTTGCAATGGTATTATGCGGTGTTGCCATTGGGTCTGGTTTATGCATGTGGCTAAGACAGCAGTGGACCTTTTGGTTGGTCTGTAGGACTATATATTTGAAAACCTTTGGTCACCGGGTTATGATCGTATATATGATTTCCTTTTTTTGGTGATTGTTCGAGGTTTGACAGGATTAGCTGTAAGTTTTGCCTAATTGCATTTTGTGAGGTATGCATTAGTTGAATAAATGATACCGTTCTTGAGGACAAATGATGGGTGTCCCATTGTTGCGGGTCGCCTGACTAGATTTATTGTGTGAGCTGTTGTGCTTGCGAGAGGATTAACATATATAATTTTGTTCTGATTGGAGGTGCGTTTGTAGAACTGTATACTAAAATACTTAAACCACTCGCACAATGACTCATTGAGTGAGAACATTTAATCTCACTGTATGGCTGGAGGTAGGTTTTAGCAAAACAGATCAGAGTTGCACCAGCCAAAATGCCTAATTGGAGAATTTCTTCTAACGTATAGACAGTAGGTATGTGACCCTTTACTGTTATCATGGTTGGTGAATGTTCTTCTGCGTATCTGTTTCGCAATTTTGATGAGTAACTCATTGTTCTGTGAATTTTGGAGTAAAAATCAATTACTGTTTAGTTTCTCTTACCATGTACTATTAACAGCTGATTTTTTTTCCCCATTCAGTGAGCAGGATGATTACGAGGTTGTTCGGAAAGTAGGCAGAGGGAAATACAGTGAAGTTTTTGAAGGAATTAATGTAACAAACGATGAGCGCTGCATCATTAAAATCCTCAAGCCTGTTAAGAAAAAGAAGGTATCCTTGTATTCTTTGAAGATTAGTACCTTTGGATTGTCTGCTTATTATGTTTCAGCTGATGACTGTGTAAATTGATAATTGATTGATACAAACTCGGCATTGCCTATGTATCTAAGCTCTGGTTTAGTCCTGGGTTTAATCAACTGAAAATTAACACCCTGATTCTGTTTAATTCAATTTGTCATTTTCATCTGAGCAATGGATCTTATGGCTGTTCATGCTTTTAAATCCAGTAACTTATTGTGCATCATGTGACGTTGTGATTGACCAGTCTGAAACTTTCTAATTTAACTACTGTTAGAGATCAATTTAGCAGCAGATTCTGTTATTTAGTCTCAGCGCCCTTCTCTGCTGACAAGTTTTCTATCTTTCTGACAATGCATGATGTAAATTTTGCTCATTTATTGGCTATTCACCTACTGTTGTATTCAACTTCAAACTGCTGTCAACTATATTTACTCATGTGCTTATTGGAGTTTTTGTGCTATCCAAACATGTGAATAGTTTGTTTCTTTTTGCAGATAAAGAGGGAAATAAAAATTCTTCAGAACCTCTGTGGTGGTCCAAATATTGTGAAGCTTCTCAATGTTGTCAGAGACCAGCAATCAAAAACTCCAAGCTTGATATTTGAATATGTAGACAGCACAGATTTCAAAGTTCTCTATCCAACGTTGACAGACTATGACATCCGGTTCTACATTTACGAACTTCTTAAGGTAGCTCCTTCTGTTTTATTTATTTATTTAATCTAGTCATTGGTTGAAGTGTTGAACTTTTACCTCTATTAGTGAACAGAGTTGTCAGTGCTTGGTTGTGGTTGTACCCATCTAACACTGCTTTGGGCTAAACTTTGTTCGTAATGCATTTTGCTGCAATGACTTTGTAGTCACCAAGCAATGGTTGCACTTTTAGTCCAACAATGATAGTTTCAAGTGTTTGGTATGTACATGCTCTGTCACAGGATGACCAATGGACTAAGTCCAAACTTTTTGGCAAGGACATGATTTGTGCTTGTCAGTTGTTACAAGTGAAACTCGTCATCATTGCATGATGGTGGACTGTGTGGATAGATTGTGCATATGATCCTGGTATATTGAATCATTGTGGGTAGGGTCGAGGATACTGTTACAGAAATGTATGCAGTAAACTGTAAAAGGGTAAACTAGAGTCTCTACCATGCGTGTATAGGGGCATAGGGGTTTGCATGTGAGGCTGAAGGCAACAGCGTTACTTTTTTTCTTCATGACAAGTCTAGCATGTATATAATCTCCCAAATCGGTGACCACTAAGTTCTGTCCGATGCGCTGAGCCCAAGTGTACTCATGAGTTAGCTTATTGGAGCATTGCAGTTTGTATGACAGCTTTAATTAAAACAAGTGGTATAAAATCTGTCTTCATTTTATTCTAACAAAAAAAAGCAAATCCTGTGAATCGTATTAGCCATAATTTTTTAACCTTTCTTCATACGGTTGATATGATTATTGATCATGTCAATGTAGTTTTCATTTGAATATGTAATCAAAAGTTGCTTCTTTCTTGTTGGCACATAGTAGATACATGGCTCATTTGTGCTTATAATCTCTGCGAATAAAACTGAGAAAAAAGTGTAATATGTTGTAATTACAGCATCTCCTACTATGTTCTTTTGTTTAGTTAGTTATTCAGTAGATATTCTGGACTTTTTTCCTCCTTTGATTTCCAATATTTTGCTTGAGCTTGTTTGGTGCTCATGAATTTCTTAAACTAAGAATTATATATGTAATCTCTTATTATTTTCTTGCTGTCTTACTGATTGCCAACCTGCTTACATTTCAGGCATTAGATTACTGTCATTCTCAAGGAATTATGCATCGCGATGTCAAGCCTCACAATGTTATGATTGACCATGAGCTCCGCAAGCTTCGCTTGATTGACTGGGGACTTGCTGAGTTTTACTTTCCTGATAAGGAATACAACGTTCGTGTTGCTTCAAGGCAAGTTGATAAAATACAACTTTTATGATTCTGTAGCTCTGGTCATTGATGGCATTCCGTTCATTAAAATGTTTAGCCCATCCTGTTATCCTCAAGAATAGATCCATATTTCCTTTGTAACTTTATTTGCACGTTACTTGGGGTTAGCATTAGTTCCTCATATCAGTTTCAAATTTCAATTCAAGGATGCCCATTTGTTATTTGGATAAAAATATCTTAAGTAACAAATCCTTCTGCCAACCAGGTTCCCTTGTTTTTGAAAAGGTTTGTTGTACGACTGAACACTGCAATAGTTGTTTGTTTTCAGATTTCGAACCCCTTTCTGATTTAGCAAAATCGTCATACCAAATTTGATGTTGTCATGTGGGGACGCTACTACCAGCGCGGCCACGGCAGGAGCAGCCTCAACCGGCGCACACACAGGAGGATAGCCCATCCATTTCGGTGCCAACCGAATAGATTATCTCTTCGTTTCTTTATCTCCTCATTAGTTAAGGATAAGATATCTTCCTTAGTTAAAGATAAGGTTTGCTATTTAAATTGGAGATTAGATTGGTTAGCTATTTAAATTAAAAATAAGATTATAGATTGATTTGTTAGGAGCGGCTACTTAATATCCAGCCAAGCCATCAATTGAAAAAGCAAGAATTATCAGGAGACATCTATCTCTACCCGTGTCCTGTGCTTTGGCGTCGCCGGCATCACGGCTCTGCCGAAACGCAGGCGTGCGGTTCCTCATCCAGTTCCCTCACACTCCTACTTCCCGCGTTCGTTCTTGTCGACAAATTCGGGTTGTGATAGATGTTTTTATGGATAAGAGTAATACATCTTTCTATACTGTGGTTAGAGCAACTTTGTCAGTCTTAGCAGACTATATGAACCCTTATGTTTACATATCTGGATATTTTATCTGTGATTTGTTTTCTTCATTCAGGTATTTTAAAGGGCCTGAATTGCTGGTTGACTTCCAAGGTTATGATTACTCTTTGGACATGTGGAGCCTTGGCTGTATGTTTGCTGGAATGGTGTGTTTTCCCTTCTACGATTTTAAAACACTATGATGAAATACGCAATGGCCTTGCTTCTGTAAAATACTAAATCATTATAGAATTATAGCGTCAGTTGGGATTTATATATTGTTTTGGACACAGATATTCCGTAAGGAACCATTCTTCTATGGCCACGACAACCATGACCAGCTTGTCAAAATAGCCAAGGTTTGCTATTGTCATAGACTCATACTCACGATTGTCTTTGTTTTTTGCTCACATAGGTGTGCCCGAACGTGCTTAGACGTGTGTTTATACTGGGCATTTGCTTATGCATGTATATATATTTTCTCTTTTTTGGTTGAAGATATTGCAGTCATTAACAATTGATGAATCGGTTGTGCTTCTGAGCAGGTGCTAGGTACTGATCAGCTTAATGCTTATTTGAATAAATACAGAATTGTACTTGATCCTCAGCTTGAGGCTCTGATTGGGAGGTATCTCACAGTACTCCGAAGTCTGAATATGTTATTCTTATGGTTTGATCATATTTTGCATCAGTAAATAACAAAGTTTTGCTTCACACGTCTGTTGTTGCTTAAACGCAGGCATAGCAGGAAACCTTTGTCCAAGTTTGTCAATGCAGAAAATAGGCATCTCGTCTCTGGAGAGGTTACATTTTGTCTTTTCTTCCTACAATTTTTTACCCATCTGTCCTTTCTCTCTGTCGGGACTAATTGCTGCAATACCCTGTTGCAGGCAATCGATTTTCTTGATAGACTTCTTCGCTATGACCATCAAGACAGGCTCACCGCCCGTGAAGCTATGGTAGGTTCCTGTCAGCTATTCATTTGCAAAAAAAAAAAAAAAACTTGCTATTGATCGAACATGTACTGCAAATAGTGCACTGCCAACTTGATGGCGTGGGATCAGCTCCCGGAATGGTGTCCCCACAATTATTATCCTTGAAAAAATGTATAACAAGCTGCCTTTGGTTCCTCGCAGGAGCATCCCTACTTTCAACAAGTGAGGGCAGCAGAAAACAGCAGAACGAGAACGTAGCCAAGAGAACAGACACGCGAACTGCTGGTGTTCAACTGGACTAGGGGGGTGGAGGGTGCGTTGCGGATTTGCAAATTTGCATCCATCTATCGTCGAGGCAATGCAAAAGTTGTATAACTGAACCTGATGGTTGTAACAGTCATGCATCTTGGAAATGCTGACTGCTGAATGGCGCTTCGTCTTTTGAATTTTGAGAGCTTTAAACTCTAAACTGTAAGAGTCTAAAAATCAGATAGGCTATGCGTTGTCATGGCTGATGAGTTTTGATACAATTAAACTGTTCATCAGGGGAAAGGTCTCGATGTTCTGTTTTGTTGAGATTTTGGTCGTGGCTCACTTCTATGTTTAGTTTTTTCTCTCCCTGAACCTCTTCTATCTGTAGTTCTGCACAGTGCAGAGTTGCCTGTTCTTCTGAAAACACATAATACCGACCGACATCGCAACAACATCGAATGGTCGCGAAACAGCACGGCCCACGTCCCGAAATCTTTGGTTAATGGGTAGCACGGGCCTGGTCTTGGCTCGGCCCAATCAGGCCAGCCGTTTCTTACAGCTCCATTGGGCGGCTAAACCCTAACAAGCGTCACCCCCTCAACACCCGCTGGACTCCGCCTCGTCTCCTCCCCACCGCGCACCAAGGTAAGCGCCGCCCCTCGCATCTCGCATCTGAGTATCTCTCTTTGATCTATGCGCGCGAGAAATGGAGGCCTCACAGCGCTCCCGTACATTTAGTCCTCCAGTCACAACCTCCCGCGCGTCGCCGTTCCTCACGTTTTGGTGACAGACTGTCAGAATGTGAAAGAGCTAGGAAGAGCTGAATTGCTGATTGTTGATGAACCGTTTTCTTGATCAAGAGCTGGGATGAATAGAACGTAAATCTAACGGATATGAACCATTAGAAGTTTCGGCGCCGACTTTCACTTAGCGCTTCAGGCGTGTGTTCTCTTGTCGCAGCCACATGATCACCATTCGATGGTCTTCATTGCTCCTAGCTTATTATCAAGCAGATTCTTACTCATCAGAATGAATTCAAAGACTATTTACTTTCATCCGTTGTCTCTGTCTTTTACCTGAGTTGGGCTATAAAGTCCTGTAAATCCTTATCGTTTTGCGATCAATCTAAAACCCTAGCCGCAATAGCGTAGTTTATGTTCTTAGTTTCCATTTTCCTTCTGAAAATCCACCAAAAACATCTTGCCGGTTCTTGTGATTTGGCTTGGACTCTCCAGTGTCTGACAGTGGTATCAGAGCGCTCGACCTTGGCCTCGATTCATAGCCTGGACGCTGTCTTGGTAAGGGTTTGAGAGCAGACTCTTGTCTCTCTGTAAAATTCCTCAACCGAGCAGATCTAGGAGCGAATTGGGGGCAAATCTGTGGAGGAATCATCTAGATCTTTAAGGTTGGTTTGGTACTCTACCACTCCAGTAAAACTCCTTCTAGATTTGAGTGATCCTGTGAAGATGGGTAAGCAAAACAAAGTTGGGGGAAATGAGGAGGAAGAAAAATCATATGCAACTTCAGCGGAAATGGAAGATGTGAAAAAGAGTATTGAAGCCCTCAAGAAGAGTCAGGATGACAACAATCAGCAGATGCAATCGCAAATGGATAAGCTGATGGGGCTAATGGCCAACTTCATGAATGGCCAAACTGGTCAGGAACCTTCTGATCGACAATCTAGTTACCATGGTAATTTCGGAGACCCATCTACTGCTGCAATATATACTCTGGGTTCTACACCACAAATCAGTCCAGTAGTGACTTTAGCTATGCGGAACAGTAGTTAGGTAGCTAGCACAAATCCAGTAATTTTTGACATGAATCCCAACTTAACCACTCCTCCTGGTGAGAACTTGAATCAAGGCAGACCCTTGGGCATTTGTAACAATGTACCTGTGATATTGGGAGAGCCACCTGGGAGACCTATTGGAATTGATAGTCCACAAGGACTGGCTCATTATGCTATTAGTCCAGATCTTCCTTACAGTAATGGTAATGGAATTAACTTGACAGCAGGGGCAGGACCCTATTGGCCAATGCAATGGGCCACTACTGTCACCACACAGCCATTGAATTCACCTTCTTTTGATACTTATCTAGAACCAGGACAACATGGTAGGCAGCAGTACTATCCAGAGAACAATAGAGCACATGCAGTTTTGAAATCACCCAAACTAAACTTTCCTGAATTTGATGGCACTGATCCAGA
This sequence comes from Phyllostachys edulis, assembly GCA_036346405.1. Lineage (NCBI taxonomy): Eukaryota > Viridiplantae > Streptophyta > Magnoliopsida > Poales > Poaceae > Phyllostachys > Phyllostachys edulis. The sequence goes on from CM070550.1 coordinate 103,055,468, forward strand.
TGGATGGATAGCAAAAGCTGAGAAGTATTTTGAAGCGGCCAGAATGCCTCTAGAGCAAAGAACCGATTATGCAGTAACTTATTTGAAAGAAAGAGCAAATTATTGGTGGAGGGGCACTGGATGTAACGCAACCATTGTACCTTGGCATCAGTTTTGTAGAATTATTGGGGATAGGTTTGCTGAAACATCAATCTATGACAATGTGAGAATGTTTCATTGGCTTAAGCAGACTGGTTCAGTGAAAGCATATGTGGATCAGTTTGAAGAAATCATGAGCTTGGTAAGAAGGGATAATCCTCTGCTACCTGATGAATATTATGTATGCAGTTTTGTTGCTGGTTTGCAGGATTATGTTCAGAATCATCTTCAATGCCATAGACCCAGAAATTTGATTGAGGCCATTTGGATGGCCAGGAGAATAGAGCAGTCTCACCCTTTCAGACAAAGAGCATATTCGAGCTACAATAGGAGTGAAGTGGGAAACTCCAGGGACAAAGCTAAGATGGGTATCCATACCAGTCACAAGACTTACAGAAATGAAAAGGAAGGCAGAGATAAAGGAGGTAATCAAAGCAACAGAACAGGAAGGGATTATGGAAAATGTATGAAGTGTCCTGAATCCTGGTTCCCTGGTCATAAGTGTAAGATAAATGAGAAGCAATTATTCACTATAGCTCAAGAAGATCAAGATAGTGAGGGAGAAGAAGAGGAAGTGGATGCAACAGGAGGACTAGAAGGTGCACAGTATATCACACCACCATCAAGTCCTGAGCATCAAAAGAAAGAAACAGTGTTACAAATATCTATGCATGCAGTACAAGGCACAAGTTTAATTAGCAAAACATTCACACTAACATTAAAGATAGGAGGGGTAAAGACAACTGCATTGGTGGATAGTGGGAGTTCTGCTACATTTGTAAACCCAAAGCTGGTTACCAAGATACCTTGTGAAATTGTGAATCATGCAGCAATCAAAGTGATGGTAGCCAATGGAGGATTATTGGTAAGTGACACCTTATGTCAAGGCTGCAAGTATGAGATTCAAGGAGAGCAATTTTCATCAGATATGAGGGTGTTACCTCTGCAGGGTTATGATGTCATCTTTGGAGCGGATTGGATATATACCCACAGTCCCATTGGATTAAATCTGAGAACAAGAGAGTTTTCTATAACTAAGTATGGCACAAATCAAATTATATTCAAGGATGAGACACAGCCTGATCTGAACTCTATAATCAGTATCAACCAACTACAAAGATTATTGAGAAAAGGAGTAATGGGGGCTGTGGTATATGCACAAACTCATGAATTGAAGTCAAATGAAGCAAACCAAGTGCCAGAAGGGATGTTAGAACTCATTCAGCACTATGCAGACATTTTTGAGGAACCTAACCACCTTCCTCCAAGTAGAGATTGTGACCATGCCATTCCAACTATTCATGGGACTAAACCAGTCAATGTAAGACCATATAGGCTCCCTCATCACCAGAAAGATGTCATGGAAGAACTAGTGGAACAATTGTTGAAATCAAAGACAATAAGACCAAGTGTGAGTCCATACTCCTCCCCTGCCATTTTGGTAAAGAAAAAGGATGGATCTTGGAGGATGTGCATTGACTATAGACAATTAAATGCAAATACTATAAAGAACAAATATCCTATCCCAGTGATTGAGGACTTGTTGGATGAACTCCATGGCTCCAAGGTATTCTCTAAGATAGATTTAAGGTCTGGATATCATCAGATTCGAATGAGAGCTAGTGATATTGAGAAAACAGCTTTTAGCACTCATATGGGACATTATGAATTCATTGTCATGCCTTTTGGACTTACCAATGCTCCAGCCACCTTTCAAGCACTTATGAACACACTATTGGGTAAATTTCTAAGGAAGTTTGTATTGGTATTTTTTGATGATATCCTCATTTACAGCCGATCACTTGAAGAACATGTCAATCATGTGCAGTTGGTATTTCAAGAGTTGAGGAAGGAGAGGTTGTTTGCTAAAAGAAGTAAATGTGTGTTTGGACAGTCCCAAGTAGAGTATTTGGGACACATAATCAAGGATAATGGAGTGGCTACAGACCCTGTGAAGGTTGAGGCTATTAAGAATTGGCCAGAACCTAAGAATATTACTCAATTGAGAAGCTTCTTGGGGTTAGCTGGGTACTACAGGAGGTTCATCCAAGGATATGGGATTATATGTAAGTCTCTTTTTGCAGCCCTTAAGAAGAATGGTTTTGTGTGGGAAAGTAAACAACAGGAGGCCTTTATGAAAATTAAGGCAGCAATGTCTTCAGCCCCAGTCCTGACATTGCCAGATTATTCACAACCCTTTATTCTCGAAGTTGATGCTAGTGGCTATGGCCTTGGAGCAGTGTTGATGCAAGGTGGAAGACCCATCTCCTTCATGAGCAAAGCAATTGGTCCAAAGGCAGCAGCCATGTCTACCTATGATAAAGAAGCTTTAGCAATTCTTGAAGCAATCAAAAAATGGAAACATTATTTTGCTAGTTCAATCCTGATTATAAGAACTGATCAGCAGAGTCTTAAGTATATACAAGAGCAAAGAATCACAGAGGGAGTGCAGCACAAATTGTTAGTTAAACTCTTGGGTTATAACTATAAGGTTGAATACAAGAGAGGTAGGGAAAACAAAGCTGCAGATGCTCTCTCAAGGGTCAAATATATTGATCAAGTAGCTGCCATCACTGCAGTAACTCCTGTATGGATTACAGAGGTAGTGGCTAGTTATGAAGATGATGAAAAATGCAAAGATCTTGTTACACAACTTAGCATCAGTCCAACTGTACAACCTAATTACTCTTTGAAGAATGGTATATTGAGGTACAAAGGAAGATTGTATATAGGGTCCAATACTGGATTGAAGAGACAGTTACTAGTAGCATTTCATGACTCTGCACTTGGAGGGCATTCAGGAGAAAGGGCCACTTATCAGAGGCTTAAGTTAATATTTTATTGGCCAAGAATGAAGCAAGAAGTTGAAGAATTTGTTAAGCTCTGTGCTGTCTGCCAGAAAAACAAATGTGAGCATGTACCTTAACCTGGGCTATTGCAGCCAATTCCAGTTCCAGAAATGGCTTGGACCCATATTTCTATGGACTTTATTGAGGGATTACCAAAATCTGAAGACAAAGAGGTAATATTGGTGGTGGTGGACAGGTTCACAAAATACTCTCATTTTATTGCTTTGAGTCATCCTTTTACAGTCCGTCATGTAGTTAAGGCATTTGTTGACAATATTTTCAAGCATCATGGATTGCCGTCAGTTATCATAACTGATAGAGATCGAATCTTTACTAGTCATTTGTGGCAAGACTTATTTAAGACTTTGGGGGTAAAATTGAGATTAAGTACTTCTTATCACCCTGAAACGGATGGTCAAACCGAGAGGGTTAATCAGTGCTTAGAAGGTTACTTGAGGTGCATGGTCTTTGCAAATCCAAGGAAATGGTCAAGTTGGCTATCAACTGCTGAATGGTGGTATAATACTAGTTTTCATACTTCCTTGAAGATGACACCTTTCCAGGCCTTGTATGGGTTCCCTCCCCCTCAGATTACAGAAGTGGTATTACCAGACTCTCCAAATGAAGAGGTGAAGGGATTATTGCAGAGGAGACAATTGGCCATGCAAGTAATTAAAGACAATCTGCTCAAGGCACAGGAAAGAATGAAGTCATATGCTGACAAAAAGAGAATTGAAAGAGAGTTCTTAGTAGGTGATATGGTATACCTGAAGATACAACCCTACAAACACACCTCCTTGAGCTTACACAGATCACTCAAACTCCATTCAAAGTACTATGGTCCATTCAGAATATTAGATAAGATTGGGAAGGTTGCTTATAAATTGCTGCTACCCGAAGGATGTCAGTTACACCCTACATTCCATGTGAGTCAACTAAAAAGGCATAAGGGTGAAAAGGCAGTGCCCAGTTCTGAACTTCCTCTAATTGATAAAGAAGGTAACATCAAGGTGGCACCTGTTGCAGTCCTAGAGAGACGCATGATTCCTAGAAACAATGAGCCAATAGTTCAATGGTTGATACAGTGGATGAACTTACCTCAGTCAGCAGCAACTTGGGAAGATGCAGATTTCATCCAAAGGGTGTTTCCAAGTTTTGTTCCTTGAGGACAAGAAACTTAAGAATGGGGGAATTGTCAGAATGTGAAAGAGCTAGGAAGAGCTGAATTGCTGATTGTTGATGAACCGTTTTCTTGATCAAGAGCTGGGATGAATAGAACGTAAATCTAACGGATATGAACCATTAGAAGTTTCGGCGCCAACTTTCACTTAGCGCTTCAGGCATGTGTTCTCTTGTCGCAGCCACATGATCACCATTCGATGGTCTTCATTGCTCCTAGCTTATTACTGCGCAGATTCTTACTACTGTAACGAATTCAGCAGCTATTTACTTTCATCCGTTGTCTCTGTCTTTTACCTGAGTTGGGCTATAAAGTCCTGTAAATCCTTATCGTTTTGCGATCAATCTAAAACCCTAGCCGCAATAGCTTAGTTTATATTCTTAGTTTCCATTTTCCTTCTGAAAATCCATCAAAAACATCTTGCCGGTTCTTGTGATTTGGCTTGGACTCTCCAGTGTCTGACACAGACTCCGTCGACGGAACTGTCTCGCAATCGTTCCGTTGTTGGGCCGCGTGGGCCGGTCCGCGCGCTTGCTTGCCGACCCTCACGCTCGAGCTGTTGCACAACCATTAGATCGCAGGGATACGAGATGAACGCTATAGATCCGCTGAGGGCAACCGAGGCAGCAAAACCTACCGCCATCTCAGGCCCGACGCCGCCATGTTCCCCTTCGAAGGGCTCCTTTGTCTCCACACCTGCCGCCGACGCCCGCGAGCCAGCCTCCTCCACTTGCTTCCTCGCCCTCACCTCCTCTGATCGCCCTCGCCCTCGCCCTCGCCCTTGCCTACTATATTTCACCGTTAGCCTCCCTCGCGCTACCGACGAGCTCCGTCGGTCCAGGCGTCCTTCCTCTCTTCCCTCGCTCGCCCATCTGCATTTTTCAGATCTCATTCACCTGTCCCTGGACCCGCGGGACGAGCAGCAGCAGCAAGATCGGCCCGTTCGTTATGCATCCCCGTCGCCCCTTACCCTAGTTTTCTTGAATCTTGATCGTTTTGGTGTCCGATTTACGGTGCTGTTTTCTGCAGTGGAGGTCGGTGGTTTGGGTTGATCCTGGGGGCGGCGTGATGGCGCTGAGGGGCGTTTGGCAGCTGCAGAAGCTCGTGGTGAACTACTGCGATTGGGGAGGGAGCAGCAGGGGGATCAGGTATAGTTCCTCATGCTGATGAATACTAGTAGCCGCTAGTGATTTGTTTTGCTCTGATTTGATGCGGGGATTGGTTTAGATACGAAAGCTGTTACTTATTCGTTGATTTGAATGGGTCCGAATAGTCTATTAGTTGTGTGCAACCAACTATGAATGGCGGAATGTGGATTTGCTTCTCCGCAGATGAGCGCCGCGTGTAATTGTGTATGGTTTAAACCAAAAGGAAGAACTATTCATATGCCCCTGTGGAAAGTTTATTCATCTGTGGAACGGAAAATGCTGTGGATTTGGTATTACTGAAAACCGGGAAGAAGTAAGAACAGTTCATTAGACAGGCCGGTCACAATTTGGGCCAATTATATAAGCTGCTGGTTGCCTCGTTGTGATCAAGTTCTGTGTTAACAAATGCTTATTCACATGATATCTTTTTTTTCTTGTGGATCAGTAGGCTATAATTTAAGCATCAGTTGTATGATCTTCCAACTTAATTGTGGCTTGATTCAATACTTTTGTTGTTGACATTCAGTTTCAGAACTATTAGATGTTTCAATTTGGTTGCTCCTTCACAACTAGCGCCCCTTGGAATTGCAGGGCCTTTATGGAGACACATCTTCCAGCATTTAAAGAAAAGAATCCCCATTTAGAGGTGGTGACAGAGCTAGTTCGTGGTCAGCATCCTAACTTGAAGGGCATTTACAGTAAGATCTTCTCCTTGCTTTTTAACAATTGTAATACGATCAGGAGCTATGTAGGAACTATAGTGCTACTGATAAGATATCACTGGTAGTGGGCTTAGATCTTTGGGTTGTTACTGAGCAAATGCCGTAGAAATGGTTATTTTCCATAGTCTCTCTCACCTGTTTGCAGAAAACCTTCTGGAGTTTAAGCAGTATAGCTTACACTTACCAAGTTACCATATTCAGTTGAAAATTGCAGCACCATGTCTTCTGTCAGTCTTGCTGTCTTCTGTGTGCTTAATTGCTTTTGATGAATTTGACATGCCAAAAGGTCAAATGACATGGTTTAAGTGTAACATGGTTAAAGTATGTGCTCTTTGTATGAAGAGATCTTCTTAAGGGAACTTTTGGCTTATTTGGTTCGAGGAATGCACCTACGGTAGGATAAGTACATCCACCTTGGATGTAATAGAGACATGCAACAAGTTTTGTGGCGGTGGAACAGGGTCGTACAATAAATTCTGTGGAATGGCCACATTCCACAAATTTTAGTAATTTTTTTCCACTTGTGTAATGTGCTAGCCCTAGGATGGTTCCATTCCATTACACTAACCAAACCAAATCTTATAGGATTGGATGGTTTCATTCCACTAACCAAACAAAATCCTGTAGGATAGGATGATTCTAGGAGGAGGGAACTTTTGGCATATTTGGTTCGAGGAATGCACCTACGGTAGGATAAGTACATCCACCTTGGATGTAATAGAGACATGCAACAAGTTTTGTGGCGGTGGAACAGGTTCGTGCAATAAATTCTGTGGAATGACCACATTCCACAAATTTTAGTAATTTTTTTCCACTTGTGTAATGTGCTAGCCCTAGGATGGTTCCATTCCATTACGCTAACCAAACCAAATCTTATAGGATTGGATGGTTTCATTCCACTAACCAAACAAAATCCTGTAGGATAGGATGATTCTAGGAGGAGGGAACTTTTGGCATATTTGGTTCGAGGAATGCACCTATGGTAGGATAAGTACATCCACCTTGGATGTAATAGAGACATGCAACAAGTTTTGTGGCGGTGGAACTGGGTCATACAATAAATTCTGTGGAATGACCACATTCCACAAATTTTAGTAATTTTTTCCACTTGTGTAATGTGCTAGCCCTAGGATGGTTCCATTCCATTCCATTACACTAACCAAACCAAATCTTATAGGATTGGATGGTTTCATTCCACTAAGTTACTTCTCATAGAAAACATCCATATATATTGTCTTTTTATGTTGCTTTATGCTTGTTATTAAGGATTTTTCATAAAATACCACTCCAAAGATTGGCATGCCAGGAAAAATACCACTCACCATCCTTGTTAATTTTCACGGGCTCATCGCCACACTTGCTTGCTTTTGAGTATTTTTTTAAGCAATACCATTCTTGTGCAGAAAATCATAATGAGAGAGTGGTTTGTGTCAGAAATTTAGCACCTGAGGACATACGATTGCAAGCTACTAGGCTAAGGAATTCTCTGGGCAGGAAAGTTGTGAAGCTGAGAACCAGACACGTAACAAAACGGCCGAGTGTCCAGGGAACATGGACGACAGAACTGAAGATGTGAGTCAAGTTCTCAGACAAGCTGTTATAGTGTTCCTCATGGTGCAGTCTCGAGCTGTCTCGGATCTATATCAAGAACTTTGTGCTCCTATTGGACCCACCTTTTTCAGTAGTTACAATTGAATTCTGCTCTCCTTTTGTTTAAACCATAATCTGATAATAACATGTAAACTTGGGAGCTTCTTGTTGGTGCCAATCTGTCACATCTCAATGGCATCTGCCTGATATTAGGTCATTACCTTCCTTGAACCTGTCAACACAGGAAATTTGTTCTACAGATAAAGTTCTGCATGCCATGACCAGATTTTTCAATCCATTTGTGTTTTACAGGGAAAGCTGCAAGTGTAAAACTGTCATGAGCTCCACAATATGCGGAGCCTTCCTGTGAATCTAATGCATTAGGTGCAGAAAATTTTATACTAGAAGACGGCCATTGATCCACCCTTGTTGATTGAAGTAAGAATATTTTGGGAATACTAACGGCTAAGCTACAGCAAAGATAAGACAGCCAGTAGGCCAGCCTTGAAGTCGTCAATGCGTTGAGAAGACGACGAGCCAATCATGGCCTCTCTCCCTATGAAACAGCAGGGTCCAACCGGCACTGCTTACCAAAGACAGCGTGTAATAACGCTGCCAATAAAATGAATTATCCTCGCAAAGAAATGAATTAAACAATATATATACTGGATACAACAGCGATTCCAACTCCCCAACTCAGAAAGCAACCAGAGCATCTTTCTTTTTCAAAGGAGCTACTCTCTTTTTTACTCGATGTTTTTGAATTTTTTTTATGGTCTTCAAGATGTAGCATTGATCGTTACTTTTTATATTAAGATATACTAATAAAATTACAATATTATGAATATAAGTTCAACGACAAATATAATGATATAATTTTTATATAGCCAATCTAGATATTAAACATATTAGCAGTCAATTTAACGGTACAGATTCTAGAACGTCAAGTAAAAAAAAATAGATGGAGTAATACATGCAGCTTCGGGCGTATGGTTTTTGTTAGAATTGAACTATTTTCATTAAAATTTCTATAAAAACCATGCGCTCTACATGGTGCCCAGCCACCTGCGATTACAAAACCAAAACCTGTTTGGGTTGCTGGTAAACCATAACTAAGCATAACGTTTTCAGAGGAGCATCCTGTTGTCACTTGTCAGTAGCCACGTCCCAAACACCTCACAGCAATCACGGCGCGGCGCGAGCAGCGAGCGCCATTCCCCGAGTTAATAATAGCTGCCACCAACAGAAAATAGCGGCAGGTAAAAGCAAACAGAAGGCTCGCCATTTCATTTTCCCACTTCTCTCTCTCTCTCCTCTCGCGCCCCAAGAGGGGTAAGGTTTTCTCTGGCCAATCAAATCCTAGGTTTTCGATTTCGATCCGGGGCGAGCTCGCCATGGCGACGTCGTTCGACCGCTGGGAGAAGGACCCCTTCTTCCCCGCCGCCGAGGAGGTCCAGGAATCCGCCGATCGGTGCGTTACCGATTCCCATTTTGGGGTTTTTTTTTCGCCTTGATTTTTTGGGTTCCGTCCGTTCCGTTCTAATGGATCTGGTCCTCATTTTTTGTGCCTTTTTTGTTTGCTTCTATGCAGGATGGAATCGGTGTATAGGATATGGGTACAGGAGAGGAGCGGAGGCGATCCGAAGTCGGCGGCCGTTGGCGGGGAGGTCGCTGCCGGCGAGCTGCGCCGCGAGCTACACACTGCGCTCGGCACCGCCAAGTGGCAGGTGAATTGGTTGCTTTAATCGTTCATTTTCGCTGCTGTATATTGTTCCAGGCCCCGGGGTCGGATTGCAAGAGCTCTTTGGTATTCTTAGATTTGTTATCACCGAGAATTGATGAATGTTTTGTAACGTAGCCGGTGTTTTCTACATAGTAATATGTAACATTCCTCCAAAAACGGTTCCCTTGCTTAAAAGTGTGGATAATTTAGCTAGATGAAGTTGTTGATTAGCATGTCCTTTTGTTGTATCAAGGAGGATTGTTTGGCACGGTGAATTTTTTTTCTTCTGTTGATGAGACATTTTTTGACAATTGGTCTTAACATAGGATTTAATTCATTCCTTTTGCTTGCGAGCCGTTATGTAGAAAAAACTTTTTTTAATAAAACTGCATTTATGTAGATATGGGTGTGATTTAAGGTGAAACGAGCCCAAAGTTTGATTTAGTATCCATATGGTGTGTGTCAGGAACTAAAATTGACCAAAAATGTGCTACTTATAATTCAGAACAAAAACTTGAAGATTGCTAGCTAGTAAAAAATGTCTCCCAACTCAAAAGCTAATTATTGTGTTTGATTTCTTCTGCTTTTAGCTTGATGAATTGGAGCGAGCAATTAGATCAAATGATGAGGTTGTCTCGGCAGGAAAGGATACAAGAGCACGGCATGATGACTTCATCGCAGCAATTGGCTATCGTGTACTAGAGGTTGAGAACAACTTGAAAAAATCCAATGTTGCAGAGGGGAGGGGCACGCTAAGCTGGGTTCATTTGGATGACGATGAATGGGGCGACCTTGCAGCTTTCCTATCTGCAGGCCATGTTCAACAGCGAGACAAAGTGGTCACAATTCCATCTGCGGGTGGTATTGAAGTGGGCAGCAATGCAACAAGGGTGAAGAAAGATGTGTCAGCTGACAGCTCCAAGGATTCATCTGGCTCTGCAGAGTTGAGTTCAGCAAGAGTGAAGGAAGATGTGCGTCGTGAGCACAAAAGGGCAGCTAGTGCCAGTGCTGATATTGGATCATGGAATATGTCAATTCCCAATGAATGCAAGGGTGCTGCTGAACAATCATCTGATGGCCCACATAAAGTGCCTTTGCTGAAGATAATGAAAACTAGTGCATTGACAAGTGCTTTCCAATCTAAGCCTAGAATGAAGTGCAAAAATGGAGCTGTGAAGTGGGCAGGTGTTGAGCAACAAGGCATGGCAAAGGCAATCCCTCTGAGAAGTTCTCAGTTGAGTCAGGTAAAGGGATCATACCTGAATGGTGCAAATATCCATTATTCAATAATGCTTTCGTTTTAAGACTTCTTAGTTCTCTAACCTTGTATTGCCATTCCTTACTGTAGGGCTTAGATGGATGCTTTGAAAGAAGCAAGAGTTGCCTAACTACTTGTGATGAGGGTACATACAATAAGAAACTTTATGGTTGGCTTGGAGCCCTGCATAGACAACTTCAGAGGTCTCATTATCAAATTCGATACGGGCATCCTGTTCAATTGATTGTGTTAGCACTTGCTCTTCTCGCAATATGTAAGTTCATTCATCGTATCTGTTCATTCTTTAATTTTGTTTCTTAGTCAAGCAAACAGAAATAATGTATGCACTGCACTGTCATGGGCGAGTAAGTTTTGATGCAAATGCTGCCATAGTGTTTTTCTTTCGTAGTTCTCGCTAGCTCATGCATTCATCAGTTGGCCCTATACTGACATGTTAGGTCTTACTATGTAGTTTGTACAGACATGTTTCTTTTGCTGAGCACTAACATTCTTGTAGAATTTTGAGTACCAAATTTCTCAGTGTTTTGTCACTTGCTCTTCAACGTTGTACAATTTTCTATTCCCCCCATTACACCTTATGATTCCTTCTACTTTGCAGTTGTGTGTGTATTCAGGACAAGTTGGTGACTATTTTTTTTATGTGTTCATGATTGTGTTAGAAGCCTCACAGGATCAGCAGCTTGTAAGGTACCGTCCATTGCCTGTTATATGTAACTTGGTGAACAGGAGCCTGAGGCATGAGCATATGGTGACCATGGGGGATCGTTTCTGGTAATCAAAGTTTTAATGCATGTAAAATGATCAGATTGGAGCAACTGAGCTCGTCATGTCTGTAGGGCAGTGTGCTTCATCATTGGATATGCGCTGGACAGTGAATTGCATACGTGATGCACCTCAAGAGATGATTCTCACGATGTCCAGTTGACGTCTGTGTAATGATCTGGTTTAAATTAGTGATGCACTGCACTGGCTAAGTGGTGATCGTGCAGACAGCAGCAGGAAAGCACTTGTGGTATCATGCTATTTCTTTTGGTGCCTGACATGGAAGGGTGGTGAATTTTGTCTGATGGTTGTCTTCTGAACTGTCGTAGTTAGTTCCATAGGGATAGGTTCGGAGGTGAAATTTGGAAGATGCTAGGATAACTGTGAGGAATCTGCTTGTACTGTATTACATTTACAACAGAATTAGAAGCCCCGCAGTCCTATTTGCACGGACGCTGGAATAATTCAGCTATTCCGGGTGCTGTCAGGCGCTAGCTTTTGTTCATTGTACTGAACTACTCTTATCACCTCACTGAAGAACGATAAATTTACGGTAGATACTAATGTTTCTGAACCATCCAATAATTTTAGACAACAGTGTGCTTACTCAAAGATAAACTTCTCCAATAACTAGTTTTACCTCTGGTGTTTGTGACTCCTGCTGATCCCTTCTCAACATGTCGCCTGATCCCATCTCTTACAACTTTGCGTTAAGATGCCGCAACTATGAATCTAGGAGGAAGTGTTCTACTTTATAGTTTGCATAGGCGGAAGAAAATCCATCGAGATCTCATCACATTTATTAGACCCCATTAATCTCATGGCATGTGACCGAATAAAGCAACTATCGCACAGCGTCAAATCTCCCTAAGGGTATGTACAATAGTATAGACAGCTGCTGTCTATAAGGCTGCTCTCAATGTGCAGTATCCTAGTGTAGTTTCTTAGTGCATGAGGAGTGTTAGGATACTATCTTTTCAATGCATGGTTTCTTATGGTGTAGTATCTTAGGCTGTTTCATTTAATTACATGCATAAGCATACAATAAATTTTACGCGTTGGATTTCGAGCCCAAACTGGTATCTAAATTAGATACTAGAGTACTATCTCTCCTCATTAACTATGATGCCACATCATCAATTTGCCTATATGGCATGCTTAAGATACTAGTCAAGGTGGAGCATTGTGAGCAGCTATCTACATCACTTATAGACAGCATTAAAGACATCTCATACAATGAGTTATCTTTTTAGTTGTCTATATAGATGACACAATCATTTAATGCGTTCATAGACCTAAAAAATGTGGTGATCAACTCTAACTTTTATCCTTATGGACTACTTGTGTTGCTTTATTTTTTATTTCGGATACATAATTAAAATAAAATGTATGTTTGTGTGCATGCATGTACCACACATACTATATATGTTGATACGAGAACACCCACACGGGGGGAAACAAAAACAACGATCAATAGCTATATCATTCCTTCATTTGTTACATGCATGTGTCATGTGTGCAATATATTTCAAGGACCGGTGGATGTTTCAATACCAGATTGTAATTGTTTGGTAAAATTGGCTACGTGACACTACAATTAAAAGAGTAGAGACAGTTCTCTGAAGTATTCAGTATTCACATTTCACAACATAGTACTGAATTATTTCTCAACAAGAAGTACTAGTCATGTGAAATTGTGGAGACCAGTTGCACTCTGCCACTGCAACTGTAGCATCAAATGGTCCAAGTAAAACTAAACAAGATGGTATGGCCAGGATCATCGATTTGAATATTGGACTATATATCTTCCTTGACCACAGAATGATGTCTCAAATATCATGTCATCTTGGCCAGTCTTGAGGAATGACATAATAGAACAGCTCATTGACTACATATTGCGATTATAATATGGTAATCTATTGGCTACAGATAGCAAGAATGATATAACAGATTGCGAATTCAGTCATTTCAAAGGTCGATTTCTGAATACCTCGTAGCTACTCTAGTTGCACCTACGACGTTGGGTAAGAACTCAAAGATAGCAAAATCTTAGGTTACAAGATCTCTGAAGACATGTCAATGACTGAATGTTGTAAAATAACCAAAGGTTTTTCTGGCAATGCCGAATCCTGCTCATGCTTGCTACAAAAAGCTTCACTTGAAACTAATGACAGATACAATAATTCAATGTTTCAATTGTTGATTCAAGTATGCCAATCAAAGAACTTCTCAATCAGCCCCGAGAATGTAGCAAAACCCACACATCCAGCACATGTAGCTTTAGGGCCACCTACAAGAAAAATATAGCTGCATCAGAAACAATAATATAGGAACTTGGTACTGCTAGAGTGCCAAATAATTGATTCAAAAGAAACAAACACTTTAGCTGAACAGGAATGAACACTTTAGCCAAATAATTGATTCACATGACAGGAGCACCACATACACATCACCAGCCCTGTTACTGCAGAGAATAGGTTTCTATTTAACGTACCCACACCACACACATCACATGACAGGAGCACCACATACACATCACTTACAGGTGGGAGAACTCTTAGAGCCAAATGAAACTGAAGACAGCAATCTAGCTGTTGCGGATATATGTCCGACTAATGATGGCTGATCAATGGCTTAGTGTTGAGTTTTACAAGGATCGGTGCTGATGCTGGTCACTTGCTACTTTTCTAGGCCTTGGTTCCAGAAAAGTTTTTCATATTAGTTCTAGGCTTCTATCTGTGATACTTTTCAAATACAAAACGTATTAAGTCATTTGAAAAACCAAGTCTTGGTAATCCAACCAAAAGCTGCTCAATGATCTCTACAATCAGTGTATTATATACTTGATTAAACTGGTTAGCATGCCATTAGATATTTCATTAAACTTGTTAGCATGCCCATTCCAATGCTTGTATGCACTATTACACATGTACAAATCTGACACATTACAATTCTGAGAAATCCACATCTGATTCGTCCCCAGGGTGCCATCTCCAATCCCCATTCTCCACCTTCCAACCAAGTCCACATTTACAAAGGAGAGCAAAGTAGCATCTGATCAATTAAATGCATAATGAAGAGTAGTTTGCTCAACAAACCTCAATTCTGAAAGCATTTCTTCAGAGCTAAATAATAGTTTACTATTTTATATGAATGTACTAAAACCAGCCAGGCATTCATGCTGAATATCATTTACCCCGAGATTTTGGAGTCAAATTTGTAAATTCAGTAGCTCAAGAGTATTGGTGGGTGTGGTGCAATTTTGTATACTATCAACAAATTTATGTTAGTAGGAGTGAGGTAGGTGCCCTAACCCAACCCACATTCTAATTGAAACCATTATGAACCTAACCATTTCTCAAAAAAAGAGATGCTTTACATCATTTGGAAACAACTCGCCTGAATAATAAAGCCACAAATCTGACCCTTTATCCAAATGTATATTGAAACAAGCTTTATCCAAAAGTATTGTAATCTGCTAAAGTTTCCTTTTCAGTGTCACACACCCTACAAAGAAACCAACAAATATAATTAGGAATCCAGATTGACATTTGAAAGTAAAGGAACATCAGCCATAAGCCCATTCCTGTCGTAGCTAGGTTTGACTAGAGATGTAAATAACTGAAACTTCTGATACAGAATTAATTTTATTTTCAAATACAATTAACTATGATGGTACAGTCATACTAACTGCTAAGCAAAACCTAATATAAATTAGACCACATGCAAAGAAATAGGCACAATATATATAGCATCTTTGCCAACAGAATTATGCATTATGGGCTTATGGCTGATTTCAATCAGGATCACTTGACCTCAACATGAGACAATAATCAGGGGCTTGACGTACTACTTCTAGTACTATATATTCAAACAAACTTCACAGGTTGATCATTTACCTCATCAAAGAAGACCCTGTATGCATTTAGGTCATGATATAAAGACCGTTCCTCATTGCTACAATATTCCAATGCTTCAGCAATGTAGTACGCAACCCTCAGACGCATAGCCCATTCAATAGTCTGGTTTTCCCCTGCACAAGAGCCAAAACATGGTGAAGACTAAAATTAACTTTGTTGTTTTTTTCAAGACCTTGTTCATACCCATCAAGCATAGATGGTAAATGCAATCAGTATTCAGAACTTAACTCAAGAATGAGAAAAGAAGCAATCACATGCAGCAACACGTGCAATATACAGAAAATTCCAAGTCAGTTGCAACCTTAGCTGACAAAATTCAAACTTTTCCCCTTGTATCTGAGATGATCATCAAAATCACAAGGGAGCATAGGAGTTGGTGTTGGGCACCTAGGCAAAATCCATTTGTCAAGTATCAACTATCAACAGCTTAAGTTAGACACGCATCACATGCCGCAAAGAATTGCCGTGACTAGCCAAATTCTGCACTTACTCACCACAACCCACAGTTCAGCAGCATCCACTTTGCATAATCATCAAATGGCACGGTACTAGAGAGTCGAGATAAATTGCAAATAACTAGAGGAGGGCTTACAATGGAATAGGTGCTTAGCGAGGGTGTCGTTGGGCATGAACTCGGCGACAAGAAGCCGCCATCGCCGTCGCAGCGAAAGAGCCGATCAGTTGGCCGACCTCGGTGCCACACCTCCCCACCCCTCGCCTCCTGCCGCAATCAAATCGAAGAACAACTTGTTAAAATCCACACTCCCAAAAATCTCAATTTCGCCACACATGAAGAAATCACAGCGCCGCTTGCCTACCGCGAATCGCTTGGGTCGGGCCAGCCGCCTTGGCAAACTTCTTCACGGCGATGGCGTCGGCGGCGACGCCGCACCGCCCCGTCCAACGAGGTTGGCGCCTTCTCGCCGCTCTCCGAGACGATGTTCTCCACCATGGCAAGCCGCCCGCCGCCGAGCTCCGCTCAACGAGAACTCCGCGAACGCCGGACCTCCCCTCCGCCGCTGCTCCCTGGCGGCGCAGCCTAGTGCACGTTCAATGACAAGGATGGCCGGTGCGACGGCGGCGGCGACGGCTGGGCCCGAGCCGGCTTCTCCACGACCAAGTGATTGGGAGCGGAGGGCGCGCGAGGGATTGGCAGCCGCGAGCGCGCGAGGATTTGGGAGTGGATTTGGCAGCGGAGAGAGAGAAGAGAGAGTGCTGTAAGAACGAGGTGGCCGATTAGAGAGGGGGTGAATAGGCGTTTTAAAATCTTTTTTTTTTGGCTAAAACCGATTTCTAATGCGGAAGCTGAACAAATACGGTTTTGCACAATTAAAACCTAAATCAACTAGGTTCAACTAAGTGCACCAACAATATGAGACTATATAAATGATAGCAATCATACACATACAATTAAGCAATTTAAATATAAGTAATGTAAATTGCACAATGTAAAGCACAAGTAATCAAACCATAATGACACGTCGATGTTTTCCCGTGGTGATCGGAGACTTGCCGGTCTCCCCTAATCCACGTTGAGGGAAACCCAAACCAATTAGGCCGGCTCCACGAATTAAGCCTTCCTCCGAGGTAAGTCCAATTACTTGAACCGGTTCCAAACCGAACCAACACCTCGCTCCACTAGGGTTGCTTTTTCCTCCACTCTGGAGATGGCGAGCACCACACCACTCACAAACCGCCCGGGTCTTCTCACAATCTTCTTTGAGAAGCTCACCGGCGCAACGACGCCACCACACCGTCTACAACAGAATTAGAAGCCCCGCAGTCCTATTTGCACGGACGCTGGAATAATTCAGCTATTCCGGGTGCTGTCAGGCGCTAGCTTTTGTTCATTTTACTGAACTACTCTTATCACCTCACTGAAGAACGATAAATTTACGTAGATACTAATGTTTCTGAACCATCCAATAATTTTAGACAACAGTGTGCTTACTCAAAGATAAACTTCTCCAATAACTAGTTCTACCTCTGGTGTTTGTGACTCCTGCTGATCCCATCTCAACATGTCGCCTGATCCCATCTCTTACAACTTTGCGTTAAGATGCCGCAACTATGAATCCAGGAGCAAGTGTTCTACTTTATAGTTTACATAGACGGAAGAAATCCATCGAGATCTCATCAGCTCTATTAGACCCCATTAATCTCATGGCATGTGACCGAATAAATCAACTATCCCACAGCGTCAAATCTCCCTAAGCTTCTTCTGCAGCTCAACTGGCACCACTCTGAGACTGCCGCAGCCGGCGGCCTCCTACCGAGGCAAACGCTGCTCATCAACTGCAGATCCACCAGGAGCATCCTCCTGAGACAACGAAACGTGCGAGTCCAATCTTTGTCCATATAGTATATCTAAATTTTAGATAGAGTTTGTTTTGCATAGTCCTACAGTATTTAGGCAGTATTCATTATAGATACTAGAGTTTGTATGGTATTCTTTTAAGATACGTAGAATCATTGTTGGATATGAATAGTCATTTGCTCTCAATAAAAAGGCACCTCTGTAATTAGATTTGGTGAATAAGAGCAATAAAGCAAGAGAAAATCAGAAAAATTGTTGTTGTTCTGGTGGCAAAAAAAAATCTTGTGTTCTTGTATTCGCATTCCAGGGTTCTATTGTGTCCGCATGTGTTCGTCTTCGGTTGGACCCAACAATTGGTATCAGAGCTCCAGGTTCGAAACCCTAGCCATTGCCCCCCGGGAGGGGTGATCTTGATTCCTGGGGTAGCATGTACAGCGGCTCAGAGGCGTGTCGACGACAGGAGTGCATGCAGGCACGCAACAAGCAGAACTAGCTGGCGCGGCTAGATAGCATGCAAAGCTAGCACTAGGCTTGGGCGGCGTGCGGCAGGAGAGAGGATTTGCATCCAGTTTCAGCAGATGCAGAGGCGGTAGCGCAAGGAGCACATGCAGATTCGACAGAGCAGAGTTGCGGTAGGAGGAGGCTCGGCGCTGTGATTAGACGGTTGGGCGTGCGGCGGATGTGCAGCGCTCGGCGGTGGCTCGGTGGGATAGCTGCACGACGGGCACGTGCAGCGGGAGACACGGCGCGGCTGGCAGCTTAGCACGGGCTAGTCTCGACTGGTCGGCAGCGACACTGGGCATAGTTGTGCTAGCGGCGATAGCGCAACACAATCTCGTCGGCGAGGCATTCATGTAGTTGAATCCATGCATGTAGGAGCAGTAGTGCCGAGTCATATGTGTGTGCATGTTAGCACATTGAGTTAGTTGTTCGCATGCATACGTATATGTGGAATAGATAGTGGTGCACGTCGGTGGAACGCAAGATGAGTTATGCGTTACCAAGGTGAAAGCGTTGTGTTAGTACTAGGCGGTTGCGGTGTTATATTTGTGTGTGTGTCCGTGGAGTTGAGTTCGGGATGTTAAAGAGATGTGTTCGCCGTCATGAGTCAAGTCTATGGAGTTGAGTCCAAGACGTTGAGAAGATGTGTTTGCCGTTACGTATTGTGTAGCAATTGCGCACGTCCAGCGCATGGTACTCAGCTTGTCTAGCGTGTCAAGCTCGAGCTTCCTGAGCTTTGGAAGGCGCCACCGGCTTTTGTTAACCGTTGTACTCCCTGTTGCCCTCGCCGTCGACCGTCAGCTCCTGCAAGCCTGAGCACTTGGCAATTGTCAGCTCCTGCAGAGTCTCGAACAGGCCCAGCCCGTGGTGCGCCTTGAGCACGGAAGGCCGCAGCACTAAGGACGACGCCGTCACCACCCGCGTCACGAGCAGCGGCCACGTGCGCACGTTATCCAGGAGGCACAGTTTCAGCAGCGCGGCGGACGTCGTGACTGTGATCCCGAGGGATGTTATGAACGCCGAGCTCGTCGTCATCTCGTCCAGGCTTGCTCGAAATTAATCTTGATCAGTAGGTAGTTTAGTGTCTTGCATGTGCTTGTATGTAGCTGTAGAGGACTTGTGCGTTGTAGCTACCGAGTCATCAAGAGTTGTTGAGGCTGTTTCGGTGTGGTGGCGCAAGAAATGGTCTTGATCCAAGATTGTAGGATCAGGTGTTAGTTTAACGTGCGCATGAGTTTAAGTGCGGACGTGAGTCAGATTGTTAGTGCATGTTGTATCTGTACGTGAGCTTTAGCTTGCATGCAGTCTTTTAGAGCGTGCGTGGAGCCCGGTTAGACTGGTCGGAAAGCCTGGTCAAATCGGAGGACCGATTCATCTGGCACGTCGTACAGAGACGTATGTGTGCACAGCGTATTAGTGAGTCATTAGCATGTGTTTATAAGGGCCAAGCATGCTATGTGTATTGGTGAGACAGGGGAATAACAGAGCTATTTTTAAGTCGTCTGAATTTTTTAAAAATTTAAGTTAATTATTGTGACCATTGAATTTGTGTAGAGATTAATATGTCATATGATCATATATTAATCTAGTGGATAAAAAAACGTGAGTTATACTTAAGAAAATTTCAATCACTTATGAATAGACAGTCCCAAGAAAGAAAGCGACGCTAGGCTGTTGCAACGTCACAAGTCTTTGCGTTCATCATTTCTTAGAGTTCTCGTGTGTTTAAAAAGCCATGTGTGAATTCTCTCCAGGAGAAGATCCGGGTCAACAATTGGTATCAGAGTGAGATTCAACGTAAGGAGATGCAACCCGGTGACGGCTCGCGGGCACGGCGGCCGCAAGACGGTGGCGCGTTCGGTTGGGCAGCGGCGGCGCGGGGCTTGGCCTCAACGGGCGGAGCAACGCAGAGCAAGCAGCAGCACCAACAAAGCAGTGCATCACATGCATGCATGTGCAGTGGCTGCATTGCACTAGCAACGCATGCATGTCGGTGTAGCAGCAGCCGTGCAATGCACTAATTATCAGCACGACGGATGGACGACCATCGAGCTGGAGGCGCTGCAGCGGCACACAGCAGGCGGAGGTGCACAGGTGCCGACAACAAGCCGGCTAAAGCACCATGCGCCTAGGAACACAACGGCGGAGGTCCACGCGACCATGACGAGGCTAGTGCGGTGTGCCGGAATCGCACGTGACGTGCGCACCGAAGGTGGCGACGTGATTGCCACGGAGTTGGCCGATGACGTCAGTCTCCACAGGAGGTGGAGGCCGGCGGTGACAAGGTGAGGCGGTGTGAAGCCGTCGAGAAACAAGTCGGCATGAGGCCGACAAACGGCGATAGCATGGAGGCCATCGTCGCAAGAAGAATCGGAGGTCGGAGTCGTCCAGTGAGTCATGCCACCGGCGACAAAGTTGTGGCGGCAAAGAGGTAGCGGTGAAGAGTGGAGGTGGGATGTCGCCCAAAGACATGCTACTAAGGAGCGTCATCGACAATCGACAAGGCAAGATGGCATTGACGGCCATCTCCGTGTCTCCAGGAGAAGAAGTGCCAAGTGCATGGGCTGCGGTGGCGCCCATGTTCACGGTCGCTGATGGCGAGGGAGTATGAATTGTCCCTCAAGAGTGATCACGTGGCGAGGGCGACTGTACTGTCCCTCAAGAAGCGCACCACGTGAGAGAGAAGCGGCTGCGTGGGTTCGACGACACATAAAGAGAGTTTGTGTTGTTAACCCATGCCGAAGAGGAAGGTAAATCTTCTTTGAGATGTGTCAGAAAATCGGCCTTTCAGATGTGAAGCCTAGCAAGTCAAAATTAGGGGGAGATTATTGGAAATTAATCTTGACCAGTAGGTAGTTTAGTGCCTTGCATGTGCTTGCATGTAGCTGTAGGGGACTTGTGCGCTGTAGCTACCGAGTCATCAGGAGTTGATAGGCTGTTTCGGTGTGATGGCACAAGAAATGGTCTTGATCCAAGATTGTAGGATCAGGTGTTAGTTTAACGTGCGCATGAGTTAAGTGCGGACGTGAGTCAGATAGTTAGTGCATGTTGTATCTATACGTGAGCTTTAGCTTACATGCAGTCTGTTAGAGCGTGCGTGAAGAGTCCGGTTAGACTGGTTGGATAGCCCGGTCAAATCGGAGGACCGATTCATCTGGCACATCGTGCAGAGACATGCGTGTGCATGGCGTATTAGTGAGTCATTAGCATGTGCTTATAAGGGCCAAGCATGCCGTGTGTATTGGTGAGCCCAGGGGATTAACAGAGAAAGAAAGAAAGAGACATTAGGCTGTTGCTGCGTCACAAGTTTGTGTTCATGGTTTCTTAGAGTTCGCGTGTGTTTAAAAAGCCACATGTGAATTCTCTCCAGAGAAGATCTGGCCAACACGTTGCACCACCCGGTGTACCCGCTCGGGCAAACGTCTAGCTAGGATGTACACGCTTGCCATCCCTCGCAGCACGCCGGGTGGAACCGCGGAGAGGCGGTCGGTGTGTCACAGCAGCAGGTACCTGAGCTAGTGAGCTGCGAAAGGCTCCCCAGATCCGGCGGCACCGACTGGAGCAAAGTCGACGACGACAAGTTCAAGTATCCCAACGACGTGTGCTTGCCAATCTCAGAGAGGTCCAGGGGCGGAACTTAACGAAAATGGCCAGGATTTACTATATCATCATATATATAATAACATATATAATTTTCAAGCAATATGATACTAAATAGTAATGTATCTGACAACTTTAAGTATCAATATTTCAACATAACCAATGTCAATGTACGATGATAAAGAAGTAGCGATCAAAATGCTTACCAAGATAAAAAAAACTCACTAATAATATTGGTTAATTGTAGCAAAGTGAAGCAACGTACTAAAGATGAAATCATGGACAAAAGATAGTCGACATTGGCAAAATACATCGTCCGACCTCAATGACCTATAAAAAAAGAACAAACACTACTACAAAACAAGCTATAGAAGACGTCTCATCACAAATGGTTCCTTTGGAACCGTCTGTGATGAAATTATCACATACGATTCTTTTGGATGTTAAGAACCGTCTGTGAAGTAGTACAGACGGTTCTTAACAAGAACCGTCTGTGATAATCTCAGTCATCACAGACGGTTCTATTTACAAACCGTCTGTGATGTCTCTGTATATCATAGACGGTTTATATTAAAAACCGTCTGTGACTTGGATTTTATCATGGCTTCAAATTTTCTTACTCTTCGATTTTACCATGGCTTGAAAAATCCCATACTCTTCAATTTTACCATAGCTTGGAATTTTCCTTACTCTCTGATTTTATCGTACTAGTGCTTAGTTCAGCTTAGTCCATAACATGTGTCATAATGATTAATCTTGACTTAATGAAATATGGAATCGTGGTGGTGAGCCACTCTTATTAAAATTTGTGTACAATGACAGGGTGTGTCATTGGTCTTGGTTAAACAAAATGGTTTTCACTCGGACGAGTGGTTGGTGGATAAGATTGAGGGTGTGGGTTTAGCACGGTTTGAGTTTGTGGTAGACTCGCCTGAGTAACTTGTCAATGACTTAATCTTGTGCGCCATTGAACTGAGCCTTAACCGTACAACCACATGTCTGATGGGACGGACCTGGCTAACTAATTAGTAATATCTTAATTTCGGTTCTGTCGTGGATAGCGTGAGTTATGGGAACGTATACTCACGGTGGCGCAAGAGGGGGGGGGGCTGTCTGGTCGGAAAGACATTCAGTGTTGAAATCTTAGCGGGCAGAATTGGGTTAAGAATGAGCTTTGTAAAAACCTTGTGATGATCACTTAAGTCGCACACCCAAGGAAGTGTGGTCAGACTCTTTGAGTTGATTAATCTCTTGTGGGTCAAGCTGTACAACCTCTGCAGAGTGTAAAACTATTTGAATAGCCGTGTCCACGGTTATGGACGTGCTCGAGGATTTCACAAGGGAGGTAGAGTTTCGTTAAAATGAGTCGGAGTGTGGATGAGAAGTTCACTTGATGAATATAATGTTTGTTTGGTGAACAGGAAATTTACTTGGGGGTTTGTGTTGATTGGTGAATTAGGGATTCACTTATCTTTGGTTTGATTGGGAAGTGAATGAGCAGTTCACTGGTTGTTTCAAAGAAATTGTTTAATTATTTATTATTATTTTCAACTACGCATTTCAATCTATTTATTGTATTTATCGTAAATGTTGCTTTCTGCAAAAGAACCATACAGCTAACCTTTGTCAGGCCGTGCATGAATACTATTTGCATACATTTCCCTACGGTTTGCTGAGTGCTTTATGTACTCACGGCTTATGCCTTTGTTGATCAATTGAAGAATATCAAGCTGCTCAGGAGTTCTTCCAGAAGGAGAACTATGAAAGTTTTGCGAATTAGGATGCGTTCTCCACTCGATTGCCTGTAGACATGTTAATTGGCCATTTCAAGAGTTTCATTCCGCTGCAAGAGTTTATTTGTTTCTTTCGCTCTGTGTGGCAAGTTAAGTAAACGTTGACCATAAGGTCCAGTTATTATTATTATTTGTTACTTTAAGATCTTTTTAGTTAAATCGAATAAATGGATGGAATTTCATCACTGTTTCTTGTGTGAGCTAGCTACTGATCTGGAACTAGTTCAGAATACACAGATGGTTCCTGAGATGCATTTTCAGGTCCCGACACAAATCATCGCAATTTTTCAACGCTTGGTTGTGAACTCTATTCGCACCACCTACATGCTCTTTTAGTCTAGTTTTTTTTTTGTTTCCAACCATTTACAGCAAATGCCTCATACCCAGTTTTTTTTCTTGTTGCAGTCCTTAAACAAGAAACAACAGAAATAATATGCCCTATCTTTGGACTCGCCATATTCAATCCAACTCCCAAACTCATCAAACCATTTAGGATTAAACCTTTTGTTTTTATCTCCAAAATGTGTATATAGAAAATCATAAATGCGAGGTTGACAAGGCTCATTATCTAAGTACTTTCTTCTTACCACATCTTTCTGATTAGGATGGTACTCATCTATCCTTATCCTTTTGCCTGGATCAAATTGAATTTCCTCATCCCAATTGATATCTTCTATAGGTGAATTCCTACCATTAGTAGCGCCACATGACACTTTTCTCTTCATAATTTTTTTTCATAAATTTGTCTGGCATTTTCCGAATATCATGTTGTCAAATGCCGTGTTGACGCGAACAATAAAGTACAAGCATTGATCAAACATACGTGCAGATAGGTGCTTTTACTTACTTGACATTAGTTGAGGACAGTAGGACACTGCACGCGGGTCACGATCATGTGTATTTTTTGCCTATGATATGCAACTTGGCCGCTGGCTGGTATTCCAATTTCGAAAAAACCGTAATTTAAAACCCTAAATTTTAAGTTTATAGCTCTAACGTATGACGGAAAAAACAACAACCATCAAGTTGATAAATCCCCTAGCATATGGTGAAAAAACAACAATCATCAAGTTAGAACAAAGAAGTGGTACCTAACTCAAGCCTTGTTCAGTTGTTCCTTCCTTTCCTTGGTGCGAGACGATCGACGGTGACCAGGAGAAGCTTCGGCGGTCAGCAGATGAGGGCGTCGAGGTGGCCTGCAAGGTCTCTAGCGACCAGGCGGGAGGCAGTGGCCCGTGGCTATGGCTTTTTGCGTCGGATGAGGCTTCGGCAATCGGCAGAACAGAAGCTATGGCGTTTGGCAGAAGGAAGGGAAGTTGCGAAGGGGCGAAGGCCAAGGCGTGGGCATCGGTGCATGGGCCACTGAGGCATGTGAGTGATATGTGGGCCGCGTGCGGGTGCCGAGACGCCAGGCCGTGTTGGGGAGCCACCAGCCTGCTGGGCCGCTGGCACGTGCGCGTGCCGTGTGGACCGCATGCCCGCGTGGGCTGGAAGGATGCCCGGATGTACAGTTTTTAGGCTTAGGAGTGCACATATGATACAGATAAGTTGATCTCCAAAAAAAATTTTTTGGACCCGGCGTGACAGCCTGTGGCAGGCTCCTCATGCAGGCCTCAAGGTTAAGCGGGTTAGTGCGTCCGTTGCGTCCTCGACGTTCGTGTCGACACTGGTGGCGAGGTCGATGTCCACGAGCAGCCAGTCCGCGATGCTGCGGTTCACAGCGCCGACGCCGCCAGCCTTACCATGGCTTCTTGGTTGGTTTAGTGACCTTACAGCGTCCAGAAAGTTCTCAGCAATAAAAATTCAAAGCACTAGCTGGAATTCAGTCAAACGTTTACTTCAAGCCTTGAACTTTTTTTTGAAGGAATTGAAGCCTTGAAATTGAAGATGGACTTCCGAGGTTGGAGACGGAGCACGAAACACGCAACAAAGTGACATACTCGCATGGTAGAGAATGTATGTATGAACACTCCATGAACTAAAGAAAGAGAACAACAAATCAACATGCACGAGCATGACCATCAATAATTTTTTTTAAGGAATAAGGCCACTTTACACCTCTAAACTATGGTCGGAGTCCAAAAACACCCAGAACTACAAAACCGTTCACTTTACACCTTTAAATTGTCAAAACCAGATCAAGTTAAACCCTACGTTGGTTTCATTTGTGGTTTTGGCCATGTTGGCAGCCACGTCACTGATTTTGGTTTACGTGGCATCTGAATCAGCTATAGCAGATAAAATGAATTAAAGTTTATACATGGGTCCCACATATCAACCCCATTCTTTCTTCATTCCTCTTGGATTTCTTGCTCGGGCTGAACTCCCCATGGCGCCACCCCTCTTGCTCTCGGCCCAACGCCTCCCTGCCACCGGCTCCTTGCCGCCACTGGCCAAGGGCTTGGCCTTGCCCGACCTCTGCTTGGCTTCGCCACGACGCTCGGATGTCGCCATCACCGCTAGATGTCACCATCAAATGGCGTGAACCCCGGCAGTCTGTTGAGAAGCCCGAGCGATCATGAGCACGGCTCCCACAGCCCATGGTGCCTCCAAAGATGCATCTGGCCACCACCGCCATGCTCGGCACAATCTGCGGGTCCTTGTGGAGGCGACAAAGCGCCACCTTCACCACCCTCTCCACCTCCTTGGCGACCACCGCCCCTCCAACCGCGGGTCGGCCACCCAGCGTCATCCTGTCTCGTGCCCTCCTCGTGTGGCGGCGGGAAGTAGTAACTTCTGCGCCACGCGACGAGCTGCCGTTGTCCCGTTCGAGAGTCCTCGCCGCCGCGCCCTCGACGCCATCGCTCACGTGCTTGCTGCGGTTCTTGCGGCCGCGCCCAACTCAAGGAGCACCATATCGAAGCAGTGAACATCGGTGCGGTCCGTGATGGCCGCGTTGGTGAGCCACTCTCTGGCGAGGTACCGCGCATGCCCCGCATCGTCGTGAATAGGCCGGACTACTCTGGCGTGAGGAATTTCGCCATCTGAAGTCGGCTATCTTCACTGCCGCCGTCGGCGGAGGATATTCTTCGCAGCGTCGCGATGGATGATCCTCGGTCACGGCCGAAGTGGAGGTAGGCTAGGCCTCGCCACGCCAATGGCGATGTCCATCCGCTTCTTCCACTCGGCGAAGGCGTCGGCGGAACGATGGCGGTCGAGGAACGTGGTTCATGTACTTTCATACGAGGCGGCGTTGTCCCTCGGTGCAGAAGCCACGGAGGCGGACGAGGTTGATGTGGTGGATGTTACCGATGACGGCAATCTCAGTGCAAAACTCATGCTTGACCTGCGTCCGCACACCTTCAATCTTCTTGACGGCCACTAGTGAGCCATCTAGGAGCTCGCCTTTGTACACGGAGCCGAACCCACCAGCGCCAATCTTGTTGCGGAAGCTGTTGGTGATGTCCTTGATCTTGTCATGCTTGAACCTGGTCGGTAGGCCTGGGATGAGGATGTCATCGCCGTCATCGTCATTGTCGTGCACAAGGTGTGCTGAGTCCGACGTCGACGACCGCTACCGCTGGAGCTGCATGTCCCTGGATCGCGAAGGGCGCCTCCCTGTGTGATGCAGGGTCGCCTCCGAGTGATCGTCACACGACGCCGCGGGGTCGCAGTCGGCGGCGTGCGCTAGGGTTCTACGACGACAAAGAGAGATTGTGTGGAATGAGGAGTGGGGATGCCAGCGTGGCCAAAAACCAGTTGGTTTCGGCTCGAGGGGGTCGGGTGAGATGGTATTGGGAGTTTGAGGGTGTAAACCAAACGGTTTTGGAGGTGGGGGGGGGGGTTGGACTCTCCGCAAAGTTCAGGGGTGTAATATGGGCTTTTTCCTTTTTTTTAATAATATTTTAAAGTTAACTCATCACTAACTTTATTTCCAATTCTGACCCCTTTGGTCACGCCATCACCCGTGGCGTGGGCAAACCGTTGTGTCACGCCATTATCCCCGGAGTGGCCAAACCTGCCACACAAACCCTCGTCTGAGCGCCTTGTATAGATGTTGATGTTTTCTGTTTAGAGGAACTGTCACGCCATGGATCGTGGCATGACAGACTTCTACTGTCACGCCAATGATCATGGCGTAACAGGACTTAGCACCAGAATGAGAGTGCTGGCGTGGCAACACGGTTCTATCACGCCAGTAACCTTGGTGTGACATATTACTCTTGTCACGTCAGGATTCCTGACGTGATAGGACTTAGCACCAGAAGGAGGGTGCTGGTTTGCAACTCCTCTGGAGTTGCCCACGAGTGACATTATGGTTCTGTCACACCAGTGATCTTGGCGTGACTACTACTGTCACACCAGAAGCGGGCTTGTCACACTATGGGTGTCGACGTAACTGCTGCCACGCTAGCCCTTCACGCTGGCACGGCGCGCGGCCGAAGGCTTACGTGGCAAGCATGGCCACTCCGAAAACAATGGAGTGACAGAACGGTTTAGCCACGCCATTGGTCATGGTGTGGCTAAAGGGGTCAGAATTGTAAATAAAGTTCACGTGAGGTTAAGTTTAAAACATTATTAAAAAAGGATTAAATAAAAAAAATCGACCATCAGTGTGTCAATATAAGTTGCTTCGTTTTTTAGTGGAAATCGTCCGCTTCTATTTTGAGGTCATTTGAGTGATGTGTATGGCTAGCTAATGCATGAGTGACTTGGAATTCTCAACTAGCTAGTGCTGATCGGATGACTGAGATCAAATATTTCAAGTTTGATCTGATGATGGTGAGAAACGTACGATAAAAAAGCTCTCATCGTATGTCTGAACGCTAGTTGCTCCCATTAGTAAATCATGTAAACATGTAAAACCAATCTTTACCGTTGGTGATGCATATTCCCAATGGAAGCCTTCCTTGGCCTTTGTTGGCACGACTCACGAGGCATGTCAAGCAAGCATGGGCACATATGCACCACCATTTATTAAATAATTGGAAATTTTAGACGGAATCAAATTTAGATCGCTCTATATGAGAAATCTATCTATGTCTGTTATATCTATGGATTTGTATACGAATTCCCAAGAAAAAAAACTAAATTTCGGAATAAAAAAGAAAAGGAAATTTGCAATTTGGTTTCCATATGAATTCCAAAGTAAAAAAAAAATCCCTAAATAACTAAAATTCAGAATGAATTAAGTAAAACTAGCAATTTGATTTGTATACGAACTTCAATAAAAATAACATAAATTATGATAAAGTTATAACGAGGATAACAAAAATGGTATCAGAGGGGACGCAAAAGAAGGGCTAGAAATTTCTACATTAATTGGAGGAAAAAAATATTTACATCGTTGATCGTGGCAGGTCTAGATTATAACAGTCTAGATTAAAAAGAAGGCGCCCATTGTGAGAACCCTAGAACTTAAACTGATCTAAACGACGATAATCGGTAATTAGCAGTAAATTAAATTCATCTAAAACAAGAAGAAAACATAATTACAGATTAATATCGAACACATTGCCAAACAAAATCATACAAGATATATCCTCAAGAATTCATCAACACAAATTACAATATGAATTATTACAACAAAAATACAACCTCTATATAACTCAGAGTCATTTACAAGAACTCATTATAAGTGAAATTAAAACATTAATACAAACTCAAAACTAATTACAATAATCCATTGCAGGCGAAAGTAAAAGATTATTACAACTCGGACTGGATTACAATAATTATTTACAACAGATCAAAATATAAATTACAGCTTTGAGTATATTACAAAAGAAAAAAAATAAAATCATGCATGTGTATCACCGAAACCTTTCCTTCCTTTGTCCGTATATCACCAGCCAGTCGACACCTTCCTCGGCCAATCCGAACCCTTGCCATATTTCCATCGACATCCAACAACCAAAAGACCAGTAGCAAAACCCAAGTCTATCAATAGAAGTTACAAGTAAAGAAGTGTTGCCGTCAGATCGCATGAAGATCAACGAGGTTCCCAGACCAACCTAGGCCAGTCAGCACCATCTCACTTCAGTGGGTTTTATCACCCGACAATTGTTAGAATCTGACACCCACGTTATACCGACTTACCTTCGCTGCAGAAAATTTGGAGCATGCTATCAGAGACATCCTTTGGACCAAATGACCATAGCCAAATAGCCCATGGTGAGAGCAAATGAGACAAGGGGAGGGAAAAATTGGTATGCACAGGGCAGGAAAGAATGCACAACCGAAAGCCTCCCATCCTTAAACCTTCTCCCTCACAATGCCTCTCTCAGTTCACAACCCAAACCTCACAAGCCCCCTCACAACATAGAGTAGCAAACAAAGCAACAAGCCAACACAAGCCTCTATTGCCATTCACAACTGAAGGCCATCAACAGAGCAAGCCAAGCCAACAAAGCCAACATAGCTCCATTCGCATCCCATTTCTTCTCCCAACTGAAGGCGCCCAAAGCCAAAACAGTAAGCAAGTGCCATGTTCGGCCAAAAGCAGCAAGCCTCAGCATCACCACACCATTGCCACACCCCAAAACCGAACACAGAGAAGTGGTAGAGAAGGAGAGGATCAAGGGAGAAGGGGAAGATCGAAAAAGCGAGGACGACAAGAGACAACTACAACTAACAACGACCACGAGGACCAAGCCAGGCCGGCAGGGACCAAAGTAACCGAAGGAAGCACCAGAGAGCACGACGACCACCACACGGCCAGCATCACCACATCACCACCACCATTGCCATTCCATTCCCATCCCAACCCAAACAAGGTAACCCTTCATGCCCCCACATCATTTTGCCCATCCGAACCACCCCTGTGAACCAAAACCATGCACAGAGAGCTCATCTGTAGCATCACCGACATCACAGAGCAAGGGGTAGAATGAGTAGAGGGGAGTAGAGTAGTAGTATACCTCAGCATCGTTGGCAGCACCACCGCCGACACCACTACGCGCGTCCGATGGCCACCGCACTCCCCAGCGTGCGGAAAGCCTCGAGCTCTGCCGTAGCAATCCAGGGCAGCCACCCCATTACCCTCACCATGCATGAATAAGAATCAACAAAATCCAAAAGTAACTCAAGTCCAACCTTGAAAAATCGAAGTAACAGAATAAGGGGGAAATAGGGGGGCATCGAATCCACGGAGGAAAAAGCTGGACCTAGGCTACCACCCCCAAGTCTGGCAGGCCAAGCACCCGGGCCAGAGGCGCCAGGGGAGGCGTAGATCGAGCCACGCGGGCCAAGGTGTAGGCGAGCAAGGGTGCGGGCAAGCCATGCATGGGCGAGCCGAGTAGCGTCTTGTGCAAGCCACAGTGCATCGGTGGCCAAGCCTCGGTACAAGACGTGGTAGAGCCAGGAGACGCATGAGCCGAAGGCGCGCAAAGCCAAGGCGAGCAAAGGTGGATAGGGAAAAGAGAGAGAATTTGATAAGATGGAGAGAGAAAAGCAAAGAAAAGAACAGAAAAATAGATTTAAAAAGAGAGAGTGAAAAGTTAAAAGAAAAGGGGAAGAAATTAGGTAATAGGGTAGAAAAGTAAATTCTAGAGAGGATTAGTAGTAGTAGATTTAACGGTAGAAAATAAAACCGAGAGAAATTGCAAAATTAATTGGGAGCTTTACAAATAAATTAATCCCCGGTAAAACTCCCTAAATTAGACAAATAATCTGATGCGTTAGAAATATTTAATTGTGATAGAATAATTAAATTAAACAACCCTGGTAAATATCACCCCAAATGAACTGGCCAGAATCCGTTAGTAACAAACGCATACCATGAGTTTATTTAGAGAATTAATTAAATACATACACACCTAAGTAAAATCAATTAGACATATTTGCATGAGTAAAAATGGAATAGACCTAGTTGCATGCGAGTACGTGTAGTATTTTGTGTTCGTGTGATAAAACGCGAAAGTATGCAACCTCAATCCTAGAGCTGGGAGATTAGAACAGTTGCAGTTGGGGAGTGCTAACATAACAGGGGATCCGAAAAATGTTATTAAATTAAAATCTACTAACAAAAAGAATCAACTTATTAATGTACGCATAGTAGCACCCAAAAAAACTAAGTATTTTATTATTATTATTCGCGTTTGCCATATAATTGCAGTAGACAAACCGACACAGGCAGGAGTAGCTGATCCCGAATTTGTTGACGCCGATCTTTTCTACAACTACGAAGGCAAGCTTACCTCTTGAATATCAACCGCGTTATATTAAATGTAAATGTTACTTTGCCGTATTATTATACATACGTGCATGAAAACTATGGCTCAAAATCAAATCGGATAAAAGAAAGAAGAGAAAATAAAAGAGATGAGAAATGAGAAAAGAGCAGTCCAGCTGAGAGGAGCAGCTGGGTTGTAAGAGAAATATTAGGATGGTAAAGTGGAACTGTGGTAGGAAAGAGATGAGGGAAGAGGTGGGACCCTTTACATATGGATAGTATATAAGGACCAACAAAACTCTTACTCGGATAAAAGGCCGTATTTAAGTGCCAACCATTTTCCCGTTTCGACGGGCAGAAAATGCTACATTGTTACGTGGCTGTACTCTCCGCATCGGATAAGTAATATTCCATGAGTGAGTCATGGAGGAACCCAGGACCGGTAGGAAGAGTCTAGAAGTGGGGGATCCAAGGTGCTATAGTACCGCAAGGTGGAGTGTTGGGTGCCGGGATGACCGGCCCAACCAACATTATTGGAATTCGGTGGAGGACTGCGTGAGCGCCCGAGGACACCAACGAAAAATAATGGATGGAGACTTAATCACGTAACCTGGAAAACGTTATGTATTCTAAAATCGAAACCACATCAAAGGAAATGTGGGAGACCTAGCGTAAAGAGAGCTCAGAGTAGCTATGGGTAAAGTGGTAGAAAGCTTGCACAGTGCTAAATAAAATAATGAATTCATGTTTGTCTCCTGGATTGGAGTCTACGGTGACCACTAGGGGTTTATCTTTTTACCGAGTGACAAGCAGTCTTTTCAGAATTAAAACTTGCCACGTAAATCTTGGTAAATTATTTTCCAGAAATAGAGATGATTTAGAAAATGTGATAGTGAACAGAGAAGAGTCATACAATGCATCTTTGCTAATAAATATTTGCTGAGTACACTAGTACTCATTCTTACTATTATTCTCCTTTGTTAGATCCTAGTCTGGCCGGAAACTATCCTAAGTGGGATGGAGGACACGCAAGTGACGAGGAGGCCGCAGGAGGCAAGAGCACTTACTACGAGGACCAGGACGAGGTGGACCCCTTATTCGGCGAGTGGGACGAGTAGACGAACGGTGAAGCAAGGCAAGCAAGGAGGGGAATTATTTCCTGTTGTAACTAAATAATTGTATTAAAGATCATAGCTTTACGTGGATAACTGTTGCAATAAAGTACAGTTTTTATCTTATTATTCTGCTACATTAATTTTGGTAAGGCTTACTATTCGTCGGAGCGGTGTCCTATCGGGCAGACAAATAGTAATTTGTATGCTTAAGTGTGATTACCCTCTAGGGTAACGACACGGGTTGCCACACCCATGTCAAGTACAATCAAACTAAAATTTGGAATAAAAAATCAAATTAGCAATTTGATTTCCATACATATTCGTAAGTAGAATCCTAAATATTTATATTTCGGAATAAAAATTAAACAAAAAATAGCAATTAGATTTGTATACGAAATCCAACAAAAAACTATAAGTTAGAATAAAAATTAAATAAAATTAGCAACTGGATTTGTATACTAATTCCAACAAACAATAACCGAATTTCAAAATAAAAATAAAATAGTATTAGTAATTTGACTTCCATACAAATTCCTAAGTAAAATCCTAAATAAATATAATTTGGAATATTTTTTTAAAAAATGAGCAATTAGGCGTATACAAATTCCAAAATAAATAACTGAAATTGAGAATGAAAAAGAAAAGAAAATTTAGTAATTTGATTTCCATATGAATTCCAAAGTAAAATACATAAATAATTTAAATTTGGAATAAATT
Organism: Phyllostachys edulis; assembly: GCA_036346405.1. Classification (NCBI taxonomy): domain Eukaryota; kingdom Viridiplantae; phylum Streptophyta; class Magnoliopsida; order Poales; family Poaceae; genus Phyllostachys; species Phyllostachys edulis. Next base: position 103,088,935 of record CM070550.1, read on the forward strand.
AAATAAATTTAGCAATTTTAGTTGTATACAAAGTACAATTAAAAAACTAAAAATTTGAATAAAAACAAAAGTTATAACGAGGATAACACGTATGACGATGGAGGAGACCACGCAAGAGTGCAATGGCATCAATTTGTGCTGCAAGAAGACTTTGATTTATGTGGAAGCGAAGAGCCATAGTGACGACGGTGGAGATGAGGACAATATCATATTGCTCACCTTAGCCATTCGACAAGAACAATGTCGTGTTGCTCGTCAGAGTCATCTAAGAGAAAGTCTAGAGTCGAAGGAGCCAAGGACCGCGACGACGAGTTATGAGCATCAGCGTTGTTGAAGAAGTTAGTGGCCAAAAAAGCTATATAATGGGGAAGCCTTGACAAAGAGGAAATGAAGCTTTGTATTGAAGACGAGCTATGGACGATATGGGGCCATTGGGCAACTAGGAACGTGTCATCACTGGTGAGGTGCACGACGTCACTAGCGATGGCGAGAATATTCTTCATTACATTAGACAGCGAATAAAGCAGATATATCAGCATCAGTGGAGATGGGAGGTCACCGTGGTTAGTAAGGAAGCCACAACGTTGAGTTGACCAACGTCGAAGAAAATGAGCGATCGATGCGGGAGAAAAGGATATTGTTGGCACTCATTTTATATGTGTGCATTCATATCTTAAATTCCCGGTAAATTGGTAAGAAATTACCAAAATTATGGATTATCATCGCTAACCCTAACCTAGAATCGGAGATTGTATTTTTGAAATATTCTTTGCAGAAATCATAAAAAATCAGTGGAAAATGTGCTGCCTCTGGCCTGAGGACTACTCCATAAAGAAGGAGAAGCTGGTCGAGTGCTGGCTCGAGCTCAGCGTCATCCCCAGGGCTGTTGGCATCGATGAAGATGTCGAGACAGGGACGCGGATCATCACCGCTCTAAAGGACGCTCGCTTGCTGGAGTCCAGCAGCGACGGCGATCCTGAGGACATTAGGATGCGTTTGGTTCCTTGAACCAGATGGTTCTGAACCAAATGGTTCGACAAAAATCTGCGTTCACCTGTTTGGTTCGTGGAATCGAACCGATTGGTTCCGCACCGCTTCGTTCGACTTGGGAGAATATTCGTCGTAGATGCTGGACCGTCCCGTTCGCTGAAAATCGTCGAACCACGCGGTTCCAGCTATGCCCAGGCGGCTGCGCTCACTCTCCCCCACTTCTTCCCCCGCTTCTTCCCCCGCTGACCTCTCCTCCACCGCGCGCCTCCCTTCTTCCCCCCGTCGTGCTCCTCCCTTCTTCCCTCCGCCGCGCTCATCTCCCGGATCCGCACCGTCTCCCCGAAGCCTCTTCTCGCGGCACCCCGCTCCTCCACGGACCAGTCTGCCGACGGAGACCCACCTCGACCCCCGAGTGCGCCTACCTCTCGGAGATCCCGCCCCGTCGCCATTGTCCCTCACGGCCGCCTCACTTGCTTGGCCGCCAAGACGCCGGAGGTATGGATCTGAAATCCCTAATCTCCCTTGTAGATATGGCCTGCTAATGTTGTAGATCCGCCGCCGCCCTCCACCTCCTGGTCGTCGGCGACCTCCCCTTTGGGCCGCCGCCGTAGTATCCCCAACGCGCATCTCTCTAATCCTCCTCTCCTCCCCTGTCGTCGTCCTCCTCCCTTCTCCGTTGCCGGCGCCGTCCAACTCCCTCTGCTCGCAGGATCCGTCCTCCCGAGCCTCCGCCGCCGCCTCCTTCCACCTCCCGAGCCACCGCCGCCGCCTCCTTCGACCTCCCGAGCCACCGCCGCCTCCTCCACCTCCCGAGCCACACCGCCTCCTCCATCCACCTCCCGAGGCGGCCCGCCTCCTGCATCCACCTCCCAAGCCACCGCCGCCTTGCCATTCATGCATTGAATTGATACTCCATAGAACACTAGGGATTTGCATTGCACACTGGAACAATTCATGCATTCACTTGATGTTTGCTTATCCGTTGGGCATTGAGCATCCACTTGTTCATCCAGCTTGTTGTTTAGATCTGTATGCATCTTGATTTGAGTGTGTATGGTTCATATCCTCAAATTGTAGTCATTAGTGCTAATTGTATATGGTACTCATGAATTGTAGATGGACAACAGGAAGCTCAAAAGGAGAAAGATGTTGCATATTGGTTCTGCTACATACGTGCTTGCTTGCATGATAGTTTTGTTTCTGCAGTCTAGACTACGGAATAGGAGAGACCGTATTACATATGGCCCAATGGAGGAAAGGGATAGAATTAGAATTGATTATCTGAGTACCAAAGCTGAAGTATTTAATGATATGCTTCAACCATTGGCGTCATTGTTGAACATCGACTTGCCCTTTTTGAATCCATGATTCTGTTACCATATAGTTGAAATTATTTTATGATGAAATCATGAAATAACCGAGCATCTCCAGAAACATCCATATTCAAACCAACTTCCGTTTTTATGCACAATCTTTTGTTTTGATTATTATCATTTTTCAAACCGAGATGATCATCCTAAATGGGCTACTTTAGTACATAAATCAGCGGTCGTTTTGAGGTTACGATTCTTCATTCGATGATTGTGAGAAAGTCATCACGTGTTCGGTAGATGTCAAGGGTAGCTCAAGTCATCGTCTGAGATATTGAAAAGATCTGGACTTATCATTGCATTTGAAAATGGTGAATGATTTGGAGTAGTGTTTGATATTGTTTAGCGATCTTGTTTACTTCTTGTTTAGAAGAAGTTTAATCCTTTAAACAATGACTACGAGTTGTATTGCAACTTTAGTTACTTATACGTCCTTGATGAAACCACTACAAAACAAAACTTACTCGATATTGTTGTGAATTGTTACTTCTTTATTTTGAAGTGCGTGTCGTAATGGGGTGCCTAACATCTGCCGATCTTGGTCCCAAGCAGGAAAAAAGTGGAGGGCATGAATTGTCACTTGTTGTAATAATTATTTGATAAATATCGTCAAATATCGTTACATATTGTCAAATCTCGTCAAATCTCGTTAAATATCGTGAAATAACGTCAAACATCGTCAAATGTTGTGAAATGTCGATAAATGCTGATAAATATCGTCAAATGTCGATAAATATCGTCAAATGTCGTTAAATGTCGTTAAATGTCATGAAATGTCGATAAATATCGTCACATATCGTCAATTGTCGATAAATATAGTCAAATGTCGTTAAATATCATTACATATCGTGAAATGTCGTCAAATGTTATTCAATATCGTCAAATGTCGTCAATTATCGTCAAATGTCGTCAAATATCGTGAAATGTCCATAAATATGGTTAAATGTCGTGAAATATCGTGAAATATCGTCAAATGTCGTCAACTATCGTCAAATGTCGTCAAATCTCGTCAACTATCGTCAAATATCGTCAAATGTTGTCAAATATCGTCAAATAACGTCAAATCTCATCAAATCTTGTCAAATGTTGTCAACTATCGTCAAATATCGTTAAATATCGTCAAATATCGTTAAATGTCGTTAAATATCGTCAAATATCGTTAAATCTCGTTAAATCTCGTTAAATTTTGTCAATTATCGTCAAATGTTGTTAAATTTCGAAAGTTAAAATAATTTCCTTGCCTCAAATTCGGTTTGGCAAAAAAATATATAAGTTAATTGTATGCAAAATAATTTCCAAACTTGAATTTAAATTCAAATCAATTTCTAAACTCAACTCTCACAATTGTGAACAGTAAACTCACCACCTCCAGGGAGAGGGTTACCATACCCAATTTCATCCACCAAACCAAACAACAGCTTGAACCATCCAGAACCATTCTATACAACCAACCAAACAAAATCCTGTATCATCCCATACAACCAACCAAACAGACTGACTGTATCATCCTATACAGGACGATCCCATCCTACCTGTACCATCCCATCCCATTCAACTTCGTCCCACCAACCAAACGCACCCTAAGATGCACGACATGTCCCTCTGGATTGCCTCCGAGTGCGGCGCCAAGAGGAACAAGAGGAACAAGAGGCTGGTGCACACCAGCGTCGGTATCAAGACCACGTCCAAGCTACACGAGCAGTGGTTCATGTCCCTGACCGGCAGGACCGAGCGGGTCTCGCTCATGAACAACTTCATCGAGGAGCTCCCGCCGGGGCTCCCTGTGCTGCCGGGCCTCAAGGCGCTGATGCTGCAGATGAACACGTCGCTGCACGTGATCCTAGGGAGCTTCCTCCGGTGCGTGCCGGCGCTCACGTACTTGGATCTCTCTAACACCATCATCGGGTTCTCTGCCTGGCGAGATCGGCTCGCTTGTCGGTCTCCGGTGTTGGATTTGAGGGCTATTTAGCCCTTTCTCAAAATAGCCCTTTCTCATTTTGAGAAAAGAAGAAATAGAAAAGGAAAGGAAAAGAGATGGGCCCACCTGTCATTGTGTTAGGGGGAGAGATAAGGTTGGAGACTTTGTCTCCAACCCTAACCCGAGCGTGGCGCAGGGCTTCAGTGCATTGGCTAGCGGCAGCACGTGCGATGCGGGCTCGGGCGAGCGGCTTGGGGGCGAGGCCATTGAAGCGACATCCCGGGGTCTCCTCCTCCTTTCCTCTCCTTCTTAAAGAGGGGCCTCCTCTCCTCTTCCGATTCGACCCGAGATCAGTGAGTTCTTTCCCCTTTTGGTAGTTCTTCTTCCCCTCTGATTGGTCTTTGGTTTTGGGGTCTTGGAGCTCCTATGCCACCGTGGTCAACCGAGTGTCATCGGTGGTGAGCTCTAGACCTTCCTCTGTGTGCATCCCATCGGTTCCCTTCTTGCTCCCTCTCCTCTGTGGGTGTTCTGTTTAGGGAACTGTGACTTCTGCATTTGGGGGCTCGGTTTTGGTTTTTCCTGGTGATTGGTGCTCCGTGATTGCATTCGGCTGGTGCACTGTGATTGGGTCTTGTGTTGCATTCTCTGTACCTCGACTTCACAAATTGGTGTGTCCCGGTTTGTGAATTGGCATTGTATCTTCGATGACCTCGTCCATTTATTCATGGCATAGCAGGGCGACTGGTTTTCTGAGATGGTGTGATTTGTGTGCCTTGCCCAGTTCTACTCGGTGGCTTTGAGTGCCATCCGCATCATGAGTATTGTAGTTTTTCACTTTCGCATTGCTTTGCATATGTGTTGTGCTAGTAGAATTCTCAATTTGTGATTAGATTGATACTAGTACTGGAAGATAATGCTTAGCAATGTTGTGGGCTCGGATTCATGCTCGATGAGGATTTGGGGTTATTGTGATAATTAAATACATCAATTGGATCTATATTGGTCTTGAGCTATTAGTTAACTTGCTATTTTTCTATTGTGTCATGTTGTTCATGCTCTTCTGATCACTCTGGTTCATTCGGTTGATGTTGTCTGGTCACTTTGCTCCATTCTGTTGGTAGCTTTGGCTCTCTGTGGTTCACTGTTTATATTCTTGTCAATTGAAATATTGTGTGAGTGGTTCAATTGCATGTTGACAGTGAACTCTCAACTGATGATTTGTTTTAAAGTGACTGATTAGACAAAGCAAGATTAAATTTAAAAGTTTAAGGCCTAATTTATTTCAGAATAATTGTCATATTTAATTTGTGATAGATTTTTGACCCAAGTGGCGAGGAGACCAAGATTACATCTTGAGCAGCTCAACATCTGAGAGCAATAAATAAACATTCCAAATCTGAGTATTATGCTGATTTTGTTTGTTTTAGAGTCCTATCTTCTGAGCATATTATCCCATTTAATTGATATGAAGAAATTACATATTTATATGTCATTTTATGTTGCTGGAATTATCTTAATTTATGCTAGGAATATATCTGAATATTTGTTAAAACCGCTAATTTTACAACATCAGGTATCTCAATGTGTCGGGCACCTACATCAGCGGCATATCTGTTGGGCCACGGGGTAGGCTACGATAGGTACAAATCAAAAATTTCTACCACGCAAATCAGGAAGCCAAGCAAGTAGATGATCACAGATCGTTACCACCAGACGCGCAGAGCAGCGGAAGAAGGGTTGGAGCAGCCTGGTCCAATGTAGAGCGCGTCGATGTAGTGGTCGTAGTCGATCATCTAGCGTCCTCACGAGTCGATCGTCTCCTCCAGCAACGTCTGCAGTTCCTTGTGAAGATCGCGGATCGTCCTCAAGCGCAACAGTCGCAGTAGCGCCTCTACGGTATCCACACGTCCAGGGAAGGAACAACCATGCGCAGGTGTGCTAGCACCAAGTCGCACGGTAGAGCTCTTAGGAAGATGGTGGGTAGGGTTTCGGTGGTGATTCACGCGTACCTCCCAACAGCCTCATGCATCTCTTTATATAGTGCTAGTGACGGATCCTATCCGAACACGTTTGTCAAATCGTATTCGTACTGGTTTGTTCCAACCCGTTAAGTGTGTGACCCTATAGGTTCATGCGTAATCGGTCGTGAATTGGAAACCATTTCCGATCACGAGTCATAGCGGCTCTTAGCAGAACATAACAATTCCCGAATACACACAAATTATATCGGACGAACCTTAATGCAATATGATCTATGACCAGGTCCTCATCACTTACGACCAGGTCTTATCTCTATACGACCAGTTCGTATTTGGTCATGACCAGTTCGTAATTCCTTACGACCAGGTTACGACCACCCTGTGACTACGTTCGACCGATCTCGACTAGCTCAGTATCTCCATACGACCAATCAGAATCGTCGAACTAAGCACCTACTCGTGTATACTCCTTTGCCTCATGATGTCCGGTTGAACTCGGTGAGATGTTGTGTCATCCATGGACTGTTCAATACTTTCTCGATCGAGTGTCGGATTACTTCACGTGGTCGAACACTTTGACTACTAGTGGCATGGCCATGCACTTTCTTTATCCGACCATAACGAGGGGCCCAGAGACATCTCTCCTGTTATGTTAGGAGGGGCAAATCTCATATCCGACCAGTCACATTCCTCTGCATGTTTCATAGCATACCCGAAAGCTACCTTTATAACTACCCAGTTACGGTGTAGCGTTTGGCAACCCCTAAGAGTGCTATTACATATGTAGGAAACCATGCTGATCTCAGGTCTAAGGATTATACATCAACATTGCTTGAGACCAACTAACGACACATAGAATCATAACAATCTCAATAGTGTCTCAAGTGGGTCTAATCCAACATCATATTCTCTAACATGTGTCCATATTATTGGTTTGATATCTCCATATCCATGACCCGTGAAACGTAGTCATCAACTAATACATATGCTAGTCTATTCATATGTGTCCTCATATGTTTCCGACCAGGGATCGTATAAGAATAATTATCGCAGAAATATAGAGTTTCACAATCAAATCACATACTTGATAATCAATATTAACAATGTTATTCTTGGAACAAGATAACATTTTATCCAATATTATGAACATAAGGAAATATAATCATCTCTATGATTGCCTCTAGGACATATTTTCAACAGTCTCCCACTTGCACTAGAGTCAATCATTTAGGTATCAAATACCGATAGCTCTTGTGTGTGCCTCATGCTTTGGCTGTGTGAGAGGCCTTGTCAACGGATCAGCAACATTCAAATCCGTATGCACTTTGCATATCTTAACATCTCCTCTATCCACCAATTCGCGAATAAGATGATAGCGCTTGAGTATATGCTTGGACTTCGATGGGATCTAGGCTCCTTAGCTCACAAGAATGGTCCATTGTTGTCACAATAGAGATCCATTGGGCTCGAGGCACTCGAACCACACCCAACTCAAGAATGAAATTTCTTATTCAAACACCTTCTTTCGCACTTGAAGTCGCAATGTACTCGGCCTCCGTCGTGGAATCGAGAACCATCTCTTGCTTAGAACTTTTCGACTCAACGCTCCTCCATTCAAAATGAATACAAAACCAGATTGCGAACGATAATCATCTTTGTCGGTTTGAAAGCTTGCATCGGTGTAACCATTTACAACGAGCTCTTCATCACCGCCATAAACTAGAAACACATCCTTAGTCTTTCTTAAGTACTTAAGAATATTTTTCACAGCTGTCAGTGACCTTCACCGGGATCAGCTTGGTATCTGCTCGTAACACTTAGAGCATATGATACATCTGGTCGTGTACATAGCATGGCGTACATGATAGATCCAATGGCCGAAGCATATGGAATATCACTCATTTTGTCTCGCTCATCAGTGGTCGTAGGACACTGATTCTTGCTAAGATTAATGCCATGTGCCATGGGCAAGAATCCTCTATTGGAATCTTACATGTTGAACCGACTCAACACTTTATCTATGTACTTATCCTGGCTTAATCCAATTAGCCTCTTAGATCTATCTCTATAGATCCTTATTCCCAAGATATATGCTGCCTCCCCTAGGTCCTTCATGGAAAAACTATTTTTCAATGATGACTTAATGGATTCTAGCATAGGAATGTCATTTCCGACCAGTATTATGTCATTTACATACAAGATCAGAATAGTAAGCGTGCTCCCACTAACCTTCATGTAAATACAAGGTTCTTCTTTGTTCTTGACGAAACCAAACCTTTTGATCTCCTCATTAAAACGTAAATTCCAACTCCAAGATGCTTGCTTCAACCCATAAATGGACTTTTGAAGTTTGCATACTTTACTAGCATTCTTTGGATTAACAGAACCTTCAGGTTGTGTCATATATACATCCTCGTCTAGGTTTCTATTAAGGAAAGCCGTTTTGACATCCATTTGCCATATCTCATAGTCGAAATATGTAGCAATTGCTAGAATGATCCGAATAGATTTAAGCATCGCTACCAATAAGAAAGTCTCATCGTAGTCAACTCCTTGAACTTGTCAAAACCCTTTTACGACTAGTCGAGCCTTATGAATGTGAACATTTCCATCCATATCAATCTTTTTCTTATAGATCCATTTGCACTCAATGGTTTTAACACCATCAAGTGGATCGACCAGGTTCCAAACCTAATTTTCTCTCATGGAGTCTATCTCGGATTTCATGGCTCCAAGCTATTTCTCAGAGTCTGGGTCCATCATCGCTTCCTCATAAGTCTTAGGCTCATCATTATTCAATAATAATCGTCATGCCCATACCTTGTAGGTAATTGACGCGCCTTTTAGATCTCGTGGTGGTGGTGCCTCATCTACTGTGTTCAACAACATTTTGTTCATCCAAGAGAGGTTCAATAGGAGTTGAAACACTTTCGGATGTTTTCGAATTTCTTGAGTTGCACCTTTCTCCCATCGACTCCTTTTGAAAGAAATTCTTTCTCCATAAAGACACCATTTCGGGCAACAAAAACTTTACCTTCTTCCTGGTTGTAGAAATAATATCCTTTGGTTTCCCTAGGATATCCTATAAAGAAGCATTTATCTGATTTGGGTGTGAGTTTGTCAGACGTCAAACGTTTAACATAGACATCACATCCCCAAATCCTTAGAAAAGACAAACTAGGAATTTCCCCGGTCCACATCTCATATGGTGTCTTATCTACTGATTTAAATGGTACCTTATTTAAAATGAAAGCGGCAGTTTCTAGAGCGTAACCCCAAAAATACAATGGCAGATCTGATTGGCTCATCATTGATCGAACCATGTCGAACAAGGTCCTATTACGCCGCTCGGACACACCATTCCATTGTGGAGTGCCCGGTGGTGTAAGCTGTGGAACAATTCCACATTGTTTCAAATGATTACCAAACTCATGGCTCAAAAACTCACCTCCACGATCAGATCGTAAAGATTTGATTATCTTGTCAAGTTGATTCTGTATCTTATTCTGGAACTCCTTGAACTTTTTAAAAGATTCCAACTTGTGCCTCATTAAGTAGATATATCCATATCTACTATAGTCATCGGTGAAAGTAATGAAGTACTGAAAACCACCTCTTGCTGTCGTGCTCATTGGTCCACACACATCAGTATGTATGAGTGCCAACTTGTCGGACGCCCTTTCACTCTGACTAGTGAAAGATGTCTTGGTCATCTTTCCGACCAGGCAAGACTCGCATGTTTCAAATGATTCTAAATCAAATAAGTTTAGAGTTCTATCATTATGGAGTTTTTTCATGCGTTTCTCACTTATGTGACCCAAACGACAATGCCAAATGAAAGTGGAATTTATTTCATTAGGCCGAAGCCTTTTCGCATTAATATTATAGACGGACGCATCAACAAGATTTAAAATAAACAACCCATTCAAAACAGGCGCATAGCCATAAAACACTTCATTAAAAAATATAGAACAACCATTGTTCTCAATAATGAGTTTATAACCCTTTGCCATCAAACATGAGGCAGAGATAATGTTTCTACTAATGGCTGGAACGTAATAACAATTATTCAATTCCATAATAAATCCTGAAGGCAAAAGTAATGGCAAAGTACCGATGGCTAATGCAACAACCCTTGCTTTATTCCCGACGCGAAGATCCATCTCGCCCTTTGCAATTCTCTTACTCTTTGTTAGACTCTGCATCGAATTACAGATATGAGCAACCGATCTGGTATCAAATACCTATGAGTTAACAGAAGAGTCAGCAAGAAAAACATCTATAACATTAATACCTGTAGTGGAAGTTTTAGTCCCACCATTCCTTTTCTGATCAACCAGGTATTTCTTGCAGTTCCTCTTCCAATGGCCTAACTCTTTACAGTAAAAGCATTCATTCTCTTGAGTCGGGCCGGACTTAGTCTTAGGCTTAGGCTTGTTAGTTTGGATCTCATCCGAAACTTTAGCCTTGCCCTTTTTATTGACCCAAGTTTTGGCCTTCTTCTTGAAGCTTGTACTCTTTTGCACCATCATCACATGACTGTTGCTTTTCTTAATGTTGCCCTCTGCTGTCTTAAGTATTATATGCAATTCGGTGAGATTCTTGTCTAAGCCGCTCATATGGAAGTTCAAAATGAACTACCCATAGCTTGCAGGAAGCGAAGCAAGAATCAAATCTGTAGCCAACTCTTGACTAAGTGGAAAACCTAGTTTTTTCAAGCTCTGTGTGTAACCAACCATTTTGATCACATGAGGGCTCACCGGACTACCCTCAGCTAGCCTACATCCAAACAAGTTCTTTGAGATCTCATATGTCTCAGTTCTTGCTTGTGTCTCAAACATGCCTTTGAGCGCCACGATCATATTGTAGGCCTCAATGTTCTCAAACTACTTCTGAAGGTCTGAGTTCATCGCAGCAAGCATGAGACAGCTAACATCAAGGGATTCATCACATGCCTTTTTATAGGCGGTTTTAAGAGTAGCAGCAGCATTCTCTGTAGGCACATCTGGAATTGGTTTCTCTAGAACATGTTCCTTTTTGTCTTGTCTAAGAACAATTCTTAGGTTGCGGGACCAATCCACAAAATTTGTTATATTCAGTTTTTCCTTTTCAAGTATCGAACGTAAAGCAAAACTGGATGTAGGTACAGCAGTAGGTGTCATGATCTACAACATAAATTATGCAAAACTAAGACATATGTTCAATCAAAGTAACTTCTATTAAACAATTTAACAAAGATGCTCCCACTAAATACCATATCCCTCTTATGACAGTTAATGATTCAAGATCCATAATCATTTAATCTACTAGTGAGCTTTGGCATCACTGCTAGAAGACTAGTGAAAATGGTAAGCAACCTTTGCTAATCATATCTCTATATGACTCTTGTTGTTAGGCAGCATCTCTATGCTCCGGCACCCAATCTTTATGCCCCAAGGTCCACAACTGTTATGATAACCTTGTTAAGTTGAACCAATGCCAGCGTGTTAGTGTCTGACACAAACCCATCTAGTCAAGTAGAGTTAATAGCACTCTATGTTGGCAAGACCTACCATTAAAATACATGACTTTGGATGGTGCAGCATATTTGGGAGGGCATCAATTTAACTTAATATTAAGTGACAGAATTTTACTTCTACCATGTCAAAAGCATTTAAAGCAACAAACATGTATAGAAATAAATGAACAGGAATATAAAGGCATTCACAGACAATCAAATTGCATTGTGATATAGTATGACCCTTCTCCATGGTGATCCCCATCGCCATGCATCCTGTTTGACGTGTCTCCGAGTGGTCGACTCCTCCAAGCACTCCCACTAAGCCATTACTCCTAATAGCGCTAGTAATGAATTACAAGGAGTAAAGAAGCATCACAAGTCGACACGCAGGCTGTTATACAAAAATATAGACAGCCTTGGGCTGCAATAAGTATGACACGCAGGTCATGAAAATTACATACATACATGCATCTCATACATGAACCATTATGGGTCATACTATTCACATCAATCCCTGCAAAAACAAGTTATGCACAGAATCCAATTCTATTGGACGACATGAGCACATACCACCTAAAACTTTTTCCAGAACACTAATCTTATTCACGTATCCGAGCCTTGGAAATCATCGGATTAATCATATTAACCCTATTCCGAACCATCCGATCATTGCCTTGATTTGACCACACACTGCGACATACTCCGATGGTGAAATTCCGACCGGTAGGAGTGTTATGCAGAGTGGTCGTGAACAAGCGCAATAAACCATCTGGTCCTTTTAGCTCATACCTCCTCGTAGACCCATCTACTACCACCGAGAACTGATCGATCTTATCGACCAGGGTCTAAATCGTTCCATCTATATGAACCGATCTAGGCTATCAGGCCTGACCAGTAATAGATCCAATCTACTACTACCACATATCAAGTATATACGATCGATCCAGATGAAAAACTACGCAGGATGGCTCTGATACCACTGTTGGGCCACGGGGTAGGCTACGATAGCTACAAATCAAAAATTTCTACCACGCAAACTAGGAAGCCAAGCAAGTAGATGATCACAGATCGTTACCACCAGACGCGCAGAGCAGCGGAAGAAGAGTTGGAGCAGCCTGGTCCAACGTAGAGCGCGTCGATGTAGTGGTCGTAGTCGATCGTCTAGCGTCCTCACGAGTCGATCGTCTCCTCCAGCAACGTCTGCAGTTCCTTGTGAAAATCACAGATCGTCCTCAAGCGCAACAGTCGCAGTAGTGCCTCTACGGTATCTACACGTCTAGGGAAGGAACAACAATGCGCAGGTGTGCTAGCACCAAGTCGCACGGTAGAGCTCTTAGGAAGATGGCGGCTAGGGTTTCAGTGGTGATTCACGCGTACCTCCCAACAGCCTCATGCATCTCCTTATATAGTGCTCGTGACGGATCCTATCCGAACACGTTTGTCGAATCATATTCGTACTGGTTTGTTCCAACCCGTTAAGTGTGTGACCCTATAGGTTCATGCATAATCGGTTGTGACTCATAAACCCTTTCCAATCACGAGTCGTAGCGGCTCCTAGCAGAACATAACAATTCTCGAATACACACAAATTATATCGGACGAACCTTAATGAAATATGATCTACGACCAGGTCCTCATCACTTATGACTAGGTCCTATCTCTATACGACCAGTTCGTATTTGGTCACGACTAGTTCGTAATTCCTTACGACCAGGTTTCGACCACCTTGTGACTACGTTCGACCAGTCTACGACCAGCTCGTATCCCCATACGACCAGTCCATAACTGTTCAAACTAAGTGACCTCCTCGTGTATACTCTCTTTGCCTCACGATGTCTGGTTGAACTCCAGGTGAGATGTTGTGTCATCCATGGACTGTTCAATACTTTCTCGATCGAGTGTTGGATTACTTCACGTGGTCGAACACTTCGACTACTAGTGGCATGGCCATGCACTTTCTTTATCCTACCACAACGAGGGGCCCAGAGACTTCTCTCCTGTTATGTTAGGAGGGGCAAATCCCATATCCGACCAGTCACATTCCTTTGCATGTTTCATAGCATACCCGAAAGCTACCTTTATAACTACCCAGTTACGGTGTAGCGTTTGGCAACCCCTAAGAGTGCTATTACATATGTAGGAAATCATGCTGATCTCAGGTCTAAGGATTATACATCAACATTGCTTGAGACCAACTAACGATACATAGAATCATAACAATCTCAATAATGTCTCAAGGTGGGTCTAATTCAACATCATGTTCTCTAACATGTGTCCATATTATTGGTTTGATATCTCCATATCCATGACCCGTGAAACGTAGTCATCAACCAATACATATGCTAGTCTATTCATATGTGTCCTCATATGTTTTCGACCAGGGATCGTATAAAAATAATTATCGCAGAAATATAGAGTTTCACAATCAAGTCAGATACTTGATAATCAATATTACAATATTATTCTTGGAACAAAATAACATTTTATCCAATATTATGAACATAAGGAAATATAATCATCTCTATGATTGCCTCTAGGGCATATTTCCAACAATATCACCTGAGCTACTGCACCTCACGGAGCTCGAACACTTGCTCCTGAGTGACACCAATGTAACACCCCCGAAATCTGGGACCGTTAAACTCTTCACAACCGCCCAGGATGTGAAGTTACGAAGTAAGCAGCGTCTCAAGCAAGCTTCTGAATACAACCAAAACCAGACTTTTTTTTACATGAGATTAAGGCTTAACAACCAGTTTTAACCTAACACGGGCATCCAAGCCCAAAGTTAATATAATACAAGACAAAAGAACTTCAAACCACAGGCATGCTTGAGCGCGGTCGAGACCTAATAACAGTAGTCGTTGCCATCCGTGGGTCCACCAAAATCCTGCTCAATAAGATCCTCTGCATTTTCCCAGGTTTCCTCTGTAGATGTTTTGCAGATATTGTAAGAATGATTACTACTACCGTACTCAACAAGCCACATGGAAATCCTGTTTAATTACATGCTAAGATTATCAAAGGAATGGTACAGTTTTATCATAACATGCATATGTGGATACGTTTTGCATTTAAAGCAGTTTATTTTTAAAACGGCAAAACAATAATAAATAACAACATGAGGGGTTTCTCAACACTTGCACAAACCAACTTAACATCTCAAAAACTCTACTTATGCCTCTGTACTGGAATTACCCATCAACACAGCTTCATTAATCGGAAGCACGACGTATTCGAATACCTTTAATTATACACTCTGTAGAGTTGCCCAACTTTACCCACAAGATACCACCAGCTCATATTGTCAGAACATAGACACACAACACGTTAGCGTATGACTGAGTTGAGATAACAAAGCCTTTTCACTGCTCAACCTTTGTAGCCTCTACCCGGTAGGTCTATGGATCATACAGCCCTCGGGAGACTCCACCGGTCACAGTGGATCTTGCCCCCTTTGCTGACGGCACCTACCATTGTGTAGACCAGCGAGTGCCTCCTTAGGCCCCACTCCTGTCCCATTTTAGATACTGTAGATATTCAATCGAAAAAGCAGTGTACTAGGAGTAATGACCACACCTGTGGTTGAGTGGTTTTCTGTGTCTGTTACTTGGCACAAGGTTCATATACTTACTTGTCTTATAGTGAGGCGATGGACCAATACCACCACGTGGTTGTCCACCCTCCAGACCTCACCTTCGACTCACTTTTAACACAAGTCTATTAGGTCGTCCAACTTCTTGGACACAACCCTCAACTCTCCTCAAAAACCATTGGCGAACCGCCAATACTGCTTTTTAGGATTATAAACACATTTGTGTGACTAAGCTACTTATATAGCTAATATTTTATGTGAAAGTTGTCAAGGTGAATATGGCTTACAAAGGATTTTAACCTTGTCAAGGTGGATATGGCCTACAAGTGCTAGGTGGGTTTGTTTGTGGGGGTAATAGGATTTATCTAATTATCATGGCATTCAAAAGTATTATTTGAATATTTAAAGTAACTAGCACAAATACAATAATGAAAGTAATAATAATTATATGAATTTATAGGCTCAAAATGATCAAGGAATGCGACTTGCCTCCTTGCACAATTTCTTCTAGATACTGATCTTGTCTGGCGTCTTCTGGAGTCTAGCTGTCAAAGTCGTGACCTAACGCGAAACAAAATAAAATAAACCAAATAAAGCCGACTCGACAAGGCATGAGCCGGGAACAACATGCAAATAAATAAATTCAAAAATAGACATAAAAGAAGGTGGTGTAGGATGGTGTGGATCTATTTAGAGCTTCAACTGGCTGAATGGAGTTGATAAAAGGGTTCATGGGTTCGAAGCGGTAAAAAATGACATATAATGTCAAATTAGGGTTTCGGAGGGAAAAGTGTTGGATGATGAATAGTGATATTTTACTATTACTGCAAGAAAACTGGTTAGTTGTCAGTAACAAGAATTACTATTTTTGGATAGAGAACAGTAATTAGGGTTTATCGTTTTCAGTTAATAAACAGTAATAAGGTTATACTGTTTATTAGCTGAAAATGAATAGTGACCAGGGTTTACTGTTTTCATATGAAAGTGAACGGTAATCACTTTTTTCGGGTTATGAGCAAAAACCATTTTACTGTGCAGTGAACAACGTTTGAACCGAATTAAATGAACAGTGAATGGGCTAGCCCATGGCCCAAACAGCCAAGCCATAAAGGCCCAGCCCAAGGTGGCTTGAACCACGCGGTGGAAAGGCCCGCGCGCTCGTCCCAGGCAAAGGAGGCGGAAGCCGGCGGCGCTCTGGCCGCTCCGGTGGCCGGCAAAGAGGCCGGGTGGTGCGGTAAGCACCAGCGAGCAATGGGGACCATGCAGGTGGTCTTGGTGGAGTGGGAGAGGCATTGTAGCGGCTTGGCGGCGGCGGCCGTGAGCAGCGCGGAGAAGGAGCTCGGCGGTGGCGAGCTCCGGTGGGATTGGGGGTGGGGGTGGGGAAAAGAATCGGGGAGGTGGGGTGGTACTTACCGCGGGCTCAATTTGGTGGTGGGGCGGACGGATGCGGCGATTGGGCGTCTAGTTCGTCGGAGAAGAAGAATGGGGTGGCGGTGATTCTCAGAAATTCGCCGGCTCCGGAGGGGGAGGAGTGAAGGGGAGGTGGCGGAGTGAGGTATGGAGGAGGAAGGATGTCCAGGGGCGGCTTTTATAGGCTGGAGAGAGGCGGTGGGAGTAGGGCACAGTGCGGTAATGGCGGCGACGTGGTTGGACGGTGTTGGGAGAGGAGAGGTGGCGGGGTGAGGTGGAGGGCAGCGAAAGTGGTAGAAGACGCGGGTGGGGGCGAGGTGGCGCGGGCGGTGGCGCTAACGGAGGCGACGCTCGAAGCGGTGACGTTCGGACGATGACGACGGGGAAGAAGGGGAAGGTGCACGGGCAAAAGTGCGCCACCGAGTGGAGAAGGCGGAATGGTCGAGAAAGGAAAGCGGAAATGGGGAAGGAATTTCCGAATTGGGTAAGATTTCAAATCCAAACCAAAAGGCTTTAAAATTTTTGAAAATTTTGAAATTTTGATTTGTTTCAACCAGCATGCTTGAAAACATACCGAGGAGCGTCATCTTGGGCCTCCAGAAGCTGAAGATCCTCGACGTCTTTGCCAGCATGTACACCCGGTGGAGGCTGAGCGACAACGACGACGGTGACAACGGCGCCGAGAAGAGGCTAGAAGAGCTTGAAACAAGAAACGCGTCCCTCAAGTTCCTCGGCATCAATGTCAGCAGCGTCGCGGCATTCCGGAAGCTCTTTGGGTTCGCCAAAGTCTCAACGAGGCGACTGTGCCTGAAGTGTTGGTTAAGAGCCCAGCAAACACATGCACTGAACCTGCTGAGCTTGCTGCAGACAAAGAATCGAAAAGATCACAGAAACACAAAGTGGAAAAAAGGAACACTGGATTCAACCCAGAACTCTTCTTTACTCTATGATGGTCGAAGAAGAACACACACAGTCAGCAATCACACAGGAGGATCCAGAGTTGGGGTAGCTTTTCTGTATTACTCTGAATTCGACAACACAAAGACTGCTACAGTGTCTAACGAAGAACTGAAAAATAGAATACTAAAACTGACTCTGCTAAGCATCAGCGGATCGTGCACACCCATGATCTGCTCCAGCCGGAACCCCACGACTCATTCGACGCGCACATTGCCAAGCCTTGTGACTCGGTCATGCCCAACTAATACACGACCTGATCAAAGACACGAAATGGACGACTCAAAATACTGTGCCATGCACACAGGCATGCACCTGCACAAAGACAGACTCCAGGTTTGGATTAAAACACTAATATTCTCCCCCTTAAACTAAACTTGGTGAAAGATTCTTTACTCCAAGCAGTTCCCTCATCTTTGCGAACTTGATTCTTGCCAACGCCTTCGTGAGGATATCTACACGTTGTTCATTGGTGCCGACATACTCCACAGTGATATGCCCATTCTCGACGCACTCGCGGATGAAATGGAATCGAGTATCAATATGCTTACTGCGTCCATGGAACACTGGATTTTTTTATGAGAGCTATCGCAAACTTGTTGTCAACAAACAACGTAACCGGCTTTGGCTCTACACCAGTTAACTCACCAATCAAACTCCTCAGCCACAGTGCTTGTTGTGCTGCAGTAGTTGCAGCCATGAATTCAGCCTCACATGAGGACAGAGCCACTGTCCTTTGCTTCTGCGAGCCCTATGTGATCAGGTTCTTCCCAAAATAGAATGCCATTCCACCAATGCTCCTCCGATCATCAATATCGTCGGCCAGATCGCTATCTGTGAACCCGACCAGCTCCTCATCCCCTGATCCTTTCTTTTATATGAGCCCATACTCAATTGTTCCTTCCAAATACCTGAGTATATGCTTGACCGCCTTTTGATGCATAGTTGTCGGCCTCTCCATATATCGACTCACCATTCCAACGGCAAACGATACGTCCGGCCGAGTGTGTGTCAAGTATCTTAGGCAACCTATGACACATCTGTACTCTGTTGCATTTACGGCAGTCCCTTCCACATCCTTTCCAAGCTGTAGCTTTTGTTCCATGGGGTACTTAGCAGGATTGCAACCAGCCATGCCAAAACGACTCAGCACTTTCTTCGCATATCCCGATTGCTTCAGGAACACACTTTCTCCTTTTTGCTCCACCTCAATCCCAAGGTAGTAGGAGAGATGACCAAGATCACTCATTTCAAACTCTTTCTTCATCTGCTGCTTGAAGACATTGATTTCTTTGACATTTGCGCCAGCCACGATCAAATCGTCAACATATACACCAACTAACAATGTGTCAGTACCAACATTCCTTGTGTACACAGCTTGTTCCTGTGAGCACCTCGTGAAGCCGATGTCTTTTAGGCACCGGTCCAGATGCACATTCCATGCTCTAGGTGCCTGTCGGAGGCCGTACAAAGCTTTAAACAGCTTGTATACTTTATGCTCTTGATTCTTCACAAGGAAACCTTCAGGCTGGGCAACATAAACTTCTTCTTGGAGATCACCATTCAAGAACGCCGATTTGACATCCAAATGATGCAACTCCCAGCTGCGCTGTGCCGCGAGAGCAATAAGCAGTCTGATTGTATCAAGCCTTGCAACAGGTGCAAACACTTCATCGAAATCAATACCTTGTTGTTGCACATACCCCTTTGCAACCAACCTTGCTTTGTGCTTGAGAACATTTCCTTCGGTGTCTTTCTTCAACTTAAACACCCACTTCAAGCCAATTGCTTTGTGACCTTGTGGCAAGTCAGTAAGAGCCCATGTCTTGTTCTTTTCTATTGCCTCCATTTCTTTTGTCATGGCCTCCTGCCATGACTTGTTACTTGCAGCCTGATGATACAATGATGGTTCTTCAGCATCCAATAGAAACAACTCATCTGAATCCAAGATAACCTCCTCAGTAGCTGCATACGCGTCAGCGAGAGAGCGGAATTTTCTTGGTCTACCATCTGAGGAAGTTGGCGTCAGATCACCCGAAGATGTGAGAATAGCCGCCCCTTGTGGCGTCACACCCGACATGGACATTGACGACGGGGTTGTAGGCATTGACAGTGTTGCCGCTGGCATTGACGTGGCCGAGCACGGCGACAACGGCGTAGACGGAGATGGGGGCTGTGGCGTCAGTGCGCCCACGTCCGTCGCAGCCCCCGCCATGTCTTCCTCGACTCTGAACTCCGTCCAGTTCTGAGCTCCTGCATCACTAATATCACTCCAGTCCCACTGCCTTCCTTCCTCAAAGATAACATCTCTGCTTACATGTATTTTTCTGCGACGCGGGTCATACAGACGATGTGCCTTGCTACCTTCCTCCAGCCCAAGGTAGATCATTTGAGTACTTCTTCGATCATCAAGCTTCTTAAGGTGCGGCTTAGCAACCTTAACATGTGCAACACATCCAAAAATTTTCAAATGTGCTAAGTGTGGTTTCTTACCGGTCCATGCTTCATGGGGTGTGCGTTCACCTAATGCTTTCGTCGGTAGCCGATTGAGCAGTACATACTAAGGTCTTGACACTTCTCCCACAGCCTTCCCGGTACATGCATGCTCTTCAGGATGCTTCTTGCCATGTTCATCACGGTGCGGTTTCTTCGCTCAACCACGCCGTTCTGCTGTGGGGTATACGGCGCGGTGAGATGTCTCTCAATGCCTTCTCCTTCACAAAATCTTGCGAAGTTCATGGACAAGAATTCACCTCCACGGTCTGTTCTTAATGTCTTCACTTTATGGCTTGACCCATTTTCAACAAGGGCTTTAAACTTCTTGAAGACTTCTAAAGCATCTCCCTTCTCTCTAAGTGCATACACCCACATCCACCGACTGAAGTCATCAATTAAGAGGAAAAATTACTTGTTTCCTGCAAGTGTTGTGGGTGTTAACGGGCCACAAAGATCAGCATGTACCACCGCAATGGCATCTCACTCTGAGTTCGCTGAGCAGGAACAGTAGTCGCGCTTGCTTGGCGACTAGACACCCTCACATAGCTTTTTGGGTGTACAATCCTTGGCACCCTCATCGCCATTGCCTTATGCGCCATCGGCTTGAGCGAATAGAAGTTCACATGTCCAAGCCTAGCATGCCACAGCCACGCCGGGTCATCGAGCTGTGTCAACAGACAAGCGGGTTGACATGTCTCAAGGGATAGCTTGTACAGCTGGTTTGGTGACCTCCTCACCGACATCAGTAGCATGTCATTCTTGTCAAACACTTTCAAGTGTGCACCGGCCATTAGGATCCTACTCCCCTCTTCTGTCATTTGGCTGAGGCTAATTATATTACTCCTCAAATCCGGGATGTAATACACCTCAGTAAATAGCCTTTGATCACCATTCCTGCACTGGAACAAGATGCCCTTTCCATGAATATGCACCGTCGAGCCGTCACCAAACTTCACGTGCCCGGTGATGTTCTCATCAAGTTCCTGGAACTTTGCTCGATGCCCAGTCATATGGTTGCTGGCTCCATTATCCAAATACCATACATTTGTGTATACTGGAGCTTCACCAACCACGTGCAACTCTGGCATGACTTCATCCTCATTGAGCATAACCTCATTCTGTACCTCCTCCTGAGACACCACCATCATGAGAGCAGCAGGTTCCTCACCATGGGCTCGCGTGAGGTTGGCTTCCTCGTCGCGACGCTTGCTACGGCACTCCGATGCATAATGCCCGAACACGTCACAATTGAAGCAGTTAATTTTGGACTTGTCACGGCCACCACCGGCGCCTTGGTGGTTCTCACCCTCCTGGCGAGAAGAATTGTTGCCGCCTCGTCCTCCCTGGCCACGACCGTGCCCACGACCGCGTGGCTTGCTGTGCCCACGGCTCTCACCACCATTGCCGTCGCGCCCAGCATTGCTTGAGGAACCATCACCGCTGCTCTTCTTGACTTGTGCCTGCCACTCGGCGTGAGTCAATAGCAGATGGTTGTCGTCGTTCCCGCGGTATATGTGCACCTTTTCTTCATGAGTTTTGAGTCGCCCAATGGCTTCCTCGAGAGACATGTTGTCCACGTCTCCAAACTGCTCGATCGTCGAAACAATCGGCAGAAATTTTTCTGGCATCGCACGAAGAAATTTCTTGATGACAGTGTCTTCATCCATCTTGGAGAGCATTGGATACTGAAGAGAAATGGAGCCTTCTTTGTTTGCCGATCTCTCCACGATCGACATCTTCTCAAGCCGCAAGTACTCTGGCATGCACTTGCTCTGATACAAATGTCGGTTAAGAGCCCAAAGAAACACATGCATCGAACTCCGCCGAGCTGCTGCCGGACAAAGAATCGACAAGATCACGAAACACAAAGTGGAT
The DNA here is from genome assembly GCA_036346405.1 of Phyllostachys edulis. Classification (NCBI taxonomy): domain Eukaryota; kingdom Viridiplantae; phylum Streptophyta; class Magnoliopsida; order Poales; family Poaceae; genus Phyllostachys; species Phyllostachys edulis. The sequence goes on from CM070550.1 coordinate 103,111,025, forward strand.
AAAAGGGACACTTTGGATTCAACCTGAACTCTTCTTTACTCTATGATGGTCTCAAAAAGAACACACACAATCGGCAATCACACAGAGGATCGAGTTGGGCGGCTTTTACGATAATCTGAATTCGACAACACAAAGATCGCTCGATGTCTAACGAAGAACCGAAAACAGAATACTAAAACCGACTCTGCTAAGCATCGGCGGATCGTGCACACCCACCATCCGCTCGGTAGAACCCCACGACTCACTCGTCAAGACGTTGCCAAGCCTTGTGACTTCGGTCATGCCCAACTAATACACGACCGATCAAAGACACGAAATGGGCGACTCAAAATCTTTGTGCCATGCACACAGTATGCGCCAAAGACAAAGACAGACTCGTGTTTGGATTAAAACACTAATATGAAGGACATTCTTTGGGCGGCATCACTCAGCCGTTCCTTCCACGCTATCCGACGCGTCTTTGGCGGCCTCGACATGCTCGAAACTCTCCAGTGAGCACACCTCGGGGTTGCACCGTCTGAGGACATTGGCGTAGATGGCGGCCGTTCCGACGACGAGCACCGGAAAGCATGCCGAAGCTGGAGAAGCTTGACCTCTTGTGGCTCATTCAAGTGGACACGATCCAGTTCTGGCAAACAACAGCTAGCCATGTCTTCCTGCGCTCCGATGGCTCAACGTTCTCAACTGCTACGTGCTGAAGAACGCCAACTGGGAATTGCACCTCCCTCTCCTAGAATGTCTGCAGATGCACCACTGCCACATAATGGATGCGATCGTCGACGGCGGCGACGGACTGGCGGTGGAGCAAGGGAGTCCGACGTTCCCCTGCCTCAAGACATTGTGAGTCCATGGGATGCGGAGCCTTGGGTGCTTGTGCCGGAACGTTGCGGTCAGCTTTCCGGCCCTCGAGGTGCTCGAGGTCGACAAGTGCAATGTGCTGCGGCGGCTGGACGGCGTCCGGACACAGGTATCCAGGTCAGAGACGAGTGGTGGCAACGTCTGGGAGGAGGATGGCATCAGGCTATTTTTAATGGATAGTATCTTAGTGCAGTTTTTTTAGTGTATGAGGAGTGTTAGAATATTATCTTCCTAATGTATGATTTCTTACGGTGTAGTATCTTAGGCTGTTTCATTTAATTACATGCATGATCTTTACTAGTATTTAAGCATTATGACATATTTGTGGCATGTACTAAAGCAATACATACATGATCTTTCCAATGCACGGGATCGATCACAATAAATTTTATGCGTTGGATTTCGAGACCGAATCGGTATCCAGATTAGATACTAGAGTACACTCTCTCTTTATTAACTATAATATCATACCATCATTTTACCTATATGACAGACTTAAGATACCAGTCAGGGTGGAGCACTGGGAGCAGCCTTAAAGATGCACTCTTTCCCTACTTCAAGCACCATTAATTCTTGACAAAATGCCATTTACGTCAGAGCATTATATCGAACACAATGACACAATGCATGTCGAATTTCTAAAAGGAAAAATTCTATACGAAGGGCCTATGAAGCTTAACAACTCACGTGACTTCCTCACGTTCCATCACCACACGGTGCATTCCTTCCTCTTCCTCTCCACGAAAACGAAGTTTGGACTGTTTTGGCTCTGTAGCGCAACTTAATTCTTAATTTGGCCCCCTTAGCGTCGAATTCGATCGGCCCCTCTTGATGCGTCTTTCTTGACTCAAGAATGAACAGCAATTCTCTGATGCGAACCTGACACCAAGTACTCTGGTGCCGTTAGCGTGACCAAGGTCTTCTTTGTGCCCGTCGGCAGCAACAAGTTGCTGCTGTCCCACACAACAACAACTCCCCCTCCCCCGATTACGCAAATCCAAGAGGAGAGAAAAATACATTTAAGAATATTTCTTGGAGGAATTTTAAATATAAAAATTAGCTCAAAAAATTATGAAATTTTTTGTGGAGACTCCCAGTACAGTGTAATTGCTTGTGTAAAATTTTCAGAATTTTATGAGTTACGATGTTTTCTGTAAAATTCATTTAAGTATACTATTTGTAGGAATTTTCTAATATAGAAAATGAGGTCCAAACATTATAAATGTTTTTTATAGGCTCCTTATACAACTTACTTGATTGTGTAATTTTTCCATAATTTTATATGTTAAAAAATTGTCTCGACAAATTAAGGGTTTAGGTATAAAAAATTAGGATGAAAGGTTTCAAAAATTAGGGTTTCATGATTTCATGTGACTTGGAATGTGGGAAGTTTAGTATCACATGACTACTCTAGGTAAGAGACATTCCCTCCCCTGCACATCTATCGCTAATTCTGTTATGACTACTTTGTGTGGGAATTCATGAAACCCTAATTTCTGAAACATAAAATCCTAATTTTTTAGACCTAAATGTAGCCCATATGGTTTTGCTATTACTATCGTATCCCAGTCACCATATTTTTTCATTCTGTAGGGACAAGGTGCATGCCCATACCGTGTGCTAGTCAACGCTGCTGCTGAAGAACCACTACAAACTGGAAACAACAATCCAAGGGAGAATGATCATTTGCAGTACAATGCATTTAAGAAGGAAGCTAATGAGCACAATTTGGTTAACATGGGAGAGGACAATGAAAATGGAACAGTCAATCCTGATCAACCTAAAGATGATGAATGGCCGTTTGACATTGCTGACGATAATATTGTACCCAACGGTCACTTGGCATTTGCTCACCCTACACCCTTTGCTGTAGTCGCTCGGGAATTACCAAGTATGCTGCAAAAACCTATTTCTATGGTGGAATTGGAAACACCGACGCAATCACCCATACCACCTACTGGTACCGTCAGCGTCATTACTCAATCAAACAATTGCCATAAAAGCGAGCACTGCAGGCAAGGGGGGACGGCAGCGACGGGACGATAGATGTGCAGGGAGGGAGTGTCTCTTACCTAGAGTAGTCATGTGGTACTAAACTTCCCATATTCCAAGTCACATGAAATCATGAAACCCTAATTTCCGAAACCTTTCATCCTAATTTTCGATACCTAAACCCTTAATTTGTCGAGACAATTTTTTAACATATAAAATTATGGAAAAATTACAAAATCAAGTACGTTGTATAAGGAACCTATAAAAAAAATCTATAATGTTTGGACCTCATTTTCTATATTAGAAAATTCCTACAAGTAGTATACTTAAATGAATTTTACAGAAAACATCGTAACTCATAAAATTCTGAAAAATTTACACAAGCAATTACACTGTGCTGGGAGTCTCCACAAAAAATTTCATAATTTTTTGACCTAATTTTCTATATTTAAAAATTCCTCCAAGAAATATTCTTAAATGTATTTTCTCTCTCCTCTTGGATTTACGTGCGTTGGGGGAGTGGGGGAGTTGCTGCTGTGTGGGACAGCAGCAACTTGTTGCTATAACGGGCACAACACTTAGACTTTGGTCGCCGCCAACGGCACTGCAGCTTGACTTAGTCTTTGTCCCGAGATCGTAGGAACTTCGGTTCTTTGCCGTCCCCAGAAGGCAAGACGCATCACAGGAGGCCGATCAGAATTCTAACGTTAAGAGAGCCAAATTAGGAATTAAGTTGCGCTACAGGGACGGCAGCACGTACTCGCAGGAGGCCAGATCGGGAATTCTAACGCTAAAAGAGCCAAATTAGGAATTAAGTTGCGCTACAGGACCAAAACAGTCCAAACAAGGCCGTATCAAGAGCTTGCAGATCCAATAAAAAAAAGGAAAACATAAGATTTTTGGGTCTATCCTCCATCTGCGAACCCAAATCTCTTCACACATTCTCCACGCCGCCCAAGTCTGTGATTTGCAGGTTGCCATGGTTAGCAACTCAGCTACGCCTACTTGGTGCTGCAACACTCTTGCTTTTACCCTTCGGCTCCCTTTGCACTTCACTATTCGTGGTTGTCGAATTCACATGCTTCTATTGGACTATGATACGGAGAAATTTGATTGTTTTTTGCTGTGAGCTTGGAATCACACTTTCCTGTATATTTGGCTAACTTCGAAGAAAATTGGGGTGCTATCGATTTTAGGGAAGAGGACAAGATTGATTTGTGGGGACAGATGGCTCCCGGTGTGCCCGCTGCGCATCGTTTTCTATGGCGCGGTGGACCGTCGAGAGGCCACGCTGCGAGGCCCATCGCGACGATGACCTTCACAACCGGCGGCGAGGCTTCGAGCGGCTTTCGCGACCTGAACCACCAGTGGCGAGAGGCCTCGCGACGGGCGCGGTGAGGCTCCGCAGGTTCACGACGGGGCTTAGTGGCTCGCGCAGGTGCGGCTGGGAGGACCGAGACGAAGGGGGCAGCGAGTAGTCGAGTAGACCAGCAGAAAGATGAAGCTCTCACCACCGGCTCGTGCTCCGTGCACGGCAGGGTTGTAGATCGCCTGCAACTGCAAGCCCTGGCAGCAGGAACTCGGCAAGTGACCGTGGTTGAAGGACATGGCAGGCAGTGCCACTGGGGCCAGCACCGCCCAGGCTGCTGCCCTACAAAGTCCATGCTATCCGAGTTCCGACGTGTTCAACATTCCAGCAGCTCATATCAGTGAAGCAACACTATGCGTGTTAATTTCTCATAAGACGTGTACAGACAACAGTTCGTCAGTCTCCATCCACACACAATTCTTGGACCTCTTGTCATGTGGAGCAACTCCACACAAGATATCGGATACCAGAAATGAAATTTAACAGAGTGATGTCATTAGCATCAACCGATCAACAGGCTTGCAGACAACAAAGAATTATAACAATACATCTTACTGCTGCTCATAGTCCTACTCAAAGTGACGATTTAGAACTAGAGTTTTGTCATCAAGACCTTGACCGTATGTTTGTTCGACAGTATGGGCAGTCTGCGCATTTCCGTACCCATGGCTCCAAGCAAGTCGAGTGGAACCTGTGCCCACAGCGCAGCCTTATCAGCTCATCTCCGTCATAGAATCCATCAAGACAGATCGAGCATTCTGGCAACGCCTCTCTGCTATCATCTTTGCTAGCCTCAAAAATCTCTATATGTAGCCGAAGGAAGGCCGCCTTGCTCAATCCAGGTGACCTGTTGAAAGTAGTAGAGCTGATGGGTGGGTTTTCTTCATCCGACTCGCTACTTAGGTGGGCAGATGATGCGCTGGGGCCATTAGCTTCGTATGGGGCTTCCCTGCTTCCGAAGTCAATGATTCTAAACACATCCGTAGCTGAAAATTCATCTAATGTGATGGATGGCCTGGAGGCAGATGAACCGAGAGAAATGCCTCTGAGTCTCTCTAGAACACGTGCTTGTGCTTGCAGTACAGCACCCGGAAGCCGCTCATTTGTTCTGAACATCAGCCTGTCAAATCGGTTCCTTGTAGCTGCAGAATCTCCAATGTTGCTGTTGTCTATGTATGATAAGATACGGTCCTGTAGGTAACAGAAATGACACAAAGATTCATTTGATGATCCATCGTAAGCAATGATGAAAACGATGATGGTAGCTAAAGTTATGATTTCTTAATTGAAGTTGATATACCAAATGGGCAAAGAGCACTAAATTGTGGCATGAATGAATTTGATCACAATTTGAAGTTTCATTCACACATATCTCAACCTAAATGTTTGGCCATTATAATAAGCAATGTTGGGTAGCCCTCATATTCTAATAGAGTAATAGTGCAGACAAACTCCAAATATACAACCAAGCACTTGATTGCATTGTTATATTTTTCCTACCAAGATGAAAGAAAACGTCTCTTTAAATTAGATGTCTATTACATAGAGCCCTTACAAGAAATTCTTTTAAGTATGCCCGCTTGAGCAAACTGCAGTCTGCAGAAGTGCAGATGCCTATGACCTACAGACGCACAAGAAGAGACAATAAACCACCTCTACTACACACACCAACACAATGAGTACGGTTCATTTCAACTCTTGTGCAAACATGTGGGTTCATGAAGCTCTGCTCTGACCTCTGATTGATGAGAAGCACTGTAACGGGGCTTACTTTTCGGAGGTATTAACCGAAATTGGAAGAGCACAGGTCAACCTCCAGCTGGTGCAATCCCTTATCAATCCCCATTTCCTGACCGACCTATCAAGCCAGGATAATCAAAACCCCCCACTTCACAATCTCCATAGGATCGTGCACGAGACGAGTTACGAAACCCTAATCCTCACACAAATTTTATGAGCTAACACCCGAAATGCTCCGATCTAACCGCAGCATAAAAAAATTACAACGATCCAGTGAGCGGGGAGCTTTCACCGTGTAGGAGCCACGGCGGCGCGGGGGCCAGGGCGCGGTGTGGAGGTGCTGCCGCACGTCCCCGGCGGCGTCGAGCTGGCGGCGCGAGCGGCATCCCTGCCGGCGCCGGCGTCTGCCGAAGCCGTGCACGTCACGGAGGGCGGCGTCCGCGTGCGGATCCGGGTCGGGGTCGGGGTCGGAGTCGGAGAGGCGGGGCGCGCGGGCGCGGCGGGAGGCGAACAACTCGGAGGCGCTCGTCATGGCCGGCCGGCCGGATGGATCCTCCTCGTGCGCCCGCGCCGGTACGGATGAGACGCGTGTGGCGGTGCGGGCGCCTGCGCGAGACAAGGTTTTGGTTGGTGTCAGCGAGCGTTAGCTTTCCTTCTCTTTTCCTATTTTTTTTTCGGGTTAATTTAAAGAGGAGCATATCAGGTGCATAAGCACCATTTGATCTGTATATGAAAAAACTTTTGTTTGAGTGTCAATTAGCGTAAAAATTCTGAAAAAATTTAGATGTAATTTATGGTGTTTTGTTTCACCTTTTAAAATTTGAAGTTCAAACTCAAAGTATGTTAGAAGATACAAAAAAGTTTCTTGTGAATAGTAACATTTGCCTTTTTTTCAGCACCATTTGATCTATCATATGTCAGAAATTTCTCTTTTTTGTATCTTCTAACATACTTTGAGTTTGAACTTTAAATTTTAAAGGGTGGAACAAAACACCATAAATTACATCTAGAATTTTTTTCAGAATTTTTTATGCTAATTTGATACCCAAACAAAATTTTTTTTCATATGTGCACCAAATGAACTTTGTGCACCTGATATGCAGCCAATTTAAAGGGCTCTAAATAAACCTATCAGATTTTGAACCGTTAGATCAAAAAAACAACATACAAGATCAATGTTTACACAGAGAAAACTCTAATTTATGTCTACATATAATAGACAAAAGTAAATGTAGGTAAACCCTACAAATAAAAAAAAATCTAAACTAGATAAAAGTAAATCTAGGTGAACTCTACAAATACAAAAAAAAATAGTAAATCCGTTGAATCATTAGATGGAAATATGAGTTATTAAGATCTTCGAGAATAATTACAGTGACAACGAACAAAAATTACATAAATAATTTACTGTAATTTATGTATAACGAAGTTGTAAATGAAAAATAACAGTTTTAGCATAAAAAAAACTCTCAGAAGTTAAGTAGCAATTCCGTTAGTTTAATTCCCTGCTTTTTATATACCATGGTTTCTGCTCTTGGCCTGGGGAAGGAAAAGAGTGAAGAAAGGTGCGAGATAGAGGTGACCAAAATGGGCCGTGGCTAGCACCGTAGATGGGTTAGGTTGGTACGATCCGACGATGTGTGTTGTGTTTGGGTATGTACCTTGGTTTAGCGGGCCGTGCTGGCACGGTATGGATAGTGTCAAGTCTAGGACGGTACAGTTCGGCTGGCACAGCAAGCGATGGAGGAGGTGGCGGACCGACGTGCACGATGGCAAAGGTGGCGGTGGCAGAGGAGACGTGCGACAGTACGCGATGGGTTACACGAGGCTGTCAACCCGTCGAACTAATAGTGTCCGGTCTAGCACGGTACAACTTGTAAGCTCAACATGTTATGTCTAAATTGACAGCTGAGCGTTCAAGGGTATGAGTAGGTACGACTCGTTTAGGTAGACGGGCACGCCGTGATGAGTCTTTATCCACCTCTAGTACCAGGGAACACTGTAAGACCTTACGGAGACCATGACCGGTGGACTGGACGACTGGACGGTGTTGCGTTTTGTTTGGAAATTTCATGTTCTACTTTTTTTTTTTCTTAGAGAGTAAAAGCACATATTCAACATACACACCATCCATCTATACACGTGCGTGTTCCCCATGCTATAAATTTATCGGAGTCACATTTCGCACTGATAGCACGCGTGTGTACACTGAAATCGGTGGGCAGTGGGCACGCCAGGTTCCACTTGGATTTGCTTGACCACAGGTAGCATAGGAAATAGTAAAGGATAATTCGTTTCTAAAAAAAAGTATAAATGTGATAAGTAAAATCTGTATTTGAATAGTATTCGTATTCGTATTCGGCGTTATTCGTATCCGAAAAAAAAACCCGGATAGTATCCGAAAAAACAAATACTATCCGAGAAAAACGAATACGAATACTATCCGGCTTTTTTCCGGATACGAATACGAATATTATCTGTTTCTTTCCAGATATGAATACAAATATTATCCAAATTTTTCCTGTAGCGTTTCTGTTTCGACAAGGTTTTGATTCGGTGCTGAATATATGATTGTTGGGTGTTACTACGACTCGTGTAGACTGTAGACGTGTAGTCATGCTACATAAATTTGTTCTACCGAGATTTATCGTAAAAGTTGTAGGATATTCGCATTCGACCGAATTAAGTATATATTCGATTTGAATTCGTATTCGTTACGACATTCGATTCATATTCGAGAATGTTCAAATTCGTATTCATTTTAAAAATATAGATTTATATTCGTATTTTGAATTATTCGATTCATATTCAATCCGTTTTCATCCCTAACCACGGGACGGAGTCTTGCACCTTCCGACGGACCAGGCCATGCCATCTCGGTCCTAACCTGAGACCGGCCTGATGTAAAGCCCGTGGTTTGGGGCCGAACCTGAGACCGACGCAAACATACAAAGCGAGGCACGTCTCAGCCAAGACAAGCCGTGATGTGAAAAGCAAGTGGGGGCAGCAAGCAGCGACTAGAAACAATTCTATATTCCATTTCTTCCGTCCGTCCACAATGGCCGTGCTGCTACCGCTGCCATTGTGTGGCCTCCAGCCGTCGCCGCGGGCGTCGAGTCCACTGGCGAACGCAGCTCAATCCGGAAGTGCCGCACCTGCTTCACTCGATTTACTGTCCTGATTTCCTCTGATGTTGACGTTGGATGCCGACAAAGATGAGGAGAATATATAGAGAGAGAATAAAAGGGAGGGGGAGAGAGAGAGAGAGGAGAACAGCAGCTTGTCACTTGTGAGAGTTCCAGAATGCAGACTCAAACTCAGTTCGTTTCGCCTGCAATGAAGAGAACCAGCGACTGGTACCTTCTTCCTCCTCCCTGCTTCTCTTCGTCCCTTCTATGAGTTCATATTTTCTTGTTTTAACTATGTGTTTGTATATTGGCTTGATCTTTGATCAGTTCTGCCTTAGGCGGTTCGTTTTTACACTTGCTGTTCAGTTAGTTTCAGGTGTGTCTCCGTTTTACTGTCTATTGACACGTGTTTGTCAGTTAATTCGAGAGGTCCTTGTTTAACATGGTGTTAGCCCTCTGTCATCGGTCCAAAACGGATAGTTCAAATTGCTCTATTATTTCCTTCCTTCTTCCTACGTAACAATGAATCAATGATTATGCTGCTTCAAACTGAGCAAAACAACAGCTAGCTTCGCTCAGTAGCAAAACAACACTGAAACTAAAGCTTGCCATTAGATTTTTTTTTTGCGCAAGGAACATTGGAAGTAGTTGCCAATGAACCTGAACAAATATTTTACTCGATTGCTACAGGATCCTTTCACAAGAATTCCCAAGCGATATTACAATCCAAGTTGGGGATGCCACCTTCAACTTGCACAAGGTAATCAAATTTTCACTGCGTGTTCTAGCTAGAGATCACAAACATCCTGAGAGTTCTGACAAGTGTGTAATTGTTCCTGCAGCTCCCATTGGCATATAAATGCGGCTACATAAGGAAGCTGCTGTCAGGGGTCAATGGCTCCAAGGTCACCCACCTCGAGATCACGGGCATGCCCGGCGACGCCAAGGCGTTCGAGCTTGTCATAAAGTTCTGCTACGGCTTCAACTTCGAGATCACGGTGGACAACGTCGCGATGCTGCGGTGCGCCGCCGAGCACTTGGAGATGACTGAGGACTGCAAGGCCGGCAACCTGATCGGCAGGACGGAGGCCTACCTGGAGGAGGTGGCGCTGATGAGCCTCGCAGGCGCGGTCACCGTGCTCCACAGGTCCGAGGAACTCCTCCCGGCGTCCGAGAAGGTGCAGCTGATCGGCAGGTGCATCGACGCCATCGCGTGCATAACCTGCACCGACAGCCAGTTCAGCATGTCCCTGGGCACTACAGCTTCCGGTGGCTACGACGGCGTGAGCGTGCCATCGGTGCTGCCGCCTAAGGCGGTCGACGACTGGTGGGCCGACGAGCTGACGGCGCTGCGGATCGACACGTTCGAGAGAGTTCTGATTGCAATGAAAGCGAGGGGGTTCAAGGGCATCGCCATGGGAACACTGATCATGCTCTATGCTCAGAAATCTCTGCGAAGACTGGTGAGTTTTGAACAAATAACCACAATATACAGTTCTTGCTTGCATCTGACACTGTCGAGTTTGGTGCAGAACATACATGGAAGAGATAGGAAGAAGATGGGGCCGAGGCAGGAGCACGAGAAGCGGGTGGTTCTTGAAACGATCGTGAGCCTCCTGCCGAGGGAGAAGAACACCATGTCAGTGAGTTTCCTGTCGATGCTGCACCGGGCGGCGATCTATCTCGACACGACGCTGGCGTGCCGGCTCGACCTCGAGAAGCGGATGGCCGCGCAGCTCGGCCAGGCCGTGCTTGATGACCTCCTTATCCCATCCTTCTCGCCCGAGGCCGGCACCGCGTTCGACGTCGATGCGGTGCAGAGGATCCTGGTCGGGTACCTGGAGGACGAGGGCGAGGCAGCCCGGCTGGACTACAACACGGACGACGACTTCATCTCGACGTCGTCGCCGCCGAACGACGTCGGCCAGGTCGGCAGGCTCATGGAGAGCTACCTGGCTGAGATCACCTCGGACACGAACCTGTCCATCGAAAAGTTCACTGGCCTCGCCGAGCTGATCCCGGAGCGCGCCAGATTCAACGAGGACGGCATGTACCGCGCCATCGACATCTACTTGAAGGTTAGAAGCTGCCATCGAAATCGATGTTGATTTACTGGTTTAATTGCTCAAACAGATGAAGGGATTCTTCAGTACGTAGTTCACTGCATGATTGTTCGTTGCTTCTGTGGATTAATTCCGCAGGCGCATCCGCATCTGAGCGAGGGCGAGAGGAAGAAGGTGTGCAGGGTGATGGACTGCCAGAAGCTGTCGCGGGAGGCGTGCGCGCACGCGGCGCAGAACGACCGCCTGCCGGTGCAGACGGTGGTGCAGGTGCTGTACCACGAGCAGAGGCGCCTGCGCGAGGCGCCGACGCAGCCGCCGAGCGGCGCGCCGTCGTACATAGGCGGCGAGTCGCCTGCGCTGTCGTACAGGCTGACGCCGAGCTTCCTCGGCCGGCACAGGAGCAGCGTGCCGGACGAGGTGTCGCGGCTGCAGCGGGAGAACGACGAGCTGAGGATGGAGCTGCTGCGGATGAAGGTGCGCATGAGGGACCCGTCGGCGGGCGGCATCCCGGCGTCGGGGAGGCGGCCGCTGCCGAAGAAGCACGGCGGTGGGGGCGGGTTCATGAACAGCGTGTCCAAGAAGCTCGGGCGCCTCAACCCATTCGTGCGGTCGGACGCGCTGGGTGGCGGGAAGGTGCCGACGAAGCCGCCCAAGGATCGGAGGCACTCCATTTCTTAATTTTATCTTCATGATGCTTACGAGTGTAATGATTAGCAGGTAGCAACGTTATTTGAACATACATACGCATGGCAGTATGGACGTAGTGTAGCGTGTAATTGAATTTTTGGCTAATATAGCATATTTTGATCACGTATTTGCAGATATGATCGTATGCAAAATGTATTAGCAAAAATAGCACCATTAGCGCACGGTATAGCCATGCGCCAACGCCCGAGATCACAACATGTGGCGTTGGCGCACGGCCACCATGCACCAACGTCCGCCCCGTCGACGCGTGCCCTCCGGCCCCGCCACCTCAGCCGCCGACCCTGACATCTCAGTCGTTGGTGCACGGTGGCTATGCGCCAGCCGCTTGCGCATGGTCACCCTGCGCCAGCCAATTAGCTAGGTAATTAGCAGTTAGGTTAGTTAGGTAATTAGTTAGGGTCTGAAATTTGAAGGAATTTTAAAATATAGCAAATGAGTCCAAAAAATTCTGAACTTTTTTGTGGAGCCTCCTGATGGCGTTTACTTGCTTGTGCAAAATTTCAATAATTTTATTTGTTCAGAATTTTTATCATTATTCCGTATAAGTGTTCTGTTCGTACGAATCAGCAAATGTCTGTGCCATATGTTGATTGTCCAAACATCTGAATGAGGCGCTCCCTCCATTTGCCTTAATTTTCCACCGAAAACATCAATCACTCGTTCTCCTGTCACCTCTTTGTCTCATCCATCAAATCTTTGTCTCCCGACATGCATGGCTTAATTAGCACACGGGATAAGGATTCCCTTTGAGCAGTGGCTATAAATTAAAGGGAGCGAGCGCGATTTCATTTCGCAGTCGCTCGCCCGCTCGCTCTTCCGCTAGTTCATTTCATATCGTAGTCGCTCGCTCGCTTTTCCGCTCATTCATTTTATTTCACAGTCGCTCGCTCTCTTGCTCTGTCGATTATATTTTTTTTGGGACATTTCAACGTTATTAACCACCGTCGTTCGCAAGTAGTTTGGTCGTAATTTTTAATTTATAGTGTTTATTAGTTACGAAATAATTAGTAGTAATTAATTAATTAATTAAGTAGTGTACATTAATTTGTAGTATTAGTTTGGTCGTAAAGCGAAATCAAATAATAAGAAATGCATTCACCGAAAATAGAGGAGCATAATCTAATTAAGCTAGCTTATCATGTAGCTTATCACCCTAGAAAAACTACTCTGCAATTAATTTACAATCTTTTATGTTCATTAGCCACCTTCTCACTAATGTTCCCTCTATTCTATGTGTTGCAAGCCATATCTCTACCGGAGCTACTACAACACTTCTACGATGAGGACCACTGGTGCAAGCTGTGGCTCACCGCTGACGTGGATGGCCCTCAGCCCCTGGCACTTCGAGCGGGGAGGGACTGCTAGGCGCTGGACGATCGCTACGTCCCGATCCTTTGAGACACGGGCTTGTTGTGACTTTAAATTGTTTGGAACACCATCTAACCAATTCCCAAACATGTGTGCTATGCTCACAGGGGGAGATAACTTGAATGCACATTGAACCACCCACCAAACAAGACGTGCCAAGGTACAATCCATAAAAAGATGTTGAATTGTTTCTTCCTTAATACAAAACAACACTTTGTGCTTCCCCTCCAGTTTCATTTAAGCAGATTATCTTTAGTTAATACTACCCCTCTTTTGAGATACCATAGGAATATTTTCACTTTTAATGGAATCTTAATAAGCCAGAAAAAATTCCGAAAGGGGGCTTGAAAATTATCAGTTAGTGCCGCATAGAAAGACTGTACGGAAAAAAGTCCAGACTTATTGAGGGGCCGCCTGAAAACATCATTTTTAGTGCTTAATTGCACATTAGAAATTCTTAACATTAACTCATTCCAAGCATGTAATTTAGGCCCAAGAAGATTTCTTCGAAAAGAAATATTTAGGGGAGTCACTGTTAGGATATTTGCCACTAAATCCTCCTTTCTCCTCACCACATTATAAAGAAGTGGATATTGCTCTTTCAACGGAGAATATCCTAACCAAATATCTTACCAAAACTTAGTTTGCATTCCAACTTTAACCTGGAATGAACCAAAGCGAAAAAAATTAATCTTTAATTTTTATAAGACCCGATCAAAAATGGGAAGTTCCAGGCTTATTAACCATCTGCGAAAGACTCTTCTCACCCAAGTATTTCTTTGTTAGCAAAGATTGCCAAACTCCTTCATTAAACAATTTAAACAACCATTTCCCTAATAAGTTTTTATTTTTTGTGTTTAAGTTCTGAACACTTAGACCGCCATGATCTTTGGGTGAACAAACTAAACTCTATTTAGCAAGCCTATGTTTTCGCTTATGTCTATCACTCTGCCAGTAAAATCTAGATCGATAAAAATCTAGTCTTTTGAGAACCTCTCTAGGAACCTCAAAAAATGAAAACATAAATATGGGTAGACTGCTTAGCACCGAGTTAATAAGTACTAAATGACCACCAACCGACATGTTTTTTTCCTTTCCAATTGCTAAGCTTTTTCTCAACTCGATCCTCAACCCTTTTCCAATTACCATTCCTTAATTTTTCTAAAGTGGATAGGAATACCTAAGTACTTGAAAGGAAAAGTACCCACTTCACAACCAAATAACTGTGTATACTGCAGTTCAACTTCTTTGGTAGCACCAAAACAAAAGATCTCACTCTTATGAAAATTAATCTTTAAACCTGATAATTGCTCAAAGACACAGAGAATAAGTTTGAGATTTTTTGCTTGTTCTAAATCATTATTCAAGAAGAGGATTATATCATCAGCATACTGTAAAATTGACAACCCATCATCAACCAACTGAGGAACTACTCCCTCTAAAAGACCAGCTTCTTTAGCTCTTGAAATAAAGGTGGCAACCATATCCACAACAAAATTAAAAAGAATAGGAGACATAGGATCCCCTTGTCTAAGACCCTTATGAGTTTGGAAAAAAGACCCAATAGTATCATTAACTTTTATGCCAACACTCCTGCCCTTCACCATACTTTCTATCCAGGAACACCAGTTGGATGAAAAGCCTTTCATCTTCAAAGTTTGAAATAAAAACGGCCATTTTACTTGTCATAAGCTTTCTTGAAATCAATCTTGAAGACTATTCCATCCAAGTTCTGTTTATGTAACTCATGGATGGTTTCATGAAGGATAACGACTCCATCAAGAATAAATCTCCCCTGCATAAAAGCCGACTGGGATGGTCTAACAATCTTTTAAGCTACACCCATAAGTCTATTAGTAACCACTTTAGTAAAAAATTAAAACTAACATTTAGAAGACAAATCGGCCTATATTGTTGTATTTGTTTAGCCTCCGAATTTTTTGAGAGTATTGTAATGATCCCAAAATTCAAACTAAAAAGAGATAGAGAGTGACGAGGATTAAAACCTCTATGTATTAATTTAATACATAAAAGACCATACGTCTTCATGGTCATAACCCCTAAGGCTAACGACCTCACTGGTCGTGAGGATTCCAAAGGTTACATGATGGGTACCCTGGTCGGACTAGGCTTCGACCAGGTAGCTGCTCGGAAAAGTTATGGACTGGCATTTCTTACCGTATGATGAATGGGACACGTTCTGAATGTTCCATACCATGCGATGATATACAAGACACTGACAATAAACCACCCTACGGTTAAGCTTTTCACAGGCACTTAACCGCAAGGTAGTTAACACGTTGTTAATCGCTTTAAACCTCCGACCGATCGTAACGTTTACCAGGACGCCTTCTCCAGAGTAACTTGCGCCTCTTGAGGAGTTATTTAATGGTGGAACGCGAAGACGAAGAGACAACGAAGACACACAGAGCAAGGCAACACGAAGCCAAAGCGGAGCAAGGAAATCGATCTTTAAGCCCGATTACTTTGCCTAGCATTCAATACATTCGGTGTAATTAGAGATAGTCCCTAGTCAGGTCTTGTAAATTCAGTTCATATTAATAAAGAGCAGCCCCCATTCACTACTACAGAAAAGGCCTTCACAGACGGTTCAAAACGCCATCACTGCATTTTTTTCGTGAGCCGCTTGAGTTTATGGGTCAAGAATGCATGAGGTCATCACAAACGGTTTTGAACCGCTCGTAATACATACTATCACAGCGGTTTGTAGATGAAACCGTCTCAGGATACTCGACTACCATGCGACGGCCTCAGATGAAACCGCTCGTGATAGTAAAAATCACTGCATTTATCTGTAGATGAAACCGTCTATGATAGTGGACTATCACAGACGGTTCTAACTTAGAACCGTCTGTGATATGTGATGTATCATAGACGGTTTTAATAAACAACCGTCTGTGATATGTGATGTATCACAGACAGTTTTAATAAACAACCGTCTGTGATATATTATCATAGACGGTTTGTAGCTCAAACCGTCTGTGATATTATTTTGTATTGGTTAATATCTAGTTCTGTTTATTGGCTAGCCTCAGGAAATGCTAGCCATGCCCTCTGAAACAAGCAGAAAAGACAACAAGTACATGTATATACATCCAATTCACATTCATTTGAGAAACAATCACATCCATTTCATAGTACAAATCAATTAATTAACTCAAATGAACTAAAATAAACCATTCATCAGAACATACATATATATACACACATTGTTAAATTAATCTTTAAAAATTAGCCCTTCATGATGATCGACGCGTATGTAGCTAGTTTCGTCACGTTCTTCTTCCTCGACCCTTATGTTGTTTCCGAAAGGAGGCAACTCGTCAAATTGATGTATTCTTCCTCGTCCACTACATTCTCAACTCCGACAATCCTCCTTTTTCCATGAAGAACTACGTGGCGCTTCTTATTTGCCGGGTCGGTAACATAGAAGACTTGAACAACTTGGTTAGCCAGTACGAATGGTTCGTCTTTGTATCCGACACATTCGAGGTCCACGGTAGTGACGCTGTACTTGTCGACCTTCACCTATGGGAGATGGACCCAACAGCACCGAAATAGGGGGATCTTGAAAAGCACGTAGTCGAGCTCCCATATCTCCTCTATTTTCCCATACTAGGAGCTCCTCAGCCCATCGGTACTGAATGCATCTATCACGACACCGCTGATTACGTTAGTGCTTTTTATATCCTGAGCCTGCGTATAGAATGTGTACCCATTTATGTCGTATCCTCGCCATGTTACAACTGTAAATGTTGGCCCTTTTGCCAACCATGTCAGCATATCACTTGAGTCGCTCCTAGCGAGTCGCTCCTTCAACCATTGGTTGAACCGTCTGTTGTGTTGTCTCGTGATCCAAACATCCGGCCACACCGAATTCTGTTGCCGAAGCACATCCTTGTGCTGGTCGATATACGGGGACACTTCAGTCATGTGTTGCAAGACCGTGAAATGGGCTTGAGCATACGCATCCATATCTGGAGTGATTGCTTCCTTTCGATGGTCCCGAAACCCTCGAGCCTCCCCTCATGGCGAGATCGAGGCACATCTATCGGTTCGACCTGAGCCATGTAATCGACGCAGAACTCAATGACCTCTTCGGTTGCATAACCTTCGACGATGCTGCCCTCTGGCCGAGATCGATTCCGTACATAGGACTTGAGAATTCCCATGAACCTCTTGAACGGGTACATGCTACGTAGGAACACGGGCCCGCACATCTTTATCTCCCTCACAATATGAACAATGAGATGGACCACGATATCGAAAAACGATGGAGGGAAATACATCTCAAGATCACATAGAGTCGTCACCACCTCGTCCTGCAGAGCATCTAGTCCTTTAGGATCGATGACCTTCTGAGCAATTGTGTTAAAGAAATAACACAGCCTCATGATTGTCTCTCGGACCTTGATCGGCAAAATACTTCTAATTACAACAGGGAGCATTTGTGTCATAACACATGACAATCATGAGACTTCATGCCAATTAAATTCAAATCTTCCATCGAAACAAGTTTCTTCATGTTGGCGGAGTAACCGGACGGAACTTTCACACCATGCAAGCACCGCGATTCGGTTCTCTCGGCCTTGGACAGAGTGTAACAAGCGGGGAAGGTACGTTCGTCCTTTATCGGTCTTTGTTGGTGCTAACTCAGGTCTGATGTCCATATCAACCAAGTCAAGCCGTGCGTTGACATCATCCTTTGTTTTGTCACGAATGTTCAGTAAGAGACCAATCAAGCTGTCACATACGTTCTTCTCTATGTGCATGACGTCGATGCAGTGGTGAACTTCTAGGTGCTCCCAATAAGGTAAGTCCCAAAATATTGATCTCTTCTTCCACATGTTCTTCTTACGGGTCCTCGATTTACATCCCTTTCCAAGCACAACATCTAAATCCTTAACCATATCATAGACCTCTTTTCCGCTTAAATGCCTTGGAGCTGAACTGTCCTCCTTCTCTCTGTCGAATTGTTTCTTCATCCTGCGGTATGGGTGAGCCCTCCGAAGGAACCTACGATGACGCATGTACATGGTTTTGCGCGAGTGATTCAACCACACACTCTCGGTATCATCTAAGCAGTGAGTACAGGCTTTGGCCCCCTTTTGTATTCTGGCCCGACAGATTAGCAAGGGCAGGATAATCATTTATGGTGCAAAACAACAAGGAACGTAAAGTGAAGTTCTCTCGTTTGTACGCATCTCATACATGTACCCCTTCAATCCACAGTATTTTTAGATCTTCCATCAATGGTGCTAGGTACACATCAATATCATTCCCAGGTTGCTTCGGCCCTTGGATAAGTATCGACAACAAAATATACTTCCGCTTCATACACAACCAAGGAGAAAGGTTGTAGATACAGAGCGTCACGGGCCAAGTGCTATGTCGGCTGCTCATGTTACCAAAAGGATTCATTCCATCTGTACTCAATCCAAACCTTATATTCCTCGGTTCCTTTGAAGTCTGCAAACCTCCTATCGATGTTTCTCCACCCGGAATCGGCGAGGTATTCTTTCTACTTCCATTCCCAATGGACAAAGAACCTTCTTGGCTTTGTAGGTGGTTTTGGGCAACTCGTTTCCCTCGTACATGTCCGCTAAGAGACCTAATAAACTCAAGTGAAACTCTTGTCGGACCAACCGCTGCTTGCCTTCAATTTCAGATGGTTTAAGCACGGATGACAACCTTGTGTATTCCGACTTGCGGCGGGAACAAAGGTTTCTCCGAGTCCTCCATCAAGCCGGAATTGAACATACTCTCTCATCACAGTTCCTTACGCATCGCTAAGCATCCGATCTAGATTGTCATCGTGCGGCCTATCCGAATTGGAACCACAATCGACATCATCCGGCGGCATATCGTTGACTTCCTGTATAATATGCTCTTCACCGTGACTGGTCCAACATGTATAACCCTTTTTGAAACCCCTTCGAATCAAGTGTACTTTGATCTGCGCTCGGTTGTTAAACATCTTCAGATTCTCACAGTCAATGCATGGACAGTACATACATTCCGCCCCCATATTCAACATATCCTCCTCGGTAGCTCTTGTAAAAGTAGACACGCCATTAATGTACTCTTCACTTACAGGGTTCTCAGCGTACGTCCAGCTTCGGTCCATCACACGGTTCGTATTGGAAACCCTGAAAATAAATAAAATGGTGACTTCGAAAGCGTATTTTCTGAGGCTTAATTACACTTTTTTTATTTTTACATTTTTTCGGATTTTATTAACTTACATGTGGGCCCTACTTGTCAGTGACTCATTTTTTATTTCATGATTTTATTTATAAAATCTATGGTGGTCCCACATATCATAGACTCGTTAGTTTATTAACTAAATGATTAAAAACAGTAGGATTTGAAGCTCAAATTGGGCTTAGGGTGACATCGCATTGCTAATAGTCGTGGCTCGGGGCCCTAAGGTCGCCTGAGGCGAACCGACGGTGATGTCCCGTGGCGGCGCCTGAAACTAGCGATTTCGGCGTAAACGCCTGAAACTACTCAACTTAAAGGATACTTATGCTCCAGTAGATCACCTCGATCACGAGGAAGGTGTCAATAAAGTCGGGGAAGGTCCAAGGCAGCTGGTTGTCGATCGGTGAACAGAGGCGACTGCGGCAAGCTCCTCGGCGACAATAGCTGAAATGGACCACACGGCGGGCGGCTCGGAGAGAGGCGATACTCAAACCGCACGCGAGTGGCGATGGACTCACTCGGGCTTGGAGATCTCCGTGGTTACCGTAGCGCCGAGATGGAGATCAAGAAGACTCTGTTGGCGGGGAGCTATATATGTACCTTTGCACCGCCTCGTGATGAGTTAATTATCACGGACGGTTTTTAAAAACCGTCGTGAAGAGATCATATCACGACGGTTCATGTTTAGAACCGTCGTGAAGTATCCGAGCGATTCGACAAAAACCGCCTCGTGATATTGGGTAATATCATAGACGGTTTTTGGTCGAAACCGCTCGTGATACTTCACGACGGTTCTAAATATGAACCGCTCGTGATATGACCTCTTCACGCATAGCTTTTAGCGCGAGAATAACACGCACGGTGGGTAAACAAAACCGCTCGAGATTGTATTTATCTGAGCGGTTTCGATGAACCGCTGCGTGATCGTGTCGATATAGCATTTACGTAGTAGTGATTCTCTCCCAGGATACTCCACGTCATTTTCCTCTTTTTATTTCGTAAGATCGGCGACTCGATCGTCGACAGCTGGTGCCGTCCGTGGGGAAGAAGACGTGAGTTTTCTGAAGAAACTTCTTGCTCATCAAAATCCTCACCCAAATTCCTGTAATCGCTCATGCGATTATGTCCGGAGTTTTTGATGAGGAGAACTGGTTCGATTTGGTGGACTACGCCGACCTCGACATGGAAGGATGCATCCGTGCCATGCAAGAGAATGGCATGTCATCCTCCTTCTCCTCCTCCGTTGGTTCGCACATCGTCGACGTCGGCGAAGTCGACCCAATGGATGAGGATCCACTCGTACGACAGGTGGCGGTTCCAGCCATTCCGATCGGCTCGGAAGGCTAGGGAACCTCCTCAAGCTCGGTCGTTCCGACCGGCAAAACAGGTGAAGAACTTTCAGCACCACAAATCGAGAATCTCTATACTCTCGATGAAATCATGGCTGAAAGATACTCACCTACGGTTTCTGGCAATTCCAGAGTGAACCGGCTAACAAGCAGTAGCAGTGTCGATGAAGCCTCCACTGGTCGTAGGCCAGGCGGAGATGATCAAACTCTACATACGATCGGCTATTCGCCGGGTCAAGCTGAGTTCGCCAAGAAGACCTTCGGAGGTGCTCATCTCCGACCGCTCTCCGTCATGGAAACTTCTGGCAAAAGCACTGAGAAGCTCTCCATCAGTTATGATGGAAGCTCATCGAAAGATCGCTGCTGGAGGCATGAGGTCAATGCGATCAGAGATGCAAATCTGGATGCCTTGCGCGGTCCTACGCACTTTGCCATGCCACCACGTGTTGGTGGAGATGATGCGGGCCATCAAGCACCAACTTTCGGAGGCAACGGAGCTGATCGACGTCCATCAATTAACTCACCGGCCGCCCGATAAGAGTAATCGACGACAGAACAAATCCGAAGGTCAGGGGAAGGTTCAGGTCTGCGTACACCTACGACCGGTCGAACCCCGATACCTTCGATGAATCGCACAAAACTTGCGACGTGTGCAAGATATGTTAAATAATTCTAACCCTGTTCTAGTAGAAACTCCGGGTTTTGTACATTTCGTAGGCCAAGTATCGGAATTGCGCAGCAGACTATACAACGAGCGGAGGCGACGAGAACAAAGAAGTGCAGGAAGTCGGACCATGACTTCATCTCAACGCCCCCCTCGGTGAGAGGCAACATGGTCAAATTGGGGAACGAACGATACCCAGGCCCTCTCGGCGATTCCGACCTAGGAGTCATGAGGGAAGAAGGTTATTTCAGATAGCAACTCCCTCACCACATCGAGAAGAACAAACGCTGGAACCTGACGATCTCAGGCACCGTTTGAATCAAGTAGGCGGTCGGAGACATTATACAAATGTCCACGACCGGATCGGCTCATCGGAGCACCTGCGTTCCAACCATAGGAACCAATCTCCGACCGATTACAATCCGACACCTTCTCAGAGAAGGCGCCATGAGTCCATCATAGGTTGTCGAGCCTTCTCTGCAGGGCTCTAGGCTGTGCGTTGGCCAAACCGGTTCTGACCGGCTAACCTAGACAAATTCAACGGGACTCAAAACCTGCTAGAATTTCTCTAAATATACACCACCGCCATCAGAGCTGCTGGTGGTGACGAAAATGTAATGGCTAACTATTTACCCACTGTGTTCGAAGGGTCTGCCTGGTCCTGGTTACTCAACCTATCGGTCGGATCAATCTATACTTGGGAGCAACTCTGCGACCTCTTAATCGTGAACTTCCAGGGTACGTACGACCGCCCTAGAAAGGAGGATGATCTCCACCGAATCCGACAGGGTTCTGACGAGACTTTACGTCAATACATCAAGAGGTTCAGCCAGGTCCGTAATTCCATACCGGAAATCGCAGAGTCGTCGGTTATTCAGGCTTCTAAGGCAGGCTTAAGGAACCGGAGGTTTACGGAGGACATGGCAATGAACCCTCCACGAACCATCGTCGAGCTTTTCGACATGGCCGATAAGTATGCCACCGCTAGCGAAGCAATTGAGTGGTCTGAGGCCATCGATCGGAAAGACAAAATTCCCCAGCCTGGCCTGGACAAACCAGAGAAAAAGAATAAAAAGTCTCTCAAGAAGAAAAAGAACCGCAGACCCGACGATAAGGAAGTTTTAGCGATTCCTGAAAAATTCACGAAGGGTAAGAAGGACTACACCGGTCGAAGCAAAGCAAAGGCTTCAACCGAATGATTCCAGAAAAACAAGAAGTGTCCACTTCACCAGCAGGCAGGGCATGATCTGCGCACCTGTCGTGTCTGGCAAAAGAAACTAGAGGATTATTATGTAGGTAAAGGACCATTTCCCGCAATACTGGAACCCGGAGAAACAAGCTCCAAAAAGGACAAGGATGGCGACGAAGAGATGGAGTACCAGGATCCCCAACACATAGTCAACACGATTTTTGGAGGATCTTCTTCATGCGAGTCCAGGCGTCATCTGAAGGCCATGGAGCAGGAGGTCAACCTCGTTGAATCTCCGATCATCACCAAGCAGTCAAGGTGGTCGGACACGGCAATTTCCTTCAGCAAAGACGACTGCCCCATCCCTTCGACTCGACCGGGTAGGTTCCCTATTGTTGTTGAACCAACTATTAATAATTGTAGGGTTAATCGAGTCTTAGTAGATGGAGGTAGTTCTTTGAATATATTATTTGTGGGAGCTTTAAAAGAGATGCAGGTCCCCATGTCAAAGGTGAAACCAGTGAAATATGCTTTTCATGGCATAGTTCCTGGCTCCACCGCCAAACCGATAGGACAAGTTTCCTTACCGGTTACGTTCGGGAAGCCTAATAATTTCCGAACAGAAAAAAAAATCCCTTTGATATTGTAGATTTTGAATCTGCATATAATGGAATCCTTGGTCGACCAGCATTAGCAAAATTCTTGATAGCCACGCACTACGGTTATCAAAGTTTGAAAATGCCGAGGCCAAGAGGAGTCATTACGGTTCGAGGAGACCAGAAAATGGCCTTTGTATGTGATCGAAAATCCCTAGAACTAGTCGATGAACTTGACGAGAGAGGTCACCCATCTATCAGACAGTCAAACGCTCAAGGTCAAGATGATGCCAAAACCGTCCGGTCAAAAAAGAGGTCGCTCAACAAAGACGCTTCTCGGACGGCGCCAAGTCACTACAGGTCGAAAAATGCTGACCCACCCGCTCGCAAGGTTCTAGTCGGAGCAAGACTCGATCCTAAATAGAAAGAGTCGCTCGTCTCCTTCCTCCGAGCAAATCAGGATGTATTCGCCTAGCAGGCGTCCGATATGCCTGGAGTCCCTCAGGAGGTGATCGAGCACATGCTAGCTCTCCAGCCTGATAAGAAACCGATCAAGCAGAAGCTACGATGTTTTGCACCTGATCGGAAAGAGGCAATCCAGTCGGAGATTGACAAGCTTCTCAAGGTTGGATTCATCCGTGAAGTCGACCACCTTCAGTGGCTGGCCAACCCTGTAATGGTTAGGAAGAATAATGGGAAATGGCGAATGTGTATCGACTTTACAGATCTTAATAAAGCTTTTCCGAAGGATGATTTTCCCCTTCCGCGCATTGATCAACTGGTAGATTCTACCTCCGGGTGCGAATTACTAAGTTTTTTATATGCATATTCAGGGTACCACCAGATTAACATGTGTAAAGAAGATGAAGAGAAAACTTCCTTCATCACCCCATATGGCACTTACTGTTATGTTAAGATACCATTTGGTCTCAAAAACGCTGGTGCAACTTTTCAATGGTTGATGCAAAAAACCTTTAATCCACAAATAGGTCAGAACCTTGAAGCTTACGTTGACGATCTAGTCGTAAAGAGCGTCAACGCTAGTGATCATGTTCATGACTTATAAGAAACTTTCAATAACCTGAGAAGGCATAACCTCAAGTTAAATCTGGAAAAGTGTGTGTTCGGAGTTTCTACTAGAAAATTGCTCGGTTTCCTAGTCTCGGCTAGTGGTATTGAAGCAAATCCAGTAAAGATAAAAGCCATCGACCAGATGCGCCCTCCGACCACAAAGAAAGAGGTCCAAAAGCTAACCGGCTGTATGGCAGCGCTAAGTCGTTTCATAGCAAGGTTAGGTGAAAAAGGATTACCTTTCTTTAAGCTTCTTCGGAAACACGGGAGTTTTGAGTGGACTAAAGAGGCAAACGATGCCTTTGCAGAACTTAAAAAGTACCTTACAAGCACCTCGGTCTTAGTTTCTCCAAGACTGGATGAAACATTGCTGATTTACGTGGCTGCAACGCCACAAACAGTTAGCAATATACTAGTCGTAGAACGGGATAACATCTAACGACTAGTATATTACGTAAGCGAAGTCTTACATGGACCAAAGGAAAGATACCCACAGGTACAGAAGTTGCTCTACGGCCTCCTTATGTCTTCAAGGAAGCTTAGGCATTACTTCCAAGCCCACAAAGTGGTCGTACCAACTGGATATCCCCTTGGTCAAGTCCTTGGAAACATGGAGTCATCAAGACGAATAACAAAATGGGCGGTTGAGCTAGGGGCGTTTGACCTCCATTTCATCTCACGAACAGCAATAAAGTCCCAGGCAATAGCAGAATTCATTGCCGAATGGATAAACCCTGAACCCACCCAAGGGCTCGAGTACGAACACCACGATGAGTGGACAATGTACTTCGACGGTTCCTTGATGTTGAAAGGATCGGGGGTTGGAGTCGTCTTGATATCCCCTACTGGCGAACAACTCAAGTACGCCATCCAGTTAAATTTTCCTGCCACAAACAATGTGGCAGAATATGAAGGTTTATCGACAGACTCGGCGGCTCGTTAAACTCGGGATTATGAGACACTAGTGAAAGGCGATTCTCAACTAGTAGCGAATCAAGTAGGAAAGAGTATCAATGCTCGAGTACCAAGATGTCATCTTATCTGGCGAAGTACGGAAACTCAAAAAGCACTTCTTCGGTTTCCGGATCAACATATTCCTAGAAAGGAAAACTTTCTAGCGTACTGGGCTTGTTAACGCGGATGGCCTCCACGAGGTCGGCCGTCCCGCCTGGAGTTTTTCTCGAGCAACTCGATTCACCCTCGTAGTCGAGCCTTCCGAGAACATACATGATTCTTTACAGGTCGTACAAATCGAGCAAAGGAACATGGATGCTCCACAGGTCATTGACGGTTGGCGCTGTCACGATCAAGGTAGAGACTAGATGACATCGATCTACAATTTTCTTGAAAGATGACATAATTAGGAAGATGATGTAGAGGCTGATCGATAGCACGAAAAGCCAAATCATACACTCTAATCGAACGTACCGTGTATAAACGAGGATCTCATGGAGTGTTGATGAGGGTGTAGGCAAGAGAGTAGATTCTACTACACTTGGTCTCATATTTTTTGGAGCTTCGGGCAAAAGTTCTAATGGTTTGAAAATTCCAAGAGGGTTTGGTTTCCGTGAAGGAAATTTGGCTAAGTCCTAGTGGGCGGTCGACCGCCCAGCAGTGGCGGTCGAGGCCGGCGGTAGGTCGACCGCCAAAGTGGCGATCGACCGTTTTGGTTTGTTCATCGGCCAACTCGGTGGCGATGATTGTTTGGTTAGGTCAAGTTTATGGGTTTCATGACATATGTGTTGCATGATGCATGTTTTGACTAACGTGGGTCAAGTTGTGAAGAACTTGTTCCCAGAATCGATTTCTTTGTCTATTGTTATGCAGGTTGCTTCGAGGTCAATGACGGTCAACGGCGAGGATGATCGAGACTAAGCTTGGAGAGCTGAGGTCCAGAACGATTGGGGATGCCGGGTGAGATCAATGGAGTCAAGCATGGTGCAAAAGGGACAAAGGTGACCGAACGGGCAGTTCGGTGCAACGGGTTGGATCAAGCGGCGCGGAGGTCGGTGCAAGTGCCATGATTGTTTCGGTGGGAGCTGGATGGGAGAGACTTGCTGACATGATGAGCACCGCTGGATCAACCTACATGTGGCGAAGCATGGCAGGTGCTTCACGAAGATAGGACTCGGTCTTCGAAAAAGATCGAGAAGGGGTATTTTGGTAATTTTATCAAATACCGCCTTGGTGACCTTTTGCCAACTCTCGGCGCAAGGCGGTGTGTGGAGAAGTGGATTAGGTCAAGAGGAGATGAAGACGGCGCTTTAAAATGCGTGCGTATGTAACCCGTTTGTTGTGGACCTTAACAGGAGCCCATTAGGGTTAACTCTTATAGAAGGTTTAGCCTCCACTATAAATAGAGGAGGGAGGTGGTTGCACCCCCTTTAACCCTTTCATTACTTTGTAAACCCTAGTTTTGCTTTTGTGCTTAGGGAAGGAGAGTTGGAGGTTAGGGTTCTAGAGAGTTGGACTTGATTTCGTGCTCATGTATTGAGTCTTTGTCCTCCATTGATGGAGTGGCTGTAAACCAATACCATATCAAATCAATCTAAAGAAAGTTCTCTCAAAGGTGAGTTCATTTGCTTTCTTTCTCTCTATTTGGTGATTTTGAGTCTTTCTTTGATCCGCAAGTTTTCGCTTGGTTTCTTGCCTTGATTTAACTTGCTGTGATATGTAGGAACCCATCTAGGATCATCTTGATCATCAATCACCCACGAGCAAGTCTTTAGATCATATTTTATTTTTGACTTGGTTTTTGAGCACTCTTCGTTCAAACATAAAAAGATAGGAACTTTGGCATGGATCTATGTGATACTTGATTGGAATAGGTTCCCAATATCTTAGAGAAGGTGTGTCTCAAATTTGGTAAGGTTTGGCCTTACGGATCAAAAGTTAGATCAATTTGAGTTTTGGCTTTCAGGCTGATTTCATTGTTCATTGGCCTGGAGGTCTGACCGCCATGTATTGAGATGTCAGACCGATTTTCAAAGGTCTTACCGATTTCTAGTTGGAGGTCAGACCGTCCAACTCATTTAGGTTTTGAGTTTTTATGTTTTTGGTCTATTTGCTTCGGGGTTTTGATTGGATTCAGTACAAGTCTTCCATTGTGCTTGTATATTGATCTTCATAGATTTTATAGCTATTGGAGTAAAAATCGTATTGAATGCGATCAAGGTGAAAAAGAGATCGTGCTCCTATTCACCCCCCTCTAGTCGTCTTTTCGGTTCAGCAGTTAGACTCGCAATAACATTTTATGATCGTCGTTTGTTATTATAGTGCGGTAAATTTCTGAAGAATTTTGTGGAGACGTTTGAGGTAGCAATGATTCGTAAGTAGGAAGGTAAGTGATATTGAGATGCACTAGGAAATTCATGCACAACCATGTCATAGTAACTATGAAGTAAAATACATACACAACGAGTACAAGAACACAAAGCACAACGAAGGCCCCCTACTTGCCGCCCGCTACATCACCTGCAGCACCTCCTCTGTCATCACCACATCCCACCCCCGGTTGGTGCCCGCCCGTACGGCCCCGCTTGGCCCTCCTCAGCGCGGGGTGTCAGGGCCCCGACAGGGTGAGGTGGTTAGGAGCCCTGCTGACCCATGCTCCCAAGACCTCGGGGGTCGACTCCACCGGTGCCTACATGGCCACTGAGGCACCACTGAGCTGCGACCCGAAAAGAACCTCGATGTATGCAGGCTGAGGTGCTCCCCTGACCTACCCCGGGTCGTCCGCGAAGAAGTCGTCCACATCCTGCGCAGGGCTCCTCGTGCGGGTAGAGCTCAACTCCCAGCTGGGGCGTGAAACCTGCAGGACAAATATTATTTATTCGTGCAATATATCGACGCAAACAAACATGAAGAGGCAAGCGTACCTTGGCGTGGGCGTGGCGCGCAAGCGTCAAGTGTCATACCGCACCGCCTGCTTTCGACCAGAAGTGGAAGAGCGAATCTTGCCTGACGATGTCGGGCAGGGGTCTAGGAACGACGGAGGTGGTGGCTAGAAGCCATCGTAACAGAACTGGAAAAAATATAGGGACATGTGTTGTGTGTATCTCACACGTGGACCGAGTCGGACACCCGACAGGGACTGGAACAACCTGGTGGAGGCCAAACTGGCGCATCACCCTGTGCACCACATAGTCCTCGATGAACACGTCGAAGGCGAAGCCAAATCCACGTCGGCCCGATGCGCTGGTCATGCCAACATAGTGAGGATAGCGGACGGAGTGCTATCCTCTATCTCTGAAACAAAAGCTGACTCGATTGCGTCGTCGGCGGTGGCGGTCGAGCTACTCGACGAAGTGCTCGTACACACGTGTGACCTGCACGTGTGCAAACTGTGCTTGTGAGCCAGAACAGTGATTACAAATGATGACTCATAATACAACTAAACTAAAGATACAGGAGAGTATGTACCCGTCTACGGCACCAAAGGGACCCTGCGATCGGTTGGTCCACTACGCCCCATTTTACATCTCCGCGCGGTATGGGCTGGTGTCGAGCAGCATCGGCCGTCCGAGGGGGAAGCGCTCAAACGACCACAACAACAGGAGAAGGGGTAGCTTGTGAGGACAGAGATCGGCCTTGTCCTGCAGCACGCCTCGCACTTGCCGCGGTACGTCGCGGCAAGTACGGCTGATCCCCAGCTGATCTGCACCTCCTCTCCGTCAGCGATGGCCCTCGCGTACCGCATGAGGCGGGCGTCGACGGAGTCACCGTGGCTGTTGATAAACAGTACCCAGTCGAACAGCCACAACAAGTACGCCTCGAGGTGCCGCGACACCTAGTACTTGCCGGGCTCCGGGTCCATCTACTCGACCTATGCACAAATGAATAATTAGTAAGCCCGTCATATGGTAAGGATAGTGCATCGCTAAATAGAGAAAATGGGTAGCATACGAACCTAGAACTGCGAAAGCCACCGCAGGGGCAGGCCATGCCTTTGTCGTGCAGGGAAGACGTAGTACGCTGCCGTGGCCTCGGCCAGAAGAACCCCCTCAAACCTGCCCAGTAGGTCGTCGCGCCAGTCAGCAGGCGCGTCTGGCGGGGAGGCAGCGGCTCCCACGATAGGCAGGCCGAGTAGCACCGCGACGTCCTGCAAAGTGGGAGCCATCTCTCCGAATGGGAGGTGGAAGGTGTGCGTCTCAGGCCGCCGCTAGTCCACTAGAGCTGTCACCAGCGACCGGTCGAACGGGAACCGTCGTGACCGCTCTGGGGCAACCTTGACCTCCCTGTCATCCTCGACCGGAGCTCCGTCCTCGTTGGTGGCTTCCACCATCCGCGCGAGAGGTAGAGGTGCCACAGTTTGCAGGCAAACCCCATAGCCGCATTTCGATGTTAGGGTTTTAGTGTTTAGGGGTTAGGGTTAGGGTATAGCCATAGCCACATTACAACTATTAACAACTAAATTAGTGTTAGTTCTACGACTACACTATTTACAACTATTAACAATATGCGACGTACCCGACACAACTACACATCTAATGATTTTAGTTGCTAACCTACCATGGTTTCGAAAGTAAATCTACAAAGAAGTGCAGGGGACTCACCGTCGTCGATACGCAGACCTCTCCTCCTCTCTTTCCCTCCCTCCCTCACCCTCTCTCTCTTTCTCTCCCCTCTTCTCCTCTCTCTTTATCTTCCTCTCTCTTCTCCTCTTTCCCTTCCTCTCTTCTTCTCTTTCCCTTCCTCCTCAGGCTGCTATGCCTCTATCCCGAGCGAAGTGCCGTTGGCCGGCGAGCGCGTGGGGGTTATAAGCCCCTAGTCGCCCAACAGTTGAGCGACTAGGGGCTAAGTCGCTCAACCATTGAGTGACTAGTAACCGAATGGACTAGTTGCTAAACTGTTGAGCGACTACTCCATTTGTCGTGTAACTGTTGGACTACTTGATCCGAGTCGCCCAACAGTGGAGCAACAGAGGATTATTTCTGTAAAATAAAAAACGGAGGTATATTACTGTATTTTAGAATAAAAAATTATTTAAAAAAATTGTATTATCCATTCTCTTCTAGTTCTAGGACGATTACGATCATGTTTTTCTGGCTAGGAGTGCATCTCCAGCTCATGACAAGTGACAACTGACCTCTAGATATGACCTGGCTTTTGGCTCCTGTACACACGGACATCCTTAGAACAAACAAAAAAAAACAAAGAGGGATAGGGGAACAAAAGGGAGGTAAAGAGATGTCACTCGCCGCTCTATCATGAGTGGGATGGCAATCGGGCGTGAGGGACACGGGTAGTGCTCGCCTATACCCATGTCCGCGACCCCGTTTTCCCCCCATGGGCAAATCTGTGAAGGACGACGGGCGAAGAATCTCGCCCATGCCCGTTGCCCGAGGGCATGCCCATGTACCCGCAAGGTCAGAAGTGAGCTTATTTTCATCGCTTCCTATCCAACGACACACACACAACACAGCTTATATCATCTAAACACAAGCACAAACATCATCCTTGATACCCTCAAAACCTGCATGAAGAGGAAGAGATTTCTATAACACATCTAGCCTACAAATATAATTCACAAAATCTCCCTCAAATAAGCAGCACAAACGGCATCGCTGCCGGTTTTTATGTGGGAAAACCAATCCCATCATGACTCATGAGCATATGTGCAGCACAAACGTGCTACACAAAGTTAGCTAGATACATCAGATTTCAAGGTGAAGCCAATTGCTCAGCGTGGAGGTGCAACAGGACAATCAAAACTTGATCAAAGTAGTACATAGTTGTCAGACCCGGATTTTATAATCCAGAATCCTCTGTGAAAACACTATGCTACTCCCTGGATAGTATCAGTAGATAGCGCTTACAGGATATATCACTGAATCAATTCATACATAACGTAGACCGAACCATTCTTAATATTACAGACAGCAGAGTTCAAATAGACCGCATCGGGTCGAGTTTTACAATAAGGGCTGAACAGGCCAAATGGTTACATTACAAAAGTAGCGGAAGCTAATAGCGGAAGCAAAAGGGGTAGAGCTCATCTCTCCACAGGCAAGCGACTGTGGTAGCTTGTGTATGACCGATATTAACTAAGGACTCGAATAATATAGGTTGTACGCAAGCATCGGCGGAGCCGGCTAGACTGAGAAGAGACCTAGACTAAGAGAACTAACTACTCCTCATCATTTCCTTGTCCATCGACATCTGGATCCTCATAATAGGCGTAGTGTCCTTGATCCACGGGTTCTGAAGGGTTTTGGGGGAGAGCGAGAGTGAGCACAACTTCCGTGCTCGTGAGCCAACACACAAGATGCAGTAGTATACATGCAAGGTTTAACAAGGATGGATCGGGTTCCTTTATTTGCTAAAACAATGTTTTCAATTATCAATATTAGTAAATCCTATCACTTAGCATTTTAACTAAATCATATTTTCTTAAAGAGGATAATTGTGCAATATTAATAACGGCAAAGGTTACCTCCACCTTATGCTTATTGTTGATGGTGGTTACATCCACCTATTAACATCACTGGGGTACTTCCACCTAGGGAAAACCAAATTTAGGGATACATCAGCCCGACAAGTTTTTCATTCCACCCATAAAGTTTTTATAAATGGAACTAACTCATGTAAGTTCCCATGCCCGCCTTTGACCGTAGGCACAGCTGTTCGAATAGTTTATTACACTCTGTAGAGGTTGTACACTTTACCCACAAGAGATAATCGCCTTGATATATACATATGTTTCCTTAGACATGTGAATCAAGGGGAGATTACCACTAGGCCTTTACAATACATCCCTCAGTGTTAGTTGCACCCGCTAAGATTTCATCTGAGAGTGGTTACGCTCACACATCTGCGTCAACCATGCCCCCAAACCCCCTCTTGCACCACACGATGGCTTACGCCAGCATCCCGACCCGTGTCCACGACAGCTTACGCCAGCGACGTCATGACTCGTGGGTCACTCCAGTGGTGCAACTCGCATTGGTGGATACAGATTAGTTGGCCAGGTCGACACTATTATAGACTTGTGGTTGTACTGTTTTACATTGGGAGATTATCACAGGATTAAGTCCTTAAAACCATCTGGGCGGTACATTCCACATTCCAACATTTCTCGTGCTACATCAGCACCCACCAACATACTATCCGCCCAGATGTGGTAACAGCAAGTTATTAGGGTTTTTGGGGAACATAAATTACATTATCTCAACATCTCAGTCATTTACACCCAATGACTGCCCAAAACCAGTTTCATAATTAAAAGATAATGATTGGGGTAGTTAATACACCGGTACTTAAGCAAGACTAGCATGGAGCTTAAGTACAACCTATAACTAGTAGGTTACCACATAATTACTAGGGTGACAAGGATTAGGGAATTCAATTATCAAGGGATGGTATAATAATTATTTAATCATCAAGTTGGCATTTAACTACCTTAGGATCATTTGACATACATTTGCATAAGGAATTAAAGCATGCAATTTGGTATTTTAAAAGAATATATTTTTTATAAAATGTAGGTTCAATATGATCAAAGTATTAACTCGCCTGGGTCTAAGGCTAGAGGGTCTTGAGCTTGATCAAATTGGAGCTCTCCCGTTTCTTCGAACTCTACTCGGACGAATGTACCAGAAATAGAACAGACAAGCAAACATAACAAATAAATACTAAAGAATTTACAAATAAACTCCAAACTGGACAAAACCAGAGCCAAAACGTAGGTCTTGAATTTACACATTTTTAGAAACAAATCTCATATTTTCTTGAGTTAAAATGAGGGAGAACGGACATTTTGAAGTTTACTAAAGAATTAAAACAAGAAAAGACAAAAGAGAGGGAGAGAGAGAAAGTCACTGATTGGTGGGTCCCAAAAACCAGGGACACGGCGCACAGGAAAGGCGCAAGGGCCGAGCCCACGAGTGCATGCGCACGGGTCCAGGGGTGGTTTTAACGCACAGGGAGACCTCGGGCCCACTGTCATTGAGTCTCAGGAGACCAACTAAGTTAATGAATTCACATTAAGACTCACGGGTCCACACGGCATTGACTCACCGAAGCATTAAACCAACCAATTAATCATTAGCAATCACTAATGACCATGATCTTGTCATTTATGGCGAAACAATTTGTCGATTTGGACGAGACGAGACGCTTAGGATAGCTCGTGCCACGCTAAATCGTCGTGAAGGGACCACGATGGTGGCGAGAGCATAAAATGGAACCGCATGGAGCATGCGATCACAAGGGTAAGGCAGCGGGGTTAGCGGCGCACCAGAGTGGCAGTGACGCCGGCGAGGAGTGGCGGCAGCGCTACTGCCGTTTCGGCCACGGGGAACCGGTAGCGCCTTCGGCTAAAGAAGGGGAGCATGAGGGAAAACTAGTCACGGGGGACTCACCAATATAAGGGGCAAGGTCGAAGGTGGACAGAGGGCGAGGATCGGCGACAAGGAAGGGCTCAGCCAGAGCTGAGGGGCCAAATTCGGCGCTCCTACTGAGCCAAAGACAAAATTAAGTTAGAGGAAATCTTCAAGGAACCCTAGAACACGGAATGACGCGGAGAGAGGAGCAAGAGCTGCCTTTAGACAGGAATGGTGAAGAAGTGTGGTGGCAGCGGAGTTCGGTGCTTCTTCGGTTTTCTCTAGAGAAACTTACCAAGGGAGAAGGAGGTGAGAAGGGGAGGTCAAGGGGGCGGCCAGGGCTCCTTTATAGCTAGAGGGGGGGTGAAGATGGCCGTTGGAGGGCCTAAAGTCAGGGCAAAGGCCGAGGGTGGCGCTGCAGTGGAGAACCGAGCGAGGGCGCGCACAGGGCAGTGGAGGGGAGCAGCGAGAAAGAGGGGAATGGACAGGGGATGGGACGGGGAGAGGGCATGATCGCCGGGGTGAGGCCCTGATGTGCGTTGACACGGGAAACACAGTGTCTTGCGGGGGCGACACCGAGGAACCGGAGCGGAGGCGCGACGCACTGCGATAAAAGCTGAGATGGGGCGCGATGGGAGGGGAGAGCGAGGCGGTGGTCGAACATGGCGCCGAGAGCGGAGAGTGGACATTGAAGGGCATGGTGCGCACGGAGGAGCCGAGATAGGACGGTTTCGGGCACGCTCTGGTGCGCGCTCTAGCGTGTTCTCGTGCGGGCAGAGCGGCAAGGGCCTGCTCTGGGCTAGGTCGGACCAGGAAAAGGGCAGGGAGGGCTGAGGGGAAATGGGCCAAGCCCACGAGGGAAATGAAACCAAGATTTTGAAATTTGAAGTTTTGAAACTTTGAGAGAAACTTGAGTTAAGCTTTTGCAAACAAAATGAAACTCTGAATTTACTGTACAAGAACTGAAAATAGGCTGTTACAATAGTATATTCCAAGGTAATGTGCCCAATTCAGCCTTGTTTATAATCTATAAAAAAAATGATGTGAGTGCGTCAACATCGTTAGCTTGAACCGAATGAATCCAAGCTGTCTAGTTCACTTAACAAGTAGATTAGATTCGATCACCGGAATAAAAAATCGGAGTAGGAAAAAAAAACAAAGCAGCCGCCGGCTATCTCCCATTAACTGCAGGGAAAAAAGTTTGAACTAGAGAAATCGATGAACAAATGCAGAAACAAACAGAGTACCTAGCATCGCACCGAAACATCCACTATCACTTTACTCGAATCCACGTGACGATTTTGCCAACTGAACCAATCTCTCAAACTAGCAAACGAGAAGAGAGAGAGAGAGAGAGAGATCAGTTACCTCCAAGGCGACGGGAGCACATCGAGCGAGAGGAGAGGCGGCGGCCGGGAGGAGGACAGGGGCGGATCTGGATTTGCCGATCTGGAGGTGGCTTGGACTGCTTCATCCAAGAGTGAGGAGGAGCGATGGCAGGATGAGAGGCGACAGCCAGCTGGGAGGAGGACGTGGCGACAACCAACCAAGAGGAGGATGAGGATGGCTTCGGCGGAATTGGCGCTTTGGTGGCTGCTGGTAGTTGGGATTGGAGAGTGACCAAGTGAGTACCGAGTAGCGACTACTGTACTGAGCACTGGCTAGGGCTTTAGTGGTTTTAGTGGGTGTGTTGACTATTGATCCACCTGTTAGTGTATATCACGAGTAAACGGACGAAACGTACACATGTGGAGCTCACCTATGTCTATACCCGTTTACCGGACGGACAGAGAGTTTCCCCTATTTTTATGCCCATAGGCAAAAAACACAGCTCATACCCAACTTCATCAAGGCATTTACCCACAGGTACGTAGGTAATCGGGCACAATTGGCATCCATTCATGAGTGGTAGACTATGCCACTATGGCTGTGTGGCTCTTGGTCCTGGTCCTGGATGGGCAATGCACAGTAAGCATGTCAACCGACACTGGAAGGTTCTCAATCGTTTCAATGCTTCTTATTTCCAATATCAGAATGACCACAACTGAATTTGAAAAGAAACAATAACACACGAAACTTGTCACGTCGCGATGCTGTGCCTACTTATCACGAACTCATCAGCACATTAGCTCGCTATACGCACAATGCATGCTTATGGACATAGAAACTCAACCAGTTTCAATCCTTTTACAGGACAAGTGCCTTGCTCAAAAGAATTTTAGAGTTTCACAGCAAACCATTTGCAAAACATGCCATTCCCTATTCTTTTTACATAGTTATACTAGATACGTGTTCCCACGGGCCTACATCAGCTTCCAAGTCTATCCAGTTGTCACTAAACCGCAACTGGGTGCACAAACCATTCAAAAATCAAGCTCTATCTTTCACTCTGTTTTCACCTAGATGCCATCGACCAGAAGTTCAAGAGAAAGGATGGTGAAAGAGCAAACCAGCTAATGAATGCCATGGCTGTCGCTGTTTCGAAACTTCCACAATGGTTTTCTGCGCATATGTTCAGATCGTTACCAATCAAGACAGTGATGCCTGCCGACGAGCATGCTGCACCGAAGGTCAACGCTGCTGTGATCTGCAAAGAAACAGCTAAAATCATTATAAAAAAGTCTCAGAAGGTCAAAGACAATAATTTTCCACTTTCCAAGATGAATCTGTAATGCAGGTACTTGCAAGAATGCAATTTCATTCAACAGTCATAATCTACTTGTTTTATTGCATTACAAGATTTCTTATTTTATATCAGGACACCCCTACATTCTTAATAATGTTGGAATAGTCTTAAGTTACACAGTAAAGTAGTATGCTTATCATGGATAAGTTCACTGCAGGTAGCACTTTTGAGATATTTCTCATCGACATGTATCCAAATGGATTTCGTAGGCAGCACAAGAAGAACACTTACCCCGTCTCCAATAGTAAATAGGCAGACAGCCCGGCGATTTCGTAAACAACGTTTGACGAGCAATGCATGTATGTCCACAATGGCAAGTGAAAAGCTCCACAGACATTGCAAAATGGTCGCTGCAACAAGGTAGCTGGACAAAACAACAATTCATCAATTTGCTATGGTGCAAAAAGACAGAACTTCAAGATAAAAGAAAGCCTTCAGGATGTCTAATTGAAATACAGAATGGCACTATGAGGGGGACTTGACTGCAGCAGACACAAAGCCAAAAAAAAATAGAGCTACTACAAAGTAGAGTTTTCTTTTAACTCCAAAACATCGACACTACCCTTGTTGTTCACTATAAATTGGAGCCAACAAAAAAGTGTCCACCCATATGTCATCTCATTAAAAAAAAACAAATCAGACCATCCATACATCGAATGATTTCAAAAACATATACAACACTAATGAAAAAGTTGAATTTCTGTTGTGCACAAGCATGCCCTTATTATAATCAGCTAAGAAGTAACAAAGCCGGAGATACCTACATGGCCCAAGAAGAAGGCTTAGCAAAACTAAACTGGGAAAATATAAGAAAGACTAATATGATAATTTTAGATATAAAAGTGTTACTCTCCTCTTAAGATGGTAAACTAATTCAGGAAACATATATGTTAGCTAAAGGAGAAAAACCGGCTTCTTGCCTCCCAGTGTTTACCAAAAGGAAATTTTGCATTGCGACTCACTAAAATGAACTCAGTAATATGGATGAGAATCGTGTTTCATTGAGAATTCTATGTTATTCTTGTAGATAATGTGATGACATACTGTTCTGCCTACGGAAGTTTCATAAATTATAAAACAGAAATGCAGTTTAGTTTACTAAGGACAAGTACTTACAGGTACTTAATTCAATACAGCAGAAGGGAGAACATGCGGTGGATTATTGAGCTTGCACACTTTAGCAGTTTAGCTAGCTAAAAACGAATTTGTAATGACAAGAGATTGTGATCGTATGTATTAGTAAGGGCCCTATGTTGCGACATGCATAAAATGAAACTTCACGAACACTTATAAAACAATCGAGTACATCCATTAGACCATTATATAACAGCAACAGGAATTCAATTGAAGATATTATAGCGAGACTATCCTAACCTAAGCCTTGTCAAAGTTCAACATGGGACTAGGTTCAGTCCAGTCCAAGCCCAATCTAATTTAACTGAACCAAAGGCCCGCCCATGCATAACCTAGCCCCACATCCAATTCTAGGACAACCCAGGCCCATTTCATCTCAAGCCCGAGCGGGGCCCAGATCAGGATATGATCAAGAGGTCAGATGAATATTACATGGTCAATTGAACAGTTTCATTGATTTGATGATAATGTGACCCAATGTCTGAGTTTGGTCCATACTTAAACGTTGACAGGAGATATATATATATATATTAGTCCAAATTCCAAATCTATCAACAATATTCAAGTTCTGAAGTTTGCACTCAGGGGCGGAGCCCAGTAGGCCCATCCGGTGTCATAGGACACCGGGTTAAAAAAAAATTAATAGATACAAGGCCATATCACCATATGTGAACCCCCAGCCCAAAATCGGTGCAACCCCGCTCTGTCTTGGCCCAGGCGCACGCGGCCACGCCCACGGGCCCAAACACGGCCAACTGCCCTCAATGCCCCTGCTCCTCCCATGCTCCAACGCTTCGTTTCGCTCGCTGCCCGGTTCCCTGCCGCCCTTGCTCCTCCCACACGGCCACGCGCCTAGACCCCGAGCGGCCCAGCCCCCGATTCCCCCAACACAGGCCCCCGTGGCGCCGCTGTTGTTCGCTGGAGAGGTCGGGCATTGACCCTGACGTCCTCACCAACCCCGGCCAGGCACGGTGATTAACACAAGCCCCCGATTTGCCGGAGAGGCAGAGTCACGGAGACCTCGACGTCCTCAGCCAGTCAACCCCCGCCCCCGACCACCGCAGCTTCCCTTAGCTCGCGAAGACCTTGATTTGACGGCTACCCAAGCGCCCGGCGTGTTGAACCTTCAGGCTTGGTTCTATCTAAACTTGAGACAAGGCAAGGTTGGTATCAAGGTTGTCATCTAGGTTATCTGTTTTTGTTAGGACAACAATCTTTGGTCCAAAATACTCTGGTCAAGCTATTTAGGTCTGATCTTTTAGATTCATCTTAGACAAGATTAATGATGCTTTGTTCTGAGTTCTAACCTAATATATGCAAATGTTGGAGCTTTCTTAGTTACAGAAATTAACCATTTCTCGGACCATTATCAACCATGGCTCAAATGACACCGAGTATTCGCTTACGTTACTTGCGAAAGTCTACGCAAAATTCATATATCTCTTGAATTGGTCTCTGTACATGTCTTTAGAGACTTTTTTCTTCTTTGATGTTGACACTTCACCTAGAAGCTTAACTCTTTGGCTAGGGGATTAGGATATATAGAAGAGTTAATTAATTAAGCTCATCACATAAGGCAAACATTTTGTCATTAGAACTGCGGCGGAAAGATCAAGACATTGTGAATGCCATTAAATGTGTGAAAACGTATTTGTGCAATTGCATCGGTGATGATTTCATGAGTGATAACCTAATTTGCTATGTCGAGAAAGAAGAAATGAAGAAAGTTATCAATGATGCCGTGGTTAGTCGCTTCATAAACTTGAAGTAATGTAAATACTAAAAGGTATTGTGTTTACTTTCATTTGATCATTCTACTATTTTTATTTGAAATTTTTAATTCATTTTGTTCTCTTTTTTTGCAGGCCATTGAGGTCGGATGATGTATTTTGCCAATGCTGGCCATCTTTTGTCTGTGGTTTCATCCTTAGCTCCTTCACTTTGCTACAATTAAACAATATTATTAGTGGGTTTCTTCGTTTTGGTAAGCATTTTGATGGCTACTTCTTTATCATTTTATATTGTCATCGGTTATGTTGAATTATTGATGCTAAAAAATGCCGGACATATTACTATTTAGTACAATGTTGCTTAGAAATTATATATGTTGTTATATACATGACGAAGTGATGAACCCCGGTCATTTTCGTTCTAGTTCCGCACTCAAATGATAATGGACATATTTGCATTG
Source organism: Phyllostachys edulis (assembly GCA_036346405.1). Lineage (NCBI taxonomy): Eukaryota > Viridiplantae > Streptophyta > Magnoliopsida > Poales > Poaceae > Phyllostachys > Phyllostachys edulis. The sequence goes on from CM070550.1 coordinate 103,150,679, forward strand.
GGGTCCAATATCTACTGAAAATCGTAGTGATATGATCCCACACCGCAAACGAGTGAACTACAATAGAAAGATAAATGGATGATGATGAGTATAGCATAGAATTTTTGCAAAGGACACTACAAATAAGCTTGAGTCTTTTAGTCTAATCTATTACATTCAAAAATCTAAAAGATTTGTCCCCTCCTGTTCCCGCACTCTCCTGATCTCTCTGTCAATTTAAATGACAATAGGGATTCAATAAGGCAAAAGCTGAGACACTTAATTTCAAACATGGCAGGACACTAGAGGGGCACAAGTGGAGAAATTTAACCAAAAAGACCAGTAGTTAAGCGCAACTATAGGACTTGCAACTTAGTCGCTCAAAGCCTGTGACTGGATCCAAATTCATTGAGTTAAACCACCCCATATGACAGCACTGGTCGGATTAGACCCAAATGGTGTGAAAGAAAACCAGCGCAAAATGTGCACTGATGTTTCATTCTAAACTATAAATTGAGGCAGGAGTCTTACAAACAGCGCTCCAAGCCTTCGCAACTCATTGCCGAATTGAGATAAAATCCAACGCAGGATGTGCCCAGAGCCTTACTCTCCAACAGCTAGTTCCCCGCGGCACCCAACTTGGAAAGTGTACAGACTTTACCAACTAAGCAGTAGAAGTCACATCATGTTCCATTTCTAAACGAACGATTCACACTAAATGTAACGCATTGCTCAAATCCAAATCAGGCAGTTGGATAAGGAAGTGAGATAAAGCGGAAGAGAAGAAACAAAGATTGGGGGAAGGGTACGTGGCCGGGCGGGAGGAACGAACCAGAAGGCGGTGACGGACGGGAAGTCGCTGGTGGACGCCATGACGGCGAGCGCGACGCCGGCGAAGAGGAACTGCGCGAGGCGGAGTCCAAGGCCCCCGGGCGTGCCGGGCATCCCGGGCAGGTCCTTCATGAGCACCCCCGTGGGCTGATCCACCGGATCCGTCGGCGGCGGCGCCTCCACCGGGTGCACCGCCGGCCGGCTCGCGAACATCTCTCCCCTACCCCGACCGAACGGGCCCGGCTCCCCCCTCCTCCCACTCGCAGTTGGTGCGGTGGCCTCGCCGCCTCAGAATTGGGTCAGAAGTGGTGGGTGGAGCGAGGGATTCACGGGATATGAGACCGGATTTTGGGGAGGAGGGGGGCACGTACGTGACAGGAGCAAGCGGCCAAGCGCGTCGGACTCGATCGATTCGAAGGCAGACGAGGGGAGTATTGCCGTTGCTCGCTTCGTTTTGCTCCCTTTCTTTTCGGGAAATTTATCACATGGCCCATCTTTCCTATGCTTTCTACAATTTATATTTATTTTTGATACAGTTGATTATTTGTCCGTCTTGAATTTCTGGATTCATAATTTGCTATTCCCCATTTTCCTCCTTTTCGCATTTTAGCCCATGTGAAATGATCGTTATGCCCCTAAGCGATTTGCATGATATCGTGAGCTAGCCGACATCGGTGTCTGTAAGCTTGAGCTCGACGATGTCACGGGCGAGCACGGAAAAGGCGGTGGAGAAGGTAGTGTCGAGGAAGGTGGGGAAGTAGAGGCTATTGAGGAAGTGGTCATTTTTCTTGCGGGAGTCGTCGGTATTGAGGGCAACGTAGAAAGTGATGGCACCGACGAGGAAGTGGCCATTTTTGTTGAATACAAAGGGGAGCATGCTGACGCTAGGCTAGCTCACTGGACGTGGCCCCGCCGCCACTCACGAGGCGAAGGGCGACAAAGGAGAGGAAGCACAACGCGGCCAGGAGGAACTCCGAGTAGGAGGGGGAGTGTGGTGCGAGTGACGCATCGGGAGGAGGCAACGACAAGAGGAAGAGGAAAGACATAACGGTCCTTTCACATGGGCTAAAATGCGAAAATGATTTAGCAAATAGGAAAAGGGGGAAATGGCAAAATATCAATCTAGAAGTTCGAGACAGGGTAAATAACCAACTGCATCAAAAATAAATGCAAATCGTAGAAGACATATGAAAGATGGGGCATATGATTGATTTTCCCTTTCTTTTGGTCAGGCAAAAAGAGACGGTAGTTTCTAGGGAGTTGCACTTCACTGCACAATGAAAAAAATGAGATAATTCCTTATTCGTCATTGGAAGTTGGCCAGATCCCTGATATGTCATCAAAAAACTTTCCCACCATTCATTGTCACTCGATCTCAACTTTCATTCATTATTTCTCACTACCGTTAGCCTCGTTAGGTCCAGCCGCCGTTACCACTGAAAAGTTGTCAAAATGCCCATCTTACCCTTCTTCTTCCTCCTCGCTCTTTCTCTTCTTCTTCATGCCCCAGCCATATGCCTTCACCCCTCGGCCTCCACCGTGGCCTCCCCCTCTACCCACCCCATGGACAGCCGTCGGCTTGCTCCTGCCGTCGTCGCCCTCCTCCCTGTGGCCTACTCCCGCCATTGCCGCCCTCGCTGGCCTCGATGTTGTCCTCCTCCCCGTGGCCAGCTGTTGGCTCCCTAGCTCCCGTTGGTGTCACTGCCTTCCTCCTCAGCTCCCGAGCTCCTGTCGTCGTCGCCCTCCTCAGCTCTCGTCAGCATCGCCGCTGCCTCCCCGTGGCCTACTCCCACCGTTGCCGCCCTTCGCTCATCAGCATCACCGCTGCCTCCCCGTGGCCTACTTCCAGTGGCAAATAAGAAATTTCCTCAAAAAAATCTATAGCACCCTATGCCATATAGCATCTCTAGCACCCTCCTCAAATTGGGACACGTGGCAAGCACTGCGTCGACATCACCAACTCGCCATCTTCATCAACTAAGGATGCGCTCGGTGTGCCATCTTCGCTATGTCTGCTCGGCGCACCCTTTGCTGTCGCCACCATCTCCAAAGACATCCCCGCCACCACCATCTCCGGTTAGCTCGCCGCCTCCACCTTGTCCACCACCGGCTCCAGTGAGCTCACCGACACTGCCATCGAGAGAAGGGGAGAAGGGGGGAGGTGGGGGAGGCGGCAGGGGGAGTCGCCAAGGGTGGGACCGTGGGGGGAGGGGGAGGCGGCCAAGCGGGGTAGGCGGTAGGGGTTGTCATGAGGTGGGGAGAGGGGGAAAAGGGAGAGGCGGCAGGGGGTCGCCGGGATGGGGGGGGGGAGAAGGAGGTAGAGGAGGCCGAGGCGAGAGGGAGAGCAGAGACTAAAGAGTAAAGACAATGGCACAGAGATGGAATGGCTCCCTACAGTTTTTTGTCGGCGCACCTTGTGGCTGTACAGATGAGTAGGAATAGTACTATTACATAAAGTTTGGCCTGCTCTCACATGGAGTAGACTGCACTCAGTCATGTTGGTATTTTGTACTTTCTGTTTTTCGAAAGAAGGCAGCAACACTAGTTACTGGGTTGTCATGTCGGCACAATGGCACAAACACAAAGCTGAGAGGCAACAGGCAAAGCCATGAGACAACGGCTCTCGCGAGTCACGAGACATGATAGGACACAATTTGACAGGATAATACACGACGAGGGAGAGAGGCAACGGGCGAGGCAACGGGCGAAACAATGGCTCTATACGAGATTCTTTCTCTCTGATGCTCTGTGCCTATAAAAACAGATATATGCAACTCCTTTCTTCACCACACGAAGCTCGGCTTGTCTTTTGCTCTAGTGATTGTCTTTTGGTCATTTATTCACCACTGAGCGAAGCACATTTCCATTATCTGATTCTCTCTTTGCTCTAGTGCTCTGCACAATAGAAAGCATCATACCAAGGATTGGAAGTATCGGTACAGTCCAAACCATTGTAACGTGGAGTGCTTGAATGTTTGTTGCAAGTTGTGTTGTGCCTCGCATCCCAGGCTATCAATGGTGGAATATAGAAAGGTTAATGGTCTGAGCATCGATAAAAAAACGTAATCGTCCCACACACAATTCTCGGGCCCACGAGGCTTGGGCAACAGCGGCAAGGAGCTCGTCCAAAAGCGCAAGCATGATGGCCTCGACTTGGAACGACTTGGCCTTCGAAACACATGAATCCAAGATGGGATAGGCGGATGGGGTTGGCGCTCCAAATTACTGCTCCCTCCCGTTCACAGAAATGGACATCAACACGGTCTAAAAAAAATACAAATTTAACCACTAGTTACTATTATAATATATTTATAAAACACAACAAAACTATAATATTATGAATGTATTTTTCGAGACGACTCTACCCATATATTTTTTTATGCATTTAATCTAAATATTTTAAAAGATATTGATAGTCAAGGTTTCAAAAGTTTAACGCATTCTAAAACAACTTATATTTTGAATTGGATGGAGTAACCTTTAGGAGATCATAAGAGTGATAGAACATAGAAGATTAGTTGACCCCGCATTGCACGAGTGACCATACGATCCATTGCATCGATCGCGACTCGCGAGCAGTAGCAGCGGTATGCATTTGGAGCCGACCACGCGCCTCCCAGTCGAACTTGTGCATCTTGCACAAGATCGAGTTTTGCTCATGTGTCGCAATTGCAGTAAGGAAAATCAACATACGAGTGTGATGATATGTATCTAGATGCAGACGCTTTAGGATCTGTTTGGCACGGCTGCGGCTTTCTTGAAAAGTGGCTTCAATTTGGGTTGTAGGGTTTGAAACGGCTATAAATTTGAATGGTTTGAAATTTGAAGTGGTTTGGTGTTTCTTTGTCTAGCTTTTAGGTAAGTGTTTCGCAGACTTCAAGATGGAAAATATCTGAAATACCCCTGAGGACACTAACGGCTTGTTTGATGCCGTTTAACGCAATTAATAATATTTAACAAGAACTAACAATAATTGACGATAATTAACGACACTAAACACAATTAACGACATTTAAAGACAATGAACAACTAACACAATTGACGACAACTACCACAATTGATGACATTTAACAATAATTAACGACGACCATCGCAATTAGCGCAATTAATCTCATTTGACGACGAGTTCCGCAATGAGCACAATTTATCTCATTTGACGACGAGTTTCGCAATTGGCGCAATTGATCACATTTGACGATGATTACCGCAATTACCGTAATTAACGCAATTGATTGCATTTGACGACGACTAAAACAATTAATGCAATTGATCGCATTTGACGATGATTAACGCAATTCATCATCAGACTACAACTGCAGTTCAATACAGGCAACCACAAGAACAAAATGGATTGGTAATATAATATGATAGACATCAGCAGAATCTCCAAGTGCACAAATGTTTTTATAAACGAAACAATTCAATAACTAGAGAATTTCAAATACGAATAGCAGAAATGGATGCATAACAACGGTACTATCACATAGTTAACAAACTACTAAACTACTTGAAATAAGAGGATATGCGTTCCACAAAACTGATGATGAACAAAAGCACAGCTTCTCAGTATTTGATCAGGGTCAGAATCTCCAGCTGAGACCCCAACTTCTCCTCGGCTGCCATCTTAGCCTTCACACGCAGCTTCGCCAGTTGCTTCCTCCTCTCATATGCAACCTTGGCCTTTTCATCTCTCTTCTCTTCCAGCTCCTGAAAAAGGAACCCACAGCAGTAAGACATGATGAGCAATCAGATATACCAAAACAAAAATCAAGCAACATATTGGATAATAATTGCTAGACATAAAACATATTTGAAACGAAATAATTTTTTTTTGCAAAGGAGTTGACCAACATATGAAACCTATAATATACTTTTGTTGGATATAATACTATGTACTACAAAACTTACGAGCCTCAGATATCTTGGTGGTTTGACATCATCAACTGGGAACACCCATCAAGAGTAGAAAATATTTAGCTCACATCACAGGCTCATTGCAAAATCACAGAGTTTCAATGTTAAAGAAAATTCAATCCAGATTGGCATATTTGAATCAGAACTGCATGGTTTACATATCAACACAATGGTACACGAGTTTGATATTCTTGACCATTCAATAGCAGACACATCATAAAACATTGTAAATGAGCAAAACAAAATGTTCCAATTTATTGTAAAAAGTATCATGATCTGTCAGAAGTAGCTGGTTGTTAAAATCATATTGAAAATCAATGGGAATTCGTCTGATTTTCTTTATCACCTAGAATCATGCACATCTTAACCCAAGAGAACCTCAAAAGAATACTCTAACCATCTCCACTAAGAAGTCAATGATAAACAAAGGACTTCATATAACAGAAGAAGGGCAATAACAGGCATGCACAAGTCTAATACTCTTAACTATTCAATAATAAACACGTCATAAAGCATTGTGAATGAACAAACAAAAAGTTCTCATTTATTGTGATAAATGGCATGATTTGAGGTGCGCCGGGGAGAAGGGAGCTGGGGAGGAGGTGCGCTGGGGAGGAGGGAGGTGGAGGAGGGGCGCGGAGAAGGGAGGTGGAGGAGGGCGCTGGGGGAGATCCAGATCTGGATATGGATCTAGGAGGAGGAGGTGCGCCGGGAGGAGGCGGGCGTGGATGCAGATCCGGTCGAGTGAGGCGAAGGCTGTCGGGTGGGAGGCGGCCAGGGAGAGTCTGGCCGTCTTGGGAGGCGACAGAGACGGGAAGAAGCGAGCAGTCACGGAGGAAAGAGAGGTTGCAAAGGCCTCCAGAATAAGTACTTGGTACGGGACGGGTAATAACTCCGGAAGTTCGGGGGTATTTTCGAAACGCAGAGCGGAGGAAGCGGCAGGAAGCCCCTCACGACCGGCTTCTGGCTTCCACAAGTTCAGACGGCTTCGAGTTGGTTTGGCTTCAGGATTTTCCGACCGCGAAGCCGAAGCCAAGCCAAAGCTGAACCAATCAGGCCCTTAGACTGGGCGAGGGTGAACCAACACTAACCAACCAGCTGGTAGGCTCGGAGTATTGTCGGTCGGTTAACTTAACCGGCCTAGCTACACAAGGCTATATATTTCCTAGCAGTACTATTTTGTATTTTCAAACTTGTAGTTTTGCTATAAATTTTGATTTAATGAGTATATTCCCAATGTATTGGGTGGTTTGCTTTAGCCACACCTATGGAGATTCTCGAAGGGAAAAAAAGCTCTAAGGGGTGTTTGATTGGTGTCACAATTTGCCACATATAAGTTAGCCATATTTGATTTTGTTAGGCTAGTTTGCGTATTTTGCAAAATCTTGTCACACTTGTGACCAAGATTTTGCTTCCCACAAAAACTGCGACATGAAACACTTTTGTAAAAAAAAATTGTGGCACCATAAGGCAAGATCCAAATAGGCCCTTACATTTTAGGAATCTTTCATGTCATGCATGCATCTTGTTGGATGAATCAGTAAAATGGTAGCCATTAATTTAATATTGGGCTTGTTTGGTTTGTTACCAATTTGAATCAAACCAAATTTTGGTAACGTAGATAAAAATTGGTCATAATTTGGTTTGCTGCCAATATTTGGTAATATGAACAAAATTTGGTAACGCCAACGAAATCCAATGTCACACGTGGACAATATGAGGATGAGGAAATCGTTTACCAAAATTTTAGCAACATCAAAATATTGGTTTGGTTCATTGGGATCATGAACCAAACAATCCCATTGTTTCTCTCCCATTCAATATAGAGTTTGTTTTCTACACGGTCTTCTTTTCTTTTGTACTTAACGATTAAATTTGTTTCCTACACAAATGTACCGCCCCGTGTCATTACCCCAAGGGTAATCACACTTAGGCATACGGATTACTATTCATTTGCTCAGTATAACACTGCTCCAATGAATAGTAAGCCTTTACCAGGGTTACGCAGTAGAACAATAAGATAGAAACTGTACCTTTTATTCCAGTAATAGCCACGCAAGGCTATGGTTCTTAATACAAGTATTATATAGCTACAAAAAGGAACTTCTCCACTTCACTCACCAGCCCTGAAGTACTGGCCACCTATTCGTCCCACGCGTCAAACTTGACGCCCATTTCGCCTTGGTCCTCGTAGTCTGTGCCTTCTCCTCCTGCGGTTGCCTGGTGCCTGCATGTCCTTCGTCCCACTCAGAATAGTTCCCGGTCGGACTAGGATCTACAAAGGGGAATACTAACAAGGTTGAGTACATGAGTATACTCAGCAAGCATTAATAGCAACGAATGCACTGAATGAACTATCTCTGTTTGTTATCACAGTTTCTAATCATCTCAATTCTGAAAATAGATCATTAAAACAATTAGGTGGCAGATTTTAATACTGAAAACACTACTAGTTACTCGGAGAGAAGATAGACCCCTGTGGTTCTGTGAGACTCCAATCACGAGGCGGCATGAATTCATGATTTTATTTAGCTTCTTGAGCTTTGCACCACTTTACCCATAGCTATTCGAACTCTCTATAAGCAGGGTTCACCGCATTTCCTTTGATGCGGGTTCGAGATCGAGAATCTGAGCGTTTTCGATTCGTGAATTAATTTCTCCACCCATTACTTTTAAATCGGTGTTGACCTCATCACCTCTAGGAGTTACAGTAATATTGGTTGAGGTAGCTTCTATCCTGCACTCAACACTCCACCTTAGCTATAGCGCCTTGGATCCCCACTTCAGGACTTCTCCTACGGTCTGGGTTCCTCCATCACACTCACACATATATAACTTACCCATTGTGGAGAGCATAGTCACGTAACAAGGTAGCATTTTCTGCCTCAAAGCGGGAAAATGGTTGGTAGTCTTGAATTCTGACATCGACCGAGTAAGAGTTTGTTGGTCCTTATATTTTAACCATATGTAAAGGGTCCCACTTCCTGCCTCATCTCTTACCTGCCAAGGGCCCCCTTTACCAGCCATAATATTCTCATATCACTTTCTTCCATCATTTCTCATCTTATTCATTTTATTTAAGTTTTGAGAATTTTTTTTGATGCAATACGTATAATAGTGCAAGATACGGTTTACATTTAAATTAACTATATTTATGATCAAGAGAATCGCTTGCCTTCGTATATGTAGGAAAGCAGTGGCGGAGCTAGGAATTTAGCAATGGGGGTGCACACTTTAAGTTTGAAAAAAAATCTTGTATGATACATATGTAATTTCAAAAGTCAAACACAATTACACAAAAGAGTTCGAAATTAGTTAACAATGCAATACAAATAATTCAAATAAAATCTTACATAAATAAAAGAGTCTTAAATAGCTAATAGAAATCACAATACCACACGACGCGGTCTCATTCCTTAGAAGCACTTGATTATATCATCATCACTAATCTTCGAGAAGATATCTCACTCTATAAAGGTGACTAAACAATCATTCAGTACTTAATTGCTCATACTATTTCTCAATTTGTTCTTCACAAGATTCATCGTTGAAAATACTCTTTCAACGCTCGCCGTTGCCACCGGTAGGAGCAATACCAATTTGAGAAGCAAGCACACCAACCTATAAATATCATGCTTTCTTGTTTCAATAAGCTTAGTAGAAAGCTCACCGAGATTCTTTAGGCCCTTAAATTTATCATCGCTTCGCATATCATCAATGAAGTTATCAAGTTGGAAAGAAAGTCTCATTAAATCTGTGCTTGAAAAATTATTGGGATAAAAGTTGGCAAGGCTAAGCACTTTGTCCCCATCATAAGAAGCAAATGAATTCAGAGAATTTAAAGCGGACATGCAAACAAGAAACTCCATATTAGCCTTGTCAAACTCATTGTCAAGCTCTTAGAGAACATTATCAATGATGCCAAGATACACTTCTCTTCTAAAATGATCATTATTTGTTTGTTTTGGGTAAAAAAGTGATGATCTTCCATAAGGCACATGTCTACCATTCGGCTTAGGAACTTTGATGCCATATTTAGTGCAAAATGATGTTACCTTTTCTTGAAGAAATTCTTCTCACCCATCATACCTCATTCATTGCATTCTATCATTAGCCAAATTAACAAGTGCTATAGCATTAATAATATTTTGGTCTCTCTTTTGCAAAGACTGAGACAACTCATCTGTGTATCTAAGTATGACAAACATTAAGTGTGCATTGAAAACAAAGTCAAATGACTTAAAGGCTCCCACCATAGCATGTATTTTTGGCCAATCATTCTTCTGTGAGGGGCCTTTTTCAAGCTGTATGAATACTTTGCGGATTGTTGAATACATACCAATAATATGCAAAATAGTTCTATAATGAGAACCCTAAGGAGTGTCACTGGGCCTAGCTAACCCCATCTCTTGATTTAATCCCCGTCCATTTTCTATCTCACTCAATTCTAATACTTTCAAAACTTCTTAGGTTGAATTGCTGAAATTTGGCCAATGCAAATACCAATTACTCATACATATATATAGTTCAAAAAAAATTACACAAATTTTTGGGGGTGCCTGTGCACCATAGGCACCCCCTGCCGCCGCTCATGTAGGAAAGGTTGGTCTTGTGAAACTACGATCCATTGCTCACATCGGTCTTTGGATGCATATACAGTAACAATCTGGCACCACGAATAATAATATAAGTAAATACGTAGTTGATTTTGAGTGATATAATAGATACCTAAGTTAGTGACTTCTAAATGTTAGCACAATTTAATTTAAATAAAACTTTTCGAGATCTCACACTAAGTTAGCCCTCCCCAAAATAATCGTTCTACTATTTAAGCGCGCTAAGGTCAAAACCCGAGGTTCCCACTTAACTAATTAAATTAACAGGATTGAACAGCTCAAACTACCTAACTAAATACCAACGATGCGCAAGATTACTACACAAGCAAGTTAGTCTACTAAGAACAGGAATATCGGCTACTCAACTTAGCTAGCAATTTAATTCACAGATTAATTTTAAGTTGGTTAATTCTACAAGATCCACGTTAAATCATTTAATCGTAAGAATAAACAGCTAACAAATAATTAATTAACAACTAATACTGAAATAGACATTAATCACAACAAACAATTAGAATCTACCCAATTCCTAATATTTCCCCAAAACCTAAAGTTCTAATCCTAATCTCTAACCTTACTTCTAGTTCTACCCTAACACCTCTCTCTCTCTATCTCTCTCTCTCTCTCTATATACACAGTCGGCCCAAATCCCCCACACGCACACAGCTCACAACTCCTCATCTTCCCCAAAATCAATCTCTCTCTCTCTCTTACCCCTCACTCGGCTGGCTCACCCAACACACACACAGGCACCACACACAGCTCCCACTGCTCAATCCTATCTCCTCTCCCCCAACCCAACTCTCCTCTCACACACACACACACACACACACTCTTCTCTCCCTTTCTCAAATCGTCCGACCTTGCCGCCATGGGAACCCACGGCTCGGTCGCTCTGCTCCGACCAAGCGCCGCCCGGCCCGCCCTAGCGCCTCACGGCCCGCAGCCTCTCCTTGCGCTTCGCCGTGGGTGCCACCAGTTCAAGCGCCCAGCCCGTTCCGGCTCCCACGCCTAAGCCGCCCTCTACCGCCACCGACGGTCTCCCCTGCAAGATCCGCCGGCCCTCGCTGCGGCCCAGCGCCGCCACGCCAACACCGCTCCCGCAGGCCCAACTCGGCTCACGCCACCGATGATGCCTCACACGTCGCCGCTGTACTCGGTTCGGTTGATTCGATTCAACCAAACCGCCGCGCCTCGAGCCGGTCCAGCGATCCTGCGAGGCTTCCCACGACCTTGCCGCTTATTCCCGTCACGGCCGAAGGCCAGCGTCGGCTCCCTCTTGGTTGCGCAGCTCGGCCTGAGCTCGCGCTCCTAAGTCGCCTCGGTTCACCAGTCCTAGTAGCGTCAGTCTGGCCGGCTCGGCCTCCCGACCATCGGCGCTATGGCACCGCATCCTACTCCCTACTCACTACTCCAAGTGCTAACTAAGATGCTCATCTACGCATGCTCAAATGGTGGTGATGGTTGCTATGATGCATGAATCAGAGTGCAGGATGGATTTGGAGGTGGAGACGACTCTTTGGAGGAGCTACTACTGCTACCAAGGTGGGTGCTCACCTAGAGCTCGCTAAGCCAGAAACATTACCTGATGATTTAAGACTGGGATGGATTTGGGTTCAGGGGTTTGCAGGGGTGGTCGGCGAAGCTCAAGTTGGTGATGATGGCGTGGTGCCAGATGGTGCTGGCATTGCGGATCGTCCTTTTGCCTTGGCGTCGCTGTGCTCCTGGCCACCTTCGCTCCTTGCTGCTGCTTGCTGGTCTTCTTCTATGGTGATGGTGAGGAAATGGTGGATTGGTGAATAGATGGATGGATGCTGGGAATGGTTTCTTGGGGGATGAATGATGGGGCTGGGAAGGGTTGCTGTGAATGGGTGATGGCAAATGGGGGATGAACGTGGACGGCTGGCTGGGGGAGATGTACGAGAGTGTTGGGGGAGATGAATGTGCTGTGAAAGGAGTTTGGGGAAAAATGTAGGATCGGCTGGGGCTTTTGAGGGGTTGGGTGTTGCTGCTGTTGAGCTTGTGGCTACCGAGGGGGATGAACCCATGCTCCCTGGCATGGTGCCGCTGCTGCTGCTTTGACCAGAAAGAAAGGGAAGAAAGAAATGAAGGGGGGTGAATGGTGGCTGCTGCTTGTGCTGACTGAGAAGAGGATGAGGGGCATTGCTGCCGCTGCTATGCAAGGAGGGAGAGAAGAATGCAGGGGTACTAGGGATGCTATCTAATTTGAATACTATGATGCTCAAAAAGATTGATGTAATACTCTCTTGCAAATAGTGTACTTGCTCTGTTTATCCAATGAGAATGCAAATGCAATTTAGTTACTGTCCTGATTCTACTGTTGGATGCAAATGAAATCTTGAGATTGAATGGATGATGCAATGATGCAATGGTGGTCCTATTGACTAGAAATGCGATGCTCGCGAAACGAAACCCATCTAAACCAACAAGCTGACAACGAATTAGATGCTTAACGACGATCGCAACACTATCATTAGCTTACCGCTAAGACGAGATTTATTATTGCTAATTACCGATTGCTGCTACGCGATCAAGACTAAAAACACGGATTCTCACATCCTACCCCCCTTAGGAAGCTTTCGTCCCCGAAAGTGGATTCCCACTTGCACTGGTTGGGGTGGCTTTGCGTAGTCCTTTCTTCCACATTGCTTTGCTGACAGGACGATTCTTCCATTGCATCTTGAAGGAATGTATGGTCTGGTTTCTCTACTGTCGGTCTTCTGGAGTTTCGACGGCTGCTCTCCGTACGCTATGTCGTCTTGAAGGGGTATGCCAAACTTTGCTAAGTGCTAAGAGGATTCCTTTAAGCCTTTTATGAGATATGGAACATGAAATACGCTGAGTTCTCGATATTTGGCTCGGTAATTCCAGTCGATTGTGCTAAGGTGCTTTTACGCTAAAAAATCTGAAAGTGTCCAACATACCTTGGACTTAGGTTTCATTTTAATCCGAATCGACGCACCCCACGCATAGGTGGTACCTTTAGATACTCTCCACCCTCGACTTCGAAATGGAGGTCTCCTCAACGTTGGTTTGCGTAGCTCCCTTGCTTACCTTGAGCGATCTTGAGATGTGCTTGAATTAGCTAAACTTTCTTGCCGTTTTCCTGTACAAGTTGAGGGCCTGGTAATGATCTTATATTTCTTTTTGCTGGAGGGCCGACCAGTTTAAGATCTGAGGGTTTCTGTCAGGTTCTAATCCCGAGGTGTTGCAGTTGGGTCCTGTCGAGCTTTCCAACATGTGTTTGCGATACTGTTGCAGCGACGAACTGATGTCGAACAGTGTAGAGGTAACATGGAGGTAAATTACTGAATTTATATGCAGGAGATTACTTTATAGGTAGGAGTATTGTTTAGTGACAGGTGATGGCATGACGTGTGCCACCGTGGGCGGTTTGAGTCTGCTAAAAGCAGGATGTAGCTTGAATACTGATCTCTAATTGACTTGGGCTATTCCCAATAAGACCTGATCTCAATCATAGCAACGAAATGATCGTATGCATCAACTTGCACCATTTACATATTCATTTAGCCCAAGTCTAATCCAACTTTTACTTGTCTTCCGAGTTGAATCATTTGCTAAAATTCCTATGGTCAAAACAACATCACAACCATCATTTTAAACCATAATTAAACCTTTGGTTAAGCTTTCCAATTTTCAATACTGCTGTCATTTCTAGGATCAAGTTCATCAAAGCACCCAAACTAGCATCATACTTTCCCACTCGGTCTATTATGCTCATTGTTCTACCACATTGTTGCTTACTTTAGTCTACCAACAACAATAAATCAAGCAAGTACTATTATTTCATTAACTCCACTAATTTCATCATTTCTTTATAATTCAACTAATGCACCTGAGTTCCAATCATAACCTACTATACTAATCCAACCTTATCCTTTATTCATTATCTAAATCCGATCAGATTATCAATATTAGACTTTCACGATCACTAACCATACATCTGAATCCCATTTCATTATCTAATTATATCCAATAAATCCAACATAACCAAAATTTTCAATTAACTCCACAAAGTTTACTCATATATCAGGATTCAACTAATTCACCAAAATTTAACATCGGATATTGCTATGAAAATCCAATCGTTCCGCATTTCAACCACTGCCCTTAGTGGATCAATTTATCGATACTAACTCTCTCCGATAATTTACTGAAATTCCACTTAAATCTACCAAGATGTGTTTATATAATCCAACCAAGATTTATTTCTATACTCCAACAAGGATATACTCCTATAATTCAATATTAACATATTCTAGTATCCAACAGGGGTATTTCTATGATCCAATGATAATATCATTCTTATAATCCAATCATGATATAATCCTAAGATCCAATAATGATGAAATCCAATAATCCAACTCCAACAGTTATGTAAATCCCACAATCCAATCTTCAACAACAATCTTTCCCATAACCCACTATCCCTAACTCCAATAATCCAACAAATGCATTCCTAAAATCCAATTGCCCACATTTATTTATATATCCAATAATAATCCAATTACTCAGAAATCATGTACTTCTACTAATCCAATGTCCCTCGATCCAATATCCACAACGTAACAATCTATTTCTATAACTCAACATTCATTTAGTCTAGCATCCAATAGTAATGTATGGCTATAATCCAACATTCAATATCCAACAATTATCTATTTCTACGATCCCACATCCAACAATCCATTACTCCAGTATCCAATCAAAAATTATCTCTGTAATCTAATACCTCCCAACAATGTATTTCCACTAATCCAATATCCATAATCGTGTAATCCTTTAATCCAGTATTCAATAATGATGCTATCCTTCGTCGGGTGTTGACCTCTACACTTTGCATAACTACGAGCTATAGCAACGGCTGCTGCTAGGCTATGGGTCCTTGGAAGGATGGGTTGAAGGGATCTAGGCCTGGATGGTCCATATCAGGGTGGTGGTTGTTGTGGCATGCTTGGACAAGGTCCACAAGTAGGTGGTGGATGGGGATGGCTGGTTACTGATATTGTGGTTGTTCTAGATTGACTAGGCGCTGTCTTGTTAAGGTCTACTAGTGAATTTTCCGTTGGTATGCCCAGCAGTAATCGTCCCAATTCTAAATCTCAGTCACCGTGTCTTTGTCCTTCCACCCTTTTGCCTGGAGATGGATGGTCTAGTACTCCTTGGTGTGCCTGAGTTGTATTTTGGTGCCGTTGATTGTGCTACCAGCAAAGGTAATAAATTGAGGTCCAAGTCCCGAAGAGATGCAAGATTTGACCCCACCAAGTTGTTGTGTGACGGATTTGCTTGCAGCAAGCTTGATAGATGGAAAGAGTGTGTGCTTGCGTGTTTCCTTGTGGGGCCTCCATTGTACTTGGCTAGGTTGGGTTTGAATATGAATGACTTGAGGCTGATGGCAGGTTATACTTATGACCAGAGGGATCGTCGAGTACTTCCTGTCTCAGGATGTCGGAATGTGAAACAGGAGGTACATCAAGACTCTCCCCGTTAGTTCCCATCATGGTATCACAGTTCTCATTTATTGGCGAATTCACCGCACTACTGTCATAGAAATCTGACCCCTCGTAGTTATTTGGTCGAAGGTACAGGTTCCTCAACAACAGACAACTCCACACTGTCATCGGTGCTCTTTGGTGGGAAAAGCCCAAAAAATACCCCGGATTTATAACTGTCAAAGCTCAATTTGGTTTACTGGGTGGTAATTTGCAACTGGTCAGGAATTATAACCGCAGGGTTATCATCGGCTGACTTGGTGACAATTAACTCGTCATCATGTAGACTTGGACCTTGGAGGTTTGCTGCTGGTGATGATGCATCCACATTGGACTCCTCGGCCTTGTCTTCTGTGTGAGAATACTTCTGAGGTAGCTAGGTACTCGGGTGTGGCAATAATCCATCTTCATATTCAGGATTACCTTCATGATGCTCTAGGTGTCTCTCAAGAGCATTTACTGATCTTAATTATAATTGGGCTATTTCCATCTGAATGAGGATTTTCATGTGAGTTAGCCACATCAGCCAACTATGTAGATGACTGCGGTGGGGTCTCATATAACGACGGGTCACCAGAGTCTTGGGAAAGAGTGACCGATTTCCTAATGGTGATTCATTTTGTGGAGACCAATCCTTATGATATGTCTACTTGTTGTCAGCAGCGGAGGGACTGTGGTCCTCAACCGCACTCGAATCTTACACAGAGGATAACCACTGGTCAAGCTTTGTTGGAGGGACTATGCTCGCAGACTGATTTCCAATTGTGGCTTATGGTGCTTGGCAAGGATGGGTACCGCCCAGCATATTCTGTCCGTTGTAACCACAGGCATGCTAGGAGGCTTCCCTTGAAGTCTGCCCATTTTTATAATACCAGCCACTTACAACTGACCTGGCGTCCTGTGGGGAATGTGTTAAGGAATTGGTATGCATTAGTGGGGTATTTGTAGCCTTTTATGTTGACGAGTCCTCTCGTTGGGCATGAGGATTAGGTATATTCCGTAGAGTGGCATCCGCTCATGCTATTACTTGATGACGAAGCTTGTCAACCAAAGAGCATATTATCTGCATCCATGGACCAGATGAGGATGATATGGAAGACGTAGAAAAATACGGGACTTTGGATCAATTGAGTGTCGGTTGGTGAATTAGGTCACTTAGCCCATGGATTTTATGGTGGCCAATAGGAGCCTGCTGGTAAATGCATGCTTGCACATGGCTATGGTGGATCTTTGCGTAGGTATAGAGATGTTGGAGTGGATTCTGGAAATGGACAACCTTGGATAATCCCAGCGGGTCATTTTGCACCCGTATCTGGCTTGACATAGTCATGATGTGGCGAGAGTCTGCCATCAGTTGGTCATGACCAGAAAGGTTCTTGAACTTATATCAGTGTTCATCCAAGTAGTAGAGCTTATAGGTCTGGTTGGTTGACATTTTCCCTTACTGTTGACTAACCCTTTTGCGCATCAAAGCTATATATACGGACAAAACTTATATCCGCTTCTTGGATGAGTCCATTTAACCTAGGGGATGTGATTTGTTAGCACGACATCGCTTGTTCGTAAATTCATGAGATTAGCTGCGTGCCATTCCTTCTAGGTATTGGGGAACCACCGGTTGGGTTGTGGTGCTGAGGGAAAGATTTTCAGAGTCTTTGAAGCCCTTTCATCATTCTTAAAGACCTGGTAAGAAGCAACTTTGTTGAAACTTGACGATTCTAAATATTTTGATGATGTACAAGTCCTTGTAGCAATTATGTCTGCCCTTGGTCGCTCACAGGAATCTGGAGGGGGGTTGTTAATAATTGGTTGTATTAATGGTTAGACTTATAGCATTTTAAATCGAGGGGTCTTTTATTAGTTGCATTCATTTCTTATTGCTTCAGCGGTATTTTGTGGTAGGTAAGATAGTATCATATTCATCTGGTAGAGGCTAACCCGCAGGGTGGTTGGTTTAAGCCATACACAGATAATCAAATAACACCAAGAAACATAGAGATGCAAAAAGATCCAAATCCTACACTACCTGAGTCTCTCGTGCTCAGTCACGCTTGAGATCTCGTTCTCAGGACCGTCCAAACCACGTGTTTGGGATCGCTCAAAGCTCGCCTCTAAGTGCGGCCTACACTACCCTGGATCCACGTGCCCAGGTACGCTCGAAATCATGTTCTCGAGATCGCCCAACTACGTGTTGGGAAACGCTCAGGGCTTATTCCTGAGTACGCCCAGGATTTTGCTCCTGGGTACGCCAGAGCTATACGCTCGGAGTGCCATGAACCACTCATCCGGAAAAACTGAAGTGCAGAAGTGGGATATGACATCTTTTTACACCGTCAGCCATTATCTTTATTCTCTTTAAGTAGTTACAGATTTACATGGGATACTGACGGGTCACCTTGGTTGTAAAGATGAAAAGATGAGAAAGCTAACGAGTATGGTCCAGACTTGTCCAAAAGTTAGAAAAGCAGGTCCATACCAGAGTTCTACTACATGCCTCTAGCCCCGGCATGCAACTTTTGATCTTATATTGGCACCCCATCACCTAAAATCTCAAGCCTTCTATCCTAGGTTGAATTACTAGCATGACAGGTTATTTGACTGAAATTAATCACACGGATCCTATGATGAAACACACGTTTCCCCCATACTCTCTCGGTCGGAAGACTTAACCTAAACCTCCTACGAAGGGGTGGTCCTACGTTAGCAGGCTGTCACGTTAAGAAGGGGTAAGCTTTTTAACATAATACTTTTGAAACGGGACGGGAATAGAAATCGATATGGGGGTGAGAGTTAATAAGATAATTAGTGCAATATAGCAAGCGAGAAAAGCACACCTAAGATCTTCCTACAGTTTCTATTTTATTAGCGTGGCCCGATCTTATTGCTCTGATACCACCTGTGACGCCCCGTGTCATTACCCCAAGGTTAATCACACTTAGGCATACGGATTACTATTCGTTTGCTTAGTAGAACACTGCTCCAACGAATAGTAAGCTTTTACCAGGGTTACGCAGCAGAACAATAAGATAGAAACTATACCTTTTATTCCAGTAATAGTCACGCAAAGCTATGGTTCTTAATACAAGTATTATACAGCTACAAAAAGGAACTTCTCCGCTTCACTCACCAGCCCTGAAGTACTGGCCGCCTATTCATCCCACACGTCAAACTTGGCGCCCATTTCGCCTTGGTCCTCGTAGTCTGTGCCTTCTCCTCCTGCGGTTGCCCGGTACCTGCATGACCTTCGTCTCACTCAGGATAGTTCCCGGCTGGACTAGGATCTACAAAAGGGATTACTAACAAGGTTGAGTACATGAGTGTACTCAGCAAGCATTAATAGCAAAGAATGCACTGAATGAACTATCTCTGGTTGTTATCGCAGTTTCTAATCATCTCAATTCTGAAAATAGATCATTAAAACAATTAGGTGGCAGATTTTAATACTGAAAACCCGCTTTCCTTTGCCCGAAGGCGTCTTCCACCCCGGGCACCTCCACCATCTTCCTCCTCTGGTCGTCACTTCTGCACGTCACGCCTGCAACGTCACTGCCTCCCTCCACGCCCCTGTCAGCTCACTGCCACCTCCCAGGTCACCTAGCCTTGCCATCAAAGCTGGCCTGCACCTCTACCGCCACTGCAACACCACCCAAACGCTCCCCACCGCACACGTCATCGCTCGCCTTCAATGCGGTACACGTCCCTAGCGCCACCTCGCCCTGCCCATGCTGCCACCTTGCCCTTTTGGCGCCATCCATGGCCTTTCGTCCCAGCTCACCGCCACACGCTGTGCGCCCCTTCGCACAAATCTTGCTCCCACTGCCTCAATCGCCCTATAAAAGGCCACCCCCGGCTCACACTCTTCCTCATCCCCACCTCCAACCCTCCCCACCACCACCTTCGGCCTCCACTCCACCGGAGCACCACATCGCCACCGCCGCTACCGTAATCCCACCCAAAACCCTAGCTCGTAAAAACCCTAGATGTAAGAGCACTTACCTCAAGCTCCCCACGCCGCTCCCCTTCGTTGTCGGATGGTCATGGCCCTTCGTCTTCCCTTCCTCTGCTGAAAGCGCCATTGCCGCTCCTCCTCCGCTCCGCTTCGTGGCCAGAAGGCCTTCGGCGCCTTTTTGGTCGCCTCCGAGCCTTAAGAGGCCCGACCGAATAGGCCGTGGGCTGCATAGTAATGGGCCTAGCCCATTACTGTTCATTCAAATCGGCCATTTACTATTCATTACACATTATTTCCTTTATTGTTCATCCGAAAATAGAAACACTGTTCCAATGCGCTATTCATAGCACAGTAATTTTGATTACTATTCACAGTCATTACTATTTATAGTGATTACTGTGCATTCAACTTACTGTTCATTTTTACTAGCAAACAGTAAACATGATTATTGTTCCCAATCCTTTTCATGCATAAATAGTAACCTAGTATTATTCATCATCTCACGATTTTCGCCCGAAACCCTAAATTGATATTTTATACCCATTC
Source organism: Phyllostachys edulis (assembly GCA_036346405.1). Lineage (NCBI taxonomy): Eukaryota > Viridiplantae > Streptophyta > Magnoliopsida > Poales > Poaceae > Phyllostachys > Phyllostachys edulis. The sequence goes on from CM070550.1 coordinate 103,171,048, forward strand.
TGACCATCTCGAGCCCAGAAAGCCCATTCTTGACTCCAATAAGCTATATCAAGCTCCCAATAAATCTTTCACCTTTCTATAGGATTTATTATCTCCTTTCTATATTTTTGTTGTACTTGGATCCAAATCTCACAACTCCATTCAGTTCAATTATACACCAAATAAATACCTACTCTCCACACCACCTTCCTTTAAGTTTCTTTTTTATTTTATTTTACTTGCATGTTGTTCCTAGCTTATTCCTTATCAAGCTGGATTTTATTTGGTTTGTTTTATTGTATTGCTTCTCGCTAGGTCACGATTTTGGCGACCAGACTCCAGAAGGCGTCGAACAAGACCAGTATCAACAGGACTTTGTGCAAGAAGGCAAGTCGCATTCCTTGAACATTTTGAGCCCACATTTCATATATTTATTATTACTTTCATTATTATATTTGTGCCAATTACTTTAAATATTCAAATAATACTTTTGAATGCCATGATAATTAGATAAATCCTATTACCCCACATACAAACCCACCTAACACTTGTAGGCCATATTCACCTTGACAAGTTCACATAAAATATTAGCTATATAAGTACCTTTGTCACACAAATGTGTTATCAATCAAAAGAGAGTATTGGCGGTTCGACAATAGTTTTGGTGGAGAGTTGAGGGTTGTGTCCAGAAAGTTGGACAACCCAATAGACTTGTGGAAAAGTGAGTCATCAGTGAGATCTAGAGGTGGACAGTCATGAGTTGGTGTTGGGCCATCGCCTCACTAAATGACAAGTAAGGACAAGAACCTTGTGCCAAGTGACAGACACAGAAAACCGCTCAACCACATGCGTGGTCATTACTCCCTGGCTTAGTACACTGTTTTTCCGATTGAATATCTACATTATCGAGAATGGGACAGGGGTGGGCCTAGAGGGACACTCGCTGGTCTACACAACGATATGGTCTTGTCAGCATCGGGGCACAAGATCCACGGTGGCCGGTGGAGTCTCCCGAGGGCTGTATGGCTTAGAACCTACCGGGTAGAGGCTAGAAAGGTTGAGCAGTGAAAAATATTTGTTATCCCAAACTCAGTCGCACGCTAACGTGTTGTGTGTATATTGCATGACAATATGAGTTTGAGATATCTTGTGGGTAAAGTTGGGCAGCTCTGCAGAGTGTATAAAAAGGTATTCGAATACGACGTGCTTCCGGTTAATGAAGTTGTGTTAATGGGTGATTCCAGTACATGAGGCATAAGTAGAGTTTTTGCGATGTTAAGTTGGTAACTGAGTTTGTTGAGAAACCTCTGATGTTATTGTTTTAAATATAAACTGCTTTAACTGCAAATTGCATCCACATATGCCTGTTAACGTAAACCCTAACCATCCCTTGAACTCCTTGCATGTAATTATTTAGCTTTTCCATGTGGCTTATTGAGTACGGAAGTTGTACTCATTCTTACAATCTGCAAATCATCTACAGATGAAACCTGGGAAAATGCAGAGGTTCATGATGAACAGGATTTTAGTGGACCTGCGGATGACAGCGACTACTGTTATTAGGTCTCGACCACGCTCAAGTGTGCCTGGGTTTGAAGTTCTTTTGTCTTGTATTATATTAAATTTGGGCTTGGATGCCCGTGTCAGAGTTAAAACTAGATGTTAAGCCTTAATCTCGTGTAATAAAATGTTGGCTTTTGTTGTAATCGGAAGTTTGTTTGAGACACTGCTTACTTCACAACTGCACATCCTGAACGGTTGTGAAGAGTTTAACTGTTCTAGAATTTGGGGCGTTACACTTTTAAAATTAATGTGCCGTCTCTAATTAGGCAATTACATAAGTCATCTTTTAATATTAAGATATTGAGGAGTGAAAAAGGACTAGATCCATTCGACCATATATGCACATGCAGCAACTCAGCCCAGTCGCATGTAACACTGGCCACCAAGTGCCTCTAAGCTCGTCAGCGCTCCTGTTGCCCATCACCACTTGCTTAGGAGTCGTTAAGAGGTCAGATAAATCCACGTGAATCTCAAAGCGTACGAAATGGTGAGTACTCTTTTTTTTTCCTTCTGAAAATCATATGTAATGAATCTCAAAGCGTACGAAATGACGAAATGGTATAGAAGTACGCTTTTGTTTTCTTTTGAAAGGCATATGTAATTTGCAGAGACGCTCTTTTCTCCATCAAAATTTATTTGCTGATGCAAAATAGTACTCCCTCCGTTCGCATTTACTCGTCAATTTTGACTCTGACAGACCGAGCTTTGACCGCTACTTTGTAAGCAACACAAAATAAATAGCTCTAAATGTAGAATATTAGTAAATATTTTTATTATTATAAATCTAATAATGCCAATTAGATATTTTTTAAAAAAAAATCGTTGATCTAAGATTGATAAGTCTCAAAACTAACAAGCGATTTACGAGCGTTGGCGACAGGACCCAATAGCTCCCCCCCCCCCTCCCCCTCGTGCACGCCAGATAAGGTCAGAATCGTTGAGGAACCGTCGCTAGCGAGTCCAGTCCGATCAATTACCTCGTAGACAAACTCAGAATCGTAAGAATCAATGCAAGAACATAAGAACAGAATAATAGATTGAATACAAAGATATGATGGGACTTCAGGCTTCTCTTTATTGCTCTTCTCAAAACGTTACAATGTATGAGGGTCCCTCCTCCTATATATAGGTTACTGGGTGGATGAGGAGCCCACCTGGGCCAGAACTCCTAGTCTGAGCCTGGTTTCTTAACACTCTCTCTTGGGCACTCATCCGTCATGTTTATGTCTCATCAAAACTCCATAAAAACCTTGACGAGGATCTGATAATCCTCATTTTATCATTTATCTATAATTCTTATTATGGGTAAATATGACATCATATAGTCTCTGGGTATACCTCATATATTTACAAGGGAGAAGCCAACCAGGTGGTCGTAAGTTCTTCTACGATCACCCCCATAGTCGTAAGTCCTGCTACGACTACCTCATGGTTGTAAGTTCTTCTACAATCATTATCCAGTCGTAAGTTATTCTACGACTACCCTATGGTCGTAAGCTCTTCTACGACCGGTCGATTCTTTACCACCCTATGATCAATGAGCCTCTGAGGCGAGTGGGTCCAATTGATTGGGAAATTCAAGCGATCAATATCTGTTTGTTATTCTACGAATAACACACATAATACTCCATTATCTCGACAAGTAATCGTCGACGCAAGACGCAGGAGTTAATACCCCGGTGATTACTGCAAACATGCACCCGTTATAGGAACTGATGAGGCGTCACTTCACCTGGAGAAATGGCCACTCCTTCAACGACTATATAAAGGTGGCGGTCAGAAAGGAACGGGACGGACAACAGAGAACGAGATAAAAGGCAATCGGGAAGATAGGCACTATCCTCTGTAATAGTCTTTGTCTTTCTCTTGATTGTAGAAAATACACTCAATACCATACACACACAGGAGTATTTTTTTTATTCAATAGATAATAGTGGGGGTTTACGCGGTATTCAATCCACACGACTGCTGGATGTGGTGAATCATCCGCCGAAGCCAAGCAAATTCTCGTGAGGCCTTGTACAGTGCTATGATTTCTGAGTGGTTCATCGAAGTCGATACAAGAATTTTCTTAGACCATTCCCATGAAATGCAGTTCCACCACATAGGAGTTCATAGCATGTTTGCAATTTGACTGTATGCGGGTTCTACAGGTACCCGGCATCTACATAGCCATTCATATTCAGGTCTTGGTTCTTTCTGTAGATCAGACCAAGTTCTTTGCTTCCTTGAAGGTATCGAAAGATGTCCTTCATTTCCTACCAATGCCTTTGGTAGGTTTTGCATTATGTTTTACTAGTAGGTTAACGGCAAATGCAATGGACGATCTAGTACAGTTTGCTAAATACATGAGTGCTTCAACGGCGCTCAAGTATGGGAATTCCGGTCCCAGGACTTCCTCCCCCTCTTCTTTAGGTCTGTATGGGTCTTTGTCTTACTGCAAAGATCTCCCGACCAATGGCACTTTCGAAGGGTATGCCTTTTCAAAATTAAAGCTTTCTAACACCTTCTGAGTGTAGGTTGACTGATGCACTAATATCCCTTCAGGGGTATGCTCAAACTGCAAGCCTAGGCAATATTTGGTTTTACCCAAATCTTTCATTTCGAACTCCGACTCTAGGTAAGAGCTTGCTTTCTTAATACCTTCTAGGGTTCCAATGATATTCAGATCATCTTCATACATTGAGATTATACAAAATCCATCCTGAGATCATCGTATAAATACACAGGGATTATTTTCATTGTTCGTGTAGCCACATCCTGCCTGATTGCTTAAATCAGTATAGTGACTTTCTGATTTTCATACTATACAGATTTTTATTTGCTCTGTTTTGGTTCGAGACAGGGATACATTCAGGCATATTCATATAAATGTCCGAATCCAATATTCCATAAAGGTATCCTCTTACCACATCCATCATTTTCACTTTTAACTTTGAGTTTACTGCCATTGAGATTAAATATCTAAAGGGTCGTTCCGCCCATGACCGGGGAATAGGTTTCTTCATAATCATCTCCTAGACGTTAAGTGAAACTTTGTGCAATGAGCCTTGCTTCTTCTCATTTCTCTTTCGAACAAATACCCACTTATGCCCTATATGGTGCACATGGGGAGGCGTGCGGCTTACAAGCCCAAATACATTTCTTTTATTCAGAGATAATAATTCAGTTTCTATTGCCTTCTTCCAATCTTCCCAATCTGATATTTTCTTACATTCAGCGAGCGATGCGGGCTCTGGATCAAGATCGATGATTGTGGCCATTTTCTTTGCAAAGTAAATGTCAACATTGGCTGTTGTCTTATTCATAGATTCTCCCGAGGTCACAAAGTTTATATCTATTTCTTCAAGGTGCGATTCTTCTAATGCTTCTACTTGCTCACCATTGCTTCCAATTATGGGGGCAAGTCCCTTTAGTTTTCAACTCCGATGTGTGCTCACACATCCATACTGATGTCTCCCTTCACGAGGATGTTCAATTCTAGTATGCCTTGTTCTGAAGGTTCCATACTGGTGCCAGGTCTCAACTGGCTCCCCTTCTGATTCTAGAGAACTTCGGTGATCAGCTGTGTCAAATCCTTCTTAACCTTTTTCACCAGGCGTCCCTGGTTACTTCGGATTCGAGGGACCGGGGTTCTCGTCCTTTCAGAGGCCTTAGAACGGGATTAGGGATACCTTCATTGGTATTTCAACGCTCTCCAGTGCATTGCGTACAGGCATATGCGACTTGGTCACGCTCTTCAAATCACTAAAGTGGTCAGGCAGTTGATTCGCTAATGCTTGCAAATCAATTATCTTCTAGACTGCAATTGTCTTCTAGACTTCAATTGTCTTATAGACTTCAATTATCTTCTAGAGTTCTCTATTTGCTTTACTAGTGCGTGGGTCATGTGCATGGATTTCAATTATCTTCTGGACTTTAATTATCTTCTGGACTTCTCTATTTCTCGACATTTTCATCAAGGAATTGATTTCCTCCCCCTAATGATGGGAGACTAGCCTCATCTAATATACTATCAGCGAATCGGGCAGTATGCAAATCTCTCATCATAGGGTCCAAATATCTGATTATGAATGCTGTCTCATAACCAGTGTATATCCCAGACTTTCGGAGAAGGGCCGTTGCAGTTCGCTGTGGTGGTGGTATAGGTATATAAACCTTGCAACCAAATCTTCAAAGATGAGAAATTTTCGGTGCTGACCCTTGCGCTAGTTGCATAGGTGAATGGATGTTATATGCCGACGGTCTAAAATTGATGAGAGTTGCTGCGTGAAGGACTGCGTGTCCCCAACATGTAGTTGGTAAATTACAATTCTTCAAAGGTGGTCGGGCAATAAATTTAATCATTTTAATTAATGCCTCTGCTAGTTCATTCTGGGTGTGGATGAGGTACGGAATGCTCAACTTTAATTTCCATTGCCATATGATAATCATCACATGTCTTTGAAGTAAATTCTCTAGCGTTATCCATTCTTGTGGACTTCACATGATGATCAGAGAAATTATTCTTAATTTTAATTATATGCGAGATTTAGCTTTGCAAAAACGTGGTTTCTTATAGACAATAAACATACATGCGACCATTTCGAGGAGTATCGATGAGCACCATAAAATACCTAAATGGCCCTTACACGGGCTGTATAGGACTGCAAAAGTCTCCCTGGATACGGTCCAAGAATGCAGGGATTTTATCCTTCGCTTTCAGAGCAGAAGGTTTAGTAATTAAATTCCCGGTGGCATATGCGGGGCAAACAAAAATCTTTCTGATTCGGGAAATTCTTTACATTGACATTATGTCCTTGTGAATTGTTAATTATATTTCTCATCATCCTAAGATTTGGGTGGCATTATCTATCATGCTAGAGATAGAAAAGTTCAGAGCTTCTAAATACGGTTTTTAGGGCAGTATAGGCTGCAGATATCTTAATATTAGTGTAGCATAGCCCAGTTTCATATGAAGGAAGTAGTTCTAATTCTCTTTTATACTTTCTTCACGCTTTGTAATGAGTAGGTATTCCTTACCATACTCTTCTTCAATTTCTACGTGGAAACCGTTAGCATGAATATCCTTAAGAGTTCTAGTCGATTCTAGGTACAACAAGACTTCTTTAATGACCAAAGTTGTGCCCATCGGAAGTATAATTATGGCCCTTCCTGAGCCGATTATACAGGTATCGCTGCCTGCGATTGTCGTAAGACTACTAGCATTCTTGCTGATCGACTGAAAAAAATTTCGACTCTCTCAATATGGTATTTGTTGTGCCACAATCCTGCTAAGCACACTTCCTCCATAGGGTGCCACACGTGTTCTAATATAATGTACTTTATTAATATGTAGCAGAAAGCAAGCAACACATAAATAAAATACTTCAAATATCAGAACATAACTTGCTATTATAAATACGAGAAAATAAGCTTTGCAGGAATCATCATAAGAATTTAATGTTTTACTCTTCTAGAGCATACAACCATTATTCAAAGAATGAAATAATTCAACGTTCTGCTTCAATTGCAAACTGCAAGTTACTATAAAATATCCAAGTGCAATACGTGCACTAGATCGAATCAGCGAAGTATTCAGAAACTTCTGCCTCAATATGCTCCATGACGATCTTCTCCTCTTGGGCAACTACGGCTGCAGCCGCTACGATGTTCAAAGGAGGGAAGATGGGGGCTGCTACTAGGCTATCCACATCCATGAGTGCAATTAATGGATGTAGATCTTCTGTGCCTGTAATGGCGAGGTGTGCCTCATGTTGTCCTATGTCCTTCTTCTTAGATTGGAAAACATTAATGACATGCGACCCACAACCTTACCCTTCTTGCCCCTCTCCTTTGTGAGAGGCTTAATCACCTTATAGCTGCTAGTATTGGCTTCATGGCCAATATTACTACTAGGTGGCTGTGAGATGTAGTTCTTCCTTAGAACATCATCTTGAGCTTCCGCAACTTGTATGGTGTCAATTAATGCGGCATACTACTTGTAGCCATCTTGATGATAGTTGCGTGCGGAGTGCACCACATTTGGGTGAAAGGTAGAGATAGTCTTCTCAATTTTCTGCTCATCTGTGATTACATTATCACATAATTGAAGACTTGTACAAATTCTGGCCATGCTGGGTCAGTTTTTCGAATTCTTGATTCGTGATGTCAGTCATCTTCATATTCATGCAAAGAGTTCATAAGATTACTATTGGTAATTGGGTAAAATGGTTGCAAAATTCTCATAATGCTCTTCGAACTCCCAGTTCGTGATCCTGTATTTTTCTATGCATTTTTCATGATTTACTGTTATTTTCAGTGATTAAAAGCAATATAAACAATCATAGATAATCAAAACAGTAAATACAATAATAAATTGCATAGAAATAACAATAACAAAGTTAAACATACTTCAAATGCAAAAATTGACTCAAAAATTGAATTCTCAAGGCCTTTTTCTGCTAGAAAATGTGTTTTCAGCGAATTCTACTATATTCAGGGGTTAAATCGTGAAACTGCAGTTCTGAGAAAAAATTTCGCGTAATTTCCAGAATTTCCGAGGCCCTTTTTGCAAAATTTCCTCATCTGCGTAATTATCTCCGTGATTTTCAGAATTAGGGGGGGGGGCTTTTTGCAAGTTCCCTTTTTCTTTTCGGTTTTCCTCCTTTTTTTTCTTTCTTTCCAAAAACTTCTGGCCGAAAACGATCGGACCGGCCTTTTGCTTGGCCCATACCGCCGGTCAAAGGGGAAGGGGGGAGGCAAATAGGGTTTCCCCATGCTTACTCCCGGAAAGGCGGCGGCGGCTCCCGTGCAAAAAGTGGCGGCGGTGGCTCCCGTGCGAAAGGAGGCAGCTGCAGCTGTTCGGGACGGGAGGCGGGCATGCCGGCAAGAGGGGGGCGTTTCAATGTGGCGGTTCGGTGCTCCAAGCGCGTTATGGGCGGCTCTGGCGAGCCACGAGGAGGCGGCCACGACGCCAGAGGCGCGGGGCAGCGGTGGTGGTGCAGCCGTCTTTGCGCGTCGTCGCGGCGCGGCTGGCGTTGCGTCTTGCGGCGCTAAGCGCGCTTCTGCATAACGCGAAGACGTTAAATTGGGCACGCGGCAGTGCGGGTAAGCCGTGAAGCGTCTTGCGACATGGTCGCCGGCCATGCGAACTTTAAATATGAGGTCGGCGGCGTTAGGCGACGACGGCTTGCCCATGCATGGGCCATTGCCCCTTTTTTTTCTTGTTTCCGACGTCACATTTTCAAGACTACTGGTCGGGCGCGGCTTGCAGGGCGGCGGTGTGGCCACGTGTGGCATGACGGCTTCAAGACAGCGGCACGGTTCGGCTCCAGGTCGGGTTGGCGGCCAGCACGTGTCGTGCGACGGACCGGTGGCGGCGCGGTCGTACGGTGTTGTGTCGCCCTCCCTTTTTTTGTTCATTATTCATGCAATGCACTGTTCATCGAGATTACTGTTCGTGCAATTATCGTTCATGCAATTACTGATCGGCTTGGCCGGCGACTTTAAGTCGACTCGCGGTAGATTTAGAACAAATTTACGATTTCCAATCTACGGTACAATCGACATCAACTTTTTCATCAATCTATCAATCGACATTGCGTCGGCAACTTTAAGTTGGCTCGTGGTAGATTAGAGCGGATTTGCACCGTAGGTTACAATCTAGAAAGCCAAATTTGCAGAATTGAAAGCAATATAGAAAAAACGATTCGATCTACGAGTGTCGTTCATCGACGGTTACCTTTCGATCCGAGGAGAGTCGATCGTGCTGATAACGTATTGAGAAACTATCGTTGGCGAGTTCAATCCAAGCGATTACCTCGTAGACAAACTCAGAATCGTAAGAATCAATACAAGAATACAAGAACAGAATAATAGATTGAACACAGAGATATGAGAGGACTTTAGACTTCTTTTTATTACTCTTCTCAAAACGTTACAATATTTGAGAGTCTTTCTCTCCTATAGATAGACTATTAGATAGATAAAGAGCCCACCGAAGCTAGGACTCGTGATCTGGGCCCGAGTTAGAAGGTTACGAGTTACGACTGCACACGAATCCACCAAGGGCCCCACTTTATCAGGTCCCGCGCCTATGTGTGCGGCATCGCCTACCGCATTCGGGCACGTGCCCGCCGCCCCCCCTACCCAACCAGCTGACACCAAGGCCCCATAAACCACCACCATCTGGATCCACATGCCAGTGTCTTTGGAGATCGAAGCGTCGGTGCCTGCCCTTTTTTTTCCAAGCGCGTACAAATAAGAGCACCGAGGCGACCAGGCCAATCAAGGGGAGGAGGCTCCTGTCTAGTGGTCTGGTCTGCTACGGCACCAATCCGCCGCTCGCCCGCCCGCCGCACGTCGGCGATGGGTTACTGGTGGGACCGCGTCGTGCTGCCGGTGCGGCGGGTCTGGCTCGGCGTCGCCGCCCGCTTCGGGGTTCGCCAGACCGGTAAGGCGGCGAGGCGACTCGCCGGCTATGATGTGATCCGACGGCTGCGATCTGTCCACGTGGGCTTAGCCTGGTCTTAATTCCGGCGTTCTTCGCTTGCTTGCAGGGCTGTGGACTGTGGAGGCTGCGGCAGGAGGTGAGCACGTGCGAGTACGAGGACGTGCACGTGATGTGGGAGATGCTGAGCCGCACCACGGCGGCGCCGGCGCCCAGACGGTCCAGCCGGTTCCGGCAGCCGCGGCCGTGGACGGAGAGGGTCCGTCTCTGCCGGGGCTTCTAGAAGGTCACCGCGCGGGCCTGTCCATGTGGCTTAGTTCCTTCTTTTTCTTGACCTTTTTTCTCTCGTTTTCTTTTCTACTGTCTTTGCTGGGTTCTGAGATGTAGTCGATTCCTCCTCGTGTATCGATCCGCCTGTAGAAGAAAGATACTTGGGGTATGTGAATGAACAGAGCTATTTGGGGTTCACGCGTTCTTGTTTACCCCTACTTTTTTTTTCATCTCTATAACAAAAGCATCATCTTTTAGTTTTAAATTTTTTATAGGTGCAGTGCAGTGATCCGGCGGGAAATATTTAACATATGATCAAATTCAATTAACTCCTAGTTTCTGCAACATCTTTGTTCAGACTTCAGACAAACTAATCTGCAGGGGCGCTTAAGTTGAGAAAACTCATCAGGATTGGAACAACGGAGAAGGTTGGAGATGGAATATTCCCGAGTCAATTGTGTCAGAGTACATGTATGGTAAAATTTTAAGAGATATAATAGAATCAATTAGAATGATTTCTATCCGATAGGTTTTTTTTTCATATCTGTGGTAGATTAATTTGTCACCCTGTACTCTCTATGTATATATATGCCTTCAAGGCCTTTATCACTACCTTTATGCCGATGATGTTGGTCATCTTTTTCTAATATGGTTTCCTTCCTAACTCGCCTCTCTACGGCTATCGACAGCCGCACACTCCATTGGGTCCTCCACCAAACTTCTTCCACACAATTATTCCTTCTTTTCCCTCTTTTCCCTGGCCAAATATATAGGTTTCTTCCTCTGATCAATAGATTAGTCCTTCCTCTACTTATTTGTCGAATTATTCCTTCTTTTCCCTCTTTTCCCTGGCCAAATATATAGGTTTCTTCCTCTGATCAATAGATTAGTCCTTCCTCTACTTATTTGTCGATACCTGTGCGCAATTCACGCTCGACTCCCTATCGTCGGCTTCTCTTTCTTCACCATGACAATCCTCTTTGCCGTTGTCCCATGTTGTTCTCAATGGCTAACACAGATTTACCTCTAGTGTCTTTTTTGTTGTTGTATGCGTGCACCATCCGTCTACTCCAGCAATCGTTGTGCTGCATTGGCCCTCTCTCTTACGTCGATCTGCACATCGCCACTGTCGTTGAGTCCTCCCACTACTACTGCTCTTGCAATCATGTTTCTTACTCGACACTGGTGGTTGACTCGCGTTGCCTCGACTACACCGACCTTCTTCGACTGCGACAACCTCGACATCGTCTTCTCGCTACATCGATATCATGTTCGTCTACAGCGATCCCTCACGACTTATTTGGCAACAGCGCTAACTACCTCAGCGACAAACAACTTCAGCAACGACTCTTTGCATGTCAATCTTCGTCGGCTTCTTGTCCGGTCTGAGTGTGACGCTCCTGCTACAACTACGGGGGATGTTAGCTTACATGTATGACAAGATTATAAGAGATATAATACAATCAATTATGATGAATTGTATCCAATATGGTTCCTTCCATATCTCTGGTAGATTGACTTGATCTTCAAGTCACGCTGTACTCTCTCTCTATATATACTATTCCATCTTCCTACAAATTGCTACTTGAAAAATGGTTTCGCCAAGTTATGTCTGCCGACCAAGCCGCCTTCAATTTTTCCTGCAAATTAATTTATCTGATTTGAGTAGCATATACAAAAGATTTGACATCTCATCTTGACTTGTCCCATTGTAAGTACTTCAGTGTTTTGTGCTGTAGTTTTCGGCGCTTATTGAAGCAATCAGTTCACAAACTCAATAATTGCTTTTTCCCCCAGCCAATATCTCCCTTCAATCACACTTCAACTAATCGCAGCTGATTACTACTCATCAACTAAGCAACATCGTTAACGTCTTTAATCAGTAACTTAAGCTGTAAGTATTCTTAAAAAATATGAAAATATATTCCCTAAAAATATGAAAAAGAAAAAGGTAGAGCTTTCGGTAGTTGGAGAAATCCGAGGTCGTTCCAAGTTTTTAATGCAAAACCACCCTATCCGACCAATGGCAACGACAGTTCTGGTACGCTTTGCGATTCTTCTCGGATGCTGTTGCCCCCTGCGCATATCTGCCAGCCACACGAGTGTCTGTCAATATGGAGTTAATGGAGAATTCTGTATTCGTTGTTGGCAAACTATGGATAAGCAGCCGGTTTATAGGTGAACGTTCTATCTAAATTTTAGTAGGATGTCTAGATTATAAATAGAGGATATTAGTCACTATAAAAGGCTGATCAATTAATAAATGAATAAAGAAAGCGAAAGCGCTCAGATCTCCTGCTCAATCTATTATTCTCGTATTTATGTTCAGATTGTTCAGGTGATTCTACGCTTGAATCGTTGAATTTGGACTCACCAAATGACGGTTCCTCAATATGTTATCAGCACGATCGACTCCGGCATACCACTAGGCCTACTCTATTCAGATCTAAAGGTAACCATCGAAGAACGCCGCTCGTAGATCGAATCGTTTTTCTAGATTGCTTTCAATTCTACAAATTTGGCTTTCTAGATTGTATCCTACTGTACAAATCCGCTCTAATATACTGTGAGCCGACAAGAATGCTGGTAGTTTTATGACAATCGCAGACAGCGATACTTGTATGATAGGCTCAGGAAGGGACACAATTGTACTCCCGATGGGCACAACTTTGATCATTAAAGAAGCTTGTTGTACCCAGAATCGACTAGAACTCTCAAGGATATTCGCGTTAACCGTTTCTACGTAGAGACTAAAAAAGAGTATGGTAAAGAATACCTACTCATTACAAAGCATGAAGAAAGTAGAAAAGGGAATTAGAACGACTTTCTTCATATAAAACTGGGCTATACTACAGTAATATTAAGGCATCTGCAACCTATATTGCCCTGAAAACCGTATTTAGAAGCTCTGAACTTTTCTATCTCTGGCATGATAGATTATGCCGCTTAGGTCTTAGGATGATGAGAAAGATAATTAACAATTCACCGGGACATAATATCGATGTAAAGAATTTCCCGAATCAGGAAGATTTTTTGTGCCCTGCATGTGCCACCAAGAATTTAATTACTAAACCGTCTACTCTGAAAGCGAAGAATGAAGACTTTTGTGGGAGCCGCTAGGCGATTTAATTTATAATGCTTAACCTTTCCGTTGGTCCTAGCGTCGCAAATCAAATTTTCTTGCTCTCGGTGTAATATGTACTTCCTAGAACAGCAGTACACATACACCTCACACAAAAATAAGCATCAACTCCATACACAAATTATTACATTACCGAAGTCTTCATAATTTACAACATATCCAACATACATTAAGATTTCAAACAAAAGGCTAAGTCTACAGCATAAACATATGCCATAAGATGGTTGTAAACAAAAGCCAACCGGCTGCTCATCCCCACAAAGCAACCGACCAAAAACGCCGAGCTAGTCGTTGAGAGCAAAGTCAGCCTCACAAACGTTTAACTCCTTGGGGGTCAACATCCTCTGCAGCAAATAGACAATGTAGTTGAGTACAAAAATTATACTCGCAAGACTTACGATTAACAAACCTATACACAGTTACATGCAAGTTTGATTCAATGGAGATGGCCATAGAGTTCATTTTTAGCGTAAAGCAACATTTCATTTGCAATAACGTAATAGATCGAATGCAATTTATTAAAACAGTTTTTAATTATTCAAATAATAGTGAGACAACAATTATAATCATAATTAACATCCTAGAGGTGACTTCCCACAGCCACCACAACAATAGCACGAATTACCCATTCGTATCACCCAATATCAAGTTTTATCAAAATGTTATAGTCTAACTCTTGAAAGACCTCTCCAAGCGTGTCTATAACCAAAGACGTGGCTATTCGAATAGTTTAAACCCTGCAGGGGTGTACAACTTTACCCACATGTCAGACCACATTTTTGCCAAGCTATAGAGCACACTTCCTTATGTATGCCGGCAAGGCTAAGTCCTACGAGACGCTTTCCAATGTTATGTATTAACTACGAGTCGTCCGTATGGATAGAAACCCATACGTTGTGTTGGAGTCACTGTAAAGCCTCAGTCAACTATCCCTTGGGTAAAGCCTCGGACAACTACAATGCTCCTCGGTGTGGAGAACATAGCCAGGATCCCACTCCCACACACCCAACAACAACAACATATTTCTTTTTTTTAAACACAACACACAACCCCCAACCCGTGACTCAGAGTTAATACACGCCAAAGTACTAAGTCAAAAGGGGTTCCCAATACCCTCATGTGGATGCATGCAATAATGCTTGGTTTAGTGGGACAAGATGTTTGGTCCTTGTTGACTAGGGCATACAACCACACACCCGATAATCACACCATCATCTATATGCCCAAGTCTATATCTTTTTGTTTTTCAGTTTTATTTTTTCTAAATACATTACATACATGAGTACCCTGACTCAAGTATTTAAAGTGATGTTGTAATGACCATCGCCGAAACGATGACCCCCATACTACTGTCCTACGCATGGCTAAGCGACAATAACTCGCATACTAAATATAAAGTGACTAGAGCCCATCCATCAAGCTCTAAGTCACAGAGGATATAAACCTAGGCTCAGTGGTAAAGGATGGATGTTTATCTATAGTTCATGTATCTATTCAGGTGAACTATCGCGAACTGAGAAATTACTTTATCAACATAGCATGCATACATACATTTGAAAAACTAAAATATTAGCATGCGAACATAACAGGATCAATGTGCATCAAAGGAGGAACTTCTTGCCTTGCTGAAGACAGTCTTCTGGCTACTGAGGATCACTCTCGTATGTACCTGATTCGTCAAAATCTATCGATCGAGCAAAAGAACGAATAACATCAAAAATAATTAAAATTCAATTTGATCTAACATTCATACATAGTTGGTAGAACATAGTTTTTAAGGAATTTTAAGTGAAAGTTTGAGTCCAAAAGGAATTTATTTGGATTTTCTTGGAGTTCAACAAGTTAAAGGCATAATTGTACAATTATATTAATTACCAAAATTTTATGAAATACAAGCATGAATCAAACTTATACCAAGTTAAAGTACAAGGAAAATGAGAATTAACAAAATTAATTTCACTCAATTTGGAGTTAAGATGAATTACCTATGAATTTTTTTAAGTTTAAACCATTTTCTAATGTAAAAAAACAATTCTTTTTAGCTATTATTTTAAGTCCAAATTTTTTTGGGACAGAAGCATACTTAAAGTCTATTCCATTTAAAAGTACACTAGAAATGAAAACTAACAAAATTGGTTTCATTCAGTTTGGAGCTAAATTGAATTAGTTATGAACTTTATAAGTTATTTGAATTTTAAGTATAATAATATTTCGTTTTGGCATTTCTTAAAGGACTAAATACTTTTTATACCGACGCTCAGCTAGCCAAAGCAACTGACAGGTGGGACCTAGGGTGAGGCTTTGACCGAGTCAAGCTTGACCCAGCCTCAGCTGCTCGATGTCGAAGGCATATTTCAAAATTACGTCTTCGGTTCTTCAAAACGTTAATTTGATTTAAACCTAAAAGAAATACATTTTCCTTAGGAGAAAACGTACTCCACAACTTTGCGCAATTACTTAACCAGTCCTACGAGCCCACATGTCAATGACTCTAAGATTTAAATGGTTTTGCTTAAAGTTTTAATAGCGTTTAACCTTAGTAGGGTCCACATGACATACAAACAATTTAATAGAATGATTAAATGTTAACAACTTTGGTTAATACCTTACCGTACTGGCGGCTCATCAGCGCTTTCCCGAGAGTGAGCGCGGCAGCGAGGATAGGGATCTGGTGATGCAGTGGTGCTCTGGACTTGGGAGTGACTCCACTAGGTGCACCCAGACCTCATGAAGCTGCTGACGGTGACGCGGGTCCTTGAGGATGCCGGCGACGAGCTCTCGACGGCCGAAGGTGGAGACGAAGGCATGGATCACACGGAGGAAGTGCTATGATGATCGAGGAAGCTTGGGGAGGTGCGCTTCGGGACCGTCGTGACTCCAGGAACGGGGTGCCCAAGATCTTGACGCCCAAGGAGAGCGGTGGTGGCCAGAATCAGAGTGGCGGCGATTGACCAAGGTTGGAGAAGAAGAGCTTGTTCTCCCTCGATGTTGCTCCAAAAGCAAATTAAATTCATAGTTAAGCTCAATGGAACATCGCGATTCTCAAAGACCAAGTGCTGAGAAGAATGGCTCACCAGAACGCCTTAAAGGCTACAAGGACATGGCCGTCGGGCGCGGGGACGAAGAAGATGCTCCCGGCGATTCCGTGGTGACAAGGTCCCAGACTGGCCAAAATGGAGGCGGCGCTGAGTGAGGAACACGTCGACGGGGTTGCGAGCGCGAGGGCGACATTGAGGCGGCGGCGCTCTCAATGACTTGATCTTCAACCGAAAGAAAGAAGCGAGCAGAGAAGGCGAGAGAGAGTGAGAGTGAGGAAATAGATGGGTTCAGCAGCTTCGCGAAGTCTTGGAGATGCTTCAAGACCGAACACAGAAGCATGAGGTGGCGAGAGCAACAACGTGGCACGCATGCATGAGCACCAATGCCGTACAGCTTAAGCGGTGCGGTGGAGAAGACGATGCTGACAGCTGGGGCCCGCTTGCTAGCAACCGAATGAAAGTGGTGCGGTGGCCTGGTCGAGCTCGAGTCGGGCTCGAGTCCGGGCGAACTGGTGCGGTTGAGCCAAGACTGGTCCAAATGGCTAGGGTTTGAATTTGTGTTTGATTTGGTTTTGACCGAAAACCAACAAGTTTGACTATGCTATTTAAAATAGCGACAACATTCTAAAAATTCTAAAATTTTTTGTGGGTGTTCTCAGGTTCAACTAGGGCTTAGGAAAATTTATTTAGGACACTGTTCACTTTCCTTTGTCTGAAATAAATTCCTTTTTAAATCTGCATTAGTAACTTAGTTCGGGTTTTGGTGAGATCAAATTGACTTCTAAAATTTTGGAAAAATTTATATTAATTCATGATAAATAATCTAGTATTTTACAAAATTATTTCTAGAAACTTTTGTACACATATTTTTCTGGAATTAAGTAGAAACTTGAATTCAAGTTAAAAGTTTAAATTTTCAAAGCAAACTTTAGAAACAAATTGAAACTCACGAATTTCATCAAAAGTTTTTGAAAATCTCATACTTTTATATATTTAAAACAGAAACCAAAGTTTGGTATGTTACAGATGAAGTCCCTGCATTCCTGGACCGTATCTAGGGAGACTTTTGCGGTCCTATACAACCTCTCTGTGGGCCCTTTAGGTATTTTATGATGCTTATCAATGCTTCCTCGAAATGGTCACACATATGTTTATTGTCTACGAGAAACTATGCTTTCGAAAAGCTAATCTCGTAGATAATTAAAATTAGAATAATTTCCCTTATCATCATGTGAAGTCCGTTAGAATGGACAACACCTGAGAGTTTATTTCGAAGACATTTGATGATTATTACATGAAAATGAGAATTAAAGTTGAGCATTCCGTACCGCATGTCCACACCCAGAATGGACCAGCAGAGACATTAATTAAAAGAATTGAATTTTTGCCTGACCACTTTGAAGAATTGTAATTTACCAAGTACATGTTGGGGACACGCAGTCCTGCTCGCAGCAACTCTCATCAATTTTAGACCATCGGCATATAACATCCATTCACCTATACAACTAGGGCAAGGGTCAGCACTGAAAATTTCACATCTTTGCAGGTTTGGTTGCAAGGTTTATGTACCTATACCACCACCACAGCGAACCGCAATGGGCCCTTTCCAAAAGTCTGGGATATACGTTGGTTATGAGACAACATCTATAATCAGGTATTTGAATCCTATGACTAGGGATTTGTATAATGCCCGATTCGCTGATAGTATTTTAGATGAGGTTAGTTTCCCATCATTAGGGGGAGGAAATCAACTCCTTGATGAAAAAATATCGGAAAATAACGTGGAAAGTCACGGGAAGTCCAGAAGATAATTGAAGTCCATGCACATGACCCGCGCACTAGTGAAGCAAATAAAGAAGTCCAGTAGATAAGTGCAGTCCAGAAGATAATTGAAGTCCAGAAGATAATTGCAGTCCAGAAGATATTTAAAGTCCAGAAGATAATTGAAGTCCAGAAGATAATTGATTTGTAAGCATTAGCGAATCAACTGCCTGACCGCTTTAGTGATTTGAAGAGCATGACCAAGTCGCATATGCATGTATGCAATGCATTGGAGAGGGTTGAAATACTGATAAAGATATCCCTAATCCCGTCTTCAGCCCTCAGAAAGGACGAGAACTCTGGCCCCTCGAATCCGAAGTAGCTGGGGACGCCTGGTGAAAAAGGATAAGAAGGACTTGACACAACCAATCATCGAAGTTCCCCAAAACCAGAAGAGGAGCCAGTTGAGACCTGGCATTACTATGGAACCTTCAGAAAAGGCATACCAGATTTGAACATCCCCATGAATGGAGACATCAACAGGGATGTGTGCGCACACATCGAAGCTGAAAAACTAAAGGGACTTGCCCCCGCAATTGGAAGCAACGGTGAGCAAGTTGAAATATTAGAAGAATCACTCCATGAAGAAATAACTATAAATTATGTGACCACGGGAGAATATATGAATATGGCAATAGCCAATGTCGATATTTATTTTACAAAGTAAATTGCCACAATCATCCATCTTGATCCAGAGACCGCATCGCTCGCTGAATATAAGAAAAGATTAGATTGGGAAGATTGGAAGAAGGCAATAGAACTAGAATTATTATCTCTGAATAAAAGAGAAGTGTTTGGGCCTATAAGCCGCACACCTCCCCATGTGCACTCCGTAGGGCATAAATAGGTATTTGTTCGAAAGAAAAATGAAAACAATGAAGTTGTAAGACATAAAGTAAGGCTCGTTGCATAATGTTTCACTCAACGACCATGAATTGATTATGAAGAAACCTATTCTCCAGTCATGGGCGAAACCACCCTTTAAATGTTTAATCTCATTGCCAGTAAACTTGAATTTAGAAATGAAATTGATGGATGTGGTAACTGCATACCTTTATGGAATATTGGATTCGGACTTTTATATGAAGATACCTGAATATATCCCTGTCCAAAACAAATACAGAGCAAATAGAAATCTATACAGTGTGAAACTCAAAAAGTCACTGTACGGACTTAAGCAATCAGGCAGGATGTGGTATAATCGCTTGAAGTGACTTTCTATGAAACAAAGGCTACACGAAAAATAAGAATTATCTCTGTGTATTTATACGATGATACTAGGATGGATTTTTGTATAATCTCAGTGTATGAAGATGATCTGAACATCATTAGAACCTTGGAAGGTATTAAGAAAGCAAGCTCTTACCTGGAGTCAGAGTTCAAAATGAAAGATTTGGTTAAAACCAAATATTGTCTAGGCTTGCAGCTTGAGCATGCCCCTGAAGGGATTTTAGTGCATCAGTCAATCTACACTCAAAAGGTGTTAGAAAGGTTCAGCTTTGAAAAGGCCTACACTTCGAAAGTGCCATTGGTTGGAAGGTCCACTATTACCAAACAGGCTATAGTGGACGCCTCATCACAGATGGTTCCAAAGGAACCGTCTGTGTTGTACTTACCACAGACGGATCCTTAAGAATCGTTTGTGATACGTAACTACCACAGATGGTTTGTTAATAGAACCGTCTGTGATAATCACAGACATCACAGACAGTTCTAAATTAGAACCGTCTGTGAATTATCATAGACGGTTCTATTTACAAACCGTTTGTGGTAGTTCAACGTCACAGATGGTTTTTAATAAGAACCGTCTGTGATATGCAGTCATTATAAATACTCAGCCATCCCGACAGATCCCCTGCCCCTAGCCCCTCCACCCCTGCTACCTCCTCCATCCCCCATTGTGCCACCTTAGAGAGGAGAAGGAAGGGAAGGAAGGAGGTAGGGAGGAGAAGGAAAGGAGGAAGCTAAAGAGAGGAGTAAGGGAAGAGAAGAAAGGGAGGAGGTTCTCGTGGGATATTTGGGAGTTTCGTCGTGAGCTCTGAGGGTAAAAATTTGTGACCCTTTATATTTGCTCTAGGTTAATCGCTAACCAATTTTAGTATGTTTGGTCAATAGGAAGAGTACGTGCGGTTTATTAATCTAATTTAACACTAATTTGTTACGTGCATAGCGTAGATGGATCGAAACTGGATGTACGGTGTGAACTATGTGAGTGAAGAGTACATTAATGGTGTGTCTGCTTTTAGAAGAGCCGCCGAGTAGGATAAGTTGAAGAAGGGGATAAAATTTATGTATTGTCCGTGTATTGATTGCGGTAATATGAAGATATTTAATAACCCAGTGCAGATCGAAACGCACTTGATTCAAAGGGGTATACATATTGGACCAGTCACGGTGAAGAGCTGATTATACAGGAAGTTATCAACAACAACATCGCCGAGGAAGTCAATGATATGTTTGATGTGGACTGTGCTTTTGATGAGGATAGGTCGCACGATGACAATCTGGATCAGATGCTATGCGATGCGGAAGGGAACTACAGTGAGAGAGAGTTTGGTAAATTTGAGGGCTGGAATACACAAGGTTGTCATCCGTGCTTGAACTGCTGAAATTGAAGGAAAGCAATGGTTAGTTCGACAAGAGTTTCACGGCGTTGTTATGTCTCCTAGCAGACATCCTTCCATAGGGAAACGTGTTGCCCAGCACCACCTACTAAGCCAAAAAGGTTCTTTGTCCATTGGGAATGGAAGTAGAAAGGATACATGCATATCCGAATGATTGTATCCTCTACCGCGTTGGCACTCGGAGGAGCGTAAGAAAGATGGAAAGATAAGACACCCTGCTGATTCTGTCTAATGGAGAAACTTTGATCAAAGCTTCGAAGAGTTCGGTGTGGAACTGAGGAACATAAGGTTAGGGTTGAGTACAGATGGAATGAATCGTTTCGGTAATATGAGCAACTGACATAACACCTGGCCCATGAATCTATGTGTACACAACCTTCCTTCTTGGCTGTGTATGAAGTGAAAATACATTTTGATGTCACTACTTATCCAAGGGCCGAAGCAACCTGGGAACGATATTGATGTGTACCTAGCACCATTGCTGGAAGATCTTATGACACTGTGGAACGAAGGGGTACAAGTATGGGATGCGTACAAACGAGAAAACTTCACTTTACGTGCCATATTGTTCTGCACTATCAATGATTTTCCTGCCCTTGGTAACCTGTCATGGTTTAGTACAAAAGGAGACAAAGCCTATCTGCACTGCTTAGGTGGTACTAAGAGTGTATGGCTGAACAACTCGCGTAAAACTGTGTATATGCATCACCGTAGGTTCCTTCCCAGGATTCACCCATACCGCAAGATGAAGAAGCAATTCGATGGAAATAAGGAGGACGGTTCAGCTCCAAGGGCTTTTATAGGGAAAGAGGTCTATGATATGGTTAAGGATATCGTTGTTGTGCTTGGGAAGGGACGTAAATTAAGGACCCGTTAGAAGAACATCTGGAAGAAGCGGTCAATTTATTGAGACTTGCCTTATTAGGAGCACTTACAAGTTTGCCACTGCATCGATGTCATGCACGTGGAGTAGAATGTATGTGATAGCTCGATTGGTCTCTTACTAAACATTAGTGGCAAAACAAAGGATGTTGTTAACACACAGCGTGACTTGGTTGATATGAACATAAGGACTGAGTTAGCACCGAAAGAGACCGATAAAGGATGAACGTTCCTTCCCCCAGCTTGCTACGCTCTGTCTAAGGCCGAGAGAAATAAACTGTGCCAGAGCTTGCATGGTGTAAAAGTTCTGTCCGGTTACTACGCCAGCATTAAGAAACTTGTTTCTATGGAAGATTTGAAATTAATTGGTATGAAGTCTCATGATTTTCATGTGCTGATGACACAAATGCTCCCTGTCGCAATTAGGATTATCTTGCCGAACAAAGTCCGAGTGGCAATCTTGAGGTTGTGTTATTTCTTTAACTCAATTGCTCAGAAGGTCATCGATCCCTAAGGACTAGATGCTCTGCAGGTCGAGGTGGTGACGACTCTATGTCATCTTGAGATGCATTTCCCTCCGTCATTTTTTGATATCGTGGTCCATCTCATTGTTCACCTTGTGAAAGAGATAAAGATATGCGGCCCTGTGTTCCTACGTCATATGTACTCGTTCGAGAGGTACATGGGAATTCTCAAGTCCTACGTACAGAATCGATCTCGATTGGAGGGCAGCATCATCGAAGGTTATGCAACCGAAGAGGTCATTGAGTTCTGCGTCGACCACATGGCTCAGGTGGAACTGATAGGTGTGCCTCTATCTCGTCATGAGAGAAGACTGGAGGGTATCAGGACCATCGGAGAGAAAGTAATCACTCCCGATCTGGATACATACGCTCAAGCCCATTTCACGGTCTTGCAACACATGACCCAAGTGTCCCCGTACATCGACGAGCACAATGACATGGTACACCAACAGAATCCAGACCAGTCGGAGGTTTGGATCAGGAGAGAGCACAACCATCGGTTCAATGAATGGTTAAAGGTGCGATTCACTGGGAGGTCATCGAGTGATGATACGGTGCTATGGTTGGCAAAAGGGCCAAAAATTACAATTGTGACATGGCAAGGATACGACATAAATGGGTACATATTTTATACGACAGCTTAGGATAGGAAGAGCACAGTCCAGAACAACAGTGTCCGCATAGATGCATGTCACGAGCAGTTCTGTAACGTCCCAATTTTCTGAGCCTTAATGAAATTTTCAAATAAAAAGAACCATTTGTTTTTGTTGCAGTTCTAAAGCTTACCTGAGAATTTGGAATTAAAAGTGCTTTAATGTGACTAAATCCAACTTCAATTAATCCGGTTTCAGTTTATTTTAAGCTTGTTGGAGTTCTCTCACTACTACAAAAAATGCCTTCACAGACGGTTCAAAAACGTCATCACAGACGGTTTTGTGAGCCGTCTGAGTTTATGGGTCAGTAATGACATGAGGTCATCACAGACGGTTTTCGAACCGTCTATAATACAAAACATAACAGACGGTTATTTACTCAAAACCGTCTGTGATAGTCGCCTATCACAGACGGGTTGTAGATGAAACTGTCTGTGATGGTCGACAATCATAGACGGTTTCATCTACAAACCGTCTATGATATTCTTTTACATTGCTAAATCTATTTACGCTTATTGGCTAGCCTCAGAAATGCTAGCCATGCCCTCTCAAACAAGCACATCCAATATTCGTGATTCATTTCGTAAGCACATCAAATTTGCATTCATTTCAGAAACAAGCACATCCAATTCACAAATCAATTAACTAAAATTTACCATTAATGTACATTTACACACATGTACCATTAAGTTCAATCTATCCCAATCAAGTTCAATCTACACTGTGGAAACTTCCATCTGGATTTATGACCTGATTGTTCAGGAATGACGCAAGATGTGATTGAACTTTTATGAGCTGGTTCTGTTCCAACGCAGCTTCGGCGATGGTCGCAACCTGTCGATAGGAAGATTATATTCGTGCAGATATAAATTGGTAAGTATATATGAAATAATTGTTGCAAGATTGGCAAACCTGAGGATCATTCGTGATCGCGGAATCGATGACTAGTTCCATGTTGTGGCAAACATAGTATCCACAGACGTTGTGGCCCGACGGCTGCTGGTGGCACTACAAAAATAGATTTGGTTAGTTCAAGAGGCATTACTACGAAGTGTTATATATGATTAATGTGTACTAGCTAGCGAGTACCGGGAATTTTAGATCGTGTGACAGCGTCCTTCCCTTGTTTTTCCCTCCTTTAGCATAGTGCACGCCGAACGCTCTGCGTGACTCCAAGAAGTTAGCCTTAGCCATTGCAAAGGAAGGAAAGACTACAATAGAGTTTCTATAGAGGAAATGTGTTTACCTGTTGATTAAATACCGGAGAACTGTGAAGTTGTGAGGGGAACTCTGTAGGGAATCTAGGTATATTACCAAGCTCCATTTTGGTATAATTACAGTGTGTAGCATCACATGAGTGAGACGTCGAGCTGGTCGAGGTTGAAGAGACAGAACAAGTCCTCGAAGGTCACTGTGAAGACACAGTCTTAAAGCTCGTGGTTAAAATGATCCTCCTTGAACTTGACGGTGACACCCGAGCATCGTTGTTCATTCGACTTGTTGGACTGTTCCATGTACCATGTATGCAATGCCGTGCAAGTCAGTCCTAGGGTAGGGCTGTCTAACCTCTCGACCAATGGCTCGCCTAGCACGAATTTCCGGGCCAACGGCAAGAAGGAGATATCAGAACAGGAGTCGACCGTCTTCGATTTGCCCTTGCTGCCTCGCTCTGTAGAGGTCTATTTCACAAGAGTCGACTGAGCATGAGGTGTAGATGCATCTGATGCACCAGGCCCTTGTCGCGTCAGTGAAGGTAGCTTCGGTGGAGTCAGCTCTCGTGGACTTGGTACCGTTGTAGGATATTCCTGTGAAGTTGACACCGGAGCAGGTAGGTCCAGGCAGATGTCTCCCTTGGGCCACTGGATGAATGTTCCAACGGCTTGCTCTAGAGTCATGACCTCACCGTTTGGGGGAATATGCAGCGGGACAGCCCCGAAATCGGCACAAACACCGTCCACATTCACTTTTGCGAAACCCGACGTTAGATTTACACCGTGCACCAAAGCCCCGACACCGGATGGATACACCTGACCCCAAGCAGCATCTAGGGCAACAGAGGCATATCTCACTTGGAGCTTGCACTTCATAGCCACCTACATAACGATACAAAATTAGCTACTCCAACATGCCTATCAATGGATCGAGCATTCCAGAGATAATAATTATTACCTAGACGTCATCGATAGGAAATCTGTCAGCGCCTATTGGGGTAGGGTTAGACGCATAGCTACTCGGAAGTTTGGGGGGCTGGCTAGCATAGTAGGGGCAGGGGCTTGCAACTGATTTGGGAGTTGCAATTCCCTAAGCCTTTCCTCAAAGCTCTCCATCTGCCGTTGCGACGCAGCTCTGACGCGATCATCGATCTCACGGTGATCTCATCTTTGAGGGATTCACGAATCTCCTCTCGTAGCTTTGCATCGCGCTCGCTTTTGGTTTCTTCCTACTCCCAGACGATCCGAGTCCGCCGAACCATTCTGCCCATGTAACATAAACACTAGTGCCTCTCGTGCGACCCGGATGCTCATTGTTTCCTAGGGCCACGGAGAGTATATCTCTCTCCCTGTCTGCCTGGAATGAGCCTTGGGAAGATTGTGCACTCAGCGTTACCTGCAATAGCCCGACATGTCATTTTACTTCCTATGAAGTTATGGAGTAATTACAAACTAGGTAGCTCGATATATTACCAAGTGTTGTGTAAGGACTCTCTCGAAATATACTAGGGAAGGTCACGATAGGACCTCTTAGGGTGGTCCGGTAATACCACCTGGTATGTCCCAAGAGTAGGTTCGCCAGGACCTCCCAAGAGATCTCAAAAACCTCCTGGAGGTCTGGCCTCTGCGCATGCTAAGCTAGTCCCATGATCAGTCCTGCTAGCTTGCACAGAGTTGCATTGGTGTGATCAAATCCATGCAGCAAGCTAAAAGAAACAATAGCCAAAATAACATATATTATCAAAGACCATTCGGCCAAGCTTCTTACAAGAGTGCCACAAGGGCTTACAACAAAAGAGCACTTTGCGTGAAATAAAACCCAAACGAAAGCAGATCCAACCGACACCCACAAGCTATCGAGTGGAGGACGTCCCCTAGCACGGATAGCCTCCAAAGACCTCTTCTTCTTGGAGCTTTGAGCTCCCTGGAACTTCCTGATCTGCTGATTAAAATAGAGGGCACAAGCCATGAGTACTTTTGAATGTACTGAGCAAGCCGTGGGGAAATAGATGCAAATATTATTTATGCAAGGCTTGCCAAAAGAGAGCTGTAGGGTTAGTTGCAGAAAACAATATTTGACAGAGAATACATAAATAGATTGCAAAGCTCAAGTTAAAAGCATAATACATAAATACATTTGTTTTAAGAGGGAGAGGTGAGCACCGACTCACTCCCAAGACCCCTATGGAGCACCAACTCCAGAGTTCCCATAACCACACAGGGAAGGCCTGGTCGCACTCACAACCAGGACCTCTCCCACGACCACTCTGGAGCACCAACTCCAGAGCCGCCACAACCAGTCCCTGGTCCACATCTCGAGCCAGCTATGACCTCTCGGGAGCCAGCCAAGGTCTCTTCGAGAGCAAGCCACGACCTCTCGCAGAAGCACCCAGGGACACATTTTATAAAATCTACCCCTTGCGCAATTTTCACCAGGCAATGTCCAGGACCAAGGACTTGGCTATTCGAATAGATTTTTCACTCTGCAGAGGTGTACAACTTTACCCACAATTCACGACCTCTCTAGTAGGTCGGGTTCCCGTCGGAACCCTTGCTCACTTCCGAAGGTGAGCAGTCTAGAGAGCGTGACAAGGCCTTTACAAGCTTTGAACTGACTCAGAGCTGCCCGCTAAGGTTTCGCAAATCCCCCCTGTTGGGTTATTGGGTGCCCCCTCTTGCACCAGCGAATCAGCACGCTCCACCACAACAGAACCAAGCTAGCTCATTGCTAATTATTTGGCCCAGACCATCCCCATAAAATGGTCTTGTTGTTGCACAGTAATACCCGGTTCAATGGATCACAAAGTTAAGTTCCTAATCTACTCAGGCAAGACAACCTCATCCCAATGTGCATATGGCACCCCCTTTACTGCATGTTCACTTGCCCGAGTGTGAAAAAACTTTGGGTTCAACCCGGCCAAAGACCACCCTGGTCTTAGCACACCAAATTTTAACAAGAGTGGCATCGCACCACAATCAATATAGCTGCGGTATAAGCACCTCAGCTGCTCAATAGTGGCACCAACCACAGTTTCATAGTTCAATTAGTCAAGATTATTAATGATGAAGCATGATTCTCAAGACCCACGGTTCTAAAGCAAGGCTAAGCATAAACATACGGTCCCATGTTGGCAATATCAAACGATACCAAGTAAATTACCCAATCTAAGTTGTCCAAGGGGTTCATGTCAACATGATGAGTACAATTATCAAGGAGTCATAATGTCAAGTAGGAGAATAGCTACTGCCCAAACTTTTCTATAGAAATAGCCATGCAAGTTTAACAAATCAAAATACTTTTACAAAATGGGGTCAAGATGATCAAGGTCCACGACTTGCCTCTGTTGATGAGCAAAGCTTCGGTTGAGGTAGCTTGATCCACGAACTCCTCAAAGAACAACCGGATCTACACGTCAAGAAGAAACCAAATAAATAAAGAGACTCCTTAAATCCAAAAGAACTTAAAAGACTCAAAAGAACTTAAGCAAATCTCAACCAAAAACTAGAAAAGCAAGAGGTCTCAAATGAGAGAGGAGGTCCAACCCGAAAGAGGGTGGTCTTTGAAAAAGACCAAGACATGGTCGAGAGGCGATCATGGTTTAGAAGGTGGTCTTTGCAAAAGACCGTAAGCGCACCACAGTAGAACGGTGGTCTTTGCAAAAGACCACAAGAGTGGTCTTCGCAGGAAGACCAGAAAAGACCAAGAGGCGGTCTTTGCAAAAAGAGGTCCTGAGGAAAACACGACTATTCCACGTGGTCGTAAAAAGAACACGACCATGTAACGTAGTCGTGAGAAGAATACGATCACACAAAGTGGTCGTATGAACAAGAAAAGATTAGGCACAAGGAAACTCACCAAAACCAAGAAAGAGATGGAAAAAGGAGGAGATCAGAGGGGCAACTGCGGTGGTCGAGGTTAGCACGGCGCTCCGGCGAACTCTTGAGGTAGCAAGTCGGTGACGTAGGCTCCAAAAGATCCTTCTTAGTGATGAGGGCAGCTCCCACGGCTTCCTTGGGCTCTTCTTTGTGAAGCTTCAAGCATGAAGAAAACTTAGGCCAAGAGGCTAGGAATAATGAAAGAAGGCTCCTTTAGGCTATTTTTATAGCCGGAGATGAAAGAGAGAGCCACAGAGAGACTCTGAGACATACGGGTCAAAGGTAGGTAGGAGTCAGAGCAAGTGTCACGACTGATCTGGTGGAGGACAGCCAGAACAGGATGTGCTGGAAAAGAAGGGAACAAGGAGGGAGATTAAGGTGCCACGCAAGTGACCACGTAAGTGACCGCATTTAATGTGACTCAACCGACATTAAACGCACAAGGGACTTATGTGGCGGAGAAATATAAGTGAGCAGGACTGGCATACAGAGCTAGTCAAACTAGGGAAACAGTTTAGTCAAAGGGGGGGTGATCGTGACCAAAGGGGAGGTCGTGACCAGGGAAGGAGGTCGTGACCATCAAGGGTGGTCTCAACCGCAAAGGTGGTCCTTGCAGAAAGACCAAGGGTCCCAAAGGCAAAGAGGTCCTGAGGACAAGGAGGTCCTGAGGAGATCATTCCCGCAATGGCGGTCTTTGCAAAAAGACCAGAGGTCATGACCACGAAGTGATCCTGACCGCAGAGGTGGTCTTTGCAAAAAGACCACAGGGAGGAGGTCGCGGCTAAACGACAAAGAAGGGAGGTCCTAACGGTTTAGATAAATGCAAGGGAGGTCTCAACGGTCAGGATAATTACAAGGGAGATCCCGATTGTTAAGATGAACGCAAGGGAGGTCCAGATGAACACGAGGAGATTCAAGAGAAAGAGGAAATCAACCCAAATTTAGAATTTCGGAGTTCAAGGATGTTTGAAACACACACCCGAGCTGGTCTAAACCCACAAGAGGAGATCTAGACCACAAAGGTCTAAACACAAAGAGGAGGGTCTAGACCACAAAGAGGTCTAAACAAAGAAATAGCTAGACCTCAAAGGAGATCTAAACCTCAAGGGAGATCTAAACCTCCCAGGAGGTCTAAACCACAATAGAGAAGGCCTCAAGGAGGTCCAAACACAGGGGAGGTCTGAACCTACGAGGAGGTCCAAACATAGGGGAGGTCTGAACCTACGAGGAGGTCCAAACACAGGGGAGATTTGAACCTACGAGGAGGTCCAAACACAAGGGAGGTCTGAACCTACGAGGAGGTCCAAACCACAACAGAGATCTAAACCTCGAAGGAGGTCTAAACCTCGAAGGAGGTCTAAACCACAAGGAAGGAGGCCTCGAGGAGGTCCTGACCAAAGGGAAGGTTGTGACCTAGAGGATGGCCTTAGACTACGAGGGTGGTCCTTATGAAAGACCAAGGGAAGGTCCGGAGGACAAGGAAGTCCTGCGGGCAAGGAGGTTTGGACTCGAGGTCCAATCCAAGGGGTGGTCTTTGCAGAAAGGCCAACAAAGACCAAGAGGGTTGCAAAAAGGACCGAGAGGAGAATCTGTGCAAAATGACCCAGAGGGAGGTCTTTACAAAAGGGTTAACAGAGGAGGTCACATCCAAAAGGGGAGGTCCTGACCATAAGAGATGATTTGGACCAAGAGGGTGGTCTTTGCAAAAAGACCAGCAAAGATCAAGGAGGTGGTCCTTGCAAAACAACCAGGAGGAGGTCTTGGGGACAAAGGAAAAGGCGCACAACAAAGCAGGGCCGTGCGATCCTGATCGGATGATCCTCAAGAGGGAAGGGCGTGGCGCTGGAGCAGACCACACAAAGGACAAAGGGAAGGTTTGGACTAGAAAGGAGATCCAGATGAAAAGGAGGTCCTGACGGAGGAGATTCAAAGGAAAAAGATCCAACGAAGGAGATCCAGGGAGGAGGTCCAAAGGAGGACGAGGAGATCAGGACCAAAGGGTAGGTCCTGTTCGCAGGATCTACAACGGGAGGCCCTGGACGGCTAAGACCTACAAAGGAGAGGTCCTGGATGACCAAGAGCTACCAAGGGGAGATCCTAGGCGGTTAAGATCTCCAAGGGGAGGTCCTAATAGAGAAAGAGGTCTAGATCAAAGGAGATCTAGACAGAGATGAAAGTTTAGACCTAAGGGGAGGTCTAAACACAAAGAGATTCAAACCAACAAAGAGGAGGTCTGAATTAAAGGAAGTCCAAACAAAAGATACAAGGAAAGGTCCAGAGGGCAAAGGGGGTTTGAACATACAAAGAGGTCCAACTGAAGGGAGGTCTGGACATCAGGAGATGTCCAACATAAAGGGGAACCTGGACATAGAGAAATGTCTAGCAAGAGGAAGGTCTAGGGAAGGAGAAGCTAGCCCGAGGGACACATAGGGAAGATAGAGAAAAGGGGCTAAAAGCCAAAAAACAGCAATAACTCCAAATTGACCAAAAATGATTAATTGAAGTTTGATTAGTTCAAGTTAAATCTCCAAGTTTCCAAAATCTTCAAGTTAAGCTTTGGGCAATTCAACAAAACCAAATGGTTATTTTATTTTGAAAACTCTAGACAAACGGGACGTTACACGCTGGGACACTTCCTGGTCTGTGGTGTTTGGAAAGGAGACTTCCATGGTAGACAGGGTACGTAACCTCCCAAATAACCAGTTTCGGGCACGCACATCAGTGATCTCGGGAAATGGCGGGGAGACATTCGAACGATTTGTCTGCTGGTCCTGATCCCTCCATATCGGGATTTT
Source organism: Phyllostachys edulis (assembly GCA_036346405.1). NCBI lineage: Eukaryota > Viridiplantae > Streptophyta > Magnoliopsida > Poales > Poaceae > Phyllostachys > Phyllostachys edulis. The sequence continues at coordinate 103,201,857 of CM070550.1, forward strand.
ACCCGCATACCCAGCGGTGCCGAGTCTGTGGGGGTGCTTGTTTTTTGCCTGGAGGGCCGTGTGCGCCACACTTTCACTCCTAAATTCATCTGTCGTCTTCTTCGCCACAAACTCGGCCCAGGACTCTTCCAAGAACAGATACTTGTGGAAGGGCGTCAGATCCTTCTCCACGTAGTTCTTGACAAGTGTGCTCTTTAAGTTCTTCCACGCTTTCTACGCCTGTAGCAACGCGTGTCGTCACACGGAGTCCTGGTGTTCTTCCGGGATCTCGAACGATCGGAAAATATCCGTCAGCAGCTCATCTTTCTGTACTTTGGTCAACTCCTTCCACAAATCGTAGGTGATGTTGACCCGTTGCTGTGCAACTATTCCGACCGTTCTCCGAAATGCGGCAGCTGCTTGGCGAGGATTGATAGGGGTCCCAGACTGATCGACCTCCGTGATGGTATATCGGCCCGTGGGCCTTTTCGATATTCCTCTTCTTCTACCGCAGTTGGATATTTCAGAGGATGGTGTATCATCAGACACATGAGGCGGCGATGATGAAGAATGAGTGGAAGACATCTTCACAAGAAATAGAAGTTCTGACATGCATGAACATATTATCATAAGATTCGATCTCTATGTGTATGGGTATACGCACCAATTAATAATAATTGAGATATGTAAGGAAGAAATTAAGACTAATACAATGACATAATTGACATAGACATGTAAATCCTCCAAGTTATTTAAAAGGAATAATATGCTCAACACAAACATCATGTGAACAAATGAAATCAGCATAAAGCTAAGATTTAACATTTTGATATTGCTATCACGTGTAGAGTAAGCATTCCAATTAGAGCTCAAGTTCAAACCCGATTATTAAAACAATTTCAGTACAAGACTGTTATCATCACAGAGCATTCATCTCAAGCCCACCACACAACATTGTAATATATTCCAGTAGCAGTATCAAAACAAATACCATATGAATAACTGACTAGAACAAATATAAATTCCAAAAACAAGTACAATTATCATGAGTCAATGAGGACCATGACAGATTATTGATAGAAAGAGTGAGGGAAAGGGGCGTCGGGGTCGGCAACTCGACATTGGTTACCTTTAGGCGTCGAGGAGAAGGACGAGGCAGGAGCGAGACTGGGAAGCGGCGAGGCGCGTCGAGCAGGGCCTTGCGGCTGGCTCGGGGAGGAGGCGCGGCGGGCTCGGGGAGGAGGCGGCGTCGACGGGCTCAGGGAAGGAGTTGCGCCGGGCTCGAGGAGGAGGCGACGTCGAGGATGGCGGTGACGGGCTCGGGGGAGGAGGGAGCGAGGAATTGAGAAACTTAATCATTTGAGTGGGGGGCGTGGGCAAACCCTAGAGTCCAAATATAAATAGGGATGGACATCACAGACGGTTCTAAAGTAGAACCATCTGTGATATGTGATGTATCTCAGACGGTTCCAATCAACAACGGTCTGTGATATGTGATGTATCACAGAAGGTTCCAAACAACAACCGTCTGTGATATATAATCACATACGGTTTGATCTACAAACCGTCTGTGATATTATTTTGTATTGGTTAATCTAGTTTTGTTTATTGGCTAGCCTCAGAAAATGCTAGCCATGCCCTCTGAAACAAGCAGAAAACACAACAAGTACATGTATATACATCCAATTCACATTCATTTCAGAAACAATCACATCCATTTCACAGTACAAATCAATTAACTCAAATGAACTAAAATTAACCATTCATCAGAACGTACATATACACATATTAATTTTTCAATTAATCTTTAAAAATTAGCCCTTCATGATGATTGACACGTATGTAGCTAGTTTCGTCACGTTCTTCTTCCTCAACCCTTATGCTGTTTCCGAAAGGAGGCAACTCGTCAAATTGATTGTATTCTTCCTCGTCCACTACATTCTCAACTCCGACAATCCTCCTTTTTCCATGGAGAACTACGTGGTGCTTCTTATTTGCCAGGTCGGTTACATAGAAGACTTGAACAACTTGGTTAGCTAGTATGAATGGTTCGTCTTTGTATCCGACACGTTCGAGGTCCACGGTAGTGACGACATACTTGTCGACCTTCACCTGTGGGAGATGGACCCAACGACACCGAAATAGGGGGATCTTGAAAAGCACGTAGTCGAGCTCCCATGTCTCCTCTATTTGCCCATAGTAGGAGTTCCTCAGCCCATCGGTACTGAATGCATCTATGCGGACACCGCTGTTCTGGTTTGTGTTCTTTATATCTTGAGCCTACGTATAGAATGTGTACCCATTTATGTCGTATCCTCGCCATGTCACAACTGTAAATATTGACCCTTTTGCCAACCATGTCAGCATATCACTCGACAAGCTCCTAATGAGTCGCTCCTTCAACCATTGGTTGAACCGTCTATTGTGTTGTCTTGTGATCCAAACATCCGGCCGCTCCGAATTCTATTGCCGAAGCACGTCCTTGTGCTGGTCGATATACGGGGATACTTCAGTCATGTGTTGCAAGACCGTGAAATGGGCTTGAGCATACGTATCCATATCTGGAGTGATTGCTTTCCTTCCGATGGTCCCGATACCCTCGAGCCTCCCCTCATGGCGAGATCGAGGCACACCTATCGGTTCGACCTGAGCCATATAATCAACGCAGAACTCAATGATCTCTTCAGTTGCATAACCTTCAACGATGCTGCCCTCCGGCTGAGATCGATTCTGTACATAGGACTTGAGAATTCCCATGGACCTCTCGAACGGGTACATGCTACGTAGGAACATGGGCCCGCACATCTTTATCTTCCTCACAATGTAAACAATGAGATGGACCATGATATCGAAAAACAACGAAGGGAAATACATCTCAAGATCACATAGAGTCATCACCACCTCGTCCTACAGAGCATCTAGTCCTTCGGGATCGATGACCTTCTGAGAAATTGTGTTAAAGAAATAACACAGCCTCATAATTGTCTCTCGAACCTTGATTGGCAAAATACTTCTAATCGCAACAGGGAGCATTTGTGTCATCAGCACACGACAATCATGAGACTTCATGCCAATTAACTTCAGATCTTCCATCAAAACAAGTTTCGTCATGTTGGCGGAGTAACCGGACAGAACTTTCACACCATACAAGCACCGGCACAGTTCAGTTCTCTCGGCCTTGGACAAAGTGTAACAAGTAGGGGGATGGTACGTTCGTCTTTTGTCGGTCTTTGTTGGTGCTAACTCAGGTCTGATGTCCATATCAACCAAGTCAAGCCGTGCGTGGACACCATCCTTTGTTTTGTCACGAATGTTCAGTAAGAGACCAACCAAGCTTTCACATACATTCTTCTCTACGTGCATGACGTCGATGCAATGGCGAACTTCTTGGTGCTCCCAATAATGTAAGTCACAAAATATTGATCTCTTCTTCCACATGTTCTTCTTACGGGTTCTCGATTTACATCCCTTTCCGACTACAACATCTAAATCCTTAACCATATCATAGACCTCTTTTCCGCTTAAATGCCTTAGAGCTGAACTGTCCTCCTTCTTTCCGTCGAATTGTTTCTTGATCCTACGGAATGGGTGAGCCCTCCAAAGGAACCTACGATGACGCATGTACACGGTTTTATGCGAGTGATTCAGCCACACACTCTCGGTATCATCTAAGCAGTGAGTACAAGCTTTGGCCCCCTTTTGTACTCTGGCCCAACAGATTAGTAAGGGCAGGATAATCATTTATGGTGTAGAACAACAAGGAACGTAAAGTGAAGTTCACTCGTTTGTACGCATCCCATACCTGTACCCCTTCAATCCACATTATTTTTAGATCTTCCATCAATGGTGCTAGGTACACATCAATGTCATTCCCAGGTTGCTTCGGCCTTTGGACAAGTATCGAAAGTAAAATATACTTCTGCTTCATACACAACCAAGGAGGAAGGTTGTAGATACAGAGCATCACGGGCCAAAGTGCTATGTCAGCTGCTCATGTTACCGAAAGGATTCATTCCATTTGTACTCAATCCAAATCTTATATTCCTCGGTTCCGCACCGAAGTCTGCAAACCTCCTATCGATGTTTCTCCACTAGGCGGAATCAGCAAGGTGTCTTAGCTTTCCGTCATTCTTACGCTCCTCTGAGTGCCAATGTAGCAGTTTTGCATTCTTTGGGTTCGCAAAAAACCGCTTCAAATGGGTAATTACAGGAAGATACCACACCACCTTAGCAGGAGGTCCTTTCTCCACCTCGATTCCCTCGTCGTCATCTGATTGATTCTTACGCTTGTATCGAGATGCGTTGCACACCAGACATATATGCATGTTTGTATACTCGTTACGGTAGAGGATACAGTCGTTCGGACATGCATGTATTCTTTCTACTTCCATTCCCAATGGACAAAGAATCTTCTTGGCTTTGTAGGTGGTTTTGGGCAACTCGTTTCCCTCTAGAAGTATGTCCGCTGAGAGACCTAATAGCCCTGTGAAACTCTTATCGGACCAAACCGTTGCTTGCCTTCAATTTCAGCAGTTCAAGCACGGATGACAATCTTGTGTATTCCAGCTTGCAGCCCGGGAACAAAGGTTTCTCCGAGTCCTCCATCAAGCCCCGGAATTGAACATACCCCCTCTCATCACAGTTCCCTTCTGCATCGCGAAGCATTTGATCTAGATTGTCATCGTGTAGCCTATCTGAATCGAAACCACAATCGACATCATCCGGTGGCATATCGTTGACTTCCTATATAATATGCTCTTCACCATGACTGGTACAACTTGTATAACCCTTTTTGAAACCCCTTCGAATCAAGTGTGCTTTGATATGCGCTCGGTTCTTAAACATCTTCAGATTCTCATAGTCAATGCATGGACAGTACATATATTTCGCCCCCTTATTCAACATATCCTCATCGGCAGCTCTTGTAAAAGCACACACGCCATTAATGTACTCTTCACTCACACGCTTCTCGGTACATCGACTTGGTCCATCACACGGTTCGTATTGAAAACCCTGGAAATAAATAAAAGGGTGACTTCGAAAGCGTATTTTATGAGACTTAATTACGCTTTCCAACAGAGAAAGCGTATTTTTCTCTGAACTAAAGGTGGCTTTTTTTACTTTTGTTCATTTTTTTGGATTTTATTAACTTACATGTGGGCCCTACTTGTCAGTGACTCATTTTTTATTTCATGATTTTATTTATAAAATCTATGGCGGTCCCACATGTCATAGATTCGTTAGTTTATTAACTAAATGATTAAAAACAGTAGGATTTTAAGCTCAAATTGGGCTTAGGGTGACATCGCATTGCTAATAATCGTGGCTCGGGGCCCTAAGGTCGCCTGAGGCGAACCAACGGTGATGTCCCATGGTGGCGCCATGGGCTTCACTAGCCATTTCGGCGTAAACGCCTGAAACTACTCAAATTAAAGGATGCTTATGCTCCAGTAGCTCACCTCGATCACGAGGAAGGTGTCAATGAAGTCAGGGAAGGTCTAAGGCGGCTGGTCGTCGATCAGTGAACAGAGGTGACAGCGGCAAGCTCCTCGGCAACAATAGCTGAAATGGACCACACGAGCGGGCTCAGTGAGGTGAGGCGATACTCAAACCGGGCACGGAGTGGCGATGGACTCACTGGGCTTGGAGATCTCCCGCGGTTACCGTAACGCCAGAGATAGAGATCAAGAAGACTCTGTTGGGGAGCTATGTACACTGCACCATCTGTGTTGAGTTAATTATCACGGACGGTTTTCAACAAAAACCGTCTGTGATATGTAGTAATATCACAGACGGTTCGTGTTTAAAACCATCTGTGAAGTATCACGAGCGGTTCGACCAAAAGCGATGCGTGATATTAGGTAATATCACAGACTATTTTTGGTCAGAACCGTCTGTGATACTTCACAGGCAGTTTTAAATATGAACCGTCCGTGATATGACCTCTTCACAAACGGTTTATCGCTGAAAATAACACAGACGATCGGCAAACAAAAACCGTCTGAGATTGTGTTTAATACAAACGGTTTCAATGAACCGTCTGTGATCAGGTGTCCAGTATTAGCATTTTTGTAGTAGTGTTTGGAGTTCTCTGGTGTTGTTTTCCCTTTTTCTGTTCGCTCCGTGTTTCCCTCGGCTTAGCTCCTTCTTCTCCAGACCTCCCTTTGTTTGGATTTGAGGGTCCAGACCTCCCTTCGTTTGGATCTGAGGGTCCAGATCTCTCTTCGTTTGGATCTGAGGGTCCAGACCTCCCTTCATTTAGATCTGATGGTCCAGACCTCCCTTCAGTCTAGACCTCCATGTTGGTTTAGACCCCCCCTCCGTTTGGACCTTCCCTTTGGTCCAGACCTCCCTTCTGTTTGGAACTCCAGGTTGTCCTGGTGACCTTCGGGTGGTCCTAGAGACTTGCCACGACCACCCCTCGTGTCAAAGACCACCCTCTTGGACTTTTTGCAAAGACCACCCTCCTGGGCTGTGACCTCCCCCTCTTTTTGTCGTTTTGCCGCGACCTCCCCTTAGGTCGCGACCTCTCCCTCTTTTTGTCGTTTTGTCGTGACCTTCCCTTAGGCCGTGACCTCCCCCTTTTTTTGTCGTTTTGTCGCGACCTCTCCCTGTTTTTGTCGTTTTGCCGTGACCTTCCCTTAGGCCGTGACCTCTCACTCTTTTTGTAGTTTTGCCGCGACCTTCCCTTAGGCCGCGACCTCCCCCTCTTTTTGTCGTTTTGCCGTGACCTCCTCTGTGGTCACGACCTCCTCTTTAGTCATGACCTCCCTTTTGACTGGCCCCTTTTGTCAGTCCTGCTCACCTTCCCCTTCCTCTAGTCGCATCGCTGCTAACGCAAAGGTCCTTGCGCATTAAATACTGTTGTGTCACATTAAATGATGTCGCTTCTGCAGTACATGTTCCCCCTCTTGTCTCCTCCCCTACTTGCTCCCATCTTCTCCTTCACCTAACCTTGAACTTGGGCGCCTCCAAGTCTCAATCATCCCCTGGCTATAGAAGCCTGAGCAGCCCTCTTTCATCCCCTTTAATCTCACTCAACTCTCCTACGACCACGTTAAGTAGTCGTATCTTCCTCAAGACCTCTTCCTCAGGACCTCTTCCCGAGGATCTCTTCCTCAGAACCTCCTTCGACCTCCCTCTCAGTTGGACCTCCTCCCTAGAGCTCGTTTCTAGTTCTTCCGTTTTTGTGCCTTTCTTTTGGTTCTTGTTTGGCAGTTTTTGGTTTTATTTGGATTTGTGGTTCTTATTTGGCTCTTTTCGCACGTGTAGATTCCGGCTTCGTGGAAGAGTTCTTGGACCCGACAACCTCTACCGAAGAATCTCAGCTCTTCATTGAAGGCAAGTCATAGACCTTTGATCATATCGAACCCAGTTTGCAAAATTACTTTATTTTATATCAACATGCACGGCTATTTGTATAAAAATGGTTTGGGAATTAGCTAAACACCTTCTCGTCCGTATGACTCCTTGAATACTTGTGTCCGACATGTTGACATGTACCTTTGGACACCTTAGGTTGGGTAATCTTAGTTGGACATCTTATTGTGATAATCAACAAGGGTGAGTATATTGCTTAGACCTGCTGTAGTTATGCGACGTCTCTCGATCACATGATTCAATGTTGTTAAACTTGACTTAATGATATATGGAATTGTGGTGCGGCCACTGTTGTTAAAAGATGTTGTGCCATGACCTGGGTGGTCTTTTGGTCGGGTTGAACCCAAAATTTATTCGCTCGGGCGAGTGATCGGGTAGTAAAGGGGGTGCGCGAAGCACATGGGATGAGGAGATCTCGCCTGAGCATCAACTAAGGACTTAACCTTGTAAGCCATTGATCCGGGCCATACCGTGCAACCACATGTCCAGGGTGGGGTGGACCTAGCTGACTAATTAGCAGAAGTTTTGGTTTGGTTCTGTCATGGTGGTGTGATCTCCGAGTTCCGGATGAATCACACGGCGTAAGAGGTGGCCCAGCATGGCGAAACCTTAGTGGGCACTACTGAGCCAAAATGGAGCTTTGTAAAGGCCTTGTCACGTGCTCTAGACTACTTACCAAAGGTAGTGAGCAGTGGTATCGACGAATGCCAAACAAACTAGAGAATTCATGTCTTGTGGGTAAAGTTGTATAACCTCTGCAGAGTGTAAATCTATTCGAATAGCCGCGTCATCAGTTATGGACATGCCTGGTGATTTCACGCAAGGGGTAGAGACTGATCTTGGGACTGGTCCAGTGTGCACAGGAGGTCCTGGGGGTGGTCTGCCCCGGGGACGCGACAAGGTGGTATCAGAGCCATATCGACTGAAGGACATAACCTTAGTTAGCATGGTCGTTTAGTCAAGAGTTTCAAAACTTATTTTCTAAATCAAACCAACAGAGTAACATGAGTAGTTATTCTTCTCTCATCTTATTTCAATCTTTTCTCGTCTCATTCTTAGATTCTTGCATCTTATCCCCTCTGAAACTTTGTTTTCAAATTTAAATTGATCCCTCTCACCTCAGTGATCTCAATATAGGATCGAGCCTTGTTTTAATTTGACCACCCCGATAAGCTAAGTTAGAAGTGCTCCAGTAGATTACCCTCCTCAGTTTAGTACAGTTTAGTTCTTGTTTAGGACCTCCTGCTTGAGTTTTATTGCCTCTTAATAGCTCTCCGGCTATTTGCTCTTTGGGTTAAACCTACTTTCCCAGTTAGGTTGTTCCATCCTTCTCCCTTGTTCTCGCTCACCCCTGTGTTTTTCCCTCTTATCTATTGTGCTTTCTTCTGCTCAACTATTAAGCCTGGGAGGCTTTGTGCAGATGGACCAGACCCACAACTCAACAAGTTAAGATGAACCAGTGGATCCTTTGATTTAGCTACCACCTCCTCCTCCGGCGGCTCCCACAGATCAAGGCTTGGGATAGTTCATGGCAGCCCAGAAGCAGCTGATGAATGCCATGATGCAAAACATGAATCAGACATCTACTGCTCTTCTTGCCATGTTGAACCAGAGCAACCAAGCAGTTGCGATACCACCACCGCCACCACCAGTTGCTCCCTAGTCAAGGTTGGCAGAGTTCATGAGGACCCGATCACCTATGTTCTCTAGCTCCTCCGAGCCATTGGATGCAGATCACTGGATGCACTCCGTTGAGAAGAAGCTTGCCATCACTCGGTGTGACAACCGTGAAAAGGTCTTGTATGTGGCACACCAGCTGGAAGGCCCTGTCGGGGAATGGTGGGAGAGTTATTGTGTTGTCCATGAAGACCACCAGAGCATTACTTGGGCTGAGATCTCCGAAGCTTTTCGCCACTCTCACATTCCATACTAGAGCCATTTGTGATATGCTCCATATCACAGACGGCTCCATACTAGAGCCGTCTGTGATATGCTCTATATCACAGATGGTTCCATACTAGAGCCATCTGTGATATGTGCCATATCACAGACGGTTCTATTATGGAACCGTCTGTGATTACTTATCACAGACGGTTCCATTATAGAACCATCTATCATATCCCTTTATTAGTAGGGTACCGCTAGGGTTTCTGCCCTTACTCGTCACTTCCCCTCCCCAGCGCCTTACTCCTCAGTCGCCTGTTCGCCTCCCCACCCGAGCACACCAGACCTTTACGCTATCGCCGCCTGAAGCCTCCTCCCTGTCAGCTCCGGCCGCCCCCTGCTTCATCGCCAGCTCTGGCCGCCCCTGCTACGTCGCCTACCCCGATTCCCCTTCCCCCCGTCGCCGATGACCCTGCTAGGCTGCTACTCCTCGAGAGCAACTCACCTTCAACGTTGCCCCTGCTTCTAGCCCCGAGCCGCGGGCCTCCTCCTTCCCCTTGTCACTCCTCCTCCCCCACCGCCACCCAAAGCCCCAAGGTACATCTCCCCTCCTCCCTTGTCGCTCCTCAGATTTGTATTATGGACAAAACAATCTGTAGCTTGACATTACGTTTAGCTCATACGTCAGCAAGAAGTTGATGGTAGATGTATAAAATCGCTCAAATATTCCACTTGCTCTCAAATAATTAGAGGTTCATTCCTTGTGTATACTACCTTCTGACAAAATAGAAACAAAAAATGCCTAATAACTGTTGGGACCAAATCAGAATATACAACAGAATTTTATTTTTTAGTGCGAACCACGTTATTAACATATGCAAATGGTTTAAGAATATGCAAATACAAGTACTGGCAGCATAATTAAGTTCAGTCTCTCTTTAAACATTTAGGTTCTGATGATGCACGTCATTGTTTGATTAATTTATTTGGTGGAAAGTATCATGCTAGTGGTAGATTGCTTTTACTGTTCAATAAGGAACTATGATGTGACGTGTCACGTTGTTCTCTAATGAAAAAAATAGTTCATTACTATTAATCTATTAATGTCTAATTGGTGGAGTTGTGGAATATATGAGTATGAGATCCTCTCTTTTATTAGACTTGGAATCGGGCAAAGAAATATGAGTCCTTTTCTTGAACTTGTTTTGCTGCTGAGATTTTGTTTACATTTTATGAGTCCTCTCTTATGGATATATGCGCGTGCCTAACCTAACAGGATGTTGCCACATAGGACAACAAGAATCCTGCTCTAGTTTGTTTTAATATCCCCGAATGATTTATAATGAACACGATAGCATTAAAGTATTGCATGTATTCTAATTACGTGTAGTCTTTCATAATTGGTGCCAGAAAACTTAATAATTTACACCTTAGTTATTTTAGTGGCCTTAGTTAGCCCTAATAATTTATTTTTTCACTAATAATCTTGACTCATTAAGATTGTATTTGCACTAAGTACTTTGAGCATGTGTGTATGCATAGATGTGCTAGTAGAGCACGTCTTGGGAGTAATTTGCATGTTAGACTTTTTAAGAACATTTAAATTATATGGTTCATGAAAGTATGCTGAATCCCCCAAGCTCAATTGCTCTTGTGACGTTTTGTGTTTATCTTTCCATCTGCCGCTTGTCTTTCAGTGGACATTTTCAACTCCTTTTAAATTATCAGAAGTAGCATAACTGTGTTGGTGCAAATGACATGGTTGAGTAGTACATACTTCATACATATGTGTTGGATATATTGGAGACTTCCTTGAGTAGTACATACTATATATACTTTCATTTGTTGTGAATGTATTGTCTATTGATGTGAATGTATCTGTTGATACTATTTGAGTAATAGATATTATTTGTTTATATAGTTAATTGGTTGAGTAATTTCTATTTTTTCTGTATAAAATATGTTTCCAAGGGAAATTAGCTTCGAAAATACTTAGCGGATATCAACTTGCAATCCATTTTATTTAAACTCTCAGCGTTTTGAATTCTAAAATTTTAGTTCATTGCGTATGTAACTTATATAGATAGCAAGTAAGTGAGATGATGTCCGCACCGTCTTTGCCGCCGTCATCGATGTCATCGAATGCATCTGGATCTCCAAGAAAAGTGGTACGTAAGCAAGGTAGCAGAGGAATATCGAAATTGCTTGCGGGCCGAATGACCATGACGGAGGCCAGTGCCGGTTGGGGTCCCTCTGAGTCCCAAGAAAGTAGCGGTGAGATTCCGGATTATCTGCGGGATACTTGGAAGGGAACGGGTCCAATCACTACACCAAGCTGGAAGTCTCTGACAGACGTAGAGAAAGGCTAGCTGTGGATTGAAATTTCAAGCTCGTTCACTATCCCGGAAGCAGACCAAACACGCGTGGAACGATAGGCGTTGCTCGCGATGGGACACGCGTGAAGGACCTTCAAGAGCATGCTTGTCACAAAGTACGTGAACACAGGTCAGACGCCCTTCACAAAGTATAAATTCTTGTCGCGGGATATATAGGACGCCTTTATGTGGATGAAGACGACGGCTGGATTTCAGGAGCAAAGTGCAGCGCACAAGGCTCTCCAGGCACAAAACACTCACCCCCACAAACTCGGCACTGCTGGGTACACGGGTAAAACCACGCAATGGGCGGCAGAGGACGAGAACGCAACCCAGCCATTTGCTGGGGTCATAGACGAGTGCGCCCGAAGCTGGTTAAGAGTGAGGGCATCAACCACGTCTTCGGATGGCGTCTCTTTCACAAACCCGACAGACGAGGAAGTGTCCTAATGTCTGGTAAGTATGTAGACCTACCTAGTTATTAATAAGTCCATAACTTCATAGTGTCTAAAATAACATGATGACCTCTTACAGCAAGCATTGACTACCGAATCTTCCCAAGTCTCCTTCGAAGCAGTCAGGAAGAAGGATATACTATCCACAGCCCTGGGAAACAAGGAGCACCCAGGTCACACACGAGGCGTTGGGGTTTACGTACCTTGGAGGGACGGATTCCTAAACGACTCCTGCATGTATAGGAGTAGGAAGAGATCCAAGGGCGAGCGCGAGGACCAGTTGGTAGAGGAGATTAATGCGAGGCTTACTGCAAAATTTCAAGGATGGATAACAAGATCACAGGATCAAATGAATGAACTCCTCAACCAGTTGCAAGCCACCCCCCATTATTTTGGTAACCAGTCCTCAACATCGGAGTAGTGTCGCGTCCATGCAAAATTCTCAACATGGCGACGCTCAATTACCTATCGACGACATCAAGGTAATGCACATCTCTGGAATGCTCCAAAGATAGACCTATAGGACGCTTTAGCTAATTGTGTATCGTTTTGTAGGAGCCAACGCTCTGCAAGCTCCAAGTGAGGCTGGTTGGGTCCATTTCTATTGAGGCTGGGCGGGGGATGGCGTATCCATGCTAGAAAGGGACGGTGCAGTACGGTGCCCAGCTGGTGCAGGGTTATGCCAGGGTCTTTGTGGACATGGTACATGACAATTTCATGGTCGTCCCACCAGAGATTCGCTCGAACGAAGACATCAGAACACTAGGGGATGCCATATACACTTTTATCTAGTGGCCCAAGAAGGACATCGCACTGGACCCTGCAGTGCCGCGATCTCAACACGACCACGCCTCTCCAACAAGACCCTCGATGACTCCACCTCATCCTTCGCTTCAGAAGGCCGCCTCATCGGTTCCCGTGGAGAAGACGCCGAAGGAACAAGAAAAGCGTGTCACCGTATCGGTTCCCGAGTCGTCTCACAGGAAGATGTGTAGCGAGCAAGTTGTTAAGGCCAAATCGAAATCGAAGAACATTAAGGCGCCTCCCAAGCTCGGGAAATACTCCCTCGGAAGTCTGTTGGCCCTCGACACAGTATTAGCTGCGCTGGAATAGGTTGCTAGTCTTTACATGTCTGGTACATGCGGAAGACCAAAGAGAAGGGGTGCGATATTGGAATCACTGTCAGATACACGAACGAGCATTTCTTCGACGAGCCGGGCCACTTCGTCGTGGGCTTCGACGACTTATTCGGCCTATACAACCTCAATGCCCTTGACGCCTCACTTCTACGATGCTGGACACTGTAAGTGTGTACAATCAAGTTCTACATTCACGTAATACCGATAAATATCACTACTCATTGCTTATGTATAGATACATGATGAAAATGACCCGACGATGGCATGAACAGGTGGGTTTCCTCGACCCACACTTGATCTCTGAGCAATGCATTATCGAAGACGCATCCTACGTTGTGAAATACATAACGACGGGATTGCTTGCTCAGGGCGACAAGGACTACATAATGGTGCCCAACAACCAGAAGTAAGTGCTTCACTACTTGCTATACAAATTTCATTTGTATTTTATACGCAGCACGAACTTCGGTTTAATGACTATAGCGACATACATGAGTAGGTTCCACTGTATCCTTTTAGTCATTATACCAAAGAGGAACAAGGTAATATACATTGATTCTCTACTCAACAAAAAGTACGACTTCACCCTTGTGCAAGGAATACTCGACATGTATGCTCATTTCCTCCATACATAACTCTATTGTAGTGTTCCTTCGTTTGAAATGGCTGAGGATAACTTTTTTGAAATCATGTAGGTCGTTCAGCGCCTATGTTGCCAATGGAGGGACACATAAAGAATCGAGCCACTGCGCAACACAGATGCGATTTTCAGACACGCCATGAAAGACAATAATCCTATATCACACTTCGTAATAATGTGTCTCGAACTGACTATACCTATATATGTAATCCTATTTTTGCAGTGTCACCAGCAAAAACAAGATCACCTATGTGCATTCTACGTATGTTGTCATATGCAAACAAATCATGAGTGCTAAGACGAATGATCCGAGGTTTGTCAATCTTGCAATAATTATTTCCTAATTATAAATTTAAATATATATGCTTACTACTTTACTCTGCTAGCTTATGTGGCATTAATCTTGATTTAGATTCACTCGTTATGAACGAGATCTAGGAGGTTCGAGGAATGCTCTGTGGCTTTATCAAGACGGAGATCGTTAACGCCGACAGAGAGTTTCATTCTGTCGACACTGCCGAACGACCTTCAAACAATTGATTCAATTGTAATTCACTTTGAGTAGTTGTAATTCAATTGTAACTCTAACGACAATACTTGTACATACTCTTTTATAATTGATTTTGAGTTGTAAATGATCACTTTGAGTTGTCAACAATTGATTCATTTGTTTTCTGTTTGCTTGTTTTCAGAGGGCATGGCTAGCAATTCCTGAGGCTAGCCGAAAATCAGAAAAAAAAAGTTAGGTATAAAGAAATCACAGACAATTTTATCAAATAAACCGTCTGTGACGGGCTACTATCACAGACGGTTTCCATGAAGAACCGTTTGTGATATATCTCTAATCACATATGGTTTGTAAATAGAACCGTCTGTGATATCTGTCATATCACTAACGGTTGGTAAATAGAACCGTCTGTGATATCCTACATATCACAGACGGTTATTAGTTAACCGTCTGTGATAGTAGCCCTTCACAGACGGTTTCAACAAAAAAACCGTCTGTGTTGCAACTTATCACAGACGGCTCAAAAACCGTCAATGATAATCGCTTGTTATCATAGACGCATAAATTCAGACAATTTAAAAACCGTCTGTGATGACAGTTTCGAACCGTCTGTGATGACCCTCTCTATAGTAGTGGTCCTTGCAGCAAGACAAGGATCCATACAGACCTAAAGAAGAGGGGGAGTCCTGGGATCGGAATTCCCATACTTAAGTGCAATAGGAGCACTCATTTATTTTGTAAACTGTACTCGATCGGGCATTGCATTTGCCATGAACCTATTAGCAAGGTATAGTGCAGAACCTACCAAAGGCATTGGCAGGGAATCAAGAACATCTTCCGATACCTCCAAGGAAGCAAAGAACTTGGTCTGTTTTACAGAAAGAACCAAGACCTAACTATGAATAGCTATACAGATGCCGGGTACCTATCGGGCCCGCATACAGCCAAATTGTAAACATGCTATGAACTCCTATGTGGTGGAGCTGCAATTTCATGGAAATCGTCTAAGTAGAGTTTTGTATTGACTTCAACGAACCACTCGGAAATAATAGCACTGTACGAGGCCTTACGAGAATGTGCTTGACTTCGGCGGATGATTCACCACATCCAGCAGTCGTGTGGATTGAATATCGCACAAACCCCCACTATTATCTATGAAGATAATGCAGCTTGTGTTGCACAAGTGTAGATGGGTTATGTGAAGAGTCTTCTCACAAAGCATATCAACCACAAGTTCTTCTTTGCTCATGAATTACAAAAGATGGACGAAAGTAAAGTACTGCATACTAAGTCATGTGAAAATCTTGCATATTTATTCACTAAGTCACTTCCAGCATTTAGCTTTGAAAGATGTATACATGGAATTGGAATGATGAGACTTAGAGAAGTGCAGAATTCAGGAGGAGAATATTCACGAACTCATTAGTAAAACTTGATCACGAAGATTGAGTACCCAAAGACTAAATCCTGGAGATCAAATGAAAGTGGGTGGATTGTACTCTTTTCCCTTGGCGAGTTTTCCTGAAGTTTCTCGGCTAAGGTTTTTAATGAGGCAATTCGTGCAGCGCAGCAGAACGTGTATCGTGTACTCTTTCTCAAAAATTTTCCCACTAGGTTTTTATGGAGTTTTGATGAGACATGAACATACGAGGATAGGTGCCCAAGGGGGAGTGTTGGGTAACCATGGGTCTGGCCCAGCAGCCGGTCCATAGGTGGACGCCCCATCCAAACCCTAGCAATGTCTCTAGACTATAAATAGAGGGTGCTAGTCATTGTAATAAAGAGAAGCAAGAAGCCCCGATATCTCTGTGTTCAATCTACTATTCTGTATTTGTGTTCTTGCATTGTTCTAAGCGATTCTACGCTTGTTTACAAGGTAATTGTTTGGACTGGACTCGCCAGTGACGATTCCTCAACATTCGTATCCATCCTTTGACATTCAAGTTAAACAGCACGTGTCATTTTTAGTTCCTATATTTTCTCAGGTCTCAAGTATATATATATACATAGACTCCATGTCACTTTTAACCAAAAAATGCATACGGTAGTAATATAACTTTGGATAAATTTGACCAAATACTCTTCAACAATATCACAAGCACAAATAATGATGCATTAAAATGGACAAGACATAAGAGTCCATAGGGATAGTATATATAGGAAATTACAACTAAGGAACGCGAAAGTGCTAAACATTTGAGAGCAAAATTTTTATCTACAATGCAAAGTATCTCAGAATGAGCGACTAATTAAATAACATCTACCAAGAGTCCATGATGCTACTCGTATCAAATTATTGGTACGTTTGATGTGAATTTGCCAGTAGCTCGTCGATATCACCGTTAACTTAATTCAGTTATTAAAAAAGTGTGATTAAGTCACCATAACAAATACCTCACGGAGAGGAACTTTCCAATAGATATTTTTTTATTTGTCTCTACAAATTGCCATGTTTTAAAGACACTTTTTTTGCGGCACTTTAGAAGATGCCTTAAATGTTATTAGCTTTCTATTAAATGTTATTAGCTTTCTATAAAAGCTGAGTTATTTCTTAATAAAAAAATGCCTTAAATGTAGAGACACTTTTTAAGACGTTTGGGATAAAGAACATAGAATGTGGATTTTAGAGGCGTTTTTTGAGGTATTTTGTAAATTGTCAAAACAAAAAATCTTGTAAAGACATTTTTAAATCGCCCTTTCCTTCTAGAGGCGTTATTTGAGTCACTTTTGATTCTCTAGAGACTTTTTTTTATATGTTTGAGGTGTGGAGTGTACTACTCATAAAATTACAATATGACTATAAGTAAGTTGTGTGTGAGGTTGAGTTGGTTAATAGGGTTTCTTTTTTTTTCCACGAGGTTTTGAGTTCGATGATTGGTTCCAACATATTTTTAGAATTTTTTTTCTAGGACAACATTTACAAAATATCTTATAGAATGTAAAGACATTTTAGCAAGTTCTTGAGCCTTAGACTAAGAAGTATATCTCTACTATAATAAAAATCTCTACACCATGTTTTTCTAGTGGGTCATTGTCTATTAATTGAATGCAATGTCAAGGCGCATTTTCTAACAGGTTCTTTTTCAAATAAAGCGGGCGCTATGATTAGGGTTGCTTTATTTGTTTTTGAGCTAATTATTGATCTGACACAACTACTGCTACTGTCGATGGCTGCTGCACGCCGTCTCGTTTGAAAACAATAAAGTCAGGTCTATGATTAGTGGCCCTTGCGCATGTCAAGCTTTAGAGCTTGTTTAGTTGGTGTGTTGAATTTCATGTTTGAAAGAAAAAGGTAGAATTTGGATGTAGTTTGGAAAGTAGATATTTTTTAGTTGGCCAATCAAACCTGAAGATAAGTTGTTTGGTTGAAAGTATGTACCTGAAATTGATAAATAAAAAATAGAGCGATGGATCAAACAATCAACGGAGAATCAAAATCTCCCAGGCAGCTGGCTCCCAAGCGCTCATTTTCTACACCTAGGAGCCAGGCATTGAAGCACGCAAGCTACTGGCAATCCTCAAGAGCCGTCATGGCCAGGCAGCGCATCACCAGAGAGCGAATCAAGCAGACCTTTAGTCCCTGCAGAATGGAGTACTAGTAGCAAGGAAACATTTTCCTAAGTATATGTGTTTAGAGGAGCTAGTTTAATCAATTAGCTTAACTGTTCTTCCAAGTTCTTAATCGCCAAATTAACACAGAGTTTGTTAATGCGCGCGGGCGGTCGACATAGTTTAGCTTGAAATTAAGAGTGGACCCTCTTGATTTTCATATGCGTCAAGACCGTTCTCCTTGTGTGTATTATTTAGGCCTATATACATCTAAGGGTATCTCTAATAGTGTATTTATTATCGTTTCTTAGCTATGTTACATCAGTAAAATCGTACGTAGAGAAGAGAGAGCACAAATCATCTGTTCCTGAAGAGACGGTCGTGCACACGAAACAAGACATGATATATTAACCTACTCTAGTTGACATATATGACCGTTTCAAAGGAAAATTATAAAATACAAATGTTGAAGAGTGTGCTAAAGACTATCTATTGGAGATGTTATCTAGCATATGTTAGAGATAAGATTGTCTTTAACTATTGAATATAGCCTAAGATACTTCGTTTGTTAAATATTCCAAACAATGAAGTTGCTATACCATTGACATCTAAGAGATACGGCCGGCCGGCCGGCCGGGGCAGGTAGAGACGTAACAACGGTCAGGTACGTGTGGTTTTGTTTGTGTTGGGGATCCAATGTCTCAAACGCATATATGCTCGTGTCGGCAGCTTATTTGAATCCGGAGTCACAAAACGCCAAAGCTAGCTAGCTAACACAGTACTTATAATAATGTAATGGTTCATCCCCAATCTCTCTGAAATGTGTATACGTCGTGGTATATACGTTAGGGCTTGCATAGAAAAAATACGTATTGATCGAGTCTTATTGATATTAATTGGCTAGCTGTGGATTCACGTAGTCGATCCAGCATGTCTCTTTATCTGCAAAAGTACTCTCGATTCGTATCGAAAACTGTTTAAATTTGACATCAAATTACGAATACACGAGTATAGTTTACCCAATATTTGATTCTATTCGATCTGTTTCGACCCGCTCATGGACCATGAGAATGTCTTCAATATCAATTATATATGCGGGACACCAATGCGCTGCTGGGACGAAAGATTTCCACCGCTCCTACGTACGGTCTCGAATCTCGATGAAATGAGTCGCTGCTGCCGCTACTGTGACGTGCATGCTGCCACAGTGTCACTAGCTGGCGGCCCTGCAACGCCGGCCCAACGATCGCCCATGACCTAGTGCTACGAACCGACCACTCCACGTCCTCATCTCCATTGTCGCATCCTTTTGACCTTGTCCCCTGAGTTCACGGGCTCCGGCCAGCACCCATCGTGTTATCTTCAAATTCGACTGGCCGGCCACGTGGGTAGGGTAAAAACAGATCGAATACGATTTGTTTTTATATTTTTTTTCAGATATGGATACGAATACTCTAGATACGAATACATATACGAATAATATCGAATACGAATACGGAGCGAATATGAATCGAAACAAATACGGTCATAGATATTTTTTAGGAACATGAAAACCCCTTAAATTGTATGCCAGAAATTAACGAAAACATATAATTAGTTTGTTTGATGCAAACATTCATGAATTGTTTATATTTTCAGCAACCACACATAACATTGGCACTAACAAGGTGCATTAATTAGTTCATTACAAATATAATACTTAGTGTACCACATTTAACTCATAAGTCATAACTCACAAGTCAACATACATAAAACTTAGTTTATCACATACATAAAACTTAGTTCATCACATACATAAAACGTAGTTCACACTTAGCTCATCACACATAATTCATTCATGACATACATAGTTCAATAATGCCAAGAATTCAAAATATCATATCTTAACAAGCAGCATCTCGCCATGTCTTTACAAGCCCTCAACTTTGGCCCTGGAAAATGCATGAGAAGCGTCAGATGTCATATTTTCCTTCTTCTTTTATTGTTATGCAAAAGATCTAGCAAAGATAATAGGACAGTTAAAGTATCATATTAAATGCATAGAAATTTTCGCAAATCTATCATACAAAAAAAAAAACTATCTCTATTGTTGTAGACAAAATTGATCGGTTCATTTACCTGCTACTCCTGTGCGCTGTTCTTGTTGACTACGTCAGTGGCTCAGACACCACATGCCCCATGTGGTCCAGTGAAATCTTGCTTCCATTAGATCACGTACTCTCTGTATGGCTGTTCTTGTAATGTGGTATATTTGTATTCTACCTACATTGCTTAGTGTCGTCAGCTTATACTGATGACATGCATCGAGTATGAGTGAGTTCCTGTAGTCTATGCTTGCCAGTGGCAGAGCTAGGAATTTTTTAAAGCCCTGGGAAAACCACCGAACCTGGAATCGTCGTCCCGCCAGAGTCGTCGTGCCCGCGCGTGCGCTTCCGGCTCCCGCCCACTATCACCCCGCCGTTTATGCCTAAAGCCCTAAACTGACCTCGCCGCTTTTTTTTTGTCGATTGGTCTACTGCTAAATGTTCTAACGTGAATTAAAAATCTATACTTTTGACGATTCGTTCAAAAATTGCGGGTATGCTGTGGACGCGTTCCCTCTATTTATTTCTATTTTATAATATTTTTATTCTTATTTTTTTATTTTCTTCCGGTCTAGTCCGTGACTATTTATTCATGCGCGGTCCAAGCATTTTATTGATTTAATTTTTATACTACGTCGATACTTAATATTATTATCGCTAAATTTCACCATGCGTGCGTGTAGCGACGAAGGGATGTGGGCCATGCGGCCCACATTTCTTTGCTTCTTTAATCAATCTCCCTTTTCCTAATTACCCTCACTCTCTCTCCTCATTTACTTGGTTCAGTCAATCGTGGCCACACAATTATTTGCTTCTTTAATCAATCTCCATTCTCTCTCTCCTACGTATTCTTTTTTGCTTCGGCCAAACAACTCTCTAGAGCTTTCTTCTTCCATCCACTGCCTTCCCCTTTCTAGTTCTTTCCTGCGCTGGCCGGCGCCATCCTCCTACTGACATGCTCGGCTTGGCCGTCTTGCCACCCCCCCTCCACTGGTGCCACGTCCGCCGCCTCGCCTCCCCCAGCCAGCCCACGGACTCCTAGCTCGGCCTGCACTGGCTCGGCTGACCTCGCCCGCTTCGGCTGCTCAGCGCCGCCTGCTCGTGTCGGCCTTGCTCGCCTGAGCGCCCTTCTGTCGCGTCCTCTCTTGCCTCTTCCCCTCCTCAGTCTAGCGCCGCGCCCGACCTGGTCTTCCCCTGCACTCCGGTTGCTCAAGATCAGCAAGGTGAAGCTCTACGACGCCGACCCCAACGTCCTGCGTGTTTTCCTCAGCACGGGCGTCGAGTTTGTGGTGGGCATCGGCAACAAGGTCATCCGGCGATGGTGAGCCCAGCGGCGGCGGGCGTGGCTCCAAAGAAGTCGTCGGCAAAGACTCTCCGTCGGCGGCGCATCACCGCATCACCGTGGGCAATGAGGAGTTCAAGGAAGCGACACCGCCGCGAGCGCCTCCTTCCGCCATGCGGTCCATGCACTGTGCTTTCGGCGGCGGGCTCGGCGCTCTGAAAATTCTGAATATCCGGATGTGCTCTTATCCGGATAATCCGAATCTGTATTGGTATCCACCGGATATCATGCCTACCGTATTCATTTCCGTTTCCGACAAAAAAAATCTGAATCCACTTCTGATCCAAAAATTATCCGAAAAAAATTCGATACAGGACCATCCGAATCTGTTTTCGTCCGGATCGGATGAAAACTATCCGATCCGTTTTTACCCCTACTTGCAGTGGCGCAGGACCTACCAGGCTACCACCATGCATCATAACGAGGCAGGCAACTGATGCTCAGGTGCTGTTCGGCATGACCGTAATTTTGCTAATAAACGGTTTTCGGCTAGACTGCAGGGCCGAACGTCCGAGCTAAAAAGGTTTGGTATTTGACTGTCTGTCTTTTAGGTAGGCTGGCTACAGCTTCTGAGATGTGAAATATCTGAAATGCCCCTGAAGAATCTAGACCCACCATTATGAGTTAATGGAGTATTTTGGTGATTAATGACAAATCTATTTATGAGACTAACACTTTCAGTGATATACTTATTACTTAGTCTCGATTGTATAAAAAGGAGAAAATCAAAGAGGAATGCATTCGACATCATATTCCTATATCTTGTTGCATTCCTCGGATCCAAAATATATGTTGAACTCCACTAAAATTGTAACTTGAATATGTGCATATGTTCTCATTACACATTCGTGTATGCACAAATCTAGGTGGAGTTCACTCTATGTTTTGTGGTTTCATTAGTATTGATCCATATTCCTTTATCCACAAATATTAAGGATCTTTACTTTAAAACATATCATATGAGTATACAAAACTTATATAGTTTATACATACTCATATTTATCTACATTCAATTACTTGCAATTGATTGTTGTCATCAATTACCAAAAAGGAAAAGATTGAAATATCTTGTCCCACCATTATGAGTTAATGGTATGTTGTGGTAATTAATAACAATCATGTTGTGGGACTAATATTTTCCATGAGTTGGATGAATAGGTTATGTCCCATGATGAAAGAGACTTTGGATGACATCACGAGTTGATTGTCATCAAGTCAAGGTTCAAGAGTAAAGGATGCATCATGTGTTAATATGTATCAAGATCTCGAAGAAAAGGAAATCACCATGTGTTGATGATGTTCGAGAAGAGGAGATGATCATAAGTTGATCATCAAGTCAAAAGAGTGCATCATGACTTGAAGAAAAGATATGCGTCATCAAGCTTCAAGTATTTGTGAAAGGCAAAGGTATGACTAGTTAGGGCTAAGGATTTGTTCCTAATCTTTTACCGGTCTTGGTGTTTGGATGGAAGACCGGATTGCTAGTATAGGTTGCCGTACTATTAAGAGGGGTCTTGATTAGTAGCTTGAGTTAGTCATGTGTTGATAGCTCATTCTGTTTGCATTAGCTCTTGTTAGCATGTTGCCAATATTTGTGAATGTGTTTTGCAAATAGTTGAGGCTCATGCATAATCCTTGTAGCATGTGACTTTAGTTTGTGAATGTGTTTTGCAAATGGTTTGAGTCCATGTACCTTATTCCTTGTGGCATTGATTCCAAATGTGGGTAAATGTGTTTTGCAACTTATTGAGAATCTTGCCTTTAACCCGTGTTTGCATCGCGCATCAATTTGGCAAATGTGGTTTGCAAATTAAATTGAAGTAAAGTGCAAAATCTCTCTCTGTGAACTAGCGATCTGACCGCCAGTAGCTGCCGGTCTGACCGGTGGGATGACCGGTCTGACCGCCATGTGTTGGCTGGTCAGACCGGCCCCTGGTCAGCGGTATGACCGCATTTGTTCAGCGGTACTACCGATGTGCGGTAGTTTCGATATTTATTTGGCGTTTTTTTTCCAGTAAGGTGCTTTTTCTGGAACTTGGTTGCTCCTTTGTGGAGCGGTCTGACCGGTGAGGTTCGGTCTGACCGGCCATTAGTTGACGGTCAGATTGACAGTGAGTCCAACGACTAGTTTTATAGCCGTTGGAGCTAGGGCGGTCTGACCGGCCATTAGTTGGTGGTCAGACCGGTTTATTCCTGATTCTCTGGAATCTTTCCCCCAACGGCTATTTTTTATGTGTGAGCTATAAATACTCACCTTGACCGGTTGTGGGAGTGCTGCTGGTGCCATATTCATTTCTCTTGAGCTAAGAGTAAGCTCTCTACACTCTTTTGTGCATGTGTCGCACTTAGTGAGCTTTGAGAGGCAAACCCTATTTGCATGTATTGAATTAGGTAGTGGATTGTGTATCCACTTGAGCTTAGATACTTGATTAGTTCAAGTGAGAGTCATCGACTTGTTCCTCTTGGTGTTTGCTGACACCTAGACGGTGTAGAGGCGTCCTGGTTCGGTGATCTTCTCAAAGAAGGTTGTGAGAAGACCTAGGCATTTGTGAGTAGCTTGGTGCTCACCATCTCTAGAGTGGAGGAAGAGCAACCCCTAGTGGATCGAGGTGTTGGATCTTGTTGGAACCGGTCCAAGTGGTTGGACTTACCTCGGAGGTGTTTGGCTTAATTTGTGGAGCCGGTCCAATTGATTTTGGGCTTAACTTAACGTGGATTAGGGGAGACCGACAAGTCTCCGATCACCACGGTAAAACATCGTTGTGTCATAGTGGTTTGCATTCTTGTGCTTTACTATATTGTAATTTACATTCCCTATATTAAATTGCTTACTTGTATGTGTATGATTGCTATATTTTATATAGTCTCATATTATTGGTGCACTTAGTAAAGACTAGTTGATTTAGGCTTTAATTGTGCAAAACCGAATTGATTTACAATTCCGCATAAAACTCAGTTTTAACCAAAGAAGTTTTTAAAACCGTCTATTCACCCCCCCTCTAGTCGGCCTCCTCGATCTTACAAGTGATATCAAAGCTTGGTCTCTCATTTTATTAGACTTAACCGTCTAGCGAGTAAAGGATGGCGACTAGTAATTTAGTGTACCTTAGTGAGACACCTTTATTTGATGGCACAAATTATGTTTGTTGGAAAATTCGCATGTCATGTTATTTCAAGGCTATGAGTCCTAACATATGGCGGATTGTAGATGTGGGTTTTTCTCCTCCAAAGGATTCTCTTGCTCAAACTATTGAGGAAGAGAAATGCTCACATCTCGACGCTCAAGCAACTAACGCTTTATTTAATGCTTTGAGTATAAAGGTGTTCAATGCTGTTTGCAATCTCAAGAGTACTCACGAGATGTAAACACAACTTCAAGATCATTATGAAATGTCCACCTCCACGAATGAGGATTGCATACAAGAATGGATGTCGGGAGAAGAATGCTCAACTTCTAGCTCCGACAATGAGGAATCCTCAACTTCATCCACATCACCTCATTGCTTCATGGCAAAAGTTAATAAGAAGGTAAATGATGATGATGAACCTTCATATGATGAGTTGATGGATATGCTTGAAGAGCTTAATGAGTATTTAGGAAAGGAGGTTTCAAAATTCAAAATTTTGAAGAAAGAGTATAACTTACTTAAAAATAATTATGATATTCTAAAAAATAAACATGAAACTCTCCTTCTAAATGAGCTCAATAAGCCCAAGGTGGATATAGGCATTACATGTAGTTTATTAGATGATATGCCATGTATAGCTCCTAGCTCATGCATCTCATCTAAGATTAGCATATCCACCTCGTGTGATGATTTACTTGATATGCCTTGTTACTCAAAATTAGATGCTTCTATTCCCTTTATGTATTGTGAGACTAATCTTGTAGAGGAAAATAATGAGCTTACGGCCCAAGTCACAAAATTAAAAATTGACTTAGATAGAAACTACAAAGGAAAAGCCTCTCTTGGTGATATCTTGAGCAAGCAACGAAGCTTGAATGACAAGAGAGGTATTGGCTTCACTCCAAAGAAGAAGGAGAATAGCAAGGCAAGGCACAATGCAAGACACACGAAGAAATATATCAAGTGCCTTGGATGCAATGAGAAGGGTTACAAAGTCTCAGTGTGCCCAAATTAAATGGATGTCAAGTCAAGACATTTAAAGAAGAGGCAAACCAGCAAGGAGCAAGAAAAAAAGACAAGTAAGGGAAACAAAAGCCCAACTTGCTACAATTGCCGGGAAAAAGTGGCACATTGGTAAACAATGTCCCAAAGGTATCTCTTCTAAGCCTATTATATATAATGATCATTATTTGCTTAAGAAGGATAAATATGGCAATGTGTTTGCTAGGATTGTTAGCTCACCTAAGATTATTGTTAGGGTCATTTGGGTGCCCAAATCTATTGTGACTAACATTCAAGGACCCAACTGAGTCTGAGTACCAAAAGATGCTTAAATGATAAATAGGTACTTAGAGAAGCATTGGAGGTTTGGCTCACTCATGAAGAGGTGGATTCCATCATATGCAAAATATGGAGCCAAGCTTGAGAAGAATAAATTCATATCATAAACCAGTGTTATCTCGGTAACAAGTATTTACATTGAAGTATCTAGCCCTTTATGCCCTGTGTAGGTTGCATTTCATGAAAATCTTAAAAATGGTGTTCTTACTCTTGTTCGTAATCTTCTTTATTAAAATCTTGAGCAAGATAGTAAGTAGCACATTAAGGGGGAGTGCTAAGTCATCTACATGTATATCACATCCCTAAGTGTGCCCAAATAAATTAAGTGCTAGTAATGTTTTTAAAAAATGAGCCTTTTAGCCAAAAGTCAAAAACTTCATAAATATTATTAATCTTTTGAAAAAACAAGTTGTAAAATGTATACAAATGCTTTTCAAAGGTTTCCCAAAGGTTTTGGCTCAAGAAAAACCTATTTCAAGTAAATATGAGTTTCTAGCCAAAATTCTAGATCACAGTATCTTGTTTTAACATAAACTAGATTTTTATGTAAAATCTATTCTAAAAGGAATTTTAAAATGATCCCAAAAGAAAAATCCTAGAGTTGGCTATTCTAAACATTTTTGGTTTCAAAAGATTCTAAAAAGGCCAACCTAGAAAAAGTTATTTGATTTCGAAACTCGTCCAAAATCCTAGTTTGACCTAAGTGGTCACTTTTTAGCACTTAAGTGAGTTTTGCCATTTGAGCCAAAATTATTCATATCAATAGGTCTATAATGGTATTAATGACTCATACATAAAATTGGATGCTCAAAATTTAATCATATGCTCAATTTGGATATTTTGAAGAAGTTCCATGAAAATAAGATTTCATTTGCGTAAACAAAAGCTTAATTCATAAAAAATATTTAAGATTTGGATTTTAAAGGGCTATATAAGTTGAAAATGCTCCAAATGTGTTTGCTTGATTGATTGTGTGAAGATTTAGAGCAAAATACAACAATCCTTTCAAATTCTCAAAATCTCAGCATTAAATCTGTTGTCAGATTCAGGCTTAACTGGTCTGACCGACCACCCTTGGCGGTCTGACCGCCAGCCTTCTGGTTTGACCACCATATGCCCAGCAGTCTGACCGGTTTTGCATGAAGGTCTTGTTACCTCTCACTCGAACAGTTATCTTCTCTTCATCATTTTCCCTCAAACCGAAAGGCATTGGTTCTCTCTAGTTCTCGGCCACCTCCTCCCTCACTAGCCTGGATCCTCTTCTCCGGCAATCTCCTTAGTGCTCCAAGGTAATCAAATGTTCTCCTTCACCTCCTCTACTCATTCCTCAAATTGGTTTGTATTTTAGTTGACTCATCTCATCAAAATAAGGAACCCTAGATGAGGGAGTTCTTTCGAAATCCGGCTATTTGCTCTTCAAATTTCTTCAAGGACACATCTCCCTTGATTCCCCACATCATCAAGCTGGTAATCCCTCATTTCTCTACTTGCAATCTTGCCTCATTGTAATTTCCCCAAAATTGTGCCTAAACTCGGTCAAATTGGTGGAAATCTTTGTCATGCAAGTAGATTAGGCTTGTATTAACAACTATTCACTATGCCATTGCACTAATATTGCAAATTCTGGGTTCTTCCCAAAATCATATTGCTCTTTCTGTCATTGGCGGTCTAACCGGTTGCAACCCGGCGGTCTGACCGGCCTGTCTGGCGGTCTGACCGGCCACATCCGGCGATCTGACCAGCCATGGCAGTGGTCTGACCATTTGAGACAGAAAGAACTGATAGAAATGGCATTTTTTTAATAATTTTTTAATTCATTCCTTGAATTTCTTTGACATTCTTGCAACATTTTCTCAGAGACAATGCTGCACAAGAAGACAGTGATTCGCTCTGCAGCTCCCACTTTTTCAAACGAAAAGGAACCTGCTGAGGATGAACACATGGAAGATGTTGAAAAGGAAGGAGAGGCGAGTGATAACAGTCACAGCGGCGAAAGTGATGAAAGTTATGAAGAACCTGAGGATGAGGATGAAGCTGAGGAAGATGCTCCAGATCAATCTCCTTTTATTGGACTTGATGTGTCTAGGATTAAAAGCGAGACATATACCATATTGAGGCACATAAATCAGTTCAGATTTCCAAGGAATGCCACCATAGGTATGTTCCACAGCATGTTTCAGCAAGATGTTTATCAAATCATCTATGCTAAGAAGAAGTTTGCTAATCATCGCTTTGTGAAATGGAGCGACTTTGGACAGAATCAAGTCTACAATGGTTTATTTTGTCTGTTCAGAAATGTGGGCTTAGATTCTTTGGTTTCCTTGAGATGTAATTTCCATGCGAAAGCCATCAAGCAATTCTATGCAACGGTGTATGTGTCCCCTGACCATGACCATCTTATTTAGATGACGGGACAACAGAAGATAGAAGCCTCCAAGAATGATTTCATGAATGCTTTGAATTTGAGAGATTCAGGTAGAATTCAAGTACATTTTCAAGAATCCCTTGCTCTCACTCAAGTGGATGAATATTATGATCAGAATAATCATTTTGTGCATGGAAGGGTAAGTGGACTTCTTCCTCTTTCCAGCATCATTAACAGGATCATGAGAGCTACCTTTTTTCCTAGGACTGGAAATAATGATGAGATACATGGGCGAGCTTGGAATGTAGTAAGATACATAATGGATGACACTAAGTTTGATGTGATGGATTTTATAATTAGGGAGATTGCCACATTAAAGGGAGATAAAGCTAAGAGTATATATTTTGCTCCCAACATTATGAAGCTCATTCAGAGTAAGATTGGTTTTGATAATCCCTATGATATGGAGCACAAAGAGTATAGACCTAGAGATGCCCCTCCTCAGGTGCCTCCTCCACCTCCTCTTCAGCCTCAGGGGCAGGGATCGTCTTCTCAGGGTCATCCAGAGCAGTAGGCTCGTCAGGAGCAAGATCTTATCATGGCAGCCCTTTCTCGCCTTCAGTCTAGTGTAGACCGGATGGATGCAAAGTATGATCAAAGGCATGCAGAGACTAGAGCCATGATAGAAGGACTAAATGTGAGGTTTGATACTTTGGATTTGAGGGTGACTCATATGGATGAGAGACTTACTGCGTATCAGCAGCAGCGAGTATCGCTAGCTTATCAGAGGTTTGGACGTGATCAGCGCCCTCCTTCTTCCACTCAGCATGGTGACCATCCATCTTTATCAGAGGCTCCACCTTCCTAGTTATAGCATCTTTCATATTTAGGTCGATAGACCTTGTCTTGTGAGGATAAGCTTACTGTCACTCTTATAATATCCTATGTAAGCTTATTGAACCTTGAATGTTTTTATTGCTATTAGTCTCATTTTGGACAATGGAATGTTTATGCTAATTTATGCATCTTTTGTGTCTTGGTGCAAGATATGTTTATGTTGAATCCTTATTGATGTCGTATGATCTTTTATCTCTTGATTATCTTGTGTCATGCTTCCTTGGATACATCTTATAGAGGAAACTCCGTCAAAATTTCTTTAAATCCTCTCATATGCAATGAATTTCGATTCACATCTCTTTATGCATATATTTAGGGGGAGTTCTATCTCTATGGTTCTTGTTTGCAAGAAATTCAAGATGTTTAGAAAACTTCAAAGCTTGTGGACTTCGTTTGAACAATATGTTTGCTTTATCTTCTTTTGAAGCAACAATTTTGGCCTCCAAAGCTATTTATAGAATATCTTTTCGGAGACTTGTCTTTTGAAAGTTCTTGTTGGAAAAGATTCCTAGAAGACTGAAGTTTACTCTTACAAAATTTCAATGGATTTAGACTTGATTTGAAAAAGATTTGACTTTTTGTCTACTTGATCAACATGCTGAAATTTCAGAATTTTGCATTGTTTTAAGTTGATTTGTAGTTTTTGTATCTCCAAATGGATTCAAAATTTGAAGAAGATATAATGATAACTTTTTATCCTCTATAGTCGATCTTCTATTTCAAATTTTCTCAGATTTATTGGATCTATTTTAACCAGTTTTTCAGCCATGTTTTGAAGCTTAAATGAATTATCAAAATTTGCAAACCTGAAAATTTTAGTTTTCTGAAACTTTGTGATTTTCGTATCTTCAAAATGATTGACATTTGGTTGATCCTTCCAAAATAACAATTGTGTGTATTTGTAAGGACTAGCTCCATGATTTATTTCAAATTTTTCGGAGCTTGTTTTCATATCCTTTGAGGTAATTCAAGAAGGTTTTATGCTCAACATGATTTCAATTTGTGATTTTTTGAAAATGAGCATGGCATCTTCTATGGATGAGTTTATTTGAATGTGTTTCAAATATCAACTCTTCTAGTCAAATGTTTCGTGATCAAAAAGGGAAAATGTTATTTGATCAAAATAAAATGAATTCAATTGCCAAGCTCTTTTATTTGCAACAACTTTTGTTGGCTTATATTTGTTTAGGGCTTTTGGTGTTTAATGCCAAAAGGAGGAGAATATTTATATGATAAATATATTTGGATTCTCTCTTGTGTTTTCACCTTGTCAACCTTTTCATGCATAGTTCAAAGGAAGAAAATTTAAATTGCTTAAGTAACATGCATGGATATAGTTAAATAGCTTAAATTCTTATCTTATCTTGATTTATATCCAAATATTCTTTTTGTTAAAGGATTTATCATCAATCACCAAAAAGGAGGAGATTGAAGAATCTAGACTCGCCATTATGAGTTAATGGAGCATTTTGGTGATTAATGACAAATCTATTTGTGAGACTAACACTTTCATTGATGTATGCTTAGTCTCGGTTGGATAAAAAGATGAAAATCAAAGAAGTATGCATTTGACATCGTATTCCTATATCTTGTTACATTCCTTGGATCCAAAATATGGGTTGAACTCCACTAAAAGTGTTACTTGAATATGTGCATATGTTCTCATTACACATTCGTGTATACACACATCTAGGGGGAGTTCACTCTATGTTTTGTGGTTTCATTAGTATTGATCCATATTCCTTTATCCACAAATATTAAGGATCTTTACTTTGAAACATATCATATGAGTATAAAAAACTTGTGTAGCTTATACATACTCATATTTATCTACATTCAATTACTTGCAATTGATGGTTGTCATCAATTACCAAAAAGGAAAAGATTGGAATATCTTGTCCTACCATTATGAGTTAAGGGTATGTTGTGGTAATTAATGACAATCATGTTGTGGGACTAATGTTTTCCATGAGTTGGATGAATAGGTTATGTCCCATGATAAAAGTGACTTTGAATGACATCACGAGTTGATTGTCATCAAGTCAAGGTTCAAGAGTAAAGGATGCATCATGTGTTAATATGTATCAAGATCTCGAAGAAAAGGAAATCATCATGTGCGAATGATGTTTGAGAAGAGGAGATGATCATGAGTTGATCATCAAGTCAAAAGAGTGCATCATGGGTTGATGCATATTCAAGTCAAGAACCCGGACTTGAAGAAAAGATATGCGTCATCAAGCTTCAAGTCTTTGTGCAAGGCAAAGGTATGACTAGCTAGGGCTAAGGATTTGTTCCTAGTCTTTTACCGGTCTTGGTGTTTGAATGGAAGACCGGATTGCTAGTATAGGTTGCCGTACTATTAAGAGGGGTCTTGATTAGTAGTTTTAGTTAGTCATGTGTTGATAGCTCATTGTGCTTGCTCTAGCTCTTGTTAGCATGTTGCCAATATTTGTGAATGTGTTTTGCAAATAGTTGAGGCTCATGCATAATCCTTGTAGCATGTGATTTTAGTTTACGAATGTGTTTTACAAATGGTTTAAGTCCATGTACCTTGTTCCTTGTGGCATTGATTCTAAAAGTCAGCAAATGTGATTTGCAACTTGTTGAGAATCTTGTCTTTAACCCGTGTTTGCATCGCACATCAATTTGGCAAATGTGTTTTGCAAATTAAATTGAAGCAAAGTGCAAAACCTCTCTCTATGAACTAGCGGTCTGACTGCCAGTAGCTGCTAGTCTGACCGGCAGGATGACCGGTCTGACCGCCATGTGTTGGCCGGTCAAACCGGCCCCTGGTCAACGGTATGATCGTATTTGTCCAACGGTACTACTGGTATGCTGTAGTTCCGATATTTATTTGGCGGTTTGTTTTTTCCAGTAAGGTAGGAACTTGGTTGCTCCTTTGTGGAGTGGTCTGATCGCCCCTCTGGCGGTTTGACCGGTGAGGTCTGGTCTGACCGACCATTAGTTTGCGGTCAGACCAGCAGTGAGTCCAACGGCTAGTTTTATAGCCGTTGGAGTTGGGGCGGTCTGACCGGCCATTAGTTGGCGGTCAGACCGATTTATCCCTAATTCTCTGGAATCTTTCCCCCCAACGGCTAGTTTTTGTGTGTGGGCTATAAATACCCACCTTGGCCAGTTGTGGGAGTGCTACTAGTACCATATTCATTTCTCTTGAGCTAAGAGCAAGCCCTCTACACTCGTTTGTGCATGTGTCGCACTTAGTGAGCTTTGAGAGGCAAACCCTAATTGCATGTGTTGCATTAGGTAGTGGATTGTATATCCATTTGAGCTTAGACACTTGATTAGTTCAAGTGAGAGTCATCAACTTGTTCCTCTTGGTGTTTGCCGACACCTAGACGGCGTGGAGGCGTCGTGGTCCGGTGATTTTCTCAAAGAAGGTTGTGAGAAGACCTAGGCATTTGTGAGTGGCTTGGTGCTCACCATCTCCGGAGTGGAGGAAGAGCAACCCCTAGTGAATCGAGGTGTTGGTTCTTGTTGGAACCGGTCCAAGTAGTTGGACTTATCTCGGATGTGCTTGGCTTAATTTGTGGGGCCAGTCCAATTGATTTTGGGCTTACCTCAATGTGTATTAGGAGAGACCAGCAAGTCTCCGATCACCACGATAAAACATCGTTGTGTCATAGTGGTTTGCATTCTTGTGCTTTACTATATTGCAATTTACATTCCCTATATTAAATTGCTTACTGGTGTGTGTATATTTGCTATCTTTTATATAGTCTCATATTGTTGGTGCACTTAGTAAAGACTAGTTGATTTAGGCTTTAATTGTGCAAAACCGAATTGATTTACAATTACACATAAAACTCTGTTTTACCCATAGAAGTTTTTAAAACATCTATTCACCTCTCTCTAGTCGGCCTCCTCGATCTTACAGCCCCTGAGACAGATGATGACTTGTTTGATACCGTTTAATGGCAATTAACGCAATTGACAGCAATTAACGACGACTAACGACAGTCAACGACAAGTAACACAATTGACGACAACAACCACAATTAACGCAATTGACCGTAATTAACGACAATTAATGCAATTGACTGCAATTAACGACAATTAATGCAATTAACTGTAATTAATCACAATTAATGCAATTAACTATAATTAACGACAATTAACTCAATAGGCCGCAAATAACGATAATTAACGCAAGTAACGACAATTAACAATAAATAATCATTACAGGAAACAATAATTAGATAAATAATTCATTTACAATAGAAAAAAGAAAATTAAACAAAAAAAGAAAGAAAAAACTAGGCGGCGGCTAGGGTTGGGGATAGTGGCGTCAGGGGAGGAGGAGGTCGGCGGCGGTGGTTCAGGGGGGGAGGAGAGAGAGAGCTGGAGATGAGGCGGGTGGCGGCATGGGTCGACGGAGGTGCGGGGAGGCGGCGCCTCGTGGGGGAGGAGAAGTGGCGACGACGCGTGGGGAGCAGGAGGAGTGGCGGCGGCGGCGGCAGGAGGAGGAGGGGCTGCGATGGCGCATGGGAGGAAGAGGAAGGGGCAGCATAGTTGGGTGCGGGTGTTAGGGTTTGGGTTGGGCGGGGTTTTTATGCCATGGCAAAAGCGGATAAATACCTGTAAATCTGAGGGGTAAATGCGGAACTGGGCCCGCAGGAAGCTGCTTCACGATGACTTTCAGCTCTCATGTTAAACACAGCTTCTAGCGTCGGAAAAAGGCAATAAGAAAAGCCACTCGTTTGGGACGCATGTCACAGTGTTGTTGGCCTTGTTGCCGCTTATATACGCTGGCGCTTGGACTGCGTCGTCCGTCCCCAGGTTGGGTCGTGCCGCATCCACCGGTGAGCCCACGTTGGGCGTACGGCCGCATCGCTTTCAGCTAACGCCCTACCTGATCATGCAATGGCCATGGCCCATGGGTTAGGCACTTCTGGCCTTCGGGCCTTGCCTCACGTTGCCGTCCCATGCACCTAACTTCCCCAGGCCAGGCCCAGGCGCTGTGCACTTGTGCATGGGCACGGCCACCTCCTATTCCTCCCATCCCTTCCCCACTGCCGGAAGCCTCCTCGATCGATCGGACCATGCGTTGATGCACCTTGATTTCCGGGCAGGAAGAAACAACGTGCGTGGTGATATAGGCTATAGCAATCATATCGAAAGCAACAAGTCAAGATGCATTTGATTTTGATAGTTTTGGATGTCTTACGTCGGTGGAAAACGGTGGAAGTAAGCAGCTTGTATTATGGTCTAATTACAATCTACAGAAATGAAACCCCTTGACGCTCCTGATCCCTCTATAACACCACACGCAACATAGCCAAGGCTAGGGGTGGATACCGAGCTGAGCTCAGCCAAACTCGTTAAACAATTTGGCTCGGCTCAGCTTGTTAAACAAACGAGCAAAAAAACCCTGCTCGGCTTCGCTCGACAAAAGAGCTCGAGTTGGCTCGTTAGGCTGGCGACCTCGAGTTGGCTTGTTAGGCTGGCGAGCTCGAGGCGACCAGGGCGTCAGGTGGCCGGCCACACGTGGAGGGTGCGGAGGGCGAAGGGGCCAAGAGGAGGCGGCCGGTGGTGGCGGATGGTGACGTCGACATAGGAGGTGGCCGGGGCACCGAGCTTAATGAGCCTAACGAGTAACTCGCGACTCGGATTAAACTCGACTCACTAAGCTAACGAGCAAAATATGCTGCCCGGCTCGGCTCGATTATTGCACGAGTTCGAGCTGAGTCCTTAACTAGTCGAGCTGGGGCTCGGTTCGCGAGTTTTGAGCTTTTTTTTCCACCTCTAGTCATGGCCCCAACGTACATATGTGGCTTACTAGTGTAGTTGCGGTATCCGAGTGAGCCAACATGAAAACGGAGTGCAACGCATTGCAAAAGGAATTTTTGGCGCAAATATCACTGTTGCGATCGTTTTTTATGCTATTTGCGCCTGCCGCGACGAAATTGCAGATTTGGCACCTCGTCCGCACGGTGGCCGGCCGAACGCGCTGTCGGTGCGACACGTGCCCTCGTCCAGCCGGATGTGCCTCGTCCGCACGGTGGCCGACCGGACGTGCTGCTTCCATCCCGTGGACAACGGGACCCGACCACCCCACGCACGCCCATCCCCTCAGCGTCTAATCCATCACCTCTATCATCTCGTTGTCACCATATGCATGCATTTATGCAAGAGTTGAGCGCTGGAGGGAATTCGATTCCCTTCCTTGGCACCCTCTCGTGCCGGCTATTTAATCGCAGGAGACGACGATTTCAGTTTGCACTCTCACTGCTCCCGCTCTCTCTCTCTCACTTTCTCCTTCTGTCGATTTTGTTTTTGCGGACAATTAAGTATTATTTGTAGCCGTTATTAGTAGTCATATCAGCTGGTAATTTTGTCCTCGTACGCTATTTCTTTTTTTAATTTTGTTGTTAGTAAATTAGTCCTAGCAAAATATTTGTAGTTAATTATTTGTACTATTTGCGTAGTTAATTAAGTAGTTTTAATATTTTTGTAATAAAATTTTTGTGAGTTAAACTAATTAGCCGTAGTTAAATTAATCTTACATAATTTATTAGTTCTAATTTTTAGGCGTAGTTAATTAGTTACCAATTAATTAGTCATAAGTATATTGCTTTACTCAATTAATTAGTCCTAAATAGTTAGTTGGAATTAAGTCTTAATTAATTAGCATCATTAATTAGTCATAAATAATTTAGTCATATTTTGTAAGACTTGATAAAATTGTTGTCATTAATTAGTGGTAATTAATTTAGTGGCCTTAGTTAGTCATAATAATTTTTTTTCTTTTTAATGTGGTAATAAATTTGGCGTAATTCCTTTAGTGCTATTTAGGTTGTCATAATTAATTCAATCGTGACTAATGTAGATGTCATTATGTAACACACGTTTATTTATAGTAATTAATTAGTCTTAGTTATTTTAGCCACAACTATTTTAGTCGTATTTAATATTGTCGTAATTATTTAGTGTCCATTAAATTATTCTCTGTATTTATGCATAATTTATAATTTCTAGTAATTTATCATCATCATCAATTTTTTCACTAATAGTCTGTATTCGATATCTTGCAAGCCATGCCTCTATCGGAGCTTCTATAACCCTTCTACGACGAGAATCACCAGTGCAAGTCATGGATCAATGGGGGTGTGGATGGCCCTCTACCCTTGGCGCTTCGTACCGGGAGGGATTGTTGGGAGCTGGACGCTCGCTACGTCCCCGTCCTCTAGGACACGAGCTTGTTGCCCTTTACGAGGCTAGTCTCCGTCGGACGCCACTTCACCATGGATAATAGTCTGATGTCGGCACTTGTCGACAGGTGGAGACCTGAGATGCACACCATCCACTCTCGGTGGGGTGAGATGACGGTCACTCTGCATGACATCTCATTCCTGCCCGGTCTTCCGATCTAGGGTGAGCCACTTGTTCCACGTCGTCTGCCGGCGGACTGGAAGGCCAGGCTGGGGAATCGGTTCAGCATACGTGTGTGGGACAGTGCCCGTGGCGTCCCTCGTACTTGGCTGAGGCATTTCAGCCAATGCCTGGAGGATGCACCTGATGAGGTTGTTCGGATGCACCTCGTCGCTTACCTTCTATTATCTCTTTGGTTCGATCATGTTTCCCACGACACAGGGTGATTGGGTGTATCCCAGTTTCATCCGCATCACCGAGTCTTTGGCTGACGCGGAGGCTAGGGTGATGCCTTAGTACAACTGGGGATCAGCCGTCCTTCGCTCCACATACAGGGGGTTGTGTGATGCTTCGAGGCGTGACACCGGTGTCAAACCCAGCCTTGTCTGTTGCTACGTGCTCTTACAGTTGTGGAGTTGGGAGCACTTCCTTGTTTGGCGGCCGTCCTTCGAGAGAGCAGTGCACCCGTACCCCGAGTTGCAGGACCCGATAGACGACCCACTATGGGCTACCAGTGGACTGTTGCACAGCTACGCTGGGCGAAAGATAGACTGACGTTGTGCTACTCGTTGTTCTACAACGAGTTCGAGTCGTTGAACGACAATGATATCATCTGGGCTCCATGGAGCCCAGATTTCATGGGCACAACAGTGCCACACGGGCCTTCCTTGCAATGCACGCAGGACGTCGGACTATGGGCGATGACATGCCACCTGGTGTTCGCACATATGGTAGAGCCTTATGTGCCGCAGTGCGTAATATGACAGTTCGATTTGTACCAGGTCGTGCCTCCTCTCGACGTCAGGATCTTGCAATGAGTCATCCACTTATGAGTCCAACTCCATCCAAGTAATGTTTGCACCTCATACCTATATCTTCTGTTCTAACATCAATCCTTTCGAAATGCAAGCAATCGAGGCCAGGCGACACGCTGAGGACTGGCAAGCAGTCCAACACGAGTGGATCATGGCTTGGACGTTGACAACGCACATCGAGATCTTCTAGGAGCAGCGACCGTATGATGTACGAACATACTGTGAGTACATGGAGTGGTACGTACTATCGAACCCAGCAATAGAAGGTTCTCGAATTCTTTATGTTTACCACACTAGTCCATGAACAGCTAGTGTACACAGTTCAACAAAAATGATAACAAGTCCATATCACGCATTTTATTCATATAATCAGAGTTTTATTACAAAAGGGCACGAAGCCAAAAGAAAAGTACAGGGGAAACATAATGTAGTAGTAGGCCACACGATACGCCACAGGCCATCGTCTGGGGCGCAACCTAGCCATCCGAATGCTCCTCATCCACGAAGTAATCCTCCTCTGAACAATATTTTATTAAGCAAGGATGAGTACAAAGATGTACTCTGCAAGTTACACCCAATAACAGATTACAATGTATGCATGGGTTTATCAAAGGGAGGGCTTATAGGGTTGAATTTGCATAAAGCAATGTTTTCTTTAAATATTTGTACTATGTTCCAAAATAGTTACTTATAACTAAAATTCATTTTTAAAATTCTCAAGTTTTATAGTAGGATAACCTCCATACAAAATATGGTGAAGGATACCCTCGTATCACATGCCTAACTGTCCAATTTCCCGATTGGATAAACTATCCAAAATTATTTGATAAAACTTTTAAAAACAAAACCAAAGTCCAACTTTGAGTGGCTTTGCTCAGCATGTCTATGACTGTGGACACGGCTATTCGAATAGTGTTACACTCTACAGAGGTTGTACAACTTACCCACAAGTGATAATTGCTTAAAATATCGGCCAAGACACACTTCCGAAGGCGTGCGACTAAGCAAATATCACGAGGCTTTTACAATGTCTCACCCCAAAGTTATTACGCTTGCTAAGGTTTCACTTCCATTGGGTTAACCACCCGCCGGAAGCTTCCTCTTGCGCCAAATTGGAATACTGCCTAACCGACACCCGCACATCAACTGGCACAATTAACAATGAGGTGTTACAAATTATTTAGCCTAGTCTGTCCCACTCCAGACATGTGGTAGCACGGTAGAGCTTAGCAAGAAGTGGCTCAAAGACCGGTCCTTAACCAACTTGGGCAAAATTGCATAAACCCTGGACTCGATCATTGAAATGAATCGATCATGTGCATTGAGTTGCGCCAACCTTAATAACCATTTTTCCTAAGTCTAAACAAATTTTCATTTTGTTTTGCTTTTCAAAAAGTTCATACTGTTGTATCAACTAGGTTTTTCATCTAAGTTGAGAAGGTGAAAGCATCTAGGCTCCTAAAAATGGTTTTGGTAATTAATGATAATATGTGAATATGGGATTAACATGTTTATTGAGTATTTACAAGGTTAAGTCCCATTGGTAAATTTGATGCCTTGAAGATGCATGCTAAAGGACAACATGAAGATCTTTTGGATAAAATGCAAGGTACAAATAGTCTAGGATCCTTTTTGTGTTTTACCGGTCTTAGGAGAAATGGTTGGAAGATCGAATTATAGGTTAAAGGCCGTACTATTAAGAGGGATCATGACTAGTAGCTTGATAGCATGTTCTTGTGTCATTCGGATCAATTTAGGATCATGCATACATTTGAATTTGAATTTGTAAGTTCTCTGTGCAATTGTCAGCACGAACGATAGTACCGGTGTTTTCATAGCGGAACTACCGCGTAGCGGTATTACCACACTTCCTTTGGCGGTACTACCGTGGGCCGTTCGGACTGTCCAAAAATGACTTGATCGTGTGGTTTTTAAGCGTGGTCCGAACAGCCCAATTAATTTGGAGCGTCCACGTGTGCAATTCATATGTGCCTGCCAACTTATTTGTGGAGCGGTACGACCGCATCACGGTATTTCTGTTTTCTAGTTGACGGTACATAAAATCCAGAGAGACTCATTTTTGTTGTACTTGCGAAACCCTTGGAACGGTAGTACCGCCGTTGTTTCAACGGTACTACCTCTCTACGGTACTTCCGAAAAATTGAAGCAGAACGTATTTTTCCAGAGAGTTTGTTTTTGGAGCTCTTGTGCTCTCTTGGCAAACGGTAGTACCGGTGCTTGCTTGGCGGAACTACCGCTTGGCGGTATTACCGCACTTTCTTTGGTGGTACTACCGTGGGTCATTCGGACTGTCCGAAAATGGCATGATCATGTGGTTTAAACGCATGGTCCGAACAGCCCATTTCATCTGAGCCGTCCACGTGGCCAGCATGTTTGGGTGAGCTTGTTCAAATCTGTGGTGCGGTAGTACCGAAGCTTTAATGGCGGAACTACCGCTCCACGGTAGTTCCGAATTTTATGTGGCGGTATGTAAAAACCAGAGAAGCACCCCTTTTCAACTGAGTTTGAAACCCTGTGAAACGGTAGTACCGCCCTTGTGAGCGGTACGACCGGGATTAGCGGTATGACCGCATGATAGTTGGCGGTAGTACCGCGCCGCATTTAAAATGGCTATATCAGAGGCAGTTAATGCTCCTGTTGTAGCCGTTACAGAGTGGTTGGTGAGAAGCGGTAGTACCGCACTTTAGTTGGCGGTAGTACCGTATTTTGCTGAAAATCTAGGGTTTCTCTCATAACGGTTGGATTTTGTTGTGGGGGGCTATAAATATCCCTCCACCTGCTCTAGGACAGTGGAGAACTCTTCATTTAACATCCTTAGAGCCATGAGCATTCATTCAACACCTCAAATACTATTGTGCATTCATTGTGAGGTAGTTGAGCCAATTCAAGTGCATTTACTCATTCTAGTTGATCCATTTGCACTTGAGTGCCATCAAGCGAAGATCATCGATTTATTACTCTTGGAGTTTTGCTGAACTCCTAGATGGCTTGGTGGTGGGAGCACAATGATCTCTTCAAAAAGCTTGTGAAGAGGCCCGGTGCCAAGATTGTGAGTGGTTCGGTGTTCACCATCTCCGGAGCGGAGGAAGAACAACCAATAATGATCGAGGGAAGACTTAATTCGTGGAGCCGGCTTGATTCGTTCAAGCTTCCTAAACGTGGACTAGTGAAGATCAGCAAGTCTTCAATACCACGGGAAAACATCGTTGTGTCTTTTGTGGTTAATTCTTGTCTTTACTTATTCCGCATTTACAATTCTAGCATTTATCTTGTATTAAACTGCTTAGCTAGAATTGTATCTAGTTTAGACATAATCCATAATTATCTTGAATTGTTAATTTGCTAAAAAGTTTTAAAACCTCCTATTCACCCTCCCTCTAGTCGGTTATCCTTGATCCTACAAGTGGTATTAGAGCTTGGTCTCTCATTGATTTAGGCTTAACCATCTAAGAGAGAAAATGATGTCCAGTGAGGGAATTGCTATAGAAAAGGCTCATTTGTTTGATGGCTCTAATTATGCTTATTGGAAAATTAGAATGTCAATTTATCTAAAGGCCATGAGCCCAAGCATTTAGAAAATCGTAAATGAGGGTTACATCATGCCTCTTAATCCACTAGTTCCCACGGATCAAGATGTGCGTAATGCTCATTTAGATGTCCAAGCTGTGAACGCTCTCTTTGGTGCTTTGAACGCGGATGAGTTCAATAGAGTGAGCAACTTAGAAACTGCTCATGAAATTTGGACCACCCTCTCCGAAATTCATGAGGGAACATCCACAGTCAAAGAGGCCAAATTGCATATGTTTCGGATTAAATATGAGACATTCGTAATGTTGCCTCATGAAAACATCAATGAGATGTATTTATGACTCAACAACATTGTGAATGAGCTCAAAGGCCTTGGTACTAACCTTCTTGATGTTTACATTGTGCGCAAGATCCTTAGAGCTCTACCGGACAAGTACGAGACGTTGGTGACATTGTTTCTCAACTCTCCCGAGTTGCCAAGAATGACGCCAACGAGACTTTTGGGCAATCTCACAACTAATGAGTTGTTCAAGAAAGACAAGGAAGAGCTCTTGGAGTCATTTTCCTCAAAGAAGAATATTATCTCTTTCAAGGCAAAAGGGGAATCAAGTGATGATGAGAATGAAGAAGGAGACTCCGAAGAGGAGTTTGCATTTCTTGTGAGAAGAATGAAGAATTTCATGAGAAGGCGCCCACATAGAAGCTTCAACTTCGAAAAGAACAAGAAAGGGCAATCCTCAAGTGACAACAAGTGTTATAGCAACATTTGATGCTATAATTGCAAAGAAAATGGGCACATTGCTTCTCATTGCCCCGCAAAGAAGGATGACAAGGGCAAGTCATTCAAGAAGAAATAATACAATGGCAAAAAGAAACCTTTCAAGAAGCTTCACAATGATGGTAAGCATGAAACCCACATTAAAGAGTAGAACTCCAATGAGGAGTCAACCGACTCCGACACCAATGAGGATGAGTCCCCCAAGAAGAAGGGACTCGTTGGCATCGCCATCAAGGAGGCTCCATCGCTATTCTCCACTCTCACTTGCCTCATGGCAAAAGGAGATAAGGTAAAATCCATTAACGATAATGAACCAACATATGATGAATTAATGGATATGCTTCAAGACTTGAATGAATATCTTGAAAAAGAAATGTCAAAACATAAAATCTTAAAGAGAGAGCATATCTCTCTAAAAGAATCTTATGAGAAGCTAAAGGAAGCTCATGACTTGCTTATCCAAGAAAATTCAAGCAAGTCTTGCTCTAGTGTAGGAATTACATGTGATATTATTAATGATATGCCTAGTATATAAATTGCTAGAACTAGTGCATCTACTTCATGTAATGATCCTATTGCTATGCCATGTTGCTCTAACATTAATCATGATAATGTGAAGTTATCATGATTAAAAGAGCAAGTGACCAAGCTAAGCAAAAGCTTGGAAATGTGCTTCAAGGGTAAGGCCACCATTGACAAGCTTTTTAGTGAGCAAAGGTGCTCATTCAATAATGAAGGACTTGGGTATGTGCCCAAGAAAGGTAAGAA
This sequence comes from Phyllostachys edulis, assembly GCA_036346405.1. Classification (NCBI taxonomy): domain Eukaryota; kingdom Viridiplantae; phylum Streptophyta; class Magnoliopsida; order Poales; family Poaceae; genus Phyllostachys; species Phyllostachys edulis. Next base: position 103,244,222 of record CM070550.1, read on the forward strand.
GCCGGCAAACAAGCCCACAAGGTTTGTTAAACAAAATGGCAAGTATTGCCATAAGTGCCGGGAAATAGGACATGTGCAATAAAATTGTCCTATTGGTAAGACTCCATCCCTTGGTATATATGATTCATGTTATATGCTTAGAAAAACTAAGGATGGTAAAGTCATTGCTAGATTTGTTGGCACTTCGATTTTAGGTGCTAAAAAGAATGCTATTTGGGTGCCTAAATCCTTGGTCACTAACCTCCAAGGACCCAAACAAATTTGGGTACCTAAAAGAACTTGATTCTTGTTTTGTAGGTGAACTACAAAACTGGTAGAAAACATTGGGTGCTTGATAGTGGATGCATTCAACACATGATCGGCGATAGAAAGATGTTCACCACATTCGAAAATGGTAAAAGAGTTGACAAGATCACATTTGGTGACAATAGCAAAGGAAAGGTAATAGGATTGGGTAAAATTGCTATCTCAAATGATCTTTCTATTTCTAATGTATCTCTAGTAGAATCATTAAGTTTCAATTTACTATCAGTTGCTAAAATTTGTGATCTTGGCTTAATTTGCTCATTCTCTAATGAAGATGTTACAATTTCAAATGCAAAAGATAGCTCTGGTCATTTCATTGATGATATTTGTACTCTTCGTTATTGAAACCGTTTTGTCTCTCACTTCAGTTCGAGCAAGTGCATCGCATCGCAAGCGCATTGGAGACCACCATCAGCATCCCAGAGGACACAGTACCAGGGTTGTTGAGCACTTTGAAGTACATCTTCGCGGAGTCGAAGAACATAATAAAGAACATGAGCTGCGGTCTTTCGAGGGACGACGTCCTACGCGTCGGGCACTAAGTGGAGGACCGTGCTCACCTGCTAGGTCAGCACGGTCCAGTGAGACCGGACGGTGTCGTAGCGCTCCCCGTTGTACAAATCTACATTATGTCTTTTTGGTTATGCCTTACGTTCCGCTAACATCATGTCGTTCTCCGGTCGCAGGTCCGTCGAGATGCATCACTTTTGTCATACGCACTCTGTACACAGACTGGCACTCCCCTTGGTCATCTGCACTGCACATCCAGGAGGTAAAAGATTCTCAGTTTACGTCCAGAGCATTTATTTTTCCTAACATCATTCCATTTTGCAGCCTTCAGTTGACCGTGGGGGTGACGGCCATACGTCCACTAATGAGGATACAGGCCTCCCAGCTTCTGCTAGGGAGTAGTACACTGCGCTAGGGTTTGGACCTTGGCACCCAGGGCACCCACCCCTTGTCGTACGTTCACCAGTACGGAGTACCGTACGTAGGACAGAGCTCCTCCAGGGTCGCTGGCACACCGTACGTTCAAGACTAGAGCTCCTCCATACGACTGGAGTTGCAGACAGCGTACCTTGGGGGCGGACAATCTGAGAGTGGATTTATGGAGTCCTTCATTCATGACATCATTGCATGTGGCCCCTGGTTCGACATGTCTTAACAGGACGACATTGATGCTAAACAAACTCAGCTGAGAAAGAGTCAGCATACTGGTGCACCTCTGCCCACTCAACGGTCTTTGTGCCCTCTGAACCGATACGCGCTCTCTGGACCGGCTAACGTATCCCACGGGACATGCTCGACGCAAAACCAGGACGCGCACGTGAACGCAGACGCAGCGAGCAGAGAGTCGCTCAGACGAGTGAGCCATATTGTATTCCGTGTGTAACTGCGCTACAAAGATGATATGCAATTTTGTTGCGCTATATTTGTATGCATATTTTGTATGTTATGTGTACTATTGCGCTATATTTGTATGCAATTTTGTTGCACTATTTCCACATGAAAATAGAGAACTAGGAGTGTTGACATTTCAAATGGAGTTGCAATGTAACTTTTGATCGATAAAATTGATGACATTTTGGAATGCATATTGTGATTTGTGATTTACATGCCGTGCGCGGTTCAGTTACATGCATTACATGATACACGTGCAGATTTATTGCAATCAGGATAAAGGATGACACGAACTAGTCTTCGTCGCGCCATAGCCCCTGCCCCTTGTCTCGGGACTGCCTACGGTGGTGGCTAGTGTCGAAGTCGTCGATGTCCTGCGATTCTATGTTGTAAGTAGACCGTATAGTACAGTAAAAATGTAACCAGGATGTAAATTGTACATAACTCGTGTCTTCGATATGGAGTACACCCGGGTGACCAGAAATGCTACAACGGTGGCCAGTCCCAGTTGCAGGAGCCTTCCCTTCCCCTTGTCTTGGGACTCCCCACGTCGGTGTCGTGTGTCGAAGTCCCTCATGTTCTACGATAGTGGCTGAATGATTGCATGATGTTAGAAGAACGAAAAGGCAAATACAAAATCAGGATGCGAATTATACGTAACTCACCTCTTCAGTATGGGGTGCTTTTGGGCGACGGGAGAAGCTTCGACGATCGTCGGTCTCAGTAGCAAGAGCCTTCCCCTTGTCCGTCGGGCGCACCCTGGGCTCCTCTGGTGCCACCTCAATAGGATCTGGTACGTAAGGTTTTCATCGCATGAAGGTCTCGGCCCGTGTCACGTAGTTCAGTATGTACTTCTGCTGGATGAACACCCTATCGTACATCTCCGGACCGTCGATCCACAGGAATAAGTTGCAGTGCATCTCGAGCTGTCATTACACGCGGATGAAGTTAAAAATTTATGGCATTCAACGTAGAGAGTGAAAAATTGATGCATACCTATTTCCTTTCCCCTCTGGCATGACTATTCACTTATTTCTGCTGCAGCCTGATCTCGTACTTCTTCCTGAGGCCAACGATCACCCGGACGTCATGCATTTGGGCCTTCTGCATCTTCTGGTCCATGTACCTCTACATGTTCTCGGACCATTTGTGCATTTGTGCATTCGGCCCGAAAGGAGTTTTCTAATTTACTTTAATTTAGCGATTAAAATAATCTAGTTAATTCCATTAGGCTTAAGAAAATAGTAATTAAAGTCCAAAAATTGTGGAAAAAATCACAGAAATTCCTTGAATTATTTTGTACTTAAATAAAAAGAGTTCCAACTTATAATTGGTAACTAAATTTGCAAATAGTATATTTTGGTTTTAAAATAATTAGGGAAACGCTCTTAATATTTCAGAAGATTCTAGGAAAATAATTAAATTTTATTTTTAACTGGAAAATCGAAAATTGGGCTGTTACAAACCTACCACCCTTAAAGGGAATCTCGACCCCAAGATTCAGACTTGGTCAGCAAAAAAGTGTGGGTACTTGACTTTCAAATCTTCTTCTCGCTCCCAGATGGCTTCTTCTTCTGAATGATTACTCCATTGAACCTTGCATGAACGAATGACTTTGCTTCTGGTGATACGCTCTACAACATCAAGTATCTTGATTGGTTGCTCCACATAGTTGGGATCTTCCTGAAGATCGATGCTCTCAAGCGGTGTTTCCTCTTTTGGAACTTGAAGACACTTCTTCAGTTGCGATACAAGGAAGACGTCATGCACTGCAGACAAGGATGTTGGCAGCTCTAACTGGTAAGCAACTTCACCTCTTCTTGCCAAAATCTTATATGGTCCAACGAATCTGGGTGCGAGTTTTACTTTAGTCCGAAACCTTCTTACTCCCCTGAGCGGAGTAACTCTGAGATAGACAAAATCTCCTACCTCAAAAGACAAGTCCCTCCAATGATTATCAGTATAGCTTTTCTATCGGGACTGAGCAACTTTCAAGCGTTCTCTTATTGCCTTTACCACTGATGTTCTCCCACTTGATCCCAAAGGAGAGGGGTTCTACACTTTCTGCCATACAATGCTTCAAATGGTGACATCTGCAAGCTGGCTTGGTAGCTGTTGTTGCATGAGAATTCTGATAGGAAAGATTTTTGTCCCAACTCCTACCATAATCTATTACACAGGCTCGAAGCATGTCTTCTAGAATCTGATTTACGCGCCCCGTCTGGCCATCTGTTTGAGGATGATATGTTGTGCTAAAGTTGAGTCTGGTCCCTAATGCTTCATGCAGGCTCTACCAAAATCTTGAGGTGAATTGCGAACCTCTATCGGATACGATCTTCTTGGGTACTCCATGCAGACATATGATCCTGGCCATGTACAATTCTGCTAACTTGCTACTTCTATATGTGATCTTGACTGGAATAAAGTGTGCCACTTTAGTCAACCGGTCAATTATCACCCAAATAGAGTCACATCCCGATTGGGTCCTAGGAAGTCAGCGAGTCTTTGATGTTCTACCTTGACTCTTTGGCATACATCATAACATACAACAAACTCAGCAATTTCTCGCTTCATGCTGACCCACCAGTACTTTTCTTTCAGATCCTGGTATATCTTGGTACTTCCGGGATGGATAGAGTAAGGCGATTCATGTGCTTCCTTTAGAATCAACTGTTTTGTTTCCTCATGATTTGGTACACAGATGCGGTCTCTAAACCAAACTATACCTTGCTCATCCTCAGAAAATCTCGGGGCTTTGCCTCTTCTCATGTTCTTCTTAATTTCTTTGATATCTTCATCTTCTTTTTGTTTTTCTCTGATTTGGTCTTGAATGGTTGGTTGAACTTTCAAAGCATTTACACAGCCCTGGCTGACAATCTCTAAGTTTAAATGCTTCAATTCTTCATGAGATCCTAAACCGCATAATAACTATCAATTTTCTTTCACACACATATAAACAGAAACATTAACTCCGCCTATTGCATCACCTGCTACTACTATTACATAGAAATTAAAATTTTGAGCTCATAGATTATTTACATTTGGAAGTTGAAGTTGATACCGACTTCCCTCCCCGATGCGCCGCCCATTTTCAGCCATTGTCGGTCGACAAGGAAGAGGGCTACGCATCGACTACCACCTTTTTCCACCCTGAACCCAAGCTGCAACTTGATTCTCATGGCCATCAGCCTCTACAACCCTCGCCAAACACATCGCCGCGATGAGGTGGGAGGCCAAGGGAGGAGGCAGTGATGACGTCGCGTGGTAAGCGAGGAGGTGGGAGACCAGGGGAGGTGGAAGTGGCGGCATCGCTGCCACCCCTCCCCGCTACCTCCTCCTGTCGTCTGCGCCGCCGCCTCCACTCCTCCCTTCCCATCAGGTGCCTTCTCCCATCTCCAATGCCACCTTACCGCGTCGCCGCCTCCGCTCCCCGGTACCTCCTCCTATTGTCGACGCTACCTCCTTCTGTCACCAGTGCTATCTCCCCACGCCGCCGCCTCCCCTCCCCACTAGAGGGGGGGGTGAATAGACGGTTTTTAAATTCTTTTGGCTAAAAACAAAATTTGCCAAATTAAAGATATGAAATACAATTTCACAAATTACAGCATAAAAGGTCTAAAGCTTTCTAAGTGCAATACACTATCAAGACAAACTAAACAATCTAAACAAGATGAAAAAATAGCTTAAGAATAAATGCACAAAGTAAGGAGCGAGAGAATAAACCACACTATGGAGACAAACGATGTTTTCCTATGGTCTCGGAGACTTGCCGGTCTCCACTAATTCACGTAGAGGAAGCTTGATCAACTCAAGCCGACTTCACACAAGCACTTTCCTCGATCACTAATGGTAGCTCTTCTCCACTCCGGATAGGTGAGCTCCAAACTTCACAAATGCCCGGGTCCTCTCACAAGCTTCTTTGAGAAGATCACCGACGCAACTCCGAACCGTCTAGGAGACGGCAATCTCTAAGAGTAATGAACCAATGATTCTTCACTTGAATATGCTCAAGTTCCAAAAAGATCAAACTCTACTCAAAGCACTTGAAAAAACCTCAACTACCTTTGCAAGATGATTTTAATGCTCTCAAAGAGTAAACGAACTAGCAAAGGGCTTAAGAGTATTCAATGAGGTTCTTAAAGGCTCTCTTGCCGCAGTGTGTATTTATCACAGATGGTTCTAATTTAGAACCATTTGTGATGTCTAACTCTATTTATATTTAGACTCTAGGGTTTGCACGTGCTCCCTACTCAAACGATTAAGTTTCTCTAATATCCCTCCTCCCCCGAGGACGTCGCCGCCGTCCTCGACGACGCCTCCTCCTCGAGCCCGGCATGCCTCCTCCTCGAGCACGAGCCGCCACCTCCCTGAACCCGACACCCCTCTTCCCCAAGCCCGCCTCCTCCCCTCCCCCGAGCACGTGTCGCCTCCTCCTCCCCCAAGTCCGGCGCGCCTCCCCTTCAAAGCCGCCCTACTGCTCCGGTGCTCCCTGCTCATCCTTCTCCTCGACGCCCAAAGGTAACAGATGCCGAGTTGCCGACCCTAACGCCCCTTCCCTTGACACATTGCTTAGTGGCTTTGATTGCCATTTGCTTCGTGAGTATCATAGTATTTCAATTTAATTACCCCTGTGCATTTGATATATTCTAGTCAGTGATTCATATTGTATTTGTTTTGATACTGTTGCTGGAATATGTTGCAATGTGGTGTGGTGGGTTTGAGATGAATGCTCTGTGATGATAATAGTGTTATACTGAAATTGTTTTCATAATCGGGTTTGAACTTAATCTCTAATTGGAATGCTTACTCTAGGTTCTGTGATCCTTAGCAATTAATAATACACATGCTATTCACTCAGTCAATTGAGCTTATTGCTGAACTTGTTAAACTGTGATCTTTTATACTGTTAGTAGATCAAGTTTTGTTGGCTGACTGGAGTATTGTTTTGGTGATCATTTTGCTTTGATCTCCTGTTGGTCGAAAGTATTATCTGTTGTCTTTTGTTTAAAGATCCCGTCGGCATATAAGTAAAGCACTATTTTAGAGCTCAAAGTTTGAATTAATATTGTCAAATTCAATTAATGAAGAGTATAGACTAAAGTAGCAAGAAGGACAAGACTAAATCTTGTGCAACTCTACATTTGAGAGTATTATCAAAATATTAAATTTTAGCTCTATGCTGATTTCATTTGTTCACATGATGTTTGTGTTGAGCATATTATTCCTTTTAAATGACTTAGAGGATTTACATGTTTATATGTCAATTATGTCATTTAATTGGTACTCACGAAACATATGGCAATCAAGCATAATAAGTAATTATATAACTTTGCAAATTTATCCTCTTCTTATATGTAGCATGTATGGATTTTTTTGTGGTAGCTATATACTTAATAAGAAAGTATCATCATTTCTTCCCTAAATATCCCAATTATATCCTAATTATTTATTAATTGGTGTGTATACCCATACATATAGAGAATCTTATGATAATATGTTCATGCGTGTCAGAACTTCTATTTCTTGTGAAGATGTCGTCCGCTCATGCTCCGTCATCGTCGCCTCATGCGTCTGATGCGCCGTCCTTTGAAAAATCCAAGCGCAAGGAAAGAGGAATATCAAAAAGGCTCGAGGGCCGATTTATCATTACAGATGTCGATGCATCTGGGACCCCTCTCAATCCTCCCCGAGCAGCGTCCGCATTCCGAAGAACTGTCGGAATAGTTGCACGCAAATGGGTTAAGATCACCTATGATTCGTGGAAGGAGTTGACCAAAGTTCCGAAAAATACGCTGGTGACGGAAATTTTCAAATATTTTGAGATCCCAGAACAACACTAGGCCTAACACGCGTTGCTAGCGGCATGCAAAGCATGGAAGAGCTTTAAGAGCATGCTTATTAAGCAATATGTGAAGAAGGATCTGAGGCCCTTCCAGAAGTATTCGTTCGTGGAAGAGTACTGCAAGACTTTGTGGCGAAGAAGACAACAGTTGATTTTAGGAGTGAAAGTGTGGCGCACAAGACCCTCTAGGCAAAAAACACGCACCCCCACAGACTCGGCACCGCTAGGTATGCGGGTAAAATCCTGCAATGGAGGAACCAGGACGAGCAGGCAATCCTGTGGGAGGCCTCCCCGCCATTCGCTAAGATACCAGATGAGTGCTCCCGAAACTGGATAAGAACGAGGGCATCTACCATGTCTTCAGGGGCCATCTCATTTTCGAACCCCGTAGACGAGAAAGTATCCCAGCATCTGATAAGATATCGAACTATCTAGTTTGTAATTACCCCATAACTTCATAGGAAGTGAAATAACATGTTGGACTCTTGTAGGAAGCGTTGAGTACAGAATCTTCTCAAGGCTCATTCCAGGCAGTCAGAGAGAGATATATATACTCTCCGCAGCTCTAGGAAACAAGGAGCACTCGGGTCGCACGAGAGGCCTTGGTCTATATGTTCCTTGGAAACAGGGATTCCCAGAGGACTCTGAAATGTACTAGAGTAGGAAGAGAGCCAAAGCCGAGCACGTTGCACGGCTACGAGAGGAGATTTGTGAATCCCTCAGAGAAGAGATGCGAGATGTTGCACGAGTTGAGACGCAACAGCAGATGGAGAGCCTTGAGGAAAGGCTTATGGAAAATCAGTTGGAAACCTTCGCCGCTACTATGGTAGCTAGCCCCCTAACCGTCGGAGTAGCTGCGCATCCAACCTTATCGCAGAAAGCGACGACAGATTTTCTGTCGATGATATCCTGGTAATAATTATTATCTCTGGAATTCTCGATCCATTGACTCGACCTGTTGGAGTAGCTAATTTTGTATTGTTATGTAGGTGGCTACAAAGTTCAAGCTCCAAGTGAGACATGCCTCCATTGCCCTGGACGCTGCTTGGGGCTTGGCGTATCTATCCAATGTCGGGGCCTTGGTGCACGGTGTAAATCCAACGTTGGGTTTAGCAAAAGTGAATATGGACGGTGTTAATGCCAATTTCGACGTTGTCCCGCTACACATACCACCCACGACGAGGTTGTGACTCTAGGGCAAGCCATTGAAACATTCATCCAGTGGACTAAGAGGGACATCTGCCTGGAGCTATCTGCACTGGTGTCAACTTCATAGGAAAGTCCTGCAACGGTGGCAAGTCCACGAGATCTACCTGCACCAGAGTAACCTGCACCGAAGCTACCTGCACCGGAGTTACCTACACCCATGAAGTCGACCTGTAAAAAGCGAGGCGGCAAGGGAAATCAAAGACGCTCGATGATATCCCCTTCTTCCGTTGGCCTGAAAATTCGTGCTAGGTGAGGCGTGCTAGGTGAGGCATTTGTCGAGATGGTAGAGCGCCTCAAAACCCTAGGAATGGCTTGCACGAGATTGCATGAATGGTATATGAAACAAGCCAACAGGATGGATGGACAACGACGCTTGGGTGCAGTGATGGAACCAGGAATTCGAAAGACCCGGGGCAAACTTGTACTTACAAAAATACTGAGGCACAATGTGGTTCAATAGTCAATATAACTAATAATGTCAAATACATTAAAATTGTACCGGGGAATTGTCATCTACTATTGTGGTTCTAAAATAAGTTTTTATTGATTTTATTTTGTTATAGAATTCCTACAAGAAATTTTTGGTCAGTACAGAAGCAATAAATCTACTAAACCGATGAGGCTATGGCAGAATTTACATAGTACAACATTCAACATGGAACATGGTGGAGTGGAGAGTGCACTGCCCACATGGCCACAAGAACACCATGAAGTCATCAGTCATGAACGAATCCATCTTATGACCGAGGAATGCAAATATTAAATATGCAATTGTATGCCAAACTCAATTAAATGGACAGAACTGAAAATGGAAGCATAGCATTTGTCTCGGACCTCGATGTGCCTATGGCGGTCTGAGGCGGGCCTCGGGCATGCAGCCCTGCGGACACACTCAGAGCCCCTCGCGTCGCAGCTCACACCCATGGCCGTGGCCAGAACCCCGATCGGCCGACCCGGCCAGAGGGCCTTCTTGCTCGGCTCACTGGCGCCACCACCTGTGGCTCGCTGCTTGCTTGCGGTTTCAAGATGCCACAAATTTCATCAAGATCGGCACCACACCACTAGCCCTCGACTTGGTCAGAGGCCTTGCGCTGCTTCATTGCGTGCTGCGGCCCTGCCCTGGCCCTGGTTCTTGGGCATAGGCAACAGAGTCTGACCAGAGAAGGAGGAAGAAGTACTGAAGAGGAGGAATGGGGATTGGGGAAGAAATCAGAAATGGCCAAATGGGGAAATCAGAATGGGGATTGGGGAAGAAAGGGCTAAACCTTTAGGGTTGTGCTGGCTTGGTTTGGGCCTTGGGCCGCCTGCCTCGGCTGTTCTCGCTTCCCATGGATGCCCACGACGTGTCATGGTGTCAGGCGATGGAGCCATGGAGGCTTGGTCGGGGGCGCCGGCCGCCATGAGGGGGGTTCGCCTCACCCGGGAGACCCGGGGCAGTCGCCCCGGCTTGCCCCGGGGGTGGTTCTGCCATTGCTCGGGTGTAAACGTCAAGTTTGGGTCGGATCATCTTCACCATGAGGTTCAAGACAGTGTCTTCATGGTGACCTTCAAGGACTTGTTCGGTCTCTTCAACTTTGACGCCTCACTCATGCGATGTTGGATACTGTAAGTGTGTACAATCACGGTCTACGTCCGTATAATATCGATAAATGTTATATGTAACTCCTTACTTTTGTGTGTGTGTGTGTGTATACATACATACATACATGATTTCTGAAATCAAGCAAGTGAATCAGCGGTAGGGTTCCTTGACCCATACTTGGTCTCCATGCAAAGCATCGAGGAGAATGCATCCTTCGTCAAGGATTACATGACAAAGTCATTGCTGACTCACCACGATAAAGATTTCATACTTTTGCCCTATAACCAGAGGTAAGTGCTGCACTAGTGGCTATACTTGTTCATTTGTACATTATAAGCATCACGAAGTTAGGTTTAATGACTATGGCGACATACTTGTGTAGGTTCCACTGGATTCTAATGGTAATTATACTAAAAAGGAACAAGATAATGTACCCTAATTCCCTAAAGAAGAACAAACATGACTTCACAGTTGTCCGACATTTAATCAACAGGTAAACACATTTCGTCCATAGATAACTCTATTGTAGTCTTTTCTTCCTTTGCAATGGCTAAGGCTAACTTTTTGGAATCACGTAGGTCGTTCGTCGTATACTTTGCTAAAGGAGGGAAATGCAAGGGAAGGATCCCGCGACACGATCTAAATTTTTTGGTATTCGCTAGTACACATTAATCCTATATAACACTCTGTAGCAATGCCTCTCGAACTAACCTATTCTATTTTTGTAGTGCCACCAGTAGCCGTCGGGCAACATCTGTGGATACTACGTTTGCCACAACATGCAACTACTCCTCGGTTCCGTGACGACCAATGATCTTGAGGTTTGTCAATCTTACAATAATTATTTCATACTTATCAATTTATATATGCACGACTTTAATCTTCCTAGCGACAGGTTACAACCATCGCTACAACTGCGTTGGAACAGACCGATCTCATCAGAATTCGAGGACAGTTTGCGTCCTTCTTGTTGCGTGATGTCATAAACCCTGAAGGGTTGTTCCACAATGTAGATTGAACTTGATTGGGATAAGATTGAAATTATTGTACATGTGTGTATTTATTCATGAATGGTTAATTTTAGTTCATTTGAGTTAAATGATTTGTGAAATAGATGTGCTTATTTCTGAAATGAATGTGAATTGGATGTATACATGTACTTACTGTGTTTCTACTTATTTCAGAAGGCATGGCTAGCATTTCCAGAGGCTATCCAATAAACAGAAATAGTTTTAGCAACACAAAAGAATATCACAGACGGTTCCTTGGGAAAAATTGTCTTTGATACATCAGCTATCACAGACGGTTTCATCTAAAAATCGTCTGTGATACATCAACTTTCACAGACGGTTTTTAGATGAAACCGTCTGTGATACATTAGCTATCACAGACGGTTTCATCTACAAACCGTTTGTGATACATAAGCTATCACAGACGGTTGCATCTACAAACAGACGGTTCTGAGTTAATAACTGTATGTGATAGTATGCATCACAGGCGGTTCGAAAACCGTCTGTAATGACCTCATGTTATTACTAACTCATAAACTCAGACGGCGCACGAAACCGTCTATGGTGACTTTTTGAACCGTCTGTGAAGACCTTTTCTGTAGTAGTTTGAGGGGAGGACAAAGACCTCCTGGGTGCTAGTGTCCTCGCTTGAGGTTGAGCCCTCCAGGTTGGACGAGTAGTCGAAGGAAAACGTCTCGTGACTTGGAGCAATCCCCTACAGGAAGGGGAATTCTGGGTTATAACCGTCTTCGGTTGAATGTGAATCCTCAGGAGATATGGTTGAATCCACAACTGTAGCACGTTCGACCACACTCCTAGTGGGGGTAACCGGAGGGTGAAGGTTAGCAGATGATGGTCAAGCCCCAGAACCATAGATTCTAGGACTTGATGAGTCAAATTGGACGGCCTCAGACGGACTTGAATGTTTGGAGGAGGAATCCTCGCCACGTTCAGTTCTTGCCGTGGGGCGGCTCCGAACATGGTCGCTGGGACCCTTCCCTGTGAGGATTCTGGCTCCTCATCTGGGCGTACAGTTGTGGGCAAAAAGGTTCCCTCCTCAACCTTGTCCGGTATGCGATTTCTGTGGTCTAGTGAAAGATCCCTAGAACCGGCATTGTCATCGAACGAAACCATGCTTGGCTTGTAGTCATAGCAGGCATCTATGTCGAGTCCTGCATAGTCTATGAGATCGAACTAATTATTCTCATTCCACTCCCCTGCCATGGTAGCATTAGAGTGGGAACAAAGAAAATTTGCTGAAAAAACAAAGGAGAAGATCCTCGCGGACGACACCAACTGTCGATATTTTAATATCAAACTTATAAAATGAATGCTATGGGGGGGCTCCTTGATCCAGGCTACACAGGATGAGACACAAGAATTTAGACAGGTTCAGGCCTTCTCCTGGGAGAATAACAACCCTAGTCATGTGTTCTTGTATTGATTGTGCTTACAACAAGAGAGAAGTCACCGAAGGCTAAAACTAATGACTCATGTTGCTTGTGTCACTTGTCCCTATCGACGTTATATCTTATATAACGTCTGAGGGGGTGGCAGTTGTCCATGCCAGGAGGCGCCTCAATGGTTGATGAATTGCACATGTTGATGGTAGTTATTGTCAAAGAGATTACTCCCCGCGTTGGCCTTGCGGTTATGTTAGATACAAAGATCAATATGTGCAGTTATTCCAGAGGATAACGGTACATATATTAACTACTACATGTAATTAAACACAGTGTATAAGGTCCCTAGTCGATTGGATGCACATGTCTATGGTTCTTATCGACCATAGGGTGGTCGTGATTGATCTAGTCATAGTAAAGCTTACGACCATAAGGTGATCGTAGTAGAACTTACGATCAGTAGGTGGTCGTAGAAGATCTTACAACCACAAGATGGCAACAGAATGACTTACGACCATATAGGGTGATCGTAGAATAGCTTACAACCACTAGGTAATTATAATCTCCCTCATTATTGATGATGAGGGGTACTTTTAAAGGTTGTGTAAAGACATTATTATCTATAATGGATATTATAGATAAATAGTTTAACTAATTATGGATTATTATATCCTCATCAAACCCAAATGGCAAAACAGAGATAAACGTTTAAATTTCAATTAACAAGACTAAAACCCCTACAAGAAGTACTTCTATTTATAGCAGACAATACAGTCACATCATGCAAGCTAAGTGGGGGTTACTCATGCAATCACGCCTCTAAATAAAGATTCCTATAAATACTTACAACACATCTTTTCCCAATAAAAAGGCTTACAAAATCAATGTCATATTGGTACCATGGAATCAAAAAATATATGAACTATATTGTATTGCACTATAGCCTTATAATGAAGTAGCAGGAAATAAGTGTTCAAGATCGCTCAGATCATTGAGTGGATGAGCAATAAACAAGCAAAAATGGTTAATGATATGTAAAAAATCCTTACCGCTTATTTTACAGTACATGGAAAACCATTAAGAATAAATCATGATTCACCTTGCTCTTCTCCTTTCTTAAGGTGTTTATACATAAGATGATGATAACTTCATTAGAAACTAATCCCCCCGATTAACTATTTCAGCAAGCTGCAAAACAAAAAACACACTATATCATTTCCAAAGGCAAATAAATAAAGTGATAATCAGATAAAGAACCAAGCTAATATACTATATAGCAAGTCGTAGTGCACATGTAAAAGAAACCCTTTCAACAAATATATGTCAGTATAGGCAGATCCATGCATGCTTGCCATCAGTTAAATACGGATTGTACATTCATGGTCAGTAAGCGGCTTAACTGAACTCTAGCAGAAGTGTTAGGACAACTGTTTGAAATCTATAATTGTAGAATAAAAATAGCTCACTCTTCCAGTCTACACACAATTGGAAGTATTAGGACAAGTTTTTACTGAATAGCTACACTTTCTTGATTAGGACAAAATAGCCAAACAACATGTACCATTTGTAAAAATCATTCCCGAGAACACCATCCCACATAAGAATTTAAGAGATATTATCGATGATCTCACTGCAAGCCTTTTCCATCTCTAACCAGGTATATTGTTTTGCATGAATCTTATAATAATCTCCCGGTTGCTTGGCATTTTTGCTATCAATCTATATCATTTCGTAGCCCCCTACTTCCTAGCTTAAAACTTTCATAAAATAAAAATCCCTTCAAAGGAGTAAGGCCACACCTAAAATTAGACACCTCTCTACTGATCTGTGATCTACGCTCTTGAGCCCAAACAAGACTCGAATCCCCAATTAAAAACTCAAGTTGTTTGCTGATCCGCTCGAACCAAAAACCAAATCCAGATCAGCAAACTATTGAACGGTTTGATCTAAACTACAAAGAGATGGAGGAGGGGATGACCTACATAGCAAGGGGGCCCAGAGGATGTGAGCTCGTCACGGACAGGGTTGCCAATGGCGATGTGGGGCACACCGAGGAGGCGGGAGAGGCGGCTCATGTAGTTCCCTTTGCCCACACTGGGGCACCCCAGGAACACCCACTGCACGTTCCTCCCCTACGTCTGCTTCCACCTCGTCTCCGCCGCCACGAACGGGAAGGTCGGTGCTAGCACCGAAGGTGTCTGTTCTGGCGTCAGTGATGTCATGCGCCTCCTTGCGACCGCCACCGCCGCACTACCGGAGGCGGCGGCGCAGAAGAGGTGTTGTACGGCGGCTATGGGAGGGAGCGGAGGGAGGCGGATGGAGAGGTGAGTGGGTGGCAAGGGGAAGGGTAGCGGGCAACAACGATGGAGGACGCACGCATGATACACGGAGTAGGAGAGCACGTGTGGGCATCGGCGTTGAAGGGGTGTCCATGTGGGTGTTTGATGGAGGGCTAGTGCACGGTGATGACGGAGGAAACCGGGGCAGTAGGAGCTCGCGAGAGTGAGGGGATGGGAAGGGGAAGGTCGGCAGGTGGCTGCTCTTGGGTGTGAGGGGGATGGGAAGGGGATAAACGGTGGACGGTGGCTCACAGGAGTGAGGGGGATGGGAAAGCGAGAGCGGGTGGCGGCAATGGAGGGGAATCACGAGGGAAGGGAGAGCTCGTAGGAGCGCGTTTGATTTGCAGGGTCTCGGACGACGGTAGTGGGGGTGGCATCGAGGAAAAGGCACAGGCATGGGCATGGGATCAAGCTCGTGGTGGTTAGAGGGGAGATGGACAGTGGTGGGAGCGACGTCGAGGAAAAGGCATAGGGGCATAGGTGCGGGTGAGAGGTTGAGTTTGCGGTGGTGAGAGGGGAGATGGAGGTGTGTGGAGGGCGCAGCAGAACGGGGTGTAGGAGAAGAGGAATGGGGAAGGTTCCGCGGGTGGCGGTGTTGAGGAGAAGGCGCGGGCGCGAGATGGAGGCGGAGCGTGTTGAGAAAGGAAATTAAGTCATGGGCTCATGAGTCGGCACATAACTATTTTGTGAGGAGAATGAGAAAAGGAACGCATCACTCACCACCACTAGTGTCTTTTTAAGTAGTAAAGATAAAGATAAGGACACAACTAGCGCACAGACGTACGATGGAAAAGTTTCCATCATACACTCCCGACTCCTCCCGCGCAACATGTCCGACACACACATGCAAGAAAAAAATTTACCATATGCAACTAAGTACTTGGATCTCGAAAAATGGAGAGGGGTCTATATTCTTGACAAAATTCACTTAAAAATTTAAAGATCCCGTTAGTATACATAGATATACATGGAAAATTAGCACAGAAGTTTGGAAAAATATTAATCAATGATGTTATAACATCTGCAATATTTTGAAAACACATATGCAACAATTTGGGGGCACACTTGCAACAAATTATTAGAACCTCTGCAACAAATTTCAAGTATCAGACGTCTTAAGAGGTCCAACATTTGAGACTAACTTATGAAACATTTTGATTTCATTTGTGCAACAACCAGCAGAACCATTGCAACATTCAAAAAAAATTCCAAAAAAACTCATTTCAATAATTTATTACTGCAATACTAAAAAATATAGTCTCCAACATCTCAAATCACCTGTTGCAACAAGAAAAACATATAACAACAACAAACACCCAACTCATCGCCTCACCCTCAATGACAGCATCGACACGCTTGACCTTAGGTTCCGGACAACCTGACGACGATTCACATGAGGAGGTGGCGGGTCAGGCGGCGGGAGTGGCCGGGTGAGGAGGCCTAGGCGTGGGAGGCCGTCTTGTGGGCGGCTGGGCGTGGCGATGGGGCACCTTCTTGAGGCGGGTCGTGGAGGCGACGCTGCCGGCAGCAGAGCGAGACCTGAAGGAGGAGGCGGGCACTGACCGCGGGCGCGAGATGAGGTCAGAGGCACGGGCGTGAGGCGAGGTGGTCGGTGCGGTTAGGAGCACAAGACTGAGGGGAAGAGAGATTTGAGGGAGAGATTTTGAAGAGAGGAAGAAGCACGGTAGAAAACTAATTGAAAACCCAATAGGCTCGTATCTTTTTTAAGGAGGGAATTGGTTCGGTAGAGTGAGACTTTTGATCGCATCAGTCTTTTTTTAAGGACATGTAGCATTACCCTGAAGATGAAGATATTATTGTACGGACGCACCGGGCGCGCGCGCGCATAAGCCCTGTCGCCGCGATGCCACCGTCGGGCTCGAACCCGCTGGAGCCCGTCCTCCAGACCGTCGCCGCCTTCTCTCGCCGCCTCCTCATCGCCCCCGACGCCGGCCCCGATGACCACAGCCTCCGCCTCCGCCTCCGCCCCCTCCTCTCCCTCTCCCTTTCCCCGCTCCCGCCCCCGCCGCCGGAGGTCGTGAAGGCAAGTTCTTTCCTTTCTCGCGCCCTTGTTCCTTTCCGTTTGGCTGGAGCGAGAGGTGAGTTGTGAAGCGTTCGAGTGAGTGCGCAGGAGAAGGATGCGAAGGCGGCGCCCCTGACGAAGGAGGAGGTCGGCCGGGCCTCGTGGATGCTGCTCCATACCATCGCAGCGCAGGTGCTCGATCTTTCGCCTCTGCGAGTAGCACAACAAAGCACACAGAACTTCAGCATTTGCCTTACACTGCAAGTCGTAGTACATAAATCACCGGTCGTCGATGTGGAGCACAACGATGAATCATGATGCATTTCCGTAGATTCAGACTTTTCACATGCGGATAGGGCACAGAATTGTTCAAAGTATGGAAATCTTTTGATTCCATTGGCTGTCAGATTTAATTCCTGTTGTATTTGTGAATTGTGTTTCAGTTTCCTGATGAACCAACAAGGCAGCAAAAACGTGATGCAAAAGAGCTGGTAAGAAGGATATACAACTCAATTAGCTTTCTTTAGAGTTGGGGAGTATGCTTGGGAAGTCCTCTGTCGTGGGTTTGAAAGATTTGTAAAGGCTTTGCAAAATGCAATCACTAGCAATTTACTGTCATGGCCAAATACAAGGACTTCACAGCTCAGAAATGCTGCTATCTTGATGTTAAAAGCTCGAATCCATGTGCCCGCTTATATGTATGCACTAAAAAAATCACCTGTACTGGAGCTTGTTGAAAGCAAAACATAGTAACATATTATTCTTAAGTGCCTTAAAATATTTTAGACTCCTGCTGTCATGGGCCGGAGTACTGTTCATGCATGAACAGTACTACCCACAATTATTAGGAAAGCTTTATTATTTAGGAATCTATCTATTAGGTGTTTGGTATTATCTATTAGTTAGGCAAATTATTATTGGATTGGATTGTTAGAGATAGGTTTCTTTGAGATTATTTCTTAAGGATCAAGTCTGGTCATCCCTATAAAAGGGGTAATATGTATTCATTATCAATGAAGCAAGAAAGATGAATTAATATAGTCACCCTCCCAAGGTTCTGGCATCCCAATCTATAATCTAATCTCTCATCCCACCAAACCGACGCCGCCTAGCCTTCTTTCGGCGGTGTTTACCCTACTATGAACTAAGGTTCATGACATTTGGTATCAAAGCAGTCGATCTCTTCCCGCGACTTCTGCTACCATAGTTATGGCGACATATCATACCATTAGATCTGTCACCGAATCGTTGGCCATGGTAAAGGCTAACGCCAACAAGATGACCATGAGTAATAACGACAATGACAAGAAGATGTCGGCCATCTTCCTCAACATGCATGCTACTTAGAAGGTGCAACAAGAGGCGGCGGCGTTTCCAGCAACCACAGTGACACTGTCGGAACTTGCCGCACCACTACCGCATCCTGCCATGGCGTCGCCGAAGCCTGTCGTGGCCCTGCCGAAGTACATCATGGCTACCGCGGCACTGCCAGGGTTGCTACCATGCTTGTCGCAGCATCCGGTGAGTTTGCCGCAACCACGCATGGAGGCAACGATCTCCAAAGACTCATGTAGCCATCGCAACCTCTCGTCAATATGGGGTCTCCTAGGGCTTCAGCCATGGCCGCCATCACAGCTCGAGGACGAGCTGTCGCGAAAGGAGGGGAGTAGTTGTCGTGAGTCGGGTACTGTTCATGTGCGTGAACAATACCACGGGTACTGTGGCATTAGGAAGGGATTACCTTCCCCAATAAAAATATCTATTTCCCTAAATAGCTGATTAATTTACTTGTATAGGGATTAGTTAATTGGAAAGGTTATCTATTAGTTAGGAAGGTCATAATTTGGATTGATTTTATCCATAATTGTTAGAAGAGCCCTCTATATAAGGAGGTTTATTGTAATCGTTGGCATTAAGCAAGAAGAACAAAGAAATAATAGTTCATCCCCGTCTGTCTATCTTCCTCCTCTAAAGTCCCTCCCCCTTCAAGCCGTCGCCGCCCGGCCATCCTTCCGGCGGTATTTACCCTGTTATGAACTAAAGTTCATGACACTTGCTTGGTAAAAATCTAGCACAAGAAGTTTCATGGTTAGTATTGCTGCGAAAATCTACAGGAGGTAGGCTCCATTCTAGGTGCTCTATTTCTTCACTTCCCACCAATTTTGAGATTAGGCATTTTTAATAAGTGTACCTTGTGCTTGGTTTACCATGATTCTGTAGTACTGTCATTGTTGGACCTTCAGAAATAAATGATAATATGTTTGCCTACTGTTAAATCCATCAGGAATAGTAAGTTCTAATTAGTATGTTTACAAATTCTGATTTGTTCAGAGAAACAGAAACATGTTTTTTTCTTCCTGGAGGTTTTCCTTTTCCACATCTCATATTCTTTTTGCTTGTTTACTTGGCTCATATTGTTGAATATAACATTGCTGCTAGTTTGAATATTCAGATGGCTATAATTTCTAGACTGTATCCTTGCAAAGAATGTGCTGATCACTTCAAGGAAGTTTTAAAGTAAGCAATGCTCTCCAACCTCTTGGATAAATAGTAATATCCATTTTAGTAGTTCAATTCCTTGATATGCTTTTGTCTTACAGGATTATCTCTTATTAAAATGTTGGTGGTTAATAAAATAACAACCTTTGACAGTTTGTCTCTTTATGATGAGATATAATATGAGAACATCACATAAGAAATAGGAACCCATGCTACTTTTGCAATATGAAAGTGTGCGTCTGAATGAATATTAGATTATTAAGTTCTACATTCACACATTTGTTTGGCACACCTATTTTGCAACACTTAATACTTTTTGGACGTATCACATGATGATTAAACTTTCCACACGCGCTCTAGGTTTCTATTCACAGAAACTGAGATGATGACTGGTGGGTGGTGTGGATATAACAATCAAGTACAATGACCCAATTGTTGCTTATATTTTTTAAGCTCGTTTCATCAATAGCTGATGTGCGACATGGATGAATTATCAGTCATTTGTGGTTGTTGAAAGCTTGCGTAGAGTAGAAGTGTGGAACCGTTTCATTCATTATAATTTCATATGTCGGTCATTTCTTTTGTTATGCTCAACGTAATAACAACAGGATGTATCTTGGTTTGATACTAAACTGATGTCATCATTTTTTAGAGCAAATCCTGTGCAGGCAGGATCTCAGGCTGAATTCTCTCAGTGGCTATGTTATGTGCACAATGTGGTTAATCGAAGGTAAGTTCACACCGTCAACTTTGAACCGTTGACTCGCTGTTCCCTCGAACTATCTTAAGGTATTGTAGTGTTAATTTGTTTCTATAGAGTTACTGGAAACATAAGGTCTCAGGGCCAAAAAGGGGAAAACTAAGGCACTATACCGTTTTGGCACCCTTTTACCATAAAAGGGGTATGTGCTTAAGAGTAGATGTTCTCATTCACAATATCATGATTTTACAGAATCTTGTGGCCTCCTCTGATGAGACCATTCTTATGAGTTGCTCATCTGAGCGTTTTGTGGTTGTCTTTTGCAGCCTTGGAAAACCAATATTTCCCTGCCAGAGAGTAAATGCACGGTGGGGTAAGCTGGATTGTCCGGAACGCTCGTGTGATTTAGAAGGCTCCAACGACATCATGCCAAATCGATGACATTAGTAAGAAATCTTCTAAAATGTCTACATTTGTGACAATTGTAAACCACTATTGGATATTTGGATGAGCAATATCAGGAGCATAGGAAAGAAAATTCAGGACACCGTGATTATCTACCTGCTTCTCCATATCCTTGGCAATTGTAGCACTAGTCTATCCCATACAATGAGCTTGGCTCTTGATGTTGTGCTTTTGTACAGTATCACCATCTTTGCAATGATCGAATTTCGTTTGGGCTATGAAGGTCTTGGTGAGGTTCTGTCTTGTCTCTTCGGTGGATGTAGTACTCTGAAGTCTGAATGCTTTCGACTCTCCATATCTGACAATGATACCGGTCTATACGGACTTTTATGCAACCTGAAACTGAACATTGAAAAACCTGGGAAATAGATACGCTATGTTTACACGGTTGCGTAGGAAAATTTTGGGGAAAAAGAGGCAGCATATAGATTTTTTTTTTAAATAATCTATTTTTTATTATTAATTACAACATTATACCTGTAATAATATTTTTTACAGAAATATACTCCTGTCGCTCAACCGTTGGGCGACTTGTCCTAGTCGCTCAACGGTTGAGTGACTGGGACACTTGTCGCCCAACGGGCACAATGCATGCTCTGCTAGATAAGTGAGCTGCACATTAGAATCAACCGTTGAGCGATAAGTGTCTCGATCAACGGCGGTTGACATGAAAGATATTTCGTAAACAATACTATCGCAGGTATAATGTTGTAATTAATAATAAAAAATAGATTATTTGAAAAAAAAATTCCAGCATATATTCAAGACTTCAAGGCCAGCAACACCTCGCAAGCTTGCAATTAATGCGAAGTGCTGGGCAACCTTCCTCGCTTCGGCCGGCCATTTTTCTGCAGCCCCTCCTCGGTGTTGACGAGACATAAATTCTGCCGCCTTATCACATCATTTTTTAATCCCATACTGACACCTACGGGTAATGCACATGAAATTACACCATGCATGGACCTTTGGTTATCTTAGAAAGCAGGCTGGAGTCCCGGGAACAGAAAGCCAATAAAACGAACACGAAAGCTCAAGCATTTGAAGGTATTGTGCAGGGGAGATGAAAATGAAGATGAAGCGTTTCTCTGTGTTTGTTTTGCTGATCTTTGCATTTGTTGGAGGGAATCTGTTCCTAGGGAGCTCTTTTCACGCAACAAACACGGTGAAGTACCCAGGTACACGAACCAAAAAAATTCTTCTGCCTGTTCTGTCTTCTGCCATCTTCGTTTTCTTTTCCTCTCTCGTCACTTTGTTCCTATGGTTCCTGTTCTTTTCCCTTCTGTCACGTTTGGTTTAGAGTGAAAAGTGATAGCTATAGCTTTAGCAACTATCTGGTGTTGGTGCTTGGTTCCTGGTTTGATGTTGGACCTTTGAAAAGAGCGTGAATGAGATGTGATGATATCGGCAGTTCAACGTGATAATGTGAAGCTGATTCTTCTTCACTATTTTTTTTCCGAGTACCCTTCTATCCAAGTGTATACCACTTGAAGGATATGTTTGGTGGAAAATGAAGCAAGATCTCCAAAATTATCTACATAGGTCCTTCACTAATTGTCTCCAAAGTGAGCTTTAGCACTTAGTTGCAGAGCAAATAAGTATCTTGCAAAGCTCCATCTATATACACATCTTATTCTGATATAGAGCATACTTGTGCAATGTGTGATTACAATTACAAAATACTAGTCGGTAGGCACCAATTTGCAGCTTTTAATGAACTAGCCGAATTGCAATCGCTCGGCTAGATACTAAATACATATGTTATATTTGAAATTAACGTCGTAATTCGCCTAGTTCAAATCCTTAGAGCATGTGCATCTTTAGATGCTAAGAGCATGTACAATGGGCTTATGTCAGCTGTCTATAACTATTACCACGTAGGATTTTTGCTGACGTGGATGAAAGAGAATGAAGAGAGAGAAAGATGCTGTCTATAATCCTGTAGTCGACTATAGCACAAGAAACAAGAAAAGCATTAAAAGATTGTGTGTTCTATAAAGACAACTAAAAAGACAGCAGCCGTCTATACCATTGTATGAGCTGTATTTAGTGTTGTCTATAAGTGACATAGATAGTTGTTATAGACAGCAGCTGTCTATACCATTGTACATGCCCTAAGACAATGCTATAGGAGCGATAAATTTCTTATCACCGATGTCAACGGATGGGGGAGTGAGTGCTAAGGCCAGATTGCATGGCATCGAAGCAAATCTTAGAAGCCGGTGCTAGGTCAGAAAAAGTTGAACGTTTAACACCTCTAAGTGGTGCTAATTAAGGGTTGAAGTAAAAATAGGGAACAATGATATTATGGAGAGAGGTGATGTGTCCGTCTTAGCACCTACTTTAGAAGATAAGGATGTACGTGCTCCTAGATTGAATAATCTTAGTAACTCCTTTTATTATTTTTTTTTATGTCCGAGATTTTCCTCATCCGATCTATATTAAAGAAGAAGAAGTACCCTACCCCGTGAGGTGTCTACAGGATCAGCACTCGAACCGTGACGGGCTGAAAGCCTAAACCTCTCTTGTACCACTGTATCCCTGCACAGTCCTCAGTGAGACTCTGGGGTCGAACCCCAGACCAGCCGATTGCCTCAACGCAAGCCAACCAAGCGAGCAACGCTCACTCCTCTAGTAACTCCTTTTAACATTGTTTAAATTATATAATAGTTTATAGATTGGTAAACCAAGAATAATTGTCCTACTCTAAGTCTCCAACACAGACACAACAACCTTGTTGTATTATGGATGCCCTTTTGGACCAAATGTAGCCCACGGCTAAAACGAAGGTTCATCGCTTATCATTGGCTCACGAACGTGATGTCAAATGCGCTGCCTTTATCCAAATGAACCTAGTTGATAAATCCTCAGCATACCTAGGAACTTTAAATGTTTTCGTAAGTGGATGCGTTAATGCAATCGAGGCTAGATTCACTTGTACAGATAGGGTTATCATAGACGGTTCGGAACCGTCATTACAGATAGTTTTTGAACCGTCTGTGATAAGCCATAACACAGACGGTTTTTTATTGAGATCGTCTGTGAAGAGCTAGTACCACAGACGGTTTTCACCAAAAACTTTCTGTGAATGGCTAGTATCAAAAACCGTCTGTGATTGGAGACATATCATAGACGGTTTGTAAATAGAACCGTCTGTGATATCCTACGTATCACAAACGGTTTATAAATAGAACCGTTGGTGATACTAGACCTGTACAAACGATTTCAACAAAAAAAACCGTCTGTGATAGTTTTTTGTACCTACTAATTTTTTTTATTTTTGGCTAGCCTTAGGAATTGCTAGCCATGCCCTCTAAAAACAAGCATACAGAAAACAAATACATCACAGATGAATCAATTGTTGACAACTCAAAGTGATCACTTACAACTCAAATCAATTACAAAAGAATTTGTTCAAGTATTGTCGCTATAGTTACAATTGGATTACAACTACTCAAAGTGAATTACAATTGAATCAATTGTTTGAAGGTGGTTCAGAGGTGTCGACGGAGTAAAATTCTTCGTCGGCGTTAATGAACTCTGTCTTGATGAAGGCGTAGAGCTTCCCTCGAACGTCTGCGATCTCTTTCACAACGAGTGCATCTAAATCTATGTTCAAGCCCTGTCGCTAGCAAGAGTAAAGTAGTAAGCATATATATTTAAATTTATAATTAGGAAATAATTGTTGCGAGATTGACAAACCTCGGGATCCTTTATCTTGGCACTCATGATTTGCTGCATATGATGGCAAACGTAGAATGCACATAGGTAATCTTATTTTTGTTGGCGGCACTGCAAAAATAGAATTACATATATAGGTATAGTCAGTTCGAGACGTATTATTACGAAGTATGATATAGGATTACTGTGTTGTAGCGCATACTGAAAATTGCATCATGTGTTGCAGTGTGGCGCTCGATCCCTTGTATGCCCCTCCGTCGGTAACATAGGCGATGAACGACCTACATGATTCCAAAAAGTTATCCTCGGCCATTTCAAATGAAGAAAGACTACAATAGAGTTATGTATGGAGGAAATGAGCATACATGTCGAGTATTCCTTTTACAAGGGTGAAGTCGTGGGTTTTGTTGAGTAGGGAATCAAGGTATATTACTTTGTTTCTCTTTGGTATAATGACTAAAAGGATCCAGTGGAACCTACTCATGTATGTCGTTATAGTCATTAAACCTAAGTTCCTGCTGTGTATAAAGTACAAATGAAATTTATATAGCAAGTAGTGAAGCACTTACTTCTGGTTGTAGGGCACCACTATGTAGTCCTTGTTGTCCTGAGCAAGCAATCTCGTCGTTATGTATTTCTTGACGTAGGATGCGTCTTCGTTGATAGTTTGCTCAGAGACCACGTGTGGGTTGAGGAAACCCACCGGTTCGGACCATTCCCTGGCTTTTTTCATCATGTATCTATACATAAACAATGAGTTGTGATATTTATTAGTATTACGTGAATGTAGAACTTGATTGTACATACTTACAGTGTCCAACATCATAGAAGCGAAGCGTCGAGGGCATCGAGGTTGAATAGGTCGAATAAGTCATTGATGCCCACGACGAAGTGGCCCGGCTCGTGGAAGAAATGCTCCTTCGTGTATCTGACGGTGATTCCAGTATCACACCCTTTCTCTTTGGTCTTCCACATGTACCAGACATGAAAGCCTGATAACCTACTCCAGCGCTGGCTAATACTGTGTCGGGGGCCAACGGACTTTCAAGGGAGAATTCGAAGGCTTGGGAGATGCCTTAATGTTCTTCGATTTCGATTTGGCCTTAACGACTGGCTTGCTACATGTCTTCCTGTGAGACGAGTCGGGAACCGATACAGCGGCACGCTTTTCTTGTTCCTTCGGCGTCTTCTCCACAGGAACCGATGAGGTGGTCTTCTGAAGCGAAGGTTGAGGTGGAGTCATCGAGGGTCCCGTTGGAGAGGAATGGTCGTGTCGAGATCGCGGCACTGCTGGGTCCAGGGCGATGTCCTTCTTGGGCCACTAGATAAAAGTGTGCATGGCATCCCCTAGTGTTCTGATGTCTTCGTTCGGATGAATCTCCAGCGGGACGGCCATGAAATTGTCACGTACCATGTCCACCTGGACCCTGGCGTAACCCTGCGCCAGCTGGGCACCGTGCTGCACTGTCCCTTCCTAGTATGGATACACCATCCCCCGCCCAGCCTCAATAGAAATGGACCCAACCATCCTCACTTGGAGCTTGCAGGGCGTCGGCTCCTACAAAACGATACGCAATTAGCTAAGGCGTCCTATAGATCTATCTTTGGAGCATTCTAGAGATGTACATTACCTTGATGTTGTCGATAGGTATTTGGACGCCGTCATGTTCAAAATTTGGAGTAGACGCGATGCTACTCCGATGTTGAGGAGGATTGGCTCCCAAAATAACGGGGCGGCTTGCGACTGGTTGAGGAGTTGATTCATTTGATCCTGCAATCGTGCTATCTGTCCTTGAAATTTTGCAATAAGCACCTGTTCCAACAGGGCGTCGTGCTCGGCCTTGGATCTCTTTCTACTCCTATACGTGTCGGAGTCATGTAGGAATCCATCCCTCCAAAGTACGTAAACCCCAACGCCTCGCGTACGACCTGAGTGCTCCTTGTTTCTCAGGGCCGTAGATAGTATATCATTCCCCCTGTCTGCTTCGAAGGAGCCTTGGGAAGATTCGGTAGTCAATGCATGCTGCAAGAGGTCATCATATTATTATAGACACTATGAAGTTATGGACTTATTAACAACTAGGTAGTTTGACATATTTACCAGACATTGGGACATTGCCTCATCTGCCGGGTTTGTGAAAGAGATGCCGCCTGAAGACGTGGTTGATGCCCTCATTCTTAACCAGCTTTGGGCACGCTCGTCTATGATCCCAGCAAATGGCCCGGTATGCGTTCTTGTCCTCCGCTGCCCATTCCGTGGTTTTACCCGCGTACCCAGCGGTGCCGAGTTTGTGGGGGCGAGTGTTTTGTGCCTGGAGAGCTTTGTGCGCCGCACTTTGCTCCTGAAATTCGGCCGTCATCTTCATCCGCACAAAGTCGTCCCATATATCACGCAACAATAATTGATACTTCATGAAGGGCGTCCGACCCGTGTTCACGTACTTCGTGACAAGCGTGCTCTTGAAGGTCCTCCACGCGTGTCCCATCGCGAGCAACGCCTGCCGTTCCACGCGTGCCTAGTCTACTTCTGGGATAGTGAACAAGCCTGAAATTTCAGTCCACAGCTGGCCTCTCTCTACGTCCGTCAGAGACTTCCAGCTTGGTGTGGTGATGGGGACCCGTTCCCTTCCAAGTATCCCGCAGATGGTCTGGAATCTCGTTGTTGCTTTCTTAGGACTCAGAGGGACCCCAGCGGCACTAACCTCCGTGATGGTTAGTCGGCCCTCTGGCAATTTCGATATTCCTCTGCCATCTCGCTTACGTACCACTTTGCTCAGAGATCTAGACAGATTCGGCGACGTCGATGCCGGCGGCGAAGACGGTGCAGACGCCATCTCGCTTACTTGCTATCTATATAAGTTACCCAACCAATTAACTAAAATTGCCTTGTAAGCACATTAATTATACAAACAGATAGAAGTTACCCATTGAACTTAAATATAGAATACATAGTAAAGAAAATTGAAAACTGAAAAGGTACTCATGGGTAGTAAAATAACCTACATATAATACCAATAATTGGCATACGGTTGGACTAGATCACGGCCATAGCCAACTAGTGAGTTGTGAGAGTGGAGGGGATAAGGGGAGGGTAGTATGGTCATGCACAGGGCAAGGCAAAGAGTCACAGTCGAAAGCCTCCCCACATTTTGCCTCTCTCCCTTCCCAAAGCACCACAAGTCCTCATTTCCTTCCCAGCCAAAGGAAACCAACAGGACACAAGCAAAGCCTAGCCAGCAACCACAAGGCAAGAAGCTATTTAAACAATGCAGTTTTAGCAAATAATCGTAATTAAACTTAGCAATCACTTTCTGCAATAAAGCATAATACCAGCACGTAATAAATGACCATAATAACATGTATCCATGAAATTCTTTCAAGTCATCTAAACACAATATTATGCTCAACATTAACATCAGAAACACATCAATAAATAGCATAAAGCACAGATGATTGATGATAGTGTGTGCTTTCTGAAGGAGAGTTGCAAAAGAACAAGTCTTTGCCATCTCAACCCTATTGTCTATACTCTTCATAAATTAAACATGAAAATACAGATTCAAAATTTGAGCTCTAAATAATACTTTACTAGACCTCAAAATCAAAAGATCACAGAGTAAACTTTCGTTCAAACAGGGAACCAATGTTGATTATACACAGAACTTCATATTACCAACAGGACTTGAAAAGCTTTACAACTAGTTCCACTCAAAGGTGACGGATTGACAACAGATCAAGATGACAGCAGTAAGTAACAAAGTAGAGCTCAAATATGAATTGATTATCAGTTCAATTTCAGTATTTAACCATCTTCATCATAGAGCATAATTCACAAGCCCACTGAAGCTAACCATGCCACTATCACCCTCAATGCCCAAGAACACTCACCATGGCCATAATCTCATCATATATAAGTTACCCAACCAATTAACTAAAATTGCCTTATAAAAATAGAAGTGCTATATATAATTAACACTGCTGACTATTCAAGCAGAGTATCTATTACTCAAATAGTATCAAACGATACATTCACATCAATAGAAAATACATTCACAACAAATGGGAGCATATTTAGTTCGTACTACTCAAGGAAGTCTCCAATATAGCACTAACATTCTTTTGTTCATTCAAGCAAATATAAACAACATACTTTGAATCAATGTATCAAACAACTAGACAGCAAAGTCAATGCAACAAAAAAGGATTTTACAAACATAAACACTGATATGATTTGCCACAAATAAGTAAATCTATCATCTAAAATACAGTCTATCAAAAGGTATACATATTTGGTTAAAAAACCTAAATATTATTCTTGACACATATCAGTAGGTTAAACTACATAAAACTTTACATGCTTACATCAATCAGCAACATCGGACTCCACCAAAGTAGTAATACTGATATATACATATGAACATGAACCTAACAAAATGTAAAAGAGCAGCAGAGTATCAACATTCCACTAAAGCATAGGTCAAAAAATGTGGTCATCGTAAGTAGTAGCTCCAACAAATTAACCCCCGATCTAAAATTTCTAGCCCATGTTTCATCATCACATAGAACATT
The DNA here is from genome assembly GCA_036346405.1 of Phyllostachys edulis. Taxonomy (NCBI): domain Eukaryota; kingdom Viridiplantae; phylum Streptophyta; class Magnoliopsida; order Poales; family Poaceae; genus Phyllostachys; species Phyllostachys edulis. The sequence goes on from CM070550.1 coordinate 103,273,248, forward strand.
CAAACCCTAGCTACATGGTATCAACAAAGCAACGACAGAATGCACCATCGGCCGCTGGAGAGGAGGGAAGCTGGAGAACCGGAGGAGGCGCTGGAGTCGACGGCGTGAGGGAGGACCAGAGGAGGCGCTGGAGCAGGCGGCGCGAGGAGGGAGCCGGTGACAGGCCGAAGAGGAGGATGGTGATTGGCTGTGGAGGAGGCAATGCTTTAGTGGAAGAGGAGGAGACGGGCTGCGTCGGAGGAGGGAGGCAGCCGCTCGTCGAGTTGGGGTCAGAGGAGGATGGCCTAGAGCTGGCGACGAAGCAGGGGGCAGCCGGGTGTCGTCGATGTCGGGGACGGCCATTGGGGGAGGAGGCTTCAGTGGAAGAGGAGGTGAACAGGTGAGTGAGGAGTAAGGCGCTGGGGAGGGGAAGTGTCGAGTAAGGGCGCAAACCCTAGTAGTACCCTACTTAATAAAGGGATATCACAAACGGTTTCTTAATAGAATCGTCTGTGATTACTTATCACAGACGGTTCCATAATAGAACCGTCTATGATATGCCACTATATGATAGATCATTCAGAGATATGTGCAACAAGTATTAGGCATACAAGAGCACATTAAGAGAAATCCATAATTTGGCATGAGAGCACATGAACCTTTATAAGCCATACAAGAGCAATGAGATATTAAGTCCATCATGTTTGACATATTAGGACATGAGACAAATAGGTTGTACAAGTGCATACTTGTTGTAGGTGTAAAAACCAAACACGAGTGAGGGGGTGGACGTCGGCCATCTGACGGGCCATCGTCCACGAGAGTAAAAAATGACACGAGGATTTATACAGGTTCGGGGGTCCGAGAGGACCGCCCTACTCCTGTCGGTGAGCCAACGGGGGGTTACCTCCGGAGAGGGAGCCCCCGAGGGCTCACCAGTTTGAACATACTTCTTTATTGCTCAAGAGAGCCATCCCCTTGAAAGGAGGGATACATGGGGTATTTATAGGCTCACAAGCCTGTACAAATGACGGGAATACCCCTTGGGGGGATAGTTACATTATGAGTACAAGCAAGGGGTATCACAGTCTTTTATGAGCACAATAGCATTTCTCGGGTCTGTATGCGTGTCTTCTGCCAGGCGGGCCCCATTAGTGTGATGGATGAATTATTCTTACAACACTAGCCCCCCTATCCCTTGGCGTTTTAGGGGAAACGTCGAAAGGGGCAGTCTTGAATTGTGCCTTTTATGCAGAGATTGATACTTCAGAAGAGTTCTGGTAGATTTGAATGTTGGTTGCATTCCAGCGGGCAAGGCTCCTCGGTCTTATGGGTGTCATAGGGCGTGCGGTGTCGCAAGGCGCTTGGAAGCGGGGTGCACATGAGCGGAGCATCGCAGGGCGTGCGGTGGACGATCCGGTGGCACGTGGCCGAAGGCCGAGGCCGCGATGCTACGCAGGGCGCCGAGGTCAGAGGGCTCGGGTTATCTGCGAGGCACTCCACAAAGCAGGTCTTAAGCGTGTGGGTCCCGTGTCCTTTGGTGCAACTGGAAATGACCTTGTCTTCGCGTTCTCCTTTTTTTTAACGTGAGGTGCCAGCTTCTTTCTTTTAAAGTGATGCAAGTGCTGTCCTTTTGAGCTGCATGAGGCCTCTTTTCCTTTTGCATTGTCAGGCTTTTGTCTTTTCCATGTGAGCCTGCGGCGGCTGAGTGTCTTCGTGTAGGACAAACTTCATTATTTAATGCAATGGAAGCAGGCTAACGTGCTAGTTCGTGGGAATCGGCCAAATGACCTTTCTTCTTTCCTTTCTCTCGGTTCTTCTTCCTCTTGGTGGCCCACGGCCACGGTATTCTTCTTGGTGGCTCGGTTTGGTGCTTTCATTTGCCGGCGTGTGCCCGCCACGTCGGCTCGGCCACCGATGCCGCTTCGGCTAATCGCTGCGTCGCGCCGCGCCATAGCCGCCCGGCTACGGCTTGTTCGCCCTCGGCCACTCACGGTCTTGGCGTCAGGCCGCTGCGCGTCTGGCGCTTGATCGGGCCACCGCGCCCTCTGCGCATCTCGAACTCGGCATACTTGAGCTAGGCGTGTGGTCATGGTGGGCAATGTCGAGGTGCGCCAGTGATCGACGAGCGTGGCGAAGTCCCGCCGCTCCTCCCAACGTCGTGCCACCCCGATTGGTGATGATCCAGCGGACGCGGTGGATGACGTCCTCAAACTCCTTGTGCTTGCGGAGGCGGTACTCGGAGATCTCGATGGAGTCGGTGATCTTCTGCTTGGGTGGATCTCGGGCTCCTGGCGCTCCCCGGGCACGCGGAGGATCTGCTCAACGGTGATCTGGAATTCTGGATCGGCGCGAGGGTCCTGTTCTTGACTCGCGTCGCGCGGGGCAGCTTCACCTCGGTGTAGCACTTGGTGAGGAATCCGAGGCTCGAGTTGGAGGAGGACGACGCCTACGGGAGGTCGGCCTCGACACCATCGCCATGGTTGGTGAGCGCCATGCCCGCCGATGCTCGATGGAGTCAGTGACCTTTTGCTTGGGCGGGCCGATCTCAGGCTTGTCACGAGGCCGGGCAAGGGCACCGCGGTCGCGAGGCCGCAGGGCAGTCGTGAGGGGCGAGGGCATCGAGGCCGTGGGGCACCACGAGGGGCAAGGGCACCGAGGCTGCGGGGCACCACGAGGGCGTGGCAGCGCCGCCAGGCGCAGGCCGCCGTGAGGGTGTCGTGATGGCGCGAGGGCCCCGAGGGCGCCGCGAGTCGAGGGCACCTTGAGGGTGCAGGCATGGGCGAGGGCACCGCAGACGCGAGGCCACCGTGAGGGATGAGGGCACCGCTGTCGCGAAGCCGCCGCGAGGGCGAGAGCACCGCAGCCGTGAGGTCGCCATGAGAGGCGAGGGCACCGCGGGCGCCAGCCGCCTCTCGGGGCGAGGCACCGCGAGTCTGCGAGGCTCGCCGCGAGGGTGCAAGGCCGACATGAGGGCACAAGAGCACCACGAGACCGTCGCGAGAGCGAGGGCACATGGTATGCCATGGGCCGTCGTGAGGGGCGAGGGTACCACGAGCACGAGGCCGCCATGAGGCGGGCACACCAAGTCTTGAGGTTACCGCGAGGGTGCAAGGCCGCCATGAGGGCACAAGAGCGCCACGAGACCATCGTGAGGGGCGAGTGCACCACGAGGTGTGAGGCCATCGCGAGGGCGAGGCCGCCATGGTCGCGAGGCCTCAACGAGACCATCGCGAGGGCGAGGCACAGAGGGGCGAGGCCGCCACGAGACCGTGGCGAGGGGCGAGGGTACCACGGGCGCGAGGCCGCCGCGAGGGTGCAAGGCCGCTATGAGGGCACAAGAGCGCCACGAGACCATCGTGAGGGGCGAGTGCACCACGAGGGTGTGAGGCCACAATGAGACCGTCGCGAGGGGCGAGGGCACAGTGAGGGCGCGAGGCCGCCACGAGACCGTGGCGAGGGGCGAGGGTACCACGGGCGCGAGGCCGCCGCGAGGGGCGAGGGTACCGCGTGATAGAATCAATTACCGTCCGACGCGTTTGAGGAGGAGCCGGCCATCGCGTTCGGGGAAGAAGAAGGCGGATGTGGCGGGCGATCCGGCGACGGGACGGCGGCGTGAGCTTCCGTCGGCGATCAAGGCGCCTCTAGATCGGTCTAGGGTTTGTGTGTTGGTGGGGATGTACGGCTCGAGCCAACCTCGTGCATAGAGCAGCCGCCCCCACCCTTTATATCTTCTTGTGTGACAGGGCCCACCACCAATAGATGGGTTGGGCACCCCGATCGGTAGCGGATCAAGGCCCCGATTAGCCGTTGGGCTAATTGGGAGAGAGATCAATCAACATTCTCCCCTTGATCTCCTCTATGCTTTAACTTTAATTACTTTTGACTTTACTCATTCCATCACAGTTAGTGCATAGAACACGTCTCATCGCACGGTCAATTGCCGATAGATTCAACATGATTACAATACACATCTCTATTCGAAATAGTTACTTTAATCTTTTGGGCCATCTTTTAGTTCGAGAATCATAGGCTTTCCCTTAAACCCATCTGGCTACATGTTCTCTGAACACGTTGGGTGGTAAGCCTTTAGTAAGCGGATCCGCTAACATCTTTCTTGGTACTTATATGCTCAAGACTTATAATTTGATCCCGAACTTTATCTTTCACAACATAGTACTTTATGTCAATGTGTTTGGCGGCACCACTTGACTTATTGTTGTGGGCATACGTTCTATCATGGGTTCATTATCGCGAAGACAACTTAAGTGGTCTATTGATGTCGTCAACCACTTTTAAACCGGTATGAACTTCTTTAGCCGTTCACCGCCTGTAGCCTCATAACATGCTACAAACTCGGCATACATTGTGGGCGATGTAGTGACGGTTTGCTTTGAGCTTTTCCACGATATAGCTCCTCCTGCGAGAGTGAACACATATCCGGATGTAGACTTTCTATCATCTCCGTAAAATCGAAATCAGATACCCCACTATATGGAGTAAATCGATCTTCTCGATGTCATCATGAGGCCTTTTGTTCCTTGCAAATAACATAAGACTTTCTTTATCAATTTCAATGTTCTATTCGAGATTGCTCGGAATCGCCAAATAACCCAACAAATGCTAAGTCGTATGTGCACACTTGAGCATCTTGTAAGCTTCCGACAATTTGAAGCATATGGAACCGCTTTCATTTGATCGATCTCATCTTTGGTTCTGGGGCATTGAAAACCCCATATCTGTCGCCCTTGACTATAGGTGCGGTGAAGGACTACATTTATGCATCCCAAATTTCTTTAAGACTTTCTCTATGTATGTCTTTTGTGATAGTCCCAATATCCCTTTGTTTCTATCCCTGAATTTGATCCCTAGAACGAACGAAGCTTCACCAAGATCTTTCATATCAAAGTTTGAGGACAAAAACTTCTTTGTCTCCATGAGCGCATGACATCACTACTAGCCATGAGGATATCATCCACATACGAAATTAGGAAGATAAACTTCCCATCTTTAAACTTTGCATAAACACGCTTGTCCTCTACATTCTCTTTAAACCCAAATTTTCTTATTGTCTTGTCAAACTTCAAGTACCACTGTCTTGAAGCTTGCTTTAACCCATAAATCGATTTCTTTAGGCGGCATCCCATTCTTTCATTTCCTTCCATGACAAAACCTTTCGGTTGTGCCATGTAAACATTTTCCTCCAAATCCCCATTAAGAAATGCCGTCTTTACATCCATCTGATGTAACTCTAAATCATAATGTGCTACTAATGCCATTATGATTACGAAGAATCTTTACATGATCTTGAGAAAAGGTCTCATTGTAATCAATTCCTTCTCTTTGCGTAAATCCTTTTGCCACAAGTCGCGCTTTGTATCTTTCTACATTCCTTGGGAGTCAAGCTTTGTCTTGTAGACCCATTTACGACCCTCTTGTTTTGGCTCCTTTAGGAATAATTTCCAAGTCCCGGACTTTATTAGTCTTCATGGACCTCATTTCCTCTTCCATGGCTTCAAGCCATTTTGAGAATTTTAAGCTTCTCATGGCTTCTTCAAATGAGGTGGGATCATCCTCCATTTGATATTCCTCTCAGTATGATAAATCGATAATCATCGAAATAGTGATCTTCTTACTCTTTGAGACCTCCTGGCCTCCTCATTTGGTACATCTTCTGCTTGAGGTTCTTTGTTGCTCCCCTCATCTGTGGCAATAGGTTCTATAGGATCTGAAGAACAGGTTCCTCATTATCATTCATTGTTGCCACAGGAGGAACAATAACAGTCTTGGCACCACGTTGTCTTACTGCATGTCGGTCGGCAAATGACAATAGTAGTGTGAAGAATGGCTCTTGAATCATCGGAGTGGGCGCATACACCGCTTCTCTTCAAGATCAATCTCACGAGCTACCATACTTCCTCTCATCATTTCATCCTCTAAGAAGACAGCGTGTCTCGTTTCTACAAACTTTGTATATCTGTGCGACGGTAGAAACGAAAACCTTTTGACTTTTCGGGGTAGCCAATGAAATGGCAACTTACATGCTTTGGGATCAAGCTTCCCAAGGTTTGGGTTAAATACTTTAGCCTCGGCGAGACTCCCCACACACGTAAGTGGTTTAATGAGGAACTCTTCCCGCCCACAACTCGTCACGGTGTTTTGGGCAATCGACTTACTAGGCACTCTGTTGAGAATATGAATAGCGGTTTTCAACGCCTCCATCCATAGACTCAATGGCGGTGTGGAATAGCTCATCATGCTTCGCACCATATCCATCGAGTACTGTTGCGTCTTTCACTACTCCATTTTGTTGAGGTTCGCCTTGTAGAATCTTGGGCTACTATACCATTTTCTGTAAAAACCTTGCAAAAGGTCCAGAACTTGTCCATATGGGGTATGTCGATCGTAGTACTCCCCCACGATCGATCGGACTATCTTAATCTTTAAATCGTGTTGGTTTTCAACTTCAAATTTTAAATATCTTGAATTTATCCAAGGCTTCATTTCTTTCTTTGATTGGATAAATATATCCATAACGGAGTAATCATCTGTGAATGTTATGAACGAGTCATAACCATCCACACTTTTCACAGAAAAGGACCACAAATGTCGTGTGAACAATTTGTAGAACTCCTGCGCTTCTTTTGGCGTCTTTCTTAATTTTCTTTACATATTTTCCTTTAATGCATTCTCTGCATTGTTCTAAGTCCGAGAACTCTAATGGAGGAAGAATGTCATTCTTAACTAGTCTTTCTATTCTCCCCTCGAAATATGGCCTAAACGACAAGCCATAATTTCGACGACGATCTAGAGTTCTCTTTAGTTTTCTTTTACATTTGTAGACGAGGATTCATTCACTTTCTACGCGACGTTCCCATTATCGCACCACGACATTCACATCATCACGTAATGATAACAAATAAAGCTCATTTTTAAGATGGCAAGACCAACACATTCTTTATTAAACATTATTTCACACTTGCCGTTTCCAAAATGACAATCATAACCATTATTGTCCAAACATGAAACACTAATCAAATTCCTTTGTAAAGAGGGAACATAAAGAACATATCTAAGTAAAAGAGTGAAGCCATCAGCTAGCTCTAATGAAAGATCGCCAACGGCTTCAACTTCAGCTTGGACTCCATTTGCGACTTTAACGCATCTTTCTTTTCTTTGCATAGTCCTCGTCGAACGGAATCCCTGTAAAGAATTAGCAACATGAACAGTTGCTCCTGAGTCAATCCACCAAGTAGATTTCGAATATTGTACATACAGGGATTCATTTATAAAGGTAATAATGTTCTCACCTTTCTTTGCCATTATCATCTTTAAGTAATCGGGATAGTCCTTCTTGTAGTGTCCCGTCTTCTTGCAGTGAAGACACTGATCTTTGTCTACTGCAAACTTATTTTGTTGAGGCTGATGGACATGAGCTTTTCCCTTGTTCTTTGAGGAGAAGTTCTTGTTGAAGTTCTTTTCTTGTTGTCCTTCACATAGTTGATAGAACCACCATGTGAGGATTTAAATCTTTCCTCCTCTTGCACACACATAGCTATGCACTTTTCTAAGTCCCATTTCTCGTCAAGCATATTATAGTTGACAACAAAGGTGTCAAACTTTTCCCAACAAGGAAGCAAAAATCAAATGAATAAGGAACTCATCCTTGAGAGCCAAATCCATTGGTTTAAGCTTGGATGCCAAATTGCTCATCCTTAGTATGTGCTCTCTTATGCCATCGCCACCACCAGAGTACCTTTCACATTACAAAATTTTAATTAGTCATGTAGCATAAGTCTTTGAAGAGCGATGAACCGACTCTTTATTTTCTCAAGGTACTACTGTGTGATGTCACACTCTGCGATTGAGCCTGTGCGCGTGCTCAATCGTGTTCTTTATCACGACCATACATTTCTTGTTGGTCAGGGTCCATTTCTTATGCTCAAGGTCATAAGACATCTGTAAGGAGCATAGTCCCTCTGTCTTTTACGCCAAGCGATGTCGTCCTCATTTTCTTTTCTCACTTTGGCGCCTCGGGCTCGGTGGGGCGTCTTGTGGTGAGGACCCGTCCACCTCGGCCAAGATAAACGCTAAGTCTATCTTTTTCTTCCACTCCCCATAGTTATCTCCTTTGAGAGTGGGGATCTCTTTGATACAACTCATCAAGTTGTATCACTTTGAAAAATAATTCAAATAAAAGTGAGAACATAACAGCAAAATTATATGCCTTATTTCCAACGTTGGTCAAAAATACGACATACAATTTTAATCTATACATTAAATCTACATCACCGTTGGTAGAAATAGAAATAATGCATAAAATCAACAATTAAAAATTATAATCTCATTATTATCAGCGTTGGTCGAAAATAACAATATCATAATTCACAACAATTCTCAAAAATTAAATTCTCCGTTGGTTCAATTCAATTTAAAGAGTAATCAACATTAACTTTTGCAGCGGAAACTATGGAAATTATGTCTATTTTTTTTCCAAAATTAAATTCCCCCGTTGGTTCGAATTTAATAATGAAAAACAAAAAACATAATATCAAACCATTGTTATCTCCCCATCGACTTTAGGTGCAGCGAGACCCAATCCTTCGCCTGAGTCTCACTGCCCACTACACTACTATGCATCAAGCCACCACGAAACCGTCACGAGGGGTGAGCGCGCGATACCGCGAGGCCACCGTGAGGGTGCTAGGCCACGAGGGTGCTGCAAGGGTGCTAGACCACGAGGCCGCCGGAGGGCATGACGGCGGCGCGAGGACTCGTCGAGGCCATAGCCACGCTGGACAACCGGAGCCCGACATGCCTGGAGCTCTTCGCCAGGCCTACACGCTCATCGGTGGCTCCTCGAGCAGCTTGATCAGCGGCGGCACACCGTCCTCCTTGATGATGAGCTTGGCGAAGTACTGGTTGTCGCACGCGAGGGAAGCGAGGTTGGCGGCGGAGTCGGCGTCTTGGGCGAGGCGGCCGTGTCTGGCCAGCGACGTGGTCCCGTGATCGGGAACCATATGAGCTCATTACATGCGATGTTGGGAGGCCGAGCATGTCCTGTCCCCGTCGGCCACGGCGTGGGTGACATCTCGATTGCGGTCTCGACAAAGAGCCGCCAGAGCATGAAATTGGCGTGAAGAGCCGCCGGAGCATGGTGGCCGCTTCGCACACAAGCCGCCATGCGAGGACGAGGCCTTGGCGAGCGCCAGAGCCGCCCCAGCCATGACACGCGCGGCCGGGTGGTCGTAGAGGTCGGGAATCCCTGTTCAGACGCAGACAAGGCTGTGGAAGATGGGAAGCCACCAGGTCCTACGATCCCTCCAACTCCAAGGCCACATGGAAATCGGCTTGAAAGCTTTAGGCAGCAGTTCCACCATTTGCGACCGATCTCAAGAAGGCTGAATCAGCGCAGGACATAATTGATACCGTTCAACACACTAGTCGCCTAAGTAGATTGGCCATAAGGATGAGAGCAAGACAGTTGCAGAGAGGAGCAGATAACCCTCCTGATGTTGGTTTCACTACTCCTGACAGTGGTTTGCCCTTATTGGCCTTGCAAACACGAAAAGATTGGCAACTGCCATGAGTGACCTTAGAAGGATAGCTGCGCCTAGCCAATATGGAGCATCAGCTTCATCATCCAATCCTCCAAATCCCGAGCCAACAGTTGACGGAACTCATGTTGCTGTAGCACCTTCTGCAGACCAAGCATCTAACTCGAGCACCATTGAAGTGATCTGGGGGGCCGGTATTTCGAGAGAGCGCAGAGAGCCTAGTAATTCAGGGTTTTCAAGATCCCCGAGGAGGGGAGGAGCAATGCCTTGGGCTCTTTGGATGCGGATGGTGGAGGCCTCCAATGGAATAAGAGGCGAAGGATCAACTGAACCTTCACGGTTGCTGTGTTTTTATGAACTCTCGTGGTGTGCTTTGCTGATTTTGCGTTGTTGCTTTTGCTTTTGCTGCCTGACCTTTCATGTTCCATGTGTTTTGCTTTTGCTTTTGGTCTGGAGACAAAGTAATGCCTCTGCCTTTTGTTCTGTCTTCAAGACACAGGGGCATAACTTTATTTGCTATCACGTGAAGACTGGAAGAAAAGCTGATGTACCAAGACAGAGGCGCAGGGGGCGGCTACTTTGCTTTAGGCGGAAGCATCACGTAAAGAAAGCAAAGACCAAAGGTGCTACTCTGCCTCAGGGGAGCCTATGGCCACATCAATCATCGTGTCTGTTTGTTCAGTAGCTTTTCTAGCTTTGTTAGTTAGTTGAATAGCTCAGGCTGATTGAGTCTTTCGGTAGTGGCTTTTGATCAGGAGTGGTTTTCGAACCACTATGCACGAATTACTACAGTAATCATGTGGCTAAATACACGGCCGCCGGGCGCCTGGTGGCGCGGGCGCCGCAGACATCATGGGCGCAAGCACAGGCGCGAAAGCACGAGGCTCTCTGGGACGCCGCAGGCGCGTGGCGCGTCAGGCGCCGTGGGGTTCCGCAGACGCCGGGGCGCGGTGCAGGGCCCTCGGGCGCCACAGACGTGGATGCGGCGCGTGGGGTGCCGAGAGCCTCGGCGCCACGAACCTGGCGCAGGCGCCGGGGCGCCGCAGGCGCGGGCGACAAGCGCCGCAGCAGGCATCGCGAACGAGCGCAGGCGTCGGGAGATCTGGCGCAGGTGCCAAGGATGTGCTACGGTATGCGAGGCCGTAGGGCACTTCATTAGCCGAGTAGTTAGTTTTGCGCATGCACATGGACGTGAGTAATTGGTTTTACATGAATGCACATGGACGTGGGAGTGCATGGCACCAAGTAGCTAGTTTTACATGTATGCACAAGCACATGGACGTTGGAGTGCATGGCATACTAAGGAACGTGGTGGCTTCGAGTGTCCCGAGGCCCCGAGGGCACGAAGGCATGAGGCTTCGAGGGTCCCGAGGCCCCGAGGGCACGAGGGCACGAAGGGTGCGTGAGGGAACACGAGGGCTTCGGGCGTGAGGGCACGCGTGAAGGCACACGCGAAGGCACGAGAGGGTGCATGAGGGCCTCGGACGTGAGGGCACGCGCGAAGGCACGCGAGGGCTTCGGGCATGAGGGCACGCGCGAAGGTACGCGAAGGCGCACGCGAGGGTACGCGAGGACACGCAAAGGCGCACGCAAGGGTACACGAAGGCACACGAGGGTGCCGGTGCGAGGGCACGCGAAGGCACGCGAGGAGGCAAGGTGGCCCGATGTCGACGAAAGGCGCTGCGGTGGCCCTCGGCGGCCACACGAAGTCATCGCGAAGGTGCCCCAGGCTGGGGCTTGTGCGGAGGTGAGTTGGTAGGATTCTCCAACATTCTAGCCCCCCTGCCCCTCGGGCGTCCTTGCAGGCATCCAAGGGGCAAAGAAGAATGCCGAGGACTTGTATCATGTTGACGAATATGCTTGGCCAAAGACTTGGCCAAAGTCCAGCCTGGCGGGAATGTAGACGCTCGAGGTTTTGCCAAATTCTGACTCGGTGCAGCGCGAGTTACGAGAGCTGAGGAATATGCACAAGGGCACCCGTGACTTAGCCAATTTTGGCTTGGTGGGTACGTGGGTGCCCAAAGACTTATGCTTATTTTGTACTCCATATCGTGTGAGTGCTCCACGTGAGGCGGTGTACTAAATTGGCGCTTCTCGTTGGCCCTTCATGTGGGGTGGTTTTGTTGCTCCATCCACGAAGATGAAGTCTTGAATCTTTGAGGCACCCGCCGAGGCACAACCCTCGGGGTAGGGGTGCATCCGAACAAGCTCGTCTGAGCAAAGTCATGGACGCAAGACCGCCCACCGGCACACCTTTCTAGGCGGGCGGCGCATCGGCCAAGCTTTGTGTAGATGAAGTCGTGGGCCTTGAGCCGTTGAGCCAAGGCATAGCCTTTGAGACGGCAATGCGTCGGCGAAGCCTAAGTAGGCGGTTCTTGAACGCGAGGCCAGCGAGCCGAGGCATAGCCTTCGAGGCCGGCGGCATCGGCAAGCCTAAGTAGGTGAAGTCTTAGGCGCGAGGCCGCCGAGCCGAGGCATAGCCTTCGAGGCCGGTCGTCGGGCCGGCCTAAGTAGGCGGCATAGACGCGAGGCCACCGAGGCCGAGGCATAGCCTTCGAGGCGGACGGCGTGTTGGAGAGAAACCCGTAGGCGGTTGTGAACGCGAGGTCGCCGAGCCGAGGCATAGCCTTCGAGGCCGGCGCTGCGTCGAAGTGAAGCCTATGTAGGCGAAGTTGCGAACGCGAGGCCGCCGAGCCGAGGCATAGCCTTCGAGGCCAGCGGTGCGTCGAAGCAAAGCCTATGCAGGCGAAGTCTCGGACGCGAGGCCACCGAGCCGAGGCATAGCCTTCGAGGTCAGCGGTGCGTCGAAGCGAAGTCTAAGTTGGTGAAGTCTTAGACGCGAGGCCGCCGAGCCGAGGCATAGCCTTCGAGGCGGACGGCGCGTTGGAGAGAAGCCTGTGTAGGCGAAGTTGTCCTCCTCTTGCTCCGCGGCTTGATGAGAGTTGTCGAAGTAGAACTCCTCAGAATGGTCGTGGTTCGAGCTAGAAACGTTGCAGTGACAGGTAGATAACACGAGCGTCTCTGCGGGAAAGAGAGAATGATCAACACTTATTTCTTGTAGCAAGATAACATTCGTTTGACATGAGCATTGATCGAAGTGTTGCCGAGGGACTAGTAGAGTCCCATCACTTTCGATACTAAGATCTCCGAGGTGATAGCCTTATGCGAGCATGATGGTCCTTGATCAATATTCGAGCCAGGTCGACGGTAGATGATTCGAGCTATGAGGCTGTGTCATGGATATATCAGAGGGGTGGCCACAAAGCTAAGTCATGGGGCACCGAATGACCCACAGGGGTGGTAGCCCCCCAGTGGACTTGGAGGCACCCATGAGGCTAACTCCTGTGTATCTTGAAGGTGTGTCCACAACACTAAGTCACAAGCACACCAGAGGGGCGCCTACGAGGCTAAGTCGTGGGGTACCAAATGGCCACTAGGGGTTGTAGCCTCTAGTGGACTCAGAGGTGCCCATGAGGCTAACTCATGAGCACATTTGACGTGTGCCCTCGACAGTAAGTCACGTGCACACTGGTGGCGCCCACGAGGCTAAGCCGTGGGGCACCGTATGGCCACTAGGGATGGTAGCCCCCCAGTGGACTTGGAGGTGCCCATGAGGCTAACTCATGGGCACCTTGGACGTGTGCCCCTGACAGCAAGTCATGGGCATATCTGTGTCGCCCACGAGGCTAAGTCGTGGGGCACTGAACGGCCACCGGGGGTGGTAGCCCCCAGTGGACTTAGAGGTGCCCATGAGGCTAACTCATGAGCACATTGGACGTGTGCCCTTGACAGTAAGTCATGGGCACACCGGTAGCGCCCACAAGGCTAAGTCGTGGGGCACCGAACTATGAGGGCAATGAAGCCCTTTTACCCCGTATGTGGGTTTTTTTTTGTTATGATCGAGAATGCATGAGAGTGGTTAACCCTTGTGAAGCAATGAAGCTAGGTGTGCGGGGACCTAGAGGTCGTTCGGCGCGTGGCCTGGAGTCTAAGGGGGACGAATCCTCAACACATCCATCAACTTGGTACTGGGCCAAAGTTGTCGATCATGCCCTAGGTCTAGTAGGACACGAGCCGCCATGGTGGAGGTGACGGACGCCCAAGCCACTATGGACTTTTGTTAGGGGAGACCGCGGAGGTCGTACGCCCTACGCACCACGAGGGTGGTCGCTCATGCACTAGGGCCAGTAGGACACGAGCCGCCATGGTGGAGGCGACGGATGCCCAAGCCACCATGGACTTTTGTTAGGGGAGACCGCAGAGGTCGTACGCCCTATGCACCACGGGGGTGGTCGCTCATGCCCTAGGTCCAGTAGGACATGAGCCGCCATAGTGGAGGCGATGGGCGCCTGAGCCACCATGGACTTTGCTAGGGGAGACCATGGAGGTCGTGACACCCTCGCACCACAAGGGTGAAATCCCTTAGAGGAAAGTGTCTTGAGAGCCCATCTGAGATTTATATGTGGGAATTGTCCCCTAACAATGAGCGCGTTAGGGGCGAGCCTCGTGTGCGAACCTTCATCGCTCGTGCCGCATGAACGTCATGCGTCCCAGGGGTGATGGTTGGCCTCAGAATCCATAGCCTTCTGGCTGTGAGGATGCCTTGAACTGCTCGCTCATGGATGGGCCTTGCATCGACTCGCACAAGGGAGGAGGATGCGCATGGGGCCCTGGGGCATGTAGGGCGTTGCCATCCCGAGGTGGATAGCTCGATCTCCGATGAGGGTGCTCGGCTGGGGCTCCTTCAAAGAGCGGATGGGTCGTCCACGAGATCATTGCTCTCCAGAGCCGGAGGAGGTTTCGTAGACTTAGAGTATTTGTTGGTAGGAGACATAGCCTTTCATCGATTAGCTACGTCCCCACGGTCGGCGCCAATGTTGTAGGTGTAAAAACCAAACACGAGTGAGGGGTGGGCGTCGGCCATCGGCGGGCCATCGTCCACGAGTAAAAATGACACGAGGATCTGAGTTCGGGGTCCGAGAGGACCGCCTACTCTGTCGGTGAGCCAACGGGGTTACCTCAGGAGGGAGCCCAGAGGCTCACCAGTTTGAACATACTTCTTTATTGCTCAAGAGAGCCATCCCTTGAAAGGAGGGATACATGGGGTATTTATAGGCTCCCAAGCTTGTACAAATGACGGGAATACCCCTTGGGGGGATAGTTACATTATGAGTACAAGCAAGGGGTATCACAGTCTTTTATGAGCACAATAGCATTTCTCGGGTCTGTATGCGTGTCTTCTGCCAGGCGGGCCCCATTAGTGTGATGGATGAATTATTCTTACAACAATACTATTATCATTCCACATTACAATGAATTTCACATTGACATCAAAATCAGAGATGACAAGTCCATAACACATAACAATTCCACATTGACATCAAAATAAGAAATTACAAGTCCATAACACATGGCAAGTCCACATTGACATGTCTTATGCTATGGAATAAATTACAATGGAGTAAATTCTTAATTAAAATATAGCTCTTCATGATGATCGATGCGCATATAGCTAGCTTTCTCACTTGGTTCTTCCTCGAGCCTGATGCCATCTCTGAAAGAAGGCAACTCGTCAAATTGATTGTATTCTTCCTCATCCATGACATTCTCAACTCCGACAATCCTTCTTTTTCCATGAAGAACTACATGGCGGTTCTTATTTGCCGGGTCCATTACATAAAAACTTTAACAACTTGCTTAGCTAGTACGAATGGTTCGTCCTTGTATCCGACACGTTTGAGGTCCACAATAGTGACGTCGTACTTGTCAACCTTCATACCTTGCAAAAGTTTAATCCAATGACATCGAAACAGGGGAATCTTAAAAAGTACGTAGTCGAGCTCCCAAATCTCCTCTATGAACCCATAGTAGAAGTTCAACCCAAGTGGCCCGGCGGTATTGAACTGCTCGTGAAATGCATCTATGCGGACACCGCTGTTCTGCACTGTACTCTTCCTATCCTGAACTGTCGTATAAAATGTGTACCCACTTATGTCGTATTCTTGCCATGTCACAATTGTAAATTTTAGCCCTTTTGCCAACCATAGCAACGTATCATCACTTGATGACCTCCTAGTGAATCGCACCTTTAACCATCTGTTGAACCGACAGTTGTGCTCTCTCGTGATCCAAACCTTCGACCGGTCTGAATTCTGTTGGCGTACCATGTCTTTGTGCTTGTCGATGTACGGGGACACTTGGGTCATGTGTTGCAAGACCGTAAAATGGGCGTGAACGTACGTATCCAGATCGGGAGCGATTGATTTCCTTCCGATGGCGATGCAGAACTCAATGACCTCTTCGGTTGCATAACCTTCAATGATGCTACCCTCCGATCGAGATCGATTCCGTACGTGGGACTTGAGAATTCCCATGTACCTCTCGAACGGGTACATATGACGTAGGAACACAGGGCCGTATATCTTTATCTCTTTCACAAGGTGAACAATGAGATGAACCATGATCTCAAAAAATGACGAAGGGAAATACATCTCAAGATGACATAGAGTCATCACCACCTCGGCCTGCAGAGCATCTAGTCCTTGGGGATCGATGACCTTCTGAGCAATTGAGTTAAAGAAATAACACAGCCTCAAGATTGCCACTCGGACATTGTTCGGCAAGATACTCCTAATTGCAACAGGAAGCATTTGTATCATCAGCATATGACAATCATGAGACTTCGTACCAATTAATTTCAAATCTTCCATATAAACAAGTTTCTTAATGTTAACAGAGTAACCGGACGAAACTTTCACACCATGCAAGCTCTGGCACAGTTCATTTCTCCCGGCCTTGGACAGAGTATAGCAAGCTGGAGAAAGGTACGTTCGTCCTTTATCGGTCTCTTTCGGTGCTAACTCGGTCCTTATGTTCATATCAACCATGTCACGCTGTGCACTAACAACATCCTTTGTTTTGCCACTAATGTTCAGTAAGAACCAATCAAGCTATCACATACATTCTTCTCCACGTGCATGACGTCGATGCAGTGGCGAACTTCTAAATGCTCCCAATAAGGCAAGTCCCAAAAAATTGACTGCTTTTTCCAGATGTTCTTCTGACGGGTTCTTAATTTACGTCCCTTCCTAAGCACAACATCGACATCCTTAATCATATCATAGACCTCTTTCCCTCTAAAAACCCTTGGAGCTGAACCGTCCTCCTTATTTCCGTCGAATTGTTTCTTCATCTTGCGGTATGGGTGAATCCTGGGAAGGAACCTGGAACCTACGATGATGTATACACACAGTTTTACGCGAGTTGTTCAGCCATACACTCTTTGTACCATCTAAGCAGTGTGGACAGGCTTTGGCTCCTTTTGTACTGAAGCTTGACAGGTTACCAAGTGCAAGAAAATCATTGATGGTGCAGAACAACATGGCGCGTAAAATGAAGTTCTCTCGTTTGTACGCATCCCATACTTGTATCCCTTCATTCCATAGTGTCACAAGATCTTCCAGCAATGGTTCTAGGTACACATCAATATCATTCTCAGGTTGCTTCGGCCATTGGATAAGTAGTGACATCAAAATGTACTTTCGCTTCATACACAACCAAGGAGGAAGATTGTACATACATAGATTGACGGGCCAGGTGCTATGTCGGCTGCTCATGTTACCAAAAGGATTCATTCCATCTGTACTCAACCCTAACCTTATGTTCCTCGGTTCCGTACCAAACTCTTCGAATCTCCAATCGAAGTTTCTCTATTGGGCAGAATCAGGAGGGTGTCTTAGCTTTCCATCTTTCTTACGCTCCTCCGAGTGCCAACGCAGCAATCTTGTCTCTTTTGGGTTCGCAAATAAACGCTTCCAACGTGGGATCATAGGCAGATACCACAACATCTTAGCAGGAGGTCCTTGCTTCACCTTAACAGTATTCTTACGCTTGTATCGGGATGCTTTGCACACGGGACATACATACATGTCTGCATACTCTTTACGGTAGAGGATGCAATCATTCGGACATGCATGTATTCTTTCTACTTTCATTCTCAATGGACAAAGAACTTTCTTTACTTGGTAGGTGGTGCTGGGCAACACGTTTCCCTCCGGAAGGATGTCCGCTAGGAGACCTAACAACGCCATGAAACTCTTGTCGGACCAACCATTGCTTGCTTTCAATTTCAATAGTTCAAGTACGGTTGACACCTTGTGTATTCCGGCTTGCAGCCAGGGAACAAAGGTCTCACCGAGTCCTCCATTAATCCCTTGAATTTACAAATCTCTCTCTCTCTCTCTCTCTCTCTCTCTCACTGTAGTTCTCTTCTGCATCGCGTAGCATCTGATCCACATTATCATCGTACGACCTATCATCATCAAAAGCACAGTTGACATCCGGCATATCGTTGACTTCCTTCGCGATGTTGTCATTATTAACTTCCTGTACAATCTGCTCTTCACCGTGACTGGTCCAACATGTATACCCTTTTTTGAAACCATTTCGAATCAAGTGCGCTTCGATCTGCACCAGGTTATTAAACATCTTCAGATTACTGCAATCAATGCATAGACAGTACATAAATTTTATCTCCTTCTTCAACATATCTTGCTCGGCGGCTCTTCTAAAAGCAAACACGCTATTAATATACTCTTAACTCACACGATTCACATCGTGCATCCAGTTTTGATCCATCTACGCTATGCATGTAATAAATTAGTGTGAAATTAGATTAATAAACCGTAAGTACGTACTCTTCTTATTGACCAAACATACTTAAATTGGTTAGCAATTAACCTAGAGCAAATATAAAGGGTTACAGATCGTTACCCTCGAAGCTCACGACGAAAATACCAAATATCCCGCGAGATTCCTCTCATTCTCCTCCATTCCTCCTCTCCTTCTCCTCCCTTCCTCCTTTCCTTCTCCTCCCTGCATCCTTCCTTCCCTTCCTTCTCCTCTCTAAACTGACGTAATGGGGGAGGAGGTAGTAGGGGTGGCGGCTCAAATGGAAATAGGCAGGGGGGTCTATTGGGACCAGATATTTATAATGCCTGCCTATCACAGATGGTTCTTATTACAAACCGTCTGTGATACGTAACTATCACATACGATTTTTTTAATAGAATAATTCACAGACGGTTCTTAAAAAGAATCGTTTGTGCCGTCTGTGAATTATCACAGACGGTTCTATTCAAAAACCGTATGTGATAGTTGCGTATTATAGACGGTTCGAAAGGAACTGTTTGTGATAAGTTCAACACAGACGGTTCTGAAGGAACCGTCTGTGATGAGGCGTCCATTATTGCCTATTTTTGTAGTAGTGATTGTTGTCTTGTTGATCCAGTGTCAATGAGATCTGAGAAGGCGCATCCATGCTGGTGTGATCATGTTGCTCTTGGTCTCTTGCTCGCAATCACAAAACATCTAGCTCTGATTTGTTTTCTTTATAGTTTTTCAGGAAAGAAGATATTCTTTTACTAACCGAAAGACAAAGGGCTTGGAAAATGTTAGGACAGATCACAACCAGCCTGTTGATCCAAGTCCAAGCTCCAAGGCAACTATCGGGGCAGGTCCAATTGAGCATGGCACTCCTCTTCTTCCTTATGTGCCGCGATACACGCCGCCTCCTGGTCACCCTAAGGATATGCCTCTTGTTGAATCCCCTGCTTCTCCGGTCACAAACTGAAATACTCCAAATGCAGTACTAGAAACTAGAAACTGAAATTCTCCTGTCCCAAAGTCTTTTGTGATGTTTCTATTATTCAGGTTTGGCAGTGTGTCATATGTTATGTCTTACAGTGTGTTACCCTAAGTACTTGAGTGCTTCATGTCCTGTTATGTATGAAATCACCTAGTAACAGACGTCGTTTTGTTTTGTCGGTGACCTAGGTAAGTGCCCAAACCTAGGCAAGCAGCGCTGTTATTGTCATGTGCAACTGTGTACGTGATATTGTTATGTTGTTGTCATAGCTAGGGCTGTAATCAGAACTGGTACTGATTTCTTATGTGACCTAGTGATCGGTTGGAGCAGTTATCCAACTTGCAACAATCCATTTTGCTGACCCTTTGCATCATCAGTATTGGAACGCCAATTTCCAATATGCATCAAACCCGGCAAGTAGAAGTTTTTTTAATGGAAAGGCCAGGTAGAAGTCGTTCAGCTAAGTCTCCTAAAGTTTTATTCATCCACCCATTTACAAAGATAGTGAATTTGACAACCTACTATAGATTGGCGTCATCATATCGGGTTTTCTTGAATAATGGAAAGTTGATGCTTATGCTCTAAGAGTTTCTAGTATGGGTATTGTCACATATGTAGAATCTAGGAATAAGGTTTTCTTGGTAAGGTTAGGAGCCCTTTAATTTTGGTTGGTATGATAAGAAGGATGGCAAGTTAGTAGTACGAGTCATTTCCAAAGCCACTTTCCAAATACAATTGTCCAGTATACAAACATGTGCTGATTACATTTTGCACAATCACCTACCAATACCATACCCTTGTACGTATTTTATGACATCGTATTGAGCACATGCTGATTCTTTTATTCTTGATTTGCCTTGGAAACTACGAATGATGAGTTAATCAGAAAAGCGTACTAATACCTTTCTACTGTCTTTTGGTCTTTTCGTTGAAACACTGCTTGCATTGGCAACTTGCTGCATGTGTTGAAATGTAAAGCATATCTGAGTAAGTGACAGTAGAGTACCATCAAATTGCAGTTTAATTGATGTAACTATCGTGTGCGGCAGTTTAGGAGAAGGTGCAGCCGGCCCTAGCGATAGTTTAGAAATCCTCAAATTAGAAAGTTGCAATTAGACAAGTTTATTATAGGAAAGTCTCATTATGGAAGTTTGCATTAGGAAAGATAATACCTTCCAAGTTAGTCTTTATTGCATTAGGAAGGATAATACCTTCCAAGTCAGTTTGTATCCCTTTATATATGTGGCATATGCATCAATGAAAATCAGCAAAGAATTGAGAGTTACCCAATCCCCTTTGTGCCATACCCTGCATGCATGCGTGCACTGTTCATCACGCATTGTTCATCATGACTATTCATCCATGGCGTCCCAACGCGATCCTCATCCTCTTGAGTTGATTCTTCCCTTCCGCCTCCGCTCCCAGCGCTCATCTCTTGACATCTTAATATCAGAGCCACCCGTTGCTTCATCCACCATGTCAAGCAACGATGGTAACGATGAATTCCAACAGGTGATGTGCCAATTCGCCGAGGACACAGCGAAATCCCTTGCAAGCATCAACTACCAATTCACTTGGCATGCCGGATTGATTGAGACCAGCATCAATCGGCTATCTAGGCACGACCAACGTCTGGCGCGCATGGAAGGACAACCCTCCAGCGAGGAGGGTAGCAAAGAAGGAGCCGCGGCCACACGGGCGGTAGCCGAAGGGGAGCTGCTACCGAGCCAGCACCATGCCAGCGCAGGCTCGGGCATCGCCCCCACGGCATCGCCTCCTCGTCCTCTGCCATCTCACGCGGGAGCCAAGCAGCCTCGGAACCCGTCGCGCTACATCAAACTCAACTTCTCGTCCTTCAATGGCAAGAAGGATCCAATACCATGGATCAACCGCTGCGAACAAATTTTTCATGCCCAACAAACACCTATGGAAGATTGGGTGTGGCTTGCTACGTACCACATGATAGGCGTGGCACATCTATGGTACATGTGCGTGGAGCGCATAGATGGTATGCCTAACTGGTGGCACTTTACCGACCTCGTCCATCGTCGGTTCAGCATGCTCACACGCCACAATCCGCTAGGCGCCCTGACGAGCCTCCGGCGGACATCATCGGTGGCAGACTCCACCGAAAATTTTCTGACCCTCCTCGCTCGTTGCGGCCACTTGGACGAGGAATAGCAGGTGATGCTCTTCACGGCGAGACTTGGCGAGCCCCTGCAAACAAACGTCGAACTCCAAAGGCCGACCAACCTGGAGGTCGCCATGGACCTCGCCAGAGCCTACGAACATCTCGCCTTGCTACCCCCGGTGCCGATAGCATCCTCGACATTCTCCAAGCCAGCGAGCTCCCGGCCCTTCTAACCACGGCCGACCGCATCCGATGCATCGAAGGCCGGCTCAACGACACCATCGGCGATGACCATAGGGGCGTCAGGCTCAGCCAAGCCGTTCAAGCACCTCACGCCAACCGAGATGGAGGAACGTCGTGGCAAGGGACTTTGCTACAATTGCGACCGGAAGTTCATGCCAGGCCACCAGCGTTTATGTCAATGCATCTTTATGTTGCCGGTTGAGCTGGACGATGACGACCTCGAGGAGGAGGACGTGGACGCCACCATCTCCCTCCTCACCCTCATCGGGATTCGCAAGTCCCAAATGATGTAGCTTCCGGTGATGATCCACGGCATACAATTGATGGCCTTGATCGACTTCGGCTCCACCCATAACTTCATCGCTGCGGAGCTTGTTGATCAAGTTGGGCTGACGCTGGCGCCACGCACGGGCCTCTCTGTGGCCATGGTGAATGGCGACAAGGCGGCGAGCAGCGGGGTGTGCTACGCAACACCCCTCTCCATCAACCAGGAATACTTCATCCTCGACTTGCGCACCATACCACTAGGCAGCATCGACGTCGTCCTTGGGGTCTAGTGGCTCCGCTTCTTGGGACCGATTGTTTGGGATTTCAACCTCCTAACGATGCGCTTCCAACGCCAGGACCGGGAGATCATCTGGCGCGGCATGGCCCCATCTCGGCCAACACCGCATCTCCACTCCGCCTCGGCCACGGGAGATCTCATGGAGGAGCTACTTGCGGAATTCACGCCAGTTTTCAACTCGCCTCGTGGCCTTCCACCTCCACGCGGCCGTGACCACCACATCCACCTCCTCCCCGGTACCAGTGCAGTGGTGGTTCGGCCATACTAATACCCGGCTACTCAAAAGGACGAGTTGGAGCGCCAATGCACCGTAATGTTGGAGCAGGGCATCAGTCGGCGCAGCCGCTCGGCCTTTTCGGCGCCTGTGCTCATGGTCAAGAAGAAGGACGCATCTTGGCGTTTCTGTGTCGACTATGGCCCGTATCGCGTTCTCTCCAAGATCAATGAGGTGGCGTACCAATTGGACTTGCCCGCGTTTGCGCGCTTACATGATGTCTTTCATGTGAATCTCCTTCAGACGTATGAAGGCCTTCCTCCCGACATGCCACCACCATTGCCGCCCCTCCTTCATGGTCGAGTTATTTCCACGCTGACCACGGTGCTCCGTGCCAGCCTGTCTCGAGATAAGTGGCAAATTCTAGTTCAATGAGAAGGACTTCACGCTATTGATGCGTCATAGGAAGACATTATCGCGTTTCGGGCGTCTTATCCCTCTTTTCAGCTCGAGGACGAGCTGTTTGTCAACGGAGGGAGAGGTGTCAGGTGCGGCAGTTTAGGAGAAGGTGCAGCCGGCCCTAGCGGCAGTTTAGGAATCATCAAATTAGGAAGTTGCAATTAGGCAAGTTTACTATAGAAAAGTCTCATTATGGAAGTTTGTATTAGGAAGGATAATACCTTCTAAGTTAGTCTTTATTGCATTAGGAAGGATAATACCTTCCAAGTTAGTTTGTATCCCTTTATATACGCAGCATATGCATCAATAAAAATCAGCAAAGGATTGGGAATTACCCAATCCCCTTTGCGCCATACCCTACCCATGTGCACTGTTCATCATGACTGTTCATCCGCGTCGTCTACCACAGCGTCCCGACGCGATCCTCATCCTCCTGAGTTAATTCTTCCCTTCCGTCTCCGCTCCCAGCGTTCATCTCCTGACAGTAACTGCAACAAAACTTAGTTTGTCAAATCAAGTTTCCTTTTGACTCAAATATTTAAGACCACTGACAAATTCAGCTATTCATTTTACCAACATCGAAAAAGAATAAGAAATGTAACATGGTTAGCTTTGCTCTTAAAGAAATATAAATTAATTATATTGGCATATGATACCTGATATGTTGTTCAAATATAAGCGTTAGCTTACCTCTTTGATCTAATCTTTCAATTCCGTAGAGATAGTTGTTGGGATTTCCAGGATTGCTTTTAACTTAAGCTCGGACAAGCGGAACAAACTAATGGTGATGGTTTCCCTTACACTGGCCTCCTCCTTTCAAGCTTTATTCATTTGTCCCACTGATATACACATCACACAATATCATAGGATTCATTCTATGATATATGTCACTATTCCGTCTCTCAAAACTAATATTTGTCAAAAGCACATTTGAGTATTGGACCACAACGTCTCTTTGAACTGTTAGGCTAGACAAAGATATGTGTTTAGATAGAAAGAATGCGTATTCTAAATCGAAAGCAAGCAGAACGAAACATGCACAATACCTGCCAGGGCACATGATCTTAGAAAAACGCCCCATTTTGATTCACATGCAGGGAAGAGAATCGAAGTATTATCATCAACTTGAATAAGCTAGAGTGACATGAGACCTAATCAGCAAGCATCACTGGCAACAACTGTGGTTACCGTCATGAGTCATGACATGCATGTTCCTTCTGTTTGAAGGTATATCCCCATCGATCAGCATTGTAGTTAAATCCACATACACCATGCATGCACTACTATGCAATCTTTAGACCATGATACCTGCAATGATGCATAAAATTTTCCATTCTTGCCTCCCCATATTTTTTTATCTACTAGGAAGTGAGGTTTAATTACCTCTCTACTGACAACCTCCATTTAAATTGAAGGTTGAAAGAAAGGCTCCCCTTTTCCCTTCAGTTTTGAGGCTGAGTGACCAAATTATGCTCTCTAGGTGACACTTACTTTCAGTGATGGGCCTATTACTACAAACTACCTAGCTAACAAGCATTCTTAGTGGACAATGATGGTGGTCGAGTACCGGTGTTAAGACTCAGCAATCACAAGTCGCTCTTCGCTGACACCTTGGCTAATGGTGACGCTTTGTTGGAGCGAAAAACTTGATGGTGTTGTTTCTTTCCGCAGTATTCCTAGTCCCATGGAAACAGTCACACAGGTTGTTCAGAAGCAGTTGTTTAAGTGTTCTGTTCTTCTCTTTCGGGAAATAAATGTGCATTAATCCCCTGCTGTCCTGTGATACAACATTTCTTGAATAATTTGCGTATTGTACCCTGTAAAGAAAAAATATTTTTGGGTTAGTGTGACATCAGCGTATAAGACCCTATGAAGTCCGAAGAAAGCTAGTCATTTGGCATGAACAGGGGAAAAATAACCGGCTGGTAACCGTTGGTTACCGGTTTCCGTCCGGGGTCCGGAATCTAAAATCTCAGTCGGTTTTCTCGGATTTTGCAAGTTTAAATTTCGAATTTCGGCTGATTTGTAAGTAAATTCAAACGAAATTCGACCGGGCTTTTCCTAAAAAAACTGGTAACCGGCCGGTTACCGTTTCCAGCCAGCCACGGGAAGCAGCCCGGTTTTGGTTCTTTGTTCCTTGGGCATGATACAACCATCTAATGACATCGTTTTGCAACTGAAGTCAAATCACCTTCTGTTTTCCAGGTCGTTATGTTTTCACTTTCTCATTTCCGTGTGATATGTACATTCTTATCCTTGCTGTCTGAGAACTCCAACTAGTGTCAGGACGAAAGTCTTATTGCAGATATGAATGATATCCACAAACCATCTGTTATGCTTGAAACTAGTATTACGAAATATTATTACGATAAGCTCATGAGAAAAGACTAGAATACTGATTTTCTCATGTTTATCCAACAAGAAACACGTGTTCCATGGACAGGCTCAGCGGGCACCCAAAAAAAAAGCAATTTTTTTTACCAGCTATAGGTATCAGCATTTGGTCCATGGGCCGGCCCAATTTCAGCCCAATTCAGCCACCCGATGCCCAATTCAGTCCCTCCCTGCCGCACTCCCCCTCCCCCTCTCCTCCTGACGCCGCACGCCTCGTCGCCTCCCCTCCAGACTCTCCAGTCCAGCAGTCCTTGCTTCTCCTCCTCACCTCCTGGTCCTGGCTCCTCCTTGAGTCCTCACTTGATCCATTGCAGGCCAGCCTCCAGGACGCCGCCTCCTGGCTTCTCCTCTTGCTCAGCTGCTCCGCCAGTCCGCCATCGTCAAGAGGCCATTGCTTCTCCTCCACCGCCAACACCATGGTAGGGCAAAGGCGGCAGTGCCTCCTTCTTCTTGCTTCTCCTCCGCCGCCGCCGTCTGGAGTCCAGACGCTTTTCTCTAATTCTGTGTGGTCTGCCAGTAATGGGCGATCCCAGATCTGGGATTGGATTTGGGGGAGGGGGCGCAGGTGGGCTAGGCCTGCAGAGGAAGGAGCGGCACCTGGCTAGGTGAGGCGTCCGGCGGCCGAAGGCCGAGCCAGCCAGGCCCAGCGCAAGAGGGAGCCAGGCCGGAGGGCACCGGCTCCATTTCCCCCAAAGGCCAAAGTGAAGCTCCAGTCTCCAGACTGTGATTTGTATATGTTCTTGAATGTCAAAGCCCAATGCCCCAATTTAAATACTAAATAAATGCCATTATGCCATCGAGGCATCAACAAAGTTGTGTTTATGTTTAAATTGTTGATAAGTAGTTTTCTTTTCCTGCTTATTTTTCTCATATAGCAGTCAGTTATTTAATATTAAGCCATTATGGAGTCAATGATTATTTATGACCTTCTGACATAGATTATATGGTATGTGATGAAATCACAAGTGAATTAGTTCTGCTCATATTGGATGTAATCTACCCTGCCCGACAGTTGAAATCAAATAAGTTCGGCGATGAATCTTGTGAAGAACAAGTTGAGAAATAGTATGGGAGATCAAGTATTGAAAGATTGTTTAGTCACCTTTATAGAGCGAGATATCTTCTCGAAGGTTAGTGATGACGATACAATCAACTGTTTCCAAGGAATGAGATCGCGTCGTTTGGTATTGTGATTTCCATTAGCTATTTAGGACTCTTTTATTCATGTAATATTTTATTTGAACTATTTGTATTGCACTATTAACTAATTTTATGTAATTGTGTTGAACTTATGCAATTACTTATATGTTGTATAAGATTTTTTTTAATTATTGAAGAGTGCACCCCTATCACAAAATTCCTGGCTCTGTCACTGTCCATGGATCTTCAATTCTGGTAAGGTTGCATTATTCCAATTCTTTCAGGAGAGCTTTAAAAGAGAAAAGTGATTCGACTTTGATAAATTCCTAAGTTTCAAACGAGAATAGATTCTAATACAAATCAAACACTACAGGGTCTACTTTCCTTCGGCCATATGTGAAGCAACTGCAGCTTAGCAATTCTTTGAGTGTTTCATTCCCCCATATAAGCAAAGTTATTCTGAAGACCGGAGAGTGGAGACTTCCTTGCCATGAAGAATGGGCCTAATCATACAACTGAATCAAATGATAAAAAAAAAATGGAGCATTGAATTCAAAGCTTGTGAAACTTTACTTTGCAAACGCACGATCCTTTGTAAGCATGGAATATTATAAACTCCATGCACGAAGCAATGCCACTTTGTGTTTTACACAAAACGAATTTCAGAATAATGCAGTGGTCGTAATTGCAAGCAAAGTGTTAGCTTTGCAGAAGAAGGACGACGAACTTCTATCCCTCGTGGATAAAGACAATAGGTGTGGATGTTATGGGGATATGCTCCTAATCTCAGTGTGATGAACAACTGATAATAGCGTTGAGGTGTTTGACAAAACCCTCGTTTTCGGGAAAATCAGCTTGCTGTCAGACCTCAGGAGGTCAGACCGGCCATGATGACGATCAGACTGGCCATGACTCAGGCCAAGTGGTTGGCGGTCCGACCGACCAAAAGTGAAAATGTGTATTTTTACATCGGCCAAAAATAGAGGATGTAGACAAGTGAGAGGATTTGTTTGCACTTGGTTCCATAATTTTTGGAGTACCGAGTCAAAACTAGATATAGTTTTGTGTTTCCAGAGATACTGCAAATTTTCAGGGCGAAAATTTGGCTAAGGACCTGACCGGTTTGACTGGACAATGGTTGGCGGTCGGATCGATTCTTGATCTGACCGGCTAGGGTGGCGATCTGGCCGGTGGTTGGGCAATCGACGAGCCATGGGCGTGATCGACCGACTAGGCATTGTTCATGCAACGAGGGCGATGAACTTTGAGTGTTAGGTCAAAGTCATGGTTTTCAGTGCATATGTGTTACTTGATACATGTTTTGACTAATGTATGTCAAGTTACAAAGAACTTGTGTCCGGAATCGATTTCTTGGTCAATTGTTGTGCAAGAGGCTTGGTGGTTAACAACAGTCAACGGCGAGGATGATCGGGACCAGGCTAGGGGAGCTGAGGTCCAGAATGATCGAAGATGTTAGGTGAAGTCATTGGACTCAAGCGTGGCGCAAGATGGATAAGGATGACTGAACAGGAAGTTCGGTGCGATGGGTTGAATCAAGCGGCGCAGGGGTCGGTGCAAGTGCTATGGTAGTTGCGATGAGAGCCGAATGGGAGAGACTTATCGATATAAAGAGAGTCGTTGATCAACTTACATGTGACGAAGCATATGATTGCTTCACAACGATTGAACTCGGTCTTTGAAGAAGAGCCGAGAAGGGGTATTTTGGTAACTTCACTAAAAAATCACCTTGGTGACCTTTGGAGAAACCACGACGCAAGACAATGCAAGGAGAAGCAATTTAGGTCAAGTGAATATGAAGATCACAAAGAGACGGATTCGGGAAGTCTGGTTCGTTATCTGCTTTGAGAAGCGTGTGTAAGTGTAGACCCGTTTGTGTGTGGGCTTAACGGGTGCCAAATAAGATTTTGTCTCTTAACCTAGCATCCACTATAAAAGGGAGAGGTGCGAAATTTGTGCCTTTTGAGCTTTCCCAAGTAGAAACCCTAATTTGTGATTTAGGGAAAGTGGAGTAGAGGAGGCTAGGGTTTTTGAGAGATGGATTGATTGAGTGCTCAAGTGTTGAGCTTTTGTCCTCGATGGCGGAGTGCCTGTAAATCAACAATCTCTAGAATCAACCTAAACAAGATTTCCTCCAAGATGAGCTCTTTCTTGTTCTTACTCTCTTTTTGATGCCTTTTGGGATTTTGGTGGTTCCTTTGGTTTTCTTGTTGTTCTTACTGTGTTATAGCTTTCTAGGACACATGGAAATCCATCTAGGATCATCATCCACCCAAGAGCAAGTTTTTATATCAGAGTTTGAATTTCCTCGGTCCTTGTGCCCTCTTGACCTCATCGAAGAAATTCACAGAACCTTAGCCTCAATCTTCCCAATCATCGATTGGAATAGATTCCTGACCTTCTTGATGATCTTTTGTTGAAGTTTTAGAGGTTTTGGTTCATCAGAGTAGAAGCTAGGTCTTTGTGTGTCCTTAGCGAGCTGTTGTTCTTGCACCCGATGGTCAGACTAGCCAAGCTTAGGAGGTGAAACCGGCCCAAAGGCTTTGCTTTGGTGTTTCATCGATTTCGACATAAGACTTCCGTTGTGTTTGTGTTATCTGAACTTCATAGCTTCCATGGCTACTGTAGAGAAGAAGAAGTTGAAATCGGTCGAGATCGAAAAAGAGTAGTGCTCCTATTCGCACCCCCCTTCTAGTTGTCGTTCCGGTCCAACAATTGGCAATTAATTGCATATCCTCCGAGCAATGCACTCAGTTTAATTCAAAGTAGTGCTAGATCATTTAGATCAGGGTTGGAGGCAGACTTGGGCTATGCCCCGAGGTAGGCTAGCTCATTCCTTGGATGAGCCCACTATTTTCTATGTTTTGGCAATTTTTCATGGGTTTTAGGTCATAGGCCTAGGGCTGAAACCCAGGTTGCCCTGAGTAGGGGTGAAAATGGATCAAATAGAGGCCATACCACATTCATATTCGTATTTTGTAAACAAGTACGAATATGCTCGAATACAAATATGAATATGAATCGAATGTTGTAACGGATACGGATACGAATCGAATACTTGTTGAATTCGGTCAAATTCAAATATCCTAAAATATGATAAAGTTTCACACAAGAAGTTCAAATTCTAAACATCTACAAAAAAAAAGTTCCAATATATGGAGTTGCATATAACTTCCCACAAGCAACATGGTAACACAACACACAAAAATATTAATGGACTAGATGACATGGGAAATAAAACTGTCGGATCCAGATATTATCCGTATTCGCCTTTGTATTCGACCACATTTTTCATATCATATTCATATTCATATCTGGCAAAAAAATCTGGATACTACCCAGATTCGTATTTGTTTTGCAATACGAATGTTATTTTTTTATCACATTCGCTACCATCCGAATACGAATACTGGATAAAACGGACTATCCGGATTTGTTTTACACCCCTAGCCCTGGGCTGGATTCGCCCCTGATTTAGATGCTGCATGTATAGAAATGTAAGCAAACGAGTCATGTTCTGCACACACGCTTAGCTGTTGCATTGCAAAATGTGATGCTCCTTATCTGAAAGTCGGGAGCAATCGTCCTAGTCACGCTGTGTTGATGCAAGGGCATATGCATCATAAACAATTATGCCAGACATGCCTGCAGGTTAGCATGTTGAGTATGATTACACATATATCTCACAGATCTATTTTTGCAGTAGTCAGTGTTAAGTCATGTAAAGATATGGGCTCTTGATAGTGTAGAGATACTCATGCCTTCTGTTTGATAGTGTAAACTGATGAATTCTAACTTGTGCCTATGTTCTCAAACCACTCAAATTGTTGGAGTGACAGGTTAGTAGTACTTAGTACATCAAACTTCAATGTTCCTTCCTATGTAAAGGTACTTATACAG
The DNA here is from genome assembly GCA_036346405.1 of Phyllostachys edulis. Taxonomy (NCBI): domain Eukaryota; kingdom Viridiplantae; phylum Streptophyta; class Magnoliopsida; order Poales; family Poaceae; genus Phyllostachys; species Phyllostachys edulis. Next base: position 103,303,494 of record CM070550.1, read on the forward strand.
TGCAATGTACCATTTGTTGTAGTTGTTATGAATATTGTGTGTGTATTCAGAGGCTCAAAGGGCAATATATATAGCGTGTACAAAGGATGTATGCTTTATACAGATAAGACAATACAAAATGTAAATAAGGAAATACAAAAGGATTCCTATCTCTAACATATCTCTAACCCCCCCCCCCTCTCAAATGCAAGACGTGTGCAATAGCATTGCATTTGGCAAGGGATGACACTAAAATATGGAAAATCCAAAGTCCGAGGCTTGATAATGTCGTCGTAGCATACAACTCTTGGAAAATATATCGAGTATCAAAAGACCTCCTCCCATTCGGGGTTGTGCGACAGCCCATAAAGCATAAAGTGCAAGGGCTGAGAAAGTAGAGACAAACGGGAGCAAAGTCAACCGCAGCAACACGATGAAAAAGATGATGAAACCAATAAAAATAGAGAAAATTGTTAAATCAAGCCGAATAGGAATAGATAGAAGCATGGCGGCGCAGATCGAAACCCAAGACGGTGGCGACGCAGCGCACAGGAAGCACAATAGAAACGTAGTGAAATGGAAGCGCAATAGAAACGCAGTGCACAAGAAATGCGGCGGCCTTAAAAGCTTGGGGCGACGGATCTGCAGCGGCTTGAAGAAAAGAGCAGTGACTGCTGCCATGCAAAGAAATTTCTATGTTTTTATGACTGACATTAAATTTGTGGTCTCGCATGGCATAGACGAACTCTAAGGATAGAGTTTTACTAACTTGGATGAACGCAATGGAAGCAATGACACAAAGAAATAAAAACCTAAAGATAACCAGCAGCAGAATGGCAGCAGCATAATCACGTAGTCCAATGACCAAACAGCAAGGACCAGTGGCAAATAGCACTAGCCTAGAAGCAGCACAAGACCCGTGCTTTCCACCGACAGCAGCACCATCACCATAACAGCAAGTCAGCAAGCACCAACACAGATGTGATGGCGCAGCAGGAACCGTGGAGATCAGGATCAACGGGTCCCTTGCACGCACGTGTGCTTCACTCCAAGGGTGAAACTGTGAAAGCAAGGAGAGCATGCTCACGAGTCTAGCCATCCTTGGAGATTCCGGCCTCAAAATGGTGCAAGAAGACGAGCGGCGGCTTGGATCCGAAGTGGGAGAGAATGAGCCTCGGGCGCGCACGCGGGCGGGGCTCGGGAGGCATGGCGACCTCTGCCTCCAACCGGATCTTCCCCACCGCCTCCCCGAGCTCTTCAACCGGAAGGCAGAGGGAGAGCACGAGCCGAAGTAGGCCGCGACACTTATGAGTCCGAGGCGATGGCAAGCTCGGGCGAAAGCGCAACGAAGACCGCGACAACAAGGAGGCCAGGCGTCGCGGCTATCGAGGCAGAGCGGGTCAAGGTAGGCCGTAGCGTTAGCCGTGCGAGACCCACAGCGAGGCACCGTCAAGTAGGCCACCCCCGGGAGTGGAGATTGCTCCCCCCCACAGCGGAGAACAAGCGGAGGCTAGGAGACGACGGTAGTAAGAAAACCTAACTCTAACCTTGCTCTGATACCATGTTATGAATATTGTGTGTGTATTCAAAGGCCCAAAGGACAATATATATAGCGTGTACAAGGAGTGTATGGCATATACAGATAAGGCAATACAAAAGGTAGATAAGAAAATACAAAAGAATTTATATCTCTAACATATCTCTAACGGTAGTAAGCAGCAACTGTTAGTACATCAAACTTAACTTACTAACTACTGCTTGCTATTACATTGGTTATGAGATGGTACTAAAGGCCGAAGGGCAATGCCGTAATGGTCCCGGAGCCATTTGGCTTCTTTGGTGTTCTTCTATGTGAAACCTCCTAGGAATTGAAGTAACTAAACAGTAGCATTGCTGTGATTTCATAACAACTCCAGTCCTTCCCCCTAACCAATCACAGCATCAAGAACTTGCAAATCTACAAATCTTCACGAGCTAGTTAGTAGAGTGGTCCAGCTGTTCTAAGATGCTGCCACTTTACTGTGTGGAGCAGCAGCACTCAGATACCAGTCGCCTTTGTACACATGTGCACATGCATTAGCACATGGCTAAATGCTAATATGGTATTTCCAAAATGATACTGATAAGAGACCATTTGATTTTGGGAAAGTAGATATTACACTGTTCCAATCTGTAAATTAAAAAGATACTGTGTGGCCCCAGGACTGAATAAAAGGGCATAAAAAGGGAGTTCAACCTCCTTAGGCTGCTCCCAGTGCTTCATCCTGGCTGGTATTTTAAGTCTGCTATGTAGACAAAATGATAATATGGTATCATAGTTAATGAAGAGAGATGGTACTCTAGTATCTAATCTGGATACCGGTTCGGTCTCAAAATCCAACGCATAAAATTTATTGTGATCGATCCCGTGTATTTACGTTTGTGTGTGTCAACAAACATGTATTGCTTTAGTACATACCACAAATAGACCACAATGCTCAAATACTAGTAAAGATCATACATGTAATTAAATGAAACAGCCTAAGACACTACACCATAAGAAACCATGCATTGGAAATATAGTATCCCAATACTCCTCATGCACTAAAAAAAACTACACTAAGATACTGCACATTGGAAGTAGCCTTAGAGCAAAGGGGAAGGACAGGGAAAGGTAAGTAGAGAGGGAAGGGAACTGTGTGGGGGGACTCACAAAGCTTAATTTGCAAATAATCGCTTCTTTTAAGGGCCCTAAAGCTCCTGCTTGCTGGGTTTTGGAGCCTCTTTTGTTAGGATCAATTAAAGACAGCTGGTTGGGGAGGATGGATTTCAACTGCTAAGCTTCTTCTGGTCTGTGTGATGTGCATTTCCAACTCAGGTACTACTGAAACCTTAGCAACCTTTCAAAGTTCAGATTTGCTTTCTACTCTGATGGCAGCTTTAGTTTCGTTTCTGATTGGTTTTGTTTTGGAATCTCGAGATGCTCTATTTCATTATTTCTCTTCTATTGCCATTTCCGTTGTTCCTTTCTCTCCTTATAGCGGTGCACCGCAGCTTATGAATTGGAATCATGCATTGCATTTCAGTTGCATGCTGCCTGCAAGATAAAATTGTTTGATTCTTTCTAGCTAGTTAACAGAGTTAACCAGTAAGGCTAACCAAGTTGAGGTTTTGGTTGGTATTTAGAATGACCACCCAAGTTGAGGTTTTGGTTGGTATTTAGAATGACCACCCAAGTTGAGGTTTTGGTTGGTATTTAGAATGACGAATTGCGCTTTCGGATTGCACAAATTCAGAAAAGTAAAAGGCGATCAAACCTAGCTTTGGGCAAACATAATACACTTTATTTACAAAGTAGCTCCCTCAGAACTGCGTGGTATTGAACTCGTAGTGTACTAGTAATCAGTTGGTATTTTGGCGCTTTCAGAAAGAAGTCAGTGTGTTAGTAGCAGCTTAATTTCTGATGTCACACACACACACAAATCAAATTATATTAGGGTGTGAAGCAAGCAGCTACAAAAAGAAAAGGCTAAATAAAATACACGAAAACGTCTAGCACCGCTCCCAATTGTTGTCACATCCTTGTCATTGGGAGCGTACGCAGTTCGTGTCGCCATCCTGGCCCTGCCCCTGTAAATCGCCATCATCGGTAAGTCTTTAACTGCTGTGATATGTTCCTCCACGTATCGTGAAGTCCAGAGTAGCCAGGAACGCCTAGATGCGTGAAAAGCTGACGATCTCTGGGCTTTGCACCTGTAGATTAGCAGAAATTCTCGTACAAAAAGCGATCCGATCACATTGGTGGATTTTCATTAGAGGGCGTAAAGCTAAGATCTCAGAATCATGCACCGTTCTGTCCAGCAAAAGCTGAAGTGGCAGTGCTGGTACGGCTGCGCGCATGCAATAGCCGGGCAACTACTGCATTGATCTTGCAACCAAGTGATCCATGAGCCTACGTTTCGTCCCAAAAAAAGAAGAGGAGGAGGATGGCTCATGATTATGTGAGTGAAATTTGATAGGATACAATTGCAGATATATGGCACGATTTTGCAAGTATGATGGAGTTTGGTCGATTTGAGACACCTGTGTTAGTGTACAACAGAGATTCTACCTATGAGCTCTAGTTTTCCTCCAAACAAGAGCTCCAGATTTAGGCACTATTATTAGCACATGTCAGCTGAAGCCTTATCCTTACTACTACATCTTGAATAAAAATGCGTGCACACTAGTACACTATGGCATAAACCGCGTGTGCATTACAAGCATGCACATGATACACATGTACGTGCTGGGATCAGAGCCTGCCCTGAGCCGTAAGCATACACAATCATGGGCGTATGATGCTTCCCCTGTCTGAGCCCGTGTCCATTATCATCGTCATCAGACGTACATTAGCTATAGTCAAACTGAACTCAGATCAAACAGTCATGTTGGGCAAGCTGATGCTGATCATTGGGGCCGGTGGTTGGTGGATTTGTTCTTGTCCAAGATCTAGGAGAATATGTGATGTTTTTGTCGTACTGTGCATGGCTCTGTGGGAGAATGGAATCTTTCTTGCCTTCTTGGATTATTTCGCTTCTACGCAAGTAAAATACCCACAAATATTCGGCGCTTTTACCAATATGACATTTTCTGTCATATGCAAGTAAAATACAATAGACGCTAGATCCTAGCAGCAGCTTGCAGAAGAGCTCTCGCCGATGTACGTGCAAGGGCCAGCATGCCGACGGCAACAGCTGCGACAGAGAGTCGAGGCAGGGCATGCAGAGCCGGATAGAACGGCTACGGCCAAGGGGGATCCGGTCAAGGGAGGTGAAGGCCAGGATCCGGATCTTTTATACTACTGCAGAGGTCTACTATTTTATATAAACCTTTAATTTTTTATCTAAAAATCGCTCCTAATACCAATGCTTCATTTCTTTTCCGAAGGCCGGTGGTCCTGACTCCGGAACCATTCGTTTCCCCTTTTTCATTTCCGTTGCCTCAATGCAGCATGTGCGCCAGTTCCGTTGGTCCCATGGTAATGCGTTGCATCACAGAGTAGTTAGGGCACGTACAATGGTATAGACAACTGTTATCTATAGTATCTCTTCATATCATCTATAGACAGCACTAAAGACAGTTTCTTCAATGGATTATCTCTTTGCATGTTTTTATAGACAGCTCCTCTATATACAATTTGTCTTGTTTCCCGTGTTATAGTCTACTACTGTATGAGAGATGGCTCAATTCTCTATGCACCACCTCTCTTCTCCCCATCATCTCGTGTCCTACGTATCAAACCTTACAGATAGCTGACGTCATATCATTGTATATACTTTTAATAGAGTACTCTACAGTAGTACTACTACTACTCTCCATGCATCCTCTCCCATCACGGACCAACTGCGAGTCCTCTGATCTGAAGCGTTAGAACATTACAATATTCTCCTTCCCATTCTTCTCTCTCGATGCTGGTATATACGTGCCATACTGCCGTAGAGGCCGATTTATGGATGAATCCCGTTCGCCTGCATCCTTAGCCCTCGTGAAGCGACATGTCACTTGCGAGTGTGACAACTGGTCTTTACTGCTGCCTGTCTGCCCCGCTAATGCTGCCGCTGCAGACGTTGGTTGGTCCCTGATCCGTCCATCCATCCCCTGATCTGTGGAGAGACCTGGCAATTCGTCTTGAAAGAAGAGAATTCTTAATGCCACCATATTAGTGGCAGCTTTACAGAGGCAGCAGACCGGCTTTTTTATCCGGCGGCCGAGCGCGAGCAGTAGTAGCACTGGCGCGGAAGACCGGCCGGGACCAGAGATAACGTGTTTGCTTGTGCAGACTGCAGACGCGGAGCGGCGGAGGTGAGAGGAATGCAAGTAGTAGCAGCCATTGTAACTAACCTGCGCTGAGTAAGTTAACAGTCTAGTTTGTTTAGTCAGGGTGAAACAGGTTTGGGTCACCTAGCATGCATGGCCAGTTGAACTCTCGGTTGAGCCCATTCGGTCGGGTCTGAAATCTGAATTAACTCAACCATTTCTAGTTTTCCTGGACTGGATCGACAAGTACGTACTCAAGCCTAATTAATTGTGCTAGCGACATTTATTGATCAAGTACGTACTCAAGCCTAATTAATTGTGCTATCGACATTTATTGATGAGTTAGGGCATGCACAATATATAGACAATTGTTATCTATAGTATCCCTTTATATTATCTATAGACAAAATTAAATATAGTTTCTACAATGGTTGTATTTTTACATGTTTTTATAGACAGCTCATTCATGTACAATGTATTTTGTTTCTTATGTTACAGTCGACTACCGCGTAAGAGACGACTCAATTCTCTATACTCATCTTTTTTTTTCACATCATCTCGTATTCTACTTGGTAAGATTTATAGAGAGCTATCGCCACACAATTATACATTGAACATACTCTTAGACAAAAGGCAGCAGAGTAGCGTAGAACTCCATGTTAATCTTTGTTCGACGTGACACATCGGGCTATTAGACTGGACACATCTTCGTGAGTTGGTGTAGTAGGTACCAATTAAGTACTGCGTACTCTACACAGTTAACTTTCTGGTGATCATGGTTTGTTTACGACCTGCCAAATGCCAATGCACACCACCTTAATTAATATACAACGGCACCAGCGGACTGCATGCCAACTAAGCTAGGCAACGTTAGTTGTTCAAGCAACCACATACATTAATTGTATATATGTACAGATTAAAGGTTGTTATCGTCACGGATAGCTACCGTTACGGCGCAAAATACTCTCGATGCCTCCCTCCTTTGTCAAATACAAACATCGCCCCGGCGCCCGGGGGGCGTTTGGAGTTAAGATAAACTATACAACTATACGTTAATGACCAAAAAAACCCGGTCATACTCATTCGTTAGCCTGCAGTGTCGACCGAGTTAGTACGGCACACGGACGGATTAGGTGCTACTATAAAAAGACTAATACTGGATATCTCATCACAGATAGTTGACCAAAACCGTCTGTATTAAAAATCATAGACGGTTCGTATTGAAAATCATTTGTGTTACTGGCTACGCTAAAAACCGTCTGTGAATAGATAATATCACAGACGGTCAATATTAAAAACCGTCTATGAAGTATGACAGACGGTTCTGAACACGAACCGTCTGTGATAATTGTACTTCACAGACGGTTTTTAATTATAGCCGTCTGTGATAATATCACTTCAGCTCTTTGTGTTTCTTCGTCGCCCGATGAGTTTCTTCGTCGCCGATGCGTCTCTTCGTCTCATACACCAAATTTATTCCTTGTTTTGTAAAAAAGATCATCTGCCATCGAAGATGATCATCCCCACATATAACTCTATACTTCTAAAGCAGAAATATGGCTCCCTCTCAGCCTGTTTCCTTATCGCAGGCATTGATTGCCTACCTGGTCATACTGTACGAGGGCCTCTCCGGCCGTACGTTGGCGGATGCTGCGAAAGAACATTGTTTTAACAGTGTCTTCACTCCTCTGTACGAGGATTTGCCGGAGCAGGTGACGGCTACCTTCCGCCATCTTGACATCCACCTCCGTCGTGTCTTCCAGGTGATCTCCCACTTCCGACGAGTTTACCGCGTCATCAACATGGTCCTCCACAACGATGTTGCATGTCTCCAGGAGGTTTGTCGTCACTTGGACTACTTAATCGAGGTGGCGGACGACCGAGTCGACCATGCCGAGACCCCTCAAGCAAGGGAAGAGAGCTTATGGGTTCAATTCTTCTTGATTCAACAGTTTAAGGGTCTTCGGGAGACACTCGAACAAGCACGTCAGCGGGTCGACGCATTTCGGGCTTCGTTCGTTGATGATCAGGAACCGTTCGATGCTGACGCCGCCACCTACGAAGTTTTGAAGACGGAGATAGCAGCCTACCTCCGCCACTAGAAAAACTTTGTTTATTTAGGTTCCTACTTTTTTTAATTTTTGTAAGAAGCGACTGACCACGCTGTTTGGTCATATATATGTAAATTCCAAAATAAAAAAAAAATCTAGTTTGAGGGTGAAATTACTATATTATATGTTGAACTATATATCAGAGATGGTTTAGTGGAACAAATTAATTAATTATATCCTATCTGTGACATGTATCATAGTTAAAGCAAATTTTCAGCAGTATTTAAATGACAAAATTGACATATAAACATGTAATGTATACATGATAATATACTCAAAACATAGAACTTAAGAACAACCATATTACAAACGGTTCCACAATAGAACCGTCCGTGATATGTTTCATATCATCGACGGTTCCACAATAGAACCGTCCGTGATATGGTCACATATCATATACGGTTCTATTATGGAACCGTCTGTGATAAATATCACTGACGGTTCCATAATAGAACCGTCTGTGATATCTCTTTATTAGTAGGAGCCCGCTAGGGTTTGCACCCTAACTCGTCACTCCCCATCGCCTTTACTTTCGTCCATTCCCCTCCCCACCCAAGTGCCCTCGACCCAGTCGTTGCCGGTTGTGACACCACGGTGCATTGCACAAGACACTCGTACGCCTCACGTGTCGCCTGTGCCACCACCTGCACCTACTGTCTGCCCGCGTCCCTGGCTTTGCTTTCCCTATCCTCCCTCTATTCTCCTCTCTGTTAGCTTAATGTCTTTTTGTTGAGTTTGATTTTATGCTTGAGCCTTAAGTTGTGCCCTAATGTTTGGGTGATTTACGCAAGGTGAAGGAGATGGATGAGGGTTGTGCTGGTGGTGGGGTCGCTGTTGTGATTGTGCTATACTGAGGTATCACCCTCCCTTACTCCCTCTCTTTCTCTACCCCTGCTTTGTGATGAAAATGGCTAGTGCTCTGCGATGGATGCTGAGGATTACTACTGGTGTGGTGGGTTTGGACACTCTTGATCTTGCTGTTGAACTACTCAATGATGTTAATAGTCTTATGCTGAAATTGAATTGATAATTAGTTCATATTAATAGTCCCCTTGCTCTGTGATGTAAATTGAGGGCTATTGATGTATGTGCATCTTTCTTAGTTCATGCTATGGGTTCAGATTGACAAAAATGAATGTGACCAAATGGTGGGTTTGGTTAATGCTCTCTGATGGATATTGAGGGTTATTGATGCTGGTTCTTTGTGCTTGGTTGGCTTCCATGGGATGTGGTTCGGATGGAGCTTGGCTGCAATTAACTTTTCAAATTTGTAAAGGTTAGGCTAATTTATAAAGCTGTAATTAACATACAAATTATTTATTAATTGGTATGTATTCTACTCCAAAGCAAGACCAAATGAGTTAAAAAAAAACTACTACAACACCTCTTCACCTGTCTCTTGCCATTCATTTCACCTTTGTCTGTGTAATCGTGTTCATGCTGGTCAAGTTATCCTCCCTGCCAGGAGAGCGTGTAGATATCCAATTACTTGGATGTCGTCGATAGGTAATTGGACTTGACATCAAGAAATGGTTGGTTGCTGATACATGAAGTCATTTCCCAATCGGAGTACCTGTGCATCCACGCTATGTTCGAAAAGTGGTGTGGACGTGCAGGTACTCCGACTGAGAAGTGGCTTCATGTATCAGCAACCAACCATTCATTGATGTCAACTCCAATTACCTATCGACGACATCCAGGTAATTGTATGTCCATGCACTCTCCTTGCAACCATGCTTCTTGAACTTGCAGGCTCGATGAAGTTGCTCATGGCTGTTGTCTCACCAATTACTTGGATGTCGTCGATAGGTAATTGGACTTGACATCAAGAAATGGTTGGTTGCTGATACATGAAGTCATTTCCCAATCGGAGTACCTGTGCATCCACGCTATGTTCGAAAAGTGGTGTGGACGTGCAGGTACTCCGACTGAGAAGTGGCTTCATGTATCAGCAATCAACCATTCATTGATGTCAACTCCAATTACCTATCGACGACATCCAGGTAATTGTATGTCCATGCACTCTCCTTGCAACCATGCTTCTTGAACTTGCAGGCTCGATGAAATTGCTCATGGCTGTTGTCTCATCCTCATGACCGTCCGAAAGTGGCTATGGGACATGAACAACATATAATATATATATGAAGCTGGTTTTAAAGGCACAAGCAGCCACTGCTTGGAGACTTTATAGAGAATATATATTATAAAACGGTTCTAAATACGAACCGTCTGTGATAGTCAGCTATCACATACGGTTCCTAGTTAATAACCGTCTGTGATGACAACATGTCATTGCTGACCTATAAACTCAGACGGCTCACGAAACCATTTGTGATGACGTTTTTGAACTGTCTATGAAGACCTTTTCTGTAGTAGTGAGGCCAGCACCACGTGAAAAACGGGAGATCAACGATGGCTTAATCTGACCCAGCTTTTTAAAATTTAACGATACATTCTACTAGTAAGTGTATGGTAATAGTATAAATAAAATCTGATCATTGATTTGTTAAGATCGTAATAGGTTTTTCTTTGTATTTATAATTTTTTCATGAGGGTATTATGGACTATTATAACTAGGGTTAAAAATATTACTCTTATGCCATGTGACACTCACATGGGCAATTACAATTCAACCATATTGCGATTCTACCACTCATACTACCAGGTGTAGTATAACTAAATCCTAACTAATTTGAACTATTAGATAAAAAAGAATATATGTCACGTATTAAATTGAGTGTACCGTAAAATAGCTAGTAAATTCAGTATTGTATATAGCACAGCACAGGCTCGTAATCATGGCAAAGAAACCGTGATTAACGAGAGAAAAAGGAGGAGGAGAAGAAGGTTAAAGTAAAGATACGGCATTGACGCGTCGTGATAAGGAAACGACGGACACAGATTAACTGTACTGCAGTTTTTCTTCTCCTACTAGGAAGGTTAATTCGCCGTCTCAACGGATCCCGGTCTCCTCCATTGGCAGACGGCGACGTGCCCGTGTGTTGGCGGGTAATACGGCGTGTTTGCGCCGTTGGCGTGCACCGGAGCACGACGTATTTGTATTTTGTAGTTCGCTACTCGCTACTACCCTAGCCTGATGGTGTCTAGTGTTACCGCTGTTGGTTGGGCGGGTCGCTTGAACAAGACTGCAATATCTCCTAGCTACCGGCATATGGCCATATGAATCGTGCAATAATGCTACTGTTTGTCTGTTTAGTCAGGAGTATTAGTGATAAAACAAGTCGCTCACTGTTGAGCAATCCACATGGCGATGTGAAATGCTATACATTATAAGAAAAAGTCTATTTTGCCACCTTGAACTCTTCGAAAAGTCTAGACTTTAACTATAAACTACAAAACCGGACATCCTACGCTCCCAACTATCAAAACCGTTCATTTTATCCCCCCCTCAGCCCAAACAGAGGCGGTTTTGGGTGACATGGCGTTGACATGTCAATGGTTTTGATATATAATATTCTTTTCGATGACATGGCAGTCACTTAGCAAATAAAACAATATATATATAGGGGGCTCCTGAATACCTTGCATGGCATGGCATGTCATCCTCTCATTTCTTCCTTCTTCCTCTCATTCTCACTCTTACAGGGGGGCTCCTGAATACCTTGTCGCTCCCGTTCTTCAACTCCTCGATGCATTCTTCCAACTCCTCCAGCCTCTCCATCAACGCCATCATCTCCTTCTCCTCCTCCGACTGGCGGCGGCGATGGCGCGAGGGTCCAAGATGCTACAGAGTTCGATCGTGTCTTGGTGAGCAACTCGTTGCCGATGACAATATGTTCGTCCCACTGCCATGAGCGTCGGGGGGCTCGGGGCCATTGATCACTAGCAACCTCTACTTGCCGGCGCGACGTGCGGTGGACTGTTGGTCGTACGGCTACAAGGACAAGAATGAAAAGCACAGGAAAGGAAGGAGGATCTTCGGAGTTTGATAGTCATGAAGGACATTGACCTTGATGAGTTTGAGCCTTTGAGGATGGCGATGCCACAATGTTGAACAGCGTCGCGGACGCCGTCACCGTGGCCACAGCCGACTCCATCAGCAGCCCGGCCACCTCCACCTTCGCCGCGCTGCTGCCGAGCCCAAGGTGTGAGAGCCTCGCACCCTCCCTTGTGGTGGCCGCGAGCCGCGCCAGCTCCTTCCCGGCCTTGCACTGCGACCTCACCGCGGAATAACAACAAGCATATCAAGAATTGGACTAAATAACTGGAGCAATTTCCAACAAGCAGATCAGGGGTTACCATTTCCAATTGTGCCTAATTGAACGCATGCAGCAGATCAAGAATTGGACTAAATAACTGGAGCAATTAAGTAATCGAGGCTCACCGCGAGCTCACTGGTGCTGAGGAGGTCGTTGACGGAGTTGCGGCGCGTGGTGAGGAGCACAGAGGTGAATTGGTTGGCGGTGTCGATGAGCAGCGCGGCGACGATGAACCCGCGGAAGTGGTGGATGGTGACCTTGAGCTGCTTGTGGATGTCGAGGTGCCCCCGGAGCACGTGCTCCACCCTGGTCCTCCCCTCCTCGACCTCGACGAGCAGTGAGTCGGTGAAGTCCTCGAGCCTGAGCCCCTGGAGGTGGTAGATGAGGCGGAAGAGGATGCAGGTGAGGAGGTAGATGGCGCTGCGAGGGAGGAGGGAGGAGGGAGGAGGAGGCGGCGGCCAGGGAGAAGGAAAGAGGCGGCGGCAGCAGCCAAGGAGGAGGGAGGCTGCGGCGACTTAGGGGAGGAGGAGGCGGCGGGGGAGGACGTGGGTGGGGAGGTGGCGGCGAGGAGGGAGGTGAGGAGGAGGCGAACCGCGACACGAGGTGGGGGGCGGTGCTAGCCGAGGAGGAGGGACGCGGTGGGGAGGATGTGGGTGGGGGAGGTGGCGACGAGGAGGGAGGTGAGGTAGGAAGGCGAGCCGTGACATGAGGGTGGGGGGAGGTGGCGCTGTCACGAGGAGGAGAGGACGAGGCGGCAAGGGAGGCGTGGGGGGGAAGGTGGCGATGAGGAGGGAGGTGACGGAGGGAGGTGGCGGCAGCGCAAGGGTGGGGGAAGGCGGCGCTAAAGAGGGAGGGGACGAGGTGGTGCGGAGGTGATTTGTCTGCTTTGGTGGCAAAGTAGGACGACATCGGTGCTAAGGTGAATGTCACGTCAGTAAAACCGGAGTGGTTTAGGGCGGAAGGGGGGGTAAAGTAAACGGTTTTAAGAGTTAGAGGTTGGCTTGTTCCGGGTTTTGTAGTTTAGGGTTGAAATTCAAACTTTTTGAAGAGTTTAAGGTTGTAAAATAGATTTTTTTTCTATATTATATGGTGACCAATTTAAATCTAATAGTTTGGCGAAGAAATTGACATGTGATTGGCACTCAGACCTCTTGTGGCTTGTTTAGTTACAATCCAATTAGGGCACTTCCCAACGCTCCACTCTGGCTCTCGTTCCTATGCAAGTTCACGTAGGAGGGATGGTGATGCCGGAGCCGGATGCGGAGGAAAATTAAAGAGGAGTTGTAACTTGCATGAGATATAGCTCTCTCAAAAGGGCCCCACCGCAGTTGAGCATGGAAAAAGGCGCCACAATGGCCGCGCCACCTCACCAAGGCTGCTGGACCACCGCGCCATCACATCGGGGAGGTTTCGCACCTCGCGTGAATCGCCGCGCTGCTACGCCAGCCGACTAGCCGAGAGCACTTCCACTGCCGCGCTATGGCGCATTGCCAAAGCACCTCGTTCGCCTTGTCCTGCCGCCGTGGTCGCCATGCGTCTCAACCATCCGGTCGCCTCATTGCGCCTTGAGCTCCACACGCGGGAAGCTCCGCCCGTAGTCGCTGATGCCTGCCTCCGCGTCGCCCTTGTCTTCCGCACCGTCGCCATGCGTCGCTGCCGCCATCACCGGTCCCTACGCCGTCACGAGCCGGTGGCCATGGCTCAGATCCGGTGAGATCTGAGCCCCGCCAGCTCGGATCCGGCGGTGGCCGTAGAGGAGGGAGGCGTTGGAGGAGAGGAAGGACAACGGCAGTGTGGAGCTTGGGGTGGCCGGAGGAGAGGAAGGACGACGACGAGGTTGATCTTGGGGTGGCCGGTGGCGGGAGTGCGAGGATGGCGGCGACGTTGAGGCTGAGGTGGAAAGGAGTAAAAAAGAGAGGATTTTTTTAACGGTTTTGCTAGTTTTAAGTTTTCTGAAATTTTCTTAAGTTTAAATCACTTGTTGTGATTATTGAATTTGTATAGAAATTGGTGTGTTATATGATTGGATATTGATCCAATGAATGTGATATAATTGGATATTGATTCAATGGATGGAAATGATAACTTATACTTAAGAAATTTTCAGGCAACTTATGAATAGACAATCTTTTAAAAAAAAGAATTACATAAATAAATAGTCAATTTTTTTAGAACAAAACTAGATCTCTGTCGCCAATTCAGCTCCATGTCACTAATTCAATTAGCGACAGAGACTAAATCATCCCTGAATTGCTCGTATCTAAAGGGAGCATATGCCACTGGAAAAGTTCATATTGCCAAGTGATAGTCTCTGTCGTTAATTGAATTGACGATGAGTCCCTGGCGATAGGTTTCTATCGAATTGGCGACAAGAGGCTGTTACCAATTAAAACGGTGAAAACTTTCTGTCGCCAATTGAACTGACGATATATGTCTAGTTTTGTAATTTTCTTTTTTGACTATTTATTTTTATTTTTTTAAAATGTATTATTTTAACGGATTTGTTATTTCTAAGTCGCTCAAACTTTCTTAAGTTTAAATCAATTATTGTGACCATTAAATTTATATAGAGATTGATGTATTATATGATTAGATATTGATCTAATAGATAAAAATTATGACTTATGCTTACGAAAATTTTAACCACGTTGTGAATAGACAATTCCTTATTTTTTTAAAAAAAAAAACTCAAGAAGAGAGAGCGGGAGGTGTGGGGTTGACAAGTGAAGCAGTTCAATAAATTATATAAAATTAGAGATGTACAGTACATGCATTGAACTAGTTGTTTATTGTACTATTGCTAGGTGAGATAGAATCGTTTACAACTATGGATACGATGCACTGGGACTGGAGTGCCCTTAAACGGCATCGTGGTTCCCGAAACGACGACTGTGCTTGGTGTGCCCCTTCCGCGCCGTTGGTGAGGTTTAGTAGTTTAAATACCATCAGTCCTTCGAGAACTGGTGTGTTAACATTGCGCAATCTATTGGACAAAAACTAAGCAACCGACAAATTGTACATCTTCGGTTCTCAGGAAAACAATTTTTCATCTACATAGATACATAGTTAGAAGCTTCGTTGACATAGATCCAATGTTTTACAAATTTTGTTTTTGGCCTAGGATGATTTTCATACCTTCTTCTAAGCCAGGTTAACCCAGGCCACATATTTTTTAAGCTTTTTAAATTAACCTTTTGTTTCCAAAATGTCAGGGATTTTTTTTATGCAACAGTAATATCCGAGCGAGGAAGAGAAGGGCTCTTGAAGAATTGGACTAAAATACCCTTTTGAATTATTGTTACTTTATTAGGAATCGAATTATTGTTACTTGATATAGTGGCCTCCTCTTTCCTAATTGACATGTTTTACTAGGCCCTGTAGTGACGTCTCCTGGACCTCACAGGACGGAACAACACTCTCAAGAAAAGCGTTAGGAAGGTTAGATGTTAAGCAACCATGCAATTAGGAAAAGAAAGCCGGCGAAGCTAGCATCGATATGAGAAGGACTCCTTAGCGATAATACTGTAGTTATCATGAGAAAGATGAGGCATTTATAACGGAGAGGATTGGTGCAAGCTAGCTAGTAATGCAAAGTGTAGTTTCCTTGCTGTTGGTAAGAAGGTGCTGTTTACCGATTTTTTTTATTTAATCCATTTTAAAAAAATATTTTAAAGGTAACATCTTTCTAACTTTATTTACAATTCTAACCCCTTTGCCACGCTGTAACACATGACGCGACAAAAGCGCGTTGTCACGCCACGAGCCTCGTGTGGCAAACGAGTGCTGTCACGCCACTCCTTTTGGCGTGATAGAACTTAGCCTAAAAATGAACGTGTGTTGGTTCGGAGGATTATCGTGGCAGGTTTGGCATGTCGGTGACGTGACAGAACAGTTTAATCACGCCACAGGTCATAACGTGAGTCAGAATTGGAAATAAAATTGGGGAGATGTTATCTTTAAAATATTTTTTAAAAATAGATTAAAAAAATAAAAAAGCTCCTGTTTACCTAAACCAAAGAAAGGGAGGAAAATGACATTAATTAGTATGTGCGAGTAAGTATGCGCGCTGTAGTACTGTAGTACTAGTTCCATTTAGGAAGCGTTAAGAATGGTGAAGGACTTTAAGTGATCAGAAAAGTAGAAAACCTGGCAATGGAAAGCTACCTCATGTGTCATGTTCGTCCTACCATTGTATCTATTGACAGGATCCATTTGTATTTGCTGTTGACATAATCATGTAATTCCCCCCTTAACCAGAAAAATGTTCCATTACTTTTCCCCACGTAGAGTATCATATTTCAAAATGAGCTGAAGCTGCCTCATTTAGTCAGTTTCCCTTTTTATATACAGAAGCTAAGTGAAGTCAAAATGATTTCAAGAAGAACCCAGCCAACTTTCTCGATTTTCATTTCTTTATAGATGCACAGCACAGTTCTCATCATTCTAGTCATGCATGATGATAACACTTTACAGTTTTGATATCATAAATAAACCAACTGGTTAGTGGTAATATGCTGACTTTCTGGAGTGATTTTTCTCATGGGTCACACGAGCAATCATATTACAAAAGACTTGGTTATTGCAAATAATAATCAGCCATATTTAAGGGGTGTTCATGGTACACCCATTTAAGGATTTTGGAGAATTAGTACAAAAGTCCAACAAGAAAACTTATATGGTACCTCTCTTTTATCAAAAGAACAACTTTCCCCTGTTTGCTTTTTGTGTGTCATCCACTTTACTTTTATCATTTGCCAAAAGAAGATAATTATACTATACATTAACACGATCATGGGTCATCATTTTCAGGGAAATTCTTCATGCAATTTTTGTAAGTACACGATTTACACTGAAGCTTTCTAAGGAGTTGTTTAGGTGGGTCATCCCATCCGTATTGTTATTCTTTACGGGAAATAAAGTTTGGGGTTGTGATTAATGGTTATATATAATCAATAATTGTGACGTTTAATCTAAGAAAACTAAATCTGTCTCAAGAATTGAGATCGCAAGTAGCCATCACAAGTTCACCCACTAAGCTACATAACGCAAGCGGTTCAAAGCCTTTGAACTGGACTCGTCTCGTGTTCTCTCCCCAATCAAATCGTGATCCCCATCGGAGCGTCCAACCATACCCGCCCTGACCACTATGTTATGCCTTCAGCTAATATGTCCACCACTTGATTAGCTCATGATTTTGGTTAAATTCATATGGTGGATTGATTGCTATTGTCTTTCAAAGCTTGAGGTCTTCTTTTCTTCCATAGAGCATTATTTTGTTGTTATGGAGTGCTTACTAGAAAGGATTTGTTAACAACGAGAAATTTTTGCTCAGGAAAAAACAATGAGAAAATTTTGCTAGGTTCAGAAAAGAAACAAATAAGAAGATTTTGCTGGTTTTATTGTCTTTTCAAGCTTAAGATGCACCATTTTATTGCTCTTGGTATTTATACCAGCTCTTTGATCCTGTTTGCATTAATTTTGCACCTTCAGCCACTTTTTTGTTCGATTATTTGCAACTATTGATCAAATAAAGTTTTTAAAAGAGAACATTACACCCCCCCCCCCCCCCTCGATACGAGGTAGAAACTCAGGTATTATAGATTAATTCGAAGATGGGGAATGAAATGGCACTAAATTTTGTCTGAAATTCTTAATCATCATTTCATACTAATAGAAGGCGATGTGCAACTCAATTTTTATCCTTCGAAATGAACTAGGCCTATATCATTTGAATAACGAACTAGATCAAGTCCAAAAAGTACAAAGAATTCGAGTAAACACCCAACTAAACCATGTAAGCAGGACAAAATGTCCTTCCATTCTTCCAGTTACTTCCTAATCTAAAGGAAGTACAGAGAGAGAACGGCAGTTTAGCTAACCTACCCAAAATCCCGAACTCGATCTTGGCTCCCGGCGTCCCACTATTCAACCAGTACTTGTCTTCCATCCCCAACATCTCTCCCTCATTTATTGATTGTTTTTCCTTCTTCCCGCCTGTTTTTTCATTGTTCATTTTAGTTTTCAAAGGATTTTTTAGAGAGATGGGGTTTTCTTTCTTAGAATACAATGTTGCATGTGGCGAGAAAGGATGGCAAAACCTCAAAGAAAAAGAAAGCATTGCAAAGTTTATTGGATTTCAATTCAATTAGTTATCACCCTTGCACTTCACTCCCATCACATTTTTCCCTCTTAACTTTTTTTTCTGTTGCCAAAACGCTGACACAGAACATAAGGAATCTACAATCGTCAGCTTGCTTCAACCATCTGCACAAATGTCACTTTCCAGCCCAAGTAACAAATTGACAAGATGAAGCACCTTTTTTACGATTTTAATCCTCCTCTAACAAATTAAACTGCAGCTATCAATGGCAAGCAGAAGCTGTTGTTCAAACACCCATTTCTTGAAAGTTCAAACTCCATGCCTTTTTACATGTTACCCCACTGAGAAGCTGTTATTCCAAACATACACAGTAGCAATTTCGCTACAGTAAAACATTCAAAGGAGCATTGAAAAAAAAAGAAGAGGTTTCACACTAGTAGCTTCTCTCTCTCCCTCCTCTTTCTCGGACAGCTTGACGGCCACACCGCACATCGCAAGCGCACCACCGGAAGAATCAGCGGCAGAGCTGCACAAGCAAAGATCCCCAAAACCAAAGCTAGATACAAAAACGAGTAAAACAACAGCAAACGGAAAAAAATATATAGGAAAAAAGGCACACAAAATCCCCACTTCACTCCTCATCTCCTCTACCCCCCACCCCTTCTATTTGGCTATCTCTCTCTCTGCGCCCCAAGCTGTAACTACACCGCGTCACCAGTTTGCTCCTCATATTCCTCCTCCTCTCAGGCAGGCGCGCACGCCGCGTCGATCCGGAGGGCGCCGTCCGCCGCTGTGAGCAACGGAAGCCGGAGCGGGAGCGGCGAATCTGGAGCACAGGGGGCCTGCATTGCCGCGGGAGCGCAGAGGGTAGCTAGATCTCCCGCTCCCACTGCCGCGGCACGGCATGGTGGCTGCCGCCGCAGCGGCCACCGCGCCAGATCCAGCCCACCCCGCGCGCCCGCCGCTCACGCCGGCCCTCGACAAGCCCAACTCCGCCGCGGCCCGACGCCCCGCGCGGTCCAGCAAGCCAGTCTCGTCCCGCTACCTCTCCGCCGCGGCGTCGCCGACCTCCTCCACCTCGTCCTCCTCCTCTTCGTCGTCCTCGTCCTCGTCGCGCCGCTCCCTCTCCGCGCAGCGCGTCCGCTCCTCCACTCCCCCGCCGCAGCACTCCACATCGCCCACCCTCGCCGCGGCGGCCGCCGCGACGGTGACGGCGACCACAATGAGGAGCCTCTCAGTGTCCTTCCAGGGAGGGTCCTTCTTCTACCAGACGTCGCGCGCGCCGCGGGCCGCGTCGCCATCCTCCCCTGCCGCGCGGCGGGGCCCCACGCCGGAGCGGCGAAAGAGCGTGTCCTCCGTGCCGGAGGCCGAGAACGCGCGGCCGCAGCACCGATGGCCCGCGGCGAAGCCAAAGGCGTCGGACCCGCTCGCCCGCAGCCTCGACTGCAACCTCGACCGCAAGGACTCCATCCTGGCCGCCGTTCACCTCCTCCGCCGGTCGATGGCCTTCGACTCCACCACCTCCCTCTCCCGCTCAGACCCGGCCGCCGCCGCCCCCGACCTCTCTGCCTCCTCCGACAACGACAGCGTTTCTTCCGGTAGTAACTCCGGCGCTGGTGATCCCCCGCGCCGTGGCATCAGCGTACCGGCGAGGTTCTGGCAGGAAACCAACAGCCGCCTACGCCGGCTTCCGGAGCCAGGGCTGCCGCTACCATCGTCCTCCGGCCGGAGATCGTTCTCGGACAGTCCAATGTCACCGAGGCTGCCTGGCCGATCCCCATCTCCAAGCCGAGGAAGCAGGGGAATGGCGAGCCCATCAAGAGGGCGAGGTGGGGAAACATCGCCAAATGGGCATATAGTGCAGGCACCAGCAAATGCACCATCTATCATTAGTTTTGCGGCAGAGGTGAGGAGAGCGAAGAAGGGAGAGAGCAGAATTGAGGAGGCACACAGGTTGCGACTGTTGGACAACCGGCATTTGCAATGGCGGTGCATCAATGCTCGGACAGATGCAGCGCTTCTGGTGCAGAGCTTCACTGCCGAGGTAAATCATGGTAACCTATGAAGTTTGAAGTTATTAACTTTTCAAAAATATTTTCTTTATAAATGTTGTGGTATCTTGTTGTTAGTCTTAGGTTTACTCTTAACTTTATATATTTTATTATAGCTAGTGTTCCACCAGTAAACATAATCATTCTTGTTATTATGGTTGTTTGCTTAAATTCGTAAACTGTAAATCTGTGATACATCTTGGTATCGGTATCAATGATTTTGCAATTGCACATGCCGTTTATTACTTGTTTGATTGCATAGGAATTATAAATCATATGGCAGGTCAGAGTATTCACTATATCACACAGATAAGATTGTTAACAATTAACATGAAAGAATGAAAAAAAAAAGAATCAATTTTTGTTAGTTACCATGGGGTTTAAGAAGATTGTAGTAGCCTGAGAATTTGGTAGTTGCTGATCACTAAGACTGTTGGTACTGGCTAGCTGCTTTTTCAGGATAGTGTTTAGTTGCTCACAATAATTGCATTGAGAAATTGGAGTCGATTATGCTGCGAGCATTGCATACAAGTATGCGCTAAGAGAGAACTTAGAGAGCTACCGATAAGTTGCTCATTGATTTGCTAAGAATTACTTTTAACAATTCTACATGCCAACAAAAATGGCCAACTTCAACCATAGCTATTGATGTTCAATAGGCTAAGAATGAGTTTTGATATTGAGAAATTCATGTACAAGTTCCATCAAGTGTATTAAGGGTACACGAAAATTGCACTGCAGGGTTAGGGTGGTGGATTTTATTGGGTTTGCAATTGCCATTTAGGGTGTCATCTAAACATATACATACATTAGTAGATTTTTGGACTTGGATGACATCAACTAGCTTGAAACTGTAAGAACTGATCATGTCCACACAGTTCCTCTTGATTGCTTTCTTAACTTCAAAAAATTGCCATAGACACCATTTCAAAAGTCATTGGCACAATCCTTTTTAACTGCATCAGGTAGCTTTACATGTTGAAGGGATGAAGAGTCAAGCTCTCTGTTCATGCCCAAGGAGACCTCCCTTAGTTTGAGTGTTTGACCCATACGCGTTGCCTATTTTCCGTAACGCTAGGTTATGAAAAGTATCCTATGTTAATATGTTACTAGGGAAGTCAGCAACATCAGGACTTACATGGATAGCTCCTAATGTAGTGATAATCGACTTTGTTGCATTGATTAGCAGCTGATCTCATTGTTATTAAGTCACTTGATTAGTCGCGACTAATCGACGATTAATTGACAAGTCGGTAGATAGCTTCCGACTAGAGCCATCGACTCAGCTAGGAGGGCTAGTCGCCCGACTTGTCGACTAATCGGCGGTTAGTCACGACTAGACGAGCATGGCTAGCCGTCTGACTTGCTGGAAGGATGGGGAGGAGGAAGGGGGAGGGGGAGGATGGGGAAGGAGGGGAAGGGGGAGAGGGGAGGGGGAGGGGGAGGATGAGGAAGGAGGGGAAGGGGGAGGAGGAAACAACGCCGGTGGTGTTGACAACTCTGTATCTCTGCCCTAAGTTCGTAGGCAGCTGATGTACTTGGCTACTGGGTTGGGCCTTGCTAGGCCAACTGACCCAGATGGTGCTCTCAATGGGAGGGGCAGAGGCGACGTGCATCAAGCAGAGGGCAGAGGCAGCATGGAGCAATCCCTCCCCATCTCCTAGCCAACCTCGCCGTCGCAGCCCCGGAGAGGGAGTCGCCGTTGGCAATGCATCTCCTCCACCCCTCGCAAGAAGCAAATTGAGCCAGGTGCTACTCCGTTTTGCTGCTCTGTTCTTCCTTCGTTTGTTGCTCTATTCTTCCTCCCGGTTAGTCTCCCATCTTCTTCCTCCGTTTGCTGCTTTGTTCCAGATCTTGATCCTAGCTTTTCTTTTCTGTTTTGCTACTATGTTCTTTCCTTTCTCTCCTACCTTCTATCAGACTCAGTTTTGCTGCTTTCTTCTAGATCAAGATCCAAGTATTCTTCCCCTCTGATCCTGGGTAGTAGCTGGTAGTATAGTACTAACAACAACAAGTAGTAGCAGCAGTCTATGTTGTCACGGCAACAAGGTGAGGCGAGGCGCTCTGGAGGCGCTAGGACGCCTATGCGCCTAGGCGATGATTAGACGATGGCAGGAAAATAGGAAAATATGATAGTTCATAGTTGATAGTTGACACTTGCATGAATCGGAGGGGCGGAGGAGGGGCTGGAGGAGGGGCAACTAAGAGTACTAAGTATGCAATTAAGAGCACTAGAGCACAAGGCTTAGCCTGCACCAACCTCCCCTGCTCTTGCTCCTGCTCCCGCGAGCCTCTGCCTCTTCTTCTCCCGCACGAGCCTCTGCCTTTGCTTCTCCCGCCGCCTAGCCTTCTCTGCGCCGCCGGATCCAGTCGCTCCCGCTGCCGGTTTTGCCTCCCGCGCCCGATCCGTGCGCCCCTCTGCCTCCAGCTCGTTCTACGCCGCTCGGGCCGCCGGATCTCGTCGTCCACGAGCTCTTCCGCGTCGTATTAGGTGCGGCTAGCTTGTCTCCATTGCTGTCGGGGCCGGATCCACTCAATTCCAGCGCCGTCAGCTCGGCACGGATCCGGCAGGATCCCTTCTTCCCAAGGAGGCTGTGCCGCCCGCAAGAGCTGCGTCGTTGCTCGGCACAAATAGGAGGGTCGGAGGAGGGCCAGAGGAGGTGCCAGAGCGCCAGGACCTAGGCGATGACCCCTGGCGTCCACCCTGGAGCGTCAGGACACCTAGGCGACGCCTTGATAACAGAGGTAGCAGTAGAAGGCAGCTAGTAGTAGAAGTAACCAGTAAGTAGTAGTAGACTAGTTGACGACTAGTCAGGACTAGTCGCAAACTAATCGGGGCGACGCCTTGATAACAGAGGTAGCAGTAGAAGGCAGTTAGTAGTAGAAGTAACCAGCAAGTAGTAGTAGACTAGTTGGGACTAATCGCAACTAATCGGCAAGTCGGTAGCATGGCGACTCGATTCGACTATATGACTTAATAACCTTGGCTGATCTGCAAAGATAACCTATCCAATTTCTTTTCATCAAATGTAGCCAATTGAGATAAATATATCCTGGTACCATCTTTGGTTCTTGACTGAGGACAATCTTTGAGCACACTGAAATCTGAATTTCACATGTATCCATTATTAGTTGCCAAGTTTGCCACACTGTTGAATCAAATATGTTGTTTTGGACTTCAGTTATAGACATAGTTGAAGGTGGAGGTAGACTGGTCATGCTAGCATACGTAAATGTATAAATAGATGGGTCATTCATAAATTAGTAGTCTCTATTTATTTGAAAAGTATGGATCACAGCTAGACAATTATTGTCATGATTAATTTGACAATGCTTCTAAACTGTAGGATAACAAGGAGATACTAGTTCTAAAAAACAAATATCAATCTCAAACTAATTAAATTTGATACTATATGATAAATCATGTCTTTTTCTTTTCAGTGGGAAGAAAGAAAAAGTACCAATCAGGCTGCAATGTTGATCCGCAGTTTTGCTATTCATATGTGGCCCATGTGGTCGTTGACAAGAGGGCCTAACATTTTTCTGAATAAATTTGTTCCCTTTTATGAAAAAGACCGATTGTGGACCATGTTCTCAAATAGCAGTGTTTTGGTTACTTTCATGGGACTAGCCTACACAGTAAACAGTATCCAGTAACCGAAATCTAGACAAGGTACATGTGGTGTGGTATTATAAGAAACAATGAAAATGCACACTTAAAATTGGCAAACATATATATGCATAATCACTTGTACTTAAGCAGCTATATTCAAAACTCAGTCATGTTCTCAAACTTCTTATAATGTAGTAAGTTCTTCAGTGCTTTCAACTAATGTTTCTTATTTCAACTAATGCTTGTGTAAGAGAATCAGAAAAGGCTCGAAATGTTTTCAACGAATGTTTCTTATTTCACTATTATTCAGAAAACCCTACACAGTGCATGGGAAGAAATATCAAAATTGCATTACAATGTCAGTTACAAAAGGTGCGAACTCCAGCTTCAAAAACAGAAACTCAAGCTGTTTGCTATTCTTAAGGGTGAGGTAAGTGATTGATATATCTTGTTGTTTTAACTGTTTATGCTGTTTGCGCTAGGATTTTCTAGCCTTTCAAAATTCTGATTAACTTTGTATAGCTTATGTATAAGTGCTTCCATTTGACATGATCAGATATCATATCTAGAGGAGTGGTCTCATATTGAAAAGCACCATTCAAGTTCTTTGTCAGCAGCAATTGAAGCACTGAAGGCTAGTACTCTCCGTCTTCCGGTTGTTGGTGGTGCAAAGGTTAGAAATTTTCTCATCAAATCACAGTTACCTGACTTGGACTTGATATGCACAAATGAGTAGTTTATTATCTCTGAGCAGGCTGATGCCCAAGGTGTGAAGGAAGCTGTTAACTCGGCAGTGGATGTAATGCATACCATGGCATCCTCGATGTGTAATTTGTTGTCAAAGGTGCATATATTGATCCTCTCTTCCGGTCTTCCTACAAAGCTTCAATTAAAATTTCTTCTCCTTGGGTTCTCTTTTGTTATGTTATATCAAGAATGAAAATCTTCATATCTAAATTACAAGTCTGCTTATAGATCCATAAGCTATCCCTGATGGATGGCTACGCGATCATACAAAATTTTGTATTTATTTCAACTTTTTTTTTACTGTATTTTATAATATAACCTTGGACAGTATGCCTGGATATTCACTTTTTAGTGATTTAGTCTGCTTGGTGTCCTTTGTTTTTTAATAGCTAGTGTGTATTTTTTATGGACGTGATGTGGCTGTGCTCAAGGTCAGGATGGCACAGACTGTTCTTCTAGTTCCAGTTTTGTCTTGAGTATGGGCTGTAACTCCGGATCTGTATCTATGCTGTACCTTCTGAACTTTGTAGTTCCAATTCAACCGTCGCTCCTTCCATTTTCTGAAAAGAAAAGGCGGGGTGGCAATATGATTTGGAAGGAAAGGAACATAATTACATATTATCCTATGTAGATTTGGAAGAAAAGGAACATATTGCCAAGATCTGTTCTAATCTTCTAATAAGCTATAATTTTCTTGTGACTTAGCTTATAGACTTACATTGGCTGCCAATGGACAGCTAGCATCTGCATCTTTGGTAACATATTGATTGATCTGGAAAGGTAGTATCCCATGGAAAACAGGCCTGCTTTGTGTTATAGTAAAAACCTAAAATTCTCTTGTCAAAATTGAATGTAGGCTAACTACCAACAGTGGATTGTTTGCCTGTCCTGTGAACAATACAATGTAATTACTCTTGATGCTTTCTTAAGGCCTTGAACAATGAGCTGACATTTACATGGAGTCATGGACATGCATTGTGTGTCAATTAGTGTTTCTTGTGCCAATCTCTCTCACTCAACATATTTCTTTGATCTTCAGGTGGAGGGAACAAGCTCTGTGGTGTCTGAGCTTGCGAAACTTGCGACACAAGAACAAATGTTGTTGGACCAATCAAGAGATCTCTTGTCCACGGTCGCAGCAATACATGTAGGGAAAACTTCTATGATCCTTTTGTTCAGTTCTACCATTGTATATTGTTGTTTAGATCACCGTGTTAATTATATACTTGCAAAACAGGTTAAACAATGTAGCTTGCAAACCCATATGCTACAACGAAGGCAAAAGTTGAGCCAGACACAGTTGTAGATCAGTTTGTCTTGCCACGTTTGTGGTCACTAACATGACACGGCCTCAATCTTTTCTCACTGGAGACTGTGCTACAGGTAATAAAGCTGTAACCATTTGTTGGGTGTGAAGTGTGTTCTAATCTGCTTGATCTCACCGAGTGTAGCTGATTCATGTAATTTTTTGAGTGCATATCACCATAGAAATGGCCCTTTTACCTGCAGTTGTTGCAGTGGATGTATACAGAAAACCTAGTGTTGACCAAAGATAAGCTTCCTGTAGATATGAAAAGGCTTGTCGTTTGTGTGCTTACTCTTGTTGTGCTGAGTGCTCGAGTGTTGACGAGTGTTTGTATTCTGGAATGGAAACAATTATTAGTTTGATACAGGCTGTTTTCATGGCAAATTAACATGGGGGTTGTTTATTCTAACTTGACCATGGTACAGTGCTGTTCCTGCTTCTGTGCATCCTGGAAGTGTAGAACTGTAGATCTTAATTGGCGCAGTAAAGGGTGCTTGTAACAAAAGTCGACTTGTACGTTGGCCACTTGGTCCTCTGTGCTGCGGTTGCTGGCGTTGTCTGCCTTATTGCCGTGGTAAGCTGATCCAGTAATCTAGAAGAAATGCACAGTTAATTGTGTGACATGTTACAATCGAAAACTGCCGATGTTGAGAAGTGCAGCATTATCGTCGCTAAAGAGAAGTGCAGCGTTAATTGTGTAGCATGTTAAATGTGGTACGCAATGTGGATTCGAGATGGGGAGGCGATGCACGTACCGTCATGGAAGGCCCCGGCCGGCGTCCGCCAGAGAGGGTGAACAGTGATTCGTTTGAGACGGCGGAGAGAATTGTTAGAGTTAATCTTGATGTTTATTAGTAGTTCTTTGATTAACACATATAATTAGGGAGTTAATTAATTAGTGGCTACCAGGATGTGGGTGCGCAGGAATAGGACACCGGGAATGGGTCATGCGTGCATGTGTGCCTTAGTGGAGTTGTGGCTGCATGGAGCTAGTGGCAGACGTGGAGTAGTGCATGCGTGTGTGTAGTTGAAGTTCCTATCTTTGTGGCATGTATTAGTGGAAATAGTCTTTGCGTGATTAGTTAGTAGTGCATGGCGGTTAGATCACGCCGTGAAACCCGGCCAACGCCTTTAGTGCTTATTTAAGCCCATGTATTCGGTTTGTTAAGAGGAGTTGAATAGACGTGTGTGTTCTTTCAGTACTCCAGTATAACTTTTGTATGTGTGTGTTCTTGTAAGAGAAGTGTCCACGAGTTTACGTGAGTAGTTTCTGGGAAATTCCAACAAGAATAACATGCATTGATGCATGTCACTGGATTAGGAAATGCAGAGAATCCGCTTCCCTCGTTGCCCACGCACGGCCCATGTCATTAAGGACGGTTGGTGGGCGCGTCCTGCGGCTGCCTCCGCCTGAGAGCGACGGGAATCGACAGGCCGCGCGGCAGGGCAATCAGGAGCGGCAGCCCCTTGTCCCCTCTGTCTGCAGGTTGCAGCTAGCGTTGCCCGCTACAAGATGGAATTTTTCAAAAAAATATAATTACAAAAATATATAGTCATCCCAAATAATTATAAAAATATGTCCATATCGCCAGTTCAACTGACGAAAATCTGTCGTCAGTTGAACTAGCGATAGGGACCCTCTCGCCACTCTGTTGCCGATCGAGGTACCTATCACCAAATTACAAAAATATGTCACTGTCGCCAATTCAACTGACGACAGAAATCTCTCGTCAGTTCAAAATTACAAAACATGTCGCATCATTGCTAGTTCAACCGACGATAGATTTACCGTCGTCGAATCGGCAATAAAGACCTCTCGCCACTCTATTCGGCCGAGGTACTGCCGTCGATTCAATTGGCGATAGAGTTCTTGCCGCCATTGAATCGACGATAGGTTTCCGTTTTTCTGAATAAAAATGAGTCATGTTCTAAATTTTAGGGTTTTAAGAGAGATTTATAAGGTCAGTCTTCCTGTCGCCAGTTCAGGCGATGACGAACCCGAATCGATTTACGCAGACATATTTTTGTAATTTTTTGGAAGGCTATATATTTTTGTAATTATTTTTTTTAAAAAAATTATTTTTTAAAAAAATTCCTACAAGATGAACTCTTGGTTCCCGGCGTCGTTTGTTCTTTCGGTTGGTGGGTGCTATTGGAGGCTTGCTGGCGGACGGTCAACCCCGTGCGGGAGGACGCCATCAGGCTGCTCTCGACGGCCCGCCGGTGTCAGGAGTCCGTCCTGACTCCTGACCGTCCTTCGTGGAGGCGACGGGCCACAGCAGTGCCACCTCCGTCAATGAGCGTGCGAGTGATCAGTATGAGCTACGGCGCTGCTGCTGGCGACACCGACGCACGCTCGGCCCAGATATCCTCGACGAAACATACAGCTGGGCTGGACCAAGCTATCTCCTGCTTCGGTAAGTCGAGCTGGACGGGGCGTGAGGCAAGGGAAACTTAGCCTGCTTAGTACAAGCCCATCTGTAGCTTTAGGCCTCAGGCTCGAGTGAGTCTCGTTCCGTCCATCAGGTCGGCCGTCCCTATGGCTTCAACCTGGACATTTTCGGACGTGTATCAGCTGCAGCCTGACAAAAAACGCGACAGCGACTTACATTGGAAACTACGTAACGCTATCCTTGCCTTTCCAACGGTACGTACCGTTCGATCCAGTCCCTAATCAGATTTCTCTCTCTATCTAGTTCTCTCTCAATCTCTTGATCCCCTCCATCGGAGACGGTAGGAGAGGGGCACGATGTAGATGCAAGGAGTAGGCTGTGGGGCGAGCAGGTGTTCCAGGTGCAAAATGAGGTGAATGGTCGCAAGCTCGTTGAAGCGCGACGGGCAGCCATGGACTCGCCCAAGCGCGGCCATAGCGGCAGCAAGCAAATGCCCCAAGGGGGGGGGGTGACAAGCGTGAGGACGACGGCGGGAAAGCGGCGGCCGACGAGCAGCACGTAGCAGTCGGTACGGCGCACTCGCTCCTTCTCCTTCCACACACATGTGTCCACGTAACTGGCTCATTATCTAGTTCCCAGTTGTTGCATGTCCTCGTCCACCCAAACGAACCGGCAACCTCGTGTTTCATGAAGTTTCATCCAAAATCTCATGAAGTTTTATTAAGTTTCATGAAGTTTCATCCCAAGTTTCATAATGTTTCATTAAGTTTCATATAGTTTTATTAAGTTTCATCTCAAGTCTCATCGTGTTTCATTAAGTTTCATCCTAAGTCTCATGAAGTTTCATTCCAAGTTTCACCGTGTTTCATCAAGTTTCATGAAGTTTTAATCCCAAATAACTGGATGAAACTCACTGAAACTTTGTGGAAACTATTTGAAACTCTCTGAAACCTAGTGAAATTTCATGAACAAGGATGGAACTTCACGAAACTTAATGAAACAGGATGAAACTGGGTGAAACTTGTTCTACAAAATATAAAGAAACAATGATACTGGATGAAACTTCATGAGACTGCTATACCGTTGGAAGTGCTTCCAACAGTATAGCGTTGTGTAGCAGCTCCCTTTTTTTTTATTTAATCCCTTTTTTTAATTTATTTTAAAGTTAACCCCTCGCGAACTTTATTTCCAATTCTGACCAGCTCTGTCACGCCACCTATAGCAGCGTGGCTAAAGCTGCCATGCAAGCTATCGGCCACACGCCGTGCTAGCGTGGAGGACTTGTGTGGCTGTTGTCACGCCAATTATAGTGGTGTGACAATGACTGTAGTCACACCAACGAGCGTGGCGTGACAGTGGGTACTTAGGGCTCTAGACCGAGGCAAATCTTCATTTCTTCCCATCGTTCCCATCTCATCTCTCCCCGTGCGACCTCTCTCCTCCCGGATCAACTGAAACCATCCTGTCCAATCATGAGTTAAAAAATAAAACAACACGATGGTATGACATATTGATAGTGTGTTCAGATTTTATTAATATGTAAAGAATATTGAAAACACCCGTTATTGAAATAAGTGCACTACATAGTATATATTACTCTTCATCAAAGGAGAAGAATTGCATGTCACTTAAGGAGATTATTTTGCTGATTACATGAGTTTAGAGAATACTGCGGGCAACAAGGAGATTATTTTAGACAAGAGAATTCCACGTTATAAACTATGGCCAAGTCTGAATTTAGAGGTAATCCCTAATTGACCTCGTAGTGTTAGCCACTGATTATAAATGAGCTTGTACCTTACAAGTATACATGTAGATAATTTTAACTCTATTGCTCCAGGTTCATTTTAGAACTTGACATGTTAATCCACAAACTCTAGTATGGAACATGTGGTATGCATGCCTCATGACCACTAGACAATGCCACTGAAAAGAAGTAATCCGCATTTTGCTCAAGCTCTGACCTCATGTTCTACAGAATTAGTTTACCGAAAATAAATTATGAAACAACCTCTATAGAATTGAAATAAAGGCTGAAGGCGAAAAAATTGTGACTTATCTCCTTTCTGAATACCGAATTTTTCGAACGAGTGGTTCATGGCACTCCGAGCGTGTAGCTCTGGCGTACCCAGGAGCGAAGTCCCGGGCGTACTCAGGAATGAGCCCTGAGCGGTCCAAACACGTGGTTTGGACGGTCTCGAGAATGGGAACTCGAGCGTACCTAGGCATGTGGATCTAGGGTAGTGTAGGTCGCACTCAGAGACAAGCTCTAAGCGGTCCCAAACACGTGGTTTGGGTAGTCTCGAGAATGGGATCTCGAGCGTGACTGAGCATGAGAGACTTAGGTAGTGTACGATTTGGATCTTTTTGCCTCTCATTATTTCTTGGTGTTATTTATCCACTGTGTATGGCCTAACACACCTCAATAAAGGGTTAGTCTCTGCCAGAGAAATATGAGAGTCACAGATCACAATTGCCCCCCATTCAAAATTGACAATGGAGTAACTCTTTCTCAATCATTGTTAAACAACCCGAAAACTTCATTTAACAAGGCGAACTGTTTCATGTTGACTGTAAACCATCATGCTCGTACAATGTTGATTGTGATATTTCGTACATATGGCATGCGGTACTGACTTTGCAATAATTGGTTGGATGTAGATGGATAAAGTGTAACACCCTAGCCCAACATTGAGCATAGAATGTTACTAAACTACCTTAACTATCTATTTCACATCCACTTACAGTAAAATTTCAGCAAGCTACTCATTAACAATTAATCTAGCGGTAAAACAAGATATCAACTACAACCTACACATAGCCAAACTAATAAACACCATAGATAGAATACAAGAGGTCTAATCGATTATCTGGTACTTACTTATTAACTAACCAGTTATAACCAATTATTCTACCGTAACGAAGTAAAATGTTTCTCATTAACTATAATAATTTTTTTAACCTTCGGCAGAGTTTCTCTTGAACACTGACCATTGAACGATTTCAAAGCAATCTAACAAGTATGAGAATGATAACCATTTAGTGAAAATTTAAACATAACTTTACGGACCACATGAAAGAAACGACTATCTCTATTACAACAGAAACATTCCACCGCGAAGGATGTACACAACCACAAGATAACAGTCAATAATAAGTATGCCCCAATTAAACAAAAGTGGAGATTTATTTGTCATGGTGAAAGTTATGTGAAGTGCATCAAAGATTCTATTATCCCATTTCCATGCATGCCGCTTCCTCAAGAAGTACCTAAAAAAACATAAACAACAAGCGTGAGTCCAAAACTCAGCAAGTACAAGTAAGAATAGCCATACACAAGCATCATTTCATCAACAATACGTTCTCATTATAAAACATACAATTCATTTCTTATGAGTGCAATGCAATGCAAATCATGCTCATGCCACATCTTCTCTTCTGCATATACCGGTATAGCAGAGTGTTACACCCGTCGGTGTTCACTCATACCCGTATTATCAAATACGGGGACCCATTGCCCATATCTTAAATATGAGGATCTCAATGCCCACTCCTGTGGGTATATCATGCCAACATGCATGCTTGATATGATATAAAATGAAATGAACAACCCACAATAGGTTCTCATAAGAATAATCAATTATCGATCATCATATAAACAATGTGAAATAAACATTTTCATCATGCTTAATCATATTAAGCACGCATCAAATCAACAATATTTCCCAACACACAATATCGTATTAAAATTGTACTTGTCTCAACCGTGTGATGGGTGACGACGAGTAGAGGGCTCTAACCCCAGTTTTACACCACCACCTGGTATTCATAAAATATACTAAGAATACTATCCAAAAGCACACAACATAGCAATAAAACTAAATAGACATAACCGCTCCTAATCGCAACCCACAACTATACCATTTCTTCCCAAACAACATTTTGTCCAAAATAGAACGGTCACCATGGAAAAAAAATCATAACTTTTGTTCTTTAGTTCCAAAAGTCATGAACTCAGACTTTCTGGAATTTGCACAACTATCTCCACAATTTCTCAGGTGATCGAATGTTTAGATTATTTCGTCTAGACCATTGTTTTTAACTCTGAAGACCAATCTGTCATCTTCGGTGAACTCAATTTAGAAATTCCATATCATTTAATTGGTTCATCCAAAAATAGTGATCTAAGACATTCTGGAATACACAAGAAATTATCTTTCATAATAAATTTACGCAAATTTTTCTGTTCTACCACTAACCTTGCTAATTTAGCATTTTCCCACGACTATCCCCAACAGACAGTCAGAATTGAAATGTATACTTCAAATTTTCATAACTCCTATTTTACTTTTCCAAAAATTATGATTTTGGGCTATCTGGAATCATTATAAAGTTATCTATCTAATTCATGTAGAACAAAAGTCTAAATTCGTCCATTTTCCTATTTTTATTTACAAAATCATGTCTGTTGCCCCGAAACCCAGGAAGTGAACAGACACTCATATTGTAAAAATCATAAATAATTCTATACTCATCCAAATAATGCGAACCAAGACTTTAAAGAAATATAATGAAATTATCCACAAAACTATAGGAGATGAAATCCTTAAATTCCGCACTATAAATACCCAAAACTATAGAACAATACAATCAGTAGAAAACAGATCTGCTACCTGAAACTACAGTTCTGGACCCTTCGGTTATTAAATCAGATATCACAAGCCACAGCTACGTATTACATGAAAATTGGTAGGAATATAGTTACACGAGTTCTCTACAAGCTGTAAAAATTTCAGCCCAAGATGTGATCGTTTAGCTACTCAAACAGATCACCTATCAACACTACTTTGTGCTAAAACTGCAATAGTCTAGGCTGACAAAACCCCTCCCAAAACAGGTCCTCCTATCAACTAATCCTCAATCCAACCGTACAAATCGAAGAGCAACAAGTCAAGAACACACTGACAAATTTTGAGCCTGAACGAATGATGTTTGATGCTCCGATCGACGACTTGATGAAGGCTGCGCGGGAGAGGAGGCGCTGGACAGGGGGTTGCGGCCAGGGAGATGGGGGTGGCAGCTAGGGTTGGGAATGGAGGAGAGGGGCGCAAGGGAGGAGAGAGGGAGCTAGTGTTGGCTTCCCCTCTCTCTAAAGTCGGCCCCCTAATGGGCCAAATGCTGTGGGTCGAAAGCCCACGACCCATGTTTTCTTACTTTAGCGAACAAACCCTTCCGAAACCTCAAATTCTGAATTCTTTTCCTCTTTTCTTTCCCTTAATTCCATATCTAATATTATTGCACTCACTAATAAAAATTGGGATATTACATAAAGGTGTACGTGTATTTACCGGTGGGCCGATTATCCAAACGGGTAGTGATGTCGACTTTGGTGGCATGGAAGTGACATTCTTTTTTTTTTCGTGAATCACAAGACTTTCGAACTATTTTGACAAGGATTAAGTCGACCTTTGGATGGGATGAGCCCAGGGTCGTTGTCGGACTGTAGGGGTGATATGATGCTGGTGTGGGTTGTAAGGTGCACCTCTGTTTGGTGCCAATCTTGTCTGACGATGATTGGGACACGTACAAGGATCTTGTGCTCGCATCTCAAGTCTGGTCGTTGGAAGTGGCGGTGGAGAGGAGAATCGTTGTAGAGGATTTGCAAAACAATTTGGATGTAGTGAATGGCAACACGACAGAACTAGAATCCCCTATCCATCTTTCGCAAGGCCCCCCAATGGAGGAGCCACCTTCCGAAGAGTTTGTTGGCGTCAGTGTTAACAATGATGGCCCCCTGTTGGTGGATCTGTCACATGAGCCCGTTCCTTCCCCGCAACATGTTAGTGACCCCGTGACTGATTTCAATGGCGCTGTAATGAATAACGAGCTTGAGGAGGAGGTGTTCCGAGAAGGATGGAGCTTGACCGAAAGCGAGGTTCCCGCACCGCTTTTCTCCTCTAAGTGTAACATCCCATTTTTCAGTGCCTTTTGAAAAATTTTAAAATAAAAAGAATCATTTGGTTTTGATGAGAGTTCTAAAGCTTAACTTGAGATTTTGGAATTAAGGTGTTTTAAAATAACTAAATCAAACTTCAACTAAATTAAAAGTTTGGCTTGTTCTGGGTTCGTTGGAGTTCTCTGGTGTTGTTTTCCTTTTCTCTGTTCGCTCTGTGCCTCCCTTTGTCCAGACCTCCCTCTTGTTTGGACCTCTCCCTTTGTCCATACTTCCCTCTCATTTGGACCTCCCTCTTCGCCCAAGACCTCCTGGGTGGTTCTGTGAGACCTCTGAGTGGTCTTAGAAGACCTTCTGGGTGGTCCTGTGAGACCTCCGGATGGTCTTGGAAGACCTTCTGGGTGGTCCTGTGAGACCTCCGGGTGGTCTTGGAAGACCTCCTGGGTGGTCCTACAAGACCCCCGGGTGGCCCTGGAGACCAGTCGCGACCACCCCTTAGGTCACGACCTCCCCTTGGTTGGACCACCCTTCCGAGTGTTGACCAGGCCCCACCTGTCAACCCTGCTCACCTTCTCATTCCTCCAGTCGTGTCATTGCTGACGCATTTGTCCTTGCGCATTAAATGTCGTTGTGTCGCATTAAATATTGTTGCTTCAGCGGTACCCTGTTTCCTCTCTTGTCTCCTCCCCTACCTACCCCCATCTCCTCCTTCACCTACCTTTGACCTCGTGTGTATCTCTGAGTCTTTCAGTGACTCTCTCTCCGTCTCCCCTAGCTATAAAAGCCTGAACAGCTCTCTCTCGTCACCCTTTTTCGCACCTAATTCCCTTGCTCTCGCCCAGTTCCTCCGTGCTTCGAGTTTCGTCACCAAGGAGTCCGCTGAAGCTACGCCGTCTTCAACTACCTCTCTGCCAAAGAAGTTCACCGGAGCGCCCGCGCCGTCCTCGTCGCCACCATCCTCCATCTCTCTCTCTCCCCTCCTTTAGTCTCACTCTCTTGGCCTTAGTGAGTTTCTCCGTGCCCTATTCTATTTCCGTGATCCTACAGCTACGTTGCGTAGTCGTATTCCTTCGTACGACTACGTTGCATAGTCGTATCTTTATGTTTTCTTCGTACGACTACGTTGAGTAGCCGTACCCTTCGTAGGACATCCTCAGGACCTCCCTTGACCTCCTCAGGACCTCCTCCTCAAGACCTCCCTTGACCTCCTCATGACCTCCCTCGACCTCCCTCTTAGTTGGACCTCCTCCCGACCAGTTGGACCTCCTCCCAACTAGTCGAGCCTCCTCCCGAGAGCCTGTTTTTAATTCAGTTCTTTGCTGTTGGTTCTAGTTTGTTCTGTTTTGGAGTTCTTTTGGTTTTTTTATTTGGTCTTTATTTGATTTTGCTTCGTTCTCACGTGTAGATTTCGACGACTCCGGAGAGCCCGAGTACTTCGAAGAAGACCCTTAAGCTTTCGAGCAAGGCAAGTTACACCCTTGATCATATTGATCCCAGTATTTCAAATTATTTAAGTTCTGTTTCAAATTATTATTGCATGCTTATTTGAATTTAAGTAATTCAAATCACTGTTTTAACGTTATAGTTATTCCCAATTCCTTTGTACATCCGAACTTGATTATTGATCCGACCACCCCTTGTCACCATAGTAAAGATCTAGTTGGTACATTAGTAAGAGCTAGCATGTTTCAAAACTCTATGCTTAGTCAAAGCTTAGACCCAAAACTCTTGATTTGGGGAAGTTTTACTGCCAAAAGACCAATGTTGTCAAATGTTTTAACCATGACATTGGGTTGTCGTGAGAGTTTGCAAATATTTTTGTAAAGCAAGACAAAAGAAAAATTGGTTTGGACTTGGGCGAACTGGTTGTTTGGATGGGTGCATGTTCATGCACGGGATCGAGTCATTTCTATGATCGAGTGTCAGGGTTCTGTGGCAGTCGTCCAAGTCAGTTAAGGACCGGTCTTCGAGTGTATTTTGCTATGCCTCACTGTGTGACCACATGTCCGGAATGGGCAGGACCTGGCTGACTAATTTGCAATGTTCCACCGTGGTCGTTCCATCCGGTTGTGTGGGTGTCTTGAGGACCTACTTTCATTTATTCCCATCTGGCGCAAGAGGGGGCTATGAACCCGGTGGGTCTCTATCCAAAGTGGGCAAAACCTTAGCGGGGGGGGGGGACTGCGGTGGAATGGCGCATTGTAAAGGCCTTGTTATGAGCTCTAGACCGCTTACCTTCGGTAGTGAGCGGTGGTATCGACGGATGCCAAACAAACTAGAGAAATCGTGTCTTGTGGGTAAAACTGTACACCTTTGCAGAGTGCAAAACTATTCGAATAGCCATGTCCACGGTCATGGACAAGGTAGCAAAGCTGCTCCAAATTAGATTTTGATTTTGTTTTCAAAAGACCTCTTTGAAATGGTTTTGGATGTCATCCAATGGGTTTTGGGCAGGGAGCCTTGTGATAGGAGGGTATCCTTCACCACTTGTTGATGAATGTTATCCAACTATAAAACTGGGATTTAGAAAATAAATTTTAGATATTGTATAATTGCTTTGGAACTTAGTACAAGTATTTGAAAAGGAAAATGGCTTTATGCAAAGACAACCCTATAAGACCTCCCTTGAGATATCCTTGTATGCATTGCATTCTGTTACTTGACGAGTGTGACTTGCGAGCACGGTTGTTGTGCTCACTCTTGCTTGATTCTGTTGAGTAGGAGAGGTCGTCTACGAGGAGGATGAGGACCAGGACGTCTAGGCTGCACCCTCCAGTCGATTGCTTGTGGCGAATCGAGTGGTCTACTGCTTTTGTTTCCGCTGTGTTTTGTTTCTGGTCGGCTCTTAAGTCGTTTTTGTAATCAATTCTATTGCTAGTTAATATAGTTGCGTTGATGGATGTTACCACCTTTGTTTACTGTGTGAGTTAGCCGCTGATCCTTAGGACTAGCTCGGTTTGCACAGAGGACCTCAGGACCTCCTGGTTCTGGTCTCCAGGACCACCCAGTGGTCATGGGAGACCTCTTGGGGAGGTCTAGTCCACCACACTGAGAAAGGGTGGATTCTTCGTAGTGTTTTGGGTGAGGTCCCATCAGTGCACGCATTCGATGATGTCAGAATGGCTGATAAAGCGGTTTGTGCTAATGGGTTGAAGAGCATGAATGATATTGCGGACCTAGATAATG
The DNA here is from genome assembly GCA_036346405.1 of Phyllostachys edulis. NCBI lineage: Eukaryota > Viridiplantae > Streptophyta > Magnoliopsida > Poales > Poaceae > Phyllostachys > Phyllostachys edulis. Next base: position 103,340,931 of record CM070550.1, read on the forward strand.
ACCTAATACGTAAGAACACGTTGTTTCCAAGCATGGATGATATGAAGGTTTGGCTGCAAGAATACTCAGTGCGGCACCATCGTTCGTTCGTAGTGACACACTTCGATGCGAACAAGAGGTAAACCGTGAGGTGCGAAAGGGGGTGCGGATGGAAGGTATGCAGGCGCAAAACTAGGGACAAGCAATGGAAATTAATGAACATGAAGCAGCCTCACTCTTGTGCGACCGCTAATTTCATTGCAAGACGCATTACCGGGGTTGTGGCTGTCGATCCTGATGTGACCGTCGCCACCCTCATTGAGGTTATATTTGGGTTCATTAAGTACCGCGTGAAGTACGGGAAAGCATGGAGAGCCAAGCAGAGAGCGATGCAGTTACTGTGGGGTGACTAAAAGGAGGCTTACGGGTTGCTTCCTCGAATTCTAACCGCTATGCAGGGCAAGAATCTGGGCATAGAGTTTTATCCTTTCCACGGGAACCGAACGGAACCCAACAGAGGGGTTATGAAATATATTCTCGGGCAGGTGTACTGGTCATTTGGGCAATGCAAAGAGGCATTCAAGCATTGCAGGCCAATCATATCAGTTGACGCCACGTTCCTAACCGGGAAGTACTATGGTGCATTGATGCTTGTCGTTAGTATTGATACGGAGGACCAGCTGATTCCATTAGCATTCGCACTGACAGAGGGTGAGAACAATGCGGGCTGGGAATAGTTCATGGATATAATTCATCTACGCCTCGTTGGGCCTGGACGGGTTGTTTGCATCGTCTCTGACAGGCACTGTGGGATTCTGAATGCTGTGAGGAGCAGACTTGACGAACACCCCGATGTGTAGCATATGTGGTGCATGTGTCACCTAGCTGCTAATTTCTTTAAGCAATGCAGTAGAGAAGATCTCACAAAAAAGTTCAAGCTGTTGTGCAAATGTTTGGAGAAGAGGGGCTTCGAGGTCAAGTTGACGGAGCTTAGGGGATTGACCAACGAACAAGGTAATAAGTGGCTGGAGGAGGTCTTGTAGCAGAAGACGAAGTGGGCACAGGCATACGATGAAGGTGGTTATCGGTATGGTATGATGACAACAAACATTTTGGAAGTGTTCAACAATGTTATTAAGGGCATCCGTGCTATGCCAGTATCGGCTATCTTAGAGTACTTATTTTGGAAGACCAACTCATACTTTGTGGATAGGTGGACCCGTGCAAGGGATGCGTACAACGCCGACCACTATTGGGGTGTGGCTACTGCCAAGCACCTTGCTATCGCAGAGGCAGAGTCATGCAATCAAGAAGCAGAGGAATACGACCCCACTTTGCATATATATGCTGTAAGGGCAGCCGGAGGCACATCGATTGGGAGCGAGCGTTATGATGGCCAAAACCATAACAGCGGGAGACTGTACTTGCATGGTCCCGATGTTGTTACATGTACCATGCTCTCACGTCGTCACCGCCTATCGCATGCGTGGCATAAGTTACCTTTCTAACACGTTCATTGCTGAAGAATTCTCAAAGCTAGCCACGATGACGACTTGGGAGAATAGATTCGAGCCTTACCTTGATCCGTCGCATTGGCCACCATACGTGGGGGAGGAATACATTCCCGACAAAGATATGATGAACAAGCGACGCGATCGAAGGAAGTGGAAGAGGCTTCATAATGACATGGACCTCTCACAGCAAGGCAGTAAGGATATGTACTGCCTTGGGGACTTCGACGACGCCACAATAAGCAACAGGTGCTCGGAGTGTCACAAGCATGGACACACCAGGGCAAAGCACGTGAGTAGGGATTCCTAGTCGCGTAGGGTAAGGCGGCGCCACTCTCGTGTGCAGCCCCCCTGAGGTAACCACTATTATTGTTGTGCGAAAATGATTGTTTTTTATTGATAGAGTTCACTCATTTGTATTTTCTATATTTTTTGTACCTCATGTGATCTTACAAAAATTATTTCCTGTAATGCAGGATGCCGCAGGACTCGCAGTATGCGTTGCTCCTCTCGAAGTACGATGACGACCACCATGCCCACCGCATAGCCGACGATGGTGTGGTGAGATTTGCTAATGTTTTATTCCATTATGCTTCCAACTAATCCCTCATGTGCTTGTTGTTTCACTTATTTATTTACGAATCTCTCTTGAAGGTACTCCAGCCACTTCGCCCTTAGACCCACACCCCTCTAGATTGGGATGAGCGGTACGTGCCACACGTCCACTCAGCAGGTCTCCTTGCTTTGGAACAGATAGTCATCAACAGGCTCCCCCGTATGGACGGTGCTGCGCTTACCGCACTAGTGGACCGGTGGTGCCCAGAGACCCACACTTTTCACTTACCGTCAGGCGAGATGACCATCACGCTTCAGGACATCAGTATGATTCTAGGCCTCCCCATAGACGGCCTTGCAGTGACTGGAGACATCAACAACATGGGCTGGCGATACCGGGTGGGAGAGTGGCTTGGAGTGTGACCGGAGGACCCCCCCTATGGACTCGAGGGACAACCGGCCATCCGCGGTGCTTGCGTCCTGGCTGCGTGCGTACTTCAAGGTGTACCTGCTGAGCACAGATGATGACTTGTTCTAACTATGATTCCACCACTACTGTCGTATACATCTGGTGTAGGTCACGTGGCTGCCATACATCCACGACGAGGTCCTCCAAATTGAGTTAAACCCGATGGGTGAGCGGGACTAGGCTTCATGGCTGACCCTCTTGCCACTGATCTACTTCCATGCGGTGGAGTACCACTTACCCCATCGGGTGATGAGGCAGTTCGGGAAGTTTCAGGCATGTCCACCAGTGGTGTTCTCGACAGACATAAACCTTCATGGGTAAGGATACCTATCGCCTTGTATGTGCAGCTTCGATAGCACTTTTTGTGCTAACAGTTAGATTGTCCCCATCGCAGGATGAACCGAAGGCGGAGGTACCGGCACACTGACTGGTCCACTTATCACTGTGCCTATGTGTTGGAGTGGGTGGACCAGACAAATCGGTCGAGGAACGTGCCCCAGATCCATCAGAGACATGACTTCGTGAGATACCTAAAGTGGCTACATGGTGTCACGCATCTGCAGCTTCGACCGACGATAACCCATGTAGATATAGGGGAGGGTGACTCATCCGATGAGGATATCGTGGATGATTACGACGAGTTCACACGGACGGACACTCAGCTAGAGAGGGCCCCCCATCAATGCTTACTATGTGAGTACATTCTATCCCACTACTAATTAGCAATGTCACTATGCGCAAACTAATTTACTATGTTGACCCGTTCCCAGAGAAGGCAGCTCGCCCGCATAACCAATGAGGCCGGGGGGGTTCTCTTGCTACAAGAGGGTTTGGACAGGTGCTTCCAACGCTTTAGGGACTTTTTTGAGGTAACACACACTACATTAAATTAACATGTCTCCCTTGTTATTTATTTTGTTGTATTAAACTTTACTACCTTTTTATTGGTTAACCTTGTAGTTGGTTCGCCGCCGATGTCGGCGAATGGCCACAAAGATGAATTGTGTGGCGGTGGCGGGAGAAGTCGTGCAACCTGCCTCGGCTCGGAGTGGCTCCTCGCGTGCTACAACATCGAGAGCGACGACATCCGCTTCAGCCGCACACGACATGGACCTGGAGGACGATGACGAGGCCGGCGAGGATGAGGAGGAGGGTGGCGCAAATGAGGACGGCGGTGAGGACGAGGAGGATGACGAGAAGGACATCGATGCTAGGTTTCCCGACGAGATGGTCCTTAGGGACCTGGTTGGTGCACTGTCCCCCCTACGCAGCCGACTCAGGCCATGCCTGCACGCCGTAAACGGCGTGATCGCACGCACATTAGTTCGGTAAATGCTGCCGAGGGCACGCGAGGCCAACACCCAGTAGCGAGGTTCACACCGGGGTCGAGTGCATGCCGAAAGCGCAAGTGACACAATGAATGTGTGTATGTATGTCTGTAAATTTCATATTGCATGAAACTTTCAATGACTCTGTTTGAATGAAATGATATTTCTTAGTTGATGGATTTGAATGTTGGATGAAATGACATGACAGATGTATGATTCTTATTGCATGAATTGTTTGAATGAAATCAATGAAATGATTCTTATTGCCTGAAATCTGAAATCTTATTGCACAAAATGTTGTTTGAATGAAGTCAATTTGGATGATTGCACTGAGTATATGTCTATTGTCACACCATAGATATTGGCGTGACAGAGAAGTCATGTCACGTCGATATAAATGGCGTGACGGGACTTAGCACCAAAGCCATTACCTTATTTTCGCAGCCCCTCTAGAACGGGAAGTAATTTAGCGTGACGGTACAGTTTGGCCACGCCATGTATCCTGGCGTGACAGAGCAGTCTTGTCACGCCAGTTTACATGGCATGATAGGACTTAGCCCCACAACGATAGATGTTTTATAGCAACCCCTCTGGAACAGCAGGTAATTTGGCGTGGCAGTACTGTTTAGCCACGCCAATATACGTGGCATGACACAACACTACTGTCACGTCATGATAAATGGCGTGACAAAGGATTTGCCCGCTGCAACAGTCGGTCTAAGGCTTTAGGGTTTACGGTTTACGGTTTTGGGGTTTAGGGTAATAGGTTTTGGGGTTGGTTAAGGTTTAGGATTTTAGGTTTTAGGGTTTAGGTTTAGGGTTTAGGTTTAGGATTAGGCTTAGGTTTAGGGTTTTACGGTTTAGGGTTTACTGACTACAACTATTATGTCACTCTCTGCAAAGTAAGACGTGATAGCACTTTGCCTCATCAGCTTTTCAGATCAACATGACCACACTCTACCTCCTGAGCTTTTCAGACCGAAAAGACAGGACTCTGCAAAGCATGACATGACTTCTCTCTGCAAAGCAGGACGTGATCACTTTCTACAAAGTAAGACGTGACAACACTCTGCCTCGCCAACTTTTCAGATCGACATGACAACACTCTAACTCCTCAGCTTTTCAGAGCGAAAAAACAGGACTCTACAAAGCAGGAAACGACTTCTCTCTACAAACATGATGTTCCGGTTAGGGTTTAGGGTTTTAGGGTTTAGGTTTAGGTTTAGGTTTAGGGTTTAGAGTTTAGGGTTTTAGGTTCAAGTTTACGTTATGGTTTACGTTAGGGTTTAGAGTTTTAGGGTTTACGGTTTACAGTTTTAGGTTTAGCTTTTCAGATTGACATGACAGCACTCTATATCCTCAGCTTTTCAATCCGAAATGATAGGACTATGCAAAGCATGACGTGACTGCTCCCTGCAAAGTAAGACATGAAAATACTCTGCCTCGCTAGCTTTTTAGATCGACATGACAACACTATACCTCCTCACCTTTTATACCGAAAAGACAGGACTCTGCAAAGCAGGACGTGACAGCTCCCTGCAATGTAAGACGTGACATCACTCTGCCTCACGAGAAACTTTTCAGAAAGACAAGACAACACTGTGACATTAACCACACCATGCCAACCATATGGCTTATAAAAAGAGATGGAAGAGATCTGGGAGATAACACTACACCAGAGCTTGCTTCACCACATTGGGATGGACAAGATGTAGAAGAAGCAATGGGACAAGATGAAGAAGCAATGGGACAAGACCCGCAAACAAGAAAGGTCTACTGCGGCCCACGACGAACAAGCAAGGGCTGCTGCGGCCATGAACGAACATGCGAAGCGTCCTAGGAGGTCACCTCCCTGCAATGATGCCCCCGTAGCAGCAACCCCATCCTAAATGTTTCAACCGAGCGTTCACCGTAACACTCGCCCGAGGGGGAGACGCCACCCCTCTGTTGATACAGGGACCAATGCAAGTTCTTCAAGTCCAAGCAGTGGCTCAGCTTAGGCATGCGTTATTGGGGTTACGTGAACTACTCTTGTGACTATCCCGACCACCGTTGGGGCATAAGCAACTATCGGTAGCCGGTAAGAACCAATTACAGTGTGTTCCCCTACTATTTCTCTTTCAAAGTACGTACTAACAACCTCTCCCGTCTACCCGTAGTCCCCGGATCCATTATGTGGCTACCGCAAGTGGATCGACCTCGAGATCCACCCATATGACCAGTGGACTCTCGACTACGAGGAGTGAGATGTCAAAAGGGCCCGCGAGATTCGGGAGGATGAGCACCGCAACGACGAGCAAAATGAGCGTATACGTCAGGAGACGAAAACTTATCTCGAGGCATGCAAGCGCAGGGAGCGCGAGAAAAATAGGGAAATGGCGACCAAGGCCAAAGAGGCTGGCGAGGAGTTCAACGTTGAGCTCGCATGGAAGGAAAATGGCCCCGGTCCACACAGTAGGTCGGGCCATTCCGTACTAGTCCCCTAAAGGTCGAATTTATTTCCATTCCAAAATGGCGCATATGTATCGTAGAAGTACTTGGGTTTGTTGCATCATGCATGATGTTGTTTCTTATGCATGTAACCAAACCCTGTGCGCCGTGTAATTCTCAGCTTTATTATAAATTCTATTTTAATTCGCAACTTCAAATCTCATCGTCTTTTCACATTCAATTCTTCGCGTAGCAAGGCATCCGACAACATAAAAAAACGAGTTCTGGAAGTAGGCACGAAATGGTCTACGACCACAAAGTGAGGAAGAGCACCACCTATCATTCCAGTAGGATGTCTACGCATCTTTCATCAGCGGTACTATTTACCATATGTTCGTCCTTGTGCCTCATGTTGTACCACACAGTCCACATATTAGTCATTTTTTTCAGGATGCAATATGTATCACTTCTACCAAATACGTTTCTATGCCATGCCCTATATTTTCTTCCTACATATATGCCATGCCCTATATTGTTAATATTCTAATATTTGTCTTTTTTGGGTGCCTGCCTTTTGGGACACGGCCTGGAAATATTGTGCGGATGTTTATGATGGATATATACGCTGAAGTGTCAAAGGTTATGATGGCTATATACGTTGAAGTGTCGATATATACTCTCAGTTAAAAGGTTGATGTTATATTTGGTTCACAGATAGATTCTCCATTGTTAAGTTATGGATTATTAAATGTTACATGTACATAGTGTTATGTATCACTGTAGCTATGTATCACCGTACCTTAAATTATTTTTGATCTTTCAAAAGGAAGTCCCTTTGTTACCATCTTACTACCAAATCCTAAGGTTAAAAATCCATAAATCAAGTCTGAACTAATTCAACCATGACCTCGATTCATAATTTAGAAACCAACTGCAATCATGCATGCAAAAGCGAATCATGTTAGCCCCTATCACACCACAATTTTTTAAGCATAAAAACCTATGATCATCTCTAGAAAATAATTTATTTAAATATTATAATATTTATCATGAATAAATATAGTTTTTCCTAAATTTTTAGATCTTAATTCAACCTTGTAAAAATTCAAACCAAGTTCTAAAAGTCCTCGCTGTTAATGAATTAAAACAAGAAGAATAAATCTCGAAAAGCAAGGTTAGAAATTTTATCTAGGTACTAGATCATCCCAGGAATATCTCTGAATTTTTTTTATAATTTTAGGAATTTATTTGCTATTTTTTTTAGCCTGATCAAGCCTGTTATGTTAGACCCTGTCATGCCACATATCAAGGCATGACAAGACATGATTGTCACGCCATGGTATCTGGCGTGACTATGGCCACACAAGCCTCCACGCTGCACGGCGGATGGGCAAGGGGTTGCGTGGCATGTGTTTGTCACGTTGAGGTAAGTGGTGTGACAGTACGGTTTAGCCATGCCACGGGTAGTGGCGTAGCCAAAAGAGTTATAATTGAAAATAAAGTTTGGGACGGATTAATTTTAAGATAAAATTTAAAAAGAATTAAATAATAATAATAATTCCTTACATTGAGATCTCTCTTCCAAACTGGGGATCAAATATGCTTGCACCAATGAAAATAACGCTCGCTGGCCAAATTTTGCTACATTCAATTTCAAACCGTTAAAGGATCCGAATTCTGGTATTGTGAGGTTGATTTGCTAATAACATGACATCTTTACCTCGATTTTGGTTCTTTCTTCTCTTTTTGACAACGTAGAGTCTCAAGTCTTCTCCTTTCCCAAGTGGCCTTTAGTTCTGGCGGATGGCACTAGCGTAGCAATGCGTTCCTATCTCGTTGCTCCGAAGACTACCACCGGTCCACTCTTCCTGCAGTCTTCAAGCCTGTCTGAATTCACTCAAGTGTGTTCAGTTTCCCCCTAGCTTTATGTACACCGATTTCATCATTTCAATCATGAATTATCTGTGCACATAGCAGACTTTGATCCACCTACTTCATGAGAGTTTTGAGGGTAGAGGAGACTGCACCACTGGCAGGCTCCTTAAAGCATTCAAAATTGGAAAAAGCAGACTGCGCACTTCTGAACAAATAAACGTAGACATGCACTTGGATCTTGCACTTTGTTGACCCACTTCTATCTCCCACATTCAAAGTTTCGATCTGCAGTTCACGTTAATTTGTTCAGAAATCTGTTATGTGAATCACTGATTATGAAACATGCAGGCTCCTGCCACCATGAAAGAAAATGTTGCATTGCATGTCTTAAATGCATATGTATATATAACAAATCTGCTGTGTGAATGACTAATCGTGACACATGCATGCTCTTGCCACCATGAAAAAAATGAATTTTTACAATAAAGTTCCAAAGATGTTTTACGAATGATTATGTCAGCTCAACGGCACCAGGTAACCGAATACGAAAGAGAACATACACGCCGTTTTTCGAAAGCCCAGTGGTGCCTATATGGGTTGTCCTGGAATGTGACAACATATTAAATAGAAAAAAAAACAACTGGAACTATAAATATGCTCTTTTATTATAGATTCAAAGAATTCAATGACATTGAGTTCGGGAATGAAGATAGATCTTGGAGCATTTGTGTTTGAGTAGATATGATATTTCCTTCTGAAGATAATGGTGACGCACTTTGATTTATCTTAATTGAAGCGGCTGTAAGTCCTGCATTTAACTAACTCCTAAAAATATTATTAGTACCACAAGCTAACTTGGTTTATTTTACACTTAAAGGGATCCAAAATTGCAGGCTTTGTCTGAGGAAGAAATGTTGAAGGTTTAACATAGCACTCAATGAAGGGTACAAAGACATCATTCACCGTGTCGAGTTCCAGCCTAACTACGAAGAATATCATTTTCGAAACATTCAAAACTCTTATGATTGTTTGCTCACCAACCGCACAACAATTGAACCTTATGTGGCGTTGATGGATTTTCCGCTCTACCCAAAACGTTTCATGCCCTTTCGAGATGTGTATGCATGACCAAACAAAACTTTTGTAGGTATGGTTTGAACTTCATATGTACTAAAGGATAATAAATGAGATTTTGGTACCAACAAATGAACTTATTACAATAATTCACGCAAATATAGTTGGAGTAGTTGTGCATGTTGGTGATCTTGAGCACTATGAAACCTTTCCATGTTGTATAGCCAATAGAGAGTTCACACTCCTATGACACAAGGTATATCTATTTTCATCAAAGTACAATTTGCATGCAATATTAGTACAAATTGTGTATAGTAATTATATATTTTCTATGTTCAAATTATAGCTTTAATCTCATAGTTGCTCAAGTTTGGGATGAACATTTAGCCCAACATGTGCTCAGTTGGTCGGCCGCTGAGGCTTGTCGCCATGTCATTCTTGCAACTATGTTGAAAAAAGATAGCAAATACAGTATTCGAATCATTGCCCTACAAAATGTTACATACTAGAGGCAATATTGCGTTAAACAAATTGTACTCCTAACATGTTGAACTTGAGACCAGGGTGTGTGGAGACTACCTAGTACATGAAACTTGCATTCGCCTTGGATCTCCCCACAAAACATGCACTTCAAAGTAAGCGATCGTTGTAATAAAAAATGACTCCATACAGAAAAAACTTCAATTTGGTTTTTCTAATACATATCACTAAATTATTATTATACTTTCAACACTCCTTGGTGGTAGGAGCATTTGATCTCACATTCATTAGAAGATTTATTGAGAGGATGTGGGAATACCTAGCTCATGTGTTGTAAGCTACATTTGTGATTGTGGTGGTTACCAGCGCTACTCATCGACGCCTTTGGGGTTAGTAGATATGTTGTTGAGATGATTAATGATGTGATTGGATACTGGACATGTTTTAGACATGTTTTATTATTGTGTTCACATGTACATTTATTTGTATTGGCATGTTTGTGTATGTTTCCATAACAACGTTTGGTTGGAGAATATTAGAAATTTAGTTCATTTTTCATAATTCCCTATTGTTTTTTCTATGTGCGCTATATTCGTCATCAGTTGATGAAACAATTTCTATGGTGTTAAGTGATCCAAGCTGTTAGTTGCTATGCTAGTTGATTGCCAGTGTGATGCAACAGAACCCAAAACAAATACACATCAAATTATAGGTTTCCACGGTATATGAAATAAACATTTTCATATTTTCTTTGGTCAGAAAATTGGTATGACTTGATCCCATAACAACCAGTGTCATTAACATGGCATATCTTTAGTTGACTGAATTATATATATTCGGCCATGGTTTTATTTTGTTCTTCCACCAAAAGAAGCTATCCATAAGGGTGACGATGATCTAATAATCCTCAATTAATTAAACTATTTGTCTGTAATATTCGTTATAGATAATAATGTTCTTATACAACCTCCAAAGATACCCCTCATTATCAACAATGAGGGAGATTATAAATACCTAGTGGTCTAAGCTATTCTACGACCACCCTTTATGGTCGTAGGTCATCCTACTACCACCTCATGGTTGTAAGTTCTTCTATGACCACCTACTAATCGTAAGTTCTACTACGACCACCTTATGGTCGTAAGCCTTACCACAACCACCCTATGGTCGATAAAGACCATAGACATGTGAACCCAATCGACTAGGGCTTTCATACACTATGTCTAATTACACGCAGTAGTAAATATGTGCCATTATCCTTTGGTATAACTGAACGTATTAATCTCCATCTCTGGCATAACTGCAAGGTGAATATGGGGTATTGTCTCTCTGCCAATAACTACTATCAACGTGTGCTATTATTCAACCGATGAGACACCTTTTGGCATAGACAACTGCCACCCATTCGGACGCTATATAAGGGATAACGCCGGTGGATAGAGACAAGCAGCGACACAAGCAACAGATCAGACAGAAGTCATTAGTTCTAGCCTTTGATGACTTCTTTCTTGTTGTAAACACAATCAATACAAGAATACATGATTAGGGTTGTTGTTCTCCTAGGAGAAGATCCAAACCTATCTAAATCCCCGTGTCTTATCCCTATGTAGTCTCGAGCAAGGAGGCCCCCTTTAGCATTCATTTCATAAGTTTGATATTAAAACATCGACAAAGGGTTACTATTTAGTGACATTTCACCAATTATTTCTTGCTTGCTTCCAAGCAGGCCATGACAAATAAATCACAAGCATGGATTGTTGTGCATTTTTTGGTAAGAGATACTAACATGCACCACTAGAATTAGTCTCACAAATTAATACACAAAAGGAATAAAAAAAGTGAATTTGCCCATCATACTGATTTTGCTAAGAACATTCCATCATTGAACTTTAACAAGGAAATTTTATTTTATTCACAACAGTAACAGATGAAGGGAACATAACTTAAGAAAATTGCATGCTAATCTAAACCGTGATCCCTTTTTAGGGCTGCAAAGATGCCGCATCATCCAAACTAATCATCATAGAAAGGAAAAGAAGGTTGCTATGTTGCCACCCTTTTAATATTGCCTATATTATTCTATTCGCATGATACTGTATGAAAATGTGTGTGCTTTGTTTTTGATCTATTGTTTTAACAGTGGTGGATGCACATCATGCTCCAAAGAGGCAACACATCAGTAATGTGCCACTTGCCCCTATTGGGTTGTTTATACGTGAGGCATCTGACGCTACATGCCAAAGTTCTTATTCGTTAAACGACGAAGATGAGCCTAATCAAACTCTTACACCATATACATTTTCATCTCGAAATACCTTCACGACAGGTTTTGGAGAGAGAATTTGTCTACTCATGTTCAGTCTGAAACTGATTTTGTTATTTGAATACCACTGCTTTGGATGCAGAAATTTGAGTAAACCTTTTTTATTCACCAGATGGTTGTGTTTCACCAGCTATATTGATTAGATAGATCACTTATCAAACTTTTGTTTTATTATCTCTTTCGCTCATTTGAGGTAACTTCACTGCATCTAATTGTGGTTTTTCGTTGTAACGCACAAGCGCTTAACTAGTAGTAGTAGAATAATATCTTCTAGAACACCAACACTTTGTTCTTCGTTCACCATGTTGTTTCACATAGTACAAGTTGTTGTGCTAGCTTTTGTGTGGTTTTGCAAGGTTCAATCGATCACCCACGAACAAGTTGGTTGCTTTAAGCCTCGAAAAATTCACTATCAACCGGCGCACTCTGGCTGTCAAGCAAAAGACCCACGACTCAGACAGATCTTTGGTTTGCTAAACACAAGTTCAGAGTCCACCGTTCCACGTGTAAGGCCCTCCCCAGTAGCAAAATTTATATTAAATAACGTAGTCATTGCAGGGAGACAATCCATCCAATCACCAAACAAATGGCAATCGACAGATTGACAATAGATGGAGACACAATATCGAGAAACTCTTTATTCATTGATACATCTGTTTATGTGTTCATCGATACATCTTTTTATGTGTACAGGGAGGTTCTATTTATAGACTAAAACTCACTAGGGGCAATTTCGGTATTATGCCCATCAACCCTTAATCCAGGGTTTCTTAACACTCCCCCTTGGGTGAATACCGCGCCATGCACATGTCTCATTAAAAACTCCTCCCAAAAACCCAGTGGGAAAAAAGAGGGATCGAAGAAAAGAGTACATTGCATCTGCAAGCTGTATTGCATCATTAAAACCATTTATGTGAGAAATATTCAGGGAAAACTCACTAAGGAAAAAAGAGTTCAACCTCTTTACCTTCTGTGTTAATCTTCAGGATCAAGGTAAAACATCAGGACTTTAAGTGGATTATGATTCAGGGGATTCTCTCCCTGATTCCTGCAACTCTCCAAGCCACTTCATTCCAATACTATGATCACATCGTTGGAAATTGGACATAGGCAGAGACCTAGTGAATAAATCAGCCAGATTTTCACAAGATCTAGTTTGCAGGATCTTCACCTCATCGTTCTTTTGGAGTTCATGAGGATAGAAGAATTTGGGAGCAATATGCTTCGTGATATTACTTTTAACATAACCCATTTGCATTTGTGCAACACAAGCAATATTATCTTCATAGATAATTGTGGGGGTATTGATGGTGTTCATACCATAATACTTCTTGATGTGGTTAGTCACACGTCTGAGCCAAACACATTCAAGTGAGGCTTCATATAGTGCTATAATCTCTGAGTGATTGATAGAAATAGCTACCAAGAACTGCTTAGATGACCACCAAGAGATAGTTGTACCGCCACAAAGTAATATAAATATATTATGGGATTTTGCACTATAGAGATTTGTCGAATATCTTTAGGATCTATGCATGATCTTCATGATCTTTGCATTTTTGAAAACTGGATCTAAACTGTTAAGTGGTAAAACCTTCAAGATGAATTTAATTAGTAATCATCGTATCAACACCTTCTAGGCTTGACTAAGATTTTCAAAATCTCAAGTATGATGACCAATGTTTAGCATATGCCCCCCTGAAGACAACTTCCGCAGAAGCCTTGTTGCCCTAACGCCTTTCATACATTTTTCGAAAATGAACATATGCAAGAATACTGTGATCAAATCTACTGGATTATCACGATGCGGAGTCTTTCATACAAATATCCTATTACTCATCTGGAGGTTTAGGATAAACACTATTTGGGATTAATATGTTTAACTTATCAAATACCACTATTTAATTATGCAACACAAGTAGATTATCCTTGCAGAGGATATGAGGTAATACTAGTTGCAAAGTCGTATGCCTTCCGGATACGATTTTTCAAAACCTTTCAGGGTCTTAATATTTTGCAACTATCTCTCGGTGGATAAAGTTGCAACGAATAGTTCGTTTTGCAGAACCATAAAGTGTAGTTGTACCACTATAGAGTAAAATATAACCAGTCTTAGTTTTGTCGTTTAGAGGATTAATCGCCAATATCACCATTTTATGTCATACCTTCATGGTATTAAAGGAAACCACTATTCCACTAACTTCTGGTGGAAGATGCACTTTATAAGTGCTTCTGTGGCATGCTTATGGTCTTTAGGTTCCCTATTTCATTCTTTCGGGTCTTGATGGGTTATTGTCCACTTCTAGGGATCATACATTCATTGGTGTGATTAAGAGATCGTCTAGTAAGATAATTTTCTTTCAGGGAGATGTTCTGTCTCCCGGGAGATGCTCTTACTACATGTAAGAGACTATTAAGTATGAGTTTTATATATATTGCGATTCTGTTTTCTTTCTTACTAGTAATTTTGAGTCCTCTGAGGATCTTATTTAGGATTTCAGAATCCATTGACTGCATATTTTATCTATTTGTTCATGTCATTCGCTAGAATTATTATGCAACAAAACATTATATCATTCATAATAGGAGAGCAACAATCTCTACAGGGTCCTTTGAACCATATCTTTCACCACTTCATTATATTCATAATGACCCATCAAGTCTGAACTATCTAGTTCCAAGACTTTTATTTAGCAATTATGGTTTAGCCTCATATGCTTTCATTATGTGACCCGATATGAACGCTTCAAGTGCTCGGTCTTGGACTTTGGTTTTGGATCCGTGTTCTCATAAGAGAAACTTTAGCAATTGTATAGGCAAAGTGGTTGTCGACGACTTTTCTCTCATATCTTCCAAATTGAGGGTATCTTAGTGTTAACCAAATCTTTGTCATTTCCGAAACAAAAGATTCTTGGTCGTTTCGCATTCCCAGCATTGTAATATATGCACATCAAATTGTTGGGGCTTTCACCTTCAAGATGAACCTCTTCATGAGGTATTTCACCTTCAAGGTGAGTTCTTTTCAGGAGAGTTAAAGGAGTGATTAATAATTATTTTGACTAGTGTTATTAGATCTTAGACCCCGAAAGCATCTAGGCCCTTAAATATTGTTTTGGTAATTAATGATAATATGTGAATATGGGATTAACGTGTTTATTGAGTATTTACAAGGTTAAGTCCCATTGGTAAGTTTGATGACATAAAGATGCATGCTGAAGGACTACATGAAGATCAAGATGACTCAAGGTCAAGGTACAAGTAGCCTATGATCCTTTTGTATTTTACTGGTCTTAGGTGATTTGGTTGGAAGACCAGATTATAGGTTAAATACCGTACTATTATGAGGGATAATGACTAGTAGCTTGATAGCATGTTCTTGTGCCTTATGGATCAATTTAGGAGCATGCATGCATTTGAATTTGATTTTGGATTTGAATTGGAAAGTTTTCTGAAAATTGACAGCACAAGCGGTAGTACCGGAGGTTTAATGGCGGAACTACCGCTGAGCGGTATGACCGCATATTAGTTGGCGGTACTACCATGGGTTGATCGGACCGTCCGAACATCACCTGGATCTAACAGTTTAAAAGGTGGTCCGAATGGCCCAATGAATCTGGGCCGTCCACGTGGCGATTCATTTCAATCTTATTGTCCAAATTTTTTTCGTGGTTATGGTAGTACCGCAAGTTAAAGCGGAAGTACCGCTCCACGGTAATTCCTTTTGTTTAAAGGTGGTACATAAAAACCAGTGAGACACATTTTTGGACTTGGTCATTTTCGGGTACGGTAATACCGGCGTTTTAAGCGAACTACCGCTGAGCGGTAGTACCGCATTTTTTTACTTGGCGGTAATACTGGTAATGCTTTGGACCGCCCTTGATCGTATGGTTAAAAGGTGGTCCGAACGACCCATTGATCTGAGCCGCCCACGTGTCTAGTTTTAATTTGCTAAGTTCTCTGGTCGCTCTCACAGAGCGGTAGTACCGCAAATATTGAGCGGAACTACCGTTCATCAGTTGTTCCGATTATTTTGTGGCGATATAAAAACTACAGAGAAGCTCCATTTTGGCTAGATTTGCAAAACCCTGAGAACGGTAGTACCGACGTTGTTTGAACGGTACTACCACACTACGGTTATTCCGATTTTAATGGAGCAGTATATGTTTTCCAGAGAAGTGTGTTTTTCAGCTGAGATTGAATTTACTTGGAACGGTAGTACCACACTTATGAGCGGTACGACCGGCGTGAGCGGTAGTACCGCATGATAGTTGGCGGTAGTACCGCTCCACGATTTCAACGGCTATGTCAGAGCGTTTTAATGCCTCTATTATAACCATTACAGAGCTCTGACAAGGGTGCGGTAGTACTGGCCCTTAGCCGACGGTAGTACCGCAATTCACTAAAATTTGGGGATTTCTATCCCAACGGCTAGTATTTGTTGGTGGGGGTATAAATACCCCCTCACCTGCTCAAGGACGAGTAGCTAGTGTTCATTTAACATCCTTAGAGCCTTGAGCATTCACTCAACACTCAAAATTCCTCTTGTGCATTCATTGTGAGGTGGTTGAGTTCTTTCAAGTGCATTTACTCATTCTAGATTGATCCTATTGCACTTGAGCGCCGTCAAGCGAAGGTTATTGATTTGTTACTCTTAGAGTTTTGCCAAACTCCTAGACGGCCTTGGCAGTAGAGCACGGTGATCTCTTTAAGAAGATTGTGAAGATGCCCGGTGCAGGTTTGTGAGTGGCTTGGAGTTTGCCATCTCCGGGGCGGATGAAGAACTACCATAGTGATCGAGGGAGGCTTAATTCGTGGAGTCAGCTTGATTCGTTCAAGCTTCCTCAACGTGGACTAGTGAAGACCGACAAGTCTTCGATACCACGGGGAAAAGTCCTTTGTCGTTGTGGTTATTTCTTGTCTTTACTTATTCCGCATTTACAATTCTAGCTTTTATCTTGTGTTGTTTACTTAGATAGAATTGTATCTTGTTTGGACAGAATTCTTAATTGGCCAAATTTGTTAAATTGTCAAAAAGTTTAAAAACCTCCTATTCACCCCCTCTAGTCGGTTATCCTTGATCCTACAAACCCGCAGGCGTCCCCTTAGATTTTAGATCAAGAACTAATAAGTCAATTTCGCAGAGGTGGATATACTATTCAACCCAGGGTATTCCACTCTTAGCGGCGTATTTACTGCAAGTAAACACTGTGGTAACTCCTCTATAATTAGAAAGTATCTAGCAGGCTCCCCTCTTCTAGCGCACACAAGTATAAACTAAACCTTAAGTTTAGCTTGACTAGTGCGTGTATATTCGTATTAAAGATCTTTTCCTTCTGGAAAATACGACGGCATTCGAACTTTTGGGCATTTCTCTCCCCCTAATGCTGAGATTCGGTCTTTATTAATAGCATACCACAAAAATTCATGTATCATGGACACATGATTAATTAAATTTCAACACACACTTATTTCAATAAGGGGTTTGATAATTATATGCTGTGAGCTAGACTTTTATTATTGCAGTGGCAAGAAAACTGCATAATCCTAATATTCTGTAGGATATTCCAACTCCGGGTTGGTTATTAATCTACGATGAAGGTCCCATACGGGGGGAGGGGGGTCCAAAAGTTGCCAGACTTATTATAAAGACTAGCTTCTTTGTTATTTTTCCAAGTTTTGATCCAATTACTCATACCATATATTAAATAATTTGGATCATTAAAATTCAAGTTTATAATTATACAACATATTTTGTTATGGTCATAAGCAGTGTGTTCTAACAACATAAAACTACATGATGCTTTTCAGGAATATAAATATTTGACCATAGTTAATCTACACGGAAATACTAGATTTTCTTCTGAACTTCAAATCTAGTTGAATCACCAAAATAGTATAATTATTCAACGGGAATATTTATTGTTCAACAGTAACACCAAATTTCATTAAGGGTGATAACTTGTATACCTGGTTTTAATTTGTAATGCCAAAATCATCATGACCAAATTTAGATCATTCAGGATCAACAAAGAACACTAGGTCATTTTCTTTCGGGAGCTATATTTGCTTCAAGCAAGTGATATGGCTTCCGGTGGTGATGTAGTTGCAGACTGCACTTACCAATTTATGCATATGTCATTTCCGATGAGTATGGCACGCTTCAGTGTATAGCTGAACATGGCATATTTGCGACTGCGTCAAGCTACCATCGATTTGTCGTGTGCATTCCCGCTTGCTGGCGGTTAACATATTGCCGAAGACACAAATCAATGGCCCTTCGTGGGCAGCAATTATTGTGGTTGCCAACAGCATAGGTATCAGCAATAGCATAAATGACATTTTCCATATCGACCATATCGACTGGATAAGAATAATAATAATGCAATTTACTTTAATTATCTCCCAAAATAAACTATATTAATTTATTGCTTCGAGCTAATTTGCTTCTGGCTTTAACCTAGGATATGGCACTATGCCTACCAACAATATTCTATGCCTCTTAACTTCTAATATCCCACATATGCCCAATTTCCTCCCTCTTTTTATGCCAACTATAAAAACCCAAGTGGCAGCAGCGTGTGCATCAGGCATTTGCTTGAAATCAATTCCGAGTTAAAGATTTCCAATCATACTTCAACATGAGTACAATTTTGTTGGCGTGAAACCAATATATACTCTGTAACATTCTGCTTACAAAGTTCTTCAATTAAGAAGTCAGTGTGGTGGAGGATAATATATATAGACTCTAAGTCTTAGGACTGAAGTTATTTTGTACTTATTTGAGGAATATGGTATTTTCTAGCCAAAGTGATCCATCAGAGATCAATATATGACTAGACTTGGTCCGGTGCCACAGGGAAAATAGTTTTCCTTTTGCCATCTGGGCATCCATGCACAAGTTAGTGAATTGAGGCTTATTAGATATCAATAGCACATGTACAACATTTTGTTAGCAAGACATGACAACATATTTTCAATTTTCAGGCATATAATTTACAAATTTATTCCATGAAAGATCAAATTACTACATGTAAGGTATGCTACTGGCAATATGTTCTATTAAACAGATTTATTCAACTATTCAGCAAGAGATAAGACTTTAATAGAACAACTTAAACCATTATTTTATTCATGGCATTTGGGAAGTAACAATCTAATGCATAAGGTTTCAACCTAAAGCAAAAGATAAGAGATACTCTTCATGAGAAGGGCCAAGCTCGACGGGAGCTGAATCTATACTACTAATGCAACTTGTGCAAGAAAACGACATCTTTACAATGTTAAGGGAAAACTAGGAGATTGTTACAGGTCTCCATAGAGCATAATATGGGCTTATCATTGCTGTCATCTAGGACAAACAAATATCCACTTAGTGATGTCAAACATGTCCCACACAATTTATGCAATTTTCTATATGTTTACAGCTGGTAAAACATTTTAAATGCATGAAATAAGTGCAAAATAGTAAATATTAATTTTATTTATTCAGTAGATAATTTTATACATTTCCCATAATTTTCCTAGTATTTTTAAGATTTTTCTGATTTTTTAAAGGTTTGGGAGCAATTTTCAGAATTACTAAACCCATTAAAATAATTTCCCAAACACACAATATAAGTGTCGTAGCAACAGGACCAGACAATAAAGAAAAGGGGACCTCGATCACCACGAGGGGTGACCAGGGGATCCCTGAGAGAGGGGACCGGTGCCAAGTTAAGTTAGTGTGTATTAATGGCCTTGAAAAAAGTCCTCCTTGATTACATGGGAGAGGCGACTATTTATAGCCTTTCGACCGGGGTATATGAGATTATAAATCTATCAACAAAAAGACCCTATGCCTATAGGGTCCACAAGGGCTTTTCCTTCCTCTACGCGTAGCCTCTGGTCTATGGTGGACCCTTCTGGTCCAGGTCCATCCGGCCAGTGCGTGCGATCCAGTAGTACCCTTCTCCGTTCGCACAGTGTGGGGTGCCCCCGGGCCGAGGGGCCTCGGGCACCCTTCGGCACCCCAAGGTGGCCTTGGGCAGGGGTCCCGAGGCCCTCCTTGCTCTTGGGTGTGGCACTTGGCTATCTCCCGTGCCCCTGCTCTTCCGGGCAGGCACACACAAGACCTTCAGAGAGAGGCGGCGACGCAGCCTTTGACTCAGGTCCCTTGGGGGCCTCTCGACGCCCCCCCTGAAGGAGTACTTGGTACCCATGGGGGCCCCTCGCTGCACCTTCGGCTCTCGGCCCTCATGGGCCTCTTGGTGGCCTTCGCGCGCCCTTTGGGGTCCTTCCAAAGGTGTAGTAGGTACCCTTAGGGGCCCTTTCCACGCCTCTGGCTCTTGGCCGCTGTGGGGCCTTCTTGCTGTCTTCGTCGGGTCGCTGGGGCCAATGGGCCACTCCTACGACAACCAGGGAAAAACAAAAAAAAATATGATGCTTCGAAGGTGTACTAGGTCTAAGTTTTCACAGATTATGGAAGCTCATAAACCTTAGAAATTCAGTTTCTAGGATTAATTTAATTTAAGGTTATTGCATAAGAATAAATAATATTAAAGCAAATAATCATATGTCGACGGTCTAAATTATAAAATAACCATAGAACATACTGAACCGTCCCAAAAATTGGATTCCGGGGGGTTTATCCTGCAAGAATATATAAAAATTCGGAATCCGCTGTAAAATTTTTAAACTCCAAGGGGTTTTCTGCAAAAATTTCCTTATCCTCGAAAATATCCTCACAATTTTCAGAATTACGAGAGCTTTTTTGCAACATTACTGGGTTTTCTTTTTCTTCTTTTTCTTTTCCCAAAAAAGCTTGGGCCGTGCTTTTATTTTCTTCTGCCATGACGACCCATTACCAAAACGGTCAAAGGGCTGCGCAGGGGGATTTAGGTTTTCCCCGGCCTTGTACTGAGTGGCGGCAACGGCTATGGTACGAGCGCGGAGGTCGGCAGAGTGGGCGCGGCGAGCGCGCAGGCGGCGTCCGGCGGTTGCGTGCGCGCAACGGAGGTGGGACGCGGAGGCAGTGTGCGGCGACGGTCTCGTGGCGGCGTAGCACGTCGGTGCGCGTGGTGCGGAGGCGGCCTCAGGCGCGGCGGGCACACGGAGGCGGCTTTGGGCGCGGCGAGCGGCGCATGGGCGCGGCGCACGGAGGTGGCTTCGGCCGCGGCAACGGTGGCGGCGCGTCGGGCCGGCGTGCGGGCGACTACGGGTATGGCCGGTGCTTGGCTCGACGGGGCGCGGCTCGGCCAGCGGCGGCGGCGTGCACGGAGGCGCGGCGGGCATGGCCAGTGCTTGGCTCGACGGGGCGTGGCTCGGCCTGCAGCGGCGGCGGCTTCATGCGCTGCATGGCCATGGCACAGCGGCGGCTTCGAGCGCGCGGCACGGCACAGGCGGCGCACGCGGCGTGGCTCGGTCGGCGGATGCGGTGGCCGGCCCTTTTTTTGGAATGAAGAGTAGCCGCCATGATTAACAGCGGGTGATTAGCCAATCTAATCTAGGTTCTCATCGATTAATCTACTAGATTAATTCATAGCATAACTAGAGATTGAAAGTTGGAATTCTGACGGCATACCGATTCGGCCATGTAGAACTATTCGTGCTGATAACGTATTAAATAACGTAGTCGTCGTAGGGAGACAATCAATCCAATCACCAAACAAAAGACAATTGACAGAGAGATAATAGACGGAGACACAATATCGAAAACCTCTTTATTCATTGATCCATTTCTTTCTATGTATAGAGATATCCTATTTGTAAACTAAAACACTACAGGACAGTTTCGATATTATATACATCAACCCTTAATATAGGGTTTCTGGACAATTTCGTCCATTCACACAGCTAGACGGCTCCACGCTATCGGGCACGGCTGGCATTTCCACTTGTAAAGTTGGCCTTTTCTACTGCGGAAACCGCGCACATTACCTGAACCGAACGTACGCTCATCAACGATTGGCGATGTAAAAATCCCTTGCCATGAGACGAGAGAATCACATCTCAAGCGACCACTAAAATCTAGCGCGAACCGCCGCTGCGCCACATCACATCAAAACAAGGCCACGGCGCTGCCCACGACGCGCTGCCATGCCACATTGACAATGCCACCATTGGTCGCGCGCTCGCTCAACCGAGGGCTACGGCCCCCGCGGACACGCGCCGGCCGCTGCCGCGACTGCGAACTAGGAGCCGAAACAAAGCCAAACGGTGGCAGCGCGCGGGCGGCACGTCGTTCTCCGCGTGTGATACGTACGTATCCTGTGTCAGGTGTTTTTGCCGTTTACCGGCCGGGCAGGCCCGGCGCGCGGCCACAGCCCACGAACCTCTCGACCCCCCTAGACGCATCACTCTGCTCGCGCGCGCGGTTCCGTAGCTAGCGCGCATCAGATTCGTTCCGGTGTGCACGTCGCAGCCGCCACTCGCCTCGCTCGCCCCACATGTCCTTTCGCCAGTGTTAAGAAAATCGGTCCAGGCCTTGCAGGCCTAGTTTACAATGAACTTCTTATCTATTCAGTAGTCTATATAAAAGAGAAGAGACTCAAACCAGTGTACTACAGTTTTACAGAAGAGTAATAAAGAGAAACCAGAAATCTCTTCATATCTCTATGTTCAATCTATCATTCTATTCTTGTGTTCTTGTATTGTTATTATAATTCTGAGTTTGTCTATAAGATAATCGCTTCTAATGACGGTTCCTCAATAGCCAGCAGTGGTGGTATACTAGCAGGAGTAGCCAACAAAAAGGCACAGTAGTGAATAGGGATGTCGTGCAAGTAATGAGGCCGTGACAACCCCGGTCTGCTTCGACAGGAGAACGACGCATCTCTTCTCCGACTATTGAACGACGCATTTCTAGTGATCTAGATCCATCCACTTCCAGGCAGGGAAACCTTTTAGAGACCTGGTGCAAAATCATTGCAATAATTTCCTCCGTAGAAAAAAAAATCTCCTCGGCCCTTCCTGCAATACGGAATGTGCATCCAAAATTCATGTTTGCTTTACAAAACGGAGAAAAAACGTGTCGCTGGTCGAGGGGTCAAGCAATTAGCCACGGCAATATGTAGTGGAGATTTTTTTTTTGACTGACCATCTCACAATCTGTTAATTAACCGAACATCGAAAAATATTATATTTTCCCACTTGGGTTCAACTCTAAGACAAGTTGTTCGTTTGTCCCCCTGCCCAAAAAAAGAAAACCTAAGGTCATGTACAATGGGCTGATGTAAGCTGTCTATAAGTATTACTACGTAAGATTTTTGGTGACGTGGAGGAAAAAAAATAAAGAGAGAGAAAGTTGCTGTCTACAATCCTGTAATCGATTGTAGCACCAGAATAAAAAAACATTAAAAAATTATGTGTTGTCTACAATCCTGTAGCCGACTGTATCACAATAACCCATTGTATGAGCTGTCTTTAGTGTTGTTTATAGATAACATGGAGAGTTGATATAAACAGCAGCTGCCTGTACCATTGTACATGCCCTAATGACCTGAAAGAGCTTATGCCGAGCCATGCAGCTTGATAGACAAAGGATCGATCACCCAAGAAGATCTACAAGAGTTGAATGCTTGAACAGCTTGGCAAAATATATTCCAACTTCGCCGGATAAGGTTAACTATTGGAAAGTTGGGCCTTAGGGAGAGATCACATTGGCTTCCCTTTTGACTGACTCAGAAATCCATTCCCCTACAACGTCATGGTAAAACCGACCATTGTCAGTGTTGTAACGTACGCCACCAAAGGCCGATCTGTTGTGATCACCATATATTAGTAGTACTCCACTAAACTTTTCACTGAAGGAGCAGAGACCTAAACACCAGGTAAAGCTAGCCAAACAAAGGGGGCCAGTTTTCCCCGCTGGCCCCAGAATTTAAGTTACACAGGAAATAAAAGATCCGATGGTGCAGTTACTCCCCCACACCAATCATATCCTCCACTCCCGGTTGCCACAGGATTAACTTACCGCACAACCGGCATCAACGGCTTCGCTGGATTGGATGAAGGGATGAGGCCAAGGCTAAGATTCAGGGAAAACGAAAAGGCAGCGCAGCAGAAAGCAATTAAGCCGCCAACCGTTTGGGCCTCTCCTCTATCTCACTCGTCATATGCTTCATGCCGATCGATCAATCTCCCTTGCACTCCTCTCCCTTTCCAGTATCGCTACTTGCATGCGGATAAGTGTGCGTACGTCTAAACACGCCCTTCCCCCCCCCCTCCCCGCCGACCTGCCCCACACATGAGTACGACCCGTCGACGGACCGTGCCGGCACGGAGGCCGTCGACCCAGAGTGCGAGGTCGGCCCGACCGGCGGGATGTCGCTGCACGCCGACCTGCTCGGCGACCCAGTCGCCCGCACTCGCCACTCGCCGGCCTACCTCATGCTGGTACGTATATACTCCACCTACGTATACCATAACACTCTCTGAGCCAGTTCTGAAATATCACTCAAATGCTGATCTGAAGAATGCACTGCTACATATGATGATTCAGGCAATCTTATATGTAAGGCTTGATGGGAAGGACCGCCGGGAGACCATGGTCCTAATTTCTGTGCTTGGATGGATGCTATTAACTCTTGCTCCTTTGAGGATCACCAGAGACCACCTGGTGGGTACAATATCACTACCAGCCATGATTTCAGTTCGGAAGAGTCCAGCAACATCTATGGTTTTCTGTGGAAGTGGGTATCAAGATATGAAGGTGATCTGGTTGCAGAATACTATTTTGCAAAACACAAACTTATGTGGGAAGTACTGGATGGTGGTCTGAAGAGCAAGATTGAGATACAGTGGTCTGATATATGCGCACTTAAGGTGGTTTGTCGGTTTGCTTTCATTTGTTCAGAAGAACTTTGTAAACATTGGTTTCTGTTAATAGAAACTAGGTGTTTCACGCCCTTCTATTAAAAAAAAAAAAGAAGGTGGTTTGCCAAGAAAATGAACCTGGAACCCTGAAGATTGCATTGTCCAGGCAACCACTTTTTTTTTAACATAAGAAGGTAGAAAATTTTCTACCTTATGACCATTTTATTAGAATGGTGATCAAACCGAGAGTTACAAAAAAAAAGAACAAGATTAAGATAACAACTGTCTCCACTGACGAAGACAATATGGGTCAATTGTCCAATGTTTGCCCGTCAAGTTGTCTCTGGTATTTAATCGCCATCTGAAAGCTAGCCAAAGGAAGATTCTGCAGCTGTGTGATAACAGTTTGTTTCAAATGTAATCCATCGCTGGCCATTTAAGGCCATGAAATGACAATGTCTTGTAAAAAGATGACGTGGTTGTGGCGGCCAAGGTTGACATGCATACCCTCTGATCCAGAATGTCCGGCTGTAGTTGTTGATTGGATAGAAGATCACGGAGAACTTGGTACTATGAAGTGGCTTGTCGTGAAAGAACCGACTGTAGTGATATCGTCCAACTGTTATCTATATACTGTGACTGAGCTATGCAATTTGGTTGAGTTGTAAAAGTGAAAAGGGTTGGTAGTATGAGATGAAGTCGTCCCAATGATGTCCAGTTATCTTTCCAGAACATGGTAGTTGCTCCATTGCCAATGATCACTTTTGTCATTTCCACTGTCACTTGTAATACCGATGATATTGTTTTCCAAATTGCCGTGTCTCTCTGACGAGGCTGCGTATGTATGTCATTCTGGATGTAGCATGTTCTTAACCAGTGGAAGCACGGATCAGTAAAGTAAGATAGTAATTTTGCTGCCAATTTCATGATCAGTGCCTTGTTATGCAGTCTTAGATTTCTAAGCCCCAGTCCCCTGTTCTTTCGGAAGAGTGACAGTTGTCCAAGCCACAAGGCAGTGACCTCCATGTATTTCCTTATGTCCTCGCCAAAGGAATGCTCTCCGTATTTTGTCAATGGCGTTGATGCTACGGTCCGACCACTTGATGCAACTCATATATATAATACGTTGGTATAGATGATAGAACTGCGTTAATCATTGTCACTCTTCCCCCCATGATAATAGTCCGGGAATCCATCCAACCAATCTCCTGTCAACTTTGTCAATGATCGGATGAAGCAGGTTGTGGGTGATCCTACTCGTGGCCAGAGGTAAGCCTAGATAATTACATGGAAGAGGGCTGATGGGACAGAGTAAGGTAGCAGCTGCCGAATTAGCATCTTCATTTGACATATGTATTGGTATTAGTGTACTTTTATGATAATTGATCAGGCATGTGAAACTTGCGAATGTGTCTAATAGCTCCTTCAAGACCGTCGCCTGTTGTAACGTACCTTTTAGCAAAATAAGAGTATCATCTGCATATTGTAGGATTGGCGGATGTCCCTTTATATCAAGCGGATGTGATACTAAGCCATTGATTCCTACTCGTTTTATTAACCCTTGTAAAACATCAGCAGCTAGAATGAAGGGATACGGGGAGAGGGGGTCTCCTTGACGTACGCCTCGTTTGTACTTAATTTGGTCACCTATTGCACCGTTGATGAGTATGTGTGCCTTGCTAGTTGATAAAATACTGCGTATCCATTCAGTCCACCTATTGTCAAATCCTCTGCAGTGCAAGACGTGGAGAAGGCATTCCCAATTGATCATGTCAAAAGCTTTGTGGAAGTCCAGCTTGAGTACTAACATTGGTTTATTCCTTTTGAGTGCACATTGTACTAATTCAGATGCTAGTAGGAAGTTCTCTGCTATAGATCTTTTGATAATAAATCCTGACTGCATCTGGTCAATAAGGTCTGTAATTTTCGGTTTCAGTCTTAAGGCCAAGACTTTACTAATCAATTTTGGTATACTATGTAAAAGGGATATAGGCCTGAAGTCTGAAATGTCTGTTGGTGTCTCAGTTTTTGGTACCAAAGTGATATATGATGTGTTTACTCCTGAGATATCAAGATAGGTTGTCCAAAATTCATTGAATAACCGTAGCAGATCAGGCTTCAAAATATTCATGATTTTTTTTTTGTAGAAGTCATTTGTAAAGCCATCAGGTTCAGGGCTTCTGTTATTCGGAGATTGCATCATTGCCATCAATATTTCGTCCCAAGTAAAGCTTGCCGACAGGGAATGTAGACTCTGTGCTTCGGAGTATAACTCTGTAAGGTCAATATTTGGTGACCACTGTGTTACAGCCACTTTTCTGGATATGTCCACAGCCAAGGAAGCATACTTTGTGGCAAGCAACGTCTGATTTCGCAGGTGGACAATATTTGAAGAATCCTTACTTTGAATCAAGATGTTCCATATTTAAAGACCTAGAGGATGTAAAGTGCCAATATTTTGAGCGTAAAGATGATGATGACCTGTTAGGCGTCCAAATATTTAGGGAATTGTTATCACCTCATCCTGCATCAGGTACGCTAGATGTTGAAGCAAGACCGCAATCTGGAACATCAAATGTCTGGCCTCGACAATTCCCTAGCTCAATTCTGCGCTCCATGTCTAAGAGTGGGATTGCAAACCACATTGGGCACCACATCTACAGACAGATGTATTCAGGGAATGTACCCGCAGCTGATGGTGGTGATGATGTTCATGTCAGGCTGGGCATTGAGGTTCTACAGGAGAGTGTCCATCGATTGATATCCAGTCAGCATGAAGAAGCTTCGGACGTGTCTGTTGCTGATGTGCTTACTTTCAGAATGAGATTGAGCAAAGAGCAGAGGACATGCCAGCGTCTTCTCAGCATCCAAGTCTACAACCAGCATATAATTTTCCTTCTGCAAATGTCCAAAGTAACTCCTTCTCATTTGGAAATGTAGCAGCTGCACTTAACTCCCGAATGGGCCAAACTGACCAAGCCAGAATTGGAATTTTTTTAAATAATATTTTTTTTAAACAAAATTACAAAAATATATAATCGCCCCAAAAAATTACAGAAATGAGTTCCTGTCGCCAGTTGAAATGGCGACAGGAACCTATCGCCATTTCAACTGGCGATAGGGACCCTGACCGCTCCTGTCGCCGGTCCAACTACCTATCGCTAGTTGAAATGGCGATAGGTCCCTGTCGCCATTTCAACTGGCGATAGGTCCCTATCGCCAGTTCAAATGGCGACAGGTTCCTCTCCAACCCTAATTTGCAAGTCCACTTTACATACTTATGATTTTTATAAATTTTTAACGGTACAAAATCTATTAATCTCGCAATAACAATTTATAATGATCGTATGTTGTTCTAGTGCAAATGAATTTCAGAGAATTTTACGAGGACGTTTGAGATATTAATTATTCGTAAGTCTGGCTAAGTGATATTACGATGATGCGAATAACACGGAAGAATGGAATGCGAAACATGGTACTAAAAAGAGATTTCGAAACATGAGACTAGCATAATAAGAGTTGTTCATATATTAATATTTACATGGTATGACTGATATTTGAAGGACCAAATATCTATTGGCGGCCCTCTTGGGGCACACTCCCGTGTCGCCTCGCCTCTCGCCGCAACGGTCCGAGTATGTGAGAGGTTCAAAGGGATGACTAGCCGACCGAGACGAGTAGTCCGAGATGGTGTCGCGAGGGCCTCCTCCTCCGTGGTTCTGTTGTTGTGCGGTGGCGGAGCACTTTGCGGTGAGAAGCCTCCAAGTTGAACGAGACGTCACGCAGGTCATCAAAGAAGCAATCGATGGGTATCGATAGGTTTGCCTCGTCGTCTGGAAATGAACCGTCCTCCCAAGACGTTCCTGTGAAGTATTATGTTACAAACGTAATCATGCCGAAAACACGAAAAAGAAACATAATCATCCCAAGGTGGTCATACCTGTTGTCCCGGAGATATGCGCCGACGACTCTGCGTACCCCTGGCCCACGTGATAGTGGAGCTCAGGACCTGATAGAGAATATTGCCGTTAGTAACTATCGGGGTTCGAAAGAAACAAGCATTACGTTCCACAAGCAAGCAAGGTGGTCATACCTGGTGGCACGGCGTGCCCCGATGAGCCCTGTCCAGTGCTGCTCCCACCATGGTGCCACGATGACACGCCCGCCACGCCCGGCAAGGCGAGCTCAGTGGGCGTGAACCACCTCGCCCCGAGGTGACCCTCGCCCTCAAGATCGTCGGTCCACCGAGTCCCTCGGCGTCGCGACAAGTCGCAATCTGGATGCCTCGTCTCGCCGCGTCGATGATCCGCTGCACAAGCCCTCTCGTGTCCCCCTGCGTCCTCTGGTGCACGGTGGTTGCTACCTCGAGAATCTCCCGGTGTAGATCCGTCTGCACAAGTTGGAAATATAAATCTGGCAAGATAAATATGAATTAAGGACAGTTCAATACGTACCGAGAGGTGGAAAGCGGAGTCCGGCTGGGTAGTCGCAATTCTACTTCATTCTAGTCGCTATTCTACTTGATTCTATTGTACTTCATTCTAGTCGTTATTCTACTTGATTCTATGCCGCTAGTCTACTTCATTCTAGTCGTTATTCTACTTGATTCTATGTTGATATTCTACTTCATTCTAGTCCCTATTCTACTTGATTCTATTTGTTATTGTACTTAATTCTCTTGGATATTATACTTAATTCTATGTTGCTATTCTACATAATTTAACATCATGTACAAATTTTAAAAAATATAATGTAATACATAATTTCTATTCTACTTGATTCTATGTCGCAATTCTACTTCATTCTAGTCGCTATTCTACTTGATTCTATGTCGATATTCCACTTCATTCTAGTCCCTATTCTACTTGATTCTAGTCGCTCTTTCACTACAATTCTATACATAATTTCGCTACAATTATCTATTCTACTTAATTCTATGTCGTTATTCTACTTGATTCTATGTCCATATTCTACTTCATTCTACTCGCTAATCTACTTAATTCTAATCGAAAAATGTACCTGCAAGATGACCGGTCTACTAGATCCATTGCTCTCTGAATCTATCTCCTCCCGACGAATCTAGCAATAGCTACCTTTCTTTCTCTTCCTCTCCTTCTCGATTCTGTTTTTTTTTTGGAATTAAAATGAGGTTTGGAAGGATTTTTACGGTATTTTATACATGGCATACTGTCGTTATTTCAAATAACGATAGGTTCCTGTCGCCACTTGAAATGGCGACAGGAACACTGTTCACATTCCTATCGTCATTTCAAATGGCGATAGGTAGTTGAACCGGCGACAGGAGCGGTCAGAGTCCCTATCGCCAGTTGAAATGGCGATAGGTTCCTGTCGCCATTTCAACTGGCGATAGGAACTCATTTCTGTAATTTTTTAAGGCGATTATATATTTTTGTAATTTTGTTTTAAAAAAATATTATTTAAAAAAAAATTCACCAGAATTGTGGGCATCTCAAATGCTCTCTCCAACCCTTCACGGCAAACTTTCCACTCAAATCATTTGACGTTGAGTTCATCTGCCTGCATTTACTTACAGCGGTTTGGGATCAAGCTGCATTGAATGTCACGGACCAGTCTAGGCTTTGAGTGGGCTTCGTTCGTGGGCTGTGGGCCAGGTGGCAAGAGGAGAATCGTGCCGGCCGGGACTACAAAAGCAGGCGATAGCGACCGAAGAAAGGATCGAAGGATAATGTTCAGGCTATAGCTTCAGCTCTATCTTCGTCCTTCCGCTTCTGTCTTCCCCAACCTTATTTCCTCTGATTCCCAGTCCCTTGCTTATTCTGCTATCCCTAGTTTCCGAATCTCAGTTCCATTGCTAGTTCATACTTCCAATTTCCCCTATTTGAATGGTGTTCGTCGGTGTTCGTCCGATTGGGTATGTAACAGCCTCACAGCCTCACACGCCTCTTATCCGGCAGGCTCGCGCCACCATCACCACCGCCATGCCGCTCCCCGCGCCGCCGCCGCTCTCCTCCCTCCACTCCCTCTCCTCCCACCACCTCTGCCTCCCCTTCCTCTCCTTCCCCACCTCCGCCGCCCGCCGCCCCCTCCGCCGCGGCGACCTCGCCATCCGCATGGGCGGTGGGCCCCGCACGTACCCGGGCGGCGTCTCCAAGTGGCAGTGGAAGCGCATGCAATCCAGGAAGGCCAAGCAGCTCCTCAAGGCCCGCCTCGCTCGCGAGCGCCAGCTCTACGAGATGCGCAAGCGCGCCGAGCTCCGCGACGCCGTCTCCCACCTCGAACGACCCTGGGACCCCGACGCCGCCGACTCCGCCGCGGAGGCGGCGCCCAACCTCCTCTCCGTCGCCGCCGACGACCAGCTCAAGGTGCTCGCCGACCGCTTCCACCGCCCCGGCGGCGTCGACCTCTGGAACGACCGCGACGGGCCCCAGGTCTTTGCGTCCCCGGACACTGGCAGGGCCTCTGCCAGATTCTTCCCCAAGAACGCCATCCACAGCGTCCAGCCCTACGCGCTTCTCGGTGCCGGGGTTGAGCACGCGCAAGATGGTAGTGGTGACGACGAGCGCGCGCAGGGTGCTCGTGAGAATGCCGCTGTGGAGGATGTGTACGGTGACCGCGAGCCTACAGTCCAATTCATGGAAAGGGATGGAATGTGGGAGCCGGTGAATGCTTTGGATGGTGGAGATGAGAACAATGCTAGTTATTGGAGTTGGAATGGTGATGATGATGTTATTTCCGGCGCGGAGGACATGGGAGATGTCGCTCTTGGGCGCGATCGGCGAGCAATGGTTAGACGAGATGGAAGGAAGGGCGGTGTGGCAAGATGGGGAGTCGCAAACGCTATGGCCATCCGTAGTAATGAGGACAGGGATTGGAGAGGTCATGGTTTCTTTTCAGATTCAGAAGGCGTGGGAGAAGGTCATCTTGAGCAAAGATGGTCCGAAAGAAGTAGTGGCAGTAGAAGGAAGCGTCCCTCTGGAAGAGGGAAGGCCAGCAGTAACGCCATTGGGAAGGACCGAATGGGTGGCGTTTCTTCTTTCTCAGACTCTGAGGTGATCGGCGGCGGTTTTGAGCCAAAACGGAGAGCGAGGAATAGAGTGAGCACAATGAATGGTGCGGGGAGGTGGAAGACCTTGTATGATGGCAATGGCAATGTGATTAGGAAGGAGTGGATCGAGGATGAGTTTGATTCAAATTCAGATAGTGGAAGGGATGTCAAGCTGGAACAAAAATGGAAAACCCGAAATAGGTTCAATCGAAGTGAGAACCGAAGGGGTCAACCAGGGCTGGAATATGACAATGCTAATGCCAACAATGGGGATAGGCCGCGGAGATACACGAGGGGCAACAATGGCGACGGAAGAGATTGGTTTGGTAATGGCTTCGCCTCAGACTTGGAGGAGCCAACATGGAAGCCAAGAAGGAACGGAGCTAGGAAGAGCAGCAGCCGCAGAGGGTACAGCGGTGACACAAGTGGGAAATTCGGGAGAGGTGGCAATGGATCGGTGAGATCGTTAGAGGCCAATCCTATGAACACCTATAGAGAAAATGACAGTGAGGGTGGCAGGCATATGATGAGCAGGAATAGAGGGCGGCGGTTCAGGGGAGACGGATACTCACTACGGCCAACATCAGAATTGCACAGCTCCGGCAGGGAGAAGGAATAAGACGAAATGTAGTTAACAGCGATAAACTAATGGCATCTGTGTGTACTAACGTCTGTACGAGCATGACCAAACCTCTGTTCAAAAGTAATGTACTGGTACTTACAGCATCTGCTTTTGTCCAGCTTCCAGCTTGTGCGAGACAAAGCAATTCATCACCGAAAAGACACGCACTTAGATGCAAAACTGGCCGCAAGTTGTAATATTGCTCTTCACCAATAGCATGATGTTCTGAATAATCTTGACAGAAATAGGCATCGGAGATGCCTGGCTACAATTAAACCGAGTGCTGATGATAGTAGAAAATCATAGCCAATTGAACTCAGGAACTGCACTATCTGACCAGCACAGCCCATACAAAATTCGCACACAGCAGACCTATTGGTGTTATGATGAACACTTTCGAAATCAAAACACGCATAACGGGATCTCAATTTTTTTTATAAGAACACTGCCATTTCCAAATGCCGAGTATAAACACAGAATACCAATAAAAAGGTACACGGTTTCAAGAAAACTAGTTGGGCCAGTAGCATGTATTCCTGGTTGCAAATTACAAGAAGGTCATGGCAGACCTTATGTGCTCAAACCGGAAAAGATCAACAACATTGGTGCTCGGTAAAGTTTGCTCCAGCTACTTTACCTGCAACATGAAACACCACCAATTAATCACGGAACTGTTAAGCAGTGAGATTCATATTGGACAACAGATGATGCAAAGCTAAGTATCCTTTGCTTAGGCTCCTGTGCCCAAATGACCACGAGAAGATTGGAGGGAAACCTAATCATACACACATACATTGAAAGAGAAAGCATAATCATAACAAGGTCAAGAACCTTATGCTTATGGTAACCGTAACACTTGAAAGATGGATTAGAGAATGGAGTACCTGGTGATTATCTCTCTCCGGTTAGCCCCACAGAGGATAGGGTCGAGCATGCTTTTTCTACGAGTTCGACCATCCCATCATAGGGCTCACCTACGGACAGAGACGGTTATAACCCAGAATTTCCCTTCCTGGAGGGGCTTTCTCCAAGTCGTCAGACGGTGTCTTTCGACTACTCCTCAAGCGAGGAGGCCTCAAGCGCAAGTGGAGATCATCAACGGGAGGTCTTTGTCCTTCCCTCAAGTAATGATCACTCTCCTAGAGGCAGAACTGAGGACGCTCCCCGACGATCACACACTGCGACCCCTCGTGGCAATGGCGAGGACACCTCCGGTGATAAACATGATCAACACTCTGATGAGTGTTCAGAAAATCCTCGAGATAATCGCACTTTATTGAGGCAAACTCAAGGATCGGATATGAACGATCCCGAGACAATCCGACGGAGAAGAATTATGGCTCAGAGGAATCTGCCTGGGCGTGTTTAGTATCAGTCGGAGGAAGCTCAGGAACTCCAACACATCAACGATCTACTCGAGAACCCAACTCGAGAGATTGCCCGAGCGCCCGGCTACGATCTCTTCGCCGAAGAGATCGCACGAAGGCTTCGAAGCACAATGACCAAACTCGAGCATGATTTGAGTCTTGGAGACCCTCCGAATCAAACAATCATTACGTAAGATCGGTTCTAAAACACCGACACATACCTTTATGGAAATTTGGATTCAGACATTTATATAAAGATACATGATTGTATCCCTGTCCCGAACCAAGACAGAGTAAATAGAAATTTGTAAAGTATGAAACTCAGAAAGTCACTGTACGGACTTAAGCAATATATGACAGAATGTGGTATAATCATTTGAAGCGACTTTCAATACAAGAAAGGCTATACGAACAACGAGAATAATCGTTGTGTATTTATACGACGATCCCATAATAGATTTTGTATAATCTCAGAGTATGAAGATGATCTGAATATCATCGGAACCTTACAAGAAATTAAGGAAGAAAGCTCTTACCTGTAGTCGGAGTTCGAAATGAAAGATTTAAGTAAAACCAAATATTGCCTAGACTTGTAGCTTGACCATGCCTCTGAAAGGATATTAGTGTATAAGTCAACCTACACTCAAAAGGTGTTAAAAATGTTCAGCTTTAAAAAGGCATATCATTTGAAAGTGCTAATGGTCGGGAGATCTTTGTAGCAAGACAAAGACCCGTACAGACTTAGAGAAGAGGGGAAGGAAGCCCTGGGACCGGAATTCCTATACTTAAGTGCAATAGGAGCACTCATGTATTTAACAAAATGTACTAGACCAGACATTGCATTTGTCGTAAACCTATTAGCAATGTATAGTGCAGAACCTATCAAAAGGTATTGGCAGGGAATAAAGGACACCTTCCGATACCTCCAATGAAGCAAAGACTTTGATCTATTATACAGAAAGAACCAAGACCTGTCTATGAATAGCTATACCGATGCCGGGTACCTATCGGACCCACATACAGCTAAGTTGCAAATAGGCTATGTATTCTTATGTGGTGGAGCTGCAATTTCATGGAAATCGTTTAAGCAAAGTCTTGTATCAACTTCGACGAACCATTTAGAAATCATAGCACTGTATGAGGCTTTACGAGAATGTGCTTGGCTTCGGCAGATGATTCACCACATCCAGTAGTCATGTGAATTGAATACTACGTAAACCTCCACTATTGCCTATGAAAATAATGCAGCTTGTATTGCACAAGTGCATATGGGTTATGTGGAGAGTCCTCTCACAAATCATATCAACCCCAAGTTCTTCTATGCTCATAAATTACAAAAGATGGACGAAATTAAAGTACTGCATACTAAGTTATGTAAAAATTTTGCAGATCTATTCACTAAGTCACTTCCAGCATCTAGCTTTGAAAGGTGCATATGTGGAATTGGAATGATGTGACTTAGAGAAGTGCAGAATTCAGGGGAAGAATCTTCATGAAGTCATTATAAAAACTTGATCATGAAGATCGAGTATCTAAAAAATAAATCCTAGAGATTAAATGAAATTGGGTGGATTGTACTCTTTTTTCCTTGACGAGTTTTTCTGAAGTTTCTTGTCTAAGGTTTTTAATGAGGCAATTCATGCAGCACAGTAAAACGTGTATCATATACTCTTTCTTCAATATTTTTTTGACTGACTTTTTATGGAATTTTGACGAAACATGAATATGACGGATGAGTGTCTAAGTAGGAGTGTTATGAAACCCTGGGCCCAGACCTTGTAGGCCTGGCCCATGATAGACTCATCATCAACTCTGAAGACTATATAAAGGAGGGGACCCCAACCATTGTACTACTGTTTACAGAAGAGCAATAAAAAGAAGCAAGAAGTCTCCTCATATCTCTGTGTTCAATCTACTATTCTGTATTGTTTGTTCTTGCATTGTTATAATCGATTCTATATTTGTCTACGGGGTGATCGTTCGGACTAGACTCGCTAACGATAGTTTCTCAACAAGGTGAATCTGCCTTTTTGGAATTCTTCCGTGCAACTCCCTGTTTTTTTTCTACTTAGTAGTAGAAGATAACTGCAGGAGCAGGAATCGTGTTTGTCCTTGTGAAATGTGAAGATTGAGCCCTTAACTGACACATCGTTTTGAATTGACAGTTCAGAACTTCAGATGTTTATCTGTGAAGATTCCAGTAGCCAGTATGTTACTGTTCAGCAAGTGTTGCTTTATTTTGTTTTTACCAACTATGCTATTCTTAGCTCAGGATACCATGTCCAAATACAGTTGTTTGTAATTGGACATTGGGTTCCAACGATCTGAAATGTCTTCACAGCACAAGAGCAACTATACTTCTACGTTCTAGCAGAGTAGGACTTATAACTACTTTATGACATAAAACCTCACAGTAGCACCCAGGATTTCATAGGGTTCATGGCAAGCCTACATTGCTAATAAGATCACCAGACCTCACATTTTAACATCCCTACAGACGTGTAAAACATTAGTTCTTGCTTCTATGCAACATTCATAAGAAAGAACAGACAACAGCTAAAACCTAGCCCTCCTTAGTGAAATGCAGGAACTATGCAGCAGCCGGTTTCGTGCTCCTTGAGGAAGTCCTCTTTGGATACTCCTGGCTCTGCAAGATGGTGCTGTCAGACGAATCCGAGCTGCTGCGCTCTCCAGCCTGCCCTTTGCTCGATATCATCTTCCCGAGAGCCTTCTTCGGTGTCGCAGCGCCTTTCACCTTGCCGTTGGAGCCCTTGTTGTTACCATGGCTTTTTTCTGCATCAGTACCAGCGGTGTCACATTTGTCTAGCTTTGTAGTCTTTGACAAGTTGAGATCTTCCACCGCAATGACTCCATCCCACTCATCCTCAGTGTTTGTTGTGGCGCCTGACCTTGAGCTTTCGTAGGAGCCAATGCCGATGCTGTCAGCTCGGATAGTTACCGCTGTAGAAGCCCTTGTCTGCTCATGGTATAGCACCTGCACCACAGTCCTCAGAGGTAGGCGCTCGTTCTGCACAGCATGAGCACATGCATCAGGCGACAACTTCTTGCAGTCCATGAGGCTACAAAGCTTCCTTTTGTCATTCTTGCTCAAGCTTGGGTGCTCCTGCTCAAAATGTGAAACAAACAAAAGTTAATTCTTTATCACACAAATAATAAAACCATGAGAACGAGAAATCTATATGGCACATGCATTTTAAACCTCATAACATACAATAGCAATGTATGTGAAATAAATTCATGAAAGAATACAAAAATGCAAACAATTGAAAATACATTAGGAGTATATGCTAAGTAAGCATAAGAAATTGTTTCAGTATGCATATGAACAATCGTCTCATGACTTGTGCCATTTTGATTGGTAATTGTAAGAGTACCTTCAGATACATGTCAATGGCGCGATATAGCCCATCATGAACTGGCCTTGAATTGCCTAAAACTATCTCAGCTAGACTAACAAACTTCAAAATGGGTGTATTTGTGTCCTTTGCAACTTCGGCTAGATACCCATCAACAACTTTTGCCACAGTAATCATTGATGCACTAGGAGCTTGGACATGACCGTTCACTTCACCGCCATTATGTTTCTGAGCATTCTTACTATCTTGCCTGACAAATTCTTCAACTATACTGAGGATCATGTCAATGTCATAAACAGTGGTCTCCCCGTCTACTGTAGGAATTAGAAGATCTGACACGGATGCTTCATCCAGTTGTCGTCCAATACGCTTCCTGAGTTCTTTCCTGCACATCTCTCCGCATTTCAGCAAATTTGTTGCCCTCAGAAGCTTTAAAAGGAAGCTGCATGAAACTGAACCTTTCTCCGATGGCAACAGGCATGTGATGGTAACTAGCATTGCCCGAACTTTTGCATCACCATGGATCATTGAAACCTTACTTAATGATGGGAGCTTCTTGTATGTGTAGGCCTTAATTGCCTCGCCAATCACGCACTTGGGCACCGTACCCTTGGCTTTGATTGTTGTAATGATTTGCTTGTAGGAATCGATGTCGAGATCCGTCAGATCCTCAACCCACCAATCCTTTGGCACAGACTGCTGCTTCTTGACTCCATTCCATTGCAAATCAAGGCCATTCTCAGTTGGGAGCTT
The DNA here is from genome assembly GCA_036346405.1 of Phyllostachys edulis. Lineage (NCBI taxonomy): Eukaryota > Viridiplantae > Streptophyta > Magnoliopsida > Poales > Poaceae > Phyllostachys > Phyllostachys edulis. The sequence continues at coordinate 103,378,893 of CM070550.1, forward strand.
CTTGCGGCTGTATGTATATGACCATTCAACCTTGGAAGTGTCAGTAGAGGCTTTCGAAGCAATGGAGTCGATGCAGTGGCTAACCAGCTTAAGTTCCTCTGACCAAGGTAAATGAGCCTTTGTTGTCCCAAGAACAATAATAGAGTCTTTCCAGCTCCTGAATATGCTTGAGCTGAGGAAGATGTCAATCTTGTAGATGAGATTACCTTTGTTGACAGTTTCTTGCATCTCCAAGTACTCAGCAGCACAGCGGGCAGCAATGACATTGTAGGCATTCAGTGTGACAATCATGCCATAACAAAACTTGGCACAGATCTCAAAAGCCTTTGCACCACCAGGAATATCATGGATGTGAATGTCAATATTTTCATCATCAGTAGTCGGGATCAACTTCTGAAAGCGAGCACACTTGGATAGAAGTGGAAACTGCATGGTTGGAAAATGTAAATCAGAAAAATATAGCTTAAACAACAAGAAAAAATAATAGTGCATTTAATAAAGAAACAAAAAAGAAAACAAGTAGCATAAACTGAAATATTTCTTAAGAGTTTCATCCTACCAGCATAAAACAACAGTCAAGTAATTTTAACAATGCATCATGAGAACCAAGTACGTCAGTAGTCCCTTTTATTTAAAAAGAAAGAAAAGCAAAAGAAAAGAAGAGAAGAGATAGAGTAAACGAAAACCACAAGAGCAAACAAACCTCAACAAATGATGTGATAGAAAAAAAATATAAGCACTTGCTCTTGCGACAAGGGTTTTCAACATGGGGACAGAAGAATATATTCGTAAGCAAATGTCAAACCATATAAACGGACATGATCTTCTAAAGCACAAGTATTCTCTACCGTAGTACTGAGAAGAAGTTTTATGAATAAAAAGGAAGGACATGTTTACCTTGTGAAGGTAAAACTTTGTGGTCCCTATACGAACAGTGACATCGCTCACTAATTCAGTTGCCACAATACTGCAAGGATAAACAGTTCTCATAAGTAATAGAATGAAAAGAACAAACAACCAAAAGTATTTGATGTCTTGGAAGGAAAAGGTAGCCTTTGATTCATATATGTGCCTAGATGGATAACAGACTTGTACATTTTGCGTTGAATTATATTTGGGCTATCACGAGACCCTATACACAAAACGATATACCAGGGGACCTATAGAGGTATATCATGAACATTACTGGATGTAAATTAATTTTCTACACATGTTTTTTTAAAAAAGGGAAGTATCCCATTGCATTAAGAAATCCAATTTAGCATTTTTTTGCCATTTTAAAAAAAGGAATGTTAGTATAAAAGGACTAATCTACGTGTTTAGCAATTGAAATATAATGAGAAAGTTGACCAGAAACTCTAAATGAAGCGCCATTATAAAATCAGTTTTAAGCTTTCAGGTCCCTCGTCCCCGTTACTCCTTTATGTAGTTTTATCCAAAAGTATGGAACATCTAAGTTCATGTTGGAGTATCCGTTTGAATCCCACAAAACAAACTACGCACATCATGGCTAACATAGGGTACAACAATTATTCATAAGAGATTTCACTCTTAAGACCATATCAGTCAGGGAAATATTTACCAAACCAAACAATAGATTATAGTTCTCAGTTACACAACATTTTATGGGTTCTAGAAGATCATGTACAACCTAAAAAATGAATCATATATTTCATAAGTTCAACAACAGTACTTTCAGAGAAGTAGAACTGAAGAAAACTGACACAAACCCAATAACAGTTGAGAACTTGAGATCATGTAGGAGCAAAAAATAATAAGTAGCGAGATCGTGGTATGATGCTCAAAGGCAGCAACATAGAAACAATGTACAAGAACAAGAGAAAAGAACAAGCAAGAGAAGCGATCAATCACCTGACTTCATTCCCATCTTCCTGCAAGGTATCCGGGTTTGATCCAAGCTTCATGAACTTCATCTTGAAACAAGAAAGGAAGAACAAAAGTACACTTTACAACTTCTCACTCCCCCAGTCCAATGCTCTCTCTCACACAGACCACCACCACCACCACAAGAAGAAGAAGAAGAACACCGCAATACAGCACTACTACCCCATATTTGTCCACAACATGAACAGCAACGGCTCGGAGCAAACAAGTACAAAGAACAGAACCAACTTGACACTCTAGGCTGGTGGCTGCGCCGAAGACCGAATATTGCAACGTGCCGGGCCCTGCCCGGAGATCATTCGTACAATGATAACAAACAAACAATAAGATCGGTTCCGATGCAGCAGCAACACTCTTGCTTCAAGCACACTCCACCCCAACCTACTTATGCGGTTAATGTTGCTGCTATCGTAGGCAGTGAGGCAAGAAGGGGAGGAGCACAAGCACCTCAAGAGAAGTAAACTATATGGTGAGGGAAGCAAGGAACCAGGAGGGACACCCACAAAGCACAAAGCTGACACAACACCACCTCCTCCTGCTATTTGTTAATTGCCTGTCCTTCTTGATCTGGGAAAGATTTGTATAATTCCTTCCACCCCCTCCTATCTCCTCACTACTTGTTTTAATAAATCAAGAATCACACAGGATCTTGTGTCCAATGCACCATCATAAACAACTAGTCCACATTCCTCCCCACACCATTCTCCAAGCAGTAGCACAGGTGATCTCTCTACAAATCTCTGCAAAAACAACGGCAAAAACAAGAGTTAGTGTTATTTTTAACACCTTGGAGCAGGAGACATTGAGCATCTTTTTTTAATGCAAGATGAGGGGCAATGGAGAGACCAAAAACCACTTGCTCACTCTGTTCTGTGCTTGTGTGGGAATCTTATCAATATGCCAAGATCTCACAGTTTTGTGCTGAGATGACGAGAGAGGACATAAGTAGGAGGGAAAAAGAGAGAGAAAATTCCTAATTAAAAACCATCAGCCCACAGCAACTAACTGCAGCCACAATGTGACAGCCATGAGGAGAGCATGTGGGAGGCATCAAGATTTTATAGCAACACAGGGAAGGCAACAAAACAGGCTACCCAACAAAGCACACAAGAACAAAGGCAAAGCAAAGGCAGCATCAGCCATGACCCGAGAAAGAGAAACAGTGTGACCCACCCCAAGAAAAGACCCCCCCCCCCCGGGTCCTCCCCCAAGAACTGCTCAGGAAGAAGAGTGCATCCCAGACGCAGCCACACAAGTGTGTGCACATGTGCCTGTGTCTCTCTCTGTGTTGGGACTGGGAAAAGACGTCAATTAACCTCAGTGGCCTTGCAGGTGTCCTTCTCCCTCTCCAATGGCTGCACTCAGGAGGCGGCCCAGCGTGCCTCCTCAACTACCCCCCTCTCTGTACCAATGCACTAGGATGAAGTGATGCAACAGCAAAAGGGTGGAGAGAGATAGAGAGAGGTAGAGGCTCACCGCAAGAGTCCAAGAAACGGCAAGGGAGCAGTGATGCTTGGATGGAAGGCTTTCCTGCCTCCTCGCCTTTGAGCTGCTTGCTTTTGGTTCGGTTTGGTTTTCTTTGGTTCGTTGTCGTTGGGCGGTGTACTGTGCCGCTGTGCGCCTGTGCGCGCGTTCGCGTCTCCCTGCTTTCAAGAGGGAATAGAAAGCTCCTCTCTCGCCCGCGGCCCTACTCCCGCTGGAGGTTGGCACGGCCGGCCGGTCGTGCCTCTCGTCGATACCTTTCTCTCTGCTTTTTTTAGTCATATATAATGGGTCTACATTAGTTATTTATAACCTATATTATGTAAAACTTAAGTTGATGTGAATGAAAGAAAATAAAAAGAGATAAATATGTTGTCTATAATCTTATAGCCGACTATATTATCAGAACCAAAAAACATTAAAAGATTATGTGTTGTTTATAATTAGATGGCCATTGTATCACTACAACCTATCAGTATAAAATTTGTCTTTAGTGCTTTTATGCAATGACATGGGATAGATACTATAGATAGCAACTGCCTGTACCATTGTACGTGCCCTTAGTAGAGAAGTATACTGCGTATTTATGGTATAGTACGGTCTTCATCTTTCCAGCTACAGCCCATGAAGTACGGAAGGTCCGTAGCGTCTCCGTGCGCTCGTCTTCTTTGCCTATTTGATCCGTGAGACCTCAGCAGGTGCCGGGCCAAGCTGGGTCATGAAAAGCCCGGTTGGTTTCGGGTCGAGCTAGCTAGACCTGGCCCTGGCCGTAAGATTGTCAGGTGGACATTTGTCTTGTCATGACCAAATTGACTCTCTCACCCCCCCCTAAAATATGGTATGTTTCCTCCCACAGCCGATATAGGACTATCACCAGCATCCGATTCTAGACCCGCTAAACCAACGTTCCAACCAGGCTATTAGGTCGTTCTAGCTATAAGCCCTCCAAAAGACTAGTCTGATTGGTGAGTACTCTCTCACCCTTATAAATCATACTATGTTCTATCTCACAACCGATGTAAGACTATCCCAATATACCTCGTTTGGAATATAAGAAGTTCCCCAATACCATGGGAATTTAACTTGTTTTGAAAAATGTAGAGACACAATGCGAGGTGTTGATAATCCCATGATTTTTTTTTGGCAAATTGTGCAGTTTTAATGGATATTCATGTATAGGTACATAGATTTCCATTGCAAATTACTCCCACCAGTTCAGAAAAACATGTTTGTTTGGACATCAGCACGGTTCTCAAAATGCAACTTTGACAACTAATTACTATTATAACAAATTTGTAAAATCCAATAAAATTGTAGTATTATTAAAATACTTTTCAAGACGAATACACATGTATGATTTTCATGTATCTAATATAAATATATTTTTTTAAAAAAATACTAATAATAAAAGTTTCACACATTTCAAAACTATTTGTTTCTGAGAACTGAAGTGATTATAGCGGGCCTCACGGGTACCAGTCATGCGTCCACCACTACAAAGCGGCTGCTCGAAATGAAATTAAAAGTAGAACGAGCGAATTAACCCTATGATCAAAGGAGAGTGAGAAGACTGGCATTTTACTTGGCCATCCACCAGCACTGGTACTACTTACTGTTTGCATCACCGGCATTTGCTGTCACTAAAAATAGAACCTAAGAGCATCTACAATAGTTTGTTTCTTAGCTTGTTACTAAGAGGAGAGAGAGTACTCAATCTAATAAAAAGAAACAACCATTTCAATGAATTGTTTCTTAAGCTTGTATCTAAGACTTTAATTGCTACAAGCTTATTGGTAGGTGGTAGGCAGTGGGACCCACAAAATAAGTGTTTAGGTAACAACTAAGCCTCTAATAGAGTTTTTTTTTGTTTTTATGTCTTGGATTAATAATCGATAGTTTCTTTATATAAAACAGCTTTCACCTTCTCTCCTCATCTTCTCTCCTCCACATCATCTAAAAACCGATATAGAATCTCTTAAGAATAAATGGTAGCGGATTGTTGTAGATGCTCTAAAAGCCAACACTTCATACACTTAATTAAGCTGGTCCCGGATCACACGAAACCAGGGACGTGAAGGAATAATCAATCTATAATCGAAATGTGCTTACGCCTCCGATCGATAAAGCAAACTCGCCTTTACGAGTCTGTTACCCACGCGGGCCAGGGCCTCTCTCTTCATCTCTTGTTTCTAACCCAAGGGCGAGATCTTTTGCGCGTGCACGCACGCTCGCGACGACCCATGCGAGAGCGGCGGCTTCTCTTCTCCTCGCCTTTCGCCGCTTGGACGGCCGCTTTGGAGCGACCCGATGGCGCGTGGCCGGCGTGCGGTGCACCGTGCGCGCGCGTCGCGTGACGGCAGCCGGCCGTCGCAAAGTTTGCACGCGCCGCGCCGTGCCGCGCGTGCGTGCGTGCGTATCGTATGCTTTGTTTGGGTGCAGTTCGGTGGCCTGTTGGTTGTGCGTTCCGTCGTCCATTCCCATCTACGTCTATTGCGCGGTACACACGAGTTTTCTTAGGAGAGGGTGCATGTGTACAATTGTGAGATCGATGTCACCGGCCGAATCTGTAAAAGGGTTCTGCTCGTATGTGCATCAATGCTCACGTTACAAGCAATGGATGTTGTATATATGGTTCTGTACAAGTGGTACGTACTCTGGAATCACGGCCTGGTTAGGCTTAGGAGTTAGGACAGGTCACACTAGTCACTTATATAAACGACCACCTTTAAAAGATAAGACAATTTGCTCAACAACACTACGCCGATAACACGAGTTAAAAAATAGCATCGATATGTTATTGATATCATATCATCTTCACATTAGATCATTGCAATTGCAATGCAACTTACCTAATTTTCTCTTAAAAGATTGTAGCCTTGCGCCTAACTCGCGTCGCCGTCTCACTGAATACTATCGGCCACACCCGTCTCCATCTAGCGTTCTAGCTAGGGCTTACTTGGACCTAAACCCCATCACGCATGGTTTTCCATATATTGGTCTATAATCTACACAAAAAATGTAGATTGGGTGTAGCATTATTAGCAATTAGGACCAGCATACGAAGCGGATGGGTGGGTGCATGCATGTACAGAGACTTGGGACAGAGTCACAGAGGTGAAGAACTCGGATTTTTTTTTTAATTTGGCCATGTAGCGCTACGTAATTATAAAAATAATCTCCCTTTCCACCGTATTTGCGTAACTAGACCACATATGAGCGCGGAATCGCTGCAGCGGTGACGCGTGTCCCATTCCGCGCTCGTCGAGCGTGAAAGGCAGCCTCGGTGTGGAACCAGCAACGCGCGCGCGGCCCTTCGGGGAAAAGCCACCTTCCGCGGTGGAGGAGCGTGGAAGGGGCGGGCAATTCCTGCGGTGGCCGAGCGCAGCAGGTCTCGCCACATACCGCAGTGGACGACCGCGGAAAGAAGCCACCCTCGATTAGGGTTTCCAGCGGATTGGCGATTAGGGTTTTCAACGAGACAGGATTAGGATTTCCAGCAGGATGGTTAGAGTTTCTAACGGTCTAGGATTTCGTTCGGGTTAGCGCTTTTATGAATACGAATTTTTTTCAGTCATTTCAGTTAGGGTTTCAACGGGCACTGATATTTGTAAAAAAAACATTATTAAGAAATATGAGCACAGATGTTTGTAAATTAGGGTTTCCTTTTCTCCAAAATCAGGGTTTCGTCGCGGTTTCAGCGCTGTTTGTAGTAATTTCAAAATGTAGGAAATGAGTTTAGAAAATTACGAAACTTTTTGTGGAGCTTCCCGTCACAGTGTTGTTGCTTCTGTAATTTTTCTATTATTTAATTCATTCAGAGAAAGGATGATTGATAAGCATATCAGACGAGGTATAACCTTGAGGATGTCGTCCAAGCAAACTTTGTCTGTTGAAACACTTGTTGTCTTTTAGAAGTGGGATAAAAAGGCAGCACTACTATTGGAGTCTCGGCCGAATTCCTGCGGGCGTCGCTCTCTTTTCGCGATCACGGAGCGCAGAATGGGACACGCGTCACCGCCGCAGCGATTTCGTGCTTATATAGGGTCTAGTTACGTAAATACGATTAAAAGATAGTTATTTTTATAATTATATGGTGCTATAGGACCAAATCAAAAAAAATTCAAGAACTCGTACGGGAGAGAGATGAGAGTTTGGATAGGGATGGGGTGAGTCCGTATTTACTGCGCGCGTCTGCTGGTCTAAGCTCATGATAGTTTCAGGCGCGGTTCTTTTGAGGCGTGCCTTGCTTGCTCTGACCGCGACAGCCTATTATGATGTTCTTCACGAAGCGCAGCTGCTCCTCTCAGCTCATCTCTCGCTCTCTGCTGCCGCTGCCGCTGCTTCTCTCTCTCTCCTCTCCCTCGCACACACACATCTACTGCCTTTCCCCCCTTTCCCGTACGTAGGTGAACTCGAGAGCAGCAGCAGCTACACTACACACACTACACCCATGCCATACTTTCTACCCTTTTGATCTTCTGGTTTCTCTCTCCATCCACTCGCACGCATACAGAGGAGGAATTACAGTAACCGCAGCATAGGAGGAAGACGGAGTACGCGCACAATGAAAAAGCCATACGCCGGCCGAACACCATTTCGTGGCTGCTCCACTACGGCACTACGGTGCTCGCTTCCCATTGGTATTTCTAGCCTAGCTAGCTACGGGTTTTGTGGCTGGGAGGCAAGGGCAAGCTCGTAATTAAACCCCGTTTTCCACACTGTTGCCAGTACTCCCAGACCCAGCACTGGGTCGACCAGTGAGTCATGGTCATCATTAGCTCGTACGTGTTGGATCCCCGCAACGTCAATCATGTCTCCACATTCTAATCCTACGGCGGGATCCGGGTCCAACCTTTTAACAGCATGGCATTGACGGTATATCTTATGCTAAAACTGAAAAAGAACGCACGTATTTCGTTATAATTTGGGGTTTTTCATTGGGGTTTGACGGTAAGCGGTGGACTGGAGCCAGAGCCTGAGATTGCAGGGTCCATTGTACAGACATATCTTTTTTGTGTGGACTGTAGAACCAAAAATCATCTGTATTGTAAGCGATTTCCTACTCATAGACACCCCATCTAAAATTGCATACTGTGGGATCTATATGAAAAATTCCAATGTGCAAACATCTTGTACAGTTAGGCACCGTCAGCAACTATGGAATTTCATAGGAATTTTACAGGAAACTTCGTTTCCCATATGTTTTTAGAAAAAAAATTGTGCGTTCCAAACATGACTTTTTAGCTTTAATCCAAACCACTACCAACCCGAGCATGGAATGATTTTTCAACGCAAGACGGATCGCATAGCACGAATATTGCCAATACCGTGCCTTGCTTTTCTTCCACGGGAGGATCCGAATCCCATCATGCGCTGCCTGAATCTGAGAAGTGCGCATTGAAAGTTTGGCAACAACCGTGAGCATATGCATACGTTTTCTTGCACGGGAGAATCATACACCCACAACACCGGCAGCCCGGTGTCAGACAGAGCCCATTTCTTTTTTCTCCCCGGCCAAGCGAGCACTTCAGTGTCCAGAGAGGAACGTTGGGATGGGAGTTTTCTGAGATGCGAAGAATCATCACACCACATCTTCGTATAGTTGAGTTCATCACGACGCATCATAGCTTGCACACACACATAGACAAGACAAGTCTGTTGTTTGACGAGGGAGGGAAAGGCAAATGGGTGAGATGAAATGATCGCTCGCAGGGTGCAGCGCAGCCGCACTGGCGAACGCCATGTATGCATCATGCCGTGGGGAATGCAGTGCAGGCTCTGCCATGCCACTGCCCATGGCGTGACGCATCATGCATTCCCTTCCTTGCTTGCTCGGAGAAAGTCGACGCAAGGAAACGCAGTGATGCAGATGCACACACCCCAGGCGAATAATTCGGTGGACAAGTACCACCACCTGCAATGACGAGACAGGGTGCTTGGCCCCCAGCCCTCCCCACTGAATTTTTTTCCGTGTATGGGAGACACCCACAAAATGTGCCCTTTTTGTTAGAGATATGTTAGAGATAGATGTAGGAATCTTTTTGTATTGCCTTATCTGTATACGGTATACACCTCTTGTACTCCTATATATATTGGTCATTGGCCCTCTTCAATATGCAATATTCATAACACTTCACTATGGAAAAAATATGGAGCTTCTCATGTGCTTATCAGTAACTACAGCGAGCAGGCCAGGATCCAGTTTACGTGATGTGCTCAAACAAGTTGCTCATGATCATCTTATTCTTGTTTCTGATCCCAGTGGAGTTCGAATCGAGCTGAATTTCAAGACGATGTCACGAGGTAGCCTGGCAATTGCATGAACAAGGAAAGGGAAGCGTACATTCTACTTCACTTTGCAAGATTTAGACAAATAATCACACCCTTCGTACACCACCAGCCCTGGCTTGTCGAGCTCCTCTTGCTGGAAACAGGCACACCGTTGGCTAACTTGTCCGGTCAGAGCTATGTCACCTGGCCTCCTGACTAATCTTGGATAGCCTGTTTCGCACCAAACCTAACACAAGTAGCACGATCTTATGAAGGTTTTCACATAAATGATCATATTAAGCGAAATGTGTGATGTGAACTGCTTTGCTCAGACTACATAATGTGGAGTAACAACCACAAAAAATAACATTTTACTTTAAGTCAATATATAGCAAGCAATGCTTCACGCACTAACAAATTCTGGCCAAAATTTGGTTCGTATATCGAATTTATGGACATAGCACGCCCCCAGGAAAGCCATAGCCCGTAGGTATCAATATGTACATATTGCTACCTCAGAAGGTGACAGGAGTACCAGCACTAGGAATCTAGGATTCATCACATGTGGCTGGAATACCACTGCCAAGCACCCATCAAAGATATGATTCCTACAGTAGGTCTAAGCAAGGACGAGAAAAGTGAAGGAAAAAGATCAGTAGACAGTAGCCCATAGGCCATAGGCACTGGGTTTGGGCGCAATCTCAACAAGTTACATAAAGTTATTGCTGATTCTCATTAATACTCTTTTTTTGCGAGGAATCATTAATACCGATTGTTTCTTATGTTAATTTTTTTATCGAATATATTGCTCCATGACTCAGTTTATTGCAGCTTTGTTGAAAATCAGTAATTTTAAGGCCGAGCTGTAGCTGAGTTGAACTCTGGGGATTAGGGCAAGGGGAAATTATCTCAGTGACATCGCGTTAGAGCGTAATCGGAGGAACGACACTCCGTTCGTCACGCACTGAAAAATAACATCACGAACACAAAAAAATTAGACGAATAACATCGCCGCCGGTTACTTCCATTTCCATAATTTTTTAAATATAGAAACAGAGCTCAAAAAATTATTACTTTTTTCGTGAAACCTCCCGACATAGTTTAATTGCTTTTGTATTTTTTAAAAACTTTATACATTCTGATTTTGTTTCTAAAATTCATCTAATTATACTGTTTGTAGGAATTTTATAATATAGAAAATGAGATCCAAACATTATGATTTTTTTTTCATGCTCCTTACATAGCGAACTTGATTGTGTAATTTTTCTAGAATTTTTACAAAATTAATTAATACAATTTCATAATGTCTCAGATATTATGAAATATTAGACTCTCACAGAGTGGGCGTTATGAAATTGTATTACTTAATTTTGTAAAATTCTGAAAAATTATCAAGTATACTGTGTAAGGAGCCTGAAAAAAATAATTTCATAATGTTTTTACATCATTTTCTATATTTGAAAATTCCTACAAATAGTATAATTAAATGAATTTTACACAAAAATCGTAATGTATAGAGTTTTAAAAAATACACAAGCAATTAAACTATATCTGAGGCTCCACAAAAAATTAATAATTTTTAGCTCGCTTTATATTTAAAAATTATGGAAATGGAAGTAACCGATATGATGTCATTCGCCTAATTTTTGGTGTTCGTGATGTTATTTTCCAAAGGCGCGATTTAACGGAGTGTCGTCTCGACACGCCTAACGCGATGTCGCTGAGCTAATTTCCCCTTAGGGCAAAACCTTACTCTTCGCAACTGCCAGGAACCATCAGCAACCAACCCGAAAATTGAAATGGGTGCCTGGGAAGGTTATATAGCCCACCAGAGGCTCGATAAATCCTAGGTAGTACACTATTGCCAAGGGGTAATACGTTTGTGGAGTGCAGGTCAGTATTTTTTTCATGTGAATTCGAAATGAAGTTTAGCTCAATCAGTAAATTCATGAGGTGGATAAACTGCGAACAGCAGCAATAGGGTACTTACTTCTCCACCCTCTTGCTGGCTCCATTTTGAATTGCAGTTGGGTATTTTAGCTTCCTCAATCTTCTGCTTCTCAAGAAGCTGAGCACCTCTTTTTGCCTTTACCTCTACACCCTTCAGATATTTTGTAGGGTTGCCTTGACTGTCGTAGTATCGTCCAATAATTCTACCAGCAAATCTGCATTACACGTTGGAATATTACTACGGGATATATCATCAATCAAGTAAAGCTTTTATTACATGATCAACTACTTCCACTGAAGAAAGAAGCTCACATGTATCTCTCAAAGTAAAATTTCCTCCAGTCCACAATGCTATTTACCTGAAAGGAAGTTACAAACCTATAATATTGAATAATTCAGCAACAAGAAAAGAGAAAAATGAAAACTTTGTACGTGATATTAAGCTACAAAAGTACGTACATACACGAAACAACTCCAAAATAAATATGAATGTTTATACTACGTTGCCGGTTTCCATCAGTAGTCAATAAAATATACATGAGACCAAGATTGTAGAGAAATTTTCATTTATTTGACAATGTTAGTGATTCACTGTGCCAACATAATTATTTTCTACACATGTTCGCAGCTATCTCCATGCAAGCTAGAAGCATGTAACTACATAAGAAGAAAAGTTTAATTACCATGAAATTTCACATAAGAAAAAGATCGGTAATTGGTATGTCAACTAGGACTTTGCAAAAGACTTGGAGCAAGAGGCCAAACAACTTCATTGTACATATTATAATTGAAGTTAACAATATTTTCACACCTAGACTTCTTAACTATAGTCCTTTCTAACAATGTCCCTGGCCATCTAGCTCTACGCTTCAGAGAATTTCATAGGTTGCACACGAATTATGAATATAAATAACCCATGAGTAGTGTGTTCTTGTACCTCCATGCTAGATAAGCCCTGTAAAGAATCTGTCAACCCATCGCCTGTTAAATCGCAAAAGAGGTTATTGTAACGTAAGTCCATGTGAACTTCTATCACCATGATGACTGTGTTTTAATTTTGATGAATTTACATATCAAGTACCCCCAGTAAAATTTCAAACATATTAAAAAGGAACAATTTGAAAGCATACCCCATTCTGTCAATCGCTGTGAGAAGTTGAAATTTAGCTAGCTGCCAAGAACTTTTGAGTCTTTAACAAGGGAAAAAAGAGTAGATTCTACGTTACCTACAACGATATCATTGTATGCCGCCTCCTTATTGTTAGAATAGGACTCCGTATTTCCTTATTTGTATATAGAAACCTCCCTTGTACATCCCTATATATATTGCCTATTGGGTCCTCTTAAATATATAAACAATATTCATAACATGGTATCAAAGCTAGGACACTAACCCTAGTTTTTCCGCGACTACGTTCTTGCCCCGCCGCCGCCATCCACGTACCGAAGTCGTCGCCGCCTCCTGGTCGCCACCGCTCATTGTCTTCTTCACACCATACCGACGCTTCCGCCGACGCCGATTCGTTGAGTCGCCGCTTACCCACGCCAAGAGTCACCGCCACATCCGGAAGCCGCACTTCCCCCTCGGCGCGCCACGGCCGAGCTGCACCGCCACCGACGCCCGCCTAACGCCGCCTCCGCTCGACGCCGCAAGCCGCCACACGCTGCTTCTTTGAAGTCATTGCCATTTCTTCGATCGTCGCCGCCGCTCTTACCGCAGGGAACCCTAGTCCCCTGCGCGGTTTCTTCGTGAAGCGGTGTTGAGCATGCTGTTTTAAGCCGGCCCAAGTAGTAGTAGAAAAAAATTAAAAACAACAGAGGGAATAACGTCGATCTAACAAGGAATACCGTTAGACTTCGTTGTTTGTCGCCGCTACCGTCGGCGCCACCGATGGTTTCCGTTCCATCAGCTGCGATCCCATTCTCGGAAACAAAGCTCAATGGGACAAACTACAGGTTGTGGTCTTCACTCATGGAGATCACGCTCGATGGTCTCCGCCTCTGGGAACATGTCACTGGTGCCCGAACATGTCACTGGTGCCCGACCTTGTCCGCCGTTGCCAGTTCAGCCTTCTCCCCGACAGCCTGCTTTTGCACATCCTGCAGAAGATGAGGCCGCCAAGAAGGAGACAGATGCCGCTATTGCTGCTGCTGATGAGGCCTTTCAGTATGCCATAGACGGTGTGTTGATGAGGCCCGGGTTCGAGCCAACCTGGTGGTCAGCATCGACGACTCCATCCAGCTAGACATTGTTGGTCTGTGTGCCACTCGTCAGATCTGGGAGTACTTGCGCGAGCGATACCGTGAGAAAGCGATGCTCGATTCTTTTAAACCAGCGTGAGTTGGAGACGCTTCGCCAAGAAGACTCCTCCGTCGACGACTTCTTCCGAGCCCCGGCCAGTTTCTGACGCCAGCTGGATGAGCTGGCTTCTCCGCTCTGCAAGGAGTGTCATAAAGTGCAGAAAGCGGATCGTGATCGTCTCCGCCTTTATGACTTCGTCTGCCATCTTCGCCCCAGAGTTTGAGCTCTGTCGAGGCTCAATCACCGAGCCACCACCACGACCGACAAATCCGCCGAGGCCTTTCAACGCTTCGTGCTGAGAAGCTTCGCCGCGGGTTAGCAGCACAGTTTGTTCCGGCTGTGCTTGCTACCTCTTCTTCTTCGACTACACCGACGGCTTCTGCTTCAACTACAGTTCCTCCTCAGGTGTCTGTTTCTGCTCCTGTTTTTGCACCAACTGGGGTGCAGTGCAATTATTGCAAGAACTTCGGGCACGACTATCAGCGTTGTGCGGTGCGAAAAAAGCAGAACAAACCGCGTGGAGATCCACGCTCCAAGGGAGGGCAGGGAGGCCCTTCCTCGACTGGAGGACAAACCAGCACGTCAGGATCTTCTCAACGAGGTGACTCTGTTCAGCAGTTCTGCCAAGCTATACTTCAGCAGCTCTCTCACAGCTTAACAGGTTCTGCCAGTCTAGCTCAGATGTCTCCTCCAGGTATCCCTTGGGTTCTAGATTCTGGTGCCTCTTTCCACATGACACCGGACTCCACATCTCTCACTTCAGTAGGACCTCCTGTTTTTCCCATCTTTGTTCAGACAGCTGACGGTACTCCTCTGTCTGTCAGCTGCCAGGGCACTCTGTTGTCCACTGACTTTTCTGTTCCAGATGTTTCCCATGTTCCCCAGCTTACCATGCAACTTCTCAGCTCACCGATCTCGGCTGTAGGGTTGGTTTTTACTCTCACACCTGTTTCATTCAGATCGATGACAGGGGATCGGTACTTGGGATCGACCAATACCAGAGAGATCGTCAGGGTCTCTACATCCTTGATCGCCTCCACCTTCCGTCCACTTCAGTTGCTCCTGTCACCTCTACGTCTCCTTCCATTGCCACTGCTGCCACCACCTTTGGCGTCTTTGCACAATGACATCATCGTTTAGGTCACTTGTGTAGGTCCCGTCTTTCTTCATTAGTTCGTCAGGGTGTTCTTGGACGTGTTACTGTTGACACGGCCATGTTCTCGTCAGGTTGTAAGTCGGCAAGCGACTCTGCTTCTTATCATTCTAGTGAGCTATTGTCTTATCGTCCTTTTGACTTAGTTCATTCAGATGTATAGGGACCTGCGCCTATTATCTCTAAAGGCAGGCATAAACTTTATGTGATCTTCGTTGATGATTATTCCCGTTTTACATGGATTTTCCCTATGTGCAATCGTGGTCAGTTTCTTGCGATCTATCGTAGCTTTGCAACAATGGTTCGTACTCAGTTTGATTCTCCCATCCGTACTTTCTCTGCTTGTGATTCTCACTGGCGAAATCTTGCTCGCACTTTTAGACAATTTCTTTCTCGGCGGGCACTCTTTACGATCTTCTTGTTACGGTGCCCATGCTCGAAATGGGGTTCTTGGCAGCTAAAACATCGCCATCCGATTGAGATCGCCGCGCTTTTCTCCTTGCCTCTCATGTTCCACCACGCCTGGTCAAGTTGCTTTCTACCAGATATCTCATTAATATGCAGCCTTCCACTGCTCTTAAGGGTGTCAGTCCTATAGAGCGTCTTTACTCTCGAGCCCCTTAGTACACTCACCTTCGTGTTTTTTGCTGTACTTGTTTTGTTCTGCTGCAGCCTCGTGAACGCACTAAACCATCGGCCCAGTCAGTTGAGTGAGTGTTTCTTAGTTATAGTTCTGAGCATAAGGGTTATCGTTGCTGTGATCCTTCTGCTCGATGGATCAGGATTTCATAAGACGTTGTCTTTGACGAATCTCGACCTTTCTTCTATTGAGATTCGGCTCCTCCTGTTTCCACCGTTGAGTCGATTTCATGGTTGTCTCTTTCTGACTCTTCACCCATTTCTCCACTATCACAGTCTTCCCTTGGTCTGTCTCCGGTGGTGCCTCCTACAGCACCGCTCCTTGTTCTGCAGCACCACCGTCTCGTTTCTCTGGTATTCACTACTCCAGACGTCCTTGTTCTCCCTCGACCTCCTCTCCTGGTATCTTGCCGATACCCACATCTGATCCTCTTGCTGATGCTCCTCGTTACGTCCTTCGTGACCGGACATCCCTTCGACCTCCTGATTGTCTTAGATTTGCTCCGATAGCTCATGCTCTCTCTATCACTGTGCCTAGTTCTTATCGTAAGGCTGCTCCTCATTCTGAGTGGCAGCTCGCTATGGCAGAGGAGCTTGATGCTCTTCGACGTACGGAGACTTGGGATATTGTACCGACCCCTGTACATGCTCGTCCGATCACGTGCAAAGTGGGTGTACAAGATTAAGACCCGATCTGATGGTACTATCGAGCGCTACAAGGCTCGTCTTGTGACTCGCGGCTTTTAGCAGGAGTATGGTCGTGACTACGATGAGACTTTTGCCCCTGTTCCCATATGACCACTGTTCGCACTCTTGTTGCGGTTGTTTCTGTTCGTCGGTGGTCTATCTCTCAGCTCGATGTTAAGAATGCCTTTCTTAATGGTGTTTTGCATGAGGAGGTCTACATGCAGTCACCACCTGGGTATTCTGTTCCTGATGGGCATGTCAGTCGTCTTCGTCGTGCTCTGTATGGCCTCAAACAAGCTCCTCATGCCTGGTTTGTGCGTTTTACCTCAGTGATTACTGCTGTCGGTTTCACTATCAGTTCCCACAATCCTACTCTTTTTGTCCATGTCTCATTTCGAGGTAGGACACTACTTCTTCTGTATGTTGATGACATGCTCATCACTGGTGATGATTCCTCCTTCATCACATATGTGACGAAGCACCTCGGTGAGCAATTTTTGATGACTGATCTTGGTTCTCTTACATACTTCCTTGGGATTGAGGTCTCTTTCATACCTGAGGGCTACTACCTCTCCCAACAGAAGTATGTCCAGGATCTTCTTGACCAGTCTAGTCTGACTGATACTCGCACCGCTGACACTCCCATGGAGCTATCCCTCCAGCTTCGTGCCACTGATGGTGATCTTCTTGAGGATCCTACTCGATATCGTCATCTTGTCGGGAGTTTGGTGTACCTTATGAGCACTCGTCCTGATATTGCTTATGTTGTTCATATCTTGAGTCAGTTCATGGCTTGTCATACCCATCTTCACTACAGCCACATTCTTCGTGTTCTTCACTACTTGTGTGGGACCATCTCTCGTCGTTTGTTTTTCCCTAGCTCCACCTCACTACAGCTTCAGGCGTACTCCGATGCGACCTGGGCTAGTGATCCTTCTGATCGTCGTTCTCTTTCTGCTTACTGTGTTTTTCTTGACTCCTCCCTGATCGCCTGGAAGACTAAAAAGCAGACTGCAGTTTCCCGTTCGAGTGCAGAGGCTGAGTTGAGAGCTATGGCAGCAGTGACAGCAGAGGTTACTTGGTTGAGGTGGCTACTTGCAGATCTTGGAGTGGCTGTGATGGGACCTACGACTCTTTTGTCTGACAGTACATGTGCTATCAGTATTGCCTGAAACCCAGTGAAGCATGAGCTCACCAAGCACAATGGTGTGGATGCTTCATATACTCGCTCACAGGTGCATGAGGGAGTACTTGCTTTACAGTTTGTGCTATCAGAATTACAGGTTGCTGACTTCTTCACGAAGCCACAGACTAGATCACAACATTTGTATTTTCTCTCCAAACTCAGTGTGTGTGATCCACTATGAGTTTGAGGGGGGGGGAGGGTGTTAGAATATGACTCTGTCTGTATTTCCTTATCTGTATATGGAAACCCCCCTTGTACATCCTTATATATATTGCCCATCGGACCCTCTTGAATATACATACAATATTTATAACACTTATCACATAGGGGCCGAGTCTGACCAACTGCATTATATGTATTCTTGATACAATATCCCTACTCTTATGTATGTGTTAACCAAACCTCCCTGATAATTTTATGAACAAAAATTAGATTTAACTACTGATCCAGGCTCTTTTTCTTCCCAGCTAGGATCCAAATGACAAATCTAAAAAATGCTAAATAAAAAACATTAACCCAATACATAACTTATTTTGATTTCTTTTTATCCCCACTCCTGATGCACAAAGCCGGTTGTAACTGCAACCCCCTTCAGCAGTTTTCCAGGAAAATGACAGGAGGGTGTACTAGACAGTTCAATCAAGCTTGGTTCTTGAGCATATGGGTAAGATCTTGATTCAACATGGGGGCTAATACAGAACTAAATATGCAATTTGACCCTCGTATCAAAGTAATTCCACTGATATAATAAAATTGCTTTATCATTACCCATACCTCTATAATATACCCGCTATACAAATGTGCTTTCTGTTGCTGTTTCCCATGTCCCTTATGTAGTTACATGAACTGCTGATGTTTTGCTAGCACTAAATGAACATCAAACAGAAGAATATTTTATGATGTTTGCAGTTCAAAACGATTACACTGTAAATTTGATGAAGATCAAGGAGGGCCTCAAATTTAGCTCAATACAGCCAACACCTTCATGTTACCTAACTGCTTTATGTGACTAGATAGCAATAAGATGTACAGTCTTACCTGTAAAATTTCCAGAAACAAATGCCCGTGATGCATCCCTGTAATGGAAATGCTGCATAATATCAGCATAGGGAAAAAACTCAAGGAAAATGAGATATGATCTTTGAAGTTTATCAAAATTAAGAACTGTCCAAGAATGGGCTAAAATTGCTCATATGACATATCTTTTTTCCCCCAAAAAAGTTGAATGACTTAATTCATACTCCTAGTAAAAATCAGTTGTGTGACTAAAAAAATTCAAATAGTTTCGGGACCATTATGACATTTTGGAACCTATTGGCCTCACAAAGTAGAACCTCCTCAAGTTTATAGCAAGGGATTATGCATACATGATTTACGTCAAGATGACAAAAAACTTAGCACAAAAATACACTAGTGCTGTAAATGTGCAACAAAAACATTTACAATCTTATACTGTTATACATACAGTTTACAACTATAGAATTCAAACACACTAGAAGTATAAGATGGTAACCTGCCAGCAAAGTGATGGTAACCTCCTCCAGGACCATAATTTGACCTTCCTTTTGTGACATCAAACACCGAGCTGCATTATCAAACAAAAGGAAAGTAAAGACCAAGCAGTTGAATGGCCAAGATAAGATAATGGAATTAAGTGAATCCACCATGCATAGAACTTAAACAATGTGTAGGTATATTTGAATTCGCATTCACAACCGAACAGATTGAACTTCCTTCCTATTGAAACAACAAACTAAGGTATCAAGACCTGTGAACAACAGGGCAAAAAACTTTGAACATGGCTTGCCACTTGAAAGGTCTCAGCTTCTACAATAGTAAAAATCTGCAAGAGAAATACAGATATACGAGAGAGAAGTGTGAATACCCCAAAATTCCAAGTAGTATGGGCAATCCCTCATCTGTTCCGTTGTATATCGACAACTCCTCCACTGTCCACAACCTCTGCACATTGTAGGAGATGTGAGAAGAGAAAAGGGTATTACAACATTAGGAAGTTACAGAGCTAAAAAATGACAATGTTTCTTAAATCATAAAGCTGTAACTCGTAGAAGCCACAATTAAAAGACCATTACACAGTTACCATCCCTTTTGTTTTCACTATAAGCTCATCTACGTTGCAAATTGTAGTATACCACAGATATGCTCTAGATCAAGGTCTTAGCACATGGATACGTCTAATCAATAAGGAAGGTTACTGTAGATTTTGGATCTGAATTGGTTGCAAGCGTCAACGCAGCTTCCCTAGATTAGACAACAAGCGAGCTCTAGCTCATAGGCTTAAGGTAAGACGTATCAAATTAAAGGCAGTGAAAATTGATTTGGGGGAAAACAAATGGAGGACACACCGGCTTCCTGAAGAAGTAGAGCTGGAGGAGGACAGCGAATAGCGCGGCGAGCAGCGCGAGACCTAGAAGGAGGCGAGCGCCGAGCGCCATCTTTCCGGTTCCAAGAGATCTATCGGCCAGTCCACCAACACAACACTGCCTCCACGGCACGGGCGCACGGCTCTCCCACTACCAGTCGACCAAACCGCCACCGCGAACTGGAACCGCCCTTGAGAGCGATGGCGACGCCCAAGCGCCGGCCGGCCTCCGAGTGACTGGAGTGCAAGACGGGGACGGCGGATTTGGCGGAAGAGTGGTGGCGACGGGACGCGGAGGGTTAGTAGTTGATCGGGCCGGGCTGGAGTCCGCGCCGCGACGCTGCCGTGCCACAGGCGGCAGCGCAGACTTCTATTCTGACGAACCAGTGAACCACTCGACTCGTGGTCATGCTTCCAAAAACACAGCAAACTGCGTCCTTAACATACGAAATAGGTGTGGTAAAACGAAGGAACGATTATTTGTTCGGAACGCGGCAATTTTTCTTATTTTCACGTTGTGAATGAAAAACTTTAGTGATCAGAGTATCCCCTTGCAATACACCAAGTATCAGACTCAGGGCGCGTTTGCTTGGATGCCTGTGGCAAATCTGTCTGGCTAGGCCTCTGCCTGCTCCCTGCCGGATGGCTGTTTGGTTTGCTCGAAGGATCAGCTGCTAGGCCAGGTTCGCTGGCGTTCAAAGGCACGGTTTTCAATCAAATTACTCATTTTTAGGTTTGTCTGGTTAGGCAAAAATCATCAACTTTCTAGGTTACCTTCAGGCATGACTTTTTCACAGACATGAAATTCAGGTCACCAACCAAACAAGCCCTCAGTCAGTGCCTCAGTGGGCCGGTGAAGCTGTATCAAAAAAATTCTGCTTTGCTGACACCAGCACCGAGGATGAATTTGCCTTGCAGTTAATGATCGTGAAAATAAAGCAACTGCAGTATGTTGTACAGATCTGAATGTTTACAGCAACAAATTACTACTACTAGAAACCTGCGCGCGCCTTGGCGCGCGGAGACAAACGCACACAATTGTGTTAAGGAGAAAGGAAATTCTAGAGATTCTCTATGTTCAGGAGAGAGTGTACTGAGATTTAGGAAACTCAGGAGAGAGTACTGAGAACAAAAGTGCAACCTATGCTAAAGTTCCATTCTCAATGTTCTATTTGGCAACTAAACAACCATTGTCAAGTATTCGAGCATTTACAGAACAAAGATCGTGCATAGGGTTTCCATGTATTGTATCGTTTATTTGCTCTGAAAATAATGTGACACTACCTATAATAGCACAGGCAGAATTCCATTCTCTAGAATTTCAAATGATACTAAGACCATAATAGTGGGACTTGAGAATATGCTTTTCAGAACCAACAGAAAATAAGGCAGAAAACTACCCTTACTTATCTTAGCTATCTACATTACAACTATAAGAAGATGTATCAGCAGATCCAACAGTGAAGTTATTAGGTAACAAATTACCAGAGCCAATAGCCAAAATTGCTGATTGGGGAGGGTTTACAATGGCACAGAACAGCTTAATTCCAAAACGACCTCCCAAATTTGACACAGTGAGTGCCACCCTGCAAAGCATATCATCCAAATTGTCAAGGAAGAATACTATTGAATACATCCCAGAAATATTTCTGTCTATACCTCATAATCTTCTGGCTTAAGACTGTTATCCCTTGCTCTTTGAGTCAACTGCTTCACCTCATCAACAATAGTAGCTATAACCTTCTTGTCTGCTTCCTGTAAAACAAACACAAGTTAAAGGAGCACACGTTTTTTTTATAAAAAAAACATGATGTAATTTAGTACCAAGTCAACAACCCACCCTGATTACTGGAATAAATAAGCCATGTTCAGTTTGTACAGCAACGTTAATGTTCACATTGTGATACCTGCATGAGAAATGGATAAAATACATCACATTCTGAGTAACAAAAATGAAGCTCCTAGTTTTAATGATCCATATCTTACTGGCGAATAAAACCATTCATCCATGACCTACTACACTCAGGAACCTTACGAAGTGCGAATGCTACAGCCTGCATATCGAACAACAATCAATTCAAAACTGTAATGTGGTACAAGATCAACTTATTCAGATAACGCTCCCTACCACTAAAGCAACCTATGAATGCATTGCCTTCTCACAAAACAGTTTATTCGAACAGGCAAAAATTACACATGCACTGTCTAAGTCTACACTTGACTACTTAAAGGAAAATGAGTATCAGAAACAACCATACATGAAAATTTACCTTAATAACAAGATCATTTATGGATATCTTCTTCCCACCAGAGGCATCCTACAGAGGATTCAACTCACTCCGCAACCTAGAACAGAAATAAGTAGTGATTTTTTCGTGTAAGAACCCTTCTAGAACATAATGGTGCAAATAAAAAAACAGGGCTAATTTTTCTGAAGTTAAATGAGCAAACAATGCATCTAAACATTAATTGACAAAATGATTCATCAAATGTTTTTGGTACATGTAGATCAAACGCTAAAATGTTTGAACAAAGTTTGGACTGAAGCCATACTTGATAAGTTTGTCAACATGAGTATCAACTGTCTGATAGTACTGAGGAATGGTTTGCTTAGACTGTAGCGAGCAGTTTGCAGTAACCTGAGGACAATAAAATTAGAATCTGTTAAGAGCAGTAGAGCACCATAAACAACAGCTACCTTGGAAGAATTATATGGCAGTGTATATATATTGAATGGCACTCACCAGTTATGTAGTTTTCAGCTATGAATCTCTTGTTCAGAGCAACATATATTATTTTGGTTTTACTGAAACATTCAGTATGAAAAGATATATTTTTCATCTTAATGGAGTGCTTATTATCATGATTGAAATTAAGTGGTCCTATCTTGTTGCTGGTGTCTCAAGTTCTAATCTTCACAGAGAGTACGGGAAAAGAGTTGGAGGCTCAAGCTTTCTCAAAGAGAGTCTGTCTGAAAAAGAGTTTCAGGCCTTCAAGGTTATGCAGTTGTAATCAAAATCTCGTCCATGTGTGATCAAAATCTCACACCTATAAGCATCAATGCACCGCTTTGGTCATGGACCACAGCTCGTCTAAAATATTTCTACATGAAAACAGGTTGAGTATGTACATATATTGCTTCAATGGGGACCAGTGTTACCCAATAACGTAATATTCATGGTACCATAATGATTGTTAATTATTTCAACACTAATAAGCTATGGAACCTATCAGTCAACACTAATAAGCTATGGAATCTATCAGTCAACACTAATTAGCACAACATGAAACTGTATCATATCTTTTGTTCACCGTAGTAGGCAGGGTGAACTTCATGTGTAGAGATCTCGTCTCTCCGGTCAAATCTGTCACTAGGATAGCATACTCCAAAAAATAAGTACTTTGGAAATACTGGATCATATTATTTTAAACAATAAAATGACAATCCACAAGGCATCGCATCACAAATTATGGACTCAGCTCACAAAACGACAATCTCAACCGAATAATAAACTGGAACCTTGATAATGATTCTTCAGATTACAGGATATGTTTTGAGTAGGTGTTGAATGTGGATGAAGGCAGCAGCCTTGTAAAGGTTCTCAAATGATGGCGCATAAAGGTAATCTCTAGTTGGTAGCACCAGGTTTTCAATCCCATGAGCCTAAAATCAAATAGAACATTCAATTACACAGCACTGGATGCTTAATAAAATTGAAAAGGTAATGATCACGAAGAGGATCACTACTAATTAAATGAGCATGCTAACACGGCACAAAAACAGAGATAAGCAAAAATAAAAGAGAGAAGGAATGCGTCTCACCCAAGGGCGCCGAGGACGCCCCTAGAGATCTTCATCTTCTTGGTGGCACCCTTGTACAGTCCTCCAGTCGCAAGCCACCGCCGCTTCGATCGCGGCGCCTTCCTCACCGCCGCTCGACGCCTCCATGTCCCAGGCGGCGCCCGCCAAACCTTCAAACCTGGGGAAACGCCGGCGGGGTGCGAGGAACCGCTCCGCCGAATGAGCCCCTGAATATCTCCTCGGCGCTCCTCGGGCTGAAGTGGAACCCGGTGCCGTCGTGCATGGATGCGGCAGAGGGGAGGGCGAGGGACACCGGCCTTGAGGCCGTCCTCGCCCGTCTGCCGTAGATGACGACTTCCTGGTCGCCGAGCACTGCGAGGAGGAGAGGACGGGCGTGGGGGCGCGGCCGAGGCGGATGGGCGAAGGAGGGGGCCAGTGTGGGGCGGAGGGAAGGGGCCAAACGCATGGGCGGGGGAGGGCGGTGGCGGGGGCGCGGATGTGGGGGGGGGGCGTGGAGGCGATGGCGGGCGGAGGCGAGGGGCGGGCAGGCCCGGGGCGGAGGGAAGGGGGCCAAGCGCAGGGCCGAAGGGGAGGGAGCGACAACCGCCCAGGGGGAGGGAGGGGATCTAGCCGAGCGCTCGGGCGCTAGGGAAGCAGAAGAGAAAGCGAGAAAAAAGAGGGGAGCGGACGCTATTGAGAAGGCAAACACCGAACGAAACGACGAGAACGTAAGCACGCAAATCGAAAACAAAATCGGCGAGCAAGCGAGGATCTCATCAGACGGAAACGGACGCAGGCGAGCCCAATCCAACGGCTCAGAAAAAAAGCCGACGTGGCCACCCTCCCCAGCCTCGAAGTGCGCCAGCTATATATATATATATTTAAAAACTTTAAGCTTGAAAGAAAGGGGCTCCTCCGGCCCTAGCCACGTCACCCCGATAGCTGTCACCCGTCGGATCATCAACGAACGCGCTAGATCGGCTGCCTCTCGCGCCTGCGCTTGGTCCAGACGCCACAAGACGAGGCCCACGTCATTGCATCGCGAAGCCTCCTGGCGTCCCCTCGCACACCGCCTTTTCCCCATCCTCACCTCCTCCTTTCCCCGATGCCGCCGCTTAACTCCACGCTCCTCCTCCCTCCCCGCCGCTCCCATGTCCACCCTGTCCCTCCCTTTCCCCGCGCCTCCCAACCCCATCGCCGCCTCCTCCTCCTCCACCACCACCTCTCCGCCTCGCCTCCCTTCGCCGCCCCCGCCCGCCCTCGCCCATGGCCAAGCCACGGGCCCCAGTGCCGCCTCCGCTCTCCCCATCCTCGCCTCCTCCTTCCCGATTCGCCTCCTCCTTCCCACTTCCCATTACTACCTCGCTGCTCCTCCCGTCGTCAGCCCGCACTCGCCGCTCCCTCCCGCTTCTTCCCCTTCCTCACTTGCAGCCCCCCACTGTCTACCTCCATCTTCTTACCCTTCCTTTTTCCCCTTCGCCTCCCGTCCATGCCTCCGCCATGAGTTCTACCTCCCGTCGTGGCCGCAGCCCTCTCCCTCTCCGACTCCCGCTCCTCCCTATCCCTTCTCCACCTCCATCTCTCTCCATCCGCCACCCATGCCTCTCCTCCCCGCGCGTCACCCTCCATCCTCCTCGCTTTGCTGGCGGGCCTCAGCCGGAAGTGGTTGGGGGTACGGTGGACGCACTAGGTCCAGAGCGTTGGCGTCCGGGTTTGAGGTCGCCAAGAGGTCGCCAGTATTCTTCCCGTTCCTCACCCGTCACCCCCTCAGCCTCCCTCTGTCTTCTTCCCCTTCCTTCTCCCCTTCGCGTCCCGTCCCTACCTCCGCTCGCTTCGCCGCCACCGCCACTCAGTGCGACCGAAGTGTCATGTGGGTACGCCGAAGTCGTGTGTCGGGAAGCCGTCTCGGACGCCATCGGCTCACCATGGACTCATCGCCAATCCAGCGGCATCTTCATCCTAGCATTTAAGTATTACAAATTAGGCACTTGGCAGTCAAATTTTTGGTTAGCTTTTGATGATGTTTCTGAGCTTAAGTATTACAAATTAGGCACTTGGCAGTCAAATTTTTTGTTAGCTTTTGATGATGTTGCTGAGCTTCTTAGTTTCTATCAAGCATTTCTAACTCCTATATATATCGAGTTTGTTTGTTGTGTCACCTGCACCTGAGTACTGCTGCTTCAAACGACAGTTGGATAAATCAGCGCTCACACGTCTAGTGACTGTATATTCTCCAGGAAAACTTCAAGAAGGCTTCAGTTATATGCTCTGAGAGCGAAGTGGAAGCTCTGGCAGGTGTTGCTGGATCCACCCCAGAACAACTAAGTGCTAAGATGAATAGATTGAAACAGAGACTTCAGCAAGAAAGCAGAAGGTTTGCAACCAATTACTTCATCATTTCAAAAGAAAAAGAAAATGATTTGAGTTTTGATTTTGTGTGAATTTTCTGTTTGAGCAAATATACTGATTCCATTGATGATCTGAGAGCATTGCATGACAAAAAAAAGGGAAAATCTTAAGAAAGCAACACTACTTAATGTTTGCTAAGATATGATGTCGTCTTCACATTTTTTAACTCTATATTCTCAGTACTATACTTAGAAGGTTTAATTCTAATTATGATCATACAAGCAAAGATTGTGATTTTGTACCAAGTCTGAATATTTGCTTGAATTTTTGACTATTGTTCAATTCTAGTTGTGGGTATATGCGATATTTGATCCTAGCTCACATAATGTCTCACGCAAATTTTAGTATTTAATGTGTAGGCATATTCAGGTACTAAAATTGTTGTTTTGAGATATCAGTTAGATATGTACAATGCACTCTATATTTGGATCTGTTTTACCAAGTTTGTTGCTCTGCGGTCATGTCAAAAAGCATTGGAATTGCGATGGAAGAAGTTCTAGAGAAATGCCGCCTTTTTAGCGGCATTAGGCGTGGGTCAGTAAGTACAAGTTTCTGATGTTTATCATTGATTTTTCTACAAGATTACGATTTTCGTATTGATCACTGGAATTAGTTAGTCCTGAGAGTTCTATCACTTTTGCATTGTATTGAAGGTTTAATAAGCACCTGGTGAAGAAAGGTATCAGTGGGTTCATCAATGTAGATTATAATAATGAAGTTCTATCAGTTGAGGTGAGTCTCTTTCTCAAAATTTCCTTTAATGTTTACCTCAATGTGCATGTAACCCGAGGTTGCATTTTAGGGTGCACCCTAACGCCCTTATGAAATTTTTAGACTTCTCCGTATTTTTAACTCTATATTATCGAGATTATACTTAGAAGGTTTATTTCGAATCATGATTGTACAAATGAGGGTTGTGATTTTATACCAAGTCTGAATATTTGCTAGAATTTTTATCAATTGTTCAATCCTGTTTGTGGGTATATGCAATATTTGATCATAGCTCACATAATGTCTCACGCAATTTTTAGTATTTAGTGTGTAGTCTATAGCAATTTGGTGGTTAGTCTTTTGTCCTACAATGGAAATTGACGATTGTTCGTTCTGTATAATTGTTTGTGTACGTTTTCCAAACACATATTCTGCTAATTCTTGCTCACAGCTCAAAAGGTGATTCAATTTTTAGTTAGTGCATGTCTGCTTATGTATATGATAGATAGATAAGAATAATTAGTTCTAAATCATGTTTGTATGCTATGAGCTGCCATCATAGGAATAGGAATGCTTATCTATTGTCGCTTCATGCTGGACACAGGTGTCATGCCACCCTTACACTCCCCAAGATCAAACTGCAGGGACTGAAGAATTATTATATTGGGAAATATGCTGCTTTTCTTCTCAAGAAAAGCTGGTGGTGTTCTTTTGCAATGAGATATTTTTTTAGAATACATTGTATGAAAGATCCTACATATTTGCTCCAATCCAATATACATACAGATTAGTGCATCCAGTGATTGGTTATTTAATAAGCACTGATATAACATACTCTTATCATATTTTGATAGTTCTTGCTTACAGCTCAAAAACTGATTCGATTTTTAGTTAGTGCATGTCTATATCAATTTGATGGTTAATCTTTTGTCCTACAATGGAAATTGACGATTGTTCGTTCTGTATAATTGTTTATGTGTATTTTCCAAACACATATTCTGATAATTCTTGCTCACAGCTCAAAAGGTGATTTGATTTTTAATTAGTGCATGTTTGCCTATGTATATGGTAAGTAGATAATAATGATTACCTCTAAATCATTTTTGTATGCTATAAGATGCCATCATAGGAATGCTTATCTATAGTTGGTTTATGCTGGACACAGATGTCATGCCACCCTTAGGATCGATCCTCCAATGATAAGTCCCCACCCTAGCCCATTTGTTGACATTTAATAAGGACAACGATGTTCGATGGTCATGTTCTATGAACAAAGCATATTGTTGTTTCATCACAGAAAAGTAGTTTATTATTGCTTAATGAAACATGATATGATTGGAACTACTTGAAGGCTACGACTAACATAAGTAATGTGCGAGACTTGGAGCTGTCTAGATTCTAAAAGCAAGATTTATACACACTCAGTTTGCATGGATCATATTGTGTAAGACCGAGGTAATTGGTGTTGGTTGTTGGTTATACTTGGGAATTTTCAGGTGATGAAGTTGTGGCTGATGAAAGAGGTAAAGAAATTCAAGGAGAAGATGGTTAAAGAAAATTTCTACGTAGCTACTGAGGTATGTTATACAGTCCATGTCCATCGACCCTAACCTTACTCTTTTCACGGTCTTTTTTGTAAACGTTCCCAACTAAACAATGTTCGCGAACACTACCCCTTTGTTTATGCATTCTAAACTGCTCCTAACTCTAAATTCCTCTATATAAAACCATCGATATTTTGATATACTTCGTTCTTAGATATCTCCTTCGAACACCACTCTATTATCATGTCACATAATACTCATATTTTAGGACATGCTTTAGCAAACTAATCTTGAATTTTTTTTTACCCAAAACATTAATGCTCTACTATATTTGCCATCAGTTTTTAAAAATCATTGAAACTATAGCTATAGATTGTTGAATGCAGTACTAAAAACATCATTTTGTCACGCCCTCTTCATACAACCTTATTTATCGATCGTGAATATGCGAAACAAGCCATGGACACAGAGGTAAGCCTAACCTAATAACTTTACATGAAAGACTCAATTCTAGATATACATTACATTAGCCAACATCATTTCATATTTTACGTACAGTCTCGAGGGTTTATATTCTTCTTGCTCAAACAAACCCAAAATCTATGTACATACCTATATAGACAGATTATCTACGTCTTTATAGTCTCTTACAACAATACCACTTTTATATTTCCGTTTTTCACCATGCAACCATAGGTCCACAGCTACATCTATACAGCACGTTACCAAAAGGTAACTTTTTAACGAAAAAAATGTTAGCAAAACACATACTCTAACAGAAAATACCCGCACTGTTCAATACATATATAGCTGTTTCGGCTGTGCTACCATCAAAAGCTTTTTTTTGTGGAAATCTTACATATATAGATTTATCCCTTTTTCTTACTACTCCCTAATAACTACTATCCCTAATAACTACTGATCACTTGAAACATTTCTTTCATTATTTTTATGAGAACTGCTCACTTGAATTTTTTTTTAAAATTTTTATGAAAACTTTCTGTCGCTACTGTGTTTGTTTTCCTATTAGAATGATACCGATTTATAGATTACATCGTATGGTATGAATCAGCAAAAAAAAAGGAAAAGTGCCGATTCTTGGCATTAGATCAGAACACGCATGTTGTGGAAAGAAATTTCTTGAGGCCACGCTCTTTTATGTTATATGTCGTTAGAAAATCACCAATGTATTTCTGCTACCTTAGTTATATGTGGATGTGATACTGAATTATGCACACTCTGAACTGCTCCTGACTAACCTCTGTTATTCCTTTGGAAACATCTTTTGTAGCCGTCCCTAACTAACCTATGTTCGCCAACAGTTCCCTTCAATTATGCACACTCTGAACTGCTCCTAACTCTTGATGTGATATACTACACACAGCTACTATTTAGTTTCTAAACTATTTGGTTCCTCCGGATATAGCCATTAGTAGTTTGATATACTACCCTCTTTAATCTCTCCTGTTATGAACAACATTTCATTATCATGTTACATAAAACTCAGTAGTTTAGAACAAACTTTAACAAACTAAGCTTGAAAAAAAACCAGAAACATTTGTACCCGCTCCATTTGGAGTGGGTGATCTTCTAGTAAAGATTAATTCTTGGTGGGATTGGCCCTCAGTCGGTCTGGCCACGTCACCCAGAAATTTCGCTCTGTTCGATGGCCTCCGGCTCCGCGCGCGCCGTCTGATCCGCGCACTAGCGCTTCGTGCGTTCGGCTTGCGTCTGCGCTTCGTGCGCTCCACGTGGGGCGCGTGGCCAGGCTGCTTCGCGGACCATCCTTCCATTCGCTGGCTGCTTCACGCGTCCCGCCAGTGGGCCCTTCGACCAAGACGCGTGTGTGTTCCCGCGCGAGGCCGCGCAGGTGAACTTCCTAGTATACATGAATACCTATGAATATGATGGCTATAAGCCTGCCACTGGCAAAACGACCTACTGAAACAATTTTCTCACTAGCATTTTAGTATTCACGAACTGACCTGCAGAGTGTTCACCTGGCCTGTTAATGGGTCAGAGTTTATCGGGCCAAGAGGGTTGGGCTGATAAATGGACTGAACTTGGGTTATATCAAATAGGTAGAAATAAAAAGGGTAAGGATAGGATTGGGCTAGCTTTAAATAGGATTGGGCTAGGATTCAGATATACTAGCAATTTTGGGCCGTGTAGGGGCCCAACCCTCGCTCAAACCCCGTGGGCGGAATAGGGTTGGCGAAGGACAGTCCTCACTCGTCGTGACCAAGTCTACGCCGCCTCCTCGGTCGAGCAAATCTCCCGACTCCCCCTGACGAACGCCGCCTACGCCGCCTCAAGTGGACGACGGTGAGCGGCGACACCGGAGGGGGCGACAACGGCAAGGAGGCGGCCAGGCCACCAGGCAGCGACGGCAAGGAGGCGGCCACCAGACAGCGCTACGTTCCGATGAGCCTTCTTGGCATCAAAGATTGGCTCAATGAGTTGTTTCCTCCCTTTGTTGCGCTTAGGTTGTTCGATTTGGTGCAAAGACTTGACGATTTAGGTGTTCTTGGTTTCTTTGGGGTTTCGATTTTGGACACGAAGATGGGACTGGATGGGATAATGCAGGTTCTTCAACTTGAGTTTTAGGGGATTTACGAGCGTTTCGCGGAATGTGGCGGTCGAGATCTCGCGTTTGGTGTCTCCGTTGGGGAGGAGGGCGACAAGATTCAGGTGGTTAATTCGTATGATCCTCACGGATTCGGTTGTCGCTTTGGCTCTGGAAGGGAGGAGGGGGAGCGATCTGTGGGGAGGATTTGGTTAGGAGTTTCGAGGTGGGAGCATAATTCTGTAGAAATTCTGTCGCAATCGCTGCTTTCTCTCCATTTTTTTCGCGTTTAGCTCTTTGTGTTTGTGAAGGCTGTGTTCTGATCTAAGATGGTGTAGAAAAGGTGTGTCTATTTGTTAGGGTGATCCTTGTAATGTAGTGAAACAATGCTTACTAGAGGCGGCTGTGTTATATTGGGATTTTGAAGGAATTTGCCCTATGGAATGATAGAAAGTTGCTGTTTTTGATTGTCTTAAGTCGGTTAATGCTGTCATATCATGCAACTACTGTCATTCTCAGATCATGTTCTGTAATATCTTCACAACTGATATATTTTTCGAATGTAGCCTCATTGGTGTTGTCGTATTTTGCGAAAGCTAGTGTGATCTTTCGAATGTAGCCTCATTGGTGTTGTCGTATTTTGCGAAAGCTAGTGTTTGTTATTGTCTAGTGTGAGAGGTTCTGGTATTGTCTAGTGTAGTTTGTTATTGCAGTAGCCAAAAATGTAGGCCAATGAGAGGTTCTGGTATAGTCATCCTTTTGTTATTTATCTAAACAGATAATTTTTATGTGTACAGATAGCCTTACCAAGCCAAATTTGTGGATGCACTCAACAAATTCGTTGTCATTGTCATGCTTAGTCACCAGTGTTCTTGATTGATGGTGATGTTAAAGATATCACATGGCCTAACACCAATTTGTTGTTTCTGGCAACTTTTCAGGAAAAAGTTTGGTTAATACGAAAGGGTTTAAAGGCTCATTGGCTATTTGGCTGATGCTGTATTGTTGTGTCTTCTGCTAAGGTATAAGGATACACATTTCACATTTGGATACCCATGTTCATTACATTTGCAATAGGTGTTCATTTCATTTGTTTGGTATTAGGTAATTTATTTATAATGGAGAGGACTGCCTCCATGTTAGAAATTTCAGTGGATAGTCGTGACCTTCTCTCGGGTGACCCGCCAAGTCGCACGTCAAAGAAAAGGGCTAAAGTTTGGGAATACGTTGAGTTAGAAACTATAGATGGGAAAGAAAAGGCAGTGTCTAAGTATTGTAAGATGAAATTATCTTGTGAACCTGGGCAAGAAACTAATCATCTGAATAGGCATATAGGACTTCATTGGCATAATATTCCACATGAAGATAGGGAGAGATTTCTGGTGAGTTGCAAGAGACAGGACATGGATGGGGATCAGTCTCTCTTTGACCCTCAAGTGTGTCGTGCACTAATTGCCAAGTTTTTCATTAGTGCGGAGATTGCATTTTGAAAGCTGATGATCCTTACTGGAAGAAGCTACTGAACTACTTCCATCCATCTTTCGTAGTAGTTGGTAGACAAACTATTCGCTCAGACTGTCTTGCACTATATGAAGAGGAGAAGAAACAGTTGCTTAATAGTGTCAAAAAATTGGTCTCTCATGTCAATTTGATTGCAGATCTCTGGACATCAAACCAAAACCTAGGGTATCTTTGTGTCACAGTGCACTATAGTGACGAGGAATTCAACCTTCATAAGGTAATCATAGCATTCAAGCAAACTTCCTTTCCACATACATCTTATGCTGTCCAGGATGCAATTACCTCTTGTTTGGTAGAGTGGGACTTAATTAGCAAGTTGTTTACATTAACACTGGATAACGCAAGTGTTAATGACAAAGATGCAAAGGATTTGCGCGATGCATTGGGTGCTAAAATGTTTCTTAGAGCTGTGGACTTCCATGTAAGGTGCACTGCTCATGTGCTGAATATCATGGTTCAAGATGGACTAAAGATGGTTGTTCATGCAATTGGGAGGGTGCGGGACATTGTTAAAACAGTCACATCCTCACCATCACGAATGCAAATCTTTAATTCAGTTGTTGAGAGATTGGGCCTCACAACAAAGTTAGGGCTAGTACTGGATGTCCCTCATAGATGGAACGCAACATATGACATGATCCATGAGGCTTTGAAGTATAAAATTGCTCTCAATAGATATGCTATTGAGCAGTACCACGAAGCTCCAACTGAGAGAGATTGGGCAAAGGCTCAAGCTCTTCATGGGTTCTTGTAGGCTTTTAGTGATGCCAAAAAGGCATTTTCAGCAGATCGACACCTCACAGCACACCTCCTTTTGAAATTGGTGTTGGCGATTCGGGATGTTTTACTTGATGAAAGGTAGAATCAAGATGAGTTTCTAAAGGAGATGGCTCGTGTTATGCATATCAAGTTTGAGAAGTATTGGTCTAAGCCAAATGTTGTGCTTCTTCTTGTAGCCATGTTGAACCCTTCACAGAAATTCGACTTTCTTAGGTTCTATTTTCATACCATTGAACAAGATGTTGAGGAAAAGATGAGGGAACTGTGTACTTCTGTAGGTAAGTATTATTCAGAGTATGAGAAAATTGTGAGGAGCCGCGCCTTGCCTACATTTGTACAGTCCGATGAACATATGGTCGCTAGTGAGCCTAGTTTTCCAGGAGGTGCATTTTTGGGTAAACGACGGATAGAATTTGCCTTCGCTCAGTTCAGTTCACAAAATCTAGAAGCACGTGCACAATTATCTGAATTGGACACATACTTACAAGATCCTATGGCCCCCCTGAACTTTGATGAGAATTTTGATGTTTTGGATTGGTGGAAGAGAAACACAGATGTCTACCCAATTGTGTCTTTGATGGCTACAGATTTTCTAGCAATTCTTGTCAGTACGGTGTCCTCTGAATCAGCGTTCAATGCTATTGGCAGACTTATTAGTAAAAATAGGACTTCATTATCCCCTAAAAGCCTTGAGGCTCTAATCTACAGCAAAGATTGGTTTATTGGATTTAATAATGATGATGATGAAGGTAAATTGGTAATTACTGGAGTATTTTACTTCAGTTTAAGCAGTGGTTGTACCTTCCAATAATATGAACCTCTTTCTTGTGATTCAATGTGCAGGAGAAACAATGGAAGGATATAGTGCTTGTGAGTTGCAAGAGGACATTTCAAGGTATTGTTTGTCACCACAGATCATTTTACACATGCACAATTATGTGTTATTCACA
Organism: Phyllostachys edulis; assembly: GCA_036346405.1. NCBI lineage: Eukaryota > Viridiplantae > Streptophyta > Magnoliopsida > Poales > Poaceae > Phyllostachys > Phyllostachys edulis. The sequence goes on from CM070550.1 coordinate 103,413,133, forward strand.
GTCTATTTGCAATGGAATGCTTCAACCTTTCATTAAAATGAAGTCCATGAAATGACTCTTGAACTCTATTTGTTGAAACAAGTTCGAATCTTCTTAAATATTACATCTGCATTTTGCAAACTATGCACTAGGTGATGCAGATTTCAGATTTATCTGAATCTATTCTATTTGTATATTAACAAATCATTAGTATGCATGCCGGTCTTCTTATTCATGACATAGTCATATGAGCTAATTGTTGTATTTGAAGGCTGGTAGTACTCCGGTACTTGCTCATTATGCTACCATCATTAAGGCTGAGAATGTGTGCTGATAGAAGGATTGTCTACACTAAATAATTATAAATTCCTTGACTTGTGTTAGAATTCACTAAATCCAGTGGTGTATATTTTTACACTTTTCTTTGTTATCTGGTGATTTTAACATGCTAAAACATGTTGAAAATTATGTATGCACTGAGCATGTTCTGAACAAAAGTGTGTATTAGCCCAAGTTTTACTGTTTCAATCTTTCTGTTAATACACATTGCATTTTTTTAGAATTACTTAACCAGATCCCAGTTTGATCCAATTGGTTCTTATTGTAATATACTATGGTACAACTTTGAGTTCAATTTACATTGACAATCTTTATTCAGGCCCTAGATGCAAAAGTTATTATATTCAAGACGAAAAGGAGAAAAAATTACCGCTGAACAAAGGGCCACCGTCAGGTAATTTCATACCATTTTAGTTTTCACTATTTACTATTCTCAAAATAAAAGATGGAGTTTTCATTATTGACTCTGGGTTATGTACTTCTTACTGTATACTGTGCCAATTTCCAGGAATTGACAAAGCTGAGAATAACCAACATCGAAGGAATAGATAAGCCAGAGAATCCTGCTGTTGCTGCTTAAATTAAATTGAAGAATCAATGAACATTGCTTTTTCGTGTTTATGTCGACAATGCCCAAGCAATCCGTCATGCTGGTGTTAGATGTTCTTCAATCAAATCTTGATACATATGTGATGTCGCTCTTGTTCTTATTACCTAATTCAAAGATTGAGTTCGAAGCTGAAGGGCTTGTCTCTGTATCCACATTTTGGGGCACGGGCCTCTCGAGCTATTCGTCTTGAGAAGTTTGGATATTCTTATGTGGATCAACTCTTGTAGTTTACAGCGACACTGATTTGCAAATGTCGTTGACAAGCTCATACTTTTACCGCTGTCTTCCATACTCACATTCTCTGCGTACCCAGTCGTTGACAAGCTCATACTTTTACCGCTGTCTGAAACCCCACCGGTATCCTCACAGGCATCACTTGTTCCATCCTCCATTTCTGCGCCGGATAGATCACCTGCTGTATCTTGTTCGTCACCCTCTTCCATACAAAATCCACCTCCAGTGAAAAGGTAGTCTTTCGGTGCAGAATCCGTCTGATGATCCTCGCATAACTCAAAGCCCGAGGGATCTTCATTCATATCTTCGGCAGTGCCTGGATCTGTATGCATCTGATCATTGTTCAGTTCAGCCGTATCCTGATGGACGAGATTAGATTGTGTCTTGTCCAGCCATGTCCCCCTATACGCAGCATCTTCGCTTGGGTCATTTTCAACAAATTGATGCATGGGAACATCATTGTCATCAGCTTCATGACCGTCTTCCACATATGTTACCTGTTTCTGCTTCCTATTTGACTGCACAAACAATACCAGCATGCAAATATTGCTGCTCTTCATATGGAGAAGAGAAGAAAGGCATCCACACACCAATTCTGATGCTCAAAGAAACACACATTTGTGATTGCAAGCAGGATTAAAAACATATGTAACAAGCTGGTAACAAATGGTAACTGTTTTTTCTAGGCCAGAACAGTTTTTTATGATGTTTTTAACGGATCATCGACATGAATCTTGGATAAGTTTCACATTTTTCATGCATTTAACAATTAACATTAGTTGGCAATATTCCAGTACAGATACTCTTTATAGTTCCCTTCTCATTGTAAAGCGTGATAGCGTTACAAGAAATACTTTTTTTCTTGCAAGTGAACAGGATATTAGGCACAAACATTGAGAAACTGATGCATTCCAAAAAATTGGCAACACTGAACTATAAATTTACTATGCAAGGAGATCTAATGTTAACAACTTTTAGAGAGTTTGCATCACAATAATGATACAACATAGTCCATGACAGAAGTTTTCGGGTGCACAGTGCAGCGGTATCAAAGACTACACACAGAAACATGAGATAAGCACCATACAATAGAAAAGGCAGAAAACAAGAAGGGGAACTTACTCTATGTAATGCCAATCCTGTTGCTTTGTAGTTGTTGGTATGTTTTTTATGTGAATCTTCATCTGAAGCGAAAGTAGAGATTTTGACTTCAGAATCTTCCTAGGGGAAGTGTCTCATGTCCAACATTCATCCTTCTCTGTTCTCTTCCTCTAGAACGACCAGAAGGGCTTGCAATTCTTTTCTCACTGACATTGCTCCTTTTTTCGTAAGTTCATCCATATCTGCAAAGCTACCAAGATCACGAATTTTATGATCTTCTTGACTTCCCATGTTTCTGGGTCCCATGTTTCTGGGTCCAGCATTGTTGTTCCTTTTCCCTCTAGCTCTGGCACGGCTAGAAGAGCTTGTCTCTTTCTTCTTGGTGGCATTACTAGTACTGGGACTATCCTGATCAAGATGATCCGTTTCTGGAAAGCTTTTCCCTGTAATACCCTTGATAGCTTTCTTAATCCTCTTGCTATGAATTTTTGCAAACCTCGTTGAATGAATAAAATGCCTCCATGCGCAGCTGAGCCTGCATGTGAGTAAAAGCATTTCACATTAAAATGCAAGAATTTTAAATAACCAGTGTTCTGCTAGGACCTTGAATCACCATCATTCCAGTTAAACCATCCTACTCTTAGCTAAATGAATTCGAAGCACAGAAGACTGTAACTATTCTATTTTGAAAAGGCGGAGATTTCCTAAAAACTATAACAAATATGAAATGAATTCCCAAACATCTGGCCTTGTTAATTGACAGATGTCAAAATAGCAATGTTGCAAAACAAGGTCTAAAGTCTAAACAACCACCAGCAGATCCAAAATTACACAACATAAGGGTGAAATGTTAACATGTTAACGCTTCATGTTTGTACAGTTTTCTTATCAAACTTTGGTAACATCCTTCTGAAATAACTCAAAACCACAACAGTACGTAGATTTCAGAACTCAACATTATGCATACGCATTGCATAACATCATATCATCCTAGAATGCACTAGATATTGCTGATAATTTGCTAGATACTAACCTCGTGCTTATTATACTCTCTCAAAACAGGAATTAGTAGTTCGTCAGCTTTCTCCTTGCTCCACCCAAACCTTTCCCAACATAACCTGAACGAACTCCAACATTAGATCTTCTGTTGTTGCACCTAAGATGCAGAAGAAATAGGGCCTGTGTTCTTTTCAATATCAACGTTCTTGCTTTTTGAAAAAGAAAAAAACCCACACAGATCCCCTTGTGGAAGATAAAGCTCATAAACAAGATGGCAGTATAGAATACAAGAAAACTACAATTTACACATTAACTTCCATTCCTCACTGCTCTCCAGTGCAGGATTTTCAATTTTTTAGTATACATCACTTCAGTTTACTTGCACTGTGCATAGTACTATATAATAAATTTAATTTTGCAAATGAAACTTAACATTATTTCCATGTTGATTTCTGAATGGGTATAATGGTCTCCAAACAAAAACACCATTTGATTTAATCTCTGATTCAATTTGATTAAATCAACCCTCTTACCTCAAATATACCTTCTATTAGAGCCAAACAGTCAAAACATGATGTTACATACGCATAGTATTAGCATCATTCTGGTTACGTTGCCAAGAGAATAGGTGATAACCATAATGCTAATGCTGATAAACAAGTACTTTAGTAAACTGAATCCACACATGCCCACGAGCGCACACACAATCCAGGCCAACACTACTTTGTTACATGTACAACCTAAATTATCCAGTATAGCCCAAACCGTCAAACAGATAATGATGAACAATGGGTGAATTATAAATCAAACAAATGACAGCTTTCAACACTACTTTGTTACATGTGCAACCTAAATTATCCAGTATAGCCCAAACCGTCAAACAGATAATGATGAACAATGGGTGAATTATAAAATCAAACAAATGACAGCTTTAAGATTTTTGAGCCAACAAAAACATCATTTCTCAAAAGGGGACAATAGGCATTCTGCATTATAAAAACTTGATTACAAAACTCAGTGAGAAAGAAAAGAAAATGCTCTGCTTGCAATTATGAATTTACTCGGGGGTTTGCCTACCAGTACTAGCATACTAAGCTGGCATATGGGCATAGTTCATAGTTTAGGTATTCGAACTGCTACGCCCAGATCGCCAGTATGCCAGACAGTATATTGTTGAGCAATACCATCAATAAAAAACCTACTCCCCCTACAAATGATTTGATCTAAAAAAATGCAGGGAAAGGAATGTTCGATCACTTATTTGTATTCATAGAAAAATTAGGTCTCTCTTCAACACAACTTGTGTAGTAAGCCCGAATCTGGTCTTCCCCAGGAGAAAGGTTCTGTTGAATCGTCAACTTGTGGAGAAATGTACGCATGTTTTACCGAGTCACTAGGAAAAGTTGAAGGAATATGCCAGTTCTTGCTTGCGTTCCTCTGATATATAAATAAAGAAATAACAAGTACAGAATAAATTTATTAAAGCACTCATCTAAAATAACCAAACAATTAGAGCAGTTCACAAGCTGTTCCCTAAAACAAAACATACTTACATGCTTACTCATAAATATTTCCTTGATCCTTTGGGTTTCATTAGAAGATTGTTTATCATAAGAACCTTCAGCAGATTCAGGTTCCCAGTTATTTCCCTTTCCATCTGAATTCATCCCATCAGCAAACATCATCATCAGATTGCAAAGATTTATCTTCAACAGATGCTTGTAAACCTTCATGGATCACAGTTTCAGATTCCTGCTTCTCAAAATCCTCTAAACTTCTCCTTATTGCTTCATGTATGAGAGCTTCTTCTTCCAGATCCAGTTTTGGTAATTTACATTGAGTATATTCACTACTGGAAGGAACTCCAGGAACATCACAACCACCTTCCTCCCATTCCACCTCATCATCGGTACAGTAGTTATCCAGCAGAGATGGTTGATGAAGAGAAAATGAACTCTCTGTTAGCTTCTGATGCTATTTTCAATGTCTGGATGCCGCCAACACCCTTACCTGCAGCACAGAACTTGATCTATTTCTCGACGGAAAGCAACCGTTTTCAGATAGGACTGTATTTGAAGCTCTGAAAATTTTGCGGGTTCCTGCCAGGAGACAAGGCATTATAAGGCCATATATGCCACCCTTTCATTACTAAAGCTGGAACAAGTTCTGAAAAATCATATAAAAGGGTGCAAGGACTGATAACCACCCAAAACAAATAATTTACAGAAGGAGACAGGCAGACAGCAACTCCTAGATTTTTTTTATAAACAGGATAACAACTCCTAGAATTACAATACACTACATGTTTTAGTTAAAATGTACCAACACTAATGATATATTTAACCATGAAGATAATCCAAAAGTAAGTATTATACCTTTTTTTTATTTTTCTGGTACTTCTGCCTGTTTTCAGCCATCACACCCCCCTCTGTCAGTGAGTTGATATTTCTATTGCATGTGCTAAGGCTGGCCGCGTCACTTGCCGCAGAGGACGAGGCAGATTTGACTGACAGAGGGAAACACTATTCTGCAAGTGTTCCATTGCAAGAAAGAGCTGACATTGATGAGGATGATGACGACGATGACGGAGAGATGATCTTCGTAAGTGTCTGGTTTTTATTTCTTGGTCGAACGTACTGTCCCATCTAAGTCAATGAAATATCCTATATTATTGCCTTTCTTGTTCCTGTATTTCACAAAAGAGCTTGTCTATTTTTTATGGTACATTGATTGTTTTCTGCGTTTGTTAGTGGGTTTAAAAGATACTGGATTTTCTAATGCAATTGCAACCTATGACAACTGGTGACATTGATCCTGCAGTATTAGCTTATCTCCCTCCATCAATGCAGTTGGATCTTCTTGTTCACATAAAGATGCCAAATTAGTGGTTGCTTTGTTTGTCCTTGGTACCTTCAACTGCATATGATCACAATTCACAAATTAATGAGGATTAACCAGCAAGAAACATGTGGAAATTACAGGAAGGCACACACAGCTCATCCAGTTTTTCCTGGTTGATTGGTGCAACAGTTCCCCCACTGTTCTCACCATCATCATTTCGGTTTTGATCTCCATTTGTTTTCTCTGTTTCTCCTCCTCTACCGCTCTCAACTTGCTTTCCCTTAGCGTCATGTTTAGCCCTGTCACTTTTGATTTGCGTTGCCAATTCTTCAAGCTTCCTCGCCTTAAGCTGACAATCACAGGTTCAAAACCATCAATATCTTAATCTTGCCTTGCTCAACAAACTTACAAGACTAGCACACCTAAAAACTGACATATCATTGATAAAAGAATGATCATTGAACAATACATATTTTAGGAAGAAAAGGCGAATTTATGATGATGGACTATCCAGAACAAGAAACTAGAAGGGTTAAAATAGAAACTTATAGCAAGTAAAGTATACCCTTACCAATAAATGTTATAGGGCAAAACAACTCTGTTATTCCTACTACACTTTCAAGATAAGTTGCTTTTTGCATTACAGATCAATCTTGTAATAGGATTGTCTCCGGGGTGCAAGCAAATAGGAAGGAGGTCGGTGAGAAAAAATGGCCCCTTAACTTCTGAGTTCTGGTAAATGCTGAATTAACTTAGTTAACAATGTTATTAAAAGTATAAAACACACAAGTTGAATGACACATTTATGCCTAGAAATGCAAGGAAACATCCTCCAAGACTAGTACATGGGCCCCAGTAGAGCATCTTCTTGTTCACATGATCGAAGCCTACTTAGTTCTTTTGTACCAAGATCGGAAATGGGGTGTGATGTGCAAATTCTGTGTTCACCATTAGGCATTAGTCAATATGTATTGCACGATTCGGAATAGAACGTAATTTCCCACTAAATTCGCCACCATCCGCGTCATCAATAGTGGGGAAGATTCCTAAATTACGCACGCACGCACACAGAGGAGGGAGGGTGGGAGAGGTGGCTTACGTGGGAAAACAGGAGCTTCTCGGCGGTCTTGCGGACCTTTGCCTGGGGCGAGGGTGCGGCGCTTGAGGGCCGGGGTGGCGCCGTCGAAGACGAAGACGGGCCGGGCGCGGAGGAAGAGCAGCCTGCAGATGCAGCGGAGGAAGCCGAGGAGGTGGGCATCGCGGATCATGTCGCCCTGGTCGTCCCGCATCGCCCGCATGAACTGCACCATCCAGATGCTCGCGTCCACCGCCAGCCGCTTCCCCGCCAGGGTCTCCACTCCACCGACACGCGCCGCCCCACCGGGGCCAGAAGCTCCCACAGCCCGTGCACGCCCATCTCCCGAACCGCGGCGGCGGACAAAGAAGCAGGCCACGGCTCGGCCTCGGCGGTCGGCGAGGAGTGGCCGCGGTGGCGCCGTGGAGGCGGAAGGGGCTTACGGCTTGGGAGCTGCGATTCACGAAGTCGCGAGTTCGGAATTGGGGGAGGCCGTGCCGCCGTGGTCGGGAAAAGGTCAAGGCGGTTCTCGTTATTTCGTTTTGGGCCGGCAATGTGGCTGATTGCGACTCGCATGAGCTTAAGTGACTCTTAGGAAGCGCTGGCGGTTAGCCCAAGTCGACCGAGCCCAACTCGATGGAGAGCTCTTTGCTGCAGTTTCACCTCACGGCTCGGCGGCGACGGGCGACCAGACCAGCAGGCGGAGGCGGCGACCGGCTCCGGAAGCTGTCAAACGGGCGCAACCGCGTCACGGCGGCAGGAGCGGCCTCCGCTCGGAGGAGGACTGGAGGAGGCAGAGGCGCGCAGCTGCCGACCGAAACGACTGTGTTTCTTCATGCAGACCCTTTTTTGTTACTTGTTAGCTGTGATTCCTATTCTGATTTCTTGCAAATGTCGGATAATATTTGAATCTGATTTCTTAGTGTGATTCATTCAGCTAAAACAAGCAATTGGCATGCGTCATTTTGAGCGGACCGGTGATTACTGGCCACGAGCACACTTACTGCGAATTCCTTATCTATTTAGTGTATTTGTGGTGTGGTTAGTAATTTGGCATGTGCATATTACTCGATTGTTGTATATTAGTGATATTCCATATCAGATTGGTGGCGTGTTATCCCACTGCCTTGTATAGCATTATGAACTTTTGTAGTCAATGATCACAACAGCAGGTAATGGTGCCCTGCTTAGCCTGTCAAAAGTGGTACATAGCAGCAGTAGTTGCTATTTTGTCTGGCAAATGCAAAAATAACGAAATTTTAATGGCAGATCCAAAATGTGAGATAGTTTTGAATTTGGGATGGCATATACAAATTCCCATTTGGGCTAACAATCTGAGCCTTTTGAGCCATTGGTCTAAAATTATACAATTTCACATGTTTCTTTGGGTAGTATCCATGGATATATGTAACTTGCTCAGGTTCCAGTTTGATTAGTATCTCTTTCTCTTAGGGGTTGGGATGCATACTAATTCACATGGAAAAACTGTATATTACTGCAGCACATGTATAGCAACCATGGGATTCTCAATCACCGTTTGGCACATCGTAATTTTATTGAAAACTTAATGAAGGATGTGCTTCAGTAGGTATTGTGCAAATATTCAATTTTGATGGCTTTTACTGTATTGCTTTCCTGCAGATTCCAAGGCTCTGTATCCTTCTTGTATTCTTTAATCCCTTTTTTAGCACACAGGGAGCGAGGCAGGGTTGTGGTTGTATGATCTGTTAGGATGAGTTAATTCTTAGTTACATGAGTTATACATTTAGTTGACCGTTGCTATATGCTGATTCACGGACATTTATATGTAATTTTGGTGCTATACATCTTCTCTTTCTTATCTGCACCTGATGAGAAGTCAAAGTTTGTTCATACCTGATGAAAAATCGCAAGTCACAAGTTGAACTTAATACTTTTCTGCTTGTTTTTGGCAACTGACGATAAATGGCTAGAGAGTACTGTGATCCGTCTCATCTGAAATGGAGCTTTGTTGTTGAAGCACGTGTTGTGTAGCCACCTCCTGCTGCTTCTGCTATGGTTGTCATTTTGTGCTTAGGAACTGAATAGGCTATTTACATCTGGTGCAAGTATCCAACCCATATGCTTCTTAATTCCTTTTGTTACTGAAGGTAGCAAAATTCGTCCTACTAGTTAGGTCTATGATAGAAGCAATTTCTTCTTGATTTCTGTATGATAAAGCCCTTTCTAACTACGCCCCTCTGCTAGTCTAAGATTTGCTAAATGTTATGATTAGCTTAGTTGACTTTACTATCATTATGCTAATTAACTAGTTGACTTTGCACCTATCCGCACAGAACATGGTTTTATGTGTATGACTATGTTATAGTTTCTCAGGTGAGGAATGCATTCTTTCCAATAGCTATTGAAGTCCTTTTGTAGTCAAATTTATATTTGGGCAGCTCTCTTTCTACGGAATAATAATTGCTGCGCTATAGACTGTTGTAGTGTTGTTTAATTTGTGTGAATTAGGTTGACATAGTTGCATTTCTACATTGTATTTTTCTTGACAGTCATTTTTTTCCAATGGCATAATTACTTCTTTTGTTCAAGTATGGCTAACATGTCTATGTTTAACCTAAAATTATTATTTGTCGGGAACTGTTTAGATGAATTGTGAATACATTTGGGGCCTAACAATAAGGTTCGTATACCGGTTCAAATAGTTCAATGTTATAGACTATATCTTTCTTTTAACCCAAACATTTTCCCCTGAGGCACAAGACCAGTCATGTCAATTATTATCCATTTCAATGAAAAGGCGAATAATACACTAGCTGTATAACTGTATTGATCTTTATATCAAAGTTTAGGAAACGAATCCTCTGCATTGAAGAACAAAATGCACATGCTACAGTGTGTGCATTAATCATTCAAACCATTGGATCCAAAATCGAAGGCTGTGGATGAAATTGCTACAGCAGAAGTATTGTTTGAATATTGTAGCAATCACTGATGGGTACTGCAGCAGCAGCTATTTAGCAGATGATCTGAAGCATTCGTTTTTTATCCAATAGTGGATGCATGCCCCCTAATGCAAATCACTGTAGCTTCTCTGCATTTTGTTCTTCGATGCAGAGGATTCATTTCCCAAAGTTTAAGTCTATTTGGAACTGCTTGCAAATTGATATAATACTTGTCTTCCATTTTGATATTTTTTAGCCAGTGTCTAAGGTTCACTAGATTTATTTTCCCAGATCAACAGTAGACTATTTAGTTCAAGCAGAACTTTAAAGCTTGTTGTTCTTTCTTGACTAAGTTACTGACTGAGCATATCGGTGAAACTGGTGCAACAACTTACAACTTTTTAAGACATGCTGTTGCTTATCATTTTTTTCCTTCGGGCCAAAATACACAGGTGTTCCTGCCCCCATTTCGGAAAAAAAAAATACGTTGGCGTTCATATCTTTTACCAATGCCTATGGTAAGCTGGTAATTATTGATCTGAAGTGTTTGGTTGGGGACTTGGTGTTGGTATAATAATCTGTAAGCTGAACTGCTGGTTCACATAGTCATAGAAACAAAAGGGGAGGCTACGTGCTGTCATGACTCATAATATGATATTGTTAACTGTCCTGGTTTGGTTTTGCACTGACACAAGCCCTAGATAGTGGCTAGCTTAGCAATTCCAGCGGCTTCAAGGCTTATGTGCTTCTAAACATTTGGCCAAATTTGTATGCTAATTAGATTCCCACCAAAAGCCAGCCCCGAGGCTATCTTCATGACTGCAATATTGGCTTTAACTGTTGTCCATCATTCATATTGTATGACTGCCCTGATGACTTCAAGTTAAGACCCCAAGTGATTGAATACTCTCAAATTCCTTTTTTTCCTTCTGATTTACCGTCTCAATAAAGTGTATAAGGCTTTAAGCACCTTGTGTTTATTTTGTTTGCTTTACCCTTCTGTGGTAGATGAAATACATCATTTCAATTTCTGCGGTGGTTCATGAGAATATATCTGCAACATAGCATATTTAACTACACTTGCCAATAATTATGTATGCCTGTTTGTTACTTTCATTTTGATCAACTAAAAGATATGCTACAGGATGCACTTGTAGGGAATCTACAAGTAATTGGTGCAGTGCATTTCTGATTGCTTGTTTCCTGTAACTCCTGTTACGTTTGGTGTGAAAAAATCGTACGATCTTCCTAAGCAGGCAGTACAAAGGTATGGACTCCCATTTAAATATGGGATAATTGTCAAAATGCCACACTTTTCTTCTGCCTCCTGCAAAATGCTATTTAGTTCGATGCAATAGCCTATATGTCATATCTTTTTTTTGCACTTCGTTAATTTGCCCTTTTCGAATATTTAATTTATATTTCCGGTTTAATTGCTCTGGCCCACATGCGAAATGTCGTTTGTGCCCCTCCTCCCGCATGAACCATAGCAACGAGCCAGGCTCCTGGCCACATCGCGCATGTTCTACGTCGTCTCGCCCACGTGCGACGCCGCCTGTTGTTGCCTGGAGCAGGGGAGAAGCCCGAGCCCGGCATGTCACTGGTGTACTCAACCACGACGGGGCAGTCGGCAGAGGCGCGCGAGAAGAGCGCCTCGAGGTCGAGTGGGGACAGGTGCTTGGAGGTAGTGATGTTGAGGCGTGCGAGGAGGGACTTTTGAGAGGCGACAGCCTTGGTCTCGAACTGCAGGAGCGTGTAGCGGTGGGGGAGCGCTAGACGGGCTTAAGGGTGAGGCGCACACGGTGCGGGCAGAGGTGGAGCTGCTGGTGGCAGGTGGGGAAGGACGGAGCGGGGTGCCGTAGAGATTGGGGTTACCTGAGGAGGCAGGAATCGAGCACGCGGGCGAGGCGCGCGGCGAGCAACCAGCTGACAGCGATGTCGCCGCCGCCGTAGGCCATGGCGAAGTCGTGCCAGGCGTTTTGCGCCGCAGACTCAGAGCGTGCGCCGAGGTACCCTTGCTCGCGCCAGTCAGACTTGGCAAGGGTGTGGAGGAGGTTGGGGAGGACGAAGGCGGTGTCGTCGTCGCTGAGCACAAGCCAGCGTGGGTGCGGGCCGCGGGGATGGGGCTAGAGCTCGAGGTGGAGCTCCTTGGCGTCTGCACACGACGACGACGGAGGGAGGCAGCAAGGTGGGGGTAGGGAAAGAGGGAGGCGTCGTGGGAGACACGGAGGTGGAGGTTAGCCGGGAGGGAGGCAGTGGCGGAGGTGGGGAGCCGCGCGTCGAGGAAGAGGAAGACGCGAGCGGGGGCTCAGAGCCAGAGGCGGAGGTGCGGGAGGCGCAGCGGTAGCGTGCGACGAAAGGAGGTGATGCCGAACACCATGTGAGACAGCGTCGTGGGTGCTAGTGTCCAGGGGGAGGAATCGGCCTCGCCGCGTTGCACCTCCTTCGCGCGCTGTGTGGTGATGGTTCAGAGGGGTGGGGGAACTAGGGGAAGGAGAGGAGGAGCGGGGCGGTGGAGGTGGAGCAGCAGTAGCAAGGAGAGGAGCGGGAGGAGGAGGAAAAGTGGGCGGAGAGACGCTGGCAAGAGAAGAGCGAAGGGGGCATTAAGGAACTTTCGTATGTGGTCAGGGCTATTAAACAAAAATATGAATTAAATATTCGAAAAAGGTCAAATTAACGAATGCGAAAATAAGATGTGGCATATAAACTGTTACATCGAACTTAATGTCATTTTGTAGGAGGCAGCAGAAAAGTGTGGTATTTTAACAATTGTCCCTTTAAATATAGCCAAGTTGAGCAGATATGATCCAAAATTAAAATTGCTCGCCCTCCGCAATTCCACATGCAAGTTGGTCAAAATCAAATGATGGTCGGATCGAACAAATCACAGGATATTCGCACCGGTGGACTAATTATTTATGGACATACTGATTAGATTGACAAATGTAGTTATCAACTTGTCGTAGTTCACTCCTATTTATAAAAGAGAGAATGTTTGGATATCGAATCGTCCGATCCATCGGGCGCCTTAGTTTAATTCCTAATCATCCATGATCAGTTTGCGCAAATGCAATAGTCGTACGAATTCTTTGTTTGTTTAGATCGAGTACTTAACTAATACTCCTGCACTAATAGGTTATTGTTTAAGAACATAAAAATATCGATCGTTTGCTCATCTTGGGGACACCTGTGGATTGGGTGAACAAGGAGATGACAAGAATGTCAGGGCGATATCGGCTGAAGAAATTATGTTTGTGTGTGCTCTTTTTTTTTGTCCGGTGATCCTTTTTATGTGATTTGTTTCCGTTTGTTTTCTATATGAAAATTAGTGCATGTATCTTTAGTCACTAGGGTCATTAAATTTTTTTTCTTTCAAAAAGGAACGGCGTACTCGAGCGTTGGAATGCAAATGCTTTCTCAGCTGAGATGTGCTGGTCGATTCAGAGTCAGAATCCTTATCGTTGTGGCACCACGTCCTAGGCGCACGCACGAGTCGTCCGCGGGCCATTCGCAATCACGATGAAAGTAGGATGTGTTGCGGCCAGTCCGCGCTTGCTCGTATGGACCGCATAATTTATGCGGGCTAATACAGTGGCCCGCTAAATATTTATGCAGAAGATGTGGCACCTGTCAGCCCGTAATTTTGCTGCAACGGCCGACACCACATATCAATAACTTTGCATCGTCATCACGAGGCCAACGTCATGAGGCAGCATGAACTCCTTCCTCGCGGCGGAGACGGTCCCGAGCTGCGCCGTGTTGGTCAGTGTGAGCACAAGGAGCTAGGCGGGGGACCTGGAGACACCGAGTAGCACATGGATGTGGGTCGGCTTGACGAGGGCAGCGGCGCAAGCGTCCTCATCGACCTTCTATAGGAGGGTCTTGACCTAGACGCACAGGAGCGCCTCGCCGGAGCCGAGTGTGCGGCGGGTCTTGGCGGCGGGCGTCTTGTCGGTGTGGAGTAGGGCTGGGGAAAAAGTTCGTGGCTCGAGCTGGCTCGGCTCGAGCTCGTGATTTTTCGAGTCGAGCCCTGTGCCCAGCTTGCCCAAAAAAACGAGCCGAGCTCGAGCCGCTCGGCGGCTCGTTTGGTTCGTGCGAGTACGGCCCACGAAGCCCAGTCCAGCGGCCTTGCCCCTTGCGCCAGGACTCCACTCATAGAGTCGTAGTACTACTCGGAAATACATACCAATCTCGACTTGAATTTCTCAACGAGCTTGTCGGGGCCACGGAATCCCCCGAAAATCTCGCTGGTCTGGCTCCGGCGCTCGAGCTCCTCCAGGCCGCCCCGAATCATCCTCACCACCTCCCACTCCTTGTCTTCCTTCGCCTCCGCTTCTCCATTCCACACCGAGTGCCTCTACCGCGCGGCATCGTACGCCTCGGAGACGAGGGCGTTGCGGATGGCGGTGATCCCGCAGAGGTTGACGCAGGCGCTGGTGGCTCCCCTAGGCAGCGCCCAGCTCTCGAGCACTCTTCGCCCGAGTGAAGAATCTAGGCCTACCATTATAAGTTAATGGAGTATTTTGGTGATTAATGACAAATCTATATGTGAGACTAACACTTCTATTGTTACACCTATTATTTAGTCTCAGTTGGATAAAAAGGTGAAAATCATGGAGGTATGTATTCGATATCATATTCCTATATCTTGTTATATTCCTCGGATCCAAAATATAGGTTGAACTCCACTAAGAGTTTAACTTGAATATGTCCATATGTTTTTATTACACATTTGTGCATGTACACACTTAGAAGGAGTTCACTCTATGTTTTGTGGTTTCATTAGTAATGATCCTTGTTCATTATCCACTTCATATTAAGGATCTCTACTTTAAAACATATCCATTGAATATATAAAACTTGTGCAGTTCATATATACTCGTATGATTTTATATTCAATTATTTACAATTATGATGGTTGTCATCAATTACTAAAGAAAGAAAGATTGAAGTATTTTGACCCACCATTGTGAGTTAATGGTATGTTGTGGTACTTAATGACAATCATGGTGTGAGACTAATATTTTTCATGGTTTGGGTAAATAGATTATGTTCCACGATGATGAAGACTTTGGATAACATCATGAGTTGAATGTCATCAAGTCTAGTTTCAAGAAGAGGATAGATCATGTACTGATGCATATCAAGATCTCGAAGAGAAGATGATCATGAGTTAATCATCAAGTCAAGAGAAGGCCCATCATGTGTTGACAGAGGTCAAGTAAAGGATGCATCATGGGTTAATGCATATCAAGACGATGACTCGAACTTGAAGTGAAGATGTGCGTTATCAAGCTTCAAGAAGATGCTCAAGACAAAGGTGTGACTAGCTAGGGTTAAGGATGTGTTTCTAGTCTTTTACCGGTCTTGGTATTTGTTTGGAAGACCGGATTGCTAGTATAGGTTTGTCGTACTATTAAGAGAGGGTCTTAAGTAGTAGCTTAAGTGTGTCATGTGTTGATAGCTCGTTTTGCTTGCTCTAGCTTTCGTTAGCATGCTGCCGATGTTTGCGAATGTGTTTTGTAAATAGTTGAGGCACGTACATAATGCTTGTAGCATGCGACTTTAGTTTACAAACGTGTTTTGCAAATGGTTTGAGTCTGTGTACCTTATTTATTGTGGCATGATTCTAAAAGTTGGCAAATGTGTTTTGCAACTTGTTGAGAATCTTGCATTTGACCTTTGTTTGCATCGCGCATCAATTGACTAATGTGTTTTGCAAATTTAGTTAAAGCGAAGTGCAAACTGTTCTCAGCCTTGATTGGCAGTGGGCGGTCTGATCGCCTATGTTGATCGGTATGACCGATGGGACCCCGATCTAACCGCCATGTGTTGGCCGGTCTGATCGGACCTCTGGGTCAAATAACCCGGCTAGCTTTTTCCAGAAGATGTATTTTTCTGGTTTTGAGTGGTTCCTGTGTGGAGCGGTCAGACCGCCATGTATTTGCTGGACTGACCGGACCTCCAGATCATGTGACCCAGTCAGGTTTTTCCAAAGAATGTGTTTCTCTGTTTTTATTGGCTTCTCTGTGAAGTGGTCTGACTACACCCTTGGCGGTCTGATCGGTTTGGTCTAGTCTAACCCACCCTTGTGAGGGCAATCAGTCTGGGTGTGAGTCAAATGGCTAGTTTTATGGCTGTTGGAGCCAGAGCGGTCTGACCGGCCATTGGTTGGAGGTCAGACCGGCTTTCCCTGTTTTTCAGCAGATTCTCCTTCAACGTCTAGTTTTTCTTGTGTGTGTGTATAAATATCTCTTGTGGCCAGTTGTGGGAGAGTTTCTAGTGCTATTCCCATTCCTTTGAGCAAAGAGCAAGCCATTTCCTCTCTTTTGTGCATGTGTTGCACTTAGTGAGCTTAAAGAGCGAAACCCCAGTGCATGTTTTGCATTAGGTAGTGGATTATGTATTCACTAGAGCTTAGACACTTGATTCATTCAAATGAATGTCTTCGACTTGTTACTCTTGGTTTTTGTTGACACCTAGACGGCTTAGAGAAGTTGTGGCGGTGATCTTCTCAAAGAAGGTTGTGAGAGGACCCGAGCGTTTGTGAGTGGCTTGATGCTCGTCATCTCCAGAGTAGAGAAAGAGCAACCCCGAATGGATCAAGATATTGGTTCAAGTTGTGAGCCAGTCCAATTTGGTTGGACTTACCTCGGAGGTGTTGGCTCAATTTGTGGAGCCAGTCCCACGTGGTTGGGCTTACCTCAATGTGGATTAGCGGAGACCGATAAGTCTACAAACACTACGGTAAAACATCATTGTGTCATTGTGGTTTGCTCTCTTATGTTTTACTTTACGCAATTTACAATTATTGAATTAAATTGCTTAACTATCTTTGTATGATTGCTATATTATCAATAGTCTTATATTGTTAGTGCACTTAGTTAAGATTAGTTGATTTATGTTTTAATTGAGCAAAACCGATTTGATTTATAATTCTACATAAAACTCGATTTTAGCCAAAAGATTTTAAAACCGTCTATTCACCCCCTTCTAGTTAGCCTCCTCGATCTTACACCGAGGTCCCACTCCCGCAATGCGTACTGGTGCCACAGCTCGGAGATCTTGGGCTGGATCTTCTTGCACACAAACTCGAGCTCGACGATGGGCGCCCCGCGGCGACGGGTAGCGACGGCGGAGAGGCGAGCGTGGTGGAGGGCCTACTAGAGGCGGATGCAATGAGGTGCTTGAGCTCGCGGTCGGCGAGCGTGCGGAGAAAGTCGGCGTGCGCATTCCCCTCTCCCTGAGCTACCGCCTGTTCCTGGCTCGCGAGCGGGCTCGAGCTGCCCTCCTGGCTCGTGCTCAAAACAAGCCGAGCCGAGCCTACTGTTGCAAAAAGCTTGAGCGAGCCTGGCTCAAGCTAGCTCAGCTCGGCTCGTTTCTAGCCCTAGTGCGGAGGCTCCCTGCGGTGAGGCCGATGACAGGGGAGTCGTTGGTGATGTCGTGCAGCGAGGCGCGGTCCCCGGTGACGTTCTTGGTCCTAGAGAAGTCCTTGTCTACAGCAAAGAAGAAAGAAGCGATATTGATACTAGAGCAGGGGAATTGGCTACGAGATGGGATGGGATGGGAGAAGAGACTCACGGGTGATCCTCCTAGTGGACCGCGGCGTCTCCATCTTGTTGTGTTGGTGCGAAGATGGAGGTGAGCCGAGAGGCCATTCACCGCCGCCGATTTGGATCCTTCGATATGTGACGACATCGAAAAGGGGTACGGGGATGGGGATGGGGATGGGGATGGGAATTGGGGGTACGAGGTTGTGGGCTATGCGGGCTAAATTATGGGTTATGTGGGCCACCACTTAAGTCAGCTTAAAAGAGAAGCTAGCTCACGGGAGTCCATCTATTGTTTATTATAGGACGGATTTAGTGGGCTCGCGGACAGCCTGCACCCACTTGCACCCCTAATTCGCACCTAACCTTCGTCACGCATGCAGGGTGTCCTTTGGTGTCCGTGTTCCGCAAGCGGTAGCCATTAACCACATCGATCGCACGACGAGCCAGTGGTCCCTCGTACGTGTCAATCAGATACAAATTATTCGTTTCATTCGACTACCGAATTCGATAGAATACGAATATGGTTTAGATTTTTTTTGTCTAATTAACAATTCCTCTCATATTCGTATTTGTATTCGCATTCGCGTAAAAAATATAGATACAAATATGGTATGGACTTTTGCCATCCGAATTGTTATTTTATCCGCACTATTTGTATTCATATTCGAATTTGATAAAATAATATACATTTATTGCAGTATAGCTTATTAGTTAGATGTTTTTTTAGTTTAACGTGAATTCATGTTTTTAGATGAAGTAGATAAACCAGGATGATTAAGTATGCTATCTATGAGGATAAAATATCGTAAATATCTTGCAATTACATATGTTATAAGAATATCTGAATCCGACCAAATTGAGTAGGTATTCAATTCGTATTTGTATTAAGAATATCTGAATCCGACCGAATTGAGTAGGTATTCAATTTGTATTTGTATTCGTTACAATATTCAATTCGTATTTATATTCGACAATATTCAAATTCGTATTCATATTCATTTAGAAAATACGAATATGAAAAGACAACTATTCGATTCGTATTCCACACACCCATACTCGTACGTACGTACCGCGGGGTGCTGGCTGGGCAGCTGGAATTAGTGGATCGGTCACCGCGTTGCGGCACTTGGTGCCATGCCTCGTGCGCCGGCCGGCCGGGCGCTGGCTGCTGCGTTGCATTCCGCGGACAGAATACATCGAGCTCGACCGAGGGCGCACCGTTTTACCTGTCACCCACGCGTGTAACGTAGCCTTGCGAGCGGCGTGATGTGTAGTTGGGCGCCACGGTCGAGGCCGTGCCGTCGGGCCGCGCGTGCTGCCCGTAGGCATGGTAATGATCTACAACCTAACCCACACCAAAGTAACAACTTGTATTATCCAAAAACAATCCAAACCACTAATCATCCATCAAGATCCAAACCAATCCAACCCACGTTACACTTTAACCCAACCCAAACCAAACCATTTGTCTAATATGGGTTCAACCCATTTTCCCAACCCATTTCAAACCATCCCCAACCCACTGCTCTAAGCTCAACATCCAGAAGTTTATCTTGTCCATTTGTTCTTCCTCGTCGTACTCATTTGTTCTTCCTCGTACTCATTTCAACCAATCCCCAACCCATCACAGCGAGGGTGAAGAATCTGGAGCCGATCTTGCGAACCGGTCGAACGGCACCTCGGGAGCATGGTGACCTCCGAGCGCCAGCGTGGCCTTGGCGGCATCTGGGCTCACCGGTGAGCACCTCGTTATGCTCAGAGGCGGTGGTGGTGCGCCGCCTGGCGGAAGAGCGTCGCGAGAGCCGTGGGAAGTATTAGAGCAGACGCAGTTGGGAGAAGCAACCGACGGCGCAGGCGTTAGCCACACCGTCGGCAGCAGCGACGCATGAGGAGGCTACGCTAGGCAGCCATAAGGCTCGGGTTCGCGCAGCGCGTTGGCTTGGCCACCACAAAGCGCCTACGGTATGACGGCGTTGACGGAAGCCGCAGCCGTGCTACCAGGTCTGCGTGGACGTAGACGTTGAGCCTCTCCGTGTGGCCCGCAAAGAACTGCTCCCCCATCGTCGGCGTCCAGCATCACTCGCCTGAACAGCGCAAGATCATCAGCTTCCTCCACCACCACTCCCACGCCCCCACCCCCTCCAACCCCGCCACCGAATCAAGAACAACCGAACTAGTGAAAAAAGCAAAATCCATGAGAAATCATGACAGAACAACCAAATCCGAATGAAATCAATAACAGGTGGCTAAGATTACCTTCTTCTTCTGCTTCCCACAAGCGGACATGGCGGCGGATAAGAGCCGGGTTCCACGGTGGCCTGACGACGGAGGCGGACGGTGGCAGCGCGATGGTTTCTGATGGTGGCGGTGGCGGATGACAAGCACAAGGAGCCGGCGAAGCATGAAGAAGAGGGCGTGGTGGTGGTTCTGATGGTGGCGGTGTACTGGCCGTACGGCGGCGGCGGCGGCTACAAGCAGTACCCGGCCGAGGATGCGATGATGGCGAGGAGGGTGGCCAATATGATGCCGCACCCGGCCTACGCGATGATGCAATGGATGCCTCCGCTGCCGCCGGCACCACCGGCAGAGCTTGCGAGCGGTGGAGAAAGCAGGGAGAGCGGTGGGGAAAGCACAGGAACTCTTGGAAAAGCAGGAGAAATGGATTTGACAAAGAGAGGAGTGGGTTGAGAGCCACGGGTTCAACCCGTGGGTTGAGCCCAATTTAGGTGGCCTTTACAAAACCTAACCCACCCCACTCCAATTCGTTTAATCAGACAACCCGCACCGATCCAACCCATCTCTACCACTTAACCCGTTTGAACCCATCCAAATAGACCCACATCAAAACCCAACCCATAGAACCCAAACAAACCCAACCCATTACCACCCCTAGCTGCCCGAGCCCTCCGTGCTATCGCTGTACTGCAGCAGTTTCGAATTTTTTGATAGCTCGCGTACTGTGTGTTAAGAAACCGGACCGGCAACTCTGGCCTCACGATGCCCTCATCATCCATCCAGTAGCTTATATAAATAAAAAGGGACCCTAACATTGTAAAACGGTTTTGAGAAGAGTAATGAAGAGAAGCCAGAAGTCCCCTCATATCTCCGTGTTCAATCTACTAATCTGTTCTTGTGTTTTTGCATTGTTCTTACGATTCTGAGTTTGTCTACGAGGTAATCGCTCGGATCGACTCGCCAAATGACAGCCCTCAACACGTTATCAGCACAATCAACTCTCCTCGGATCGAAAGGTAACCGTCGAAGAACGACACTCGTAAATTGAATCGTATTTCTAGATCGCTTTCAATTCTGCAAATTTGCTTTCTAGATTGGTTTTCTACGGTGCAAATCTGCTCTAATCTACTGCGAGCCGACTTGAAGTCGCCGGCACAATATCGATTGGTAGATTGCATAGAAAAGTGGATGTCGATTGTACCGTAGATTGAAAGTTGCAAATCCTTTCTAACCCACCGCGAGCCGACTTGAAGTTGCCGGCCAAACCGATCGGTGGTTGTATGAAAGAACAGATGTTGATTGCACTACATTGTATTGCATAAACAATACACATGAAAAAAAATTCGTGCATGGCGATCGGCTCGGTCGCATCGCGATCTGACCAACCCGCGGTGCGTGATTTGGTACCTCGTCTGACCGGAACCGTCGGCCCCCCTCCGCGAGAAGACATCGCCGCACGGCCGTCGTGCTTGAAGCCGACACCGGCTGCCTCCGCGCACATGACGCACGGCGCCACCCCCGGCCACCCGCTTGCGCTTGAAGCGCCACTGCCAGAGTCGCCTGTCCTCACGTGTCGCCGGAGCCAAAGCCGCCCCGTATGGCCGCCCGTGCGCCCATATGAAGTCGCCATTGAGCTGGAGCCGCCACGCCGCGGGCGCCACCGAGCCGCGTCGACGCTGCGTCGCCGAAGCCGCACACTCGCCGCAGAGCCGCCAGCGCGCACTAGCCCTCGCCTGACCCACGTCTTGCCGACTCAGAGTGGCTCACTGCCGATCGCGCCACTCATGAGCGCCCCGCACGGGCTCCTTGTGCGCCGCCTTCGGCCACCGGGTCCCGTGCTAAAAACGGATGCCGCCACCACTGCATTGAATGGGGGTAGGGGGTAGGGAAACCCTACCCCCGTCGGTTTCCTTTGAGCCATCCGAACTGGGCCCAGGCCAGAGAAAGAAGGCCCAAAGGAAAGAAAGAAAAGGGTCTGCCGGTGGATAAGAAAAAAAAGGGAAAAGAAAATCATGTTTTTGCAAAAGGGACCCTCGCGATTTTGAAAATTACGAGGATAATTACGCGGGTAAGAAAATTTATGCAAAAAGGGCCTCAGAGTTTCTGAAAATTACGCGAAATTTTTTCTCAGAACTGAAATTTTGCGTTTTAACCCTTAAAAATAGCAGAATTCACCAAAAATTCTTTTTCCAGCAGAAAAGGGCCTCAGAAATTCAATTTTGAACCAATTTTTGCATTTGAAGCATATTTAACTTTGTTTTTGTTATTTCTATGCCATTTATTTATTGTATTTACTGTTTTTGATTATCTGTGATTGTTTATATTGCTTTTAATCACTGGAAGTAGCAGTAAATTATGAAAAATGCATAGAATAATACGAGAACATTATGAGAATCTTAGCAATCATTTTATGCAAATTACTCACAGTGTTCTTATGAACTCTTTGCATAAATATGCAGATGACTGGCATTACGAACCGAGAGTTCGAAGAGTTGGTCCAACATAGGCAGAATTACTTGACTTGGGCATCAGATGTCGATATCGTACTTGGGGCAAAGAAGCTCTGTGCTGTTATTGGACTTGGCACCTCGAAGAATGTCACTCCAACTGCTGAGGAGAATAATCAAGCACTTCATTTCCTCAGACACCATCTCTACCTAACACTTAAGAATGAGTATATGGCGGAGAAGAACACACTAGCTTTATGGACCGCCCTAAAGAAGCGGTTCGAGAAACTAAAGTACATCGTCCTTCCTCATGCAGAGGAAGAATGGAACCGACTACATTTTGTAGACTACAAGACTGTGGGGAGTACAACTCTTCTTTGCACAGAATTTGTACCAATCTTCAGCTCTGTGGTAAGGCAATCATGGACGAGGAGAAGATTGAGAAAACCGTCTCTACCTTTCACCCAAATGCGGTGCAATCTGTACGCAACTACCCGCCAAGATGGCTACAAGGAGTATGCCGAACTGATTGACATTATGCAAGTTACGGAAGCTCAAGATAAGGTTCTAAGGAAAAACTACATCTCATAGCCGCCTAGTAGCAAAGTTGGCCATGAAGTCAACGCTAACAGCTACAAGGTGAGGAAGCCTCACTCAAAAGAAAGAGGCAAGAAGGGTAAGGGTTGCAAGACTAAGCAGAATGCTCAAGCCAAGAAGGGTGAACAAAAGAAGCGCGGTGAGAAGCCCTATGGTCAGCAGGACCAAAGTTGCTACAAATGTGGCACTTGGGGACATTGGTCACATGTTTGCCATGAGCCGCAGCACGTGATTGATGCCTTCAAGGCTAAGAAGAAGGGTAAAGGACAGTATGGGGCACACCTTGCCATTACAGGCATAGAGCATCCACAGTCATTGGTTGCACCCATAGATGTGAACAGCCTAGAAGCAGCCCCCATTACACCTTCTTTGGACATTGGAGCAGCAACAGCTATAGTTGCCGAAGAAGAGAAGATGGACATGGAGCAAATTTAGGCAGAAGTTTCTTTATACTTCACTGATTCAATCCAGTGCACGCATTGCACTTAGATTTTTATAGTCATTTGCAGTTTATGGTTGTAATAGAACTTTGAATTATTGAATAATGGTTGTAAGCTCTAGGAGAGCAAAGAATTACATTCTTATAATGAGTCCTGTAGGACTTTTTCTCATATTAATAATAGCAAGTTATGTTCTGTTTGAAGTATTTTATTTATGTGTTGCTTGCTTTCTGCTGCATATTAATAAAGTACATTATATTAGAACGCGTGTGGTGCCTTATGGAGGAAGTGTGCTTAGCAGGTAGCGGCACAATGAATACAATTTTGAGAGAGACGAAACTTTTTTCAGTCGATCAGCAAGAATGTTGGTAGCCTTACGACAATCGCAGGCAGCGATACTTGTATAATAAGCTTAGGAAGGGCCATAATTATACTCCCGATGGCACAACATTGGTCATTGAAGAAGTCTTATTGTACCCAGAATCGACTAGAACTCTCTTAAGCTTTAAAGATATTTGCGCTAACGGTCTCCACGTAGAGACTAAAGAAGAGTATGGTAAAGAATACCTACTCATTACAAAGTGTGAAGAAAATAGAAAAATGGTATTAGAACGACTTTCTTCATATGAATTCGAGCTATACTACACTAATATTAAGGCACCTGCAGTCTATACTGTCCTGAAAACAACATTTAGAAGCTATGAACTTTTCTGTCTCTAGCATGATAGATTAGGCCACCCCAGTCTTAGGATGATGAAAAATATAATTACCAATTCTCAGGAACATAATATCAATGTAAAGAACTTCCCGAATCAAGAAGATTTTGTGTGCCCCGCATGTGCCACCGGAAAATTAATTATTAGACGTTCTACTCTGAAAGTGAAGGATGAAATCCCTGCATTCTTGGACCGTATCCAGTGAGATATTTGCGGTCCTATACAGCCCCTGTTAGGGCCATTTAGGTACTTTATGGTGCTCATCGATGCTTCCCCGAAATGGTCGCATGCATGTTTATTGTCTACGAGAAACCATTCTTTTGCAAAGCTGATCTCGCGGATAATTAAAATTAAGAATAATTTTCCCGATCATCATGTGAAGTCCATCAGAATGGACAATGCCGGAGAATTTACTTCAAAGTCTTTTGATGATTATTGCATGGCAATGGGAATTACCGTTGAGCACTCCGTACCACATGTCCACACCCAGAATGGACTAGCACAGGCATTAATTAAAAGAAATAAATTTATTGTCTGACCGCTTTTGCAGAATTGTAATTTGCCAACTACATGTTGGGGACACGTAGTCCTACACGCAGCAACTCTCTTCAATTTTAGATCGTCGGCATATAACATCAATTCACCTATGCAACTAGCGCAAGAGTCATCACCGAACATCTCTCATCTCCGCAGGTTTGGTTGCAAGATTTATGTACGTATACCACCACCGCAGCGAACTGCAATGGGCCCTCTCCGAAAGTCTAGGATATATGTTGGTAATGAGACAACATCCATTATCAGGTATCTGGACCCTATGACTGGAGATTTGCATACAGCCCGCTTCCCTGATAGCATATTTGATAAGGATAGTTTTCCGTCATTAGGGGGAGGAAATCAACCTATTGATGAACAATATCGGGAAATAACGTGGCAAGCCACGGGAATCCATGCACATGACCCGCGCACTAGTGAAGCAAATAGAGAAGTCCAGAAGATAATTAATTTGCAAGCTTTAGCGAATCATCTGTTTGATCACTTTAGTGATTTGAAGTGCATGGCCAAGTCGTATATGCCTGCACGCAATGCACCGGAGAGGGTTGACATACCAAAGAAAATTAAAGATATCCCTAATCCCGTCCAGAGGTCTCAGAATAAAAGGACGAGAACTCCGGCCCCTCGAATCCTAACTAACTGGGGACGCCTGGCGAAAAAAAGATAAGAAGGACTTGACACAGCCGATCACTGAAGTTCCCCAGAATAAGAAGGGGGGCCAGTTGAGAACTGGCACAAGTATAGAACCTTCAGTAAAAGGCATACCGGATTTGAATATTCCCACGGAGAGAGATATCAGCATGGATGTATGCGCACACGTCGGAGATGAAAAACTAAAGGGACTTGCTCCCGCAATTGGAGGCAGCGGTGAGCGAGTAGAAGCATTAGAAGAATCACCCCATGAAGAAATAGCTATAAATTATGTGACCATAGGAGAATCTATGAATAGAAAAACAGCCAATATCGATATTTATTTTGCAAAGAAAATTGTCACAATCATCGATCTTGATCCAGAGCCTGCATCACTCGCCGAATGTAAGAAAAGATCAGACTGGGAAGATTGGAAGAATGCAATAGAAGCAAAATTATTATCTCTAATTAAAATAGAGGTGTTTGGGCCTGTAAGCCGCACACCTTTCCATGTGCACCCCGTAGGATATAAGTGGGTATTTGTTCAAAAGAGAAATAAAAATAATGAAGTTGTAAGACATACAGCAAGGCTCATTGCACAAGGTTTCACTCAACGACCAGGAGTTGATTATGAAGAAACCTATTTCCTGGTCATGGGCAGAACCACCTTTGGATGTTTAATCTCAATGGCAGTAAACCTGAATTTGGAAATGAAATTGATGGATGTGGTAACTGCATACCTTTATGGAAACTTGGATTCAGACATTTATATGAAGGTACCTGAAGGTATCCCTGTCCCGAACCAAGACAGAGCAAATAAAAATCTGTACAGTGTGCAACTTAGAAAGTCACTATATGAACTGAAGCAATCAGACAGAATGTGGTACAATCGCCTCAGCAACTTTCTCTGCAAGAAAGGCTACACGAACAATGAGGATTGTCCCTGTGTATTTATATGAAGATCCCTGAATGGATTTTGTATAATCTCAGTATATGTAAATGATTTGAATATCATCGGGACCCTGGAAGATATTAAGAAAGCAAGCTCTTACCTAGATTCGGAGTTCGAAATGAAATATTTGGGTAAAACCAAATATTGCCTAGGCTTACAGCTTGAGCATACCCCTGAAGGGATTTTAGTACATCAGTCAACCTACACTCAGAAGGTGTTAGAAATGTTCGGCTTTGAAAAGGCGTACCCTTTGAAAGTGCTTTGAAAGTACCGATGGTCGGGAGATCTTTGCAGCAAGACAAGGATCCGTACAGACCTAAAGAAGAGGGGAGAAAGTCCTGGGACCGAAATTCTCGTACTTGAGCGTAGTAGGAGCACTCATGTATTTAGCAAACTGTAATAGACTGGAAATTGCATTTTTCGTAAACCTATTAGTAAGGTATAGTGCAGAACCTACCAAAACGCATTGATAGGGAATAAATAACATCTTTCGATACCTCCAAGGAAGCAAAGATCTTGGTCTATTCTACAGAAAGAACCAAGACCTAACTATGACTGGCTATGAAGATGCCGAGTGCCTGTCGGACCCGCATACAGCCAAATCGCAAACAGGCTATGAACTCCTATGTGGTAGAACTGCAATTTTATGGAAATCATCTAAGCAAAGTCTTGTATCGATTTTGACGAACCACTCGGAAATCATAGCATTGTACGAGGCTGTAACATCCCAAACAATGGTTTGTGTTTCAAATGTATAAAAATAAGAAGAATTTAAAAATTTTAGATGCCTCGTGCTGTCATTCGATTTTTCTGAAAATTCTTTCTAAAGGATTTGTTAATTTCAAAGACCTAATGCTTCAATCTACTAGAAGCATAATCCTTCAAAACTTTTAAAATAAATCCTTTGATCATCCTCTGGAATTATTTTTCCTAGATTCTAGATCATCCTAGTGACTCATCTGAAAAAATTCATAATTTTTAGAAATTATGTACTATTTTTAAGAGACCAGTCAAACCAATTAGACTCTTGGTCAAAACCCTAGGATAGGACCTTGTAATTTTTCTAGAGGGAAATACAATGCATGAAAAACTTTAGAAAATTTATGCAAGGTTGTTCTTAGAGTTAGTAACCTACTGTTAAAATTTCAGGAATTTTGGAGTTAATCGTCTACCTCTAAAAATTTCCTTGAACTCTCAACCTTTTTGTTTTTGGCTCAGTCAAACCGACCGAGCCACCTTTGACCTCGTCCGGTTGAACCAGCCCAGCCAAACCCAACCGCGCCACTAAGCAAACCGACCCAGCCACCTTACCTTCTCACGCTGACGGGCGGGGCCCAGATGCGTGTGCTTATTCTCCGTGTGGCTCAAGACTGAGCGCCAGCTCGCCCGTGTTTACCAGCGCTGTGGCTTGCTCCGGCTACGCCAGCTCACCTTCCGTCCCTGGTTTCGCTACGCCCTCGATTTTGTTCGGCATCACCCACATCTCCCGCTCCCCGCCCATCCCCTAGCATGGCCTTAACTCCCCGGTCACCTCCTGTTGCTCCACCATTGCTCTCGCCGTGCGTCACACCCGAGCGTATCACCTCCGGTTGCATCACCCTCTCCGGCTATTTAAGGCCCCCCTTGAGCTCTCTGGTCTCCTTTCTACTTCCCTACCTCCCTCTTCCATCTTCTCCACTCTTCTCACCAAGTCGGACGCATAGGAGCTCAAGCTCTAGAGCACGGCCGCGACGCCACTACCTCATCGTCGACGTTCTAGTGCCACTCTCTTTCGCCTACTCGCGTCACTTCATGTTCTAGAGCACTAAGAAGTTTTCCCCTAACCTAATTTGCCTTTTCGTTCTCAGGAGCCATCGGAATTAGCTTCTTTCCCCGCTCCGGTCGAAATCAACCCCTTTCGTTCCCAACGCTGGTAAGGTGAAGCATAATTCAATTCCTCACTCTAGCTCGATCTTCTAACCCTGCTTGACCTCCCCCTACCCCTCTTTTCTCCTATTTTTACTCAGGCCGCTCCCTCCTCGGTAACACCATTACCGCCGCCAGCTCGTCTCCAGCGACCTCCTTGGCTCTGAGTCATCACGGTGAGCTCCTAGCACCTCTTGGTAGCTCATGCACACACTAATTTGTTAAGGGCGTTGTCGGTTTAGAGATTGTCATCTTAGCCGAGCGCCACCGCTGCCTTTCACAGCCGCGCCGCCGCATCGGACATCCACCGACCTCGCTGCCGGCACTAATGAGTGCACAAGGTTGAGGCGATCCCGTTTTGGCCTTTGGCCACGCCACCACGACTCGTCGCCGGCGACAAGCCGTAAGACTCATGACGAGGCGCCTGTGTGGCGACTTCCGATCGCTCTCAGAGCGCGTCTTAATTAGGGCATTGGTTGTCAGTTAGGGCTAATTAGTGTCTAATCATTGGCTTAACCGCTGTTTTAAATGATGCTCCGGGTATGACATGCGGGCCAGCGCACAGAAATCCCAGTGGTAAATGCGATGATTTTCGAGTCATGTCACTTACAAGTGGGGCCATTGTGCACAGTAAACAATCTGGTAGTCCTTGGACCCATGCACTGTGCCATGGACCAAGGGTCCACGCACTGTGCCATAGACCCAGTCCATTGGCCTCACGTGTTGGGAGAGACTATTCCTGGGATTAAATAAAAAGGAAGCACTGTTGTGGGCGCCGTCTGTCATTCGCTATGGCTAGGTCAGCCTGGGTGTCAAAAGGAATTAATGTTTTTAGAATTCTGAATTGAATTAACTTTTGCATTGTTAATTCAATAAACTTCAAAAATTCATATCTATTTCATTTTAACTCCAAATTGAGTGAAACCAATTTTGTTGGTTTTCATTCTTTTTGTACTTAAACATGGAATATGGTTTAAACTTGTCACTACCATAGAAAATGTTGGTGTTAGAATTAAGTTCCAATTAGGATTGTTTGTTACACTAAAAATTCTTTTAACTTGGAAATTTCCTAGAAAATTCTTCTTAACTCCAAATAAAATGATTTTTGTTTCTTTTTTTTCTTCTAAAATCATACTCTACCTGCTGTGTGAGTTTGATGCATGTTGGATGAATTTGAATTTTCGGTTTATTCAATGTTATTCGTTCTTATTGGTTTTTCTCGATTCTTTCGATAGGTTTCGACGATTCTATTTGAATACGAGAGTGATCCTCAGCAGCAAGCAAGTTATCTCTAGCAAGGCAAGTAGTTCATCCTTTGATGCATGTTGATCCCATTATTTGTGCATGCTAATATTTTAATTTAAACTGTTTGTATGCATGCTATGTTGATAAATTATTTCTCAGTTCACGATAGTTTACCTGAATAGTTACTTGCACTGTAGGTAAATATCCATCCCTTACTACTGAGCCTAAGTTTATATCTGCTCCTGTGATTTAGAGCTCGCTGGATGGGCTCTAGTCACTTTATATGTAGTATGCTAGTTGTTGTCTCTTAGCCATGCTTAGAATGGTAGTCTAAGGATCATCGCTTCAGTGATGGTCATCATAATATGTGTCATATTTGGAAAAACTAAAAATGAAAACCAAAAAGTTTTAGACTTGGGCACATGGTTGGAAGGTGTGATTATCGGATGTGCGGTTGTGTGCCCAAGTCAACAAGGACCGAACATCTTGTCCCACTGAACCGAGCATTATTGCGTACATCCACATGATGGTATTGGGAACCCCTCTTGACTTAGTATTTTAGCGCGTGTTAGCTCCGAGTCGCAGGAGGTGGGTGTGTATGTGTTGTGTTAAAAAGAGAAATGTGTCTATATGTGTTGGGTGTGCAGGAGTGAAATCATGTCCAGGTTTTCCACACCGAAGGGCATTGTAGTTGTCCGAGGCTTTACCCCTATAGGGTAGTTGACTTTCGGCTTTACAAATACTCTGACACAACGTATGGGTAACCATACGGGCAGCTCGTAGTTAATACACAATATTGGAAAAATGTCTTGTAGGACTTAGTTCTGCCGGCATACCTTCAGAAGTGTGCTTTATCCGGTGGCAAAATGAGCGGTTTGACATGTGGGTAAAGTTGTACACCCCTACAGGGTCTAATCTATTCGAATAGCCATATCCTTGGTTATAGACACGCTTGGGGAGGCCTTTCAAGAGTTAGACTATAACATTTTGATAAAACTTAAAAATGGGTGGAACGAACGGGTAATTCGTGCTATTGTGGTGGCTTTGGAAAGTCGGCTTTAGGATGTTGATTATGTCTATAATTATTGTCTCACTGTTATTTGATCAATTAAAAACTGTTTTGACAAATTGCCTTCAATCTATTACACTATTGCAAATAAAATATTGTTTTATGCTAAAAAAAATGAACTCTATAGTCATCTCCATTGATTTAAGCTTGCATGTAGCTATTTATAGGTTTGTTAATCGTAAGTCTTGCGAGTACAATTTTTGTACTTAACTGCATTGTCTATTTACTGTAGAGGAGGTTGACCCCCCAAGGGGTTAACATTTGTGAGGCTGACTTCACCCTTGACGATTAGCTTGGGCGTTTCCGGTCGGTTGCCTTGTGGGTAAGGGCAAATCGGTTGGCTTTTGTTTTTAGCCATCTTATGGCAGGTGTTTCCGCTGCAGACTTAACTCTTTTGTATGGAATATTAATGTATGTTTGGATATGTTGTAAATTATGAAAACTTCGGTAATGTAATAACTTTTGTATATAGTTGATGCTTAATTTTGGTGAGGTATATGTGTACTGCAGTTCTGGAAAGTACATATACACCGAGAGCGGGGAAATTTGATTTGTGATGCTAGGACCAACGGAAAGGTTAAGAATTACAAATTAAATCACCCGGCGGCTCTCACAGAGGCCTCACAAGAATGTGATTGTCTTCGGCGAATGATTCACCACATCCAACAGTCATGTGGATTGAATACCGTGCAAACCCCCACTATTATCTATGAAGATAATGCAGCTTGTGTTGCACAAGTGCAAATGGGTTATGTGAAGAGTTCTATCACAAAGCATATCAACCCCAAGTTCTTCTATACTCATGAATTGCAAAAGATAGATGAAATTAAAGTATTGCATACTAAGTCATGTGAAAATCTTGCAGATTTATTCACTAAGTCAATTCCAACGCCTAGCTTTGAAAGATGCATATGTAGAATTGAAATGATGAAACTTAGAGAAGTGCAGATTTCAGTGGGAGAATTCTCACGAACTCATTATTGAAGCTTGATCACGAAGATCGAGTACCCAAAGAGTAAATCCTGGAGATTAAATGAAATTGGGCGGATTGTACTCTTTTTCCCTTGACGAGTTTTCCTGAAGTTTCTCGGCTAAAGTTTTTAATGAGACGATTCGTGCAACGCAGCAGAACGGGTGTCATGTACTCTTTCTCTAAATTTTTCCCACTGGGTTTTTATGGAGTTTTGATGAGACATGAACATGACGGATGAGTGCCCAAGAGGGAGTGTTAAGAAACCAGGCCCAGGCCGGCAGCCCTAGGCCCACGGTGGCCTCCTCATCCATCCAATAGCTTATATAAAGGAGAGATGTGTCGAGACCCAAAAATACAATTCTGGACCCTCTGTGTATACTACACTAGTCCAGGATCACACTAGTGTACACAGTGGCAACATCAGTAAATATCATTTCCATATACAAAGATGACTAATAAATAGGCAAATAACAATAAACATCAGAGTAAAGACCTTAAGATCAAAGCTTACAATTAATGCCTCGGAAGGCAAATAACTCAAAGAAGCTGCAGCGGAACGTAACGGAATAACTTCAGTGAAGCCCATCCATATGCCCATGGCAATCGGCTGGGGTGCGTGACCTAGTTCTCCACGATCCTTGAAGTAGACCTTGTTGACTGACGATTCCTTCACTTCTGCTTGATTGATTAAAGCAAGCATGAGTACACAACCGTACTCGCAAGTCACACCACAGAAATGCAATTATACATGCAGGTTTATTCCAAAGGAATGACATTCTGTGGTTCTTTTGCAGAAATGCAACATTTGCAATTTGAATATGAATAATAGATTGAAAGCAATAAGTAAAACAAATAACAATAATAGTTTAACAGTTTGATTTCACAAAGACACATAGCCTAAACAAGTTATTCACATAGCCATATGATTTAAATCACACAGCTCCC
Source organism: Phyllostachys edulis (assembly GCA_036346405.1). Taxonomy (NCBI): domain Eukaryota; kingdom Viridiplantae; phylum Streptophyta; class Magnoliopsida; order Poales; family Poaceae; genus Phyllostachys; species Phyllostachys edulis. Next base: position 103,445,494 of record CM070550.1, read on the forward strand.
TTCCCAACTGTTTTTATGAAAATCTACCCCTCGTGTGAAATCCCCGAGCATGTCCATGACCGCGGACGCAGATATTCGAATAGATTGATTTAACACTCTGCAGAGTTTGTACACTTTACCCACAAGATGCAATCAACCGGATTAGAGCCGATCACAACAAAACCTTTCAGAAACTTCATCTCAAGCATTGACACTCCCAGTGTGCTTATGAACCGTCATACCAAGCCTTACACAGCGATTGGACGACACACACCGTTGGACAGGGAAGCGGCGAACCGTCCCATGATGCGACTACTTGGTAGCACACACCTCCACCCATCACTGAGCCTAACCTACTGCCTGAGCAATCAATGTCAAGAATTCATAACTTACTAAGTTAGGCCCGTCCCATAACAGGCATGTGGTTGTACGAGAGGCCCAGTTCAATGGCGTACAAAGTTCAGTCCTTAATTGACCAAGGCAAGACTTCCAATTTCTAACTAAGCCACATAGATTAATATTCCCAAACACATAGCCACCATGTCACACAGTATCCACCACTTGCCTCAGTCTAAATCTTTTACCACCCAGTTGGTTAAGTGCAACACATGCCATAATAGCACATAGTACACACAGTTTTATCACATAGTTCCATAATCACTTAGTCAAGTTTATATTTGCAACTCTGATGAGATGATGACTCGTGGCATGGCTAAGCAATCTACTCGTATCTAATCAACCCACGTTGGTACTACGATATTACCAACTAAATAAATAACCAAGCTAGGGTGACAAAAGATTATGACATATCAATTTAGACAAGGTGGGTATAACAAATTGGATTATTAACTAAACCCAAAAGCATTTAAATAAATACTTAAAGTAAATGCAATAATTTAATTCAAAGTAATTTTAGAAAACTGGGATTCAACATGGTCAAAGGTATGACTTGCCTCGCTATATCAATGATGATCTTATGTAATCTTTAATCTTCTACTGTCTTGATCTTCAGCTCCTTCTTGATCAGTACCTCTTGAAGTATTAACGTCTACTCGCAGATAAGCAAATAAACCAAATAAATAAACAACAGAGAGCAAACAAACTCTAAAAATTAAATAATAATCTCAGATAAAAAGATCTAGAATTTAGATGAATTTAGGAATTCAAATGAACTCAATCGGAGTTTGGATTTAAAATATATGAGCTTTGAAAGATCACATGGAATGATGAAATCGAGAGAGAAAAGAATATTCAAAGAATATTCTTTCGGATTAAAGTAAAATGAATTGGAGACTTATAAGTGGGGTCCACTGGTAAGTGAGAGAGAACAAAGACAGTGAATGACATGTGGGACCAATTGGATAATTGGATTTCAGAAATCAGATTAATTTCCGAAAAGGAACAGTGGATGACGGGAGGGACCCACTGGATAAAAGGGTTGTCCAGAATTAAATTAATTCCAGAAAAGTTCGAAGTGAATGGCAAGTGGGCCATTGGTCCATAGACCAAGTCCACAATCTAGGGTTTAAGGTGCATTGTGCACTGAGTTCACAGAATAGGGTCTGACGTGGTGGGGACCACGAGTAAGTGACTCGGCTCATAGTGAGCCAAGTCTACCCAGGTATGGCTTAGGGTTTGACCGGGTTCGACCCAACATGCGGGGCCCGCATGTAAGAGAGATAACTAATCTAGGGTTTTAGGCGCACAGTGGATAGGGTGTATGAAATAGGACTGACATACGGGATCCATAGGTCATAGACTAGGTTCTTGGTGAACCAGATCTATACGGTTTTGGTTTAGGGTTTGGATTTTGTGGATGCTATATGGGTGGCTTAGGTGGCTACCACGGAGGACAAGGTGGTGATGTGGCAGCGATGTGGTGCAAGGTGGTAGAGATGCCTGCGTGTCATGCACATGGCAATGACGCGGAGGCCACGGAGGATAGATTAACTATGTGGCCATGAGGTGGCACTAGCACGGCTGTGCTGACATGGCGTTGACAAGGAGAGAAAAGAGAGGACCAGTGACGGGGCAACCATGACGCTCTTGGGTGGATCCAGAAAATGGGGCCGTTCGTCCTAGGTGCAAGGGGAGAGAGGGCAGGCCCACTTGGAAGGGGACACAGAGGGAGATGGCACGATCTGAGTTAGGATCTGGACCATAGGATCGATCACCACAAGAGACAAAAGAGAGAGATGGAGTTCGGCCCACACAAAAGAGGAATAGCGGAGGTGGAGGTCTCGGGTGAATCCCGTCGGCGACAACGGCGGCCTGCTGGACTCCAGCGACGGCGGTGCAGGGGCGTCCATGGGACCAACCGCGGCGGTGGCGGTGCTAGGCACGCATCTCCGACGACATCAGGTGAGATCGAGCACAGCTCGTTTGAGCGCACGAGGAGGGTGGTGTAGAGCTACGGGCCTACGGCGGCTCGGCTCCGAAGAGGACCAGGGCAGCGAGAGCCGGCGAGGTGAAAGAAAGAGAAGGAAGGGGAAGAGGCCTCACCGGTGAACGTGGATGAGCTCAGGGTGGTCCAATGGTGGCGGCGACTCGGGTTGCAAGCGGAACAACGTCCCGGGGAGGATCGACGTCGGCAAGGACAGATCGAGGATGAGGGCGGTGCAGAGACCTCGAGTGTGGCGTTGGCGAGGGAGGAGAGGCACCGAACGGCGGCAGCGACTGGAGTTGTTGAAGATGAAGTTGAGGCGGGCGCTAGGAGACGCGGAGGCTCCAACGGCGGCGGCACACGGAGGAGGATGATGGTGCGACCCAGATGACGCGGATGCGCCGGCTCGGGCGGCTCCACCAGCGGAGAACGGCGAGGAGGGGTGCGGCGTCGAGCTCGGAGAAGAAGGCGGCTTCGGGGGCGGCGGCATCACCAGGGGCGTGGGCACCAGGGGGCCTTTTATAGCGCCCTGGGGAGGCGTGCGAGCGGTGGGCTCCTAAGGCGACGGCGGCTGCTGAGTCGGGCGCTTGGCGCCCGCGTAAAGCGACAGCGATTCTTGTGGCGGCAGTTGACCCGGACCAAAGCGGCTGCTGAGATCAAGCGTCGTGCTGCACGCGCTGCACGGATCTTGTTGGTGGCGCGCCATCGGCAGTGGGGTCCTAAGCGCTAGGGTTCAAGACGGCCGGTGGCGATCTGTTGGTAGCCAAGGGAGGTGGTTGGTACTTTCGGCGAGCAACGGCTTCGGGTGAAATTGGGTTGGGTTACCGAAAGAAAAGCAACGACGGCAGGCGATAAATGGCAATGGTCACATGAAAAAACGGCCAATAGGAAAAATAAAAGGAAAGGAAAAGAATGGAGTGGGCCAAAGGAAATGGGAGCTAAATTTGAAGGAGAATACGTGCCAAAGAAAATGCATCGGGCCAACGAGAGGGACGGCGGGGTGGGCCGAGCGGAGGAGATGGCGAGCTGGGCTGAACGGAGGGAAAGAAGGAAAAGGATTTGGGCCAAAACGAAATTGAGCCCAAAGACTGAACTGAGATTTAATATAGCCTTTTCTTTTTAGAAAATAGCCGAAAACACAAAAGGCAAATAGAAAATAGCAAATGCACTCGGAAAAATTCTAGAAAATATATCCAAGCACACAGAATCCAAATAAAATAGTTTTGATAATAGTTGATGTTGAGATTAATCAAATTAAATTATTTTTTATTTATGAAAGTCCCAATTAAGCTTCATTAATTCAAATAAAAATTGGTGAAATTTTTCAAGGACCTAAACTAATCAAAAGATTTTTGAAAAGACAAATTTTGGGACGTTACAAGATGACCCCAACATTGTAAAACTGTTTTGAGAAGAGCGATAAAGAGAAGCCACAAGTCCTCTCATATCTCTGTGTTCAATCTACCATTTTGTTCTTGTATTGTTCTTACGATTATGAGTTTGTCTACAATGTAATCGTTTGAATTAAACTCGTCTGCGACGATTTCTTAACACTGTGCACTTGTGCGGCGGCCTATCAGCCTATGTAAACTCGTTCGTGTTTGACAGATGATCAACTGTGCATAGTGGTTGTAACCTACCTACGCTGGCTTATCTGCTGGTCGTAACCTACAGACAGGTACGCGTACGTGCAAGTGCAACTGAGCATAGTGGTTGTTCTCCCGCACTACACAAGAATATTGTTGGAAGTAGACCAAATACATGGCTTAAATTTTCTCTACTTGTTTTCTTTTGGTTGCTGGACGTGGTTATAACGTGGCTTTAATTTGATGATATCAGATGCCGCCTTCTCTCTCTCTCTCTCTCTCTCAGTTGAAGACTATTGTCCAACTTTCTTTGACAAATTAATTATCACGAGATTTGGGATGCAATGCTAAGTTGCTAAGGCAGGTATCTTTTGAGAATTGTTTCAGAACCTACTGAAACTGTAGCAAAAAACTCAACTACTAAAAAATGGTGTCGAAGTTCAGATTTGCCGAACGAGAAAGGTATGAATTGCTAAAATAAATACATATGTGGTCACCTTTAGATATGACGGGTAAAGTTCGCTAGTAGGAAAACAAAAATATGAAACATTTGCATATTCCAATTTTTTTCCCTTTTCCCTTTTTTGTGTACAGAAATTAGATAAAGCCCCGGCTATAATTCAAGTTCCAAGCTCAGACTAGAACAATGGGGGAAAATTTGCACTGCATGGTAGTTCGAGCATTGTGTGGAAAAGAATGGCTTTCCAAGAAGTTAGTACGTAATATTGTTTGTCGAAACAATTAACCAGTGCTCCAAAGTTACTGGTTATTGCCGGCAAGAGAACAGATCGATAAGACGATAATGCATTGACATGATCTGGGAGACTAATATTGAGTTGTATACACCAACTAATTCACTCAAAAGCTTAAGCTGATAAGGAAATACAGGCAATTCACTTATACTTCAACAGTCTCCGTCACGTGTAGGCTCTCTCGGGTCTAAGATGTGGAATATAAATGAGCTGCAATTATTTTCTTAATTGCGTCAGTCAGGTCATGAACTCAAGACCTCTTGGCTCTGATACTATATTGAGTTGCATATATCAATCAATTCACTTAAAAGCTTAAGCTGATGAGAAAAAACGAGCAATTCACTTATACTTCAACAGCCAACACACAAACTCACACGAATAAAAGTAAACTAATCCCAATCTTTTACTAATCACGAGTACTAATGCCCAGGTTTTGTCTCCATCCCTCAAACTTAAGCCAAGAAACTAAAAGCACACAAATAATGTGTTAGTTATGAGGTCCCTATATGGGGAGGCAAAGATCAGAATCATTGATATCGAGAAACAAATTTTCTTTTCATTGTGAAATTATAATGACAGGAAACTCCTCCCCACGATCTTTCCAACTCTTTCACAACCATCTTTTTTATTTATTGCCAACTACAGTCCTACCATCCGAGTTTCTCGTTTTGTCAAGTTCATCATCCAATACAAATCACTCATATAAGACCACCCCTGTACATTACTCTACTAGTCACCTAATCATGAGTTTATTTACTCCAATTATTCATATGTACTATTAGGCTCACTCATTGCATCCGTTCCAATCGCCCCACGGACGAAATCGTGTATTTTATCTGCATTTTGCTCCTCATTTTTCTATTGTATCGTTGCGCAAATTTCAGCTGTCTCGATTAGCTGTCTAGCATCTCCAACTGGAATGAATTTCCCCAAAATGCTTCTGATAATTAAACTATGCACCAAGCTGATGTCGAAAGCAATGGTCAGACTTGTACGCGCGAACATTGCCTTTCTGAACCGAAAACTAATAGTTGTACTACCACTATATATACTGACACACGTATCGCCAATTACAAGATACTACTTAGCCATTAGCGTCTAGTACCAAAAGATGGAGTCCTCCGAGGCGAGCTGGCACTCGTTTGATCCGTCAGTCGCCGTGGAGGACTCCGAGGCGATGGAGCAGCTGCTCGGGGTGCAGTACTTCGGCAATGAGCAGGAGCAGCGGAAGCAGCCGGCGCCACCGTCCATGTACTGGCCTAGCCATGAGGTTGACCAGTACTACAGTTCAGCACCATACTACATGCAGCAACACAACGAATCTGGTGCAAGCTACTACCATGGGTACTACAACAGCAGCACGATGACCGGGAACTTCTTCGTTCCGGAGGAGCAGATGACCGATCCGAGCTTCATGGTTGATCTGAACACCGAGTTTGAGGACCAGAACGGCGCCGGCAAGACGCCCGAGTGCAAGAGGAAGTTAGAGGATCAGAAGGACGAGAGCACCACGGACGCCATTCCAAGGAAGAAAGCACGTTCCACGGCAACGACGGTAAGTGTCATAAACTCGTGATCAAAGGGTAGCAACATATTTTAGTGCATCGGATTAGGATACCTGACGATATGGGGGTCTGTCTGATGCAGGTATCGAAGAAGGGTAAGAATGCGCCGTTCAAGAAGGCGCAGAAGGGCGCGTCTAGCCGACGCGACGAGGAGGAGAGCTGGAGCAACTACCTTTCTGATGATGACTCGCTGGAGATGACCGCGTGCAGCAACGTGAGCTCCGCTTCCAAGAAGTCGTCGTCGGGAGGTGATCACGGTGCAAAGGCGAGGGCTGGACGCGGGGCGGCGATCGATCCGCAAAGCCTCTATGCCAGGGTACTGGAATTGGCATCAACCTGCAGAATGATGTTGCATATATAGTTCGACTACTTAATTGTTGTTCTGAAGTTGGTTCTGCTTTTGGTGCAACAGAAAAGAAGAGAAAGGATCAATGAGCGGCTAAAGATTCTGCAGAACCTTGTCCCTAATGGAACCAAGGCAAGTTATCCAAATCATCCGACCGAAACAAAATTGGTAGAAATATCTAGGAAAATATGTTGTTCTCATGCATGCAAGACGTGGTTTTCAGGTGGACATCAGCACAATGCTCGAAGAAGCAGTTCACTACGTCAAGTTCTTACAGCTCCAAATCAAGGTTGGTTCTTGCAAAGTTCCAATTAGACTTTAAGAAGATATGAGAAATTTTTCATGGTTATGCATTTTTCTTCAAAAGATGAATTTCTCTCTACATTACAGTGACCATTGATCATCAGGACCTGCACCTGATGTGTAAACTGCAGAGTATTATCATGTTCTGAATAATTAGATCCTAACCGTTTCTCGTTCTGCACAGCTTTTGAGCTCGGACGATATGTGGATGTTCGCGCCGATCGCTTACAACGGGGTCAACGTCGGCCTCGACCTCAGGATCTCTCCACCGCAACAATAATCAGAGTCTGGAGCCGGCGGCTGGAGCAATGCTTCTTGGCACTTCCCAGTGCTCATACACACACAATGATTCTTCTTCGTTTATAATTTTTTTTCCTTCTTGGATTCACTTGATTCATCACCGAAGGACAGCCTATTCATATCTTATTGATCGATTTTTACCATCTCCCCCCTTGCCTCCACGAACAGCAGAAATACTGTAACGAGATGAATTCTGTTTCGGCATTGGAATGGGACAATGGGACACCAGCACTTTGTCATTTTTCTCTGGGTAATTTACTCGTAAGTAAAAGATGAGTGTAATCTGAGGTGTATGGATTAAACCACCAGAGGCGTAGGAAGACTAGCGAAAAGGCAAAGATTTGACGATGCTGGCTGATCTCAAGGAGCAGTGACGCTGGTGGTATCCAAAGACAGGAGCGGAAGCAAAGAAGGCTTGCCCTATTTAAATTTTAGTTTTTACTAGAGTAGTCTAATGTCTGACCACGTGTGTCTTCGTTTAATCAATCAGAGATATCCCGATAGTCTACTTGTGTCCCTACTCATTTTTTGATCTAGATGATCGGTTAACCAAAAGCACTATAGTAAAAGTAGACAGGTCTAATACCACGTCACTTATCAAGTAGTAATTCGAAGACCTCCTCTATATAAGGAGAGCTACTTGCCATCGTAGCCCCCAAAAGAGGCACGAGAAATGGTGGGCGGTAAGACCTTGCATGAGACAAACATGTTCAGCGCTGTTGCCAGTCAAACAATCTCTGCAATGTGCACTGTCAGCACTGAGCCATCCCCCACCCCCATTTCTACCATACCTAGTTACCTACTATAGTATGCAACTGACAGCACCATTTTTCTCAATAAAAAACCACTCGTCTAAATAGGATGTCACCTAGACACCTACTGTCAGTCCGATGTATGTCCATGGTAGTTGTCTTTTTAGAGGAGAGGACATGTGAGATAGCTATTCTGAGCGTGTTTGGATTGTTACCTGAGAAAAACTTGCCTGGCCGGGGATCCATCGGATAGCTGCCGGAGCTTCACTTGTTTGGAGCCCTAGCAGCCAGGCGTGAGATTTGAGCGCCTGGCAGGCAGCTCCCCCCTGTGTACTTCTTTAGTTCTTTCTCTCTATTTTTTTTTATCTCCAGTCACGTATCATCAATCAAACACTATATCCTCAGGTTTGCCTAGCCAGACAAAAATCATCTACTTCTCAGGCTACTCTCAGGCACCACTTTTTCTCAGACACAGCTCTCAGGCTTCGAACCAAACATGCCCTCTGTCGGTGGTTATCTATCTATTCTCTATCTCTACTACCACATACTTAAAAGAAGGAGTTTATCGTCATTCGTCCTCCCTCATACGATGCGAGCTGTTAGATCTGTCTTCCTTCATGCAACATGAGCCATAGGATCTTCTCGCGTCGTCCCACCCACGTACGAGCAAAATTCACAAAACCACCGCCTACGGCCTGCCCATCCCCCCACCCCCACCCCCACCCCTCTTCCGCGGTTAGTCCCGTCTCTCTTGCTGCAACCTTGTTGCCTCTCCTCTCTTCCACCTCGCCGCCTCCGCCACCAGCCACGGCGCCCTCCTCCCTCATCTCGCCTCGCCGTGCTATATTTTATTGAACGCGTCGTCGTCTCCCCCCTCCAGACCCCCACCCTGTCAGGACCCAAGTATTATGAAGAAACTGAAGTTAGCTGAAGTTGTTAGCTGGAGGAAGAGGAAGTTGTAGTCGGTGCCAAACGTACCGCTTCGTCAACTCTATTTGGGCCAGAATGGAAGGCTAAGATGTGCGCGGGTTAATTGGAGGGTCGATCCAACAATCAGAAAGGCTTTTCATAATTACTATAGCGTCATCTATCTTGTCATTTTGATTGAACGCCCAGAACTCAGTTGTTTTAACTTTCAGTATTTTACCTCAATGATGTAACTTGTTCGGTTAATCCCTGGCTATATAACTAGTGGAGTTGGAATGAGAAGGCATCGAACAACAACATATTCGTCTCCTTTAGTTTGTTAGCTCGTAGAACCCTATTTTACTTTCCCCTTCTAAATCCCAATCTGTTCTCTAAACTTGCGGTTCAATCTCTGAACTTGCTAGTCCTGTCATTTGGTATCAGAGCCCACACTGTCCGGGGCATTGCGATCTGCGCGAGCAAAGGTTGGAGCAAGTGAAAACTTTTGCTGCCGTAAAATCCCTGAGCTTTGCCAGATCTGGAAGGGATGGTGGCAAAGATTCGATCACAAGGCTCAATCGACAGAGGAGAAATTGAAATGGAGAACAGGGCGGAGATCATCAAGATCCATGAGAAGTTGGAAGAGTTAGAAACTTTGAAGTCGGATGTGGCAGAGATCAAGAATCAGTTAGTTGCTAAGTTTTCTCAATCCTCGTGTCAAGGTATTGAAGCGTTAGTAATCGAGTCGAGAGGAAAGGCCGGACCATCGATCTGGGAGTAGGCATCGCTTGGATGTCCGGCGAAACGTAAGAAATTTGAGCACGAGCGTCTTTTTGTGGAACCAAACATGGTAATACCAAACTCTCAACCAGTTTTCTCTTCAGCAATCAGAACCACATCACAAATAGATATGGGTGATAGGGCAGGTGAAGCTCACAGGAGAACATTACAGCCGTCTGTAGCAGCGCCTATAATGAGTAGTTCTGGATTTCAACAGGGACTTGTAGTATCTCCTGTACCGCCATGGAATTGGCAGACTAATGTTCCAGCTGTTGCGGCTCAGATGTATTATCACCCATCAATGAATACTAATCCAAACAATGATACCCTCTTACCCCGCCAAGGCGAAATGTATACCTCAAATTATCCTGGAGTGAACCTGGTAAGTCCAAATGGAGGAGCAAACTGGAATCACAACAGTGGTGGTCATCAATATGCTGATGCAGTTATAAGAGGACCCAAACTTGAACTACCCTTGGTCATCAATCTGCATTTTGCTCCTCATTTTTCTATTGCATCGTTGCGCAAATTTCAGCTGTCTCGATTAGCTGTCTAGCATCTCCAACTGGAATGAATTTCAGCTGTCGGTGGTTATCTATCTATTCTCTATCTCTACTACCACATACTTAAAAGGAGTTTATCGTCATTCATCCTCTCTCATACGATGCGAGCTGTTAGATCTGTCTTCCTTCGTGCAACGTGAGCCATATGATCTTCTCACATCGTCCCACCCACGTACGAGCAAAATTCACGAAACCACCGCCTACGGCCTGCCCATCCCCACCCCACCCCCACCCCTCTTCTGTAGTTAGTCCCGTCTCTCTTGCCGCAACCTTGCTGCCTCTCCTCTCTTCCACCTCGCCGCCTTCGCCACCAGCCACGGCGCTCTCCTCCCTCATCTCGCCTCGCCGCGCTATATTTTCTTGGCGCGGCGTCGTCTCTCCCCTCCCCACCCCCACCTGTCGGACCCAAGTATTCAAGAAACCGGTTAGCTGAAGTTGTTAGCGGGAGGAAGAGGAAGTTGTAGTTGGCGTAAGCGTCTGCTTTGTCAACTCCATTTGGGCGAGAATGGAAGGCTAAGATGTCTTGCGGGTTAATTGGAGGGTCGATCCAACAATCGAAAGGCTTTTCATAATTACTATAGCGTCATCTATCTTGTCATTTTGATTGAGCGCCTGAACTTCGATTGTTTTAACTTTCGATATTTTACCTCAATCTTGTAACTTGTTGGTTAATCCTCGCTATATAACCAGTGGAGGTGGAATGAGAAGGCATCAAACAACAGCATATTCGTCTCCTTTAGTTTGTTAGCTCGTAGAACCCTATCTTACTTTCCCCTTCTAAATCCCAATCTATTCTCTGAACTTGCGGTTCAATCTCTGAACTTGCTAGTCCTGTCATTTGGTATCAGAGCCCAAACTATCTGGGGCGTTGCGATCTGCGCGAGCAAAGGTTGGAGCAAGTGAAAACTTTTGCTGCCGTAAAATCCCTGAGCTTTGCCAGATCTGGAAGGGATGGTGGCGAAGATTCGATCACAAGGCTCAATCGACAGAGGAGAAATTGAAATGGAGAACAGGGCGGAGATCATCAAGATCCATGAGAAGTTGGAAGAGTTAGAAACTTTGAAGTCGGATGTGGCGGAGATCAAGAATCTGTTAGTCGCTAAGTTTTCTCAATCCTCAGGTCAAGGTATTGAAGCGTTGGTAACTGAGTCCAGAGAGGAAAGGCCGAGACCATCAGATCTGGGAGCAGGCATCGCTTGGATGTCTGAGCAGAACAGAAGAGCTAGAGCACAGACGTCTTTTTTTGTGGAACCAAACACGGTAATACCAAACTCTCAACCAGTTTACTCTTCAACAATCAGAACCACATCACAAATAGATATGGGTGATAGGGTAGGTGAAGCTCACAGGAGAACATTACAGCCGTCTGTAGCAGCGCCTATAATTAGTAGTTTTGGATTTCAACAGGGACCTGTAGTATCTCCTGTAGCGCCATGGAATTGGCAAACTAATGTTCCAGCTGTTGCGGCTCAGATGTATTATCACCCATCAATGAATACTAATCCAAACAATGATACCCTCTTACCCCGCCAAGGCGAAATGTATACCTCAAATTATCCTGGAGTGAACCTGGTAAGTCCAAATGGAGGAGCAAACTGGAACCACAACAGTGGTAGTCATCAATATGCTGATGCAGTTATAAGAGGACCCAAACTTGAACTACCCTTGTTCTCAGGAGAAGAACCAGCGGGGTGGCTGGAGCAGTGCGAAAGGTTCTTCGAAATGGCTGGAACTCCTAGGGAGCAGTGGGTGAATCTAGCTACATGACATTTCACAGGGAAAGCTCATACCTGGTTTAAAGGAATTGGCATATCCTGGCAAGTTCTGAACTGGCAGCAATTAGGTGCGATGATTGTAGATCGGTTTTCAGAAGCTAGTGCACATGAGACAGTAGAGAAATTGCAAACCATGAAACCCATGGGCAGTGTCAGCAAGTATATTAACTATTATGAGAAGTGTGTTGAATTAGTGAGAAGGGATCACCCATACTTGCAGGAAGCCTTCTTAATGAGTTGCTTCATTGGAGGCTTGAAGGATGAAATCAAATACGGGGTTTGCATGCATCAACCAAAGGGGTCATTGGGCGTTACGGTTTCTTTGAATTGGAAGAAAAGCGATCTTGGCAAAAGAACTAGTCACCCAAGTGCTTTGAACAGGAGCAAAATAAACCTCACTAATTCCAGAACTGTTCTGGCTAAGGGAATGGTTGTTGAAGGAAATGAGAAAGGAAAAAAATCAGGTACATGAAGGTAACAAAATGACTTGTTGGTATTGTAATGAGCCATGGGTACCTGGGCATAATATGAAATGCAAGGTCAGGAAGGCACTAAATGCTATTTTGATGCAAGGAGACGATGAGGGAGCTGAGAACCCTGATAAGCCTGAGTCGACTAAAGAATAGGGGTTTGTCATAGCCCTAGAAGCCCAGAAGAAGCCGAAGAAGAGCAGGAGAATGAACAATTACTGGTGATTTCCAACCATGCTATGAGCGGATTCTCTGGACCTGCAGCTCTCTCCTTGAGGACAGTATTTGGGAGAAAACAAGCAATGATGTTAGTGGACAGCGGGAGTACCAATTCCTTTATGGACTATGAGTTCGCTGTCAGGAGTGGTTGTAGATTAATATTTCAACCATCAAAGAAAGTAACAGTAGCTGGAGGTGGTGAACTATGTACCAGTGCTCGAACTGAGAAGGTAACTTACATGGTTCAAGGATGTACATTTATCAATTCCTTCCAGTTGTTGAAACTTGGTAATTATGATGTTATTCTCGGGGCAGACTGGATCTATGATCATAGCCCGATTGGAATGAATCTTAAGACTAGAGAATTGACTATATACAAGGAGGGCAAGATGGAGGTTCTCAAGGATAACTCCATTCTAGCAAAAAATCACCTTGTGGGTGCCACCAAGTTGGAAAAACTCTTGAGAACTGAAGTGTTGGACTGTATGATTCAAATCAAATGGGTTCAAGAAGAAGAACTTAAGGAATCTAGAGAGCTACCTGAAGAAGTACAGGAATTGTCCCAGCAATATGCTGAGATTTTTGAGGAGCCAAAGGGCTTGCCACAAAAAAAGAGAGTGTGATCATTTTATACCACTAAAGAGCAATACAGATCCCCCTAATATCCGGCCATATAGAACACCACATCACCAAAAGGATGCCATGGAGGAGATCATCAGACAAATATTGGAGTCAGAAGAAATCCGTGCTAGTGTGAGTCCTTACTCATCTCCGGCTATAATGGTGAGGAAGAAGGATGGTTCTTGGAGGTTGTGTGTAGACTATAGACAACTCAACTTAATGACAGTTAAGAACAAATTTCCTAAGCCAATCATAGAGGATCTACTTGATGAGCTACATGGGGCTACCATTTTTTCAAAGCTAGATCTCAGATCAGGTTACCATCAAATCAGGATGGTGGAGGAGGATATATATAAGATAGCCTTTAGGACCCACCTTGGTCATTATGAGTACACCGTCATGCCGTTTGGGCTGACCAATGCATTGGCTACCTTCTAGTCTCTCATGAATCAAATATTTGGAAATCAGTTAAGGAAGTTTATACTTGTTTTCTTTGATGATATCCTGGTTTATAGCAAGAATCTATCAGACCATGTTAAGCATTTACAGTAGACTTTGCAGATATTGAGTCATAACCAGTTGAAGGCAAGAAGAAGTAAGTGTTGTTTTGCTATGGCTGAAATAGGATACCTGGGTCATGTTATCAGTGGATTGGGAGTGGCTACAGATCCTAAGAAGATAGTGGATGTGATGAATTGGCCTATCCCTGACACTATAACTAAGTTGAAAGGATTTTTGGGTCTAACTGGATATTACCGGAGATTTGTGAGAGGGTATGGAAAGATCTGCAAACCACTCTTTAATATTTTGAAGAAAGATTCGTTTAAGTGGGAAGAAGCACAGTCTATAGCTTTTGATACTCTAAAAAAGGTTATGACCACATGTCCAGTTTTGGCACTTCCTGATTTTTCAAAACCTTTTATATTAGAAACGGATGCATGTGGAACTGGATTGGGGGCAGTCCTGATGCAAGAGTGCATGCCCATTGCATTTTATAGCAAAACCTTGGGTGTAAGAGCAGTAGCTCAATCAATATACGAAAAAGAAGCTATGGCTATTCTTGAAGCATTAAAGAAATGGTGACACTATCTATTGGGCAATCAAGTGATAATTAGAACAGACCAAAAGAGTTTAAAATATATTACCACACAGAGATTGGTGGAGGGAGTACAACACAAATTACTCCTTAAGTTAATGGATTTTTATTATAGAGTGGAATACAAGAAAGGGAAGGAAAATGTGGCAGCAGATGCATTATCTAGAAGGACTACCAGATCACCGGAAGATGAAATGAATTGTCATGCCCTTGTTACCATCCTGCCGGCTTGGGTGGAAGATGTGAAGGGTAGTTATGTGAATGACCCTTGCTATGAAAAACTGATGAATGCTGAACTGAGGCAGGTTGGAGGGGATAACAGATATACAGTGGACTCGGGACTGATAAAATACAAGGGAAGGATATATGTTGGAGTTGGAAATGATAGCAAAGCAAAAAAAATTGGATTCGTTCCATTCATCTCCTCTGGGAGGTCATTCAGGAATGAGGACGACATATCATAGACTAAAGAAACTGTTTTTTGGCCCAAGCTAAAAAGGGAGGTGGAATTGTTAGTTGCTCAGTGTCCTGTCTGTCAGGTCAGTAAATCAGAACATGTTCTTATTCCCAAGTTGTTGAACCCACTAGAGGTACCCGACATGGCATGGTCACACATCCGCATGGACTTCATACAAGGGTTGCCCAAATCAAGAGGAAAGGAGGTAATTTTAGTGGTGGTTGATAGGTTCACGAAGTATGCTCATTTCCTATCCTTAGCACACCTGTATACAGTGCAACATGTTGTACAAGTGTTCATGGATAACATCTTTAAATTGTATGGGATGCCAATTGCAATTGTGACAGATCGAGACAGGGTTTTCACTAGCCATTTATTCCAAGAGATCTTCAAATTGATGAATGTATCATTAAGATTGAGTAGTGCTTATCACCCACAAACGGTCGGGCAAACAGAAAGAGTGAACCAATGCTTAGAGTCATATATGAGAAGTATGACATTTCAAGAACCCAGAGAGTGGATGGGATTGTTAACATTGGTCGAATGGTGGTATAATACGTCCTATCATACGTCCTTGAAGACTACACCATTTCAAGTCTTGTATGGATATTTGCCCCCAAACATTGGAGAGCTCACTATCCCCTGTAATGTGTCTGAAGAAGCCGGGGTTACTGTTGAACAGAAAGTGAAAATGATGGATGATCTAAAGGTTAACCTTCACAAAGCACAAGAACGAATGAAACACTTTGCCGATAAAAACCGATCTGAGAGACAACTTCAGGTGGGGGACATAGTATACCTCAAAATGCAACCATACAGGCAAACAACATTCGGCTTGAGGGGTTCCTTAAAGCTCAGGTCCAAGTTCTATGGTCCTTTCAGGGTTCAGGAGAAGATAGGTGTTGTGGCTTATAGATTACAATTGCCGGATCATGCTGCCATCCATCCAGTCTTTCATGTGAGTCAGTTAAAGAAGCATTTGGGATCGCATGCAGTACCACTTCATGGTTTGCCATTAGTTGGGGAGGATGGTAAAATCAAAACCAAACCAGTGGCTGTTCTGGACAGGCGCATTATCCCACGCCGAAATGAGCCGGTGGCTCAGTGGTTAATTCAGTGGTTAAATCTGGGTCTTGAAGATGCTACCTGGGAAGACTTGACCTTCATCCAGAAGACATTCCCTAATTTTACTCCTTGAGGACAAGTTCGAATTCAATCGGGGGGAATTGTCAGGACCCAAGTATTCTGAAGAAACTGAAGTTGTTAGCTGGAGGAAGAGGAAGTTGTAGTCGACGCCAAATGTACCGCTTCGTCGACTCCACTTGGGCCAGAATGGAAGGCTAAGGTGTGCGCGGGTTAATTGGAGGGTCGATCCAACGATCAAAAAGGCTTTTCATAATTACTGTAGCGTCATCTATCTTGTTGTTTTGGTTGAACGCCCAGAACTCAGTTGTTTTAACCTTTAATCTTTTACCTAAATGCTGTAACTTGTTCGGTTAATCCCTGGCTATATAACCAATGGAGTTGGAATGAGAAGGCATCGAACAACAACATATTTGTTTCCTTTAGTTCGTTAGCTCATGGAACCCTAACTTATTTTCCCCTTCTAAATCCCAATCTGTTCTCTAAACTTGGGTTCAATCTTTGAAATTGCTGGTCCTATCACACCCCCCACCATTCCGTCCGTTCGTTAGCGCTTAGGCCGCGTCTACGCTGCACGAGGAGAGGGAGGAGCAACCGCCTCTGCAACCGGAGCGAGGAGGAGGAGGATGCTCGGGTTCAGGCCGTAGATGCCGTGGTCGGCGGCACCGCCGAAATAAACATTGTCTTGACGCGGCGGCGAGAGATGGAGACGCCGTTGACGGCGGAGGCGGAGGAGTTCGAGGAGCTGGCGCACGGGATGGATGCCGACGGCGGGGAGCTCCGACTTGCGCCCTTCGATGACACATGTGCGCTCGTCTATGTGCTCTTCAGCTGCCTCGGCATCGCCTTCAAGTTCGTCAAGATCGAGGAATTTTTTAGTACGTCACAAGGTGAGCACCTCTCCGTCCCGCTTGTTGCCAATCTGGCTCATGGTTGTTCTTGTCAAATTTCGCTTTTTTGATCATTGGCTTCGCTCGTGCCATTTCTTGGATCTTTGGGACAAAGCTTCAAGATTTCACAAGACAAAGCTTCAAGATTTCACACGGTGACGAGATAAAATCGTACAAGCGATGCCCAGGATTTAGATGTAATTTTGCGTTTGACTTTGATTAAATCTTACCGCTTGCAACCGTGTCCCCATTGGATCTTGTAGCGTCCACCGCCATCATTCCGAATTGGGATATTCTTTCCTGTTTTGTAGCGTTCACTGCTTTTCATGGTTGTCCTCGTCTTGTTTTGATGTATACTCCACATTGCAGATCATCTATGAGCTCTTCTGAAATTTGAATTTGGCATTTACGTATTCGAGCCTGAAGATTGTTTCTGGTAGAATTGCTCTAAACGGGGAAGAAGAATGGTGTTTTCAGGTAGCAGCTTACTGCTTAAATTGGTTTTCTTCATGCTATTTTAATGCATTGGACATTTCCAATCATGTATGAACTGCTTTGAATCATCGACCTGATTGGGCCATTATCATTTGTAGGGGTGATGTTGGTGTGGTCGATTTAGAGCGATATCTAGGTCCCCTTGGAAGAGCTTGGCAAGGTCCTATGCTGCCGTCCCGTGATTGAAGGTCGTTGTCTACAAAGGTTTCTTGTCAACAAGCTATGCTTTGGCCTTGTGGTACTCCTCATTGTGCCGATCGTTGTCTTTGTACTGGAAGGTGCCCTAGTTCTCACAATCTTCAGCACAATGCTGGAGCAATTGAAAGTTTTCTCCCAAGGTATATCCCTCTGAAATCTAGATGCTACTGTACCGGCTTGTTACTTTGGTTACCTATGCAGGATCTACTCTACACACTATGTTTGCTGACTTGTTTGCATGCCCTTTCAACATCAGGTTCCCTACTGATGCAGGAGCGAGGCGTCTTGGAGATAATGTATCAACTCTAGATAGGCCTGTAGGCTCAGCTTACAAGGACCACACTCACAAGAGTACTGCCAGACGGAACAAAGGTAATTGCTTGTGCGATATGCTGCTTAGTACATTATTGTTTTTGTCATTTGCCCATTGTTGCTTCATGCTTGCTTGTTCACCTCAAGCATTGGAAGGCTATTCCTAATAACGCAATTATTTCCAAACATGAGATTTAGCAGTTTGTGTACACAACTTATGCATTGATGCCTGAAGATAATTTTCATTTGCCTAATAGAATGTTATTGTTACTTCATAGACTAACTATGCAAAGGGGAAGTGGGTAGCAGATGAGAAGCTACCACTCTATTCTGGTAATGAGTGCAAGCAATGGCTGTTGAAAATGTGGGCTTGTCAAATGATGCAACGCACATATTTCACCTATGAGAGTTACCAGTGGTAGCCACATGGATGTGAGATGCCTGAGTTCTCAGGGCCTAACTTTTTGAAAAGGTATTTTGCTTCCATTCTTTTGTTGTGCATCTCCTGTACAGAATGGACTTCTTCTAACATATTGTGAGGCTTACGAGGATGAGGCATAAAACTCTTGCATTTGTGGGTGATTCACTTAGTAGACAACAATTTCATCCATGATATGTATAGCGGCGGTGGTAAATCTGACCGGATGTTGAAGATGTTGGATGGAAATATGGCCTTGTTAAAGCCCTAGGTGCTCTAAGACCTGATGGGTGAGCTTATCAATTTCCTAGCACTAACACTACTATCCTTTTCTACTGGTCTGCAAGCCACAGTGGAGAAGGAGAGGAGGCAGCGGATCGAAGAGAGAGGAGAGGAGAGAAGATGGGTTGTGGCATGGAGCGCACAAGAACCGGTGGATCAAGGAGGAGCAGCCACGAGAACCTCGAGTTGAACTTCCGCTGACCCACTGCAGACCTCGCCATCGTCGGCCTCTTGACCTCGGCCCCCTCCTCGTCGACAAGGGCATCGTCCATGAATTAAGAAGCCCCGTCCCTCCATCCAAATCCTCTTTGCCCACATCCCTTCTCTCTTCTCTGAACCCTAAGACAAATCTCTATGTGTGGTTGGCTCTGACATATGCAGGACGAGGACGCCGGGCATTGCATGAGAAGTTCTGTGATGTGGATGTCGAGCCGTCAGTGCGACCGGGAGATGGAATCTCCGTTCGGTTTGTGCCCGTACTATTTTAATTAGGCAGGAATGCTCACATCTTGTGTGGGATCTCTTGAATAAGTCAGTAATGACTTCTTTGTATTTTCATTGCTTAAACATGAGAAGTTTGATTTGGTTAATTTGAGTTCAATACTTGTGTTGTGTGATGTTATTGCTTTGGAACCTTGAGGATTAATTTGAGGAAATTGCACCTTTTCTTCTTTACTCAAATGCGCTACTTGTATGATTCAAATCTGCGCTTGTGGTGTGTGGCTTTGTTGACCGTGGGTTAGCTGAAGAAATACGGGAAAACAATAGCAATCATGTTTGTGAGACTAGGTATTGGTCAAGCACACTCTTTAAGATTGATTTTGAGTTTGAGTGCATTGATGTTTTATAGGTTATGTCTACGTAGCAACCTGAAATAAATAGACTTTGAGGTCTGAATGGAGCTGAGTGGATTGAAAGCTCTACTGAGAATGATAGTATTTGCTAGGCTGTTTAGATGAGCTTTGATTTTTAGTTTCAAAATTATGCACTTGAGGTTTTAAAATCTTTGTTCATTAGCCGTATTGTCCTGTCTATTTCTTACAGAAGAATATGACTTTTGCTATTATCATTCTTTTTCCTTTGAAGGCATTTGGCTACTTCTCTGTGTGTTGAATATACTGACATTAGTGATATATTTCATGAATGCTTGCTAGATATGGTACCTTGATTTGTGATCAGCCTAAGTAGTCTTCAATATCCCACTAATGTGTTCTGCATATGTTCTTTATTTTAGGTTCACAGTTTGTGCCCATAAATTTATTGGCATATCCGCATATGTAGCAAAATCAGAATTTTCTTTTGTACTTCTGCATTCCTATCCTCGCCTGAGCATTCAATTTTATGCGTTTAACCAATTTCGCAACATTGAAGATGATGAAGCTATTCATTACAATTTAGATAGTATTGCATGGAGTACTGAAAAAGTAGGTAGAGCCATAGAGGTATTTGCGTGAACTATGGTGAAAAGTGAGGTTTGAACTAGCATGCAGGAAAGTGAAAAGTGAGGTTTGAACTAGCATGCAGTTTTCCTGGTATGTCTTCTAGAGTTAATGTTGTTGTCCTAATGTCCTATATACTACAGCAGGCAGAGCATGTCAAACTCCATGGTGATTGAACCACAATTAATTCTCATCTTGCTATGGCATAAACATGTCCTTTGGTGGAGTTGTATCTGTAACATGTTGCATGCTGATGAGTTATCGACTCGCTTATTAACTGAACACTTCAACAAAGTATAAATGATGGAATTGTTTTTGCAAGTACTTATAGTTTATTAAGCACAAAGAAGGTTCTGGTTTTGACATGTTGTGATCATGGATGAAAGGTGGAGTGCAGACTTCCTGTGTGATATTGTGGTTACTAGTCTCTGTAACCTTTCTGTTAGATATGTCTATAGTTTGTACTACCAGAACAAGGTTTTCAGCTACATTTTTCAATTTATGTACTACATGAAAATTAGGTAACCTTATGAGTTCTATGTGCAAAATATTCTTTCAATTGCCATTAGTTTTTGCATAATTTCATCGCAATTGTACTTTCTCATCTCACTCTTTGTTTTCCTTTTTCTTTTAATGGAAGTCTTCTGCTCCAGTTTATCACATTTTAGTGTCCAGCTTATAATAAATATCTAGTCACTTGAGGGAGTGTTTAAGCTATGTGGCATGATAATATATTAAATGACTGCTACCTAGGAATTTCAGTATTTACTTTTGTGCAATCGTGTAGCTTTTGCAAGAAAATTTGGATGGTGTGCACTGCTCTTTTGGTTCTGTGTTGCATTTTGGCGTGATTTGGATGATACCATACTATGATTATTATGGTTTTGAAAGAAAATGTTATTGTGCTTTCCATATTAATACGAGGATTCTTTCTCAATGAAATGACTTGAAAATTCGATGAGTGTGTGTTCGAGAGAATAGTATGCTTCGGACACAATTAGTATGCATTGCATACTAAAATTTGGTACAAGTATGAGTTTTCGTTGCAACGCACGGACACATGACTAGTATCTTATTAAAACAGAGTCAAAACAAGTCACCACGTTCGCTCTTAAGTACTAGAAATTTTCACGATAATCGGTGGAAAAAGATAAATATCTACACCGTCGATCGTAGCGTGTTCAGATTATAACGATCTAGATTAAAATAAAGAGTCCATGTCAAGTACAATAGAACTAAAATTCGGAATAAAAAATAAAATAAAATAAAATAAAATAAGAAATTTGATTTCTATACGAATTCTTAAGTATAACAGTCCATGTCAAGTACAAGAAAACTGAAATTTTGAATAAAATGAAATAAAATTAGCAATTTGATTTCCATATGAATTCCTTAGTAAAATCCTAAATAATTATAATTCAAAATAAATATAAAAACTAAAAATTAGACTCAGATATCTAAATACTGACAAAAAAGCTGAAATTCGAATAAAAATAAAATAAATTAGAATTTTGATTTCAATACAATTTTAATAATTATAATTCGAAATAAAAATTAAACAATAATTGGCAATTAGATTTATATATGAAATACAACCCAAAAATAACTGAAATTTGGAATAAAAATAAAATAAATTATTAATTTGATTTCAATACTAATTCCAAAGTAAAATCCTAAATAAGCGTAATTGAATAAAAATTAAAGAAAAATTAGCAATTGGATTCGATACAAATTTCAAGAAAAAAGAACTGCAATTCGAAATAAAAAATAAAATAGAATTTGCACTTTGATTTCCATACAAATTCCACAGTAAAATCCCAAAATAACTAAAATTCATAATAAATTAAATAATTTTAGCAATTTGATTTGTAGACGAACTCCAAAACAATAACTGAAATGTTGAATAAAAACAAAACTTATAACGAGGATGGCACGAATGATGTCGGAGATGACATAAAAGAAGCTATCACATTCACTCTTAAGGTCACGTATTTCTATTGTTGCTTCCTATGGAATAAAAAATAATAATAACTGAAATTTTGATTAAAAATATAAGTTATAATGAGGATAGCACGAATGGTGTCGAAGGAGGTCACAAAAGGGTGCAATGGCATCGATCTGTCCTGTAAGAAGACATTGACCCATGGGGAAGCGAAGAGCCAAGGCGGCGACGACAGAGATGAGGACAATGTTGTGCTGCTCACCTTTGCCATTCAACGAGGACAATATTGTGCTACTCGCTGGAGCCATTAAAGAGAAAATACAGTGTTGAAGGAGCCAAGGGTCACGATGACAAGTGGTGAGCGTCGGCGTTGTTGAAGAAGTTAGTGGCCAAAGAAGCCTAATGATGGGGAGGCCCTGATAGAGAGGGGATGAAGTTTTGCATTGAAGATAAGCTATGGATGATATGGGGTAGTTAGGAGCATGCCATCACTAGTGAGGGGTACGTCGTCGCCCGCGATGGCGAAAAGATTCTCTATATCGTTAGACAACGACTAAAGCAGACATGTCGGCATCGGTGAAGATGGGAGGTCACCACAGTTGATGAGGAAGCCACAACGTTGAGTTGGCCAATGCCGAAGAAGAGTAGTAATTAACACGTGCGAAGAGGACAAATAGCATGTATAACATCATGCATGCGTGTGTACATGTATGCATCCATATGAATAGAAGCGCGAGCGTACAAAGGCAGATGAGCAAAAAAACTCGGTCTAGAGATGGTGTAGTCGTAGTGAATACGCTCGGGGTCACTGGAGAGAGCGTGACATGTGCCCCTAGTTGGGATCAGTGACGGCTACATGTGTATGCGGGTTGATGTTGCAATGATTAGCATTAAGCAGTAATTGGTGAGAAGTAGAATATAACTATATGGTAAAATATTGTATTGGAATGGGTAGCAGTTGAGAGGGGTCGATCAAGATTTACGCTTACTGTTGGAGGTTGAAGCAAAAAAGTTGTGACAACGAGAAGAGATAGAAGACACACTGTTTTGTCGGTTTTGTGGGGCAGTCGGCGTGTCAGGGAAGATAAGTTATAGGTAGGTCGCGCTATAGTGTATCGGTGTATGCATGAGTAAGATACTTAATACCATGTAAACTAATAGAAAGTTTGCCACTCACATAATCAAAGTACTGCTTCGAATTAAATAGAGGTACATGCGCATGAATACAATTTGGAGAGAAAAATTAATAGAGTAAGAACAAGGGCATGCAGCTACACGATCTATGTATGGTAGAGAATGGTTAGTTTATAAGAATCCCAACAACTTATTATGCTCAATGATTTTTGTCCATCAAAACTTATACTTCAATTACGTTTATCGGGTTGTAATTTCCTTCAAATGTCTATTGCCATTTCCAATATTTAAGGTATCTTAAAAATCTAAATAACTTATATATTCTTAAGTATTTATACAAACTTTAAAATAAATATTAACGCACCCAACCTAACTGAACAGCAGCCCAACTCCCCGCGCTTAGAGGTGCAAGTCGGGCGGCCCGCCCTACAAAATAAGTCCGCTTAATGGTCTGTGGGACGACCGCACTGCTGAGACAGTTTTCAAGCAGGCGGACAGGCAGAGCCCGTGGACACCGCAATACAGCCCGCAAGCAGCAGTCGGGTGCTTCGCTCCCTCGGTCCCTCCTCCCCGAAGGGCCGAACCCCAGCAGTCTCCGTCGACGGCGGCGCCGCCTCCTTCGTCGTCCCCGTCGTCGGAGCCGCCGTACCTCCGTCGCTTCCACCTCCGACGTCGTCCGCGTTCCATTGCATCGGAAGGGAGGGTCAGTAGACCGGTGAGGCGATAGGAGCCCCCGTCTGCGTCGTCGGCGCCGCCTCCTCCTCCTCCTCCTCCGTTGTTGAGTACCTCGCCGCTGAGGTAATTCATCTCCCCTCCTTCCTTCCCGCTTCCCTTGTTGACCCGTGTAGGGTGCTTGGAGACCGCCATGTCTATGCCCTTCTCGACGAGGAGCGAGCGCACCAGCAGCAGCTCTTTTCTTGTTGCAATCTACCTTTTCTTTTAATTCAGTGATTAAGGGCCTGTTTGGTTGGTGCCTTAAACTTATAGGAAAAAGTGGTGTCTGAATGTAGCCTGGAAAGTAGATAGTTTTTGTTGGCTAGACAAACCTGGAGATAGGTTGTTTGGTTGAAAGTATGTGTCTGAAATTGATAAATAAAAAATAGACTGTTGGATCAAACAATCAACGTGGATCAAGCCAGGCATCGAACTTCTCAGGCATCGAACTTCTTAGGCAGCTGGCTCCCAGGCGCTCATTTCGTACGCCTGGGAGCTAGGCATTGAAGCAAGCGAGCAGATGGCAATCCTCAAGAGCCGTCCTGGCCAGGCAGCGCATCACCAGGGAGCGAACCAAGCAGACCCTAATTAGCGGGAAAATTTGCAATATCATGCATGAAATTTTGAGTTCTTGTTTTTTTTCCTCCCGTAAGACCGAGGAGTACAGTGGATGTAATAACTTATGATATTCATTTGTAGTTCATATTTGTAATGCTCTCATCCTTTTGGGGGTTCTATTTTGCTTTGCATCATTGCATTTGTTCTGCTATTTCTGTTCTTTTAGAAAGATTGACAAAGAAGGGAACATCGGAGGGGAAGGCGGTGGCACGAGAGGGGGGAGCAGAGAGAGGAGCGAGAGCAGAGAGGGGACGGCGGCAGCGCGGGAGCAGAGGGGAGTGGCGTACCTCGAGTCGGCGGTGTATATGGCGGGACGACGGCGGAGATGGCAGGGCGACCGCGATTCAAAGGTGGCGGAGATGGCAGGGCGAGCTCAATTCGGTGGCGGGGGAGGCGCGATGCGGGAGCCCGAACTGTAGCGCGACGACTGGATGGGGCCGGGCACAAGCGCTCCTTATCTCCCCGCGTCAGCGCCCGCCTCAAACCGCCTCACGCTGCCAAGGACCGGCTTTGACCACCTAGCCGGTTCTAGGCGGCCCTCCCGCCTAGCCCGCCTCCTTGGGTGAAGTCGCGGTGGTAGGCCTCCGCCGGCCGCCTAGACGGCGCCTCATGCCGATTTTTGGAATCTTGCGTTCGTTAACCATTTACCGTTAGTGTTGAATTGCCTGATTGGACCGCTACTATGGATACCTGTTGCTGCGAAGGCTCAATTTCTGAAGCCCGTGAGGGAATTAGTTAGGACCTAAGCATTTGTTTTTTAGGTTGTCACATGTCGGAGGCTGAGTTAACCTATCCCTAAGTTTTAATAACATTCTAGCCCCTATGATGGATCCTGTCATGATGAGGTTGTTAAATTCCAAGGGAATTCGAAAAAAAATGATCTTAGGAAAATGCCTTTATATATATATAAAAAAAACTCCCTTAGGATGTAACTTGTGTGGTATTGGTGAAGTTTATGGGTGTATAGTTGCTAGGCGAATATTTAATTTATTGATGATTACTCACTTGAGGGGTTGTAGTTGAGTGATAGCATGGTACGCTACATTGAGTGTCACAATTTTGTACTACTTTGAGTCTGTCATAGTGTCATATGTCAGCCATGGCCATCCTCAATTTGTAGTTCCACTACTGTTGGTGTGGTTAAAGTGAGATAATCGATTTATCCATGTTATTGTTGGTTGTTGTTCATGTGAGATGTCAAGCTCTGTCCATGATTTATCATTAAAAAGTGTAGTTCAAGGAGCGAGTTTATGTGTTGTGCAGTCAACAATTTAATTTGTTAAAGTCTTCCTAACTGAGGAATTTGGGCGTAATTTTACTTGTACTTAATACTTGAAACGCTTTATTTACTTAATATTATAATTTTCTTTGGCACGTGAAACTATAGCGGCATGGGTAGGAAAATTTTCAATTTCTTCAGTCTTGTTCAACTTCACAGTCAATTCTTTGTATTTATATAAAAAAATGGTTGTCTGTCCTGTTTGACACTAGAAAATACACTTGCCAAATCTTTGTAGTTGAATTGGCATTAACACAACACTAGCTCTAATTTTATTGGTCATTTGATCGCTTGTTAATCGAAAAATTGGAATACTTATTTTCTTTGCATAGCCATGTTTCTCCCAAATCTCAATTGAGATGTAAAATATCTGCAACATGTTTGTGTTTGAATATGTTTATCCATCTAACATGCTTCTCCATACTTGGCATATCTCCAATCAGTTGTAATCGCAGAATTCTGAACTTTTGTTATTCACATTTGTGAAAACTAAAAATGAACTTATGTAACGATCAATGGCAGACACCAGTGCCAGGGAGGAGCTTTGCGTAAGGCGACACTCTGAAATCTGAATTAGTTGCATGTTTGAGAAGGCTTTCTTTAGATAACAAAACTTATGTTACGAGTGACACACATTTGTAGATTTGATTACACATCATACAATGGACAGTCTGCTAGCTTGATTCAGGGTGATTGTTATTAGATAACACAAAGAACATATTACATGGCATTTGTATATTTGATAATCGTACAACAGATGAACAGATGGAGGTATATTACTAGCTTGATTTGAAATGTTTATCTAACAGACCATGTCTAACTTGGTTTGAAATGATTGTCTAATAGACCATGTAATTTGCAGGAAGCAGTATCAAGTTTTTTTTTGTGATAATGGAACCAAAGCATTCAACTGAAATGTCCAAGTACAATTTCTTTACTATTCTTTAGCATTAAATTAATCATGATTTCAATTCATTATGTAACATAAAAGGGATCTGCAGCCATTTGGACAAGCAAAATCATGCCCTAATGGAAACATACCGAGCTATGTCACATGAGTTGCATAAACTTCAGGTGAGACTTAGATAGTATATAATCTTTTGTGTTGAGACTTGAGAGTGCACCTTGGGGTAATATTTTTAGATAGTAATTTGTTCCTACCATTTTACGCAGGTAGAAGAAGAAACAATCATGCGCAAGTTATATGAGCTGATGTCTACAGAAGGGCTTCTTCCGAAGGTACATTGCTCACCTACATGCAAATGATTTGGAGTGTATGCACTGTTGGTGCCACTGCTCTGACCATTCAGTTGGAGTTGTTGAGCTCAGCATCATTCTGGTGTTAAGCGAACCAATGAAATTTTGTTGAAAACTAAAAGGTATAGTGTAGAAAATAATAGATAAAAGAACTAGGAATTTGGAAAGATAAGAGGAACTTAATTTATCATACTACTGAAAGTGTTAAAGTTCCTGTTATTTGCAAATGGTAGTCTTTACCGATTTCCTTATTGCTTAGATATCTTAATCCTTTTTTTTAGGTTGAACAAATTACTGGCAAAATAGCAGTCTTTGCTGAGAACCACTCATGTGAAAAGCACAATTTATTCTTACTAAACATTCTAGAGTTTGCATCCTCTTCTACTGTTCAAGCAATTTATCATGCATGTCTAAAGACCAAAAGGAGATGCTGACAGAAGTGGCATGCTTTCATAAAGCAGTTGTACCTCAGGATTGAGCTAAAGTAGCTTGTTTCAAGAAACCACTCTACATTTAAATTGGGCTAATCTCAAACCTACATGCACATATGTATGTTGACACTCGCAGAATTTATTTCAGATTTGATAAACGGACACCTAGTCCCTCCCCTTTTAACTCCGTGCTTGCATGAACTGACTCCATTTGCCTGCCTCTTCTAACCAATTCTCTAATAACTAATGCAGCGCAAGAAAGAAAGGCAACAGGAGAAAGCTGGGGAATCAACTCAGGAAAACGAAGAACGGGAACCATAGAAAGTTTGTTGTGAATTTGCAATATGAGTTAAGCTGAAGAGCTAGATAGATGGTTGTTATATTCTCCATCGCAATTTTCTACCATCACAACTTGGGTGACCACTGCTTTTATTATTTATTTATTTTGAAAAAAACACTGCTTTTAAATTTCCACAGTGATGGTTTTACAACGCAGAAATTTGGTCTCAACTCCAGATGCTAGCATGCTCTAAGAGTTATCCAAATTGCACAATTGAATCTTGAATCTGACTATTGTTCTGTGAGGAATGGACAGCCGACCAGAATCAGTATCTCCTTTTAGCGCTTATGTACTTAGATAAGATAGCAATACACCCATGAAGCAGTTCCAGATGCTTTGGAAAACCTGGGAGTGTGATTACACATGATTTTTGTAAAGTTTGTTAGTTACTCGTTAGCACTTAGCAGTGTGATCTGAAGATCTGATTCTTTGGATACCATATCAAATGTTTAACCTGCCAGAGCACAGTATCATTGTTCTATGTTCTTTTCGCTTTACTTGGAGCGTTACACTTCCGTGAAATCCCCGCGAGATAGCATTGGCTACTACTCTACATTGCAATGCTGATCGCAAATCAGTATTCACTAGACAGTCGAAAAAAGTTTCTTATTTGGCTTATGTGAATCACCGCGAGATAGCATTGACGAGTGACTACTCTACAACCCATATTGCAAGCCATCTAAAGATAGGGAGGGGGGTTGAAGCTGATGTGATGCACTGTCACCTATAATTGTTGACGTTAAATATAAGGGGAATTGATTATATACCACTCCTTTTGCGGTGAATCTTAGTTGTTTTGTCACCATGCCAAGCGTAGTAACGAACGAATAGCACGTCCCTAACTGCTGTACCTTGATTTTCTTTGTCCCCATGTCAAGTAGGATTGATCCTGACAACACGTTTAAAGTAGCTGTTAGAATTCTTCCGTACATTGCGAGGTTTGTTGACAGTAGTGAACGAAAAATATGAGCGGCTGGACCTTGAATGGGATGTCAATTTGTTTGGGTTTACGCTGGCTAAGATGTTAGAACAGTTGGGTGAGAGGACAAGTTGGGGTCCCTGTCAGGAGGCCCAATTGCGGTGTAGTGATAGGGTCTGTGGTGCGATGGAAAGGATCCATGACTCGATGCAGTTGATGGAGGCAGTACACAGCTGCTGGAAGACTAGATGGATATGCTTCTTAGCCAAAATCGTAGATATTGGTGCCAATATGTGTAACCAATCAAGTGTTACAACTGACTTGGTCAATCAATGTCCTGGAGGGGCTGTGTTGCTCAATGTCAGTGATGGAGGAGCTAAGACTTCCACTACTACTGCAATTGCACCACCACTAGCAACAGCAACATCAACAGCAAAGGCTGATGCTGCTGATGGTAGTGCACAAGTAGATGGTATGAATTGGTCAACACTAGAGATTAATCAATATAGGGTGGATTGGTCAACACTAGAGATTAATCAATATAGGGTGGATTGGTCAACAATTAAGATTATCAAAGGACCTGATGGTACACACAGAGATGTTCCTATGACTGAGGATGAAATGCATGTTCTTCTGGGGCTGAGGAATGAGGATGAGGGTGATGGTGCTGGTGTTAGTGCTATTGCTGCTGGTGCTCATGATACTGGTGAGGATGATACTGGTGTTAATGCTCATGGTCTTAATGCTACTGGTGTTGATGGGACATGCAGAGGGGCAGCCATCCCAGTGGTTGATCTAATTCATGAGGAACATCATGTTTCTTATGACAGGGAGAACCCAAAGATGGAGAGAGGCAACATGTTTCCTTCAATGAAAGAGATCAGACTGGCAATTAGACAGTATGCCATAAAATAAGATTTTGACATGGGAACAAAAGCATTTAACCCTACAATGTTTATGGGGGTATTGTAGAGCTGAAGGGCGCACTTGGAAAATTCTAGCTCGTGGGATGGCAGATATGAAAACCACTAGGGTACTGATTTTGTTGCTAATTGAAGTTGTACTTAATCCATGAATTATTTCCTTATGAATTTGTACTTAATCCTTCGAATTGTTTTACATGTGAACAAGATAGAGGGAGATCATACATGTTTGTCAAGGAGTAGGATCAGGAGTACTATGGCATCTCAGTCCTAGCCTCCTAGGTGGTAGACAAGGCAATATCTATCTTGAAGACCAATCCCAACATGGGTGACAAGGAGATGCAAGAGAAGTTACAAGAGGACTACTATGTTACCATTGCTTATGACATAGTATGGAAGGGGAGACAGAAAGCAGTGGATGACCTATATGGGACCTGGGATCAAAGCTTTTAGTATCTGTACAACTTGTATTTGGAAGCCAGAACAGATGCAAGAGATGTGGGGAATTGGGACATAGGCAAGTTGGATGTCCACTGAATAGGACAAAGAAAAGGAAGAGCAACCCCAGAAAGAGCAAAGCAAGGACATAGGCAAGCACATCAACAACACCAGGTCCAACATCAACTTCACTTACTTGCACACCCCCAAGGCAAAGGCTCAACATCCCTCCCCAACTGCAAGATAGTTCAGGACCTTGTGACAAGAAGGTGAAACACTAGAACCCATGTGTTTTCCATTCATGCGCTCATGCTTTTCACGCTGAAACACCTTTCTTTGTTAGGCAAATGGCACTGACAATAGGAGATTAATCATCACAGTCACCAGTGACCACCACTTCTGATGAAGACACCGATTCTACAGATACAACCACCACTCCTCCTGCTACTACTACAAATGCTATTCCTCAACTTGATGCAATACAAGGGCTAATTACAAGGGCACGTGCACAACAACTAAATTATCAAGTGAACTCGTTCCTAGGAATGTATAATTGTGCAATGGAGAATAGACCGCTATCTGATGCATGTGTTGTTCTTTTACTCAGCAACTTAGGAGTTGATCGAGCACAAGGAGGAGTACAACATGAAGAGAAGCACGTGCAAGCATGGTACAAGGAAGGTCCCCACGTCACTTTGGTTCCAAGTCAAACAAGTGTTCCAGTGGGACACGTTTTGGAATCCAATTCGGCCTCCAAAGACAGCACCAAATTCAAACGTGAATAGAAGTCGTATGTGGACTCCGTTTGAGGTGTATGAGTACATGATGGAAAATTTATCTCATCCTATTTCCAATGGATCTGGCTCCACCTCTAAATTCCTTTTGTGCACACCGCGATCGCAAAACAATTCAGGGCTGATTCTGAATCCAAGTCCAAAGGTGTTGTGCCACCTTCACTTGGGCCCACGGGCCTTGTACCTCCTAGGGTTGCACGTCCACCCCCTTGGCCACTACCCCTGGATCTCTCTCTCATATATACCCATGTGAGCGCCACTTTTAGGTTTAGGTTTTGTTTAGATCAGTTTAGCCTGTGTGTGCAAACTCCACGTTGCCTCTTGTGTCGGTTAGACCAACAGATTCATGTTACAGAGCCTCAACTATCCTTATGCGACTTTTATATCTAGCAATTTTTATATTGCTCTTTACTTGAGTTCTTGCTTGTTCTTCGATTGCTTGCAGGGATTGATCTTCGTGATCAGGTCAACCGTCGTTCTTGGCGAGATTGATAACAACAAGAGAGTGGTTTAGTGATTGTTGGATGATTTGATCGAGTTTCAGTCAGGTAGCCTCGTCGTCAAAATCATTCTCTACAAATCGAATTACCATCCACCGAAAGATCGAGACCAATCTTACATCAACTTCACCTACAAAGGCAAGGACTGCCTAGAAGATGACTCCTAAGAGGAAAAGGAACACTTGATATGAAGGAGTTATTGTCTGAAGGAGTTATTTGGTAATCTCAAGTATGAGATGTCAACTTACTTCAAGTAGTACGTGAGATGAACTCACTTAGTACCCAAGATTTTGTAGTACTTCTATGTGAGATGTGAACTCATTACTTCAACTGAATGTGTATGTCATTTTGTTCTTCATGTGAATTGCATGATGTCAAAATTTCAACTGAATGCATCTGTCATTTAGCTCTTCATGTGAATTGTATGATGTCAAAATTTCAACATAATGCAACTCAGAACTAAACCAACTACCAACACAAATAATTAGAGGATATCATAGCACCAAGTCCGGCCTTACACAACACCAACAATGACATCCATTACATAGTCTTCTAACATTAACTAACATAACCATTCAGACAAAATGTATCCTTACATAGCCATTACATTGCTTTCCCTACTTCACTAATATGACAATCACAAGTAGGAAAACAAGCACAACAACAACTCCATTCACAACCATTTGCAGCGCTGCTAACTTGATGAGCTTCCACATCTTCACATCCACATCAGCACTGAAGGATTTCATCATTGACATTTCCCTAGAAAGCGATCAAACTTGACACTTCATACCGACGATGCTGGTCTAAAGGCCTTCTAGCTCGGTCTTCATTGCACCGTAGCCTTCCTTCAGCTCAAAGGTCACTTCAACTTCAAGCAGTTCTGGGATTGCATTCTCAATGTAGGTGGTGTCCTCATGGACGAGCCCAATGTCCACAAGGTACTATTGATACTTCTCGATCCACAGGAAAAATGTGCAACTATTGGGAACCCGGGCAACATGAAATTTATCTTAATTAGCCACGGTCCTGCTCATTTTGTCACAAACTTAACCAAGATCACATAAACATATTAACCTAAGAAAACCCTAGACTTGTCCAGTTAAGGCATAATCACTACCAATCCAAAATCACACAAAGGACTAAACAACTTAAGCCGAATTGATTCCTCGGACACTTCACGGACATTTTCCCGGGGTTGTTCTTCGTCTTTGACATGAGCTTGGCCACCTTCTCCAGTTTGCACAAAGGGCAAACCACCAGGGGCAAGTTGCTCTTCCCGTGCCCTACCAACATCTCCCGACTTGGCATAGCACGGACGGAGGAGGAGCTCGCCTGCGACATCATCACCGGACTTGGGGGAGGACGCCGCCATCGCTGCCACTTTTGGTCGAGAGAGAGAGGAGGGAGCGAGAGTGAGAGGTTGGGGTCGGGTCGCTCGGGCTCGACCGAACACATAGGCAGCACCGCTCGGATGGGCAAGGTCACAAGGGTCATGAAAAAACAAAAGAAAAGGAAATAATTTAAATAACCCAGAAATGGCAAAATATAAAGAATGCGACAAGAGGTGTGGTATATGATCTATTACATTGTTCTTAGTGGTATTTTGTTAAATGCGAACTGTGAGGACCCCGGGTTATTTTCGTAAGACCGAGATCTTCTCGGTCTTAGAAAAATAACTCTAGGCCTCAGAGAATTGAAATACAATTAAACTCCATTTAAGTAGGAGGACCCGGCTGAGCTAGAGCCACGGATATCATGCATATCGCTCCTCTGCGAGTGTTGCATTGTAGCCGGTTCTCCAACAGCCAAATACACACTTAAAGGAATTAAAGAGGATTTCAAAACAGTGGATATGTGTCCCGTGTTGGCTTCCAAGATCAGCGACCAACACGCACATATCCTCATCAACGTCAATCACAGTCATACATTGATATATCAAGTGACATGCAACATAGTACTTAAGTCTATAACTATTACAAAAGCGACCGACCGGCCAAATTCAAAGATTAACATCAAGTATCAGCGGAAGTAAAATAAATAAATCAAAAGGTCCAGCAAGGTGTGCCCAAATCCAAGGCAACAGACTGGGAGTTAGAAACAACATCTATTCGTTAGCGTCGTCCACATCGGTGCTAACGAATTGATCGAGCGTATAGTCATCCTCACCTGAACAAGCAAACCTCTGGGTTAAGTACAAAATATACTCGTAAGTCTTACACAAAGTAAAAATTATACATGCTAGAGGCTATACAAAAGAGAGGCTTTAGTGGCTTAGTTTTGCAGAAAACGCAACAATTTTCATCCTACACATACTAGTTTGAAATTTGCTATTTGGTAAACAAAATTTAGTAAAAGACATACATATAACAATAATTGACATATAGATCAAACAATACCAAAGTGGCATCCTACTTAGATAAACTGAAATGCACGAATACCCATTCATGTCGATACCAAGTTGTAACCCACATCAAATTTTAATTAGAGTCTAACAATGACGTCACCCAAACCAAGTGGTCGTCCGTAACCGTGGACACGACTATTCGAATAGATTAATTCCTACATGGGAGTACAACTTTACCCACACGTCTCATCCAGCCCGTAAGCCAAACACACTTCCTTTGATGAGTCGGACGGGGAGTTCGAGACGAGGCATTTTTCAGTAAGAAAACCCTATTGAGTTGAATCCCCCATGTGAGATAAGCCCCAACTCAGTACAAGCTACTGATAGAGCTTGCTAAGCGGGCTCGCAAGTTGTGTTTGAGATATCGATGCAATGTAAAGAAAGAAAAATAGTGCTCCCATGCACATTATAGAAAATTGCATCGAATCCTACGAGCATATGATCAAACACATGATGTCCTCAAACCACCTGTGACTCAACCCAACAAGACCTTCCCCTTACTTGGCCAAGCCAGTCCCAATCCAGCGTGTGGAAGTACGAGTGTTACTTGGAATGACAGCCATGGCTCGGTCCTTAACGATCCGGACAAGACTGCCACAATACCTGAATCTCGTGCACGAAGGCACCCACACTACTAACCACTTGTCCAAACCAAAATCAATTTAAATAAATGAAAACTTAACCTCAACAACCAGATTCGAAGATCTAGACACAAATCATAAGAATAACAAGTTTGGTGTTTCCCACAATTGATGAGCTAATCCCGTCAACCGAACTAACGCTTCCCCTAGACTTGCTTGGCTAAGTACTCAACTTAAATAATAAACACATCATCACAACCATCCAACTTAAGCATATTTGTAATAGAAATATTAAGGACAATTAGCAAGAGTAGGACATAGCTAACTAACTCACAAAATATCGACATAACCGAAAATAGCATGCAAGCAAGTATCATTGCATTTCAAAATATTACACTAACAAAAACTGGGATCAATATGATGCAAGAATAAATACAAAATAATGTTTGCCTTGCTAGAATTCCAATTGCTCACTCTCAGTTGCGTAATCATTCACTTTCGGCACTTCAGAATCTATAGAAAGACGATATCGAATAAATACCGAGAAAAGCTAAAAAAATCAAAGTACTAAAGAATGCATGAAATTTATATAGTAGTAAGATTGTGATTTTAGATGAATTTAGGTAAAATAATTATTTCAATTGGAGTTAGCATGTGAAAGTTATAACAGTTTGAAAATCAACAATTGAGGAAATGCTAAAAACTCTAGGTTCGGTTACTATTCATCCAAATTTAAACATTTCAAGAAAATTTACAGAAAAGTTGTGGGGATAAGCTTTACATGGAATCAAATATAATAAAAAGTTATGATCAATAAAAATTGAGTCACCCCATTTGGAGTTCAAATGAATTTTCTATGAATTTTTTAAAGTTAATTCAGTTTCTAGTGTAAAAACAATTATTTACGAATTTAATTCCAATTCGAAATTTTCTGTGGTAGTAACAAGTTTCAAACCTATTCTAAGTTAAAGTACAATAAAAATTAAAACCAACAAAATTGGTCTCACTCAATTTGGGGGTTAATTTGAATTAGTTATGATTTTTTGAAGTTTAAACCATTTCCAGTAGGAAAGTAATTCATTTCGGAATTTCTAAATACATTAATTACTTTTGATACTGAGCTTAACCTAGCCTCTATCGTTGACATGTAGGGTCCACTGCATAGTGTCATTGTTCATTTAATTTTTGAATTACATGCCTACTAACAGGTGGGGCCCGTTTGTCATTGACTCAGTCCATGGCATAGGGCATGGACCCAAGGCCAACATGCCCGATCAAAGGTCCATCGGTCCACCACACATTGTGCACTTAAAGCCTCGGGCCCACATGTCATTGACACTAACGTAAACCAGGTATTAAACCCTCTCATTTTCTGTTCATGGACCCCACATGTAATAGACTCAAGGCAATAAATAGCCAATCATTAACACAACTAATGAGTAGTTAATACTAATCCAACAACGATTTCATTAATTAACTACGCTACAGTAACTACCGGAGGTTCCGACAGCAGAGCTCGCACGGCCATGAGATTGCTCGGCGTATCGCCGACGCTGTGGTTCTCGCCGGCACGAGCTAAGGGCAGGAACGGGTTCCTATGGCTCGTGCGAAGCTAAGGGTACTGGTGGCGATCTCCATGACGGCGTATAATGGCGGCGCGCCGGAGAAGGGCGTAGGGTGAGCTACGAGACTCATGTGGTTGCGATAACTCGGCTACGCATTGAGCAAATACATGCATGCACTACCTTCTATGAGTCATAGGGAACCTACCCGAGCGATGAAGAGGGCCGGAGGAGCTCGGTGCTTGCTTGTTGATGTTAATGGCGACGACGGCGCTCGGCTTCACATAGGGGGAACAATCTGCTCAAGGAGAAGGACAATGAAGAGTGGGAAAAGCTTAAGAGAGCTATGGAGAAGCCCAGAGAGGAAGTAATTCGGAAATGCATTACCAGAACGACGCTGGGGAAAAAGGCTAGAGTTTTCGACCGAAAGAGGAGCAACCACAAAATTCAAAAGTTCCTGCAATCACCATCTACCAACTCATAAAATGCTCCTATACTGTATTAGATTCGGAGCTTTTCGAAATCTTTTTTCAACAAAAAAGTCATTGGGTTCCTAGCTAGAAATAGCATCAACCTGAAGGGGTGTATTATTCACCTCAAATGGATATCTAATCACCCATGTTGATTACCTCCATGTGCAAATATTCTAGAGTTAAGAGGTGATATACACTCCATGAATTGTTTCTGCGTGTCATGACTCGTGATCCATCCAATGTTAGGCAATTATGTAGGAGCTTTCTGCTTTGTTTCGTAGAGTTAGGTCCCAAGGTTTAAACCATTAACCATCGCATGAAAATCTCGAGGGAATTTTCTTCTCTATCAATAAATAGGCTGCTCTTGCCTATTCTAAAAGAAAATCTTCAGGGAAGGAGTCCAAACAAGATAATAACACACACACACACACACACAACTCCAAACGGTAGAATTCAGAAACCATAATTTTTTTTGAGAGGGTAGTATAACTATAGAACTAGGGAAAAAATTCAATATAACACCTTAAAATTTGCTCGAAAGTCCATCCAACACCATAAACTATGAAATCAAACATTTGACCTCTCAAACTTTGCAATCCGGTTCAAATAACACCCTGACCCATTTTCACAGGGTGATATCGCCCGTGTGGCGTGATGAGTGGACGGTTTTGCCACATAGGATGACACGCTGGCCAGGTTGGGTCAATGACAGGTGGAGCCCATAGGGGTCCCCCCGAGCTACCAGTCGTGCTTCCATGGTCGCCACCCCCTGTAGCTCATTCCCTCTTTGTTTCAAATTGTAGGAGAAGCCCTTGTGGGTCTCACCTATCATTCACCTAAACTTGTCCAGCGTGTCATCCTATTTGGCAAAACCACCAACTCATCAACTCATCGCACCACGTGGGCGATATCACCATGCCAAACCGGGTTATGGTATTATTTGAACTGGATCGCAAAGTTCGGAGGGTCAAATGTCAGGTCTCATAGTTCAGGGTGATGGACAGACTTTCAAGGAAAGTTCTGGGTGGTATATGTACTTTTCCTAGAACTATCGATGGATCCATCTATTTTTTAAATCTTAAATACAATCTAAATATTGTAGGGTTTAATCAAGTAAAAATATGAGTAAATTTCACTTTGGACCATATAATCTTACATTGGTTTCACTTTGCACCACTCTTAGCAAATCCTTTCACTTTGCACCACCTATTCTTACCATGTGTTGCATTTTGCACCACCTCTTCTTACTTTTTGTTTTACTTTGCATTAGGGGAACATCCTATCAGCGAGTTGGGCATTCAGCTCCATCTTCATCTGCTCAGCGTCGAAGCCCCTCAGTGTCCAGCACCATGGCACATAGGGGCGTGCCCACATGGGGTTGTGACACGCCACCATGCTATGGGCGCTGCCGGTGTTGATCCGGTTATTCTTCTCCACTTTCGATCTATTTCCTAGCTTCATCTACCTTCTCTGTCTCCATTGTGTGTCCCGTCGTTGCCTCCCGCACCGCCATTTACTGCCGGTGTGCATCAAAAAAGGCAATTAAATTCTTACCATAGTTCAAAGTGCAATATATGGTAAGAAGAAATGGTGTAAAGTAAAAATATTTGCTAAATGTGGTGCAAAGTGAAGGTAAGCTTACATGATGCAAAGTTAAATTTACTCTAAAAATATCATCACAAGGAACCTTCCAATTCCCAAAATTCTGGGAAGGTCCCTGTAATCGAGAAGCCTACTGACTTTTGCTTCTCCTGAGCCTCCCTTGAACGCCGTAACCAAAGGCATCTCCTCCTCCCCCGATCCAGCCATGTCGTCCGCGCCGCCCGCCCACCAATCCAAACCCTCCTACCACCGCCGCCACCCCAACGCTGCCTCGAGGCACCAGCACCAGCAGCAGAGCTACGTCCCCAAATCCACCGCCCCCTCCGCCCCTAAACCCTCGCCCCCGCCATCGCTCACCACCGCCCTCCGATCATCGGCCGCCCCGTCTGCATCTGGCGACGGCAGCAGCGGCAGCGGTGGAGCGACCGATGGGTTTGTGGCTTACCTGCCGCACGATGAGGCGGTCGCGGCTGGGCTCGGCGGCTTCGACGCCCAGGAGTCGCAGGCCGTCGTCGACCTCCTCAACGACGCCCTCGCCGCGCTCCTCCGTGCCAAGCCCCGCGAGTTCTGGCGCCAGGGTAACCATAGCACTCGCTTGTGCATTACTCGCTGATCGAACCAGTTCTGCCATGATGCATGAGATATTTAGTTTTTGGATCAGGGAACCAGAGTTGGAAATTTAACCTGTTAATGTTCGGTTTGCTTGTTTGGTTCAGTAGTGTTGTTCGAACGCATTTAGTGCGACTTCTGATGCTCTTGCGTTTTCTGTAATTAGCTTAGTCTGTGGATTAAGCATGAAATTCTACAGGGTATCGACTTATTCAGACGGGTTTGATTCACTAAAAATGATTGGGCGCTTATTCAGATGGGTTTGATTCACTGAAAATGATTGAGTGTTTGATAGTTGGTATCTTATGGGCGTTTCTTATTGCGTACTTTTAATTTAGTGGTTTAGTTTAGCTTCCGTGATGTATGAACGTATATTATAGTGGCTTAAATTGAGGCTTCATGTTTGAACTTTACCTATTTTATCTATGGGACTGTAACACGCTGTAAATCTGAGTGAATATTTATGACTTAACAATTTGATTGTTATTTTTGAAATACTACCTGCATTGTTATGATATTTTCCTGCTTCTATGTAAACGTGCATATCAAGTTTTTTAACAAGTTTATGATTTGGAGTACTGTTGTGGTTAATTAAAGTGACTGGTTCATGTCTTAAACATATTTCTAGCTATTAGTTATTATCCAGTTGTATTTTCGATTATGTTTGGAATCTAGTGAAAATATTGACTGAGCTGTTGCAAGTCTTAAACTTTACTGGTTAGGAAGGCTATATGCAATCTTAATTTTATTGAATTGTTGTCTTCGACCTGACATGCCTATGCAGTGCTTTATATATAAGTTGTGGCAATTGGCACAGCAGCACAGATGAGTCGCGCTAACTCAAGTATACTAGTCAGATACTTAAGAGTCCTTTTTTTTTGCACTATCAAGCACTAGATAGCTATGTGCATGTGATTTCTTGCAACATTTCTGAATAGGTAGCTACAGAAACAAGGTAAAGCTGATGTGTACATATTTTTATTGGTTATCAATACTACTATTAGGGCTTAACTGCATAAGGCTCTCTATTTTTGTGTTCGGGATTCTTTAACCAGAAGTTATCCCAATTTCCCAATAAACAATAATTAAGTGACTAGATGAGTCAGCATGAGAAATTGGAGACGACGAAATATTGTCTATATCTGTGATGTGTCCTCCAATGTTTTCGCTCCTAGAATTGGTGGAAGTTATGAAGAAAGCTGCATGCATCTGAACTTCATTAATAACAGCTCAATGCTTATAGTTACTTTTTTCCCCCAGTGGCACAGAATACTTCTCTGCATGACTTCCTAGATAGCTACCTACAATTCAGGCACCGGTGGTATGATTTGCCACACCGGGGCCCCAAAGGGACAGTTGCTGGCTTGGTTGTCGGGGAGCTTGAGCTTTGCCGTCGTGTCTTTATGGTCCTCTACCGCATGTGAGATTTCTATCATTTCCCACATTTAATATTTTATTTTCTATACAACTTTTTTCATAAGATAGTGTACACTGTTAAGAGTTGCATGATATTTGTTTTGCTATGTCTCTTGTTTGTGTTGTAGATCTTCCAACAAGGATCCTGGAGCAGGCCGGGGTGAGTCCCTTAGTATGAAGGAGCATACAGGTGAGATTAGAACTGCTCATTTGATCATTGTGTGCATTTACTGAGTTTAGTGCAGAATGGAGTGGAATCATTGGTTTAAATAAACTATTTTCACATTGTTCCCTTGTAGCCCTTCTGCAGGAGAAAAGATTGCTTGATCTGCCAAAGTTGTTGGATATATGTGCTATTTATGGGCATGACAATGGCAGGTTGACAAGTTCACTGGTTAGTTCCTAAGCATTTTTCTTGTAGTTGTTTTCTTTATTCCTTTCTCTTTGTACATGGATGCTAAATTAAATGCGAATTCTGTTTCATCCCTATAGTCTCAGCTGACCTTTTTCTTTTCATTAGTGTGGACACTTTGGTTAATAAAGAGTGCACATTTTCTGTATCTCCAGGTTACAAATGCTATCAACGTGCATCCAAATGTTCTGGATGGCATTAATATTGTTCTTCCCCAATTCCTGAGCATTTTCCACACGATGCAAGAGAGGTGCCTGAAGTCATTACAGGTCATTTTTTGTGATTTGTTTCATACCTGTTAATTGGTGCATGCTATCTATAGGCCTCTCTTCATTTATTTGGAAGCAACATCTAGATGTTAGTTTGATAATCTCTGTTTGTATGCTTTAGTCTGGAGAAATCATATGTGGGTATGGAAGAACTACTGACATTTCCTTTAGCTCACGTAGTTTTCTTTAAATCAAGTTTTTGGATAAGTGCATTTACATTATTTGTGAAAGGATTTCAGTTTGTTCATTTATCCTATCAATGAATTTACTCCTGATTTCTAACCAATAATAATTTAGTATGTGTTCCACTGGTGCTGTGAATGCCTGAATGGATATCCATATTTTCCAAAATTCACCTACCGGACCACTTCCTTAAAGTGCATTGTCTCCTGTTTCCTGGACGGCTGGA
Organism: Phyllostachys edulis; assembly: GCA_036346405.1. Lineage (NCBI taxonomy): Eukaryota > Viridiplantae > Streptophyta > Magnoliopsida > Poales > Poaceae > Phyllostachys > Phyllostachys edulis. The sequence goes on from CM070550.1 coordinate 103,486,553, forward strand.
CCTGCTCATTCTACTTTTCTTCAACACATAGTCATATTGTTTTTGGATCCTTTTGTTGTGCCATATGTTGCCAGCTCACTATGATATATATAAGTTCATAGTCTCTTACCTAATAGTTTTTTTCCATGTTGCTATATCAATCTTTCTTTCAAATACTCTGTTCCCTGTTCCTTTTAGCATCCCTGGTACGTTGCTAGCTTGGTTAGAAATTTGGTTACTGACAATTGGCATGGTCTGTTAGTTGGTTTGACCATGCATTAGCAGAATAGAAGTTGACAACGATGGTGTTTAATGGTAGATACTTTCCTTTTTTTCACAAAAATATTAAGTTCAAATTGAATATACTGTTTCCTTAGTATGATTAGAAGTTGAGAACCTGCGATAGCAATAAAGAATAGGGCATGCATTGTCACCGATTTGATAACAGTTTATGATTGATCTTAGAGAACTATGCATAAACACAACTTAACCACAATTGATTTATAGGTGCTTACTTCACTTGGAACGAATGATAGTGGATATACTCAACTTCAGAAAGATTTCTCAGAGGCAAGTTTATCTGCATTGAATAGTTTCTGATATGTCTGCTGTCTTTTTACCTGATTTTTTTATATTGTTTAAACTCAATTTCCCTCAGGTGTTGGATTTTATAAATGACGCAATTGTCACTTTGGATGCCTTTGTTGATGCCTACCAACATGCTGCTTTATTGTTCTGTACTTCTTTTGAAACGAGGTAAGCTTCTACGCATTCACCCTAATGATTATTGCCTGCTTCCTCAGTAGGCATTGATACTTATCTGCTACTTGTTTTGCAGCTACGGAGTTGAGGAATTACTGAACACCCTTGCAAGATTGTATGGTTTATTGTTACCATCATTGCTTCAGGGGTTTCAGGTTATGTCCAGGTCACTAAGCAATGGAGAGACTTCATCCGACAGTATACTTAGTGATATAGTTCTTAGTATAAGGATGCTGTCAAACAGAACTGTTAGATTTGGTTGGAGATTATTGGAGTTCTGCTATTTAAATGATCAACTTAAGGAGCATGAAGCTCAAGCTTCTACAAAGATGTTTCCAGCCAAAGTCGAAGACCCTATGATCAGGGGAGACATCTTAGTTCAAACACTCAAGGATATCAATAGAGAAGCCACTTACTCTTCTCAAGAGAATCCTATAAAGACATTCCTCCAAGCTCTCGAAAAGGAATTTCAGTTGATGAGCCGGATCAGCAATATTCGAGAGAAAGGTAAATGATCAAGATTCTCAATGAAATGCTTACTTAGCTGCTTGCCATGTTTGTAAAGTTCCACACAACCTTAATGTCCTGCTGTTATTATGTCAAACAATATATCTTATCTCAGTTTTTTCTTTTGCAAATAGCATAGGATCTAGTGACTTTATTTATAGAAGTCTTCATAAGGTTTTAGTGCTTCATATAGCCACTTTCTACATATATGTACTAAATTTGTTTATCCTGTTTGTACACTGTTACAATGCCTGCTCTCATAATCTCTGTGTGAGTTAAGACACTTAATAGGCTTATATTCTTCAGTGTTGTTTCTTAGAAGCTTAGAAGTTCCAGTTTGAGATAGTAGAATGCTCTCAATCAATGGCAGAATATGGAAGACTGGAATTGAGTATTAAAAGGAAATGTTGTTCTAGCTTGTTTGAATCATCATCTTGTAGGATTTTGTCATGCTTATGAGTTTCCTATGGGTTCTACTGTTTCCCCCCATTTAATGTACCAATAATAGTTCCCTACTATTCGAGTGCTGTAGCACTTCTATTTGTGTTCCTATCATCTTGGTGCTGTTGAGTTAACTTCATGATACAACATTTGTTTCAGTTTCCTATAGATTCTGTCGTGTGAAGAATTTACAAAACTGACAGCATCGTTCCATTAATCTACATGCCACATTTTTTTTTGTTATCTTAGAATCATTTTATTGTATCTTACAATTCATTTTGATACCAATAACCTTTCATTTATTATTTGATGTATTCTATGTGTTCCCCCCAATCTTTAACAGGATGGATATACATGGACGATGAGCAATTCCAGTTCATATCACGTTTATGTGGATCCACTATCACTTCTTGGAATAGTTTATCTGATTTGCCAGTATCTTCCCATGGTGGTGAACTGCAACAGAACGATGAGGAATCTGCGATCATTGAGTCCAAGATTAGTCAGATAAGGGACCTTTTTCCTGATTATGGGAAGGGGTTCCTTGCTGCTTGCTTGGAAGCCTACAACCAGAACCCTGAGGAAGTTATCCAAAGGATATTAGATGCAACACTTCATCAAGATCTTCTAGCTTTGGATACTTCACTACAAGAGATGCCGCAGCAAAGACCTGCACCAACTGTTGGGAAAGATAAAGGCAAAGGCATACTAGTGGAGACTGTGCCTCAGATTACTAATAAACCCCATAAAGTTGATACGGATGCCCCATCTTCAGTTTCATCAGCTTCCCAGGGTCCATCCTCATCTGTATCATCAGTCCCACAAGGTAGATTTACAAGGAAGACCAATGATGATTTGCCTGACTCTGCAATTCTTGACTCACAAAATGCTAAAGTTGGTGTTAGGTCAGCTGTCCTTGAATCCCAGTATGAATACGAGGATGAGTATGATGACTCATTTGATGATCTTGGCTTCAGCGTGGTGGAATCAAGTTATGAGGAAACCGATGGTGCCAATGATGCTGAGACTTCCTCACATGGCCCACGATGGGCTTCACAGAAGAAACCACAGTTTTATGTTAAGGACGGTAAGAACTACAGCTACAAGGTTGCTGGCTCAGTTGCTGTGTCTAGTGCTCGAGAAGCGGCAGTCATGCACCATGTTCAAAAAGACAAGATTCATGGTCTTGGCCGTGGTGGAAATGTACCTATTGGAGTTCCCAACCGGCAACATAGAGACATGGACGAAGAGGAGGGTGATGATGCAAGCAACTTCATCAGAGGAGGCTCAAATTCCCGTGGTCGAAACGGAAGAGGTGGCAGGGATCACGGCAACCCTCCAGAGGAGAACAAGAACCCTAATGGCCTACAAGGTTTCGGCCGTGGTGGAAGAAGAGGCGGCAGGAATCAGGGCAACCCGCCTGAGCTAAACGAGAACTATGGCCAGCAAGGTTTTGGCCGTGGTGCAAGAAGAGGGGGCAGGAACCATGAGCATCCGGCAGAGGACAATGAAGATCCTGATGCAGCACAAGGTGGTTTGGCTCGAGGGCCAGCTCCTCGTGGTGGCGGCGGAAGAAGAGGTGGCCGGAATCATTACCAGAGAGACCGGGCAATGAAGAAGCATATGCAAGGGATGACAGGGCTGTAGCTGCTGGTAGCATCATCGTTGGAAGGGCGGGAACTGTAAATGTGAAAGTTTTTGAGGGACTCGTACAATAGACTCGGCAAAGTTTTTACACTTGGCTGTTCCATTTGAACTCTTACGATGCCATGTGAAACACCTTCATACTTTATCGCTTGTATTGTTGAAAACAGAATATCAAACAACACTAAATCTTAGAGCACTTGTGTGTTCCGCTGCTGCATCCTCCGTCCGAAATCATAATGCCCGCTGCGTTTGAATCTGGATCTAACGTTTGATGAGCGGTTCCTCTGTCTAAATACAGAGGTGCTATAGTATTGTGCATTAGAAGCAGCTCTCAACCGTTCTATAAAAAATTAGTGACACAAATCAACTGCTACAGAAATTTCTAGTGTTTGGAGCAAATGACTGCAGCTGCAGGAAGACTCACATTACTGTGGAAGCAGTGCCCATCTGCAGTCGAGGATTTGCTTCCTTCACGAGAAGGTTCATCTAGCGATCCGCGATTCGGGCGCTTCTGAAATTGTCGTGTGCCGCTTGCACTGTCGGGCTTGGGCCAGCCCTCTCAGCATCTTGAGCCTAGCCCATCTGACACGACTTTTAAATGCTTACATTAAACCCTAACCCACGCCATTCCCTAACTCGGGCGTCGATGCCATCGCGGATACTCGGTAGTGCTGGCCAAATGGGCCGGGTCAAATGGGTCGACACGGCTCGCCATCAGAGGCTCCGCACGACGAGCACGGCCGACACGCCTTGTTTATGGGCCGTGCTTGCAGCCGCACGAGGCCCCGGGCTGTGCCTAGGCTGCCACCTCGGCACGGTGGGCGGCAAGACGGATGGCGATGGCAATGCAACGTGGCGGGCACGCCGACGCAATGACGGCGGCGGAGCCGTGCCGCCGCTGCCGTCTTCTTGCGCCATCGCCGAGGAGAAGGAGGTCTTTTCTTCTTGCCGTCAGGGAGGAGGAGGCCAGAGGCCGAGGGCGTCGCGGACTCATGAGCCTCGTGGCGCACGTTCTTCTGCGGAGGAGAAGCGGAGGAAGGAGGATCTGGGCTAAGCGTGGCGCGGCACATGGTCTTCTTGGCCGTGAGCGAGCATTTAAGGAGACGGCGGGTCGTCGAGGCGGCGCCGAGGAGACGGGCGTCGGGAGGCGAGGGAGGCGGCGGGTCGACGAGCGCGTCGGGCGGCGCCGCATGAATGCGCGAGGCGGCCGGGTCGACGAGGTCGATCGGCGCCGCAGAAGGCGACAGGTTGTCGGCGCCGCCCTGGCGAGGCGAGGAGGGGGTCGCGCCACCGCGGGAGGCGAGGAGGCGGTGGTCGCGCCACACCGGGAGCGGGAGGCGAGGAGGCGGCGTGCGGGCGAGTCGCGAGGCCGAGCGCCGGGCGAGGACGGGAGGAGGCGGCGAAACCGCCGAAACGAGCGAGGCGACGAGGGCGACGCGGGGGTAGAACCGTAGAAGAAGACGGGGCGGCCGGGTTGTCGGGCCGTGTCGAGCCGTGGGCCGTGCCCGACACGGCACAGCACGAAAAAACGGCCGTTATTTTTACCGTTGGACGAATTTTTTTGACTGTTGAGTGCATATTTTTACCGTTAGGGACTTAAAAAATAGCAAAAAAATTGCAAAAATTCCGAAATTTTTTCTATAAATAGGCATCATACCCCCCTCATTCAGCACCCCTTCATTCTCTATTCTCTCTTTGAAATTGTGTTGTGCAAATTCAAATCCGTGTTGAGCTAATTTGGCAAAATTCAAAAAATTTGTGCCAAAATTTGGAAATTTCAATTTTCATCGGCAAGTCAGCGAAAGAGGTACAATACTATTTTTGTAATACTTTTATTGTCAATTATTGTTATGCTAAGATTAAAGTAGTAATAATGTTAGTTTCGATTTTGCGGTTTAGTTATGGGCCGATCCTTACGATAGCTTTGCTCTTAGTGAGTTTGGACTTTCATCGGACGAAATTGCGTCTATGGAGGCGGCTGCGGCTGCCTCAAATGAACCGGAGGTTTCACCGGAGGAGCAAGCTGCTGGAGTTCCGTCATCAGGCTCGACATCAGCATCAGGCTCAACGGCAACCGGAGCAAAGAGGTCGAGGCCGTCTACATCGGGAGTGTGGGAGAATTTCAACAGGACAACCCGGCAAGACGCAGCGGGAAATAAGGTACCATATGCTATTTGTAAAATTTGTCGCCATGAATTGTCTGCAAAGTCTACAGGTGGAACAGGGCACTTGCTTAGACATGCTACAAGGTGTCGAACCAAGCAAGGATTGGTGATGAGGCAGACGCAACTGCAATACAACCCCGACGGTACGGTATCTAACTGGGACTACGATCCTCAGGTAGCCCGCCAATCTCTCTGTCGTTTAATTGCTTCTGAGGATTTACCATTAGGCTTTGGCGAGTCTGTTTCTTTCCAAAATTATATTAGGACTGCGCATAATCCTAGATTTTCTTCCGTTTCTAGACAGACAACAACAAGGGATCTAGTGAAATACTATAATGAACGTCGTAATAAAATAAAGGAACTATTTAGTACGTGCACATTTTCGGTGGCCTTGACCTCGGACATATGGAGTGGTCGGGCTAGGGAGGATTATCTTAGTGTAGTTGCGCATTATGTTAATGACGACTGGGTAATGGAGAAAAGGATTATAGGTTTGAAATTAATTGATGTAGCGCACACGGGGGAGAATATTTTGAACTGTATTCTCAAAGTCGTGGAAGACTTTGGTCTTACAGATAAAATATTCGCAATTACCTTAGACAACGTTGCTTCAAACTCTAGGGCTATGGACATTCTTACTCCAGTGTTGAGTACATATGCTGATTCGTTCTTGCTACATCAACGATGCGCTTATCATATTATCAACCTTATAGTCAAATGTGGTCTGAAGAGGTTGAGTCCGTATATTAGAGCTTTTCGCGATGCGATTTCTTTCTTGAATAATTCTAACGTAAGAATAGCACAATATAAGAACTTCTGCAGGGCGATGGGTGTACGTCCAAGAAAGTTCGGTTTGGACATAGAGGTAAGGTGGAACTCTACTTACCTCATGCTTAAGCATCTTTTACCATACAAGAGCACTTTTTCTGCTTTTTATTCAAACACACTATCCTAGCAATCGATGCTTTGCTATTAATCGAGCAACATTGGTTCGTTCTTTGAGAAGATCTTGTCATTTTAGAAATTTTTACGAGGCAATCTGTTGCTTTGTCCGTTGTCTACTATCCAACATCTCCTATCATTGTGCATACTATTTTAAAGATTGCTACTCAATTGAAAATGTATGAAAATGATTTAGTTTCTGTGAGGTCGTTGTTTCCATGAAATCTAAATACCTTAAATATTGGAGAGAAATCCCTTACCTATATGCATTTGCATTTGTTTTAGATCCTAGGGCTAAAATGGGTGCATTTGGTACTGTACTTGATCTTCTTAGTGATGCTACGGGACTAGACTATACTAACTATTTTGCAGAAGTTCGTTCTCGGTTATATGAGGTTTACCAAAGGTATGAAAATAAGTTCCGAGGAGTCCGCTCGCAACGACCTCCAGTAGCCCCCACCTCGAGTGGGAAGACAAGTATGTGGGGCACGATCTTCGGTGCCTCTTCCTCCAGGTCCAGGTCAAGGTCTTCGTCTTCTTCTTCTTCTGCACCAGCGCCTGCTCAGCCAAGAGCCACAAGGAGCGGGGAACTATCCACCTATCTGGACAGCGATACGGTGGATTTCAACGCAGAAGGCTTCGACATCTTGCAATGGTGGCAAGCCCATAAGTTAACATATCCCGTGCTATCCATACTTGCACGTGATGTGTTAACTGTTCCTGTCTCTACGGTTTCCTCCGAGTCTGCTTTTAATCTTTCTGGAAGAATAGTGGAGGAAAGATGAACAAGTCTCACAAGTGAGATGGTGGAGATCCTTCTAACTGTGAAGGACTGGGAACAAGCTGATTCGCGAACACAACACTATGTGAAAATTCCAGAGTTGTCGGAGGTGTTCGAAAATTTGTACTTAGACAATGACATCGACACATAGAACAAAGATGTATCATGTCTGTAGAATTGTAGAGCTATAGGTCACTCTTTTCCTATGCCAAGGTTTTCTCATTTTGAGTTTTTACTTGGCGAAGGTTTTAACGAGGCAGCCAGTTGGACATTAATAAAGCTCTTTATTACATTTTCAATATGAGATTTCTAATTTTCGTGTCTATTTTAGAATTCTACATATTTTTATAATTTTTCTAGATTTTTTTTGGATTTTCTTGTTCTGATGGGCCAACGGGCGAACCTGACTTTGACGGACCAACAGACCCGTCTTGGCAAGACGCACGAATGCCTGTCGAGCCATGCTTGGGCGCGACCGTCTTTGTCTTGGGTGGGTGGCCCATTTGGCCAGGTCTGATACTCGGACTCTCCAACGACCTGGAGCTCTCGCTTCCTCAGCCCGGTTGACACCCTGGAGTAGACTTGTTCTTGGGCAGCTCGGCCCGATCTTTCAGCTCGCACGCTCGGCCGAAAGGCTGAAAAAAGCCCTGGACAGCCAATTAAATAATTAAAATATGAAAAAAAAATCTATAAATACCATCGTAAGTTGCCTACTTTTTCAATTTGGCTCCATATCTAATTATCGTTTACTTTGGCCCCGATATACCCCTCATGTCGTATGTTTAGTACTATTTCTCGTGGTTTTCATTATCTTTGACACTTGTTTCAGTGATGTCAATACTTATTCCAATAATGCTAATACTTATTTTAATTATTTAGGTGATTTTGACAATTGTAATACATTGTTTCATTGGTAATGTTTCAATGATAAAATCATGTATTACAAATAGCAAAATAACTCAAATCAATGAAACAAGTATTGAAATTACTTAAATAAGTACTAAAATAATTGAAGCAGGTGTCGAAGATAACTAAAACCAAGAAAAAACAGTGCGAACATGCGACCTGGGGGCATTTGCAAGCCAACTTAACTTATGGAGGGCAAAGTAAATAAAAATGAGATATGGGGCAAATTGAAAAGGTAGGTGACTTAGAGCATGCACAATGCAGGTGTTTAAAGAGATGCTTAGCAAATAAAAATTGATTTTTCTTGACATGTAGAATAGATAATGTGCTTATTTTGTAGCATCGATACTTAATTAGACATCCGTGCTTAACATGTGCTTATGCATGTACTATATCTAATAAAAATAATACAATCATCTAAGCACTTACAAAAGAGATGGTTGCATTAGAGGAAATAACTTTTACATGAGTGCTTGATGATATAATTATATTATCTTTTTAAGCACTCATGTATAAGCATCTTGCACTGTACGTGCCCTTATGGTGTGTTTATGGATTTTTTTTAAAAAAAATATTTCATTCCAAAATTGAATTAAATAATAATATCTTATTATGAAAAGAGAATTAAATAATAATAATAATAATTTATTCCAAAAATAGGAAATTCAGGCTCTTTGGGCTTCTAGCTTTGCCTATGTGAGGCCCTAAAGCCTGGTCAGGCTCGGGCCTAACCATGCCAAACTTGGCTTTTCCAGGCCTGGCCTGAAGCTCGTTCCAGCTCAACGTTTGAACAGAACTACCATGTCCTTTATTCCACTTCTCACGATCGCACTCGTCGCCTTTTTTTCGCAACCTGTGTACAACTATAGAACCAAGCATCAACATCAACTCCATCCTACACATATTGTTGTTAAGGTTGGAAAAAACTTCACATAGGACGCTTTAGTTACGAGGCTAGTACGACGTGACCTGAGCCAATTCAGTGGGCCCTATTACTGCAGTTTCCTAGCTGAGAGATTGTACGAGCATTTTATGCCATATCGCCATACGTATAGCAACCCTAGTTGAGGTTTTTGAATGCTTCCTCCATAGTTTCCTTCAGCCTATTCTTTTCCTTTGACATCTTCAAGATCCGAGAGCTTGGGTTTGGGAATTTGACCAGAGTACTGGCCTCCAACCTTTTTTTTAATCAGCTCTCCTCAATTCAATCTCGGCTGCTACAGATCAGGGACTTTGGATGTGGGGATTTTACAACGAATTGCTCGCAACCCTCACCAAAATCCCCAATTTTCTCAACACCACTCCAAGAACTGGAGGGCTCTGAAAACAATTTGTCAAGACCCAATGAATTGGATCCCGACTGTGATTCGAACGTGGCATATATTAGGTGAGAAGTTGAGACTAGATAGAAACTGAGGAAGGAATTAGATGGGATGAGATTTTTTTTTTGCGATTACAAGGAAAAAGCACACACCCCCCACTACACATGCACACACACGCGAGTGCACGCTCTTAGTACACACCTAGAATGTAATATTTCGATTTTAATTAAAAGAATTAGGCAAAAATAATTAGATTTCAGGTTAGGGGCTCAAGAGGAAAAGGTGGGGGAGTGAAAGGGTGGACCAACCAAGGCTAAGGCCCAAGACTGAGCCCGTTGCTGAGTCTGAGGTGGACTTGGCCAGGGGAGAGGGTGGCTGCCCCTACCCCCATGCGCCGTCAGACCCTGTCACCCCTCCTCCCTACCCTAGCTACCCCCTTGCCACCTCCCTCTGTCGAGCCCTTCCCTCCCAGTGTCGCCCTCTGTTGTGAGGTGGAGCCACTGCTATCGGCGCCTAGCAAGGAGAGGAGGACCAGCAAGGAAGGAGAAGAAAGAAGAACGAAGGAGAAGAGAAGGAAATATGAGGAAATTAGGGCTTCTCGATCCATCCATGTTCGTTGTCTAAATTCATGGGGTAATGACCTATACAACCTTGCTTTGATCTTAGATTATTGTTTATTGAAGCTTTGGAGTAGATTGATCACGGGGATCAGGTAATTTGGGATGCCCTTAGTTTGATTAGATGTACTACAGAACCTTGTGGGGGGGAGTTTTAGGGTACCTACATCCAGATTCACGACTTTTCCTGGTTAGTAAAGTTGTATATAATTTTTTAAGCTTTCCATAGAGTACAAGATCATTAAATTTGGATAAGTGGTTGAAAAGTTATGGCATCGGGAGTATTGTTGTCTAGAACTCCGTCGACATTGACAACAGTCGTGTAGATTGCTTTATTACATGCAATAGATGGTAAAATTAAACTGTGGTCATAACTAGGTATAGCTATATAATTCTATGTAGTTTTCAGAAGTGGTATGGCTTGCTATTTTCCAAGTTGTAGAAAAATAGTTATAAAATTGTAAAGTCGACTGTTTTGTGAAGTTCCAGATTAACCTTTGGGGTTGAAAATAAAGAACTAGATAGCATAATGAGAGAATTTACATACTAGGAAATTGTAGGATTGTTTGTGTAGATTCTAGAAAATATATATTTTGCTATATTTGGAGTCCAGAAGAAAAAGTTATGGGTGTTTGATCACTGGGATGGTGGGTATGTTGTCCGGTGAAAGTGGGATTAATTGTGTCAGGTTTGCGTGTAGGACCATGTTGAGTTGATTGATGTTTGTGTACTGTTGTGACGTGTTTTGAGATATATTATTGATCTTTGTCCAGGGAGTGTTGCTTAGAGTTCGGTGTCGCCTTTGCATCGTTCTAACTTTCGTGGGTAAAAGACAAGTGCATGGTAGAGCGGTAGGCATCTGTTTGTCAGAACTTGTATTTACACTTGAATTGATATGGCATTTATTTGTGCTTTACTTATGCTTACTTAAATGTCATGAAACAATAATGACGACGATTTAATGATGTTATGCCATGATATATTGATGACATAATATCATAATGACATGGTAATTGACGAGGATATAATAATCCTCATTTTATCTTTTATCTATAATTCTTATTATAGGTAAATATGGCGTCATATGGTCCTGAGTATACCCTTAATGTTATAAGGAAGAGCCTCTTGGGTGGTCGTAAGTTCTTCTCGACCACCCCCATAATCGTAAGTTATGCTACGACTACCCCAATAGTCGTAAGTCTTGCTACGACTACCTCATGGTCGTAAGTTATTCTCGACTAGGTTAGCTATGACCACCTTATGATCAATTAAACCTCTGAGACAAGTGGGCCCAATTGATTAAGGGATTCAAACGATCATCATCTGTTGTTACTCTGCGAAGTAATAGCACGTAATGCTCCATTATCTACGGTATGTTCTTTGTTAGGCGGCGTGGAGGATTATCGCGGTGATTACTACCAACGTCGTCCGATTCTGAGATGTGATGGTAGCCGCTTCACGGAGAAACTACCGCTCCTTCACGTACTATATAAAGGCGGCAATCGAGAGAAGGAAAGGGGCGAATCGGGCCATCAAGAATACCGATACTATCTGTAATAGTCTTAGTTTTTCCCGATTGTTCGAATACACTCAATACCATACACACACAGGAGTAGGGTTGTTATTCTCTCGGAGAAGGCTGAACACATATAAAAATCCCCGTGTCAATCTCTCTGCGTGATTCCATTCTAGGAGACCCCCCGAATCAAACAATCTTTACGTAAGTTCGGTTCTAAAACACCGATAGTAATAATGGTGATGGAATATGTTAATGAATAATAAAAATATATTGCATCATTTACATTCATAGTGACAGGAGTTGCATGAGCCAAGTCGGTGAGAAAGTCATGTAACTATTCCGATGAGGTCGGTGAGCAATGTTACATGACTAGTTGAGAGTGTTCTAGAAAAAAAAACCTAATCGGTAGGGACTTCATGGGAGTGAAGGATACAGTGGTTCTGTAACATCTTAATTTTCTGAGCCTTTTTGAAAATTTTCAAAAAAAAAAAACCATTTGGTTTTGTTGAAGTTCTAAAGCTTAACTTGAGATTTTGGAATTAAAAGCGTTTAAAATGACTAAATCAAACTTCAATTAATTCGAGTTTGGTTCGTTTTGCGTTCGTTGGAGTTCTCTCTGGCAGGAGGCGACTTCTTTCTTGAGTGCCTCGGGCACTTTCAAGCAAAGCCGATATACACTCGGCAAAGGCTTTGCGAGTGCTACACTCGGCAAAGGGCGCTCGATAAGCGGTTTATCGGCAAAGACCCTTTGCCGAGTGCACTATCGGGCACTCGGCAAAGGCTTTGCCGAGTGCTAATCTAACACTCGGCAAAGAAAAATCGCCGTGACGGCGAAGCGCCACTGTGGCGGCGTCTTTGCCGAGTGTCAAGGTCAAGCACTCGGCAAGGTCTCCGCTTTGCGAAGTGCCATTGAATCAAACACTTTCGGCAAAGGTGGCGTGCGTGCTTGGAGTGCCACAGGAGGACACTTTCGGCAAGCAGGCCATCTTTGCCGAGTGCGGCCCGTGGCACTCGGCAAATCTGTGATGTTTGCGAGTGCAATGGCCTTTGCACTCGGCAAAGCATGGTCACTTTGCCGAGTGTCATGGCCATTGCACTCGACAAAGTGACTGAAAACAGCCTTTTTTAGTTGTTTTTACATCCCATCCAAACAAACAGAAGATATATATATAACAAACATCATCAACATCACATATATATCATCAACGACACATATATATCACCAACACCACATATATATCACAAGCGTCACATGTCTCACAATATATCACAAATAACTTCACAAGTAATCCAAGTGCTCCATCATCTACAACCATAATTGCAAATAGAAGTACCATTAACAACCACAAGTAGTATCACCAAGATGGCCAATGAGGCTGATTTGGTGAAGGATTCAACGAAGCATGAGGATCGTTCGATCCCGCCATTGATTCTGCACAAAGGAGAAGAGATTGCATGTGTGAGACAAGATAAATATATACCATACATGAATAAAACTTTCATACTCCACTAGGTTTGACCGTAAGCATGAACATACAAACTAAAACATTTATACTCACAGGAGTAGAATAGTGAGGAGGTGGAGGTGGAGCGAATAGCGAAGGTGGCGGAGCTACACCGTGGCGCCAAGACTTTGCATGTCTTGAAGAATCTCCGCCATCCTCATTGCTCGGCCTCCCTTCGGCCTCCACCCTCTCCATCTTCGCTTTGCATCTGCTCCTGTATCCTCCTCTCTTGTTCGGTGGGCCTACAATATATTCACCCCAATGTTACAATAATGCAAAGGAAAGGTATGAAAAAACCAATGAGCAGCGAATAAACCGGGAATAACCTCGAGTGCCTCCACCCGGTGGTGTGAAGTGTCTCTTGAGGTCGTATGGTCGGGCTCGTGCTCGTCTTTGCTTGCTCGAATCTGGGAGAGCGGGAGTAGCGGCCGAGTCGATTCTTGCGTCGCCAATGCATGATCGCCCATGCTTCTTGCCTCCTCCCACCCTCATGGCGACTTCTCCATCAAGGTCCTCGGTGCTCGGATCGTACTCGGCCCATGGACCTCCCTTGCCATCGATGTGTACTCACTAAAGGCGGTTGTGGGCGGTCGCATTCTTTGTCGCCTCGGGCGATCCTCCGGGTTGTAGTCGGCGTCGGACGTCGCCTTGCCCTTGTGGGCCATAGCAAATGCCTTGAAGATGGAGCAAAGTGGCCACCATGTGACGTCATTGCGAGAAAAACAACAAGATGATTAGAAATCATGCGAAATTGAGCGTTAGAATAAATAAATGAATTCGCGTACCCATGTTTCTGCGTATCCGCCGAGGTTGCGGCTACCTTGATGGTGTGCTACACAGCATCATCAAGCGCCGCTCCGGCACAAGTTGTCGTCTCCTCCACTCGCGTGAGCACCACTTGTGCACCATCTGTTCCCGGCCTCGGGATGTGCGGCGCACCAATAAGGAATCATCTCTGAGCCATCAAGTACATGACATATCAGAAGATGAAATTAAGCCTACTTAATCTCAAAAGGAATCAGTATTAATGTTCTGTATTTACCTGCAGGTACTGGTCCCGGGTCAGCGTCATGGTTCTTGCGTCCCTTTTGGTGACCTTCATTCCAAGGACGGTCCCGTGGTAAGTTCTGACGGCTGGATGCGCGCCTCGTAATGCATGTCCACGACGAGTTTTTGCGGCATTTGGTAGCCGCCGATCCGCCTACGGCCTCATGTCCGTCTGGGCATCTAAAGAAATCCTGCATACAAACACGATGTATCCATTCATTATTTCAAGAATGTCAATGAATATGATGTATTGAGCAATGTAGTCGAGGAAGACTTACCCACTCTTGCTTCACCGCTCCGCCTTGTTGTTGAATACCTGCGGGCCGATCTGCGGCATCGGGGCGGCGTAGTGGTCAAGCGAGTAGGCGGCCCGTCACTCCGGCGTACTCAACCGAGCCGGAAGTGCTCCTTGCCGAAGGCCGAGGATGCCATTGACTTGGCGTGTGTGAGCACCTCCACTCGCCACAATCGTCCAGTTCCTGCCCAAGTGATTAAGAAAAATTATTAATTTCTATTTTGATTTTCAACATATCATATAAAGTAGTGATAACATCTAAAGTTACTTACTTTTCCCCCTCGGGTCGAATCAGTGAGCGTCTCTCACGAGTATCGGTCGCGAGGAGGCTCATGGACCTCGCAAGTAGGCGCTTCGGCGAACTAGAGAAGCGGAACCCCTGCTGTCGCCTCCTCCTCGGCGTCCTCCTGCGCGTCCTCCTGCGCCTCCTCGTCGTCCTCCTGCGCATCCTCCTGCGCCTCCTCGTCAAATCCTCTGTCGTCCTCCTCGCCTCCTCGGCGTCCTCTGAGGCACTGCTCCTCCTCCTCCTCCTCACGCTGCTGACAGGCGGCGGCGGCGACTCCCTCCTGCCGCTCCTCCTCCTACTCTCCCGGTTCGGCGGTCCTTGTCCTTCGGTACAAGGGCGTTAGCTTCCTCATCCCACCGCCCACCATCTTTGTTCAATCACCGCAATTAAAAAGAGTAAACCAATAAGCCGAGATAAACAAAAGTACTTAGAAAGAGATGCAAAATAAACAAAAGCGTAATTACAAAATAACATAGTATTACATGTATTAGAAATAATCTTCATGATCGGATTATTTGGATCATAAGTCTCATCATCACTATCAATTATGTCGAAATAATCAACACTATCCGAATGAGCAATGTTGCCATTGTCATTGTCTAAATGTAATCGCTCAAGCATTTGAAAGTCCTTCACATTTTGCACCTCATCTCGGCGTCCTCTTCAATAACCGTTTCATTGTCTACTTCCATTCCGATAAACCGGTGAAGTCTATCTCAAACCTCCTTCTAGTCCCTCTTCTTGAAAGAACTCTCCGTCATATGTGTTTGGGTCTAAGTTGTAATCTTCATCGTTTGGGGACGGGCACTTTACCGTGTGGCGATACCACATGCACAATATCCCAACCCTTAAGATGTCTTATGGTTTGACACGCATATGGGAGATAATAAACTTGCGTGGCTGTTGGGCCACAATATAGACATCGTCTCTGGTAAGACGGAATCTGTCAATTTCGACTAGCCCAAGATTAGAATATGTCCGTCTCGTTACTTGAGGATCAAACCAATGGCATTTGAATATGGCGGGATTAAAGGTTTGGAACCATGAAACTTGAGTTCGTATATTTCTTCAATTCTTCCATAATACTCGACCTCATCAGCGCCGGGCGTAAAACTCGGAACTTGTGGTTCTTGATTGGGCGACTACGCTCGTCGTAGCTTGTTGTGCGGCGATATCCATTCACGTCATAACGAAAAATGACTGACCCTATAGGCAAAGCCATCGGCAACTTTGTCTCAACTTCGGCACACATAGGCGCATCCTCTCGGCCTGCAAGCTCAATCGGGATACATCGTTATATTATTACGCGCGTCACGAGTAACTTGGAATGTCAAACTAAGTACGAGCTAAATTGGACGGTACCTTCCGTTTGAACCAAGAAATGAAATCGAGCATTCCATTTCCCGCACCCTGTCTAAGAAGGGTATCTACCTGCTGTGGGGTAGGATCCCTTGATTGGCCTTGAAATTCATAAAGAAATTCCTGTACCAGCGAGAAACAAGGGGTTGGATGCGAGAATAGTGGCGTATTTAACAAGTTCGTTGAGAACTTCTTTGCATGTCTGGTGCCACCGTCAAGGTTGGTCAACACGTATAGCATGATATGGCGCCACTCTTCATGATTCAAGGTCTTGAGGTTCGATGCACTTGCGCTTCCGAGTTGCCCTCGGAAAAGGCCGAGGTTCGATTCATTTTCTTGACATTATAACGAGGGTGGATTATGCACGCTAGGGAGGTTGTTACCATAGTATGTTGTTGTGAAGTTCGCCACCTCCTCCGAATGTATGCCTCTGCAATGGAAGCCTCGATTTTGCATTTATTTCTACATTTCTTTGAAGAACCTTTAGACATCTCTCGATTGGATAGCACCAACCTGCGGGCCCCCCATTCGTGCCTCGTGCGGAGGTGCAAAATCAAATCTTTGCATCGGATTAAAAAGCGGGTGGAAAGATCTTCTCCAACTTACAGAGCAACACAGGTGCCATTCTTTCCAAGTCGGCAATCACGGTCAGAGATAACTCCTTGGCACAAAGTGGCGAAAGAAATAGCTCAACTCTGCCAAAGACTAGCCGGACATGCTCGGGGACATAGCCTCGAACCATCGCCGGGAAGAAGCGCTCAATCCATATGTGGTAGTCATGACTCTTCATCCCTAAGACTCGCATAGTAGATAAGTTCACTCCCCTCCTCAGATTAAGTGCATACCCATCGAGAACATTAACGTCTGGATCCATTCTAGTACTTCCCTCCTTTGGGGCTTGCTCAAGACAAAATCGGCCTTAGGCCTTCTCCATGTCTTCTTGTGACTAGGAGGCTTCATATGTTGGTTTGGTCTATCGCATATCGTTGCGGATCCACTCTAGCCTTAACGTTGTCCTTTGACTTGTCGGTAATGTCCATGATTGTTGCCCAAAGTGCCTCGGCAACATTCTTTTCGATGTGCATTACATCAATGTTGTGTGGAAGGAGAAGGTCATCAAAATAGGGAGCCGAGTCAAGCCCGACTTATGAGTCCACATATGTTGCTCACCATATCCCACAAAACCACCTTCCGGATTGACCACGAGACCATCTATCATTCACGAACCGCGGCACCGGTCATTATCGGTGGTGCGAGTGCATCACTCGACACCTTTCGTAAAGTTCTTGATGTCTCGTCTGAATGCATGGTCAAGAGGAGGAATTGCCGATGTTTGTCGAGCGATGAATACTTGCCACCCTTACGCAGCAAATGAACCTCGGACCTTCCTTGCATCTTGGGCATGGGAACTTCCAGTGAACACACGGTATGAGAATATCCCATCGCCCGAAGTCATGCGAGGAGTAGTGGTACCAAACATGCATTTTGAAGTTTTTCTTTGTAGCTCGATCAGTATGTCCATACCCTTCCTCCCAAGCACGGACCAATTCATCAATCACGGGCTCCATGAACACACCCATATTATTCCCGGGTGTCGGGAATTATCAACGACAAGAATCGTTCTATCGTTGAAAGCATACTCTGGGGGAGATTGAGGGATAACGAACACGGGCCAACATGTGTATGGGGCAGCCATCATTCCATAAGTTGAACCCATCTGTTGCCGGTATAACCGCATATTCTGAGCCTCTTTAGCTTTCTCATGATGAATGCCATCAAAGTGGGTCCATGCTTCACCATCGGATGCATGTACCATCTGTCGAGGATTGTATCGTTTGCCATTTTGTGCCATGTCATCATTTCGCGATTCCTCGGTCATGTATAGCCGTTGGATCCTCGGTATGAACGGAAGGTGCCGTAGGATTGTCACGGGAATGTCAAGCTGCCTCTTCTGGCCATCACCAGAATCTACCTCCAGGAACCTAGATGATTTACACTTTGGACAGTACTTTGCTTCCACGTATTCGTTCCTAAATAGGACGCACCCCTTCGGGCAAGCATGTATCTGCTCATACGGCATCTTAAGTGCGAAGGAGTTTACGTGACTTCGTGCATGCTCTTTGGCGAAGTGACCCTCCGGAAGCGGTGCCAATAGCATCAACATACCATCGGGCGTCTCGACTCGGCTATCTTTGGGACTTTAACGCCATTATCGTCCAATGGCATCGGTTGAAAACCTTTGTCCGGCGTGAAGGGTTTACGTGCGCGGCAAACATGTAAATAGAAACGCCTTTGCGGTTGCCTCGGCTCCTCCTCCGTCGTCCTTGACGTGCCTCGTGATAGTCATTTAACATATACGCTACCCCAGCATCGACATCATAATCCTCGGCGCGTGGTCTCACCACCTCCTCTCTCATCTGATCGGCTTCACCATGGTAGACCCACGGGTATAGTCTGCCGTAAATCCATTCTTCAAAGATGTTCCCCATGACCTTCTTCGTTTGTCTTTTCTGTTTGCACATTTCTTTGCGGGGACAACAAATTTTACTCGCTCCTTTAGCGACCACGCCAAATGCCCGTTCAAGAAAGCATCGGTCTTGTCGATCCATTCATTGGTGACTGACCACGACTTGCGGCGGCCGTGTACATCCACTCACGGTCCTCCATCCTCTAACATATATAGCGGCGAGTAATATAAACATCAATTGCATCTACGGCGTTCCTACTATCTAATAGGTGAGGATAGGTCCTAATCCTGCGAGATCCGTAGATGAGGTTAGTTTCCATGCTCTACTCCTATTAGCGATGAAATTTCAGCGGCACCTCCCGCTGTTCTCCAAAGACCGTCTGCCGGAGAGTGTGTATCAGGAGAACAACAGGAGATGATGCGAAACTGTCTCGGATCGGAGGCGAACCATGAAACTAACCCCACCATCCGCGGCTGTCCAAAAACGTGGACAATTGAAACAGAATCACGGTTTTAGATATGGAAATATCGCATATTTCCAACCGTATCTCTTCGAGCGGGAGACGCTAAGCGGGTTACGTGATCTCGACCATGATCGGAAGAGGGGTTATACCTAGGGTGGCGGTGGAGTCGGGCTAAGCGGGGCGTGGCGGGTCGGTCGCGATGTGAGGCGGCGGTGTGACAGAGACCAGCGAGGAAAGCGATCGGGTCGTAGAGGTACTCGGCGCCGCTCCGACTGGCTCTTCTCTGCAAAAAAAGAAACATAAAACTGTCAATACAAAATTTCGGCAGCACCTCCCCTGCACGGTGAGGTTTCCAAAACCTGCAAGAAAACCAACGACACGATGGCCGACATGCACATATATATGAACGGCACGATGGCCGACATGCACAAGATTATATCCAACCACATATATATAACAATGTCACAACCACTCCTCGACTACTTAGACTACCACCATCTACTCTACCACTACTACTACGCAACTACTAGTAATACTCGACGGCAGCGGCGGTATGGCATACCTAGTGGGCGTCGTAGAGGCGGCGGTGGTGAAGAAGCAGCGGCCCGTGGACAAGCGGCAATTGAGGAAGCGTCGGGGGGCGTAACTTGGCGGCGGCCAGGCGCCTCCTCCTCCTCCTCCTCCTTCTTCCTCCTTCCTCCTTCTTCCTCCTCCTCCTTCTCTTCCTCCTTCTTCCTCCTCTCCTCCTCCTCCTCTCTTTCTCCTCCTCCTCCCAAGGCCTTGGCCTTGTGTGTGTGTGTGTGTGTGTGTGTGTGTGTGTGTGGTGTGGCTGTGTGTGTGCTGTGTGTGTGTGTGTGTGTGTGTGTGTGTGCAGTGCAGTGTGTGTGTGTGTGTGTGCAGGCGCCAGTGTGTGTGTGTGTGTGTGTGTGTGTGTGCGTGTGTGTGGCAGTGGGCAGCAGAGTTAATCCCCTTTGGAGTGCCCCGTCGGCACTTTCGGCAAAGAAGATTTTAAAAATTAAAATTCTTTGCAGTGTCTTCTCATGACACTTTCGGCAAAAACTCCTTCTTAGAGTGTCATTTTTGACACTCGGCAAATATATTTTTCCACTTTTGATCTCAAACTTTTACTGCGGTCCTCATACAATACAGTACTCCATGTTCCAATGTGGCACATTTCTCGGACTTGTTCTATATTTCTTTAATTTATTTCAATTAATTGAATTTTCTTGGATAATTCAAATTATAACTGCTAGTCATTCGAATAATGAAAAAAAATGAATGGAAAAATGATATTCATGTTAATTAGTATAATGTGAGGCCGTAACCAGGAACAGACCACCAATTTCGAACATCTTGTTCACGAAACATGACCACGAACTTGCGGTCGAGTTGTTTTTAAATTGTATAAAAAGCAAGCGAAGTCGAAAATCATGAAACTTGTCAAGATGTCATGATATCATATGTGGAGGCTGTGATAAAAATTTGAGAAGGTTTAGTGCAAGTTGTCACGTCGATGCTTACCAGCGAAGAATCTCCTAAGAAGTTGTCACGTATTCTTACATTTTCTAAGGTTTGCAAGCATCGTGCGTGAAAAGTTTGGAGGTTAAAAGTGGAAAAAATATGGTTTGCCGAGTGTCAAAAAATGACACTCTAAGAAAGGAGCCTCTTGCCGAAAGTGTCAGAAGACACTGCAAGGGTTAACGGCGCGCACCGCTAACTGGTGGTGCCCTTTGCCGAAAGTGTTACGGTTTGCGGTGCGGACACTCTAAGAAACTGATCTTTGCCGAGTGCTCGGCACTCGACAAACCATCTCTTTGCCGAAAGTGCCAAATGTTTGCCGAGTTCTTTCTATCGGCACTTCGGCAAATAGCCTCTTTGCCGAGTGCAGATAAAAGCACTTCGGCAAAGTCTGGGACACTTTCAAAGAAAGCCGTCTCCGATGAGTGTCACGGTGTTGGTTTTCCCTTCTCTGTTTGCTCTATGTCTCCCTCGGCCTAGCTCTTTCTTCTTTTAGCCAACTTTTCCGTTTGGACCTCTATTTTGGTTTAGACCTCCCCTTTTGGTTTAAACCTTCCTGTTGGTCTAAGATCTCCTTGTCGGTTTAGACCACCTTGTGGTTTAGACCTTTCCCTTTTGCTTGGACCTTCGGGTTGTCCTGGCGACCTCCGGAGACCACCCTCCTGGTCCGCGATCTCCCCTTGGTCACGTGACATCCTTTGGGTCATGACCTCTCTCTGTGGCCGCGACCTCCTCCTTTTGTCGCGACCTCTCTCTGTGGCCGCGACTTCCTCCTTATGTTCGTTTTGCCGCGACCTCTCTTTGTGTCAAGACCTCCCCGTTGGTTTTTTTTTTTTGCAAAGATCACCCTCTGGGTCTTTTTGCAAAGACCACCCCCTGTGTCATGACCTCCCCATGGGTCACGATCTCCCCGATGGTCTCGACCTCCCCTTTGGTTGGACCACCCTTCTGAGTTTTGACAGGCCCCACCTGTCAACTCTATTCACCTTCTCCTTCCTCCTGTTGTGTCAATTCTGACGCAAAGGACCTTGTGCATTTAATGCCGTTGTGTCGCATTAAATGCTATCACATTTTTGCAGTACCCGCTCCTTCTCTCGTCTACTTCTCGACCTGCTCCCATCATCTCCTTCACCTACCTTTGAACACGTGCCTTTGAACACGTGTGTTTTTGTATCGATGGCTCCTTGTTTCTCCGTGCTATAAAAGCCCCGAGTAGCCCTCTTTATCCCTTTGCCTCACCAAGCTCTCTTGGTCCTTGTTCTCACCGTGCTTGAAGCCTTGTTGCCGGGAGCTTCTTTGGAGTCTTGCCGCCTTCGACCTCTTCACCATTGAAGAGATCACCGGAGTGCCCGCGCCGTTCGCCATCCCTCTCCCTTCTCTCTCTTTGCTCTCTCTCTCTGTGTCAGGGTAAGTTCCTCCGTGCCCTGTTTTCTTTTGCTCTCACGACTATGATACGTGGATTGAATTTCTCTCACAACCACGTTGCATAGTCGTAATCTCTTCAGGACCTCCCTCCTAGGACCTCCTTGTTGGACCTCCTCCTGAGAGCCCGTTTCTATTTCAGTGTTTCTCTTTTGGTTCTTATTTGGTAGTTTTGGTTTTAATTTGAATTCGTTGTATTTATTTGGTTCATTGCGCACGTGTAGATTCCGACTTCACCGAAGAGTTCGTGGACCCAACGACCTCTACTGAAGAACTTCAACTCTTCAACGAAGGCAAGTCGTAGACCTTTGATCATGTTGAACCCAGTTTACAAAACTACTTTGTTTTATATCAACATGCATGACTATTTGTATAAAAATGGTTTGGGACTTAGCTAAACACCTACTTGGCATTATGAATCCTTGAATCATTGTGTTTTACATGTTGTCATGTACCTTTGGACCACTATAGGTTGGGTGATCTTAGTTGGACCTCTTTGAGATACCAACATGGGTGCGTATTATTGCTTAGACCCGCTTTAGCTATGCGATGTCTCTCGATCATCATGACTCATAATAATAAACTTCATTTAATGATATATGGAATTGAGGTGCGATACCTCCGATGTGCAACGGTGGTGCGAAATCACAGTTGTGTCATTTGTGGTGCGATACTGCTTTGAATAAAAAATTTGTTATGCCATGACCAGGGTGGTCATTTGGCCGGTTGAACCCTAAAATGCTTTTTGCTCGGGCGAGTGGTCGGTGGCAAAGGCGGGATGCGCGAAGCACAGTACGGGAAGTACTTGGGTGCGTGAAGCACTTAGGCGCGCGATGCACTTAGGATGTGGTAGTCTCGCCTTAGCAACAACTAAGGACTTAACCTTGTAAGCCATTGATCCGGGCCCTACCGTGCAACCACAAGTTCATTTATGGGGTGGACCTGGCCAACTAATTAGCGATGTTTTGATTTGGTTCTATTGTGGTTGTTGAATTGGCGTAAGAGGGGGGCCAGGAATGGCGAAACCTTAGCGGGCAGAACCAGGTCAGAACAGAGCTTTGTAAAGGGCTTGCCACGTGCTCTAGACTGCTTACCAAAGGTTGTGAGCAGGGGCATCGACGGATGTCCAACCAACTAGAGAATTCGTGTCTTGTGGGTAAAGCTGTACAACCTCTACAGAGGGTAAAACTATTCGAATAGCCACATCCTCAGTTACGGACATGCCTGGTGATTTTACGCAAGGGGTAGACTTTCGCAAAACTTGTTGAGTGGTCTGGCAAACGACCAGGGTGGTTGTGGGTGGTCTGGGCCATGATCAGGGTGGTCGCGGGAGGTCTAGGACGTGGCCAGGGTGGCCACGAGCTATTCTCAAAGAACTTTTCTATTTATGTATTACTCTTTCAACTTATGCTTTGCAATCTACTTATTGTATTTCAATTCCAATATTGCTTTCTGCAAACTAATCATAAAGCTATCCTTCGTTGAGCTCTGCATGAATATATTTGCATACCTTCCCTACGGTTTGCTGAGTACATTCAAAAGTACTCATGGCTTGCGCCCTCTGATTAATCAGTAGCTGAAGACCTCCCAGGGAGCTTCAACCTCTTCGCAGAGGAGGTCTTCGAAGACCAGGCGTGCTAGGACGTCCTCCACTCGATTGCCTGTGGGCAGGTTGTGTGGCCTCCACGTGTTCTATTGTTTTTCTGCTATTTGTAGCCCTGCGTGGCACCTCTGTAAACAAGCTTGACCATAAGGTCTTTCATTATTATTGTTGTTGATTTATCTGCTTCATCTTTATTTTGTTGTATGGCTGTGATGACATCTTTGTTGAGCTGTGCGGACTAGCAATTGATCGGGGGACTAGTCCAGTTTGCACAGGAGGTCCCAGGGGTTGTTACCCAGGGCGTGACAGGTTCATAGTAGGGTGATCACTCTGCTACCTATACCGGTTGAAGGATCTAGACCAGCCATTATGTGTTAATGGAGTTTTGGTGATTAATGACAAATCTAATTGTGGGACTAACACTTTCACTGATATACATATTGTGTAGTCTTATTTGGATATAAAGGTGAAAACCATGAAGGCATGCATGTGATTAATGACAAATCCAATTCATTGGATAAACAAAAGGAAAATCCAAACAAGTATACATTTATAATGACAAATCTATTTATGAGACTAACTCTTCTATTTGCCTTATGTCATGATTAGTCTCGTTTGGATATAAAGAACAAAAGAGGTATGCATTCGACTTTATAGTTCTTATATATTGTTGCATTCCTCAGATCCAAAATATAGGTTGAACTCCACCAAAAGATTAACTTGAATATGTGCATATGTTTCCATTACACATTTGTGTATGCACACATTTAGGGGGAGCTCAATCTATGTTTTATGGTTTCATTATTATTGATCCATATTTCCTTGTCCACATATAATTGGGATCTTTACTTTGAAACATATCATTTGAATATATTTAACTCACGTAGTTAACATATTCATATGAGTATATGAGACTTGTGTAGTTCATATATTCTTGAATATATTTAACTTGTATAGTTAATGTATTCATGTGAGTATATAAGACTTGTGTAGTCTATATATACTTACATGTGAGTATAACATAACTTGTGTAGTTCATGTGTACTCACATATCCTTGAATATATTTAACTTATGTAGTAAATATATTCATGTGTATATATAAGACTTGTGTAGTCTAAATATACTTATATGAGAGTATAACATAACTTGTGTAGTTCATGTGTACTCACATATCCTTTGAATATATTTAACTTGCGTAGTTAATATATTCATATGAGTATATACAACTTTTGTAGTGCCTATATACTCATACCAATCTACATTCAATTATTTGTTATTGAAGTGGTTATCATCAATTACCAAAGAGGGAAAGATTGTGGTATCTTGTCGCACCATTAATAAGTTAATGGTATGTTGTGGTAATTAATGATAATCATATTGTGGAACTAACATTTTCCATGAGTTGAATAAGCAGGTTAGGTTCCATGATAATGAAGACTTGGGATAACATCATGTGAGGATTGTCATCAAGTCAAGAGGAGTTCCATCATGTGTTGATGGAAGTCAAGTGAAGGAAATCATCGTGTGTCGATGATGTTCAAGAAAAGGAGATGATCATGAGTTGATCATCAAGTCAAGTTTCTTGAAGAAGAGAAGATCATCATGTGTTGATGATGTTCAAGATGAAGAGATGATCATGAGTTGATCATCAAATCAAGTGAAGACCCATCATGTGTTGATGGAGGTCAAGTGAAGAGTGCATCATGTGTTGATGCATATCACGACTCGAAATGGAGGATGTCATCATGTGTTGATGAGCATCAAGTCAAGATCCCGAAGCAAAGCTTCATCATGTGTTGATGAAGGTCAAGTGAAGAACTCATCATGTGTTGATGAGTATTCACGTCAAGGACCCGGACTTGAAGTGAGGATGTGCGTCATCAAGCTTCAAGTGTTCGTGCAAGGCAAATGTATGACTAGTTAGGGCTAAGGATGTGTTCCTAGTCTTTTACCGGTCTTGGTGTTTGGTTGGAAGACCGGATTGCTAGTATAGGTTGCCGTACTATTAAGAGGGGTCTTGACTAGTAGCTTGAGTTTGTCATGTGTTGATAGCTCATTGTGTTTGCTCTAGCTCATCTTAACATGTTGCTAATATTTGCGAATGTGTTTTGCAAATAGTTGTGGTTCATGGATAACCCTTGTAGCATGTGACTTAAGTTTGCGAATGTGTTTTGCAAATGGTGTAAGTCCATGTACCTTATTCCTTGTGGTGTGATTCTAAAAGTGTGCAAATGTGTTTTGTAACTTGTTGAGAATCCCACTTGAATCCTTGTTTGCATTGCGCATCAAATTGGCAAATGTGTTTTGCAATTTGAGTTGAAGCGAATGCAATCTGTTGTCTTCTTAGGAAAATCGGTTGAACCGGCGTTGTGTCGCTGTGATGCGATCGCTACTGTGGTAATATCTGGCTCTTATGCAGTGGAACTCACTTTGTTGAGCATGTGGTACTCTGATTGAGGAACGGTAGTACCAGCGTGTACTGAACGGTACGACCGTAGGCCGATTGTTCCGATTGTTTGTTGGCGGTTCATTATTTCCAGAGGAGATGTATTTGAGCATGTGTTGCTTTGTTGTGGATCGGTTGTACCGACGTGTTATGGGCGGTACGACCGCGCTGCGGTTCAACCGGATTTTGGTGCGGTATGACCACACATCGGTTGATCCGTTTTCTATGTGGCAGTTCTAATTTTCCAGAACAGATGTTTTTGGGACTTAGCCGCATTTGTGTCTCCTTTGTGGAGCGGTATGACCGCAGGTGTTTGGACGGTTGTACCAGGTAGCGCGGTACGACCGAATCTTGGTTGGCGGTACGATCGGACGTGGTCCAACGGTTAGTTTTTATAGCCGTTAGAGCTGGTGATCTGTTGGCCGTTGGCGGCCGACGACCGCATGTGCCGATTTTTCACAGATTTTTCTAGCGGCTAGTTTTTGTGTGTGGGCTATAAATACCCACCTTGGCCGTGTGTGGGCAGGTTGCTGGTGCCCCTAGACATTCCATTGAGCAAAGAGCAAGCCTCTCATTCTCTTTTGTGTATGTGTTGCACTTAGTGAGCTTAGAGAGCAAACTCTAAGTGCATGTGTTGCCTTAGGTGGTGGATTTAGTATTCACTTGAGCTTAGACACTTGATTGGTTCAAGTGAGTGTTGGAGACTTGTTACTCTTGGTGTTTGCCGACGCTTAGACGGCGTAGAGGCGTCGTGCGTCGGTGATCTTCTCAAAGAAGCTTGTGAGAAGATCCGAGCGGTTTGTGAGTGGTGTGGTGCTCGCCATCTCTGGAGTGGAGGAAAGAGCAACCCTAGTGGAGCGAGGTGTTTGTTCGGTTTGGAACCGGTCCAAGTGGTTGGACTTACCTCGGAGGCGGGTGCTCAATTCGTGGAGTCGGTCCAATTAGTTTGGGCTTGCCTCAACGTGGATTAGGGGAGACCGGCAAGTCTCCGATCACCACAGTAAAACATCGTCGTGTCAATTGTGGTTTGCATCCTTGTGCCTTACTATTGCATTTACATTCATTGTGTATGAATGCTTGCTTTACATTGTGCAATTTATATACCTTGTATTAAATTGCTTATTCATTGTGTGTGATTGCAATAGTTATTCATTGCTTTGTGCTATTCACCTTGCTAGAATTGAATAGCTTACAAGTCTTTACTTAATTGTTATATTTGTCAATAGACTTGTATTGTTGGTGCACTTAGTTGAACCTAATTGTTTTAGGCTTTAATTGTGCAAAACCTTGTTTGTATTAGTTTCCACATTAGAAATCGGTTTTAGCCAAAAAAAAAGTTTTTTAAAACGCCTATTCACCCCCACTCTAGTCGGCCTCCTCGATCTTACACCGGTATCAGCTGATTGAGTTGCATATGGCATGGGCATAATGGAGTATTATATACATGAGAAGATAATTGAGCAAGTTGACTACATGAGAGATGATATGATTATGATAAATTGAGAGTGAGCATGACAATAATAATGATAGAGATAATATTTTGTTTGTTTGTGTCGACGTCTGAGACTCTCATCACAGAATGGAAAATCAAGAATATAAAAAGGAAACTGGAGATTACTATCTGTTCACCAAAGGACTCAAGATGGTGAATGTGTATTGCAAAGGGTACACTCTGATTACAGGGAAAGTGGCTATGAATACACGTGGATTAGGGCTTGGATGTGAATCTATCTTACAAAGACACGTAGGCTGGACTATTTATAGTATTGCAAGTGTCGGTAGTTAGTACCAGTGATGCCCCTTCGCGCCAATGGTTGCGTCTCTTCACACGAATAGTCGCGTCCCTTCGTGATGACCGTTACTGCCGATATCTCCACGTGTAACTATTATTAACCACACGTGGGTAACCGCTTTCTAGGACCTCCTCTACGGGGGAGAGGTCCTGGAGAGATCCTAGAGGAGGTCCTAGAGGAACCCATAGAGGAGGTCCAACTAGGCCTCTGGGAGAGTTTTTGGGAACGGTCAAAGGAAAGACTTTATAGGCCCACTTTCCGACTACCTGATAGATATTGGGCCAATGAGATTAACTCAGGCCCAGTAAAAATCTAGCTTAACTATTAATAAGTAAATAAAGATATACCCGGATAATTGACTAGTCGACAATCCTCGTCAGTTTGTTTGTTTATTTATTGTTCCATGATGTACTTGCTGGTTCTTGGACTCACTCCGCCCAAAGGTCCGCAACAGCCGCCCCTCAACCGTCAATCTCTCCCCCTCACTCACTTCTCCTCCCTCACACCCGTCTCACCGGAATTCGAGTTTCGGTCGTCGCCGGCCCCAAGCACCCTGCCACCTCTAGCGCCGCCACCGTCGACGCCGCGACCTCGCCTCCGCCACCGTTCGCTTTGCCACGCCGTCGTTGACCTAGTGCGCGCCTCCGCCTCGCCGGAACCCCACAGGATCGCCAGCGCCACTGCCGACCACCACTGCATGCTGCTGCTTTCACCTCGCCCGGCCGCCTCAGTCCTCCTCTCGTCACTGGGTGAGCGCACCACAACCCTCACCTTCTCTCTCTATTCTTGCGACTCATTGTCATCACCGCCGTCACAGATCGCCGGTGACCATTGGTCCCGACGCTGGCGCCGCCCTTGCCAACGTGGCTTAGCCACCTCACCGCCACGTAGATGCCACCTTGCCTCCCTTGCGCATGTGGCAATGACGTGTTCGAGGTGGACTTGGTCCATGAGGACCGAGCCACTTACAAGTGGGGCCCGCATGTCAAGATTTTGTTTAATTTCTTTTAATCTCAAAATCCTGAGGGATTACATCATCCATGTGCAATAATTTGAATTCTCTTTAGAAAAATAATTCGGTAAAATTAAGAAATTCAGATTTGGGATTTAATTTAGGTTTAAAACTTCCAAAGCCCATATCTTTTGCATCCGAACTCCGTTTTCGTCGATTCAAATTTCTAAATTTGTATAAAATCAAGATATATCTAACTAAACTAAAATTATTTGATTTGGATTTAATTTGATTTACCTTTTTGAATTTATTTGAATTTCAATTGAATTTATCGTATTTTCGCGTATAGACTTTGACGACTCCGGAGAGTTTGATCCTTCAGAGGATTTAGAGTACCAAGACTTCAATGAAGGCAAGTTATACCATTGACCATGTTGATCCCAATATTTTAAAGTTATTTAAATTCTGTTTTTAAATTATTATTGCATGCATACTTTTATTCAATTATTTTAATTCCCTATTTAAATACTTAGTTATTCCAATTCCTTTTGTATAGCCAATTTGAATATTGTTTATCATTTCCTTGTCACCATTAGATAAAATAATATTGAGAATAATCATATGCATAGCCAATGCTTAGATCATAATTGTGATTTTGGGAGGATTTGGCCAAATCATTTCAAACTTGGTTTAAATTTGAGTCTATGGTATTGCTTTACCATAGAAAGTTTATAAAGATGGTTTATTTAAAATAAAATCAAAAATGGGTTTGGACTTGGGAGAAATGGATGATTGGTGGGTGCAGGTTTATGCACAGGCTTAATCTGGTTAGGGTTAAGGCTCAGGGTTTAATTTTGAAGTCACTCAAGTCAATTAAGGATCGGTCTTTGAGCGTATTTTGCTATGCCTTACCGTACCACCATATGTCTGGAATAGGACAGATTTGGCTAAATAATTTGTAATACCTTAATGTTATTTGTGTCATATTGTTGTGTGGGTGTCGGTTAGACATTAATTCCCACTTGGCGCAAGAGGTGGCTTTCGGAGGGTGGTTAGCCCAATGAAAGAGTACGTTAAGGTAGATCATTGTAAAGGCCTCATAGTAATTGCTTAGTCACACGCCTTCGGAAGCGTGAATTGGCCGACATTAAAAGCAAATTACCTCGTGTGGGTAAAGCTGTACAAACTCTGCAAAGTAGAAAACTATTCAAATAGCCGCGTCTGCAGTCATGGACATGTTGAGCAAAGCCACTTTAAGTTAGACTTTGTTTTTTGTTTTAAAAACGATTAAATGATTTTAGGATGGTAAATCCTTGTGGTAAAATTGGGCAGTTAGCCATATGATAGGAGTGTATCCTTCACCATTCATTATTGGAGGTTATCCACTATACAACTGTCATTTTAAATCTGATTTTAGATATAGTATAAAAATGGCATTGGAAATTAATATGAGTATTTAGACTGAAAATGCAGTTTTTTGCAAAATAAACCCTGCCAGTCTCATTTGTTTACTTTATGCATGTATCATAATTCATTATTAGGTGTAACTTGCGAGCACAGAAGTTGTGCTCACTCTTGCTGATAATCTTTATTCAGGAGAAGACTTCTATCAGGACGGTGAGGACACAGACGTCTAGGCCTACGCCCCCAGACGATTGCCTGTGGCGAATCGTCTGGCCTACTACTACTTTGCTTCTGTTGTGTTATTTGTTTATTTGTCCTCAGGCCCACTTTGTATTAAAACTCCGAATTATTGTTATATAATTTTCGTGATATGATTGTGCTATCATTTTTGTATGACTGTGTACACTAAAAATCCCGGACTAGTGTATGAATACAGAGAATTCGGAATCATTCGTTCCCAGGTTCAACATGTGTAGAGTTGTACACCTACAACTCTACTGCCCAACTAAGAGGTGGTTCCCCAAATGAGAGTATTTGAGAAGAGAGAAGAAATCTACGCTACTTTACTATACTCCAGGGGTTCTACACTAAAATAACCTAATAGATGAGATATTTCTTCTTGGCATAATTTCTTACAATGGAAGTTGCGGCTTATATAATGCCTAGGCTTTTACATCAAGGACGAAAAAGTAACTAAGGAACATATTAAATAGTAATTCCAACAAGATTAACCATAAGCGATGGTGTTAGCTACCACAAATATATAGTATTAGGCCAGTGACTATGGCAATTGTATTCAAACCGTTCAAGTAAAATAAAGAATTCAACAAGGCTTTAATTTTTCAACAAGGTAAAGAATTACTTAAATAATCACAAACACATATGGATCACTATGTAATACTCCCTTGGGATTGACAAAGATTTGCCTAATATCATTTATTTGCAGCTACCAACTACGAGAAGGATATTGATTAGATATCTAGTTGAGATGCAGGTGACATCAATATTTCACCAGCACAATACTCAAATAACATAGCTAATGCCCCTGCCGTTGCAGGGACCACCACATATACGTTGAAGAGAGATTCAAGGAATTGAATTGATTATAGGACTACTAGATCTAGAGAGAAAATAACTATGAACTATCAGGGAAAAAGATAGCCCAACGTGGCGGCCCTCGTGGACAATTTTTGCCACGTCTGAAGGGCCCACACATCAAAACAACAATGCAGATGTGCGCATAAGGGCACGTACAATGATAAAGACAGTTGTTGTCTATAGAAACTCTCCATATTATCTGTAGACAGCACTAAAGACAACTTATACAATTGGTTATGGTGATACAGTCGGCTACAGGATTATAAACAACATACAATCTTTTAATGTTTTTTTGGTTTAGTGCTATAGTCGGCTACAGGATTATAGATAGTACATTTTTTCTCTTTTTATTCTTTTTCATCTACATCAGCTTAAATCCTATGTGAAAGAGGCTATAGACAGCTAATGTAAATCTATTATACATGACCTAAGGCGTGGGTGGGGTGTTCTTGTTCGGTGGGCACTCTGCTTCTGTGCCAAGATGGGAAGCGATGCGGCGGGAGAAGCGACCTCAAGGCAGTGATCGAAGGCTCCCACACCAGAGATCGAAGATGGGATAGGCCCCTGCAGCGGCGAACAACGGTAAGGGGATTTTGGTTCTGGTTGTGGTGTCAATTGGGGGCTCGTGGGTTGAACCCTTGGTTAGGGGTTAGTGGAATTGGTGTGCTATGAGATTGCATGACTAAAGATTTAAATATTCTTCACGATTTGGCTTGTACCTTGCTTGAATTTGGAATTTTGGATGTTACATTCATCCTCTTCCTACAATCGCACGCACACCACATTAGAACCGAAAAATCTCCATCAACAACAAAGCAAGGCTGCAGTTTTACCTCATAAGGACACCCGAGGAACCTTCTTCGAGTGTCTTTACCTTCCCAAGCCACTCCCCACTGGACGCTCCCCATGGGTGTAGGTCAACTTTGTACCGGTCTCCACACCAAAGTACTCTAAATCCTCCAAATAGAGTGGAACCTTGTCATTGAGGCCACAGTCCATTTCCTGCGAATCGGGCCACAAATTAACTCCAGAATCCCCACATCATACAAGCACCGTATTTTCCCCAAATTTTATCCAAAATCCCAAAATTGAGCAACAAATTAAATCCACTGCATTCATATTGAAACCTAGTACTGCCAATTTGGAGACAAACCACCAAATCGACAAACTCAACGAATTTCCCCAAGATGCAGTTAACCCTAGAACCAGCAAATGTCAACCTATCTTGTCAACGGGGTGCTCAACACGCTAGCCTCCACTGCGGCGTAGCGAGCTCCAGCTGTCGGGACCGGATTTATGAATCTAAACCATGCGTATTTCTGCACCAGTCCCTAAGCAGTACCTAGTGCACACAGTGAGGCTTATATGGTGGTGTGCGTGCGATTTAACAAATGAGGCTTATATGGTTCTTTTGTGCAAAACAATATTTTATGTTTCAACAATTTTCATAAAACACATTTGACAAACATAGTATCGATAAATAAATTAATTGTTAAAGCTAGTGAAGGTTCTAGCTACCAGTCACTAGTATCGAGGCTCTAGCCACCAAGGTTTAAAGAGCAGGGCTCTAACTGCCCAACCGGCTCTAACTGTTAGAACAACAAATCAAGAGTTTCAACTACTACTGGATTCCCAAAATAATTCCTTGAAAACAAAACTAAAATCTACCATGTGAAAACACACCTTACCCGCTTTTGACCGTGGGCACGGCTATTCGAATAGTTTTATACTCCGCAGAGGTTGTACAACTTGACCCATATGAGATAATCAACTTATAATGTCGGCAATAACACGCTTCCTTGAGCGTGCGACTAAGTGAATATCACAAGGCTTTTGCCATAGTTTATCTTACATTAGCCCGCCCAATGAGATTAACTCTAAGTCATGGACGTCAATTACCATCACCCGGCGCAAGCCTTGACAGACATGGACGTCAATTAACCATCGTCTGCACTACCCAGGTACTCCTACCATCTACAGCTTATGGGCCAAATGTCTGGACTTAGTAAATTAATCAACAAAGTCCTTCTCATTCTAGACATGTGGTTGTACAATAGTGCTTAGTTTCGATAGTCACAAGCGTCGGTCCTTAATATGACTTAGGTGGAGCTTAACACATTACAATTTCTCGTGCTCTAGCTGCACTCGCTTGAACTTACCATCCGCCCCAGTCGAAATAATTTTTTACCATTGTATTTTATTTTATTTTATAAATCAATGGCAATACCTATTGCCACATATTTCTCAAAATAATTTGCATAAAAAGTAATAATAGTTTCCTCCCAATGGGTGATCATGACGGAATAAGCATGTCTAAGCAATTCTACCATTTTTTATCTATTCCATAATATTGTAATCATTATTGCAAAAAATATTTGCTAGGGTGACAAAGTTATATGGATAACAATTATCAAATGAATACATTAACAATTCTAGGTTTAACTAACATTCTAGGATTTAAGCTCATCATTTTATGTAAATAGCAAATGCGTAATATTTTTTGAAACTGAAAACATAATTTGGAAATCATAGGTAAATAATGTTCAAAGGAGACTTTCCATCATCGAAGGTTCATGTTACTGCGTCCGGTGGGTCCAAATTGACTTCGACGGCGATGAGCTCTACACGCACGAACCGAGACAAATAAATAACAAATAAAATCATAAAATTAGTACGATTAGAGATATTATGAATTTATATGAATATAGGAACAAGAATCGGCTGATTCGTAGTTCGTATGAAGGAGAACAAGCATCTGGAGGTTTATGAGAATTGGAAATTCCTAGGAATTGATAATGAGGGAATATTCCCTCGAATATTCCTTTTTGGAATTAAAGGATTAATACAAAAGAGCTGACAACTAGAGCCCTTTTGTCATTGAGAGAGAGAGAGAGAGTATGACAGGTGGGGTCCATCAGTCATTGAGAGGGAGATACAAAAAGAGGAAGGGAAAATAGGGGAAGGGAGGTGGCACTCGGGCGCACGGTCGCTGGCGGTGAGCGGCGGTCGATGACCAAAAAAATGGAACCCCGGTGGGGTTCCCTACCTATGGGTGGCGGCGGCACGGCCGGAGGAGCATGGGGGAAGCGGCGGTAGCGGCGACACAGCCAAAGGAGCATGGGGGTGCGGCGGTAGTGGTTTGGGCGCATGGGCATGCGCCGGCGCCGGTAGTGTGCACATGAGCGTCGCACAGGCATGGGGAGTGTGCCAGGTGGGTCGGGGTGGCCCGAGGGTAGCTGAGGCGGCGGGGAAGAAGGTGGCGGCTGTGGCGCTTCTCAGCGATGAATCGGCCGAATGGAAAGGGGGAAAAGTGGGTAAACTTCGGGAACACAAGATGACACGTGTATCTTGGCTCGGGGCTCACCGGAGAATGAGATTGTGCGAGGATGGTGATTTGGCAGACGACGTGGAAGACAACAGATTCTGGCGATGAACTGCAAAGAAACCCAGAATTGATTGAGGGGAAACTCTTGTGAGTCTCGGGAACAGGGCAAAGAACTCACCGGAGCAGCGAGAACGGTGAGAAGAGGTGACGGCTGGCGATGAGGAAGAGCCTCGTGCAGCAGCGACAGAGCTCCGGGGATGTTGGAACTTGAAGGATATGTGAAAGGGGGTGTAGGAGGTATCGGTGCTCCATTTTATAGATGACGTTGGGGACTGAGCAGATGCGGGTGTGAGCGGGAATCATGGTGGTGTTACTCGCTCGGTTTTGGAAACTATCAAAACGGCAGTGGATTGAAGACGCAGCAACGACGGGATTTGATGGCACGTTGATGGCTGCTGGGTGATGGTGTAGGCGGCACGGGGACACGACGCGGGCGTAGGAGCAGTCTGTCGCGGCCTGGCTGGGCGGGACGCTAGCTCGGGCGCTGGTAAGAAAAGAGCAAGGGACCATGGGGAAGAAGGGAGGGGTGGGCCAAGTGGGTCGACTGAGTAAAGAAAATGGGTTTCGGCCAATGAAAATCTAAAATGAAATTATGAGATTTGTATTTCAGAGAGAATTCAAATTCAAATTTGAATTTGAATTTCAGCTGGGGTTTGAAATTGAGGAAGGGAGGGGTGGGCCAAGTGGGTCGGTTGAGTAAAGAAAATGGGTTTCGGCCAATGAAAATATGAAATGAAATTATGAGATTTGTATTTTGGAGAGAATATTTGAATTTTAGCTGGGGTTTGAAATTGAGGAGAGAGAAGAATTCAAATTGAGAATTTGAATTCAAATTCGACCGAGAATTGATTTGATTAACAGATATTTGAATTTGAGATTTGAGGATTTAGATTTGATTTGAGACTCGGAATTTGGATTGATTTACTAAGGACTCTAATTAAAAGCCAAATCTTTGAATTAATTATTTTAAATTAATTTTTATAAAAAGGGCAAAATTTAGGATGTTACACCGGCCCACGTCTTCGGTGTCATGGCTGCCTTCCTTTGAGCACTGCCGCTTGCTCTAGGGTTTCTCCAGATGTGCAGCGCAAGAGAAAAGTTGGCACGTCAAATGGGTTTAGGCGCAAGACGATGGGCTGCTTCGCGTCTTATACCCTTGTGCGCACACCCACCATCCATGTCATCGGGGACGACGTGGCCGACGGCCTGCACATAAAAGCCTACAAGTGGGTCCAAATCGTCTAAGACCTGCTGACTGGGAGAGTTGCTGAATTTTTTTGGGGGTTTTGTGTTACAATGTGCAAGTACATGTGGTTTGTTGCAAGAAATTCAAGTACCTCAGGTTTTGTGTTACAAGTAGCCATTTACATAGGGTTCTCTGTATTACCAAACCTAATTATGAGCAAAAACTAAATCATCTCTGGAGGGTTTTCACCATTTTAGACTATAAATAGGAGGACCCCATGTACAAGAAACGGATAGATGAATAAATATATTAGATATCCTCTATACAATGTGTCTCTCTTTGATGATCATTGTGTGATAGATCTGTGTCAATGCTACGATGACTACCGAATTCTTAACATGTTATCAGCACGAGTGTGTTCTTCAATCCGGGTACGTCGTTTCTATACGTTTTGGCAATTAGAACAGATTGATTTTGTTCTTGATGCTAATCACGGATTGATTCATGTTCGGTGCATGTACAAATATGATGAACAAATCGGCACAGATCATAAATGGTGAGCCACTGTTGTGGAGTTCGCATCTATCATCGATGCCCCACCGCATGTACCTGGCGGAAGAAGACGCAATTCCGCTACAGAATCAATCGTCGCCAAATTTTTTATAGACAGCGAGCCCTTTTTGTGAGTTCGTTTCATGACCCTTGATTAATCTATTGCCTATCTGTGCTTGCACTAGTAAATGATCCTATTCTCATACTAGCTCCATCGTTTTGGATCTAACATGACAGGCCTTGAGTATTAATCAATTAAATCTGAAAAGGCAATCGATCTATTATGAACATGCAATTCACTTTTCGGACTTCTAGTAATGAACATGGCTGCCACCCGTGCGCAGCCTCCGTGCTGACCGTAATCACCGCTTCTCGTACCTTTTGCCCGAGGCTGAGCTCCACCAAGTCGGCCCGAAGCATGCCCATCACTCCACCGGCCTCCCGTGTCGCCGCCGCCGCCCTAGCTGGCCTCCTGCCAACACCACCGGCCCGAATGCCACGCGCTGCCACCGCGTGCGCCAGACGGGCCACGTGTGCTTGAGGCGCAATGCCGCCGCCGCCGCACGCTACACATCCGCACCGCGCCGGCTTGACCCGAAGTCGCGCTGCTGCACTGCTTGCTCAACATCGTGTGCCCCGCCCGCATCGTGCACCTTTGTGCCAGCCATCGCCAAAGCTGGGCACTTGGGTTGGAAACCCTAGCGCCCCCTTACATCCACGTCTAGTAGGCTGGGTGGCGTGTTGGGCCAGCCTAGCCCACAAGTCCTTTTTGGCAAAGAAAAAGAAAGAAAAGTGAAATCCTGAAATCTTGTGAAAAGGCCCTTGGTAATTCTAAAAATTACGAGGAAAGTTTGCGGATAATAAAATTTTGGGAAAACACCCATGGAGTTTCGGAAAATTTTGACGGATTTAGGAATTTCTTATATTCTTGCATAATAACCCTTCAGGGATCCCTTTTTTGCGAAGGATCAGTATGTTCTATGGTTATTTTATGGTTATTTGCTTTAATAATGTTTATTTTTATGCAATAACCTTAAATAATCATAGAAACTTGGTTTTTAGGCATATGAGTTTCCATAAATTGTGAAACCTTAGACCTAGTACACCTTAGAGGCATCATATTTTTATGGTTTATTTTTCCTGGTATTGTGTGTCTTGGGAAATTAATTAACGGGTTTTGTAGTTCTAAAAATTGCTTTCGGACCTTAAAATTATCATAAAAAATCCCAAAAAATGCCAAGGAAATTCTACTAAATAGATAAAATTAATCTTTACTATTTTGCACTCGTTCCATGCATTTAAAATTATTTACTAGTTGTAAACATATAGAAAATTGCATGAATTATGTAGGACATATTTGACATCACTAAGTGAATATTTGTTTGTCCTAAATGACAGCAATGATAAGCCCATGTTATGCTCTATGGAGACCTATAGCAATCTCCTAGTTGTCTCTTAGCATTATAAAGATGTCGCTTTTCCTACACGAGTCACATTAGTAGTATAGATTCTGCTCCTGTCGAGCTTGGTCCTGTTAATGATGAGTATCTATTATCTTTTGCTTTAGGCTAAAACCTTATGCATTAGATTGTTATTTCCAAGATGCCATAAATAAAATAATGGTCTAAGTTGTTCTATTAAAGCCTTATCTCCTGCTGAATTGTTGATTAAATCTGCTTAATAAAACATATTGTCAGTAGCATATTTTACCTGTAGTAAAATAATTAATCTTGCATGGAAATTTTTTTGTAAACAATATGCCTGAGAATTGAAAATTCTTTGTCATGTTTTGCTAACAAAATATTGGACATGTGATCTTGATATCTAATAAGCCTTAATTCACTAGCTTGTAGTGCACGAATGCCTAAAATTCAATCAATCATGTGCCCATGATAGGGGTGTTTTGTAGTATGCTATTTAATAAAGATCGAATCTCGGCATTAGGGAGAGAGAAATGCCCAAAAGTTCAAATGGTGTCGTATTTCCCAGAAGGAAAAGATCTTTTGTACTAAGATACACACCCTAGTTAAGCTAAATTTAAGGTTTAGTTTATGCTCCTGTACTCCAGAAGCGGGGAGTCTGCTAGATACTTTCCAATTATGGAGGAGTTTTCATAGTGTTTACCTGCAGTAAATATGTTGCTAAGAGTGGAATACCCTGGGTTGAATAGTATGTCCACCTCTGTGAAATTGACTTATTAGTTCTTGATCTAAAATCTGTGGGGACTCCTGTGGGTCTAAGATCTAATGACATTAGTCAAAACAATTATTAATCACTCCTTAAACTCTCTTGAAGGGAACTCATATTGAAGGTGAAATACCTCATGAAGAGGCTCATCATAAAGATGGAAACCCCAGCAACTTGATGCACACATATTACAACGCTTGGAACATGGAACAACCAATAATCTTTTGTTTGGCAAATGACGATCTGGTTAATACTAAGATACCCTCAATTATGAATATTTAGGAGAAAAGTTGTCGACAACCACTTTGCCTCTAACATTGCTAAAGTTTCTCTTATGAGAATACGGATCTGGAACCAAAGTCCATGGTCAAGCGCTTGAAGCGTTCATATCGGGTCACATAATGAAAGCATATAAGGCTGAACTATAATTTCTAAATAAAAGTCTTGGAACCATCTAGTTCAGACTTGATGGGTCATTATGAATATAATGAAGTGGTGAAAGCTATGGTTCAAAGGTCTCCGTAAAGACCGTTACTCTCCTATTATGAATGAAATAATGTTATGTTGCATAATAATTCTGGCAAATGGCGTGAATGAATAAATAAAATATGTAGTCAATGGGTTCTGAAAACCCTTGTCGAGATCTTCAAAGGACTCAAAACTCCTAGTAAGAAAGGAAACAAAATTGCAATATATATCAAACTCATACACAATAGTCTCTTACATGTAGAAAGAGCACCTCCCAGAAGAGAGAGCATCCCCCTGAGGGGAAATTATCTTATCAGTCGATCTCTTAATCACACCAATGATCATATGATCCCTAGAAGTGGATAATGACCCATCAAGACCCGAAAGAATGTAATGAGGAACCTAAAGACCAGAAGTGCGCCACATAAGCACTTATAAAGAGCATCTTCCACCAGAAGTTAATGGAATGATGTTTTCCTCTAGTACCATGAAGGTACAACATACATTGGTGATATTGGCAATTAATCTCCTAAATGTCAAAACTAAGACTGGTTATATTTTACTCCATAGTGATACAACCATGCTTTTTGGATCTGCAGAACAGACAATTGGTTGTAACTTTAACTATGTAGAGATAGTTGCAAAATATTGAGACCCTTAAAGGTTTTGATAAACCATATCCGAAAGGCATACAACTTTGCAATTTATATTACCCCCACATCATCCACAAGGATAATCTACTTGTGTTGCACAATCAAATAGTGGTATTTGATAATTAAGCATGTTACTCCCGAACAGGGTTTATCCTAAAATCTCTAGATGAATAATATGATATTTGTATGTAAGACTCTGCGTTGTAACAATCTAGCTGATTTTATCATAATATACTTGCCTATATTCATTTTCAAAAAAAAATATGAAAGGCATTAGAGCAACAAGACTTCAACGAAAGTTGTCTTTAGAGGGAGCATATGGTAAACATTGATCATCATACTTGAGATTTTGAAAATATTTGTCAAGCCAAGAAGGTGTTGATATGATGATTACTGCTTAAATTCACCTTGAAGGTTTTACCACTTAACAATTTAGATCCAGTTGGTCGACAATGCAAAGATCATGAAGATCATGCATAGATCCTGATGCATTACTAAATCCTGAAGATATGCTCGCTATCTATCAAATCTCTATAGTGCAAAATCTCATAATGGATTTATATTACTTTATGGTGATTCAACCATCTCTTGGCAGTCATCTAAACAAACCTTGGTAGTTACTTCTACTAACCACTCACATATTATAGCACTATATGAAGCCTCACTTGAACGTGTTTGTCTCAGACGTGTAATTAACCACATCCATAAGTATTGTGGCATTAATACCGTCAATGCCCCCTCAATTATCTATGAAGATAATGCTACTTGTATTATACAAATGCAAATGAGTTATGTCAAGAGCAACATCATGAAGCACATTGCTCCTAATTTTTTCTATCCTCATAAAATCCAAAAGAATAGTGAGGTAAAGATACTACAAACAAAGTCTTATAAAAATCCGGTTGATTTATTCACTAAGTCTCTATCTACATCCAGTTTCCAAAGATGCATTCATGACAGATCATAACCCTTATCAAATCCTGAAGATTTGTCTAATATCTTGAAGATTGGATCTCGAATATTAAAACATTGTACTCTTTTCCTTGGTGAGCTATCCTGAAGTTTTCTCACTTGAAGGTTTTTAGTGAGGCAACAAGTGTAATACAGCTTACGAATGCAATGTACTCTTTTCTCTATTCCTTTTTTTTTCAATGGGTTTTTGGAAGGAGTTTTTAATGAGACATCTGCATATTGTTGTCTATTGTCCAAGGTAGAGTGTTACGAAACCTAATTATGGGCAGAAGACTAAACCGCTCCTGGAGGACTATCACCCCTTTGGGCTATAAATATGAGGGCCCCCATGTACAAGATACAGATAGATGAATAAAGATATTGGATCTCCTCTATACATTGTGTCTATCTTTAGTGTTCATTGTGTGATTGATTTGTGTCAATGCTATGACGACTACTGATTTCTTAACGCTTTGAAATTTACTCTAATTTTTTTGGTGGTACCTAGCTGGATATGTATATTGTGCTACACATTTTCTGTATAGTATGCATTGTGTCATTTTGTGATCCCGATTTGACATACTGTTTTTTTGTTATCTCTAGTGCAGCATACATACTATTTTTTTGGTGTCTTCTAGCAGGTCGACCTCATTGGTAAGAAAGCACTGGATGAAGACGTTTAGAGTTGCACTGATTTTTGGAATCAAATTGTACTTAGTTCAGAGTTGTCAATGTTCAAATATGTGTCGAGTTTTCAATGTTCAAAGATGTGTTTAAGTCGTCAATGTTCTGATATTGTAAAATTTTCATAAATGTATAAATTCATATAGAAGATGGTATTGTCCAATTGGTTGAAATGAATTTAACATTGTGCAAATTCTGAAAAGAGAACAGTAGAATTGTTTGAATGAACATATGTTCAACTAATCATGTTGATTCCTTCCGAATTCAGTCAACTTGAATCATGGATGAATCCACCGGGGGGCTTAGTGAGGCTCGAGCCCACCCTCTGCCGGCGCCGATACCCACCCCACCCCTACCCCG
Source organism: Phyllostachys edulis (assembly GCA_036346405.1). NCBI lineage: Eukaryota > Viridiplantae > Streptophyta > Magnoliopsida > Poales > Poaceae > Phyllostachys > Phyllostachys edulis. Next base: position 103,528,227 of record CM070550.1, read on the forward strand.
GCGGCGCCATGGATGCTTGTTGGTTGCTGCGTCGAACTGAGCGAAGAAGATGATGATGGGAAAGAACTAAAAATGTCTGGCAGCTTGGCAGTCTTTGGGCCTTTCGAAGAGGCCAGTTAAGCATTTTGTAACCTATGTGTAAGGTTGCTAATGGGTTAAAACCCAACTCATTTCCAGAAAAAAAACCCGCATTAGCAAACTACACTTTTCCAACCCAACCCAACCCATTAATCATCCCTCAAAACCCAACCCAAATATCATTTGAACCCAAACCAAACCAACCCAACCTATTTCCTTTTTTTGGTTGAACCCATTCCCAGAAACCATTTCAACCCGTTTCCTTAAGACCAAACTAGCAGCCCAAGCTACAAGCCAGCCAATGTACTGCTCCAAGACATGTACAGCCTCAAAAATTGTCATGACCATTGAAAAAGGAAAATGACATTAAAAAAAATCTGAAAAGGGGGGAATTTCTGCAAAGCACAAAAGCTAAAGAAACAAAAAAAAAGCACAAAAAATGGGAAAATAGTGAAAATATATTTAAAAAATAGAAAAATAACATCCTTCTCAATAATAAAAACTTTGAAGCACGGCGTACAAAATTACAAACAATTGTCCAATTTGGTAGCATAAATAGTACTAGAAGCGCTAGGTCATAAATCACCTTAAGCGCAAGGTTACACACATTCATGCATCATCGGATTACCCTGAGCACTGAGATAGCAATAACTAAGATAACAATGGCATTACACAACATCATTTGACACAAAAGAAAAGCCTTGAAACATGGACAATTGTAAGAAACCTCGTGGAAGAACTCAACTGGGAGAAAAGGTGTCCTCAGACAATATGCCACCAACATGTTAATGTGAAAGTGTCAAATCTTCAGAATCAACCATATCAATTGAAGGGGTGGCACTGTTGCTCTCTGTATTTAATTTCAGATCCATCTGTTAGCTTTCTACAACGTTGCTTGTGGTTCTTGCTTCTTTTTGCTCTAAATTAAGGGGAATGATTGTGAAGATAATACACCTGACAAGGAAAAATGCCATAAGCATAGTTCTTCACTAGCAAAGAAAAATCTAAAGAATTGCAGAAGCAAAACATACTAGACGATTCTGCCAACTGTTTCTTATCACCAAATATTTTCTAAATGATTATTTCACAGAATTTGTCTATTACAGGTAGCATCAGAAGAAACTGAATGGGCTGATCCATTTGATTTTGGGGCATAACTTAGCTACTCAGCTCTTACAAAAAAAGCAGGATATGTAAGTAAACAAAATTGGAGTAACTACTAGTAAGTAGTAATAATAGATATCTTTCTTATGTAGATTACGAACTTACTTAAGAAAATTGGAGTAACTACTAGTAAGTAGTAATAACAACCATCTTGTCGTATAATTTTTTGTTCTTTTGTATACTTATCGGTGAAAGAAACATCACAATTTCCTCACAAAGAGATTCATTTTTGCCAAACCTTGTAATACAACTACAAAACCTTAATTTCTCAAAATTGTGGACCATTATCTCTGCAAAAGCTCAAACAAGTCTCCTCACTTGATTAAGCATCCATTGTAAGCACTCTTCTCCTCACTTGATTAAGAGAAAATTTTCAGCAAAGACAACTAGGATATAAATTAAGGTGCAACCACATAATACAATATGATGGACAATTTGTTTGTTATCCAACATTAGCAAATTTCAGCAAAGATAACTAGAACATACAAACTAGATAAGATGATTGGAGAAGATATAAACTAGAATCGCAAAAAAAAGGTATGAATCCCACAATGGGCTGAATTACTAAACGGGCCAAAAACAATTTGAATTCGCCTAAAGCAATCATCATGTGCTCCCATTTGCACATCTCATTCTTTGACAAAATCATAACCATCAAACTTTAGATCCAAAATTGAGCTGATCAAGGAAATCTATTCTGGCATAGCAAACACAGAAATCAATTGACTGGTACAACCTTAGAACGGATAAAAGAAGACCGTAAAATAGAATCGCAAAAAAAGTATTAATATATACATAACAATCTAGAAATCTAATTCCTTAGTAATCTGGAAAAATGCCATCTATGAATTTTCGTGAAGCTTGATTTGCTCGAATATGCTTGAAGAAAAAAAAAGCTCAAGGTTCATGAACCTTGAATATGCTTCGACAAGCATACAAAACCCAACAAGTTTAGAGATAATGGACAACTATTTCTATAGGGTTTAGACTAGTCTAACAAGAACTGGGTTCTATGCAAGTCACACACAAGTACCTAAAGAAACAAAACATAATTGCTTCACCGAGACAAGAGCAACAATTCATACATTAACTTCTAAATCTTTGTCAAAATTATAAGATCTTTTGTGTTGCAATATATGGCTTTGTCAACAGCTCCGAAACATGAAAACCCGAAGAAAAAAAGCAACTATTGTAATGGCAGACCATGATCCCCAGGAATTGATCGAATCGACATATCAAGTAGTGAGATGGAAGATTCAGAGCTTAGTACTTGTGCAAGGATAGAGGTTTCATCAATTTGATCATCTTTGAACTTTATTAAGAGGTTCTGAGAAATACCATATTAGTATTTTATCTGCCAAAAAAGATTACAACTATTATAGTATATTGGACCAATACTTAGAGTACAACTATTATTCTGGAGAACTAATAGTTTCTTTTGGTGATATTTGGGCACTAGATATGTCTGTGCTTTGGCCTACATTGTTTCTTCACAAACCAGATTCCTACTGTAAAGAACTAAAGATGAACGATATTAGCACAAGCAGTACCCAAAGCAAGTGAAAGATATCTTTTATCAGTATACATCTTTGTTGGTGTCAAAGGATTCCTTGTACGATATCTGCACCTTGTGATCGCGCTTCTTTCTCACCTGCATAAGAAAACACAAGTTAGTTCATATAAATTTGTGACATATAGAATATCTATAGAAAAATAACAATTATACCTTCGCTAATTGGAACTTTGGTTAGCCAATCTTTTTCACAAACCAAAGCTTCAAGCATTTTAGGCGTTAATGAGCTTTGAGTGTCCCCGAGAATCCTACCACTACAACTAAACGCAGACTCGGAAGACACGGTGGAAAGTAGTATTGCAAGGAAATCCCGAGCCATAACTGATAACACTAGGTACTTTTCAGCATGTTGCTTCCACCAAGACAAAACATTAAAATTATCGGTGCTCTTCTCAAAATCATCTTCCAAGTACACATCAAGATCTGACCTTGGCTCATGCCACCTTCTCCTTTGTGACCTATACTGAGCAAACTCTTCTTCAATTTTTCTTTTCCCAAGAACCGGTGAACCAAAACTATGACCAGTATTGCTAGCACAAGACATTGAGTGTTCACTGTTTTGTGTGACAAGTTGTTCATATTTTTGGAAGTACTTCTTCGTCCAATCCTTAGCCGATTCCACATTTGTATCAATGTCATCCACGTTTTCACACACCTTGTCATAAAAGAATCCCAAGTATTCTAGTTTTTTTGAAGGGTCTAATACGGTGGCAATAATAAGGGCAATGTTGAAGTTGTTGTCCCAATACTTGACAAGCTTTGTATGCATAGCACCAGCCAATGCCTTTAATGCATCATTGATCTGCCACTCCCTGTCTTCTAAAGAATGACTAATACATAAGACAATGTGCAAGAAGAGGTGCGAAGTTGGTGTCCTATCAGCTGATACTACCTTTGTAGCCTCTTCAAAAGCTTTGAGGAAGTCCCATATTGCCACAGCGTTTGTCCACTCTTGATCATCCGGTGAAGGTTCATATTTCTCGGTGGCGTATCTATTCAGTACAACTCTATACTCTAAAGCTTCTCCAATCATATGGAATGTGGAATTCCAATGATTTGGGAAATCAAGAATTAGTCTAGATTTTGTGGGAACACCCGTCCTAGTAGCAATCCCATTAAATGCTTGAAGTCGTGAGGGTGAAGACTCAACATGCCTAAGCAGGTGACGTATCTTTCCAATTGCCATATAAATTGGTTTCATTCCATCCTGAACCAAGATATTTAGTATATGTGCACAACAATTGATATGAAAATATTGACCATCAAACAACAAGTCATGTTCTTGGTTCTCTTCTAATAATCTACATGCTGCATTGTTGTTGCTTGCATTGTCTAGGGTTAGAGTAAATAGTTTACCCTTTATACACACTCCGTGAGGCACTTGGTAATAGTGTCCTCGATGGCTAAACCTGTATGTGGATACTTGGCATCCTTGAATGCTATTATTTTCTTCTTGAGGTTGAAGTTGGCATCAATAAAATGAGCAGTGAGCACATGTAGCCTAAGTTTTGGACTGAGGTCCACAAGTCGGAGGTGAGGCAGATCCGAGAATCAAGGCTTTGAAGCTCAACGCGTTGAGCGTAACTCTTGCTTCACTCGCTATAAACTAAAGCAATCACTACGAATTGTTTGACGCCCAAAGACTTTAAAGGTTGGTTGCATGGATGCCATCCAATCCTTAAAGTATGGATCCTCAAATTTCTGAAACGGAACCTCCGCATGGATCGATACTAACAGTAGGCTACACATTGCACTTCTAAACATACTCAATATCATGATTATGATAGAATATACTGGTCGTACATGCAACTTACAATATAGGTCGATGAAGAGCGAGGCGGTCTGAGACTCGATCACGGTCTGCGATCGTAAATGTCGCAGTCACGACAAGCGGTCAGCAGAATCGCTACCCAGAAACCTCATTGCCGCCCTGTGCAGGTGAACTCTGCGACAATGGTTCGGAGATACCGTTCACCCTCCTTCCCGGTGCACGCCGAGGAGATGGGACGACTTGGTTCAAACAGCACAACCCTCCAGTACAAGAGAACATAGAGGAAGATGAAGATGAAGAATTGGAATGGAAAAAATTATCATTCTTGGTATGGACGTCTCCAGATCATTTAAGGGTCGAGTTAATTACTCTCTAGTAACTACTCAATAAAACACACATTAGAACACTGATAACTGCTAATTTAAAACCAATTAATGATAATTAAGTAGTATTTATTATATCCTTATTACACGTTGGTCTACAGCTTTAACCATTGGTCCACGACTTTGACCACGTTATTTGGATCACTCATGTTTGACCACTTTATTTTGGCCACAGTGTTTTGACCACATTCTCTTGGAGTAATCTAAGGAAATCTCCAAGGGAGGTCCAAGAGGATCTCCCGAAGAGGTTCAATAGAAATCTCCAAAGGAGGTCCAAGAGGATCTCCCAAAGAAGTCCAAGAGAAATCTCTAAGGGAAGTCCAAGAGGATCTCCCGAAGAGGTTCAATAAGACCACAGTGTTCTGACCACACTCTCTTAGAGTGATCTTAAGATATCTACAAGGGATGTCTAAGAGGATTTCCCCAAGAGGTCCAACAGTGATCTAAGGAAAACTCTCACTGGTTTTATGGACCACTTGTTTCGACCATAGTGTTCCGACCATACTGGTCTTATGAACCACCACACTAGTCTTATGAATCACTTGTTTCTCCGATCTGAGTCCGAGACGAAACCTGAACTTTTTCCCGACAATGAAAATGACACGCTGTAGTATCTGAAACCGGAAACATAGGAACTCTGAACTTCTACGCACGGCTGAATTGGATTCGCCGGACATCTCAGCGATCCAATACAACTTAAAACAGAAAAGGAAAAGCTAAATTTGAACGACAAGATTAAGGCTAGCACTCCGCGCGTGCCGCAGCATGTACTCCACGGAACAGTCCCACCCACTGTCCCAGCCGTGCATTTAGGTCGGGACGGCGAGCTCCACGTTCTTGGTCACCTTGCCGCCGTCCACTCCGTCGCGGAGTAGCTCGCCGATCTCGTCGGCGCCGGCGCCGGCGCCGGACAGCACGTAGAAGCGTAGAACCGGAGAATTTGGACGGCTAGGCAGGCTCGAAAGGTTGTGTAGTACTACTGTAAGTCTATATCGGAGTAGGACCACTTGGGCTGACGGCTCGATGAATTTTTGGTTGGGTCTTTGGACAGTAAGCTACACTTCTGCCGCCCAATCCAATCTGCATAGTCATGACTCGTGAGCTAGCTAATTGGGTTTGGCCAGCTCCAAATCCAATGACATATTAGTTCTCGAAACACCCATCCTCTACTGGCAGTTCGGGTCCAAGAATCGACCTCTGCTGCGCCCCTTCTTCTAGAGAAAAAAGAGGTTGCACTCATCATTTTGCTATTGTACCTTGATCAATCCAAAGCGCTATCTTCCGACCTAATGATTAGGACTCGGTTTGTTGTTGTTGTGCTGTGCTGTCCTTACTTTTAAAGCTAATGTGAAAAGCAAGTTATGAAAAGCCTATTAATCTGTTTTGTAAATCAGACTAAGAGAAGTAATAGTGCGGTACTTCTGCAATATTTCGGTAGAAGACGTGAACATCTTCTGCGATCACATTGTGTGCAATCAGACTACTCTACTTGAGATTGCATCATATATTTATTTTTTGAGGAATGAGATTGCATCATATAAACCCCTCCAATCCATTACTCCGACTGAAACAACTCAAAAGGGAACTATGAACTCAAGGGTAATCATGGCGCCACTATGGACCCATCAGCCCTTCATTATGTCGTCTTTCTCCCATTGCTCATTGCTTCTCTTTCCTGCAGAGTGACATTCTTCCTTGATTACCTTTCTCACATGTAGCAGTTCACTTCATCTACAGACATGTACAGGAGAGGAACCCATGAAGCTTGGAATCATTCATTCGCCTGAGAAAAAGGTTAGAGGGATACTTTCTCCGTAGTTATGCTGCCGCGTGCTTTCTTTATCTCTACGCAAAGACGGATGCTCAAGTGATCACTCACCTGTGCAGAGCAAAAGCGGCGACAGCGATGAAGAAGGCTGCTGCTGGCAATGGAGCAGGTTATGGTGGTAGCTTGGCTGGCAGTTATTCTTGCTCAGCCTTGCGCGTCACTGTGCTTTACAGTGATCAGAAACGTAGCGATAGTTACTTTTTTACCTTTATTTTTGCTCTGCGGATATCTGGAAGGATGGCTGTGCTTCGTAGAACTTTGCAGTGATATAAAGCATTCACCACTAAGGTATGATATAACGATGAGAGATTTGATGTTTGTCCCAGAATAAGGCGTAGCCGGCAGAAGAAATCTTGAAGGAGGAAATTTCACAGAAGGGCTCTTTGAAGAAGTTAGTTACAAATTATTTCCAGATTACGGCCACAGACCAAAATTTACCATCTGGGAATGATTTCCAGGTTATACTGCTAGTCCGCAACTAGATGAACATAATTACATATGAAAAGTGTAACCATCTTCCAAGAAACTGCAAGATACTACTGAAGCGAGCCTCTTTTCTATGCCTCAGTTTTGCGGATTACCGTACCCAACAAAAAGAGAGAACTCGTTATAATTATTCTTCTTTTGTACAGAAAAAATTCCACATAATCCAAACGTATACACCCTGATCTCTCCTAACCTCGGTCTTCCCAAGATTAAATATGTGCTTCCTTGTCATTGTCATAGTAACATTTGCTGCATCTGCTAAAGCTGTCAAAGTTCAGGTAGCTATGTTCATTCCAAAATTCAGTCTGTTCCTTGATCTCCCGGTCCTATGACAATGAACTATCATCGTCGGAGTTGTTCTCCCTTCGTTGACCGTACAGGCTTAGAACTGGCAATGAGGTCGTTGCTGAAATACGGAATGACCGCGCCGACCCGATGACGGTTCTGTCCTGCTGTATCCGACCAACCTCCTTGCAGACATGATCCAACGTCAAGAGGAAGTCCCTCACCACCAGGAATATCCTCAGAGGGTGTGCTTCCTCTTTCGCGGCGTCACCATGGAAATAATCAGTGATGTCTTTCACTCTCCCCAGAGCCCTCTTCTCCTCACCTTTGACTCGCTCGATCTCCTTTTCAGCTTCCTTCAGAAAGCCTTGCATTCTCATAAAGAATCTCTGGCCTTCCGTGCATTGCCTCTCGAGCTGCAAGACCGACTTGATCTTTTCAAGTCCCGTTTCGAGCTTATTGACATAACCATGCAGAACGTCAAAGTCCATGCTAGCTGCTTTCTTGACATTTCCTAGCTCGCTGCTCAGCCCGGACACAACTTTAAGGCCTTGCTTACGAAACTGCTCATCTTTAGAGCTAGTAATCATGGCACTTTCTTTTTCAGATTTTGCATCTTCTGATCGAATGATTTCTTGGACAACAAAATGCAGAAGCGTGGTTTTACCATCAGCGCCCTTGACATCTGCGAGTTTTAGGAGAGTATCAAGCTTGAAGGCTTTAGCTTCACCCCGGTTTGTGCCAACATTCATCCGATTCCCGGTTCTCAGCACTGCCTCAAGGAGTTTTAGGAACAACCTACTGCCCCTAAGATCTTCACAAGCTGCCTGAAAACAAGTGAAGAAATGTGAACTAACTATAGGTGTAATAGCTGGAAATGGAGATTGATACTCAAGTCAATGATGGTACGGCAGTAAGGGCACATGAATGAACCGGGGTAAGAATTATAGCACACTAAGGCCAGCAGTTTATATGCTCCATATGATGACAAGGATTTATGCAGTACGTATGAGTTAACAATTTAGCATACCTCTAGCGTTTCAAAAGATTTCCTTAGGTAATTTATCTCGGTCTCAAAATTGGCTCGGTATAGCATAGCATCGACTCTTTTGAAGGCAAAAGGCATATCCAGCACAGCTTTGAGAAAGCGTTCTGCAGAACCAAGCTTCGATAAGTCACCATTGTAGTCTCGTAGTTTGAGTTCTTCCTCTTTAGTAGGCGCCATCTTGACTAACGTTTCCAAAAGTTCAGTCCCCAAACATTCAGTATTGCCTGTTCAAAAGTAGAAATAACATATACTCAGTGGACTCTCTTGTATAGAGATGATATACAAAACAATAGTATGCCTCAGCGGAAAAAATTTAAAATGGTTATATAGTGACTTTTTTTTAGTAAATACAGAGGGTGGTTATGAGAAAGAGCTTGATTCAGATGAATTATGACTGTTGGGAAAGATGAATTGCTACGAAAGATGAATTGCTACGATAATAGTAGCTTAATGATCAAGATGGGATACGAGAACACTAATGGCTTAAGGCAATTTGTGATTCACCAAACACATCAACTTCATTTTCCGTAATGTGAACTGAAAAGAATAGATACAAGTCCAGACAAGTGATATTTTCAGGGTAAGTGGGTAACATTATCTCTCAGCGTCAACACCATTACCAGATAAGTGATACCATCCTCTATAACAGCGGAAAGTTAAAAATAGTTCAGTGTAAAAATTGATGGGTGTTTGTTTCATAAGGATGTTCATAACCTTCCTACTAGAAATCGATTGGTCGAGCCATCTTCTCCCCTTAAGGATTTCAAGTCCTTGTATTTTCTGTTAGGTCATATTATCAAGAACCAGAATTTTCTGTTAGTTCAACACTTCTTAAATACCTTTCACTATTGAACGGGCATGCTCACCAAGCTCCAAAAACAAAATCTCATTGAAAGCAAAACACGAGTCACAAAATTTGAAAAGAACGCCCTACCAAAGCATCCTTATACTAAATGAGTAAATGACTAATAACGATCAGGCACATCTAATCCAATTTAAGATTTGCAAAAAAAACATATATTTTTTAGTTAAAGAACAGTAGATGCTGGTTCAATATAATGGATATCAAATCAGGTCAAGGATTTATTGTCAGCAAGAAAAATGTGCTGACAATTTCATCCAAGTACGCAAAATTGTCACTGCAATGGCACAAGCAGCAGTGTACTAACACTCACCATCCAACAATGCATCCGAGACCTCCTCACGCGTAACATTCAACGCGCGAAGCAGGATGGCTATGTTCTGCGCTTTCTTGGGGTCGAGCACCCTCTCCTCCTGCCGAAACGGCGGCACGCTGGCTTTCCTCCCGATCTCCCTCGGTGGCGCGGCGGGCGTCGAGTTGTTCATGAACAACGCCTCGATCATGTCCTCATCCAGCCTGAAAGAAACGCCTCAACATCACGCATAATTAAGAAACCAACCTATAGGCTGGCTATAGCAATCACACATTTAGTATGAACCAAATCTCAACTGGAATGAGCTTGACTTCAGCTGGTCCCAGACCATGGCGCGGTCGGAGGTCGCCCGCACCTTGTCCCAGTGCAGCGGCTTCAGCTTCGGCCGTGGCTCCCTGCTGCCCAAATGACCATATGCCGTTTCGTCCCCTGCACGCATCGACATGCTCCCGTTGTTATCCACCGTCGTCGCCGCTGTGATCGGCATCGGCATGGCAATGCGGGGCCCTTCCGGCGGCAACGGCTTGAGCAACCGGCGCCTCGATGTTGGCCCGGACAGCGGCTCCGCCGGCTTTGGGACGCTATTACTTGACGGCATCGGTGGCGGAGGAGGAGGTTTTGGAGCTGCGTTAGACTTCGGTGGTGGTGGTGGTGGTGGTGGTGGTGGTGGCGGCGGTGGAGGTGGGTTGGAGGGTAGCACCGGCCGCGGGGACGGCGAGATCACCTGTTTGATGTCAGGGGCGGAGCCACTGGAGAAGCGCGTGCGCGGGGGCGTGTGGCGGGAGCGCGCAGGGGGCGGGGGTGGTGCGGCGATGGCCGCGACCGGGGGGAAGAAGTCGCTGGTGAGGCTGGGAAGGCTGCGGCGGGAGGCCGTGGTGGTGGTGGGTGGGCTGGATGCGCTCGCCTCGCTCCACGCTTCGCCGCCCGCGCCGCCGCCGGAGCCCCCCGAGCGCTGCCGTGGGGTGTAGTACGCGTCCTCGTCAGAGGAACCCAGCGTGGTCGCGCGCCGCAGCGGCGGGAGCGGCCGGAGCTCCGGGCTCGGATGATCGGTGGCCTCGTCGCGGCTCACCCCGCGCCGCGCGCGCTCACTTCGCAGCTTGCGGTACGGGGACCCAACGAGATCGGCGGTGGTGGGCCCGTGGTGATGATGCGCGGGGGTTGTGGGCTCCACCGTGCCGACGTAGAGGAAGTCGGTGGAGGAGGGGCCTCCGCGGTGGTGCGCCGGTCCGCGGTCGGGGCCGAGTAGCTTCTGCGAGTCGCCGCGGCGGCGGGCGCGGCCGGTGATGAGGAACGCGCAGGCGAAGCCAAGCAGCGCCACCGTGGCAACCGCGGCCGCCCCGGCCGCGACTATAGTCGCCTTCGTGGGACCGCCTCCGTGGCGGCCAGAAGCGGGGCCGGACGGGGTGTTGGAGACGTCGGCGGCGACGGTGGTGGGGGAGGGCGTCGTGCCACCACCGCCAGCGGGCGTCGTCGGCGGTGCCGGAGGGAAGAAGTCGCCTGGAGGTCCGTCAGGCGTTGCCGGAGGGCTGGGATCGGAAGTGAAGTCCGGGGCGGGCGGAGGTGGCGGCGACGGGGGCGGCGTCCACTCAATGGGGAAGAGCGGCTGGTGCAGCACCCGCCGGGCGCCGCCGCCGCCGACATCGCCGGACGCGGCAGGCAGAAAACGACTGCACAGCAACAGCGTCCGGAGCGCGAGGAGCAGCGTGATGGCGGGAGGCATTGGCGGTGCGAGCAGAAGGGAAGAAAAATAAAAATGAGCAGCTGCGGTTTCTGCTTTCTAGAGTGGGAGAGGGAGGTATTTTTTTATTATTTAATTCTTTTTTATTAATGTTTTAAAGTTAATCTCTCGCAAATTTTATTTTCAATTCTAACTCCTTTGGTCACGCCACCTCTCGTGGCATGACCAAACAATACTGTCACGCTACAAGACCAAAGGTGCCACGCAAGCCCTCGGCCGCGCGCCGTGCCAGCGTGGAGCATGCGTGGCATCTGTCACGCGGGGCCTCATGGCGTGACTAGGCATATGGTCACGCCATGAGAGTTGGTGTGACAGTGGGGACTTATACTCGGGCAGCCCGGCCCGTTTCTCATTTTTCCTATCTCCTATCTTGTTCTACTCTTGCCGCCGCCGCCTTCGCTCGCCATGACCGGCCGTTCAACCCTAGCCGCTCCTCCTCGCCCACGGTGGCTGCCATCTCTCGCCACGGAGGCCGTCTCTCTTCCTCCCCGTGGGCTCCTCCGTCGGGTCTCCTCCACGCGTGTCCCCATGGCTTTGCTCCCCGCGCCCGCGTGTCATGCGTCGGCCCTCCTCCTCCGGTGCCTTTGTCCTTCCCCCCATGGCTTCTCCTAGATCGAGGTATACATTGTGAGACAATGTGTTGAAATGGGCCGACAGTGTAGTATACATTCATGCTTGATCTGTGATTGAGTAGTTGTTTAATCTCTAGTCCTTAGAGATATTGCAAAGAGGATCGGTTAGCTCTGTTGGATTGTTTGAAATACTCAATGATGATATTATTCAAAATACTGAAATTGATGTGATAAGAGGATTTAGACTTGAGCTCTAATTGGATTACATACTATTGTCTCTTGTGTTCTGCCAGTTTATTACTTTCGTGTGAATCAGATTGTTTTGAACCTCCTGGTTGTGGAGATTTTCAGCAATTCAATTTGTGAAACACTCCTGTTAGCAAATTGTTGTTATTACTGATCTTGTGATCTAGTTCTACGAATATTCTGGAGTACTGTTATGTGATCTCTAGTCTGGCCGAAAGTATATCCTGTAGTCGCTTGTTTGACACTTTGAGACAGATTAGTATAGTGTTGTTTAGAGCTCAAAGTTTAAATCAATATTATCATATTCAATTGATGAAGAGTATAGACTAAAGTGCTGTGATGGCCAAGGTTAATCCTTGTGCAACTAGCCTTCTGAGAGCCATATTCATAAAATTAAATCTGAGCTATATGCTAATGTTGTTTGTATTCAATTTGTGCATGATGAGCATTCTGTTCCATTTAGATGGCTTAAAGGTTTTTCTTAATCTTATGTCATTTATGCCATTTAAGCTGGTTTTGGAATTTTGCTTTATTTATAATTATTAATCTTTGGGATTTTTGTTTGATTATTTGTAAGGGTTCATCAAGTTTGCTATTATTTTGTATATGCTAGAATAACTGTTGTGGTTCGGTGTCTTTTGTGTATGTGAGAATAAATCTTATGTTTGATTATCTATGTTTTATTGTCTTGACCAACAAGGTGATAATCTCTTGGTTTTATATGTTGAGTATGCATTTGCACTAGTGACAATTGTCTATGTTACAAAATTTACATCATTGGTAAATCATAATCGGATCATAAAGGTTTCATCTGATTAATTACTATCAAGTTTGTGAGCTCTATCGTAGCACTATCATAAGGATATTATCGACTTGTTTGTTTGCAATTTGACAATTTGTATGCGTGTTTGATTTTTTTTTTTCTGGTTGAAGTTGAATTACCTGCTGTTATGTTTACAATTGGTTAAAAATATATTATGAAAGCCTACAATGAATGTAAGTCATATGTATGATATTCCTCTAATTGTAAAGATGCCTCATCACGTTTCATGCTAGTTATTTGATGTGTTGTCAAATTGCAAGTTATTTACATAAATATTGCCGTGTGAAACTATGTGCGATTTTATATATGTGCAGGACTACAACTTTTTCTACTTGAAAAATGTTTGATTGTAGGAAACCGTACATGTTTTTGTGGTTGTAGAAGTCTCTGTGATTCCTGAGTTCCCACTTATCTACATGCATGTGTGTACTATGTAGTCATTTTAGGATTAGTACACTTGTTTTAATTTTGCTTAGTATGAAATAGTAACAATACTACTTTCAGATTTTGCTTAGTATAGATAAAAAAATTAAAATCCTACAGTTATTTTTACCGGTGCATAATTTGAGGTGAAAACTCAAAACAAACAAGGTGTTGGTTAACTAATAACAAGGTAGGACAACAATTTTGGTTAACCTTCAATACGATGTGCAGAATTAGTTAACCGAAAAAATTTATGAAAGGACCTGTATAGAAGAAGTGAAATAAAGGTTGACTTACCTCCTTTACGCATATAAGATTTCCCGAGCAGTGGTTCGTGGCACTCGGCGTGTAGCTCTGGCGTGCCAGGCGAAGTCTGGGCGTACTCGAGAATGAGCCTGGCGGTCCCAAACCGTGGTTTGGGCGGTCTCGAAACAGGATCTCGGCGTGCACAGGCACGTGGATCCGGGTAGTGTAGGTCGCACTCGGAGGCAAGATCTGAGCGGTCCCAAACACGTGGTTTGGGCGGTCTCGAGAATGGGATCTCGAGCGTGACTGAGCACGAGAGACTCAGGTAGTGTAGGTTTTGGATCTTTTTGTATCTCCTTATTTTTTGGTGTTATTCGTCCACTGTGTATGGCCTAACACACATGAAGTCATTGTGAAACGACCCGTCAATTATGCATATGTTTGTACCGTTAAACTGCCAGCACATCTCAGGAAGCTGAGCTTTTGTTATGGCCAATGTTGATTGTGATATGTCGTACTTGCGGTATTTCGTTCATATTGCATGCAGTACTGACTTTGCAATATTTTGTTGGATGTAGATGGTGGTGGTTGTACGTGTATTTACTGGTGAGGCCATTAGCCAAACTGCAAGTTCTGTCGACTTCGCCGGGATAGAAGCGACCGTCCTTTTATTTCGCGAATCACCGGACTTGACAACTCTTGTGACTAGAATTAAGTCGACATTTGGATGGGATGACCCTGGTGTCGTTGTTGGAATGCAAGGACGATATGACGCAGGGCTGGGTTCTAAGATGCACACCTTTTTGATGCCAATCCTGTCCGCCGATGATTGGGACGTGTACAAGAAAATTGTGCTCGCATCAAGTCCGGGTGTTGGAGGTGGCGATGGAAAGGACAATCATTGTTGAGGATTTACCAGATAATTTGGATGTGGTGAATGGCAACACGAAGGAACAAGACCCCGCTGCCCATCATTTGCGAGCCCCCCAATGGAAGAGCGACCTTCCAAAGAGTTCGTTAGCGTGAGTCGTACCAACCATGGCCCCCTGTCGGTGGATCTGCTTGTATCTTCCCATAGCGTGTTATTGACCTGTGGTGATTTCAGCGGCGTTGTAATGAACAACGAGCTTGAGGAGGAGTTGTTTAGCGATGGAACAACCCGTGAAGAGGAGTCGACAAAGGATGGAGCTCGGCCGAAGATGAGGCTCCGCGCCTCTTTTCTCCTCGGAGGAAGGCGGGGTTCTTCGCGATGTAATGGGTAAGGTCTCGTCGGTGCATTCTTTCGATGATGTCGATTATGGTTGATAAAGGCGGTTTGTGCTAATGGGCCGAGGAGTAGGGATGGCATTGCGGACGGGAGAATGACATATCTGGAAGAACTTGTTGTTTCCAACCATGGAGGACTTGAAGGTTTGGCTGCAAGAATACTCAATGCGGCACCATCGTTCGTTCATAGTGCGACACTCCGATGTGAACAAAAGGTACACTGTGAGGTGCGAAAGGAGGTGCGGATGGACGGTATGGGGCTGCAAAATAAGGGACAACCAATGGAAAATAGCGAATGTGAAGCAGCCTCACACTTGTGGGACCGCTCAAGTGTCCGGGGAGCACCTTCAGACGACCGCAAATTTCATTGTTGGGCGTATTATGACGGTTGTGTCTGTCGATCCTGATGTGTCCGTCACTACCCTTATCGAGGTTATCTATGGGTTCATTAAGTACCGTGTGAAGCACGGGAAAGCATGGAGGGCAAAGCAGAGAGCGATGCAGTTATTGTGGGGTGATTGGAAGGAGGCTTACGGTTTGCTTCCTCGAATCCTAACCGCTATGTAGGCCAAGAATCTGGGCATGGTGTTTCACCCTTGGCATGGCAACCATATGGAACTCGATGGAGGGGTTATGAAACATGTCCTTCGGTGGGTGTATTGGTCCTTTGGGCAATGCATAGAGGCCTTCAAACATTGCAGACCTGTCTTATCTGTTGACGTTACATTCTTGACGGGGAAGTACTATGGTGCCTTGATGCTCGCCGTGGGTATTGATGCGGAGGACCAGCTGATTCCATTAGCATTCGCATTGACAGAGGGTGAGAACAATGCAAGCTGGGAATGGTTCCTGGATATAGTTCGTCTACGCCTCGTTGGGCCTGGACGACAGGTTTGCATCATCTCGGACAGGCACCACGGCATTACGAGCGGCGTGAAGAGTAGACTTGATGGACACCGGATGTCTTTGCATAGGTGGTGTATCGTCATTTAGCGGCTAATTTCTTTAAGCAATGCAACAGAGAAGATCTCACCAAAAGTTCAAAGCTGTTGTGCGGATGCTTGGAGAAGAGGAATTCAAGGTCAAGTTGATGGGTGAGGACTAACCAGCGAGCGGAGTAAGTCGTGGTTGGACGAGATCTTGCGGCGAAGGAGAAGTGGGCACAAGCATACGATAAAGATGGTACGGTATGGAATGATGACAACGAACATCTCGGAGGTGTTCAACAACGTTATTAAGGGCATCCGTGCGATGCGATGTCTGCTATCTTGGAGTACTCGTTTCGAAAGACCAACAAGTACTTTGTAGATCGGTGGACCCGGGTAAGGGATGTATTCAACGCCGGCGAGCGTTGGGGTGCGACTGCTACCAAGCACCTTGCTATCGCGGAGGCAGAGGAATACGATCCCATTAAGCATATATACGCCGTCAAGGCAGCCGGGGGCACATCGATAGGGGGCGAACGTTACGGTGGCCAGAACTATAGAGTGAACTGAGGAGGATCAGATGCATGGTCTGACGTTCTTTGCATGTCCCATGCTCTCCGTCATCAACATGCATCGCGTCTTGTGTGTAAGTCACCTTACCTTCATTGCGTCGAAATTCTCGAAGCAAGCCACGATCACGAGACTTGGGAGAAGCGATTCGAGCCTTACTTAGATCCTCGCATTGGCCACCGTCGTGGGGAGGAATACATTCTCGACGTAAACATGATGAACAAGCGACGCGGCCGAAGGAAGAGGAAGAGGCTTCGTAATGACATGGACCTCTCACAGCAAGGCGGTAAGGACATGTACTCTCTAGGGGACTTCAACGACGCCGGCAGCACCAACAGGTGCTCGGAGTGCCACGAGCACGGACAAACAAGGGCAAAGCACATCAGTAGGGATTCCCAGCTGCGCAGGGTCCAGCGGCGGTGCTCACATGTCACCCCACCTGCTTGAGGTATCCAATGATGTTGTTCCGCAAAAATGGTTGTTCTTTCATTTGCATTTCACATATTGTTTTGAACGTCATGTGTACTTACTTTCATTTTGCATTCTCTACATTGTTTTGTACCTCACGTGATCTTACAAAAATCCTATCCTGTAATGCAGGATGCCGCAGCACGCTCAATACGTGTTGCTCCTCTCGGAGTACGACGACGACCACCGCGCTCGCCACATAGCCCAGGGTGGTCAGGTGAGATTTGCTACTCTTCTACTCCATCGTGCTTGTTGTTTCACTTATTTATTTACGTATCTCTCTTACAGGTACTCCAGCCACTTCACCCTCGGACCCACACCCCCTAGATTGGGATGAGCGGTACGCGCCACACGTCCGCTCAGCAGGTCTCCTTGCTTTGGCACGGATAGTTGTCAACGGGCTCTCTCGTATGGATAGTTCTGCGCTCACCGCATTGGTGAACCGGTGGCGCCCGGAGACCCACACTTTCCACCTACCGTCAAGCGAGATGACTATCACGCTTCAGGACGTTGGTATGATTTTGGGCCTCCCCGTAAAGGGTCACTGTGTTGGGGGCGTCAAATGGGCCGGGGCGAGGCCGGGTGGGAGAGTGGCTCGAGTGCGACCGGAGGACCCCCCCTGCGGACTCGAGGGACAACCGGCCATCTGTGGTGCTTGCGTCATGGTCAGTCTGCGTACTTCAGCGTGTGCCCGCCGAACGCAGATGGCGCCACGATCTGGCGCTTCGCACGCAGGCGTGATCCGCATCTTCTTGGCTCCTTCCTCTTCTTGGGCCAGTGCAAACAACGCCGTCTCTGGATTTACTTGCCGATTTTGGCATATTTAACGGCGAGGACCTACGGTTGGGGTTACGCTACACTAAGCGTGTCTGTCATCAAGATCTGTGCGGCGACGATGCCGATCGAGGAGTCTGAAGGGCACAACTTGGGTGGCTGCGCATACCTCCTGCAAATCTGGATGTGGGAGCGTTTCCCCGTTGGTTGACCCACTCGTGCTGCCTTGCAGGTATGGATTTTTTTAATTAATCACTCATATCTCGTTCCATAAGAAATACGACTGATATATATCTCCATGCAGGCATGGCCATGACCAATTGAAGACGAGGCCTTGCGACCCACAGTAGCCTACCTCTGGAGCTCCATCATGGCACCTACTGGGCGTCCGAGGTCGCGGTACCTCGCGTATACAAATGAGCTCGACGTCATCACGCAGGACCAGGTACTGTTTCATAAGTTATTTACTTGCTGCATTCACCTATTGAGCTAAACCTACTTGCTGCAGGTCACGTGGCTGCCATACGTCCGTGACGAGGTCGATGGAATTGCGCTAAACCCAATGTGCGAGCAGGGCGAGGACTCGTGGTTGACCCTCTCGCCATTGATCTACTTCCATGCAGTGGAGTACCATTTGGCCCATCGGGTGATGAGGCAGTTTGGGAAGTTTCAGGCATGTCCACCAGCAGTGTTCTCAACAGATATAAACCTTCATGGGTAAGTCCTCGTAAATCGTGTATGTGCGTGTTGATGGCGCTTTTAAGTGCTAATCGTTAGATTGTCGCCGTCGCAGGATGAACCGAAGGCGGAGGTACCGGCACACCAACTAGTCACATCATCACCGAGCCTATGTGTTCGAGTGGCTGGACCGAACAAATCGGTCCAGGGACGTGACCCAGATCCATCAGAGGCATAACTTCGTCAGATACCTAGAGTTGCTCTACGGCGTCGCGCGTCTCCAGCTTCGACCGGCGATGACCGATGCGGATGTAGATGATGGTGACGACGACGAGGAGGACATCGTGCACGACTACGACGAGTTTACACGGACGGGCACTCAGTAGGAGAGGGCCCCCATCAACGCTTACTACGTGAGTACATTGTATCACACCTCTAATTAGCAATGTCACCATGCGTATGCTAATTTAATGTGTTGACCCGTTCGTAGGGAAAGCAGCTCGCTAGCATAAGCAACGAGGCCGGGAAGGTTCTCATGCTACAGGAGGGTTCGGAGGGGAGCTTCCAACGCTTCCGGGACTTCGCTGAGGTAACACACATTACGTTAAATTAACATGTTATCCCTTGTTATTTATTTTGTTGCATTAAACTTCACTACCTTTTTGTTGTTTAACCTTGTAGTAGGTTCGTCACCAATGCCGGTGACTAGCCGCAAAGATGAGCTGTGTGGCTGCAACGGGAGAGGTCGTGCAACCTAGCCCGGCTCGGAGTGGCTCATACGAGGCCGAGGAGACCGGCGAGGACAAGGAGGGTGGCACAAACGAGGCCGAGGAGGATGAGGAGGAGGCCGGCGAGGACGAAGAGGAGGGTGGCGCAGACGATGCGGAGGAGGCCGACGAGGAGGCCAGCGAGGACGAGGAGGACATCGCTGCTAGGATGCCCGACGAGATGCTCCTCAAGGACCTGGTTGGTGCACCACCCCCACACAGCCGACTCAGGACACCCCTGCCTTGCGCCGCCAGAACGCAGGCGTGATCA
The DNA here is from genome assembly GCA_036346405.1 of Phyllostachys edulis. Classification (NCBI taxonomy): domain Eukaryota; kingdom Viridiplantae; phylum Streptophyta; class Magnoliopsida; order Poales; family Poaceae; genus Phyllostachys; species Phyllostachys edulis. The sequence goes on from CM070550.1 coordinate 103,547,786, forward strand.
TCTGGACATTAGTTAAAGAACGTCGTCGAGGGCACGCGAGGCCAACACCCAGTACCGAGGTTAACCTGGGGGGTGGGTGCGCGCCTAAAGCGCAACTGATGGGATGAATGAATGTGTGCTTGCATTTTGTACAGTTCATATCGAATGTAACTTTCTATGGCCATTTTGAAAGTTGAATGAAATGAGATGAATGATGGTTGCTTCTTATTGTTGTTTTAATGAAATCATTGTAATGAACTGAGATGCCTGATGGTTGATGGTTGATTTTTATTGTTGTTTTAATGAAATCATCGTCCAACTTCAATTGCCACCAAGAAGCTTGCTCCAGGTGCTCCGTGTACTTGGGAAATTTGCAACTTGCACTCAAAGCTCTTAAAGATAGGCTGATGACAAAGAATGTGGTATGTATTTGTTCAAATTACCTATTTGATATTCCATAAACTTACTAGACCGGCTCTTTTGTCTTTTGGTTCTTTATCTGTCCGGGTAAAGAAGATTTGCCATGTTTATGCAGTCAAGAAATTGCGAAAAAGCTTTGTGAATCGATGTGACTAGCCTTGAGGGGAAAAAGCTAGGATCCTTCACAAGAGCATCATCTCTTGTTCAGGTTTGCAAAGACACCCTCTCCAAATTTCTTGCACATTATAAATTCACGCATACATTGTATATACCTTCCTAATACACGTCATTTGATGGTCACTACTGCAAACAGCTATGGAGGAGGCTCTTCTTCGCATTTTAACTCCAAGGCAATCTATTGACATATTGATCTCGAGAAAGAACCGAGATTTGTTTGGATTATTATGTATTTAGAGATGTCTTTGTTTGGTTGTGTCGATAATTTCTGAATCGGGCATGAGGCCCAGGTTTGGTTGGTTTGATCTCAGTGTTTGGTCTCAGTGTTTGATCTCAGCGTTTGGTTGATTCAATACTGTCACGCCGTTCGTACTAGCATGACAAGTTAGTCCTGCCACGCCAGTGTAAAGGGCGTGATAGGACTTAGCCCCGGCAGCTACGGCCTTTCTTCGCAACGCCTCTGGAACATCAACCATTTTGGTGTGGCAGCACGTTTTTGCCACGCCATGCATGCTGGTGTGACAAGGCAGTCCTGTCATGCCCGGGTAAGTGGCGTGACAGTGTGAGAGGCGCAATGAATGGAGGCCGTTCGATTTCAATCGAATGGTCCAAAACGATTTGGAACGTTTGGACCACCCTTTCACAACAACAAGATCCAGCTGCTAAAATATGATCGGACGGTCCACAACGCGTGGGACGTTCAGACCGTCCGAAACGCAACCCAATCGGGGCCGTCTGTTCCAGATTGGACGGTCCGCCACCACTTCGGGGCCTACGTGTCTGCCTAGGTGGCGCCACGCCATAAATGGTGGCGTGACAAGGCAGTCTTGTCACGCTAGGGTAAGTGACGTGACAGGACTTAGCCCCGACAGAGATGACCCTTTTTGGCAAGCCCTCTGGAACATCAAGCATTTTGGCGTGGTAGCACGTTTTTGCCACGCCGTGTATGGTCGCGTGACAAAACAGTCCTTTCACGCCCGGGCAAGTGGCGTGGTAGTATTTAGGGTTTAGGTAGATTTAGAGTTTTAGAGTTTTAGGGTTTAAGGTTTTTAGGTTAAGGGTTAGAGTTAGGGTTAGGGTTTTAGGTTAAGGGTTAGGGTTAGGGTTTTAGGTTTTTAGGTTAAGGGTCAGGGTTTTAGGTTTTTAGGTTAAGACGCATATGTATCGTAGGAGAACTTCAGTTTATTGCATCGTGCATGATATTGTTTCTTATGCATGTAACCAAACCATGTGCGCCATGTTATTCCAAGCTTTGTTATGAAGTCTATTTTAATTAGCAACTTTAAATCTAAATCGTCTTTTAAGCTTTCAATTCTTGGCGTAGTAAGGCATCCAACAACATGACAAAAGCGAGTTAGGAAGTTTACGGTTTGGTCTCGACCATAAACCCATGATTCGATGGGATGTCTCGCACCACCTATCATTCCACTAGGATATCTCGCATCTTTCATCGGTGATCTTGTCTAGCATATGTGTATAATTGTGCCTCATGTTGTACCACACAATCCACATATTACTCATTTTTTCGGGATGCATTATGTATCATACGGGACCCGCGAAAATATTGTAAAGTGTCTAAGGTTTTCAAAGCACAAAAGATTACAGTCCATATATCTATTTACTCTCAGCTTAAAAAGGATGGTGTTATATTTGGTTACGTAGAGAGATCTCTATTTTCAAGTTGTGAATTGTTAAATGTTATATGTACATGGTGTTATGTATCACCGTATCTTCAATTGTTTTTGATATTTCAAAATGAAGTACTTGTTGACTACAAATCTATAAATCCAAATGGAATCCAAACAAACTGGAATAGCCCCTGTCACGCCGTGATAAATGGCATGACAATTGCGATCTGTCACGCCAAGAAAGAAGGCGTGATAATCGGGCTCTGTCACGCCAAACAAAAAAAGGCGTGACAAATGCTACACAAGCCCTTCACGCTGGCACGGCGCGCGGCCGAGAGCTTGCGTGGCACCTTTCGCCACGCCGCCACTGGTGGCGTGACAGTTCTATTTGGTCACGCCACGGGAGGTGGCATGACCAAAAGGGTCAGATTTGAAAATAAAGTTGGCGAGAGGTTAACTTTAAAATATAATTATTAAATTATTAAATAAAAAAAATTCGAGAGGGAGGGAGAGAATCTGGGAGGAGAGAGGAAGCCGCCGTTTTTGGTTTCGGAGTAGTACCGTATGGCATATGCCATCGGTGGAGATCAACGGTCTCCCTCACACGTGGCACGGGAATCTTCTTTCCCCCCTCGCTTTTATTTTTCGTTTTCTTTTATTTGCCTCTCAGCTTTATATCCCACTTACCAAAGAAAACGTAGATCCAATTAGTGCATAACCTTTTTTCCTCACAAAATTAGGATACAGCTTATACTGTACAAAAACTTGGATTGGAATGGAGATTTCGTGCTGCCTTTGGGAAATTGGAATGGGTTTAAAATATGGCATACGGTAGGTTGGTACCAAACCAAAGCAAGAAAATAAGCTGGACTGGAACCCGATACTTTGCGTACCAACAAGAATTTTTTATTTTTTTAATAATATTTTAAACTTAACATATCATTAACTTTATTTTCAATTCTGACCCATTTGATCACGTCACCACTCGTGGCATATCTAAACCATGTCGTCATGCCACTGGGCTCGGCGTGGCCAAACCTGCCACGCAGGTCCTCCCGGGCACACCGTGCCAGCGTGGAGAGCGTGTCCGAGAGGGCTTGCGTGCCAGCGTGGAGGGCGTTATCACGCTAGTAAAAACGGTGTGACATACCTGGCTTGTCACGCCAACTCTAGTGGCGTGACAGTTGTAACTTAGTTGCTGGCGGCCCAACCCGTTCTTCGTTTTACCCATTCTTCCTCTCTACTCCCGAGCCCCCTCTCTTCTCCCCGCCTCCAACCTCCCGCAATCCCCTGATTTGGATTTGCCGGTCGCCCTCCGCCCGCCCACCCTATGCCGCCCATGGACCTTCCCCCACCGGCCGCCCACTCGTGGACCTTCCCCCACCGGCCGCTCGCCTCTCCCAAATTTCGTCATCGTCGACTCTCTATGATTCCCCCACCCGCCGTAAAGGTAAACACTTTCGGCCCCTTCTATTGTCCTATTTCTCTTCTCCTCTGTGGCTTGGAATGTGACGATGTGAGCAAAATGTGTAGAAGGTAAATATGTAGAGATGTGCCTTTGAGGGAGATTTGGATAGGTTGCGTCGTGATTGAAGTAATTGCAAACCGAAGAAAATGAATAATGTGCACCAATCCCTAACCCTGCACTGCAAAATTCGTAAACTCTTAATACACCCATCATCTTTTTCTGCTTCTTCTTGCACCCAATCCCAAGAGTAGTACTAGGTCATCTCTTGGAGAAAAATTGTGGTTGAGAGGTTTCCCACCTCTTTTTTATATTATATTCATATTTTTGTTTTGATTGTTGAGGCAACTCTACGTTTTGAAGTTGACTAGATGGTAACATGTTTTGATGACTGCTAGGAAATGAATAAGAGAGATAATGCATATTCTGACAATGTACTTTATTTCAATGCAACGGCTGCCATCATTGTGAATAGTGTTTCTGTGCTGGTATATTTTACATTTTTACATCGATTTTGTTCTCTGCTCATTTTTGAGGCTATTGACAACTATATATTCAAGTGATCAGTTTCCGATGTAGGAAAATTAGCTCTATGCTTCGTCCAGATGGACTTTTGGAGCTGCCTCCACGGCTCCACCGCGTTCGCTCGTTACTGGATGCTCTTCCCATTTACTGCAATGTTAGCAATTGGCCGGCAACCGTAAGGGTGGTAGCGTCTGGTGCGGTTTCTGAATCGAGGGTTTGGTTGTCCAAGGCAATATCTGGAATTTTCTTTTGATTTGGCTCCGTAACACCAGGTAAATGCAAAAATAGTCTTCTTCCCAGCGTATTTGCAAAATTAGCCCTCTGATAAATGCGGAACTGCCGGGGAGCAGACGTGTGTCCTATTCTGCGCTCGCCGAGCGCGAAGAGGCGCAACTTACAGTCGCGGGACCGAAGATCAGGTAGCGAGTGAAGGAAAGGCCACCTCTCGCTGTGGCGGAGCGCGGAAGGTCTTGGCGACATTCATGCGGTGGTGTCCATGGTAAGTCGACGGAAGAAACAACTTCGCTTTCAGGCAAAGGAGCACAACGTCAATAAAAAATGAATAAGAAAGCTAATGTGAACTAACGTGAATAAAAAAATGAATAAAAAGCTAACGTGGTGAATACAAAAGCAATGTTTTCTGATGTGCTGATGTTCCTTCCACGCTCAGTTGGCGCAGGACGTCGCCTCCGTGCTCGGCTAGCGCGGGACCGTCACCTTCCGCGCCAAAAACCTAGTTCCCGCGTCCGCCCGACATTCCGCACAGCTCACTCGCTTTCCGCACTCGGCGATCGCGGAATGGGACATGCGTCGGCTCCCCAGCGGTTCCGCGCTCATCGAGGGGCTAATTTTGCAAATACGCTGAAAATGAGGCTATTTTTGCATTTACGTGGCGCTACAGGGCCAAATCAAAAAAAAAATCCAATATCTGAGCTTCTACTAGTGATGAATGGCATTTTGGTTGCGAAGTTTTGATTTCTCTTTTTCCCATGAGCTTTACTCGTTCTCCAGCTGCGCTCTCTCTCTCTCTCTCTCTCTCTCTCGATGTTGGATATTGTTTTTGGGATGAGTAATGGAAGTTTAGAGCAACTAGCCGATTAGCTGCATAGCGGCATTACTGTCACCACCGTCATTGTCATCTATCATACATCTTTGAACCGTCGATCCATTGCAACTGAAACTGTACCATTCTCCCAGAGCGTTCCTCGTTGACTCAAGCGTCGCCTTCGCTATATAAAGGGAGCACCGTGTGGTCCCATCTTCCCTCTTCGATTCGCCTCAAGCTCCATCGCCTAACTCCTCACCGTAAGCGTATCTTGCACACACAAAGATTTTTCACAACATACGTTATATTCCACAAATCCCTTATTATACATGCCCATAATGGTAGCTGGAGATGCAATGCAACTTCTTCCAATGGATCGACGGCTCAAAGATGTACGATGGAGCGTTCACCCAGCATAAGTACATGTTGAACTTTCCGTGGCGAGCCGAGACCTTTCAGCGCTGGACACTTTATGTATCCAACCCTGACCCAACTGAAAAGGCATCAGACGAGCCCAAGAAAGCAGATGAGTACGACAATGCCAAGCGAGCAGCGAACAAGGGGAAGGCTCCTACAGGTGAGCGCACTTCGGATCAAAGAGGTAAGTTTTGTTCATTAAGCATCATAATTATTAATTTGGCCCGACGTTGCGTTATCCTAACATCGTTCAACTATCTAGCCCGTCTCGTAGGACATGGATGACTTTGAGAGGTCATCGCTGTCGCGGGCAACAAGGGGACAAGGGGAAGGCTTCTGCAAATGAGACTGTCGGTCGTACTACCGCTCCCCGTCGCCCGGGCGCACTTCAGATTCAAGAGATAAGTTATATTCAGTATGCATCATAATTATTAATTTGACACGGCGTTGTGTTATCCTATCATCATTAAACCATCCACCCCATCTCGCAGGACATAGATGACTTCGAGACTGGGCGCCGCCGCCGCCGCAGGTAGCAAGGAAACAAGGGGATGGAAGCGATGGACCATTGAAACTAATGACATTTGTACCAATTAAATTTATTTCCATTCCAAAAAGGCGCATATGTATCGTAGGAGTATTTTAGTTTGTTGCATCATGCATGATGCCGTTTCTTATGCACGTAACCAAATCCTGTGTGCCGTGTAATTTGCAACTTTATTATAAAGTCTATTTCAATTCGCGAATGCGTTGTAAAGCCGACTTCAAATCTCGTCGTCTTTTCACATTCAATTCTTCGCGTAGCAAGGCGGGCAACAACATAAAAAAGTCAAAAATGCGTGTTCTTTAAGTAGGCATAAAATGGTCTACGACCCCAAAGTGACGACAAGCACCACCTATCATTGCAATAGGATTGGATGTGCCTGCCTAATCATCCATCTGTTCATTCAAACTAACAACGTCGCAGGTCCGAAATAAAATCAACTACCTAGGATTGTGCATTCACTTAGCACCGTTCAATTCTTGCTATCCCAACTCATGTTTAAATTTTTTGGAATAGACGTCCGTGGAAAATCAAATGCTAAGAACAAGGTACATAAGAGTGAGCTTATGCATTACAATTTCATCTTTCGTGCCAAATGGTCCACATATCTTACGCAACAAACGTAAGATTTCATCGTCTTAGAACAACTTTAAATAAAAGGCCAGCCATATCATGCCAACACTCGTGGCGTGACAAGACAGACTTGTCACGCCGTGGATGTGGGCATGACTACTGCCACGCCAGCCATCCACGCTAGCACGACATGCCCGGGAGGGCTTGCGTGACAGGTTTGACCATGCCGAGACCGGTGGCGTGGCAGCATGGTTTGGTCACGCCACGTCAAATGAGTCAAAATTGGAAATAAAGTTAAGGAGAGGTTAAGTTTAAAATGTTATTAAAAGGGGATTAAATAAAAAAAAACCCTACCAACAAGCTCTTTTGTGAATAGTGTTTTGCTGGGTTAAATCTTTATCATGGGTTTTGTATAAAACAGTAGCAGTATCGCTGAGACTATGACCATGTGGGGCCTTGCTGATTAATTAACACTGCGGTATTTGGCTCAAATCAATTAGCTTGTTCGACTGACACGTGGGGCCTACCTGAATAAAGGTAGGGCCTTTCCTGCAGGTGCCTGTGGTAAGCCAGACAGGGGTCGCGACTTGCGTTACATCGTTACATGCATGCACCCCTGTTTTGCAACAGCCTGTACTAGCGAGTAGCAACTGTTTCGATTCGCAGTGTACTAGCGTAGGCACGTACGTTTGCGATGTCATGTCGCCGAAGCAGCAACGTGCACGAACCAGAACCGCCGTGATACATCGAAAGAAAGCGGCCGGTGCTTGTGTCGCGTCGAAAGCAGCGCGTCGCCGAATGCCGCCCTGCCTCAGCTCAGTGCTGCTTCTTTTCCTCTTTACAAACCCTCTGGCACTTTCTCTCGAGGACTTCGTCCATACATTCCCTTGCGACGGGATCTCGAAATATCATTCTGCTTTGGTTCGCTTTCTTAGTGCTCGATTATATTTAATCCAAAGCGTTTTACGGTGGGGATGCATCATGCATGCCTCCTGCTGCGTGTATGTGATGAATCATCACGTAACTGGGATGAGAGAGAGAGAGAGAGAGAGAGAGAGAGAGGGAGGGAGTGGGAGAGCTTGTCGTGGTATTGGGCCCCACGTGCATGGTCTGGTGGTCTTCGGCCTTGGGTTTCTCTTTTGTCCGCTTTAAGTCGGCACGTGGATTTCTATAATTCACACGTCAAGCATCTGCTTCGGCTCGAATCACGTGGAAAGCAACCCGATCCCGGAGCGCAGCGCACTGTCTGCGATTAATCTCAGGTACGCCGCTACGGCTGCGGGTCGCCGGCCCGTGCTCGAGTTTTTGGCTAATCTAGCGGTCACCGTGCATCAACGGCCGTCGTATCGACACGTAGCGCTGACGTACGATGATTGTACGCTAGCGTCCCTCACGACGCCACGTGACATACTAGCGTACGATGACAACGCGCCAGCGCCCTATGTGCCGACATGTATCCCTAAAAAATGATTTTTTTGCGCTGAAAAAATGAATTAAACTGAATTTGGGTGAACACGTGTCGGCGCACGGGGCGTTGGCATGTTGCCACCGTGCGCCAACGTCACGTGTCATGACGGCGTACGGTGATCGTGTGTCAGCAGTGCTATTTTTATAAAAATAATTTTTGCGTGGTTAAATTTATAAATACGGAAACGCAAACGGCTAGATTAGCTAAAAATTCGCCGGTGCTCCGGCTTTGCTCGCCTTGCCGCTACAACACGCAGCCACTACGCACCACTCACCGGCTCACCGGTCACTCCGATAGAGTTGTTTCTTTCCATTTCCCGTGCACGGCATTCTCGCGTGGGTTGAACAAATGCCGTCGAAACTCGGATTAATCTGTCAGTACTATACTAGTACTTCTCACGACTTGATAGTTGATGCCGGTGCAAATCAATTTGTTGCACCTACAACGGGAGCATAAGCTCCCTGTCCGCGATGCAAATGAAATCCTACCTGGCTACCCACCATCTCCGGTTCTCCCCAGCGAGTAGTACCATACATTGTTCTTGCGCGCAAGGAAGGTAGCTAGTGCACGTAATTACTAATTAGTATCTTAGTTTGCATGAAAGGCGCACTGACGCTATGGCCACTTTAGGAGGATCATATCTTAGTTAAGCATGAGTATTGATTTTTCTGGTTTTCTTGCTTATAATAGTACAACGTTGCTTGTTTTTTTTTAAAAAAAAAGGGGAAAGAACCCAGCTTTTATAAAGCATATAACAGTTGTTATAAAAGTTGGAACCAAGCTATTGGAATAACCAGTTGTCGCTACAAGCACATACAAAATAGGAACAAACAAACCGAAAGATTACAGGTTTTCACAGTCAGGTTTGTTCAAACTACAAACGTCCTTAGACCAGTCTTCGACAACCTTCATGAAGTTATCCAACTTACTACGATTAGCCCCAGTGATGAGGGTTCGCCAATGCTGCAAACAAGATAGAAATTTCAATATCACATCCATAGGTTGTCGAGAATAAATCTCCTCAAACGCCACTCTGTTTCTAATTTTTCAGAGAATCCAAGCGGAAACTGCAAAACTAAACAAAATAACATTGTAATCAGTAGCCCCCTCCTACCTAACTAATTCAACTGGAAATCATCAACAGAAACTGGAGCGCGTTCCCAGTTAAGAGTCTCTTTGATACAAAGCCAGAAGAACCTAGCCAGAATACAATTGAACAGGATATGATCAATGTTCTCAATACAGCCACAAAGATTGCAATTCATCCCCCCTTTCCACCCCCTTTTGCTAAGTTGTTTCAAAGTCTGGACTTTGTTATGATAGCATTGCCATACAAAAATTTTAACTTTTAAAGGAATTTTGCATTTCCAAAGCTTTTGCAATTTTCCGCAAACAACACCCCCAAAGAGGAGCTGTCTATATAATGATTTGACTGAGAACATCCCAGAATTATCTAAACACCAAACAGCCCTATCAAAGTTGTTGTTAAGTTCTACTTCTACTAAAATACTTTTCAAACTCTCCCACTGAGTAGCTTCCTCAATCCCAAGACACCTCTTAAAAGGAATATTCTGATTCTCATTAACCAAAACTTCTACTACACTCATTTCAGGGAAGTGACATATATTATAAAGACTTCTATATTTGATCTTAAAAGGGCAATCACTAGTCCAGACATCTCCCCAAAAAGAAACATTATGACCACTCCCAAGCTTATATTTAGCACCCTAGTCAAAGAAGGATTTAGCTTTAATCAACTGTTTCCAGAACTGAGATCTCCTGTGAGAGTTGGCTTCTCTGAAAGTGCTTCTGGGGAAGTATTTTTCTTTAAGAATTCTGAACCAAAGCTCATTATCTGAAGAATTAATACGCCAAATCCACTTAGTTATCAAACAGTCATTCATAACCCTTGTATTAATCACCCCTAACCCCCCAAAGTCTTTAGGTTTGCACACAGCATCCCATTTCATCATGTGATACTTAAAACTGTTATTTGCCCCCTCCAAAAGAATCTAGATCTGCTGGTGTCCATTTGTTTGTGAACCTCCTCATTAAATCTGTAAAAGCCCATGGTATAGGTAGGAAGACTACTCAAATTGTTATTAACCAAGATTAGCCTGCCCCCAGAAGATAAGAAATTGTTTTTCCAGTTATCAAGCTTTTTAGTTAATTTGTTGACCACATTATCTGCTGCCCTCACCCCAATATGCCTGTCTCCAATTAAGATTCCAAGATAAGTCATAAGCATAGAAGCCAACTTGCAATAAAAAATGTTTGCTACTCTAACAGACTCCTCATCGACCCCAAAGACAATCACTTCACTTTTGTGATAGTTTATTTTCAAACCAGACATCCATTCAAAACAATAAAGGAGAAATTTCAAATTTAGAAAGTAGGTCTCATCATATTCCAACATGAGTACAGTGTCATCTGCATAGTGCAAGATGGGAACCCCACCATGAACCAAATGAGGAATCACCCATTTAATCAGATTATTGTCTTGGGCTATGTTAATGATCTCTGCTAAGGTATCTGCAGCCAAATTGAAAAGGAGGGGAGATAATGGATCTTCTTGTCACAAACCTCTATAAGTCTTAAAAAATAGACCAACCTCTCCATTGATATTGATACTGACCTTTCCCCCTCTAACAGTCCCCATGATCTGATCAATCCAAAGTTTGGAGAAACCTTTTCTCCTCATAACTTCCTCCAAGAAACTCCATTGTATCTTATCACAAGCCTTTTCAAAATCCAGCTTCAAAATCACCCTTTTCCTCTTAGAACATCTAATCTCATGAGTAATCTCATGTAAAGCAACAACTCCATCCAAAATATACCTACCCTTGATAAAAGCAAATTGACAGTCATTAACTACCTTACCAGCAATCTGACCCAACCTGTTAGCAAGAAGCTTAGTCAGAATCTTAAAGCTGACATTCAAAAGGCATATGGGCCTGAAATGCTTTATATTATTTGCCTCTTTAATCTTAGGAAGTAAAGTAAGCACCCCATAGTTAAGTCTTTTCATGTCCAGATTACTTTTAGAAAAGTCTTTAACCATTTCTAAGAACTGCTGCTTTATCACCCCCCAGAACTCTTTAAAGAAAAAAGTTGGAAAGCCATCAGGACCAGGAGCTGAATTGACTGGTAGTTCTTTTATCACTTGCCAAATTTTCTTTTTAGTGAAGTCTTAAACCAGCATGAGATTATCTTCATCAGAAACTCTCAACCTTCTACTCCACATATCATTATTCAAACCCACTTTTTGACTTTCTCCAAAACCAAAAAGATTTTTGTAAAAATCATAAATGTGTCCTCTAACCTCTCCTTTACTGTTAAACAGCACTCCATCTTGATTTAGGCTAAAAATATAATTCTTTTTTCGCCTCCTGTTAGCACAACTGTGAAAATAACTAGTATTTGCATCCCCTTAGTAATCCAATCTAGACCACTTCTTTGATGCCAATGGTTTTCTTCCATTGTATAAGTCTGTTTCAATTCAGCTTGAATAGAATACCTCTGAGACCACTCGTCAGGATTCAACCCTTGTAAATCTGCTAAAGAATCTAAACATTTGAGCTGATCAAGAAGAACCTTTTTCTTTCTCTTGTATTCCCCATTCAGGTTAACACCCCAACCTCTCATAAAACTCCTCAGCAGAGCTATGCAACTGTTCTATCTGTCAAGAGAATAAACCTTATCAGTAGCTCTTGTGTCAAACTCCAGCCACTTTTGTTGTAAAACACCCCTAAAAGTCTCATGACAGATCCACTTTTTTTTCTTTCAAAATAGAATCTTCTAGTCTTAACCATCTCATCTTCTCCAGAATTTAGAAGAATAGGATTGTGATCAGAACCAACCCTAATAAGACTTTGGACATGGCACAAAGGAAATTGAACTTCCCACCCAGTTGAAATCAAAATCCTATCTAGATTTACCATAATGGGATGATTTTGTTTATTAGTCCAAGTATTTCTAGCACCCCCCTTTTTTATCTCAGGCAGTTGGTTATCAGAAATAAAATCATTGAAAAGTCTCATGAGATTATAATTCAAATTACTGGAATTTTTGTCTCCTACTTCTCTGATCAGATTGTAATCACCTCTCAAAACCATAGGAAGGACAATATTTTTACACTTACTATCCAGTTCATCCAAAAAACTATGAGACAGGTCATGATGGGCAGGACCATAAACCACTATCAACTCCCATCTGTAATTACTCAACCTGCTTCTAATCCCCATGCTAACAAAAAAAATTACCTGAGTCACAGCTTTCTACTTCAAGGATTTCTTCTTTAACCCCCAACAGAATGTCTCCAAAATTCCCTTCTAACGGAGTCCAATGTCATTTAAAAGGAAGATTACCCACCGGATTCCTAAGTTCTCTCTCACAAAAATTCTTCTTAATAGTTTCTTGCACCCCCATAACATCCAGATTTTCTTGAATAACAATCTCTTTAAGTTGTCTCCTTCGAGCAGCTTTCCCTAAACCTCTAATGTTTCAAAATAAAATTTTCATGATAATGACCCATTTCAACCAGCACCCCCTCTTTCCGGCTTATCACTCATCCTCTGATGCACTATGATATCTGAAGCACCCCTTTTATCAGTATCAGTTTTGCATAAACCAGCACCCCCCTCAAGCTTTGTATCATCAAAAACTTGAACTTCCTGATCTTTCTTAGTCAACTTGTCTTTCTTAGCTTTAGCTATAGCAGCTCTAACAAGCTCCTAAGCCTGCATGGCTGAGATCACTTCCTTGCTATTTTGAGAATGATTACCCAAAACAATACCACAAGAAATAGCAACAGTCTCTAAATAATCAATAGAAACATTATTAAGAACATTAAAAAAAAATTTCAGGTTTACCTTGATACTCCAAGTTCTAGATAGACTTCAAGTTAGATGCCTTCTTCTCCATGGGGATACCCTGATCTTGAATCCTAGAACTCTTTCGAATGGCTTGTTCCAGAATGTTATGTTTCCTACCTTTCTTTTTGGGAGACACCCACATTTCTATCACCCCCTCAATTCTAGAGCTATCCATTGGATCAGTGTCTTCTCCTAAATTAATCATATCACTTACAACCTCTGTCTTATCAATTAAATTTTTGTCCAGGTCAACCATAGTGTCTGAGATCATACATCTATTTCTAGAAAACTTAATGGTGTCTTGAGAAGTTGCTGAATTCCCTGAAGACTTCTTAATAGTTTGTTTACCTGTAGGTGTCTGTAAACAAGGATATAATGATGTAGATAACACAGCAGGGCCACCTTCAGTATGAGCTACAATATCTCCTTGAGAAGAATTCAGAGAAGCAGAACCAGTTTGATTTCTCAATTCAACTTGGTCTTCTTGGAGACCACAACCTCCATGTGAATCCAAAGACACCTTATCTTTCTTTTTTTTCCAAGTCAACATCCCTCCTGATATCACTTGGAAACCTAAAATCCAGAGGAACAATCTGAAAAACATCAGGAAATTCCTCCTCCTGAACATCTCCCACATTATCATCCAAATTCTCTCCTTCTTTAATAATAGTTTCTTTTGTATCATTTACATTCAACACATCCTCTCCTTGATTACTAGGATGAAAAATCATCATGTCAGAATACATAACTTCCTTCTTAGAATAAGAGTTTTTATGCTGTTTGCCTTTGGACTTGTTACTCCCATCTCCATTTTTTTGGTCAGGAGATTGATGCTTTTCTCCACCATACTTTTCTGTCATCTTTTCCAATTTAGTTTTTCGATTACTTTCACTGGATTCTGCTTCATCGTCCTCATTATCATCATACTTTTTATGCACATGTATTTTGTGAAAATGGTCATAAACTGAACCTTTCTTCTTTCCTGCCACACCCCCTTCTGCTTCAAATTTAATTTCATACCCCATAGAGTTGATGAAGATTTCAACAAAACAATTTATGCTAGAAGGATCTCTACTAAGCACTTTTACTCTAACAGGATCCGCCCTCATCAAGCTTATCTCATCAACTTCTATAGGCTCCCCCACCGTGTGCTAGCTATTTCTTTAACTATGTCCTCTGACTTTGCTGGAATTGGAATCCCATAAACCTTAATCCAAGCTGCAGTAAGGACAGAAAAGGCTTTAGAATCCAAATTAGATTTGTCAATCTTGGCTTTGATAGAATGAAGATCCAGTTCCACCCCCTTGCTTTAGATCAAGTCTCCAGCATTTTCTTAGAAGGAAAAACCACAGCATGTTTCTTTTCTGAAAGCTTCCTTACTTTCCAATCCCAATCAGATTTAATCAGATGCTTCAATTCTGCCTCAATTTTGTTCACAGAAGCTACCGCCTCCTTAATGCTTACAACACCTAAGGCAGCTAACTGTTCTGATAATTGCAAACCAGCCACTGGCAAACTGTAAAAACCTTGTCCTAAAATACCAAAACCACATAACTTCAGACCGAGATTTTTCTTTTCCTCAGGACAACCAGAAGTCATGTGTCCCGTCTTTTTACACTTGTAACGCACAGGAGGGTTAGTACAGTGAGCTTGATGATGTCCCGACTGCAAGCATCTAAAGCAAGTCCCTCGATCCTCAGATCGAAGCACCCCAGTATTCGGACCAATATCACCCTAGCTTTTTTTCATGTCATCTCCTTTATCAGCAACCACAGGAGGATCCCATTTTAGTTGAGATCTACTATTATCATCTCTGAAGTTGCCTCCTCTTCCTCCATAACCACCCCTAGATCTCCCTATCTGAGAATCATCCCAATGAGATCCCCCTTCTCAATTCAAGTTTTCACGGCGGGACTCATTCTGCCACCCCTTATCTTGTGAAATTTTTTCTCTAATAGCTCCCCCATGAACATTCGAATCAAAACGAGCACGATTTGAACCATGAGCATTAGAGGACATACCAGATCTCGCCCCCTCCCTAATGAAACTCCTGGATCCGCCGCTTTTGATCTTGCTCTCGTAGAAGTTTCATGCGTAGATCTGTTTCCACCAAGAGATCATCATCTTCCATCCACGCATCAGGCGCACTACGCTTTCCTCCAGCCCAACTGCGACCACCCCCTCCGAACCGCCGAGGAAACCTTCCCCGTCCCCAATCCATCGCTTCCCCACTCACAATTTCTGTGTAAGATCTGGTGAGAGACGGTGGATCTGGAATCCGCCGAGCAGCTCTAGCTCCCGAAACCCACCGGCGAACTTCACTAGCTCTCGCAACAAACCCTAAACCGCTTGCACGTGCTCTCTTCGGAACCCACTGCCACACTGATATCGGGATTCTATGCCAGGAATGTGCGAAGATATCAGCGAGGGTCATTCCATACCTGTGGGCCAGCCCAGATACTCCATCCTTGGACCTGGAGGCTCCTTCCTCCCGTCTCAACACGTCGCCATGAAGAGATGGACGGAGGATCAACCCGCCAAGTGACCTTCGTCGAGAAGCTTCGTTGGAGGACTGGACGCCCGCCCGTTGTGACACGCGCTCGCCATCAGGGGATGGGCGATCTCCCCTCCGTCGCGACGCATGTTCGCCAATCGAAGATGAACGAATGAGCGAGCTTCCAACAAGGCTTCGACGAGAAGCTTCGTCGGTTTTCACCACCACCTCCTCACACTCTCTGCTTTTCGAGGAAGACATTTTTCCGTGCATTGTTATTATTCGTTTTGACCAATCTGTCTTCCCCTTGATATGCTGAAGTTTCGTACAACGTCACTTGTGTGTACCTATGCAGTGCAATACGTGACATGTCCGGTCTATATTAATTCTATAAGCACTTTCGCATGAGGAAAATATTCTATGCTCTATGATTAAATATACGGTGCTTTACTTGCATAGTGCCATAATGGTAAGATTGTGCAAAAGATTAAAAATGGAGAAATCACGGTTTAAAATCGTGGGCAAGAGAAGAGACCCGATTATGTAATGACACGGTGGTGTGCGCGCGGTGGGGACGACGTACTTAAGATGTTTGGTGGCCCTACGTGGTGGTCTCGCGCATGTAGAAGCATAGGCCCGCCTCTCGAACTACTAAGCCCTAAATCTGCATGTTGATTCGATCACGGAAGTAAATCATCTGTGTAGTCACGTATCAATTTTAATCAAATATATTATATGAAATATATAGTTTGAATATACGAAAGTGGTATGAGTAAATTTGTTATGAAAAATACTTTTTATAACATTATACTTTTATTATTCTTTTTTCTGAAAAATTGATGTAGTGATCAATGCGACCTTCTGTTAACTTGAAAAGTCGAAAACGACTTTCTTCTATGACCAGAGGGATTGCTATTTAGTTACGAGGCGTAGGCCCCGTTAATCCCGTTTTAATAGGCTACCGATGATGCCCGAGGAATACTTTAAGCAGGCACTGGATGGCTGCTCTCCTAAACAGTTTCTTCTTTTTTGAAGCGGAGCTAAACCAGTTCTTTGGCATGAATTTTGACCCAGCATTAAAGCAACGCTGGAGCTGCCCTTACCAAAACGACGTGCCTCTCTATGAGATGGCCCAGGTGAGGCCAGGCCCGGATGTGGCGCGTGTCTCGTTGCTACTTTTCTTTTTTTATTTTGCCCGTGGTACAGTGTACCCACCTCTGTATATACGTACACACGGTGAAATCGATGACGTTCTTCCTATTCAGAGGAGCAACGCTATGCCTGATCTTTCCTGAATTACTCTTGCCTTAAAACAGCTGCGTACTAGTATCAAGTACTCCACTTAATTAGCCGACGTGGATGGTTTGTGAGGCCCTGATCCTGCATTCTTGCTACCGACACACGCTACATGTCAAATCAGACGTCGCCGTACGGCAAGCAACATGCTCAAGAGGCGAAAAAGGAGCAGTACATGTACGGTACGGAAATGCTGGTGATCAGTGGAGTTCTGGCCTAAATGGCACGATTCCAACCGATACTTGTAAATATGTCTCTTCTCGCGTGGTATTATTAAATATAATAGTTTAGACGTATTTCAGGTGTGTCGTATGTGCAATTTTGGTTGCAAACGTGGCCTGTCTAGACGGTAGGTACATGGACAAAGTTTATCCAAATGACGGGTGTGTAGACGAATTTGATTTCAAGCTAGAGACAAACGAAATTACAGAATCTTTTTTATTTTGGTCCTCTAATCCAAATTAATTGTAAAAATAACTTACATCTCATTTTATTTGCAAATCTAGACCCCCTCCCTCACCTTCCACAGTCGAGGAGCGCGGAACATGGGTATTCAGCATGAATCTCTGCGGAAATGGACGGTGACCGTGGAATTGGCGTTTCAGCTCGGCCACCATGAAAGTTTGCTTCAGCGCTCACGCCGCAAGAAAATGGCGATCCCATTGGACCACCCTCTGGTGCCTTTCGCTCTTCGAGAATATGAAAATGACCTTCCTCACTCTCCGACCGCGGAAGGTGAGGAAAAAGGTCTATATTTGAAAAAAATGATAGGAAGGTTATTTTTGTAATTGCTTAGCGTCAGGAGCTAAAATGAAAAAAAATTCGAAATTACAAACGTACTGCCAACAGCGTCATTCAGACCAAAACTCGATCAGGTGTGCCTGGGCCTGTACTCGACTACTCGTACGCGTACTCTCCACAGAGCGAGCATGGCCGACACAAACGTGGCACCTTGTACACCGCAACTCGACTCGTGCGAGCATGCATAGACCGTGCTGGATACGTCGCTGTCGCGGAAATCCACGCATTTAATACGCGACCCGAGACCAACCTGACACTGACACTGACACCAGTGGGTTTGTACGTACACACAGAGAGCGTCGGAGTGATCGGACTTAGGCGGCAAGTCACTGTCTCACTGTCTGCTGGTCCTGACGTTTAAAAGCCTTGCGCTTGGATTGGATGTGTTTAGGAGATGGTTGGATGCTGCAGTACAGACATGTACTACTTGGGTGGGTACTGTAGTCTTCCTCACTAGCTTTTCCTGTTCTTATTTTTCAGCCAGTGTTTGGCCCAGCTAGCTAGCTTTTCCAGGATATTAAAGCGAGCGAAGGTGAGAGAGCGGCTTGGAAAAAGATTTCTGGCACCGGTATGTGTAGATGCATCCAATGTTAAACTTTAAAAATTATTACGGGTCCGTACCTGTAAATGAAATGAGGGAACGTGTGGTGAGAGAAAAATAAGTAATATTTTATTTAGTTATGACTTATGTGTTGAAGAGGAAAAGATGCGCTAAACACTATAGAAGAAATACAAATGTAGTACTAATATGACGTGATAGTGAAATAATGACCCTGAGGGTGCAACATGTACGTGGCCTAAATGGTGTTAGGTTCTTTCTCATCGACTCATCGTCATCGGCAATTCCTCGAACGCTAAAAACACAGTCCACTCCGGTCAGCATAGGAACAATAAGTATAACAGTACATTAGGATTTAGGAGGATACGATAGGAGGATATCCCCTTGAGCAAGATAAAAAGCTTTTTTTTCCCGTAGTATACTAGTTCTACTAGCTATTTTCTTCCGGGTGACGAGGCTTTTAATCGGAAAGGGACGTAATGTGCGAGAACAGTCAATCAGCACTGCTAACAAATTCTGAGCACAAAGCCCAGCCCACACCATTGCCCAACACTAGATAAAACTGGGCCGGTCCAGACTCGTCGAGCCAGGCTGAGCCTCGCTCCCAGGAAGAGCGCAATACTAGTCACGTGAGTAGTTTTTCGAATAAACGATTTTAGTCCCATAATTGCAAGGGTGTATACAGATCTACGTGCTCCGAAGACATTAACCACAAGAATCACTAGCCATTAAGCCACGCAGTAAAAGGTTGCTAAATACTAACATGCATGTACATTGCCTACTCGTCTAGTCTAAGAGGTATAATATGGCCAGACAGTACTATGGCAGGATCCAAATAAAGCTTTAAGTGTACAGAACACCGTGTTCAATATCATTTTATCTTATCAAAACTCGTATATGTATAGATATGTATAGACATACACCTCTTAATTTATACTTATTCACTTCACATATATATGGGTGACAACCGGGTCCATTTAGTTATGCATTCGTCACTGGACAGTACACTGTACTCTATCTGTATGCGCTTCGAGCCTTCAAGTGCGCACTGTGACTGTATGGCAATGACAAGAAGTCACGGAGGTACGAACACGAGTAAAACACGGCACGGCACATCAACAAAACACTTGACATTGCCTGCAAGAAACATCTGTGGTCTGTGGAACACAGGATTGGATCTCACGTCGACGCATACGGGCTACCTATCGATCATTGCCAGCTTCTACACTGCACGAGCATGCAGCTGCTTCGCTTCACGTACATGCGTGCAACCGATCGAACAGGTAGATACATTTGACTACTCGGGATGTACAACCAGTAGTACAACCATCGCACGTACAAGTTTTTAACCGTATTGACGTAATTTTGTTGCGTATTTAAAAAAATAGCTGGGTTCAAAAAAAAATTTTGGTTAAAATTGACATCGTGACCGCACGGCCGTTATGCGGTGGCCGCCTCAACTCGCCATTCGCCGCTGCCGCACGGCCGCCCTGTGGTGGCGCCACTGCACGTCGCCCGAGCCGCTCGGGCCGCCACATGTTAGGGGTTGGGTAGGGGTTAGGTTAGGGTTTCTGACCGATAATCCGTGAATTTCGTACTATTTTAAAAATGTAGCAAATTACTTCCTAAAATTATGAAATTTTACGTGAATGCTCGTAACACGGTGTACTTTCTTGTGTAATTTTTTTATAATTTTTCTCATTCTGATTTTACCTCACAATTCTATTTAAGTGTAATCATTTTATCCCGACACGTATCAACCCCTCCCTACCCGCACGGATTTATCTATGTGATAAATTTTCTAATTACGCGTATGGTCCTCCTCCCACCAGCTGCTCTCCCCCCTCGCACACGGCCCCCCTCCAGTGGCCATATTTTGAACCGTCCATCCTCTCTCCTCCGTACATTTGTCGGCTCTCATGTTGTGTCCCCCTGCTGCAGTCTTTGCCGCGAGACAACGATCCGAAATTCTCGGCGCCAACGCAGCTCCTCCTTCGCTTCATTATAAATCTGAAATCTCGCATCGCTCTTCGCTCATGCCGTTGTGTTTAAGCTTCGCTCGGCGCGTCGCTGAGAACTCAGAGAACTTAACATAATTAAATTTTTTTAGAGATCAAGTATTTGCTTACTGCTCGTCGCTTGTCGCTCGGTTTTTTGATAGCTTACTGCGAAGGGCAGGTAATTTGTCAGATGCTTTTGTCGTTATTACCATAATTAGTTAGTGTACTGGTCATTAATTAGTTATGAATTAGTTAGTTTACTGGTAATTAATTAGTTTAGAGGTAATTAGTTAGTTCGCTGGTAATTAATTAATTAGTCAATATTAGTTTAGTGGTTATCAGTCCCGCATATTAAATTAGTGCGAATAAACTACTCGTAATTTATGTAGTGGTAATTAATCAGTTGTAATTAGTTAGTTTAGTGGTAATTAAATAGTCGTAATTAGTTAGTTTAGTGGTAAATAATTAGTCGTATCTAATTACACATATGTAATCCATCACTCACATGCAATTTGTTGTATCTAATTATACAAATGTACTGCGAATGGGGTTGTTGTGGCTTTAGGTAATGTCGAACATGCAAGACTTGTATGTTTTTTTATGGCGATGGTCTCGTACGGGCTGACCCGGCGGGTTGGACTTGTCGAGATGCTAGTATAAGGTGGTTCGAGTGGAGGGGCTCGACGCGATGAATATTCACGAGCTTCGGAGTTGCATTCGGAGGGAGTTCGTCACGGAGGCAACGAGAAAGAAAGTTGTGATCGAGGGGATCGCCTGCTCGAATGATGTGTGGGAGCTCGTCAAGGTGGCTGAAAGCGTGGCATGAAGCCAGTACATACAGATTATCTCTCAGCCCAAGGCGGCCATTTACAGGAGGGCGATGGTGTACGTGAATTTCGTACCCAGGGCGCTGGGCCACCTTGATGATGCCAGGGCCTCTACAAGCGGGCAAGCGTAGCCCGAGCCTGAAGACGGTAGCACGGCAGGGGGAGGGGTTGACACGTGTTGGGATAAAATGATTACACTTAAATGGAATTACGAGGTAAAATCAGAATGAGAAAAATTATAAAAAAATCACACAAGAAAGTACACCATGTTATGAGCATTCACGTAAACTTTCATAATTTTAGGAAGTAATTTGCTATATTTTTAAAATAGTATAAAATTCGTGGATTATCGGTAGGAAACCCTAACCTAACCCCTACCCGAAACCCTAACCCTAACATGTGGCGACCCGAGCGGCGACCGCATGGCCACCGTGCGGCAGTGGCGCATGGCAAGCTGAGGCGGCCGCCGCACGGCGGTCGCGATGTCAATTTTGACAAATTTTTTTTGACTCTAGCTATTTTTGTACATACGAAACAAAATTACGCTAATACGGTAAAAAACTCCTGAACTCTTGCACGTACACATAGCTCGTGTACGTGCTCGGAGAAGAACCGATCGAGTCCTGTATCGAGTATGGCATTTTGTTTCCTAGCTTAGCAGCTATGTTGCATATACGAATGCAGGATACACTTTCTATTTACGGATTTGCTAATTTTGAGTTGCCTGGAATTTTTTTATCCATCAGTCATCTACAGTTACACAATATTAAACCTAAAATTATAGTATCAAGTGATGCATAATTTAGCACAGCTCTACTGTAACTTTTAATTACAGATTTGTTGTATTTCAATCACTGAAGCATAGACACTCCCTTCTATTTATGGTCCTTACCCTTTACATGCATCGGCCTAGTGTTTGAGGAAAGGCATTGCGTTTTCCCGTTGCAAATGCACAAACAAAAATGACGGGGATTAGTACGACTGGTTGGGATCGAGTGATCTTTTTTTTAATTAATTAACCTATTTTTAAAATTATTTTTATTACTAACCCACCGTCAACATTATTTTCAAATCTAACCCTTTTGACCATGCCACCACCCATGGAGTGGCAACACAACATTGCCACGCCATAGAGTAAGTCAGTGATAGGATTTGGCCACGCCCTGCATTGGCGTGATAGTGTTGTTTTGCCTTGCCACGTCACGAGTAGTAGCGTGGTCAAAAAGGTCAGAATTATAAATAAAGTTGACAAGAGATTAATAATAAAAATAAATTAAAAATGGTTTAATTAATGAATACAAAAAGACGGATCGAGTTGGGGCATTGACAACCATTGCTTTTGAATTCTTGGCAACAAGCGCGTAGTCACGGAGCATTGCCCCTTCGCCACCGAAGTTTGGACGACGACCCTCGCATCCTACAACTGCGACCTCCTTCAGCAAGTAAGACCACAGGACTTCAGTTCCATCTCGGAGTGGTGGCAACAAGGAGTCATGACGATACCAAAGCAACATCGAACGGATTCCGATGGTGTCGTCGTTTACGTCGTGTTGAGCATCTGGAAAGAGAGAAATGGCAGAAGTTTTTTCAGAGCCAGATGACCTCGGCGCAGCACGGGTGGCGGCCCGAGCGAAAGAAGGCATACAGCGCCGCAAGAGAGCGTTTCATCAAAGACCATTAACTCCCCCTTTTCCTTTTGTTTGTCTTGAGCACCAGTCGGTCTCGGCAGCTCCATTGAGTTGCACTCCCTTGCCGAGAAATACTGCATTTTCTGTAACTTGCATGTATTTGAGTACCCGGCGCACCATCCCTGCGGGGCAGCGCTGTAACTTGTTGCTTGTCTTGCTTTAACTCTTTACTTCTTAATTGATGGATAGAGCTCTTGCATTTTTTCCAAAAATAAAATAAAATAAAATAAAGGAATAAGTCCAGTTTACCCCCCCAACTATCAGAAAAGTCTGGTTTACCCCCTGAACTACAAAACCGGTTATTTTACACCCTAAATTTGCGAAAACCGATCAATACACCCTCGGGCTGGTTTGAATAGGTGGTTTTGTACAATATGTATACAAGCCACATACACATGTACAATACAGTATACAAGCCACATACACATGTACTATACGTTAAGTCTTTGTCGGGCGAGTCAGGCAGGCCAAGTCTTTGTCGGTGGAGTCTCTTCCTTGTTTGCTGTGGGGTCATGCGGGCAATGGCGGGTGTGAGCGGACCGAGAAGTAGCGGGTGGTGTCAACGTCGTCACTTTCTTGCTGGGCGAGCTTGGGGAAGCTGAGGGATTTCTCGAGCTCGGTGGAGTAGCCGTCGTGGAGCGACCACCGCCGTGTCGGGACGATGCTGACGACGCTGATGCTACGCGCGATGTCATCGTGCTCGAGCGCGCCGAGGCTGGCCTTCTTGATGAAGAGCCCCGCGAACCCTGCTCGTGCGCCGCGCTCATCCACAGGTACGGGTACCTCACGCTCGTCATGCGCGACACCAATGGGAACACGAAGAGCCCTCGCCAATGCTGCGCCCCGCGTCGCCGCCCCCGGAGCAGCATATACCAAAACTTGAACCAAGCACAAGATACTTAACCAAAGCAAAACATCAAAGAGGGAAGAAAGGGGGAAGCCACAACCGGGCCGTAGAGGCCGGCAATGCGTAGAGCCAACAGGTCCGGCCAGAGGCGATCTTAAACAAGGGCGTAGGGAGCGGACGAAGGGAACCGGTCGAGCCGGGCGAAGGCTGGAGGCGTCTTGAGCGATGGCGGCGTCGGGCCATCCGGCCCGGAGCCAGAGGGCGAAGTCGACGCGGCTATGGAGCTGGCGGGAGTTAGGGAGAGAACCGAAGGAGCAGGCGGGCGGCCATGGAGGACCGGGGCACACAGCGGCGATGGAGGAGCGCCACAGGCGTTAGTGGAGGCGGCGGCTCCGGGCCGGCGATGGAGGAGCACACGCGGCGTTGGTGGAGGCGGCGGCGCCACACCGAGGCCGGAGTGGCGGCGCCGTAGTCATCTGAGGGCTAGAGGAAGGGAGGAGCATGGACAGGTGGGAAGGGTAGAAGAGAGGATTGAGGGAGAAGATAAGCCAGGATGAGGGTGAGGCTCTCAGGTGATTACGAAGAAAAGGAGAGAGAGAGAGGATGAAGGATGTATGGTATTATGTATTTGTATCATTATTTGTATTTGTATTTAGTGTTGTACACATCTCAAAGGATGAACGGACGGCTTAGATGTGTTGATCATATAAAACCACCTATTCAAACCAGCCCGGGGGGGTGTATTGACCGGTTTTCGCAAATTTACGGTGTAAAATAACCGATTTTGTAGTTCAGAGGGTAAACTATACTTTTTTGATAATTGAAGAAAGTAAATTAGACTTATTCCTAAAATAAATAGAGCAAGGTCCATCGATCCATGTTAGTTCGCAGTTGCCTCTTAATTAATTTGCATCTTTGGTTGCCAACTGTCATCTCATCTAATTAAGATCCTCACATTTAATCCACTGACACCAACTCCAATGTTGTGTTTTAATTAGTTCAAATGAAGAGAGAGAAAATATTGAATCGATTCAATACATTGGAGGGATCGATTCCAACAAAAAAATGCATTGAATCGGACTCTACTTAGGACATGTACAATGGTACAGATAGCTGTTGTCTATAGCAACTCTTCATGTCACCTGTAGATAGCACTAAAGACAGCTCATGCAATAGTACAGATAGCTGCTGTCTTTTTAGTTGTCTTTATAGAAAACATAATCTTTTAATGCTTTTCTTGTTTCTCGTGATACAATCGACTACAGGATTGTAGATAGCATCTTTCTCTCTCTTCGTTCTTTTTCATCCACGTCAACAAAAATCATACGTGGCAGCGACTATAGACGGCTGACATAAGTCGATTTAAAGCATTAAACAATTTATATGAGCATTAAACAACTACATAGGAGAGAGTGCAGTTGAAAGAGGATATTATTATTCTGTGGTTTTCTAATGTAACGTTGGTCCCAGTTATTAGTAGGAATCGATTCAATACATTAGAGAAAAACAAACTCAGTTCCTAGAATACTTATGTGGTATGACTTTAAATCGATATCGGTTTAATATACTACAAATGCTGAGAGATAAACATTTCTGCTAAAATTACTAAGCATTGGATCCTACTACTACACCCCTAGCTAGAATAGAGAATATGACAACTATATGTTTTCGTACCGATTGGCTAGGCTCGTGCAAGGCTGTACCATGTTGAGAGTTTTTGGCTAATCTAACGCGTTTGCATTCCGTATTTACAAATTTAATCACGTATTTTATGTATTTGCAAAATAGTACCCATTGGCAAGATGGTGATCGTGGCGCTAATGTCGCCGCGTTTAAGACGCGGGCGCCGAGCACGATGGATCGTCGCTAACGCCTCATGCCAAGACGTGGCCTTGGCGCCGCGGGTAACGCGCCAAATACGCCAGACACGTGCCTTTTTCACCTAAAAATTGTTTTTCTCATTTTTCAGTGACACGTGTTGGGCACGGGGCGCTGGCGCGTTGCCACCGTGCACCAGCGCGCCACGTGGCGGTGTGAGGGGCGCTGGCGCACGGTGCACCAGCGGTGCTATTTTTGCAAATTCAATTTTTACGTGGTTAGATTTGTAAAAACGGAATACAAACACGTTAGATTAGCCAAAACTCCCGTGTTGAAGCCAGCAGCAGCAACATTGTTCGTTCAAATCCGGCCGAAACCTTGAATTCTACTCCCTAGAAAACCCCAAATCTACCCAGCTGATGATGATACTGTTCACACGTCGAGTCACAACTGACCAACAGACACTGGCGCATCTCATTGCATCACCCCTAAGCGATCTAGCTACTCGCTTAATTACAGCGCTCTTTTACGGTACCCTCCAGTTATCATGAGTCATTTATTCATTTCAATTCAACGGATTAGTTTAGGTAGGATACAGATGTACTATATCTAGAAGTATGAGACAATACATTTTTCCTACCGTAATACTGTAATGGAATAAGTCCATTTTATTTCTCAAACTTTCTAAAAAATCCACTTAACTCCCTCAACTAAAAAACTATTTTTTTACCCTCTGATCTTTCAAAACCGGGTCAAATAACACATCGAGGTGGTTTGGCTGAGCGGTTTTGCACACGTGACAGAAATAAGTCCATTTTACCTTCTCAAACTTTCGAAAAAGTCCACTTAATTCCGTAAGCTACGAAACGTTTTTTTACTCCCCAGTTGTGAAGTACTGAAGTGGTTTGGCTGATGTGGTTCCTAGAGACCACCTATTGTATATAGAGAGAGACAGAGGGGAATAGAGAGAGCATAGCAGAGGAAACAAAGGCGGCGAAGCGCTCGGCGAGCGACGGGCGGCCAAAATGAGTCCCTGGGACTATGGGGAGTCAAGAGGTGCTGGCGGTGCTCCTAGAGATGGCCCATGGCGGCGGTGCAAGGCTGAGTGGCTGCTGGTGCTAGGGAAGAAGAGGGGGCGACGGTGGAGAGGGTGAGGGACAAAAAGGAGGTGAGCACATTCATCTTGGTGAGCCCATTCTCTCTCTCTCTATATATATATGACATGTGGGCCCTAGTAACTATATTAGTCAAACCACCTCAGGGTGTTATACTGTTATTTGACTCGATTTTGAAATACTAGGGGTAAAAAACAGGTTTTGTAGTTCAGGGGGTTAAGTGGACTTTTTGAAAAGTTTGAGAGGGTAAAATGGACTTATTCATACCACGTATGCAAAACCGCCCAGTCAAACCACCTTGAGGTGTTATTTGACCCTGTTTTGAAAGATTAGGGGGTAAAAACCGGTTTTGTAGTTGAGGGTGTTAATTGAACTTTTTGGAAAGTTAAGAGGGTAAAATTGACTTATTTCTATTGTAATTGTGCATGCCAATTCGTGGGCACACGAGTAATTTGCAATCAGATTGCGATGTTGCGCATTGGGCGCCAGCGCAGCAACCCTAGCTCGCCAAAAATTACAAAGGAGTTGTAATCTGGGCCTCGCGGCAATCACGATCAAGTTGTGAGTTCTCAGTCCGATGGATTCATTTAGTGCCTTAGAGCATCTTTAGTGTATTGAATCGACGTCGATTCAAAGTCATGCCACGTAAGCATTCTAGGAACTGAGCTTGTTTTTCTCCAATGTATTGAACCGATTCCTACTAATAACTGGGACCCACGTTACATTAAAAAACCACAAAATAATAATATCCTCTCTCAAACGCACTCTCTTCTATGTAGTTATTTAATGCGTATATGAGTTGTTTAATGCTTTGAATTGATTCCTAAGTAGAGTTCGGTTCCATGCATTTTTTTTGTTGGAATTGACTACTCCAATGTATTAAATCGATCCAATGTCTTCTCTCTCCTTATTTGAACCGGCTAAAACACAACATTGGAGATGGTCTTACTGGCCTACGAGATAAACCCTAAGTGTAAACGATAAGGAGGATGGCGGTGGCCTTCAGAGAGAAGAGAAGAACTGAAGAAGGTCAAGAAGCTAAGTTTTGAAGCCGAATTGAACTACAGAAAGGTGACTTTCCAATTCCCATTTAGGCATTTCCCAAATCTCTATTCCGGTTTCTGAATGTAAATTTCCAATTACATTGTGCTGATAGACTGAAAGTTGTCAAGGGAGTAAGATAGAACAAAAGTTATTTGATCAGCAAGTTTTCTTAATCTAAACTGCCTGCATTGAAGAAGTCTTTTTAAATAAAAAATAGACTGAATAAATTGTATACTGGTAAGGTTCTAGTGAAAGTACCTGGAGTGTATATAATTTAGGTTGACATGATAGTGTCCAATGTAAAATATGCAGACCAATAATACAGTAGTTAATTTGGTCAAGGATGTATTTATCAAGCAATCAAGATCGGAAAGACAGGTTTATCCGGCTACAGGCATCCTCGAGAAGTAATGACTAATGAGCAAGCATGCCATTGGGCTAGAGAAACTAGCAGGCAATCTCTTGGTGGAGGTATTCTTCAATATGATTTTTGCAGCTTTGAACTTGCATCTCAATATTACTTCAGTTTTGGTATTTGTATTTTCGCCTATCAATAATCTTGAATTTGTTTATGAAAGCTTGGGCTTTTGGCTTGACTGTTTACTTTCTTACTATCTTATCAGGGAAGGAGCTGCACAAGTTGAAAAGTTCTAAATGTACTGGCCAAACTTTCGCATACTGATCATCCATCGACCATCGCTACCAACTCAGCCCACTTCTGCTATGCATCTTCCATTCCCACCCCCACCGATGAAAAGAGTGGAAAATTCGGTTATGTCACTGCATATTAGGTGTTTAGAAACTTTCTTCCGATGAACTATTGACACCTGAATGTTGTAACATGGTCACGATGTGTTGCTTTAGTGCGAATAAGTTGTTTATATTTCTCTCGAGAATTGAGTGCTCGACTGATGTGCTCACGGGGTGTCAAAAGTATAATCGTGGTGCGTCTTGCGTGCAGTTTGTTGTAAAGAATGTTGAAATGTAAAGAATGTCAAAATCTAATAAAAAAAACCGTGAACTAAAAAATGACCGCTTAATGTGGCATTCCAGGCCATTGCCAAATTGCTTTGAACTATGGTTCATCTGGTCCTCAAATGTACCTGCAGTGTACACGCTATGCTCTCTGTGTTATTGCTTTTGTGTGTAAAATGAATACCATGCATATGGTTGCATCTTGCATAAGTTATCGGCAGGCATTGTGCAAAAATATTGGCATACATGACATTTTGCCGCATGCCAAGTTTTGCATCCTTTATACTTCTGAATTCATCATACCAATTAATTGCACGGTGGACATTGAGGTACAAATTCTGGCGCAAAAAAGAAATACTGGCAATTTGACCACTTGAACCGAGGTACTTCATGATTGATTCTTACATGTACTTACAATAACCATGACAACATAATTTAGCAGCATGGTATAGATCCGTGAAACACAGTTGTTTTTGACATTTTCTCTACCTGCCCTCACTAGTTCTTGCAGAATGCAGATCAATAATTAAGCCAAATGATACGAGAAGTGGCATCATCTACGATTGCACCCCAGTCATGTGATTCGGCAGAGAAACTAGCCATTCTTCATAGATCTTGCATAAGTGGCAGGAAAATAGTTAAGAGACAAAGAACAAAAGGCTAATATTATCTGCATCACGCGTGACTTTCTGTATGAACTGGACGAAATCACATTCATGTAAAGCCAAGAAAAAGGGCTACGATTATGACTAAATCAATATAATAGCAAAGTGAGCTAATCTAGTCTATCTACAATTTAATCATAGTTTTTTATTTTAAAAAATGAAATATCCTAGAAGCACAAAGTACTATCACATGCTCATTATTGTCTCATTCCTACAACCACCATGTTCTACAAATCTTCTTCCAAAATTAATACACCAGCGCAAGAAAGTGACGTTGATTCATTGGTGATAATTTGCAGCACAAGTGTGGAAAACGTCTAAAAACATTGTAGATGGCCTGCACTTCAAGAGTCCTACGATTTCCGCGAGCATGAAGATCGGATTGAATTCATGTTACACCTGCAATTGATAGAATGGCATCAACAAACCTAGAAACTATAACGAAAACATAAAGCCATGGAAAGAACATCCAAACCCAATGTTTGTTTAATTTACTTTCAACCTCAAACAATAGCTTATCGAAGGTAACAAACAAGGCTTATCTATGAGCAAGTACCTCGAAAGGAACATTATGCTCTCCTACTACGTTTTTCTTCTTTAGTACCACTGTCGTCCTTCTAATAATATCAAGGTATGATTAACTAGTCTGCATCAGTAGCATATATCATAATCAGAAAATAATCTTTCAGAGCTGAAATTCGAGAAAGGCAAAATGATATCAAATCAGAACAGATTGGAAAATGAAACAGCGAACCATCTAGTAACATATGCTAAGGAGCAAATATATGATTATCGTGAAATTTCTTTTGAGGGCTTTTGGTCTCCTGGGCAGCAGTAATCTGCACAGCTCATGACAGAAACTAAACCATGAAAGCTAGTTATGCCATATAGGCCCTAGCCATGAAAGCCGTGGATGTCATTTACTTGGTCAAAGAGCCATATTGTCGTTACAGAGAACAACTTAATTATACAGAAGCAACTACTAACAAATCATTAGAGAGTAAAGACAGAACAATTTGAACAAACTAATGTCAACACAAAAGGATTACAATGTTCAGTTAACAGAATCAATACAAAATCACAACATCTCTAACTCTGATCAAGAACAGAGAATTGACCCTAGAATCAAATGGGTGATTTCACAATTCACATATGGTTAACAGAGATAACACACTATTTAGGAACAACAATGGAGCAAGTTACTACCGATTCTAACACATCAATCGATTGATAAATTGTCAATTAAAACAGAGTAATAACTGAGTCCCATAGAGATGAATGACATAATTTAGAAATCAACCACAAAATTAATAAACTAAATGGACAATTAACATCATAATTAATGAAGAGGAAGAAAACAAAATGGGATCAACCGGGGCAATAAGATGGAGAGGCTGCCAGGGTGTTGGAGCAGAGGGGCTTTTCGATGTTGATGTAGATGGCCATCGGGTCGAGTCGACGGAGGTGTCCCAACAGCGATGTGAACCACGGCGGCGCGTTGAAGATGGTGAACGCCGGTGTCGATGTCGAGACAACGGATCCACGCGACAGCAGCTCATCGGAGTGCGACGGAGATGCGGCGACGTGTGATCGGTATCATACGTGCTAGCGGCTGGGCCAAGCTGGAGAGGCGGCGCACGCCGGAGAGTGAAGGCGCGACGGAGAGGCGGTGGCGTGAGAATGTCTGATGACACTATCTCCGAAAAATCAAGGATCGGATTTAATTTCTACTCCGACTCTTTACTTGATAGTAGAATGTACCATAAAAATCTCTAATTATAATACGAATCCGTACGCTAAAGACGCCGCATCGGGATCAAACTACGCGTACATGCAAAGGTATGTACGCTCTGAATATTCTCCGGAATCACTCACGCACTGCCACCGCCCGCGACAAAGAAACTCGGGCCGAGGCGCGTCGCGTCCGCCCCCGGTCGGTCGGGCCAGTCGCGTCGTGGCCGCGCTCGGTCGCGCGTACGTACCTCGCTGCGCAGCGCGCAGTGATCTCGTGAATCCGGCCGGTCGATCGACCGCTGCTCGCTATCTATCGCGTGCGCGTCCGCCGTATGCAGATGCCAATACGCCCGCGATCGAAGAAATGCACGCAAAGGAGGCTACGGTCCGCGCGCGCGAGGGGCTAGCTATAGCCCACAGCTAGTCTCGTTTTGGCCGTGGTGCGCGCATGGCCCCGACGAGATCTGTCTCGTGCATGTACACCAAGCTACAACTAAGAGGCGGGTGGCCAAAAGGCGATGCTGCCATACTGGTACGTGCGTAGTACATCTGCGCAGCGCAGCATGCAGAGACCTTGGAGGCTTGTCCTCAGCTGCTCACGTTTCTGGCAGTTTGCTCGATCGGACTAGTTGGGGCGGGATCCACTGCATTCAATCGTGCTAGCACAATCAGCACGGGTAATTGGGAGCCGTACGTGTGATCGAACGATCGACGGATTGATCTGGAGCGTTGATTCCCAATCCAACGACACACGCGCCATACACGCATGCACCATTACTGATGATCTAGACCCTCTTGGTGCACATGTCAGTATGTCACAGCAGCTAGGAGCAGACGTGAGGTTCTTCACCATCACGTGCAGATTGGACAATCACGTGCAGAGTGGATCGGCTGGTCGAGTGAGAATAGCTTGTTAACGAGAGGAGAGAAAATACTCAATCTAATAAAAAAATAAATCTTTTAATGAATTATTTTTTAAGTTTGTATCTAAGACTTTAATTGCTATCTACAAAACAAGTTTTTAGGTAACAAGCAAGTCTTTAATAGCTATTTTATTGTTTCTTATGTCTTGGTATCAACAGTTTATTTATTTTTTCATCTAGAAATAAGCTTATCTTTTCTTCTCATCATCTCTTATTCACATCACCTAAATATTGATATGTTTATCCTTAGTAACAAGTGATATGGACTATTTGTAGATATTACGAGAGAAGTAGCGAAAGCATTAAGGCCGTGTTGTTGTACAACGACGCAAGATCCAATGGCCAACCAAAGATTGCAGGTTAATTTGCGTGGCGTTGGTGCTGGCTGGTTGCATTAATATTTTTGCATCATTGAGGTGCAGTTGATGGAGGATTGACTTGGTGGTGCAATGCATGTACTCGCTTTCTGACCTCAACTCTGCAGTTTGTTGTTGATTGGAGCAATCAACTGCAGTAGACAGATGGCAGTAGATTACTAGTTACATCTTCACAAGTTGAAGTGTGAGCTCTGAAGTACAGATATTATGGATCGAGATCGAGATCGAGATCGATTGATCGACTTATCAGAGCTTAATATTTTGTTATGTTTCTGCAACATTGTAGAGCCTACGAACCTTTTTACAACCGCATCCTCTGATGTTACCGTGACTTTGCTTCCCAACCGTCCGATCGAAAAACAAGGATTGAGATTGTTCACTGCAGAAAAAATACTATAACTGTGGTATTGTATTGAATACTGTAGCAGTTAATCCGAGTTGTTTTTCTCTAATCGGATGACTCAAATTTTCGTAATATCACGATATTGTACTCCTCTACTATTGTCAATGCAATTGCAGAGGATTGCTACTATGCTTCTTTACCATTGTCAATGCAATCACAGAAGATGCAATCCTTTTACTTTTTACAACGTACCAGCATGTACACTAGCTGCACTAGGGTAGGCTTTACACCGAGAAAGGGGGAAAAAAAGAGTGAGGGCACACCGATGGTCCCTAGTTACTGAGAAGATGGTCACAGGATGCCTATACTAAATTTGCCAATCTGTATGATTCGGATGCTTGGACCCATTCATTACTGAGCAGTCAGCGGATTATTACACTGACTGCACGACTGCAAGTCTCTGCAACTAGTAGTACAGTTGTACTTTGCATTTCTTTAGCAGTTTATTTAACCATGATGATATGTTGGGTAGAGGATCTGATCGATGGAGAGATAGTACTATAGTGCATTAGTACACTACTGAGATCGCTTCTGTTCGTGTTTGTGTGTGTGATCTTCTTTCAAGTTGCCGTTTGCTTGCTTGCGTAAGTCAAAATCTTGCTCTTATTTTCCTTAAAAAAAATCTTGCTCTTATGATAAGCTTGGAGCAAATTTTAGAGATTGTACAGCAGCAAGTGTTTGCAATTACGAGCAATTGAGACGCAAGTGATCCTAGGTGGTAACCACAAACAAATCTGCAGCAACCACTGCAAGTTCTACTAGTCAGGCAACAATTGGCATGCATGTAATGGCATTTCTCAGTGGACACTGGACAGTGGTCCTCCAAGTCCAAGATTATACTGCACATCTTACTTATAGTTTTCCTAGTATTTTTGTAACATTGGACTGCACACTGTCATATAACATTTTCATGACTTCATTTTTACTATCATAGTGGGATGGCAAGAGTGGTCAGTACGTCCTGGCATTTCCAAGCAATGCTAGCTCAGTACCAACAGTTTTTTTTTAAGACTCATGCCAACAGGGTTTTTAAGTAGACATTTGGAGATGAAACCACTCACCCAGTCAGAGCGCCTCGGAGAATATCTTCTCTTCTAGGGGCCTTTGTGCTAATTTAAATCTGCTTATTAAATGGTTGTGACGAGCATGAATTGCTGGGAAATCTGTGCTGCAACCCAATTTTGGCAAAGATTAATGCTTGACTTCTTTATAATCAAATTCACACCTTCTAAAGTATATGCTAAACAAATATAGTAAAATGAGAGTCATGATCTTTACACTCCGACGTATCCTCCAAATGATTTATTAAAGATCACACTCGTGACATATGCGACAAATTATTTGTTTAATGCAATGAGTTACCGAATTAAATCCTCGAAAATTCACTGATCAAACGCACGAGTAGGTAGGTGCCAGATGTATGTCACGCACAATGCATGACCCGACAGATTTCAAAATCTAAAACAAAAACACCTCGAAAAACCATAAGCCCGTGACAACACCTCACCGTAAAAATGCCAATTCGAGCTGTCACTGCCAAATTAAGTGACGGAGCCTGTCCAGACGTAGAGTTTTTAACTCATTTAACGTGTTTTTTAAGTGTAATAGTAAAAATAACCTCTTCAAATGAAATAATAAAATAGACACCTCTACCACACAAAAACCCCGCCGTAGGCGGTGATGTGGACATCCCAAGCTCTACCACTATTCTTGATGATTCACATGTTGTTATTGATCTTTCAAGTCCTATTAAACTTCATGGAATACTAATACATATAAAGTGAAGGGATACGGGTAGGCTACACTGGCTGATAATTCAAAGAATTCTATCATGTAAACCAGGAAGTCAAGTGAGTAGAAGACCATAGATAGTTACCACTAGGCGCGCAGTGTAGCGGAAGAAAAGTTGGAACAGCCTGATGCAACACAGAGTGCGTCGATGTAGTGGTTGTAGTTGATCGTCCCTTCCAGCAACTAATCGCTTTCCTTTGAAAGTAGTAGATCGTCCTCAAGCGTAACAACAACCGCAGTAATGCCTCCACGGTATCCACACGTCCAGGGAAGAAACACCGAACGCAGGTGTGCTAGCACCAAGTCGCACGGGAAGGCTCTCTCAAGAAGATGGCGGGTAGGGTTTCGGTGGAGCAACTCACGCGTATCGCCTCTTCCCCAATAGCCTCAAGCATATCCTTATATAGTGTCCATGATAGATCATATTCGAACACGTTTATTTCAACCCGTTAAGTGTGTGACCCGTTAGGTTCATGCGTAATCGGTTGTGACTCGGAAACTCCTTTCTAATCACGAGTCGTTAGCGGCTCCTAGCACGACATAACGATTCCTGAATACACGCGAATTATATCGGACGCACCTTAATGTAATATGATCTACAAGTAGGTCCTTATCACTTACAATCGGCTCGTATCCCTATACGATTAGTTCTTATATTGTCATGACTAGTCCGTAACTCCTTACAACCAGTTCACGATCAGTAAGTGATCATGTTCGACCAGCCTACAACCAGCTCGTATCTCCACGACTAGACCATATCTGATCGAACTGAAAGACCTGCTCGTGCATTCTCCCTTTGCCTCACGATATCTGGTTGAACTCCAAGTGAGATTTATGTCATCCATGGATTGTTCAATACTTTCTCGATGAAGTGTCGGATAACTTCACATGGTCGAACACTTCGACCACCAGTGGCATGGCCATGCACTTTCTTTATCTGATCACATCGAGGGGCCCAGAGATATCGCTCCTGTTATGTTAGAAGGGGCAAATCTCATGTCAGACCAGTCACATTCCTCCGCATGTTTCATAGTATACCCAAAAGCTACCTTTATAACTACCTAGTTACGGAGTAGCGTTTGGAAGCCCCTAAGTGTACTATTACACATGTAGGAAACCATACTGATCTCAGGTCTAAGGATTATACATCATCATTGCTTGAGACCAACTGACGACACATAAAATCATAACAATCTCAACAGTGTCTCAAGGTGGGTAAATCCAGTCCCATGTTTTCTAACATGTGTTCACATTATTGATTCGATACCCCTATATCCATGACCGGTGAAACATGGTCATCAATCAATACATGTGCTGATCGATAAGTCATTAGTGTTCCAACTAGTGACATCCGACCAGGGATACTTTTAGAATGGCATCATATAAGTTAAAAGAGCTTCAGCAACAAGTCATATACTTGTTAATCTTTTATAACCGATGATTCATTTAAGGAACATAATAACATTTATTCAATAACTCATAAACATAGACGTGATACAATCATCTCCATGATTGCCTTTAGGGCATATCACCAACATCAAGGTCCGATGACAAGAGCTAGAACAAAGCAAATACAACATGATGTGACTTCTCTTCTTGTTGATTATACTTGTGCTTAGATTTCATAAAGAAGAAGCATTTGGAGGCCACATGGATGGGGAGAGGAACACTTTCGTCCACAAGGAGGGAGAATGTCCTATTCAGCCAGAGGAGAAGAAGGCAGGGAGGAAACCCAAGCGGCCAACAAAGGAGGAGGGCCTTTCCACATCGACCTCGGCTAAGGGAAGACCAACACTTGGCCCATGCGGCTAGAAACCGAAGGAGGAGAACAACTCAAAACCGAAGCCCATTGAATCTCATAATCATTTTTGGTTTTGGTTGGGCCAGAGTAAGCTAGAGTCCTATTTTTAAAGTTATTAGTATTCGTTTGCACATCCAAAACATATTTGAGTTGTATTTAGCCTCATAGGTCGAATTGGCCACTTGGGCTGAATAGAGTTGGGTTGGGCCTAGCCCATGCGTGGGGGAAGTGTCCCACACACCCATAATACCCTAGGGAGGGGCGCCACACTCTAGCACCACGATTTTGGAAGAAATTTCAGATTGCTTTTTTGCATTGCTCTAGGATTTGTGCTAGCCGCTGGCTGCCCCCTTGGAATCGTGCAATCCCTCCATTGATTTTTCTTATCTGTTCTTGATTGAATTGCAGAGAGATCATCCCCACTTGCTCGTGCTCAACTGGATTCAACCATAGCGTGTGGTTCAACGAATTCTTGCGTCGTAGGTCATTGCATTGACATCGATTGGCCTCGTCGATTCGTTGAGTTTCACGATGTGTCGATGGTTTAGTATCGATCTTACGAATGAATACTGGGAATTTCCTTGAGATAAGCCACACAGAAAAAGACACATGGATTTAGACAAGTTTGGGTCTTCTCTTGGGAGAATAATAACCATACTCTTGTGTTGCTGTATTGATTATGCTTTACAACAGGGAAGAAATAACTAGAACTAAGGCTTAATGACTTCTCTGTTGTCTTTTCTCTTGTTGTCTCTAATCCTCTCCTCTGTCCACCGACTTTACTCTTTATATAGTGCGTGAAGGGGTGGTAGTTGTTCCATACCAAGAGGCGTCTCAACGCTTGATGAAATGTGCACGTTAATAGTAGTTATTGTCAAAGAGACCACGTCCCATGTTGCATTACAGTTATATCAGAGACAGATGCTTAATATGTGCAGTTATCCCAGAGAATAACAACGCATATTAACTACTGTGTATATTAGACATAGCGCATAAGTGTCCCTAGTTGATTGGACCAACATGTCTGTAAACTTTGTTGACTATAGAGTAGTTGTATTTGACCTGGTCATAGTAAGGCTTACGACCATGAGGTGGTCATAGGAAATCTTACGACAACTAGGTAGCCGTAGGGGTACTTACGACTATATAAGGTGGTCATAGAACGGTCTACAATCACTCAGTTAAGCTTTTCCCTTATTAATGATAAGGGGTATACTTACGAATAACATGAATGTATTATTATGTATAATAACAATTATAGATAAATAATTTAATTAATTGAGGATTATTAGATCCTCGTCATCTAACCTCCTAACTTCAAGTGAAAATAACTTAATTGGAAAGGAGGTCGTAGAATAGTGGTCGGAAGCGAAATCTTTCCGACTGGTATTTCATTTGACCAAAAATTAACTTAGTCAAGAAGGTAATTTTACTTGAGTTGAAAAGACAGAACTGCTTTTTTCGAATAGACAGATTAAAGAATGCAAACCGACTCTGACATATCTGTCCATTGGAGTGGTTCCCGAAGAGGTGACAACTGTTGAGTTCCCACGATATTTAACTCAGACCCGTGGCTATAAAAATCTACCAGGGGCGTGACTTAGGGTTTTTATTTTTCCCATTTGCTTCAATTGCTCTCGAGCTCTTGTTCTCTCTGCCGCCATCCAAGTCTGCAATTCTCCCCCAAATTATTCTAATTCAAACTCATTCGAAAGAAATGTCCGGGACTATTTCTAGGTGGGAGAAATCTGAGCTGGATGTAGAGAAGATGACTGCTCTGGTCATGGCAGAGAAGATTCCAAGGCGTGCTTTGGTGAAGTGGACCAACGCTGATGGTCAGTATTGGCCCTTGAGTGAGAAGGACACCGTTCCAGTATTCCAGGCATACTGTGAATGTGGTTTCCCACTACCCATTCATTTTTTTCTGATGGTCGTACTCCAGCATTTTGGAGTGGAATTGGTAAACTTGGTTCCCAATTCTATCACAATGCTGAGTGTATTTGTTTACCTATACGAAACCTATATAGGAATTCTTCCAGTTATGGATCTCTTCCGGTACTACTACAGGACGAGCAAACATAACGGAATCGTAGGTAGCTGTGGTCTGAAGCTCCACGATGGAAAGTCGAGGGAGTATATTCAGATGTTCACCCGGTCGTCATGGCCAGAGTGAAAGAAGAAGTGGTTCTACTAGACTGTGTCCAGGGACGACAACTTCTTCTTCTCAGGGAAGCCTATAGAGAAGAGTTCATCGTGGGACTTGACTCCAAGCAACCTCGACTGGATCACCCCCTACATCCAAGCCATCAAGGATTTGGGGGAAGAGGGGCTGACCGGATGGCACGTGGTGAGGGACTTCATCACGCGCCGCATTATTCCTCTGAAGAATCGAGTATACCCCTTGTGGATATACCCGGGGACTACTGACTTGACCAGAGATTACGAAGGAGGTAAAGAAATAATCAACTTAGCTCTCTTTATTGATTTTGAGCATCATTGTTGATTATATCTTCGTAATCATAGATATCTCACAAAAGGAAATTGACGCTGATGAGGACATCACTCCTTCAGATACACGCACTACACAAAATCCTCCAGATCCGGTTGCTGAACTACAAGGTCCTATGACAATAGCTCGTGCACGTCACTTAAATTATGAGGTGAGCTCGTTTCTAGGTGCTAATAATTTATCTATGCATAATGGTATACTATCTAATATTTGTGATCTTTTGTTACTTAGGAATAATGGGGAGGATCCCTCAAGTCCTGGTCATCTGCACTGATTGCGCCCAAGAAAAGGAAGTCCATCAGCACAAGATTTCCTCCCCACGTTTTCAGCTCGGCCACAAGTTTTACGTCTACTCCATCTTTTCCAGGCCGAGAGCATTATGTGCTACGCCACCCTCTATTGGACCCACAGGTCATGTAATAGGGTAGGAAACCAGGGGCTATGCGCACCCTTTGTCTTGTGCGCCAACCCCCTGGCCGAAATTCCCTCTCCCCCTTTTCTCCTCATAAATAGTTAGGAACCAGTACCTCTCTAGGTGGGTTTCTTTTTAGATTATTTTGCGTAGCAGTTTCACCGCACGTTCGGTTTGAGGAACCCCAACTTTGTGAGCTTAATCATTATTCACAATAGAATTTCAGATTGCATCTTCTACTCTCTTACTTGTGTTCTCGATTCGCTTGCAGGAGATAGCCTTCTTGGCAAGGTCAACCGCATTCAGCACGGTTGATAACCATCGGAGTAGTGCCGTAGTGATTGCGAGGGGTTCGATCCGTTTTGGTCAGAGCCTTTGGATCATCAACGTCATGTCCTCCACAATGGATATATCACTACCTTTCGGAATATCGGGCCACAGTCACATTAGACGCCCGAGTCAAGCTCATTTGTGAGAAGGCTCCTACGACCACAGAAAGAGCTCCTCGAATCCTGGCAGTCGTAACTGAAGAAGAAAGAAAACAAAGCCTAAAGGTAATCATAAATTGATTTCATCTTTAGAGTTCGGTAGTCGTAAAATTCGACCATTTGATAATATTCTTTTTCTGACTTTTACAGAAAGTAGGCATGACAAACCGTCAAGACGACTAAGAGGTCGAATTGAAGGCTTTCAAAGATGGGTTAGAGGAAGACAGAGTTCCTTTAGCTAAAAGGCATCGCCTTGTGAAGGCTGTCGACAAGAAGGATGGAAGTTCGAGTTCCACTCTTCCTTCGACCACTCCTATCAGGCAATTCTTCATAGATGTGATCACTGCAGAGAAAAGAGGTGTGGTCAGAGAGCTTAGGTATAAGGCCCCCAAGACCAAGGTACCCTTTTATTATGACCACAGGACATTTTCAGTTCTGCTTCTCATAGCTTTGTCAAGCAAATAGAATAGGAGAATTGGAAAAGTTTTATGTCTTTTGCGAAGGCTACCTCTGCAACAGTAGAGCCTATGGTCGAGACGAGCACTGTCCCTCAGGTTGTCGAAGCCAGTTCTGACCATCAAGAGGGACAGACAGCTCAGGGATCCTTAGCTCTCGCTCAAGACCTACGACCAAACGTGGTCGTAGAGGACCCAACCTTTCATCAAGACATTCGACCGGACGTGGTCAAACAAGCCTCGGCCTCTCAAGCTCGTGGCACTGAAAGCCTTCCAAATGCTGAAGGTGCCACAAGAATTGAGACGGTCGAAGAAGAGAAGAAGAAGTCTGCCTTGGGAAAGGTTTCTTCTGGAAACCAAAGTATGTAAAATTAAAAGCTTACAAATCATATTTACCTTTTCAATTCCACAGTTTTGACATGTCTTTATCTTTTCTTGTTCTTTTAGTCCTACTTCTCTAACCCTCGGGGATGCTTCTGTTGAGAGGCTCGCTGTTGTTTTGTCTACAACCGTGGGAGTATTGGTTTCTCCTGCGGTCATAGAGACAACAGCGGAGGTGGTCGAAGAATCGACTCCTATCCCTGACGTGGCTGTAACATTCTGATTTTCTAAATCCTTTTTAAAATGTGTAAAATAAATTAAAGCTATTTTATTTTAATGAGAATTCCAAGTTTGGTTCGGTTGGAGAGGTTTGAGTTATTGAGACCTCCTTTTGGTATGCCCAGTAGACCTCCCCTTAGCATATCTTCTTTGGTTGTGTAGGTTTAGACCTCCTCTGTGGTCTAGACCTCCCCAGTGGCACGTGAGGGTAGGCCTCCCTTGAGGCTTGAACCTTTTCTCACCTGGACGTATTCTTACGTTCGGGCCTGTCCTTTTTAGTTTGGTCACTTTAGACCTCTTTGTTGGTTTGAATCTCTTTGGGTTTAGACCTCTTTTCTGTTCAGACTTCTCTTAAGTCTAAACCTCTTGTTGTCTGGGCACCTTTCTAGGCCCAGACTTCTTTTTCATTCGGACCTCCTTGTATTCCAATGGACTTCTTATATACTTTCGAACCTTACTAATTCATTTGAACCCCCTTGATATTTCTTCTTGGCCGAAAGGACCTCCCTAGGGTTGTTTTGATCCTTGCGAACTCCTGTTGGACCTCCTGTCGTGGATTTCTTCCCTAGGACCTCTCTTTCTTGGAACCCCTCAGCATGGACCTCTCTTTCATTTGGATCTGGCGGTTCAGACCTCTTCCCATCCCCTATCCAAAGGTCCCGATCTACCCGTGCATTATGTCCCTCTATGGACCTCTCTTTCGTTTAATCTAAC
This sequence comes from Phyllostachys edulis, assembly GCA_036346405.1. Taxonomy (NCBI): domain Eukaryota; kingdom Viridiplantae; phylum Streptophyta; class Magnoliopsida; order Poales; family Poaceae; genus Phyllostachys; species Phyllostachys edulis. The sequence continues at coordinate 103,589,237 of CM070550.1, forward strand.
GGTTTGGACCTCCCCTCACTTTGAACCCAAAGGCCCAGACCTCCCCTGCACGTTTGATCTTGGCTGTTGGACCTCCCTCTTGGAGATCCAACCGCCCGGACCTCAACTTGCCTTTAATATCAACCACGGGATCTCTTTGAAGTTCCCTGGACCTCCTCAACCTTTAGACCTCCTTGTCCTTTGGGCTTAAGACCTCCTAAGCCTCTCGGACCTCCTCAAGGACCTCCTCTGCGGGGCAAGACCTCCCCTCTTGACCCGACTGTTTCTAAGTTGACTGGCCCCACTCACCAGACTTGGTCATTCTCATTTCCTCCGCCACGAAAATATCTTGGGCATTTAATGCATGTCTTGTCACATTAAATGCATCCACATACGTGGTAATTACTTTGAATTGGGTCACTTAGCTGTACTCTGACATTTTTCTTAGTCCCTTCCCAAAGCAACATAAGCTGTCCTTCCTCGTACTTTTTAACCAGGGTGGTAGTGACACCTGCTCTGCCACTACCTACCTTTGACCCATTTCTATACTTATCCTTGACACGTATATTTCTAGTTTTCTTCACCATTCTGATTCCAATTAGACCAAGAAATTCTACCACATCACCTTTCTCCACACTCTGTTATCTTGGCTCTCGTTCAGTGGCTCCCAGGGAAGATCTTGCTGCTCATGATCTCCCTTCCATCTATTGTTCCTCCTTGTCCCTGGTAAGTCCTCTGGTGGTCCGCTTCACTCTTAATTCTTGCCACGGTATTGAGCTGGTCGTGACCTTCACAGGACCTCCTTTTGTGGACTTCTTTTGGATTTCTATGGACCTTGTGTGAGGACCTCCTCTCTGGGCCTTGCGTAAGAACCATTGCTCGGGACCTCTTTGCCTACTGCTTAGGTCACACCCTTGGGGTCTTTTGTTAAAGACCACCCTTCTCTGGTAAGCTTAGACCTCTTCTATAAGAACCTGTGCTAAAGTATGAACCTCTCTTGTTGGTTAAAATTTGGACTCCCTTTGGGGTCCCCTCGGTTTTCTTGTTGATCTCAGTTGGATCTTTATTTGAGTCTTCTTGAATTTGCTCTTTTACACGTGTAGATTGCGAAGACTCCAGGGAGTCTGAGGGTTCTGAAGAGGAAGAATCTCAGGATAGTGAGCAAGGCAAGTTGCACTCTTGATCATATTGCACCCAATAATTCAATCTATTTATGTTCAATTTCAAAGTTTAATGCATGCCTATCTTTACCCAGTTATTTCAATACCTGTTTTAAATTCATAGTTATACCTACTTCCTTGGTATGGCCACTGTTGACTTTGGACTGAACTCATTGTCACCTTTAGATCAAACTTGGGTCATGCAATAGTGTGAACCAAAACCATTTGAAAACTTGTGCTTAGTCGCTTAGACCAAAAATATTGATTTGGGGAAATCTTTACCAACATGACCAAATATTGCTTAAAATGTTTTGACCATGACATTGGGGTGTCATGGAAATGTGAAAGTGTTCTTTGGGAAGCAAATATAATGAAATTGGAATTAGATCTGGGCGAAATGGTTTACTTGGTCGGTGCAATGTTTGTGCACGGACTCTATCCCGCAAAGGTGGAGGTCCAGGGTTTGTGAAAGTCGCCCATCATGTGAGGACCGGTCTTTGAGCGACCAATGCCAAGCCTATAATGGGCTATGCCACAATCGTGCAACCACATGTCTCCAGAATGGGGCGTGGGACCTGGCTGAGTAATTTGCAAAACTCCATCATATGCTGCTCCATTGGAGGTGTGGGAGGTCTTGTAAGACTGATGGTCCTTTATGACCTAATGTTCCCACTGGTGCAAGAGGGGGCTTCCCGCTGGATTGCTGTCCATAGGGGGGGTGAAACCTTAGCAAGGAAAGGCTGTGGTGGAGCAATGCATTGTAAAGGCCTTATCATGAGCTCTAGACCTCTTACCTTTGGTAGTGAGAGGTGGCATTGATGGATGCCGGATAAACTAGAGAAATCATGTCATGTGGGTAAAGTGCACAACCTCTGCAGAGTTAAATCTATTCGAATAGCCGTGTCCACGGTCATGGACGTGCTGGCAAAGGCCACTCGGAGTTAGATATTGGTTTTGGGGTTTTCCAGAAAGGTTTATCAAATCTGTTTTTGGGATTTTATCCCATGGGTTTGGGCAGGGAGCCTAATGTCAGGAGGGTATCCTTCACCAATTTGTTGATGAATGCTATCCAACTGAAAAATTGCTTTGCTAAATGAATTTTAGCTATTAAAGACCTGCTTTGGAACTTAGTAATGGTATTTGAAAGAAAATTGGCTTTGTGCAAAATAACCATATTATGCCATCCTTTGATTATCCATATATGCATGTCATGTTGCTAACCCACGGGTGTAACTTGCGAGCACGGTTGTTGTGCTCACTCTTGCTCATTACAATCTTTGCTAGGAGAAGACCTTGGCAGTGAAGAAGACCAAAGCGAATAGGTTGTGCCTTCCAGTCAACTGCCTGTGGCGTGCTGATGGAAATGTTGCTCTTTTGCTTTTATGTATCTATGTCTGGCCCAAGGCCACCTTGTAAACAACTTTGTTAATATTTTGTTTAAATAAAGGTGTGTTCGGATGTCACCATTTGTTGTATTTGTCTTTGTGAGGAGCTAGCCATGATCCTTGGGACTAGCTCGGGTTTCACAGGAACTATGGAGCAAGCTCGGACCTCCATGTCCTCACCAGGAAGGAACACGTGAGGTTACGGGTGGTCTTGGACCTCCACGACCACCTTGTTTTTCCCTAGTTTGGCCATGGCAGTCATTGGCGCCTCGGCTCCAAGACCCTCTCGGGTCGGGTTCTCTGACGTCCGGGAGGTCTGCGAGATCTCCCGGGAGGTCTTAGAACTGCCCGAGAGGTCCTTTGTGGACCTCTGGGAGGTCCTGATGGACTTTCGGAAGGTGTTCAGGAGGACCTCTCGGGTGCCCTAGAGGTGGGTCGTTACAAAAGTGGTATCAGAGCATCTTGACTGTAGGACGCAACCTAGTAGCATGGTTGTAGAATTTCAAAATCTATTTTATAACAAAAGAAGAATAAAATGTTCTTTCTTATCTGGGTCATCTTTTCACCGTACCTTGCTTCTGGTGCTTTTCTTTACCTTAACCTCACCTTATCTTGTTTCTTCCTACTCACCTGTTTACAACATTAATTGGATCTCCTTACCCTAGCAACATTCTATTAGAAGTCTTTTAGGGTAGGCTGGTGCTTAAGACTTCCCCCAAAAAGGTAAGACACGAGTAGAACGATGTTGGTTATTATAGACTTTGAAAAGGTTTGTCACTGCTGTTTTCTTTGCCTCGGATTTTCTATGCCGAAATGGTTGGTTGGCTAGTTTTTCCTTAGCCTTTCTCTTCTCTTTTCTCAGCCTTGGTGCTTGGACATAATGGCCACCTCTAGAAATGGCAGTGGCAGTTCAAGCCATCATAACCGTCAAGCTGAGGAAGAGGCCGAGAATCCAGCTTTGTGGACCAATCAGAATAGAGGAGTTGAGGGTGAGCAAGGGCAACCAACTTCACAGCCACCCCCACCTCCAGTTGAAGGTCCTACTTGGACTCAAATAATGGCAAATCAAGCTCACTTAATAAACCTACTTTCACAATCCATGGCCAATACCCAGTCTCTGCAGGCCACAGCAGCTGCCCAACCTCAAGCCCAAGTTCCACCTCCTCCAAGGTCTAGCATTGCTGAATTTATGAGGTTGCGCCCTCCAACCTTTTCAAGCAGTGCTGAGCCAATGGAAGCTGACGATTGGTTAAGGGCAGTGAGCAGAAAATTAGACATGGTGCAGTGTACAGACCATGAAAGGGTGCTTTTTGCTTCTCACCAGCTCGGTGGGCCAGCCTCTGAGTGGTGGGACAATTTTAGTCAGTTCCATGTTGATCCTCAGGCCATCACATGGGATGAGTTCAAGCGAGCTTTTCATCGTGCTCATCTCCCACCTGGAATGATGTCATTAAAGAGGACAGGGTTTCGTACCTTGAAGCAAGGCAGTCGCACTGTCAATGAGTATATGCATAAGTTCAACCAACTAGCAAGATATGCTCCAGGAGATGTTGCTACTGATGAAAGCAAGCAAGAACACTTTTTGGAAGGGCTGAATGATGAAATCTCAGTTCATCTTGTTTCCCAGGAGCATACTGACTTCCAGCAATTGGTGAGCAAAGCTATACGGCAGGAGGATAAACTCCAAAAGATGGAGGGCCGAAAAAGGAGGAAAGCTGCGCAGAGGTTTAACCCTGGAGGATTTCCTAAGTCTAGGACCTCCCAGTCTCAAACCTCGCAGCGCAAGACCTCAAGGACCTCCTCCTCAAGGGCATCGGGGTCAGAGCAATGCACCAGCAAGTCAAGCTTTCATAAGACCTCCTCTGGAAGTCAATTTCAAAAGAAACCCTCCACGACCTCCTCGGCTGGAGTGACCTGTTTCTTTTGTAATGAGATTGGGCACTATGCTAGTAGGTGCCCAAAGAAGAAACAAGTCTCTGCTCCAGTCCGATCTGAACAAGGGGTGTCGGCCCAAGGTAGTGCCTCAAGTGTGAAGCCAGCTGCCAAAGTCATCAAAGGTCGTGTCACACATGTCACGGCTAAAGAGGCGCATGATGCACCCGATGTAGTCCTCGGTACGTTTCCTGTGAATTCTGTACCAGCTTCAGTTTTATTTGACTCGGGGGCTTCCCATTCTTTTGTTTCCAGCAAATTTGTGGGGAAGTGTGGGTTAGCTATAATCCCTTTGGTTAACCCTATGCTAGTACATGTCCCGGGCATAGATATGAGGACTAATACCCTCTGCCCAAATCTCACCTTAGAGATCTCTGGAGTTCTATTTCATGCAGACTTGATAGTCTTGCCAACTCAAGGACTGGATGTAATCCTTGGAATGAACTGGTTGGCTAAGAATAAAGGGCAAATCGACTGTGCTACCAAATCTGTAACACTTACCAATGAACAAGGAAATAGAGTGGAGTTCAAGCCAAAGACCTCCCTTAAGCCAGGACCTTGTCTAACCAATATAAAGGAAATAGTGAAGCTGAAAGACCTCCCAGTGGTCAAGGATTACTTAGACGTGTTCCCTGAGGAACTCCCTGGTATGCCACCTGATAGGGACGTGTCATTTCTAATTGATTTGGTCCCTGGGACTGCACCGATATCAAAGAGACCTTACAGGATGCCTGTAAATGAATTGGTGGAATTAAAGAAGCAGATCCAAGAACTGAAGGAGAAAGGATTTATTAGACCAAGCTCTTCACCATGGGGAGCACCTGTGCTATTTGTCAAAAAGAAGGACAGTAGCTTGAGAATGTGTGTAGATTATAGATCACTCAATGAGGTCACCATTAAGAACAAATATCCATTGCCAAGGATAGATGACCTCTTTGACCAACTAAAGGGGGCAAGTGTGTTCTCCAAAATTGACCTAAGGTCTGGTTATCATCAACTTAAAATCAGGCCAGAGGACATCCCCAAAACTGCTTTTACCACAAGGTATGGACTATATGAGTTCACGGTGATGTCATTTGGGTGACAAATGCCCCACTTACTTCATGAGCATGATGAATAAAGTATTCATGGACTTCCTTGACAAATTTGTGGTGGTGTTTATTGATGATATTCTCATCTATTCTAGAAGTGAAGCGTAACATGAAGACCACCTTAGAATTGTGTTGGGAAGACTTAGAGAGCAGCGACTCTATGCCAAGTTTAGTAAATGTGAGTTTTGGCTAAGTCAAGTAGCCTTTCTTGGACACATTATTTCGGCTAAAGGAGTAGTCAGAGACCCTCCAAAGTTGAAGCTGTCCTAGACCGAGACCTCCTAAGGCAAAGGTCGAGGTAAGAAGCTTTCTTGGTCTAGTGGCTATTACAGAGATTTATTGAAGGTTTCTCCAAAATTGCTAAACCTCTCACCCAGCTCTTGAAAAAGGAGAAGAAATTTGAATGGACTGAAACCTGTGAACAAAGCTTTCAGAAACTAAAGGAAAAGCTTGTCACAGCTCCTGTCTTAGTCCTGCCAGACATCCAAAAAGACTTTGAAGTATTTTGTGATGCCTCCCATCAAGGTCTTGAATGTGTGCTAATGCAAGATGGTAGAGTAGTGGCATATGCGTCTAGACAGTTGAGACCACATGAGGAGAACTATCCAACACATGATCTTGAACTAGCAGCCATTGTACATGCTTTGAAAATTTGGCGACACTATCTTATTGGCAACCGTTGTGAGGTATACACGGACCACAAAAGTCTGAAATACATCTTCACACAACCAGAGCTCAATTTGAGACAAAGGAGATGGTTAGAATTAATTAAAGACTATGACCTTGGAATTCATTATCACCCAGGCAAAGCCAATGTAGTGGCAGATGCTTTGAGCCGAAGAGGTTATTGCAGTACCTTGTTGGTTCAAAAACAACAACCAACACTTTATGAAGAGTTGAAGTCCCTCAACTTGGAGATAGTACAGCAGGGATGTGTGAACACCCTGGAGGTACACCCAACGGTACTGGATCAAATTAAGGAACAACAAGAAAGAGATGAAGACATCCAAGAAATCAAGACAAATATGAGAAGGGGTAAAGCCCCAGGTTTCTCACAGGATGAGCACGGGGTGGTGTGGTTTGGTAGCCGAGTTTGTGTGCCAAACAACCAGGAGATTAAGCAACTCATTTTGGTGGAAGCACACGGATCACCATATTCTATCCACCCAGGCAGCACCAAAATGTACCAAGATCTTAAAGAGAGGTACTGGTGGACCAGCATGAAGCAAGATGTTGCTAAGTATGTAGCCCAATGTGATGTGTGTATGAGAGTTAAGGCCTTACACCAAAAACCAGCCGGTTTGCTACAACCCTTGCCAATACCCGAATGGAAATGGGAGCAAGTGGGCATGGATTTTATTACTGGATTGCCTAGGACCCAATCTGGGTATGATTCCATATGGGTGGTGGTTGATAGGCTAACTAAAGTAGCACATTTCATACCAGTCAAGACCACCTATGCTAGTAATGTCTTGGCAGATCTGTACATGGCCAGAATTGTTTGCTTACATGGAGTGCCCAAAAGAATAGTGTCAGACAGAGGATCTCAATTTACCTCAAGATTTTGGCAAAGTTTGCATGAAGCTCTAGGTACTAAACTCAACTTTAGTACAGCTTATCATCCTCAAACGGATGGGCAAACAGAGAGAGTAAACCAAATATTGGAAGACATGCTCAGGGCATGTGCCCTGGATTTTGGGAAAAGCTGGGACAAGAACTTGCCCTATGCTGAATTCTCCTACAATAATAGCTACCAAGCTAGCCTTCAAATGTCTCCATTTGAGGCTTTGTATGGTAGACCTTGTAGAACACCTCTCCTTTGGGATGAGGTTGGAGAGCATCAACTTTATGGGCCGGACCTGATCAAAGATGCTGAAAGCAAAGTGAAACTGATTAAGGAACGATTGAGAGTGGCCCAGTCCCGACAAAAGAGCTATGCTGACACTCGACGCAGAGATCTATCCTTTGAGGTTGGTGACTTTGTCTACCTCAGAGTAACACCAATTCGAGGAGTTAGAAGATTTCGGATTAGAGGAAAGCTAGCTCCAAGATATGTAGGACCATACAAGATTTTAGCAAGACAAGGCGAAGTGGTTTATAAACTGGAACTTCCAGAGTCCTTGTCGGCAGTGCACAACATCTTTCATGTATCACAATTAAGGAAGTGCTTGCGGTTTCTTGAAGATCACACATTAGTGGAGGACATAGACTTACAGGAAGACCTCACATATGTGGAGCAACCAATTAAAATTTTGGATGTTGCAGAGCGAGTTACCAGGAGCAGAATTATCAAGTCATACAAGGTACAGTGGAGTCATCATCCAGAAAGTGAAGCTACGTGGGAAAAAGAAGAAGACCTCAAGACTAACTACCCCTACCTCTTTGCTGATTCTATTTGAATCTCGGGGTCGAGATTCCTTTAAGGGGGGTAGGTTTGTAACATTCTGATTTTCTAAATCCTTTTTAAAATGTGTAAAATAAATTAAAGCTATTTTATTTTAATGAGATGGTGTATGCCTATTTTTCTCGGTCAACCATTAATGTAAGTACTCAATACCAAATATTTACATATTTGGATGTTCCTTTTTCTCACTATATTTCCTTGTTCAGAGAGCTATTGAGCAAGTTTCTACTGTTGGTGAATAGCACAAGCAACTAATGTTGCTGAGAAAGCAAAAGGTTGAACTCAGTCAACAAGCAGTGGGATGGTAAGTTATTGTCACGAGTAGTCCTTTTGGTTTCGACCACTCATTCAAAACTTATGTTTACTTTAACCTTTGCAGGTCTAAAGGCCATGAAAAAGCCTTGGCCGATTGTAACATCCCAATTTTCCGAGCTTTAAAAATCTTTTGAATAATTAGTAGTTGGAAAATTCACCCTTGAGTTTTATTTGAATTTTAAATAAGCTTAATATGGACTTTTAATATCAAAACCATTTACTATGATTAATCTTAACATTAACTATTGTCAAAACTATTTTACTTGGATTCTATGTGCTTTGATATATTTTCTAGATTTTTCTAAAAATTTTCGAGCTCATTTGATATTTTCTATTAGCCATTTGCATTTTCTGGTATTTTCTAAAAAGGAAATCCTATTATAAATCTCAGAAACTCCAATGGGCTGAATCTCCTTTTGCCTCGGCCCATTTCCTCTTTTGTTCGCCACCATTGCCGCTTTATTTTGCCACTTACTTACGACGCTTGCGCTTTCTCGTGACCGGGTGGGCCCGCGTGGCCTTTCGCTCTGGTCCGATTGTGTACACCTGCAATCCCTCGCTGACATGTGGGGCCCACACGTCAGGTTCTCCTTCCACCTCTCACCTTTATCCTTAGTACGCCGAGCCGTTTTGTCTGCCATTGTCGCATCTTCAAGCTCCATCCGACAAAACCAAATCTCCAACTAAAAGATCCCAGGAAATCGTACCAAACTCAATCTCTATCTCTTTCTGCACCCGTTTCGGTTAAAATCTTATCCCGTATCACCTTCCATCTCCGAGATTCGCTCGTGTTTGTCTCGGACTCTTTTAGGATTTCATCACCGACACGCCTTCTCGTGCACGCCTGACCCCTATAAATAGGACCCCGAGGATCGCCTCTTCGCCCACATCACAAACCCTCAAGCCGCCGCACCTCTAAAGCCCTAGCGCCATCGCAATCCAAGGATTAGGGTTTCGGCCGAGCTTCTTGTTTTCTGAATTGCGCCGCCGACGTTGCTGCCTCGTCATTGTCAACCACACCATCGTCTTCGTTGTCGCCCAGGCTACCTCCAGAACCTCTCCATGTCGCCAATACATAGCCGGAGCTCAAGTTCGACAATACAAGAGCTTCTTCTCCGCCTAAACCTCATCGCTGTCCATCACCGTCATCTTCAAGCACCCGTAAGTGGACCAACGAGTTTGCATTAGCGTTCTCTACATGGTGGTATTACTCACCGCTGGTGAATCGCCGTCGTTCGCCGGTTGCCATCTAGTCCAGAGCCCTCATCGTCGTCGAGCCACTGTGGCATGCCATGTCTGTGCCAGCTCAACACTACATCGGCGCATGCGCCTACGTGACGTCTGTGTCAGCGCGCACGTGGGCAGTGCACCCAAACCTCAGATCCAAACCTAAATAGATTTAGTCCACCGTACACCATGTCTATGACACGTAGGGCCCACATGTTAGAAGGATTTTCTTTTTTCTTTCTCTTTTCAGCTGAAATTCCTTGTTGACGCAGCTTGCATCGTATTCTGATTTTTCAATAGAAAAGTAATTCGGAATATTCCATAATTTCCAATTTAGGTTTTTCTTTAGGTTTTGATCTTCCAAAAGCCATATCTTTTGCATTCAAACTCTGATTGAGCCCATTCAAATTTCTAAATTCATATAAATTCGAGCTGTATTTATCTGAGATTTTTATATAGTTTTTGGAGTTTTTTATCTCTATTATTTATCTATTTTGTTTATTTACTTCGTTTGCAAGTAGACGTTGATTATTCGTGGAACTTTGAAGAAGAAGGAGTGCCTCAAGATCATGACCAGTACCCAGATCTATTTCAAGGCAAGTTGTACCTTTGATCATATTAAACCTAGTTTTTAAAATTACTTTGGTTTAAATTAATGCATTTACTTTAAGTATTTATTTAAATACTTTTGGGTGTAGTTATTAATCCAATTTGATTATATCCACCTTGTCTATTGTTATGTCATAATCTTTTGTCACCCTAGATTGGTTATTATTTAGTTGGTATTATCGTAGCACCAACACGGGTTGGTTAGATACGAGTAGATTGCTTAGCTATGCCATGAGTCATCATTTCATGTGAGTTGCAAATATGAATTTGACTAAGTGAATATGGAACTATGTGATAAAACTGTGTGCGCTGTGTGCTATTACTCGTTGATAGCATGTGTTGCACTTAACCAACAAGGTGGGAAAAGATTTAGGCTATGGCAAGTGGTAGATACTGTGTGATATGGTGGAGCTTTGTGATTGGGAAGGATAATCTTTGTGGCATAGTTAGAAATTGAAAGTCTTGTCTTGGTCAATTAAGGACTTAACTTTGTGCGGCATTGAACTAAGCCTTACTGTACGACTACATGCCTGGTATGGGACGGGCCTAACTTAGTAAGTTATGGAGTCTCGACATTGACTACTTAGGTTGTAGGTTAGGTGCTTAGTGATGGGTGGAGGTGTGGACTACTAGGTAGATCACATCGTGGGACGGTTCGTCACTTCCCTGTCCAACGGTGTGCGTCGAACTAACTTTCTCGGTCGGTTAGCACCGACAGTAAAACACATCGGGAGTGTCAGTGCTTGAGATAAAGTTTCTGAAATGTTTTGTTATAATTAGTGCTTGCAACACTGGTTATATCGTATGGGTAAAGTGTACAACCTCTGCAGAGTGTTAAACAAATCTATTTGAATAGTCGCGTCCACGGTCATGGACATGCTCGGGGATTTCACACGAGGGTTAGATTTTCATAAAACACTCGAGAAGGGAGTTGTGTGATCTAAGTCATATGGCTGTGTGAATAATTTGATTAGACTTTGTGTTATTTGTGAAAACAATTGATAAATTAATATTGTTTATTTATTTTGAATCATGTTTAATCTATTATTCGTATTCAATTGCAAATGTTGCATTTCTGTAAAAGAACCACAGAAGCCTTTTCCTTTGGAATAAGCCATCATGTATACATTGCATTCTGTGGTATGACTTACGAGTATGGTTGTGTACTCATGCTTGGTATAATCAATCAACAGAAGTAGAGGAGTCTTCGTCCGCTTTTGAGGAGGAGGTGGTATCAAAGCCATACTGACTGTAGGTCTTGACCTTATATAGATCGGCTCTCTTTAGAGTGTCCAAATTATTTTCAAAAGCAAAATTAACTTGCAAGATTAATTGAATTGCTTAACTTCTCTTATGTCTCTCTTGACTCAACAATTGCTGAAAATTTTCCTCTCTGTGCTGTTTTAATTTGGTTCTTACATCCTCTCCCCGCTATTTTAATTTGGTTCTTACCCTCTTGTCTGTCTGAGCAGATGTCACGTTTCCAGAACTATGGTGAGCGCAAGGGAGGACTTGCTGCAGAACTATAGAAGCAGTTACAAGAGCTCGGAGGATTCGATCGACCGATGTACAAGGACACCGACTGGGTGGTGAACGTACGAAGCCGTTGAGTGCTTTGTTGTTTAACCATCTATGCTCAAAAGGACACTAAAGCCAGTCACCCTATGAATATATCTATTCGGAGGATAGTCTTTTCAGAAGGAGTTCAAGAGTTCTCGCACCTTGCTATCTTGAGGATTTGTAACATCTACACTCGTGAGCTTCAGGATACCGTCTTCTGCTATCATCCATGTGCCTCCGTAGTGGACCTTCTTGCACGTTACCCGTCTACAGATGGAGAGCCCAACACCACCGTGGTGCATCTTGCCCAGTTTGCAACTGCTCAGGAGGAATCCCTAGAGTTGGCCTCCATGGAGTTGGAGTGCGTCTATAAAACTCTGCATACGGTAGAGGAAAGGATCGCCACATTAGAAGAAGCTCTCTATGGCCAGCATGAGCACGAGGAAGACCATGAAGAGGAAGACCCTGAAGAAGAAGATCCAGATGAAGATCAAGAAGAGGCTGAGGAGCCAGAAGAGCCCAAGCACCGGAGGAACCAGTTGTGCCTGCACTAGGAACGCCTGTTCCTGCTGCACCAGTTCCGGGGCACCAGGACCAGTTTGCAAGGATGCCAGCACAGTTCTAGGTCTACAGTAGGCGGGAGCACCGTTGCGGCTGTGGAGGTTTTCTCCTCAAGAAGTTCATTTAAGTTTAGGTTAAGTCAGTCGAGGCTAAGTGTGTTCGAGCCGCGTCAGTTTAATATTAGGAGTGTCACCCTTTAGGCAGTAGTTTGTGTGTTAGGATATTTTGTTTTCTTGTGTGCGTATATGAGCTGTAAAGGCCCTTAGGCATTTGTTGCAGCCATGCTAAGACCCTATTGATATAAATATTTCAGTTGGTTTCTTGAAGCTGTGTTTGTTGGGTTTAATCTACCCCCTCGATTAGTTCTCAACTCATCTTGTGCTTGCTACCTTATCTAACACATGGAGCATTCACCAGATGGTTCAAACTCGTCAAACTCTGAAGACCAACCAAGCCGACTCAATAAGAGAGGTGGTTGAAGGTGCAATAAGTTTTGCTCTTGCAAAACTTAAGGCTCGTGACCGTGATATTAGCCTTCACCCAATCGAAGTTGACTTCGACTGCCCTGAAGTGGAGGTAGCACAACTGATCGAAGAAGTGAAGCCGGCCGGCAAGAAGGTTGCGAAGGAGATGAAAATTGGATCTCCTTTATCAGAGTAGTTTGTAATAGAACATGTAATTGTAATAACAATTTCCTCTTTATGAATATAAATCTTTATTTTCCTACAAGCTGTCTCTTTGAGTAGTTAGTAACTCATAAGACAAAAATAGAAATGAGAATTAAATTTTAAGACTAAGAATTGAAGTCATATTTATATCATTATCCTAGCCCCCGACTATTTGCTTAATTTAATTATATAAATTAAGTAAATAGTGAAAAAAGAGCTTACTTAAACAAGTCGTTCGATCTTTGTTATTGATCTCGATTTTCATGTACTAGCAGCAAGAGTTAGGAACAGTTTGTAACCTCCCAAAGTTCTGTTACCAAAATAAAAATTAATAAAGTTATTATTTTATTGGATCTTCTAAAATTTGAAAGAGTTTTATTGCTTTTCTTGAATTTCTGAAGTTTTAAAAGTCAAAAATAAAATTTATTGAAGCGTTATTTGATTTAAATTGAAAAAGAAAAATTAAATTAATTTCTAGAATTTTAAAAGCTTTTCCTAATTATTTTAAAGCCAAAATAAATTAATTGCAAAATTTATTACCAATGTAAATTTGGAAATATTTTATTTAAGTCCAAAATGCTTTTGAGAATTTATGTGAATTTTCTCATAATTTGTGGATTTTGTTTGCTATTTTCTAAAGCCTATTTGAATTTCTAGAATTATTTAAATTGCTAAATCAAAGTAAATCCTCTCAATAGTGCTTGGGCCGAAACCTTGGCTCGGCTCAATCCATCCTCACGCGCACGCAGCCCACACGGCTCGCTCGCCCGCGCGTTTCCTCGCCATTCCTTTTCAACCGTTGGATCTAAGTTGAACGACACGATCAAGTGGCTGTCGGGGCGGTCCGAACGTCCCAAGCAACGTGGACCGTCCGATCTAAATTCAACAGTCAGATCTGTGAGAGGATCAGACGGTCCGAAAGTCCCGTTTTTGTGGACCATCTGATCTAACTTGGACGGCCAGATTTTGTTCGCACGTTCAGAGCGGTCCAAACATCTCAATCAACGAGGACCACCCGATCTAAATCCAACGGCTCAGGCGCCACCCATTCCCTTTTCTTTTCTTTGCTGTCACTGCCAAGTGGGGCCCACTCGACCCCGTCATCTCCTTCCTCCTTTCATCCTCCTCGCGCCGCCGCCATTATCGACCTCAACCAAAGCTCATAACATCGCCCGTCACTCCCTCTTTTCACGCGCATTCGATGCCATTCAAACCCACGTTCACTGATAAATTCATGGCGCCCTTTTCTTCCTGCTTAAACTCTCTTAAACTCTTTTTACCTCGCTGTCGCACTGGCATGAAACGGCCGCGCACGTCCCCGCCGCCTCAGTGACCCTCGAGCCCTATAAAAGGGAGCACCGGGACCGCCTCCCTCCGCACACCTCAACTCCACCACTCATCGTCATCCTCTCGCTCTCTAGCGCTTTAATTTTGAGCTTCGTCGCCGGCGACCAACGGAGCTTCAACCGCCGAATTCACCGCCGTCAAGCACTCTCCGGCCTCGTCGTCCACACCTTTGTCATCGCCTCACCTCCGCGAAGCCAGTGCGCGTACTCACGCGACTCGAGAACCACCGGAGCACGCACTTCACCAGAGCCCTAAAACCGCCACCGCCAAACCTCGCCGCTGACGACCTAAATGCTTCGCCCCTCCGTTCCAAGGTAGCGCACCAGACTCCTCGTCTCTCCCTCTCTCTATTGCAACCATCCACATTCCTCGCCTCGGCGTAAAAGCCGGCGAGCTCGTCGCCGGTTGTGCACATTGTCGGGCTGACGTGGCTCAGCCACATCGACGCCACCTCAGCACCACGTGCGCATTTTTGCTGAGTCAGCGCCTGTGTGGCGCCACGTGTGCCACATCACCCGCACGCACACCCTCCCTTCGCACTATGCTGTGCACGGGGTCCGCGGTGGACCTTTGACCGCCATGGACTTGGTCTTTTACCAAGGGGCCCACGTGTCAGTGGCTCCACCCCTTTTCCAAATTAAAATAATTTCAAAATTCCGAAAATCCCTAATTCATCATTTCATGTGAATTGTAAACTTCCAGGGTTCGTTCTCCTTTATGCGAACTCCGATTTCATCGATTCAAATTTCTAAATTCATATAAATTCAAGATCTAGCTAACTAAACTAAAATTATTTAATTTGGAGTTCGTTTGAATTTTGTTTGAATTTGGCTTATTTTCGCGTATAGATTTCGACGACTTCGGAGAGTCAGATTTCGACGCCGTTTGAGAATATATAAGAGGATTGATTTTGACTGTATGATCATCGTGGTTGTACACATAGACTACTTGGAGAGAGTACTTGTGAGTACTTGGTGACCTGTTAAGGAAAACAACATCGTCTAATCAAGCAAGGCAAGTTATACCTTTGATCATATTTGAGCCTAGTATTTAAAATTATTTAAATTATATTTTAAATTATTATTACATGCTTATTTCTATTCAGTGTAATTTAAATATATGTTTTAAGCTTTATAGTTATTACCAATTCCAATATATAACCCTTTATTATCAAGACAAAGCAGTATGAATAATCTTTTCGATTGTGATGTATTAGAGTTAGAAATTGAAAAGGCTAGATTATAAGAATACATTATTGTTGGAGGAGATACCTTATTGTTGAATTATAGCAAAACACGATTGATGGAAGTTGGATTATTGGAATGCATGAATCTTGGATATTGATTATAGGATGATACAATTGTTGATTGTTGGATTATTAGGGTTGAATAATTGTTGGATGTTGGATTTTTAGAGATATATAATTGTTGGGTATTGTATTGTAGAAGTAATTGTTCGATGTTGAATTATAGGATTATATAATCATTGGAGATTGGATTGTAGGATTACATGATTATTATGGTTGGATTATAGAAATAAATAATTAGTGGATATCCGATTTTAGAAGTAGATTATTGTTGATGTTGGATTAATAAAGATTGGATGATAGATAGATACTATAGTCAAATATGGAATTGTTGATGTTGGATTCTAGAAATATATTGTTATTGGATATTAGATTATCTAAAAATTTGATTATTGGATTACGTAGTCATTGGGTTGATGTTGAATTAGTAGAAATAGTTTATTAAGGAATAAATGATTGATATCAGATTATAGAATTAGAGTATAGTTAATTGATTGGATCGATTGAAGTTGGATCATAGAAATAAACTTATATGGTGTAGATTGGACTAGTTGATATTGGAGTATAAGATTTTACAATTGCTGGAGATTGGATTATCATAATACTGATGGTTTACATACTGATCTCGTACTTGACAAGTCTTACACATTAATCCCTCATACCTTGTCACCCTAGATAAAACTCTGGTTAATACAATAGTATTAACAAGATGCTCTTGATTGTAAAACATTATGCTTAGCAATGCTTAGACCCAAAATTATTCAATTTGGGAACTTTCAGCCAAAAATCAAATGTTGTTTAAAAGTCTATGGCATTGGTTTGTCATAGAAGATTTTGTAAATGATTTTGAAAAGCAAAAAGAAAAAGCTCGTTTGTACTTGGGCGAAATGGATGGTTGGTAGTGCAGGTTTATGCACGGGCTCAACCTGGTCAGGGTTGAAGCCCAGTGTTCTTATTGGAAGTCGCCCAAGTCAGTTAAGGACCGGCCTGAGAGCCGCTTTTGCTAAACTCCACCGTACTACCACATGTCTCGAATGGGCGGGACCTGGCTAACTAATTTGCAACATTTCACCGTGGTCGTGCCATCCGGTTGCGTATGGGCGTCTATTATGACCTACTTTTATTCCCACCTGGCGCAAGAGGGGGCTTCCGGAGGATGGACAGTCCAATGGAAGCGAAACCTTAGCGAGGCGGGACTACGGTGAGATGAAGCATTGTAAAGGCCTTGACACGTGCTCTAGACTGCTTACCTAAGGTAGTGAGTGGTGGTATCGACGGATGCCAAACAAACTAGAGAATTCATGTCATGTGGGTAAAACTGTACAACCTCTGCAGAGTGTTAAGAACTATTTGAATAGCCGTGTCCACAGTCATGGACATGTTTAGCATTTGCCACTCAAAGTTAGACTTGGGTTTTGCTTTCAAAATGATTTGACACAAATGATTTTGGATTTCTATTCAAATGAGAATTGGGCAGGAAGCCATGTGATAGGAGGGTATCCTTCACCATTCTTGTATGAATATTATCTGACTATAAAACTGAGAATTTATAAAATGAATTTTAGTTATAGAATAACTGCTTTGAACCTTAGTACAAGTATTTAAAAAAAAAGCATTGCTTTATGCAAATTCAACCAATAAGCCTTCCTTTGATATATCCTTGCATGCATTATAATCTGTTACTGGGTGTAACTTGCGAGCACGGAAGTTATGCTCATCGTTGCTTGATGCAAATAAATTTCAGAGGAGAAGGACTTCGCTTTCGGTGTGGATCTCGACAACTAGGCCGCTACCCCAGTCGATTGCTTGTGGCAGATCAGCTGGACTCCACTACTTTTTCACCGTCTTCCGATGTGTTTATTTATTGTTGGCTTGTAAGCCCTTCTTGTTATAAACTCTGTTGATTATTAATAAAGTTGTGCGATTTATGGATGTTACCATATCTATTGACTCTGTAAACTAGCTACTGATCTTGGGACTAGTTCAGAAATGCACAGAGGATTTGGGGTGTTACTCCCGGGTCCGACACAAATCGACGCTAGGAAGTTCCTTCTAGTGATCAAGACCACATGTAGAAAGGAAATGCTTCGACTACATGATGTTACTTTCTCTGACCATGTTAATCAAATCGAGGGCATTAACAGTTGCCTAACAAACTATAAGAGTGCGCTTAAAAATTCATTTGACCTTTCTTATTGAACTCAATTTTCTTGTACGGGTAGCAAGAGTTAGAAACAACTCAACACTAGAAAGTTCCTTCTAGTGGGCAGGACCACATGCAGAGAGGACAAACTTCGACTGGGTGGTGTTACTTCCTCCAACCAGGTTAATCAA
This sequence comes from Phyllostachys edulis, assembly GCA_036346405.1. Lineage (NCBI taxonomy): Eukaryota > Viridiplantae > Streptophyta > Magnoliopsida > Poales > Poaceae > Phyllostachys > Phyllostachys edulis. The sequence goes on from CM070550.1 coordinate 103,607,115, forward strand.
ATCAAGCGTATTAAGAGTAGTTGTAACATCCCTTTTTTCGAGGCTTTTTGAAAATTTTCAAATTAAAATTAACAATTCGATTTTATTGGATTGATAAAGCTTAAACTTGAAATTCTAGAAAAAAATAATTTAATATGAGTTAATCAAGCGTAATTAAAACAAAATTTTGGTTTACTTGAATTTCCTAATCTGTTTAAATGCTTTTTCTTTATTCCTGAAGCAAAATTAATTTGTTTACAAAGTCAAAAGCTAAAGTTAAGTTATAAATAATTTTATTAAATTTCAATTAATTCGAGGAATTTCTGTGTATTTTTCTAGAATTTTTGGATCTTATTTATTATTTTCTAAAAAGCCTTTTCAGTTTCTTATATTTCTTTAAATCAAAAATGCATTTAAATTTCCTCTTTTGCTTTTAGGCCGAATCTCGCTCAGCCCACTCCCTCTTTTCTCCCCAAGCGGCCCAATCCCCGGCCCATCCCACGCTCCAGCGCGCGCATCCGCGCTCACCCTCACCGACGGGTGGGCCCTACCTATCGGCGTCACCGCCTTTGGCTGGTCCGAACGGCCACACTCCCCCTTGTCTCGCTGCCAAGAGGCCCCACCTATCGACGTTGTCCTCCTCGTCATCTCCTGCTGCCGTTGCCACCCCATGCCACCTCTTCGCGCACGCTCGCATCACTGCCGCTCCGCCCATGCCCTCGCAAGGCCACCTCGTTAACGGGCATTGAATGCCGTGATTCCCACCGCCCCCTCTCCCCTTATTTTCTCCTCCCCACCTGCCCCCATTACTCTGGGCGTCCCGCGCCATGCCCGGCGCCCGAAGCACTCCGCACGACCTCGACCGTTGAACTGCCTCCCCGCTCCCCCTCGGCCTCTATAAAGGGGAGAACCCGAAGCCCCTCAACCCCTCCTTCTTTCCCCCTCACCCCTCTCCTCTACCACGCCGTGGTTTCGCCGCATTTTGAGGTTCGGCCGTGCTGACCAAAGCTCCTTCCACCGGCGATTGCACCATCGTCAGTGATCCTCTGCCGCCCTCGCCCCCACCGTCGGCACCGCACGGTCGCGAGCTACGCCGTGTGCACCTCCCCATCGCCGAAGCATCACTGAGACCTTGTTGCCGCCTTCGACCAACCGCCTCTGCCACCTCCGTCATCACCACTGGCGAACCCCTCCCGCCGCGTCGACGAGACCACAAGCCCTAGGTTCCCCGCACCCCTCCTCCTTTTGGCACCACCCACGGGGCTCGCCGTGGCGCGTAGCTCTGGCGAGCCTATGCGCCCGAGCCGCTGGCGTCCCCGCGCCGACGTGGCCGCCACCTGGCTGCCACCTCCTCGCCACCTCAGCGCCACATCGCCGCCTCCACTTGCGTGGCTGCACGCATGGCCAGGCACACGTGGCACAACCCTGTGCCATGAGCCGGGTCCACCGTGGACTCCATGCGGCTGTGGACCCGGCCCATGGTCGCAGGGCCGATTCATCAGTGGCTCAACCCATTTCCAATTGAAAAATAAATCCAAAAATTCTGAAAATCCCTTGTTCATCATTTCATGTATTTTCAAACTTCCGAGAGCCCGTTCGAACTCCGATTCGAGCGATTCAAATTTCTAAATGTATCTAAAATCAAGATCTAGCTATCTACACTAAAATTATTTAATTTGGAGTTCATCGGATTTATTTGAATTTTATTTGCTTTCACGTGTAGATTTCGACGACTCTAGGGAACCCGAATATTTCGAAGAAGTAGATCCTCAAGCATCTGAGCAAGGCAAGTTATATCTTTGATCATATTGAATCCTATTATTTTAAATTTTTTAAATTCTATTTTAAATTATTATTACATGCTTATTTAAATTCAAGTAATTTAAATTCATGTTTCAAACTTTATAGTTATTCCATATTCCTTTGTATAGCCAAACTTTGCTATTAAATCAATCATTCCTTAATATCTTAGTTAAAATCTAGTTGATACATTAGTATGAACTAGAACATGTTGAAAAACAGTATGCTTAGACAAAGCTTAGACCAAAAGTGTTTAATTTGGGGAACTTAGCCAAAAGATCAACTATGATTTAAATGATACTATGATATTGTCTTTACCATAGAAGTTTATAAAATGATTAAACTTGGTAAAATAAAATAAAAATTGGTTTGGACTTGGGCAAAATGGATGTTGGATGGTACACGTTGATGCATGGGATCGAGTCATCTCTATGATTGAGGCCCAGGGGTTATTTTGGAAAGTCGCCCAAGTCAGTTAAGGACCGGTCTTCGAGCCGCATCTTGCTAAGCCCCATTGTACTACCACATGTCCTGTGTAGGCAGAACCTAGCTAAATAATTTGTATCATTTCACCGTGGTTGTGCCTTCCGGTTGCGTGGGTGTCTTTATGACCTACTTTTATGTATTCCCACCTGGCGCAAGAGGGGGCCTAAACCCAACGGGTTTTTATCCAAAGGGAGCGAAAGCTTAGCGAGGCAGGACTACGGTGGGGTGATGCATTGTAAAAGCTTGGTGATAATGACTTAGCCGCACACCTTCGGTAGTGTGTCAGACAGACATTATAAGTTAGTTATCTCTTGTGGATAAAGTTGTACAACCTCTGCAGAGTGTTAAGAACTATTCGAATAGCCATATCCACGGTCAAGGACATGCTAATCAAAGCCACTCAAAGTTAGAGTTTTGTTTTAATTTCAAAAGACTTTATCAATTATTGTTGAATGGTTTATCTAAATGGGAATTTGGGTGGGTAGCCATGTGATAGGAGGGTATCCTTCACCACTTGTTAATGAGTGTTATCTGACTATAAAAACGGAGATTTAGAAAATAAATTTTAGCTATATAGTAAATTGCTTTAGAACTTAGTAGGAATATTTAAATGGAAAATGTCGCTTTATGCAAAGTGAGCCATATAAGCCTCCCGTTGTTAAATCCTTGCATGCATTATAATCTGTTATTGGGTGTAACTTGCAGAGTACATTCATTTGTACTCACCTCGCTTAATAAATCATTGATTAGGAGAAGAGTACTACGAGGAGAATGAGAACTTGAACGACTAGGCTACGCCCCCAAACGATTACCGGTGGCGAATCGTGTGGTCTACCTTACTGCTTTTGCTTCCGCTGTATTTTTCTTGTTGGTTCTATACCCCTGTTGTAACAAACTTTGATTATTATCAATAAATGACGTTTTATGGTTATGCTATCCACTTTTGTTGGATGTGTACACTAGCTATTTTTGGACTAGTGTATGACACATAGAGAATCAGGGATCCTTCGTTCCCAGGTTCGATAGTAGTCGAACAAACTATTAAAGCTTAACTCACTTAGAAAATTCTTCGTAAAATGAATAAATAAACTATGTCAATGATTAAAAAGAGTTTGCTAAAAATTATTTCGACCACAATTTGTTGAACCTAGTTTCTTTGTGTTGGCAGCTAAAGTTAGGAACAGATCCACGCTAGGAAGTTCCTTCTAGTGGGCAGGACAACATGCAGAAAGGAAATGCTTCGACTAGGTGATGTTACCCTCATTCGACAAGTGTAAAGAAAACCAAGTGTTTAAAAAGTGATCAAGAAATTATCCAAGTGTTGCTCAACGAAAATTTTAAGACAATAAAGATTGAAGAAAGCGTAAACTTTATTGAGAATATAAAGAGTTACACATAGAACTTGCATAGCTGATCAATATTCCATGAATTTGAAGGAATTCTGTCGTCTTCCATTGCTAGTCATACCGAACCTGGCCGCGTGACTTCGACAACTGTGTAAGGACCTTCCCACTTAGGGAAAAGTTTGTTCCGATTAGACCGGGATTGAATCCTTTTCAATACCAATTCACCTACAGCAAGACGGCAAGGTTGGACCTTACGATCGTAGTATTTGCGTAGGACTTGTTGGTAGACTACCGAACAGATTAAAGCTTGATTCACCTTTTCTTCGAGTAGGTTTAAGTCATCTACTCTAAATTGTTCTTGGCCAAAATTGTTGTAATTTTCGACCCATGTCGATCGATTCTTTAGCTCTGGTGGAAGCATGGCTTCAGCACTAAAAACTAGTAAAAAGGGTGTTTCACTTGTAGCCCGACTAGTAGCCGTGTGAATTGCCCATAATACTAAGGGCAATTCTTTTACCCAATCCCCCGAGTGCTTTATAAGCTGGTCGAAAACTCGAGTTTTAATTCCCTGCATAATTTGGCCATTTGCCCTTTCAACTGCCCCGTTGCTTTGTGGATGGGCGAGAGAGGCATAACATAGATTGGTACCCAATTCTTTGCAAAATTCTTAGAATTTCACGCTCGAAAATTATGTACAATCATATTTTTCATTATAAATTTCTTGGCTGCTTCTGTTGTTATCCCAGTCACAGGTTCAACTTCAATCCATTTCGTGAACGTATCAATAGCCACAAAAAGGAACTTGAAACCCCCTGGTGCTTTTGGGAATGGTCCTAGGATATCAAGACCCCAAGTTGTGAAAGACCAAGAAAGAGGTATGATTTGTAATGCTTGAGCCGATTAGTGTATTTGTCTGCTATAAAACTAGCATTGTACACATTTCTTAACAAGCTCTTTAGCATCAGGGAGGGCTGTTGGCCAGTAGAAACCTTATCAAAAGGCTTTTCCGACCAGTGTTCTATAAGAAGCGTGAGTTCGACTGATGTCTCTTTGTATTTCTTGAAGGAGATTTAATCATTCTTTCTGCGATATGCATCGCATAAGAAATCCTTGAGCACCTCGCTTGTAGAGGACTCATTCAACCAAAGTATACATTTGGCGTTATGGGATAAATGATCAGCCTCAAGATCATCATTGGGTATTGTGCCCTTTTGAAAATACTCATAGATGGGATTTATCTAGGTATCATCGTATTCTAGGGAGGTTGTCTCAATAGGAGATGTCTCTATTGTTTCGACCAGGGACGGCTTTTGGAGCTGTTCCAAGAAAACTCCTCGTGGTACTTGTGATCGAGAGGAAGCCATTCGAGCTAACTGGTCAGCGAGGAAATTATCCTTTCGAGAGATATATTGTACCTCGAAACTGAAAAAATGTTTTTCATGCTTCCTGACTTCTGATAAGTACTGAGACATGGTCAGATTAGAGCACTGGTACTCTTTTTTGACTTGATTCGTGACCAGTTGAGAGTCTCCTCTCACGAGTAGTCGTTGAGTCCTGAGCAATTTCGTTGCCCGTATGTCAGCCAATAAACTTTCATATTCTACCACATTGTTAGTGGCAGAAAAGTTTAATTGAATAGCATACTCTAAGATTTCTCTTGTAGGAGATTCTAGGACCACCCCAGCCCCCGAGCCACTTAGCATAAGTGACCCATCAATGTACAACATCCCTTTGGTCATGGAATTTGTCTTGGGGATCTGAAACGAGTTCAGATTTGTCTGTCGGCGATAAAGTCTGCCAAGATCTGGAATTTAATGGCCGTTCGGGACACGAAATAGAGGTCGAACTCACCAAGTTCAACCGACCATTTTTCCATGTGCTCCGCTGCTTCCCTGTTCCGGAGGACCTCTTCTAAGGGAAACTCAGAAGGCACGATTATCTTGTATGCCAGAAAATAATGCCTCAGTTTCCTCGAAAATATGAGAAGGGCATGTAGAAGTTTTTGTACCCGAGGGTAACACTCCTTAGGCCTATGTAAAACTTCACTAACATAGTAAACTTGCCATTGAACGTTTTCACGTTTTGCAACTAGTACTGCGTTCAGCGCTTGTGGCGTAGCAACTAGATATATTAAGAGTATCTTTTCTGATTTCAGAGAAACCAGAACAGGAGCACTTGTAATATACCTCTTGACATCCTCGAAGGCTTTGTTTGCCTCCTCTGACTACTCGAAACCCTCATGTTTTCTGAAAAGTTTAAAGAAAGGAAGTCATTTTTCTCCCAGTGGTGCAATGAAATGACATAAAGTTGCCATGCATCCTGTGAGTTTCTAGACTTCTTTATTTTTGGTCGGAGGGCGCATTTGTTCAATGGATTTTTATCTTTTCAGGGTTTGCTTCGATTTCTCGTGCATAGATAAGGAATCCAAGCAGCTTTCCTGAGGAGACTCTGAACACAAACTTTTCAAGATTGCGTTTCAAATGGTGTTTTCTAAGGTCGTCGAATGTTTCTTGCAAGTCGGAAGTATGATTAAGGCGCTTGATGCTTTTTATGACCAGATCGTCAATACAAGCTTCCAAATTTCGGCCTTGTTGAGGAAGGAAGGTCGTTTGCATCAAACATTGAAAAGAAACGCCAGCATTTTTAGACCAAATGATATTTTGATATAGCAAAATATTCCAAATGGTGTAATAAATGTGGTCTTTTTCTTCACAATCTAGCCACATACTTATCTGATGATAACCAGAATATGCATCTAGAAAACTTAGTATTTCCCAACCAGTAGTAAAATCAACTAACTGATCAATACGAGGAAGGGGAAAATTGTCCTTCGGATAAGCCTTATTAAGGTCAGTAAAGTCTACACACATACGCCATTTACCATTAGACTTTCTAACTATTATAGGGTTAGCCAACTACTTTGGGTGGTCGACTTCTCTTATGAAGCCTGTTTTAAGTAGCTTGTCCAATTTAGATCTAATGGCATCTCATCGATCAGGTGAGAATCTCTATAATTTTTGTTTACAGGTTTCTTGTCAGGCCGTAGAGCTAGCCTGTGCTCGATATGTTGGACCAAAACGGCGACTAGAGGGGGTTGAATAGGAGCACTATCTCTTTTTCACTTTGATTGGATTCAACTCAACTTTCACTCTAATAGCTATGAGAGCTATGAAGATCGATGTACAAGCGTAGCGGAAGACTTGTATTGAATTCAATCAAAACCCTGAAGCAAAACAACCAAAATCACCAAAAACTCAATTCAACATGAGTTGGGCAGTCAGACCTCTCACCAGGGGTGGTCTAATATCTAGCCCGATGAACAGTAAAATCAACACAAACTCAAAATCACAAATCGGCTCAACTTTTGATTCGGTGATCCAAATCACCTCAAATTTCAACTATAGCTCAGCAAGGAGGTTAGGAACATATTCCAATCGATGATCGGGAAGATCAAATACAAGGTTCCACAAATTTCAAGGATGATGGAAGGAGGGCACAAGAACCGAGCAAAACCGAAGATTGATTCCAAAACTTGCTCGTGGGTAGAAGATGATCAAGATGATCTAGATACATTTCTACATGTCATAGCAAGCAAGATCACAGCCAGAAACCAAAGGAAAATCAAAGGATAAACGAAGACCCAAAAATCACAAAAGAGAGAGCAAGAACAAGAGAAGACTCATCTTGAAGAATCTTGCTTATATTGATTTGAGTTTGATGTTGGTTTACAGCCACTCCAGTATGGAGGACAAAAGCTCAATACTTTAACACTCAATCAATTTATCTCTTAAGAACCCTAGCTACTCCACTTTCCTATTCTCTCCCTGAAACACAAATTAGAGTTTCTAGAATACAAGGGTTAGGAGGTGCACAACCAACACCCTCCCCTTTTATAGTGGAGGCTAGCTTCTAGAGAGACATCCCAAATGGGCACTCGTTAAGCCCACACACAAATGGCACTACTACAAAACAGGCTATAATAGACACCCCATCACAGACGGTTTCTTTGGAACCGTCTGTGTTGGGTCTGTCCGGACCTGCGGGTGACGCGGGTAGCCTATCACAGACGGTATTTTTTAGAACCGTGCGTGATAGTCACCTATCACTGAGCGGTTTATTAATAGAGCGTGCAGGAATTATCACTGAGCGGTTCTATTCACAAACCGTCTGTGATAATCCCAATCACGAGCGGTTTGTAATTAGAATCGTCTATGAATGATCCTGAGCGGTTCTATTAAAAACCGTGCGTGATAATCCCAATCACGAGCGGTTTGTAATTAGAACCGTGCAGGAATTATCCTGACGGTTCTATTAAAAACCGTGCATGATAGATACATATCACGACGGTTCTTAACAAGAACCGTCTCTGATTGTTGGGCGGGAAACGAAAATTTGAACATAATGGGCAGGCTGCCGAAACTCGCTTTATATAACCTCCATTTCCTCCTCTGCCATCTCTCCTCCTCACACCTCATACCTCCATCTCCTCCTCTACCATTTCTCCTCCTCACACCTTGCGCCCCGGCGTCCCAAAACTTGTCCCGCGACCTCCTCCAACTTGCCCAGGCCTCATCGTCACCGGCCTCCTCCGAACCGTCGCCCCCGGCCTCCTCCACCTCGCCCCGGCCTCGTTGTCACTGGCCTCCCACGACCTTGTCGCCCTCGGCCTCCTCCACTTCGTCGCCCCGGCCTCCCACGACCTCACTCTCTCTACTCCCCCCTTTGCTCTATGATGTGGATTACTAAGAGCTAGTGTTAGTGCTCTGTAAATGGATTGAGTTGATGCTACTGTGATGTGGGTGATGTTGTGGTTTATTGTTGGAGGCTCTCTGTGCATGTGTAGTTCATGTTGAGTTATTTGGTTTGGGCAAAAATATAGATGGTAGATCGCGCACTGTCCAGTAAAACCGCCATAACTTTTGCATACGAATTCGGATTGCGATGTTCTTTGGCTCGTTGGAAAGCCAACGAAAAGTTCAATCCGAAAAGGCCATATTAGATTCATCCGCGAGACTCAGGAGACTCCAAACAAAGTGAAAACCCCCAAAAAAGGTCGTTTAGGGCCTCAAAACAGCCTCCGAAGTTTTAGCAGCCGTTTTTGGTTTTTTTTTTTTGCGACAAAAAAGGCTATCAAGGACGGTTCTAAACAAGAACTGTCTGTGAAAACTCATCACGAGCGGTTACGAACAAGAACCGTCTGTGAAAATGTCTTCCGAGCGGTTTGTAAATTAAACCGTCGGTGATATTCTCGGATCCTGAGCGGTTTTGATGAAAACCGCTGTGATAATAGCCTTCCTGAGCGGTTTCAACAAAAACCGTCGTGATAGTGCGTATCGCGAGCTTTTGAACTATGCGTGATAAGCTACTGTTATCATAGACCAACAAATATAGGCGGTTCGGCAAATGCGTGATGACGGTTCCGATCCGTATGTGATGAGGCTTCCTGTAGTAGTGTGGGCTTCACTCACGCACGCTTCTCAAAGCGTCGTCTTCATCTTCTCTTGACCTAAACCGTCTCTCCTTGCGCCGTCTTGCGTCACGGTTTAGCCAAAAGCCATCAAAACGGTATTTTGGTGAAGTTACCAAAATACCCCTTCTCGATTCTTCTCCAAAGACTAAGTCCAATCTTCATGAAGCAATCGCATGCTTCGCCACGTGTAGGTTGATCAACGGCTCTCTTCATGTCGGCAAGTCTCTCTCATCCGGCTCCCACTGAAACCATCATGGCACTTGCATCGACCCGCACGCCGCTTGATGCAACCCGTTGCACCGAACTTGCCATTCGGTCATCCTTGTCTATTTTGTGCCATGCTTGAGTCCACTGACTTCACCCGGTATCCTCAATCGTTCTGGACCTTAGCTCTCCAAACCTAGTATCGATCATCCTCGCCGTTGATCATCGTTGACCTCCAAGCCTCCTGCACAACAATAAACCAAGAAATCGATTTCGGGAACAAGTTCTTCACAACTTGACCCACGTTAGTCAAAACATGCATTATGCAACACATATACACTGGAAACCATGAATTTGACCTAACCAACAAACATTGCCGCCAAGCTAGCCAGCGAGACAACGCAAAACCGGTCAGACCGCCACCCCTGCCCGGTCTGACCGCCTAGCATTGGGACTTAGCCAAATTTTCTCTTTGAAAATCCGAAACCTCTCTAGGAAATTTTAAACGAATAGAACTTTTGACTTGAAGCTCCAAAAATTATGAGACCAAGTGTAGGAGAATCCTCTCTCTTGTCTACACCCTTTATTTTTGGCCCAGCTCCAAACTCAAAACCACTTTATGGCAGGTTAGACCACCGCCCATGGCCGGTCTGAACGCCAGCATCTAGACTTGAGTCTTGGTCGGTCTGATCGCCTGTGGTGGCCGGTCTGACCGCCACACAAGCCTAACAACGTCTAAACTTTGCCGAAAATGAGTGATTCGACAAACCCTCAACACCATTACCAATTATAACATCATCCTAAGATTATGAGCATATCCCCATGATATCCACACTCTCCCCCCTTGATGAACACATTGGCAATTTCCCCAAAATGTAAGTTTGAGGTTTGGAAACAAAAGTACTCAACATTTTAGCACAAAGGCACAACTTGATCCAAAAGCAAGAGCACGCAATGGAAATGACCAAGTTGACTTCAGATTAGCGTAGGCAAGTGAGATAAGGCAAAAGAAGGCAAGAAAGCTTTAATTTCCAGAGAAGAGTAAAAAATCTCACTTAAGGTCCATATGAAAAACAATTGTTCAATTTGACCTTTGATAATTTTGAGGTTTCAAGAATTGCAATTTAAGTTCAGAAATGACAATAAGACCATAAGAATGCAAATTAGATTCTCCCCCTCACTATGATCATCATTTTTAAAAAAAATTCATTTGCGCTCTTTTTCTCCAAATAACTCCCCCTTTTAACATTTTTGCTATATATTCTCCCCCTTTGACAATGGAGTCATCAAGGAATCACACATTCCTCTCATCCAAAGATGACAAATGCAGAAATAAGGAAAAAAAATATAAGAAAGAGCATGCATGAAAGGCAATGATGTGGCTTCATTTTGTATTTTTTAATTTTTAGTACAAGAAGCTTTGGAGATTACCTAAAAGAACAAGCTAGTATTTCTACTGTTACTCAATACACATCAAGCCTGAAAGTGCTAGCAAGATCATGTTAAGACACATATATCAAAGCTAAGCTAGAAGGCTCAAGATAAAGCGATCAATTGTAACAATTTAAGAAGAGCTTCAAAAATAGCAAGTTCATCAATAGGAATCATAAAGTGATAATGGCCATATCAGAATGCCAATGTGATATCAAGAAGCTAACAACGACCATCCTAGAGACAAAAAGTCCTCAATTGAATCATTTTGCTTACAATACCTCAATCACCCAACTTTTCACAACAGTTTTCATTTGCAATGAATATTGATGTTGGTTAAAGGTCTATCTTAGTGAAGAAGATCCTGGACTAGGAGCCATCTAAAAACTCTTCCTAAGCTTCAACTAGGGCGACAAATCTTGAGGTTCATGTAAATTTTGACAAGCAATCCCTATGAGATCATCTGGATCATCAAACTACCTCTAAGTTCATGTCTTTGATATGCAGTCTCGTGAGAATAGTTTGGCATAATTTAACCACATGAGAATCATAATTTTTTTTTTACTTTGCACAAGAGCAATTTTAGATTCACAAAGAAACAAAAAACTCAAGAGATGTTCAATCCTAGATTCAAGAGCTAACTGAGCAATTTTGACAAGACCAGTGTCACAAAAAGATCACTAATTGTGCAACTAACTAAAAGATCCACAAATTACAGTTTTTAGTTCGAGTTGTCTTAAAGTTCTTGCTCATTAAGCAAAGACTAAGCTACACATGTGAAAGCATGATAATTCTAGCAAGTCAAAAAACTAGACATGGAACTGAGCAAGAATGGAAACACTAAAGCTCAAAAGGGTAATAAGCAAAGCTTAATCAATTTAAATGATAAATAGTAAAGCTTATATTACAATGCATCTTTTTGTGATTTTCATATGAATGTAATATGATACAATGATATGCAAGAAAAACTCAAAAGCCTAAAAAGATCAAAAAGATCAACAAGTTTATAAGAAGATCAAGGAAAGATCAGATGAACAAGGAAAGCTCAGAAAAGAATCTACTCCCCCTCAAACCAACCCATAGGGGTAAATTAACCCTAACTCACTCCTCAAGGTGGCAAACCTAGTTGGGTCTAACGACTTGATGAGGATATCAGCTAATTGAGCCCCAGACTCCACAAATTCCAGTACAATATCACCCTTCTCTATATGGTCTCTAAGAAAGTGATAGCGAGTGTCAATGTGCTTGGTCCTAGAATGTTGCATAGGGTTCTTAGCAATATTAAAGGTAGAAGTGGTATCACATAGAAGAGGGACACTATCAAAAACTAACTCATAGTCCTTATGAGTAGACACCATCCACAGAATCTGACTACAGCAACTAGCGACAGCTACATATTCAGCTTCTACAGTGGATTGTGCAACAAAGGACTGCTTCCTAGAAGACCAAGAGACAAGATAAGTGCCTAAGAAGTGACATGTGCCTGAGATACTTTTCCTATCTAGCCGACAGCCCGTAAAATCAGAATTAGAAAAACCTCCAAATGGACAAGAAAGAAGAGCAGGAATACCAAATGCTATACAGGAGGGTAGAATGAAGGTACCCAAAAATACACTTGACGGCTGGGCAATGGGAAGCCCTCGGAGACGCCTGAAACCTTGCATAGAGGTAGACCGGGAAGTGGATGTCCGGTCTTGAGGCCACCAGGTAAAGGAGGGAGCCGATCATACTGCGGTACTCATGTTGATCCATGGCTTCTCCTTCTTCATCTGGATCCAAAGCAGTTGAAGTTGTGTGGGAGTGGCGATCGGCCTGCAGTCACCCATCTCGAAGTGCTTGAGAAGATCGTTGGTGTACTTCGTCTGATGGATAAAGATCCCTTCCTTGCATTGCTTGATTTGAAGCCCCAGAAAGTAGTTGAGTTCTCCCATCATACCCATCTCAAATTCCCTGGACATGGTATCAGAAAAACTGGAAACAAGTGCATGAAAAGAACTATCGAAGATAATATCATCTAGATAAATTTGAACAAGTAAGAAGTCATTGCCATGCCAAAGAATGAATAGAGTCTTGTTTACCTTACCCATCTCAAATTTATTCTTAAGTAAGAAGGTCTTAAGCCTATCATACCAAGTTCTAGGAGTTTGCTGAAGACCATACAAGCCTTTAGATAGCTTGAAGACATGATGTGGGTGCTTGAGATCCTCAAAGCCTGGGGGTTGCCTAACATACACTTCCTCATCTACGTAACCATTCAGAAATGCACTCTTGACATTCATCTGATATAGTCTAAAACCCTTAGATGTAGTAAATGCAAGCAAAATACAAATGACTTCTAATCTAGCAATAGGTGCAAAGGTTTCATCAAATTCTAAACCCTCAACTTGGCTAAAACCCTGAGCTACCGATCTAACTTTGTTTCTAACCATAGAACTATCCTCATTTTGTTTGTTTTTGAACACCCAACGGGTTCTTATGACATTATGACCACTAGGAGGTTCTACTAGGTTCCAGACCTTGTTTCTCTCAAAGTTATCTAACTCCTCATGTATGGCATTAACCCAGCTCGAATCAGATAAAACATATGATATATCATGGGTTTCGAAAGAAGCAACAAATGCAGAATGAGAGTTGAGACTCGGATCGTGATACCTAGAGTGAGTGACTCACTCATGAAGATGACCAATCATCTGATCCAGAGGATGATGCCTCTGAATGTGAAGTGGAGCACCCGGGGGAGATAGCATCTTTTCAATCTCCGCAGGTACTGCCGATGATGAAGATGCAGCAGGAGCCTCAACTGAAGGTGAAGTAGTCGAAGCAAGTTCTTCAATTAGATCAGGAGGTGTAACAGCAACAGGCGGGAGACAAATATCAGCTTCGTCCTCATCTTCCTCCACAAAGATGCTCTTTGTCGCCTGTGTGTCACCTGAAACATCTAATCTAGCTCCAGGGTAGTCTCATTAAAGGTGACATTGCATGTCTTCGGGATAACGTTAGTCTCAACATTAAGAACCCAAAAACCCATCGAATGTGCAGGATAACCCAGAAATAAACCATCAGAAGTCCTTGACTCAAATTTATCTAGGTTTCCTATCTTGAGAATGAAACACTTGACTCCAAAAACTCGAAAATGAGAAATAGAGGGTTTTCTACCAAACCGAAACTCATATGATGCCTTGCCCAAAGACGGTTTCAAGAAGACACGATTGGCAATATGGCAAGCTGTAGCAATAGTTTCGGCCCAGAATCTCCTCAAAGTGCTATACTCATCTAGCATCGTCCTAGCCATCTCGACTAAGATTCTGTTCTTCCTTTCCACCACACCATTTTATTGAGGGATGTGTGGAGAAGAAAACTGATGCTCAATACCACGCTCGGCACAGAAAGAGGCAAAAGTGGCATTCTTGAACTCTGTGCCATTGTTACTGCGGATTGCTCTCAAGGCACCTAGGAGTTCAGAAGCCAAGCGAAGAACAAGATCATGAAAATGATTAAAAGCTTCATCCTTCGGAGCAAGAAAGAACACCCAAGAGTATCTCGAAAAATCATCGACTATGACAAGAATATACCATTTGTCACCAGCTGACCGAACCCTAGCAGGACGAACAGTATCCATATGAAGCAACTATCTCGGTCCGTCAGTCATGATCATATTCACTAAAGGGTGTGAGGTGGCAACTTGCTTGCCATGCCTGCAAGGTGCACATACAACATTCTTGACGGCTTTGAGTTTGGACAAACCTCTCATGAGATCAAGGCTGCTAACTCGTGTCAGATGATCAAAACCAATGTGTCCTAGATGATGGTGCCAAAGCCAGAACTCAGAAAAAGATGCAATCAAACACTTCAGAGATTCAACAAGAGATTGAGAAAAGTCAGCTCCAAAGATCCTACCAACTCTAGAAATTCCAAAAACAAACTCACCAGCTGAATCAAGCATACGGCAAGTATTTTTCCTAAATATAGTCTCATAGCCATCATCAAGAAGCTGCGAGACAAAAAATAAGTTGTACCTTAGCTTGTCCACAAGGGCAACGTCCTTCAGGATGAACTTGTCGTTCAGCATGATCGATCCCATTCCTTCAATCCGCCCTTGTGTATCATCTCTAAAGGTGATGAAGTTATCACAAGTTGATCGCACGAAGAAGGTGAACCATCTTGAGTCTTTGGTCATTTGGCGTGAACAGCCAAAGTCGACGAACCACGTGTTCTTCCCCCTTCCGCAGCGATCCAGAAAATCAAAGCACAGAAGATCGATGTATATCAATACTGGGGTTAGTTAATGTCGGACCCAGATTTTGCAATCCAGAATCCTCTGTGAACAATACTGCGTTATTCCCTGGATCAGTAGATAGCACTCACATGATACATCACTAAATCATTTCATACATGATGTAGAACAAACCATTCATTATATTACAAACATCATAGTTAGTTAGACCGCATCGGGTCGGGTTGAAATAAATCAGAGAAAAAGAAAAAGGGGAGAGAGAGAACTTGTCTTTCTGACTTAAGGGGCCCACTGCGTAGTGATTTGGTTCATGGCACAACACACGAACCGAAGTCCATGTGCTCAGTCCTCTGGTCCCCAAATTTTCTTTGAGCAATTACTGCCTCGGGTCCCACATGTCATTGAATCTTGGTGAAACATAGGGGAATTAAGCCTGTAATTAATCGATCTCGGGCCCGCTGGTCAGTGCAACCCGACAACAGTTAATACACAAACCTAATGACAACGATTTGGGGAGTTAAATGATGGTGCACAGTGCTGGTCTAGAGCTCAAACAATAGAGGAAGGCCACGGGTGGGTTCTTCCTAAGCTCGTTGCCGGCGAGGTCGGTCGCGGTGACGACGGCCAAGGCCCAAAACAGGATCCCCTCGGTCTAGCGCACTGGGCGGTGCCGGCAGCGACGGCGGAGGAGCCACGGTGCGGCGGTGTGGTGGAGGCAAGCGACGGCGGTGTACTGGGTGACGGCGGCCAAGGTGATCCGGTGAGCATTTGAGCGAGAGAGAGGAGGCATGAGGAAAAGCAGGGCACGGAGAGCTCACCAAGACTGAGAGATATCCCAGAGGAGGTCAATGGGTTGAGAACGGCGGTGGAGAAGGTGCCGGCCGGAGGTGGGGGGAGAAGAAATACGGCGACGGGGCTGGACCAAAATCAAATTGACTTGAGGGGAGCTTCCATGGTCATCAGAACACCAGATGACAATGATCAGACGGGGGAAAAAATACTCATCAGAGCGGCGAAACGTCGAGGGTGAGCGGCGGCGGTGCCACGAATGCATGTGACATCGACGAGCGGGTGGCACGGGGAGGAGGATGGCGCACGCACGCGCTGCGCCCGGGGATGGGGAGGCTAGAGGGGGGTCGGGGGAGCTTCGGGGTGGTCGTGGTGGCAGAGCGGCAGTGCCCGAGGGTGGAGAAGAAGTCTGGCGGCAAGGGAGCTCCACGGTGGTGGAAAATAAGAAGGGAGGTGGGGTAAGGCTTCCTTGAGTCGGTTTGACAGCGGAGCGGCACAACCAAAAGTGATGGTGGGGCGGCGGTGGCAAGGGAGGAGAGCAATGTCAAGGGAGGACCTGGCTTTTATAGCCGAGGGAAGCGAGTCTTTGGGAGGCGTCCTAGGTGCGAACAACGGCGTGGTGAGGGCGGGTGAGCACGCCTGCCTTGAGGAGGATTGCCCAGCGTGTGGCCAGGGCACGTGTGCGACACAGGAGGGTGGCAAGGGCCGCTTGGGCCAGGGAGAGGGCCAGGGAAAGTGGGAAAGGGGTTGGGCTGAGCCCAAGAGAGGATTTATGTAATTTGATATCCGAATTTTTGAGAGATTTTGCTTTGAGATTTTGAATTGAAATTGAACTTTGAAATTATTTTTAGAAAGAGAAAACATGATGCTACAGTTAAACATGACTTGAGAACCCAGTACTAAGACACACGTTTGCAAGTAGTTTGAAAAGCAGAATTGCTAGCCTTGATCCTACTTGAGATTCTATCATGAGCAATGGTTACACGAACATGAGATGTATCACGTCTAGGAACATGATGATGATGAACATATGAAACAGATGCTAGTCCAGGTTTCTTTTTTACTAGATAACCATATCTCATGAAGGCTCTAGATTGATGAGATGAAAGTCTAGTAAGATTTTTCTTAGCATTTTTCAACCTACGCCAACAGAACTCAAGTAAATATCCATACTTCTTGCAGTAGGTGCAGTGGTACTTGGTACCACTGGGAGAAGCACCTTTTGACTCAATAGATGGTTGGGCAAAACCTGCAGATTTGAAAAGGGTTTTTGCAGGTTGCGTTTTGAACTCAACTAAGCCATTTTCCAAGACTTGAATGACATTTGGCTTGGATTTATCTTGGGCAAAGTTGTATCCTAACCCTTGCTTATTATAAGGAGTTTTAGACTTGTCAAGAATCATGTTTAGATGTTTCTTACACTTAGAGAAGTTTTCTACTGTATTCTTGAGATAACCATTCTCGTTTTCAAGGTTAAGACATGATTCACAAGTTTTAGCCTCAGGGGCGGACCCACCATTCTAGCGAGCTCTGGCATCTACCAAAGCTACCACCGACCGCCCAACCGGGAATCCCCCTACCCCGATCTTTCCTCCACCGACGTCGGAGAAGACAGGCTGCGTGCCTGCGTACGTAGCTCGAGCCTCCCGTTTCTGGCTTTTCACTTCTTCAGACGGCTGGGCTCCAAATCCTCCATTGCTGGGCCAGCCCACCCAGCCCAACCGAGACTCCCAAGTCCCCATTTACTATCTCTCGCTTACTTGCCCAGTTGACCAATCCGTCTAATCCCTAATTCCCTGCTCTCTCTCTCTCTCTCTCACGGTCTTGCCCAACCCTAGGCAGTGGTGGCAGCGGCGGAACGCAGGCGGGGCGAGGCGACGGGCGTGGGGCATGGGCGTGCCCGCATGGGGCGGCCGACGAAGCATGGGTGAGGTGAGGCAAGGCCTCGAGCGACAAAGCACGGGGGCAGTTGCCAAGCAGGTTGCACCGCGACGCCGGTAGGCGAGTGGTGTGGCGTGACTCCACTTGGGTGGGCGCGTGGCCAGGCCCGTGTGTCGGGCGGAGCAGGGCCGAGGCGAGCAATGATCGAGGCGTGGGCGGCTCTGCTCAGGTATGGGCGACGCTGCTCCCTAGCGCAGTGGCGGCCGGCGAAAGCACGGCCGGGTCTTGGTCTGGCGGCGACGGACGGAGGCACGGAGCGCCTTGGCCGGGCGACGGCAGGCGTCGAGCCATCGATGTCGAGCGAGGGGCTCGGCGTCGCCGCGTCGGCCACCGAGCGGCGCCGCTCCAAAGATCGGGGCTCTAGCCTCTGAGCGCCCACGCCGACTTGCCCAGCAACACTGCTCCACCTCCTAGTCTCCCACTCTCCCATAGTCCCACTGCCTCAAGGCTCGAGGCGCCGCCGCGCTGGGTGACGCTGCTCCAGGTGCCTCCGCCTCCTAGCCTCCCAGCCTCGAGCTCCAGCCCATCGAGCTGGTGAGCTGCGCTTAGCTTGAAGACCGTGCCTTTGTGTGTGTTTTTGAGGTGCTCACTAGTGTGTGATTTGGTGGGCAATAAGGGAGGAGCAATGGGAACAACTTGGCATGGCCGGTGGCGAACCCCGCGCTGACCTACACGTCCACGACGGAGGCTGGGTACCCCAGCAACCGTCGCCGACCCGTTCTCTCGTGCGGTGAGGCCGCTCGCTTTCTTGGTCGGGGGTGGGATTGTGTATTTGTGTTGGTGTGATAATATTGTGTAGATGTAGGGATAGCTTGCAACTTTGCCGAGCTAGGACAAAGAAATCTTTGAGCTAAATAGGTAAAATTCAGGTTGACCGATCAGATTGGTGACAATTGCGGTGGTTACAATTCAGCTCCTCTACAAGTGAAGCTTAGCAAGGTGAGGGCATGTAATCACCTCTCGTGGAGTAGCAAGTTCGTAGATAACTGAAATGCTACTGACTTGATTGATGGTTTCATACTTTCATTTACCAAAGTACCAAACAAAAAAAATGTTGTTAGAGAACTTGTACATTGCATGACAACAGAAACGAATTTTTGAAATAAAGTGGTTTCGACAAGCTTCAAAAACACAATTTTACGATAATTGGGCATGTAATTTTATGTTTTAGATCATATTTATGTTGGATTTCATACAAGACATATAAACCATGATATTTTATAGACTTTCCCCAAGTGGGAGAAGAGAGATATGTACCTGCTTTCTATCAACCTAGACATGCAATCTTTATGATTATTTGTTAGGAGTTATCCATAGAGTACATTCTTGAGTCCGGAAGCAATTTTCAATCCAGTCCATGCGTTTGTTGCATTTTGCTCTACTTATCATAATATACTCTTTTCTAAGCAATTTTCAGTCCAATCCATGCGCTTGTTGATACCATTTAGTGTCATATGCTCGTATTAGTGCGATTGCAATATAATTTGCATTGCATGTGTTATTTTGCTTTTGGGTAATACGATTTGGTTCACGCTTGCGACGCCGCCATACCTAAAAATTAATCATGGGTCTGCCACTGTTTAGCCTTAATGGCTCTAGGATGCTTCTCCTTATGAGTAGAAACTTCAAGCTTAAGGGCTTCACATGAAGCACAAGGAGCAGAATTAATTTTGTCATTAAGCTTGGCATACTTAGCTCCAACTACTGCTAATATGTCTTTTACTTCATGTCCACATTCTAACCAAAAGGCGCACATGCTAGACTCAGCCTTATCAGAAGCGACCAACTTGCTAGATTCTAAGCATTTTTACATGGAGTAGATTTAACTTCAATTAACTCAGTCCTAACATTTTCTAGTTGGTGCAAGGCAACATCATGAATATTTTTCAATTTAGCAAGTTCAGAGTGTAAAGTATGGTAGGATGAACATTCATCAGTATCAAGGTTATTAGCATTCACAAGTTCTAGCGTCAGATTACCAACTTGTGATTCTAAGTCCTTATTCCTAGCCATAGTGAACTCTAACGCCTTATCCTAGCTAAGCATTTGCTCATAGATGGTATCGTATCTAGCAGAGAGAACTTCATAGGATGGAGGTACCCCAGTAATGTCATCGATGTCGACAGAGTTGGTCATGATGCACATGCCGGTGAAGTCCTTTTCCTTCCCTTTCTTCTTCTCTTGAGGGAGCTCCTCCTCCTTGTCCTTCTCGCTCCCAGATTCCACATCGCTCATGGATTGTTCTCCAAAAGCGGCAAGAACCTGGTGAGCAGTCTTCATAAGCTTGGCAGCATCAAGGTTGGACTTGTTTCCTTGAGGCTTCCCCCAAGTTGTCTTTTCCTCCTTATGGTTGCTCTTCCCTTTTAGCTTGGGCCAGTTCGTCCGGATGTGGTAAAGCTCTCCACATTCATAGCATGTTACAGGACCACCTCTCTTCTTGTTTCTCACATTGTTATAGGCCTGTGTGAATTTTTTTGGCTAAGAGGGCTAACTCGGGCTTAGGAATACTATCAAGTTTCTCTTCATAGATTGCAGATAAACAAGCAAATGAAAATCTAGAGAAAGATTCAGAAGAGCCATCAGAAGTTCTCTCGAGAGAGTCAGTGACTAAAGCCATGTTCTCCTTCTTAGGATGTTCAACCCTCTTGATCTCATGGATGCTAAGCTTGCTATAGAGCAACTCCAAAGTGAGATTAGAGATATTGATATTTTCCTCAAAGGAAGTAGCCTTCATCTCCCACTCTTTAGTGTTGATTACAGCCAAGAGATGGGTAGCATTCTCAGACTGAGAATACTTGATGTCGACCACTCTTAGCTGATTGAGCTCCTTGTTAAAGCGAGTGAATATATCATCGATACTCTCTCCATGACGCATCTCGAACTTATTGTATTCTCTCTTGAAGATCGTTTGACGTACTTTCTTGATTTGGGACGAACCATCATGATAAGTTTCAAGAGTATTCCAAATTTCGTGCGTGATCTCAGGGTGACAAATCATGTCATACTCATGTCTACCAAGCCTGTCACATAGAAGGTTCTTTGCCTTGTGGTTGTTAGCCAAAAGGGCTGCAGAAGCCGGCATAGCAACCTCGGGCAAAATGAGCAGAGCTCGGAAAACCTCCCATATGGCTTGACCTTAGCTCTGAAGGTAGACTCGTATGCGATTCTTCCAATCGGCATAGTCGAGCCAATCGAAGACATGCGGCTTGGTGTAGTACTTCTCCATCGCAAAGTTAAGTGACCGGTTAAGATCAAGAGTGAACTAACCGGGCTCTGATACCACTTATTGGACCAAAACAACGACTAGAGGGGGTGAATAGGAGCACTATCTCTTTTTCATTTTGATCAGATTCAACTCAACTTTCACTCCAATAGCTATGAGAGCTATGAAAATCGATGTACAAGCGTAGTAGAAGACTTGTATTGAATCCAATCAAAACCCCAAAGCAAAACAACCAAAATCACCAAAAACTCAATTCAACATGAGTTGGGCGGTCAGACCTCTCAACATGGGCGGTCTGATCTTTGGCCTAGCGGTCTAACCTCTCACTAGGGGCAGTCTAACCTCCAGCCTGATGAACAGTAAAATCAGCATGAACTTAAAATCACAAATCGGCTCAACTTGATCCAAATCCCCTCAAATTTCAACCATAGTTCATCAAGAAGGTTAGGAACCTATTCCAATCTACGATCGGGAAGATCAAAGCCAAGGTTCCATAAATTTCAAGGATGAGGGAAGGAGGGCACAAGAACCGAGCAAAACCTAAGATTGATACCAAAACTTGCTCGTGGGTAGAAGATAATCAAGATAATCCTAGATACATTCCCACATGTCACAGCAAGCAAGATCACGGCCAGAAACTAAAGGAAAACCAATGGATCAATGAAAACCCAAAAATCACAAAAGAGAAAGCAAGAACGAGAGAAGACTCATCTTGAAGAATCTTACTTAGATTGATTTGAGTTTGATGTTGGTTTACAACCACTCTAGCATGGAGGACAAAAGCTCAACACTTGAGCATTCAATCAATCTATCTCTCAAGAACCTTAGCTACTCCGCTTTTCTCTCCTCTCCGAAAAACACAAATTAGGGTTACTAGAATACAAGGGTTGGGAGGTGCACAATCAGCACCCTCCCCTTTTATAGTGGAGGTTAGCTTCTAAATAGACATCCCAAATGGACACTCGCTAAGCCCACACACAAACAGGTTTCACTCACGCACGCTTCTCAAAACGTCGTTTTTATCTTATCTTGACCTAAACCGTATCTCCTTGCGCTGCGGTTTAACCAAAAGCCATAAATACGGTATTTTGGTGAAGTTACCAAAATACCCCTTCTTGATCCTTCTCCAAAGACCGAGTCCAATCTTCATGAAGCAATCGCATGCTTCGCCACGTGTAGGTTGATCAATGGCTCTCTTCATGTTTGCAAGTCTCACCCATCCGGCTCCCACCGAAACCACCATAGCACTTACACCGACCCCCACACCTCTTGATGCAACCCGTTGCACCGAACTTGCCATTCGGTCCTCCTTGTCTATTTTACGCCATGCTTGAGTCCACTGACTTCACTTTGCATCCTTGATCATTCTGGACCACAGCTCTCCAAGCCTAGTCCCGATCATCCTCGCCGATGACCGTCGTTGACCTCCAAGCCTCCTACACAACAATAGACCAAGAAATTGATTTCGAGAACAAGTTTTGCACAGCTTGACCCACATTAGTCAAAACATGCATCATGTAACACATATACACTAAAAACCATGAATTTGACCTAACCAACAAACATTGCCGCCAAGCTGGCTAGCGAAACAGGGCAAAACCGGTTAGACTGCGACCCATGGCTGGTCTGACTACCCCCTGGCCGGTCTGATTGCCCAGCATAGGGACTTAGCCAAATTTCCTCCATAGAAATCCGAAGCCTCTTTGGAAATTTCAAACGAAAAGAACTTTTGACTTAAAGCTCTAAAAATTATGAGACCAAGTGTAGGAGAATCCCCTCTCTTGTCTACACCCTTTATTTTTGGCTCAGCTCCAAACTCAAAACCACTTATTGCCAGTCAGACCGCCACCCATGGTCGGTCTGACCACCACATAGGTCATTTTGACCGCCACCCTGGCCGGTCTAACTGCCTAAGGCCTAACAATGTCTGAACTTTACAAAAAACAAGTGATTCGACAAACCTTCAACATGATTGCCAATTGTACCATCATCCTAAGATTATGATCATATCCCCATGATATCCACACGATCACCTCCCTGGGGACTACAGGTATGTCGGATGCATGACACGCGAAGACATCTGTGTTTGCTCGAAAGAATCTGACAAGGACGTCTTCCTATGTTGGGTCGGAAGTGACCCCAATGCGAACGGTCTTCGAAGGCTCCCATGTATTCAGTGTGGAACTTATTTAACTTGATTGTCCGGCTTTGGTGTAACTTTAGGCTCCGACTACTTAGTCAAAGGTTGCCCCTTGCTTGCTTCTCGAGTTGGTATTTGGCTAACCATCTCGAGAGATTTGCGGTCACATGTAAGCATCATCTTTTTATCATAGTGGACTGTGATTACTTCTTTGAGACCTAACATCTTAAGACATTAATAACCATAATAAGCACCCATTAGGAATCGTGCCAGAGTTGGTCGACCGAGTATAGCATTGTATGCTGTGTCGAAATCGACCATATCAAAAGAGATTTTCTCTATCCTAAAATTTTGGTGAACCAAACGTTACAGGAAGAGAAACCTGACCAATGGGTTTGGCCAAAGACCCCGGTACGACCACATGAAATGAGTATCATACAGGCTTGATCTTGAAACGGCATCTCCTCATCATCATCCGACTGCTTTCGACCACTTGTTTGCCCCACCTCTTCAAGTGTAGGAAGTGATCCTTTGCTGATGTAGTAGTCTTCGAGTTTTCGCTTAAAAACTCAGCAATTGCGAAGGTCGTGTCCTTCCTTTTTGTGGAAAGGACACCACCTAGGCTTGTCGTTTTTTCATTTGAGGCGTTTACCTTTGCCCTGGTCGGACTATGGTTTGGAGCTCCGAGGCTCCTTATCGCTCATGACTAAGACCTCCTTAGAGCTTTTTATTTTAGACTTTTGGCCTTTAGTCTTGCTCTTCGATTTCATGGCCTTTTTATCCTTCTTGTTGCTACTTTTGCCTTCTCTTCAAGTGTCCTTATTGTCACGATCGATCATACAATTCCATTCTACCGCCTCTACAGCAGTTGCATAGCAGTCGCCCATTTCAAAGAGCTCGGCGATGGTAGTTGGAGGGCTTAGAGCGATATCCTCTATAATCCTTCTACTACAGACTCCCTGCTTGAATGCTCTGATGACAGAACAGTCAGAAACTTCAGGGATTGAATTGTGAACCTGACTGAAACGCATGATAAACTGGCGCACGGTCTCATGAGAATCCTGTCGTATTCTGTATAGGTCATCCTCCTTTCCTAGGCGATTGTAGGTGCCCTAGAAGTTTGCTAGTAGTAGATCACAAACATGCTGCCACGAGTAGATCGACTCTTGTGGCTGATTTAAAAGCAACGATCGAGCAGATCCTGCGAACATAGTAGCAAGGTAGTTGGCCATGACACACCCCCCCCCCTCATCCTGCTGCTCGAACAACGGTGGTATAGATTTGAAGAAACTCAATGGGATTTTGTGACCTATCAAACTTTTCCATGTTCACTGGTCGGAAATGAGGAGGCCAACGAACTGCTCGAAGGTCAGGCGAAAATGTCTGACATCCGGTAATAATATTGTAACGCCTTCTTTGCGAGAAAGAAGGGTTAACGTCACTTGGTGATCATACTCGACGATATCTAGTGGTAAGTGGGCTTGACCTATCATAGGTCTCAGCCCTACGAGGTTAATACTCTTCATGCTCCATTTGGTGGTGCAAATTTCTTGGAAGAAGTGGTGAACGACCACTTGCCCTAGAAGTATATCGATCACTAGTTGTTCGAGGGACTCTTCTCCAACCAAAGTCGCGGTTAGGAGAGCGACCAGATCTATTGTCCTATTGCTCTCCATGAGAAGAGTCATTTGAACGACTGGCATTTGATGGAGTTATCCCGGTATGGCTACTAGAGCGGTGTCGTCGAGTCTGCTCAAGCCTGATCATCATGTCCTAGGGTCTTCGGGCAATCTCTGGAGCGAAGATGTCATAGCTTGGTGCTTGTCTAAGCTCTTGAGTCAGGTTTTCGATCAGGTCATTGATTCATTGAAGTTCTTGAGCTTCCTTTGACCGGTATTAGATGCGCCTAGGTAAAGTCCTCTGGGTAGCAATTCTTCTTCTCGAATGATTTAAGGATCATCAACATCTGAGTCAGCCGGAGCATGTCTTAGTGGAGAGCGATCATTTCTAGGATTTTGGCCATGCTCGTGAAGGTGTAGATCCTGCTCATCACCGGAGGTGTCCTTGCCATCACCACGAGAACCCGAAGTGAATGTGTGATGGGAAGCATCCCCAGCCTGCCTCTTGGAGAAATATTAGGATTTGAGGGGAGGACAAAGACCTCCTGGGTGCTATTACCTCCACTTGCGTTTGAGACCTCCTGACTCGAGGAGTAGTCGAAAGACAATGCCTGACGACTTGGAGCAATCCCCTCTAGGAAGAGGAATTCCGAGTTATAACCATCTCCAACTGAAGGTGAACCCTGCGAGGGTGTGGTCGAATCTACAGGGAAAGCGGGCTCGACAATGCACCTTGTGGGGGTAACCGAAGGGTGACAGTTATCAAGTGTTGATTGAGCCCTGGAATTATGGATTTCAGGACTTGCTGTGCTAGATCAAACGGACTTAGGCGGACTTGAACATTTGGAGGGAGAACCCTTGCCATGCACTGTACTCGCCTTGGCGTAATTCTAACCCTGGTCGGATGGACCCTTGCCCTTTGAGCAATCTGGTTACTCATCTAGGCGTAATGTTGTTGGGGGGAAGATCCATCATCAACATTATCTGTGGCATGGTCTCCTAGGCCTGATGAAAGATCCCTGGAAACAGCATTGCCATCGGACAAAATGATGCTCTGCTCGTACTCGTAGCAGACATCCATGTCAAGTTCTGCGTAGTCTGCCAAATCAAACCAGTTCTCCTCATTCCACTCTCCTGTCATGAAAGCATCAGAG
Source organism: Phyllostachys edulis (assembly GCA_036346405.1). Taxonomy (NCBI): domain Eukaryota; kingdom Viridiplantae; phylum Streptophyta; class Magnoliopsida; order Poales; family Poaceae; genus Phyllostachys; species Phyllostachys edulis. The sequence continues at coordinate 103,632,931 of CM070550.1, forward strand.
TTGACAAATGAAAATAATTTTTCCAAAAGGAAAAACCGGAAGATCCCCACAGTCTGTGCCAATTGTCGATGGTTTAGTATCGACCTTACGAATGAATACTAGAGATTTCTTTAAGATAAGCCACACAGAAAAAGACACAAGGATTTAAACAGGTTCGGGCCTTCTCCTGGGAGAATAATAACCATACTCCTGTGTTGATGTATTGACTATACTTTACAACATGGAAGAAATCACTAAAACTAAGGCTTAATGACTTCTCTGTTGTCGTTGCTCTTGTTGTTATTGATCCTCTCCTCTGTCCACCGACTTTACTCCTTATATAGCACGTGAAGGGGTGGCGGTTGTTCCATGCCAAGAGGTGTCTTAACGCTTTATGAAATGCGCATATTGATGGTAGTTATTGTCAGAGAGACCACGTCACACGTCGCCTTGCAGTTATTCCAGAGAATAACAGCACATATTAACTACTGTGTGTATTAAACACAACGCATAAATGCCCCTAGTCGATTGGGCACATATGTCTGTAGGCTTTGCCGACTATGGGTAGTTGTATTTGACCTGGTCGTAGTAAGGTTTATGACCATGAGGTGTTTGTAGTAAGGCTTACGACCATGAGGTGGTCGTAGGAAATCTTACAACAACTAGGTAGTCGTAGGAGTAATTACGACTATATAAGGTGGTCATAGAATGGTCTACGATCACTCAGTTAAGCTTTTCCCTTATTAATGATAAGGGGTATACTTGCGAATAAAATAAAGGTATTGCTATCTATAATAACAATTACAGATAAACAATTTAATTAATTAAGGATTATTAGATCCTCATCATCTAGCCCCCAACTTCAAGTGAAAATAACTTACTTGGAAAGGAGGTCACTAGAACTAGTACTTAATGACCTATGTTCGTTGATCGTGTCTCTGTTGTCATTGTTCTTCCTATCCTCTTTGTCCACCATCTTTACTCCTTATAAAGTGCTTGAAGGGTTGGCAGCTGTCCCATACCAAGAGGTATCTCAACGTTTGATGAAATGTGCACGTTCTGTGATGGTTATTGTTAGAGACTAACCCTCTCACGTCATCTTGCAGTTATGTCAGAGACAGAGGTTTAATACGTGCAGTTATCCTGAATAATAACAGTGCACATTAACTACCGCATTTATTAAACACAGTGCATAAGTGTCCCTGGTTGATTGGACCCATATGTCTGTAGGCTTTGTTGACTATAAGGTAGTTGTATTTGACCTGGTCACAGTAAGACTTACGACCATGAGGTGTTTGTAGTCGCAGGAGTACTTACGACTATATAAGGACTAAGGTGGTCATAGAATGGTCTACGACCACCCAGTTAAGTTTTTCCCTTATTAAAGATAAGAGATATACTTATGAATAACATGAAGGTATTGCTATCTATAATAACAATTATAGATAAACAATTTAATTAATTGAGGATTATTAGATCCTCGTCATAGTGTATCCTAGATTCCATGTCGTGAAGATCGGGCACCCCGCATCAGGCGCCCTACCACGCACCCAGACTGCGGTAGGCTACTTGCTGCTAACCCAGTCCATGGTAGGTCGCCTCCACACGGCACCTGCCGTGGACTACCTTAGAGGTAGGTGGCCTGCCTCGGTGTGGGTGCGCGGCAAGCTGCCTGCCGTCAACTAGAGGTCGCCACATGTCCTGCCGCGCTATCGGTGCACGGCACGCCCGTTGCCGTGGCGTTTTGCCGTGGCAGGGGTGCCATTTTTGCTATTTCAGTCGTGGGGGTATATTTTAGCTATTTCGCTTTAAAAACACACTAAATGAGCCAAAAACTCCAGACCCCAAACCTATGGTGGACCCTTGAAAAGCCGAGCAGAAATCCATGTAAAGTCTTTCCACAAATGTCATTGATAAAGCTAATAGCAGTGTAGAACTATTTTCCTGTACTTCATACAAATGCAGGGACGGAGTGCATACAGGCTTACAACCATGCGTACGTGCACCAAGATGAGAGCCGATGAGACACGAGTGCAGCCATCAGTGGATTTTTGGCAGTATTAGCACTTTTTTTTGGCATCGTATGTGCAGAAATGGTGGTGGTCGAATTTTTTGGCAAAAATAGCGCTGCGTCCGCACGACCGCCATGCGGAGACGCCCCGCCCGTGCCACGTCGTGGCTGCCGCATGGCCGCCGTGTGGTGGCCCCACCGCCCTCCACGTGTCGTGGCGATTAGGGTTAGGGTCAGGGTTGGGTTAGAGTTAGGGTCAGACATTTTTCACATCGCGCTCAAACGCGCAAACCGTCGTTCCAGAGGCGCCCCCTCTCGACGACTAGGGAGTCTTCTACCTCGAGGACCTCTCCTCGGCGGAGACATTTTTCACATTGCGCTCAAACGCGCAACCCTAGTCACTCCGGAGGCCCCGCCTCGACGACTGGGGAGTCTTCCGCCTCGAGGACTTTTCCTTGGCTGAGACATTTTTCACATCGCACTCAAACGCGCAACCCGTCGTTCCGGAGGCCTCGCCTCGGTGACTAGGGAGTCTCCCGCCTCGAGGACCCCTCCTTGGTGGAGACATTTTTCACATCGCGCTCAAACGCGCAACCCTAGTCATTCCGAAGGCCCCGCCTCGGCGACTAGGGAGTCTCCCGCCTCGAGGACCCCTTCTGGGCGGAGACATTTTTTACAACATGCTCAAACGCGCAACCCTAGTTGTTCCGGAGGCCCCGCCTCGGCGACTAGGGATTCTCCCGCCTCAAGGACCCCTCTTGGGCGGAGAAATTTTTCACATCGCACTCAGACGCGCAACCCTAGTCGTTCCGGAGGCCCCGCCTCGGCGACTAGGGAGTCTCCCGCCTCGAGGACCCCTCCTTGGTGGAGACATTTTTCACATCGCGCTCAAACGCGCAACCCTAGTCGTTCTGGAGGCCTCGCCTCAGTGACTAGGGAGTCTTCCACCACGAGGACTTCTCCTTGGCGGAGACATTTTCCACATCGCGCTCAAATGCGCAACCCGTCGTTCCGGAGGCCCCGCCTCGGTGACTAGGGAGTCTCCCGCCTCGAGAGCCCCTCCTTGGTGGAGACATTTTTCACATCACGCTCAAACGCACAACCCTAGTCGATCCGAAGGCCCTACCTCGGCGACTAGGGAGTCTCCCGCCTCGAGGACCCCTCCTAGGCGGAGATATTTTTCACATCGCGCTCAAATGCGCAACCCTAGTCGTTCCAGAGGCCCCGTCTCAGTGACTAGGGAGTCTCCCGCCTCGAGGACCCCTCCTTGGCGGAGACATTTTTCACATCGTGCTCAAACGCACAACCCTAGTCGTTCAGGAGGCCCCGCCTTTGCGACTAGGGAGTCTTCCGCCTCGACGACACCTCGCTAGCTTTGGGCTCCACAAGCGAGCCCAATCAAAAAAAAGTTGGGGGACGGCGTTCTCGGCTTCGCCTCCCCCTCGCTAGCTTTGTGCTCCGCAAGTTAGCCCAATCAAAAAAAGTTGGGGGACGGCGTTCTCGGCTTCGCCTCCCCCTCGCTAGCTTTGGGCTCCCTAAGCGAGCCCAATCAAAAAAGTTGGGGGACAGGGTTCTCGGCTTAGCCTCCACCTCGCTAGCTTTGGGCTCCGCAAGCGAGCCCAATCAAAAAAAAGTTAGGGGATGACGTTCTTGGCTTCACCTCCTCCTCGCTAGTTTTGGGCTCCGCAAGCAAGCCCGATCAAAAAAGCTGGGGGACGGCGTTCTCGACTTCGCCTCCCCCTCGCTAGCTTTGGGGTCCGCAAGCGAGCCCAATCAAAAAGAAAGTTGGGGGACGGTGTTCTCGGCTTCGCCTCCCCTTGCTAGCTTTGGGCTCCGCAAGCAAGCCCAATCAAGAAAAGTTGGGGGACGACATTCTCGGCTTCACCTCCCCCTCGCTAGCTTTGGGCTCCACAAGCGAGCCCAATCAAGAAAAGTTGAGTGATGGCGTTCTCGGCTTCGCCTTCCCCTCGCTAGCTTTGGGCTCTGCAAGCGAGCCCAATCTAAAAGAAAGTTGGGCGACGACATTATCGGCTTCGCCTCCCCCTCGGTAGCTTTGGGCTCTGCAAGAGAGCCCAATCAAATAAAGTTGGGGGACGGCGTTCTCGGCATGGCCTCCCCCTCGCTAGCATTGGTCTCCGCAAGCGAGCCCAATCAAAAAAGTTGGCGGATGACGTTCTCGGCTTCGCCTCCCCCTCGCTAGCTTTGGGCTCCGCAAGCGAGCCCAATCAAAAAAAAAGTTGGGGGACGGCGTTCTTGGCTTCACCTTCCCCTCCCTAGCTTTCGGCTCCGCTAGCGAGCCCAACAAAAAAAGTTGGGGGATGGCATTCTCGGCTTCGCCTCCCCCTCATTAGCTTTGCGCTCCGCAAGCGAGCCCAATCAAAAAAAAAGTTGGGACGACATTCTCGGCTTCGCCTCCCCCTCGTTAGTTTTGGGCTCCGCAAGCGAGCCCGATCAAAAAGAAAGTTGGGGGACAGTGTTCTCGTCTTCACCTCCCCCTTGCTAGCTTTGAGCTCCGCAAGCGAGCCCAATCAAGAAAAGTTGGGGGACAGCATTCTCGGCTTCGCCTCCCCCTCGCTAGCTTTGGGCTCCGCAAGTGAGCCCAATCAAAAAGAAAGTTAGACAATGGTGTTATCGGCTTCGCCTCCCCCTCGCTAGCTTTGGGCACCGCAAGAGTGCCCAATCAAATAAAGTTGGGGGACGGCGTTCTCGGCATCGCCTCCCCCTCGCTAGCATTGGGCTCCGCAAGCGAGCCCAATCAAAAAAGTTGGCGGACGGCGTTCTCGACTTCGCCTCTCCGTCGCTAGCTTTGGGCTCTGCAAGCGAGCCCAATCAAAAAAAAAGTTGGGGGATGGCGTTCTTCGCCTCCCCCTTGCTAGCTTTGGGCTCCGCAAGCGAGCCTAATAAAAAAAGTTGGGGGATGGCATTCTCGGCTTCGCCTTCCCCTCACTAGCTTTGGGCTCCGCAAGCGAGCCTAATCAAAAAGAAAGTTAGGGACGACGTTCTTGGCTTCGCCACCCCTCGCTAGCTTTGGGCTTCGCAAGCGAGCCCAAACAAAAAAAGTTGGGGGACGGCGTTCTTGGCATCGCCTCCCCCTCCCAAGCTTTGGGCTCCGCAAGCGAGCCCAATCAAAAAGAAAGTTGGGGGACAGCGTTCTCGGCTTCACCTCACCCTCGCTAGCTTTGGGCTCTGCAAGCGAGCCTAATCAAAAAAAAGTTGGAGGACGGTGTTCTCGGCTTCGCCTCCCCCTCACTAGCTTTGGGCTCCGTAAGCGAACCCAATCTGGAAAAGTTGGGGACGGCTTTCTCGGCTTCGCCTTGCCCTCGCTAGCTTTGGGCTCCGCAAGCGAACTCAATCAAAAAGAAAGTTGGGGCACGGCGTTCTTGGCTTCGCCCCCCCCCCTCGCTAGCTTTGGGCTCCGCAAGCGAACCCAATCAAAAAAAAGTTGGGGGATGGCATTCTCGGCTTCGCCTCCCCCTCGCTAGCTTTGGGCTCCGCAAGCGAGCCCAATCAAAAAAAAGTCGGGGGACGGCGTTCTCGGCTTCGCCTCCCCCTCGCTAGCTTTGGGCTCCGCAAATGAGCCCAATCAAAAAAAAGTTGGGGGACGGCGTTCTCGGCTTCGCCTCCCCCTCGCTAGCTTTGGGCTCCGCAAGTGAGCTCATTCAAAAAGAAAGTTGGGGGACGGCGTTCTCGGCTTCGCCTCGCCCTCGCTAGCTTTGGGCTCCGCAAGCGAGCCCATTCAAAAAAAAAGTTGGGGGACGACGTTCTCGGCTTCGCCTCCCCCTCGCTAGCTTTGGGCTCCGCAAACGAGCCCAATCAAAAAAAAGTTGGGGGACAGCGTTCACGGCTTCGACTCTCCCGCTCGCTAGCTTTGGGCTCCGCAAACGAGCCCAATCAAAAAAAAAGTTGGGGGACAGCATTCTCGGTTTCGCCTCCCCCTCGCTAGCTTTGGGCTCCGCAAGAGAGCCCAATCAAATAAAGTTGGGGGACGGCGTTCTTATCATCGCCTCCCCCGCGCTAGCATTGGGCTCTGCAAGCGAGCCCAATCAAAAAAGTTGGCGGACAGCGTTCTCCGCTTCACCTCCCCCTCACTAGCTTTGGGCTCTGCAATCGAGCCCAATCAAAAAAAAAGTTGGGGGATGGCGTTCTCGGCTTCGCCTCCCCCTCGCTAGCTTTGGGCTCCGCAAGCGAGCCCAATGAAAAAGAAAGTTGGGGACGACGTTCTCGGCTTCGCCTCCCCCTCGTTAGCTTTGGGCTCCGCAAGGGAGCCCGATCAAAAAGAAAGTTGGGGGACGATGTTCTCGGCTTCGCCTCCCCCTCGCTAGCTTTGGGCTCCGCAAGCGTGCCCAATCAAGAAAAGTTGGGCGACAGCATTCTCGGCTTCGCCTCACCCTCGCTAGCTTTGGGCTCCGCAAGCGAGCCCTATCAAAAAGAAAGTTAGGCGACGGCGTTATCAGCTTCGCCTCCCCCTCACTAGCTTTGGGCTCCACAAGAAAGCCCAATCAAATAAAGTTGGGGGACGGCGTTCTCGGCATCGCCTCCCCCTCGCTAACATTGGGCTCCGCAAGCGAGCCCAATCAAAAAAGTTGGCGGACGGCGTTCTCGGCTTCGCCTCCCCCTCGCTAGCTTTGGGATCCGCAAGCGAGCTCAATCAAAAAAAGTTGGGGGACGACGTTCTTGGCTTCGCCTCCCCCCTGCAAGCGAGCCTAATAAAAAAAGTTGGGGAATGGCATTCTCGGCTTCGCCTCCCTCTCACTAGCTTTGGGCTCCACAAGCGAGCCTAATCAAAAAGAAAGTTGGGGACGACGTTCTCGGCTTTGCCACCCCCTCGCTAGCTTTGGGCTCCGCAAGCGAGCCCAATCAAAAAAAGTTGGGGGACGGCGTTCTCGGCTTCGCCTCCCCCTCGCTAGCTTTAGGCTCCGCAAGCGAGCCCAATCAAAAAGAAAGTTGGGGGACAGCGTTCTCGGCTTCGCCTCACCCTCGTTAGCATTGGGATCCGCAAGCGAGCGTAATCAAAAAAAAAGTTGGGGGACGGTGTTCTCGGTTTCGCCTCCCCCTCGCTAGCTTTGCGCTCCGTAAGCGAGCCTAATCTAGAAAAGTTGGGGGACGGCTTTCTCGGCTTCGCCTCCCCCTCACTAGCTTTAGGCTCTGCAAGCGAACTCAATCAAAAAGAAAGTTGGGGGACGGCGTTCTCGGCTTCGCCCCCCCCCGTCGCTAGCTTTGTGCTCCGCAAGCGAACCCAATCAAAAAAAAAGGTTAGGGGATGGCGTTCTCGGCTTCGCCTCCCCCTCGCTAGCTTTGGGCTCCGCAAGCGAGCCCAATAAAAAAAAAGTTAGGGGACGGCGTTCTCGGTTTTGCCTCCCCCTCGCTAGCTTTGGGCTCCGCAAGCGAGCCCAATCAAAAAAAAAGTTGGGGGACGGCGTTCTCGGCTTCCCCTCCCCCTCGCTAGCTTTGGGCTCCGCAAACGATCCCAATCAAAAAAAAAGTTGGGGGACGACCTTCTCGGCTTCGCCTCCCCCTTGATAGCTTTGGGCTCCGCAAGCGAGCCCAATCAAAAAATGTTGGGGGACGGCATTCTCGGCTTCGCCTCCCCCTCGCTAGCTTTGGGCTCCGCAAGCGAGCCCATTCAGAAAGAAAGTTGGGGGACGGCGTTCTCGGCTTCGCCCCCCCCCCTCGCTAGCTTTGGGCTCCGCAAGCGAGCCCATTCAAAAAAAAAATTGGGGGACGACGTTCTCGGCTTCGCACCCCCTCTCGCTAGCTTTGGGCTCCGCAAGCGTGCCCAATCAAAAAAAAGTTGGGGGACGGCGTTCTCAGCTTCGCCTCCCCCTCGCTAGCTTTGGGCTCCGCAAGCGAGCCCAATCAAAAAAATTTGGGGGACGGCGTTCTCGGCTTCGCGTGCCCCTCGCTAGCTTTGGGCTCTGCAATCGAGCCCAATCAAGAAAAGTTGGGGGACGACGTTCTCGGCTTCGCCTCCACTCGCTTGCTTTGGGCTCTGCAAGTGAGCCCAATCAAAAGGAATGTTGGCGGACGGCGTTCTCGGCTTCGCCTCCCTCTCGCTAGCTTTGCGCTTCGCAAGCGAGCCCAATCAAAAAAAGTTGGGGGACGGCGTTCTCGGCTTCGCCTCCCCCTCGCTAGTTTTGGGCTCCGCAAGCGAGCCCAGTCAAAAAAAAAATTGGGCGATGGTGTTCTCGGCTTCGCCTCCCCCTCGCTAGCTTTGGGCTCTGCAAGTGAGCCCAATCAAAAAGAAAGTTGGGGGACGGCGTTCTCGGCTTCGCCTCCCCCTTGCTAGCTTTGGGCTCCGCAAGCGAGCCCAATCGTGATCATAATAAGCAATCGACTCCTTAAGCAGACGAGCATCAACCCTTCATGCCACTCTAATCGTGGGCAAACCCACTGAGAGCGGCCGAAGGGGGCACGGTACTAGGCCCCTAGTAGGACCATCGCAAACGGTCACACCGAAGAAGTAATCAACATCTGAAGGTAGCGGCAGCGACCATGACGACCGCCTTGCACTGGGTTGTCGCCTCGGCGAAGCGGCCCCGACGTCGTCGCCGCTTTGAGGGCCATGCCTTGGCATGGTGGCTCCGCGTCGACTTCGCCTATCTGGGCTCCACCGCTCACTCGCCCGCCTCGAGGTCAGAGCCTCGGCGGGCGGCCCCGACGCCAGCTGCCGCCTCGAGGCCATGCCTCGGCGTGGCGGCCTCACGTCGACTTCGCCCACACGGGCTCGACCACCGCTCACCACCCGCCTCGAGGTTGTAGCCTCGGCGGGAGGCCCCGACGCGTCGCCCGCCTCGAGGCCATGCCTCGGTGTGGCGGCTCACGTCAACCGCCCCCGTGCTCCGCCGCTACTCATCGCCTCACCTCGAGGTCAGAGCCTCGGCGAGGCGGCCCGACGCCCGCCTCGAGGGCCATGCCTCGGCATGGCGGCTTTGCGTCGACTTCGCCCACACGGGCTCTGTCGCCGCTCACTGCCCGCCTCGAGGCTGTAGCCTCGGCGGGGCAGCCCCAACGCGTCGCTTGCCTCGAGGGTCATGCCTCGGTGTGGCGGCTCCGCGTCAACTTCACCCCCACGGCTCGCCATCGCCACCGCCCACCTCGAGGTCAGAGCCTCGGCGAGGCGGCCCCCCCGCGCGCCCGCCTCGGGGGGTCATGCCCCGGTGTGGTGGCTCCGCGTCAACTTCTCCCCCACGAGCTCTGCCGCTGCTCACCACCCGCCTCGAGGCTATAGCCTCGGCAGGGTGGCCCCGACGTGCTGCCCACCTCGAGGGTCATGCCCCGGCGTGGTGGCTCTGTGTCAACTTCGCCCCCACGGTTTCCGCTGCTGCTCACCACCCGCCTCGAGGCTGTAGCCTCGGCGGGGTGGCCCCGACATGGATCTTCCTCCAGTGCACCCTCGGCGCCTCACCACCAGCCTCCTCCGGAGCACCCTCGGCGCTCCACCTTCAGCCAGCTCCGAGGCCCCTTCGTCGGTTCACATGTGCCTCCCAGGGTATCCTGACTCCCGAGGGGCCGGGGGCGATAGGATTGCGTCCGCTCGCCCCTCGGGACCGTGGGACCTATCCTTGCGACCTCGGACCACGCATACGAGGGAGTTGTCATAGCAGGGCACTAAGGGGTGCCCTGCACCCTAAGGTCGTCAGGAATACCGGTGCGCCGTCCGGGATACCATACATGTATATACCTAATTTGTATAGCGTATTTAGGTAAATGTACCTAAATACCCTCTCTCTCTCTCAACATTATGAGGGCAAGAAGGTAAATGTCCCTTCTTGCCCTCCTATAAATAGAGCCCCAAGGGCTTGTACAAAGGGGAGGCTCTCATTCCTCCATTCATACACACAATGCAACACATGCATATTTAGTGGTCTTTGGCTCCTCTCCCTCCGGTCCATTCCCAAGAAAAAGGGTATCCTGTACCCACTATCTAGTCTTTTTACTACGACAGTTCATAACAGTAAGAACTAAGAAGACTTCAACAGATCACCTCTGACTTGATAGATGTAATTGATTCGATTATATTACCTGACTAATTCTAAATGAATGGCATAAAGCACATTCATCCTGAAATAAGTTGATTGGTGTTTGTAGTCTCTTCAAGCCAGTAGCACCTTCGTTGTCTTCTTGCGACATAACAAAAATGTAGCAAGGATGTTAGTGCACCGTACAGTGAAGAATGTAGCAAGGATGCAAATTATGCATAACTCGTACAAGTTTCCCTATACATAAGAAAACAAGGCTAAAAAAATATTACATTATGACACCGAGTAATGACCAAACGAGCTCGGTCTGTTGGGATAATCCTTCGCTAAGTGCACAGGGGTCTTGTATATCCTGTACTTGCTTGTGCGGCTAATAATGGTACGTTGGCTGGCATCCATGTCATTTCGGAAGTGCCGCGTCTGCCGTCGCCCTTCGCTGTTGTCTTCAAGTCCTTGTTCGGGCCCCATTTGCACTATGTCCGGTCAAAGATCCTTGTACTTCATTTCTAGGCCGTAGAGCGAAACTCCACATTCTATGTACCAAAAAGGTGCTGCATGTCGTAGTACTCGGAGATGTACGACGTACACATCTACCTCATTTGCGCACATGCCTTATACACGTGCGAGCATGACTTGTGTAGGAGCTTCGGTTTGTTGCAGGTGCATGTCGCCACATCACCCAGGGTGCATGCCTGTTTCCTTTCCCCCTGGCATGACTGTTGACGTGTTTCTGCCGAAGCCTGATCTCATACTTCCTCCTGTGGCCACTGATCACCCAGATGTCGTGCATCCAGGCCTTCTCCATCTTTTTGTCCATGTGCCTCTGTATGTTCTCGGACCACTGCTTGCCTTCCTCCATCTATCACTTGGCTGCGATGGCTCTATTGACGAAATAACCAACAGTGCGAGTCCATGTCTCCTCGACGACCGCGGTGATAGGGAGGCACCGCACACCTTTGAGGATGTTATTGTACACCTCGGACATGTTGGTCGTCATAATCCCGTACCTCACACTATTTGTGTCATACAGAAGAGTCCATTTCTCCAATTCAAGAGCGTGGCCATTAATCCACTCCGAGAAACTTATGGCACTATAGGGTTGCTCTCCCTCCAGTACCTCCAGAGTGGACTCCCTTGTATGCCTCGTAGTCCAGTGTTCGAGGTCTCCCCAGATGGAGTCAAACTTTCGCCTCTAGTCCTGCAGACACAATGCCTTGGACGTCTTCACGACATCCTGACTACGGAGCCGCTTGAACAAGTTAGATGCAAGATGCCTCATGCACCACCCGGATTGCACATCGTTCCACTGGTAAGCGGGGGCCGTCCCGTGCTGTATGGTGTTGATGATAGCCAATAACCCAGCATTACGGTTTGTAATAAGGCATATGTTGGGCCAGTCTCCCACCACCGCCATCTTCACGTTCAACAGGTACCACAGTCAACTGGATGTGCTCTCGCTCTCCACAATGTTAAATACCACAGGGAGAAGCTGGTCATTCGCGTCAGCCGCCATTGCAGTGAGGATCGTGCCCTTGTACCTTCCTGTGAGGAAAGTGCCATCCATCGTCATCACGGGTCGACAGAACTAGAAGCCCCCGATGGCCTGAGCGAAAGCCCAAAATACCTGGTCCAGTATGAAGTGGTTGGCCCTTTCTCAGCATCTTCAAGCTCAAGCTTGTTTATGTACGTGCCGGGGTTTGATTCGGCAATCTGGTGAAGCAATCTCAGTACAAGGTTGTATGCCTCTTCGTATGTCCCGTACATGGACTCGATGACCTTCTGCTTGGCTCATCAGACCTTGCCATAGCTGACCGGATAGCCAACCTGATTGGCGACTTCCGACATCAACAGCTTGGGGGAGACGGACACGTCTGTCGTAACTAAATGCTTGATGAGATTCGCCACATATACGGAAGTCACATTTCGATGCTGCCGCAGGGGCTCGCTAAGCTCACAAGTGTGGTCGGTCATCGCCTTGACCGCGAATACCGAGCCGAAGATCTTTTCTCGGTGAGCGCTGACCTTGCCAGGGCAGCCTTCCACAACGCACCTCACTGCGTAATGTCCGGGGTTGGACCGGTGCGCTCGGTACACACGGCTGATGGTCAAGGTGTACCGTGCTATAGCTTGTTGCATGGCCTCCGTGCTAGGGAACCGCTGCCCTACTAAGAGGGTCTCGGCATCAAACCCACAGTAGGAGCCTTCTTCTTACGGTAGTACGAGCGAACGCACTGCGACATCATCAAGTCTCGATGCCACGTGAGGCACCTCGATGACACAATTCCCCTGGTTGGACCACCGACCTGGTGTGTGTCATCGTTGCTACCATCCAAGCTTGGGTCGGCGTCCTCGTCGAACTCCAACCCGAGAGCCTGGTCCGGTAGATACTCGTGGCAGTCAATACGGACCGACTACCACGATGTCGCCCCCTTATTTTGCACAAAATTATGCGCGGGACAATCCTCCAAGGCAACACATTTCGTGCTGCCGTCTTTAGGCTCAGACTACGCTTACCCACTTGTAGAGACCTCGGCATCATCAAGGTGGCCCAGCACCCTGGGTACGAAATTCACGTACATCATCGGCCTCAAGTAAAAGGCCACCTTGGGTTAGGAGGCAATCTGCATGTACTGGCTCCATGCTACGCTTCCAGCCAACTTGACGAGCTCCCACACATCATTCGTGTAGATGATCCCCTCGATCACAACTTTCTTCCTCGTTGCCTCCATGATGAACTCCCTCCGGATGCAACTCCAAAGCTCATGAATATTTGTCGCGTCGAGCCCCTCCGCCCGGACTACCTTGTACTAGCATCTCGACTGGTTCGGCCCGTACGAGACCATCGCCATAAAACACATACAAGTCTTGTATGTTCGACATTACCTAAAGCCACAACAACCCCATCTGTGGTACATATGTGTAATTAGATACGACAAATTGCATGCAAGTGATGGATTACATATGTGTAATTAGATACGACTAATTATTTACCACTAAACTAACTAACAGAGATTAAACTAAGTATGACTAATTAAGTAATTACCAGCGAACTAACTAATTAACTCTAAACTAATTAATTACCAGTAAACTAACTAATTCATAACTAATTAATAACCAGTACACTAACTAATTACGGTAATAATGACAAAAGTATCCGACAAATTACCTGGCATTTGGGGTAAGCTATAAAAAAAACCGAGCGACAAGCGACGAGCAGCAAGTAAATACTTTATCTCCAAAAAAAATAATTATGTTAAGTTCTATGAGTTCTCAGCGACGAGTGCCAAAACGAGAAGCGAAACACAATTGGGATGAGCGAAGAGCGATTGCGATATCTCAGTATTTATAGCCGAGCGAAGAAGGAGCCGCTACGTTGGCGCCGAGAATTTCGAATGTGTTGTCTATGCGCAGCACTACAGGCAAGGGGGACAGCCGCGAGGAGTCGATAGTTGTACGGAGGATGGAGGATGGACGATTCAAAATATGGCCACCGGAAGGGGGCCGTGCGGGAGAGGGGAGAGCAGGGCTGGCAGGAGGGGGGCCATGCGTGTGGGAGGGGGAAGGGGTAACACGTGGCGGGATAAAATGACTACACTTAAATGGAATTGCGAGATAAAATCAAAACGAGAAAAATTATGAAAAAATTACACAAGAAAGTACACCATGTTAGAAGCATTCACATAAAATTTCATAATTTTTTAAACTAATTTGCTATATTTTAAAAATGCTACAAAATCTGCGGATTATGGGCCAAAACCCTAACCCTAATCCTAATCGCCAGGACACGTGGCGCGCCACCGCACGGCGGCCGTGCGGCAGCGACAACGTCGGCGACGTGCGAGCCGACGAAGGAGGAAGAGGAGGATGACCTGCCATTTTCTTCCATGGCGCGGATACATCCTTCCATGTCGAGGTCGGCGTAGTCCGCCAAATCGAACCGCTTTTCCTCATCCCAAACTCCGCATAGTCGCATGAGCGATTGCGTAGATTTTAAGAGGATTTTCTTGAGCGAAGAATTTTCTTCAGAAACTTACGCCTTCTTCCCCAGATTTGCGCCGCCGCCGTCGACGATCAAGTCGCCGATCTTACGGAAATGAACGAGGAAAATGACGTGAAATATCCTAGAATGGAATGAGGGTCGCTCTTTATTGATATGAACTGGGTTTTACATGATGTGGCTAAGTACTACCTCAATTACACCGAATGGGGAATGTTCATCGTAATCGACTTAGAATATGAGTCTAAGTCTGATTATCTAGCTTCTAATTCCACCGCTTACGCTTCTGTGTATTCTTGTTGAATTGTCGTTGTTCTTGTCTTTGTTGGTCTTGGTCTTCTTGTGTATGTCTGTGTCCCTTCGTCTTCTGCGCTTCACCTTTAAATAACTTCCGAAGAGGTGGCGCACTCTCGGAGAAGACGTTCTCGTGAAACGTTACGACCGGTCGAACGGTGGAGCGCTTAGCAACGTGCTAACTTCCTTGCGGTTGCTGTGAAAAGCTTAACCGTAGGGTGGTTAATAGTCGGTGTCTCGTGGTTGTACCATCGCATGGTTTGGAACGATAGCACGTGTTCCATTTATCATACGATAAGAAATACCACCCGAGAATTTTACGAGCGTTATCCGGTCGGGATTAGGCACAAAGCCTCATCCCACTGTGGTACCCATTAAGTAACCTTTAGAATACTAACGACCGGGAGGTCGTTAGTCTTAGGGTTACGACCATGAAGACGATGATCTTTTATTATGTATTAAAATAATACATAGAGGTTTTAATCCTCGCTACCTAGCCCCGAACTTTAAATGAACTGGTCGTATATACCTTTTTCCGATGAAATCAGATCGGCGTAACCCCATTTAATGTCGTGGTATACGGCGGTCTGCGTGTTCACTTTAAAGTTGAGAACTTGCCTTGGGAAACGAAGAGTTCCTCTGTTCGTTTGAGCAAAAAGAGGCTTTTTGTCGGTTTGGACTCTTGTGGGAATCCTTCGAAAGTATCGGAAGTTTATAAAATCTCCTCTCGCTGAGATCTTAGAATTTTTATGCTTCCAAAATCCCCTTTCGATTCCCTTTAGCTTCTCGCCGAGAAATCCTCCAGAGTTTTTTCCTGTTCTTCCGACCACGAAGTCTCCAACTTTCACTACTCATCCTTGAGGATTTTCGCCATGCTCGAGCAGACATAAAGTGGTTGCCTCGAATTGGGCAAGAAAAAGCTTGAGGCTTTGGCGAAGATGGGAATGCTCCCAGATAGGAATCGATTAATTGGAGACCGCGATCGGAGAGCATTTTCCGAGCCGTGAAGATGAGGAAATCCCTGTTTTTCTTGCCTACATCGAATGTGGGCTGAGATTACCGGTACACAAATTCCTTCTCCGCGTTCTTGAACATTACGGGGTGGAATTAGTGAATTTGGCCCCAAATTCGATCGCAAATATCAGTATTTTCGCATATTTATGCGAGGCATATCTGGGAATACAACCGAACTTGAAGCTCTTTAGTTATTTCTACCGCATGGTGATGGGAAAATCATGCAAAATCTGAAGCGACTCTGGGGAATGCACATTGCGCCTTCATGACAGGAAGGCCGATGAGTATATCCTCATGTACGCTGAAATCTTCGTGGTCGCTATGGAAAAATAATTGGTTTTACATGACGATTACGAAGACGATGGCCTCTACTACGGAACTAGAGCAAGTGAAAACCCCAAGTGGAAGGAGACCAGAAGAAGACAGGATAGTCAAAAGATGGGCGGATGCCATCTATGACTTGCAGTCGAGGCCCGACTTCGTGGCATGTGGTGAGGATTTTACCTCTCGCCAAATTAGTCCATTGAAGCTCCTGACTCATTCCTCGCTCTCGTGCCTTGATCGTGATGAAGTTGCTCGAAAGGTGGTAAGTCTTTGAGATACATTCCGATCGGTATTTTGATTTGATTAATGTGTTACCTTAAAATTTGTCTATTCTTCCTTCTCATAAAGTTCTTTCCTATGGGGAAATTAGAGAACGAGTCGCTAATCTGCAAGGGGAGCTCGGAGAAAAGGTCAATGCCCCAAGATTTTAGCCGCAACTCCTATTGAAGGAGACTGCAAGGCTTAAGGTAATTTAATCAAAAATTCCTTTTACCACATATATACATATATCCCACCAGATTTCCAATCGTGTTCTACATTTGCAATGGCCGGTTTATGAATCATACAATCTGTGAGGATCAACATCCCACCTTGGTTCCGACCGAGTCGTGCCTCGAGGCACTTGAAGGAGATGAATCCTCGAGGTAATAGAACATTTCGAATCATATATGTACGAATTTTTTAGATAAAGGATTTCTTCACCCAATCAAATTTGTTCTTTGATTTAGGTGGATAAGTTCAAGGCCCGCAGAATGTAATCATGGAGGTCAGAGACTCCAGAGTAGTCGTGCACGACCTTACGGTTATTATCAAAACAATCGATCTAGAGGTTGATGAAACCACTCCTCCCACCGTATAGTCGAAATGCGGACCTTGATGAACCGGTCGAGGACATAGCTTCCGACATCTTGTTGGAGGATGTGAGGGTTCCAACAAACCCCGCCGTCCGTAACCAAAGAAATTGGAGGAGAAGAAAAGGAAGGTCTAGCGGCATGATTTCTCTCTTGCTGCTTTTGAGTCAAATCCGGAGATTAACAAGGTATGTACAAATGAAAGTGGTCGATAAGTATGTACCTTTAATAATTCCTTGATGATTTGATACTTTGAACTTCCCATCTTCGGTTTGCATAGGTCTTCGGTGTTCCGGCGCTTCCACTGTGTTCTTCCCGAGGACTCGCACTGTGGAAGTTCTCGATCAGAGCACTTCTCGTAACAAAGTTCCCGAGGAAGTAGTGGTCGAAGAAGCCCCGAGGTGACAAGGGCAACGGTTGAGTTGGATCCTTTGGTGATTGAAACCCCTTCTCGTGGAGGTAGATGCCTCTAAGAGGTCTCAACAGTTCGATCATCGTTGATAACCCTTCCCAACCTAACAAGTTCCTTTTCGTCCCGATTTATCGAGGATAAGGAGCTTGATGAGGCGTGGCGTAAAGTATCGGATACTCAACTCAAGATGCACCCCGATTCGATTTTTGTTTGGTTATAATGACTAAGCAATTCGGGTAAGTATTCTACTTACCAGTTCTTCTTTAAAAAGTTTATAAGAAACTTAAGAAAGAGAATGCTATTTGTGTAGCATTTGGTCGAGAACTTTGTTTGTGATCGGAGGATCCACCCAAATGAAGTTAAGGACTTGGAGCAAAAGCACTTCGAGTTGGAAAGTAAGAACTTTTCCCTTTTAAACTTTTGTTTCTTCTTCAATACTTTGCTCCTCTACAATTATTCTCCTTATCGTATTCGATAGATCCGAGAAAATAAAAGAGGAGGTTGTGGTGAGAAAGCCAAGACGACTCTTCTTGAAGAAGAAATAAAGCTAAAGACTACCATTTGCTAAAGCAAGTTCACCAAAGACCGGTTGATCGTCAAGCAACGACCAAATATGAAACACTTAGCAAAACAAATGAAGGTAATATGTTGCAAACTTGATTTTTCCTTCAATTATGCTTGTGTTCATTAACTGATTTGTTTTTGCAGAGCAAACGCAAATGCTGAACAGAGTAAAGAAAACTCGAAATTTGAGCAGATAAGGAGGCTCTTGCTCAAAATATTGATGAAAAGATTCGTGCTTTGAACAAGATGATCTTTGATATGGGATCGAGGATCAAGCTCGCCTTCCTTAGGAGACCCAATAGAGAAAATGAACTATTTGGGTCAACTTCTAGAGGACCTTAAAGTTCGCTCAAAACTACTCGGACGAATTATGCCTGTGCCCTAAAAATAGGCGTTGCAGTGGAGTTAGTTTTGCTTTGGCAAAAGCGAAAGCTTCCGACCCTCCATAGATCTCCACTGAGGAGGCGACCAAGTTCATGGAAGAACTCGGGCCACTCGGAGATATAGTTGTAGAGGAGATGGAGGTCTAATCTCCGACAAACAAGAGTTAGGTTTGGGAATATTTCTTAGAGTAGGTTCCTGCAAGTGTAAAAATATTTGAATATCTATGAAAACTTACCTTTTATGTCATTGACAAAGCTTTTGTTTATCCTGCTTGACTTTTTAAAATTCTCAGATATTTCCTAGCCCCGAACGCTTTATAGTAGAAGAACGCGTCGCATGCAAAGGAGCCAAGAAAGAGAATAAAAAAGAGGTCATAACCATGTATGTGAGTTTTTGAAGGTATGTTTGGATATGTAAGACAAAACTGATCGTTGCAGTACTAGGAAATCAAATGTGGTCAGGACCAGCGTACGATTTCGACTAGTTATAGATCGTTGTTTGTCATAATGGAAATACCAATCAAAAACACTATATATGGTCGGAAAAAAGACTTTGTCAAACTTGACATAAGAAGAAATGCAAATATGTATGCAACAGATTATAAGTGAACTTTGTTTATATCTATTGTCCCATAGTCCGTCGAACTAATGCTAAGACACAAGGCATACGACATACATTTTTTGAAACGTGTTCAAATTCTATATCCGATCGTAGCGAGGATCGAAGAAAAGAACCGTCGCTAGGAAGCTCCTTCCATTAAGGTGACCACGCATGCGAAAAAGGAGAGACTTCGACTAGGAGGCTTTCCGTGTCCCGACCAATGAGCTGACAAGAATAGACCGTAATCTTGAAATAATGAAGCATAATCTTCGAATCGTAAGCATATCATTCATGAGATAGTTAGTTGTGTGGCGCTCGATTACTCATTTTTCTTTAAGAAAAGAGTTTAGTCATGTGTGGGAATCATTTGAGAAAAATGCTCACGACGAGGACCATAGAGTATCGAGATCCTTAAAAGGATATCGGAGAGAAAAATGTCTTCTCCCACTGCACTAACAATAATAAACCACTGTAATGTAGGTGTATATATATAAGCAAGGTTGCACTTCTTAATTAATCAATAAATTTAGTGAAATTGAAATTGAAAGAAATGAAAGAATGAAAATAAAACATAGAACTTACGCAATTGATCGATGTTCCAAGAATTTGACAAAATTTGCCCATCGATATAGCTAGTCGTGCATTTTAACCCGGCTCGGGTGACTTCGACCACAAAGTAAGGACCTTCCCATTTAGGAGAAAGTTTATTGCGATTTGTTTGGCTCAATTTTTCGAGAACCGATCACCTACAAAGAAGATCGCGAGGTCGCACTTTACGACTATGGTACCTTCGCATGGCTTGTTGGTAGACCGCCGATCGTATAAGGGCTTGGTTTCGCTGTTTTCAAGGAAATCGACGCTGCCGAAGTCGTTGCTCAATCTGATCATTTTCGCAAAACGATCGCCGAGCAAAGCCAATTTTGAGTTCGAGGAAGCATGGCTTCACCATAAACCAAAAAGAATGGAGTTTCACCGGTCGCGACGATCGTCGTGGTTCGAACGCCCATAACACAAAGGGAAGTTCTTAACCCAAGCTCTCGACCATTTGATTAATCGGTCAATACTCGGCGCTTGATCCTCGCATAAGGATACCATTAGCTCGCTCAATCGCTTCTGTTGGTCTCGTGGATGAGCAATGTAGCAAAATGAACTTTGACACCAAGTTCATCGCAAATTCTTGGAATTGATCTTTGGAGAATCGGGAACCATTGTCGTGATGATACGACCGGGTACACCAAATCGCGTGATCACATTTTTCAGAGAAATCTCTTAGCGGCCTCGCTTGTTATTTTAACGATCGCTCGGCTTCAATCCATTTTGTAAACGTGTCAATCATGACGAAAAGGAATTCAAGCCCCGGTGCTCTTGGGAAAGGTCCCGTAATGTCCATCCCAGTTGCAAAAGGCCAAGAAAGAGGAATTGTTTGTAAGGCTTGTCTTTGGCCGGTGTACTTATCGGCTATGAAACCGACATTGTACACACTTCATCACAAGCTCTTTTGCATCATGAAGGGCGCTTGGCAAGAATAGCCTTCTTGCCGGAAGGCTTTACCGACTGTGGTTCTCAGAGGAATGGTGTGCTCCACGACGCCTTCATGGATTTCGCTTAGCAATCTAATGCCATCCGCTTGAGATATGCATCTCATCAACACTCCATGAGATCCTCGCTTATACAAGATACGCTCGATTAGAGTGTATGATTTGGCTTTTCGTGCTATACGATCGGCCTCTACATCATCTTCTCGAATTGTGTCATGTCAAGATAATTGTAGATCGATGTCATCCGCCTCTACCTTGATCGTGATAAATACCAACCGTCAACGACTCGTGGAGCATCCATGTTCCCTTGATTAGTTTGTTCAACTTGCAAAGAATCATGTATGTTCTCGGAAGGCTCAACTACCGAGGGTGAATTGAGTTGCTCGAGAAAAACTCCAGCGGGACTGTCCGACCTCGTGGAGGCCATCCGTGCTAATCGGGTCCGCGCGAAAAGGTTTCCTTTCTAGGAATATGTTGATCCGAAAACCGAAGAAGTGCTTTTCGAAGTTTTCGTACTTCCGCCAGATAAGATGACATCTTGGTACTCAAGCATTGATACTTTTTCCCACTTGATTCGCTACTAGTTGAGAATCGCTTTCACTAGTAATCATGAATCCCGAGCTTAACGAGTTGCCGAGTCCCGCCAAGAAACCTTCATATTCTCGCCACATTATTGGTGGCGGGAAAATTTAACCGATGGCGACTTGATGTGTTCGCCAAGAGGGATATCAAGACCACTCCACCCGATCCTTGTAACATCAAGGAACCGCCGAATACAATGTCCACTGTCGTGGTGTTCGTACTCGGGTCCTTGGGTGGGTTCAGGTTTGTCCATTCGCAATGAATTACGCTATTGCTCGACTTTATTGTCGTTCGTGAAATAAAATGGAGATCGAACGCCTTAGCTCGACCGCCCATTTGGCTATTCGTCCCGATAATTCCTGTTTCCAAGGACTTGACCAAGAGGATATCCGGTAGAGTACGACCACTTTGTGGGCCTCGAAAGTAGTGCCTTAGCTTTCTTGAAGACATAAGGAGGCCATAGAGCAACTTTTGTACCGTGGGTATCTTTCCTTTGGTCCATGTAAGACTTCGCCTACGTAATAGACTGGTCGTTGGATATTATCCCTTTTTACAACCAGTACACCGCTAACTATCTGTGGTGTTGCTGCCACGTAAATTAGCAATGTTTCTCCCGATCCCGGAGAAACTAAAACCGGGGTACTTGTAAGGTACTTTTTAAGTTCCTCAAAGGCATCGCTTGCCTCTTTAGTCCACTCAAAACTCCCATGTTTCCAAGAAGTTTAAAGAAAGGTAATCATTTTTCCCCTAACCTTGCTATGAACGACTTAACGCCGCCATACAAATGACGGTTAGTTTTGGACTTCCTTCTTCGTGGTCGGGGGCGATCTCGTCGATGGCGCAATTTTTGCCGGATTTGCTTCAATACCTCTAGCGAAACTAGGAAACCGAAGCGGTTTTCCAAAAAACTCCAACACACACTTTTTCCGGATTTAACTTGAGGTTATGTCTTCTCAAGTTATTAAAAGTTTCTTGTAAGTCGAGAATGTGGTCGCCAAATACGTTGGTGGTCTTTACGACCGATCGTCAACGTAAGCTTCTAGATTCCACCGATTTGTGGACTAAATATTTTTTGCATCAACCTTTGAAAAGTTGCACCAGCGTTTTTGAGACCAAATGGCATCTTAATATAACAGTAAGTGCCATATGGGGTGATGAAGGAAGTTTTCTCCTCATCTTCTTTACACATACTAATCTGGTGGTACCTCGAATATGCATTTAAAAACTTAGTAACTCGCACCTGTAAGTAGAGTCTACCACTTGATCAATGCGAGGAAGGGAAAGTCATCCTTCTGACAAGCTTTATTAAGATCTGTAAAGTCGATACACATTCGCCATTTCCCATTATTTTTCTAACCATTACAGATTGGCAAGCCACCGTGGGTGGTCGACTTCACGAATAAATCCAATTTTGAGAAGCTTGTCAATCTCCGACTAGATTGCTTCCTTCCGATCAAAAGTAAACGTCGTAGTTTCGCTTGATCGGTTTTTGTCCGCCGAGAGCAAGCTCATGCTCGATCACCTCCGGGGACTCGAGCATATCGGACGCTTGCCGAGCAAACACGCCCCGATTCGCTCGGAGGAAGGAGACGAGCGACTCTTCCTATTTAGGGTCGAGTCTTGCCCCACCGTAATCTTCTGGGCGGTTGGGTCCGGATGTCTGACCCATGTGACGACTTGACGCTGTCCGGAGAAGCGCTTTTGTCGAGTGGTACCTCCTTTGTCTGGTCGGATGGTTTGGGTGTCATCTTTGGCCTCGAGTGCTTGACCTGCATGGGAGTCGGGTTAACCTCTCTCGTCGGAAGTTCATCAACCAAAGGCAAAGGATTTCGATCGCATACATAAGTCATTTTCGATCTCCTCGAATAGTGATGACTCCTTCGCCCCAGATTTTCAAACTTTGATAACCGTAATGCGTGGCTATCAAGAATTTTGCTAATGCCGGTCGAATCGAGAATTCCGCTGTATCGGATTCAAGTTTACTACATCAAACGGAATCCTCTCTGCTCGAAGTTGTCGCTTTCCTAACGAATCGTAAGGAAACTTGTCCTATCGGTTTAGCAAGAGAACCCTAACTATGCCATGAAAAGCATATTTCACGTGTTTCACCTTTGACATGGGGACTGCATTTCTTCTAAAGCTCCCACAAATAATATATTCAAAGAACTACCCCCATCTACTAAGACCCGATTAACCCGACAATTATTAATGGTTGGTTCAACAACGATAGGAACCTACCCGTCGAGTCGATGGATGGGGCGATCGTCTTTCTTTCAAGGCAATTATGTGTCCGACCACTTCGAAAGTGCTTGATTACGATCGGAGATTCGACTAGGTTGACCTCTCGCCCATGGCCTTGGATGACGCCTGGACTCGTATGAAGAAGATCCTCCAAAATCATGTTGATGTGTGTTGGGGATCCCTGCACGCCATCTCTTCGCCGCCATCCTTGTCCTTTTGGAGCTCGTTTCTCCATGTTCCCAGATTATGGAAATGGTCCTTTACCCGCATAATAATCCTCCAGCTTTTTTGCCGCACACACGGCAGTGCAGATCATGCCCTCGCTCACGTGAAGTGGACACCACTTCTTGTTCGTCTCAGAATCCTTCTGGTCGGAGCTTTTGCCTTGCTTTGACCAAGCATAGTCCTTCTTGCCCTTCCTGAATTTTTTTGGAACGGCGAGGACTTCTTTGTCGTTGGGTCTGCGGTTCTTTTTCTTCTTGAGAGACTTCTTGTTCTTTTTCTCCTGTTTGTCCAGGCCGGTCAGGGGAATCTTGTCTTTCCGATCAATGGCTTCACACCACTCGATTGCTTCGCTAGTGGTGGCATACTTGTCCGCCATATCAAAAAGCTCAACGGTTGTTCTTGGAGGGTTCATTGCTATGTCCTCCGTAAACCGCCGATTCCTCGATCCTGCTTTTAAAAGCCCAATAACGAGAGGATTTTATGACTTTCGGTATAGAGTTACTTAACTGGTGAACCTCTTGATATATTGACGAAAGTCTCATCGATCCTCGCCGGATTCTCAGTGGAGATCATCCTCCTTCCTAGGGCGGTCGACGCACTTTGGAAGTTGGCAATCGAAGATCACAGAGTTGTTCCTAAGTATATATTGATCCGACCGTAAGTTTAACAACCACGACCAAGGCGGACCCTTCGAGCACGGTGGGTAAATAGTTGGCCATTACATTCTCATCGCCACCAAAGAGCCACGATGATTTGGTATATATTTGGAGAAATTCCAATGGGTTTTGAGTTCCATTGAATTTGTCCAAGTTGGCTTGCCGAACCGGTTAGGCTAACGCACGCCTTGGAGCCCCGCAGAGAAGGCTCGACAACCTGTGATTGATTCATGGCGTCTTCTCCGAAGGTGCGGATTGTATGTCGGCCGGAGACCGATCCCTAGGATTGGGACGCTGAACTCCGGTGTACCGATCCGTCGTGACATCGATATGATGCCTCCGACCGCCCACTTGGTTCAAACGATGTCGGAGATCGTTAGGTCCTAGTGGTGGTTCCTCTCGACACGATGGGGAGTAGCTTCTTAGAATAACCTTCTCCCTCGTGACTCCTTGGTCGGAATCGCCGAGGAGGTCTCGATGTCGATCGCTCTCTAGTATGACCGTGTTGTCCCTATTTGAGGAGGAGCGTTGGGATGAAGTCATAGTCCGACTTCAAACCCTCTGCTCCCGATACGCCTGTCACGCATGGTCTGCTGGAGAATTTCGGATACCGACCTACGAGTTGTACAAAACTAGGCGTTCTCGCTAGAGCAGATCGAATTATTCAACATGTTTTGAATACGCCGCAAGTTTTGTACGATTCTATCAAGGTCTTAGGGGTTCATATCTTGGTCGAGGTGTATGCCCGTCTCAACCTTCCTTGACCTTCGGATTTGTTCGGTCCCATCACCACTCTGGGTGGAGCAAAGCGGCGAGTTAACCGATTGACGCCGATTAGTTCCGCTGTTGCCTCCGGAAGTTGGTGCTTGACGGCCCGGATCATCTCTAACAACACGTGATGGCGTGGTAGAGAGTGTAGGACCGCAGGGCATCTTGATCTTCATCTCGATCGCGTTGACTTCGTGCTTCCAAAGATTGATCTTCCGATGAGCTTCCATCATAACTAATGGAGAGCTTGTCAAGATTTCGCCGTAATCTTCCACGATGGAGATCGGTCGGAGATGAGCACTTCTCGAGGTCTTCTCCGATCCGATTTAACCGCCGATCGTATGTCGAGTGTGATCATCCCCACATGGCCTACGACACTGGAGGTTTCATCGACACCGCTATCAGTGACGGTTGACTCTGGAATTGCCGAAGCGAAGGAGAGTATCTTTCACCATGATTTCATCAATGGTATAGAGTTTTCCGGTGATGGGGCTGAAATTTCTTCACTGTTTCGCGGCCGAGAAGACGGGCTTGAAGAGATCCTCCGGCATTCGAATCGGTCGAACGGCGGTTCTCTGGTTGCGCCACCGAGAGGGCGGCGCATCTTCATCCATCCGGCCGACCTCGCTAACGCCGGCGACGTCGAGCCGGCGGAGGAGGAAGAGGAGGATGACTGCCATTTTCTTCCATGGCGCGATACATCCTTCCATGTCGAGGTCGGCGTAGTCCGCCAAATCGAACCAGTTTTCCTCATCCCAAACTCCGGGCATAGTCGCATGAGCGATTGCAGAGATTTTGGGCGAGGATTTTCTTGAGCGAAGAATTTTCTTCAGGAAACTTACGCCTTCTTCCCCACGGACGGCGCCAGCTGTCGACGATCAAGTCGCCGATCTTACGAAAATGAACGAGGAAAATGACGTGGAATATCCTGGAATGGAATGAGGGTCGCTCTTTATTGATATGAACTGGGTTTTACATGATGTGGCTAAGTACTACCCTGAATTACACCGAATGGGGAATGTCTCATCGGTAATCGACTTAGAATATGAGTCTAAGTCTGATTATCTAGCTTCTAATTCCACCGCTTAGGCTTCTGTGTATTCTTGTTGAACTGTCGTTGTTCTTGTCTTTGTTGGTCTTGGTCTTCTTGTGTGCTCTGTGTCCTTCGTCTTCTGCGCTTCACCTTTAAATAACTTCCAAGAGGTGGCGCACTCTGGAGAAGACGCCCTCGGTGAAACGTTACGACCGGTCGAAATAAAGGAGCGATTAGCAACGTGCTAACTTCCTTGCGGTTGCCTGTGAAAAGCTTAACCGTAGGGTGGTTAATAGTTAGTGTCTCAGGGTTGTACCATCGCATGGTTTGGAACGTATAGCACGTGTTCCATTTATCATACAATAAGAAATACCAGTCCAGTAATTTTACGAGTGGTTATCTGGTCGGGGATTAGGCACAAAGCCTTATCCGACCAGGGTACCCATTAAGTAACCTTTAGAATACTAACGACCAGGGAGGTCGTTAGTCTTAGGGGTTACGACTATGAAGACGTATGGTCTTTTATTATGTATTAAAATAATACATAGAGGTTTTAATCCTCGTCAGAGCCCAAGGTCATTATCTAGCCAATGAAACTGTATCAATACATAGCAACATACTAAGAATAGAAAGGAAATACATATATGATGGATCTCTACTTCTCTACATGCAATACTAAATTATTACTAATTTATTGCAACACTAGAAGATAGATGGCATTCGTTGATTTACAACACCACAAGATGAAATCTTGATCCAGTCATTACTAATTAACCACTTACATGAGGCGACTAGTAGATGAGTTGCTGTTCGTGGCTTCGTGCGCTGCCACTGACGGAAGATGCCAACACTCGATGGAGATGTTTCTTGTGGCTCGTCGCGATAGCACTTGTATCTCCTAGGCTCTCAACTCTCCCTGTGAAAGTGTGGCTAGGTTTTCTTCCTCCCTCCGAGCTAGGTCGCCTTATAGTCGCGCTTGCCATAGCACTAGGCCTTTAGGCTAATTTTGAAGACGTAACTTGTATTTTGACCGGTACCGAAACAACATGTAATATCAATTCCGTCCGGTATGGCCGGTATTGGCCAGTATTGATGTCGGTACAGTACACTGACTTTTATATACCGTTTTAGATGATAATATAGTATATACCGATCGATATGATAGTACCAGAATAGTATTGACAACTTTGGTTCAAACCCCCCGCACGCATCCATCCACTCTTATTAAACCCACGCGGCCACGCCACCACGCCACCACGCCCACGCTCGCACACCTCAACACACCTCCCATCTCTCTCTCTCCAATCCATCTCTCCTCTCTCTCTCTCTACCCGCACATCCCTTCCCTTTCGCCGCGCGCGGGTGTGAAGGGAGGAGGGAATCCTGTTCTGTTCCGCCCGCCCACTCACCCGCATGCCTCCTTTTCCTCCGCTCTCTTGCTCCCAATAGATCTTTTTTTTATCTTTCTTTTTTCTTCTCGTTTCTCCGCGCATCGCATGCACGGGCTTTGACGCCGCCATGGGGGACGCCGCCGCCTCCACCTCCGCTCCCGCCACGCCCTCCTCCACTCTCATCTGCCGGGAGGACGGCAACGACCTCTTCGCCGACGCCGATGATAGCGCCGCCGCCGGCGGCGTCGACTTCTCCGTCGCAGGCGATGACCATCTGCTGCTCTTGGATCGGGACGAGGAGTACGTCGCGCTGATGCTGTCCAAGGAGGGCGCTGCCGCCCCCAGCGGCGGCCGCAGCGCGCGGGCGGAGGGGATGGAGGAGTGGATGAAGGCCGCGCGCGCCGGGTGCGTCGGCTGGATTATTAAGGTCGTTCGCGCGTTCTCTTTCCCTTTCGCCCGTTCCAAGTTTTGCAAAGATCGGATCTTTTTTATGACTCTTTCGGGTTTCTCTGGTGTTTGCAGACGAACGCGCGTTTCCGGTTCAGCGGGAAGACCGCGTACGTCGCGGTGACCTATCTCGATCGGTTCTTGGCGCACCGGCGAGTCGATGTAACGATGACCCTGCACTGCCCTCTCGTTGTTGTCTTGCGTTGTCCAGTGTTTGATGTAATGCCTGACTCCGCATTGCCGTTTTTGGTGGGGTTCAGAGGGGCAAAGAGTGGGCCCTGCAGCTCCTCTCGGTGGCGTGCCTATCACTGGCGGCGAAGGTGGAGGAGCGCCAGGCGCCACGGCTGCCGGAGTTCCGGCTGGACAAGTACGACTTCGACAGCGCGTCCATCCTGCGGATGGAGCTCCTCGTCCTGGGCACGCTCAAGTGGCAGATGATCACCGGGACCCCGTTCTCGTACTTGAGCTGCTTCGCGGCGAGGTTCCGGCAGGACGAGCCCAAGGCGATCATCCTGCGTGCCGTAGAGTGCATCTTCGCCTCGATCAAAGGTTGATCGATCATTTTATCCCTCCTGCTTCTGTTCCATCGAATTGGACCACAAAAAAACTCATCTTTTTGTGTCCATTTGCAGTTATGAGCTCGGTGGAGTACCAGCCGTCGACCATTGCTCTAGCATCGATCCTTGTGGCACGCAACAAGGAGACATCTCCCAATCTAGACGAGCTCAAGGTGATCTTGGGCTCGTCATGGCAGCAATTAGACACCGTAAGTCCTCCCGCTCTGTTGTTGCGATCCCTTAAGGAAAGCTGTTGGTGGAAAGGGCAATGATGAGTAAATGCGGCACTGTTGTTCTCTGGCAGGGGCATGTGTATTCCTGCTACAGTGTGATGATTCAAGAGGACAGGTCCATGCAATCGAGGGAGGTAGCTTCCTCCAATGTCTCTGTTGCCCACATTGGGAGCTCGGACAGCTCCATGGACGCCAATAATGCCACCACCTCGGCGGCAACCCCGGACAGTAAGAGGAAGAGGTTGCATTCACCTCAGCGCCAGTAGGAGCTGGAGCTGGACAGCATGTTGGTTGGAGTCCAGCTCTTCATTCTAGTCGATTTCACCATTTTATTTTGTTTCAGCAGTGTTTTCCAGGGGTGGTCAAATCGGGGCAAGATTAGATTCTTCTGATTGCGCAGTTGTTACAACTGATTCATAAGTTAGCATTGGAAAGATTTTGGTTTTGAGGTCTTTCCCAGGCTCAAAAGGTGGTGTAAAGAGAGTAAAAAGGGAGGAGAAAGGCTAAAAACTGAAAAAGTGTTCTTGCTCAAAGTGAGAAAGTCCTCGTCACTGAAGTGAAAAGAGAGAGAAGCCTAGGTAGGAGTGGGGAGTCAAAAAAATTTTTTTTGTGAATATTGTACCAGCTAGCCTATATCCTCCTAGAGTATCTTTTTTTTTTGGTTAGTAGCCTGTCACTCCACAAGTGACAGACACTTAACTAGATATCCTTATGATTATTTGTTCCTCTCTGTTGAGTCATGCAATGTTTGGCTCATTAGCATGTTGTTTGGATGTTAAACCAAACAGCACTGTTCCATACCCAGGGGATGCTCTCCTCTCCTTTTTCCTATGCCCTTGACAGGACTAAAAGGCCTGATAGTCCGTGTGCAATTACTGAGCAGGGGTAGTTGGGAGCTGTTTATTGTTATTTGTGGATGAATGAAATGGTGTTTGATTGCTGCCTTTCTGGTGTTGCCTTTGTGCCGTGTCATCAAATCACCTGCTTTGCTATTTGCAACAATGGCTTGCTGTTCTTGGAGGTGACTGACACTGCCTGTTTGTCTCTCTCGCCCGAGAGCTGCAACACTGCCTTCTTTTAACTCACTTTATCGTTGTGTATCATGCAATGCAAAATAACTTGGACAGGATAGGACAGGTGAAATAGGCCAAGAGAAGTCCTCTTCAGCTTCCTCTCACCAGCTGCTGAGCTTCTTTTATGAGGTATTCTGATCTGGGGCAGCATGTGAGTGGATCTGTTTCTGTTTTTCCACCTCTTTCTTTACTGCCTTCAAGAAGACAGTGTGTTCCTGTGAAATGTTTGAAGTACTAGAGCTGTGTCTGTGTTCTGGATCTTGACCAAAGAATCCCCTCCCCATGTATGATCAATGGCTGTGGATGACCTTGGCACTGCATTTGTTTAGCCCTGGCCCATGCAGTCAAAAGCAAGGCACAAGCATGAGATGAGAGAGAGTTGACCTGGTAAAATTTTTGGTGTACTGTCTTGTTGGGCTGTCTCGTGCCTGGCAGCAGGTAAAAAATAGAGTAGTTCACAGGGCGGGGCTACTGGCTGACGTTGTTGGAATTTTATTCCCAATGGTTTTATTCCCAATGGTTGCTTCTTGCAAGGCAGGGAGTATTGAAGCACAGTCTAGTACTAGTAACATGCTTAGTCACTGCCTTGACTGGTCAAAAACATGTTGTATGGGCACTGGGTAAAGTAGTGATGGAAGCAAGATGCTTGTGTGTCATTTGTGATGTGTCAAGATAAGCCTGGGATGCCAAAACAAGGTAACTGCCAGGCCTATGCAGTAGTACATACTGTTCTTTGGTGTGTCTGCTGATGCTGGCATCTGGATCGCAACATATTCCTGATCAAAGTTAAATATGACGCTCTTGGATCTTGGAAGCTAGCGAGGCATTTTGTTGGCAAATCGGAAATACGGCAGCATTCAGATTTATACCTACCCCAGCCAAGCTATGTGAGTCAGTTTCCGGAACAACTTAGCAGATGCAGCAAAACAATGTGATATTTCATTTTAGTGATAATCAGAGCATGAGCACATGGGAAAACAATACAAGTAGAGTTGATTAATTTTTATTGCCAGTAACTTTGCTACACTTCCAGAACGGCAACAAAAAACATCAGGATGGCAACAAGGAAAGAGCCTTACGCAAGTCAATCCAAACACTTTGTCGAAGGAGTAGCATCAAACAGATGTCTCCAGTACTTTAGGTTGCTGCAAACTTATCAAACCAGCCATGTACAGTTCCAAGTTCCAACATTCCAGGGAAGGAACATGCGGAAAACCACAGGAAAAGAAAAGCTACATGAGTCTATTGAACACTTTAAGAATCAAGCCCACAATCTTGGCTTATCCTATGGATCAAATGCAAGAAAAGGGCAGAGATTCACCTAAACAAATGGATTGTAGTGTAAATAGAACTTTCTTATGCGAATGGCAATGCCCAAAACTGCATTGTCATCATCAGCCTGTAGTCCTACCTGACTTCGGTTTTTGACTGAAATTAGTTCTGGTTTCCTACTCAGAACCGACTGGGATCAGCTTGGCCACAGCAGCGATAGGCATGCCTATGAAGCCGATGAAAATGCAGGTAATCCACTGCTTAAATGTGAGAGGGGTGGTGTTTGCGAAATCACCGAGGAACTGTACTATTATGAACTGGAATATGACAGTGCTACCAAGGACGGCGATAAACACGTTGTTGTTTAGAATGCCTTCGAATACATTTATCCTCTCCATCTCCCTTGAGCTCACCTCATTGAACACCTGCAAAAAAGGGGAAAATTTAGTGGACTTATGTGCACTATCATGGATAAAATCTGGTCTAATTTTTTTCTTTTATCTTGTCAAATAATCATACTTTGTCAGATTTTTACAGTGGAAGTACTACATTCCAGTTCGGTTAGTAAGAATTCTATGGAATACTTTCCCACATTTTCTCTGAATATAATAAGTTTTTTTGTAGCAAATAATCTTAATTGCTGTTTTTTTTATTATCTTTTGCTGAGTCTAGTTGAAAAACAGATGGCATTATTGCAGAAAGAAACAGAAAACATATCCAAATGTAGCCTAGAGAATTTGTCAGTCATCAAAGTGGATTTAGTAAGCACTTCCAAATTACCTGGCAGAACACAAAGCAATTGAAGATCAGCGTGTTCAAGATTAGATCGGAATTGTCACCCTTGATTCCAAATAGCCACTTCCCTTCGGTCTGCAGATACCAAATTACAAGGAACTGGTAGAAGGCCTGCCCCAGGATGTTCCTCCACATAACGTTGCTAATGAAGTTTCCTTTCCTTCCAACTGGAGCTCTCTTCATTAGTTCATTGTTTGGAGGTTCTGTGGCCAATGCCAGTGCTCCTAGTGTATCCATGATCATATTGACCCAGAGCAATTGCACAGCAGTAAGAGGAGCACTCCCTGAATTAACAAGCAGAAGTACAAGAACAGTGAGAAATAGGTTATGAAGCAAAACTAGGAAACTTAAATTGTGCTACATTAGTATAATAACTTTCAAACATGGTAAGGATAATAAGAAAAGATGAGTATGCAGAAGCTGTAGAGGAAATAACATTATAAATGAACCAATATAAAATTTGACGATAGAACATTACTTTTGACCTTCGTGCTATCCTTTTACGGACTAGAATCTGAAAGCATCAGAATTTCAGATGTACCTGTCAAGCAAGCTGAGGAGAAGTTGACGATGAGAGCAACCACATTGACTGTGAGCTGAAACTGCACAAACTTCTGAATGTTGATGTACACTGACCGACCCCATTTAGCAACAGTGACAATAGTGGAGAAGTTGTCATCAAGAATAATGACATCGGCACTCTCTTTTGCCACCTTCAAACAGATGTTAAAATGGGTCAAATTATGAGTAAATGATGAATGAACTTTTTTTTAGAGAACAATGAATGAACTTGAGATAACAAGTAATTGCAACTCTTGGAGATGCTGCAATGATATCCAGCCGTATTGAGTTTTCTAACAGAATGTTTGTAGTATTTTGTTCATTACATGACTTGTTATTTTCCCCATGAAAATAATACTTAACAATTAGCTTTATGGAAAATCACCTCAGTTCCGGCAATGCCCATTGCAAGTCCGATATCAGCCTCATGAAGTGCAGGCGCGTCATTTGTCCCGTCGCCAGTCACCGCAACAACTTCATCAAACGTAGTCCGAAGATGCTTCACCAAGGTGTGTTTGTCAAGTGGTGAAGATCTAGCCATTACCTGAAACATGCAATCAGAGCACATTGACAAATGAAATCCCGAAAGGATAGGCAAGATAAGTACTCCAGTATAAGCGATGAACTTACCTGTATTTTTGGTATCAGTTCATTCAGTTCTTGTGCACTCTTGGTTCTGAAGTCCGGGCCTTCAATGGCAAGACCACCTTCAGTCAAAATGCCGCATTCCCGGGCAATTGCCTTTGCTGTATTGATGTTGTCACCTGTGACCATCCTGACAGTAATACCTGCCGACCTGCAGATGGCGACTGATTCCTTCACACCGGGACGGACTGGGTCTTTAATCCCCACAATGCCCATGCAGGTGTACCCATCTTCAGGAATCTGATCATTGGCTGAGAACCCGTCATCGACTTCGATGTAGGAGAGACAGAGAGTACGAAGTGCCCCGTTTGCAAAGCTATCAATCGTGGCTTTCAAGTGATCAACAGTTGCATCATCAAGGGGGACGACTTTGCCTTCATCGTTCAGGTACTTGCTGCAAGATGCCAATATGATCTCCGATGCGCCTTTGCAATGAGCACGTAATGTTCCCCCTGGGAGCTGGATGACAACTCCCATTCTCTTCTTCGCTGAGTTGAATGGCTCGACTTTGACGAGAGTGCTCGCTTTGCGCACAGCCTGAAACTCTCCGCCGAGCGACAGGCCGAACTCTAGAATTGCTGTCTCAGTTGGTGTGCCCAGTATTTCGCGTTTACCATCCTTGTTCAAGACAACGTCGCCTCCCGTGTTGTTAAATATGGACTGCAAGAGCACGGTCATGACAGAATCTGGCAACTCGGAGAACAGGCTCTTGGTCTCTGAAGAACTATCCACTTCTTTGATTTTGCCACAGATGCAAGCCTTGACAACGGTCATATGGTTTGTCGTGAGTGTGCCGGTCTTGTCGCTGCAAATGGAGGTTGCTGAGCCCATGGTCTCACAGGCTGCAAGGTGTCGGACGAGCGCCTTGTCGTTCATCATCTTCTTCATGGCAAAAGCAAGGCTCAGGGTCACGGCGAGTGGCAAGCCTTCGGGAACTGCGACGACGACAATAGTAACAGCAATGGCAAAGAACTCGAGCAGCTCCAACGCATCATCTCCAGTCCAACTCAAGTACGAGCCGTCCATGATCTTGCGCCGGAACAGGCCTTCAGTGAGCACAGCAAATGTGACAACTGCAAAGATGAGGCCTATTTTACCAATGATGGTGGCAACACCGTTCAACTTGACCTGCAATGGCGTCTCATCATCACCACCTTCACTAAGAGTTGCCATCAGTTTACCCCATTGAGTCATCATGCCAACCGTCGTGACAAGCATCTTGCAAGAACCGTCCTGAACTTTAGTCCCTGACAGAAGGAACGGGTTCTCGGCGTTGACAGCAACCGGCTCGCTTTCTCCAGTCAGGCTTGATTCATTGATCAGCAACGAGAACCCCGATATGAACAAACCATCAGCGGGCACTTGATCACCAATGGAGAGGTGCACAATGTCACCCACGAGAAGATCGTATATCGAGAGCTTCTGCCGGTACCCTCTCCGGGTGACCTGCACCGTGATCTTCTTCTTCTCCTTGTCAAGGTCCTTGAACTGCAGCGACTGCCGGTAGTCGCTTGTCGCGGTGACAAACACAACCACAAGAATGCTGGCCACAATGCCGAGGCCGTCGTGCGCCCCCTTGGGCCACCCCTCGGTGGCAATGCCGACGACGAGCGAGAAAAACGCGCATGCTGCAAGGATCATGAGCGTCAAGTCCTGGAGCGCCTCCCAGACGAAGACCCAGAAGCTGCGGGCCTCCGTCTCGGCGAACTTGTTGACGCCGAAGACCTCCTGCCGGGACGCCAGCTTGCGCCTGGACTTGGGGAGGCCGTCAGACACTGAGGTGGACAGCTTCGATGCGAGGCCCTCGACGCCGCCATGTGATTTAAGCTTCTTGAGGTCGCGGCTTTCGACTATCGTGCTCAGTTCCTCGGCACAGATGCCGAAGCCTGCCGCCTTGACGTCGTCAGGGACTGTGTACTCGCTCTGGGGAGCAAGACCTGTGGAAATGTGTTGGTGGTAAGATTGAGATCGAGAAGAAAATAGTTAATTCTGGGATGCTCTGGTATCATACCGTGGATGAACTGAAGTGCAGCCTTCGAAACAAGCACAGCCACACGCAGCTTCTCCTGAAATAGGTATAGTGCGAACTGTGAAGTAAGTATCAAGAACAGCAATTGTTCTCGGCTTGCTTTCAGCTCAAAATTGCATAAAAGCATCTGATTTGGCACTTCCCTTGCTCAAAGAACCTACACTCTCGGCAACAGAAAACCACACAAGATATTTTTTTAAAAAGCCAAAAGTCAGAAAAGACAAAAAAAAAATGCTTGTTCTTGAGTAAGGTTCCGTTCGGCAATAGGTCGAGTATATAATTTTATTTGGTTGAACCGCTTTTAGATATTTGGGTGTTTGGCTAGGCTGTTTTTTTTCTTTTATCATATTACAAACGAATATATTATTGCATTCCAAAACATATGAGATGAAATGTGAGACGCCATCACTAGATGACATGGCACCTCCTTTGCTTTGAGGCAAAGAAAATTCCTCGATAATCCTAAAAAAGGGGGAAAAAGAAAATCTTTCTTTAATCAATAGAAAAACTATAGAAAAAAGAAGGATCTACACCGTTTATTTTGGTGGGACTAGATTATAATGGTGCAGATTAATCATATATAGATATTAGGGTTGTAATACAATTGTATTTCAATAATAAAGGTTAGAGTTGTATAACAAAAACAATTGTATCATAATGTCTAGAAGCACAATTGCGCGAGTAATTCTACTAGTTTATCTAACTTTAATCCAATTTACAAAACAGAGTAATGGATGTTTTTACGACTTCTTTTTAAAGCAACCTAAAAAATAAGCACACTGCACAACACAAAAATCGCTAACTGAGTCTAAATTACTCCAAAATGCTGTTTTTTCTAATAAACATTGTTGTTGGAGCTTCCACAGTGCACTATGCCACGCTTTTTACAGGTGTATCTACTTGCCAGAAATTGATGAAGGTTCTAGCGTCTACTGCATTCAGACGCTACTGCATTCATTTGATAAGTTGTTCTAGTGAATATTGCCACAGTATGCATAAATATGAAAACTTCGAATACGGCAAGTTTGATTCACATAGGCATCCAAGAGTTTCAATAAAGAAAACAAAAGATTGGCCCTTTTGATTTTTTTTGGTGTAAGTCAGTATTTTGAATTTTACCTGTGTACATTACTTACAGTGATGTAATGTCACATCTATCTATGCACCTATTATATTATTTAAATCAAAGGCAAAAGAAGTCATATTCGCTTTCAAGGTTAGAAATTCTCAAATTAATCGGAGAGAAAAGGAGAAATATCTACAATTGTATAAAGAATACAACTATATTTCCATCATAAGTGTTTGAGTTGTATAACATGTTTAACTCTTATGTTTCAATATAAACACACGCAATGTAGTATCTAGTAGCGTAATTGCGCAATTAATTCGGTTAGATCAGTAAATTATAGATCAATACCTTTACTTTTTCTATAACATCTCAGATGTTTACTTTCATAGTCTAATAGTTATTTTTATGTAAAAAGATTGCAAGGAAGGCCTGATAGCCCGATAAGGACTTTATACTTGACAATTTGATATGTTGCACTATGCAATTTTACACCTTCGCATGTGCAATCTGCGCTTCCTATGTATGCCAAGAAAGTGGAAGCAAACGCTGACATTGGCAAGCACGACGCCGATCCAAGATATGAACGTGAAAAATTCATCCCGTATCTGCCTATTGCCGTTCCAATCTAGCCTCTCTGTTAGTGTTCTCCAACCAAATCAACGAACTATTGCGGGAACATGAAACGCTGCATGGAACGGGAAAACACGCAGAGCAGAGGCAGGGAGGGAGGCAGTACGTACCTGGTTGGATCGCATCATGGCGGCGGCCTCGGAGCGCTTGTCGAGGTTGGCGGTGAAGCGGAAGCGGCGCTTGGGGTTCTTGACGACGCCGACGACCTTGCGCCATCGGCCCAGCGCCTCGTCCGACGAGTGCTTGCCCTTGACGCCACCAAAGTTCTCGTTCAGGTAGCTCTCCATCGTGCACTCTCCTCTCCTCTCAAAGAACCAACCGATCCCTTCAATTTTCCCCCACCAACTCCGCCTACCTATATAGTACGATCCTTACGCTGGCATTTCCCCGGAAGAACCGCGTGGGAAGGACGGTGGCTGACGCGTGAGTACGTGGGGGCGACTCGGGTGGTACGCCGATCGGCGATACTTTCATGGGAGTTTTTTTTGCGCGGAAAGTAGTTGATTTCATCGGAGTCGCGCGGTTTTGGTAAGTTCTTTTTAGGTCCCAGGCGGGGACCGGACGTATGCGAGGAGGAGGAGGAGAGAAGCAACGGGAGGGAAATTAAGCGAGTGGCAATGCCATGGCAGCTCCTTCTTCCTTAACTCTTGGGAACGGACCGGAAATTGAGGGGTCAACCGAACCGAGTCTTCTGCGTAAAACCGATGAACATGCGCTGCACTCCATGTCTGCACCCGGGCCGGCCTGCCAAGGGGACGAGTCGTGACAGGTGGGCTGGACCATGGATCCAAGCGCTAAGCCGTCGTTCGAAACGCGGAAATAATTTTTTTTAAAGAATTACAGAAATAAATAATCAAAAAAGTAAAAATACAAAACTAGACATCTGTCGCGAATAGAAAAAGATGCCAATTGAAATGACGATAGGACCTCTGTCTCCGATTGAATTGGCGACGGAGACTTCTTCAATGGCATGCACCCTATTCAAATAAGAGCAATTCAGGTATTCAGTCCCAATTGGCGACATGGAGCTGAATTGGTCACAAAGTCATGTTACATGGGCGACATGGGTCTAGTTTTGTAATTTTTTTAATTATTTATTTCTTTAATTTTTTTTTAAATTATATTATTTTAAAAATTGAAATATTTTATATAGAAAATAATATACCCCCCCTAAAAATTACAACTCCCGTAGAAATCCGACGAAATTTATTGTTCCCAATGGCGGTTTAGATATACGTGGAATCCAATATCACTATCGAAGGCATAAAACACAAGGTTCCATTACTTATATACGTACCAGAGTAGTATATATGTGGTATATCTAATGTACTTAAAGTCACGAAGTATTAGTATATATGTGGTATATCTAATGTACTTAAAGTCACGAAGTATTTAGCATAGAGTACATAATACGGTGGATTAATTGGCGGGAGGACGAAAATCCAGAGCTTAAGGGCCGTTTGGAACATAAAATTTTTACAGTTCAGTTTCCGCATAGACTAGGACATGGTCCCACGATGCACGATCCCCATTGGATTACGGCATAGAAGGCGTTATGGTAACGTGCAACCCCAGAGAAAACTACGTTACATCTCAGCAAACCAACACCAATGTGGAGAGAGGTGTACATGAAAAAAAAACCGCCAATGTGGAGAGGCTACCAAATATAATCCGAGACGCAGTGTTGACAACGACGTGTTGGCAACTTAGCACGCTGTCGTACTATAATAAAAAGAGAGTTGCTTAAAAGTGGTCTGCAATATCTGGGACTGGGAGGCAAGCGAGGCAAACCCTCCTCTTCGAGTGAACCGTGTGGGTCAAGTCAAGATGCGCAGGCGCAGCGTTGTTTTGTCGCAAGACACGGCGATAGCGAAGTGGACATACGCCGCGTCTTCTCCGCGGGGAAGGGGAAACTTCTCCGCGACCACGATCGGCGCGCGTGCTCCGCACCCTCGGCACGTCGGGCCGCCGCATCCAACAAGCCGCACCATTTCGCGGCGCTCCACTGGGCCACAAATATAATATATAACCTGGGCTGCATGCGTTGGGTCGGGCCTTTTTACTAGTATATTTTATCCGGCCCCAATACCTTTCATCGAAATGAAAATTGGCCGAATATGCCCATAGGTTGCCTCATAATTTTGGAGGACAGCCTTTGTTTAAAGGGAAAGGATCCCAGCTTTTATAGAAAGCTAATAGCAAAACAGGAGGACAGCCTTTTGAAAAGCTAGATTGATAGCGCAACTTCGCAATACGTGAACGAACACAGGAACTACTTTTTTTAAACGATTAATCCAGGAATTTGTTTGACACGAAAAAATATTTCGCCAAGAATAAATTATGAGTTCACGTAAACTTGTAGAATTTGTAATTGCTAAATGTATTTTTTCTTCGTGGCACGACACGATCTCTGCAAGTTCCACTGGAGAGTCGTCCTCTGCAGAATCTTGGGCCGTGCAATGTTTGCCGGGCCGCCATTCGCCCAAAATCCCGCCTGTTTCCGGATCAGCCCATGCCCAAAATCCCGCCTGGGCAGCGCACGTTAGGTGTTCGGTTTTGACTCGTAAGCACGCCCGCGCAACACCTACTGGCCCGCCGTTTCGACCGCGCCCCGGTGCCTCGTCCGTTGGGCCGCGCGACCTGCAACAACCCACAGGCTAGCACGGTCGAACCACCGTCGGCGGGCTGCCATGCAGCCGCGCTGTTTGCCAGTTTTTTTCCTTCAGCCGCGCGCACGGTCAGGCGCGGTGTGACCGTGTGTAGGCTTCACAGACACACAGCAACTGGGACAAAATAACAAGGGTACAACTGGCCACCCGGACATTGTACACTCCGACACAGCATCAATGAATAACTTGTGCAATAATTATAATCAGCGCGTTAAAAAAATACAAAATAACAGTGAAGAATACCGATAAATTTTTTAAAAAAATCTTCTTACCAAAAGAAAAATAAAAACCATGAGTATATGACTTAGCTAAGTGCTAAAACAAGATCAGAAATCCCAAAACAAAAAGTTTACGATCTCGCGACACCGTAACATATGAAAACAATACTGGCAACATTTTAAAAATGCTCGTGCAACAAAAAAATTGAGAATCGCAGGCTCTATTGCAACAAAAAAAATATGATCATGTGCAACACAATTTAGAAAAGTTGATGCAACATTTAAGAAAGCGCATTGCAACAAAATGAAACACTCGTGAAACAATTGATTAAAACTGTTGCAACAAACTATTGCAACATCCTGAAATGCCTATTGCAACAACGTGAATGATCTAATGCAACATGCAAGGGACTTGACTTTTCTTCTCCATCAGCCAAACTAGCAGCACTTGCAAAGGCTACAGCCAGCGGTGGCGATGCTCGTCTGGCCTCGAGGGAGCTCGCGTAGGACGTGATCGTTAGCAGCTAAGCTAGGTTTGGCCCGACGATAGGGGAGCTTGCGTAGGCGGGCGCAGAGCTCGTCTGACCCCTTCGGAGCTCGCGGAGGCGGGCGCAGAGGCGGCGGCTAAGCTCGGCTAACCCCGACAACGAAGGAGCTCGCGGAGGCTACGTCCAGAGGAAGCGTAGAGGGTGGATACATAGTATCGATTGGTGGACTGGCGTGTGACGGCTTGGCTAGCGCTCACGCTTGAGGTATGCGTGGAGATGGAGAGAAATGAGTGGCTAACAGAGGATGTGTTGGATGAGGATAAGATTAATGGAAGTCTATGTTGGGTTGATTAGTGGGTGTGCAAGACGTTCGTTGGATCAAATACTGAGGCTGGATAGAGCGTCCAACAAGTCATGTTCTTTCGGACGTATGATGTCTAGCAATTCCCAATTAACAACGCTTTAATCGCAAGTCTCACAAGTTCTGTGTAAGCCGTGATTACGGCATTTAAAAAATGCCATTCGTGGCAGTTACCTCAACTCGGCCTTGTGATTTGGACGTCGGTCTACACACACCCTAGCTTGATTGCTAATGCAAGGCATGATCCGTGAACTTAGTTAGGCCCTAGCTTGCACAAAGCATGTCGTGCAAGAATAAACGATCGATTTTGCCCCCAGTGGTCGATAAAACCGACACTCACCAAGATTTTATAGCAACAGAATATATTTCCATCCACCCAACTCTTCCCTTGCACTACCATATCGAAGAAGTGTGACGCCCCCAAATTCTGGGAACGTTAAACTCTTCATAACCTTCCAGGATGTGCAGTTGCGAAGTAAGTAGTGTCTCAAGCAAGCTTTCGATCTCAACAAAAGTCAACCTTTTATTACATAAGATAGGGCTTAACAGCCAGTTTTGACACTAACACGGGCATCCAAGCCCAAAGTTGATATAATACAAGACAAAAGAACTTCGACCACGCAGCACACTTGAGTGCTGGTGAGACCTAATAACAATGAGTCGTTGCAACCGAGGGTCCACCAAAATCTTGTTCAACCAGAACCTCTGCATTTTCCCTGGATCCTTCTGTA
This sequence comes from Phyllostachys edulis, assembly GCA_036346405.1. Classification (NCBI taxonomy): domain Eukaryota; kingdom Viridiplantae; phylum Streptophyta; class Magnoliopsida; order Poales; family Poaceae; genus Phyllostachys; species Phyllostachys edulis. The sequence continues at coordinate 103,673,552 of CM070550.1, forward strand.
GATTGTTTGCAGATTATGCAAGAATGAGTACAACCACCGTACTCAACAAGCCACATGGAAAAGCTAGATAATTACATGCAAGGAGTTCAAAGGAAGGTTAGGTTTTACCTTAACAGGCATGTGTGGATGCAGTTTGCAGTTTAAAGCAGTTTACAAAACAGCAAAACGATAATACATAATAACATCAGGGGTTTCTCAACAAACCACAATTACCAACTTACCATCTCCAAACTCTACTTATGCCTCGTGTACTGGGATCACCCATTAACACAACTTCATTAACCGGAAGCACGATGTATTCGAATAACAATGATTTACACTCTGCAGAGTTGCCCAACTTTACCCACACGATATCACAAACTCACATTGCCACGCAACATGTTAGCGTACAACTGAGTTAGGATAACAAAGCCTTTTCACTTCTTATCCTTTTTAGCCTCTACCCGGTAGGTCTAAATCCATACAGCCCTCGGGAGACCACCGGCCAGTAGTGGACTTTGTGCCCCGATGCTGACGGGCCCATACCGTTGCGAGCACCAGCGAGTGTCCCTAAAGGCCCACCCCTGTCTCACCTTTGCTATTGCAGATATTCAATTGGAAGAGCAGTGTACTAAGCTAGGGAGTAATGACCACGCATGTGGTTGAGCGGTTTTACTGTGTCTGTTACTTGGCACAAGGTTCTTGTCCTTACTTGTCACCCAGTGAGGCGATGGCCCAACCCGCGGTTGCCCACCTCTAGATCTCACTGATGACCCATTTTTAAACCAAGTCTATTGGGTTGTCCAACTTAATGGACACAACCCTCAACTCTCCACCAAAACCATTGGCGAACCGCCAATACTGCTTTTGATTGATGATCACAATTTGAGTGACAAAGCTACTATATAGATAACATTTTATGTGAACTTGTCAAGGTGAATATGGCCTACAAGTGCTGGGTAGGTTTGTATGTGGTGTTATAGGAGTTATCTAATTATCATGTCATTCAAAAGTATTATTTCAGTAATTAAAGTAATTGGCTCAAATATGATAATGAAAGTATCAATATAAATATATGACATGTGGGTTCAAAATGTTCAAGGAATGCAACTTGCCTTCTTGCACAAAGTCCTGTTGATGCCGGTCTTGTCCTGCTGCCTTCAGGCGTCCGTCGTCTAGATCGTAACCTAACGAGAAGCAATGCAATAAAAGAAACCAAGTAAAAACTAGCTCAACAAGGAATGAGCCGAAACGACAAGCAAGAAAATAAAACCAAACAGAAACTTAAAGGAAGGGTGGTGCGGGTTGATGGGATTTATCTGGTATTTGATTTGGACTGGATGGAGTTGAGATTCGAATCCAACTACAACAAAAATATTGTAAAGGATTAAAGAAAGCTATAGGAAGGTGGAAATGTTTATTTGGAGCTTGGTATAGCTGAACGGAGTTGAGAATGGGTTTTCTGGGCTCGAGACGATCGAAAATGACATATAATGTCAAATTAGGATTTCGGGCGAAAATTGCCAGATAATGAATAGTATTAAAATACTATTCATACATGACAATGGATCAGTGAAAAGCGATTGAAATTATTTGTGTTTAGCTGAATCGACTGTAGCTAGGGCTTACTATTTTTGGCTAAAGAATAATGTGTATAAAGGAATTTCTATTTTTCTAATTTTTCTAATGAACAAGAATAATTTTCTCGTGCACGCGAAACGATGATGACCAAATTAGAATGAACGATAAATGTGGCCCGTTCTTTGTCATGCATTGCCTGCTTTGGCCCCCAACCTAACCCCTCCTCAGGGCCAAAGGTCGAGCTACCGGCCTTGAGGCCTGCACCACTGCTACAGAAATGAGAGGAGAATGAGAAGCCACACATGGAGAGAGAGGCGAGGCAGCAGCCTCCATGCGATGGGGGGAAGAAGAGGTGGCGACGCTCAAGGCGACGAGACGGCGACGAGGAGTGGCGGCTGGAGGCGGCAAACCAAAGTAGTCCCTCTTACCTAGGGTTTTCTGGCGGGTTTTGGGGTTGGGGCGGCGGGTGGGGCTTGAGGTGGCGGCGGCTCTGGCCGGCGCTAGGAAGGAGAAGGGTGGGTGGGGGCGGTGGTGAGGATGGAGAGGAAGTGGGGCGGGGTGGCCTTTTATAGGGCAAGGAGGCGGGGAAGCGATGAGGGGGCGTGAAGATGGCGGCCGCGTCTTGTGCCAGTGGCGAGGTGAGGTGGAGGCGGCGGTGGAAGGCGCTGAGGTGATCTTGATGGCGCGAGGTGGCGGATGATGTGGGCACAATGAAATGGGACAGGCGTCAAATCAAGTGAGGCGGCTTAAGTGGCGTGTGGGAGGAAAGCGGGGAGGAGCAGGGAAAGGGGGGATTAGGGTTAGGGTTTGGGTTTTGGCCGAAATTTGACCGAATTTTGAAATTTGGATTTTAAAACTGAGATTCAAACTTGAAATCAAATTGATTTTTAAATTTTGAATTTTTCAGATGTTTCAAGAAGTTTAGGCAGTTAGGCTTGTTGAGTATACATTGTAAACGGGGAAAATACTTCGGCACGTAGCACTAGCTAGCACTACGTACCACCATCTCAATTAACTTATCATTTTAGGAGTTAATTATGTATATAGGGGGACATGTTTAACGGGTACTGGCATCTTACCAGGTAAAAGGTCATGATGTTTCAGCGCAAAAAGAAACGCCACGTCGCCTGGAAAGATTCCCGCCGTCGGATAGTCTTCGGAGGCTTTCCCTGCCGCTCGATTTCCCAGCGAAACGCGCGCAAGCGCTGTCCTTCGCGAGCCTTCTTGCTCCCTCTGCGTGGTCTCCCCTACCTATCCATTCGACCGAACAGCTCCTGCCTTATCTCCGCCCTCTTCGCTTCATTTCTTCTCCTCCATTCTATTTCTTCTCCTGGAGCTCTCCTCCCTCCGGTGTTGGCGCCGCCGCCTCCGGCTTGGCCCCAGCGCCTCCGGCCGTCGGCGCTCCCTCCTCGGCCTGGCTCCCTCCTCTCCGGGTCCGGTTCCTTCGGTCCTCTCGTGATAGTTAAGTTTTGCCGCTGGCTTCTCCTCCCTCCTCACTCCCCATTTCCTTTCTCCCCTCCTGGAGCCTAGAGGCCGGCCGTCTCCCTCCGGTGTTGGCGCCGCCGCCTCCGGCCGTCGGCGCTCCCTCCTCGGCTTGGCTCCCTCCTCTTCGGGTCCGGTTCCTTCGGTCCTCTCGTGATAGTTAAGTTTTGCCGCTGGCTTCTCCTCCCTCCTCACTCCCCATTTCCTTTCTTCCCTCGTGGAGCCTGGAGGCCGCCCGTCCTCTCCGGGTCCGGTTCTGCGCCGCCGCCGTCGCGCCCTGCTCACACTCTCGCCTGCGCGTCCCGGCCCGGCTCGCCCTCCAGTCCCCTGCTCGCGGCCGCCACTCCAGGATCCTGCGCCGCCACCGTCGCACCCTGCTCACGAGCTCGCCTGCGCGGCCCGTCTCGGCTCGCCCTCCTGCCCCCTGCTCCCTCTGCGCCCTTGCGGTTGGCTCGCCCCTGCGCTGCACCAGGCCGGCTTGGCCTCCGGTCGCCGGCCAACTCGGCTCGGCCCATCCCCCTCGCTCCTCACCGGCTCGGCAGTTCCTCCCCTCTACTATTTTGATTTTTAGTGATTCGTGCTTAAGCCAGGTGTACTAATTCCTTAGATACGACATACGAGCTTCACTTGTTTGTAGTTTTTCGCTTTAATAAATTCTTACCTGATGTTCATGCTCTATGTACGCTGTTCTGCCATGATAATTTCGGTTCTTCTTAATTTTTTCCTTGAATCGGTTCCTACCTTGCAGGTCCAAAAAAACAAAAATGTCGCCCTCTTTTTTCCCCTTTCTCTGTCAAGCGCCTCAACCAGCGCAGCTTGCAGGTCAGTTTGCTACATCTACCCTTTTTTTCCGTTTAAGAAAAAAGATGCTCATCAAAAAGCTTGAGTTGAGAGAATTAATAATGCAGTTACTAACACCTCGGCAAAGTAGCATTTGTGCAGTATGGTTATCGATTTGCATGAACATTCGTTTATCCATAGATTTGCAGTATAGTTTTGATGCTCCATGTTAAAGAGAAGGAATCTGCAGTTTTTGCTTTTTTGGTGTCGGTACAGGGCACATGGCTGCGTGATTTCTGAATTTCCACAAGACTTTTCACTTTCTCAAGATTAGAGATTGCCTGAAATTTCTCAAGACTTGTAATTGTAGTTAACAGCCCTAAAGATGTCATCAATATCACCGTGGATTTTACATTTCTGGTGTATGAGCATTACTGATTTTAAATCATTTTTTTGTGCCAAATTCTACCAAGAACTACCAGCATCTAAAACTCTAGGGGTCCTGATTTGGATCGAGACCTAAAATAAAACTTGGAAAAATCACTAGAAAACTAATTTGAGCTCCATGACAATCTTAACATATAAATAAACACATCCACCAGGACAAGGACATCCACTGATGTCAACTTCAACCAGAATCACGCAATGAACCAAGTGAACATTGGTCCGGACAGCATCACAAGCCAACATATTAAATTCTTGAATTCAGAATCACGTTGTTACAACGTGCCAAGTTTGATCAGGACAAAAGTAGATGACTATATGCCAGTACATAAAACAACTTAATGCAATTTTCAGTTGTCGAACCGTGTTGCTTAAAAATTATGATCGTTTTATCTGGAATAGCAATGAGTCACACTCAAAAAGAAAAGTCAACATCTGTCAACAAATATCGTTTGCCTGAAATTTTTGATTTTTACCCTGATTTCAGGGGCACAGGCAGTGGCTTGCTGAAGCCCAATTCCTAGGTGTTCTTGAGCACCTGAATCATCGATGTGTTTATCTCTTAACTGTACTACATAGATACATTTTTACAGTTTTCATGCTACATATACAAAGTCGTTCAAATCTATTTCTGTCATGCATACTTTATTTACACACACACCGGCCTTTCATATCACTGTAATAGACAGTTCGTCATCTTTACCGATATGAGCGTACACAATCTGCAGCCGGTAGCAATGATTCCTATTCTTTTCATACAGAATTTTTTTTATTCCTCTAACACAACCGCTATAACATGATCTACTATCACGCATTTACGTATATCTTAGAATCCATGCCACTTTCACACATGCATGAATTCTGTTACGTATTTTGTACTAATTCTGTAATTAAAAAAAGCCTATTATTCTTAGCACTGCTTCAATGCATGAAAATAACATACAAACAGGAGAGAGCGGCTTAAAGAGTGTGGTTAGTGAATTTGAGAAATTATGTAGGTTGTTCAAACTACCCCCTGGATTTATCAGAAATGGAGAAAGAGCCCTTGAGCTAGAGCCCATGAGGCTGATGCTTCGACATAGGCTGACCACTTGACCCTGCTGGTGTGTGTTTAGTACCTTTGGAGGAATATTTATCATTTTCTCATGAGTATTAGAGCTCAAGAAATGTGGCATAAAGTTTACCATTGGTGTATATAGTTATCTTTAGAGGAGAAATGCTCATTTTCCTGATGAGTTATAGGCTCAAGAAATCTGACATAAATGATAAACGTTTAAACCCCAAGGTAATCCTAGGCCTTAACTAAACGGGGGCCAAAATATATAAACACATTTAAATGCTTGAACATGTTTGTCTTAAAAGATTACCTTGTTCTTGTTATTACTGCCATGGATTTTTTATTAATCAATACAATTCCATTTATTCTGGTTTGTTTCTACCGACAGTATCTAAAGCTCTTGTGTTTTCATTGTACCCTGTTAAAGGCAAGAAGCAAGGAATGAGATTGTTATACGCCTGCAGCCATCAGAAGCCATGCATATGAAATTGACTGCATGTACAACTTCTGTAAACTACACTTTGTAAACGAAATATTTTTGTCGAAGATGGAAGATGTGGCAGAGCTGTCAGTTTATATTGCCTAAATAAACTGCATGGACTGTTGCATGTCAAGAAACCTAGATTACAAATGGCAACTGAACAAAGTGTTGCTCGTATGCTGTGCAGTATTTGAACAATATTAAATGAAAGCTTGCACTGGTGTTATGGAAGGAATGAAGTTTGCAAACAAAGAACTAAATTATGAATCTATCCGCTGTTTTCTGCCTCTACGTGTCCCAAGGCGCGACGCGTCCAAGGGCACGGCAGGCCTACTAGTATAAATACGAGGAGAGATTATTGTGCGTTTGATCATGAGAAGTGAATAGCACCCAGCGACGCTGACAACGTTGTCATCCTCGTCATAGCTGCCCCCCCCCCCTCACGTTAACTGAGCCCCCGAATAAAATCTGGGATCCTGTTTATATGGCAACTCGACCTGTCGACAAGGGTACCATCGAGATCCTCTACATTGAAAAACAAAATACAGAGAATGTACAGTGCCTGGCATTAGGATAAAAAAAATCAAAAGTTCAGATCGATCGCTACAGTGGTTTTCCGCTACATTAAAATCGTTGCGATAAATACTTTGTCGCTTCCACGGTGTTTGCTATAGTGTGACGTGGAGTGCTGTTCATTCTCTCAGAAAACACTGTTCACACAGCAGAGGATCCGGATCCGGTAGGTCACCCATTCATCCGCCGAAGCCTTCCCCCTTGCCGCAGAGCCTACGGTGCACCGTCTTTTCGCCGTGAAGCCCGTAGCAGCGGCCACTGTTTCGCGACGTGCGACAGGGGACACGTCGAAAGCTAGGCTAGGCAAAGCAAACTCAACGACACTTCTCTGCTCCCGACAGGATAAGGCTGAGTTTTTGGCTCATTTGACACAATTTGACAATGAAATTGCAAATCTAGCCCCAGAGCAAAATGACAAAATTAGCACTGTAGATGCATCGGCAGGCAACATGTGTCGCCGATCAGCCCTCGGTCTTATTTGCAGACGGTCGCGTCTTTGCTCCACCGGATCACGATAGGCCATGTGTCGCCCGGTTGCACCGGCAAACCCTCTGCAGGCCACTGTGGCCTCGCCACCTCCCTCCGCAGCCCATCGAGGAGCGGCGTCGTCCCGCCACACGCCGGTCCGGCCCAATCGCGATCGCTACCCCTCTAGTTGTGCCAGCCATCTTGTCGTGCCCCCCACCTCCCACGCTCCGGTGCCCTGCGGGCCCCCTGGCACACCCCGTCATGTCACTTGTCTCTTCGATGTTGCCCGCGCATCGCGTCGCGGTCAGCTTGACCCGCCCCTTCCGCTCGCTCACCCGGAGCCATCTCATGGCTATAAAAGCCCTCGCATGTCGCTCTCAACCCCCACACTAGAGGAGCGAGCGAGCAAGAGGAATCACATTCGATTGAATTTTTTCCCCCAATTTTCATGTCGATTTGAGAGTGTTTAGAACATTGTCTAGCGGTTGTATTAGTAGAAAAAATTCTACATCAAGCAAAGATCTTCTAGAAGAGATATTTTTTCCGCATACATTATGTTTTATTAAATGTGTAATTAGTGTTTAATTATATTTTCGACAATGGATATAGCCGTCATTAATTTAATTGTTTGTTAATTAGACATTGATTAGGCAACATAATTAAAATAGGAATACAGAACTGTAGTTGGTTTGGCAACGTAGGCAAAAGTATATTAAGTAGTGCAAACTATTTAGGTTGTTGAGTACAAATTCTGGTACATGTTGCGGATGTGTTTAGCACGATTGTTTTGTATGTAGGAATAATATTTAAACATGTTTGACAAAAAATTACTAGTTAACATAATTTGGCTTGCATTACCAAAGTTTAGTTGCTTTGATGATGTGGAAAAATGTATATTAAGTAGTGCAAACTATTTAGGTGATGGTCTACGAATAAAATATTCTGCAGATATTTTGCAGTGATTTAGTTATTTTTTAATTAGCCACTGATTATGTTACATTTTTAGATAAGGATTACCAAAGAGTAGGTACTTTGGGGATGTAGAAGATGTAAAATAAGTAGTGCAAAATGATTACTGATTGTGTACAAATAAAATTTGTAGCACATATTGTGTGAAATTAACCGTGTGGTGAGCCCAAAAAAAATATGTTAAATGTTACGAATGTGTTTAACACAATTGTCGGCTATGTAGGAAAAATATGTGAATTATTGGGTAACTAGTTATATTCGTAGGCAGTAAAAAAACATTGAATTTATGGAAACATAGATATTAAGTGTATTGGGTTATTATGGTCGTAGGCAATATCCAAAATGCAAGATATGCCTGTGTTTTTTGGTGATAGTCTTGTATGAGGCGGACCTGGTGCCCGGACATGCCAAGATGTCACTTTAAGGTGGTCCAGGCGGAGGGCCTAAATGGGATGAGTATTCACGAGCTGAGGAGCTGCATTCAAAGGGAGTTTGACACAAAGATAATAACGAAGAAGCTTGTCATCGAGGTGGTCACCTGCACAAATAGGGGAGGGTAGGGCATATGGGAGCTACACAAAGTGAATGGTAGCGTTGCATGATGGCAATAGATGCAGATTGCTGCGAAGCTCGAGGCGACGATATATGGGAGACTGATGGTGTATGTGCAGTTTGTACGTAGGGTGCCAGCAAACATTGATGATGTTGGTGCCAGTGGTGCGTGTATACGCTGGTGCAGATTGCTGCAAAATCCGAGGCGACAATATACGGGAGACCGATGATATATGTGCAGTTTGTACATAGGGTGTCAACAAACATTAGAGCAGGGAAATGCATGTGGTGCGTGAAGACGGGAGCACGAAATATGTTGTTTTCGAGGAAGACTCTAATAGAGGACTTACAAAGAATTTTGTTCAAAATGAGGAGGCAGGAGTATGGTGGCCGTCCTGCATTGACTACCACGAGTTTCACCCGAACCAATCGACCGAATCGAAGTCCGACGAGGACGCCGACCCAGGCTAGGATGGTAGCGAGGAGGACACACCCCAGAGTGCTGGGGAAGGGGGGCTCCGGTGGGTGAAATTGTGTTAAAGGAGGTGCCTTACATGTCATCCAGACTGGATGATCTTGCAATGCGGTCGCATGTACTGCCACAGGACCATGGGTCTCAATAGGGGTTTAATGTGACACCCTGTTAGTTGGGCAACACTTCCCAAACAAGGTGGTCGGCAGCAAGCTATAACACGGTACGCCATATCCATCAACCGTGTGTACCGGGTGCACCGGTCTAACCTAGCTCATTACACAGTGAAGTATGTAGTGGAAGGCTACCCTGGCAAGGTTAGTGCGCACAAGCCATAGGGCCATGACACGGACATTACGGTCATGATGCCGATCGACCACACTTGAGAGCTCAGTGCGCCGCTACCGCAGCATTAGGATCTTTGGCCGGAGATGGTGAAATGGGGCCAAAACAAAGCCTTGAAGACTACTGGGAAGGAAAGACAACAGCCGCGGAGCCTCCGAAACGACATGGATGACAACCAGCATGGGAACCAGACCGACCTGAGGAAGTGCATGATATGCAAGACCCCAAGGCACCCCATGAAGGATTGCCCCAATAGACTGAGCTCATCTATGCATCACTAGTTCTTATGTCATGAGGACTTCACATCCGTGCATATTTGTAACGTTTTAGTTTCACTATTTCCATGTTGTAATGTTGTAATTCTAAAATTTGCACTTACAATGGTATTTGCACACGAATCCGTCGAAGCTTTGTAATGTCGTAATGTTATGATAATGGGTAGTGTTGTAACATTTGCACCTTTAATGGTCGTTGGTTCTAATATTGTGTATGTTCGTTATGTACTTCATTTCGTTTTAATGCTTCATTTCCATGTATTGTTGCATTCTTACTATTGCAAACTAACTCGGCATTTACTCTCTTTCATGCCATGGTGGGAGGGACCAGGGCTGAGGCTCCTCTATCGGAGCTACTCGAACCATTTTACGATGAATGTCACCATAGCAACTTGTGGATCACCAGAGATGGCCCTCTCCCCCATACCCTTAGGTCAGCTAGGCATCACTGGCCCTTTGACCCGCGCTACGTCCTACTCCTTCGGGACACGGGCTTGTTGCACTTTGTCAGAATGCTCCACATTGGCCACTACTTCTCACTAGATGGGTCTCTCATGTAGGCACTTGTTGATAGATGGAGATCTGAGACCGACAACTTCTACTTTCGGTGGGGAGAGATAACAACCACTTTCTAGGATGTGTCCATGTTGACCGGTCTGCTGATTAGGGGAGCCACAGTTGTTCCACCCCCCATGTCGGCGGACTGGAACCAAGGTAGTTAAAATCGCGATCCTATTCGTAGAGTCTTACGATTCTACGAACCCACGATAGCATGTCGATCAAAATCGCACTGTGAATCGGAATCATGTAGAATCGTGGTAGATTCGTTAGAGACTTAGGGCTTTTTTTTTTTGCAATTTTAGAGGCCAGACTTTGCTGATATTTTGTTTTAGAGCAAAATTTGTTGATATTAATGTCTGAGAATGAAACTATAAATAAACAAGGAGCATGCAAAATATTATATCAGTGTGGTAATGCTAGTACAAATATCTATATTATGACATGAGCAATCTTGAGCTTGATAATGATAAGCTATTTTTATTCTTGGAATATGTCTAGCTGCTTTTAAGGAACATGCAAGCGTTGCAATTAGATATTGATTTACAAAAGTTGTGAACATTTCTCATGTAATTGTAGTAAACTAGTCATAGTCATTGGTTGTTCTCCTATAGTTCAGAACTATATCACCCATCATGTTAGCACCATTATGCTTTTCTGTTGTGCGATAAAAAGTGCTTTGTCCCTTTTTCGGTTATAAGTAAGTGGTAAACCATATAAGAATCATACAAACTTATAGTATAGATGTTAAATATGTATATTTTTACCATTCCGTAGAATCGCCGATTCTATGATTCGATCCTACCGGAGGCAAATCGATCCAACTTAGGATCTCGACTCTGACTACCTTGACTGGAAGGTCCATCTGGAGCATCAGTTTGGTTGACCTGTCCCAGAGAGGACTCGTGGTGTCCCTTAGGCATGGCTTAGGCATTTCAGTCACTGCCCGGAGGATGCACCAGACGAGGTTGTTAGAACACACCTCGTGCGTATATGTTGTTTCTTTTCGATTGGGCCTTGTTTCCCAGCACACAGGGTGATCGGCTGTACCCTAGCTAAATACACATCGCCGAGTCTTTGGTTGACATCGAGCCTGGGGAGATGCCCCAGTAAAACTTTTGATCAATAATCCTTTGCGCCACCTACATGGGTTATGTGACGCCTCACAGCGCAGCACCAATGAGAAACATGTGCTTCCCGTTTGCTACATGTTGATGTAGTTGTGGAGTTGGGAGCACTTTCCTGTTGGACGCCCCACATTTCAGGTTCTAGTGCACCTGTACGCCATGCTCCACGACCCAATAGATGGACCCACCATGGGCACCCAGTGGACGGGTGCCAATTTACGTTGGGCCAGACAGAGACCGGCGAGGTGCTACCCCGTATTCCACAACAAGTTCAAGATGTTGCACAAAGACGACATTATATGGTCTCAATGGACCCCATAGTTCGTGATGGAGGTAGCACTGCACAAACTCTCTATGCAGTGCACACAGGACACTGGGTTGTGGGCGACGACTTGACACCTCGTTTTTTCCCATATGGTGTAGCCTTACGCACCGCATCGTGTAATGCGACAGTTCGGTCTTTTCCAGCTTGTGCCCCCTGGTACGATGCTCTGGGAACCTACCCGGATTGTTCGATGAAGGATGCACATGTACCACCACAGTTTCCATACCCCAGTGTAACTATGGTAACCCATCACATATCATTCAGTCGGTGCACCCGGTAACTGCCTCCCGGGCGTACTACACGTGCTCGGATATCCGCATAAGAGAATCTCTCACACACATCGATTTTTTCACATTGCACGCTGCATTTCACATAACACTAACTTTATTCGTGTATAATGGCAGCCGTCGGAGCATTGCTATTTCTTCCAATTGATTGACGGCTCGGACAAGTATGATAGGGTATTCATCCAACATACGTACATGCTGAACTGTGCAGTGCCACCCAAGAACTTCACCCGCTAGAAACCTCGCTTAGCCAAGAGCAAGGAAGACATGGGAATGGCAGCGATGATTCCTAAGATACCAGAGTGGTGGTGGAAGACCACAAACAACTCGCTGAGAACGACCGGGCCGACCTCACGGCGGACAAAAGGAAAGCAACTATGGTCCCCGATGCTCCTGATAAGTGGGTGGCTACTTCCGATGAGGCTCTGAAAGCTCAGTACAGGGCTGCCTTCGAGACTAGCCACACCCGCGGGTCTGCATGAGATAAGGAAAAGGCACTGATGGCCCCTTAAGACTGACTACTTTCCGATCCACCAGTTCTTACACTTCCAAAAGGTGCACATGTAACGATGAGGACTCCCCTACTACTAGCACATCTTCCTCGTCACGCAGTACTACTCAAGATGATTCTAGTGCTCCAAAAGAGCCATTTGGGCCGATTACACGAGCAAGCGCTAAATTAATTAACTAGCAGATGAACTCGCTCATAAATAATTTTAATCTTGATTCTAATGAGAATATGTTACTACCTAATAGTTCTATGTTGTGTGTGTGCCGTTTTACATATATATAAAAGCATGGGAGACCGAGAGCAAAGGAGTAGAAAGTATTGAACAAGATGTTTGTTTGCTGCTGCATGAAGAAAAGCCTCGAGAGATGCTACCGCATGAAGGAAACAAAGAAAAGAAGAAATTGTTGGAGGCAGCAAAAGATGCAGTGCTACACCAACAACGAAGGCAATATGGTGTGCATGCACGAAGCTACAGGGAAACAGATCTGGTGTGAGGACTCACTCAAGGTGGAAAGGATCTGGTTTTCTGGAGTTCCTCACAAAAACCGATATGGTTTTTGAGAGATTCTCTATTAAACCAATCCACTGCCACGTGATGGTTTTCTCTCTATTAAAACTAATCTACTGCCACGTTACATTACGCTAGCAATCAGATCAAACCCGCGTACCTTTTTGTGTGACCGAACCCAAATATGAATCGGTTTGTACATTTCTTTGGTGGAGTCCGAACCAATTTAGTTCAGGTGTGCGTGACGCTGGCTTTGGCCTATTTATTCTATAGAGGGTTCTGAGAACCTCAGACCACGAATATCAATCTACTATTTTCAAAGAGTTGTATACTTATTCTTCTCCTATGTATGACACACAGTTGCAATTAGAGAGGAAAATTGAGCGTTCTCTACCCCGTTATTCTTATGATTCCTTGTAATCTGCACGAGCAACAACACATCTACTTTGCGTGGTCGAGTAGACGAGGATCGAAGCATGTGGTTGGACGAATTTGAGTGTCATAGGTTGCTGTAATCGAGATAGTGGTTTGCGCCATCGTTCGTTAGGTTGCACGGATCCAAGTTATCATAATCCTATGTCGTGAAGATCGGACATTCCCTGTATCATGTAACCTATGTGTACATTAGGTTGATGATTTATTCATGTTGTTGTTTCTACTGTATGAGTAGGGAGAGACAAATGCACGTAACCAAACCCTACACGCCATGTAATTCACATCTACATTATGAAGTCTTATTGTCGGAGTTGAGATCTCATCTTTTAAATTTAATTATCAAATTCTTCTCTATTTAATATTTCATTCTCTTTTTCAAAAATAATCGTTTCGGCGTACAAAACCCTCGTAACAACAATGCTGGTCTGAACTCAAATCTGTTGCACTTTGTCCGCGCAACAATGGGGTGCAAACCCTAACTCCCTGCAGGGCACGGGGAGCGCGGAAGGCCGGTGTGGTGCATCCATAGTGCCATTTCAATCGGGAGGGAACTAGATTTGCAATTTCGTCGCCAAACATTACCAAATGAGCCAAAACTCGGATAAGCGTAGGCGGTACGAAGCAACTCACAACTACAGGGGCTGCTGGCTCGCCTGGCTCCTCCTCGTGAGTTTTTGGCTTAAATGGCACTGTTTGCACTCGAAATAGCAAATCTAGCCACCTCCGAAGATCAAAGCCAAAAATAGCATCACAGACTCGCTAGTAAGCAACATTTCCCCTCATCCGCGCTCACTCAAATCTCCTCTTCTTCCAGTTTTGCCCTCTGCACGGGATGGAATCCTCCGCTCATTTCTTCCTTTCCTTTTTGTGTAGTAGACTAGTAGTGTGTTTTCCTGTTTTTTTTTCACAAATAGCACCATTGCGTTGTTTTTTTACGAAGTAGCGTCTCTCGTGACAAAATAGCAAAATTGACGCCTCGTTCGCAAGGTCACCAACCGAACTCGATGTCCACACGACACACGGCCTTGTCCAGCCCGTGACCGGCTGGACACCCTCCACATCGCCTTGTTCGGCCAGTGACTGGCCAGACACCCTCCTACGTGGCCTCATCCGGCTCATGATCGGCCGGACGTCCCGTTTAGCAGTAAAGAAACCAATTGATTGATCTAATGGCTTGATCAACTTACTGCCAAGTGAAATCATATTTCCGTTTAGCACCCATAGATTGTACCCCAGGTCCAAGCAACTTTTTATCACATAAGATTTAACCAATATTTCCTTCACAAAATCATTAGAGTTCACGAAACTACTCATTTCGATGCTCTGCAGCAACTCAATAGCATCAATAACAGGATGTCCTCCGCCGGCCTGTGACCAGTCGGACGCACATTAATGATCGTAAATTAACGAAAATTAACAATTCATGTCCGGCTCATATCCCCTTTGCTTCTCTAGAACTGTTATTGTAGTGTCTTTGCTTACTGTAGATTGTGTCAGTGCCTCACTTTGAAGCTTATCATGGGGCTTCTTTCTACTATATCTTGTCGCAAATTAAGACCGTCTTAGGCTCCACCGGACATGGCCAAACACCCCTGTTGACTCCAGTAAATTGATCGACACAAGCTGTAAATATTAGCAAATTAATCGGCACAAGCCGTAAATATAGATTTTTTTTTGCTCAAATAGTATGTTTGCGATGTTTTATTACGGAAGTAGCACCTGTCGCAACAAAATAGCAACCGCAAATTAAATAGTCATGTAGCCTCCTTCTCCAACTCGAGACAAAGAGTAAAGATAGACAGAGACAGATTAATTAATATATAATCTAGCATGTGGTACAATACAATGTTAAATAATATCATCCACATTAAATTGATAAATAAACAAAGATTGTCCTACTTGATCGGGGTACATGAGATAAAATATGGCTCACTCGTCTGAGTCACTGTTCTCTACTCGCTACATCTGCGTCTTTGTTTTGCGTCGAGCATGTCCTGTGGGATTTCGTTGTGACGACACTACTTCCATAATAAAACATCGTAAATGTGCCGATTAATTTTCTAATATTTACAGCTTATGTCAATCAATTTGTTGGAGTCAACAGGGGTGTCCGACCGTGGCTGGTTGACGAGGATTAAATTTCTAAATATTAATTAAAAGCCACACAGTTTATGCGATCGTAAACATCATAGCTAACGACCCCTGTGGTTGTTAGATTCCCAGGGGTCACCCGATGGGTAACCTGGTCGTACAGGGTCCAGTACCCATTACACTACCAGATGACTGCTCGTAGAAGTTTTTGAACTGGAATTTGGACCCAATTCCAAGTATATCCCTCCTGTGTGATGAATGGAACGTGTGCCTTAATTACTCTAAACCACACGATGTTTTCGGCCCTAAGTCACTAACAATAACCATTATATGGTTTTGTCTATCTTTGACATCAACTGAATAGTCAGTTGGCATTTCACCAACTGTCATCGTAACTCTGACCAAACGCGACACTTCCAAATGGCGCCTCTCTCAGGAGTAACTGCCACTACTTCGTCAGTTATTTAAAGGAGAATACGAATGGTAGAAAGGACATTCGATTTGATCAAGCCCTAAGCAATGCGAGGATAACCGAATCAAGATTAGCAAGATGAGAAGCCAATTGAAGCAATAGTACAGCAACACATCCAGTGTAATTAGAGCTAGTCTGTTGCCTTATTCAAAGCACCCCTTGTAAAGATCTAGTTCATTACAATAAAGAGCAACCTCATTCTCAACCAAGAACACTTTGCCATTTTCCTCTTTTTTATTTCATAAGATCGGCAACTTGATCGTCAACAGCTTGTGCCGTCCGTGGGAAAGAAGGTGTTGAGTTCTTGAAAATTTCTTCGTTCAACAATCCTCATTCTCCTACTGTTCTGTTGTCACTCATGCGATCATGGCAGGAACATGGGATGAGGAGAATTGGTTCGACTTGGTGGACTACTCCAACCTCGACATGGACACATGTATTCGCACCATGGAACATGACGCAACGTCATCCTCCTCCTCTTCCGTCGCAGGCTTGCCACTCGCTAAGACCAGCGAAATCGACCACATGGAGGAAGATTCGTTGCCACCATCAGTGGCACACTTAGAGGAATTGGTCATTCTGACCAGTTCGGAATTTCCGAACGCCTCTACAAGCCCGGTTCCTCCGACCGGCAAGAACGGTGGCAAGGCCCCACGTTGCAATCAGAGGTTCAACTTACTCTCGATACGGTCATGGGCGACCAGTATTCGCCAACGGCTGCTACGTATTCCGAGGGCCAACTGATATCTGGTAACGGTGTCGAGGAAGCTTGTAACAGCCTCAGTTTTAATGAATAGTAATAAAATATTTTTCATAGCATTTCTGGTCATTTTTAAAACATGAAAATTTTGTTACAATTTAAAAACGTCCATTTCGACCCAAATCTAAGACTTGTTTTGAAGCTTCAACAGAAAATGCAAGTCAATGCTTGTATTAAGACCGGAGAAGTATTTTTATCAAATACTGGATAAATTATCTGGAGTAAAAATAATTTGTGTCAATTTTTTTGAGATTATTTTGACCTTAAGAAAAATATTTGTTCTCTATTTAAACCTCTTTGGTCAAAGTATTTAAGTCAGTGTTTTAAAACATGAACAGTGGTTTTCAAAATTTATTTGGGATCTATATCATCCCAGTAGCTTCTCTGAAAAATTTCGTATTTTTATAAATTTATTTGATATTTTTGAACCTCCGGTCAAACTCTTGAAGTTTTATTTTAGTTCTAGTTGACTTTAGCCCCGGACCAAGCCTCTTGGCACTGTAGCGACTCGAGCCAACTTGGTTTAGTCCAACCTTGTGTCGTTCGCTCTGGCTTTGTCACGTTTAGGGCTCAGCCCAACCCCTTTGTACGCGAACCGTTCGATTTTGAAACGAACGAACCAGATGCATTGGGACGTTCGGATCATCCGAACAATCCACACAATCTCCACCGTCAATTTCCAAATGGACCATCCAGATGCATTGGGCCGTTCGGACCATCCGAACGCACCACGCAATCTACACCGTCCATTTCCAATTGGATGCGCCATCTTAATTGGTTAAAACCTAAGCGCGCACCCACCTCTGGACCGTTCGATTTAAACTCAACGAATCAGATCAAGTGTGATGTTCGGACCATCCGAACGCACCTTGCAATCTGGACCGTTAAATCTACATCAGACCCGTCCGCAATTGTCTCGGGCCATGCCATTTTTCAAATGGGAAAGCCCAACATGCGCGAGCCTTTGGATTCAAAATCAACCTCCAAGATCAATTGAGTCGTTCGGACCGTCTGAACGCGCCTTGATTTTGAGCCGTTAGATTTAGATCTGACCGTCCTCGTTGAGTGGGCCGTTTGGACCGTCCGAACAGCCCGTTGATCTCAACCTTTGAATTCAGATCCAACGGCGCCGCTGTTATTCGTTTGAAACTCAAAGGCGCGCATCTTTTTCTTAGCCATTAGATTTTGATCGCACGGTCAAGATTGAGTTGGAACGTTCGGACCATCCGAACATCCTACTCAATGTGAGCCGTTCATTTTCGATCGCACGGTCAACATGAGTTGGGCTATTCGGACCGCCCGAACGTCCCACTCAATCTGAGCCATTCATTTGCGATCGGACGATCAACATTCGTTTGAGCTCATCTCTTTGTTTTCGCTGTTGGGACTGACAGTGCGGGCCCACTTGTCAGTGTCTTCTTCGACTTCTCCGCGCCATGGCACCAGCTCCAAGCGCATCGACGTTGAGGTGGCGTTGCGCCGTGCGTTCCCTTGCATGCAATCGCTAGTTGGCATCAAATTGCTGCCATTTTGCCACGCATGAGCTTCCTTGTTCACTCCGACGAAGTGGCTATAAAAACCCTAGCTCTCACTCTCGGCCAAGTTGATGCCGCAGTGATTTCTTCCTCATCTTCGACGTATTCTCTCTCTCTGGCACCTTTGTTCATCTCTAATGATACCTTGTTCATCCTGTTAATGGAAGCTTTTGGCATTATTTGTAGATCAAGAACGCGAGGTTGCTGTTTGAACACCCGGAGCGCGCACCGAATGCCATTTTTCTACTAAAACTTGCATTCAGTGAGTTACTTCCAATTTTATTCGTGTCACAGCATGTCATATGATCTAAGGAGTAAAACTCCTTGATTAATTTCATCTTTGATTCAACCACCATCTCAGCTCAGGTAGCCTCTTTAGATACCCTAGTAGCATAAGCAAAAGTCTTTTTGCACTTTGCACGTTCAAATCGGCATAGCCACTTTTGCCATATTTTCAACCGTCGCTGTTTTTCTTGTCGCGCCGTCACTCCGGCCAAACTCCGGTGATGTTCCAACCATCATTAGGTTATTTGCACTATTGTGAATCCATTTTGATCTTTAGCTAGTCTCTCGGATCACAGCTTTGGCATTTTGCCAAGAAAGCTCTCGGTAACTATTGTTCTGTTGTCGGATTTTCCGACCAGAACTGTAGTTCGTAGTTAGCCTTTAATCCTTGTCGATTAGTATGAGTACTTGATAAATCTGGGTTACTTCTTTGACTAAAAATAGTTTCAAGCATAAGTATTTTGCTAGTTAAATCGCTAGTAGCTTTGAGCATGCATCTTTTCAACATTCTGGTATTTTCTTGATGTTCATTTGTTATTGCTCTTTTTAGATTCTGGTTTTCCCGATGTGAGTGAAAATATTCCTAAGGCTCCAGAATTTGAACAAGTGGTTTATTACCAAGGCAAGCATCGTCTTGCACCATATTGATCCCAGTTTTGATACTTTAGTGTTTTGAATTACAGTGATAACTGTGTACATGCTATTTTTGAAGTATCAATACTTTGTGAGTTAGTTAGTTATATACCCCAATGTTTGTGGCTTATCCTGAATCAAATTCATACACTTATGCTTAAGATAGAAATCTGGTGTTAGTATTTTTGGATCTTTATATTTTGCTTAGCCTTGCAAGTCTGTAGAACATTAGTTGTCTAATAAGCTTATCTTGTCAGACCTGGGAAACACGTTTTGATTTCTATCTTTGATTTCTTTGTTCAATTTGGTTAAAACTGAAAGTTAAGTTAAGTTTGTTTGATAACAACTTGGTTTAGATCTGGACAAGTGGTTACTAGTGATGGTGCCTTCGTGCACGAGATTTGGGAAATGTGGTAGTCTTGTCCGGATCAGTAAGGACCAAACTTTGACATGTCAATTCAAGTACCTTACGTACTTCCACACGTGGTGTGTGGACACTGCTTGGTTAAGTAAGGGGCTGATATTATTGAGCTGAGGAACTGGTGGAGTGAGGACATTTGTGAAGTTCACGTGTTCGTAGGGCTCCTATTTCAATTCTATATGTGCAGGGGAGCACAATTTTATTTTCAGTTCATTGAATCGGCATTCCCGACACAACATGTGTACCTCGGTTAGCAGGCGCTATCCGTCGTTCGTACTAAGCAGGATTAGTCGCACATGGGTGATTCAACTCAATAATGTCAACTTGCTGAAAAATACCGAATCTTGGTTTACCCGGCCGACATACCAAAGGAAGTATGTCATCGTTCGGAGGCATCCGAAAGCTTACGGGATGACTAAGTCATGTGGGTAAAGGTGTACACCCCTGCAGTGTTAAAACTATTCGAATAGCCGTGTCCACGGTTACGGACAACACTTGTTTTGATGGACAACAGAGTATAGTTTCTGAAATATTTTTGTCATGGGAAATATTGGTTCGGCTTGAACTTGGTGGTTCATGCTTATTGTTTCGTTAAAGTGGACAACCACTTTGACATTGTCTTGTTGTTGATTAAAATTCTGTATTTACTTGTTGTTTTAGTCCAAACTTGTTTATAAAACTGTCTTAGCAAAAATTTTGTAAGTATAGGTGTAAAACTGTTGCTTTATGCAAAAATTAATACCATTACAACCTTCCTGTTAAGTGGACAGCCACTTTGACATTGTCTTGTTGTTGATTAAAATTCTGTATTTACTTGTTGTTTTAGTCCAAACTTGTTTATAAAACTGTCTTAGCAAAAATTTTGTAAGTATAGGTGTAAAACTGTTGCTTTATGCAAAAATTAATACCATTACAACCTTCCTGTTGTCAGCCTTAAGCATGTACAGATTCTAATTCCTTTGGATAGGTGCTACTAAACACATTCTTTTAGTAGTTTTGTGTAAGTCTTGCAAGTACCTTTTGTACTCAGGTGCTTTAACCACTTGTTGCAAGTGAGGACGGTTATGTGTATGAACTACCCGTTAGCGTCGATCAGGGCGACGCTAATGAGTGATGCTATTTCTATCCTCCACTCAATTGCCTGAGGGTGATGGGCAAACTTAGTTGGAACTTTTGTTGTTTATATTCTTGTTTCTGCTGCAAATCTTTTGTCTGATGATCGGCTGCTGGTCATTTGTTATAGATGTACCGAATACTAGTGTTGTAAACCTTACTGTTATCTGTATGCCTTGTATGACTGTATACAATATTGTTTAGGATGTGTGTACATTAATCTTTGATCTTGGGGATTAATGTATGACACACATCCGGGAACCTGGCATTGAGTTCATTCCTTGTTAATAATTATACTTTCGGGTGTAATCCTTTAACTAGGAATGTATCCAATACGTCGGGTCCTCACAAAGCTGCCATCGGTCGAAGGCCAAGTGGGTATGATAAAACTCAGCATATGGTCGGGAATTCGCCGGATCAGGCTGAGTCCACCACAAAGCCCACTAGGGGTGGTCATCTCTGACTACTCCCCATCGTGGAGGCTCCTTGCCGAAGCACTGGAAGGCTCTCCCTTAGTTACGATGGGAGCCCGTCGGAAGACTGCTGTTGGAGGCACGAGGTTAACGCAATCGGTGATGCCAATCAAGATGTCGTGCACAATCATCCACAGCTTAACCCGCCACTACCCGTTGGTGGAAATGGTACGGACACTCAAGTACCAACCCGCAACGGCGGAGGTAATTGAACTGATCGACATTGATTAGTTAATTCACCTATTTCTACCCCACAGCGCATGATGGGTCAGACAGGACAAACCAGAAGGTCAGAGGGGAATTCAAGTCATCGAACACCCTCTGCTAGCGGGAATCCTCCGAGACCTTCGATAACAGTTCAAAACCTGCAACGAGTTTGTGACATTCTGAATAACCCAGTTCCTGCTGACTCCAGGTTATGTTCAACTTGCAAGACAGGTATCAGAGATCCTCTAACAGACCATGCAACGTACAGAAATTTACTGAGAACAAAGAAACTCGCAAAGTCACACTATGACTTCATTCCAGCGATCCTCCCTTAACAGGGGACAACATAGTCGGACGGTGGACCGATCGATACCTAGGTCTCCTCGAAGATTCCGAAAAGGGGGTCATGAGGGAAGACGACTCTTTCTTGAAGCCAATCCTCCCCCTCGTCAAGAGGAGCGACCACTTGGCTCAGATGACCTTCGACATCATTTAAACCAAGCGGGAGGTCGAAGGCATTATACCAACGTCCACGACTGGATTGGAACACCGAAAACTCGGTATATTAACCTGAGTAATCGGTCCCCAACCGACTACAATCCGGCTCCTTCTCAAAGAAGGCGACATGACTCGATTATGGGCTGTCGAGCATTCTCAGCAGGACTCCAAGTAGTGCGTTGGCCGGACAAGTTCCGATCAACCAACATGGAGAAGTTCAATGGGACTTAAAACCCATTAGAATTTCTCCAGATCTACACCACTACCATTAGAGCTACTGGTGGTGACAATGTGATAGCAAACTACTTACCCACGGTCCTTGAAGGATCTGTCCGGTCTTGGTTGCTAAACCTACCGGTCGGGTCAATTTACACTTGGGAGCAACTCTGCGACCTTCTCATCGCAAACTTTCAACGGACGTACGGCCACCCCGAAAAGGAGGATGATCTTCATCGAATGCGGCGGGAACCTAATGAGACTCCCCGTCGATACATTAAGAGGTTCAACAATGTCTGTAACTATATTCCTGAGGTCGTAGACTCATTTGTTATTCAGGCTCTTAAAGCGGGATTAAGAAAGTGAGTGTCTATAGAGGACATTGCAATGAATCCTCCACGAACAACCATTGAACTTTTCGACATGACTGATAGGTATGCGACCACTAGTGAGGCGGTTGAATGGAGCAAAGTTATCAATCGGAAAGAGAAAATCCCTCAACCTGGCCTGAATAATCCAGAGAGGAAACTCAAAAAGTCTCTCAAGGGTAAGAAAAATTGCAAGCCTAATAATAAAGAGATCTTTGCAATTCCCAAAAAAAATACCAATGGCAAAAAAGATTATTCCAGTCAAAACAAGGCAAAAGCCCTGACCGATGAATACAAAAAGAACAAAATGTTGTGTCCACTTCACCAGGCAGCAGGGCATGATCTGCGCACTTGCCGAGCCTGGCAAAAGAAGCTGGAAGATTATTATTCAAGTAAAGGTCCCTTCCCTTCCGTACAAGAGCTTGCAGAACCAAGTTCCAAGAAGGACAAGGATGACGACGAAGAAATGGAGTACCAGGAGCCACAACACACCGTTGAAATGATCTTTGGCAAATCCTCCTCGTACAAATCAAGGCGCCATATGAAGGCTGTGGAGTGGGAAGTGAACCTCACCGAATCTCTGATCACCATCAAGCCATCCAGGTGGTCGAAGACAGTTATCTCCTTCAGCAAAAAAGACTGCCTCATCCCTTCAACTCGATCAAGTAGGTTCCCTATCGTAGTAGAACCTACTATTAATAATTGCAAAGTTAATCGAGCACTGATAGATGGTGATAGTTCTTTAAATTTCTTGTTCACGGGAGCATTGGAAGAAATGCAAATTCCCAGGTCGAATGTAAAGCCTATGAAATATGCCTTCCATGGCATAGTTCTAGAATCTACTGCTAAACCGATAGGGCAACTTTCCCTACCGGTTACGTTTGGAAGGCCAGATAACTTCCGAACAGAAAAGATTTCATTTGATGTAGTGGATTTTAAAAATGCATACAATGGAATCATTGGTCGACCAGCATTGACAAAGTTCCTGATAGCTACGCATTACGGCTATCATAGTTTAAAAATGTCATAATCAAAAGTGGTCATTACGGTTCGAGGGGATAGAAAGATGGCATATGCATGCGATCGCAAGTCCATAGAACTGGTCGACGAACTTCCGACCAGGGATACTAATCCACCTTCTACGTAGATCAAGCACTCGAAACCAAA
This sequence comes from Phyllostachys edulis, assembly GCA_036346405.1. Lineage (NCBI taxonomy): Eukaryota > Viridiplantae > Streptophyta > Magnoliopsida > Poales > Poaceae > Phyllostachys > Phyllostachys edulis. The sequence goes on from CM070550.1 coordinate 103,697,000, forward strand.
GATGGCCCTAAAACCTTCCAACTAGACCAAGGAGGTTCCACTCGACAAAGACGTTTCTCCGGAAAGCGTCAAAACGCCGTCTGGGTCCGAAAATGCTAGTGCATCCACCCAAAAGGTATTGATCAGGGTAGGACTCAATCCTAAATAGGAAGAGTCACTCGTCTCCTTCCTCCAAGCCAATTTGAAAGTATTCGCTTGGTAAGCGTGCGACATGCCTAGAGTCCCCAAGGAGATGATCGAGCACAGGCTAGCTCTCCGGTCTGCAAAGAAACCGGTCAAACAGAAGCTAAGGTGCTTTGCACCAGATCAGAAGGAGAAAATACAGTCTGAGATCGATAAGCTTCTTAAGGCTGAATTTATTTGCAAAGTCGACCACCCAGAGTGGCTCGCTAATCCTATAATGGTTAGAAAAAGCAATGGAAAATGACGAATGTGTATTGACTTCACAGATCTCAATAAAGCTTGTCTGAAGGATGACTTTCCCCTTCCACGCATTGATCAACTCGTAAACTCTACCTCCGGATGTGAGTTATTAAGTTTTTTAGATGCGTACTCAGGGTAGCACCAGAATAATATGAGTAAGGATGATGAAGAGAACTTCCTTCATCACGTCATATGGCACTTACTGCTATGTTAAGATACCATTTAGTCTAAAAAATGCTGGTGCTACCTTTCAAAAGCTAATGCAAAAGACCTTTAATTCTCACATATGTCGAAATTTAGAAGCCTACGTTGATAAATTGGTTGTAAAAAGTATCAATGCTGGTGATCATATTTTCGACCTACACGAGACTTTCAATAACTTAAGAAAGCATAACCTTAAGTTAAATATGGAAAATTGTGTGTTCGGAGTTTCCTCTGGAAAGCTTCTTAGGTTCCTAGTTTCGGCTAGAGAAAGTGAAGCAAACCTAGCAAAGATATCAGCCATCGGCCAAATGTGCCCTCCAACCACAAAAAAAGAAGTCCAAAAACTAACCAGCTATATGGCAACGCTGAGTCGTTTCATAGCACGGTTAGGAGAAAAATGATTACTTTTTTTAAAACTTCTTTGGAAACATGGAAGTTTTGAGTGGACTAAAGATACAAACAGTGTCTTTGAAGAGCTCAAGAGGTACCTTACGAATGCCCTGATCTTAGTATCTCCAAGATCAGAAGAAATATTGCTGATGTACGTGACTGCAACGTTATAAGCAGTCAGTGTTGTACTGGTCATTAAGCGTGACAACATCCAACGACCGGTATATTATATAAACGAAGTCTTATATGGACCAAAGGAACGATACCCACAGGTACAAAAGTTGCTATACGGTCTCTTCATAGCTTCAAGGAAACTAAAGTATTACTTTCAGGCTCACAGAGTGGTCGTACCTAATGGATATCCCTTTGGTCAAGTTCTCGAAAACAGGGATCATCAGGACGAATAGCAAAATAGACGGTCGAGCTTTGGGCGTTCGACCTCCATTTTATTTCACGAACAGCAATCAAGTCCCAGGCTTTATCAGAATTCATTGCTAAATGGACGAACCCTGAACCCACCCAAGGGCCCGAGTACGAGCACCACGAAGAGTAGACAATGTATTTTGATGGCTCCATGATGCTGAAAGGCTCGAGGGCTGGAGTTGTCCTGGTATCTCCTACTAGAAAACATATCAAATACGTCATTTAGTTAAACTTTCGTGCTACAAACAATGTGGCAGAATATGAAGGTTTACTAGCAAAACTCCGAGCAGCTAGAGCGCTCGAGATTCGTAGATTACTAGTGAAAGACGATTCTCAACTAGTAGCGAATCAAGTCGGGAACGAATATCAATGTTCCTGTCCCAAGATGTCATCTTATTTGGCAAAACTACAGAAACTTGAAAAGCACTTCTTTGATTTTCATATCCAACATATTCCTAGAAAGGATAACTTTTTGGCTGACCAGTTGGCACGGATGACTTCTACAAGGTCACATGTCCCGCCCAGAATCTTTCTCGAGTAACTCAATTCACCCTCGGTGGTCGGGCATTGCGATGACACAGATGCTCCACCGGAGGTCGTACAGATAAATCCCAGTAGTGATTGGATGACATCGATCTACAATTATCTTCAGCATGGCACACTTCCTGAAGACGATGTAGAGGCCGATCGTACAGCTAAAAAAGCCAAATCATACACTTTGATCGAATATGCCCTTTACAAATGGGGAGCTCACTGAGTGTTGATGAGATGTATATCTCAAACGGGTAGCATTAATTTATTATCCGACATACATGGAGGAGTCTATGGAGTACATCATTCCTACAGAACTATGGTCGATAAAGCCTTCAGACAATGATACTATGGGCCAACTGCCCTCCATTATGCAAAAGAACTTGTGACGAAGTGCGTACAATATCAATTTCAAAGTCGACAAGAACATCAGCCAGCACAAGTTTTGCAAACAATACATCTTTCTTGGCCTTTCGTAATCTGGGGACTAGATATTCTGGGACATTTCCCAAAGGCACCCGGGGGATTTGAGTTCCTTTTTGTAATGATTGATACATTTACGAAATGGATCGAAGTTGAGCCAATCGTTAAAGTAACAACTAAAACTGCCAAGAAATTCCTCACAAAAAAAACATGATCACACAATTCGGTATACCTAGTCATATAATCACAGATAACGGTACCCAGTTCTCGAGCAGGAATTTTTAGGAATTCTACGAAGATCTAGATATCAAGATACATTACGCTTTCGTGGCTCACCCGCAGATCAACTGAGTAGTCGAGCGAGCTAATGGCATAATAATACAAGGAGTGAAATATCGAGTGTTCGACCAGTTAATAAAACAGTCAGGAGCTTGGGTTCAAGAACTTCCCTCTGTGTTATGGGTCGTTCGAACCATGACTAGTCGTGCGACCCGTGAAATGCCATTTTTTATAGTTTACGGTGCTGAAGCCATGCTTCCTCTGGAATTGAAAATTAGCTCTGCTCAAACTGATTGTTTTAATGAGAACGATCAAGAAGAACGACGACTCGATGACATTAATTTCCTTGAAGAAAGACGAAACCAACCCCTGATACGAACGATAGTTTACCAACAAGCCATGAGAAGGTACAACAGTCGTAAGGTGTAACCTCGCCGCCTAGCTATAGGTGATCTGATTCTCAGAAAAAAAAAATTCAGAGCCAAACAAATCGCAACAAACTTTTGCCAAAATGGGAAGGTCCATACACTATGGTCGAAATCACTAGACCTGGTTCGGTACGACTAGCCATATCAGACAGAAGTTATGTCTAATTCTTGAAACATTGATCAATTGTGTAATTTTTATGTATAAATGTACTTTACATTATTTCAATTTTAATAAATATCCATTCTTTCTTTACTTTCCGATGAGTGTTGTTATTTATATTTCAATTATCCATTCTTGGTTAAATAATATTGTTGTCTAGATCATTGGAGAAAGTTCATTGCTCTCCGATAATCGTTCTAAAAGTATCTTTTACTTATTGGCTTCGACATAGCTGTCGAACGCCTTAAAGGTCCACATCGTGACCATCACAGAGATGGTTTTCACGAGCGACCACACACTCTTTTCTCAAAGGACACAGGTAAAATGAGCAACACACAGACAACTACATATAGTTACTTACATACTTAAATATCACAAGACTTTTTTTCTTTGCTTCAACATTCTGTTCTTCTCTTGTTCTTGCAACTGGTCGAGACACGGAAATCCTCTTAGTCGAAATCTCTCCTCTCTGCATGTAGTCCAGCCCAATGGAAGAAGTTTTCTAGCAACGGTCATTTTCTTACAATCTTTGTTACCAATCAGAACCTAAGAATAAATACATTTCACGAAGTGTCAATCATGTCTTTGATTCTTAGCAACCTTTATGACTATCTTGGAAAATGTGTACAAATAAGACCACTTATCGTTTTTTCTGCATACATATTTGTATAATTTCTTATCATCAGTACAAGTTTTACGATATCTTATGACCCTACAATATACAACATGATATTCCGATTATGAAAATAGATCTAAAGCTAGTCGAAATCATACATTGGTTCTGACCAAATTGGTTTCCTAGTATCACTTAGATTATTTTTGCAACATAATCAACACATACTTTGTATAGTGGTCGTGAAAAATGCTATTTTTCTTTAGGCTACTGCTTCCTCAGTAAGTATTTCTACTAAACAAGCAGTCGGGGGCTACGAAATATATGAGTACTCAAAGTAAGAGATAAACATAAGTTTTACTGATGACAAAAGGTAAGTTTTTACAATTACAACTCTAATATTACATTTACTCTTTCGGGCCACCAGACTGGTCGCTATGGGACGGAGATCTGACCTCCATTTCTTCTGCAACCTTGTTTCTGAAGGACATTACTCCCTCAAAGATCTTGGCTGCTTCATCCTCCGAGCAGTTGAAGTCCGCTTCAAGAGTTTGGAGGTTGATAAAGGGGTCGGAGACTTTAAGCTTTGTCAAAGCAAATCTAACTCTGTTAGCAACGACATCCTTATATTCTATGCATAGTTTCTCCGAGTAATTGCGAGCAGATTTCGAAGACACTCAACTTGTCGGCTAAGGCAATTTGCATTCTCCATTGGATCTCTTGAAAAAGGCAGAAATACTTGCGATCCTAATCGGCAAGCATTTTTTTGAGAGCAATAATCTTCTCTTCAAGATTTCGAGCGAGTTTTTCCTTCTTGTCCTGCTCGAACTCAAGAGGTTTCTCTGTTCTTTCTAATTTTTTAGCGTGCTCTGCACGAGTAGATCAAAAGTTAATGAAATATAATTGTAGCACATAATAGACTGGTCAAGTTTACGATCAATTACCTTCAGCCTTCTTCTCGGAAGCCTTGATGGCTCTCGGAAGCCCCAATGGCTTCTTTGTGCTTGAGCGAGGCTTCATTGAACCTGGTCAACTAGTCTTCGATTGACCGATCTTTAACTTAGCACCTCTCTTCAAGCCTAGTTATCGTAGCTTTCTTAGGCACGACCTCCTCCTCAATTTTTTTCGAATTATGTCAAATATGATAAGGGAAGAAGTTGAGAAACAACGAGGAACAAAATAACAAAAAAGGGAAGAATAAGTTCTTACTTTTTAGTTCGGAGTTTTTCTTCTCCAGGACAGTTAGCCGCTGGGTCAGTTTTCCGACTGCAGTGACATTCTCGAACATATGCTATAAAAATATATAGCAAACTTCTTTAAGTTTTAAAACTTCATTGTCATAAGAGTGGTCGTAAGGTATTTACCTGGATTGCTTTGTCCACATATTGCGAGTAAAAAGACCGAGAATATGTCTATGATCTTCTTCCAAGCTTCCTCAAGTCTTTTTATCATCAAAAGCCCGAGGTTGATTAGGAATGTCACAAAGGTGAGAAGACCCCTTAATTGGAGGATTCCTCTCCAGATCGACCATTTTGGTCCCAACAGCGGGCAGAGCCTACTGGGACTTATCTTCTACAGTTGCCTCCAAAGGCACGGTCGGAGCCGTCACAGTTTTCTGAGGAGGCACTAGCACTACCACCTACTCGGAGGCTGGCTCGACCAACCTTTCCTCAGAGGTTTCCTCCTGAGGGGTGCTCTGATTGGAGATGATCTGAACACCAGAGGATCTGTAAAGACAAGAAGAAAGAAAATATCAAAGTTTTCTCTTTTTTATTTCGTAAGATCGACGACTTGATCGTCGGCACCGGTGGAGCCTAAGATGGTCTTAATTTGTGACAAGATATAGTAGAAAGAAGTCCCATGATAAGATTCAAAGTGAGGCACTAACACAATCTACAGTAAGGAAAGACATTACAATAACAGTTCAAGAGAAGCAAAGGGGACATGAATTGTTAATTTTCGTTAATTTGCAGCCGTTAATGTGCGTTCAGCCGGTCACGGGCCGGTGGAGGACATCCTGTTATTGATGCTATTGGGTTGCTGCAGAGCATCGAAATGAGTAGTTCCGTGAACTCTGATGATTTTGTGAAGAAAATATTTGTTAAATCTTATGTGATAAAAATATGCTTGGACCAGAAATATGATTTTAAGTTGATCAAGCCATCAGATCAATCAATTGGCTTGTTTAGTGCTAAACGGGACGTCCGGCCGGTCACGAGCCAAACGAGGCGACGAGCCACGTAGGAGGTCGTCTGGCCGAAGATAAGGCGGTGTGGAGGGCGTTCGGTCGGTCACGGGCCGGACGAGGCCACGCGTCGCGTGGACATCGAGTCTGGCCGGTGACCATACGGACAAGGCGTCAATTTTACTATTTCGTTGTGAGGGGCGCTACTTCCGAAAAAAAACAAAGCAACGGTGCTATTTGCGTCAAAAATTCCGTTTTCATTCCTCCCCTGCTATGTATTCTCAGGACAAACTAATTACGTCGTTTCGTCTCGTCTGATTCGGGAATTGCACATGATTTTGAGTGGGCGTGCGCGCTCATGCGTCTCATCAGTCGGCACTGCCTTCCTCCCCTACTATGTATTCTCAGGACAAACTAATAACGCTGTTTCGTCTCGTCTGATTCAGGATTTGCACATGATTTTGAGTGGGTGTGCGCGCTCATGCATCTCATCAGTCGGCACGGCAGTGGAGGAGCTTGGGGAAAAGGCGGCGTTATTTGGCTCTTAGCTGAAACCGTTAGGGAGCACGGGCTCGATGGCCCGGTTCTGTCGTAAGCAGGAAGCCCGGCTGATCACCGAGATGAGTGGATTAGCTTGCGGATCAGATTATAAAAAATAGGAAGAGCCAATGGCAATAATCGGGCAACTATTATGTTTAACATTGACTAATGCCCACCCGACGCCAATGGAAACAAGTACATTTTTAGTTTTTGGTGTGATTGGACCTAAGCTAGCAACAGCACACCTACCATATCAAAAGTTAGCATCACGCAGATCGCCCCCACCCCACACGCACACACAACCAAAGGATAAGCTAAGATAGACATCCCAAAATTATACTAGCATAGCTCCTCTCAAAAATAGTTGTATTTAACTTGATCTAAAAAACAATTAATAATAACAAGGACAACCCAACTTTCCTGGGATAGGTTGATAAATAATAAAGGAATAAGTACATGATAAAGCTACAGTTACAGAGTCCAGAGCTTTAGGGTGCGTTTGGTTGATAGGATGAGGTAGTACAATAGATCATCCTAGATGGGATGGTACATACAGTCTGTTTGGTTGGTTGTATGTGATAATATACGATTATGTTTGATTGGTTGTATGAGATGATACGAGATTGTGTTTGATTGAGGAGATGGGGTTAGTTTAGTAACCTCCTCACTACATGAGTGAGATTACCTCCATAGTAATTTTCTTTTCTTCTTTCCTTTCTTTCTTTTCGTTTTTCTTTTTTCTCATTTTTCCTTTTTCCTCTATTCTTTTCTTTTCTTCCTTACTGCTTCCTCGGGTCGATCATATGGAACCACTCATTTGGGTGGGCCCACTATCATAGGGTGTTCAAAGAGAGAAGGGAAAGTTGTTGTGGCTCCTCTGCCTCAGAAACCAGAACAAAGGAGCATGGTAGGGCTGTCGGGAAGGGGTTCGGCGCTGGTGGGGAATCGTCGTCGACAAGAGAGGTCAAAAATGGGTTAAGGGCACCGAGACGAGTACGTGGGTGGTGATGTCGTGGACGGGCACCCACCAGGGCAGGCCGACGGTGGCGCCCTGCGGCCGGAGGGGGGCACGAGACAAGGCGATAGAGTCAGGGAGAGAGAGGGAGGAAAGTGTTGGAAATTGGCTCATATGAGTGAGGCCCATTTTCTATAATTCCAAAGCATGTACGGTTTAGTATCATATTGTTAAGGCAAGGTGGAGGTGACCAATATATAAGGTGAAGTCCTTGCCACTCTTTGAAACATGTAACACATAGATGAGGATGGCATAAGGAGGGCTTTGGCTAAACACACGCGTGCGCGTATTCACGTATTTTCGCGTGAAAAATCGCGTGACTTATGACTTGCAACCGTGCCGTGACGTGATGCGTCACTTGGCAGACCAAGTCCACCTTATTTTTGCTGAACCATGCATCTCTCTCTGTTTGAATGATATTCAAATATTTGAATTTGAGGCTTTATTGGATGTTGATGACAGGCAGTTACCAATGGGTAAATAGCTAGTTAAATGTGTCAGTTACCAGTGGGTAAATGGTTGTTTAATTAGGTCAGTTCATAGTCTGCATCTCTATATATATGCCTAGAGATGTCCAGAGTATTGCGTGTAACACTACTGCCTCCATTTCTTCTTTTTCTTCCTTTTGCAAACATGTGCTGTTGTATTACGCTGTCTGAACTGTTGGGTTACGGGTAGGCTACGATAGCAAAAATCAAAAATTTCTATCACGCAAACCAAATAGCCAAGCAAGTAAATGACCATAGATCGTTACCACCAAATCTTTAGAAAAGACTAGGACTCTTCCCAGTCCATATGTCATATGGTGTCTTATCTACTGATTTAGATGGTACCCTATTTAAAGTGAAAGCAGCAGTTTCTAGAGCGTAACCCCAAAAATACAATGGTAGATCTGACTAGCTCATCATTGATCGAACCATGTCCAACAAGGTCCGATTACGCCGCTCGGACACCCCATTCCATTGTTGAGTGCCCGGTGGTGTAAGATGTGGAACAATCCCACATTGTTTCAAATGATCACTAAACTCATGGCTCAAAAACTCACCTCTACGATCAGATCGTAAAGATTTGATTGTCTTGTCAAATTGATTCTGTACCTCATTTTGGAACTCCTTGATCTTTTCAAAATATTCCGACTTGTGCCTCATTAAATAGATATATCCATATCTACTATAATCATCGGTGAAAGTAATAAAGTACTAAAAACCACCTCTAACTGTCGTACTCATTGGTCCACACACATCAGTATGTATGAGTGCCAATAGGTCGGACGCCCTTTCACTCCGACCAGTGAAAGGTGTCTTGGTCATCTTTCCGAGCAGGCAAGACTCGCATGTTTCAAATGATTTCAAATCAAATGAGTTTAGAGTTCCATCATTATGGAGCTTTTTCATGCGTTTCTCACTTATGTGACCCAAACGATAATGCCAAATGAAAGTGGAATTCAAAACATTAGGCCAAAACCTCTTTGCATTAATATTATAGACGGGTGCATCATCAAGATTTAAAATATACAACCCGTTCAAAACAGGAGCATAGCCATAAAACATTTCATTCAAAAATATAGAACAACCATTGTTCTCTATTATGAATTTATAACCCTCTGCCATCAAACATGATGCAGAGATGATGTTTCTACTTATGGCTAGAACATAATAACAATTATTTAATTCCGTAATAAATCCCGAAGGCAAAGAATTGCAAATATGAGCAACCGATCCGGTATCAAATACTCATGAGTTAACAGAAGAGTCAACAAGAAAAACATCTATAACATTAATACCTGAAGTGGAGGGTTTAGTTCCACCATTCTTTTTCAGATCAGCCATGTATTTCTTGCAGTTCCTTTTCCAGTGGCCTGGTTCTTTGCAGTAAAAGTATTCATTCTCTTGAGTTGGGTCAGACTTACTCTTGGGTTTAGGCTTGTTAGTTTGGATCTCATCAGAAACTTTCTTGCCTTTACCTTTGACCCAAGTCTTAGCCTTCTTCTTGAAGCTTTTACTCTTTTGCACCATCATCACATGACAGTTGCTTTTCTTAATGCTGTACTCTGCAGTCTTAAGCATTATATGCAGTTCGGTGAGATTCTTGTCTAAGCCATTCATATGGAAGTTCATAATGAACTGCCCATAGCTTGAAAGTAGCGAAGCAAGAATCAAATCTGTAACCAACTCTTACCTAAGTGGAAAACCAAGTTTTTCTAAGCTCTGAGTGTAACCAACCATTTTGATCACATGAGGGCTCACCGGACTTCCCTCAGCTAGCTTACTCCCAAACAATTTCTTTGAGATCTCATATCTCTCAGTTCTTGCTTGAGTCTCAAACATGCCTTTGAGCGTCACGATGCGCCACGATCATATCGTAGACCTATATGTTCTCAAACTACTTCTGAAGGTCTAAGTTCATAGCAGCAAGCATAAGACAGCTAACATCAAGGGATTCATCACATGCCCTTTTAGGCATTTTTAGGAGCAGCAGCAGCATTTTCAACAGGCACATCTGGAATTGGTTTCTCTAGAACATGTTCCTTTTTATCTTGCCTAAGAACAATTATTAGGTTGCGGGACCAATCCGCAAAATTTGTTCCATTCAGTTTTTCCTTATCAAGTATCGAACGTAATGCAAAACTGGATGTAGGTACAACAGTTGGTGCCATGATCTACAACATAGAATATGCAAAGCTAAGACATATGTTCAAGTAATTTCTATTAAACAATTTAATAAAGATGCTCCCACTAAATACCATATCCCTCTTATGACATTTTAGTGATTCAAGATACATAATCAGTTAATCTACTAGTGAGCTTTGGCATCACTGCTAGAAGACTAGTGAAAATGGTAAGCAACCCTTTGCTAATCATATCTTTATATGATTCTTGCTGTTGGGCAGCATCTCTATGCTCCAGCACCCAACCCTATGCCCCAAGGTCCATAACCGTTATGATGAACTTGTCAAGTTAAACCAATGGCACTCTGCGCATAAGTGTCCGACACAAACCCATCTTGTCAAGTAATATTAATGGCACTCTGCTTTAGCAAGACCTACCATTAAAATACATTACTTTGGATGGTGCAGCCAATTGGGAGGGCATCAATTTTAACTTAATATCACGTGAGGGAATTTTACTTCTAACATGTTAAAAGCACTTAAAGCATTTAAATAACATGCATAGAAATAAATAAACAGGAATATAAGGGCAATCACAGACAATCAAATTGCATTGTGATATAGTATGACCCTTCCACATGGTGATCTCTATCACCATGCATCCTGTTCGCCATGTCTCCAAGTGGTCGACTCCTCCAAGTACTCCCACTAAGCCATTACTCCTAATAGCACTAGTAATGAATCACAAGGAGTGAAGAAGCATCACAAGTTGACACACAGGCCGTTATACAAATATGGACAGCCTTGGGCTGCAATAAGCATGACACGTAGGTCATGAATATTACACACATACATGCATCTCATACATTATGGGTCATACTATTCACATCAATTCCTGCAAAAACAAGTTATGCGTAGAATCCAATTCTATCGGACGACATGAGCACACACTACCTATAGCGTGTGGTACGAATACCCAGCACGGCGCGGGGTTCGAAGGGGCAGCGCCCCTCGCTGGTCGAGGGCAGCGCGCTCGGAAACTTTTTCCGAGACATGAATCTTATTCACGTAAGCAGGCCTTAGAAATCATCGGATTAATCATATTAACCCTATTCTGAACCATTCCGATCATTGCCTTGATACGACCACACATTGTGGCACACTCCGATGGCAGAATTCCAACCGGTAGGAGTGTTATGCAGAGTGGTCGTGAACAAGCGCAATAAACCATCTGGTCCTTATAGCTCATGCCTCCTCGTTAACCCATCTACAACCACCGAAAATCGATCGATCTTATCGACCAGGGCCTAAATCGTTCCATCTCTATGAACCGATCTAGGTTACCAGACCCGACCAGTAATAGATCCAATCTACTACTACCACATATCAACTATATGCGACTGATCTAGATCAAAAACCACACATGATGGCTCTGATACCACTATTGGGTTACGGGTAGGCTACGATAGCAAAAATCAAAAATTTCTACCACGCAAATCAGGAAGCCAAGCAAGTAGATGATCATAGATCGTTACCATCAGACACGCAGAGCAGCGGAAGAAGAGTTGGAGTAGCCTGGTCCAACGAAGAGAGCGTCGATGTAGTGGTCGTAGTCGATCGTCTAGCGTCCTCGCGAGTCGATTGTCTCCTCCAGCAACATCTGCAGTTCCTTATGAAGATCGCGGATCGTCCTCAAGCGCAACAGCGACCGCAGTAGCACCTCTACGGTATCCACACATCCAGAGAAGGAATAACCATGCGCCAGTGTGCTAGCACCAAGTCGCACGGCAGAGCTCTCAGGAAGATGGCAGCTAGGGTTTCGATGGAACAACTCAACTCACGACTTTCGTGTGTCTCATCTGTTATGTTCACCTCTCACTTCCCAACAGCCTCATGCATCTCCTTATATAGTGCTCGTGATGAATCCTATCTGAACACGTTTGACGAATCGTATCCGTACTGGTTTGTTCCAACCCGTTAAATGTGTGACCCTATAAGTTCATGTGTAATCGGTTGTGACTCGAAAACCCTTTCGGATCACGAGTCATTAGCAGTTCCTAGCAGAACATAACGATTCCCAAATACACATAAATTATATCGGACGAACCTTAATGCAATATGATCTACGACAAGATCCCCATCACTTACGACCAGTTCGTATTTGGTCACGATTAGTTTGTAACTCCTTACGACCAGGTTTCGACCACTCTGTGATTTTGTTCGATCAGTCTACGACCAGCTCGTATCTCCATACAACCAGTCTGTAACTGATCGGACCAAGTGACCTACTCTTGTATTCTCCCTTTGCCTCACGATGTCTGATTGAACTCCAGGTGAAATATTGTGTCATCCGTGGACTGTTCAATACTAGTGGCATGGCTATGCACTTTCTTTATCCAACCACAACGAGGGGTCCAGAGACATCTCTCTTGTTATGTTAGGAGGGGCAAATCCCGTATCCGACCAGTCACATTCCTTTGCATGTTTCATAGCATACCCGAAAGCTACCTTTATAACTACCCGATTCTGACGGCGTTTGGCAACCCCTAAGAGTGCTATTACACATGTAGGAAACCATGTTGATCTCAGGTCTAAGGATTATACATCATCATTGCTTGAGACCAACTAACGACACATAGAATCATAACAATCTCAATAGTGTCTCAAGATGGGTCAATCCAACCCATGTTCTCTAACATGTGTTCACATTATTGATTCGATATCTCTATATCTATGACCGGTGAAACATGGTCATCAATCAATACAATGTGCTGGTCGACACAGTCAATAGTGTTCCGACCATTGACATCCGACCAGGGATACATTTAGAACGACATCATATAAGTTAAGAGTTTCACCAACAAGTCACATACTTGTTAATCTTCATAACCAATGATTCATTCAAAGAACAGGATAACACATTATCCAATATTATGAACATAATGAAATATAATCATCTCTATGATTGCCTCTAGGGCATATTTCCAACATGAACCTCGTCGACTCTTCTTCTCGGCGTGCACCGTGAAGAAGGGGAGTGGTATCTCCGAGCCATTGCTGCTGTGAAGACATGCACGGGGAGCAGCAATAAGGTTTCTGGGTAGCGCACATCTGCGCGACCGCTCGCTTCACTGAGTCATCTACGTTTCTGCACCGCATCGAGTTTGCATCTGCGTTGCTTCCTGTCCTTCATCGGAGCCATCTGTAAGTCTTTCATGTGACTAATTGACTTGTTTAAACTCTATTTTTGCATATATTATTAAGTACAATTAGTTGCCTGCTATTAGTATTGTTTTATGCATCATTAGCCATTTGCGATATTTGCCTTCTATTAAAATCTGGAATTAAAATATCGCCCTCATTTTCAACAGAAAGTAGGGGAGCATGGGCATCATGGAGGTGTTTGGGACTTACCGAAGTGGGTGGCAGCGACGGGGAGGAGCCGTGACGGGCCGACGACAGGAGCACGAGGCGTCGCAGGTCACTCGTCATGGGGGCGGCGCTGTGGGAGAGTGGGAGTGGGTGGGGGGAAGGAAGATGGAGGTGAGGCGAAGCTCCGGTAGGAAGGGATTGAAGAATGGCTCACCGAGGAGAGGATGGCAGCGGTGGAGGTGGATTCGGCCACCTATAGGGAAGACGACGATGACACAGTGCTCCGGTGGCCAAAGTACCAAATTGGTTTAGGAAAAACACTTGTGACGTCATGGAACACCATGTGACGCAGAAGGGGCGGCGAGAGTTTGACCAGGGAAGCGGGAACAACAATTGGGGACAACGGCCGCGAACAGGGGCATCGCGGGATGAGAGGAATAAGTCATGCCAAGAGGGAGGTGAGCAAGGCGGCGGCGATGTCTGATGGCAAGACGAAGGAGAGCGCGAGAGGGAGGTGACTGCACACGAGACCATTCCTGTACCACGTGGCTCGGCCGAATTCGTCGAACGAATTGGTTTAACATATCTATATAATATTTCCTTGACTTGAGTCACCTAGTTCCGTTCCGTACGGCTTGCTTCAATTCGGCCAATCAAACGTCCGAGCCATCCCAACCATATCATAACACACCCTTAGCAACGCAACGAAACACGCCTGTCTTGTTACAGTGCATGACAAGATGATCTCTGCCAGCAACTAGTGTCTAGTAGACTAGTAGTAGTAGGCTCGTACGAGTCGCCACTGTGGGCACCGAAGCTGGAGTATTCGTTGGCTAGAGTGGTTTGGTACGCCTGCCGATTTCTTGAGTAGCCGTCCTCCACATCCTCGACAACGATCTGCCATGGCTTAGCTATTAGGAACAGAGAAATTCCAGTCTCCTGGACTTATCCAAACGCAATTATGCACTAAATAACGACACCGGTAAGAATAGCAATTGGGTGTCGGTGAACTCAACAGGAGTACTAGTAAAAAGTTACCTCAGCCTCCCGGCTTGTTCCAGAGTTTTTGGACTGTTATGACCGATATTTGCAAATATGCTTCTCGAGCGGTATTACCAAATATAGTAGTCTAGACACGTCTTATACCGTTATATATGTAATTCTAATTGCCCTTGTTCCAAAATCAATATCGTCCGCATGTCCATCATTCGAATAAGCCGTATCAGTACGCCCCGACAAGGCTTGTCCGGAAGAGAGACGTACTGGCACGAATAATGCTTGGCTGAGCGCGGCGGTGGGTATTCCGGGCTAGGGCCTAGCCGACCGGAACTACACATACACATGCGGCGGCCATTTCTACTTTCGTCGGAAACAGGCATTTAGGCAAAAACTCGTTCTTACGGATGGACGAGACAGGATAGGAGCAGCAGGGAAGCAAACTCGTGCACCGCCCCGAACTCTCAATGCGATGCCCCCCGTTCTTGCCGCGTGGCAAGAGCACGGCCGTGAAGATAAAAAAAAAACTGGAATTTCTTCGTGCAAGGGGAGTAAAACTCGTAGTAAAAGGCAAGGTAAAAATTGAGTACTGGCGCTACAGAACACTCTTGGCGCGCACACGGCAGCAGCACAGGTTTTTCTGAGTCTTTCGAGGAGTAAAATCCAGACGGTAAAACTACGGAGTAGACCTGACCTGACCTGATCTGACCGTACGTACTAGTACTAACAGATAATTACCAGCAGCAAGTTTCTCTTTTTTTTCGCTGGAGAACGTACGTACGATGTTTTTTTTTAATAACGGGCGAGGGCGCGGCGGAGCACCTGGGCGAGGAGGCTGGGGGCGCTGAGATGGGGGAGGTGGCCCTCCGTCTGGAGGAACTCGACGGTGGTGCGGCCGCCGAGGTGGGCCCTGAGGTAGGCGGCGACGGAGGCCGGGACGGAGACGTCGCGGGTGGTCTGCACGACGACGCAGGGGGCCTGCACCATGCCCAGCACGCCGCGGAGGTCGGTCTTGAACACGGTCTGGCAGACGTGGAGGGAGATGTCAGGGCGCATGTTGAACAGCGTCCGGCTGAACTCCTGCACCGCCGCCGGCACGTCCGCGCCCACCGCCAGCGGCGCGT
Organism: Phyllostachys edulis; assembly: GCA_036346405.1. NCBI lineage: Eukaryota > Viridiplantae > Streptophyta > Magnoliopsida > Poales > Poaceae > Phyllostachys > Phyllostachys edulis. The sequence goes on from CM070550.1 coordinate 103,712,714, forward strand.
ACCCCGTCGCCCACGCCATGTAGTTCGCCGCCATCGCGTCGAACACCTGCTGTATCTCCTCCAGCTCGAACCCGCCGTGGTAGTCGCTGTCGTTCAAGAACCTGCTCCGATCCATCGGTTTTTTTCTTGCTTCGATTAGTTTGCAACACAAGGAAGGACCAACTTGTCCATTGAATCTCTCGCTCTAATTTGGTTTGGTTTGGTTTGGACGGTGTTTGTTTGTTACCTGGGAGAGGCGCCGAGGAGGACGAGCTTGGCGAAGAGCTCGGGGCGGCGGATGGAGGCGAGGATGCCGATCATGGCGGAGACGGAGTGGCCAACGAAGGCGCAGCGCGGGATGCTGAGCGCGTCGAGGATGGCGAGGAGGTCGTCCACGTAGGCGTCGAGGGTGTCGTAGCGGCGGAAGTCGAAGTGGTCCGGGTTGACGCTGCCGGCGCAGACGAGGTCGTAGAGCACGACGCGGTGCTCGCGCGTGAGGTAGGGCAGCACGCGGCTCCACGCCGACTGGTCCGTCCCGAAGCCGTGCGACAGCACCACCACCCGCTCGCCGCTGCCCACCACCCGCACGTTCAGGATCTGCAGCAGCTTCGCCCCGCTCGGCGCCCCGTCGCCACCGCCGACCATCTTCTTCTCGGAGCTGAAGGCCGGGGCCGAGCCGCCGCCGCTTCCGCTGCTGCTGGTGGGACTGGGTGGGTGCGTGGATCGAAGCATGAGATTGGAATGCCGAGTTGGGAAGCAGAAGCGTGCTGCTCTTATATACTAGTTGCAATGGCCATGGGGATGATGGTCTTTGCCTCTCTCTCTCTCTCTCCAAGCTTTGCACCCTTTATTGCTCTGTTGTACTACTACTAGCTTTGATCTCTCTCTCTCTCTCTCTCTCTCTCTCTTCTTTATTCCCGTTTCTCTGCTTCTTTCTTGGTTTCTTTGGTTTAGCTTTGATCTCTCTCTCTTCTTTATTCCCCTTTCTCTGCTTATTTATTGGTTTCTTTGGTTTGGTGTGGTGTTGTAGGCTTGCAGATGTGGGTGATGAGGTGGTTTGTTTTGTTTTGGTAGGCTTAACTGATGCCCAATTATCCCGGCCACAGCAGATAAAAAGGCGAGGCACCTATAATTCTCTGGTTTTTGGTTTTCTGTCACTACCCAGTCTCTGCCTTACGTGTCACTGTAACAATTTAGTATTTTGACTCACTGTGGAGCTTGAAACATCACTACCTTCTCCTTGACTAACTGCATAAGAGGAACTGTGCGGCACTGTTACTTTTAGTAGTAGATCAAGGGAAGAAGAGAACGATTTCAATTATTTTGTGAAAAATAAGGGGTTTCAATTATTTAGCTTCGTTAATTGTCTTGAGCAGAAAAAGAAAAAGTTTTTTTGAGACGAAAAATGGCTTTGAGTATTTACATTTGGATAATTTGATAAAGAAAACTAATTCCCAAAATGATTCTTGAGAAGAAGGAAGGCAGCTCTTATGATACTGATACAAATAAAATCCACGTAGAGAGTCCGGTTTGACCATCCGAGTGACAATTTACAACCAACCCAGTCATCAGATACGGAAGGCAGCTCATATATATATATATATATATATATATATATATATATATATATATATATATATATATATATATATATATATATACATACAGTACCTTGTACTCCCATCAACTTCACTGATACAGATCACACAAATTAAGAAGAGTCCATCATTCTGAATTTCTCATACAAGGTACACGATGCTTTTTCCCATGTATTTTTCGCTTCTGTCAATTGCAACTTTATTTACCGCGTGCTCTCCGGAATCTGAAGCAGTCGTGCACTAGCATGAGGACGAAACTTACAACTCAAGACCAGTCTTCTTCTGCTGCGGCTGTGCGCGCAAGCGGAGCTCACAAGCTGTCGAGCCTCGCGAAATGGGAAGGGCGAGGTTTACCTAAAGTAACCAGCTGCTTTGGCTGGCACGCTGCACGCACGCACGGCAGCTAGCAGGGATCCCCATGGCCTTGCAGTTCATTGGGCGAAAGTTCAACCCACTGCCGTCGATGGGCGAAAGTTCAATGCAGCGCAGACCCAATCCTAACGATCCGTGGATGATTCAGTGGAGCCTTGAGGCCACAATTTCTCCCGTGCACTCTTTCGTGCTACACGGGGGTGGTCGTGCGCGCCACACTTGAGACCCTGTTTGGAAAGTAGGAATCTTGCGAGATTTTTTCTTGATGAACTTAATTTACGTTGGTGAGATAGTATTACAATCTAATCTATATCGATATTTGTTGAAGGTAGCACGTTCGTTCACTCATGTGTTCGGAAGAATGTGCTAAAAGGATTGCGGAGCGAAGCAGTGATGACATCACAGTATCTTATTAATCACATGCCGTCTTGAATACTTGGAATGAAGCCTCCAATCGATCTTCTTTTAAGTCAGCGAGAGTTTAAGGTGCCTCCTAAAGTGTTTGGTTATATGTGCTTTGTACGTGATCACCGATCAGCGGTTGACAAGCTAGATTTAGGCAATGAAGTGTATCTTTGTAAGCCATTCATCAAGTCAGTAGGACTATAGATGCTAGAACTCAGTTGAGAGAAGGTTGTTCGTGAGTATGGATATGATATTTCGGGAGTTTGAGCTGTACTACATGAGTGGGGGTACTCTTAGGGCAATTTTTGGAGGATTTCTCTCCTATCACTTAGGGTGACAGTCGAGAGGAGGAGAACAATGAGAGTAATAGTCAACGAGAAGAAGTCATTGCGGGAATAATTCCATGCCCGACCTTAACATAATATGCAAGAGATGTAATAGCCTCAAAAGAATTGAAGATTTATCAGCGAATGCGCTTTGGAAAATAGGGGGAAAACAGAGGGACAAGCAGTCATCACCTGAGCTAGTAGAGCTGCGAACATCGGTAGAGGAGCAATTGGAACAACCGTAGCCTGAACAGTCGTCCTTTCTAGTTGATCCGGTCCCAAATCCCTCATCGGGTCACTCTCCATCAAGTTCCTTGCCTCCCCTTGGAACAAGTGATAATGTTTCCTCTAATCACTCACATCTAGAGTTACCACTTGCACGACATAAGAAAACTAGAGCTGACGCCGGAAAGCCCCTAGTTAGGTATAGTTTTGAGCATGACATTGCAAAATTTATCTCATATTCCCATATCTTATCTGCATACAAATAATTCATTGCATCTCTTCAGACAGTGACTGTTTCAAATGATTGGCGAGCTGCTAAGCGGGATCTTAAGTGGAAGGATGCCATGAAAGAGGACCTTAGTACACTTCATAATGACAAGGCATGAGATCTTGTTCCACTTCTAGCGGCAAAGAGGACAATATGATGCAAATGAGTATTTACGATTAAGCAAACACATGAAGATAAGATAGAGATATATTAAGGCACGATTGATTGCAAAAGGTTGTAGTCAAACATTTGCACCAGTGACAAAAATAAGCTTGGTAAGAACGTTGATCTCCTGTGCAACTAACTTCGAATAGCATCTACATCAGTTTCATATGAAGAATGTTTTTCCACATGATGATTTACAAGAGGAGGTATACATGAAGATTCCATCAGGCTTTGAGAACAGACAGACTGATATGAGGGTGTGTAAACTCAAGAAGTCTTTATACGGTCTGAATCAGTTTCAGAGGGCGTGATTTGATAGATTCGGACGTGCAGTCTGTAGTATAAACTATTCTCAGTGTAATGGAGATTATACTGTATTTTATAGGCATAAAGGATCACATATGACCATATTAGCAATCTATGTTGATGGTTCTATGATCACTAAAGATGATATCGAGCAAATCAAGTCCTTGAGGAAAAGAATATGAGACATTTGTGGTGAAAGATCTTAGAATTCTTCGAAACTTTCTTGGGATTGAGATTGCCCATTCTTCGAAGGGTATAGTTCTCTCCTAGAAGAAATATGTTCTTGGTCTGTTAGCAGAAATAGGTTGCTTGGGTATCGCCCTAGTGCGTCACCTATTGATAGGAATCACAAGCTATGTGTTGAGTCGGGAGATCCAGTTGACAAGGAAGCTTACCAAAGGCTTGTTGGGCGTTCCATCTATTTGTGTCATACAAGACCTAATATTTCATATGTAGTGAGTGTTGTGAGTCGATATATGGATGATCCCAGAACAAGATACATAGATGTTATCTATCAAATCATATGGCATTTGGAGAGTAGCCCTAGGAAAGACCTTTGGTTCAGAAAGAATCAACACCTGAATGCGAAAGAGTATTGTGATACTAATTGGACGAGCAACGTGGATGACAGGAGATCCTACCTCTGGATATTGCATCTTTGTGGGTGGTAACCTTGTGTCATGAAGGAGCAAGAAGCAGGAGGTTGTGGCTTAGTCTACTGCAGAATCAGAGTACAGAGCAATGATGTTGAGTGTGAGTGAAATGATATGGATGAAGCGTTTATTGTCTAAGTTTCGGGTATGGAGAAATAATCCCTTGGTGTTGCATTGTGATAATAAATCTGCAATCAACATTGCTAATAATCCGATACAACATGATTGTACCAAGCACGTTGAGATTGATAGGTTCTTCATCAAGGAGAAGCTCGATAGTAGGATGCTCAAATTGGAGTATGTCAAGTATGGTGATCTGTTGGCTGACTATTTCACTGAAGGATTAAGTCCTAGTGAGGATGCTATAATTTATAACAAGATGAACATGATTGATATTTTTGACCATCTCGAAGGGAGTGTTGGTAAATTAATATTAGAGTCTAATAAAAAGCTATGTTAGAGTCGGATCGTAAGTCTTGGTACTATAATTAAAGGGTGCGAGGGCTATATGCGACAACACACAGTTATTCTTAAAACCAACTATTTACGGTGTTGATTGTAAAACTAATGTGTTCATGGCTGTAGTCCAGCTTGGGCCTGAATTATGCTTGGGTTAAGTTGGGGACAAGTCGGATCAACGTCAAAATCAGGTCAAGCTTGAGCAGGACACTACCGAATCCCAGATATTTCATATCTAGCCAAATTAGCTGGGCTGGAAACTGACCACATGAAAGCTATCAACACATGTGCCGTGATTTTCTCCGCCTCAGACACGCCTCAGCATGTGTATCTTTGGGACGCATGCACTGATCCATTGTACACTGAGAAAAACACTGTGCCTTGACGCTAACGGATAAGAAGCTCAGGACTTGTCCCGGTCGTAACCCACGTGAATCCAAAGGCACGTCGCCGTCGATCGACGGGAGCTAATGACCTAATAGCAATAGTGATAGCTCCACCCGACGATCGATCCAGAATAACGATATGTTTATGTGATCCAATAGCAAGCGAACACGAGCCTCTCGCCGGCGGTGGCATGTAGTTGCTAGCTTGCTGACCTAGCTTCCTTCCAAAATCAAACGAGCAAACGCTTCGTCCACAACACCAACAAAAACTTGGCTACCGCCTACCGCCACCGTGAAATCCTCATAGATCATCCCTTTCTTTTTTTTTCTGGTACCGCAACTGTGTTCCATACTTTCAGTATACTTTCATTTGAAGCTCGTGGCCGTATCTAGAACCAGTCAAGATACCATACGGTTTGCTACAACCAATTATTGACAAAATAGACAGAAGACTGGCAGGATGGATGCCCGAATTGCTATCTTGGGGAGGGAGAGTATTAATGGTCAACTCGGTTTTATCAGCAATACTTGCATTTTATATGAGTTGCATCCAATGGTCGGAACGCAGCATACAAGCACTAGACAAAATCAGAAGAGCTTTTCTTTGGAAGGGAGTTAAGGAGACTCGAGGTGGGCACTGCCTGGTGGCTTGGTCCACTGTTATACTACCCAAGGAACAAGGGGGTTTATGAATCCAAGATCTACGAATTCATAACAAAGCTTTGATCATTAAGTATACTGGAAGGTTGTTGTCTGACTCAACTGAGCCTTGCTTCAATTGGTTAAGACAAATATATTCGGAACCACATACCGATACAACCTAGGCAGGGGGACACATCAATATGGAAGACTTTATCCGTTACCATCGAGATGATTGCACAAATGACTAAGGTCATAATTGGGGATGGACAGACTCATTTATTCTGGAAGGATCATTGGACATCTGCAGGAAGATTATACTTATGCCTTCCCACTCTATACACTTTTGCCACTAATCAGAATTGCACAGCCAGCTCACAATTATTGGATAATAACTGGGAGTTCTCACTTCACCCAGTCCTATCTCAGTAGGCGACCTTAGAATACCAGGCTCTGCAACAAGTTCTGTCTGAGCAACATCTCACGCAGGGAACCTTAGACCGACGAATCATTGCCTCGAGCATGGCCGACATAACTACATCTAAAGTGTACCAAATCTTATCGTTCCATGGTCTGAAATGGAAAGCAGCAGATTTTATCTGGCACAAGTCAATCCCACACAGATACAGAATATTCTTATGGTTAGCTTTCAGAGGAAAACTAAATACTAAGAATAATATGACAACTAAGAAATGGATGACAGATCCTCACTGCGACATTTGCCCAGCCTTGGAGACAATTGACCACATCATTCTGAGATGTAAACATGCTGATTCTCTCTGGACTAAACTAGGACTAGCAACAGAAGCTGCCTCTGCCAAGGGCATGCTACAGTTTGTGGAAAAAGTATCAGCACAATCACTGAACCATGGTGAGGTTTGGCCTATTTGCTTTGCAGCATGCGCTCATACATTATAGACTACGAGGAGTAAGCGGGTCATCCAAAATACACAAATTGAAAACACTACAATGCAACGTCAGATCCGAGAGTATATTAACCTCTGGTCCTACAGGACTAAGTCTGAGCTCCAGGATTCCCTTCGGTAGTGGTGTCAGCTCCTTTTGTAAATAGCTTCTATTTATCTTTTTCTCCTTTTTGCTTACTCTCCCTTCTTCTTCTTTTTCGCTGTACTTGTATTACTTTGACAACCATTCTAATACAATGGTCATAAGGTAGAGAATTCTCTACCTTTTACGTAAAAAAAATATCTAGAACCAGTGACGGAGCCATATTAAAGCTGTGGGGACAATTGATCCATAGTTTTTTTTGCAAACCATACAATACAAGTGAAAATTATTGCAAAATTATAGAAAGCAATATAAATTTTTGCAAGAATTAATCCCACTAGCTAGATAATCATGTATTTAACTTCACATGGTTAAAATCCTAGCCACGCCAGTGTCTAGAACCTGTTTGGAACCCCATAAAATTTCTATCCGTAGGATTCCTGCGTTCCAAACGGATTACAAATACATGCGTCGGTGTCCCGTCGGAATTTTACTCGTTATGACGGAGAACATGTATGCCACTCCGCAAAATGCAATGCGATTAGCTTTTGGCGGATTTACGCCTCCAGCCACACGGCGTGCCGACCGAATTGATCGGGAGAGAGAAAGAAAAATCCCATCGCAATATAGAGATCCCGGCGCCAACATGCACAAAGCAATGCTGCTCCAGGTACACAAGATACCTTTTTATCTACATCTGTTGAATGAAAGCTATACATAGATGGATGGATCGTACATATTGCAGATAGTACAAATAGACTAGGTAATGGCAATGCATGCATCTGCAATTATGCACGCTTTGTTTTGTGATGGATCGCCGTGTGCATCACCATAGCTACATGCAAAATGGTGTGCATTTCCATACACGGTTTGGGCAACAGGGCAAGGCATACTGATGGGCTTCTTAGGGCTTGTTTGGGTTCTATGGGCTGGCCCTGCCTCCTTAGCTCTGTCATCACTGCCTGACGTCACAGTGATGGCACGGGTGACGATTGGAGGTCAACTAATCAATTAGGTATATTGCATTGTAAACAAGGTTTCCATGGGCTATACGACGTTGTAACATGATAAGGTTCGTTTAAAAATCATATGATTTTGTGGGGACATGCAATTCTCTCCACAATAAGAATTTTCACTAGAATCACTACCAGTAAAATTATGTTAACATCTACAAAATAGGATTATTCGTCCGCCACCAAAATTAAGAGGCTAGAGAGCTAAATGACAGGCGAATGTGGCGACACTGCCAGCCCCGTCTTACCTGAAAGAAAATTCTGGTGAAAGCAACTCAACACCACCACTAAACGACTTATGTGAACCATTTAAAGATAGAACCTATATACCGACTATCGAGTAACGTTGGCTTTAGCATAAAGTGGTTTCTCCTGAAAAGAAAGTGCATAAGAGTTATTTCCTGGACTTGTAAAATATTGCTTTCTGCTATGAGACCTATAATTTTCATGGACTTGTTTAAGTGGTGTCAATACTTATTTTAATAATGCTAATACTTACTTCAGTTATTTGAGTGATTTTGATAGTTGTAATACATCATTTCATTGCTAATGTTTCAATGCTGAAATCGTGTATTACAAATGACGAAATAACTCAAATCATTGAACAAGTATTGATGTCACTTAATTATGTACTAAAATCATTGAAGCAATTGCCGAAGATAATTAAAACCATGAGAAAATAGTACGAATATGTTACCTTGATGGGTATTTGCAAGTTAACTTAAATTATAGAGGCAAAGTAAACGAAGATTAGATACGGAGGTAAATTGGAAAAGTATGTGACTTAGGAAGATGTTTATGGATTTTTTTTTTCAAAAACTAAAGGAGGATGACCCAAGGATAAGATAGTTATTTTCATCGGAATCACCTATGATTTGATTGTTTCTTAGCTGATGTTACCAATTACTGTTGCAAGGACCCAATTTGCTCCCGTCCTTCTAGAAGTCGTAAAGCACTACAGCTACCTGCTTCAGCTTTATCTATCATAATGTATCAAAAGAACTTGGAATAAGCTCATGCCGGTACCTTTGTTAAGAACTGTCTCATTGTACATACAGTTTCTTCTACAATACAAAACTTGTAATTTTGGACGGTTTTAGTCCTGTAGCGCACCGTAATTCCTAAAATAACTCTCTTAGCGTTAGAATTCTATTTTTGGCCCCTTCCTAACACTGCTTTTGTCAGAGACAAGCAACAACTCACCTAATGTAAATGCGCCATTGGCAACACCAAGGTCTTCTTAGTGCAGTTAAGCGACACCAAGTCTTCTTAGTCCCCGAAGCAACAAAGAAGGTCTTCTGACGGCGACAGCAAAGACCTTGTCGACCAGCGCTCCTTCGAACAAAAGAAAAAAAAACAGGATTAGGGTTTTTAGAAATGGAAAAAAAAGATTAGGGTTTCAAGTGGGATGGAATTAGGGTTTCCAGTTTGGGTTAGCGCTTATACGAATACGAAATTTTCTTTAGTCATTTCAATTAGGGTTTCAACGGGCACTGATATTTGTAAAAAAAAACATTCATTAAGAAAATATGGGCACTGAGGTTTGTAAATTAGGGTTTCCTTTTCTGCAAAATCAGGGTCTCATCGCGGTTTCAGCGTTGTTTGTAGTAATTTCAAAATAAAGGAAATGAGTTTAGAAAATTACGAAACTTTTTTGTGGAGCCTCCCGTCACAGTGTTGTTGCTTCTGTAATTTTTCTATTATTTTATTCATTCTAAGAAAGGATGATTGATAAGCATATGAGACGAGGTATAACCTTGAGGATGTCGTCCAAGCAAACTTTGTGTGCTGAAATACTTGTTGTCTTTTAGAAGTGGGATAAAAAGGGACCAGTACTATTGGAGTCTCTCCTCAATGAAGTCGTCTGAACGTATATGCGTATATAGCCAGGCAGTCGATGAAGTACTTTATGAAGCTTATACAGAATATGATTGAATGGGCTGAGAACGCTCGTTGTGATTATGAAGATGCCCTAAAACATGGAGGATTCGATGTCGGTGCGAATGGTTGTTTCTGAGATTCCACTAGAAGAGGCATACTTGCAATATAGGCTTGCTTTGATGGCTTAGTGGAGACACGGAACCAGAACTACATTAGAGTCCACGGACAGAAGCACGTTACATGTAGTGACATGGCATGATGGTTCGACTAATTGCTTTAGTCATCCTCGCTACTACTATGGTACACTGCGACACAAGCATCCGGACCATATAAGTATGCATGCCTTTAGGGGATAGTACAAAACATGGGGGATAGGACGGGGGACTACTACGTAATGACATGACCTACTGCGTGGACCGGAGCCATTTTCCCTTCCTTGCTAGCTCGGCGTTGAACTCCTCGCTGGCCTTCCCATTCCCCTTGTCGCGGGAGTGTCCACGTCGGGCTGGTATATCGAAGTCGTCCATGTCCTGTGATTCCATGATGTAAGTGCACCGTATAGTGAAAATCGTAAGAAGGATGTAAATTCTTCATAACTCACGTCATCGATACGGATTACGCCCGGGCGATCGGATACGCTGTGGCGGCCGGGCTCAGCCGCATGAGCCTTTCCCTTGCCCTTGTCGCGGGACAGTCCATGTCGGGCTGGTATGTCAAAGTCGTCCATGTCCTGCGATTCCATGATGTAAGTGCATCGTATAGTGAAAATCGTAAGAATGATGTAAATTCTTCATAACTCACGTCGTGGATACGGATTACGCCCGGACGACCGGATACGCTATGGCGGCCGGGCTCAGCCGCATGAGTCTTTCCCTTGCCCTTGTCGCGGGACTGTCCACGTCGGGCTGGTATGTCGAAGTCGTCCATGTCCTGTGATTCTATGATGTAAGTACACCGTACAGTGAAAAACGTAATAAGGATATAAATTCTTGATAACTCACGTCGTCGATATGGATTACGCATGGGCGACTACTGGGCTCCTTCGGTGCCTCCTCAACAGGGTCCAGTACGTAAGCTTTCTACCGCACGAAGTTCTCAGCCCGCACCGAGTAGTTCAGCATGTACTTCTGCTAGATGAATGTCCTGTCGTATATCTTCGGGCCATCGATCCACTAGAAGAAGTGGCAGCGCATCTCGGATTGCCATTACGTGGGGATGAAGTTAAAAATTTAAGGAATTCAACATTGATGAAAATCGATGCGCGCGAAAAAAAACGCTTACGAGGTGGTGCCCGCACGTGTAGTACGCCCGGGCAGCGGTGTCTGGGTGTGTGGACTGAATAATCTCTGCCAGTTCGCCACACACACACTGCGGGATCGGAAAACGTGGTGGCTGAAGGATCTAGACCTGCCATTATATGTTAATGGGGTTTTGGTGATTAATGACAAATCTAATTGTGAGACTAACACTTTTATTGATATACATATTGTGTAGTCTTATTTGGATATAAAGGTGATAATCATGAAGGCATGCATGTGATTAATGACAAATCCAATTCATTGGATAAACAAAAGGAAAATCCAAACAGGTATGCATTTATAATGATAAATCTATTTGTGAGACTAACTATTCTATTTGCCTTATCTCATGATTAGTCTCGTTTGGATATCAAGAACAAAAGAGGTATGCACTCGACTTCATAGTTCTTATATATTGTTACATTCCTCGGATCCAAAATATAAGATGAACTCCACCAAAAGTTTAACTTGAATATGTGCATATGTTCTTATTACACATTTGTGTATGCACACATGTAGGGAGAGTTTATTCTATATTTTGAGGTTTCATTAGTATTGATCCATATTCCTGTTTCCACACATATTTGGTATCTTTACTTTGAAACATATCCTTTGAATATATTTAACTTACATGGTTAATATATTCATGTGAGTATATAAGACTTGTGTAGTCTAAATATACTTATATGTGAGTATAATATAACTTGTGTAGTTCATGTGTACTCACATATCCTTGAATATATATAACTTGTGAAATTAATATATTCATGTGTGTATATAAGACATGTGTGCTCATATATCGTTTGATTATATATAACTTGTGTAGTTATATATATTCATATGAGTATATACAACTTGTGTAGTGCTTATATACTCATACCAATCTACATTCAATTATTTGCAATTGAAGTGATTATTATCAATTACCAAAGAGGGAAAGATTGTGGTATCTTGTCCCACCATTATGAGTTAATGGTATGTTGTGGTAATTAATGATAATCATATTGTGGAACTAACATTTTTCATGAGTTGAATAAGCAGGTTAGGTTCCATGATAATGAAGACTTGGGATGACATCATGTGAGGATTGTCATCAAGTCAAGAGGAGTTCCATCATGTGTTAGTGGAAGTCAAGTGAAGGAAATCATCGTGTGTCGATGATGTTCAAGAAGAGGAGATGATCATGAGTTGATCATCAAGTCAAGTGAAGGTCCATCATTTGTTGATGGAGGCCAAGTGAAGAGTGCATCATGTGTTGATGCATATCAAGACTCGGGATAGAAGATGTCATCATGTGCTGATGAGCATCAAGTCAAGATCCCGAAGTGAAGCTTCATCATGCGTTGATGAAGGTCAAGTGAAGAACTCATCATGTGTTGATGAGTATTCAAGTCAAGGACCCGGACTTGAAGTGAGGATGTGCGTCATCAAGCTTCAAGTGGTTGCGCAAGGCAGAGGTATGACTAGCTAGGGCTAAGAATGTGTTCTTAGTCTTTTACCGGTCTCGGTGTTTGGTTGGGAGACCGGATTGCTAGTATAGGTTGTCGTACTATTAAGAGTGGTCTTTGACTAGTAGCTTGAGTTAGTCATGTGTTGATAGCAAATTGTGTTTGCTCTAGCTCACCTTAACATGTTGCCAATATTTGCGAATGTGTTTTGCAAATAGTTGTGGCTCATGGATAATCCTTGTAGCATGTGACTTTGGTTTGCGAATGTGTTTTGCAAACAGTGTAAGTCCACGTACCTTATTCCTTATAGTGTGATTCTATAAGTTGGTAAATGTGTTTTGCAACTTGTTGAGAATCTCACGTGAATCCTTGTTTGCATCGCGCGTCAATTCGGTGGCAAATGTGTTTTGCTAACTAAGTTGAAGCGGAGTGCAATTTGTGGTATGATTCTAAAAGTTGGCAAATGTGTTTTGCAACTTGTTGAGAATCTTGCCTTTGAACCTTTGTTTGCATCACTTGTCAATTGTCAAATGTGTTTTGCAATTGAATTTGTTTGGGATGCAAACTGTTGTTTTCTCTGGGAAATCGGTTGTACCGACGTATATTGGGCGGTTCAACCGCGCTGCGGTTAAATCGGATTTTTGGTGCGGTTTGACCGAAAATCGGTTGTTCCGATTTCCAGTTCGCGATTCAAGAAAACCAGAACCGATGTTATTTCGACCCGGAGCTCTCTTGATAATCGGTTGAACCGCATTTGTAAAACGGTTGAACCACTCTACGGTTGTACCAATCTTTGAAAGATGGTTCATATTTTCCAGAGAGCATGTCGTTTCAGCAGATTTAGAAACCCTGCGATCGGTTGTACCGCGCGTCAATGCGGTTCAACAAGGCGATCTTGATTATCTTAGAACCGATTATTAACGGCTAGTTTTACGACCGTTGGAGGAGTCTTGATTGTCTTGATTCCTAGTTGGCGGTTGAACCGCTCCTGCTGATTTTTTAGCAGACTTTTCCACAACGGCTAGTTTTTGTGTGTGGGCTATAAATACCCAACTTGCCCGTGTGTGGGAGGTAGCTGAGTGCTGCTGGTGTTCCCATTCATACTATTGAGCTAGTGCAAGCCCTCTACTCTCATTTGTGCATGTGTTGCACTTAATGAGCTTTGAGAGGCAAACCCTAAGCGCATGTGTTGCCTTAGGTAGTGGATTGAGTATCCACTTGAGCTTAGACACTTGATTAGTTCAAGTGAGAATTCTAAGACTTGTTACTCTTGGTGTTTGCCGACACCTAGACGGTGTGGTGGCGTCGTTGCGCCGGTGAGCTTCTCAAAGAAGATTGTGAGAAGACCCGGACGGTTTGTGAGTGGCGTGGTGCTCGCCATCTCCGGAGTGGAGGAAAGAGCAACCCTAGTAGAGCGAGGTGTTGGTTCGGTTTGGAACCGGTCCAAGTGGTTGGACTTACCTCGGAGGCGGGTGCTCAATTCGTGGAGCCGGCCCAATTAGTTTGGGCTTGCCTCAACGTAGATTAGGGTAGATTAGGGGAGACCGGCAAGTCTCCGAACACCACGCTAAAACATCACCGTGTCTGCTGTGGTTTGCATTCTTGTGCTTTACATATTGCAATTTATATTCCTTGAATTAAATTGCTTATTCATTGTGGATGAATGCTTGCCTAGCTTTGTGCTATTTACATTGATTAAATTGTATAGCTTATAAGTCCTTGCTTAAATGTTATATTTATCAATAGACTTGTATTGTTGGTGCACTTAGATGAACCTAGTTGATTTAGGCTTTAATTGTGCAAAACTGTATTTGTATTAGCTTCCGCATTAGAAATCGGTTTTAGCCAAAGAAGTTTTTAAAACGCCTATTCACCCCCCCCCCTAGTCGGCCTCCTCGTTCTTACAGTGGTACTTGAGCATCTTTCATTGAAAAATTTGGGTATTGTAGTTGTTTCCTCTTCTGCGCAAGCCACTTGCACTTCTGCAACATCCTCGCGTAGAAGTTTGATGAAGAGTCCATAACTGGGTATCTGTTGTGTAGTGTTGTATAGTGTTGGGTTTGGTTCAACCCCCTTTTATAAGCCCCATGGTTGGCATGGTGTGGTTAATTTCATGCAGAGTCCTGTCTTTTAGTTCTGAAAAGCTGAGGAGGTAGAGTGTTGTCATGTCCATCTGAAAAGCTGGCGAGGCATAGTGTTATCACGTCTTACTTTGCACAGAGAAGTCATGTCGTGCTTTGTAGAGTGTTGTCTTATCGGTCTGAAAAGCTGGCGAGGTAGAGTGTTGTCACGTCTTTCTTTCCAGAATCTTGTCTTTTCGGTCTGAAAAGCTAGCGAGGCGGTCAGGGTTGTCAAGTCGATCTGAAAAGCCTAACCCTAAACCTAAACCCTAAACTGCGCAAAGTTGTCTCCTTTGGTCTTATCACTACGCAAAGCTGCCCCGTGTGGTCTTGTCACTGCGCAAAGCTGGCCCGTGTCATCTTGTCACTGCGCAAAGCTGCCCTGTGTGGTCTTATCACTACGCAAAGCTGTCTCCTTTGGTCTTATCACTGCGCAAAGCTGCCCCGTGTGGTCTTGTCACTGCGCAAAGCTGTCTTCTTTGGTCTTATCACTGCGCAAAGCTGCCCCGTGTGGTCTTGTCACTGCGCAAAGCTACCCCGTGTAGTCTTGTCACTACGTAAAGCTGGCCCGTCTGGTCTTGTCATCTGCAAGCTAATACATTACCCGCTTTGTTGGGCTCACCCCGCGGGCAATAAAATGCACGCCCCATGCTCCGAAAGTAGGACCACTCGACCCTTAAAACCGTAGGAAGAAGAACCTTCTCCGTCGTACAGTAACATACGATGGTAGACGCTCAGGGACCAGTCCAACCGGAGTCGCCGAAGCTAAACCTTCTCCTGGAAAGGAGGGAGGACTTTGGCCCTAACTACCGGTTGATGCCGAACAAGCGTGCTCAACCGGTATGGCCAAAATGCAGACACGGGGAGGACACTATCGTGCAGGTCATAGACTGCCTTTTCGATGGCGGACGGCGTTTCTTTCGATACCCATACTCTGGGGTAAATAGTTTTGTTCATGTTACTGATAATACATCCTCCGTACTAACCGTCCCTTGCAGCAGATGGTGAAATGCAACTTTACCCGCTGGATCGATCCTCCCCATGAACGGCATGTTTCGATGCACGTGGATACATTGTGGAACCGAATCTTTCTGTACGCACTTATGTTCAATCTCCTAAAGCATGTAACTAAATGGTGGACGCGTCATTGTGGTTGCCTTTTATCGAGTTGACATGTTGCATCGATGTGTCGCGTGCTTTAAGTTATAGGCGTCGATATGCATTGAACAAACTCATTCATGGGTAGATAATGTTACTGGTTTATTCTCATTCATGACGGACTGCGATGCATACATAAAAGTGGACATTAAATCTCATTACAACTGAACTTCTACTTGGCAACAACAGGAAATAATAGAAGAAAGATCGCAAAACTAACTAGCTTAACTAATTTCTGAAGCATTTTCTCAACTCTTTCCATCCTTTCATCCAGTCTTTTAAGTTTATTCTCTTCATTCTGCGTTGGTGGTTCAGAGGGTCGAGCCACTAGACGAAATGCAGCAACACCATGAGTCATCTTGCAAGGCTGCAATTTGCATTGCAATATCTTGAACAAGCGGGACGACCGTCGACCCAACGCCAAAACCGACATGTTGTGCTCTGAAAAAGAATTGCAGCTTCAAGTGAAAAAAAAAACAACATGCTGTTTCGAATGGAATTGATTAGGCGCAAGTTACCATAAGATTTGAACACTTCATGAACACTTGGGATGGATTCGTTGGCGTATGTTCACCGGATCACTGCAACGAGGGCAAACCAGCTGCTGCCGTAGTGATTGTAATTGTCTGCTCACTCGAAAGTTAGATGAGGCCGAAGACATCATGTCTAAGACTAGAAGAAAGGAGAGGAGGAAATGAAGAGTAAGGTGAATGGCAGCCAAAGCATCCATATATAGCATGCAGCTGAATTGCAATTGGGTTGAAGAAAATTTGCGTCCGCGAGATAGCGAGTCCGAGGAGGAATCGTGTGGCAGCGTTGAAGGTAATTCGCGTCCGCGAGGTAGCGGGCCCAAGGTGGAATCGTGTGGCAGCGTTGAAGGTAATTCACGTCCGCGAGGTAGTGGGCCCGAGGAGGAATCGTGTGGCAGCGTTGAAGGTAATTCGCGTCCGCGAGGTAGCGGGCCCGAGTTGTCATTTGTACTGAATATTTCAGAGAACATTTTGTGTCGATAAATCACAATGTCATACTACACACTGGCACTACATAAATCACAGTGGCACAATACACAATGATATTACATAACATTCATTATACGACCATGACATTACTTATGGTACATCGTCCCGTTGCTTGCCCGGACGGCATAGCTGATCCTCAGGGAAGGTGAACCTGTTAGGGGAGCGTCATACGTATCGTAAGCCGTAGTAGGGGTGTTGCGTGGGAGGCATCGCAGTTAGGTGTCCTGTTCAAAGCTGAGCAGTCTGTCGATCCACTCGTGCTCATCCTGCGGGAAGGGTACTTGGTGAGTTAATCCTTGATTTATGCAACGGGAAAATTGTTGTAACTACGTTAAAGCGTACCTGAGTAGGTTGTTGTGTGGACGAGGATCCGCCTGACCAGTCTGTGCCCTGAGTAGGTTGTTGTGTGGACGAGGATCCTCCCGCGATCGTGTTGTAATGTCTTTGCGGTGTACCCTTGTGCGTTTTCTTCAACCACCGGTCGCGCTCTCGCCGCGTCGATCAATGCCACGCGCCAATGATCCCAACCCATCGTCTCGGCGCTGCGGCGTAAGGGTCGCCGCTCTCTGATGGAACGATGTCGCGTCGGTGAGAAGTCGTATGATCGCCTCCTCCGTGATGACGGCGGTGAAGCGAGTGTTGTCCTTGCAAGTCTTTGCGCCTCCTCCGTGGCGGCGATGGTGAAGCGAGTGTTGTCCTTCTCAAGTCTTTGCAAGAACAAGCGGTTATGTCGATACATTCAAAAGGAGTGCATGGACAAGTATTGATGACAACAACTCGTGGCCCGAGGCGTCGAGGGCGAAGCCGTAGTCGGACGACTTCAGTCTGACAGAGCGTCGCGGAGGGCGGTGCCGAGGGAGGTGCCGAGGGCGGAGGGGGTGGAGGGTGCCCTCGGTGTCCTCGATGTTGTACGTGGATGTCGCTGTGGCGACCACAAGTTATGGTCCTAATTGCAGCCCTCGCGTCCTCGGTGATGGTGCGCACTGCATGTAGGAGGCGATCAAATGTGCTATTGCGACCACGGTGTAGAGCTTCTAAACCCTCACGCTCGATACGATCAAGGTGGTAGTGCTGCAAGGAAACCCATAGTAAGTTAGAAACGTGTTGCCGGATGAAATTTGCACGAAGAATGTTTTACCGTCTCGTCTGGCGTCTTGCTTCGGTGTGATCGGGACTGCTATTACAACAAAGATCTTGCATGACCTCCATCGACGCCGTGGCGCCGCCCGATAAGCCTACACCTAGTGCGCGGAACGTACCACTGCGAGTACGCAACATACGTCTGGATGGCATAGCCTCGTAACTCATGCACCATGTCGGTCACCGCCCTCTCGCCCCACAATGCCATCCACGGCTGCTGTGTCTGCCTCCAGTCGTCGCTCCTCCGGCCTCTCCTCGTTTGCCTGCAATTGAATTCGGATGTCAGAAAATGTAAGTTAGACATGCGGCTAATATGATACCGAAAAACGACATACCGGTGGGCCTTCTCGGTGAGAGGTCGTCCTGGCGGTGGTGGCACCTCTTGGTAAAAGCCAAACTGTCTCATGACCCACTGTGGATTGTACGGCTCGACCATGTAGGATAAGGCCAGGTGGCATGTCGTCAACCAGAGCATCTCGTCCTAAGTACACTGCGAGGATAATCCGTAGAGGGCCATCTTCGCAAAGAACTGTGCAATCTATGGCCACCAAATGACCTCGTTCTCGTGTAGAGTCTCGAAGGTTGTGGAACTCAGGGTACACAAGCATCAATCTCTCTCTGGCCCAACCTAGGGTGGCAAGTGTCCAACGCGTTCCCATTGTAGGCCCATCGATGGGGTCGTCGCCTCTAGTATTACCGTAAAGCTCGGCGCTCAACTTGAAAGGGTGCACCCTTCTCCAAAAATACGATCGGCCAACAGGAAAGTGTCCCCACAACCATAGTCAGAAGCGATTATTAGCATACCGCGAGGACTAGCTCCTCGCCTGTCTTTACTTGTTGAGTGGCATCGCACAACCCTCGGTAAGTGGCACAAAGCACTCTGAGCCCCAATCAGACAGGCACCTCGTCGGGATGGCGTCCACCAAAGACTTCTGCGAGATGGATGTAGCTTGGTACACGCAGCCTCCCCGAGTCATAGGAAACAAGATCCATCCGAGCAGAACAAAAGGTACGCGAAGAAGTGTGTCCTAATCGCCAACAAAGCATGCAAGGGCAAGTCATGTACTCCTTGACAAGGAATGTGGCACACCCGATATGTTGTCAGCAATCGGGTGACCGAATCTTTCAGCCATACGCACCTTCCAGTCTGGTCGCCTTGGAGGTGGCACTACTGGAAGACCGCTCAGCGATAGACTTGTAAGCATAGCTATGTCCTCTAGAATTACGGTCATCTCCCCCCACCGGAAGTGGAAGGTGTGAGTCTCTGGTCTCCAACGATCCACGAGTGCAGATAGGAGTGCTGTGTCAAACTGAAAAGCGTGTGGTACGTCCAACATGCGGGCAATGGGCAGGAGGCCGGTGTCCCGCAGTCTTGGGACATACCGCTCATCAAGAGGCCACCTCTCTCTAGGGGCGCTCAGGACCAGGCTCGGAGGGCCAACCCCAGACGACCAGGTTCGGCATCGGTGTTGCCCATCCCAACGTGTGTCGAGTAGCTCATACGGGCCATCAACTGGAGGCTATGCCATCTCCTGCCGAGAGAGAAACAACACGTTAGTCCGCATATAAAACAGAATGTATGGCACAGAAAAAGAAAGCAAAACATATCACAACATAATGTAAGACAAAGTGAATAACACCATATACACACCCATAAAACATAACAGTATATATGACCATAATGAGTTAACATATGACCCAGATAACATAACATTACGTCCGTACAGAATGGCATGGTTTGACAACGATACAACTCATACAAGCCATTAAACTAAGCATGCAACATCATGACTTAGTAATTATATCTTGGTCGCTACGGTGCGCTGCTTGTGCTAGATCTGTTCGGCGTGACTCTTGGGTAATAACCGTCTTCTGATCTGCATCTGGGGCGACGAACCTATTGCCCGCACTGGCTTGGCGTTCTGAATGCGTCGTGATTGGCGTCTTCCACGGTAGGGTGCTTCGGTCGTCGTTGGCACCCACTTCACCGCCCCGCGGAGGTCCCTATAGTGCATGTCCAGGCCATACGAATAGAACTCGGCACTCCAAGTGCCATACAGGTGGTGGATGTCGTAGTACTCAGAGATGTAACGCTCCGAGGCCGGCGCCACGCCGCGTACACATGGGAGCATGGTTTGTGGAGAAGCTGTGGCTTGTTGCAGGTGCACGACGCTTCGTCAGCAATCGTGCAGACCTACTTCCGATCCCCTCTAGCGTGGCCCATCACATACTTCTCTCTGAGCCAGATCTCAAACTTCTGCCTGATGCCATCCATGGTACGCGCAACGTGCGAACGAGCCTTACTGATCTTCTTATCCATGTACGCGTGCATTACTTCGGAGAATTGCTTCCCATCCTCCAAATGCTTCTTGGCCATCATGGCTCTGTTAACAAAGTACTCTACGGTACGGTTCCAGCTCTCCTCCATGATCGCAGTGATCGGCAGGGATCGGACACCCTTGAGAACACTGTTGTACACCTCGGACATGTTGGCCATCATGATCCCGTACCTTGCACCACCGGTGTCGTGCAGCAGGGACCATTTCTCCAAGTCGGGTGTGTGCGAGTTAGAGTTAACCCACTGTGTGAACTCCTCAACTCTCGCAGACCCTCCTGCTGCTGCCCCTGCCTCGGTGTCCGCCGAGTTCCTTAGATGCTTCCCGGTCTCCTCATTGAGCTGTCTCCACACCGCATCGAACTTCTGCCTTTGGTTCTGCATGCAGAGCTTCTTGAACATATTCATCAGGTCCTTGCTCTGAAACCTTGTGCGGAAGTTCGCCGCGAGATGCCTCATGCACCAACGGCTCTTCACATCATTCCACTGGAATGGCGGCTGCGTCCCGTTTTGCATCATACTCAACGCGGACAGCAACCCAGCATTGCGGTTCAAGATGACACACACATCTGGACGATCTTGGACCACCGCCTGCTTCACATTAGACAGGAACCACAGCCAGCTATCAGTGTTCTCGCTCTCAACAATTGCGAAGGCCACGGGGAGTAACTGGTCGTTCGCATCAGCTGCAACGGCGGTGAGGATGGTACCCTTGTACTTCCCACATAGGAAGGTGCCATCCATCGTCAGCACGGGACGACAATGCTTGAACCCTTCGATCGCCTAACTGAAGGCCCAAAAGACCCTTTCAAGAACAAAACAATTGGGCCCCTCCGTCGGATGCACCCAATCAAGCTTGTTTATGTATGTCGTAGGGTTTGATTGTTCGACGGATGCAAAGATCCTTGGGACTAAGTTGTCGACCTCTTCAATGTGCTTAACATTTGCTCCACGACCTTCCGTTTAGCCGCCATGCCGCCTTGTAGTGACCACGAATCCCACCATATTGGCAACCTCCGCCAGTAGGAGCTTTGGCGAAATGGACACATCTCCAGCGACGAGGTGGCTTATCGGTGGCAACATACGAGGGCGTCATGTTGCGGTGCCTTTGAAGCGGCTTAGCTAGCTCGCATGTGTGGCCCTTCAAAGATCGTTATCCGGAAGCCCGTGGCGCATGCCGTGAATCGTTAAGCGCACGGACCTTGCCAAAGACAGATTCATTAACACACCTAACGATGTAGGTGTCGGGTTGGACCTCTACACCCGATACGTCCGACCAATGTTAATGGCGTATCTAGCAATAGCATGCTGGGTGGTGCTCTTGTTAGGGAAGCGCTGCCCTAGGAGCAGGGTGTCCTCATTGAACCCCCACTCGGCCCCCTCCGGCTGTGGCAGAACCAACGATGTCGTTGCAACATCGTCCAATCTTGAGACGTAATAAATGTCGGTGGTCACAACACCACCAACTACACCTCCCGTAGCAGCTTCTCCGTCTTCATCATCTTCAGAACTAGTTGTTTCCACGTCCTCCTCCTCGCTTACCACCTCTTCCGCCTGGTCGGCCAGGTACTCGTGGCAATCAATACGAGCTGCCCACCATCTCTCCACTCCTTCGTTGGGCTCGAAGTTGTTGGCACGCCTCCTTAGGTCTCCATCACCCACTTCCTCGCCCACATCTCCTCCAACACCAGAGACCAACGCAGGCTCCTCCTCACCAGCAGCTTCACCGGAACCACCCACGCCAGATGTTCCTGCTACCGTCCACTTAACCGAACATAGACCATCGGACGCACATATATCACAAAGAAATAGGGTTGCAAACAACCTCCATGTAATAGGCCCATGAAGCGTCACTTGTCACCTTCATAAGTTGCCAAACTATCTCGTCTGCACCATCCACCACCGAGGCATACAACGCCTCGATGAAGTACCTAACACAGGTGCATATCAAACCACTGATATGCAATGCTCAGAATATTTTGAAATTTTACGTTCAAGTTCCTGACACTTCTATAATTTCTTCATAATCTAATATAGTACTGGACATAAAAATTACATTATTGCAGGTTCAATTCTATTTCTATTTAAACATCTCGCGAAAAATTACAGAATACTAGTGGAGATAAAAAAATGCATGGTTATGTACGGAATAAAATTTCATGACCAACAAAAATTGATTCATCTCAATTGCAGTTTATATGAATTTTCTATGAAATATTGAAGTTAATTTAATTTCTAGTGTAAAAATAATTTCTAACCGAATTTAATTTCAATTCCGAATTTTTCTGGGGTACTAACAAGTTTCAAACCTATTCTAAGCTAAAGTACAATAAAAAAGGAGACCAACAAAATTGTTTTCACTAAAATTGGAGTTGATTTCAAATAGTTGTGAATTTTTTAACTTGTTCTAATTTATAGTGCAAAAATAAATCACTTCATAATTTCCTAATGCATTTAAAACTTTTGCTACCTAGTCTCTACCACTGACATGCGGGGTCTACTGCATAGTATTCTTTTCATTTAATTTCAAAATTAATAGCCTACTGACAGGTGGGGCCCGTTTGTCATTCACTCGGTCCATGGCATAGTGCATGGACCGAAGGTCAACATGCCTGGTCAAGAGTCCATGGACCACGCGCTTGGTGGGATCCGACCGTCAGCGACTCTATTTCAATTAATTACTGGCTAATCACATTGCTAACTACTAAGTCTGCTAAGTCAATAATTTTACATTGCTGACTACTAAGTCTTAAAATATTTCCTAACGCCCCCGATTATTTAATTAATCTAGTGAGTTTTATTGGCGATTAATTTTCTTATATATACTATGATTAATTTTACATTTTATTTGTCCCGCACTAATTATCTACCGTCGGCCTACTGCTATTTGACTCGTACGCGGCTTAATTAAATACGTTGGTCTAAAAAAAATACACCTCGTCGATATTTAATTTTACTAGTGCCTAATTATATTTGGTACTACTGAACTGTTAATAGTATTACTAATTTGCTACTTCCTAAATTTCCCCTTCTCACCTAATCTCATCCCTAATCCTTCCCTTAGTTAATCCCCTTACTCTAATCTTCTCCTCACCTAATCCCTTCTATTTATCTCTCCCTTATCTCCTCACCACCAAAATATCCTAGCTGCCATCCTTCCTTCCCCATCGTTCTTTCCTTCCCATTCCTCCTCCAAGGCTTCTCTCCCCTGGAGTTATCTCCTCACTGGAAGGTACATTGCTAACTCTATTTAATTTACAACACTAACAATAATAAGTCTACTAAGTCAACTAATTACTGGCTAATCACATTGCTAACTACTAAGTCTTCTAATTACGTGCTAGTCACACTAAGTCTTCTAATTTTATGTCCGAACACTAAGTCAAAATACACCGACTACACAGCTATAATTACTCAGTTGCTACAATAAGAAACTACAAATCATCTAATTATATCCTGATCACATTGCTAAAACTATAGCCGGATGCGAATGACACTTACCTTTTCTAGGTGCTCACAAGACGATGCACAACTCCCGTAACTGAGCGAACTTCAACTTCTCTGATTGCCTTCTCCCTTCTCCGCGAGCTCTCTTTCTCTCTAGCTCTCTTCCTCTCTAGCTTGCAACTGAAAATGGCGTCGCTGCGTTTGCGTCCCGCTCGATTTATGCATCCTTCACTCAAACGCGCAGGCACACTCAAAGCCAAGGCCAGCCAGGGCCTGGCCGCTCCATCGCAGCGCGTGGCGCTCAAAACAGTAAGCAAGGCAATGGGGCCGGGCAAAGTGCGCGTCGGCGACGCAGAGGGAGCAACAGGGTAGGCCCGTATTGCATGGCGTGGCGAGGCGAGGCAACTTCTTCGCTGCGTGCCGCTGGCAACAAGTTCTTCTTCTGATTTCACCAAGCAAGAACTTCGATTCTTGTCGCCGAGCCCCACTAAGAAGAAGTTGATGTCACAGTCTTTGCATGGTAGTAGGTGAGTTCTTTGCCAAACCATTTACAAGAAAGCGCCAGAGGGGCCAAAATGGAATTCTGATGCTAAAGAGGCTACTTTAGGAATTACGGTGCGCTACGGGGCCAAAACAGTCCAAAATTCCAAAACTTGATCCTCTTGTTCAATGTTTTTTTTCTTAGCATAAATTAAGGATTTTCTAGTTTTTGTTAATAAAAGTTTTCATCAATATATGTATAAATATTCCTTGAGTTGTACAGGCAAAATTTCAAGGATAAAGTTTTGATAAGAAAGAAATAAAGTAGAAGATGCAAGATGCAGTGTGGGTGTAGCAATTGCCCTTTTTCCTCCCATACTAACTAATTATATAAGGTGAATTCCTTGTATGTTACCGAAAATTTGCCTTATTCCTTATATGTCACTTATTGTTTCACTAACATGTAGATCCTGATCACGCATATCAGTAACACAATAAATATTTTTGTAAAATTTCAATGACATATAAAAAATTAATCCAATTATATATGTTTAGATAAAGGTCCCAACTCAAAAGAGCACACCAAAGATGACCAAATGAAGTCCCAGACTACACTGGTAGGCTGTTGATTGGAGAGTCCTAGTTAAGAATGTTATGCCTGCTTTGTTGCTGTGGTTGGTGGGGTGTCGGCATTAGGGACATCCTTATCACCACACTGTCCATAAGCATATTAGGAAGGAATTTATTTTCCAATCACATTTTGGTGATATTCTTTGTCCACGTCAGGAGATGTGAGTGAGCCTGTTTCCCTCGGTGGCCATGGTGCCAACGCGTCAGGTCTCGGCACTATAGCAACTCTGGGATGGCTGACTCGGAGACTAATCGGCATGAAATGCAGTCCACAAATCGCAGACAATATATCGCCTTTGAGTAGGGGCCCGTAAACGATTGTAATGCAGCGGAGGTATCGATTGTTCTAACTTCTTTTCTAGTGAATCTTTAGTGTAAGGGCCTATCTGTAAAGCATGAATTTCAGTTTTTTTAGGAAACTCTATAATTTCCATAGGATTCGTAGAAAATTCTCATGTTCCACATGGAGCCTAAGCTTTTAGGACAGAGCGTACAATCACGACTTGTGTGTGCATGGTTCATCAAACTGAACCCTCCATTTGTGCTCTTTATTTTCCAAAGAAATCCCAGTTCGAATCTATTTAAATCTTCTCGCTGTCTACCAATTATCACCCAACCGGCAAAATATTAGATTTTTACTATAAACTAGTTATCACCCAACTGATGATACACTGGATTTTACTAGATTAGGCAAGGGTGCGCCTAAGAGTAGTTATCACTTATCACCCATTTTTTTGAAATTTTTCATGACCATTTACACCCTCATTCGATAAAGAATGCATAAATGCATCTAAAGGGTGGTACGCACAGATACACCCTGGACTTTTTGGCTTATAGCTTATAGTCAGTTTTTTCGTTTAATCAGCTTAAAGCCAAGCTAAGGTGTTTGACAATCTGGCTTTTTTATGGGCTATTAGCACATTGAGTTGTGTATGAATGATATAAAGTTTGAATTGCCCTTGAGAGTTTGAAGGACCTATTTATGCATATATTTATACTTTTTTTTATGAGAATTAAAAATATGACGATACATACAAGTGTACGTATGAAACAAAATAGATCATCAGAACACCTAAAATTGTGTGCTATGCTTGCAGCATGCAGAGGAGACAATGCTGCAGCACAAGTAAATACAGAGGATTTATTTTAATGATTTTACTGTAGGGGCCTCCCTTACCGTATTCCCTAAAAAAACTAGGTGCCTACGGGGTGCACCCATGCTCCAGTACAAGTACATATCTTCTTAAATATTACAGAACAATACAAGTATTTCTGGACAAGGAATTCATGATCAAATGGACAAGAACAAATCAAGAAAATATTAGAATCTGGTAGTGCTCAACGCTCTGCATAGTTTCATCAGAGCAACCATATCCTGCAAAAAGGAAATTTCACTTCGCTTACACACCGGAGTTGCCGGATATGCTCAATCAAAAGCATACACTTTACATGCCAGTAATGATCACGCATACACTGTAGCTGTAAACACTGCAATGAAAATACTTTAGCAATTTGTCTGACTCTTCGTTTTCGATCAGACGGTAAAGATCGGCCCTAATGTATATATGTCATAGATCCTCTGCATTGATAATTTCAACGCAGTTGATCCCAACCCAAATTTCATATAAAACAATCAATTACTACAAAAGCCTAAAAAATTACCTGTTCGAAACGCGCCTAAATGGCTAAATCGTACTTTCGACAGATATCACTGTATCATTTTGGCCAAATCGCTGGAAAATACGGTCAGACTTATCCATCCACCTTGGCATCCACTACAGTTCAGCTCTCCAGGTCCCCCGTGTCTATTTACCTTGTACTCCACTGCGCAATGTGTCAAGGAGAGGTTGGTCCAGGCAGAGAAGCTACCGCGGCATAGGGGGACCTCTGTTGTACAGGGCCCAATCGTGCGTGCCATCTCTTCTCTTTCTCTTGGAGCGTTGCAATCCGGTCGTCGGATTGGAACCGCCCGTGCGAGGACAAGAAAATTGATGGGATGCGGATGGTTGCGGCGGCCAATAAATGAGCCAAAAACCCTCGGCAATGGCACATTGCCATTTGTGCGACCAACGGTGTACCAGATGGTCTCTTCCCCGCCGGTGGTAAATTGACATTTTGTTGACAAGAGAATGGGATGCTGATACGAGTATAGGTGCCGTTTGGTTCATTGTTACACCGAGCCACACTAAAGTTAAGCAGGCTCAGCCTTTTGTGGCCACCGTTTAGTTCATGTTATAGCTGTGGCGTGCCACATTTTCTCAAAGGTTTGGTCGTCACAAAATCAAAATGTATGACTTATCTTGTGACTTACCATGGTCCATGTGGTAATCCAGACAACCTTATCCCTACATGTGTTTTTTCCTACTCTTTTTTTTAATAGAAAGTTGCTGTCATGTACTCGCATATGAGAGACTAGTTGATTACTTGTAAAGCAGAATGACTGAGATCAAGGAGTGAAATCCAATTTGTCAAGACAGGTCGACGACGTTGGTTTCCAATCTCCTGTGCAAAGATGTGGGTCTTGGATTTATGCTTCGCCTCACTAACCCCAGGAATGCCGTGCAAATGATGCGGATGCCCGAGTATAATCTAGATGCATTAGGGATTGCAACGCGATGCGGCCAGCTTTATCTTCTTCTTTCTTTACTTTTTTTTGCTGGACTTGTTTGGTTTACAGTGGGAAAGGATGCTGACTAGGACGCGTGGCCCAATGCTAACTGGAGGCAGAGCTTTGCAGCTAGTAGTGCTGGTTGGAGGACCAAAAAAGTCAGCAGCAAGGCAATGAAAAGAGATGGAGCCTCCGAGAAGTCCGAGCCCTTTTTGTGCATCCTATGTAAAGGATGTTGATTGGAGCCCGAGCTAAGCCTCATGATGGCTGGAAGACAAACCTGGAACTAACATATCAAGCACCATATCTTGATGGGGGGAAAGGCAAGAGAAAAACAAAATCATCTTGTGCACACGACGATGGGGTGGGGGGCTAACAAATCTGCGCTTTTTTAAGTGGGAAGCCGTTCACTTGACCCCAAGGTTGATGCGACTACCCTGCTGCAACCAGTGTTCAATGAATGAGAAACCTCACCCATGCTGATGCTGCCATGCATTGTCTTCTGTAAAGATGTGTTGATCATACCTTCAGAGTTCGGACCTCCAGTTCTAGATAAACTGCAAATATACTCGACAGACAGGTATACAACAGAAAAGTTGGATTCCACTAACAAAAAAAGCAACGAAAGCCCTTTGCAGTGCAATTCAAACTATATCACGCTTCCAGAATGGGCCATGCACGGACAAATGAATTATTGGGGTTATGCTTGGATAAGAAACCAATCACGAGAAGTTGGCCAATTCCTTGTTGTGGCAGACTATAAGCTTTCATGTCCAAATCATACGAGGATAAATGCATGCGTTTATAACTTTATATTGTACAGTGTAAACAGCAGTGCAAAGAGACCATTTCCATCAAATAGACCTTCAGCCAAAATCAATAGGGAATGAAAATCTGAGGTACCCGAAGCACAGTGTGGCGCATACACACATGTGGATCAGGTTGGAAGCGTCCAGTCATGACCAAAGAGATGGATAACACATCGTGGGAATCTGATTCATCCCTGTCGCCTAGCAAGCCTTTTTATCCAATGATAGTGGCTACTGTGTGCGTGTGCGCGCCCAGCTTTTGGTCCCTCTCGGCTATCTTGTTGCCGCGTCCACCAAATTCCTCCGCATGCCCCACCATGTGTAGTACATCACACCTTCCGTGGTTCCCTTATCCTCCCCTCCTATCACCTCAGATATTCTCTCGTGGCCGTGAAGTGACACTGACCACGACCCATATCGGAGCATGGATTATCCCAAAACCTCTTAAGTCAGCAGTTTTAGGTGCAAGGGTAGTATTATGAACAGGCTTGCACATATATGTGTACAAGAGTGATCTGGATTATTGGTAACTCTCTACACTAATCCCTGATACAGCAATAGTGCTCCTAAAGTAATCTGGATAAAAAAACTGTGAGATTAATGCTCCCGAATTTCTTTTTGTTGTATGTCCCAGTTCGCCCCCAATTAGCTGCTAGCCTGCTAGGGTCGAGTTTTTGTTCTAAATGACACTAATTGGACTGGCATTAGCAAAAACAGCGTCCTCGCAGCCGTAATTGAAAAAAAAATAGCGCTCTCCACCGTTCCTGGGTGGCATGGACGGCTTCCATGCTGCCACATCACCCTTGTCCGCTCTACCCTAGGACGGATTCCTCTCGTCCGCATCGCCATAGGACGGACAAGCCACGTTGCGTGCATGCATCCGTCCCTCCGTAGCCCGGATAAGGCGCGTCCATCCCACCCTGCTTCGGACAAGGCCACGTGGGAACGCGTCCATCCTACCGTAGCCCAAACAAAGCACGTCCGTCTCGCCCTGCTTCGGACAAGAGCATGTGCCGCGTGTCCGTCCTTTCGTAGCCCAGAGAACACGGTTCCGTCCCACGCTCGTGCGAAAGTCTTGTCTCGTCCATCCCCACGTGTCTTATCGAGTTTTTGGTCGAAATAGCACTGTTTGGACCGGTATTAGCAAAAAGGGCCTCCTCGCAGATGTAATACCAAAAATGGTGTTCTGCTCCGTCCCAACCTGGCTCGGACGCCTACTGTGCTGCCACGTGTCCTACTCCGCACCAACCTAGAACGGACAAGCCTTGTCCGTCCCTCCCTAGCACAGTCCTTCCTCATCCGTCCCACCGTGGAGGGGGACAAGCCCCTCCATCACGACATGACACTTGTCCGTCCCTCCCTAGCACGGTCTTCCCCGTCCGTCCGACCCTCCACCAGACAAGGTCCACGTGGCTCCGCGCACACCTCCGCTTCCGGTCCGCGTGAAAATGGAGTATTAATTAATTAGTTAGTCGTGATTAATATTTCATAATTAGCTGTGTATCTTAGTTGTTTTCCGGTTTGTTTCATCATGCATGTTGTACATTCCGAAATGTCATCAATTTTACCTATCAAATTTTAGATTGCAACTCAACTTGAAAGGTCGACACTCCTAGTTCTCTGTTCTCATGTCAATCTGCAACCGATCAATTCTGACAATACGCACATAACATACAAAATATAGCGCGACAAACTCACATAACATCTATGCAGTGCAATTACGCACGGATACAATATGGCTCACTCGTCTGAGCCACTCTCTGCTCGCTGCGTCTGCGTGCGGGTCCTAGTTTTGCATCGAGCGTGTCCAGTGGGATACGTCAGTCGGTCCGAAGAGCGCGTATCAGTCCGGAGGGGATACAGAGACCGTTGAGTGGGCAGAGGTGCACTAGTAAGCTGACTCTGGCCCAACTGAGTCTGTCCAACATCGCTGTCGTCCAGCTGAGACATGCCGAGCAAGTTACCACCTGCAATCATATCAGTAATGAAGGAGTCGAGAAATCCACGCCCGGATCGTCCGCCCCCAAGGTACGCTGTCTGCAAGTCCGGTCGTGCGGAGGAGCTCTGGCCTTGACGTATGTGGATTTCACGTACCTCCCGGATGTGTAGTATGGATGACCGAGGGGGAGCGCCAGTCTAAGTACGGGGTGCGGACGGCAAAAGAGATGCATCCCGACGAACGTACGGCTGCAGGACGACATGATGTTGGCACAACATAATGTGTAATAAAAAAACCAAGACATAAATTTATACATAACTTATCTCTCCACCGATTTGCAGCGCAGATGACCGACTGAGAGCGCTAGGACGCCCGCCGGTCCAACTAGGTCGTGACGACCTAGCAGGTGAGCACGATCTGCTCACTCGGTGCGCGACGTGTAGGACATCGTCTCTCGAATGACAGCAGCTCATGTTCTTGATTACATTCTTTGACTCCACGAAGATGTACTTCAAAGTGCTCAGAAGCCCTGGCACGTTGTGCTCTGGGCTGCGGATGGCGGTCTCGAATGCACTTGTGATGTGCTGTAGCTGCTCCAACTGAAATGACAGACAACACATGTTCAGTAACAAACAGTACCAAAGTCATCAATGAAACGAGCAAAGATTGTCAGTGTTTTACGGTGTCGTCACGCCGTGAGGCGTTGTGTCGATCAAAGGAGTGACAGAGTCTCTCCTGGTGCCTCTTTGGGGCGGACAATCCGGGTGTGGATTTCTCGACTCCTTCATTACTGACATGATTGCAAGTGGTAACCAGTTCGGCATGTCTCAGCTGGACGACATTGACGTTGGACAGACTCGGCTGGGCCAAAGCCAGCTTACTGGTGCACCTCTGCCCACTCAACGGTCTTCGTACCCCTCCCCCCCCCCCCCCTCCCCCGAACTGACTGACGTATCCCACATGACATGCTCGACACAAAACCAAGATCCACACGCAGACGCAGCGAGCAGAGAGTGGCTAAGACGAGTGAGTCATATTGTATCTCGTGTGTAATTGCACTGCATAGATGTTATACGAGTTTGTCACGCTATATTTGTATGCATATTTTGTATGTTATGTGCGTATTGTTGGAGTTGATCGGTTGCGGATTGACATGAAAACAGAGAATTAGGAGTGTCGACCTTTCAAATGGAGTTCAATCTAAAATTTGATAGATAAAATTGATGACGTTTCGGAATGTACAGCATGCACGACGTAACAAACCGGAAAACAACGAAGATACACACGCTAATTACGAAATATTAATCACGAATAAATAATTAATTGATACTCCATTTCCACATGGACCGAAGGAGGAGCGCGCGGAGCCACGTGGGCCTTGTCCAGTGGAGGGTGGGACGGACGGAGAAGACCACGCCAGGGAGGGACGAGCAAGTGCCACATCGTGCTGGAGGGGACGGACACGGACGAGGCCTTATCCCCTCCACGGTTGGACGGACGAGGGAGGACCGTGCCAGGGAAGGATGGATAAGGCTTGTCCGTCCTAAGGTGGTGTGGACAAGGACACATGACAGCACGGGAGACGTCTGGACCAGGCTGGGACGGAGCATAGTACTAATTTTGGCATTAGGAGGCCTTTTTGCTAATTCCAGTCCAAACAATGCTATTTCGGCACAAAAACTCGCTAGGGTCTGCAGCATGCACCGGGACCCACAACAATAAAGTGGACGGTGGCGACAAGGGCCATGGCTGTGGCAGTAGAGACTAGAGACGACAGGCGACAGCAGCCAGCTTGTGTGGGTGTGGGAGAGGGAAATATTAAAAGAAAAGGGAAAACCAAAAAGAGGGATGCAATCTTGTTATTAGTGCAGATAAACCAGTTTAGTAAGCTTCTGAAGGGTATATATATATATGATATTGGATTGCCGCAGAAACACTAGCGAATTTAGTATATTTAGAGGGCCACCAGGAGAACTCCCCCAACTTTCTATCACCCATCTAAACTGTGGTCTCTTTCGCATAATAAATTTTAATGCTTTGATCAGTAAAGTCCTATGAGTGAGTCAAATAATCATACGGAAGCAAATTATAACCACCGTATTACCTTTATCATTGTTAGCACCTTTGGTGAAAAGAAATTCAATCTTAGAGATATAGAGTATGGCCTGGATAGTAGTAATTTAATCTAGGGCAGGTTTGTTAGATATTACCCCAAAATATGAGCCACCGACATGTGTTCGAGATTACCGAGTTAATTTGAGGGGATTTACTATGAAGTATGAACAATTTGATTTGTTCCTTTCATCTGTTACAAATACCAGCAGGTTGATTTGATGAGCCTTAATCTGCAAAATGATGAAAAAGAAATCAGAACCAATCTCCTATTAGTTTGGTGCTAATTTGAAAAAAGGTCGACTGAAAAACCTTCAGTAACAACCAAAATCTCTCTGGTTGCTCAGAAGTTTGGTGCATAGCCATTGAGCCACATTAGTCCATCCTGAACCCAAGATCATGCAGAAGATGATGCTTCATGGATTCCAAATATCCGGACTAAGCAGGATAAACACCAAGTGTTCCAAAATAATCTTTAGCAAGTTAGACTAGATTTTGCCCTGATACTGGAAGTGTAATTTATAGTCATGCAGCAGATTAGCAAGAGTGGTTCGACATGGGCCCTCTGCAAAGCCAAATAACGAAAGAATTATCTTGGGTGTCAGATGTGTATTTATAGTAGTTACAAATTATTCATAAAAAGGACTAGAAGGAATTACGGACCGCCCAGATATGTGTGGAGCTGTTGAAAATCACTTTCCTCACAGATATCAATTAGGGAGTACACCCCAGGTCTCAAGGCCTCATCAATTTCTCTGCCATGTAAGAAGGGTTAGATTGCTGAGACAAGCACGAATAAAAGAGCTTCATTAGGGAAGAAGAACACACCGTGTTATGCCTGTCTGAAAGGGACCCTGTCCAGAAAACATGCAAATGTAATCAGCAAGAAAGTACATTGAGTGCTTTCCTAGGACTTCCCTTTGCTGACGCATCTACATGGTCCACACAAAAGGAGAGAATTAGTATATATGTTTTATTGGCATATGAAGTTCAAATATGCATGGCTGGCTGACATGGTCATTTCCTTGTTGTGCCACTTAAGTTTTTGACCCTTTTTTTTGTGAAAGCCAAACTGCAATATCCTGTGTCACAGCAAATGGTTCCTTACAAAGCCTACTTTTAGCAACAAATCAGCTTCTGGAAAGATGCGCTAATGAAAACCATAAACCCTTGGCAGTGAATAAGCCGTAGTGCAAAAGTGAACTAGATCGACAGCACTGTCATATCCATACATGGCATAATATCAAAGCAAGATATATATACATATTTCAAATAAAAAATATAAGCATTACTACCTCTTCATAAATCCTTCCAAAAAGGGAAGCACATTTTATTGCCTCCTCCGTGCTCCAAGCAAAATACCCTGCCGTGCTAACCATCTTGGAATCTGCAGACTCCAAACAACTAAGAAGTATGTTTACTGAATCTTCCAGGATAGCCACGCATCGTCCAACCTCACTGGATTAAAAGAAAAAACAACAACAATATAAACACCAAATTTAAAGAACAAAAAATCACAGAAAGAAAAGATGAGAAAGGCAGTATCTTTACCGCTGTTGGTGCCGAAGAGTAGTGCATAACAATTTGCAACATGCAGCATACATGTCAACTGAAAATTGTCTATCAAGTATATTCATTAATATGTGCAAGTTGTCCTACACTTTGGTTGCAATATTTTGCTGAAGAACGGGATATACTCCGACAGGCAAGATGATATTTGAAGCCCTTGAAAAGTGTCACAGGAACATGCAGGCACTGGGAAACATGGCATGCATCAATTTGAAAAGAATGTCTCCCCACAAATGCTGTGATAACCTCAACGCACATTAGAACAGTGGCTCCAGCATCTGGATGAAAATCAGGGTATCGAGGGGGCAGCTTATCTATGTAGAAAATAAGTGGACTTTGAAGGTGTAAAACAATGTCGAATAAAGCACCAAATAGGCCTGGGACAGTTCTATTAAAAACAAGCTTATTCCCTGCAATAGGAGTTGAAAATCAGTTCAAAAAAATTGTATTCAAAGAAGCCTTTCAGCAGAGATATCCGGGCCATGAAACAAGATGTGAACTGCACAATGCTGATGCCAGGGATTGTAGTTAAGATCAAGGATCAAAGAACCGTTACCGGGCAAAATCCCGTTCGGGGCCCGTAACGGTTCCCAGCCGGTTCCCGGCCGGTAACCGGAAAAACCGGTTGAAAACCGGTCGAAATTCAGAACCCAAAATTTGAATTCAAATTTCTCCTAGCTGGTTACCGGGCCCCGAATGGGATTTTGCCCGGGCGGTAACCGGAAAAACCGGTTGGAAAAACCGAAAAGCAAAGGAAATAGGGTAATTAGCAATTGTGGAGTGTTTAATGAAGTAGCAATCCTCCAAGAGTTTAATGAAGTAGCAATTGTAAAGAATAGGAGGATGTGCAACTATAATTTCAGATTGGTTTTAACTTTTAACTGATATATGCTAAGATCTCTTCTTCTAGAATTCTAGTAATGGATATTGTATCCAAGCATAGCCAATGTCCAGGTGTGGTTAAGGGTAAACTTCATGCTCTTTTATGCAACTCTTAGTAACTAATTATAAAGATGTGCATCAGTGCATGGTTGTCAAGTCGTCGCCTAGGCGTCGACTTTTAAATCGATCGCCGCCCGGGGAGACGCAGTGGAGGTCGACTACTTTGGTCGACAAAGCGGGCGCCAGTCGTCATGCGGCGTCCGCAAGCGTCGATGCAAGGCGGCGCCATGTCGAGTCGATCGAGAGAGCGAGCGGGAATAAAGGCCGGCCGAAGGCGAAGGTTACTGCATCAAACCTAGCCGCAACACTCGCCTGAAGGCCTTGAACCCTAGCCGCCATCGGCTGGCAAATCCGTCGCCTGCCGCCCTCACCCGCCACGCGGTCAGTCGCCTCTCTCTCTCGACCTCGCTCCTCCTCGGCTCCTCCATTTCCTTCCTCTCTCCGCCTCACTCCTTCTTGGCCTTCTCCTCTTCCTGCCGCCTTCTCCTTCCTCCTCGCCTCGCCTCCTCGCCGCCGCCATTCTCCCACTTCCTCCCGCCGCCCTTGCCATTGCTTCTCTCATTGCCGCCTTCTCTCTGCTTTCCCCTCTGCTACTAGCGGACTAGCCTAGTCCTGAAGTGAAGACTTCAGCTGAAGTCTGATTCTCAGACTTGCTATTTGGCATTTTGGCTATTTGCTAATGGCCTAATGCGAGGGTGCTTATCTGCTACTGCTAGTCTGCTATGCTATTGCCTAATGCCTATTAATTATTGAATACTGAATTACTGATTAGTAATTACTGAATACTACTGAAGAGTGAACCGAAGAGTTAGATGTGTGTTGTGTTGCTAGTTGTATGATTAACATAATTAATACTATGTGCGATCATAGTATTAATTATGTTAATCATACAACTAGCAACACAACACACATCTAACTCTTCGGTTCACTCAAGCAGTCAAGTACTCATCAATTGAACTGTCTTAGCTCGCCTTGCCTCGCCTAGAGGACAACTAGGCGCCCGCCTCGACGACTAGGCGTCCTGGCGCCCCTTAGGCGCCGTGGCCGCCAAGGTCGCCGTGACAACCTTGCATCAGTGATGTTTATATTTGATTAACATTTCTAGCAATTGGAAGCTTAGAATGCAAATTACTAAAGGAACACAACATCCAATGCTCTGGAGAAGTCAAAAAATCAAAATCAAGTTTGAAATTTTTTTGGCCAGGAACCGTTACCGTCCCTCTCTCTCTCCTGATAATACGCAGAAGGAGCTGCACATCTTTGTTTTTAAGGAGTAAATATGGGGATTTGAGCCCATGACCTCTTGCACCAAAGTGCTCTACCACTACGGTACACGAGCCACCTCTTTATATAGTACTCATTCTGGAATTATTTAGATGGAAAGATTAAATACAGCATCACATCTGTTCATGTAATGATGTGCTATAAGACATTACATGGAACAAAGGATATTCAATTACTCTGCACCATGTGGTACTGACAAGCACCAATTTTTCACCAATTTTAAGCCACTATCACATAACCAAAAGAGGAGCCAAAATACGATAGGAGTGTGGATAGGGCATTCCTCCAAAATTGTATTTTACCTATTTATGTAAACAAAAGAGATGTCGATTGTTTCCCAAAGGCCCAAACTACCAATGACTAATCCAAAGTACTAATCATTCAATACCTACTTAAATTTTTGGCATGTCAATAATGCTTATACCTGATATATTCACTAATTATTGTTGGGCGAGTAATCTAGTTCTCATGCATATCACGCTGTTAAAGATTTAGTAAATTACTGACTTCTTTGATGAAACTGATTTAACATCCATCTTAGAAGCAGTGGAGTAATATCACCTTCCATTACAAATATAATTAGAATTGTATCACAACGAATATCAGATAGAAAATTTGGGCTGCTAACCTGGCACAGATTCAAGAACCAGATAGAGGCAGTCAATCCCAGCGGCAACATCAGAAGAAACTGTCCCGCCATTAGGATTTCCAGTGCTTACTTCATATATTGAATGGCTATATTGATTCACTCCAACCAATGCCCTTTCAATGACTTGTAGAGCTGCATTGAGATGCACGTTTGATGCAACATTGACAAATTTTCTCAGTGACAGTCTAAGTCTTGATTTCAAGGAATTTAATCTATTCTGCCTATTGATGACATCTTTAGTAACATTGACATAACCAGATAAATTCTGTAAATGAAGTGTTTTTGTACTTGATCCAATCTCATGGGTAGGCAGAGTTGCACTCTTTCCTTGAAGTAAAATGCATTTTCCAATAGCCCTCAAATGGGCATTTACTATCTGAGCATACAATTCCTTTGACATGTTGAGTTCAGGCAATATAAAAAAGCTTCCTAAAGCTTCAAGATATCTTAATATTCCATCAATCCATACAAAAGAAAACATGTCTGGCCAGTTAGACATGTCAGCTATTTTCTGTAGAGCGATGTAAGCTGTCCCGACCATTGGACCCAATGAAAGCTGCCGGAAAGGACTGCATGTCTGTCTAGAAACATTGTTTGGGAAGGATAGGATGCCCTTCAGCTTGACAATAGCAGCAGATACATGGTACAGCTCCCTCAAAGTAAATGCTACGAATGGACCTTCACCATTTAACAGGTTTTCCAAAAGAAATCTTTTCATAGGTTGTATATTAGACAGATCAAAACCACGAGTTTCACTTGAAATATTGGGTATGCCATTTGAATGAAATTCATTATCCTTTAATTGATGCTTAGTCCATTCATCCATGACTGCACCAATATTCAGAAAACCGTTCTCACAGTCCAGCTCTTGTGGAAGACAAACACACATTAGATCAACAGACCCACAATCCTTGTTCTCCATAAACAAGA
This sequence comes from Phyllostachys edulis, assembly GCA_036346405.1. Lineage (NCBI taxonomy): Eukaryota > Viridiplantae > Streptophyta > Magnoliopsida > Poales > Poaceae > Phyllostachys > Phyllostachys edulis. Next base: position 103,750,314 of record CM070550.1, read on the forward strand.
CATGCAGGCAAATATCTACAAAGGTATCGAATTTAGCAATATACCCACTAAATCTGGAGCCATACTGAAGCATCACTTTTGTTTCCTCTGGGCTTGCTAGATAATCTTTGAATGTGCTTTCTAATGCTGAAATAAGACCCCACAAGAATCCTCCTATGCAAGACATGGTGCATAATAATCTATCCCGGAATACAGTGTTATAACAGTTCTCTAATTTGATAACACACTTGCTATCCTTTACAGTTACAGGTATGCCGGTTGTAGTCTTCTCTAAAAGTTCAGCCATAGTTTTGACATACTCCATGGCTGAATTTTGTAGTATATCAAACGTCTGGCCATCATGCTCTGAAGTATTGCTTTCAGTACGTCTAAGATTCAGGGAAGATCCAACTTGTTTATTGGGACCCAACAAGCAAAATACAGAATTCATGTTCGCTAGTGCAGAAAATATTTCTGATGTCTTATCTACCAAGGAGAATATGATATTTTTCATCTGATCGGTGAGCTCTTCAAATATTGTGTGTGACAAACCAACAATCTCCTGAATATGATATTTTTCATCTGATCGGTGAGCTCTTCAAATATTGTGTGTGACAAACCAACAATCTCCTGAACAGATCTCAAAAGCCAAATCAGATAATATGAGTTACCAAAAAGTTTGGAAAATGCTGAGTATTGCTTCGACTCTGGGTATTCTTTGCCAAATTTCAAGACAAGATTTTTCATTGCCCTCCGACAGCATATAAACAAACAAACTAGCTCCACGGGATTACAGGATTCACAACAACGGCTTAGCAATGCAAATAGCAGGAGTCTGCAAGAAAGGAAATTGAGGGATTGTCAGCGACAAGCTAATCAGAGTGTTAATATTGCAGACAAGAAATGTCAAATGTGCATGCTAGCACGTATGTTCCCAAAAATTGCTGATAACCCAGATTCCCAGGAAAGCTGTAGCCTGTAGGGTTAGTTAGGTGGCACATAGTTCACCACCACATGTTGTCATATACTCATATGAAAAGTTGTATAAAATCATTGAGTACACATAAAAAATGAACAGATACTAGAGATCCCTAATATCAAATGAGTCAAAACATCAAACGCACTAGAAATAACCCAAAGAAAATATAAACTGAAAAAAATCTTAAGTTGTACAGATCAGCGAGACAGCGACTATGTTAACTAGGTTTTCATCATGACGTGAAAGTTCAACTATCAACAGAATCAAGATCCTCATAAAAACAATGGACCCTTTGTTCTCACATATTTGGCACTTGTGCCCTCCAATTACTGTCACAAGACCAAACCAACAAGGTAAAGCCAAGGAGATAGATAGTTAATGAGCATAGCGTAGAAAACTATGCCTATGGGCTACAAAAGTGGCAAGTATTTGTGAGTGAATTTATGGGTCAAAAGTGCCTAGTATTTGAGAATGAAGGGAGCATGGATTTATACTTTAACATCAGTATTATTGTACAAAGCATAGGTGTCATAATTAGTACATATGGACAAAGGAATACAGCACACTTGCCTTTCTAGATGGAAAATATAAGTTATAAGTCGCAAGAATGACTTGGAGTTTGCATGAAATCCAGGAATTGTACTCAGAAAATTAAGTAAATTCTCACAGATCCAGTGTTTATCTATGCCATGTGGATGGGTAGCATCAGAATCTGTACCGAACTTCTCATTTTCCAGTTTATTTAATATCTCCATGAAATCAGGTGAGGAATACAACAACGCATTATCTTCATTTGCGTTGGTGACAAAAGAAGATACTGATTTCTTCAGAGCATGGCAAAAACTTGATGCCAAATTCTTCAACAGCACCTAGGAAGTAGTACATTCGTTCCAGATTAGACCAAGTAATTAGGAAAGGCATATGAAAGAAACTACCAAAACCTAGAACTATAAAACGTACACTGATCATCATAACATCAGAGTAATATTATCAGCATACTTGATAAATTACTGAATAATAATCTATTTTTTATGCAAGGATTAGGACGATAGATACCTTTCGATCATAAATAATAGTATCACAAAGGAGCTCCACTGAAATATTATGCAAAGTTATTTCTCTGTATGAAGATTGACTGCCACTATTCTCCTCCTTATCATTGCATGACCTCTTTTGAACAAAAGAAAACTTTATCAGATTAGAAAAGAAGTTCTTTAAATCCTTCTTAGATGCATGAGAGCTCCAAATATCAATGTTTTCACACAGAAGCCGCCAAGTTGCTACAGGAAAAGAATCTTCATCTAAAGAGCATAGACTCAAATTCCAGGAAGCACTAATCTCATAACACCAAAAAGGGCCATTTTCTCCTGAAGATAATAGCCTCACAAAGCTCATCATAAAACTAGTAAGTTGAGCAGCCTCGAGACAGTAAGACTCCTTTAATAACTCGGTGTTTCCTCTATCCTCCTTATCAAATTGCTGTGTATCATCTTCAAGCCAAAAATCAAATGCATTAATCTGCCTGTTAAGGTCATTGAGTCTTTGCAGAGCCATCACATGAAGGATATAAACAAGTAGAGTAAAACCAGAACTGATTTTTGAAAGAGATGGTGATAACATCTCGGTAACATCCAAAAGAGAGCTTGAACTTTCGACGATCCAAGCAAAGTAGCCTTCGTGAGAATATTCGCTGTATTGGTCCATTCCTTTCCACATACAAACTTCTACATGATATATATATATATATATATATATATATATATATATATATATATATATATATATATATATATATATATATATATATATATATAAAAGAATAACACAAAAAGCCAGGACAAACTTGGAATCTTCTGCCAGTTGGCATGTTGTTTGTTAGAGAGATGTTTTCCTAGAACTGAGGAAATGAAGTCACTTGAATTATTTGATCCATTTCTCACCAAACGGCTTAAGTTTGGTCGGATGGCATTGACCAACCTTTCAACAGATTTTCCTACCAGTGTACTATTTGAAGCAGTCACAGTTATTGAGTCAAGCACATTTGAGTATAGTTCAGATAAGTGACTTCCTAAAAGTTCAGCTTTCTCATCAAAAACTGACTTCCTGGCAATCGCGGGGGTTTCTAGGCTGCAAGTTTTCATCCATTTCAATGTATCTGTAAGATCTAGTGTTAGCTGCTCTATGCACCGACTAGATTGTCCTTCTGGCATTGAGTTTATTGAAGTACAGATAGCATCCCTCAATGTTTGAGAGATCAACAATGTTGCCAGTGATTCCAAACATTTATGCAAGGATAAAGAAGCCACAGAAAACGGGCCCAGTACCACACCAGGACCAACAGCAGCTCTGAATGTTCTAACAGCGTCGCACAGCCTAAAAATGGAGTGGGAAACCAACATGATGAACCAAGGGAGAAAGAGCGTCAGATTGAAAATCAAACAACCAACCCAATGGCCATGGTAGTCAGCAAAATATTCAGATATTGCAAATATAAACATTGAGGTAGGCAATGGAAGAGCACAGAAGCAGAATGTAAGAGGCACATGAAAAAATCCAGTAAAAAAGATAAACATTGCTTGTTTGCCAAACTTCCGAAATAATGGAGTGAGGAAACTGCAGAAAATAACTGCTGAAAAAGTACATAACCAACCTGACGAAGCTCACTGAATGTGCAAATCACTTGGGATGCAAGCCTTGAAATCCTTGAGGCTATTAGGAAGCAGGGTCTGATGTCCTTGGAAGATGCATTAATAGCAGAGAAAGCAAATATCATTAACCATAATTTCGCAAGGTCGCCCCCCATGACCTTGTATTCAATTTCTAAAAAATGACCAACTGCAACAACAATCTCAACAAACATTAAAGGTAGCATCTTCTTGACACTTGCATCTTCTAAATGCACAGCTGACACCCAGAAGTCAGACATTTTTTCAGCCAATGAGATTAAGACCCTGTAAATGTCTTGCAAGAATTTGAAGTAAGATCCTTCTGATGTGTCCTCTGTAGGTACATAGATTTTCTCTTCAATAAGTGTTGTCAATATCTCATTAATGGATTTCAGCATGCAATGAATTTCTACTAGCCTTGTGGCTCCCAAATTAGAAAAGTCCTTTAGTGAATATGACTTACACTCTAATACCAAGGGTTCCATAAACTGCATAAACACTTCAAAAGGTGATTCTCTATGATGCTGGGGTTCTTCAGAGCCCTCGCTACTTTTTTGCAAGCTATTAAAGCTTGTTCCCCTATATGCTAAAGATGTTCTTTGATTTCTAGCTCTGCTAACAAACAACTGAAACACGTAGCCAAGCCCCGCCAGCAATACAGCCTTGTTTTCTGTTTTTATTCCTTTGAATCGCTCAAATAGATGCCTATGGTAGCTTCCTTTGAGATCCTTAGCAGTAGACGCTTTATTCAAATTATTGAGACCAAAATATCCACTAAGATGTTGGGGATGAAACAACCCATTTGACAAAATTTCTTCAACAATCATCAACACGGTTCTTGCCTGTTTTTGCTTAATGGAATTTTCTTGTGAATTAAGTAAAACCAATAATTCCAACAGAGGGTCAAGGATCCTATCAACAAAAGCACGGAAAATATTCTTAGGATTTGCGTAAAATCTCAGAAAGTTTGAAAATTGCTCAAGCAGACAATTTCCAAGATTCCGAACAACAGGACAGCCATTCTTCTCATTACGTGAAACCTTCTGGGCAAGATTGATAACCTCGATGGCACAAGAGGCCCACAGATCCAAACCTGCATTGAAGAAGGCTCTTGTATTGGAGGATAAAAGAAAGGATATGCAGTCTAAAACTCGTCCAAAGAGCTCAAAAGATTCATTGTCACATGAAGCATTGGTATCAGCTCTGCTCAAACCATCCTTTGCAACACGACCAAGCGATTTAAGTAAGTTCAGGGAAATTGAGATGGATGGCTTCTTTTCAATACAAACTCTCAAAATGACCCAGCATCTATAATCCAAGGCGGGATCAAAAAGCTGTGACATTTTCTTACTATTCACAGGCAAAATGAAGATAGACTGCGCCCAGTTTCCAATAAATGACACCATACGTAGTAACTGAACGTTGTCCACTCTATGGCCATGGCTTGATCGATTTGACTCTGCAGTTAGAAAATTGAAGGCTAGTTCAATCTTTCTGCATGATTTAACAACATATAATCGTTAAGAATCCAAACAGCAAGATCACAACTAAACATGATTTAACAAGCGTGTTCTGTCACCAATTAAAAAGGGCACTGAAATATGTACTTAAATATAAACCAAACAGCTCCTATTAGGGATTTGGGGTACACAGAATATGCTCAGTTTTATCACCTTGCTCCTTTTGAAAGTCCAGAAATTAATTACAGAAACTACCATTTGACCTAAATCAATGCAACTATTTCTCTGTATTATTACACCATGTCAACAATAATCCAATCAGTGGACATGTAAACAGCTAGCAACATCGAATCCATATGAAGAATCAAGCTACGATCAAACTACATCTCTTAAGACCCTATCTGGGCTGAATCAGATAAATGTCCTCGTACAGCTACTTAAAGCGGTAAACAAAGGAATAATCAATTATTTGCCACTGCAAAGATGTGGATTTCAGGATTTGATACTCCATGTGTGAATGACATCTGGTCCCGGGCCGACACATAAGCAGTGGCAAATCCTAAACTGCGTATCTTTGGAAGTAGCAAAATAATCAGATCTCCCGTAAATAAACCTTTCCAAATCCACATTGACCGAGCCGACTAAACAATCAAACCAGAAGCATGGGAATTACCGAGTAATTCCTACTCGTAGAGTTAAATAAGAGCTAAGCTGCATCAAATTGCAAGCAGGAGCAGTTCGAAAATGACCTTTCGAGCGAGAGCTCCTTGCCCTGGAGGGAGAGGACGAGGTCGAGGTTTTCCCAGCCACCCCTGGCGCCGCTGCCGCCGCCGAAACGAGGCCTGGCGAACTTGGTCTCGTCGCTAGGACCCTCTCCATCGGGAGGCGACGACCGGCTCCACCGCCGCTTCCTCGCCACGCCGCGGGTCGGGAGAGCCGCCCGGGGGCTCGCGGCAGCCGTCTCCATGGGAGCGCGAGAGCGGAAGGAGGCTAGGGTTCTGGGTTTTGCTCAGACTAGCGTAGGCAGCCTCGCTTGATGGAAGTGCCCAAGGCCCCAAGCCACGCGTCGGATAGCTTTCTGTCGCGTCTGACCAAGCACGAATCTTAAAGCTGGCCGTGACCGGACCGGCTCGCAGCGTATGATCTGGTCGAGCTCGAGTCCACATTTTCCGCTTCCAGATAGAAGGAAGTTACAAACCCTAGCACAAAGCTCAGCCGCTGAAGCGAAAGGGGGGAAGACGCGACGATGGCGACGAGGGAGCCGCACGAGGCGTCTCGGCGCCAGGCGCGGGACTCGCACGGGAGGCGCCCCCACTCATCATCCAGGTTGCGGCGGGACGATCCCAGGTACCAACCAATCCACTGCAATCCCATCGTTTCCTCGATCTGAACGGATTTAGGCTCGTACAAGGGGACTTGGGTGGTTGTTGTCTTGTTTATTCCTAGTACATGCAATTTCCTATTGGTTTTCCATACAAGACAATGCAATTTGTGCCCTTACTAACCCTTGCCGAAACTCCTTTTGGTAGTCCGAGGAGGAGAAGAGATGACAGGAGGCATGAATCAGATAGAAGTCGTAGAGCTCAGTATGGCAGCCGAGGTGACGAGAGTGCCAAGGCAGACGACCATGATGAGAAGAGGAGTAGGCAAGATGCTGCGCAGCGCGATGATCCTTTGCGTGCAGAAGGGAAGTCGCTGAGCGATGCAAAGAACGACCCTCCCCCGAGGCATGAGAGATCTCCTAGGGGAACCAAGCGGTTTTCCGAGTCAAGGGAGGCTTGGCGGCCTCGATCTTTCCTTCAGGTTCTTGTCTTTTCTCCATGTACGAAAAGGGATTACCACCAATGGTTTATGTTATTTCCTTCCAGTGGTTTGATAGCTATTAACAGTGTGCTTAGTAGCTACTTAGAATATGACGGCCTGAAGAGCCTTTTGCATGTACTGGAGCAGTAACTGCCAATTCTTATGCCGGTTCTTGTTACGTCTATCTGCTATCCTATCTAGAAAATACAAACTCACAAGAGAGCCAATTGGCTTATATTACATCCCATAAGCTCATTTTGTTTCTATAGTTCAATATACATTACATTCTTATATGTTATGTTGCAAGTTACGTCCTGTGTTTGTCAGTATGTTGCAGTGTATTACTGTCCTATTTCAATGGTATATTTTTCGTCTATTGGAGACAAGTGTATAGATTAGTTAGATCCATGGACTGCCAGCTATGCCTCCCTATGAGATAAAAAAATTACACATTTTGATGGCTTTCTGATTCAGCTTGGTTGAGCTAAGGCTCTAGATGTTCTTTCCTAAGGATCTTCAATCTAAAATCAAACCAAGTTTTTTTTTTTGTTGTAGTTTATATTATAACTGCTCTTGTTGTATTAAAAAGCACACAGATCTTGTGATGATCTTCTTCCTTCTACAACTCATAGATAATGAGCAATGATAATGTATTTTCTTGTAATGGCTTCCAATTGTAACTCGAATATGCATATGTTTTGAGTTCAATTTGGAGTTCAAGGTTTTTTGGTATATTTACAGTGGTTGTCATGTTCATGTTGTTTGCTCATACTGTTGAGGAAATAGGTATATATGCAGTGAGAACGTTGGGTTGTGATAAAGCATATTTTGTCGTCAACTCATCATGCATAAGTAATATATTTCTCGTGATGTAGTGGGACTTCTTTTATGACACATACCTTCAAGTGCCCACTGTATTTAACAATGTTAGGCTACCTATGCTTGTATGTACAGCACGATGAACGTGGCAGTGCTGGGCAAGGTGGTCGACACTATGACCGCCAAGCTAGTGGTGAGCTACCTTATCAGTTCCTACTTTCTGCACTTATTTATTTCTCCATCCCTTCATTTAGGTTAACTTATTGTTGTTGTTTTTAAGACTATGGAAGACAAAGGGACCAAAAAGAACATCTTGGCGATAGAGATAAACACAAGTCTGAGGAACACAGTTCGCAGCAAAAGATTGAGCAGGCTCAACAACAGAATGATGATGATTCTACATGGAAGCATGATGGATTTTTCCAGTTGGAGGAAGAAGAAGCGCCCCTGGCCAAAAGGAGGCCAGCATTTAAGGAGATGGGAATGCCACTGGAGGAGCAAGAATCTGCTCCTGCTGTTACAGATCTACAGTCAAGATCACGTAAACCTGATCAACCTGGACTAACCTCTGCAATGGGAGAAGAATGGAGAAATTATCGCACCCGGGGATTCATAAGGCCAGATGATCGAGGTACCAGGAGGGGATTCTCTGACCACAAGAGTGCTGGCCAGAGAAATGGCTATGATTCAAGGGGGCGTTTTGCTGGTAGAGGAGGAAGGGGCATAGACAGGTTTAACAACTCATATGGTGGGAGAAACAGCATGTATCAGGCTGCTGGTGATCAAGCAGAAAAATGGAAGCATGACCTTTATGATCAGACGAACAGGAGCCCAACTCCAAAGACTGAAGAAGAGCAGATTGCAAAAGTTGAAGCATTGTTGGCGCTGTAGTTACCTTTTGTGTTGTTGTCTGGAGTTAAATGTGATGGCTAGATGATCATGTACTTTGTTTCATTGGTGTCGTATGTTGAATGTCTACCCTGATATCACATGCTGCTGGATTTTGGAGTCTTATCTAGCAATTCATTTAGATTGAAGATGTTATATTCCTCCCTTTGGAGTGAAGAGTCTGTACCGGATATTCTCAGTTTACTTCATGTCGGATCCGTGGAGCAAAGACAAGAGTAAACAGTTTGCCTCCCCTTAAATTGTTTTTGAAGGCTGAAATGTTCTTTTTAACATGTTAAATTCCTTTTGAATTTGTGTTTGCTATAATTTTAAAAATAGGATCAAATTAATCGTCAGAAATTTTCTGCTTGTTTGGACATTTGCATTTAAGCATTACTGTTACCTACGCACGCCAGAAAAAAAATGCAACTCCTGTAACATCCTAATTTTCTGAGCTTTAAAAATCTTTTTGTTAATTTAGTAGTTGGAAAATTCACCTAAGAGTTTATTTGAATTTTTAATTAAAGCGTAACATAGACTTTCAATAGTAATTTAATATGATTAATGTCAACATTAACAATTGTCGAAACTATTTTATTTGGGTTCTATGTGCTTCGATATATTTTTTAGATTTTTCTATAATTTTTCCGAGTTCATTTGCTATTTTCTAATTGCCATTTGAATTTCCTGGTATTTCTAAAATAGAAAATGTATTTAAAATCTCATAAATCCGATGGGTCGAATATCCCCGGCCCAATCGTCTTTTCCAAGCGTGTGGCCCGCTTCACGGCCCAATCACCCACGTGCGCCAGCCCGCTCGCTCACTTCTCTCACTCTCACTGACACGTAGGGCCCACGCATCAGGTCGTCATCCACCTTGCGTTGCCGTCCTCGCTAATGGCTCCACTGCCGCTCAAAGCTAGTCGCCGGTCGCCACCGTCGTCCTCATGTATCCACGATTTCACCAGGAGGTTCGCAATAGCGCCCTTTACTTGCTGGTACCACCCACCGCCGACGACCATGGGACCAGAGCCCTCGCCGTCGGTTGTCAACGTGGTCGTCCACGTGTGCAGCCACCTCAACTCCCGAGCCTACGTGTCGTCCTATGTGGCGCCACGTCAGCACGTGCGTGTCACCGAAAATGTGACGACCCGGCCCAGGGCACACCCGGGAGGTCTCTGAGGGCCTCCTTGGAGGTCCGAAAAGGTACCCCAGACGCCCCGAGATCCTCAGACCTCCCCGGGAGATCCGTAAGGACTCCGGGACGCCCCGAGAGGCATCCCTGGGACCTTCAGACCTCCCGAGAGGTCCGATGAACCACTCGAGGTCCAGGGTCCCGACCGAGGAGGTCGTTGGACCTCAGACCTCCTCAAGCTCCACGCGCTACTCGAGGGAGGTCCGAAAGGAGCCAACCCAAGGGGGTCATGAGGCTTGAGGATAAGCCTAAAGTCCACTGCGATCTAAACTGGACCCCAAGGATCATCGACCAGTTCTCACAGCAAGCAAGTGACAGCAAAAACATCCAGAGAACTTTATTAACAACAAAAGGAGGTTTGATTACAAGGGGTTGTTTACAAGCTCCAGCAACCGAGAGCACACAAAAGCAACGGAAAACAAAAGACAGTGTCCACCCATTACACCACAAGTGACTGGCTGGAGGGCGCAACCTAATTGATTTGGTCATCTTCATCATCGTAGAAATCTTCACCTGCTCAATTCATGAATCAAGCAAGAGTGAGCACAACAACCGTGCTCGCAAGTTACACCCATCAATTAACAGAATGACATGCATAGGGATATATCAAGGGAAATCATATTAGGGTTGGTTTGCATAAAGCCAATTTTATTTCAATTACAAGTATTAAGTTTCAAGGCAGATTATAATAGATAAAATCCATTTTTGCAAATCCATTTTCAGTTGGATAACATTCATCATCAAGATGGTGAAGGATACCCTCCTGTCACATGGCTTCCCGCCCAAATCCAATTTGGTTAAACCACCAAAATCAATTTCATAATTCTTTTGAAAACCAAAACCAAGAGCTAACTTTGAGTAACATTGTCAGCATGTCCATGACCGTGGACATGGCTATTCGAATAGATTTACACTCTGCAGAGGTTGTACACTTTACCCACATGACATGAATTCTCTAGTTTGCTTGGCATCCGTCGATACCACCTCACACTTCCTTTAGTGAGAGGTCTAGAGCACATGACAAGGCTTTTACAATGCATCGCTCCACTGCAGTCCACCCACATTAAGGTTTCGCAAATCCCCCCTTTGGATAGAAACCCGCCGGGTTAATGGGGTGCCCCCTCTTATGCCAAGTGGGACTACAACAGTCGTAACATGACAACCCACCGTATCAACAAGATAAACCACGATAGAGCTTTGTAAATTAATTAGCCAGGTCCCACGCCCCATACTGGAGACATGTGGTTGCACAATTTTGGCATAGCCCATTATAGGCTTCGCAAGTGGTGTCTCAAAGACCGGCCCTTAATTGACTTGGGCGACAAACCTCAACCCTGGGGCATCGGATCACACGACCCTCCGTGCATAGACATGCACCAACCAAGCAACCAGCTTCGCCCAAGTCCAAATCTATTTTTCATTTACTTTGCTTTTCAAACCTCCATGGCACACCAATGCCATGGCTATTTGTAAAATCCCCATGACACACCAATGCTATGGCCGAAACCTTCATGACACACCAATGCCATGGCCGGAATCATTTGAATAAGTGATATTTTTGGTCAAAACTCCCAAATCAAGATTTTGGTCTAAGCAAGACTAAGCATTCCATTTCTTTAAAAGCCTCGGGTCCTCACTATTGCAAGAACCAGATTTTATCTAAGGTGACAATGAGGTTGATTCAACATGGACAGAGGTCATACCAGGCAGTAGGTATAACTATGAATTGAAAGATAGGCATTGAAATAACTTAGTAAAGTAAGCATGCATACATTCTTGAAATCGACATAAGTAATTTGAAGTATTGGGTGCAACATGATTAAGAGTGTAACTTGCCTTGCTCAAAGTCTTGAGCGTCTTCCTCTCCCTCACAGAACTCTGGCTCCTCACGGTCTTGACAATCTACACGGTGAAAACCAAATATTCAAATAAAGCTCAACAAGATCCAAAGAATTCCAAATAAACTTAAATACAAAACCAACAGAGAGGTTAGGAGGTCAAGAGGAGATCCAAGGAGCTCACTGGAGAGGTCTTGGGACTCGAGTGAGGAGGTCCAAGAACTTGGAGAGAGGTCCAAAGTAATGTTCGGTTGTGATAGAGGGGAGGAATGGAGAAGAAAATGAGAAAGGAGGACTTCGCAAACTATATATAGCGGGAGCCCATGCACCTTACCCAGGATATGGGTCCTCAAGAGTTGGTAACGAGGACAATGGGAGTAGACAAGGAATGTGACAACGGTATGACATGAGTACTGCAAAGGTGAGAGCATTTAATGTGATACAACATGCATTAAATGCGGTGAAGACTTCCCTGCCCAAGGACACAGTCAAAGGTAAAGAAAACTGGGTGTGACTGCCCAGTAGGGGCAGCCAAGACCCGCAGAGGAGGTCCTGCGAAGGCATCGAGGAGGTCTGGTAGTGAACAAAAGGAGATCCTCACCCATAGGGGAGGTCCTGACGGTTAGATCTTCAAAGAGGAGGTCCAAACGGCCAAGATTAGGTGCACCAGGGGAGGTCCGCAAGAGCTAGGAGGAGGTCCTCACCCGCAAGGGAGGTCCAGACGGTTGGATCTCCAGGAGGGAGGTCCAACGGTCAAGATCAATTACAAACGGGGAGGTCTGCAAAGGTAAAAGGAGATCCTCACCCGCAAGGGAGGTCTAGACGGTTGGATCTCCGGGAGGGAGGTCCAACGGTCGAGATCAATGCAAATGGGGAGGTCTGCAAAGGTAAAAGGAGATCCTCACCCGCAAGGGAGGTCTAGAGCCATAGGATCAAATCCAGGGGAGGTCTGATCGGCTAGGATTTCGAAGGGGAGGTCCTAACGATCAGATCTACAAGAGGGGGAGGTCTGAATGGTTAGGATCTCCAAAGGGGAGGTCCTAATGGTTAGATCTACAAAAGGGGGAGGTCTTGGACGGTTAAGATCTCCAAAGGGGAGGTCTTAACGGTCCAGATGTATAGGAGGAGAATGCAGACGGTTAAGATCTCCAAGGGAGGTCTTAACGGTCCGTATGTACAGAGAGGAGATCTGACGGTTAAGATCTCCAAGGGAAGGTCTTAACGGTCCAGATTTACAAGGAGGAGAATGCAGACGGTTAAGATCTCCAAGGGGGGAGGTCTTAACGGCCAGATCTTCAAGGAGGAGGTCTGGACGGTTAAGATCTCCAATGGGGAGATCTTAACGGCCAGATCTACAAGGAGGAGGTCTGATCGGTTAAGATCTCCAAGGGGGAGGTCTTAACGGCCAGATCTATAAGGAGGGAGGTCTGGACGGTTAAGATCTCCAAAGGAGATGTCTTAACGGTCCAGATCTATAAGGAGGAGGTCTGGACGGTTAAGATCTCTAAGTGGGAGGTCTTAACGGTCCAGATCTACAAGGAGGGAGGTGGGTGATAGCGAGATAGGAAGCGGGAGAAGCGGGAGCCATTGGATTCCAATCGAACCGCCCAAAACGATTGGACCGTTCGGACCACCAGAGTGAGCGTTGGATCTCAGCCCTAGAACTGAATCGGACGGTCCAAAATGGTTGGGACGTTCGGACCGTCCAGCCAAGATCTAAGGCTCAGAGAGGGTGGGACGTTCGGACCATCCAAACGTCTCACCAGGATCAAACCGTCCAATGCAAATCAGACGACTCACGATCAATAGAGATGCAAATAGACAAGGAGGAGATCCTGGAGGACCTAGGGAGGTCCTGAAGGACACAGGGAGGTCCAATAAAGGTAAGGGGAGGTCCTAGAAGACATAGGGAGGTCCGGTAGGACACAGGGAGGTCCAATAAAGGTAAGGGGAGGTCCTAAGAAGCGGTGGTACCGCAAGGTGCGGGCGGTACTACCGGGCTGGTACCGAAGGGAACCTTCAGAGAAGATTTCAAAGATACGAGCTAAAAGGAAAGTCCAAGTAAACACGAAAAGCTTTGACAGGATTCCAAAGGAACTCAGATGCACATGAGGGTGGCGAAGGCTTGGGGAGATTGTAAGCCAGAGGAAACCCAAGAGGGAGATTTGGACCCAGGGAGGTCCCAACATTTGGGAGCTCTAGACCCAAGGAGGTCTGGACCAAAGGAGGACAACACAAAGGAGGTCCGGACCTTTGGATCCAAACGAAGGAGAGGTCTGGGCCATTAGATCCAGACGAAAGGAGGTCTGGACGGAGAGGTTTCTAAGGGAGAGGGATCCAACGGAGGAGATCCACGGAAAGTGGTCCAAAGGAGGTGCAGGCGGTCGGATGAACCCGGGAGGTCTGATTGCTGTAGTGAAGGACCAAGGAGGTCCTTAGGAACACACAAAAAGTTTAGCTGGACACATGAGGTCTATGCGAACAGGAGGGAAGTTCAAGTGGACACAGGGAGGTCCAAAGGAACGCGAAAGAGAGGTCTGATTCTAAAGGAGCTTCCCAGCAAGGGAGGGAGTCTGGACATAAAAGAAATGCCCAGGCAGCAAGAAGGTCAAAACCTTGAAGAGATTCAAACCAACAAAAGGGTGGTCCAGATACATGGTTAGTCTAGACACACAAGAGGTCTGGACTCGCAAGAGGGTTCCAGACTCAAGAGGATCTGGGCATAATGGAATGCCCAATCCAGAGAGAGGTCCAGAAGGGGAGCTCAATCCAAAAATTTAGATTTCAGAGATCAAAGTTATTTGAAACACAAACCTGAGCTTAGAGCATCTCAGGGATAGATGTGACCCGAAGGAGAGGTCAAAAACCGAAGAGGAACTAGAGAGGAGGTCTGGACCTAAGGGGGTCTAAACCAAGGAGATTCGAGCCAACAAAGATGTGGTATGAAATAAAGGAATCCGAACACAATGCGAGGGGAGATCTGACAAGGTCAAACAAGAGGGAGGTGAAAAGAAAAAGGCTGAGCTTACGAGAAGGGCAGAACTTACAGAGAAAGGAAGGGATAGCTCCAGAGAGCTCAAGTAACACCAAAAGAACCAAACTAAAGGGTTAGTTGAAGTTCAGTTTAATCATTTTAAACGCCCAAATTCTGAAAATCTCAAGTTAAGCTTTGAATTCTCATCAAAACAAAATGGTTCTTTTTATTTTGAAAATTTTTCAAAAAGGCTCTGAAAATTAGGGTGTCACAGAAAACCAGCCCTAGATCAAAACCACCGTAGATTTGTTCCACCATGAGCCGTTCCTATGACAGCGGCCCCCATTGTCAGATCCACTCTTCCATGAGCCCATGAACCCATAGACCAGTGAGCCATTGCGTGGACCCAGTCTATAGACCATGGGCCCACATGTCAGCCCCTAAACCCTTCTATGATTTTCTTTTATTTCCGAAAATCAGTGCTGACGTCATACTTGTGTCGTATTTCGATTTTCCAATAAAAAATAAATCGAGAAAACATAGAAATTCCTTTTTGAGTATTTCTTTAGGTTTAGATCTTTCAGAATTCATATCTTCTTCATCCGGACTCCGATTGAGCTCATTCAAATTTTTAAATTTATCTAAATTCGAGATATATTTATTTGATATATTTATTTAATTTTTGGAGTTTGTTTTTCTCTCTGTTATTTATTTATTTGGTTTATTTGCTTCGTTTGCTAATAGACGTTGATTCTTCGGGGAATTTTGAAGAAGAAGGAGTTCACCAAGATCAAGACCAGTACTATGATCTATTCCAAGGCAAGTTGTATCTTTGATCATGTTAAACCTAGTTTTCTAAAATTACTTTGATTCAATTATTGCATCTATTTCAAGTATGTATTTAAATGCCTTGGGATTAGTTATTCACCCTAATTGTTTATATCCACCTTGTCTATTGTTATGTCATGATCCTTGTCACCCTAGCTTGGTTAATTATTAGTTGGTATTATTGTAGCACCAACGTGGGTTGGTTAGATATGAGTAGATTGCTTAGCCATGCAACGAGTCATCATTTCATGTCAGTTGCAAATATGAATCTCACTAAGTGATTATGGAACTTTGTGATAAAAATATGTGATGTGTGTTATTACTCGTTGGTGGTATGTGTTGCATTTAATCAACAGGGTGGGAAAGGATTTAGACCGAGGCAAGTGGTGGATACTGTGTAATATGGTGGAGCTTTGTGAATAGGAATGGAAATTTTCGTGGCATAGTTAGAAATTAGAAGTCTTGCCTTGATCAATTAAAGACTTAACTTTGTGCGCTGTTGAATTGAGCCATAACTGTACGACCACATGCCTGATGGGACGGGCCTAACTTAGTAAGTTATGGATTCTTGGCATTGATTACTCAAGTGGTAGGTTAGTAATGGGTGGAGGTGTGGACTGTTCAGAAAGTCACATCGTGGGACAGTTTGTCGCTTCCCTGTCCAACGGTGTGTGTTGTGCCAAAGCACCATGTTTGGGTCGGGAAAGCACATATGTTCGGAGGATGGTCTTTTCAGAAGGAATCCAGAAGCCCTCGCACCTTGCTATCTTGAGGATCTGTAACATCTACGCACGTGATCTTCAGGATACAGTCTTCCGCTATCATCCCCGTACCTCCGCAGTGGACCTTCCTGCACAATACCTGTCTACAGATGGAGAGTGCAACGCCACCGTGGTGCATCTTGCCCAGTTTGCTGCTGCTCAGGAGGAATCCCTAGAGTTGGCCGCCACATAGTTGGAGTGCGTCCATGAGACTCTGCAGATGGCAGAGGAGAGGATCGTTGTACTAGAAGAAGCTCTCTACAGCCGGCATGAGCACAAGGAAGACCATAAAGAGGAAGACCCTAAAGAGGAAGATCCAGAGGAAGAACCAGAAGAGGTCGAGGAGCCAGGAGAGCCCGAAGCGCCGGATGAGCCAGTTGTGCTTGCACTAGGGACGCCTGTTCCTGCTACACCAGTCCCAAAGCACCAAGACCAGTTTGCAAGGATGCTCGTGCAGTTCCAAGTCTACATCCGGCTGGAGTACTGTCGTGGTTGTGGAGGTTATCTCATCGACTAAGTTCCCTCAGGTTTAGGTTAAGTCTGTTGAGGCTCAGTGTGTTTGAGTCGTGTCCGTTTGTTTTTCTCGTGTGCGAGTATGAGCTGCAAAGGTCCTTAGGCATTTGTTGCAGCCATGCTAAGACCCCTATTAATATAAGTATTTCAGTCGATTTCTTGAAGCTATGTTTGTTGGGTTTAATCTACCCCCCCTCGATTAGTTCTTAACTTATCTTGTGCTTGCTACCTTATCTAACCCATGGAGCTTTCGCCTGATGGTTCAAACTCGTCACGCTGCTGCCAGTGGATCAGGAACCCTTGGGTCGGAAGAAAATGAGCAGACACCCGCAGGAGCAATTCCGCCGTAAGCACCCCTAATTGATCTACAAAATTTTAGAGTGTTCATAGCAACTCAAAAGCAAATGATGTACACGATGATGAACCAGATGCAAAATATGAACAATAATCAAAATAACAACAACAACCATGGGGCACCGACCACCCATAATCATCAGGGGCCATCCAAGCTAGTAGAGTTCATGAGAACTCGTTTGCCAACCTTTTTCGGTTACGTGTCACCAGTGGAAGCCGATGATTGGCTTCGTGTCATTGAAAGAAAGCTGTTGATCACCCAATGTAGCGATCATGAGAAGGTTCTATACGCCACCCATCAAATGGAGGGCATTGCTACCGAATGGTAGGAAAACTTTTGTGCCGCACATGAGACACCACAAAATATTACTTGGGAAGAGTTTTCAACATCTTTTCGCCAATATCATATGCCATAAGGAATTATTAATCTAAAAAATAACGAATTTCGTGCCCTCAACTAAGGAGGCATGTCAGTGACCGACTACCTCAATAAATTCTCTCAGCTTGTCCGCTATGCCGCGTAAGATGTCGCCACTGATAAGGCTCGTCAGAGTCATTTTTTGAAGGGATTAAATACTGGATTGCAAGTCAGTTTGATCACTCATGACTTTCCAGATTTGCAAGAGCTAGTCAATAAAGTTTTGATCCTTGAGGATAAGCGCAAGGAGTTGGAGAACAACCGCAAGAGCAGAATGGCTCAGCAAGGGAGTCATCAGCCTCAGCAGAAAGCGAGAACAGCTCCTCAATAGTTCACTCATTTTCCATCACATAGCTCTATCGAACGCCGCACCAGACTTGATCAAGCCTCGCTCACCGCCGAACTTCGCAACCTCGCGCCACAACCCCAATCCAGGAAGCAACCAACAGAGTGGACCAAGAGTTTGTTATACCTGCCGTCAACCAAGACACTTCACTGACCACTGTCCTCAGAAGGGAACGGTGACTCCAATATGCTTCAACCTTGGAGCTACACCAGCCAAGATGCTAGCGTCGAGCAACAACCAAGGAGCCTCTCAAGTTGCCGGTCAATCTGGAGGAGCGTCGCAGTCAGTGGTCAGAGGTCGTATCAACCACGTCACTTGGAAGGAGCCCAGGAAGCACCCGACATCGTACTGGGTAAGTTTCTAGTTAACTCAGTACCTGTGTCAATTTTGTTTGATTCTGGAGCTTCGCATTCGTTTGTTTCTGTAGTTTTGCAACCAATAACAATTTGAATGTTATGCATCTTAAGCATAGTCTGTTAGTCCAATCACCTGGAACAGAGTTAAGCTCTAGAGTAGGATGTTTAGGAACTAAGTTACTCATAGCTGGAGTTGAGTTTCTAGCCAACCTCACTGTCTTAGACACTCAAACCTTAGATGGCATTCTTGGTGTAAGACCAGGAGGATTTTGGTCATGTTATTTGATGATGAACACATTGACAATAAGAAATACTTAGTCTTGGTGTTTAATGTTGAATTCATTGTCTTTGGAACATGCTGTGCTAACGTGCTTTTGAGTTCTGTTGAATTCTGTCGAAAATCAGGTTTTGTCAGGTTTTGTGATAGTGCCGGAGTTTTGGCCGCAGAACTACCGCAGGACGGTACAACCGCTTGAATATTGATGGTACAAAATTTCCCGAAGGTTTGTGTTTTGGATTTTGGATTTTCTCGATGTGGTAGTACCGGCTTTTAATATGTGGTACTACCGGAGTGTGGTATGACCGCGGTTGTGCAGCGGTAGTACCGCGAGTCTTGGGTTCGAACGTGTGTTTTGCTCGAACCATTAGATCTTGATCTGACAGCCCTCATTGAGAGGAACGTCCAGACCGTCCGAGATCTTAAAGGATTGTAAGCCTTTGGATTGAAATCAGACGGTTGACATCAAGACAAACGTTCGGACTTTGAACAAGACTCTAAACCGACGGTTTTGAAGCAAGGTCCGATTGGCTGCCATCTGAGCGCCCACGAGTCTCGTATGCGTTGTTCGAGTCTTTTATGCGTTTTTCGATTAGTGCGGTAGTACCGCTTGGTAATTTGCGGTAGTATCGCATAACATTATACCGCTTTGTTTTTGGCGGTATGGAAAACCGTAACACTTGTTTTGAACATTGACTTCTTCTTTGAGCTGCATGCGACTGCGCCATGGTTGGCGGTAGTACCGCGAGAGGTTTTTCTCAGGGAGAGAGTTTCTGACAAGCACTGTTGAGTGATTTTGGTAAAACCCGTGTTGGTAAGGGTTTCGGGTCCCTTGAGTTTTGGAAAGATAGATTATGTTATTGGTTGTTGATTCGGATAGATTTCTGCCTATAAAGAGATGCAGAGGGGCGCGTCAGTGGGGGGCTTTTTGGACCGTAGCTTTTCACGCTGGTGTTGGTTACGATGCTTTAGCGAAAACTGATAGGTCCTTCGATTGGAGGCTTTGAGGGGTGCTTGATGAGCGCTTTGTAGACACAAATCAGAATTGAGAAATAATGTTCAGATTCGTTCAACTTTGTCTCTTGATTTGTTGTTCTTGTTGTGCGCCAGAAGAGGTCTTTGCTGTGAAAATTTTCAAGAGTTGTTGTGCGCATAAGCAGGAGTTTGAATTTAGAGGACAATTCGCTGCAATCATTCAACCCCCCTCCCCTTCTGATTGCCATTACGATCCTACAAGTGGTATTAGAGCAATGTTGCAATGGCATCAGATCAAGATCGCTTCTCAGATAAGCCACCATATTTCGATGGATCTGATTACATCTACTGGAAGACACGCATGGATGTTTTTCTGCAAGCACAAGGTAATGTTATTTGGCAAAAAGTTGAAAGCCCTTATGAAGTGCCTGTTGTTGTTACTGCCAATAACACTGCTGATGCTGAAGCTAATGCTAAGGCTAGAAATATTTTGTTGCAAGGTTTGAGTAGGAATGAGTTTGTCAGAATTGCTAATATTAAATCTGCTAATAAAATTTGGACAACTCTTGCTGATTATCATGAGGGATCAAAATCTGTTAAAGGTGTTCGTCAGAATCAATTTAAAAAGGAGTATTCTAAGTTTGAGATAAAACCAGGTGAATCTGTAGATGCTATTTTTGACCGCTTTAATAAAATTGTTAGTGATTTGCAATCTGTTGATGTTGTTTACTCGATTCGACAACGCCACAAATTTTGAATGCTTTGGATATGACTGTCTGGGAGGTTTTAGTCACTACAATCAATCATTCTGTTAACATGAAAACACTCACCTTAAATGATCTCTATTCCAAGATGAAAACACATAAGATTGATATTTTGGCCAGGATAAATAAGTCAAATTCTTTGAGTTTAGTGACTAACCAAACTAACAGCTCATCTAGCTCTTCTAGTTTTTCCTTGTCTGCTTTGGGAGCTATTTCAGATGAACAATTGGAGGAGATTCGGAAGAACGACTTGTACTCTTCTCCAACAGGTGACTAAAGCAATCAACAATATCAGATCAAGGAGGAGAGGAGGTCCAATTCGATGCTTTGAATGTGGTGAGCTAAATCACATAAAGGTGAATTGTCCCAAGCTGAGAAGTGAGGAGACTAAAGATGACAAAGCACCAGCTCGACGTTCAAAATTCAAGTTTGATTCAAGCAACAAGCAAAATTATCGTAAGGCGGTCAACAAGGTGCTCTCAGCACTTGAGGAGATTGGATTGAGTGATGTTGACTCTAAAAGCGACAATGAGGATGATAACAAGAAGGCAAAAGAGGTGGACTTCACAGGGATGTTCTTTATAGCAAGCAATGAAGAGCTTAATGATGATGATCTTTATAGTGACCCTGATGAGGAAAAACCCTCTTATGCTGATTTATCTCGTGCTGTGCTTAAGTTGACAAATGAGCTTAAAAAATACAAAAAGAAGGTTAAGAAACATGACCTTGTTGTTGATAGCTTAAATTATGAAATTAATAGGCTTAAGGCATCTATTCCTGATGATGAATCATGTGAATCTTGTCAAGTTTTGCATTCTGAATTGAAACTTGTTAGATCAATACATGCTGAATTTGAAGAGTTAAAACTGGCGCATGATTCTTGTGATGATAAGTTGAAACTTGCATATGTTGAAATTGAAAAACTCAAGTCTAGTTCAACTTGTTTAGAGTCAAGTATTTGGAATGCTCAAACTAAAACTTGCTCTAATTGTGAATTGCTAGAAGCTAGACTAAAGTCATCTCAGGAATCCATTCAACAGATGCTTTATCATGAGACACTTTCTTACACTAACTGTCCCAAGCTCACTACTGAAATAGAAGCTTTAACTAGACAACTAAATGCGTTTGCTGAAAAGGAAAAATTGGCTCTGTCTAGTACTTCTAAGAAAACCTTGAATGAATCATATGCACATCATCCTACTTTGGCTAAAGAAAATGAATATCTTAAGGACACTTTGGAAATGTTTTCTTTTGGTAAGAAAAATTTGAACATGATTCTAGACAGATCAAAAGTCAGTACTAAAAGCCAAGGTCTAGGATTTAACTTTGCTGAGCATACCAAGAATCATCCTCTCAAAATTCTTAAGCTTCTTGAACCTGGAAAGTTTGAAATTGAATCTGAACCTAAATAAGTTTTGTTTAAATCTGCTGGTTTTGCAAAGAATCCTTCTATCAAAGTGAGTACATTTGATTGAAACAAAAGAAGGGCATTTGATTCAGTACTATTTTCGAAAAGCAAAGAAGGAAAAGAGAGATAGGCTAAGAAAATATTTTCAAGTCCCTTATCATCGTTTTGTCTCAAGTAAACAAACTGCTGCAACTTTTACTCGAGCGGTCATACTGGCGCCTAAACAGCGGTCTGACCGCCAGACTCCAGAAAACAGAAATGCTCGTGTTGCTCCTGTTCGATGTGTTTCTCAATACTGGGTTCCAAAGTCGTATCTTACTAACCCTAGTACTGTGAGACCAATATTTTCTTAATGTAGGTACAGCTGTTGAGGAAGGGGAACATATGGTTAGTAGACTCAGGATGTTCCAAGCACATGACAGGTGATTCAAAATGGTTCTCCTCCCTCACTAAGGCATCCAGTGATGAATTGATTACTTTTGGGGATGCTTCAATTGGAATTGTGAAGGCAAAAGGTACAGTGCATGTTAATAATAAATTCATACTCAAAGATGTTGTTTTGGTAAGTAAATTGAAGTACAACTTGCTTTCGGTTTCACAATTGATAGAAGAAAATCTTGAGGTAAGCTTTAAGAAGCATGCTTACAGGGTTTTGGATGCTTTTGGAGATCTTGTCTTTAATATCTCACGGTTAGGGAAGGTTTTTAAAGCTCATTTCAATCATTCATTTTCACCTAATGTTAGATGCTTGGTAGCTTCCGAATCCAAGGATCTATTCTTTTGGCACCGTAGATTAGGACATATTGGTTTTGATCATCTTGTTCGAATTAGTGGAATGGATCTCATTAGGGGGCTGCCTAAACTTAAGGGTGATAAAGATTTGGTTTGCTCTCCTTGTCGACATGGTAAGATGGTTGCTGCTCCACATTTTTCTATTTCTGTAATCATCACAGATGGCAAAAGATAATTGTTGCATATGGACACTGTAGGTCCCTCTAGAGTTCAATCTGTTGGAGGTAAGTGGTACATTCTTGTGATTGTTGATGATTTCTCTAGATACTCTTGGGTGTACTTTATGGTGTCTAAAGATGAGGCTTTTGGTCATTTCAAAGATTTATTTCTCAGACTTAATAATAAACTGCATGGTGCCGTGAAAGCAATAAGAAGTGATAATGGTAATCAATTTAAGAACTCATTGCTTGCTTTTTTTGCTCTGAAAATGGTTTGGAACATCAATTTTCTTCTCTCGTGTCCCACAAATGTAATGGTGTTGTAGAGAGGAAAAATAGAACCTTGGTTGAGATGGCAAGGACTATGCTTGATGAACATGCTACTCCTAGGAAGTATTAGGCAGAGGCTATCTCAACTGCTTGTCATGTTTCAAATAGAGTATTGTTGAGAGCCTCTTTGCACAAGACTTCTTATGAGCTGAGATTTGGCAAAAAGCCCAATGTTTCTCACTTTAGAATTTTTGGATGTAAATGCTTTATTCTTAAACATGGTAATCTGGACAAGTTTGAATCTAGATCAACAGATGACATTTTTCTTGGATATCCTCTTCACTCACGTGGCTATCGAGTGCTTAATCTTGAAATTAACAAAATTGTTGAGACTTGTGAAGTTACTTTTGGTGAGGTCAGTTCTTGTTCTAGAACTGACATTTCAAGTACTCAGGTTCAGGGGGAGTCTGAAAGCATATTCCTTAATGAAGAAGATGATTTTGATTTTGGTAATGACTTTTCTCCCATGCCATCACCTGCTGATGATCAGCCACCTGTTGTTGCGCCACCATCAAGTGATGAACAGATAGCCGAAGGTGTTCATAATGAACAAGTCAGTTCAGAACCTTCTGCACCATTGAGGATTCAGCGACATCATCCTCTAGAACTAATGATTGGTGACATTCATGAAAGGATTCTATGAGCAGGGAGTTTGAGATGAGCATGATGGGAGAGTTAACTTACTTCTTAGGCTTGCAAGTAAAACAGACCAAGCAAGGCAATTTCATTCATCAAACTAAGTATACTAAAGACTTGCTTAGGCGTTTTGACATGACAACTTGCAAACCCATCTCTACACCAATGGGGTCTACAACTGTTCTTGACCTAGATGAAGAAGGTGAGGCAGTGGATCAAAAAGAATACAGGAGTATGATTGGTTCTCTACTCTATTTGACTGCTTCAAGGCCGGATATACACTTTGCTGTATGCTTATGCGCTCGATTTCAAGCATCACCTCGTGCATCCCTTCGACAGGCTGTGAAAAGAATTCTCAGGTATCTTCAATCAACCTTAGAATTTGGTCTTTTCTATTCATCTTCATCATGTCTTACTTTGCGTGCATACTCAGATAGTAATTTTGCGGGGTGTAGAATTGATAGAAAAAGCACATCTGGCACTTGTCACTTTTTAGGCACATCATTAGTTTCTTGGTCTTCTAGAAAACAATCTTCTGTTGCTCAATCAACTGCTGAAGCTGAGTATGTTGCTGCTGCTGCTAGTTGCTCTCAAGTTCTTTGGATTTCTTCCACTCTCAGAGATTTTGGTTTAGACTTGGACACTGTTCTTCTTTACTGTGATAACACTAGTGCTATTAACATTGCTAGGAATCCAGTGCAACATTCTAGAACCAAACATATTGATATCATATTTCACTTTCTCAGAGATCATGTTGAAAAGGGTGATATTGTTCTCCACTTTATTGAAACTGATTTTTAGTTTGCTGATATTTTCACTAAGCCACTTGATACTTCTCGTTTTGTTCGTTTGCAGAATGAATTGGGTGTTGTTCATCCTATGGGCTTATTTTGAGGGGGAGCTGTTTGAAATTTCAGAAGCTTGATTTTTCTCATTATCTCACAATTCATTAAGTCCAAGCCATTGAAATCAAAAGAGTAGTAGAGCTCTCTTTATCATATTTATTCATGTGCTATGTAGCTTTGCTCTTGACTGGTTTTAATAAACTTGCTGCATAAAGAACTAAAGCATGACATGGCTGAAATCTTTGACTAGATTGATTATTGGTATCACTTGGTGATGTCTATTGAAAAGGATAAGCTTGTTTGTGAGTCTTATTTTAAATCTTGGATTTGAAGCAAGAATGTCTCTGATTTCAATCTTGTGTTGCTCACTCAATTTAGCATGTTATAAAAGATAAAGGGTTGAAAAAAAGGATTTGAAAAGATGTGTGCTTCAAGCATGCCATACATAGCTGTGTATCAAAAAAAGAGAGTACATAACAGTGCTCACATGAAAAGAAGTGTGTTTTAAGCATGCCATACATAGCTATGTATCTTTAAAAGAAAAAAAAAGCACAAAAAGGGCTTCAATCAAAAGAAGTATGCTTCAAGCATGCCACCCTTGAGAAGAAGTATGCTGCAAGCATGCCAGATGCAAATAAAAATTGAAAGTGAAGCAAAAGGATGATACATGAGACTGGTAACTCATCCAGATTTAAAGTTTGTCTCACTGTTTGGCTTTCACTTTTTGATGACTTCTCTGTGTGGTCTTATAATCTTTTTAGTCATTGTGTGATATGCCTGTCATAAATCTAAATTGGCTCATCACTTTGAAATACTTGTCTAGCTATTGCTCTGTGGTATATGCATTTATATGATCTTGTTAGCTCTACTAAACAAAATGGCTTGGTTAGTCCATTAATTCTCCAAAGCATCTGGTCTATTTCTTGCTCCTTCTTTCAAGCTCTTGATGAACACATTGCCAAAGGGGGAGAAAATTTGAGAGAAATATTTGCAAAAAATTGCTTTTCTTGTGTTGAAGGATGTTTTTCGGTTGCTGTTTTTTGGAACCTTCTTTTGCTTGGCAGTTTTGAAACTTTGACACCATCTCTTGAATCTGGAAGTATTGTCAATGTATTCATCAAGGGGGAGATTGTAAGACCAGGAGGTTTTTGGTCATGTCATTTGATGATGAACACATTGACAATAAGAAAGACTTAGTCTTAGTGTTTAATGTTGAATTCATTGTCTTTGGAACATGCTGTGCTGATATGCTTTTAAGTTCTGTTGAATTCTGTCGAAAATCAGGTTTTGTCAGGTTTTGCGGTAGTACCGGAGTTTTGGCCGCGAAACTACCGTAGGACGGTACAACCGCTTGAATGTTGACGGTACAAAATTTCCCGAAGGCTTGTGTTTTGGATTTTGGATTTTCTCGATGATGTAGTACCGGCTTTTAATATGTGGTACTACCGGAGTGTGGTATGACCGCGGTTGTGCAGCGGTAGTACCGCGAGTCTTGGGTTCGAACATGTGTTTTGCTCGAACCATTAGATCTTGATCTGACAGCCCTCATTGAGAGGAACGTTCGGACCGTCCAATATCTTAAAGAATTGTGAGCGTTTGGATTGAAATTAGACAGTTGACATCAAGAGGAACGTTCGGACTTTGAACAGTACTCCTAAATCCGACGGTTTTGAAGCAAGGTTCGATCGGCCAAGTCATCTGGAGCGTCCACGTGTCTCAAGGCATGGTGTTGAGTCTTTTATGCTTTTTCGATTAGTGCGGTAGTACCGCTTGGTAATTTATGGTAGTACCGCACAACGCTTATAATTGCTTTTTTTGCGGTATGGAAAAACCGTAACACTTGTTTTGAACATTAGACTTTGCCGAAGCGGCACGATCGCGCCATGGTTGGCGGTAGTTCCGCGATAGGTTTTTCTCAGGGAGAGAGTTTCTGACAAGCACTGTTAAGTGAAAAACGGTAGTACCGTTGTCTTAGAGCGGTACGACCGCACAACGCTATGACCGTGTTTTGAACGTCGGTAATACCGCTCGTCGGTAAGACCGTTTGCTAGTGGTATGTAATTTCCAGAGAGCTTGTTTTTGGAAGATTTTGAGATTTCCCAAGGAGCGGTATGACTGCAGTGTTTTGAGCGGTACGACCGCATTGGCGGTAGTATCAGGGATAATGTGGCGGTAGTTCCGATTGTACTATGAAAAATTGTCGTTTTCGAAATTTGACGTAGGATAAGTTAAATTCATGAGCTTTAATGTGTTGCATGATGCATGATAGTGTTTATGCGTGTGTGTGAGCTAATGGATGGTCAAGTTGGAAAACTTGTGCCCAGATTTGGTTTCTTTGGTCTTTGCATGTGCAGGTTGAGCGTTGAAGTCGAATCACAGTCGGTGATAAAGTTGACTCGGACTAGGATGGGGAGATCTGAGGTCTTGGAGGTCACGGATATCACGAGGTGGTTTGGATCACGCTGGAGCACGTGGAGATCAAAGGTGGTGCACGCTGGAGCTACGGGAGGAGTCCTGGAGGCTTACGGTGTGAGGAGTTTTTGGATATTGTTGGTTTTGGAGAGTTTGAGTGATTTTGGTAAAACCCGTGTTGGTACGGGTTTCGTGTCCCTTGAGTTTTGGAAAGATAGATTACGTTATTGGTTGTTGATTCAGATAGATTTCTGCCTTTAAAGAGAGGCAGAGGGGCACGTCTGTGGGGGGCTTTTTGGACCGTAGCTTTTCACACTGGTGTTGGTTACGGTGCTTTAGCGAAAACTGATAGGTCCTTCGATTGGAGGCTTTGAGGGGTGCTTGATGAGCGCTTTGTAGACACAAATCAGAATTGAGAAATAAAGTTCAGATTCGTTCAACTTTGTCTCTTAATTTGTTGTTCTTGCTGTGCGCTAGAAGAGGTCTTTGCTGTGAAGATTTTCAAGAGTTACTGTGCGCATAAGCAGGAGTTTGAATTTGGAGGACAATTCGCTGCAATCATTCAACCCCCCCTCTTCTGATTGCCATTACGATCCTACACTTGGCATGGATTGGTTAACAAAGCACGAAGCTGTGCTAGATTGCGGCCGAAGAGCCGTAACAGTTGAGGATACCAATGGGAAGAAGGAGGAGTTTCTAGCCACCTCAATGCGTGAAGGACATCTGTTGATCAACAGCTTGAAGACCGTTGCTTTGGAGGAAGTACCCATTGTCAGATAATATCCAGATGTGTTTTTATAAGAATTGTTAGGAATGCCACCAGACCGTGACATTTAATTCGTTATTGATTTAGTGCCGGGAACAACACCAATTTCGAAGAGACCCTGTCAGATGCCAGCCGATGAGTTAGTAGAAATAAAAAAGCAGATAGAAGAACTTCTTGAGAAAGGTTGTGCGAGACCTAGTTCGTCGTCATGGGGAGCGCCAGTTTTGTTTGTCAAGAAGAAGCATGGAAGTATGAGAATGTGCATTGATTACCGTGCTCTTAATAAGGTTACCATCAAGAACAAGTACCCACTGCCTCGAATCGAGGATTTGTTTGATGAGATGAAAGGAGCCGGAGTGTTCTCAAAGATCGATCTGCGATCAGGTTATCATCAGTTGAAGATTTGCCCGAAGGATATACCGAAGACCACTTTCTCTACGCGGTATGGACATTTTGAGTTCTTAGTCATGTCATTTGGTCTAACTAATGTCCCTGCATATTTCATGAACATGATGAATAAAGTATTTATGGAATATTTAGACAAGTTTGTAGTTGTGTTCATTGATGACATTTTGGTTTATTCCAAGACAGAAGAAGAACATGTTGCGCACCTGAGGTTAATCCTAGAGAAACTTAGAGATCATTAATTGTATGATAAGTTCAGCAAGTGTGATTTCTGAAAAAATGAAGTCGATTTTCTTGGTCATATGATGACAGCCGAAAGAGTAGCAGTTGACCCCGGCAAAGTTAAAGCATTGCTGCATTGGGAGCAACCCAAGACAGTAACTCAGATTCGTAGTTTCTCGGGAATGGCAGGATATTATCGTCGCTTCATCGAAGATTCTCAATGATTGCTAAGCCCCTTACACAGTTGTTGAAGAAGGAAAAAAGTTCACTTGGACCCTAACTTATGAGAAAAGTTTTTAAGAATTGAAGAAGCGTTTGACTTCAGCCCAAGTGTTAACTCTGCCAGATATCTGGAAAGATTTCGATATCTACTGTGAAGCTTCGCGTCAAGGATTAGGATGCATCCTGATGCAAAAAAGAAAGGGTTGTCGCTTATACGTCAAGGCAATTAAAACCTCATGAGGAAAATTATCCTACCCATGATCTGAAACTAGTTGTCGTAGTGCATGCTTTAAAGATCTGACATCATTACCTCATTGGTAATCGTTGTGAGGTATACACAGATCATAAAAGTTCGAAGTACATTTTCACTCGGTCTGATATAAACATGAGACAGATGAGATGGTTGGAATTAATAAAGGATTATAATCTTAGAATCCACTACCATCCTGGAAAAGCCAATGTCGTAAAAAATGCTTTAAGTCATTAGAGCTACTATGATGCTTTGGAAGTAAGGGAGAATTTCCCAGAACTTCATGAGGAATTTCAGAAGTTAAAATTGGAAGTTGTATCCAAAGGATTTGTGGCCAGTCTAGATGTGCAGTCCACCATGGAGAAGAAGATTCGCGCTACCCAACCAAAGGATCCCATTATTGCCGACATCAAGCTCAAAATAGTAGAGCTCAAAATAGTGGAAGGAAAATTCAAGGACTTCACCATGGACGATCAAGATATACTTTAGATCAATGGATGTATCTGTGTGCCAGACATTGATAGTTTGAGATAGCAAATCTTAAAAGAAGCTCATGGCTCTAAGTATTCTATTCACCCTGGAAGTACTAAGATGTACCAGGATGTGAAGAACAAATTTTGGTAGCCAAATCTAAAGCGAGAGGTCGCAGAGTTCGTCGCCTTATGTGACGTATGTCAGAAAGTAAAAGCAGAACATCAGAGGCCAGCAGGTTTGTTACAACCCCTGAAGATTCCAGAGTGAAAATGGGAAGAGATCGGAATAGATTTCATTACCGGTTTACCCAGGACTCAATCTGGTTACGATTCGATTTGGGTAATAGTAGACCGTTTGACTAAAGTTGCCCATTTCTTGCCAGTCAAAATCACTTACTCAGGAGATCGCCTTGTAGAATATGTCAAGGATTGTCAGTTTGCATGGTGTGCCTAAAAAGATATTGTCAGATCGAGGATCTTAGTTCACCTCTGGTTTTTGGCTAAGACTGCACGAAGTGTTGGGGACTTATCTAAATTTCAGTATTGCTTATCACCCTCAAACAAATGGACAGACTGAAAGAGTAAATCAAGGATAGGAAGACACGTTGAGAGCTTGCGCTCTAGCGAATGCTACCAGTTGGGACAAGAGTTTGTCGTATGCAGAATTCTTGTACAACAATAGTTACCAAGCCAGTTTGCAGATGTCACCATTTAAAGCTTTATATGATCGTGCATGCAGAACCCCTTTAAATTGGTCAAAAACAGTTGAACGTTTGGTATTCGGGCCATATATTATTCAGGAAGCGAAAGAACAAGTGTCTATGATTAGAGAAAGACTAAACATAGCTCAGTCCAGGCAAAAGAGCTATGCTGATAATCATCGTCGTGATCTCAGTTTTGAACCAGACGATTTTGTTTATCTTCGAGTTACTCCGCTGAGAGGTGTCAAAAGGTTTCATGCAAAAGGGAAGCTTGCCCCTAGGTATGTTGGTCCGTTCAAGATTGTGGAACGCCGTGGAGAAGTCGTATATCAGCTTGAACTACCGCAGTCATTAGCAGGAATGCATGATCTCTTTCATGTCTCGCAGTTGAAGAAGTGTCTTCGCGTGCCGACAGAGCAAAATCTATTGGATTCAATTGAGTTGAAGGAAGATCTCACTTATAAAGAGCAGCCAATCAAGATTTTGGATGTTGCATAGCGCCGGACGAGAAGCAAGACCGTTCGTTTTTACCAGGTTTAGTGGAGCAACCACTCGGAAGGAGAAGCAACGTGGGAACGTGAAGAAGAGCTGAAGGCCGAGTTCTCTAGCTTTTTCTCTAGCTAGCCTGAATCTCGAGGTCGAGATTCCTTTAAGGAGGGGGGAGGATTATAACATCACAATTTTTTAAGCTTTAAAAATCTTTTTATTAGTTTAGTAGTTGGAAAATTCACCCAAGAGTTAATTTGAATTTTTAATTAAAGCTTAACATGGACTTTCAATAGCAAAACAATTTAATATAATTAATGCCAATATCAACAATTGT
Organism: Phyllostachys edulis; assembly: GCA_036346405.1. Taxonomy (NCBI): domain Eukaryota; kingdom Viridiplantae; phylum Streptophyta; class Magnoliopsida; order Poales; family Poaceae; genus Phyllostachys; species Phyllostachys edulis. Next base: position 103,780,950 of record CM070550.1, read on the forward strand.
CAAAAAAATATTTTATTTAGGTTCTATGTGCTTGGATATATTTTCTAGAATTATCTAGAATTTTTTCGAGTTCATTTGCTATTTTCTAATTGCCATGTGAATTTACTGGTATTTCTAAAATACAAAATGTATTTAAAATCTCAAAAATCCGATCGAGCTGAATCTCCCCAGCCCAATCTTCTTTTTCATGTGTGTGGCCCGCCAGGGTCTAATCATGCACGGCGCCACCGCCGCCGCCGCTCACAGCCTCACAAACGCTGGGGCCCACACGCCACATCGCTGCCGCCTCGCCAGCTCCTTCCGCCACCTCCATTGAAGCTCGTTGAGGCTTCGTCTGACAAAAGTAAAACCAGCCAAAAAAAAATCTTGCGCAACCGCGTCGTTTTGATTCTCTTTTCTTCCCGCATCCATATCCCACCAAATCGGCTCCCGTATCCCCTTCAAACTCAGGATTTGACTTGTGGTCGTCTTGGACTCATTTAGGTCTTCGCCACCGTTATGCCCTCTCAGCCTCTCCGCCTATAGAACCCTAGCGCCACCGCAATCAGAGTTTTAGGGTTTGGTCGCCGCAACTCGTTTGCTTCAAATTCAGCCGCCATCGTCGCCACCTTGTTGACGTCGACTGCACCACCGAGTCCGTCGGAGCATCACCGGAACGACTTCCGACAACAAATGAGCTTCGGCCACCAAAGCTTGTCACCACCGCCACCGCCGCCCTCGTATGCGTCATGAAGTTCGGCAGGAGGTTCGCAATAGCCCCCTATACCTGTTGGTACCGCCCACCGCCGACGAAGCACTATCGAACATCGACGACCATGGGCACCGGAGGCCTCGTCGTCGGTTCCCAACGTGGTCGTCCACGTGTGCAGCCACCTCAGCTCCCGAGCCTACGTGTCATCCTATGTGGTGCCACGTCAGCACATGCGTGTCACCGGACACTAGCCCTAGATCAAAACCACCATAGATCCGTTCCACCATGAGCCATTCCTATGACAGCATGCCCCATTGTCAGATCCACTGTTCTGTGAGCTCACGAATCCATAGACCAGTCAGCCATTGCGTGGACCCGGTCTATAGATCGTGGGCCCATATGTCAGCCCCTAAACCCTTTTTCTCTGATTTTCTTTTATTTTCGAAAATTAGTGCCGACGTCATGCTTGCGTCATATTCTGATTTTTCCAGTAGAAAAATAAATCGAGAAAACCCAGAAATTCCTTTTTGAGTATTTCTTTAGGTTTTGATCTTCCAGAAGTCATATCTTCTTCATCCGAACTTCAAATGAGCCCATTCAAATTTCTAAATTCATCTAAATTCAAGCTCTATTTATTTGAGATTTTTATTTAATTTTTGGAGTTTGTTTTTATGTCTGTTATTTATTTATTTGGTTTATTTGCTTTGTTTGCGACTAGACATTTATTCTTCGGGAAATTTTGAAGAAGAAGGAGTTCACCAAGATCAAGACCAGTATCAGGATCTATTCCATGGCAAGTTGTACCTTTGATCTTGTACCCAGTTTTCTAAAAATATTTTGATTCAATTATTGCATCTATTTCAAGTATGTATTTAAATGCTTTGGGATTAGTTATTCACCCTAATTGTTTATATCCACCTTATCTATTGTTATCTCATGATCCTTGTCACCCTAGCTTGGTTAATTATTAGTTGGTATTGGTTGGTTAGATACGAGTAGATTGCTTAGTCATGCAACGAGTCATCATTTCATGTGAGTTGCAAATATGAATCTGACTAAGTGATCATGGAACTTTGTGATAAAACTGTGTGTTGTGTATCATTACTCGTTGGTCGCATTTGTTGCACTTAATCAACAGGGTGGGAAAGGATTTAGACTGAGGCAAGTGGTGGATATTGTGTAATATGGTGGAGCTTTGTGAATGGGAATTGTAATTTTCGTGGCGTAGTTAAAAATTGGAAGCCTTGCCTTGGTCAATTAAGGACTTAGCTTTGTGTGCCATTGAACTGAGCCATAATTGTACGACCACACGCCTGATGGGACGGGTCTAACTTAGTAAGTTGTGGATTCTTGGCATTGATCACTCAAGTGGTAGGTTAATAATGGGGGGAGGTGTGGACTGTTCAGAAAGTCACTTCGCGGGACGGTTCGCCACTTCCCTGTCCAACGATGTGTGTCGTGCCAACGCACTGTGTTTGGGTTGGACGACGGGAGAGCACATCGGGAGTGTCAATTGTTGAGATGAAACTTCTGAAACGTTTTGTTATGATTTGTGCTTGCTACACTAGTTATATCATGTGGGTAAAGTGTACAACCTATGCAGAGTGTTAAACAAATCTATTCGAATAGCCGCATCCGCGGAAATGGACATGCTCGGGGATTTCCCACGGGGGTTAGATTTTCATAAAATATTTAGGAAAGGAGCTGTGTGAAGAATTTTATTGGGCTTTGGTGAAAATAACTATTAAATTATTACTGCTTACTTGTTTTGAATTTTGTTTTAATCTATTATTCGTATTCCATTGCAAATGTTGCTTTTATGCAAAAGAACTACAGAAGTCATTCCTTTGAAATAAGCCATCATGTATACATTGCATTATGTGGTATGACTTGCGAGTACGGCTGTGTACTCATGCTTGCTATAATCAATCAACAGAAGTGAAGGAGTCTTCGCCCGCTTTTGAGAAGGAGTTCTACGAAGGTGCTGATCGTTAGGTTTTGATCTCAGTCGGTTACCTGTGGCTAATCGATGGGTTCTCGCTGAAGTTTATTTGTTTCGTTGCCACTTATTTAATTATTGTCCGCCCTGTGAGGCTTCATAAATGTAAACTCGACCATAAAGTCACAACGGTTATTTATTATTCAAATTACTCGTTTATTTTGTTATTTTAATTTGTGCGGATCGATATTCATCTATATTGACATTGTGTGCACTAGCGTCATCCTGGACTAGTGTGTTATACACAAATAGTACAAAATTGTATTTTTTTTTTGTCCCAACAACTTCCTAGTTCCATTCTAGCTTTAACTAGTCCATTGTTACGCAATACAACATTGTGAACGTCTTAACTGAACTTTGTGCGTGAATGAGTGCAGTCACTCATTTTGTGCCGCCAAACGCATTTCTCGTGTGTTCCAGCAAATTTTTCTACAAGGGGTTGTCGTTGCCGTGCTGCTTTAGCGCATGGATGAATGACACTTTTATTTCTGGAAAATTACTAAAATTTCATCGCAACTGCGATTTAGAATAAGTATATTACTCGTGGGAAAAAAATAGATATTGGGTTCTTGTCTATGGGAGGGTTTTGGATTCTCTGACTCAAAGTAAAGGCAGAGAAGCACAAATGACATAACTTTGCATGATTCTCAGCCGTTTGGGAAAAAAAACAGTTCAGAGCAGCATATACTACGGTGCAAAACTGTACACTGAAATACACCGTCTATTGGCATTGTTCTCCTCTAAGGGTGTGTTTGGATGGTGGTACCAAAGTGAATGGAATGGTTCGGTTCAAGAAATGGGGGCGTTCACGTGTTTGGTTGGTTGTATCGTATCAATTTATCCTAGACGACCTGGTTCACGTTAGGGGAATATACTCGTTAGATGTTGTATCGTACCGTTCAACAAAATCTGATGAACCACACCGTTCACCCTCGCTCTGTCGCCTCACCACCACTCTGGTGAAGCCCGGCCAGCACCAAGGGTCGCCTCGGCTCCCTCAACCTCCCTGCTACCTCCCCCTCTTCTTCTTCCTCACTGGGAGTTTGGGGCCGGGCCAAGGCGCCGGCAGCCGGGAGGCCGAGCCAACCAGGCTGGCACGCACAAGGCTAGGGCGAGCCGAGATGAGCTGAGTCAAAGAGGCGACGCTAGCGGCGCTGGCCATCCGGCCAGACTGGAGAAGAAGGGGCGACGCAGGAACCAGCCAGCCTGAGCGCACCAGCCGGGGAGGCACGCCAGAGCGGCTCAGACACCAGGGGAGCGCAGACGGGCCGAGCGAGGAGGCCGAGGGGGTGGAGGAGGCGCCAGGCTGGGACCGGGGTTGGTGGAGCAGGGCACAACCAGGGAGGAGCCGGAGTGGCCAGTGGCGCAGCAGGGAGCTGGAGGTGGCAGCGTAGGGAACTAGAGCGGGGAGCGGGCCGGCGGAGCCGGAGGCGGCTGAAGGCGGCAGAGCCAGAGCCAGGCCAGGAGCCAACACGGCGGCGCCAGGAGAATGGAGAGGGATATGGGAATTGGGGGTGAAGCAATTGAGAACGGGAAGAAGAATGGAGGATTCGGTGAAAAGGGAGATAGAAATAGAGAAGATTAGGTGAAAGTGGGATTAGAGCTAGGGGATTAGAAAATTTTGGGTATCATCTCGTACAACCAACCAAACACAATCTCATACCATCCCATCCCACCAACCAAACAGACTGCTTTTTTTCTCGAACTGGCAGGAGAGCTGCCCGTCATTATATTAAGGAAGAAAAAAGATCGGCCCACAACCGGAGCTAAACAACTCCAAATCAGAAACACACTAACAAAACGAGGAATAGGCCTCGCCAACACGCTGTTAGCAACCGAGATAAATTCTTCAGGTTTAATTATGGACCAAAGCGTAGCTCGCCCCAAATCGCTAGCTCTAGTCGGTGCTCCTCTAGCTTTCGACCATCAAAGACGCATTCGTTTCTATGCTTCCAAATGTACCAAGTCGAAAGGATGATCAGAGAGTTTAGCCCACTGCGACGTTCTTTTGGTGCTCGAGACTCTAATGTTCACCACCAGTCACTAAAACAAAAGTCAACTCGGGTCAGAGTGAGTCAAGAACTAGTTCTGGCCAGGACTTGGAACCAAATCTGCCGAGTGAAAACACACGAAGTGAGCAAATGTTGAATTGTCTCATCTTCCTGATCACAAAGAGGACACCGAGGTGGATGGGATAAACCCCGACGAGCAAGTCGATATGCAGTCCAGCACCTGTTCTTGATGGCTAAGCATAGGAAAAATTTGCACCGCAAAGGCACCCAAGATTTCCACAACCGCTTCCATGGTTCAAACCCAATACTCCCTTGGAAACACCTTATAAGCCGACTTCGACGAATACTGACCGGAGGTCGAGTGAACCCAAGTATGTACATCCGGCATACCTTCTTGCAGCTCCATCCCTTCCAATAAATCCCAAACTTGAAGATATTCAATGATGGCATAAACTGAAAGTGCCCCACTGATGTCTCGGATCCATCTTTGGTTATGCAATGCATCTGCAACTATGCGCTGGCTAATATGTCTCTTGCTTACTGCGGCCACAAGGGTAGGCGCCATATCAGATATTGATCGCCCATGTAACCACCGATTAGTCAAAAACATTGTGTTGTTGCCGTCACCGACATTTGAGATGATGGAAACCGAAAACAAGGCCTTAGCGTTTGCATTTATCTGGATCGGAAGGGAGGCCCATGGTTTGTCCGGTTGAGTTTAATTTTTTGCAACCAAAGCCATCTCATGCGCAGCGACCATGAAAATGTGTCGAGGTTGTCGATGCCGAGTCCGCCAAGCTCCACAGGCTGGCATACTTTGCTCCAAGCAACCGCACATTGGCCTCCGCTCGCGTTAGCTTTGCCCTTCCACAAGAAACTCCTTCTGATCTTGTCAATAGCCTTGACAGCCCATTTAGGAATATCCATAGCGATTAGTTGATAAATTGGGATGGCTGTAAGCACGACTTTCACAAGGATCAATCTGCCAGCCGGATGCATCAAAACCGCCTTCCATCCTAAGAGTTTGTCGGCAATCTTGTCTAGGAGAGGCAGCAATTGGGCCTTAGATAGCTTCTTGATGGATAATGGTAGTCCCAAATAAGAACAAGGGAACTCTTGTAGTGCACACGGCAGCGTATCTTGAATCACAACTATGTCCCCATCCTGACAATGATTGGTGGAAACCGAACACTTTTGGATGTTCGTTTTCAGCTCGGAAGCATCCTCAAACAGCTCCAAAATGTCTTTGATAAACTCCATATCCGAAACAACAGGCCACAAGAACAATACGACGTCGTCGGCATACAGAGATACCTGGTGGTTTAAAGGCCAACGTGCAAGTGGCTGCAACAATCCTTACTCTCCGGTCCGGTTGATCAAAGCGTTGAGAGCATCCATGACTAGGACAAATAACATCGGGGATAAAGGGTCCCTTTGCCGAAGACCACGGTGATGAGAGATCGGTTCCCCTGGAACACCATTTAAAAGAACCCGAGAAGAAGCTATGGAGAGCAAACCACATAGAATGGTGCGCCACCGGAGACCAAAGCCCAAGTGTGAGAGCAACTGCAACAAGAAGGGCCACTCCACTAAATCAAATGCCTTTGATATGTCCAATTTGAGAAGAATTCGCGGCTCCTTTTGTTGGTGTAGATATCGAGCTGTTTGTTGGACAAGAAGAAAGTTGTCTTGAATACAACGTCCGTGGATAAAAGCACTCTGATTGGAGGACACCATAGAGGACAATCTCGGTGCAAGACGATTAGCCAATATCTTTGCCACTAGTTTGGCAAAGCTATGAATCAAGCTAATTGGGCGATAGTCTCCAACCTTGATTGCATCGGCCCTCTTGGGCAGTAGCGTGAGGTAGGCGGAGTTCAGTAAACCAAGCTTCCTGCTGTCACCTTCGTGAATCACCGCCATGAGATCATCTTTTATGATGAGCCAGCAACTCCGATAGAAACGCCTCGTGAAGCCATCGGGCCCCGGGGCCTTGTCAAGAGGTAAGTCTTTTACAAACCTCCATACCTCGTCTTCCGAGAAAGGGGCGTCCAGATCATCAAGATTATAAATTGGTAGATGCAATGCATCAAGATCCAACATTTGAGGACGGTCCCCTCCAGTGCCAAGCAATTGAGAGTAAAAATCAAAGGCAGCCAGCTGCTTTTCCTCTTGAGCCGTGATGATATTATCCTCCACTTGCAATTTACCAATAAAATTCCTCCTTTTCCTGTACGTAGCATGGAGGTGAAAGAAGGAGGTGTTTGCATCACCCTGTCGTAGCCAATCAATCCTCGAACGAAGGCGAGCAATGGTTCGTTCAAGAGAAGTGAGGCCTAAGCAATGCATCTTGAGTTTTCGGCGCAACCACTCCTCCTCATCTGAAAGTGGCCGAGAATCCCGAGCAATCTCAAGTTGGTGCATTATCTCCTTCGCCATGAGGAGCTATCGCTTATGTTACTAACTTTATACGCTTCAAATTTCTAAAGAGCCCGACATAGTCATCATAGCCAGAGCCATACGCTCAATAGGGTACATGGTGGAAACTTGAGCCGACCAAGTTTGTTGTATAGCTTCGTGAAAACTATCAATTCGGGTCCAAAAGCTCTCAAAATGAAAGCGGCGCTTGCCTCTTGTGTTATCATGAAGCCCAAGAATTAAAGGACAGTGGTCGGAGATGCCGGACGCGGAACTTTGCAAGAGGCAATCCAGGAAAATATTCTCCCAATCAGCTGTACAAAAAACTCGGTCCAACCTGACCAATGTTGGCAAAGATCTTTCATTAGACCATGTAAACTTTCGGCCAACCAACGAGATCTCCTTCAAATCAACATCATTTAGAAGCCTCCAAAAGTGGCTCATCATTGCCCGGTCCAGATTCACATTGCTCTTGTCTTCGGATCGATAAATGAGATTGAAATCACCCGCAACTGCCTACGGGCCGGAGCATTGTGCACGTATCACCCGTAGCTCATCAAGAAACAAGATTTTCTCCGCAACGGGTTGGGGCCCATAAACCCCGGTGAACCACCAACATTGGCCATCATATTCACGGAATTGAACAGAGATGGAGTAGCTGTCCATGCGGATGGTGTCCATCTGACATACAGTAGACTTCCAAGCAACCAACATACCGCCCCGTGAGCCGAAGGCTGGTAGCACATGCCACCCATCAAAATCAGATGCCAACACCGAGAGAATTTTATAGCGAGAGAGATTGGCCACCTTTATTTCTTGAAAACACACAATGTCAGGCTTTACAGAATTAACAACCTCCCGAACCGAATCATAGCGCGCTTTCTTGTTGAGGCCGCGCACGTTCCACACTAGAATCTTAGATGTATTCATCAAAAAACTATGGAAACGACCTGAGCACGACGTCTCAACATAGCACCGAGATGCCATCAGCCACTCTTGCTTGGCCTTCGCCGAGTCGCCCAAATTAAAATGGCGCCTAAGGCCATGATGTGCCGACAAAGAAAGTTAGAGAAAAGTCTTACATATTCATCTTGGGCCTGTTGATCCACCGGCGTATTACCCATGATGAGACCCAAACCCCTCATGACGAGAGAGGAGCCCTCAAACGAAGATGAGGTCATCTGACGCGCGGCTACAATTCGCATGTTGCGTCTCGGAGAGCAGTCCAGAGGGGGCTGCTTCTTGCGTCGCTTTGAAATGTGAGGCCTCGGCAGAAGCCCGTTGGTGGGGATGCCCATTTGCGAGATGAACACCGCATGCGCCGGGGTAAAAGGGGCAGGTTGGTCTTGTTCTGGCGACGGAGGTGGCACTGTACACACAGTGCACGTCGGAGAAGGTGGAGCATCTTGGTCTGGCCGCGGCAGTTGCGATGGTGGTGCCACACTCACTGCGTGCACTGGAGTAGATGGAGCAGTTTGGACCGGCTGCAACAGTTGCAGAGGTGGTGCTACACTCCGCTCTGGGATCAGAGGGGGCTTTTCTGAGGCGCAATCCTGCCTGGAGTAGACTCGTGAGCAGGACGTAGATAGGTATCGACCCAGGTCCGGCACGCAAACGAAGGAGGACACTGACGCAATATCCGAGCTAGAGGGAGGGCTGGGAGGAGCAGCTAGCACCTCCTCAACAGAAGAAACCGAGCTCGCACACCCTTTGTTCATAGCTTCAGCAGGCAGCACGCTTGCATGCACCAACATTGCATGGCTATGTACATCTCTTGTCGTGTCAACCTGAGAGAGCCCCAAGGGAGCGGGAGGTCGACCAATCGAGACGATCGGGCCCTCCACCACATCAACCTTGGGTCTAGTATGCACTTTGGCTGAAAACGCAGCAGCACCGGGAGTCGAGTCCGTGGCAGCGAGAGATCCAACGGTATAGCCGACCGGGGCCTCGATCAGCGCCTCCTCTATCACTGTCTGCCCACCCAATAGAGCATGAACTTGATTAGCGCCACAAAAAATGTGGCCTAATTCCACTAAGTTCCCACGACCGCCGTCTTCATGGAACGAGGAGGCACCTTCATGGCCGTCATCTTCGAGATGCGAGGAGGTAGCTTGAGATGTGAGCTCTGGGGCCACCGCAGCTGCCATGGCCGCGTCGATTGCCACGTGGGACGTGCCGAGTGAGGTGTAGCCACGCGCCGGCTGCGACACCGGGCCACGCAGGGTGCTGCTACCCGCACGAACGTCCTTGCCGGCGAGCCTCGTTCCTCCCGAGGAGCCACTCTCCGAGTGTCGGCGACCATCATCAAGACGCCGGGCGAAAAGGGCGATCCGCCCCATCATCCGCCGGGGAAGGCGGCTCGGTGTCGGAAAATCGACATAGTCCAAAACATGGATTTCGACCAGATAAACCAGGGACCTCAATACCGACAGCCCCTCAAACGCCAATAACTCCAAGGGCTCCATGACCATGAGGTCTTTGCGGGGCGGGATGAGCACTGGGTTGCTAGTCCACGCAGTGATACGAAACTCTGACAAGTCTGAACGACCTTGAGTGGCTGGATATACACTTTGTATCCAGCAGCACGGAGCAAGGAGATGCTTCGCCGAAGACAAACCCCACGCATGTGGCAGAACACCGAGCAGCAAGAGCTCAACCCGAAAAGGGAGCGTCTTGCTGGTAGCATGGGCAAACCGCGACCAATGCTTGAGCAAGAGATTGAAGCGAGGCAGATGGAGCGGCCGGCTGTCGATGAGCACTTGCGCCACAGACCCCTCATCTGGCAGAAACAACAAGAAATCCTTCGGCGTGGTACGGTTTATGGAGAGGTTGTCCGTAGCGAGATCAAAATGGCCAGCGATGGCCTCCAGGGCGTCCCCCGGAGAGACCGCAGGTCTGGTGCCCACAACGGTCATGAAGACTGCCTTGAGCAGCTCACATTCAGCTGCAAGGATGTGCTCCAAACGTCCAATGAAACACATCACTGGCAGCGTCCGGAGTGGCCGCTGGAACTGATTGAACATGATGCAGAACGCCGCCTTGCCGCTAAGGGCGACGCCACGGCGGCGTTTGGCGACGACGAACGCCACGAGCCCCAAGAATTCATCCTCACGAGCTACCCCGGACGACACAGTGGGAGAGCCGCGACCGCGCTTATTTTTCTGGAGGGTACAGTACACCGTCCCTTTGGCTCGGGCGGCGTGATGCTCCCATTACTCGCCGACATTAGGGTCGGCCAGAAGGTGTCTTGATGTCGACCCGTTGGTTCCCGTACACCGCTGTTGGTTCTCGTGCGCCAATGTTGGGCCCTGTGCCCTGGTGAGGCCGATTTGCTTTGAATGGAGCCCCTTCGGGGGGCGTGCACAGTGATTGGGTATTGCGCGCCATAAATGTGGTTGCGGGCGCCACATGTCATGTGGTGAGTGGGTCGTGACTCCTCGGTCCCCACGCCTTGTTTTGCTGTGGCTCTATCGAGTATAAATAGGGGTCCTCCCTTGGATGTGGTTTACGCGTTTGTTGTTTCCCATGAAAAGGCCGTCACCTTGCCTCTGGTTGTGCGGCGCTTGCTTTGCTTCGAGGGTTATACTTGGTGCTCTGGTTATGACGAAGCGAAGTAAGGAGGGTACGGGAGAAATGCAGTATACCAGCGATCTCGGCAGATCAACTGTGACTGAGCTGGTTCTCTAGTCCCTCGCTGACGACGGGAAGCTGGAGAACCTCGCAAAGGTGCAGGCTCCAGGGTAGGAGACGGTCCCGGCGCCGAGGCCAGATGAGGCAGTAGTTTTTGTCGCCTTCCTTGACACCGGGCTATGACTCCCATGCGTTGGGCTGGTATCTGAAGTGCTCCAACTATACAGGGTGGAGTTGGCACAGCTTACGCCAAACTCCATCGTGAAGTTGGGTGTCTTCGAGTGGATTCTTCAATCCATGCGACCAGCAAGACAGTATGCCTTTGCCTACCTTCATGATGGGCAATCATGGTCAAGAAGAAGAAGGGCACGGGTAGACCTGTTCAAAGTCGGCCCGACCAGGGGCGCCTCGAGCCCGACGCTTATCCGAGCCAAGCCAGGACTCCAAACTGCACGAAGGAAGCCTACCGACCAAATTTCGATAAAACCAATTAAAAAATAAAAATCTATTTATTTAATGTCAAAATGAATTAAATATTAATTTTTATTCCAAAAATGAATAAAATAACATTTTTAAACCAAAATCACGCTTTGGTAGGGGCGAGCTGGGTTTCGGGCTCGATGATTTTTTGCCGGGCTTTTCAAGCTCCGAAGTCTGCCCCGGCCAAATTTGAACAACTTTAGCATCAAGTAGATGTCAACTTTGCAAATACAACTTTAGCCGGGCGGATGCAATGTATGTGCCTACTCCGTACGCTCAAGAATCGCCGGGAGACTGATCGACGCGAGGTGGTTCTACCATACTCACTTGTAACGAGGGCCTTCAATCGAAGGGTGGTCTTATACAGCTCACGGCCTCCCCGGAGATTGCTCTGACCTCAAGGGAGGAGGCCCTTCTCTGCCTGCTACTGGATGCGACAAAGCGTCTTTCCACTCGCGACCTTGTGGAGGAGTTTTGTGCCTTCCGAGTGTGGCCTCTGGCAAGAGGGTGGCAGTTGGAGCTGGGCACCCTAAAGCTTGGACTCCCAACAATCACGGTGCCAGGCCCAGAGGGCAAAGTTTGCCAAGGTACCGATCTTGATGCTTCGCCGGTTTCTTTGCTGACCAAGTTCGTCAGACTCCTACTAGTGGTGCCTCTGGCCGAAGTCGCGCGGGTCGCTGAGTAGTGTTTGGGCCCATACATGGGCAAGGAGCACGCGGCGTCATTCGGTTGTAAGGGAGGCTCGCTTGAATCGGCGATGCAACAGAAATCGATCCGATCCGCGAGCGCCCTAACCCGGATGAGGGAAAGAGGAAACGCGCCCACGTGCCCGGGGGTGACGACAGGGGGCTGATCGCGGTGACGCCATTGCGCGCTGCTGGCGGTGGGGGTGCGGGCGACCCTTCCCTTGGTAGGGAGGAGGTGGATGAAAGGACGACCAAGCGAGTGGCACGAGGGCCCTCCGAGCGGGCAGAGAGCGCCCTATCCAACAGCCTTTCATCAGGCGGCCATAATACCCCCCACCCTCGGAGGATGCGGTGTCGAAGGTTCTTGGGCGTGCCTCGGTGGGGGTTAGTGCTGTGGCAGGCTCGTTATGATAACGATCCTACCCAGCGAGGAGTCGCCGATGGCGCAGACTTATCGCGAAGTTTACGCCGAGGACATCGGCGGGGACGCCGGCCGCCGCCCCTAGTACTTCGCTCGGCGTGAGTGGTACGTCACGCGCATGATGTCGTGTTTGCATCGGTCGTGCCGGCCTAACATAATGTTTTTGGTGCAACCACGAGTGATGTGGAGGTTCGGCCCGCCGAAGATGAGGCCTGTTCGGAGAGCTCTGAGGCGGTCCCCCCGGCTTTCACTGCTCCGGCTACCTTGGCTTGTGTTTACGTGGGCCCGCTTTGCCCTACTGACTTTATGGTTAGCGCCGGTGCTGTGGGGGTCCGCGAGGGGGTTGCTCAGTTCGCCCCCCACCCATGTTAGGGAACTCTTCTGGAGGATGTCCCTCTAGGAAATGTTTCAGTCCATTGAGGCTAACGCCATGAAGGTTCACGCTTTTCCTCTACGTACTCGTGCATGCCTTTTCTTTTTATATATATATTTGACGTTTTGTTGCTCGTGCAGACCTTGATGCTATCGCGAGTGCTTAATGCGGATGTTTCGCAAGGCTTCGCTGAAATCCAAAAGCGGGTTGACGTGGAGCATGCTCAGAGCGAGTCTTTGAGTGCTGAGCACGATGCCCTCGCTGATAAGGTGAAAGCGCTGGAGGCCCAGGTGGTGGGGCTTGAGGAGGAGTGCACCGGCCTTCAAGGCGACGTGCGGGCGTTCCGTGACGCCCGCACGGTGCTTGAGGAAGAGGTCTGTGTCGAGCGGGAGCTGTCGCACTCGTGTCGTGGGAGGCGATGGAATCTGTTGAGGCCGCTATGTCGGAGCATGGCGCTCTGCCTTCCCCCGAGACATCACAGGCCATCGGAGATGGACGTTACCTTCGGGCGCCTTCGGTGTGCTGGGGCAGTGTGTCTAGTAGTGATGCCAAAGCTCACTAGTAGATTAACTGATTGTGGGTCTTGAATCACTAAATGACATAAGAGGGATATGGTATTTAGTGGAGTATCTTTATTAAATTGTTTAATAGAAGTTACTTTTCTTGAACATATGTATTAGTTTTCCATATTTTATGTTGTAGATCATGGCACCATCTCTTTGTACTCTACATCCAGCTTTTGCTTTTACATTCGATACTTGATAAGGAAAACTAAATGGAACAAATTTTGCGGATTGGTCCTGCAACCTAAGAATTGTTCTTAGGTAAGATAAAAAAGAAACATGCTCTAGAGGAACAAATCCCTGATGTGCCTGCTGAAAATGCTGCTGCTACTCTTAAAACCGCCTATAAAAAGGCATGTGATAAGTCTCTTGATATTAGCTGTCTCATGCTTGTTGCTATGAACTCAGACCTTCAGAAGCAGTTTGAGAACATAGAGGCTTACAATATGATCATGGCACTCAAAGGCATGATTGAGACACAACCAAGAACTGAGAGATATGAGATCTCAAAGAAGTTGTTTGGGAGTAAGCTAGCTGAGGGTAGTCCGGTGAGCTCACATGTGATCAAGATGGTTGGTTACACATGGAGCTTGAAAAAACTTGATTTTCCACTTAGTCAAGAGTTAGCTACAAATTTAATTCTTGCTTCGCTTTCTGCAAGTTTTGGACAGTCCATTATGAACTTCCATATGAATGGCTTAGACAAGAATCTCACCGAGCTGCATACGATGCTCAAGACTGCAGAGGACAACATTAAGAAACGCAACAGTTATGTGATGATGGTGCAAAAGAGTACAAACTTTGAGAAGAAGGCTAAGACTAGGGTCAAAGGAAAGGGAAAAGCTAAAGTTTCGGATGGGATCCAAACTAACAAGCCTAGGCCCAAGACTAAGTCTGGCCTGACTCAAGAGAATGAATGCTTTTACTGCAAAGAGTCAGGTCATTGGAAGAGAAACTGCAAGAAATACCTAGCTGATCTGAAAAAGAATGGTGGGACTAAACATTCCACTTCAAGTATTAATGTTATAGATGTTTTTCTTGCTGATTCTTCTGTTAACTCTTAGGTATTTGATACCGGATCAGTTGCTCATATTTGCAATTCGATGCAGAGTCTAACAAGGAGTAGGAGAATTACAAGAGCTGAGATGGATCTTCGCGTCGGGAATAAAGCAAGGGTTGCTGCATTAGCCGTCAGGACTTTAGCATTACTTTTGCCCTCATGGTTTATTATGGAATTAAATAATTGTTACATTCTAGCCATAAGTAGAAACATCATCTCTACCTCATGTTTGATGGCAGAGGGTTATAAATTCATTATTGAGGACAATGGTTGTTCCATATTTTTGAATGAAATGTTTCATGGCTCTGCTCCTGTTATGAATGGGTTGTTTATTTTAAATCTTGATGATGCACTCGTCTATAATATTAATGCAAAGAGGCTTCAACCTAATGATATAAATTTCACTTTTATTTGGCATTGTCATTTGGGTCACATAAGTGAGAAACGTATGAAGAACCTCTATGATGATGAAATTCTAAACTAATTTGATTTGGAATCATTTGAAACGTGCGAATCTTGTCTACTTGGAAAGATGACCAATGCACCTTTCACTGGTTGGAATGAAAGGGAGTCTGACTTGCTGGCACTCATACATACTGATGTATCTGGACCAATGAGCACGGCAGCTAGAGGTGGTTTTCAGTACTTCATTACTTTCACTGATGATTTTAGTAGATATGGATATATCTATTTAATGAGGCACAAGTCGGAATCTTTTGAAAAGTTCAAGGAGTTCTAGAATGAGATACTGAATCAACTTGGCAAGACAATCAAATCTTTACAATCTGATCGTGGAGGTGAATTTTTGAGCCGTGAATTTGGTGATCATTTGAAACAATGTGGAATTATTCCACAGCTTACACCACCGGGCACTCTACAATGGAATGTTGTGTTTGAATGGCGTAATCGGACCTTGTTGGACATGGTTCGATCAATGATGAGCCAATCAGATCTGCCATTGTATTTTTAGGGTTACGCTTTGGAAACTGTAGCTTTCACTTTAAATAAGCTACCATCTAAATCAGTAGATAAGACACCATATGAGATGTGGACTGAGAATAGTTCTAGTTTGTCTTTTCTAAGGATTTGGGGATGTGATGTCTATGTTAAATGTTTGATGTCTGATAAACTCACACCTAAGTCATATAAATGCTTCTTTATAGGATATCCTAGTGAAACCAAAGGATATTACTTCTACAACTAAGAATAGGGCAAAGTTTTTGTTGCCCGAAATGGTGTCTTTTTGGAGAAAGAGTTTCTTTCAAAAGGAGTCAGTGGGAGAAATGTGCAACTCGAAGAAATTTGGGAAACGTCTGAAAGTGTTTCAACTCCTACTGAACCTCTACATGATGAACAAAATATTGTTGAACCTATAGATGATGCATTAGCCCCACGTAGATCTAAAAGATCACATCAATTGCTTATAAGGTATGGGCATGACGTATTATTATTAAATAATGATGAGCCTAAGACTTATGAGGAAGCGATGATGGACCCAGACTCTGAGAATCCGAGATAGACTCCATGAGAGACAACCAGGTTTGTAACCTAGTTGATCAACTTGATGGGGTTAAAACCATTGAGTCAAATGGATTTATAAGAAGAAGATTGACATGGATGGAAATATTCATATTTATAAAGCTCGACTAGTCACAAAAGGGTTTCGACAAGTTCAAGGGGTTGACTACGATGAGACTTTCTCACCAGTAGCGATGCTTAAATTTGTATGTATCATTCTAGCTATTGTTGCATATTTCGACTATGAGATATAGCAAATGGATATCAAAACGGCTTTCCTTAATGGAAACCTAGATGATGATGTGTATATGACATAGCCTGAAGGTTTTGTCGATCCAAAGAATGCTAGTAAACTGTGCAAACTTCAGAAATTCATTTATAGGTTGAAGCAAGCATCTCGTAGTTGGAATATATGTTTTGATGAACAGATCAAAAGATTTGGTTTTGTCAAGAACAAAGAAGAACCTTGTGTTTACATTAAGGTTAGTGGGAGTGCGCTTGTTGTTCTAATCTTATATGTGGATGACATATTATTGATTGGGAATGACATTCCTGTGTTGGAATCCGTTAAGGCATCATTGAAAAATAGTTTTTCTATGAAAGACCTAGGAGATGCAGTATGTATCTTAGGGATAAAGATCTATAGAGATAGATCAAGAAGGCTAATTGGATTAAGCCAAAGTACTTATATTGACAAGGTGTTGATTCGGTTCAACATGCAGGATGCTAAGAAAGGGTTCTTGCCTATGTCATATGGCATAAGTCTTAGCATGAGTCAGTATCCTTCAACTCATGGTGGACCTCCCAGGTAGGGGCTACAGGGGCTTTTCCTACCCCTACGCGTAGCCTTCGGCTCATGGTGGACCTGCCTGGCTCTGGTCCACTCGATTGGTGCGCCCAGTCTAGCGGTATTGTGGCCCTTTGGAGGGTGCGGGATGCCGCCAGTTCGAAGGGCCTTGGCCACCCCGGGAGTTGTAGTGCTTCGGCTACCCTTCAGACCCCTTCGGGCCCCCTTCAGCGACCTTTGGCCCCTCTAGGCCCCTTCGACGATCCTCGAGGAGAGGGGTGGGGATGTTTGCGGTGTTTGTCTGGTCGTGGGGGCCAGTGGGCCGCCCCTACGACAGTGGTTTTGCTTGTGCGACACTTGGCGAGGGTTGTTTCATCACACATGCTTCGAGTTGGCTACCATGTCACCTTAAGTTGCCACGTTGGACGACTTTAATGCCATGTCCTCTTCCCTTCACCTCTCTCTACCTCCCCCTGTTCCACCTCCATCGCCAACTTGAACCACTACTGCACCAGTCGTCGGCTTGGCAAGCTACCTCTCCATCACTTTTGTGCTCAAAAGCACGTGCAGGCGCTGTCGCGCCATTGTTGGATGTGGACGCAAATAAGGGTGGGGGACGGTGATGAGGATGGAAGTTGGCCTTGGCGCCGCAGAGGTAGTGGGCTGCGGCATCCTAGACGCACATTGCGGACTCGCTGATGGGGAAAATGCCAACCTAGACACGCACATCGCGCACGGGGGTGCGGATCTCCACTACCGACTTGCCACATGGCCTCTACTGTACGCTATGGTGCCTCCTCACCAACAATGCACAAGTTTGTGTCCAATACCCCAATCTATGTTAACATTTATCTCTTTCTGTTGCTTCGAGCTCGGAAGCACCAAAAGGGGATAGATTTTATCAACGAGCATGCAGATTGGGTTGCTTGATTCATTTGGATGTGAATCGATTGAGTGGATTGGATGTGAATTGATCTGTGCTTGATTTGGTTGGTTTGGTTGGATGTGAATGGATTAATACTATTGAGGAATCATCGCTGGCGAGTCCAGTCCGAGCGATCACCTAGTAGACAAGCATAGAATCGCACACAACAACACAAGTACAGAATAGTAGATTGAACACAGAGATATGGGGGCTTCTTTCTTCTCTTTATTTATCTTGTCATAATCAACCTTCTACAATGACTAGCACCCCTTATTTATAGTCTAGAGACCCTGCTAAGGTTTGGATGGGACGCCCACCCATGGGTCGGCTGCTGGGCCAAGCCCATGGTTTCCCAACGCTCCCCCTTGGGCATCCATCCTCACATGTTGATGCCTCGTCAAAACTCCATAAAAACCTAGTGGGAAAATTTGGAGAAAGAGTATATGATACACGTTCTGCTGCGTTGCACGAATTGCCTCATTAAAAACCTTAGCCGAGAAACTTCAGAAAAACTCATCAAGGGAAAAAGAGTACAATCCACCCAATTTCATTTAATCTCCAGGAGTTACTCTTTAGGTACTCGATCTTCGTGATCAAGTTTCAATGACGAGTTCATGAAGATCCCCCCCTGAATTCTGCACTTCTCTAAGTCTCATCATTCCAATTCCACGTACGCATCTTTGAAAGCTAGACGCTGGAAGTGACTTAGTGAATAAATCTGCTTGATTTTCACATGACTTAGTATGCAGTACTTTAATTTCATCCATCTTTTGCAATTCATGAGCATAGAAGAACTTGGGGTTGATATGCTTTGTGAGATAACTCTTCACATAACCCATATGCACTTTGTGCAACACAAGCTGCATTATATCCATAGATAATAGTGGGGGTTTGTGCGGTACTCAATCAACACAACTGCTGGATGTGGTGAATCATCTGTTGAAGCCAAGCACATTCTCGTGAGGCCTCGTACAGTGCTATGATCTCCGAGTGATTCGTCGAAGTTGATACAAAACTTTGCTTAGACGATTTATATGAAATTGCAGTTTCACCACATAGGAATACATAGCTTATTTGTGACTTGGCTATATGTGGGTCTGATAGATACCGGGCATCTGCATAGCCATTCATAGACATGTCTTGGTTCTTTTTGTGGAACAGATCAAGGTCTTTGCTTCCTTGGAGGTATCGAAATATATCCTTTATTCCCTGCCAATACCTTTTGGTAGGTTTTGCACTATACCTTACTAGTAGGATCACGGTAAATGCAATATCCTGTCTAGTACAGTTTGCTAAATACATGAGTGCCCCTATTGCACTTAAGAATGGGAATTTTGATCTCAGGACTTCCTCCCCCACTTCTCTAGGTCTGTACGGGTCCTTGTCTTGCTGTAAGGATCTCTCGACCATCGACACTTTTGAAGGGTATGTCTTTTCAAAGCTGAACCATTCTAACACCTTTTGAGTGTAGGCTGACTGATGTGCTAACATACCTTCAAGGGCTTGCTCAAGCTGCAAGACTAGGCAATATTTGGTTTTACCCAAATCTTTCATTTCAAACTCCGACTTCAGTAAGAACTTGCTTCCTTAATTTCTTCCAAGGTTCCGATGATATTCAGATCATCTTCATACACTGAGATTATACAAAATCCATTCTGGGGTCGTCGTATAAATACGCAATTGTTATTCCCATTGTTCGTGTAGCTTTTCTTGCATAGAAAGTCGTTTCAAGCGATTATACCATATCCTGCCTGATTGCTTAAGTCCATAAATTGACTTTCTGAGTTTCACACTGTACATATTTCTATTTGCTCTATCTTGGTTCGGGACAGGGATACATTCAGATACCTTCATATAAATGTCCGAATAGAATTTTCCACAAAGGTATCCAGTTACCACATTCATCAATTTCATTTCTAAATTCAAGTATACTGCCATTGAGATTAAATATCTAAAGTTAGTTCGACCCATGACCAGGGAATAGGTTTATCCATAAGCAACTCCTGGACATTGAGTGAAACCTTGTGCAACAAACATTGCTTTCTTATAACATTATTATTTTTATTTCTCTTTCGAACAAATACTCACTTATGCCCTACGGGGTGCACACGGGGAGGCGTGCAACTTACAGGTCCAAACAACTTTTTTATTCAGAGATAATAATTCAGTTTCTATTGTCTTCTTCCAATCTTCCCAATCTAATATTTTCTTACATTCAGCGAGCGATGCAGGCTCTGGATCAAGATCGATGATTGTGATAATTTTCTTTGCAAAGTAAATGTCGACATTAGCTGTTTTCTTATTCAAAGATTCTCCCGTTGTCACATAGTTTATAGCTATTTTTCATGGGGCGATTCTTCTGATGCTTCTGCTTGCTCACCGTTACTTCCAATTGCAGGGCAAGTCCCTTTAGTTTTCCAGCTTCGATGTGTGCGCACATATTCATACTGGTATCTCCCTCCGTGGGAATGTTCAAATCCGGTATGCCATTCCTGAAAGTTCCATACTAGCACCAAGTCTCAACTAGCTCCCCTTCTGGTTCTGGAGAATTTTAGTGAACGGCTGTGTCAAGTTATTCTTATCCTTTTTCACCAGGAGTTCTTGTCAATTTCTGAGGCCTTTGAACGGGATTAGAGATACCTTCAACATTCTTCGGTATTTTAACCCTCTCCGGTGCATTGCATGCAGGCACATACGACTTGGTCACGCTCTTCTAATCACTAAAGTGGTCAGGCAGTCGATTCACTAATGCTTGCAAATCAATTATCTTCTGAACTTCAATTATCTTCTGGACTTCTCTATTTACTTCACTAGTGCGCTGGTCATGTGCATGGATTCTCGTGGCTTGCCACGTTATTTTCTGACATTTTTCATTAAGGGGTTGGTTTTCTCCCTCTAATGACGGGAAACTATCATCATCAAATATGCTATCAGCGAAGCGGGCGGTATGCAAATCTCTGTCGTAGGGTCCAAATATCTGATTATGGATGTTGTCTCATAACCAACATATATCCTAGACTTTCGGAGAGGGCCCATTGCAGTTCGCTGCGGTGGTGGTATAGGTACATAAACCTTGCAACCAAATCTGCGAAGATGATAAATTTTCGGTGCTGACACTTGCGCTAGATGCATAGGTGAGTGGATGTTATATGCCGATGGTCTAAAATTGATGATAGTTGCTGCGTGCAGGACTGTGTGTCTCCAATATGTAGTTGGTAAATTACAATTCTGCAAAAATGGTTGGGCAATAAATTTAATCCTTTTAATTAATGCCTCTGCTAGTTCATTCTGGGTGTGGA
The DNA here is from genome assembly GCA_036346405.1 of Phyllostachys edulis. Taxonomy (NCBI): domain Eukaryota; kingdom Viridiplantae; phylum Streptophyta; class Magnoliopsida; order Poales; family Poaceae; genus Phyllostachys; species Phyllostachys edulis. The sequence continues at coordinate 103,801,812 of CM070550.1, forward strand.
CATGCGGTACAGAGTGCCCAACTTTAATTCACATTGTCATGCAATAATCATCAAATGCCTTTAAAGTAAATTCTCCGGCATTGTTCATTCTGGTGGACTTCACATGATGATCAGGGAAATTATTTTTAATTGTAATTATTTACGAGATTAGCTTTGCAAAAGCATGGTTTTTCGTAGACAATAAACATACGTGCAACTATTTCGAGAAAGTATCGATGGGCACCATAAAATACCTAAATGGTCTTGACAGGGGCTGTATAGGACCGCAAATGTCTCCCTGGATACGGTCCAGGAATGCAGGGATTTCATCATTCATTTTCAGAGCAGAAGGTATAGTAATTAATTTCCCGGTGGCACATGCAGGGCACACACAAATTTCCTGATTCGGGAAATTCTCTACCTCGATATTATATCCCTGTGAATTGTTAATTATATTTTCTCATCTGGTCATGCGCATGGATTCTCGTGGCTTGTCACGTTATTTTTCGATATTTTTCATTAAGGGGTTGATTTTCTCCCCCTAATGACGGGAAACTATCATCATCAAATATGCTATCAGCGAAGCGGGCGGTATGCAAATCTCTAGTCGTAGGGTCCAAATACCTGATTATGGATGTTGTCTCATAACCAACGTATATCCGAGACTTTCAGAGAGGGCCCATTGCAGTTTGCTGCGGTGGTGGTATAGGTACAAAAACCTTGCAACCAAATCCGCGAAGATGATAAATTTTCGGTGCTGACACTTACGCTAGATGCATAGGTGAGTGGATGTTATATGCCGATGGTCTAAAATTGATTATAGTTGCTGCGTGTAGGACTGCGTGTCTCCAATATGTAGTTGGTAAATTACAATTCTGCAAAAGTGGTTGGGCAATAAATTTAATCCTTTTAATTAATGCCTCTGCTAGTTCATTCTGAGTGTGGACAAGCGGTACAGAGTGCTCAACTTTAATTCCCATTGCTATGCAATAATCATCAAATGCCTTTAAAGTAAATTCTCCGGCATTGTCCATTCTGGTGGACTTCACATGATGATCAGGGAAATTATTTTTAATTGTAATTATCTACGAGATTAGCTTTGCAAAAGCATGGTTTCTCGTAGACAATAAACATACGTGTAACTATTTCGAGGAAGTATCGATGAGCACCATAAAATACCTAAATGGTCTTGACAGGGGCTGTATAGGACCGCAAATGTCTCCCTGGATACGGTCCAGGAATGCAGGGATTTCATCATTCATTTTCAGAGCAGAAGGTCTAGTAATTAATTTTCCGGTGGCACATGCAGGGCACACACAAATTTCCTGATTCAGGAAATTCTCTACCTCGATATTATATCCCTGCGAATTGTTAATTATATTTTCTTATCATCCTATGACCTGGGTGGCATAATCTATCATGCTAGAGATAGAAAAGATCAAAGCTTCTAAATACGATTTTCAAGCAGTATAGGCTGCGGGTGCCTTAGAATTAGTGTAGTACAAACTAGTTGCATATGAAGGAAGTCGTTCTAATACCCTTTTCCCACTTTCTTCACGCTTTGTAATGAACAGGTATTCTGTACCATATTCTTCTTTAGTCTCTACGTGGAAACCGTTAGCGCGAATTCACAAGGATTCCTTACCATCAGGAGTATAATTGTAGCTCTTCCTGAGCCTATTATACAAGTATCACTGCCCGCGATTATCGTAAGACTACCAGCATTCTGAAAGAATTTCGTCTCTCTTCGGATGGTATTCGTTATACCGTTATCCGCTAAGAAAACTTCCTCCATAGGGCACACATGCATTCTAAAACTTCAAATATCATAACATAACTTGCTATTATAAATACGGGAATATAAGCCTTGCATGACTCGTCACAAGAATTTAATGCTTTGCCCTCCTAGAGCTTACAACCATTATTCAAACAATAAAATAATTCAATGTTCCATCACAACTACAAACTACAAGTGGCTATAAAAAGATCTAAGTGCAATGCGTGCACTAGATTGAATCAGCGAAGTACTTAGAAATTTCTGCCTTAATCTGCTCCATGGCGATCTTTTCCTCTTGGGCAACTACGGCTACAGCCGCTGCGATGTCTAAAAGGAGGGGTCATAGGGGCTGCTACTAGGCTGTCCACATCCATGAGTTCAACTAATGGCTGTGGATCCTCTGTGCCTGCAATGGCGAGGTGTGCTTCATACTGTCTTTTGCCCTTCTTCTTAGACTAGAAAGCATCAATAACGTGCGACCCACGACCTTACCCTTCTTGCCCCTCTCCTTTGTGAGAGGCTTCCTCACCTTGTAGCTGCTAGCATTGGCTTCATGGCCAACATCGCTACTAGACGGCCGTGAGATGTAGTTCTTCCTTAGAACATCATCTTGAGCTCTTGCAACTTGCATGATGTCAATTAGTTTGGCATACTCCTTGTAGCCATCTTGACGATAGTTGCGTAGGAATTGCACTTCATTCGGGTGAAAAGGTAGAGAGAGTCTTCTCAATCTCCTGCTCATCCGTGATTACCTTACCACAGAGTTGAAGATTGGTACAAACTCTATACAAATTCTGGTCATGCTGTGTCATCTCTTCGAATTCCTGGTTCGTGATGCCAGTTATCTTCATATTCATGCAAAGAGTTCATAAGATCACTGCTGGTAATTTGCATAAAATGGTTACAAAACTCTTATAATGCTCTTCGAATTCTCGGTTCATGATTTAGTATTTTTCTATGCATTTTTTCATGATACAGTGCTATTTTTAGTGATTAAAAGTAATATAAATAATCACAGATAATCAAAACAGTAAATATAATATAAATTGCATAGAAATAATAATAACAAAGCTAAACATGCTTCAAATTCTCAAAATGATTCAATATCTGAATTCCCGGGGTCCTTTTCTACTGGAATATGAATTTGCAGAGAATTTTGCATTTTCAGGGGCTAAAGCGCTAATTTTTAGTTCTGAGCAAATTTCCAATTTTCAGGGGGCGGGGGTTCCGCAAAATTTTCTTATCCACGAAATTTCTCCTAATTTTCAGAACTTCGAGGGTCTTATTGCAAATTTTTGGGAATTTTTTCCTCCCACCTTTTTTTATTCTTTTCCTGAAAATTCGTTGGGCCGAGTCCATTTGGCCCATGCATGTCGAGTCAAAGGGGAGGGGGGAGGGTTTCCCTACCCCTATTCACCAAGGCGGCAGTAGCACGTCACGCAGCGTCGACGCGTCGATCGACAAGGGTAGCGCTGCAATGGCGCGAGCGCCTACTACCGGCGGCTTTCGGTCTGCTGCACGATAGTGTGGCGCGCGATAGACTCTTGATGGCGCAAAGCGGCCATGTCGCGGCGTCGTCTTGATGGCGCGGCCGCGAGAGTTAGCGACGCCATACCGGGCCGCGAAGCGGTATGAGGGCATCGGCAGATGCACGGAGGTGCGCGTCGGTATGGGCGTCGCGGATGGCGTGCGTGGTCAGAGGGCGGCGCGTGCCGGCCTTCAAAGGCACGCAGGCGCGGCTTGGCGGCGGGAGTGGCGTGTGCAAGTGGTGCGGCGGCGATGTGCGCGCGTGGCCGGCGGCCGCAGATCGCACGGTGGGGCGCGATGCGCAAAGGCGGTCTTGAACGGACGGCCGTCGTGAGCGGCACATGCATGGTCGCAGCGGCCGGCGCGTTGGCCGACGGATAGGGTGCACGAGTTATGCGGCGCGTACGCAAGCGGGCGGCATGCGTGTTTCAGGTCGGTTGCTAGGCGTGCACCGTGAGGCACGGCCTGCCATGTGCGGGTTCATCCATGAATAGTGCAATTGTTATCTACTCTTTTCATGTAATCTACCGATCGTCTTGGCCGGCGACTTCAAGTCGGCTCACGGTAGATTAGGGCGGATTTGCAATCTACAATCCAAGGTGTAATCATCATATACTCTTTCATGCAACCTACCGATCGGCATTGTGCCGCCGACTTCAAGTCGGCTCGCGGTAGATTAGAGCGGATTTGCACCGTATGATATAATCTAGAAAGCCAAATTTGCGAAATTGAAAGCAATATAGAAAATGCGATTCGATCTACGTGCGTCGTGCTACGACGGTTACCTTTCGATCCAAGTAGAGTAGGTCTAGAGGTAGGTCGGAGTCTATCGTGTTGATAACGTATTGATGAATCGTCGTTGGCAAGTCCAGTCTGAGCGATCACCTCGTAGACAAGCGTAGAATCGCACATAAGAACATAAGTACATAATAGTAGATTGAACACAGAGATATGTGGCTTCTTTCATCTCTTTATTTCTTTTCTCATGATCAACCTTTTACAGTGACTTGTACCCCCTATTTATAGTCTAGAGACCCTGCTAGGGTTTGGATGTGGCGCTCACCCATGGCCCGGCTACAGGGCCAAGCCCATGGTTTCCCAACAGATACATGGTCATTTGGTTGATTGATATCGATATGAGTGGATTGGTTCCATGGGAATGAATTTTTAGTATGGCCATCGGAGGCCAAGGTGGTCATCGCGTCCTCTGTAGTGGCCAGTAACAAAGAAGACAAACATGTGAGGGAGAGGGGAAAGGTTAGGGATGTCATGCAGGACCTACACGAAAGAGAGGAGAGAGATTGTGAAAGGGATATTGGCTACGGCTCTTTAATACATGGGATCCACCAGCTTGATATGGCAGTCTACCTGCACATCGTTCGCCACGTAGACAAAACCACCTCAAAAACCAGCCAAGGGGTTATTTGCTCTGGTTTGAGAAGTTTAGAGGCTATAATTGTAATAACCCGTTTATTTACAGAGAATATTAGGAGATTGAGAGATTCCTTATTTGCCTCGCACAGAAACAAGACAGAATCTGTAATCATCTTGCAACGTGATTTTCGCGACTGGAACGGCTTCGAATGGAAAACCTTCTAACTAAAAAGTTGTAGATAGCTTTTCATAGTCTAATTTAGGGTCCTCATTGATCTAATTTGGAGTTCTGATGTTTGAGATACGGGGCTCGCAAGGCAGGCTGCACATAGAACCAAGGTCCGTAACTGAGTCAGCTTCTAGAGAAAATTTCGTAATGAATACGACATTTTAAGAAAAACTCCACAAATAGGAAGTTGAAGTACTATGAGTTAGCTGAATTTTAAAATAAGAATCACTCTATTCTAAGTTTAGGAGAGAAAGTTATGACCTTTGAGGTGTTCACTGCACAGAAAAAAAGTACGAGAACCTGGGCCTCGGCCCTTTAGCCCAGGAGGCCCATGAGGGGGCCGACCAAGTGGAAAAGGGTAGGGGCGGCTGAACCCTAGACCCCCTCCCTCCTTGCATCTCCTTCCCCTAGAGCCGCCACTCTCCTTCCCCCTTTGCGCCCTCGTCCAGCACCTCCCCATTGCGCTTCTTTGCTGCCCTCCCCATTGGTAGTGCTCCCACTATTGCTGCCAGCCAAAGGAAGGTAGAGGAGAGGGAGGAGAAAGGGGAGAGGAGATCCTTGTGGGGTTTTCAGCGGATTCCTTCGTGCCTTCAAGGGTGATTCTCAACTCCTTTTTGTTTTGTTTAATTCTCCTCCATGCGAATGTTGTCGATTAGCGTATTAGTGTCCCTGCTGCAATTGATTCATGAATATGTAGTTATGTTATTCGTCAGTTTTGGATTAGATCAGTGCGAAATTAGGGTTTTGGGCCTCCTAAAGAATTGTGGGCTATTTTGTTATGTTTTTGTAGGATCTGAGTTCATAGTATTTGGAGTTGTAGTTTGTGAGTTATGATATTCACAATGTTGCTGTCCAGAAACCCCGTCAAGTTATAGCAGTCGTAGTACCTGGCAGATTAGAACTTGTTAATGGCCGAATCATGTTTGTCCACCAACATGACTTTTGTAGGAAATTCTCTTAGCTTTCCAGAATGTTAATGAACATAATTTTTGGATCATCCTAGTGTAAGTTATAGCTATATTAATGCTGTTGTCCAGACTGTCAGTAAGTTTCTGTCATTGTTTATTCATCTGCTTGTTAAATTTAGTTAAATGCAGAATTAAGAGATCTTGCCAACTAAACTTTTGTAGAACAAGTCGTAGCCTTTCTAGAGAGACTAAAAATGGATTTTTATAATAAAAAGATTAAGAGATACATATTTTAGAAGATCGCTGTCCAGTTTTGAGTTACTGTTAGGTTGTCGTTTCGCTTGAGTAGATTAATTATTTGAAGAATTAGTTTTGGGAGTGCGGATGAGAGCGTTGTGATTAGCATTGTTTCCTCTTGTCAAGAATTTGTTTTGAGTAAATTACTTCTTGTAGGAGTGACTTTGGGATTAGTTGCACCTTCTTTATCACCCAATGTGTTGCAACGCGAAAGGCAGGTACAAATTGGATCGTCTTGTATGGATGTTGTTCAATCTCATTACATGATTATGACATGAGTAATTCTTATGAATTATTAGTATTTTCCTTCCTTTACGTGATTCTGTTCATTGGTGATATCAAAATTGTTACTATAAGAGAATGCATTCATTTCATTTCTTTCATTTCAATCATTCATGCCTCACCCACGGGAGTGAGTATTGAGAGTCTCATCATTCCAATATGGGCAAATAGATTCTCGTATGAAAGATTCTTTATACGGGCAATGGATCTCCGTATTTTGGATAATATGGACCTAAGTGAACACCGACGGGTGTATCACTGGCTATACCGGTATATGCAGAAGAAAAGTGGATGTTATATTCATATTTGCATAAATTGCATAGCATCTTCTTATGTATTCGATATATTGAGAATGAACTGTATTTGATTCGATGTTTCTTGTGACATTCAATTGTATTTGCTGAGTCTTGGACTCGCGCTTATTTTTATTGTTTAGGTGGGCGTCGAGGATGACATTCATTGGGGAAAATTAGCTCACAGTTGCATATCACAATGCTGCACACGTCCATTACCAATTGATATTTCTATTACTTTGTTTCAATGAGTCTCGATTATTGTAATAATTGGCCTGTTGGTACTTAAATTGGTTCCTTTTATAACTTCAGATATTAGATGATGCCTATTTCTTATTGGAACTTATTCATAATGCTTATAACCTTGATGGTGATGTTTTAACTGTAGCTTTGAGTTTAGTCTCTTGCTGAAATTTCTACGTTGTCACTGTTAGTAGTAATATTTAATCATTGTCTAGTTGTCGTGCGATGTTTATTTAATTAAGTTAAATGTAGTTCGGTTTTGGATTTGTAATTCTTAGTTACATCTTAGCTTCCGCATAGCCAGGGTGTTACAATAATAACCGATTTTGTAGTCAAGGGGTTAAATGGTTAGAACACAAAAGTTCAGGGGTAAATTGGACTTCTTAAAAAAAGACCGGTTATTATAGATGGCCAGATGGACCGTGTCTCTCGGATCGGTCCGAAGCACGAGACTGTTAACCCAACCAAGACACGACATGTCTTAAAGCATGTACAATGGTACAGACAGCTGCTGTTTATAGCAACTCTCCATGTCACCTATAGAAAGTACTAAAGACAGCTCATCAATGAGTTGTGGTGATACAGTCGGCTACAAGATTATAGATAACACACAATCTTTTAATATTTTCCTTGGTTCTGGTGATACATTTGGCTATAAGATTGTAGATAACACATTTCTCTCTCTTTATTCTCTTTCATCCACGTCAGCTTAAATCCTACACGACAGAAGATATAGACAGTTAATATAAGCCCATTATACATGATCTTACACTGTAGCTAGGTTGAGCTGGCACGGCCCGAATACCTGTGCGCTTGGGTCCACACTTTGGTCTGGCTGGTTACCATATTATTACCGAGAAATACTAGGCAACGATATACCTAGGGATGGCAATCGGGCGCGGCGGGTACGGGTAGTGCTCGCCCATACCCATGCCCGCGACATCGATTTCCCCCCACGGATATGCCCACGAAGGACGACAGACGAAGAATCTCGCCCATGCCCGTCGCCCGTGAGCATGCCCGTTTACCCGCGGACAACGACATGCTCTACACAGATAATAAACATGGAAGACATTCTCACAAGGAAACAAGGTACCAATTCAACGGAGCAGGCTGCCCTAAGCACCAGTTTCAGTCCAAGCACCGAGTACTCTCAAATTTCCACCAAAGTTGGAAAGGCATGTTGATAGATCCAAAATATCATATATAGTAGATCCTTGTCATACAAAAATAAAAAGCTCATGGTTCAAGACAAGTAGCGGCGCAGAGGTGCATCGCCATAATCAAATAAGCTAACGATCAAACATTACAAACACGTAAAAATCTTAAGATTAGTTTTCACCACAATTTTCTAGGATAGCAAGATCGCTACAAGAAGCTTCAGATCGTGCATCACCGGGCAACTAACTTCCTGTCTTCGGGATCAATCCTTCCAAAGATCCTTGACATCAACAAAGGAACTCAGACTCGGTCGCAATTCGAGATAGGAATCGACATCAAGTAAATCATGTAGTCCTTTCTCCCTCGTCAAGATGAGCGGTGAACTCGAGCTTCACTCGAGCCCTCTTCTGAGCATAACATTATTGAGGATTGCAAATGAATACTAATTCAACAGCAAGGATGAAAAAAAATTCAGATCTGACAATTCTTGAGTGGAGAAGGTGGACACTTACCTCACCGGAGTGAGGTCGCACAGAGCGCCCGACAGCAGGAGGGAGTCCAATAGGAGGGGGCGGTACTTGGGGAGGAGGTGGGGATGCCAACCGACGGAGGTGGTGCATGGGGGCGACAAAGACCGAGGGAGTCGAGCCGGCGTTGAGGAGGAGGCCGGGCGGGAGGAGGTGACCGGCGTTCAAGAGGAGGCGACTGGGCTGACCGGGCGCCTGGGCGAGAGGAGGAGGCCGACCGGGAGAAGGACGGGGCCGGCGGTTGGCGTGAGTGACTGCCCAGTGAGGAGGCCAGCTGGGAGAAGGACGGGGCCGACGGTTGGCTGGGAGGAGGACGAGAGTCGGGGGCAACAACCGGCCGGGAGGAGGAAGATCTAGATCGGGGGACGGGGGCACGTGAGGAACTAAGCTTGTGGCGGCTGGGAACTACAAGGCTGGGTGGGAGCTGGGACATAGAGCGAGCGACTGGGTTTTAGTCTTTAGACAGTGGGGGTGTCCCACCTATCAGTAGGTTGCTGGTAATCGGGTGAAGCGGTTATGGGTGGAGCTTACCCATGCCCGCGCCTGTTTGCCCGATGGGCGAGGAATTGTGCCCGTTTTCATACCCGTGGGTAAAGAAAGACGCCCATATCCGCCTCTATTAGGGTATTTACCCACGGGCATGCGGATAATCGGATATAATTGCCATCCCTAGGTATACCATTCCCCAGCCACCGAACGGTATAGGACACGATTGTTATGTATTAATCCAACCTTGCATGAGAGGTAACGCATGTAACCACATGGTATGCATGTTGATGTGGTGTCGTAACCAAAGACGAGAGACAGAGAACTCTCACCAAGACGGAGAACGACAAGTCTACAGCGACATGTGCTACAAGGAGGCGCCAGCGGCGTCGTCGTTTTAATCAATGGCGGCCCCGCCGCCCTCGGTGAGATGTCCTTCGACAAGCACCACCTCAGGGTTGAGAAGGCCCGTCTTCGGGAAGAGGCAAGTCACATCTCACAATCACATGCATACATAAATCTTGCTAATTACATGCGCATCATGGTAGATGCTGAACTTCTTGATGCAATTCCAGATCGACAAGATATTGGGGATAGCAGCGAAGCACGTCGGGAAGCCGACGGTGTCCTTCCCGGTGCTCTTCAGCCCGCTGGCCGTCGCTGCCGCCCGCTCCTCGCCGACCTTCTTTGGCGCTTCTGGCGTCGGTCGAGCCTCGGATCGACATGTTCGGTGTGGGGACCTCTGAGGAGCGTGTCCGTGACCAAATTTCGACGTTGACAAGCCCATGATCGCCAAGTTGGCCGTCGCCGTCATGGACGAGCTCATCTAGATGGCACGGCTCGACAAGCCGCTGTGGGCGAAACTTGATGAAATTTAATGAAACTGTATGAAAATAGGTGAAACTCGCTATACACAATATGGAGAAACAAATGATACTTGATGAAACTCCATAAGACTTGGGATGAAACTCCATGAGACTTGATGAAACACGATGATACTACATGAGACTTGATGAAACACGATGATACTGCATGAGACTTGATGAAACACGATGAAACTCTATGAGACTTGGGATGAAATAATGGTATTTTGATATGAAACTTTATGAAACTTGATGAAACACGATGAAACTCGATGATACTTGTGATGAAACTTCATGGAACTTCATGAGACTTGGGACAAAACTTCATGGAACATAATGAAACTGCATGAAACTATATGAAATTGGATGAAACATGATGATACTCCATGAGACTTGATGAAACACGATGAAGCTTCATGTGACTTGGGATGAAACACGATGAAACTCCATGAGACTTGGGATGTAACAATGATATTTTGAGGTCAAACTATATGAAACTTGATGAAACGCGATGAAACTCCATGAGACTTTATGAAACACGATGATACTCTATGAGACTTGATGAAACACGATGAAACTCCATGAGACTTGGGATGAAACAATGATACTTTGGGATGAAACTATATGAAACTTGATGAAACACGATGATACTCCATGAAACTTGATGATACTCTATGAGACTTGTGATGGAACTTCATGAAACACTTAGCATGGATCCGAGTGAAACTGGATGAAACACGACGATACTACGTGAGACTTGATGAAATTCCATAAGACTTGATGAAACACGATGAAACTCCACGAGACTTGGGTTGAAACAAGATGATACTCCACGAAACTTGATGAAACACGATGAAACTCTATGAGACTTGGGATGAAACGATGTTACTTTGGGATGAAACAATATAAAACTTGATGAAACACGATGATACTCCATTAGACTTGGTGAAACTCCATGAGACTTGTGATGGAATTTCATGAAACACTTCAAACATTAGCATGAGTCTGAGTGAAACTGGATGAAAACGATGATACTCCATAAGACTTGAAGAAACACGATCATACTATATGAAACTTGAAGAAACACGATCATACTCCATGAAACTTAGGATAAAACAGATGAAACTCCATGAGACTGGGATGAAACAATGATACTTTGGGATCAAACTATATGAAACTTAATTAAACATAATGAAACTCCATTAGACTCTATGAAACACGAAGATACTCTATGAGACTTGATAAAACTTGCTCTACATAATATGATGAAATACTTAATAAAACTCTATAAAACTGTATAAAACTAGATGACTAGATACTATGCCGTTAGAAACCGTGGCCTAGCTGCTCCCATTATTACCAGGCTGGCTTTCCATTTCGAAGCAATTCTACCTAAACATCAAAACCCACACTGCTTGCGGTATCCATAGCAACGCAACTCCCCACCCCACATCCCAATGGCGTCGTCGCCGCCGCCATCGCGCCGCTCCGTGTTCGACGCCGCCTACATACGCGCGGAGTTCGCGGCGGCCGGCATCTCCCCTCACTTCATCCCGCTCATCTGGAAGTATGAGTCTCTACCCCCTAGAACCCTACGCGCACGTCGCCACTCACTCGTCTCCGTCTCCATGTTTTGAGTTTTTTTTGTAGACCTCGTATCGGCTTGAGTGGTTGAGTGGTGGTTTTCTCTGCGTGCGCAGGCACGTCTTGCAGAACCCTAGGAGCGGTGACCTGGACGGCGTCCCGTCGCTCCCGGCGGCCGCGTACGCGCTCCTCCGGAAGAAGTTCCGGCCGACCTCGTCGACGCTCACCGCCGCCGCGGACTCCAAGGACCTCTCCACCACCAAGCTCCTCATCCGCCTCCAGGTTATTTGTCTAGATTATGATGCTTGCGTAGGATCAAATTTGGGGATGTTGTAGGGTGCGACATTTCGGTGGTGTAAACGCGAAGGTGCTACAGATGACTTTGTGGTTAGGCGGAGTTGGCAGAATGTTTTGGCTTTCCTGATTATTTCCACACTGTTTGCCCAAACATTTACATGTGGTTGCACCGTCATAGCATCAATGTATGTAGGTAGTTTGCTCTGGGCGATTGCGAGCTTACAAAAAGTTTGCTCACTTGATTTTACTTCGTGAATCTAAATATGGATGAAATGCCTCACGTATACATGCAGAATTGACATGCCTCTTGAGCAATCTTTTAGGAATTGAACTCTCCATGAGTGTCTCTTCCTCTCTGGTAAATTAGACATCAGAAACCAAAGCTTTTGTTTTGGGTGCATTTTCAGTTTATTTTATATAGTTTTCCTTAGTTTCTGGAAGTTACCAGTGTTCTTATATTGGAAGCGTGGAACTCAAATATGGATTGTGCATAGTAGCACGCAGATGTAAAATTGGTTTAATGCTTGACAACCTACAGTTCATGAGTGATGCAGCTGGTCTAGCCGTCTATCTGAGTTATATATGGAAAAACAGGGTAGGGTACCTGGCGTCTGGTGTTGGTCTTCTCGCTGTGGTAGGACCAGCGTACTGTTTTAAATGGATCATTAATTAGAGCGTCCAATGGGAAATTATTTACTAATATTTGCAAATGACAAGTATAATTAGCATGGTTTGATTCGTTTGGTGACTTGTTGCGTCCTTTACCTAGGCTGAGTCTTTATGCAGTAGCCTTTCCTAATTTTCTTTCCTTTGTTTATCTCCTTTCCTATTTGGCTGGGTGGCGAGTCAGCTACAAAATGTACATGTCAAGTTGTAGCTGTGTTATTTCTTATTTTCCTTTGTGAGGATTTGGGATTTGTAATATAATTCTCTAATATGTTTTTATAAATACATGGTCAGTATTGAGTTGTTGGATAGGCTACGTTAATAATATTTCAGGTGTTGAGATAGTTCATCTTGTATAGTCTTCCACTCAACCCTAGATTGAACTACCTAGGGCAATTCATTGAGTTATCCCTTCTCTTTGTTATATCTTTCTGGTTTATGGATTTGTGGATTTCCACTTCATTAAGAAGCCCCAGATAGTGTGTAGGACATATTGAAGTCTTCTGCTGTCAAAGAGGCCCTACAGTAATAAATGTCTAAATGATCTCAAGCTTATTACATAGGTTCATACATGTTTATGTGTTACTAAGATAAAAACTTCCTCGTACTGAATCAAAATGTATTGTTTCCTATGTTGTCACGGCATCAAGGCGAGGCGCTCTAGAGGCGCCAGGACGCCTAGGCGCCTAGACGGGCACCTAGGCGATGATTAGACGATGTGTTTATCCAGTGAAAAACACCATGGAATACTTGTATTATGCAATGCTTGCTGGTATGACAGTGGCCATGAAAGATTCCAGTACGTGTCCACATGGCTGCCCAACTGCCCAGCTGCCTTTACTCTGCGTTGGTATGGCTGCAGGCTGCCCAACTGCCCTGCCCAGCAGCCTCCTTTACTCTGCACACACACTGACACACAAGCTTCTTCCCGAGATGCTCTTCTTCCTCAGCACACCAACTTCCCTTCCCGAGATGCTCCTCTTCCTCAGCACACACAAGCTTCTTAGCTCTGCTCTTCTTCGCATCTTCTTCCTCCTCACTGGCGCTGCTCCTACACTCATCGCTCTTCGCCTCCAGATCTGGACAGCGAAGAAGAAATAAAGGAGAGGAGAGGGAAGAGAGGAAGAGGATGTGAACCCAAAGGAGCTGGGGATGGTGGAAGGCTTGCCGGAGTGCAGGGAGGCGGCGGTTGCGGCTGAACAGAGGTGTAGAGAGCCGGCGGTGGCTAGGGTACGCCCGCCTAACCCGGGTCATCTAGGCGAGGACCCTGTCGTCTGCCTCCGGCCGACAGACGCCTTGGCGTCGACTAGGCGACGCCGTGACAACATAGATTGATTCTGATCTAGGAACTTTAGTTCAACACTGATCACTAAAACATGTGCTATTTGATTAGTGCACTTGGTGAAGCAATCGTTTCAAAACTGTGCTATTTGATTTGAGTGCACCGGGTGAAGTAAACATTAGCCACCAATGTAATTGTCGTTGAGGAAATTTGTGGAGAAATTATTGTCAGTGCCTTATGCAGTAATTTGTTATCATTTGTTTTTTCCCTTCTAGATAAGCCATTTACTCTTGATGCAAAGCTTGAATGCTTTAGAGTATGTGACTATCAGTTATGACTTATGGCAGCGTGTGCTTTATTAATTGCTTATTATTTGAATTTTAACTCAATCACAAAGTGAACTCTGTAATTTTAGTTTGCAAATTTGCATACATGCTATAGTATCATTTTATCACCACTGCCATTTTGACTTGAACTTGGTTAATCTTTTCTTGTGAATTACCTTTTTGTTATTGTTGTCAGCTTGTTCTAACTTCTAACATTGAAGAATGTCGACTTATCACGCGTTAAATTTTCTGGCCCTAGAATGGGGATTCTGTAGAAGCAGTGGTCATGCGATATGATACTCGGCTGGGAAAGTATGATGGGAAGCCTCGCTCTGGAGGAGTGCGTTCAACCCTGTGTGTGTCATCACAGGTGTACATATTTACCTTCCATATTGCATGATTGGCTGCTTTAGTAAGATCGGAAAAATTTGTTTCTTAATGGCTTAAAAGTTAAAACTTATTGCCAGTATTGCTTCTTGGTTCTGGTGACCTGTTGGTAACTTTATGTGCAACAGTGTACTGTGAATGTGATCCTTGGTAAGCTTGTGACTTTCTAATTACTGGTATTGACTTTGCTTCTACAATATAACACAGGTAGGGTGCAAGATGGGCTGTAGATTCTGTGCTACTGGAACCATGGGCTTCAAAAGCAATCTGTCTTCTGGAGAAATTGTGGAGCAATTGGTCCATGCGTCCCGTTATTCTCAAATTCGAAATGTTGTTTTCATGGTAATTTTAATAGTTCAAGTTGTTGGGAGTTGCCTAAAACTTCTTTTCGGAAGAAAATCATGCCCACTAGAATATGCATATAATGCAACTTTCAGAATCCCTTGTCACTATGTTTTCATCATCCAAACCTGACTCAGTCGTGTTTGCTTGGTTTTGTTGTTAATCTTTTTCTGTGTACTTTACATTGTCGGAATTGACATACCAGATAAGGCAAAGCCATGCTACACTTCTCAAGTATTACCACTGTATTTTTTTTGGATATTTTCTTACTTTTTAATAGATTTTATGACTTCTATTGGCAAAATGCTGGCCTGCTGCATGAGTTTTTTTCCTCTATCAGGGTAGAGAGGATTTATTTTTTTATTCCATAATATGTGTTAGGTACCCTCCTTTCACAAGGAAACTACAAACCATTGCGCTGCATAGTACATATGCATGGGTTGGTAAACATTTGTGCAATTTTAAATTATTATCTATATAAACGAACTATTATTCCAAACGGGTGGTTGTGCTATGTCGTTAGTAAGAACATTGGCAGATAATGATTTTGTATCTGTTAAACCATTTTTTCTCGGTGTCCTCCAGAGGAGTTTTATTTATGGTTTTTCTCTGCTGTAATATGCAGGGAATGGGGGAGCCATTAAACAACTATACTGCTTTGGTTGAAGCAATCCAAGTCTTGACAGGATCTCCCTTTCAACTTTCACCTAAGAGAATTACTGTATCTACTGTAAGCGTAACTGCATAACTAGCTCCTTTTTATGCTGAAATATACTTCTTGAGATGATTGTTGGAAGGCTATTTTGTGTTAATAGTCATCATTTTAAAACACTCAAAATAACTTATAAATGACCTAGTATCATCCCTGT
This sequence comes from Phyllostachys edulis, assembly GCA_036346405.1. NCBI lineage: Eukaryota > Viridiplantae > Streptophyta > Magnoliopsida > Poales > Poaceae > Phyllostachys > Phyllostachys edulis. Next base: position 103,817,511 of record CM070550.1, read on the forward strand.
TCCATGATAAACCACATACTGGAAAATTATGTCAAAGATGTCTCTTCAATTATGCAAAGATCACTTGACAAAGATGTCTCTTCAATTATGCAGGGATGGGCTTTTTTCCTTTTCGTTTCGAGTGGATATCTCCTGTTGCAGTATTGTAGAATTATTTTGCTATATGAAAATGAATACTTGGGCGATAACATAGAACGTGATGTTCTTTTAAGTCTTTTATGACTATGTGGTTCTTAAGACAGACATTTCTTTTTGTTCCCACCTATTATTGTAGCTGCTCCTAGTCTTTACTCCTTGAGAAAATTAGCTCAGTACCATCCCAAAGAAGGTATACATTGGAAAATACCATCCAATGTGAGGATGATATGTAGGGCCATAGTTACCAGATTCGCGGTTCGTTCGGTTTGGGGTTTGGGTTTGCGATTCGCGATACGCCACTTCTCAAAAATAAGGTTTGATAGGGGGTATACATCTTCGGTTCGCGAACCTGGAATGCGGTTTGCAAACCCAACAATTCTGGTATGCTCCTCTAGTATGCATCATATTTTCTCTCTAGAAGATAAGGAATACCACAATTTTTCATAGACAGAAGATCCCAAGGCATCTGACCTGGTAGTTGGAGGCTACAACATGGACTTATCCGGGTACAACTGTTAAGAGTGTTGTATATTCTCTCCCTTTCTTAGCCCATGTGACCCATATAGCCCATGAGGTCCATGTAATCTTCTTTATATATACTCTCCTATTAATGAATAAGATGAATAGTTGTGAATAGCAAAACCCTACTCCTCTCCCCATCACAACTCACCTGGAGGCTGCCTATGCAGGCCGGTAGGCTCCTCGCCACCACCGGAGCTCCTTTGTCTCGTCTTCATCCCGCTCGAGCGTCGCTTAGAGGTTGCTGTATCTCTCCGGATCCGTGCCGTCTGAGCTGCCTCGTCTTCTCTGGATCCGCGCCTGGAGCGTCGCCTCTCCTTCGGATTCTCGTCGCCCGAGCTGCCTTGTCTTCTTCGGATCCGTGCCTGGAGGTCGTCTCTCCTCCGGATCTGGTGATCTCCGGATCCGCGCTGTCCGAGCCGATGTCGCCTCTCCTCCGGAGCTGGTGAGCTCCGGATCCGCACCGCCCGAGCCGATGTCGCCTCTCCTGTGGATCCTCTCCTCCGGATCTTGGAGGTCTCCGCCTGGAGGTCTCCTCTGGATCCTCTCCTCCCAAGCGTCGCCTGGAGGTCTCCGCCCAAGCCAACGTCGCCTCTGCACTGTCTGAACCGAGACGTCACCTAGAGACTGATATTATACTACTAGTGGGGCTGTTCCAGTAAGACTTTTTGATTGCTGTCTACTGTTGATGCTTGGTCCTCTTCTGCTAGTGGTACTGGCTCAGTCAGATCTTTTGATTGCTGTCTACTATTGATGCTTGCCTCCTGATCTCTTGGATCTCAGTACTCTGATTGCTGCTGCTGGTATTGGTACTGTTGTGCTCCTACTCTAGTCCTGCTCTGCTAGTGATACTACTGTTGATATGCTGCTGTGTTAGCTTGTTGTGTTGTGGATCATGATCTTCTGCTATTGCCTGTGGTGTTGGTACTACTGAGGTTGTTGCTTGGTGCTAGTGTATTTGATCCTATCATGGCTCTGGATGGCATTCCTTGTCCTGGACCTATTCGAGGTGATGCTGCTATTGCTTCTTCTGTCCCTGCTAGTGATGTTGAGTAATAGGTAACTCAGTTTGGTCAGATTAAGGCTCAGATGAGCAATCTTCAGGCCCAGTTGTGTCGGCTGCAGGCATCCACCGATTTTACTGCACCTTCATGTCCTATGTCGGGTGCTTCACTCGTATGGGTGTTGGATTCAGGGGTTTCATTTCATGTGACATATGATGCATCACAACTCACATCATGTCATCCTGCTGCACAAGGTATCAAGATTTAGACAGCTGATGGAACACCATGCACGGTCACTCATCAGGGGACTCTTTCCACCTCCCACTTTGCAGTTTCAGATGTCTCACTTGTCCCCACGCTCTCTATGAATCTCATCTCTGTCGGGCAACTCGCAGATATGAACTGTTTTGTTGGGTTCGATGATAGCTCCTGTTTTGTGCAAGATCGTCGAACAAGAGTTTTCATTGGTACAGGTCATCGTTAGAGAGGTTTTGCAGGGCTCTATATTCTTGATCGTCTGAGTCTCCCTGTAGTCTCCAATTCTGGTACTTCTCCTGACCATATTCCTTCATCCTCAATTGTTGGTTCATCTAACCCTTGTCTTTCTGCATCTACTTTTGTTTGCCAATCCTTTCCTCAATGTCATCATCGCTTGGGGCACTTGTGTGGCTCATGCCTGTCTATCTTGATTTATTAAGGTGTTTTTGGTCCTGTTTCTGTTGACACAAATTTTCAGTGCAAAGGTTGTAGACTTGGCAAGCAAGTACAACTCCCATATCCCTCTAGCATTTCTTGCTCCGATCGTCCCTTTGATTTGGTCCATTCGGATGTTTGGGGTCCTTCTTTTGCTTCGAAGGGTGGTCACAGTTGCTATGTCATCTTCATTGATGACCATACTCGATACACTTGGATCACTTCATGAAACATCGTTCGCAGTTGATTTCTATCTATCAATCTTTTGCTCAGATGGTTCATACTCAATTCTCGTCTACCATTCGTGTTTTTCGTTCTGACTCTAGAGGAGAATATCTTTCACCAGCCTTTTGTCAGTTTCTTTCTTCTGAGGGTACTCTAACTTAGCTCTCGTGTTCTGGCGCTTATGCTCAGAATGGTGTTGCTGAGCGCAAACACCGTCACATCATTGAGACTGCTCATACTCTTCTCATTTCCTCTTTTGTTCCCTCACTTCCGGGGGGGGGGGGGAGCAGTCTCTAGAGCAATCTATCTCATCAACCGTCGGCCCTCTTCCAAGCTTCGGGGCAAGTGCCCTGGTGAGGTCCTGTATGGAGCACCTGCTCGCTATGCTCATCTTCGTGTTTTTGGTTGTGTCTGCTATGTCCTTCTAGCACCTCCTGAGTGCACAAAGCTGAGCCCTCAGTCAGTTGAGTGTGTTTCAGGGTTATAGTCCTGAGCATAAGGGCTATCATTGCTATGATCCCTCAGCACGTCGCGTTCGCATCTCGCGTGATGTGACCTTTGATGAGGGTCGGCCTTTCTTTTATCAGCCTTCTACACATCCCACTTCTTCCACAGATTCTACTTCCTTTTTGTGTCTACCTCCCATTCATTCACCAGACTTACCTTCTCCAGATACATCTTCTCCACCAGTTTCACCTTAGTGTGCCCCACCATCAGCTTCATTGGTTTCTGACACTTCCACTTTTCCCTTTCACTATAGTCGCCGACGGAGAGTTCCTTCTGATCCTTAGTCCTCCTCTCCTCCACTTGACCTTCCAGCCAGTACCATCGACCCTGGCGATCTTTCTACCACATCACGGTATGCTCTACATGATCGTTCTTCTATTCAGGCACCAAAGAGATGGGGTTTTTCTCGTGCAGGTGCAGTGCGGAGCTGAGTACTTATCAGGAGGATGCTAGTGTACCTGAGTGGCAGTTGGCTATGACAGAGGAGCTCACAACATTAGAGTGTACAGACACTTGGGATCTTGTTCCGCAACCATTTGGAGCTGTTCCTATCACTTGCAAGTGGGTGTACAAAGTAAAGAACAAGTCAGATAGTTTAGTAAAGCGATACAAGGTTCGTCTTGTTGCAATAGGTTTTCAGCAGACTTATGGTCGAGATTATGAGACTTTTTCTAGTTGCTCATATGACCATAGTCCGTACTCTTATTGTAGTTGCAACGGTACGCATATGGGTTTTATCTCAGATGGATGTTAAGAATGCTTTTCTTCATGGTGATCTACATGAGGTCTACGTTTTAGTTCTGTGATTCGAGCTGCTAGTGAATGAGCATGACCCTGCCTTGTTTATTCATACTTCTCAGCGGGGTCGTACTTTGCTTCTACTGTATGTAGATGATATACTGATCACAGGAGATGACATGGACTGTGGCTTTTGTTAAGAAGAATGGACAATTTATGATGTCCGATTTGGGACCATTGAGCTATTTTCTAGGGATTGAGGTTCATTCTGATGGTGATGACTACTATCTCTCAGCATTGCTACGTTCAGGATCTGCTTGCTCGCTTTGGGATGACTGATACTCGTACTGCTGCCACGCCCATGGAGCTTCACTTGCAGCTTCGACCTATAGATGTTGTACCCCTGATAGATCCTTCCCGCTATCGTCAGCTCATGTGGCCCATATAGCCCATGATCGGCTAAAGCTCAGACTCGAGAACATCACCGACTTTATCTACTCAAACTCAATGCATCAGATCCTTCTGATCCACCTTGAGTTTGAAGGGGGGTGTTAAGAGTGTTGTATATTCTCTCACTTTCTTAGCTCATGAGGCTCATGTAATATTCTCTATATATACTCTCCTATTAACGAATAAGATGAATAGTTGTGAATAGCAAAACCTAGTCTGTCTCTTTCTAACAACAACATGGGGAAAGAAAAAAAGAAAAAAGGAAATAGAGGAAAAAGAAGAAATGGGCTGATTCGGCCCATGTGGCCCAGCCACACACAAGGCAGTGGTAAGGAAACGTCAGGGGCTTAGGGCTCATCCTAGTAACCCAGTTCCCAACGCCGCCTCCGCACATCTCCTCTCAATCTTTCTCCCTCTTCTCGATCTCTCTCCTCTCCATGACTCAAATCACCCTAAATTCACGGACCCCACGATTTGTGCACTGATGGTTGTCGGCGGGGTTCACAAACGGCGTGTTATAGAGGAAGGTGGTGAGGATGGTGCCCACCATGGCCATGGACCCTTTGCGGCGGCGCCAGCGCTGGCGTCGACCTAGCCATTGGGCCTCCTCCCATCAGGTTGGCATCCACGATTAGAATGTCGTCATGCTGTCCCTCTGTTTTGGGTTCGCCACCTACCAGCGAATCAGACTACAAATCACCATGAATCAGATCGTCGCCGAACCCCGAACTGGTTTGCACGATCCGAATCGGGGTTCGACAGCATTTGCCGTGAATCCGGTAACTATGTGTGGCGCCCAACGGCCACAATCCACATGTCAGTGACTCATTGGGTGGTATTTTCCAATTCGGTGATCTTTGCGATGGTACTAAGGAATTTCCCTTAGACTTGTATTGGAATTTCCCTTAGACTTGTATTGCAGTATAGCATGCCCTTACCGTGTTGTCTGGTGTAAACTTTGCTACGCTGATTAACTTGATGTTAGTTTATACTAATGTGTTAAGCGTACTTTTGGCTTATATTATCTTTGTGATTATGGTGTGGGTGTGTGTCTGTATGGTCCATGAAGGTGTAATTCCTGCTAATATTTTGCTGAAATGTCGAGTTTTGTTTAGGATTGGAGCAGCTGAAAGATTGAATTTTGTTTAGGATTGGAGCGACCATTGTAAATGCCAATTTGAATCTTAATATTATGTCATGTACTGCAGGTTGGGATTATCCATTCCATCAACAAATTCAATGATGATCTTCCAAATATAAATTTAGCTGTGTCATTGCATGCTCCTGACCAAGACATACGTTGTCAGATAATGCCTGCTGCTCGAGCCTTTCATTTAGGAAAGCTAATGAATGCGCTACAATCCTATCAAAACGAGAGGTAAGATTACAAAAATCAAATATTCGAATAAAGATTATTGAGTTTTGATGAACACTTCCATGTTTCATCACAGCAAGCGGACAATATTTATCGAGTACATCATGCTTGATGGAGTTAATGATCAGGAGCAGCATGCCCACCAACTTGGTAAACTACTTGAAACAATTAAAGCGGTGAGATACTTTCTGTTGCATTACTACATTTTATCCTGAATTTCTGATTATTTTTTATAGTTATTTCTTTTACCTGCTCTTAAAATATGGACAGTCATCTAGTTGCACTATACTTACCCCTGATGCTCATCATTGTACCCACTTGTATAGCTACCAGTGATCTTATTGTTCAATAATCAATACTTCAATCATTGCCTATTTGTTTGCAGTTGACCTCTGTGTTTAGTTAGTCTGGTACACCAAATTTCCTTTAGGTACCTTGAGTTCATGCACTAACATCTTCAATTGGTCTACCTGAGATGTTTCTTTTTGTTTTTTTTGTTGGCAAAACTGTCGGCATGCTTTATAATGTGCGCTTCAAATCATTTTTGTTTTTAGTCAGCAAGCGCATAATGCTATGACCATGATGGATTTTTAAGTGCTTTGCAATATCGCTTTTATATCTTCATCTCGATGCCCGCAAATTGAACTAGAATCATCACTCTGTTCTCTTAATCACTGACAGGTTGTTAACCTGATACCATTCAATCCAATTGGCTCATCAAGCAATTTCAAGACAAGCAGCGACCAGAATGTGAAGAGGTTCCAGAAGGTCCTAAGAGGCATCTACAGCATCAGAACCACTGTTCGCCAGCAGATGGGACAAGACATAGCTGGTGCTTGTGGCCAGTTAGTGGTTAGCCTCCCTGATGAAAGATCAGCCGGTGGCGCCACCCTTCTGTCAGACATCGAAGACCTCCGGATCTGACCTCTCTTCCGTCTGTTTCTTTTGCCATCTCATCAAAATCATAACTTTATAAATCAGCCTTACATTATACTGTACCTAGCGCTACAGTTTCAGTCAAGCTTTAAAATATGGACATGTTTTCAGCCATTGTGGTGTTTCCCATCATATCTGGAAACACAATTTTGCTGTTAACGCAATGGCAGAGACCCCATCTTTTGTGGATAGGTAGCAACTGGAAAGGTTGGTAACTTACTGACTTGGTATTGTAAAAATGGGTTAATGTTATCTCAGACTCGCAATGATCAGATATTACCATTGCATTGCCCATCTAGACTGTTATCCCTCGAACTCTGTTGGTAAGTTGTGACTTCTTTGCTCGTTGTTTGGTTACCCATCAAGTTCAATTTCGCTGTGTCGGTGGGTTGGTGCGAGATGGTGGTGGAAACGTTATGGTACTGCATGTGTGATGTGTGAGCTGGCAAGGCAATTGGTGGAGGTCATGTATGGCAACATATCTCATGCACACAGCACTATCTATGCATATATGTACACAGTCAATCCGGCCCATCCAATCCACAAGCAACGGCTGCGATCAAAACCTCCTGTCCCGCTTCGCTCCCCCCGTCAAACCTCAGGCATTTTTGCGGATAAGCCCCCACGCGAAATGGTGTTTGTCTCCTTTGTCTCCCTCGATCCACATTTGCTGCGGTGGAATCGTCGCTAGGGTTTCCCCCACCGCAGGCGGCTGCTTCGTCTCCGCGATGCTCCGCGCCTGAGGCCCTGAGCTGCGCATTTGGTCCTCCCTCCCCAAGCCTTCGTCTCTGCGCGCTGTCGCCGCTCCATTTGGTCCTCCCTCCCTGAGCCTTCGTCCCTGCTAGCCTCTGACCCCGAGCTTCCCTTTGTCCTGCTGGCGTCATTCTGCTCCATTTGGTCCTCCTCCCGAGCCTTCATCCTGCCCGCCTCGCCCCGAGCTTCCCTCTCCGTCCTGCAAGCCCCGGGCCCGAGCCTCCCTCGTCTCTTGGCCACGCCCCGAGCCTCACTGCGCCTCTGGCCCCGAACGAGCCCCTGCGCCGACGTCCCCTGCACCGCCGCCGAGCTGCTCAATACTGGTATGTGATTCTTGATTTTTAAGGCAGACCAAAAGAAATTTGAAGATAGTTAGGCCATACATCACATTAATTCTTGATTTTTCTGTTGTAACCATGGGATGAGATATGTTAAATTAGCAATTACAAACAAGTGCAGAGAGATATGTGATGTATGTGATGTCTGGCATAGAGATATGTGATTGATTAATGTGAGTAGATTCAACAAATCTTGACATGGGATGAGATATTGATGTCAGACATAACCATTTGTGACATGTGGTTGATTTTCCGGTTGGGAGGCAGTACGAAGTTCATGGAGAAGAAGGAAGTGTCGGGGCCTTGTGGGGGACTACAGCTTGTGCCATGCCCTAAATGCGGTCAGAAGATGAGTTGGGTAGTGTCTAGGAGCTCGAAGAATCGCGGAAAAGAGTATTACAAATGTCCTAACAACAACGGCGTAAGATTGTTTGAATACAACCGGATAGATATTTGAGTTTCCTCCTGCCCACTTATGTGTAATCACCTTTCTATGTTTTTGTGCAGAAGAATTATGCAGGCTGTGACACTTTCATGTGGAAAGATCAATATGAGATACATCTGGCTGCCTTGCAGTTGGAACAGGACATAAAAGAGGAACGAGCTGTCATATTCGGCAATGCACACCAAACATATCCAACAGCTCCCAATGTTGACGACCATGTCTTGGCACATTTAGCTGAAATGAACAAGTTGTTGGACAAGATTAACAAGTCAATTCTGAAATCGGCTGCGGCGGATGAGAAGTTCAAAATGGTTCTTGTTGCATGTTTAGTGTTCTTTTTAGGAATTTTCATTGCGAAGAATGTCATTTAAATGTGTTTGTGAACTGTACTGTGAAGTATGTGTGAAATATAAATAATGTATGATTTAGTGTATGATTGATTTCGTGTTGTATGAATGATCCATCCTGATTTAGTGTATGCCTGATTTAGTGTATCACTTGACTGATTTCGTGTTGTATGAATGACTGCCTTCCTGGAATGACTGATTTTCGTGTTGTATGAATGACTGATTTAGTGTATCACTTGAAATTTATCTTATGTTCTCTGAAATGGTGGTATCACTTGAAATCTGATGGAATGGAGGAGATATCACTTGAAATAAAATGGCATGCTGTATCACTTGAAGATCGACATCTTGTCTTTGGGAACTTAGGCCACCGAATCTTTGTCAAATGACACGAATGTCACTTGAAAATCGATCTTCAGATTGGGAGTTTGGTCCAAAGTCGCTTTTAACATTTGTCACTGAATGTCACTTGAAAATCGACATCAGACGCCAGATCAACGTTGTTGTTTGGATTCTATTATATGTTGATGTTTATCCAATCATGTACAATTTGAGTGCTCGATTGTAGTTCTTGGAGACATCTCGATGTAGTTTTTGCAAAAAATGACATATGATATGGAATGGCATATGAAATGGAATCGGCGATTGAAATGGCATATGAAATGGAATGTTTGGTTTCATATCTTTGTCAAATGACTTCCTGATACTTACAGGAAAACAAGAACCAGCTTCTATCTTGTTCTAACAATTGTTTCATCCAACTCTTGTATAGATACACAAAATCCATTTACTATCTACCAATTCCTACTGACTAGTACAGGAAAACAAGAATCAGCAAACAAGAGTTACCATTCTTACAGGAAAACAAGAATCAGCAAAGTCCAGAATTTAGAATTACCATTCAACTCGACATCAGAGCCTACATCACGGTAAGCGAGATACAAACCGATACTTCAAATCGCTCCAATGCTCGATACAAATCGGTCCAATGCTCGATACCTCAAATCGGTCCAATGCTCGATATAAGCGGTCCAATGCATCACAAAAGACGAGAGATACAAACCGATACTTCAAGCAAATCGGTGCAATGCTCGACATCAGAGCATCGAATCAATGCTCCTCCCATCGAAAATACAAGACCACAACATGCGAGGAGCATTGATTCGATTCGGATGGTGTGCATGAGACAATGTAACAGACAAGAACTCAATACTTAAGAATCCAAACAACATATGAAATGCAACATTTTCAGGCTATTACAGGTCCATAAGTCCATACAACGAAATGCAACGTGTCCAATTCTATTACAAGTCCATACAACATATTACTGCAGGAGTGCATGCGAAATACAACATATTACAAGTCACCTTAGCCACCTCCTTTGTAGCCATCTGCAAAGCAAATATGAATACCGAACATGTTAGACAATGAGTACTAGAAGCAAATAACAATGGAATGCTATACAATGTAGTACAAGTCATACCATAATTCATTATTTTGCTTCCTTCCTTAAAGGGCGATTCTTGGTATCGTGGTGCCGATCTCATTGCATGTCCTACACATGCGAGCGGCCTTTCCTTAGGCTTTTGCTTGTTCTCCCAGTGCCGATTCCTCTTGCATTTCCCTCTAGTGAGTTTGTCATTGGCGACAATATATCAATCGATCGTGGATATCACACCCAAGATACGCTTCAACCTCCTCCACTCTACTTTGCTTGGGACAGAATTTTTGGTTTATCTCATGCATAAACTTTTAAGTTTCTCTCTAGCATTCTGCATGTAAGGAAGTGAAGGTCTAGCTCGATGTATCAAATCTTCCAAGTCTTTTCGCATCTCAGCTGCCAACTTTTTAATTTCTTCCTCTGTGGAATCTTTGGATTTCTCCTCAGGAACATTGCCATTCTCATCAAATACAACCTCCCTCTTGCAATTAGCAGTCCATCTTTTTAAAACATAATAACTAGGAAGCTCATTCAACAATGCACCTCGTAAAACAAGTATAATGTGGCGGCAAGGAATTCCATGAGTGACAAACAACACGCAGGAGCACTACGCAATCATAGTGTTAGTGTCACAAGTGACTTTTCTAACCTTCTTACCAACCTCATTCACCGCTGTTACTTTAAGGTCGCATACTTGTGCTATGCTCTCAACAACACAGTTGTCCCTAGCAGCAAAAACCTCCTTCTGAAACTTTGCGAACACCTCATGTGTTAAAACTTCACTCCCATGCAACTCTATTGCCCATGGTGTCTTCAACTGAGGCTTCGTGTGAAAGGTGGTATTGTCTTCTCTTAGCTCCTTTTCTCTTTGTTAAATGATTGCAAAGGTCGAAGAGGATCGAAACTCAACTAATGCATGTTTGTAACCTATAAATCGATTAAAAAAATTGGCACTCTCGGACCTTGAAGTTGTTCTAAGGATTTACGCGGGTATGTCCATAAAATAAGCGGTACCCAAGATGCCCTAATACTATAACGACCACCAACCACTCATTATCTTCCAACTGGAACTCTGAAATAATATTAGCCCATCGCGACTCGAATTTTTCGGAGTTTCGAGGATACACATGAATTGACACGATTGTAAAAGATTCGGTTATCCCTCAAATCTGGCCTAATATTTGTTGGGAGTTTTTTCAATATGTGCCACATGCATAATCTGTGCGTTGTATTAGGGAATACATCTTGAATTGCCTTCTTCATGGCCGCATCTTCATCAGTTATTATAAGCCTAGGTGCAGCACCTCCCATACATCTTAAGAACGTACGGAACAACCATTTGAACGTTTTAATCATCTGATCGAGTAGTAATGCAGCCTCGAATAGAACACATCCCCCATGGTTATTCACTCCCATGAATGGTCCAAATATCATGTCATATTGGTTTGTATTATATGTTGTATCAGATGAGAGTAACTCCCCAAAATGAACATAATTCTTCCTGCTGGTTGCATCCGCCCAAAACACATGGACCAACCTACCTTTGCCGTCAAGGACATAGTCAAAATAAAATGCAGCATTGTTCTCGTTCCTTCTAGCTAGATTATCGAGGAATATCTGAGCATTTGATGACTTTATACTCTCTCTCAAAGTGCGGTGATAATTTTGCAAATCCCTCCTTGTGCATCCAACATTCTGAAACCCACCCTCACTAACATGAAGATATCTAAATGCTCCAGATGTCCCAATGCTAGCTTGATGGCATACAAACAATGTCGTCTTAGCCTTCTCATTTACTTGTCTATTAGAACGTATCAAGTGTTGCTTACTAGGTGAGACAAAACCATGGTTATGCACTTCCACAAATGTCTCTAACCTGAAATTATTATCTTTAGTGCGTTTGATACCAAACATGGCCTCACACCCACACCTAGTCAATTTAGACTCATATGACCTCTTCTTTTCGACCTCCAACTTGACCTTACCTTTTTCATCCTTCCAACCACGCCCGGCACAATATCGCCTCCATTGCAAAACACCGTTTCTCATCGTCCATTGCCCTATCTGAGCGGAGAAGCCGACAATATGTGCATATGCTTTGTAATACTCGAGGGTCGATCCTCATCTTCAAAAATCATCCCCATTTACGCAAGGCGTCGGTCGTCATTAACTACGGTGTGGACGATTTAACCTGCGGCGGTTTGGAACAATTAGCATGACATCGACATTACTTATTCAAATTTAATAATTTCAAATAACCATGTACTCACACAGAACGGAATGCTCACCGCCTTTTGTGGTGTTTTACACAAACTACTCGCAACGAGAGAGTGTGCATCGACCATTTCAGGACATGGCAACGCTAGTGGGCGTACGGAGCTACTCACATCTTCCGTGGAATCCATGCGGCACTTGAGCTGCTGCAACCGAAAGAAGAACGAATCAATTACCACAACAACGCTGGATTCAATCCCCTATTTCATCTCATATCAACTCATATCAACTATTTCATCTCATATTTCGGATTCAATCCCCTATTTCATCTCATATCATTTCTTTCGGCCTTGGTGCGGCGGAGCGGCACCAAGGGCGGGCGGAGCAAGCAACAAGCAAAGAATAAGGCGTGGAGGCAACAACAAGAAATAAGGGGAGGCCACAGTGAGGCCATGCCACACAGGAGTATTTACGCAGGAGTATACCGAGCAAGCAACAAGGCCGGCAACCCTAGCAACCCTAGTTGAAATTCAGATTGAGTCAAGTGGAGGGACAGAGAGACTTCACATGGGCTTTTTTTTGAAGAAACGCCGAAGCGGGACGGGGGAAGCGACACGGGAATGGGACGACTGATCCACACCGTTGGATTTGCATTGGATGGACCGGATTGGCTGTGTGCATATGTGCACATAAATAGCTGTGTGTATAGGATATCTCCCCGTCATGTATACGCACGCGAGATGTGCTGCTCGTTTTTTATAAAAAAAATTTCAGACGTCCAGGAATTGAGGATGCTTGGTGAAAGCGTGGTCTGATAGTTAGTGATAATTTTGTTTTTAATATATATTATATTATTTTTAGAGATAATATTTTTAATAGATAGTCTCTAGCACACTCTTCAATATTTATATTTTATAATTCTTTTAAAAATAGATCTACGTATCAATTAAAGTAGATTAATATATTATATCTTATTTCATATGTACGATAGTCTTTTCAGAAAAAACCGACTTCCGCTCTCTCTTCCGTCTCTCTCCTGAGCCGAACCAATCCCTTCCCCGTCCCCCAGGGTCGTGGCGTCTTTTGTGTCGCCCCACACAAACTACCTGTGGCGGAACGGAACTGGGTGCCATCTCCGATCCGTCCTTTTCCCTCTTCGGCGGCCGCCTCCCTTCTCCCCTTCCCCAAGCCCCAGGCCGCCGCCATGGCCATGAAGGGACCCGGCCTCTTCTCCGACATCGGCAAGAAGGCCAAGGGTACCTCCTCTCTCTGCTCTCTCTCTGCTCTGCTCTGCTCTCTCTCTCTCTCTCTCTAATTTGTTTGGTCTTCTTCGTTTGGGGTTTTGTGATCTGCAGATCTACTCACCAAGGACTACACCTACGACCAGAAGTTGACCGTATCCACCGTCAGTTCCTCCGGAGTGGTAAGGCATAATTCCTCCGACCCCATCGCGTTCGTGTGATTCGATGGTGTTGAGCTCGTATTCGCTTGTCCGCTCTCGCGAGCCTACGATCTAGTTGCGACTCTTGCTGTGTTTTAACCTTGCTATGTCGCCGTGTGGGACGCATGCTAGGTGTGGCTTGTTTGTTGTTGCTGTTTGGGTTTTCGGGTTTCTCGATTTCTTCGGTTGCTTGGAATTTCCGTGGTTGTTGCATCCGCATGTTGTATGTGAATGGATATGCGTTAGCTGTGTGATAGCCTGATGGGATATGGGAATTTCGTCATAGCCTTGCAGAGCAATGTAGTTACTTATCGGACAAAGTTGATTCCGGAACAATACCATCAAATTCAACTTGGGCTATAGGAGGCCTTTCACTACTCAGCGAGTGTGGTTAAGATGCTGCAGTTGGCGTACTTTGTTGTTGGCTCCTTTGTGGCCAGTATCATATTCCGCCCTGTTTCAGAAAGGTTATGCAACTGCCTGAAGCAATAGAGTTGGTCTTTGACTTGCTAGTTTTGGTGTTTTGGTCGTTTGTACTTTCTTTTTGCGCCGTGTTGTCTTATTAGTCCTGCTGGCGGACAATGGGGTTTTGGGAATGATGAAGGCTTACGAAATATATATGCTTAGTTTGCGACATGAAATCTTGGTGGTTGGGTGTTCGTTAGTCCTTCCATTATGATTGGAGAAACAGGAGAAGCACAGATTGTAGCTACAAGGGAATTGGAGAACTCATTTAGGTCATAGTTAAGACACTTCCATCATTGCTCCGAAACAGTCCTTTCGAAAAGATTGAAAGTGAAATATGACCTTATCATTAGTTCTTTTGTTTCTGCCACGTATGATTTCTGCAGTCTAGTCACACTCTTCAATCTATCTTTGGTTATTACACTTGGCAAACTCTCGTCTGTCAATATCTGACCAACACAAACACGGTTCTGGTATGAAAATGTTGGCACTTGGCAGTTGATACATTTAGTGTTGACACTTGGCAGTTGATATATCCAAGGGTTGAATTTAACAGTTGTGCACAATGCCCTTACGTTTTCTTTTTTCTTTTGTTTAAAACTTGATTTCTTCAATTGCTCGGAAGGATACTGGCTGTAGTTATAACCTGTCATGTGGGGGAAACACTACAGCCGCCGGCCTCGAGCACGAGGCACAAAGAAAAGAAGATGCGTGGCAGCAGAGCTCTTGAAGAGGCCAGACTACCGAGTTTAAATCCTGCGAGTGGCTCAAGAAGATGAGGAAGGATTAGTCTTTTATTAGCCGCCTAATTTAAGGCTAGGATTAGAACCAAGGAGCCGGCCTCCTATATATGTAACCCATCGACTCTGTTATGGGAAAGAAAAGAAAGTGATTATCTCTAACCTCTGTTCCTTCTTGCTCTTAATCTCACCACTGCTGCCAGGCGCCAGCACACCTGGCGCCACCATCTCCTACCTCAAACTATAACTTACGCAGCCAAGGGCCTCGAGCTAGGTGTGCGGGCTCTTGACAACTTTGGTATCGAGAATCCGCGATCCTCCTTCACCTCCATCTTCTTCCGCCGCAACCCACCCACCATCTGTCCCTCATCACCCACCCGTTCCACCGCTTCATCTGCCCCAACCATGGCAGAACCCACCATAGCCGACCTAGCCAAAATGATCACCGCCATGAACAGGAACATGGAGGCCATGCAGCAGCAAATCGTCACACTGCAGACCTCTCAGCCACCATCGTCGCCCGGCTCACGAGCGAGGTCCGAGCCGGCGATCACCATGGCGATCGATCGCCAGTTCGGTCGGATTTCCCGAATCGACGGAAATCCGATCCGTTAACCTTCATCAATCGCCATGAGTCCTATTTCGCTCAAAGAACAAGATCACGGTGAAAGAGGTATGGATGGCCTCACTACAATCTTGAGGCGGCGCCCAAATGTGGTACATCGGTCCGGACCTCGAAGGCACTCCATCATGGCGGCGCTTCACCGAGCTCCTCAACCTCGCTTGCCCTCGCCGCTCCAATCCTATAGGCGAACCGATGGCGGTAAGAGACGGATCGATGGCGGAGTACAGGACGGTTCGAGGTCTGCTTCCTCGCGTCGGGCATTGGAAGAAGCGCAGCGTGTTCAGCGTTCACCGCGGCTGCGGCCAGCCAGCCGACCACGATGTGGAGATGCAAAATCCACAAACTCTCATCGTGGCTATGAGCTTGGCGAGAAGCCGAGCTCGCGAGCAAAGCGCGATCGCGGCCGCTGTTCAAGCGCAGCGCGCCTCGCCTCATGGTCGTGAAATTTCTTGGCGGGCCGCCCAACACTGCCCTTCTGCGCCTCCTCCGGCCGTCCGGTCGGCGCCACGGCGTCGCCGAGGCCGCCAGCGCGGCGGCTTACACCAACAGAGATGGGCGGCCGCGCGCCAAGGACTCTGTTTTAATTGTAACGAAATTCTCTCGCGGGCACAATCGTGTTCATCAACGTTTGTTTTTCTTGGATCTCACGGAGAGGACGATCCTAAGGACAACGCGCCCGTCAACTTGGAGACCCCACGATCTCACTCTCGCCATCGCGGCGTCCGCGCCAACGACACGATGCGGTGAACATCAACTTTGGGTGGCGTGTCGCCGCTGCCCCGCTTGATTCAGGTCTCTCTGACAACTTCGTCTGCGCCGAGGCGGCCGCCGGACCTCCCTCCGGCTCCAGCCCACATGAAGGTGGCCGTCGCCAATAGCGAACAGGTGCCACCTTGGCGTCTACCATGAAGCGACATTCTCTGTCGACGGTGCCTCGCTTCACCGATTTCTTCGCCTGCCATTGGCCGACTCTGATGTCGTTCTCGGCGCACGATGGTAGGGCAAAGCTGGGACCCATTCTATGGGATTTCAAATACACGTCCATGACGGCCCAAAGACGAGGACACTCAGTGTCTTTGGCGGGCGTCACCGGACCGACGAGTCCTCGCCTCAAAGCATGCCACGACGCCGACCTCATGCCCGCTCTTGGAAGAGTTCGCGGCCGTCTTCACCGAGCCCACCAAGATGCCACCACCGCGATCCCGGATCACACCATCACCTCCTCCGGTCCGCTACGGCCGTTGTCGGCCATCTGCATTACCCGCCGCCCAAGGATTTAACCGAGCGCCAATGCGCGCCATGATCGCGCCAGGTTGATCCGTATGACTCCTCCGCTTTCTCTCACCGGTCTTTGCTTTCGTCAAAGAAGGCGACGGTTCATAAGCGCTTTAAGTCGACTATCGAGCACTCAACTCCATCACGATCAAGGATGCCTACCCCATCCTCGTCGTCGATGAGCTCTTGGATGAGCTCCATGGCGCCGCTTCTTCTCCAACCGACTGCGCTCTGGTACCACCAAGTCCGGATGGCACCAGAGACGCCGAAAGATCAAGTTTGGACGCCTGACGGTCAGACTGGTCGGTGATGCCTTTCGGCCTTTAACGCGCCGGCCACGCCTTCAAGCGCTAATGAACGGCGTGCTCGGCCGTTCGCCGCGCTTCGTCCTCGTCTTCTTCGACGACATCCTCATCTACAACTCCTCGCGAACATCTGCGGCATGTACGCGCCGCCCTCTCTACCTGCGGCAAAGACGGCTCTTCGTCAGCGCGCCAAAGTGCGATTTCAGACGTCCTCCATCGGCTACAGGGCACATCATCTCGAGCCATGGTGTGGCCATGGACCCCGAGAAGGTACGCCACGGCGGCAGATCGCCTCTAACCACGGCCAAGACGCGCGCGATCCGCGGCTTCACAGGACTCGCGGGCTATTACCGCAAGTTCGTGAAGGGCCGGGACCATCGCAGCTCCACTCATCGCCTCCTTAAGAAAGAGGGCTTCTCACGGTCTCCGGCAGAGGTCGCCACGCCCTCAAGATCATGGCTACCACAAAGATCGTCTGATCCTCCCGACTTCACCAACCTTTAGTTGTCGAGCGCGATGCTTCAACACACGGCTTTGGCTACCGTTTCGCTTCGGGATCGGCACCGATGGCGTTCTTCAACGGCCAGGCCATGACACATTTCATCGGGCGACTTCTGGCGCGAACTAATCGACCTCGTCTTTGGTCGTCGCCATTGAGGTCCGTATCTTTGGGGCGGCACTTTTGGTAAGAACCGACCATTTCACGAAATTCCTTCTTGATCGTGACTATCCACCATTCCCCAACATCATTGGGTGGGCAAGTTACTTGGCTTCGACTTTACTGATGGAGTACAAGGCGGCAAGAAGACAATCTGATGGCCGACGCCTTATCACGCCGTGACACTGAAGAAACAGCGGTGCTGGCCATCTCAGGCCCCCGTTTTGGCTTCCTCGAGCGCCTCCGCCAGGCCAACCAGCAAGACCCCGCCTTGGTCGCCCTGCAGGATGCTATCGGCTCGGGGCAACAAGCTGCTCCCTGGTCCGTCACAGACAGGCTGGTGGCCTTCAAGGGCCGCCTATACATACCGCCAAGCTCGCCACTACTCCAAGAGGTCATCGCTGCTGTCCATGACGACGGCCATGAGGGCGTCCAGCGGACCCTCCACCGGCTCCGGCGCGATTTCCACTCGCCCAACCTCCGGGCCGCCGTACAAGAGTTCGTCCGCGCCTGTGAAACCTGCCAGAGATACAAGACTGAGCACCTGCATCCAAAGAAGTTCGCTGCTTCCCTCCTCTGTCTTGTCCTCCATCCGGGCGGACATAGGATGGACTTCGTTGAAGCACTACCAAAAGTGGGTGGCAAATCGGTGATCCTCACTGTGGTGGACAGGTTCAGCAAATACTGTCATTTTATTCCGCTGTCTCACCCATACTCAGCGGAATCAGTGGCCCAGGCATTCTTCTCCGAGATTGTGAGACTGCACGGCCTCCCTCAGTCCATCGTCTCCGATCGCGACCCCATCTTCACTTCCATTTTCTGGAAAGAGCTCATGCGCCTGTCCGGGATCAAGCTCCAGATGTCCACAGCCTTCCATCCTCAGTCCGATGGCCAGACGGAGGCTGCTAACAAAGTAATCATCATGTACCTGCGTTGCATGACAGGTGATCGGCCCCGTCAGTGGCTGCAGTGCTTACCATGGGCGGAGTTTGTGTACAACACCGCCTACCAATCTGCCCTGAAGACAACGCCATTCCAGATCGTGTACGGACGTGAGCCGCCCACCATCCGCTCCTATGAGCCGGGCGAACGCTGCTGCGGCTGTGGCTAAGTCCATGGCTGAGCGCACGGAGCTGCTGGAAGACGCACGCGCCAGGCTGGAACAGGCCCAGGAAGTGTACAAGCGGTTCTACGACAAGCATCACCGCGACGTCCGCTTCGACACGGGCGATTGGGTCTGGCTCCGCCTCCGACACCGCGCCCCCGCCTCCTTGAACACGGTCACCAAGGGCAAGCTGCGGCCACGCTTCTACGGGCCATACCACGTCGCGGAGGTCATCAACGAGGTTGCCTATCGCCTCGACCTCCCGCCTCGCGCCCGCCTCCACAACGTCTTCCACGTCGGCCTCCTCAAGAAGTTCGTGGGCACCCCTCCAGCATCTCCTCCAGTTCTGCCTCCAGTCCACAATGGCGCCACCCAGCCGGTTCGAGAACGCGCCTCGCGCGGCCGCTGGCCGTGGCGTCGCGCAAGTCCTTGTTCATCGGCGGGGTGGCCGTGACCTCGGCGACATGGGAAGACATCGACTCCTTCCAAGACCGCTACCCCAACTTTCAGCTCGAGGACGAGCTGCTCATCGAGGGGGGGAGAGATGTCATGTGGGGGAAACACTACAGCCGCCGGCCTCGAGCACGAGGCACAGCAGGCAGCAGCATGCGTGGCCAGCAGGCTCTTGAAGAGGCCAGGACGGCTGGAGTTTAAATCCTGCGAGTGGCTCAAGAAGATGAGGGAAGGATTAGTCTTTTATTAGCTCGAGGACAATGGGGTTTTGGGAATGATGAAGGCTTACGAAATATATATGCTTAGTTTGCGACATGAAATCTTGGTGGTTGGGTGTTCGTTAGTCCTTCCATTATGATTGGAGAAACAGGAGAAGCACAGATTGTAGCTACAAGGGAATTGGAGAACTCATTTAGGTCATAGTTAAGACACTTCCATCATTGCTCCGAAACAGTCCTTTCGAAAAGATTGAAAGTGAAATATGACCTTATCATTAGTTCTTTTGTTTCTGCCACGTATGATTTCTGCAGTCTAGTCACACTCTTCAATCTATCTTTGGTTATTACACTTGGCAAACTCTCGTCTGTCAATATCTGACCAACACAAACACGGTTCTGGTATGAAAATGTTGGCACTTGGCAGTTGATACATTTAGTGTTGACACTTGGCAGTTGATATATCCAAGGGTTGAATTTAACAGTTGTGCACAATGCCCTTACGTTTTCTTTTTTCTTTTGTTTAAAACTTGATTTCTTCAATTGCTCGGAAGGATACTGGCTGTAGTTATAACCATTAGATGCTTTTGTTGGATGTACCGAGTTAACAATAAAAAATGCAATTGCAGCTGTCCAATTAGTGTGTTCATTTGCGCAAGAGTATAAAAATTCACCAGCATGTCCTTCAAATATATATGTCAGTTCTGAGGAACTGAAATGTTTTTTTTAGGATAAGATGTGCTTACCAAGTCGTACCACCGATACCCATTCCCCTCTCATGACATGACGTTATTGATTTTTGATGTTTTTTATTATATTAATATTTCAATAAACTATATGGTCATTCTGATTATTGCAACAATTGTTAATTCGCTGGATTCAGCTATCAGTCTATCACAAAAGCTGCCTTCCCTTGAGTTGAGCATGAAACATTTGTTAAATTGGTATGGCTGAAATGAAATGGTTGAGCAGATTTTTTTTGTTGTTGCTTTGAAGTAATTAAGTCTAGAGAACGAATTGATGCAAATTGGTGATTCTGTAATATTAGGGTAAATCAATGTTCAACAGTTCAGCAATAGTCCATTCTCCTGATAGACACTTTACAACCAAATATTTTGTTTACATGCCTTGAAAAAGAAGATTAATAATTGAACATGCAAATTGACTTCGGTTTTGGAAATATAAACTAGATGTACAGATTGTACCACCCTGTAACTTGTTGAAGCTACAGCAAGCATTGTATTTAGCTCATTAACATTTGGAAATGCGTTGATTATGTTCTTATATGGTTTACGTGCCCATTCACTCATATATCATTGTTATACAATGAATGATCATAGCTTCGACAAATGTGCTGAAGAACTCATCATTTTGGTTGTTCAAGTTAGAATAACCTAATATATCCATTTCTCATTCTTCTTTGTACGATTTGTAGCCACCTGTATATAGTTGTTACTTGCAATAATAATACTGGTGTACCGTGACTGTCTCTGTTATTTGAACTTATTTTATATGCTCATTTTCCCTTCATGAATCTGCATGTCATGGACTTTGTTCTTGATTTTCCAGGGCCTCACATCCACAGCTGTGAAGAAAGGAGGGCTTTATTCTCTTGATGTCAGCTCAGTTTACAAGTACAAGAATACTCTTGTTGATGTTAAAGTGGACACAGAATCAAACGTTAGTGATATGGAATACCCAGTTTCCTCTTTGTAGCCTTTTGCTAACTGTACGCCTGTAACACATTTCTATGGTTTCTGCAGATCTCTACTACGTTGACTGTGTTGGAAGTCCTGCCATCCACAAAGCTTGTGACGTCTGTCAAGCTGCCTGACTACAATTCTGGAAAGGTAATTTCATCTTGTGTCAATCTATGGTTGTTGAATTGAAAACAGTCCATGAGCTGAATTCTTCTTAACAGGTGGAGGTGCAATACTTCCACGAGAATGCAACTTTTGCTACTGCTGTTGGCATGAAGCCCTCTCCTGTGGTTGAATTTTCTGGGACAGTAGGTGCTCAAGGACTGGCCTTTGGTGCAGAAGCTGGGTTTGACACTGCTACAGGGAAATTTACCAAGTACAGTGCTGGGATAGGTGTAACCAAGCCAGACTACCATGCTGCATTCATTATGTTAGTCCATACTTTACTGTGATTTATCATGACTTGAGGTTGGTAATATTGTTTTGTAAGGCAGAATGCTAATATTATTGTGTTACACCAACATGTACAGGGCCGACAAAGGTGACACCATTAAAGTTTCAGGTCTGTATCACCTTGATGAGAAGCAGAAGGCCTCGGCTGTGGCTGAATTAACCCGGAGGCTCTCAACAAACGAGAACACTCTCACTGTTGGTGGCCTGTATACAGTTGACCCTCAGACAACCGTGAAGGCAAGGCTCAACAACACTGGAAAGCTTGCCGCTCTTCTCCAGCATGAGGTCAAACCAAAGTCACTCTTGACAATCTCAGGTGAATTCGACACCAAGGCCTTGGACAGATCCCCCAAGTTTGGCCTGGCACTCGCACTCAAGCCCTGATCAGATCATCTGTGGTTGATGGCTGTCAAATCTCGAATTATTTGGTTATTTTTGCAAGGTTATGGCCAATAATTTGTTCCACAGACCTGTTCTGTTAGTCTTCCAAGGTTTTGGTGCTCTGTGGGCAGGATCCGGTGGTCTTTTACAGGATTTTATCCATCCGTTTTGTCGATGAAAGGATCTAGTCATTGATAGATGTATACTGCCTGTTTCTTTAGAGCCAAGCTCTCTTCCTACCGTGAGTACCGAGTAGCTTCCGTATTAATCTGTTTCTTGCAGACGCTACATGTGATTTTTATAAGGTGTTGATTGATTTTACTGCAAGTCGAGGTTTACTGCTTTGTTAAAGCTCGTTTATTATGTCTATATACCATGTCTCTTGCTGATGCCGTGTTTCTTTTTAAATGTTCTTGATATTTTTCCTTTCTTTGAAGTGATTTGCTCAGGATAAGAGCCCAAAATTCAGCTGAAGATAGAAAATATCAGAGATAATAAACAGGGAGGGATAAGGATAGGTGGATTAACGTGTGATTGTCTGAGTAGTTTTTCTGCTCTCCTTGCATTTTTTTGAGATGGAACTTTTCAATTCCATTACGTTGATGTGCTAGGCAAATCGTCAGCAACCGCCACAGAAACAAAGTATGGGACTTGATCGAACCAAAGCTGGTTCTCCAAGTCCAAGGATGCGCCGTAGGCTGCAAGAACATGGACAGTTTTGTAACAAGCCCTTGGGCAACTGGAAACTTCAACAAAATCAAAATTTGACGTCAACAAAGATTTCAGCTCCCAGAAGTGAGCTCCTTGCTCAGCCAAATCATACGTTGTCCCCGACAGTGCTTGCTTAAGGACAACAACATCAGTTTCAACAATGACTCTATTCACCCCCAAGGTTAGAAGCATGCATAACAGCTTGAAGCATTGCCATTGCTTTAGGTTGGATTGCACAAGCCGCCGAATTGATTCGCCCCGCTCCAGCAACAATGGTTCCACCAACATGATTTCGGACAATGAAACCCTAGCCGCCCACATGATCTTCTTCCCTGAACGCACCATCCACATTAATTTTCAGTAAGTGCGACGGAGGCGGTGTCCAGAATGAAACTCCCGAGGAGGGTTGTTTTGGAGGCCGAGCAAAAGCATTAGAGAACTCGCTCACATAACGATTAACAGAAAATTGGAGGAAATACGATCTCCTCTATTAACCGAATTCCTTTCTGACCAACAAAGCTAGAGCACAGAAATAGTGTTAACCCTCAGATCACCCTTCATCTGGAGGATTGAAACAATAAGCTCTCTGGGGTTGATGCACTTCTCCAAATCGCTCCTGACATGTTCGAGCAACAAAGCTCTCCACCTTTGCTTGATCATCTTGCACTTGAAAAAGCAATGTCCTCCATCTTCATCAGCACGGAAGCTGACAGGACATCTGGTGTCCACGTCCATCCCGCGCCTCCGCAGATTAGTGCGAACGGCTAGGCTTTCATGGACCAGACGCCATAAGAAATGGATCACTTTTCCTGGGCATTCCAGTTGCCATAGTTGTTTCCAATCTACAATAGTTTGGTCTAGTATAGCACCTGACCCCGAAGCTTGACCACGACGCGAAGAACAAGCATCCCTGTTCACGAACTCCTTGTAAGCTGATTTCACAGAGAAGATGTCCTTTTTTTATTTTATCAAAATGCCAAATCACAGTATCCTTGAGCTGTCCGCAAACAGGAATACGAATGATTTGAACCGCGTCTTCTTCATAAAAAATCTCCTGAACCAAAGCCACATCCCAGCCTTCCGTCACCGGATCAAGATTTTTTTAATTTAATTCTATTTTTAATAATATTTTAAAGTTAAGCCTTTGCGAACTTTATTTCCAAATCTGACCCTTTTGGTCACACCACCTTCCGTGGCGTGACCAAATAGAACTACCACGTCACCGGTGACGGCGTGACCAAAAGTGCCACGCAAGCCCTCGGCCGCGCGCTGCGCCAGCGTGGAGGGCTTGCGTGGCACCTGTCATACCTTTTTGTTTGGCGTGACAGAGCCCGATTGTCACGCCTTGTTTCTTGGCGTGACAGCTCGCAATTGTCACGCCATTTATCACGGCGTGACAGGGGCTATTCCAGTTTGTTTGGATTCTATTTGGATTTATAGATTTGTAACCAATAAGTACTTCGTTTTGAAATATCACAAACAATTGAAGATACGGTGATACATAACGTCATGTACATATAACATTTAACAATTCACAACTTGAAAATAGAGACCTCTCTACGTAACCAAATATAACACCATCCTTTTTAGCTGAGAGTAAATAGATATATGGACCTGTAATCTTTTTGTGCTTTGAAAACCTTAGACACTTTACAATATTTTCAGGGCGTGTCCCAGAAGTGATACATCATGCATCCTGGAAAAAAAAAGAGTAATATGTGGATTGTGTGGTACAACATGAGGTATAATTATACACATATGCTAGACAGTACCGCTGATGAAAGATGCGTAGACATCCTAGTGGAATGATAGGTGGTGCGTAGACATCCTACTGGAATCATAGGTTTGTGGTCGTAGACCAAACCGTAAACTTTCGGAACTCGTTTTTGTCATGTTGTTGGATGCCTTACTACGCGAAGAATTGAAAGCGAAAAGACGACGAGATTTAAAGTTGCGAATTAAAATAGACTTCATAACAAAGCTTGGAATAACATGGCGCACAGGGTTTGGTTACATGCATAAGAAACAACATCATGCACGATGCAATAAACCGAAGTTCTCCTACGAAACATATGCGCCTTTTTTGAATAGAAATAAATTAGATCTTCCGGGAACTAGTACGGAAAGGTGCCTCGTACTACCCACATAGAGTGTTCCCCAACTGGATGCCTCGAACGTGGCTGACCGTCGTTGTAGTGGTACACACATATGCAGCTAGGGTTGGCGCAACAGCATGTGGGATCATAGGAACTTTCTATGTTCACGACCTCCTTGTTGCCCCTCTCGCGCTGCATCTGTTGGCGGAGGTCATCATTTTGCTCCTTGAGATCTTCAATTTGCGTCTCCAAATCAAAGATTCAGTTCCACAATATATCCACATACATCGCAACATGTCGTTCATGGGGAGGATCGATCCAGCGGGTAAAGTTGCATTTCGCTATCTGCTGTAAGGGATGGTTAGTATGGAGGATGTATTAAGAGTAAGTAACATGAACAAAACTATTTACCCCAGAGTATGGGCATCGGAAGAAACGCCGTCCGCCATCGAAAGGGCCGTCTATGACCTGCACGACAGCGTCCTCCCCGTGTCCGCATTTCGGCCACTTAGGTTGGGCACGCTTGTTCGGCACCAACCGGTAGTTAGGGCCGAAGTCCTCCCTTCTTTCCAAGCGAAGGTCTTGCTTCGGCGACCCAGGTTGGACTGGTCCCTAGGCGTCTGCCATGGTATGTTAGTGTATGACGGAGAAGGTTCTTCTTTCTACGGTTTGAAGGATCGAGTGGTCCTTCCGGAGCATGGAGTGCACATTTTATAGCCCGCGGGGGGAGGTCAAGACCTAACGGGGTAATGTGTTAGGTTGTAGATGACAAGACTGACGGGTCAGTCTACTTTAACGTGAGATAAGACCAAACAGGCGACTTTAGCGAGGACAACACCAAAAGAAACTGACCTTGCGCGATGACAAGACCGACGGGGCGGCTTTTGCTTGCGACAAGGCCACACAGTGCGAAGATTGCGAAGACAAGGCCAAAGGAGACAGCCTTGCGTAATGACAAGACAAGACGAGACAACTTGCACAGTGACAACTCTGATCGCCTCACCAGCTTTTCAGAACGAAACGACATTACTCTGCAAGAAAAGACGTAGAGTGTTATCACGTCGATCTGAAAACCTGGCGAGGGTCAGGGTTGTCCAGTCGATCTGTAATGAGTTGTAAGTAGAAAGGTAAGTGATATTCATTCAGAGAAAGGATGATTGATAAGCCTTCCATCGTAGTGTTGTTGCTTCTGTAATTTTTGTATAATTTTATTCGTTCAGAGAAAGGATGATTGATAAGCATATCAGACTAGGTATAACCTTGCGGAAGTCGTCCAAGCAAACTCGCAAGGGGTTGAGAACGCTCGTTGTAATTATGAAGATGCCCTAAAACATGGAGGATTCGATGTCGGTGCGAATGGTTTTTTCTGGGATTCCACTAGAAGAGGCATACTTGCAATATAGGCTTGCTTTGATGGCTTAGCAGAGACACGGAACCAGAACTACATTAGATTCCGTGGACAGAAGCACGTTACACATAGTCACATGGCATGATGGTTCGGCTAATTGCTTTAGTCATCCTCGCTACTACTACGGTACACTGCGACACAAGCATCCAGACCATGTAAGTATACATGACTTTAGGGGATAGTAAAAAACATGGCGGGTAGGACGGGGGACTACTACGGAATGACTGTCGTACATCAATGATCATGCACGACAAACCGATAATTTGACAAAGAGTGTCCTATTTAACGGCGTCGGTCGGTCTCGGTCGAAGAGCCTTCCCTTCCCTTGTCGCCATACTCTCCACGTCGGGCTGGTGTGACGAAGTCGTCCATGTCCTGCGATTCCATGATTTAAGTGCATCATATAGTGAATATCATAAGAAGGATGTAAATTCTTCATAACTCACGTCGTCGTCTGGATTCGCCTAGGCGACGGATCTGTTGTGGCGGCGGGCTCGGCCGCGTGAGCCTTTCCCTTGCCCTTGTCGTGGATCGTTCACGTCGGCGGTATGTCGAAATCATCCATGTCCTGTGATTCCATGATGTAAGTGCACCGTATAGTGAAAATCGTAAGAAGGATGTAAATTCTTCATAACTCACGTCGTCGTCACGGATTACGCTGGCGACGATATCTGTTGTGGCGGGGGCTTAAGCGCGCATGAGCCTTTCCTTGCCCTTGTCGCGAATCTTGGGCTCCTTGGTGCCTCGTCAGCGGGTCCCAGCGTAAGGTTTCCACCGCGACGAAGTTCTCGGCCCGCACCGAGTAGTTCGGCATGTACTTTTCTTTGGATGAATGCCTGTCGTACATCTCGGGCCGTCGATCCTTCGAAAGAAGTGGCGGCGCATCTCGGTTGCCATTACGTGAAATTGAAGTTAAAAATTTAAGGAATTCAACGTTGGGAGAGGAAAATCGTCTTGTGAAAAGAAACGCTTACGAGGTGGTGCCCGCGTGTAATACGCCTTGGCGGCGGTCTGCAGGTGTGGGTGAATGATCTCTCTTGGTTCGCCACACATCTTTGAGATCGGAAAACGTGGTGGTCTTGGTGCATCTTTCATTGATTTATCTGGGTATTGTAGTTGTTTAGATCTTACCTTAAGCCACTTTTGCTACGCAACATCCTTGCGTAGAAGTTCTTTGAAGAGTCCATAGTCGAGTATCTATTGTGTAGTGTTGTGTAGTGTTGGGTTTAGTTCAACCCCTTTATAAGCCCCATGGTTGGCATGGTGTGGTTAATTTCATGCGAGTCTGTCTTGCTTTGCAGTCTTTGTCTTATCGGTGCGAAAAGTCTAACCTAAACCTAAACCCTAAGTCACAAAAAGTGACTCCTTTGGTCTTATCATTTGCACAAAGTGGCCCGTCTGGTCTTGTCCTTTGCATAAGCCGACTCCTTTGGTCTTATTATTGCGCAAAGCTAGCCCGTGTGGTCTTGTTACTGCGCAAAGCTGCATCGTCTGTTCTTGTCACTACACAAGGCTGTCTCCTTTGGTCTTATCTCTGCGAAAAGCTGCCCTGTGTGGGCTTGTCACTACGCAAAGCTGACTCATTTGGTCTTATCACTGCGTATGGTGTGGTTAATTTCATGTAGAGTTCTGTCTTGCTTTGCAAAGTGATGTCTTATCGGTCTGAAAAGTCTAACCCTAAACCTAAACCCTAAACTTAGACCTAAACATAAAACCCTAACCCTAATCCTGAACATAAAAACCTAAGACCCTAACCCTAAAAACCTAAAGCCCTAACCTTGACCCTTGACCTAACCCTGACCCTCAATCTAAAACCCTAACCCTGACCCTTAACCTACAAACCTAAAACCCTAACCCTAACCCTGATCCTCAACCTAAAAACCTAAAACCCTAACCCTAACCCTGACCCTAAACCTAACCATGACCCTTAACCTAAAACCCTAACCCTGACTCTTGACCTATAAACCTAAAACCCTAACCCTAACTCTGAACCTAAAAACCTAAAACCCTAACCCTAACCCTAACCCTAAAAACCTAAAGCCCTAACCCTGACCCTTGACCTAACCCTTGTTGGAAATATGCCCTAGAGGCAATCATAGAGATGATTATATTTCATTATGTTCACAATATTTGATAATATGTTATCTTGTTCCTTGAATGAATCATCAGTCATAAAGATTAACGAGTATGTGACTTGTTGGTGAAACTCTTTTTAACTTATGATGATGTCGTTCTAAAAGTATCCTCAGTCGAAAGTCAGCGATCGGAACACTAGTGACTCTCGATCGACACATGTATTGATTGATGACCATGTTTCACGGTCATGGATATAGGGATATTGAATCAATAATGTGGACACGTGTTAGAGAACATGGTGTTGGATATGACCCACCTTGAGACACTATTGAGATTGTTATGATTCTATGTGTCGTTAGTTGGTCTCAAGCAATGATGATGTATAATCCTTAGACCTGAGATCAACATGGTTTCCTACATGTGTAATAGCACTCTTAGAGGTTGCCAAACGCTACTCGTAACTGGGTGGTTATAAAGGTAGCTTTCGGGTATGTTATGAAACATGCATAGGGATGTGATGGGTCGGATATGAGATTTGCCCTCCTAACATAACGGAGAGATATCTACGGGCCCTCGAAGTGGTCGGATAAAGAAAGTGCATGGCCATGCCCTTTGGTGGTCGAAGAGTTCGACCACATAAGGTTATCGATACTCGATCGAGAAAGCATTGAGCAGTCCATGGATGACACAACATCTCACCCGAGTTCAACCAGATATCGTGAGGCAAAGGGAGAATACATGAGTAGGTCGCTTAGTTCGACCACTACGGATTTGGTCGTATGGAGATACAAGCAAGTCGTGGCGGTTGAGCGTAATCCAGAGTGGTGAAACCAAGTCGTGAGGAGTTACGAGTTGGTCGTGATCAAATCTGTTGGTCGAATAGAGATAGGACACAGTCGTAAGTGATGAGGACACGGTCGTAGATCATATTGCATCAAGGTTCGTCCGATATAATTTGTGTGTATTCGAATCGTTATGTCTGCTAGGAACCGCTTCGACTCGTGGCGGAAAGGGTTTCCGAGTCACAACCGAACTACACATGAACCTAACGGGTCACACACTTAACGGGTTGGAACAAACCAAGATCTGAATCTGATTAAATGGCGTGTTTGGATAGGATCCATCACGGGCACTATATAAGGAGATGCATGAAATTTGTTGGGAAAGAGAGTTGGGCGTGAGTTGCCCTACCAAAACCCTAGCCGCCATCTTCTTGAGAGCCTCGCCGTCGCGATTTGGTGCTAGCACACCGGCGTCACGGTTGTTCCTTCCACGGGCGTGTGGATACCATAGAGGCGCTTCTCGTTGTTGCGCTTAGGGCGATCCGCGATCTTCGCAAGGAACTGCAGAGGTCTTTGGAGGAGGCGATCAACCAACGAAGGCGCTAGACGATCGACTACGACCAGTACATCGACGCGCTCTTCGTCGGACCAGGCTACTCCGACACTTCTTCCGCTGCTCTGCGCGTCTAGTGGTAACGATCTGTGATCATCTTCTTGCTTGGCTTCCTGGTTTACGTGGTAGAAATTTTGATTTGTCGCTATCGTAGCCTACCCGTATCCCAACAACCCTGACCCTCATTCTAAAACCCTAACCTTGACCCTTAACTTATAAACTTAAAACCCTAACCCTAACCCTGAACCTCAACCTAAACACCTAAAACCCTAACCCTAAAAATCTAAAACCCTAACCCTAACCCTGAACCTAAAAACCTAAAACCCTAACCCTTGTCACGCCACCATTCACGGCGTGGCCAAAACGTGCTGCCACACCAAAATACGTGATGTTCCAAAGGGCTTGCCAAAAAGGGCCATCGCTGCCGGGGCTAAGTCCTGTCACGCCACTTACCCGGATGTGACAGGACTGTATTGTCACGCCACCTTGAACGGCGTGGCAAAAACGTGCTGCCACGCCAAAATGCTTCATGTTCCAGAGGGCTTGCCAAAAAGGGCCATCGCTGCCGGGGCTAAGTCCTGTCACGCCACTTACCCGGGCGTGACAGGACTTCCTTGTCACGCCACCATTCATGGCGTGGCAAAAACGTACTGCCACGCCACAATGGTTGATGTTCCAGAGACGTTGCGAAGAAAGGCCGTAGCTGCCGGGGCTAAGTCCTGTCACGCCCTTTACACTAGCGTGGCAAGACTGACTTGTCACGCCACTAAGAACGGCGTGACAATATCACTCACCTCATCCACATGGGCCTCATGCATTGAATCAACCAAACACTGATTTCATTCAAACATCAATAAGAAGGTAACAAGGTAACGAGCTGCTTCAGCAGTAATATTTTTTTCTCATCCAAACAGGAAAAGGTAAGTAGTGCTAAATAAGGCCATCCGAAGTTCATTACAATGATTTCATTCAAATAGCAATAAGAAGCAACCATCATCCATCTCATTTCATTCAACTTTCAAAATGGCCATAGAAAGTTCCATTCGATATGAACTGTACAAAATGCAAGCACACAGTCATTCATCCCATCGATTCGCTTTTGCCAGCAAGACCACCCAGTGTGAACCTCGCTCTTTGGGTGTTGGCCTCGCGTGCCCTCGACGACGTTTACAAAACTAACGTCCGCGCGATCACGCCGTTTACGGCGGCGTGGTGGGGTGTCCCGAGTCGGCTGTGTGGGAGGGTGCATCAACCAGGTCCTTGAGGAGCATCTCGTCGGGAATCCTAGCAGCGACGTCCTCCTCATCCTCGCCGGCCTCCTCCTCAGCCTCCTCGGCCTCGTCTGCGCCACCCTCCTCTTCGTCCTCGCCGGCCTCCTCCTCGTCCTCCTCGGCCTCGTCTGCGCCACCCTCCTCGTCCTCGCCGGCCTCCTCGGCCTCGTATGAGCCACTCCGAGCTGGGCCAGGTCGCACGACCTCTCCCGCTGCCTCCACATAGCTCATCTTTGCGGCTAGTCGCCGGCATTGGCGGCGAACCAACTACAAGGTTAAACAACAAAAAGGTAGTGAAGTTTAATGCAACAAAATAAATAACAAGGGATAACATGTTAATTTAACGTAGTGTGTGTTACCTCAGCGAAGTCCCAGAAGCGTTGAAAGCTCCCCTCCGAACCCTCCTGTAGCATGAGAACCTTCCCGGCCTCGTTGCTTATGCAGGCGAGCTACTTTCCCTACGAACGGGTCAACACATTCAATTAGCTTACGCATGGTGACATTGCTAATTAGTGGTGTGATACAATGTACTCATGTAGTAAGCGTTGATGGGGGCCCTCTCCGGCTGAGTGCCCGTCCGTGTGAACTCGTCGTAGTCGTCCACGATGTCCTCCTCGTCGTCATCACCATCATCTACATCCGCATCGGTCATCGCTGGTCCTTGTACATGTCCCAATCATCGGCGGACAGGATTGGCACCAAAAAGGCGTGCATCTTAGAACCCAGCCCTGCGTCATATCGTCCTTGCATTCCGACAACGACCCTGGGGTCATCCCATCCAAATGTTGACTTAATCCTAGTCACAAGAGTTGTCAAGTCCGGTGATTCGCGAAATAAAAGGGCGATTTGCTTCCATGCCGCCGAAGTCGACAGAACTTCGGTTTGACTAATGGCCCCACCAAGAAATACACGCATACAACCCGACCATCTACATCCAACAAAATATTGCAAAGTCAGTACTGCATGCCATATGAACGAAATACCGCAAGTACGAAATATCACAATCAACATTGGACATAACAAAAGCTTAGTTTCCTGAGACATGCTAGCAGTTTGGCGGTACAAATATATGCATAATTGACGGGTCGTTTCACAATGACTTCAGGTGTGTTAGGCCATACACAGTGGACGAATAACACTAAGAAACAAGGAGATGCAAAAAGATCCAAAACCTAAAGTACCTGAGGCTCTCGTGCTCAGTCACGCTCGAGATCCCGTTCTCGAGACCGCCCAAACCACGTGTTTGGGACCACTCAGAGCTTGCTTTTGAGTGCGACCTACGCTACCCTGGATCCACGTGCCCAGGTACGTTCGAGATCCCGTTCTCGAGACCGCCCAAACCACGTGTTTGGGACCGCTCAGGGCCCATTCCTGAGTACGCCCAGGAATTCGCTCCTGGGTACACCAGAGCTACATGCTCGGAGTGCCACGAACCACTCGTTAAAATCTTATATCTTGAAAGGAGATAAGTCAAAATTTTGGTCATTTGAGAGGACCAAGTTAAGTAATGGATAGCGAGGTTTAATCTTTGTATTTCTTGCTTGCACATTGCCAATGTTGAAAAGAATATCAAAATTTATCAAAACCTTTACCAATCCTAATTTCGAGCAAACCAATTCTGATAGAATTTCTTTGTTTCACACACGCCATGGAAGGAAGAGCATGCCTACATGAGGAGAAGCTGTGCCATTTATCTAGGTTAACATCACCACCAATTTGCAGCAGACGTTGGGAAATTTTTTGAACAATCGAGCAGGAGCAAGTTCATCATTCTCTGAGCAGAATATAGTCTTGGGCCAACATCTTGCACATATAAATAATAACTATAACTGAGCTAGCTACTCAACTATCATAGAAAAATTTAGTGGCAAATAACAATTAGTCAATTACAATGAATCACTTCAGGTATGCTAGGGCAATTCCAAACTAGGGGCCTATTTGGATGGGATGTGTTTAACTCCATTCCCTTAAATATTGATGTCCAAGAATTGTAATCCAAATTTACCACATTAAAGTATTTAGAAAGAGAGTATCGTTAGGTTACAAACTAAAGTTTTAAGCTAAACCAAAGGGAGTAAAACAGGATTAAAATTTTGATTCACTATTTATTACGTAATTCAAAGGAATCGATCGGAGAGAGGAATGTGAGAAGAAGCATTTGTTGATACATTTACTTGCTAAGGTTGACTAGCTTAGTCAACACAAGAGAAAGCTCTATGATAGGCACAGAATATCCATATATGTGCATTGTGAGACTACGATTAGACAACCATATTGTACAATGTACAAGTGTGCAAATCTGACAAGCTCAATAATTTGGCATGAGATTCCAGAGTGAGATCAAACTGATGATCAAGTTGTAAATAAATGCATAAGACATTGGGTAATGTAAACAATTCTAATTGCCAACAGAAGTGACAATAATCTAGTGAACATTTTCCAAACTAATGCAGATTTTCAATTCAAGGACACAGGTACCGTGCGTGGATCTCTCGCTCACTTGGCAGTCATAGCTATGGTGCATAGTTCCCATACAAACAAATCTAAAAAAACGTTCCCATACAAACAGACACTTCTTCCACATTTTTACCGTTGCAGTTGTCATACGAGCATGACCGCCTTCCCTAAACACTAAATTTGATATGCAAGAGGAATCAAATCCGAACGCAACAAACAACTACATAGACTAATTCTCTTATCACCGCTATCTCCCACGATTCCCAAATCCAGCACATATCAAGATATGCCACATAACAGTCTCAGCTTTACAACTAATCTGATCTTGCACCCGATTCCCATCCCACTACTCCCCTCATCTACAAAATCCTATGCCATTATCACTCCAAGTGATGGATTATAGCAAGGACAAATCACCTGCGGTGTCGGCAGAGCATGAGCGTCCTCCTTCACGAGCTTAGGGTGCAACAAAGACAAAGTATATCTTCGAAGCGGCCCTCGCTTATGTGGCTCGGCGATGCTCGATCCTCGATCATCTAGCTCTGGCGCCACGCTCTCCACCGCTAGCGACCGACGGCGGGGAGGGGCGCAGGCGGCGAGGAGGACCCGGCACGACAGGCGGCCACCGACAGGACGGCGGGCGAGGGGCGAGCGGCGGGAGGACTGTGGTGGGGAAGGCGCGGCGGCGAGGACCCGACGGGACGGGCGGCCATCAGCGGGACCGGCGGTGTGGAGGGGCACCTGCGGTGGCGGGAGTTAGAGAGGCGCGGGCGCGGGAGGTAGAGAGGCGGATGAAGAGATGGGGAAAATGGGCTGCGCCGGCACTTTTATGTGCCCAGTGTCACGCCATGTAGAGAGGTGTGACAGGAAGCTTTGTCACGCCATGTCATATGGCGTGACAGATGCCACGCAAGCCCTCCACGCTGGCACGGCGTGCGGCCGAGGGAGACAAAAACACAAATTTTTTCCATGCTAGAGCTTCTATCTAGTTTTGAACGAACTCTATTGCAGTCTTACAAGATGACAGAGGGTCTGAATTCAAAGATCATCAAGGAAAGCTTCTCTGCTATGGGAAGTGTATAAAGAGAGATTAGGTTCCTCGGAATCACCAGTGATGCACTTTAACTTGCCAGACTTAATCTCTCCTCTTGAAAACCTTGCATGGCTGGAAGAAACTTTTGAGCAGCAGGAAATAGACGAGATTATCAAACACCTACCTTTGGATAAGTCACCTGGACCAGATGGTTTTAATGGAGAGTTTTTCAAGAAATGCTGGTCCATCATCAAGCATGATTTCTATGAGCTCTATCAGGCTTTCTTTAGGAATGAGCTCAACTTACAAACCATCAATTCTTCCTTCATTACCTTGGTTCCAAAAAAGGATCACCCGATCTCAATAAATGACTTCAGACCTATCTTCTCGTTGAACACCTCTCTCAAAGTTCTGACAAAGCTTTTGGCAAACAGACTTCAACTAGTAATCCTGGACCTGGTCCATGCCAACCAGTATGGATTCCTAAAGTCCCACACAATTCAGGACTATTTGGCCTGGCTTTTGAATATCTACATCTTTGTCACCAATCGAAAAAGGAAACAATTGTACTAAAATTGGATTTTGAGAATGCCTTTGACAGAATTGAGCATAAGACAATCCTTGATATCACGAAGTGTAAGGGTTTTGGACCGAAATGGATTGAATGGATCTCCAAGATCCTAAGCACTGGAGCATCCTCAGTTCTACTCAATGGGGAGCCCGGCAAGAATTTTCACTGCAGAGGGGGGGGGGGTAAGACAGGGTGACCCACTCTTGCCACTCCTTTTTTGTCCTAGCTGCTGATCTCTTACAGCCAATTATTAACAAGGCAATGGATCAGGGTATCCTCTTACCACCGCTATCCTTTCACACTTGTGTAGATTTCCTGGTTGTGCAGTATGCTGATGACACCCTATAGTAATACAAGCTTGCACCAAACAACTATTCTACCTCAAGGGGATTCTAAACACCTTTGCGGATTCTACTAGCTTGAGGGTAAACTTTCATAGATCTCTAATGATTCCAATAAATGTCCCTTCGGCCAAAATGGAAATCCTTTCCCGTACTTTTGGTTGTCAGAAAGGATCCCTACCCTTTACTTACCTGGGACTGCCGTTGGGAACCTCCAAGCAAAAAATCATTGACTATTTCTCCCTCATCCAACATGTGGAAAGAAGGTTAGCAAGCTGCGCAACATTTCTATCCTATGGGGGAAGATTGACATTGGTCAATTCGGTCATCTCCCAACTGCCGACCTTCTACATGTGTTTGCTAAAACTCCCAGGTGGAGTTTCGAGACAAATTGACAAATACAGAAGAAACTGTCTCTGGAGAAGCCCAGTCTTTAACTGCCGAGGTAAACCACTTGTTGCATGGAAAAAGGTTTGCAAACCAAAAAACAGGGTGGTTTGGGAATCTTAAATCTAACAGTTCAAAACCAGGCACTCCTCTTGAAAAATCTCCACAAATTCTACAACCATGCATACCTTCCCTGGGTAAAACTAGTTTGGGAAGCCTATTATTCCAACTCCCTCCCTTCGGATAGCTCGCGAGTAGGATCCTTCTGGTGGAAAGATCTTCGTAGGATGCTCCTCTTGTACAAGGGTATGGCAGCTTGCACGGCGGGGAATGGAAAATCGGCTCTCTTTTAGAAAGATTTATGGAATGAGAGCTTACTTTGTCAATAGCACCCGGAATTACATTCGTTTGTGAAAACATACCTCACTTCGATTCACTCAGCCAAGCAAATGGTGGACATCTCATCTCTCTTTCACATACCGCTATTTGCACAAGCTTATGATCAGTCTCAGCAAGTGCAATAGTTACTACATGATCTAGTGCTATCCCTAGTTGAGGACTCTTGGCATTACATTTGGAATTCGTCACAATTCTCGTCGGTCAAAGCATATCGACTGCTCATGGGTACATCCCCAGTCCCCCATACTTTAATTGGTTGTGGGCAAGCACCTGTCAAAGTCGTTATAAGGTTTTCTTCTGGTTATTGCTCAGAGATAGACTTAACACGAGAAATCTTTTGCGAAGGAAGACTTGCCACCTGGATGACTATACCTGTACCTTATGCAATCAAAGAGCAGAGGTAATGCTTCAACACCTTTTTTTGGACATGCCCCTTTGCTCAAGACTGCTGGAGCTACGTATGCCCTCAACGTTCACCCCTAGTCTCAACACACCAAGCAATCATCCATCTCAAAAACAAGATCAAACATCACTTCTTCGTAGAGGTCATAGTGCTGACAACATGGGCTATTGGGATAACAAGGAATAACCCGATCTTCAATGACCTTACTCCTAGCTTTGCAGAATGGTGAAATACCTTCGCCCTTGAATTTGCCCTGGTTATCCATAGGGCAAAGGTGAAATACAAACCTAACATTAGTTCTTGGTACAACCGCTTAAGTTAATCCGAGTCCCCCTTGTGTAATTATTGTTTTGTAACTTTTTTTAACCTATTTTAATATACATACATGCGCGCGCACACACACACACAGTAGGATGCTTTCCTACTGTTCTCCTTAAAAAGCATTATTTCCTTCCACCTCTGAATCCTGTTCCAGATTTTTTTCCTTCAGATATTCAAACATTCTAGCTTTTCATTTCCCAATATAGACCGACAATCCTAGATATTTACCATTTTGTGCCTCTACGGTGAGATAAAAACCCTCCATCATTTCTTACTTCTTCGTCGCCTTTGTGTTCTTACTGAACAAGATGGAAGATTTCTCCTTATTTATAACTTGGCCTGAACAAGCTTCATATAAATCAAGAATACGCTCAACTTCCAACGCATTGTGGGCATCCGCTTTCAGCAACAACAAGGAATCATCGGCTATTAGCAGATGACTTATACTTGGGGCTTGTGGGCAAATCTTCACACCCTAAATACGACCATTGGCCTCAGCATCATTGAGCAGGGCCGAAAAGCCTTCAACACATACAAGAACAAAGAAGGGGAAAGAGGATAACCCTGTCTAAGGC
Source organism: Phyllostachys edulis (assembly GCA_036346405.1). Classification (NCBI taxonomy): domain Eukaryota; kingdom Viridiplantae; phylum Streptophyta; class Magnoliopsida; order Poales; family Poaceae; genus Phyllostachys; species Phyllostachys edulis. Next base: position 103,854,894 of record CM070550.1, read on the forward strand.
CTCTGTGTGGCACAATAGTCTCAATTATATCTCCATTGACTTTGAATTGGCACTTCACCGTTGTCACACATTTCATCATGAGTTCAATCCATCTTGCATCAAAACCCAGCCTTTGCATGATATCTCGAAGGAATGCCACTCCACACGGTCGTAGGATTTGCTCATATCAAGCTTTAACACCGTGTATCCAATGACTCCACTCCTTTTGTTCTGCAAGAAATGTGTCAGTTCGTAGGCTAGCAGAACATTATATGAGATTAGCCGCCTGGGAACGAAGGCACTCTAGTTTGCTGAAATGATGTTTGGGAGAATATGCTTCCGCCTATTCGTGAGGACTTTTGAGGCAATCTTGTAAATCATGTTACAGAGACTTATGGGTCGTAGGTCTTCGATCTTCGATCTTCTCCGACTTCAAAACTTTCGAGATTAGGACCACCAGCATATCATTCCACCTCGCAGGTAACTCCTCACCACGAAGGAAATGAAGTACCTCCAAAGTGACCCGGTCGACCACCGTTTTCCAATAGTGTTTATAAAACACTACTGGCATGCTGTCCGGTCCCGAGGCCTTCATGTCACCAATATTGTCCAAAGCTGCATTTCTCTCCTTAAGTGAATTCCACGCAAAGCGTTTCATTCATTTGGGCACTTACTTTTGTCTAGACACAACGAAGGATTAGCTCATTGTCCAGACTTGCATTGGAGGCAAACAAATTAGAGAAATGGTTAGAAATGAGTTCTTTCAGCTGGTTTTCTCCCGCCACCCAGTTTCCACCCTCCCTCATGAGCCGATGAATTGTGCTCTATCTCTTTCGTTCAGAGGCAGAGACGTGAAAAAAAACTGGTGTTCCGGTCCCCCTTCGCCAGCCAGTGAGCATGTGCTCATTGTTTCTAGTAAACATCGAGCTAGTTCTGAAGGCGACACAGCTTATCCTATAAGGTGAGTTCACGGGAGAATCACTCTTGTGAGATTCACCCTTCATAAACTTGTTTAGATCATTCTTCACCTTCTTTATCTGTTTCTCCAGATCACCAAGGACATTTTTGTTCCAATCAAAAAGATCCTCATGGACTCTCTTGACGCCTTCGAGCACCGAAAATGCCCCCTCCTTGGATGCTTGATGCCAAGCATTCTCAACCACAGAGTTGCAAGCCTCCTCCTCAAGCCATCGGGCCTCAAACCGGAACTACGGACCTCGATCTACACTCAGTAACCTTGCAAGCGCATTCTTTGCCTTTCATCAGCACAATAACCGGTCGATGATCAGAATGTCTTGGGTCACCATTGATCACATGAAACATGGGAAAGCACTGACACCAATTTTGAGATGCCACAGCCCAATCCAGACGTTCTTGAACATACCGATCGGCTGGATGACAGTGATTCCTCCAAGTAAATCTATCACCTTCAAAACCCAGGTCCTGCAGTCCGCAAGCTTCAAGAGCCTCCTGAAATTGGTCCAGACATGCTTGCACCCTGGGCTAGCCACCCTGCTTCTCATACCCATATAAGATTTCATTAAAATCTCCGGCACACAACCATGACATCCTCATTTGTGCATTAAGGTTCCGCATCAATCTCTACATCTTCTCTTTTTGGTCACTATGGGACTCACCATAGATCCCAGTAAACTGCCATCTGAAACGATCTTTTTCCACAATCTTAGCATCAATTTGATACTGTCACATATTGTGTAAATCCACCACAACACTCCTCTTCCATAGCAGCGTGAGCTCGTCACTCTTCCCAACACTCTCCTTTACCACCATATTAGCCATCTCAAGCATCCATTTAAACTTCCTCATCCTCTTCTCGTCCAACTTAGTTTCCAACAAGAAAAAGAACATCGGGGTCCTCCCGCTTCTGGACATCCAGAAGACCACGAACTGCTGGCCTATTCCCTAGTCCCTGGCAGTTCCAAGCGACCAGCTTCATTTGGGCAGGCGGGATTGTTTCGATAATCCCGCTAATACATTAGATTATGGAGATTTGCTAAACAACATTTGACTGTTTTCTTTTGTCAAAATAGTCGAATTTTCATCCGTCCGATATGCTTGGATATTTGCACTTCTTCTCATGCGATGAATTAGGTCCGAATTTATTATGATTTTTTTCTGGACCATAACGGGTTCACCACATTGCGCGTATTTTGTTGGTATAGAATTTCATTTTTTGTCTTTGTTTTGCTCAATATCTCAAAGTATATGTTAGATTTTGAATCATGTGATGGAAATATGAGTTATTAAGACTTTCGACAATAATTACAGTGATCAAGAACAAAAATTACACACATAACTAACTGTAATTTATGTATAATGAAGTTGTACATGAACTAAAATATGACTTTCTAGATTCTGAAACCATTACATCTTCCTCCACTTCTAGAAACTTAGCTTTTTTTTCTTTCTCCCCACCAATTTTCCCAAATCCTCACCGTCCTCTCTTCTCTTTCCCAAAACCCCTTGCAGAGACATAGGTACAAAGTTTGCAGACCTATTCCTCCTCTTGAAAGTTCTGGAAGTTTTAACTGGGATTACTGGAGTATCAGAAGTAGGATCATGCGCCTTCTGTAGAACTCCCTTATCCCTTCTGTCCACTTCCTCTTCCACCCGCATGGCTGCATGCATGGTACTATTAATGTCCACGACCCTCTCCTCTGATCTAACAAGTGTCTATTTTTCCACCCTAGGTGATGCACCACTATCTTTCCCTGATGTAAACTGCAGCTTACGAGGAAAGCCATGCTTCTTAGCCCCTTTCTTCATTGTTTTTGGAGGACTAGTAACCTCTTGAACTTCGTCCTCCTCCCTTCCTGTTAATTGTTGCGCCTTGTCCTTGGATCTTCATGAGGGAGCATCACTCGTCGATCTGTTCCAACTTCCTCTACTCCCAGAACTCCCACTATTCCAGAAATTGGTACCGTTCTCATCTCTGCTTCTTCCCTTAGATCCCTCGCCAACCTTACGCCTGTCCGGGATGATTCGCAACCAACTCCCAAATTGTTGTTCCTCCTTGTGACGTGCACCCAAAGAACATTCGTTCTCACTATGCCCAATGATGATACACGTATAACAGAAATTTGGTAGGAACTCATACCGGAAGTTACACCACTTCACTCCCTCCTCTTCGATCATGACCATTATCCCTCTCATCAGCGGCTTGTTGATATTTAGCCGCACCTTCACCTGGAGAAAAGGGATGACTGTAGAGCCATTACCATCTACGTCCACATCTAGGGTTTCCCCAATCTGAGCTCCAAAAAACTTCCCTTGTAGCACGATTCATCATGCCAAGAGGCAACTTGAAAACTCTGACCTAGACCAGGACTCGAGAGAAATCCATCTCCTCCAGGGATTTCTTGCCATCGAATTCCACCATGGCGAGCAGATCTTTAGCAAACATCCATGGGCCATCATTCAAGGCTCTCCTTGCAAATTTGGAAACGAGAGGAACTACTGCAACAGTTGCTGTGCCAAAACGCATGGAAACATTCTTCCTTCTAAAAAAATGCAGCGAACATAATCACTCCATTGCCGATTTAAGTCTCTGTCATGGCGTTGAGCTTTTCATTTGGATTTCTGTTTTGCAAATTCAAATCATGCTTTGAATGTTTGAATGAGTTGATCATGGCAAGATTTTTCAAAAAAAAAAAAACATTGCAGAGGTAGTTGCCCACGTGTCACCCTCAACAATGAAACTTTTTTGGGGCCGACTAAGCTACAGTTGCTTGATATTTTCTTAAAACCCAATCACTTTTTTTGGCACGTTGGATCACCATCCAATGATTTCTGTTTTTTATGTTGAAAAATTCTAAACTAGACAAAAGTAAATATAGGTAAACCCTACAAATAAAAAAAACAAAACAAAAAAAATTCTAAACTAGATAAAAGTAAATCTAGGTGAACCCTACAAATACAAAAACAAATAGAACTAAAAGTTACAGTAAAGCTGTGCTAAAACTACATGTCACTTGATAATACAATTTTAGACTTAGTACTGTATAATTATTGATATATGTGTTTAAAAAAAATCCAGGGCCTATTTGGTTCTTTACCCTGGATAGCCATACCAAATTTTGGTAATACCCTAAAGTTTTGGCTAGAGTTTGGTTTGATACCAAATTTTGATGTTACCCTAAAAAATTTGGTATTACCGTTGATTTCCAAGCCAATTTCTCGGCAAAAGGCTGGCAGCAAATTTGGCCGCCAACAAATTGGTTTGGCATACTTCAGTTTTCCAAGACATGTGGCAGCACCTGGTTGGTCTGTATTAGTGTCATTAAATGCATGTCAAGTTTGATCAAGGCTTTAAAATGATTATATTTTCTAAATTGAGTATCCGATTTGTGATCCGTTTGAACCGTTGTGTTCTTTGTCATTTTATCAACAAAACAAGACCCATGTTGATATATTTTGGTGCAAAAAAAGATGTTATGCGGGACCCACGTGTCATACTCACAATTTTAGCAAATTTTGGCATGACTGCAGTCCAAACACATCAATTTCGGATTGTCCGTGAATTGGTATGACTACGATCCAAACACAATTTTTTTAATCCAGTTTTTGACATTGTCTAGATTTTAGTATTACAAAAATTTTAACATGATTTCCTGGTGTCACAAACCATATAGCCCCTCAGACAACTGGGAGCTAGCAAAATCGAATTTTTTTTCCCTGAAGACGCCCTCAACAACATAACTGCCGTGCCCGTTGCTGCAGCCCATCATCATCAATCACGCACGCGCCCGCCGCGGCCACGCTCCTTTCCCACTCCACCTCCACCCCACACAACAACCGGGGAGGCGGGAGCCAACGGCAATTCCTCAGGATTCCACCGTCCGACTCACCCGTCTCGCCCGCACCTTCCCCTCCCCTCTAGATCCAAGGCGCGTTCGCTCCTGATCCATGTCCTCGCTGTCGATCCCGCCTCCGCTTCTGCGGGCGTTGCCCTCGGCACCGGCACCAGCGAAGGCGGGGAGGGCCGCGGTGCGCGTGCGGAAGGCCGCGGTGGCGTTGGTAGGTCGCGGAGGCGGCGGCGCGGGAAGCGGAATGGAGCAGCACCGCGGGGATGCCTCGCGCAGCCCAGGTTCGTCGGTTAGCCTCCTTCCCATTGAGGGCTCGGTGGTTGGCTCGGCTCGGCTGTGGGGCCAGTGTCTCAGTGACGCTAGAGCTTGGAATCTTCAGAAGGGGGAGTAAAGGATGGTGCCTGGTGTCTCTAGGCGTGATGGTTGCCGTATCCTATATATGATCCTATCCACTTGCTGCTTTATTAGCAACCTTTGCGGTGTCCCGATTAGGAGGTGATACTGATCAAACGTACTAGGATTGAAGATGTTGAGGACAATGACAAGTTTAGCAGCGAGAGATTATTGATGGAAGTAAATGCATACGTGTGGAACTGGAATTGAGCCAATGGGTCACTTGACCGCGATGCGGTTTGACTTTTTAGTTTTGGTCGAGGGAATGAAGGAACTCTGTATAATCGTTGCTACTCGGGACACACCCTGTATTTTTTTCTTTGGTTGTGATTGGGGTGTGGACCGTGGAGGGTGCTGATTGAGGTCATGTCATGGTACACAAGATGAAGTTTCTCTTTCCATCTGATGGATTTGAATCATCTACAGTGTGTAGAAGATAAACAAGTAACAGTAGAATTGACTATGTTGTAGTGGCTGGGCATGAGAGGGTGGTGGTTTCAAATAAGCTTGAAGTGTGAGTTCATGACTTGCGTACCACGTAGGAATTTAGGATAAGGAGAAAACGAAAACTTGTTTGGTTGGTAACTAAGATTGGCCACAATAAGTGGAACGATAAGTAGAGAAACTGAGAAGGTCATAAAAGTGCATTGCTTTTAGTGTTGTTTTTGGAGCATGGAGAACTCTGCTTATTTTTGTGTATATTTAACAAATAGTTTGAGTAGATCTTTACTTTTTGTATATCTAATAATGTAGGAAAAAATTGTAAAAAATACATGCGTGGGTCATGTGACTCATGTCTCCTTTTTTTTACTCAGCAACAAGAACAACGTTGCACTAACCATTTCTTGATACCCATCATCAGCGAGGGAGAAGCCTGGGATGTCAAACATTGGGAAATCAACCAATATTCTATGGCATAATTGCCCAATTGGACAACATGAGAGACAGACGATGCTGGGGCAAAAAGGATGTGTCATATGGATCACAGGACTCAGTGGTTCAGGTATGTTTTTCAGTGGATTATTCTCTTTATTTACACCCGGGTGATCATCTTTTCACTTTCATGGTCAAGTTTCTATTATATGGTTGTCATTTTTTGTCACAAATGATTTCTGGCTGCTATTGTTGTTATAACTCTTCCAGTTGATTTGTTAGCTTTGTGTTAAAACATAAGAATTGGTCATTTAATTCGAGTGTTCAATCTCGATCAATGGGTTCATGAAGGTTTAGAGATGTTCTCTATTAATTTAATAGAGGACATTTCCTTTCCATCAGATAATATGTACTCCCTCCGTTTTTGTATTGTTGATGTTAAGGGAGTACAATGTAAGCTGATGGACGTCATGTATTTAAGAACAGAGGGAGTATCTGGTTATGTTGAACCAAATCAATTTGAGATATCAACATTGGCACAATCTAGACACTTCTTTCAAAGGCTGATAGGCTTATCAGAGTTATTATGTTCATATCAGTTTGGTGTCTGCTCTATAGGCAGCTGACATCTTGATGACCATGAATATAGTTTGCCCAGTTTACACAATAATCTGTCACAGGTTGTTGTACTGCTTAGTTACCACCTTCATAATTAGTACCATAACAGGCATGTGTTCTTTATTTCCATCAGTACTGGAAATAGCCTTAGGCCCTTAGCCTCACCTTGCTTCTACCAAGTTCATTTCGAAATCCATTTTCGTTGCCTGTTAGCATTTCCCTCTGTTAGACGATGGTTAGTGGATAGTGATTAACACCATATTATCTGGTGAATATGATTTTAGTGTTGTTCATACGAAACTAGGTCTTGTTCTAGACTCTGGTTCTGAGTTGCCCGTAAGCTGTTTTCTCTATCTTTACATGACGTAAAAGAAGCGCATATTTCAGCTGATTTTGGAGTATCATGAATCACAGCTAGGGATCTCTTGATTCTCTTGTAGCTGCAAAAGTATCCACCACATAAGGAAATTAACATAAGGAAGACGTCACGAGGACCTACCATCTTTTCATATGTCAGGGAAAAGTACTCTTGCATGTGCACTGAGTCGGGAATTGCATTGCAGAGGCCACCTCACGTATGTCCTTGATGGTGACAACCTCAGACATGGCTTAAATCGAGATCTAAGCTTCAAGGCAGAAGACCGTGCAGAAAATATATGTAGAGTCGGTAAGTTCTGAAAAAAAAGACCATTCCTTAGAAACGGTTTCACCACAGTTCAATTTTTTTTGTGCAGGAGAAGTGGCAAAGCTTTTTGCAGATGCTGGTATCATATGCATTGCTAGTTTGATATCTCCATATAGGAGAGACCGTGATGCATGCCGTGCTCTACTTCCAGATTCTAGATTTATTGAAGTATGGTTATCTTATGATTCTTTAAAACCTTGTCAGTGCTAGTCAGCTAACAGCACACGAGCTCTTGATCATCTAACAACACGCAAACTTTCTAGGTATTTATGGATTTGCCACTAGAAATTTGTGAAGCTCGTGATCCTAAAGGTCTATACACGCTTGCACGCTCAGGAAAGATTAAAGGTACAGACAGCCTTTGAACCTTTTTTAGACGTTAAGTTTCATGCTTAATGCATTCAGTGTCAATCAAAAGAGCTTGCATGCTGCAAGTACAACTGCGTGTATTTTTACCTTGAACACTGCCTTTTGACGAACAGGTTTTACTGGAATTGATGATCCATACGAACCACCTGTGAATAGCGAGGTGAGCCTACAGACCTTGCCTTCCTACTTGGTCACAACTTACAATTCCATACAGTAAATGGAAGGGAAATATGGAGCTTTCACTATTGAATTAGTGTCTTACTGCCATCATTAGTCTGTGAGCTACTACTGTTTAGTACAAATAAACACTTTCTTTGTATGCTCATATATAGAACACTTATTCCTTCCCTGTTCACTTTCTCGTGCTTTTATGTGTATATATCTGTCACTGTTAACTCCAGTGATCCTCATTCAGTGAAGAAATGCCAAGATGTGAACAGGTTAAAATGAAACAACAGTTAGTGTTTAATGCACCCATCGTGGATTACTTTAGTAGATGAAATGAGCGAGTTTTTGGCTTATATGACTCAGTTTGATCTCGAAATAGCAAATCTAATCCTCTCCGGAAATTAAAGTAAAAAATGACAACACGGACTTACCGGCAGGTGACACGTGTCCTCGTCTGCGCGCCAGGAGGCCGGACCCTCGTCCGTGCCACCATTGCGTGGACAAGAAAAACAAATGAAATCGTGCAATAGTGCATGAACAGTGAAGCGCATGAACAAACAGTGTTCAATAGAGCATGAACGGTGAAAGATACATGGCATTTCAATAGTATGTGGACAGTGCCCGGATACACTGCTCATGCGTTGCAGCAGTGTTTTTTCCGGATCCGTGCTTCAGGCTCCGGACATGCACTGTAGCTGTGTTTTTTTGCCGATTCCGTGCTGTGGAAGCGCAAACGAGATGGGTCTGGGCCCCTGGCGTGCGGACAAGGATACGTGTCGCCTGCCGGTGAGTCTGTGGTGTCATTTTTTATTTTAACTTCCGAAGGGGGCTAGATTTGCTTTTTCGAGCCTAAACAGTGTTATATAAGCCAAAAACTCTGAAATGAGCAACCATTGCCATTTTTCTATGTGCTAATGCAAATACGGAATGCAATGGACACTTCTGATTTCTCAGCTCTGTCTAGTTCGATTTAAACTGGGGGCCATAAGAGTGTTTGATTTTCTTTTGATTTTTTTAACCTGAGATACATGTTGCACATATAGGTTAAATCTGAATTGCTCATTTACTTAAGACAACAATTTTGGTATGCTGTATGGCTCATCATTCAGCAATTGCCCTTAAATACTATTACCCCCATGTAAAAAGCAAATTTAGCTATTTGCTTAACAAAGCTGAATCGATCTTTTTGGCCTTCTGCAGATAATAATTAAGATGAAAGATGGGGAATGCCCTTCACCCAAAGCAATGGCCAAGCAAGTTTTATGCTACCTTGAAGAGAATGGATATTTTCAGGCTTAGCATATATTTGAAAAGATTGTTCTGATTCTTGTGTGTCCATAACTCGTGGACACAAGCATGATCCATTTGGTCCAGAATAAGAGGCATCACTATGTAAGCAAAAAAAGCTGCCTTTCATTCAGAAAGAGATGCAGATCCATTCGTTTTATTGTCGTAGGATACTCGGTTCTTGTGTATTGTGCTAGTATAGCTGTAATTCATTGACTCCATTTGCGCATTCTGTTGAAAGTGTGTATGAGTTATGTTGATTCTTAGTAATGTATAATTCCGTTAATGGGCCTCTAATAAGTACGAATAACTTGCGCAATATAAGCAGTACTCGTTTCTACCTGGAACTAGAATTCTGAGGAAAAAACTGTATCACCCTCCATACGCTATTCTGTGTTACTTCCCTCCCCGCAAGTTTACTATGAATTTATAGACCTCGTGCTGTTAGTTTTCCAGTCAAATGTGATGGATCGCATTTGAAAATAGAAAAAAAGGATAGTCTTTTTTTTACAAGGAAAAGATATTCCTCACTCCTCAGTGACTGTCATATTCATATCACATTTTGAGCATTGATATCTTCTTTGATCTTGCTGGTGCTGTTTTTCCAAGTGTACAAATTCTTTTTCTGATATCATCAACTAATAGCCTAACAATCATGAGCATCAAAGCAGTGAGAACACTCAGACAATGAGCCCCAAAGCAGTCAGAAACGAACGTCTCAGATCCGGTGTCAGTGCAGCCGACCAACGACTGATCTTAATTTGACCGAGCCTGGAAGAATGATTCAATTCGTTGGACAGTATGATCACTTTGCAAAGTTGCCTTTGTCTGATCATCTCAGTGATCAGTGGGCTCCCTACTCAGACGCTGTGACGTCTGATTCTCTGCAGTTTCAAGTCTTGGCATACATACTCTGATTTTCATTCCGGCTTCTGACCACTTTTTGTCCGACTTGGAAGAAAAGCCGAACTGGTGGTGAGGTTGGGGCACAAATCACGTTACACCAAGTCCAGCCCAAGTTACCAAACTATCAGAAACAAACAAGCAAGTATGCCACTCTTAGCTCTTTCCTTTCCCATGGGAACGTTCTATCGTACAGTCCAACATAACAATTCGGAAGAGCTTATGTAACAAATTTTTTTGACTTCTGCAACAAACAGGGTTCAATCTGAAAAGAAAAATTCATTTTCTCATCAAGTTTTCACTGGAAAAATATACATATTTTGGTATTTTGGTGTTATACGAAGGTGTACATGAAAAACCCACAAAAATCCATGCAAACTCAAATATACAGCCTCACAGCATTGCAGCAATTTGGATATATGTATACAACAAGCACGAACAACATTTGCAACAAAATGAGAATGGAGTACACAAAAAAAGTTAATAACTTGTTACTTCAACATCCAAAGCTAGGAGGACCAACATTTCATGAGATGCTGCAACAATCTCGAGAACCAAATTCAACATTTCAAGAAGAATTGTTGCAACAATCAAAACAAATAGATACAACATCTCACATCTTTGATGCAACAAAATTTCAAAGCATATGCAACGAATCTATAGGAGAGGAAAGAAGCATCGGCGGCGATAAAGGGGCTTGGAGTAGGAGTATGAGGAGGCCGAGCTCAGAGTAGGAGGGAGAGGAGGTCGGCTCGACACCTTGTCGCTGGCGAGCTTAGATCTAGCGGGGATGAGACAACCCACACCACTACCCCCCTAGCCGAGCTCGGGATGCCTCACCGCGTCGCCATGGAGCTCAGGCGGACTTGTCTCACCTATCGTGGAGCTCCACCACCACTTGCCCCCAAGCTTGGGAAGCCTCGATGTCGATGCCCCCACCCTCGCCGCATGGGCAAAAGCATTAGAGAGTGCTAGCTCGAGCCACGACGGCACGGCAAGAGACATGGCACTTCGGAGGAGCTCGCCGGAAACCAGGGACATGAGTGAGGGGGAGAGAGAGACCGGTGAGAGAGATGAGTGGATGGAATGTGTCGTAGTTGGATAAGGTTTAGTGATTAGGAGGTATTGGGTCACTTGGGCTGGGTACTTGGGTGGATGAGTGAGGCTGGAAGCGTCCGATGCAAATAGTTGGGTAATGATACACCTCCTACGTCCGGAGGGACATTTTTTCCCGAACGTCTTGGGCGCTATGCCCCACGTGGCCTGACCACTCGCTAATAGCCTAACTCCACCCCTACTCTTCTTATCCATTCCCCATTTCTAGTCTCTACTCTTTTTATCCATGTTGCCCGGCTGCTCGTACACCTTCTTGTACTGCGCGTCAAGCGCCACCACCTCATCCCACAGCTGCTCCTCCATGCTATCCATCTTAGTTGTGGCAGCCTTGGACTTGGCGGTGTCGGCAGTGAACAGGGTGGAGGCGATGTGGTCGATCCCAAGGCCCCTCGCCAAGAACAACGGTAGCTCCGGCTGCACTGTTTGTTGATGATTTTGCTGCTGCTCTTGCTCTTGGTGGTGTGGTTGGGCCGGCGGTGCCTTGTTGAAGGTGTTGTAGCTGGAAAAGGAAAGCTCGGTGTGGAGATCGGTGGTTTTGTTGTTGGAGTCAGAGGAGGAGGGGTTGAGGGAAGAGAGGTGGCTGTCGGCGAAGCTGAAGAGAGGAAGGTGACGAAGGGGAGGAGGAGGAGAGGAAGGAGTGCAGGAATGACATGGAGGAGCTCCTTAGCAACATTCTCTGATTCTCTCTTTCTCTCTTGTGTTTGATTGTCGTAACAATTTTTGATATGTTGAAAAATGTTGCATCTGTTAGCCCAAGTTCTTTTTGTTGCGATGTTGAAAAAAAAATGTTGCAATACATGTTTCCAGATGCTCAACCTCTTCTTTGATTAGTTTCTTTTTGTTGCGACCGTTGAAAAAAAATGTCGCGACCGTTGGAAAAAATGTTGCGACAGTTGAAAAAAAAGTTGCACACTTTTTGTTGCATGCTCCACCTCTTCTTTGATAGTTAGTTTCTTTTTTTGTTGCGATCGTTGAAAAAAATGTTGTGACCGTTGAAAAAAATATTGCACCCGTTCTTCCCTTGTGTTGCATCGGATTTTCCATTGTCATCCATTTTCCAGATGCTGAACGCTGGGTTTGAGATGTTACATCTCTTCTTTCCCCAACCTAGTTTGAAACCCAATTTATTTGTTGTGACCGTTAAAAAAAAAATTACAACTGTTCTTTCCTTGTGTTGTATCAGAACGTACAATGAAAAATCTTCCACTGTACATCTGAGCTCTAGTTACGTCCAAATAGTTTGCAACGGATGTAAGGTTAGTAGCAATGTCCGTAAACAACGCAGAGCATTATCCAAGTCAGCCGACGAGCTGTCGATCACTGCCTTCCTTGCTTGGTCAAAGTCGCAAGCCAAACAACACAAAAAGAATTCGATTCGATTAACCTAACGTTTTCTCGCTCAATCCGCACTAACAGGTGAGTAAAGGCAGGATGCTCTCGCACGTGTGACCGAGCATGCATCAGAAGAAAATTTTCCGGGCTAATCGCAAATCACGCCAAATGTTAGGTGAAAATTGGGAGCGATTGTACTGCACAGGACGGAATTTAACGCGGACTACGTGTGGATTGCGTCCATTAATGGACGAGACAATTGGTAACATTCTGATCTTGCAAGGTCAATTCCATGATCTGGCACACAAGTTAGGGTGGTGGCGATCGAACCCAAGCTTGTCGAATTCGAGTACGACTTGGGTTCCGACCTCCTCACCCGAGTACGGTCATCCAACGAGTCAGTTGGAATTGGTTAGGCTTCGACTTAGCACTAGAACGCATAAAACGTTTTTTTTAAAGAATTGCTACCGAGCAGTTGACTGGATTTCCCCAAAATTAGTTGGTCATATCTGGAGATGTGTGCTCTAATTTGGTTTTGGTTCACCAAGCACCCAACCATAGATTTTGGCTAGTGAATGACATATGAAGCGATGGGGAGGTATTAGGGCTTGCATGAATCATATGAATAGATCAAATTACACAAAAAAAAAACGAGTATTTTTGCAGTAGAATCAATGTGCTGATAAATAAGACAATCCTTTTCAGGCACCCATGTTATAAACAGTCGTGTACACGAGAGCTTTTATTTATTTATTTAATTCATTTTTAAAAAAATGTTTTAAAGATGACACCTCTCTAAATTTATTTTAAATTCTAGCCTCTTTGATCACGTCACAACACGCGGCGTGACAAAAACACTCTGTCACACCACGTACCACGGTATGGTCAAAGCTGCCACGATAGCCCTCCGAGCCAACATACGTCCGTTTTTTGGTTAAGTCCTGTCACGCCAAGAGGGGCAGCGTGACAGCACTCGTTTGCCACGCGGAGATCCGTGGTGTGACAACGTTTTTTTGCCACGTCACGTGTTGTGGCGTGACCAAAAAGATCAGAATTGAAAATAAAGTTAGGGAGATGTTATCTTTAAAATATTTTTTAAAAATAGATTAAATAATAATAAAAATTATGTACAGAAAGGCCCTGCCGTCACGTGAGATAAATCTTGGTCAAACGTGCTAGTGATAGGTAAAGGACATTTGCAACCGGAGCATTTCCACTTACCGCTTTGTCGATTGGTTGGAAGTCTTGGACCCGGTTCGAAGGCTGCCTGCCCGGTTGCTTTCCTTCCACGCTCGTACCGAACCTAACGGTCTCGGCTGTAGAAAACGAACGCAGAGCCACGAACGAATCCAAGCAGCAGCAGCGTTAGTAAATCGAAAGTGTGCAGCCATGTGGCCGTTGCGTGCGCAATGTGTAATCGAGCCAGCGATCGATTGACGTGGTGGCGTCTTCGTCCACGATTTCACAATGGCACGGGATGACGGGAGTACGTACATTACATGTACGCCAACCAATCTGAACTACTGTTCTCCCGCACGAACACGGCACGAAACTGACAAACCAACTTCTACAGGTGTACAAGACAAGCTTGTTATGATCAATTTGTAATCTTTTTTTTTGTGGGGGGAGGGGGGGGGGTCTGTGAACTGCGTGAAGACAAGAGTGAGTTTTGTTCGCCTGGCATGGCGACACGAAGTGTGATTTTCGTCTGAAGATTTGTCAGAGGATAAGAGAAAAATGCAGTTTTCCCCCCCTTGAGTCCCTTGTCCTTTCCCTTTCAGTCTTCACCGGGTGGGCAGAGCGGTAATACGTACGAAACAGCTGAGGGCTGATGGATGCGGCGTGCGCTGCCCAATTGGTCGACGTCGCCGTTGCATTGACAAATTCAGGTATCCACGCGCGCATCATGGCACGATCCCCACAATGATTTTGGCGACATATATATATCTCTATCTTCACTCTTCAGGCTCGGGACGTACCTCTGATAATGATATATGGAGACATGGAGTACATCTCATAACTCTAAGGGTCGATTTCGCCATTTCGGCCAACATACTGCATGTACCAGCTACTCGCTTTTGATCCAGACAGAGACGGGCAAAGAAATGCATGGCTTCTGTTACTGTTGCTGAACTGAACGAAACGTGTGCTAGGCATGGGAACTCGACAACGGATTTCAGCTGCTGCACTGTCATGCACACAACTTCTCATCACTCATCAGCATATTCGGAGTAGTAGTGTTTGTTCACGCAATGCAAGGGTTAATACTTAATAGTAAATTTAGTCAACAAGGCTTGGTGATTGAAGCTGGACAAACATCAGAAAGAAGAAGAAAAAAACGAAAATTTGGAGTAGTGCTTCTTCACGAAATGCAAAAGGGTTAATCAATCAACAAGGCGCCGTGAATGACTAATGCCAGAAGCAAATGCCTCTTGAATCTTACTCGGTAATAATACTCCTGTTTTCACAATGTTTGTCCCTAGTCTTGAGATTCCTTGTTTCAAAATGTTTGTCTATTGAGAAAATCAAAAGTGTGGTTATTGTAATGTTTTTACTCTCTATCCTACTTGAATGCTTTAGAAAAGTGTTATAGTATATCATTTAATAGGGGTTTGTATATGGTCATTCTTGATTAACTTTTTGTTCGATTTCGTTCTTCTTTGGTCTACGTGCATGGTGGGTTGTGGAGAAGCAATGTATATTGCTAGCTAGGCTGAAGCCTTGTGTTGCATTTAGGGACGGCTTCAGCTTCGACTTTTTGCTCGGAAAAGCCGAAAGCCATCCCAAACGGGCGGCTCTTCAGCAGCTTTTCTTGAAGCCGAAGGCTACCCAGGAGTAGCTTCCCGCGGCTTCCATGGGATGGACTTTCGAGTTTGCCCCTAGAGTTCAGGGGTATTTACCTCCTCCCTCATCCTCCCAACGCCACCGCCCCTTTTCCGTCCTCCTCCCGCGCCTGCGCCCTCCTTCTCCTCTATAACATCCCATTTGTAGGGATGGTTTAAATTTTGCTAAGAGTTTCAAAACTTATTTCAAATTAATTTGTATTTTCAAATTTCTCTCAAACTTCAAATCTCAAATTCAAAACCCCAGTTTCAATCCTTCCTTGGGCTCAGCCCATTCCCCCCTCATGCTTTCTCTTTGGCCAACCAAGCTACCCAGTATGCGGATGCGCTCGTCGCGCTTGGTCATGGCCACCACAAGCGCGCGCGTTGTAGGGATACGGGTAGGCTACGCTAGCTAACAATTGAAAAAATTCTACCACGTAAATCAGGAAGCCATGCAAGTAGAAGATCACAGATCGTTACCACTAGACGTGTAGTGCAGCAGAAGAAGAGTTGGAGAAGCCTAATCCAACATCGAGAACATCGATGAAGTGGTCATAGTCGATCGTCCAACGTCGAGCATGTCGATGAAGTCGATCATCTCCTCCAGCAACATCTGCAGTTCCTTGTGAAGATCGCGGATCGTCCTTAAGCGCAACAGCAACCGCAGTAGCGCCTCTACGGTATCCACACGTTCAGGAAAGGAACACCGTACGCTGGTGTGCTAGCACCAAGTGCACGGTAGAGCTCTCGGGAAGATGGTGGCTAGGGTTTCGGTAGATCAACTCACGTCAACTCCTCTCTCTTCCAACAGCCTCATGCATCTCCTTATATAGTGCCCATGACAGATCCTATCCGAACATGTTTTGTTCCAACCCGTTAAGTGTGTGACCCTATAGGTTCATGCGTAATCGGTTGTGACTCGGAAACCCTTTCCGACCACGAGTCGTTAGCGGTTTCTAGCAGGACATAACGATTCCCGAATATATATAAATTATATCGGACGAACCTTAATGCAATATGATCTATGACCAGATCCTTATCACTAACAACCAGCTCGTATCTCTATACGACCAGTTCATATTTGGTCTCGACCAATTCATAACTCCTTACGACCAGGTTTCGACCACTTAGCGACCATGTTCGACCAGCCTACGACCAGCTCGTACCTCCATACGACTAGTCTGTATCTGATCAAACTAAAAGACCTTCTCGTGTATTCTCCCTTTGCCTCACGATATCTGGTTGAATTCCAGGTGAGATGTTGTGTCATCCATGGACTGTTCAATACTTTCTCGATCGATTGTTGGATAACTTCATGTGGTCGAATACTTCGACCACTAGTGGTATGGCCACGCACTTACTTTATCTGACCACAACGAGGGGCCCAGAGACATCTCTCCTGTTATGTTAGGAGGGGCAAATCTCATATCCGACCAGTCACATTCCTCCGCATGTTTCATAGCATATCCGAAAGCTGCCTTTATAACTACCCAGTTACGAGTAGTGATTGGCAACCCCTAAGAGTGCTATTACACATGTAGGAAACAACGCTGATCTCAAGTCTAATGATTATACATCATCATTGCTTGAGACCAACTAACAACACATAGAATCATAACAATTTTAATAGTGTCTCAAGGTGGGTCTTATCCAACACCATGTTCTGTAACATGTGTCCATATTATTGGTTTGATATCTCCATATCCATGACCTGTGAAACATAGTCATCAACCAATATATATGCTAGTCTATTCATATGTGTTCTCATATGTTTCCGACCAGGGAACGTTTAAGAATAATCATCGCAGAAATATAGAGTTTCACAATTAAGTCACATACTTGATAATAAATATTAACAATATTATTCTAGGAACAAGATAACATATTATCTATTGTTATGAACATAAAGAAATACAATAATATCTATGATTGCCTCTAGGGCATATTTCCAACACACGTGCCCACATCTCTGACCACACTTTGCCTGCATGCTCATGTCATCACTTGCCGCCTGCCTCCCAAGTCGCCCGACACCAAAGATTGTCCTCGCCACTCTGGCACGCCCTGGACATGTAGAGCGAGTCCATGCCGCCGCACTTGCCCGCGCCAGAGCACCCCCATACCGTCCCGTCACCAGCTCCCTGCCTCACCTGATTCCCCCTCCTGGTCGTCACCCTCGTCGCCGTGACGCCAGCACCCTGCCGCCCTGTCGCTCCTCCACTTGCCCCCATCACTCCAAGCCAGAGCCGCCTCGGGACCTTTCTCCCTCATTGCCCACCGACTCTCTCCCTCTCCCTTCCCCTTTTGCGGCTACAAGAGAGCCCCGGACATCCTCTTGCTCCTCCCCTCCTTGCTCCCTCTCGCTCTTGGTAAGTCCACCGAAAAAACCCGTCGATTCTGAGTTCGGCCGCGCCGCTCTGCCGTCGTTTAGCCGCTTCGGTGAGCCCCTTACCGTGCCGTCGCCGTCACCATGTGTTCCAAGAACCGAGGAAGCTTTCCCCCATCTTGATTCCATCCTTGGACCGTAGGAGCCGCCGGATTTCACCATCTCCCACGTCTCTGGCTAACTTCACCGCCCTCGACGCCGTCCGAGCTTAGAAGCACTGTGATCCGATTGCTGGTGCCTGGAGTACCGCACCGACATCCCAAAGCTTCCCCAACCCCTTCGGTCTCCTTGTTCCTTTCCGGCAAGTCTCCTCGCGCAAGCTTCCCTGCTGCCGCCTCGGTAATTGGCGTCAGCTTGCCTCAAGCATCCCCAAGCTCCACCGTTGCTTCCAGTGAGTTCCTTGGACCACCCTGGTGCTCATGCACACGTTCTTTTACCTCGGGCGCTTTTGTTTTGCTTTGGCCGCCGTGGCCGTGGCACTGCCGCCGCTCCTTGCTACCGCGCCGTCACTCCGGCGTGTCGCCAGCTTCGCCGTCGGCACCCATGTGACCGCCGTCCTTCGGGCAACCCATTTCGGTCCTTGGCCGCCGCCACCATGGTCGCCTTCGCCGGTGACAAGCCATGCCAGAGAAGCCCTAGGGCTCCTTTGATTGTCGGGAGCTCAGACCAGCACTGTGCATGTCAATAATTATCGTAATCTTTGTCATTAGGGCTAAGCAATCATTAGCTTTAATTAATGGCTGGTTTTAATGATGCATTGAGTCATTGACCGGTGGACCCAAGGCATAGTAATGACCAATATTTAATTCAGTTTTCCCCTTCAGTGGCTGACAAGTGGGCCCGAGCATAGTAAAACCTCAGTGCAGCCGTGGACCGGTGCGCGTGGGCTTGGTTCATGCGCTGTGCTGTGGAACGAGGCACTGTGCGATGGACCCTGCATGTTAGAGAGACAAGTTCTCTCTCCTCTTTCTTTTTCCCGTTTTAATTTCAAATCCAAACTTCGGAGGATCCGTTCTCCCTCGTTTTAACTCCGATTCAAGTGAAATTTATTTATAAATTTGTCTAAATTCAAGTTCTTTATAATAGCAGTAGCTTTGTTCAATTTGGAGTTAATTTGTTATTTCTTTAGTATTTATTTGTTTTGGTTGCCTGTTTGCTTTTTTCCGGCGCGTTCATCCGAGTAGAGTTCGAAGAAGTGGGAGATCTCCAATTTGATCAAGCTCAAGACTATCAAGACCCCTTTACCTTCAATTTAGGCGAGTCAATACTTTGATCATATTGAACCTACATTTTATGCAAATTATATAATTTTAAAATAGCAAATTGCATGCTTAATTCCTTATGCAAATGTATATCAAATCCTTTAGAGGTAGTTACGTACCTACTTGGTAATTAAATAATTATTATACCATCCTTTGACAACTTGAATTTCTAATCCTGGTCACCCTTGATATTAAGTGGTAACTTTACTAGTTATAGGTTATACTTAACCGACATGCTAGTCTTGCTTAAGTACTAGGGCATTAAATGCTCTAATCATCATCTTTTAAACATGAAATTATTTTGTGCAGTCATTGGTTGGACATAACTGAAATAATTGAGTTAAATTGGTTTTACTTCTTAAAACCCTAATAACTTGCTGTTACCGCATCTGGGCGGATAGTATGATGGTTGGTGTGGATGTAACACGAGAAATGGTGGTATGTGGAATGAACCGCCTAGATAATTCCAAGGACTTATTCTGGTGATGATCTCCCAATGTAAAATAGTACAACTATAAGTCTATAATGGTGTCGACCTGGCTAAAGAATTTGTGTCCATCAGTACGAGTTGCACCATTGGAGGACCCGCTACGCCGTAAGCCTTCGTGGTTACGGGTTGGGGTGTACGACTTATGTATCTGAGTGAGCGTAAGCCGTATGGCGCAAGAGGGGGTTTGGGTAAGGGTTGATGGGTCTGTGTGAGCGTAATCCTTCTTAGGTAAAACCTTAGCGGGTGTAACTAATACTGAGAGATGCCTTGTAAAGGCCTTGTGGTGATCTCCCCTTTATTCACATGTCTAAGAAAACGTGTGCGCATATCAACACAATTATCTCTTGTGGGTAAAGTGTACAGTCTCCGCAAAGTATAAACTGTTCGAACAGCCGTGCCTACAGTCAAAGGCGGACATGAGAACTTACTAGATTTAGTTCTATTTATAAAAACTTGTGGGTGGAATGAAAAACTCGTTGGGCTCACCTAGTCGTGAATTTGGTTTTCTGTGGGTGGAAGTACCCGAGTGTTGTTAATAGGTGGATGTAACCTCATTAAAATTAAGCATAAGGTGGAGGTAACCTTCTCTGTATTTAATATTGCACAATTGCCCTCTTTAATAAAATGCAATTTGGTTAAAATGCTAAGTGATAGGAATGTCTAATAATGACAATTGAAAATGTTGCCTTTAGCAAATAAAAAAACCCGATCCATCTTTGTTAAGCCTTGCAGGCATATTATTGCATTCTGTGTGTTGGCTCGTGAGCACGGAAGT
Organism: Phyllostachys edulis; assembly: GCA_036346405.1. NCBI lineage: Eukaryota > Viridiplantae > Streptophyta > Magnoliopsida > Poales > Poaceae > Phyllostachys > Phyllostachys edulis. The sequence goes on from CM070550.1 coordinate 103,875,181, forward strand.
TGTGCTCATCCTCACTCTTTCCTCCAAACCCTTAGAACTTGTGGATCAAGGGCATTATGCATACTACAAGGATCCAGACGTTGATGATCAAGATGATGGAGGAGATTAGATAGTGTCTAGTAGTCTAGGTCTCGTCTTATTCTAGTTGGCTCAGTCAGTGCTTGCGTACATCCAATATTATCTAAGCCTTTGGGTAATATCGGACGTACATGAGATACTCCAGTTGCTTGCCTGTGGAGAGATGCGTTCTCACCCCTTTTGCTTCCGCTACTTTTATGATGTAATCATTTGGCCTGTGCGGCCCGTATTGTAAAACCCGACCCGATGCGGTCTATGTGACTCTGATATTTGTAAATTAATGTATGGTTTTGTTTACGTCAGGTATGAGTTGATTTAGTAATGTATCTGTGAGCACTATCTACTGATTTAGGGAATGATACAGTAGTTTTCACAGAGGATTCTAGATTAGAAATCCGGGTCCGACATCCTCCTCCCTCCTCCTCCCCGCACCGCCACTGTCCTCCTCCCAACACTGTGCTGGCTTCATTTCCTATTTTCTCTCTCTTTTTTTAAATTGTTCATTTGCCTTTTTTTTTTCCTGATATAGATGAATTATTTATGTAATCATTGAACTGATTACCTGTGCAATCATGGAATTAGATCAATTATCGTTAATTGCCATCAATTGTGTTAATTATCGTTAATATTTAGTTTGTCAAATTGTCGTTAAGATGTGCTTATGTGCGAATTGTTGTCAATTGCGTTAATTATCGTTAAGGTTTACTTTGTGCAAATTATCGTTAGTTACCGTCAATTGTCGTTAAGATTTACTTATGTGCGAATTATCGTTAATTGTTGGTAGTTATCGTAAGGAGTCGTCAATTGTTGTTAAACGATATCAAACAAGCCGTCATTTGCTTAAGGGCATTTCAGACATTTTTCAACTCAAAATCTCCAGAAAGCCTACCCAAAAGCCAGAATACCATACACCAAACGTTTTCAACAACTCAGCTATTCAACCCAGCCGGAATCTGTTTTTCTGAAAAACTGTAGCAGTACCAAACACTCCCTTATGTGTATGGCTCGGGAGTGTCCGCTTCCGTGTAGTTGCCCCCACGCCACTCCACGCCACACGCGCGCGCCGGCGCGGCCGCACGACACGATCGAGAGCCGCTCGGCGTCATTGCCTCGTCTCGTGGTATGGCGTGCGTGATGGTTCGTACATGCGTGATGCCCCGTAACTCTTGCACCCATCAGCAACCGTTGCAACTAACCATGCATAGTCGCAGAGTTTGTTTGTTTGTTAACCACCAGCTGGCCGGCCGATCCACATGTAGTAAACTGAAGACGAAGGTTTCGACGTCCAAAATTTGGAAATGAGCTATTATATGTTCCAGTAAAAATAAAACTGAAGAAAAATAATGCAAAGGCAAATTAACAGTTAAGGTGCTAATCGATCTGCGTAGGCTCGTAATAATCACAATAATTCACTGTTGATCGACGTATATAAAGCATATATTCAGGTGCAATTTTCTACCGCTGACGATAAAAATAAACTAACCATTGCCATGTTCTTCATACCAAATTAATGTTTTGAATGGAGCACTAGACTAACATATCTGGAGCTAGTAAAAAAGGCAAACGGGTTAGAATTAGTGTGGAGGGCGCCCCACTAGGTGGTAGGCGTAGCAAAGCACGCACGGCCAACGACTCGAGTCCTTCTCCGTTTGAACAGAAGTGTGTACTCACTTCGGTTCACAGAATAAATCGTTTTTGAATGCGTGCAATCAAAATTTGAAAACTTTAGTTATTGATATTTTGTAAATATTTAGATTAAATACATGAAAATCATAGGTGTAGATTCATCTCGAAAAATACTTTTATAATATTATTGTGTTTTACAAATATATTATAATAGTAATTAGTGGTCAAAGTTACATTTTAAGAACCGTATTGATGTTCAAAACGATTTGTTTTGTGAACTGGAGAGAGTAACTAACAAGGAAGCAATGCGACAGTATGATGGAGTTGTGGGTGTACGACTTTACTCGATCACCAGGATTCAAATCCTAATGTACACTCATACACGAGTGCACTTTCAGTAGAAATTTTAGAAAGACATGTACTGAGGAAATTAACGCACTTACATGTGTACATGTGGTGTGCTTACCTGGTTGTGAGTGCTAGTGCGTCTTAAAAAAAAAGAATCAACGCAACTTTAGCCCGCGGGAACTTATTACGTATGCGCTACAGTCTCTATCTAACTCCCTCGTGCCGTCGCTCGCCTATAAGTAGGAGGCTAGGAGCCCACGCAGAGGCCGGGGCATGCACGGTGCAATTAGTTTAACTCAGCTTAGCTTTCTCTCGCCATTGTTTCCCTGCCCCCTCTCTCTCTCCTCTTCGAACCATCGCGCCTTCCTCAGCAGAGAGAGGTAGCTAGAGATAGAGAGGAAGATGAAGGTCTCGATGGAGAGAGCTGTGTTCTTCTTGTCGGTGTGGCTTGCCGTGTTGAATGGTAAAGCCATCAAGCATACGCGCGCCTTCTATTCCGGTATAGTTCACTCTGTTAAATGAGCTAAAGAATCGTACTAACGATCGAGCTTCTCCTTCTTCCTTTCTCCAGCTGCTCGCACGGTGCAATCTCTTCCTTACGACTACTCGTCAAGCTCTGAGGTATGCATGCACAAAAGCTCTCTCTCTGTGTGTGTGTGTGTGTGTGTGTGTGTGTGTGTGTGTGTGTGTGTGTGTCTGTCTCCAAACATATTTGAATCATAGCGCAGCGCTGAAAGAGCTAGTGGTCCATGACACCTGCTGCTTGCACACCTATAACCCTGCAGCTGGCTTAGTGCTGCATGTTGCAAACCAATTAACTAACACGCGAAGGTAATTCTCACCTTGCCCGGCCGGTTATTGTTTTAGTCGCTTGCCCGAGTCAGACACATATACTACTAATGATAAGAGACCGCATTTTGGACATGCATGCCTTCTCTTTCATGTATGCGCAGTTAACACCAGGCGTTGTTAGTTGCTTGTGGGCATGACTACGATGATTTGTCACTGACAAGTGACATATATGTGTGGGCGGGCGGCGTGGACCATGCACTAGCTACAATAATATTTTTCATGCCTAGTGTGATCTTGCCGGCCCGAGCCCACTACTCAGTACTCACTAGTGACGATCGAGAGAGACATATACGTACATATTGCGTAGGCAGGTCTCACATATTTAGTGATCGATAATGTGAACTTACAACGGGAAGATTTGGACTTCATTAGTACTCGCATGCAGACATAATAGTGTTAGCCCTTTTGAGTTTTGATCAGACGGGACGACATGGGCAATGGTGCAGACGGACCAAACAAAAAGGAGGACGAAGATGAAGAATTCATAGTTCTTGACTTCTTGCACAATTAAAGCCGTGGGGAAACATGAAGCTAGCACAACAGCAACCAAAAGCCCTCTTCAAAAACCTTACAAAAACCGGACCAATTGCGACAGAGAAAAAAAAAGTTAGCTGCATATATACCGAACCCCACAGGCCCGATCGTTCTGACCCACAATCTGATCAACCGCGCGACTGATCAGACCAAAACGCGCAAGTCTACTTCGGATCTAAATTAGATACTAGAGTACTATCTCTTCTCATTAACTATGGTGCCACATCATCAATTTGCCTACATGGCATGCTTAAGATACTAGCTAAGGTGGAGCATTGGGAGCAGCCTAACAAGTAACCATCTTAGAATTAATAAGTCGAGCCTAACGTCATATTAAGGTCCATCATTAATTAATCCTGTTGCAACAAGCCTAACTACGAATTGCTAATCAAGATCAGGCGTAGATAAAATTACAATAGGTTGGCCTCCAAAATGCAGCCTCGAATTGATCGTGCAACGCGCCGACCCAATTACCCAACCCAACCGACGAGGATCGCGCGTGCATTCAGTGCAATATATGGTGTGATTTGTGAACGCATCTTTATGGCAAAGAAGGAGCTCAAGATCGATGGACGGTCCAAATCAGAGTTGGGAGTATAGTTAGCTTTTCGGCGAACGCCAAACAGGAGAGGGCGTGTGTACCCAGTGTCTGCCGCACATTGCATGCCCCGCTCCACTCAGTCTTATTGGGCAAATCATGCGCTTACTTAGCTTTAAGATAACTTTTTTTTTCCTGGTTGGTCAGTGAAGATATTCAGGGGCAGAGCTAGCGCTGGACCAGCTCTCAAACCGGCCCAGCCACTTTTGGCCTAAAGTCACCCCTCACACTTACAGCGATCGTGTTAATGTGACATTTTGACGCTGAGCCTATTGCCCTGGAGGCTCAAGGCCTAGCTCCGCCCTGAAGATATTAGTATAGCTAGCTAGCTCTCTGTGTGTGTGAAACTGTCCAGGCCAGGAGAGGAAAGTCAACAAGGGCCCAATTAAAGCAATTGCTAGCCTTTCGTAATTTCTTTTGGAGAAACCACTAGGATTTTATTCAGATGCTTATTCAGACACAAAGAACTTCCGGGGGAAATTGTCCCTTTTTTGTGAGTTTTCTTTTGTTAGTCCTATGTTAGGCGCGCAGTTAGATATGCGATCACTTGGACTTGTGCAGGCAAGTCAAACAGTATTCTTGTACTGCCTTCTTCAGCTTGTGGTCAAATACTCAAATGGACGACCAAATTCGTAGGGCTGGCTTTGGCAATGAGTGATGCCGTACCAAACAAAATCTGGCAAGTGCATACTAGTCTGAATTTCTGATAGTTTGGTCGACAGCTACTGCTGAAGACTTAATTTGCAGCTCTGAACCGTACAACACAAACTTTTAGTGCCTTTTACTTAGATCTTGACAGGGCCGGTAGTTTTGGCAGTTACTGCGCTGTAAAGTGTAAACGACCGTTGGGTTCAATACTAGAACTAGTATTTCACTACTTGGAGACCAGAAAGAAAATTGGTTGATTCGTCCGCCCAAAATGCTATACCCTTTTTTACATCTGGATTACTGTACAATTTGACTAACTAGCGTGGAAATCTATTGTTACTGGTTTGTTACTGTTGGTAACTTTGGTTGAGCTGAACGTTCATGCTGCGAAACGTGAATGCAGTGCTTGCCTGAGCCGCTGGAGCCTCACTACGGAGGCGGCATCATCCAAAACCCGGACTTCGACGCCGGCCTCCAGGGCTGGTCGGGTTTCGGGTACGGCAGCGTCACCGAAGGCGCGTCTGCGACGGGTAACAGGTTCGCCGTGGCGACGAACCGGACTCTGCCGTACCAGAGCGTCAGCCAGAAGGTGTACCTGCAGAACGACACGCACTACACTCTATCCGGTCTGATCCAAGAACCACTGCACTTCTGTATCCTCTTTTGCCGTGTTCAGAAATGATCGGAGGAACGGTAGCTCAATGCTGGTTTGTCTTCGGTTGCCTGCAGCTTGGTTGCAGGTTAGTGATGGGAGCGCCGACGTCAGGGCTGTCGTGAAGACGGCTGACGACTTCATCCACGCCGGCGGTGTCGACGCGAGGTCCGGGTGCTGGTCCATTCTCAAAGGTGGGCTCACCGCCGCCGCCTCCGGGCCGGCAGAACTATACTTCGAGGTAAACGCACAAAGCTTGCAGCTTTTTTTTTTATATATATTTATCAGAACGATTTGATCACTGAATCTTAGTAATATCTCAAGGACATATGCGCTCTGTTTTTACAACAACTTGGTTGCTGCTACGTACAATTTGCAGAGCAATGCGACGGTGGACATATGGGTGGACAACGTCTCGCTGCAGCCGTTCTCCAGAGAAGAGTGGGGTTCCCACCGCGACGCGTCCATCAAGAAGGCGCGCAAGAAGACGGTGCGGCTCCGGGCCAGGGACTCGGCCGGCAACCCCGTGCCGGGCGCGCGGATGCACATCGAGCACGTCCGGAGCGGCTTCCCGCTGGGCTCGGCCATGAGTGGGGAGATCCTGACCAACCCGGCGTATCAGCGGTGGTTCACCTCGCGGTTCACGGTGACCACCTTCGAGAACGAGATGAAGTGGTACAGCACGGAGCCGTTCCCCGGCCGCGAGGACTACTCGGTGCCGGACGCGATGTTCCGGTTCGCTAAGAGCAACGGCATCGCCGTGCGCGGGCACAACATCTTCTGGGACGACCCCAAGACGCAGATGGGGTGGGTGGCGTCCCTCGACGGCGCGCAGCTCCGGCAAGCCACGGCGAAGCGCATCAAGTCGGTGATGTCGCGTTACAACGGGCAGGTGATCGCGTGGGACGTGGTGAACGAGAACGTGCATTTCGACTTCTTCGAGGACAAGATCGGGCAGGAGGCGTCGGCGGCGTTCTACCGGAAGGCGCACCAGATGGACGGCGGCGCGCTCATGTCCATGAACGACTTCAACACGCTGGAGCAGCCCGGCGACCCCACCGTACTGCCGGGCAAGTACCTCCGCAAGCTGTGGCAGATCAAGGCGTTCCCGGGCAACGGCAACGCCGCCAGGATGGCCATTGGCCTCGAGGGCCATTTCGGCGCTCAGCCCAACATCCCCTACGTCCGCGCCGCGCTCGACACCATGGCCGAGGCCAACGTGCCCATTTGGCTCACCGAGATCGACGTCGCGCCGGGGCCGGACCAGGCCCGCCACCTCGAGCAGGTGCTCAGGGAGGTGTACGCGCACCCGGCCGTGCACGGCATCATCCTCTGGACGGCGTGGCATCCGCAGGGCTGCTACGTCATGTGCCTCACAGACAACGCATTCAAGAACCTCCCCGTCGGCGACGTTGTCGACAAGCTCATCTGGGAATGGAGGATGAGCTCGCACGTCGGCGTGGCCGACGCCGACGGCTACTACGAGGCCGAGCTGTTCCACGGGGACTACAAGGTCACCGTCACCCATCCAGCGGCGAACTCCACCGTCGCGCAGAGCCTGAGCGTCGACAAGGAGTCCGACAACGAGTACACCATACACGTCTAGTCTAGCTAGCTTCTAGGAAGACTGATGACATACGGATGTGCATGATTGTTGATTTAGAGCATTGTTGTTGTTGTAAGTTTGAGTCATAGGCGCCCGGCCATGAGATTGTATTCTCATTCATGGAGAGGCGATGGATCTTATGTTCATATTAAAGGAAGAAGGAATTCGATTTGTTCTTCTTTATGCATGCAGATTTGTTCTTTATGCATACAACTTTGTGTGTGTGATGCAAAAAGTACAGCGGTAGCTAATTTCTCACCAGCATTTCACCAAACACATTGTGTACATACAGCAAAACAGCCCTTTTACTTGAAATCTACAAGCACCAAGCTGTCCAATCTTCTTTACTAGATTATACTTGCAAGATTAACTCACTAGAATGTCAATATCCCAACATCATCATCCATATATCAAAGAACACACATGTGCCATCCCAAATGTCATCTCAAACCATACAACATCAACTTGAGCAAAGTAATCAATAGCAAGCAAGATGATGACTCAAATCAACACATATGGTAAAGAGAATACCAAATCAAGGGGAGACATCAAGATTTATGTGGAAACCTCTCACGGGGAAAAACCACAGGCGATGGGAGATGATTCTTCACTATAGAGATAAAATGAGTACAAGAAATGGAACCAACAAGGTGGGGAGGCTCCAAATCCCCAATCTCCTCACTCTAATTTGTGGATTTGGTGGCAACAAAGCCTCTCCTCTTTTCTCCCTAACCCTAGCTTTCTCTGAAGACAAGAAAATGAACTCTCTATGTCTTGGCTCGAGTTGGGGAGGGGCTTATAATGACAGATTTGCAGAAAAGCCCCTAAGATTGCTAAATATCACAAACAACTCCAATTTCAGCCTACAACATGCCTAAGCAATGTTTTACATGGTAAATGAGCCAAAATGGCTGGCAAATGGTGAATATCAGAGCTGCACATTATCACAATTCTCCACCTCAGCGATAATTGAACCATAGAACAAACACATCAAGATTCTTGATGTCAAAAGTCCAATCTTCAAATGCTTCATCTCCAAATGAATAAATCAATAAGTAACAAACTTACCGCCTCTAATGCCCCAAATGGAGCTAGCTCGGGTAAGCACGAACAGTCGAACACCAACCAAGTCCAAGCAATGCTCAAACTTGGCCTTTGGGACCACCTTGGTTAACATATCCGCTGGGTTGTCTTTTGTGCCAATCTTCTCAATATACAGTGTCTTCTCTTTCACATGAAGCCTAATGAAGAAGTTGCGCACATCAATATGCTTGGTTCTTTCATGAAATTTCTCATCTTTTGCAAGGTGAATCGCACTTTGACTATCACAAAAAACAACACGATCAACTTGCTCAATGCCCAAATCACCAAGAAAACCATGCAACCAAATAGCTTCCTTCACTGCCTCAGTCAAAGACATAAATTCAGCTTCTGTGGTTGACAATGCAACTGTAGACTATAGGGTTGCCCTCCAGCTAACACAAGACCCACAAAGCTGAAATATATAACCGGTGAGGGAACGCCTCTCATCAAGATCCCCAGCAAAGTCAGAATCTAAATAACCAACAACTTGTCCTGGATTTGCTACCCTTTGATCAAACATCAAACCATATTTGCTTGTGCTACGAAGATACCGAAGGATCCATTGTACTGCCTTCCAATGTTCTTTACCTGGCCTTGACATCAAACGACTCACCACGCTAATTGCATGAGCAATATCAGGGCGCGTGCAAACCATAGCATACATTAAACTGCCAACTGCACAGGCGTAAGGAACTTTAGATATGTACTTTATCTCCTTTGTATCCAATGGCCCTGATGAAGAAAACAACCTAAAATGTGCTGCTAAAAGAGTAGAAACTGGCTTCGCCTGTGACATGTGAAATCAAAGCAGAACCTTCTCAATATACTGACTCTGTGAGAGCCAAAGTCTGCCCTGGGACCTGTCACGGCGAATTTCCATACCCAATAACCTTTTAGCTGCACCCAAATCCTTCATCTCAAACTCACTCTTGAGTACGGCCTTCACTTTATCAATAGCAAAATGACTCTTGCCTGCAATAAGGATGTCATCAACATAAAGCAACATATACACCCTAGAGCCATCTACAAGTATCTGCTTAAATACACAAGCATCATATGAACTTCTCTCAAATCCATGGCTACTGACATAAGCATCAAACCTGTGGTACCACTGCCTTGGAGACTGCTTCAAGCCATATAATGACTTCCTAAGCATCAAACCTGTGGTACCACTGCCTTGGAGACTGCTTCAAGCCATATAATGACTTTCTAAGGAAACAAACATGGCCTTCTTTGCCTTTAGCCACAAAACCTTCTGGTTGTGCCATAAAGATCTCCTCCTCAAGGTCCCCATGAAGGAATGCTGTCTTCACATCCATTTGCTCTAATTCCAAGTCAAATAGAGCTACCAAAGCTACCAAAGCCCTAATCGAAGTATGCTTCACAACCGGAGAGAATACCTTATGATAGTCTATCCCTTCTTTCTAACTGAAGCCCTTCGCCACCAATCTAGCTTTGAACCTTGGAGTATCAACTCCTGGAGAAGCCTCTTTGAGCTTAAACACCCATTTGCAACCAACAATTTTGCGCCCTTTGGGCGGCAACACCAAGTCCCAAGTATGATTCTTTTGCAGTGATTCCATTTCCTCTATCATAGCCTGGACCCAACTAGCTGCCTGAGAATTACTAACTGCCTCATGGAAACTGCTAGGCTCATCATGGACAATATCCTCAGCAACTGTCAAAGCAAAAGCAGCTGTACCTCTGCCTCTTGCAATCGGTGTGACCCAATCTCCATAGTGTTGTGGTGGCTTTCTTTGCCTGCGCAGATGATGTGCTATAGGAGAATTTGAAGCCTCTGAGACTCCACTTGAAAATATATCCTCTGGTTGACCATCAGCTGCATCTGACTCATGCTCTGCATTATTTGTGTCACCCTGAACATCACCTGCAGACTCTGACAACAATGGCAGCTGCTGCTGACTATCAACTGTAGTAGACTCGGTCACTGGAGTCTCCACCTCAAATGTTACCCTCTGTGCCACCTGCACTACCTCAGAACCACCACCTGTAGAAGCTCCACCTGAAGTAGAAATCTCTGTTAACTGCCGACTACTGGAGTAACGATCGCCATCTCATCGAAGGTCACATCTCTGCTAACGATCACCTTAGGGGGTCTGGAATCTTTACACCACAAACGATACCCCTTAACTCCATCACCATAACCAAGAAAGACACACTTCAATGCTCGAGGTTCTAACTTGTTCTGACGAATGTGAGCATACGCCAAACAACCAAATACCCTCAAGTGATCATATTGAGGTGGCTTGCCAGACCACACTTCCTCTGGTGTCTTGCACTCAATAGCTGTCGATGGCGAGCGGTTGACTAAATAGCATGCTGTGGTAACGGCCTCTGCCCAAAGACTCTGTGGTAACTTGGCATGAGAGAGCATGCAACGGGTCCTTTCCAACAGTGTCCTATTCATACGTTCTACTACTCCATTATGCTGTGGAGTGCCAACTGTGGTGTAGTGTCGAGTAATGCCGGCGTCCCGACAATACGCCTCAAACTCTCTCGAGCAGAACTCTCTGCCTTTGTCTGATCTCAAATATTTGATTTTCCTTTCTGTCTGTGTTTCCACCATAGCCTTCCACTGACAAAAACAACCAAACGTCTCATCCTTGGACTTTAGGATGTAGACCCAAACCTTCCTGCTGAAGTTATCAACGAAGTTAAGCAAGTACTTTCCACCTCCTCTAGAAGTAACCGGTGCCTCATCCCACAAATCAGTGTGCACATAGTCAAGAATGGCCCTCATCGTGTGAACAGACTTGCTGAATCTTAAACGAGTTTGCTTCCCAAAAATGCAATGCTCACAGAACTGCAAACTACCTATCCTCGGGCTGCCCAACAGACCACAACGGCTAAGCTCTGCCAAACCACGCTCTGACATGTGCCCCAATCTCATGTGTCATAAGGTTGTCATGGTGTCATCATCCATCTGGGAACTAGAAACCATTGCGGTTGACCTAGTAAGCAAGCTACCCTGCAAGAAATACAGACCATCTGTATCTGGAGTAGTAAGAGCCTTCATCACACACAAGGAGCCCCTGAACACCTTGATCTGATAGCTATGGGTCACAAACTTGTAGTTCTTCCGATCAAGTGCCTTGAATGAGATCAAATTCCTCTTTAGCCCAGCCACATGACGAACATCTGTGAGTGTACGAACCATGCCATCGAACATCCTGAATCTAACTGTGCCAATACCAACAACTTTGCACTTCGTGTCATTACCCATAGAGACTGAACCACCATTCAATGGTTTATAAGTAGCAAACCACTCTCTATGTGGACACATATGGTAAGAGCAAGTAGAATCAAGAACCCAACCAGTGCTTAGACTCATGTCACAATCAACTAATGCACTAGAGGCACACTGTCCAACTGAAGAACAATCTGCACTGACCACAAGCAACTCACTAGAACTGTCATCTGTAACTGCCACATTAGCTGATGAAGTCTCACTCTTGCTGCCATCACTTTACTTGTCCTTCTTTTTCTTTAACTTAGGACAATACCATTTGATATGACCCCACTCCTTGCAATAGTTGCAACGAACATCTTTCTTGCCCGAACAGGATTTTGAACGTCCCTTTGATCTCCTACTACCGCTGCTAGCAGCATCACCACCACCATGACCATGCCCTATAGACCTCCCACGTGTCACAACAAGACCTTCACCTTCACCCTTACACTCCATGCGAGTTTTCTTTAACAAATCCTTTGACAAGAGGATAGAGACAGCATTATCCATGGAGATAGAGTCTGTACCATAAAGGATTTGGTCTCTAATGGCATCATATGAATCTGGGAGTGAACACAAGAACAAGATTGCCAAATGTTCCTTGTCCATAGAGCTACCCGAATTTTGATAGTCAAGCACCGCCTTGTTGAATTCATCAATATATTGCTTGATAGGAGCGCTTTCTTGCATACGCATCCTAAACAAGCGCATCATGAGGTAGAAATGACTTGAGAGTGACTTGTCCAGACAGAGCATTTCCAATTTCTTCCAAAGAGCCAAAGCGGTCTTCTCCCCACAAACTTGCCGCAATACACTATCGGCAAGAGCCAAACGGAGCACCGCCAATGCTTTCTTATCTAACTTCTTCATCTCATCACTTGACACATGTGTCAAATCTGGATCACCAACTTCCAACACATTGTCTAAACCCTTGCCAACCAAAATAGAATGTATTTTCACTTGCCATAATCGAAAGTCACCATTGCCATCAAACTTGCTCACTTCCAAAGTTGATATCTCCACAAAAGACAGCAAACAAACAAGTGCCTTTGATATAAAGCAGCTCTGATACCACTTGTGATGCAAAAGGGACAACGGTAGCTAATTTCTCACAAGCATTTCACCAAACACATTGTGCGCATACAACAAAACAGCCCCTTTACTTGAAATCTACAAGCACCAAGCTGTCCAATCTTCTCTACCAAGATGTTAGGTACAAGGCAAGCCTCGTTGCTAAAGGATACAACCAAATTTCAGTTATTGATTTCACAGATGTCTTTACACAGCTGTGAAGTATAGTTTCATTCGTACTTTACTAAGCATAGTGGCTATGCATGATTATGAGTTTGAACAATTGGATGTGAAAACTGCGTTCTTACATCATGAATTGGAGTAAGACATTTATATAGAGCAACCAAAATGTTTTGTCACTCTGAGGAAGGAGAATTATGCTTGCAAGTTAAAGGAATCTCTTTATGGTACGAAGCAATCACCTAGACAGTGGTATAAGAGATTTGACCCATTTATGATCTCTCTGGATTTCAAAATATCCGATTATGATAGCTATGTTTATTTGGATACTGTTAATGACTCAGCTATTTATTTGCTCCTATAAGTTGATGACATGTTGATTATTGCAAAAGACAAGGCAAAAATTTCAAAGTTGAAGGTACAATTGAGCAGTGAATTTAAGATGAATGATCTCGGTGTAGTAAAGAAGATTCTTGGTATGGAAATTACCAAATATAGATGGTTTGGAAAATTATACCTAAGTTAGAAATGGTATATTGATAAAGTTCTTCGGCATTTTCAACATGCATAAGGCCAAATAGGTGAATACTCCGTTAGTTGCATATTTCAAACTTTCTTCATCGTTATGTCCACAGTCAGATGATGAAGTTGAGTACATGTCTAGAGTTCCATATGCTAGTGTTGTTGGTTTATTTTTGTATGCATGGTATGTTCTCGCCACGATTTATCTCAATTATTGAGTGTTGTTAGTAGATACATGACTAATCCGGGCAAAAAACATTGCAATGCAGTTCAATGGATTTTCATGTACTTGCGGGGCACATTTGGTGCTTATTTACAATTTGGGAATACTAAAGATGGAATCGTTTGTTATGTGGACTCAGATTTTGCTAGAGATTTGGATAAGAGAAGATCTCTTAATAGTTATGTGTTCACTGTTGGAGTATGTGCCGTTAGTTGAAAAGCAAACCTGTAAGCTACTGTTGCATTGTCCACTACAGAAGTCGAGTATATAGCTATTTTTGAAGCTTGCAAAGAAGTCGTTTGGCTAAGAGGTTTGTTTACTAAGCTTTGTGGAAGTATGTTTTGCACTACAATATTATGCGACTATCGAAGCGCTATTTTTCTTACGAAGGATCAAATGTTTTATGAGAAAAGAAAGCACATTGACATCAGATATCATTACATTCGAGGTATCATTGCTCAAGGTGGTATTAAAGTCAGCAAGATAAGTACTCATGATAATTCAGCTAATATGATGACAAAGCCAGTTCCTACAGCTAAGTTTGAGCTTTTCTCAGACTTCATTGGTACCATTCAATAGTCTTATGGACGTTCCACGCAGGAGGTGTTCATGCTAATTTGTTTTGAGGAGATCACGTTTTGTTTTGGCTATAAGAGGAATTCGTCTCAAAGTGATACAAATTTTATTTTCTACTCCAACTCATAGTTCTACTTCTACATAGAGTATTTTAGAATTTTTTTTAAATAATCCATTTTTTATTTGAAATTATAAAATTATACCTGCGTTTTTTTTTACAAAATTATACCTCTGTCACCAAACTGTTGAGTGACTAGATCTAGTCGCCCAACGACCAAGCGACATTAATGCGGTCGCCCAATCGTTCGACAACGTTAATCACGATTGCACGGCCGAGCGATAGGTTCTATCATTGAACCGTTAGCGACAATGACCTCGATCATTGAATGGTTGGGCGACTGAATGGCTTATATAAAGGGTGCGCCACTCGGCCCCTGGCCGAGTGATAGGAAGGAAGAAAGAAAGAGAGGAGAGGAGAGGAAAGAAAGGGGAAAAAAGAGAGGGAGAAGAAGAAGAGGAGAGGGAGAGGGAGAGGGAGAGGGAGAAGAGGGAGAGAGAAGAAGAGGTGGAGGAAAGATTTGTCCCTGAGGTATTTTTTTTATCTTGTAGTGTATTTCTTTGTAGTAAGTAAATAATTTGTATAGTTAAAATAGTAGTATAAGTAGCACCCGTAGAAAATTTTAGTTAGAGAAAAAAAATTGAAAATCGGAATGTTGTTAATTTATATGTAAGTAGCACCGGTAGAAAACTTTAGTTAGAGAAAAAGTAGTCCGTGAGGGATAAGTAGTGCTGTTTGTGAGAAGTATTGTAGTTGTGTCAGTGCATGTGTGACTGACTATTATTTGGTGAATAATTAGAAAGTTGATAAGTAGTAGTGGGTACTCTGACCGAGTGCATGAGGAGGATGAATTATTTGTATGGACTAATTGACTTAGGTAATTGGTATAGCTCTGTAGAAGACTGGAATGCCACTTGTAGCATTTCGGATTGCAAGTTAGTGTCAGAATCGGATAATGTCTGGCATGGAATAGCTCGGTTTTCAGGTTGAATCAGAATAGTGTACTGCACGTTCATTGTGGCCTTTGCCTTACGGAATGAATGACGCCTTGACCATGTTGTAGTGTAGTTGTTCACGATAGGCGAAGGGTCGTACAAATGTAAATTATAGTGCAACAGTACTTGCATATCGTGCGTTGCAATCTGACTAGTTGCAATATTGGAAATATTTACAAGCAGACATAGTCATGCCTATACCCACTACATTGAAAGTGTATTACGGTGGTGGCACCGTTCGTGACGGTCTGTACGGCGTTGACTTGAGCAGTTTTCTGCAAGCCACTCTGGTACACCTGGACGGCGAGAATGCACAAATCGCAGATGTGATGTACTGGCTCACCTGCAGCTTCTCCCTGAACCCTGAGGTGTGCAGCGTCATCATACAAGGGCTTTGGAGCCGGTCTCCCATGGACATTAGATGGGAGTTGAGAAGACTGATGCGCATGACTGTGTGGAAGGGCTTTATAGAAGACTGCCGGCGCCGTGGATACGAGTGTGTGCTGCTTGTGCAAGCATGCCCAAAAGAAGCTGTACAGGGCCCTACCGACGGATATCATCCAGGTGGTGGGAGCAGCTCGGGTGCCCAACATGTTGGTGAAGAAGAGGACCCGGAGGCCGGTGTTACGAAGGTTTCAAAGGATGTTGCTCATGACGAGGCCGACACGGTAGATGCAGGAGAAGAAGATCGGTCACCGCATGGTGAGCCTACAGGACATGCTGATGAAGGAGAGCATAGGGAGTACATCGTGTGTCAAATGGAGAGCGATGACCGGATGGCCTTGGCTGAAGAGGAAGCAGTACAGGAGGACGATGAGGACAGTTCCGATGAGGACGGAGCTCCCATCCCCCAGGAATGGAACAAAGGGTGTAGCTATGCATGACGAGCACGAATTACCGTGGGAGTACCATGCCACGGAGGTTCGGTTGCACTCAATGTTTGCTGATAAGACATCCTTGCAGGATGCCATTAAGCTGTGGGCTATGTCCATGCAGCGGATGTTTCGGGTCGTCAAATCTAGCCAAGAGCAGTACACCATCAAGTGCGAGCAGGCCGGTTGTCCTCGGTGAGTGCATGCACATAGACCGAAGTATGAGACTCACTGGATTGTCTCGAAGGTGGAGCCGCACTCCTGCGTGCTCAACAGTGTTTTGCCAAGGCATCGTAACCTAACGTCGACCTTCATAGCCAATTTGATGTATGGAGAGATAGTGGAGAAGAAGGATGTGGAGGCCAAGCACATCATGATGGCTATTGAGAATAAATTCAAGTACAAGATCAGCTACGTGAAGGCATGGCATGCGAAGCAGAAGGCTTTGGAAAGACGGTTCGACTCTTTTGAGGCGGCGTACGACAACCTTCCTCGTATGCTTCGGGTGCTACAGGAGAGTAACCCAGGCACGTACACTGCTGTGAAGGACAAGCCATCTAAAAAGCCGCAAGGTTTTGCGATACTGCATAGTGCCTTCGTAGCCTTCGATGCCTGCATCGAGGCTTTTAGGCATATGCTGCCCATGATCTCAGTTGACGGGACCTTTTTGACCGGGAAATACAAGGGGCGGATCCTTACGGCCATTGGCGGTGACGGGAACAATCAAATTCACGGGGTGTCCTCTCCTACTGCAGCTGTGGTCATTCGAGCACTTTAGCCTCGGACGACCCCTGTTAGACGACAGTGCTCCTTACGGGTAGGAGATGTACAACGCGGACGAGGTGGACCGGCCAACAATGGGTTCTCTCTGGTGCCGGCGACGAGTACGTACTCTGTTGTGCAACTAATTTATTCATATAACCGATCGTCCTATCTAACAGCTTGTGTTCCTTGTAGGTATAGTTTGTGCACGTGTAGGTGACACGGGCGTACGAGCCGTTCGTGGAGCAGTTTGACCGGCTCACGGTGGACGACATGCGCTGGGAGCCATACTCCCCTCAGGAGTTAGAGGCCCACACTCCTCACGGCCTTTCCTCACTGTGCCAACGCGACCGGGATTATTGGCTGACCTGTAGGGCGCTTGTGTTCGACGTCTTCGTCGAGGACTACGGGGCACATCGTGTGATGTACCAGTTCGGCCTACGGCAGGTGGTTCCAGTACCAGTCAGGCGGCTAGTGCCCGACAACATGCACACGTGAGTAATCAGCATAGATGTCCCTGTTTTTACTGTCGTCTCGTATCCACGACTTCTAACTACATGTTACGTCTTGCACGCACAGTAGGAAGGGAGTCCACCGCGGCACGGGCTGGGGGAGTAGGATGGACACGTGGGTAGGGCAGTGGGAGGGCACGCTGCAGGACTGTGTGCAGGAGGACACCCCCTACGACCACAGTGCGTACGATGAGTATCTTCGCTGGTACGCTCCTCAGACACGTACTAGGCTCGTACTTGCTGCCGACTAGCCCGCACCATGCGTCCCGGCACCGATCGACACATACCCTATGCATTTCACGCAGGACGTGCATCGCGCAGTATGTTACATCCTACTTTGAAAACTTCGCTTGTGGCATCCCCACTTACAGTTTTCACCCTGTCGTGTTTTCGTTGTAGGTGAGCATTGGTGCTGAGATTGCGAGGGACTGCCGCTCCTTGTTTTAGAGGATCACTGATGGTGTGGAGGTCACACGCAAGGAGGCGACCCAGGCTTTTCGTCGTGTGGCTGTTCAAGCCACACATGTTGTTGGCCTGTTGTCGTGCACCAGGCTCCTGGAGGTTGACACGCTTACACCTGGTCGACAGTCGGTACGTCCACCGACGCCGTCCCGTCCGGCAGCACAGTAGGCGGGAGGGTCAGCGTGCCCACATGCGGCACGCCCTGACGAGGTCGGAGGCTCGGCCAGGACACGTCCAAGACCGTCGCGGCCTGAGGAGGCCAGAGGGTCCGGTTGGGCACAGCCCCATACACCGGCAACGTCGCAGTACATCGGTCCTCCGGACTCCTTAGCCTTCCACACACAGCACACACAGGGCACATACGATGTTCCGTACTTCCCTCTGAACGCCTTCTCGCACGCCATGGCACTAGTCGAGGGTATGTCATGTCTCTGTTTGTCAGCACGCATCACATTTTTTATTAACTGACAATATTTGCAGTGCAGGTGTTCTGCCCTATGATGGATTAGGGGCCTCTCCAGGTGACGCGGACACACATGACTTCCTTGTGGACCAGGATTCGGCACCTCATCCCACACCCGCTGAGGTTCTCTCTGGGTCACAGCTCATCGGTGTGCTAGTACCCACACAGGCGGCAGTTCTGTCCACCCCTCTGCCTTTTGGTACTCGTCAGACTAGGCCTCCAAACCGTCTTTCCCTCTCAGGGCCGAGGCCCCGACACCCAGTGCAGAGGAGGGGGCCCAAGCAAGCCCGTACGGGAGGACGCGGAGCTGGAGTGGGCCATGGCAATGCTGGAGGGGATGCTGGGGGTGTGGTTGGGGGGGCCTAGTAGGGGGCGTCCCCTTGCGCTGGCTGTACTTTTGTTCATTATGTGATACTTAAATTTGCACTTAATGTGTGATGCCTGTAACACTTTTGTGTTCTTATGTGTACTCATTCTTACAATGCATGTCGATGCCCCCCGCAGCAACCCCTATCAGAACGTTCCAATCGAGCATTCGCCACAACACCCGCCAGAGGGGGAGACATCGCCTCTCTGTTGGTGCATGGACCCATGCAAGTTCTTCAAATCTAAGAAGCGGTTGAGCCTGGGCATGCATTACTGGGGTTGCGTGAACTATTCCAGTGACTATCCCGACCGACGTTGGGACACAAGCAGCTATCGGCAGCCGGTAAGGACCAGTTACAGTGTGTTTCTCTACTATTTCTCTTTCAAAGTACGCACTAACAACCTCTCCTGTCTATCTGTAGTCCCCAGATCTGCTATGTGGCTATCGCAAGTGGATCGACCAAGAGATCCACCCACATGACTAGTGGACTCTCGACTACGAGGAGTGGGATGTCAAAAGGGCCAGCGAGATCCAGGAGGAGGAGCGCCGCATCGACGAGTAAAACGAGCACATACGTCGGGAGACGAAAGCTCATCTCGAGGCGTGCAGGCGCAGGGAGCGCGAGGCTTGCAAGAGGGAGCACAAGAAAAAGAGAAAAATGGCGGCTAAGGCCAAAGAGGCCAATGAGGAGTTCAACGCCGAGCTAGCGAGGAAGGGAAAATAGCCTCGGTCCACGCAGTAGGTCGGGCTATTCTATACTAGTCCCCCATCGAAGGTCGAATCTATTTCCATTCCAAAAAGACTCATATGTATTGTAGGAGTACTTCGGTTTGTTGCATCATGCATGATGCTGTTTCTTATGCATGTAACCAAACCTTATGCGCTGTGTTAATCCCAGCTTCATTATAAAGTCTATTTTAATGTGCAACATCAAATCTCCTCATCTTTTCGCATTCCATTTTTCCGTGTTATTCCCAGCTTCATTATAAAGGCATCCAACAACATGTATCACTTCTGGGCAAGGCCTGGAAATATTGTGCAGTTGTTTGTGAAGGATATATACGCTGAAGTGTCAAAGGTTATCAATCCACAAAAAGATTTTCAGTCCATATATGTATTACGCTTAGTTAGAAGGATGGTCTTATATATGGTTCACAGATAGATTCTCTACTTTTAAGTTATGGATAGTTCAAGAGAGATTAACATTCAAATATTTTTAAAAAAGGATTAAAAAACCACCTCTAGCCTCTGTCGTGAACAGAACTGGGCGGCAGGATGCGATCGCCTACGGTTGGGCGGCAGAACTCGCGTCGACCATTGGCTGACTTCATCTCTATTGCCTAACGGTACAACTACTATATTGGTGTCGCTTTTCATGTTGGTAGCTTGGAGCTTGTCACAAATATTTAAATCGACAGAGGTATAATTTTGTTAAAAAAAATCACAGGTATAATTTTGTAATTTCAAATAAAAATAGATTATTTTAAAAAAATTCAAGTATTTCATGTATCACTATAAATATATCTCTGTAGTCTATAGGGAAGAGCAAGATCTTCATGGTAAACATCTCCTCATATAGTGATATTGCCTTCGTGCACCCGTGGTTTTTCCCGTTCCATGTAAAATTCGTGTCTCCCGTTCCTATGTTTCTATGCATTATTTACAACACCAACTATCAAATGAAAAAAAAAATCAAATGAATGGCACCCTTTTGCTACAGGTCTTGATCAACATATATAGCATTGAACCAAGATATATACTCTAGCACTGAAAAGTCGCCATATATATAACATGGCTACATCTAAGCTCTTGTGGCTTTAAAAATCTATGCAAATCAATCCTTTTACTTTCTATTTCGGCAATCATGCTGTTGTATTTGAGAAACTAGCAAGGTGGCCCGCACATTTGCGTTGCTAGATTTGTTTTCAAAATTTATGTATTAAATGATATAACTTAGATGTTTTAGAATATATTTACATATCTTGTACACTACTTAGATTTTAAGACATCATAAACATTAGAAATGACAATAGAAGCTTGAAGGGAAATAAACTCGAGGAACATAATTGAAGTATGAGCTTTGATGGAAGAAAATCATTTATCATAATAAGTTGTTGGGGTTCTTAGAAACGTAACCACTCTTCACCATGCATGGATGATGTAGTTCACTACTCCTATTCTTCTTCCATTAGTGATTCTTTCCAAAAATGTATGCATGCATATGTATCTCTATTTAATCTTAAGCAATATGTTGATCATGTGTACGATAAATTATCTTATTAGTTTACATGATATTAGAGTACCTTACTCACATATGCACTGGTGCAACATGGGTGACCTACATTGAACTTTTCTTCCATCAAACACTGGCTGCTCCATTGAACCGTGTGTCTTCTATCTCTTCTCGTCGCCACAATTTTTCTACTTCAACATCCAACAACAAGCCTAATTTTTGATTGATCCCTCTCAGTTACTACCTCCTTCTAATACAATACCCTACTACATAGTTATCTTCTACTTCTCCCCAATCATTGCTTAATGTTGACTGTTGCAACATCAACATGCATACATGTGCAACTGTCATCGATCCCCGCCGGAGACACCCGTCATGCTCTCTCCGGTGGCCCTGAGCATATGCCCTATGGCTATGTCATCTATACTCCGAGCCCTTTGCTTATCTGTTTCTGTACGTCTGTGCTTCTATTCGTATGGATGCATGATGTTTTGTGTTCTCAATGTCCTCTTCTCCCAGGTCCGACACTCCTCTTCTTCGACGTTCGTCAACTCATCATTGTGGTTTCCTCACTAACCGCGGTGACCTCTCATCTTCACTTATGTCAGCATGTCTGCTTTAGCCGGTGTATAACTATATGGAGAATATTCTCGTCATCGTTGGTGACGTCATGCCCATCACAAGCGATGACACGCTCCTAGCTACCCGATGGTCTCATATCGTCCATAATTCGTCTTCAATACAAAGCTTCATCTCCTTTCTGTCAGGGTTTCTCCATCATCAAGCTTCTTTGGCCATCGACTTCTTCAACAACGCCGATGCTCACAAATCATCATCGTGGCCCTTGGCTTCTTCAACGGCTCCGACGAGCAGCACGACATTGTCCTCGCCGAACGGCTAAGAGGTGAGTAGCACGACACTTTCCTCATCTGGGTCACCGCTACCATGGCTCTTCGCTTCCCTATGGGTTAATGTCTTCTCGCAATTGCATTCTTTCGTGGTCTCCACTGACACCATTCGTGATATCCTCATTATAAATTTTATTTTTATTCAAAAATTTAGTTATTTTTTATTGGAGTTTGTAAGCAAATCGAATTGCTAATTTATTTAATTTATTCTGAATTTTAGTTATTTACGGATTTTACTTTGTCATTCATATGAAAATCGAATTGCAAAATTTCTTTTTTATATATTCGAAATTTCAACTATTTTTGGTTGGAATTCGTATACGAATCCAAATGCTAATTTTTCTTTAATTTTTTATTCTGACACAAGAATTTGTACGGAAATCAAATTGATATTTTTTATTCCGAATATTGTTATTTCTATATTGTATTTGACATTAACTCTTTCTTAGAGTTCGTATGCAAATCAAATTGCTAATTATTTAATTTATTCTGAATTTTAGTTATTTATGGATTTTACTTTGGAATTCGTACGGACATCAAACTGCAATTTGTTTTTTTTTGTATATTCCGAATTTCAACTATTTTTTAATTGGAGTTCGTATTCAAATCCAATTGCTATTTTTTTCTTCAGTTTTTATTCCAAATTGCAACTATTGAGGGATTTTGCTTTGAAAATCAAAAACAAATTGCTAATTTTATTTTATTTTTATTCCGAATTTCCGTTATGTTTTGTTGGAATTCATATACAAATCCAATTTCTATTTTTTGTTCAATTTTTATTCTGAATTACATTTATTTAGGGATTTGACTTAGAAATTCGTATAGAAATCAAATTGCTAATTTTATTATATTTGTTATTCCGAATTTCAGTTATTTCTAGATTGTGTTTGACATGAACTCTTTCTTTAATCTGGACCCACCACAATCAATGGTTTAAATCTTTCTCTTTTTCCTCCGATTAATGTGGTCATTTCTAGCCGTTGAGAGCGAATGTTATGGCTATTTTTTTTTTGTCTTTGGTTTATTAAGATAATAGATAGAAGATAGATGAGAATCTTGCATATACGGCATTGCAAAGTTCAGCGGTTGGAAAAATGGCACCGGATGTCTCGTTGACGGGGCAACCCGCAACCGATGTGGTAACTACTGAGAAATAGAAATGGTGGGGGGTTAAGCTGTCTACTTCCACAGATGCATGCATATGGGTTTTTTTAGGCACTAAGTGGGATGGATTAATTACCTCCCTACACGTGCAACTGACTTCCTCCTATTTTTATCTCTTTATTACAGTTAATTCTTGATAAAAGAAAGCTATGCTACATATAACTTAATGGTCCTCCGATGTTCTCTCCTCGATCCCATGGCTATATAAACATATAAAACTCTTAAGTTATGACACAGAGATCAATTGTAGCTAGTGATAAAAGAAATATGAAGCTTTTCACAGGGAAGTTGGTCTTTTTCTTGGCTATTGTCCTCTTTGAAGGTTAGTAGCTGTTTCCAATTAGTTTCAGTTTGGAAACTTTTAAAATGCAAACACTATGAATGTGTTACTATTTAATTTACAACTTTATGTACTACCAAGTCAGAGTATATGAAGCAGTACATCTTGATTTTACGTACGTGAGGTGACAAAGAAAAAAATCGCTAATTATCTTAATTACAAGCTACAGACTGACAAATCTTAAACTGTGAATCAAGATATGTTAATTCTTCATATGCTATTGATTGGTGGCTCTGAACTTTCGGTTTCTATTTGACAACTTTAATTTATATTTGCGGGAACTTTACTAATTCACCAAAAATGGTTTTACGGTTTTGTATTGTATAATTGATGGGCGTTTGGGTATGTATACGATGAAGATGCTAATGCATAACCGTCTCTCTTCTCGACGCAGGATGCTTCGTTAGATCTGTTCCATATGACTATTCAGCAAACATTGAGGCAAGCAGCACATTCTTTTTCTCTTTGCATATCCTTGAGCACGGATCGACCAGCCCAAATCTGTAACCGCCGTGTATGCAAGGTCGTGAAGGAGCCGCCGAAGCCTCTTTACGGTGGCGGCATCATCAGCGGCGGTGCCGAGGCCCCGACCTCGGCGTCGCCCGGCGGCAAGAAGCTCCTGATGGCGAAGAGCAAGAGCGCCCCGGTGAAGGGCTCCGTGCTCAAGGTCGAGCTGAAGAAGGACACCCACTACGCCCTCTCCGGTAACACCGATCGATTCCTCCCTTCGGTCTCATTGCGATCCATCACTGCATAATCAGGAGTCGAGGAGATGAGGACAAAACTAGGTAGCTAAGCAAACGTACGTTTGTGCCCAGCTTGGCTGCAGCTCTCCAAGGGGACCGGCGACGTCAGGGCCGTCCTCGTGACCCCCGACGGCAAGTTCAACACCGCCGGCGTGATCGTGGCCCAATCCGGCTGCTGGACCATGCTCAAGGGTGGCGCCACCTCCTTCTCCGCCGGCAAGGGTGATCTCTTCTTCGAGGTACGCAGTTAAAACCACGCATGCATGGGACGGCATCACGACATGCATGTATAGCACTGTGCCACTCACGAAAGTTGATGTGCAAATCTGCAGACCAACGTAACCGCGGAGGTGATGGCGGATAGCATGGCGCTGCAGCCCTTCACATTCGAGGAATGGAACTCTGACCGCAATGAGTCCATCACCAAGGTGATTTTCATTTAACTTAACGCCGACGCTGAATGCCAAAGAAAGAACAGAATCCATAGCTAGCATTGGCACATGCAAATTCAATCTGAAATGGTTGGGACGTACGGATGCATGCAGGAGCGCAAGAAGAAGGTGAAGATCACTGTCCAGGACGCCGGCGGGAAGCCTATGCCGGAGGCGGAGCTGTCCCTGGAGCGGGTGGCGAAGGGGTTCCCGGTGGGCAACGCGATGACCAAGGAGATCCTGGACATGCCCGAGTACGAGAAGTGGTTCACGTCGCGGTTCACGGTGGCGACGATGGAGAACGAGATGAAGTGGTACAGCACGGAGTTCAACCAAAACCAGGAGGACTACGGATCCCGACAGATCTTTGGGTGGCGCAGGCACAACATCTAGGTGCGCGGCACAACGTGTTCGGGGCGACCAGACGGCGCAGATGAAGTGGGTGAGCGGGCTGAGCGTGCCGCAGCTCAAGGAGGCGATGGCGAAGCGCCTCAAGAACGTCGTATCCCGCTACGCCGGCAAGCTCATCCACTGGGACGTCGTCAACGAGAACCTCCACTTCAGCTTCTTCGAGGACAAGCTCGGCAAGAACGCCTCCGGCCAGATCTTCAAGGAGGTGGCCGCGCTCGACAGCAAGCCCATCCTCTTCATGAACGAGTTCAACACGATCGAGCAACCCAACGACCCGGCGCCGCTGCCGACCAAGTACCTCGCCAAGCTCAAGCAGATCCAATCCTACCCGACAGAACAATGGCCTCAAATGCGGCATCGGCTTGAGAGCCACTGCCACGCCCAACATCCCCTACATGAGGGCTCCTTGACACGCCAAGCCTGAGCCAAAGTCCCCATCCTGCTCACCGAGGTCGATGTCACCAAGGGACCCAAACAGGTACATGAACATTCTTGCTAATTTCTCGCAGTCCAACTGGTAATCAAGGCACCCGGCCGGTTGTCCTATATATAATAATCTCTTAGAAATGTAGCGAGATTTGTCCGACGCATGGCTAGTGAAACTCAGATATCTACACATAGGTGGAGTACTTGGAGGAGGTGATGAGAGAGGGTTCGCGCACCCGGGTGAAGGGTTTAGTCTTTGTGGGGAGCTGCACGCCAAAGAGTGCTACGTGATGTGTCGACGGACAACAAGTTCAAGAACCTCCTGTCGGCGGCGTCGTCGATAAGCTCATCGCGAGTGGAAGCGGTGCCCAAATCCGCCAAGACGGATGCCAAGGCGTCTTGAGGTCGAGCTCTTCCACGAAAGTACAACGTCACCGTGAAGCACTCGTCGCTCAAATCGGCCGTCGTGCGGACGGTGGACTTGGACTCCAAGGCAGAGGCCACCATCAAGGCATAACTAACTTAGCTATAATAACATTTTTTTTTGTTGTTGATGCTATTTTTTATGTGGTTTTTAGGCTAATTGTATTGGATTGTTGAAATAAGATGGCCAAGGAGAAGAGACCATGCATGCCAGTAACATGGTAGAGTAGTCGGCCCTTGGGACCGTATTGCTGATGTCGTTTGTGACAGGCTTATTATTTCAAGTGGTATATGTAATGGGGTCTATATTTTGTAAGGGCCCTGTACGGAAAACGGGAAAACCAACAAAAGTACTGTAATGAGATCAGTGCTTCCAGCTGGTCTGGGAAATATACTCCAGAGCCCAGCCATTCTATTATCCGAATTATTTATTTCTGTACTTTGATCTTAAGATTTACTGTCACTACGCATTTGTCAAACTTTCGAGTGTTTTAGACAACAGTGTAATATTAAGCACAACAAATAGCAGTTTTTTTTCTTTGGCAACAACACCAGAAGCCATGCTTCCTCTGTTCCTCATCTAGTCTCAAAAAACATTATTGATTGGTATAAGATTACAGTTTAGTGGAGGCTACAGCTTACCTTGAGTATGATTCACGCACGCCGTGTACTAAGGTAAAGAGCTTATGCTGTGGGTAGAACTCAAATATCCAAATCGTTAGCTAGGTCTTCATCCGAGTCAGGTTGCTCTCACCCTTCGCAGTCGCAGATTTAGGAGCTTTTATTTCATCCAGGAGAGCTGATGCAATCAAGTTGGGATCTCATTGAGCCTCAGGGAGATCGCCGTCCATCGTATATATGAATAGGCTCGCCCTTTCCTGGGACTAATGTGCAAAAAATTAGTTGTGGATGCATCATCATTGCATCTCCCGCAGTTCGAGTGTAACTAATGAGACTTGGAATTGATCTAACTTTTGGTAAATAATAACTTCAATATATAGAAGTACCTTGATGTTCAAAAGCAAGAACAGCATTTGCCCTGTCACTGCGCTTCTTTTCTAACAGCTCAAGATTGGACTGAACCTGTTGAACCAACATTTCACAATTCACAACCAACGTTTGGTAAATAAACCAAAACAAGAAGGTAAGTGGTGGCTAAGACTATTCACGTCGAGGAAAAATGTACGAATTAACCTTAGGCAATAGACTTTGTTTCACTTCCGTGCTCACGGAAGGAGCAGAAACTGTAACGGCCCCAAAATGTGGGAACATTAAACTCTTCATAACCGTCTAGGATGTGTAGTTGCGAAGTAAGCAGTGTCTCAAGCAGTGCCCCAAAATAATAAATAATATCATCAGGGTTTTCGCATCAAACTCAATTACCAACTTAACATCTTAAAATCTCTACTGATGCCTCATGTACTGGAATCACCTATTAACACAATTTCATTAATGGGAAGCACGGCGTATTCGAATACCTTTAGTTATACACTCTACAGAGCTGTCCAACTTTACCCATAAGATATTTCAAACTCATACTGTCATGCAATATACACGTAACACGTTAGCGTGCGACTGAGCTGAGATAACAAAGCTTTTTCACTGCTCAACCTTTTTTGCCTCTACCCAGTAGGTCTATGGACCATACAGCCCTCGGGAGACTCCACCGGCCACAATGGATCTTGCACTCCTATGTTGACGGCACCTACCGTTGTGTAGACCAGCGAGTGCCTCTTACTGACCCACTCCTGTCTCATTCTCAATATTGGAGATATTCAAACAGAAGAGCAGTGTATTAAGCCAAGTAGTAATGAACACACCTGTGGTTAAGCAGTTTTCTGTGTCTGTTACTATGGCACAAGGCTCTTATCCTTACTTGTCTCATAGTGAGGCGATGGACCAATAGCACCACGTGGCTGTCCACCCTCCAGGTCTCACCTTAGACTCACTTTTAACACAAGTTTATTGGGTTGTCCAACTTCCTAGACACAACCCTCAACTCTCAACCAAAATTATTGGCGAATCACCAATACTGCTTTTCAGAATTTTAAACATATTTGCGATAAAGCTACTTATATAGCTAATATTTTATATGAACTTGTCAAGGTGAATATGGCTTACAAAGAATTATAACCTTGTCAAGGTGAATATGGCCTACAAGTGCTAGGTGGGTTTGTATGTGGGGTAACAGGAATTATCTAATTATCATGACATTCAAAAAATATTATTTCAATATTTAAAGTAAATGGCACAAATACAATAATGAAAGTAATAATATAAATATATGAATTCTAGGCTCAAAATGATCAAGGAAAGCGACTTGCCTCCTTGCACAAAGTCTTCTAAATACTGGTGTTGTCCGGCGTCTTCGGGAGTCTGGTTGTCGAAGTCGTGACCTAACGCGAAACAAAATAAAATAAACCAAATAAAATCCGGCTCGACAAGGAATGAGCTCGGAACAACTTGCAAGTAAATAAAATCCGGAAAAGAAACATAAAGAAAGGTGGTGTGGAGGATAGATATGTATTTGGTGTGTAATTGGACTAAACAGAATTGATATTTAGATTCACGGGCTCGAAACGGTAAAAAATGACATATAATGTCAAATTAGGGTTTCGGAGGTGAATATTGTCGGATAATGAATAGTGTAAAATTACTATTCATGCATAAAAAGATTAGGAACAGTAGTTAGGGTTTACTGTTTGTGGTTAATGAACAGTGCATTTCTTTGGATTTGGGAACAGTAATCCATTTCTTTTTTTGGTTGCTGAACTGTAAAAGAGTTTACTGTGCATTTGAACAGTAAAAGGCTAAATTGTATGAACAGTAAATGGGCCGGCCCATTTACTGTGTGGCCCACGGACCAAACGGTCGGGCCTTAAAAGACCCAACCTATGAAGGGTTTGACCCACAAGGCCAAAAAGGCTCACAAGGCCGCCTGGCGATGGTGGTGGAGGCCTAGTGCTCATTGCTCAGCGACCAGTGAGGAAGGTGGGTGGTGCGGTTAGCACCAGTGGGTAATGGAGATCACAGGGGTGGCTGTGGTGGGGCTTGGGGGTGGCTTTGGGCGGTTTAAGGCAACGGCCGTGAAGGAGGCGGGAGGAGGCGGTGCTAGAGAGCTCCGGTGGAATTGGGTCGGGAAGAATGGGGAAAAAGATGGGCAAAGAACGAGGTGGTGCTTGAGCTGGGAGGGGAAGGGTAGGGGAGGAAGGGAGGCGGTGGATTTACCTCGGCTTACCTTGGTAGAAAAAAGCGGTGAGGAGAAACTTCAATTCGCCGACGCCGTGATGAAAGGAAAAGGAGGGTGGTGAGGTGGGGATGATGATTAATCTTCCCTATCTCTCAGCGTTCTCGAGCCTCTCATTGGTCAGGAACAAATCATGAGAGCACACAAGGGCGAGTACAAATGTCTTTGGATATTCATTACAACTACCATGAAGGTTTCACTCCATAACACGAATGGAAAATGGAAGAGAAGAAAAACAATTACCATGCTTCGAAGATTACGCAGAAGGCCTGAAATTAATGTCACTTAAGCATGCCTTAACCTGGAGCAAATCTGAAATATCATAAAGGATTTTGCTATTATGAATCAAAAGAAACTTACAGTCTTACAGAATATTGTTGAAAGTGAGAAAAACTTTCAATGATAAAGAATGCAAAGATGGCTTTGCTTCAAACAATAAACACTGCCAACTTACAATAGTAAAATGTTGAATACTTATGAGTGAAGTTTTGATGTTATACAGCTATGAAAGCTATGAAGTAAAGTGATATAATGCTTTGATTGGTAGTTTCAGAAACTATCCAAATCTACCGATACTAAAACTAGTTGAACAACTAAACTTTAGTACAGAAAACTACTAAACTACAAGACTAAGCTGCACTGTTCAATTTTGGCAGGTGACAAGGATATAATAATCATCATTTAATCATTTATTTGTAATTCACATTACAGATAATAATGACGTCATATGGTCCTTGAGTATACCTCTTATTCATAAGGGAGAAGCTGGAGGTCGTAAGGTATTCTACGACCACCCCATAGTCGTAAGTCTTCCTACGACTATACTATGATCGTAAGTTCCACTACGATCAATCTGCGGTCGTAAACTCTTCTACGACCACCATCTGGTCGTAAACTCTTCTATGACCAGTTCCTAGTCGCTAGGGCTTACAGACATGTGGACCCAGTCAACTAGGGAATCTTCCGTACCATATTTAAGGATATAGGGTAGTAAACTACGCTGTCATTCTTTGGAATAATGACACGATTTAAACTCCCTGTTATGGTGATGACCACCTGGTCTGAATCTCCCTGTTATGGTATCCCTACCTCTTTGCTAGCCAAGTCTGAATCTCCGAGTCGACATTCCCTTAAGGGGGGTAGGTTTGTAACATCCCGGTTTTTCTAAGTCTTTTTGAAGTTTTCAAAATAAAAAGAACTATTTGGATTTGTTGAGATTTCAAAAGCTTAACTTGAGATTTTGGAATCAAGGTGTTTAAAATGACTAAATCAAACTTCAACTAATCCAAAGTTGGTTTCTTTTGGAGTTTGTTGGTGTTCTCTGGTGTTGTTCTTTCCCTTCCTCTGTTCGTTCTGTGCTCCCCTTGGGCCCACTCTTTCTCCTCCCTTCGTTTGGATCTAAGGGTCTAGACCTCTCTTTGTTTGGATCTAAGGGTCTAGACCTCCTTTCGTTTGGATCCGAGGGTTCAGACCTCCCCTGCGTTTGGACCTCCCTCTCAGTGGAAGACCTCTGGGTGGTCCTGGAGTTGGTCACAACCTTCCTTTAGTCATGACCTCCTCCTTTTTGTCGTGACATTCCTTTGGTCACGACCACCCTCTTGGTCTTTTGCAAAGACCACCCTTTTGGTCTTTTTACAAAGACCTCCTCTTGGAGTCGCGACCTCCTCTTTTATCCTTTAGCCGAGACCTCCCCTTGGATTCGCGACCTCCCCTTGGAGTTGCGACATCCTCTTTTTGTCCTTTAGTCGCGACCTCCCATTGAAGTCGCGACCTCTCTTTGGAGTCGCGACCTCCTCTTTTGTCCTTTAGCCACGACCTCCCCTTGGAGTCGCGACCTCCTCTTTTTGTCCTTTAGTTGCGACCTCCCCTTTTATCATTCAGTCACGACCTCCCCTTTTGCCGTGACATCCCTTGGGTTAAGACCACCCTTTGGTCAAGACCCCCCTTTTGGTTTGACCACCCTTTTTAGCTTTGACCAAGCCCCACCTGTCAGTCCTGCTCACCCCTTCTCCTCCCGCTCATCGCGGCGATCCTCTTGCCGGAGTTCTCGCACACTAAATGTCACCAGATCGCATTACATGTCGCCACCTCCATGAGCTTGCCCGCCTTATCCCCGGCGACTTCTGCGCGACGCGTTGTACCGTGCTCTGTCTTGTCGCCACCTACCCTTGATCTCGTGTGCCTTAGAGTTTCTCAGCTGCTCTTCCCGTCCTCCCTGGCTATAAAAGCCTGAGCAGCCCTCTTATATCTCCTTTAGCCTTCACCAACTTTCTTGCTCTGCTCAGGCCTTCCTCCTCAGGACCTCCTCGTTGGACCTCCTCCTTTGAGCTTTTTAGTTCCTCGCTGTTGGTTTTAGTTTGGTTTGTTCAGAGTTTATTTGGATTTCATTTGGCCTCTGTTTGAGTTGCTTCGTTCTCTCGTGTAGATTTCGACGACTCCGGGGAGCCCGAGTTCTGCGAAGAAGACCCTCAAGCTTTCGAGCAAGGCAAGTTACACCCTTGATCATGTTGATCCCAGTATCTCAAATTAGTTCATTTCTGTTTCAAATTACTACTGCATGCTTATTTCAATTCAATTAATTTAAATCTCTGTTTTAACTTTATAGTTATTCCTGATTCCTTTGTACACCCAGACTTGATTATTGATTCGACCTCCCGTTTGTCACCGTAGTAAGAGCTAGTTGGTACATCAGTATGAACTAGCATGTTTCAAAACTCTGTGCTTCGTTATGCTTAGATTGAAAATCTTGATTTGGGAAGTTTTACTGCCAAAAGACCAATGTGGTCAAATGTTTTAATCCATGATATCGGGTTGTCGTGGTAGTTTGTAAATGTTTTTGAAAAGTAAAGAAAAAGAAAAACTGGTTTGGACTTGGGCGAACTGGCTGTTTGGATGGGTGCATGTTCATGCACAGGACCTATTCATTTTTATGGTCGATGCCCAGGGTTTTGTGGAACTCGCCCAGGTAAGTTAAGGACCGGTCTTCGAGCCGCATCTTGCCATGTCACATAGTGCAACCACATGTCAGGTATGGGCAGGACCTGGCTAACTAATTTGCAATGTTCCACCGTGGCCGTTCCATCCAGTTGTGTGGGTGTCTTGACGACCTACTTTTATTCATTCCCACCTAGCGCAAGAGGGGGCTTAAATCCTGCGGGTTGCAGCCCAAAGGAAGCGAAACCTTAGCCGGGGGGGGGAGGGGGGAGGCTGCGGTGGGATGGCGCATTGTAATGGCATTGTCGCGAGCTCTAGACCACTTACCTTTGGCAGTGAGTGGTGGCATCGACGGATGCCAAACAAACTAGAGAAGTCGTGTCTTGTGGGTAAAGCTGAACACTTCTGCAGAGTACAAAACTATTCAAATAGCTGTGTCCATAGTCATGGACATGCTGGTAAAGCCATTCCAAGTTAGATGTTGGTTCTGTTTTCAAAAGACCTCTTAAAATGGTTTTGGATGTCTATCCAAATTCGTCGCTCAAGTCGGCCGTCGTGCGGACGGTGGACCTGGACTCCAAGGCAGAGGCCAGCATCAAGGCGTAACTGACTTAGCTATAATAACATTTTTTTTGTTGTTGATGCTATTTTTTATATGGTTTTTAGGCTAATTGTATTGGATTGTTGAAATAAGATGGCCAAGGAGAAGAGACCATGCATGCCAGTAACATGGTAGAGTAGTCGGCCCTTGTGTAACAGCCCAAATTTTCAATTTCTGAGAAAATTTAAAACTTATTTATTTTTATGGATTTTCTGAAATTTTCTTAAAGCTTTCCTTAATAACCTTAAAGCTAAAACAAATTTAAATGCACAAACTATTACCAAGTTTAAGTTGAAATTATTTTACTTAAGTCCAAAATCATTCTAGGAATTTCTGTGAATTTTCTAGAATTTTTGGGAATTTATTTGCCATTTTCTAAAGGCTTATTGGAATTATCTGAATTAAATCAATTAGAAAATCAAAGAAAAACCCTAAACAGTAACTAGGCCAAATCTGGCCGGCCCAAAACCCCAAGACAACCCGCTTCCATCACACGATCGTACGAATCGTTGGATTTAAATCCAACGGCCATCTCTCAACGCATGTTTTTACCTCCCCGCACTGTGAACCATCAGATCTAAATCCGACGGCCCACAAGCACCCATACCCTTTCAAATTAGAGCGTATCGCCTCGTTATATCGCCACCGTTGGATTACGATCTAGCGGCTGATACGCTTTGCATCGCAGCCGTTCGTTTAAAATCTAACGCGCCCGCGTCATCTTCTCGCTTTCCTTCTTCCTCCTCGCCGCTTTCCTTCTTCGCGCACGCGGCCGCCATTAAAGCAATTCAAAGACCTTCCATACGCGAACGAATCCGGCCGCATCTCCTCCGATTGCGCGCGCTTTAAATTCCTTGATCACCGCCGCCTCCGACACGGCCTCCGCTTTCCATCCTAACGCCCTCAACCCCTGATTTCTCTCCGAGGTACCGCGCGGACCTTCTTGGGCATTCTGGCTCGGCCACGCCTGCCCTATAAAGGGACCCTCGGGCGCCTCCTCCGCCTCACAACACCACCACCCATTGCTCCCTCCTCCTCGTAGTCTTTGGGATTTTGAGTTTCCTTCCGGCGGCCGAGCCGTTCTTCTCCGATTCCGTGGCCGCCGTCCCGCTCGACCCACCGACCACATCTGCGTCACCACCGCGTCGTTCTTGGCCGGAGCACCCATCCACGTCGCCGGAGAACCTCGGGAACGACTACTTCGACGACGACCGTACCTCTCCGCCGCCAAACCTCGCCGCCGACGACCTTCCGGCCACGCCTTCTCGCATCTGAGGTAGTCACTAGGTTCATCGTCTCGCCCTCTCTCTGTTGGTGCCACCCGCGCATCTCGCCGTGGCGTAGAACGCCGGCGAGCCTCTCGCCGAGCGTCGCCGGTCTCGGGCGACGTGGCTCGGCCACGACGCCGAGGCGACGCCACCTCACCCTAGCTCCGACGTGGTCGCTGTGTGGCGCCACATCACCACAAGACCACCTCCCCAAGCCAAATCCTATGGACTTGGCCCATATGGACCGTGTCTATGACACATGGGGCCCACACACCGGGAATTAATTTAATTCCTTTATTCCCGAAAATCTCGGTCGACGCCTTGACTTGCAATAAATGGATTTTCCTTTAGAAAAACAAATCGGGAAATTCATTTAAATTGCAGATTTAGGTTTAAAATTTGTAAAATTCATAACTTTTGCATCCAATCTCCAAATTGGGTGTTCCAAGTTTCTAAATTCATATAAAATCATTATCTAGCTAACTAAACCAAAATTATTTAATTTAAAGCTATTTTGAATCTGTATTTAAATTTAGAAACCCCTTTTAAATTTTAGATTTAGGTTAAAACTTGTAAAATTCATATCTTTTGAATCCCAACTCTAAATTGAGTGATTCAAATTGCTAAAATCTTAGAAAATCATTATCTAGCTAAATAAAATGAAATTATTTCATTTGGAGTTAGTTTCATTTGTCTTTTTAGATTTATTTGAGTTTCATTTGGATTTGTCGCACTTTCGCGTATAGACTTTGACGATTCCGGAGAGGTAGATCCTTCTGAGGAATTAGAGTTTCAAGACTTCAATGAAGGCAAGTTATACCCTTGACCATATTGCCCCCAGTATTTTAAAGTTATTTAATTTATTTTTAAAATTATTATTTCATGCATATTTTTAGTCAAGTATTTTAATGCCCTGTTTAAATGCTTAGTTATTCCAATTGTTATTGTATGGCCAATCTTGAATATTGGAATGTCATTCCTTTGTCACCATAGATAAATTGGTTTGGAAATTATTTATGCTTAGCAAATGCTTAGACTATGATTTTGATTTTGGGGAATTTAGCCAAATCAATACAAACTGGTTTTAACTTAAAATCTATGGTATTGTTTTACCATAGAGTTTTATAAAGGTGGTTTTTATTAAAATAAAATTAAAATGGTTTGGACTTGGGCGAAATGGATGAATGGTGGGTGCAGGTTTATGCACGGGCTTAATCTGGTTAAGATTAAGACTCAGGGTTTGATTTTGAAAGACGCCCAAGTCAATTAAGGACCGGTCTTTGAGCGTATTTTGCTACGCCTTACCGTACCACCACATGTCTCGTATGGGCAAGACCTGGCTTATTAATTTGGGATACCTCATAGATATTTGTGCCGTGTTGTATGTGTGGGTGTCGGTTAGACTATAGTCCCACCTGGCGCAAGAGGGGGCTCCCGGAGGACGGTCAGTCCGATGGAAGCGAAACCTTAGCGGGCATGAGTGCTTTGAGGTAGATCATTGTAACGGCCTTGTGATAATTGCTTTGTCACACGCCTTAGGAAGCGTGGGTTGGCCGACACAAAAAGCATATTATCTCTTGTGGGTAAAGCTGTACAAACTCTGCGTAGTGAAAACTATTCAATAGCGCGTCATGATCATGGACATGCTAGCAAAGCCACTCCGAGTTAGACTTGTTTTTGGTTTCAAAACGATTTCGACAGATGTTTTCAGGATGGTTAGTCCTGTGGGGAAATTGGGCGGTTAGCCATTTGTGATAGGAGGGTATCCTTCACCATTCAAATATGGAGGTTATCCACACTATAAAATTGTTATTTAAAATCTGTTTTTAGGTAAAGTATAAAAAGGGCCTTGGGAATTAATATGACTATTTAAATAAAATGCTGATTTGTGCAAATAAACCCTGCCAATATCCCTTGTTTACCTTATGCATGCATTCAATCTGTTATTTGACGGGTGTAACTTGCAAGCACGGTAGTAGTGCTTACTCATGCTGAATAATCTTTATTCAGGAGAAGACCTCTATCAAGACGGTGAGGACATCGATGCTTAGGCCACGCTTCCCCAGACGATTGCCTGTGGCGAATCGTTGGGTCTACTACTGCTATTTTGTTTCATTTGTGTTTTACTTTATTTGGCCTCGAGCCGATTGTAATAAACTCGAATAATTATTAATAAAGTCGTGATATGTTTTGATTATCACTTTTGTTTAACTGTGTACACTAGAAATCCTAGACTAGTGTATGAACACGAGAGAATTCGGGATCCTTCGCTCCGGGTTCGACAAAAGTGGTATCGAGCCATATCGATCAGAGGTCGTGGCCTTAGAAAATGCCTTAAGGACTTATTTTCAAAAACTACAACTATTTTGGGTCTATCCAAGAGTCTTCTCAACCTTTCTCTTTAAAACAAATACTAACTCATCTCTGCTCTAAAATTGCAGATGGCGAAAAACCAACCCGGATCTCCCACGGAATTTTCGCGGACATTGGGCTTGCACTTCTTTGGAAGATGATGCAACACCGGACTACAACGAAAGACCAACCTATCAAGGGTACCAAGATAAAGTGGGAAGCCAATATCATTTGGAGAGTTGAAGTGATCCTCACGCCAACCATAACCCAAACACGGATTTCCACATCATCGACGCCCAATAAGACGTGGCACCTTCGCCAAGGCATTCAATACGCAGCCAGAGAAGCCACAAGACGCCTCGCTACACCTACAACAACCGATTCCATGGCTCGAAGCCACTACCATCCAATGCATGTTCAGGCCGGCTAGATAGCACCATTTTTCCACCGAGGGGCGAGGACTCTCTGAGCTTACGCACTGTGAACTGTCCAAGGCAATGGACTATGCCTACGGAAACGCTTTGGATGACCTGCGTCAGCCAAGATAGCTCAAAGAGGTAAAAGAAAGGCTGAAAGCCGTGGAAGAAGAGCTAGCTCGCCACATGGCAGGCGAGGGAAGCTCTAGTGAACCGGATTATACCCCAATTACCCCCTAGCTGACTTCCCAAAGTGTAATCGTTAGATGCGAGTTATGAGCTATCGTTACCCTTGTGATAGCCATAAACAAAGAATAAGATAAAATAATAAAAGGACTATTTTGGAAAATTTTGGCTCTTTGTCTTGTGTTTGTTCTTGGGCTAATTAGATTTACCCCCTTTAGAGCTTTCTTTCTATCTTTCTCTTCTAAAATCCTTAGAAAAATCTAGTAGATGGTGACCACCCGTACCGGTAGCGGCAGTGCTCAAGGCCGTGGAAACGAGAACGCGGATCATCAGGAAAACCCCGTCCAGCAGCCGCCACCTCCACCAACTGAAGAACCTAGCTGGCGTCAGCTAATGGCCCACCAACTGAAGAACCTAACTTAGCTATAATAACATTTTTTTTTGTTGTTGATGCTATTTTTTATATGGTTTTTAGGCTAATTGTATTGGATTGTTGAAATAAGATGGCCAAGGAGAAGAGACCATGCATGCCAGTAACATGGTAGAGTAGTCGGCCCTTGGTACCGTATTGCTGATGTCGTTTGTGACAGGCTTATTATTTCAAGTGGTATATGTAATGGGGTCTATATTTTGTAAGGGCCCTGTACGGAAAACGGGAAAACCAACAAAAGTACTGTAATGAGATCAGTGCTTCCAGCTGGTCTGGGAAATATACTCCAGAGCCCAGCCATTCTATTATCCGAATTATTTATTTCTGTACTTTGATCCTAAGATTTACTGTCACTATGCATTTGTCAAACTTTCGAGCGTTTTAGACAACAGTGTAATATTAAGCATAACAAATAGCAGTTTTTTTTTCTTTGGCAACAACACCAGAAGCCATGCTTCCTCTGTTCCTCATCTAGTCTCAAAAAACATTAATGATTGGTATAAGATTATAGTTCAGTGGAGGCTACAGGTTACCTTGAGTATGCTTCACGCACGCCGTGTACTAAGGTAAAGAGCTTATGCTGTGGGTAGAACTCAAATATCCAAATCGTTAGCTAGGTCTTCATCTGAGTCAGGTTGCTCTCACCCTTCGTAGTCGCAGATTTAGGAGCTTTTATTTCATCCAGGAGAGCTGATGCAATCAAGTTGGGATCTCATTGAGCCTCAGGGAGATCGCCGTCCATCATATATACGAATAGGCTCGCCCTTTCCTGGGATTAATGTGCAAAAAATTAGTTGTGGATGCATAATCACTGCATCTCCCACAGTTCGAGTGTAACTGATGAGACTTGGAATTGATCTAACTTTTGGTAAATAGTAACTTCAATATATAGAAGTACTCCCTCCGTTTTTAAATACATGACGTTTGACCAAGCGTGCAGTCAAACTTATATAACTTTGACCATTACTTTTCATATGATTTTGTTAGTAAAAAATTACAAAATTATTATATTATGAAAATATTTATCATGACAAATCTAATGATACTATTCACTCATGATCAATCTAAATAGTTTTTCATATATTATTAGTCAAACTTAGATAAGTTTGACTGCATGTTTGGTCAAACGTCATGTATTTAAAAACGGAGGGAGTACCTTGATGTTCAAAAGCAAGAACAGCATTTGCCCTGTCACTGCGCTTCTTTTCTGACAGCTCAAGATTGAACTGAACCTGTTGAACCAACATATCACAATTCACAACCAACGTTTGGTAAATAAACCAAAACAAGAAATAAGGTAAGTGCTGGCTAAGACTATTCACATCGAGGAAAAAATGTACGAATTAA
Source organism: Phyllostachys edulis (assembly GCA_036346405.1). NCBI lineage: Eukaryota > Viridiplantae > Streptophyta > Magnoliopsida > Poales > Poaceae > Phyllostachys > Phyllostachys edulis. The sequence continues at coordinate 103,913,382 of CM070550.1, forward strand.
CGTTAGGCAATAGACTTTGTTTCACTTCCGTGCTCACGGAAGGAGCAGAAACTGTAACGGCCCCAAAATGTAGGAACATTAGACTCTTCACAACCGTCTAGGATGTGTAGTTGCGAAGTAAGTAGTGTCTCTAGCAGTGCCCCAAAATAATAAATAATAACATCAGGGGTTTCTCATCAAACTCAATTACCAACTTAACATCTTAAAATCTCTACTTATGCCTCATATACTGGAATCACCTATTAACACAGTTTCATTAATCAGAAGCACGGCGTATTCGAATACCTTTAGTTATACACTTTGCAGAGCTGTCCAACTTTACCCATAAGATATCTCAAACTCATACTGTCATGCAATATACACGCAACACGTTAGCATGCGACTGAGCTGAGATAACAAAGCCTTTTCACTGCTCAACCTTTTTTTGCCTCTACCCAGTAGGTCTATGGACCATGCAGCCCTCGGGAGACTCCACCGGTCACAATGGATCTTGCACTGCTATGTTGACGGCACCTACCGTTGTGTAGACCAGCGAGTGTCCCTTACCGGCCCACTCCTGTCTCATTCTCGATATTGTAGATATTCAAACAGAAGAGCAGTGTATTAAGCCAGGGAGTAATGAACACATCTGTGGTTAAGCGGTTTTCTGTGTCTGTTACTATGGCACAAGGCTCTTATCCTTACTTGTCTCATAGTGAGGCGATGGACCAATACCACCACGTGGCTGTCCACCCTCCAGGCCTCACTTTAGACTCACTTTTAACACAAGTCTATTGGGTTGTCCAACTTCCTAGACACAACCCTCAACTCTCAACCAAAGCTATTGGCAAATCGCCAATACTGCTTTTCAGGATTTCAACATATTTGCGATAAAGCTACTTATATAGCTAATATTTTATGTGAACTTGTCAAGGTGAATATGGCTTACAAAGAATTATAACCTTGTCAAGGTGAATATGGCCTACAAGTGCTAGGTGGGTTTGTATGTGGGGTAACAGGAATTATCTAATTATCATGACATTCAAAAAGTATTATTTCAATATTTAAAGTAAATGGCACAAAAACAATAATGAAAGTAATAATATAAATATATGAATTCTAGGCTCAAAATGATCAGGGAATGTGACTTGCCTCCTTGCACAAAGTCTTCTAAATACTGGTCTTGTCCGGCGTCTTCGGGAGTCTGGTTGTCGAAGTTGTGACCTAACGCGAAACAAAATAAAATAAACCAAATAAAATCCGGCTCAACAAGGAATGAGCTGGGAACAACTTGCAAGTAAATAAAATCCGGAAAAGAAACATAAAGAAATGTGGTGTGGAGGATAGATATGTATTTGGTGTATAATTGGACTAAACAGAACTGATATTTAGATTCACGGGCTCGAAACGATAAAAAATGACATATAATGTCAAATTAGGGTTTCGGAGGTGAATTTTGTCGGATAATGAATAGTGTAAAAATACTATTCATGCATAAAAAGATTAGGAACAGTAGTTAGGGTTTACTGTTTGTGGTTAATGAATAGTGCATTTCTTTGGATTTGGGAACAGTAATCCATTTCTTTTTTTGGTTGCTGAACTGTAAAAGAGTTTGTTGTGCATTTGAACAGTAAAAGGCTAAATTTTATGAACAGTGAATGGGCCGGCCCATTTACTGTGCGGCCCACGGCCCAAACGACTGGGCCTTAAAAGACCCAACCCCAAAGGCTTGAGTCACATGGACAAAAGGCTCACAGGCCGCCTGGCAATGGAGGTGGAGGCCAGTAGTGCTCCGTCGCTTCAATGACAGCGAGGAAGGTGGGTGGTGCGGTGAGCACCAGTGGGTAATGGAGATCATAGGGGTGGCTTTGGTGGGGCTTGGGGGTGGCCTGTGGCGGTTTGGCGGCAGCGGCCGTGAAGGAGGCGGCGGGGAGGAGCGGTGCTAGAGAGCTCCGGTGGGAATTGGGTCGGGGAAGAATGGGGAAAAAGATGGGCGGCAACGAGGTGGTGCTTGAGTCAGGAGGGGAAGGGTAGGGGAGGAAGGGAGGCGGTGGATTTACCTCATCTTACCTTGGTAGAGAAAAAGGCGGTGAGGAGAAACTCCAATTCAGTTGACGCCGGTGATGAAAGGGAAAAGGAGGGGGTGGTGAGGTGGGGATGATGATTAATCTTCCCCTATCTCTCAGGCGTTCTCAGAGCCTCTTGCTGGCTGGGAACAAATCCCACCGAGCACACAAGGGTGACTACAAATGCTGGATATTCTGTTACAACTACCATGAAGGTTTCACTCCATAACACGAATGGAAAATGGAAGAGAAGAAAAACAATTACCATGGCTTCGAAGATTACGCAGAAGGCCTGAAATTAATGTCACTTAAGAATGCCTTAACCTAGAGCAAATCTGAAATACCATAAAGGATTTTGTTATTATGAATCAAAAGAAACTTACAGTCTTACAGAATATTGTTGAAAGTGAGAAAAACTTTCAATGATAAAGAATGCAAAGATGGCTTTGCTTCAAACAATAAACACTACCAACTTACAATAGTAAAATGTTGAATACTTATGAGTGAAATTTTGATGTTATATAGCTGGGAAGTAAAATGATATAATGCTTTGATTGGTAGTTTCAGATACTATCCAAATCTACCGATACTACAACCAGTTGAACAACTAAACTTTAGTACAGAAACTGCTAAACTACAAGACTAAGCTGCACTGTTCAATTTTGGCAGGTGACAAGGATAAAATAATCATCATTTAATCATTATTTGTAATTCACATTATGGATAATAATGATGTCATATGGTCCTTGAGTATACCTCTTATTCATAAGGGAGAAGCTGGAGGTCGTTAGGTATTCTACGACCACCCTATAGTCGTAAGTCTTCCTACGACTATACTATGATCGTAAGTTCCACTACGATCAATCTGCGGTCCTAAACTCTTCTACGACCACCATCTGGTCGTAAGCTCTTCTACGACCAGTTCCTAGTCGATAGGGCTTACAGACATGTGGGCCCAGTCAACTAGGGAATCTTCCGCACCATATTTAAGGATATAGGGTAGTAAACTACGCTATTATTCTTTGGAATAATGGCACGATTTAAACTCCCTGTTATAGTGATGACTGCCTGGCAACGTGGGAATGTTACTACTCCTACAATAACCTCCAGTAACGGCTCCACGATACGGAACATCAAGGTGGCCTTTAGACTTGAGATACAACAGTGCACTTCGAGGACTGTATAAAAGGCAGGATCATCAGGACAATAGGGGACGGAAGCCAATTAGAAGCACAATACTCTAGCCTTTGGCTCCATCTTGTAATTCGGCATACTCAATACATACACACAGGAGTAGGGTTGTTATTCTCCTAAGAGAAGGCCTGAACCTGTATAAAAATCCCCGTGTCTCCATCTCTGTGTAATTTTGAGCCTAGGGGAGCCCCCAAATCAAATAATCTTTACGTAAATTCGGTTCTAAAACACTGACAGTTGGCACCGACCGTGGGGATTCTGAGTCATCAGCTTTCCTTTGACTTTTCCAAACTCTCATGCTCTCATGGCAGGAGAGAGGAATGAGGAGAACTGGTTCGACTTGGCCGATTACGCAGATATCGACATGGATGCCAGTTTTGACTACGAGCCGAGTACTGCATCATCTGATGGTGATGTCGCCTCCGGAGATCATTCTCCATGAGACAATACCATCAATGGAGTTGAGGAGGGATCCTTATCCCCCACAACGATACGTCCAGATAGGGAACCAGCTTCCTCAGAGGGTAAGGGTCAATCCGATCACAATGAGGGCTGTCCCAAGGCAAACTCAGGGCATGGCGAGGGTTCCCTCTCTAAATGTTCAAGTCCACCTAAGGCAGTCCGACCTGGCACGACAACTCTTTGAAGTCGTAATTCCGGATCTTCATCAACACCTGGTAGTTCATCAATACTCTGATGAGCGTGCGAGAAATTCTCAAGATCATCGCACTTCACTGAGGCAAGCTCAAGGATCAGGTATGGATGATTCTGAAACATTCCAACAAAAACGAGTTGTAGCCTAGAGAAATTTGCCTAGGAGCACTCAATACCAGTCAGAAGAAGCTGAAGAACTTCAATATAGCAATGACCTGCTCGAGAACCCATCTCGAGAATTTGCCCGAGCACCTGGCTATGACCTCTTTGCTAAAGAGATTACACGAAAGTTACAAAGCACGATGAACAAGCTCGAACGTCCTCGCCGACATCACTCTGGAAGTCGTAGCAGTACGACTCCATCAGCTTGCAGTCGTTCGAATAACTCACCGCATGGAGATCGATGCAAATTGCATCGTTCCCCAGACCGGAAAAGGGTTCCTCGAATGCCTGATGATCAAAGGGCTCCCAGGAGAGGTGATCATTCATCCCTCCGACCCAGGGGTCTGCAACAGTAGGCAAAATACAAGGAGTATTACCCTCGTAGGATCGAGACTTATCATAAGTCAGATTCACCCATTGCCGGGTATCATCGAGTACGATCGCCTGGTGACATCAACCCTTCTTTCTTACAAAGAAGGCGTTACGATGTGATTACCGGAAGTCGAGCATTCTCGTCTGACCTCCGAGCAGTTCACTGGCCGTCACGGTTTTGACCAGGGAACATGAAAAAATTTGATCGATCTCAAAATCCTATCGAGTTTCTTCAAATCTACATGACCGTTGTCCGAGCGATAGGATGAGGAGAGCACGTAATGGCGAATTACCTTCCAACAGTGATCGAAGGGTTCGCTCGATCATGGTTGTTAAACCAACTACTCGAGCCAATCTACTCGTGGCAACACCTCTGCGACCTTCTACTGGCCAATTTCCAGAGGACCTACCATCGCCCCGGGAAGGAAGACGACCTGCACAGGATAAGACAAAACGACCACAAGACATTACGCCAATTCATCAAGCGCTTCATTCAGTTCGCAATTCAATTTATGAGGTTTCCGACTCATCTGCTATCGAGCCTTCTGCCAGGAGTCCGCAAAGAAGAATCACAGAGGACATCGCTTTGCATCCTCCTATATTGTCGCTAAACTCTTCGAGATGGCCGATCGGTATGCATTCGCCGACGGTTGCCGAGTGGACCAAATCATCGACGAGATGACAAGTATCCTCAAGAGGTCAAGGAAGGTAGCAAAAAGAAGGATAAAAGGCCAAGAAATCCAAGAACAAGGCAATAGGCCAAAAGCCTCAAGCCAATGGTTCTAAGGAGGTCCTGGCCGTAAGCGATAAGGAGCCACGAAGTTCTAAACAATACTCCGATCAAGGCAAAGGTAAGTGCCCCGAATGAAAGAATGATAAGCCTAGGTGGTGCCCTTTCCATAAAAAGGAAGGACATGACCTTTGCAACTACCATGTTTTCCAACAAAAACTCGAGGACTACTACAATGGCAAAGGGCCACTTCCTACCCTCGAAGAGGTAGGGCAATCTAGTGGTCGTACACAGTCGGACGACAACGAGGAGATGCCGTTTCAAGATCCTAAGCGCACCATCGAGCACATCTTTGGGGGATTATCGGCATACGAGTTAAAGCGACAGCTTAAGACGTTCGAACACGAGGTAAACTCCATTGACCCTCCTCTTGTCAATAAATTGCCGAAGTGATCGGAAGTCACCATCTCTTTCGAGAAGGTTGACTGCCCGATCCCTTTGACTCGAATAGGTCGCTTTCCGATCGTGGTCGATCCCACCGTTAATAATTGTTGAGTAAATCGAGTGTTGATTGATGGTGGTATTTCATTGAACATTATGTTCATGAATACCTTGGACGAGATGCAAGTACCCAGGACCAAGGTAAGACCAGTAAGATACTCTTTTCATGGTATTGTATCAGGGTCTTCGTCCAAACCCATCGGTCAAGTTTCTCTTCCTTTAACATTTGGTTCACCAAGTAATTTCAGGACAGAGAAGATCTCCTTTGATGTGGTCGATTTTCATACGGCACATAACGCCATACTCGGACAACCAGCTTTGGTAAAATTCTTAATGGCAACTCATTATGGGTATCAATGTCTTAAGATGCCAGGTCCCAAAGGAGTAATCACAATTCATTGTGATAGGAAGATGGCGCATACTTGAGACCGTCAATCCCTCGAGATGTTAGTCAGATACCAACTAAGGAAGAAAAAGGGCAGCCTTCGACCAAGCAGTCGAAGCCTAAATCTGTACCTAAGCCGAACGACCAAGTCAAGAAGGTTCCCCTAGATCCAGAGGAGCCCTTGAAGACTGTTCGCATTGGGGATACTTCCGACCCCAAATAGGAAGACACACTCATCACTTTCCTCTGGGCAAACACAGATATCTTCGCGTGGCAAGCATCCGACATGCCCAAGTCCCTGTGAAGTGATCGAGCACAAAGCTAGCTCTCTTCGCTCGATAAAGTATCTGTAAAACAATAATTATAGAGATTTGCCCCTGAACGACAAGATACTATAAGGTCAGAATTGGACAAGCTACTTAAAGCAGGCTTTATAAGAGAAGTCGACCACCCAGAGTGGTTGGCCAACACTGTAATGGCTAGGAAGTCTCACGGCAAGTGGCGAATATGTGTAGACTTCACTGATCTTAATAAAGCTTGTCCAAAAGATGATTTCCCTTTACCTCGTATCGATCAGTTGGTTGACTCTACTGCTGGTTGCGAAACATTAAGTTTTCTAGATGTATATTTTGGCTACCATTAGATTAATATGTGTCTAGAAGGTGAAGAAAAGACCGCGTTTATTACACTATTTGGTATATTTTGTTATGTCAAAATGTCATTTGGTCTAAAAAAATGCTGGTGCTTCTTTTCAACGCTTGATGCAATCGACTTTTTCACCTCAGCCAGGGTGAAATTTGGAAGCCTATGTTGACGATCTAGTCGTAAAAAGCATCAAATGACTTAATCATGTTTCGGACTTACAGGAGACATTCGACAACCTCAGAAAACACCGCCTGAAACTCAATCATGAGAAGTGTGTGTTTGGAGTCCCTTCGAGAAAATTACTTGGATTCCTGGTCTCTGTACGAGGGATCGAAGCAAATCCCGAAAAGATAAAGGCCATCGTGCAGATGTGCCCTCCAACCATGAATTTTGCGATGAGTTGGGTACCAAGCTGTGTTACGCCTCTGTCGCCCATCCCCAAAGCAATGGGGCAGTCAAACGAGCGAATGGCCAAATAATACAGGGAATTAAAACTCGAGTCTTCGTCCAGTTTGCTAAGCGCTCAGGGGCTTGGGTACAAGAATTACCCTCAGTATTATGGGCGATTCGACCGCTAGCTAGGGAACAGAGAAAACATCTTTTTTCCATGTTTTCGGTGCCGAAGCCATGCTTCCACTTTTTTTGGAAAATAAATTAAGTCGAGTACACTTTTCAAATTTGCTCGACTGCTTTTGATAAACTCACTTCGTTTTAACTGGTCAGAGGAAGTTGCAACACCTAGTCGAAGACTTTCCTCTCTGTACGTGGTCCTGCCCACTAGAAGAAACTTCCTATCGTCGTCCTGTTTCTAACTCTTGCTACCAGAGCGAACCTACTGAGTGCACCGGAATAAGTTGTACAAATTTTTAAAGGAACTCTAAACGTTTATCTAACTCAAGTTGATCATTCTTGATTTGATTAATCTGGTCGGAGATGGTAACATCATCTAGTCGAAGCCTTTCCTCTCTGCACGTGGTCCTGCCCACTAGAAGGAACTTTCTAGTTTCGACTCGTTCCTACTCTTTCGACCAGTGCGTGGCAATCGTGATCGAAAAACTACAAGTTAGCTAAACCTCCCTTCTTTTTTTAAGAAAACTCATTTCACACTATTTACTCGGTTTATCTAAATAAACCAAGCAAATAGTCGGGGGCTAGGATAAAGTTATTAACTTGAATTCCATTCATTATCTTATGAGTTACTAACTACTCGACAAGATGATTTTCAGGAATGAGGAAGGATTATATATCAACATCAACAAAAACTTGTCTTTACAGGGTTCAGGACTCTGGTACAGACTACTCTGACGAAGGAGATCTTGATGAATCTTGGTGGCCCGATCTTCCGATAGGTTCGATTGATTTCGTCGTGAGGACATTGACGCTTTGAGGCTTTCGACCCGCAGATTGTCACCTCGCAATTCGCTACACCCGCATGACTGCCGTTATCAACCACGCTTGCACGCGATCGACCTTACCACGAGGGTTATGATTCCTGCAAGCAATCGAAGCAACTCACAAGAACAAGGTAGGTGCAATCTGAAATATATTGCGAATATAGATGAAGTTCACAAGTAGGGTTCTCAAACCGAACAAGCGCTAAACCGCAAAGTGGCGTAATAATCTAAGAAAACCCAACCCTAAACTGTGGCGGCTCTCGCATATATATAGGGGGAACGTGAGGAGGTGGGAACCCTAGGGCAGCGAAATCTGTTCACTGCATCGTTCACGTGAACAGTCAGCAGCCCTAGGGTGGTCGGCCATCACATGGGCCTTATGGGCCAAGTCACCCCATATATTACATAGCTAGTGGGCTAATAATTGGTGACGCACACCATGGTATGTAAATGCAGCGCCAGGCATGTAGACATAGCTCGGCTTGTAGGAGTAGAAGTAGCATGGTCCAATTGGATAAATGGTATTGCAAAGGCCGCAAGTCCAACTGTGGAAGATTGAGTTGAAGTAGAGACCGCAAGTCCAACTGTGGAAGATTGAGTTGAAGTAGTAGTTGTAGGTCTTCTTGAAGTGGTCGAGACCCCGCAGCTGGGTCGAGGTCTTCGAAGTGGTCGAGACCTGCGCAGAGCTGGTCGAGTCCCTACAGAGCCGGTCGAGACCCCGCAGAACCGGTCGTGGTCTTCTCAAAGTCGTGGTTGTATCCTTAGGGTCGATGTCCTCATCATCCTCCCTTCTTGAATTTGAGTCGCCCTCGACTCGAAGCTTTCCCAAAGTCATCACTCTCTGCAAAAGGTTAGTAGCAACAGGAGGCAAAGAAACATGCATTTCTTCTAATGGATACGGAGACCCTTTGCAAATTTCACAAATTTCAGTAAGTTCAGATTTAGTGGCAAGCATAACACACCCCTTCAATTTAATCCCCTCGGAACTAGCATTAGGTGCCACTTTCTCCCTTTAGGTGGGAAAACACGTTTTGCTACTTGTTGATTTTCGTAATCATGTTCATTGGTGTTTCGCTCATTTTAGCACGCCTACTTCATCTTTCACAATTTCAGCAGGTGTCAAAGGCAACAACTTAATCTTCTTACCCCTATGTGAGAATGAGTAGGTATTAGCTCTACCATGGTGCAAAACATCATTATCATATATCTAAGGCCTACCGAGCAACAAAGAGCATGCTTGCATAGGCACTACATCAAAGTCGGAACTATCTTTGTAATTACCAAATTGAAAATTGCACTCTCACAACTTGGTTTACCTTTAACTTACCACACTAATTGAACCATTGGATGTAGTAGGGGCGTGGGTGTGGTCAGGTGGCCAAGCCAAGCTTCTTGACCATCTCGAACTTGCAAGGTTATTGCAGCTCCCTCCATCAATGATTACTCTGCAGCTCTCTCCTTCACGAGAAATCTGGTTTGAAACAAGTTGTGCCGTTGATTTTGCTCTTCTCTCTCCACTTGTGCGCCAAGACTACAGTGCAACAAGGCTCATATGATTCCCTGTCAACAAAGCAGCTACTTGTTCCTCTACATCATTAGCATCACTATCTGCTTGTCTCCTCCACCGCAATGTTAGCCGCAAGTACATATTCATCCTCAATATCACTAGCACTTACATAACCTCCGTCTGCAGTGGCAAGGTATGCTCACGACTTGGGCAATCCCTCATGACGTGGCCCATTCCCTTGCAACGTGGCAATAATCCCAACAGACGTCCGTGGAAGCAACCGAAGAAGAACTTTGGCGGGCATGCACACTAGTAAATTTGCTTACCTCGGTGCATGTGATGGTGTCGGAGGTGTTCTTGAACGCGCCTCTACTCGAGGAGGGGCAGCAGACCGTAGCCGAAGGTGGGACTATTTTAACTTGACCCGGCGTTGTTCTTGGTGTAGACGTGCTTCCAAAATTGTTCCTTGGCCTCTGCTTGTCGTCCTGCAATTCCTTTTACGCCAAACGTGCAAGTTGAAACAATCTAGGATACTATCATATTCTTTGTAATCAACTATGTCCTGAATTTCACGTGTTAATCCTCCATAAAAACGTGCCATCGCAGCCTCTTCATCCTCAATAATGTCACAACGTAACATACTAATTTGTAGCTCCGATAATATTCTTCTACGATCTATTGCCTTGGTTTAAGCGCTGCAATTTCTAAGCAAATCACGCTTAAAAGAAGGTGGAACAAATCTATTACGCATAGCAACCTTTAGAGCATCCCAAGTAGTAGGCGCTAATCCATCATTGCATACCCTATTCCACCAAATGATGGTGAAGTTTTTAAATTCACTTGTGGCTTGTCGAACTCTATGCACTTCAGAACTAAGTGAGCATTAAATTTCGTTTCTCCGTCAACTCCCAATCTAGATATGTTTCAAAGATCATAAGCACCCACAAAAGATGGTATAGTGAACTTGACTTTAGCATATGGATCATCATTAACACGTGCATTATGTTGCTGAATGTTATTACCTCTCATACCTTGACGGTTGAAGTTCAACCTGTTTCGTTGTCGTGCATCAAAGGCGTCGTGGTTGTGCATCTCATTTTCATTGTCAAATTCACGGTCATGGGCTGCACCATGAGGACCCACACGCCCATTGTTCGGTGGTTGATTGGCCAAACCATCAATGCGTGTGTTGAGCATTGCGATACTATCATTGAGTTGTCTGCGAGCAGCGCTTGTTTCGCAAACTTCCTATCAATGTCGCCATTAATAGCGTGGCGGTGCTCATCCAACACCCTCGTGAGCTCTTCCTCAAAACACACTCTTAGCATCCAATTCCTCACCGCCAGGGTTAGTAAAAGACAAAAGACAACACAAAGATATTATCCCTATCAACTACTAGGTGGTGGGAGGTGGGATCACACACTCTCAAGCCGCCTTACCAAGCTCTTATGAATTTCTTACCAATTGCGGCAGTGGTATGATCGGAGAAGGTGGGATGTACGATCACAAGCGAATGGCGAATGCGAGGATCCAAATCTGAGGGCCGAAAGTATGTGGAGCTCGGACAGGTAAAATTTTGTAGCAAGGAATAGCAGTAATGAAAATAGATTAGCAAAGTTGAATCAAAGTCCACCGTACTCGTCATAGTTGCTGGCCCAAACGCGTTCCTAGAACTAGCTCGAGCAAGCCGAAATACAAGCACAATAGAACAAAATTCGCAAGGCAACTGATTTCTCCTGTGGGTGGTCGTGGACCAACTGTGGATTGTCGTGAGCCACTTGAGGGTGGTCGTAGACCAAATGAGGGTGGTCGTGAGCCAACTGGGGTGGTCTTTTTTTCGTTCTTTTTTTTTTGCTTCTCTCTTTCTTTTTTTTTTGACTGCCGAAACCCAACCGAGGGTTCCTCTCTTTTTTTTTGGCCCGATCTTCCGATAGGTTCGATTGATTTTGTCGTGAGGACGTTGACGCTTTGAGACTTCCGACCCGCAGATCGTCACCTTGCAATTCGCTACACCCGCATGACTGCCGTTATCAACCACGCTTGCACGCGATCGACCTTACCACGAGGGTTATGATTCCTGCAAGCAATCGAAGCAACTCACAAGAACAAGGTAGATGCAATCTGAAATATATTGCGAATATAGATGAAGTTCACAAGTGGGGTTCCTCAAACCGAACAAGCGCGAAACTACAAAGTGGCCAGAATAATCTAAGAAAAACCCAACCCTAAACTGTGGCGGCTGCTGCACATATATAGGGGGGGAACGTGAGGAGGTGGGAACCCTAGGGGGTGGTCGTATCCGATCAGGTGGTCGAACTCGAGTTGGTGGGAAGTCGAAACTGAGTACGTGGTCGGATGAGGGTGATGACACGATCTCGGCTATAGTAGATAAAACAACGGATGCAACCAAGGGCAAGCCGAGATACACGATGACCGAAACAAAGAAAGACTCGACGCTAGAAACTAGATCACGACGACTAGACCAAAGAACAAAGACACCGATGATGGACTCGAATTCAACAACGCGAAAACCGAAAACACAATCGCGAAGGCACAGAGTGGTTTGGACAATGAAGAACTAAGATCTAAAACTTTTTGTGGGGCAATTTTCTAGACTCTAGGTGATGAAAAACAACTAACAAAAAGGGATCAATGAGATTACCTAACGGGCAACCTGGTGCTCTGATACCACTTGATGAATCACGGTGGCCCGATCTTCCGATAGGTTCGATTGATTTCGTCATGAGGACGTTGACGCTTTGAGGATTCCGACCCGCAGATCGTCACCTCGCAATTCGCTACACCCGCACGACTGCCGTTATCAACCACGCTTGCACGCGATCGACCTTACCACGAGGGTTATGATTCACGCAAGCAATCGAAGCAACTCACAAGAACAAGGTAGATGCAATCAAATATATTGCGAATATAGATGAAGTTCACAAGTGGGGTTCCTCAAACCAAACAAGCGCGTAAACCGCAAAGTGGCGAAATAATCTAAGAAAACCCAACCCTAAACTGTGGCGGTGGCCGCATATATATAGGGGAACGTGAGGAGGTGGGAACCCTAGGGCGGCGAAACTATTCACTGCATCGTTTCACGTGAATGCAGTCAGCCCCTAGGGTGGTCGGCCATCACATGGGCCTTATGGGCCAAGTCACCCCATATATTACATAGCTAGTGGGCTAATAATTGGTGACGCAAAGACCATGGTATGTAAATGCAGCCCAGGCATGTAGACATAGCTCGCTTGTAGGAGTAGAAGTAGCGTGGTCCAATTGGATAAATGGTATTGCAAAGGCCGCAAGTCCAACTGTGGAAGATTGAGTTGAAGTAGAGACCGCAAGTCCAACTGTGGAAGATTGAGTTGAAGTAGTAGTTGTAGGTCTTCTTGAAGTGGTCGAGACCCCGCAAAGCTGGTCGAGGTCTTCGAAGTGGTCGAGACCTCGCAGAGCCGGTCGTAGTCCCTACAGAGCCGGGTCGAGACCCCGCAGAATCGGGTCGAGGTCTTCTCAAAGTCGTGGTTGTATCCTTAGGGTCGATGTCCTCATCGATCTTATTTGCATATCCTCCGTGGATCAGATCGATGATCGATCGCATCTTCGCTATCAATCGCCACCTTCGCTTTAGGGCGCATTTAAGTCGCCTATGACGGGTTGCGACATATCGGGTCATGAGCTCTAAGTTTTGCTAAAACAAATCTTATTCCCTCTTTGAACGCATCGTTTATCGATTCAAATTGGTTCGCCTTCAGAGTAATCACCAATTCCTGCAAAGTTTCGACTTGTTCGCCAATGGCACTCGTGTGAGCAGATATCATGTCTTCACGAGGAGTGATCCCCTCAGCATGAAGCCCACCGAGTACATTGTTCAGAAGTGAAACGTTGTCTTGGAGATTTCCCTTCAAAGACTTCATTTCATCCTGATTACGAGTCGAAGCCACGCAAAGTCATTTTATTTGTACTACTTGCAATGAAAAGAATAAGACCAGTCAGACAAAATGACCTCGAGAGGAAAACACAATCAATCACAGGTAAAGATTTGCTTACCAACTAGTCGAGAATCTAGCTTCTTAACTTCCTCAGTGTGAGAGAGAGTGTCCTTAAGGTAACGCTGCTCCCACGTTTGGACCTCTTGATCTTTTTCTAAAAAGGAATAAGAATCGAGAAAGAAAAGAAGGTCGAAATGGTTTGTTTGGAGTTTATTTGGATTTCATTTGGCCTCTGCTTGAGTTGCTTCGCTCTCGTAGATTTCGACGACTCGGGAGCCCGAGTTCTCGCGAAGAAGACCCTCAAGCTTTCGAGCAAGGCAAGTTACACCCTTGATCATGTTGATCCTAGTATCTCAAATGAGTTAATTTCTGTTTCAAATTACTACTGCATGCTTATTTCAATTCAAGTAATTTAAATCCATGTTTTAACTTTATAGTTATTCCTAATTCCTTTGTATACCCAGACTTGATTATTGATTCGACCTCCCTTTGTCATCAGTAGTAAGAGCTAGTTGGTACATTAGTACGAACTAGCATGTTTCAAAACTCTGCATAGTTATGCTTAGATTGAAAATCTTGATTTGGGAAGTTTTACTGCCAAAAGACCAATGTGGTCAAATGTTTTAGTCCATGACATTGGGTTGTCGTGGTAGTTTGCAAATATTTTTGAAAAGCAAATAAAAGGGAAAATTGGTTTGGACTTGGGCGAACTGGCTGTTTGGATGGGTGCATGTTCATGCACGGGACCGATCCATTTCTATGGTCGATGCCCAGGGTCTTGTGGAAGTCGCCCAGGTCAGTTAAGGATCGGTCTTCGAGCCGCATCTTGCCATGCCACACCGTGCAACCACATGTCCTGTATGGGCAGGACCTGGCTAACTAATTTGCAATGTTCCACCGTGGTCGTTCTATCCGGTTGTGTGGGTGTCATGATGACCTACTTTTATTCATTCCCACCTGGCGCAAGAGGGGTTTAAATCCTGTGGGTTGCAGGCCAAAGGAAGCGAAACCTTAGCAAGGGGGGTGCGGTGGGATGATGCATTGTAAAGGCCTTCCCACAAGCTCTAGACCACTTACCTTTGGTAGTGAGTGGTGGCATCGACGGATGCCAAACAAACTAGAGAAGTCGTGTCTTGTGGGTAAAGTTGTATACCTCTGCAGAATGTAAAACTATTTGAATAGCCGTGTCTACGGTCATGGCATGCTGGCAAAGCCACTCCAAGTTAGATGTTGGTTCTGTTTTCAAAAGACCTCTTAAAATGGTTTTGGATGTCTATCCAAATGGGCTTCGGGTAGGGAGCCTTATGATAGGAGGGTATCCTTCACCACTTGTTGATGAATGTTATCCAACTATAAAATTAATTTAGAAAATGAATTTTAGTATTGCAAAACTGCTTTGGAAATTAGTACATGTATTTGGAAACAAACTTGGCTTTATGCAAAGACAACCCTATAAGACTTCCTTTGAGATATCCTTGTATGCATGCATTCAATTTGTTACTTGACGGGTGTGACTTGCGAGCACGGTTGTTGAGCTCACTCTTGCTTGACATGTTTGAGCAGGAGAGGACGTCTTCGATGAGCCAGAGGACCTCCAAGACGACTAGGTTGCGACCTCCAGACGATTGCCATTGGCGGATTGTGTGGACCACTCCGCTTTTGTCCTGCTGCATTTTGTTGCTGGCTGTTAAGCCACCTTTGTAATCAACTCTGTTGTTATTTTAATAAAGTTGCGTTGATGGAAGCTACCACTTTTGTTCACTATGTGGGCTAGCTGTTGGTCCTTGGGACTAGCTCGGTTGTGCACAGGGATTTCGGGACCTCCCTTTGGGGTGCTCTTGGGACTGGCCACGACCTCCCTGAGGTCCGGTCGTACCAGAAGACCTCTTTCGAAGTGCTCTCGGTTCAGGCTTTCGACCTCCCTGATGTCTGGACTATCACAGGACCTCCCTTCGGGGTGCTCCTGGGACAGGCGTCGAACCTCCTTGAGGCTCGGGACGCCACATTGGGTCTTGCGGCCCCGAGTACCTCCACATCGGATGAGCCCTCTTCTTCAGAGGGCTGATGCGGCGCGTGATGAAATCCTTCACCACATGCCTCCCGGTAAGCCCCTCTTCCTTCAAGTCTGCAATTGCTTGAGTGAAGGGGGCGATCCGACCGAGATCCTTGGGAGTCGAATCCCAGGAAGAAATCTTTTCAGCCAGCTTCTCAGCGAAGGGGAGGTTGTCCTCATTGGTAATCTCCCAATAGAACCACCTCTTCTTCCATCCCAGCCACGACGACCGGGTAAACATCGGAATGTACTCCTTCGACTTCCTGTCGTGGAGCTTCAGACTATGGCTACCGGCAACTCCATCCAGCCTGATCATTCCATAGAAGTACCGGAACAACTCCAAGTCGGCCGAAATCCCCAGGTAGGCCTCACACAAGTACACGAACACCCCCCAACGTTGTGATAGAATTGGGAACGAGATTTACCAACTCCACCTGGAAGTATTCGAGCACCAATGTAAGAAACGGATGAGCGAGCAATAGAAGATCACACTCACAGGACGCCTGGAAAACAGGGATTTGCCCAATCTCCCCCGACGGCTAATGCTGCCCAGCAGCCTCGATCCACTTCACGTACTTCTTCTTTGGGATCTTCTCGGTGGCGACCGATGACTCGATCTTGATCACGTCCATCTTTGATTCGGCCCACTGGGAAGCGGCTCCGGCCATTTCTCCCAAGGGTCGGGGATTTGGATTTGGGGAGATTTTGGGAGGAAGTTCGATTTGGTCGATGGCAGAGAACACAAAAGCTTAAACAATGAGAGCAATTTGGGGGAAGGTAAAAAAACTTAGTCTCACCCACGGTGAATATTTATAACCGCATGCTCGAGTTAATGATGTGGCGACCCAACGGTTGCCACTGCTTCGGGAACTGCTCCAAAAGATAGGTCTGTGAGAGTCAATTCAGATTCTTAAATTTGTCTGCTCGAGAAAATCAGGTCAGTCTTTACACCTCAAGCGAAATTACCTTCTTGATCAAGTCTTTTTCTGGTCAAATGCAACAACGATTGGAACGATTTTACTTCCAACCATGGTACTGCGACCACTCGGTGTTCGCAAGATTTCCTATGACCACCTTGTAAGTTGCAAGATTATTCCACAAATTTCTTGGCCAAGTAAATTTCTGGTCAAAAGAAACGCCAGTCGAAGAGTTCTTCCTTCGACCTTTTCTCTACGACCACTTACTAGTCGTAAGATCATCTACTGCTCTTTTTCCAAGTAAGTTATTTTCAGTTGAAGCGGGGGGGGGGGTGCTAGATGACGAGGATAAAATAATCCTCATTAAATCATTTATTTGTAATTCACATTATGGATAATAATGACGTCATATGGTCCTTGAGTATACCTCTTATTCACAAGGGAGAAGCTGGAGGTCGTAAGGTATTCTACGACCACCCCATTGTCATAAGTCTTCCTACGATTATACCATGATCGTAAGTTCCACTACGATCAATCTGTGGTCGTAAGCTCTTCTACGACCAGTTCCTAGTCGATAGGGCTTACAAACATGTGGGCCTAGTTAACCAGGAAATCTTTCGCACCATATTTAAGGATATGGGGTCGTAAACTACGCTGTTATTCTCTGGAATAATGGCATGATTTAAACTCCCTGTTATGGTGATGACCGCCTGGCAACGTGGGGACGTTACTACTCCCATAATAACCTCGAGTAACGGCTCCACGATACAGAACATCATGGCGGCCTTTAGACTGGAGATACAACGATACACTTCGAGGACTGTATAAAAGGCAGGATCATCAGGACAATAGGGGACGAAAGCCAATTAGAAGCACAATACTCTAGCCTTTTGCTCCATCTTGTAATCCAGCATACTCAATACATACATACATGAGTAGGGTTGTTATTCTCCTAGGAGAAGGCCTGAACCTGTATAAAAATCCCCGTGTCTCCATCTCTATGTAATTTTGAGCCTAGGGGAACCCCCGAATCAAATAATCTTTACGTAAGTTCGGTTCTAAAACACCGACAGCAGGTGCTTCTGGGAAACACATGCCTAACTTTATTTTCCCGAACTAATCTAGATAGTTCCATAAACATTGACAACACCAAATAATAACAGAAGAACATGTCTAGCAATATATGAAGCACATTTTGACATAATTACATTTAATACAATAGGGGCCCAATTTCATCAATAGAAAAAACAAAATTATCAGATAAATCTGCCCCTGCAATCTTTGCACGTATAAAAAAGTTCTAAACAAGGAACTTATCGAGTCGACAAGAATGGAAAAATAGGTTTTGCCTTCTCTTTCAAACCCCGATCTACATAGCATATGCTTCAAGATCATAAAGAAAGGAAAACTAGCAAGTTAAAAAGTTCTATGGTGGATTATACCTCGCCCAAGATCAATAACAGAGCACATCAACTTATTAACACCCTTCACACTTCAAAAATTGTGATGTTCTCTTGGTTTGTTAGGCACTGCTTTCCACTATCCTCGTGGTGCTGCTGACTTCAAATATTCCGCTTCCATCCAAGTGGGTCTGAAGAGCAATCCCCTATCCGAACACTGTTGGAACAATGTAAAACTTCTAAAACTTATTGCACATTCATCTAGATTCTACCATCAGTAAGACATTCTACAGCCTATACTAACAAGCCATGTAAACAATATGAGTGAATTCTGTTAGCTCAAGCATTTCATCCTGAGGTGAGGTACCAGCTTAGTCTATTGAAAATTCTAGATTTACCAGAGATTATACTACCATTTATCAACTTATAATTTCTTTGTATAGTTCCAGTTGATATTTTCCTTACCAATAAAATCTTGCCAAGTCTTATTTGGCACATTAGTGGTACGAATAGTTTCAGTTTATGTTCAGCCAACCAAGACAAACATACAATCAAAATTACCAATGTATTTTTAACATTAATGTAAATGCATAAACAATGTTCACCTAGGCGCTAGGCGGAAGGCGGACGGAGGGTGGCCACCTAGCGCCTAGGCCACCTACGTGCCAGTTTGTGCAGTCCGTGGTCGAAAGCCAGCAGTGAAGAAGATGAAGACGGCACAAGGAGAAGTAGTTTAGGTTAAGAGAAGATGAAGACGACGCTTTGAAATGCGTGCGTAAGTGAAACACGTTTGTGTGTAGGCTTAACGAGTGCCCATTAGGAATGTCCTTCTAGAAGCTAGTCTCCACTATAAAAGGGGAGGGTGCTGGTTGTGCACCTCCCAACTTTTATTTTTGAAGAAACCCTAGTTTATGTTTAGAGAAAGGAAAGTGGAGAGGTTAGGGTTCTAGACAGTTGGATTTATTGTGTGCTCAAGTGTTAAGCCTTTGTCCTCCAAGATGGAGTGGCTGTAAACTAACAACAATCTTAAATCAATCCAAGCAAGATTCCTTAAGATGAGTCTCTTTTTGTTCTTGCTCCTCCTTATGTGATTTTGGGGCTTTTTTTGATCCGTTGGTTTTTCTTTAGTTTTTGGCCTAGATCTTGCTTGCTGTGACATGTGAAAATGTATCTAGGATCATCTTGATCATCTTTTTCCGACGAGCAAGTTTTTGGATCATATTTTGATTTTGACTCGGTTTTGAAGCAACCTTCACTCAAAAGAAAAAAGGTCGAAACTTTAGCAATGATCTTCACGATTCTTGATTGAAATATGTTTCTAACATCCTAGAGAAGGTATGCTTCCAGTTTCGTGAAGTTTGAAGTTGTGAATCAAAAGTTAGACCAATTTGTGATTTTGAGTTCAGGCTCGACTATGCCTATGGGAAGAATCACATGCGTGTCTACCTTCAGAGAGAAGGTCAAGCCATATGGGAGGTTGTTCGAGCCCGCACATTTTGCCCGAGGTTGCTACGCTGGCTTCAGCAGCCCTCTTGGCTAACAACCATAAGGTAAAGAACCTCCAATATGCCAAGCTTGGTAGAAAAGAGTATGACAGGATCTGTCATCTTGAGACCGCACACGAGATTTGGCACACCCTTGAAACCTACCATGAGGGTTCGTCCCAAATCAAGCAAGTACGCTAGACAGTCTTCAAGCGAGAATACTACAAGTTCGAGATGCGTCTTGGAGAGAACATCGATGATGTATTTACTCACTTTAATAAGGTGCTTAATCAGTTGAGAGCGGTCGACATCGAGTATTCTCAATCTGAGAATGTCACCCACCTCTTGGCTGCAATCAACACCAATAAGTGGGAGATGAAGGCTACTGCCATTGAGGAGAGTGTTAATCTCTCTAATCTCACTTTGGAGCTGCTCTACAACAAGCTCAAGACTCATGAGATCAAGAGGGTCGATCATCCTAAGAAGGAGAACATGGCTTTAGTGGCTGATGCTCTTAAGAGAACTTCTGATGGCTCTTTTGAATCTTCCTCTGGATT
Organism: Phyllostachys edulis; assembly: GCA_036346405.1. NCBI lineage: Eukaryota > Viridiplantae > Streptophyta > Magnoliopsida > Poales > Poaceae > Phyllostachys > Phyllostachys edulis. The sequence continues at coordinate 103,933,374 of CM070550.1, forward strand.
TTCACTTGCCTGTTTATCTGCAATCCACGAAGAGAAACTTGAGAGTATTCCTGATCTGTGTTAGCCCTCTTAGCAAAAAAAATTCACATGGGCCTATAACAATGTGAGAAACAAGAAGAGAGACGACCATGTGACATACTATGAGTGTGGAGAACTCTACCATATCTGGGCGAAGTGCTCTAAGCTAAAAGGGAAGGGCAATCACAAGGAGGAGAAGATAGCTTGGAGAAAGCCTCAAGGGAACAAGTCCAAGTTTGATACTGCCAAGCTCATGAAGGCCGCTCACTGTTTCCTTGCCGCTTTTGGAGAGCAATCCATGAGCGATGTGGACTCTGGGAGCGAGGAGGACAAGGAGGAGGAGCTCCTCAAGACAAGAAGAAAGGGAACGCAAAAGACTTCACCCAAGATGTGCTTCATGGTCGACTCATCAACGTTGATGACATCGATGAGGTATCTCCATCCTATGAAGTTCACTCGCTAGATGTGATACCATCTTTGAGCAAGCGCTAGCTACAATAAGGCATTAGAGTTTACTATGGCTAGGAATATAGGCTTAGAGTCACAAGTTGATAATCGACATTAGAACTTGTGAATGCTAAGAATCTTGATGTCGATTTAATGTTCATCCCGCCATGCTTTATACTCAACTTGCTAAATTACAAAATGCTCATGATGTTGCCTTACACCAACTAGAAAATGCTAGGACCGAGTTAATTGAAGTTAAATCTGCTCCTTATGAAAAATGCTTAGAATCTAACAAGTTGGTCGCTTTTGATGAGGCTGAGTATCGCACTTTCTCTTTCTGCTTAGAATGTGAACATGAAGTTAAAGACATATTGGAAGCAGTTAGTATGCCAAGCTTAAGGACAGAATTAATTCTGCTCCTTGTGCTTCATCTGAAACCCTTAAGCTTGAAGTTGCTATTCATAAGGAGAAGCATGCTAGAGCCATTAAGGCCAAAACTTATGAATTATGTTTTAATCTTGGATAAGAGAATGCTTATCTTAAGGACACATTAGAAAAATTCTCCAACGGTAAGAAACAGTTAAACATGATTCTTGATAGGTCCAAAACTCCTTGTAAGAAGCAAGAGTTATGATACAACTTTGCCTAAGACAAGTCCAAGCCAAATGTCGTCCAGTGGTACCAAGTACCATTGCACCTATTGCTAGAAGGATGGGAATTTGCTTGAGTTCTGTTGGCTTAGGTTGAAAAATGCTAGAAAAAAATCTTGTTAGAATTTCATCTCATCAACCTAGAGTCTTTATGGGACATGGTCATCTAGAAAGGAAGAAACCTGGACTAGGATTTTTTACACATGCTTTTCATAATCATGTTCCTAGACAGGGTGCTTCTCATGTTCGTGTAACCATTGCTCATGATAGAACCTCAAGTAGGATCAAGGCTAGCAATTCTTCTATTTATACTACTCGTGGACGTGTGTCTCAGTACTTTGTTCCCAAATAATATTTAACTAGACACATCAATCTTCTCTGCCTTGATTTTTATGATCACCTCGGAAGGGGGAAGAACATGTGGATCGTCGACTCCGTCTATTCACGCCACATGACCGGCGACTCAAGATGGTTCACCTCCTTCACGCGGTCAACGGGTGATGACTTCATCACCTTTGGAGATGATACACAAGGGCAGATTGAAGGAATGAGATCGATCAGGGTGAACGATAAGTTCATACTTAAGAACGTCGCCCTTGTGGACAAACTAAGGTGTAACTTGCTTTCTGTCTCACAGTTTCTTGATGATGGCTATGAGACTAGATTTTAAAAAAATACTTGTCATGTGCTTGATTCAGTTGGTGAGCTTGTTTTTGGGATTTCTAGAGTTGGTATGATCTTTGGAGCTGACTTTTCTGAATCTATTGCTGGATCTCTCAAATGTTTGATTGCATCTTCTTCCAAGTTCTGGCTTTGGCACCGTCGTTTAGGATACATTGGTTTTGATCATCTGACGCGAGTTAGCAGCCTTGATCTCATGAGAGGTTTGCCAAAACTCAAAGCCGTCAAGGATGCTGCATGTGCGCCCTGTAGGTATGTCAAGCAAGTTGCCGCCTCACACCCTTCATTGACTATGGTCATGACTGACGGACCAGAATAGTTGCTTCACATGGATACTGTTGGTCCTGTTAGGGTTCGGTCAGCCGGTGGCAAATAATATATATTCTTTTCATAGTCGGTGATTTTTCGAGATACTCTTGGGTGTTCTTTCTTGCTTCGAAGAATGAAACTTTTGATCATTTTCATGATCTTGTTCTTCGTTTGGCTTCTGAACTCCTCGGTGCCCTGAGAGCGATTCGCAGTGACAATGTCACATAGTTCAAGAATACCTCATTTGCCTCTTTCTATGCTAAGAGTGGTATTGAGCATCAGTTCTCTTCTCCACACTTCCCACAACAAAATGGTGTGGTGGAAAGGAAGAACATAATCTTAGTCAAGATGGCTAGGACAATACTAGATGAGTATAGCACTCCGAGGAGGTTCTGGGCCGAAGCTATTGCTACAGCTTGTCATATTGCCAATCGTGTCTTCTTGAGATCATCTTTGGGCAAGACATCTTATGAACTTCGGTTTGGAAGAAAACCCATTGTTTCTCATTTTCGAGTTTTTGGAGCCAAGTGTTTCATTCTCAAGATAGAAAACCTAGATAAATTTGAGGCAAGGATTTCTGATGGTTTATTTCTGGGTTATCCTGCACATTCGAGAGGTTTTCAGGTTTTTAATGTTGAGACTAACGTTGTTCAGGAGACATGCAATGTCACCTTCGATGAGACTAGCCCTGGAGCTAGATCAGATGTTTCAGGTGACACATAGGTGACGGAGAGTATCTTTGTAGAGGAAGATGATGATGGAGTCGATGATGCTCTCCCACCTGCTGCAGACGCTTCTATTCCAACTCAAGAACCTGCTTCGACTACTTCACCTCCAGTTGAGGCTCCTACCGCATCTTCATCTTCAGCGGTACCTGCGGAGGTCGAAGAGATGATATCTCCCCCGAGCACTCCACTTCACAAAAAGATGCATTGTAATATAAGCTTTACTACTTGTTTCTTTGTGAATCTAAAATTGCTATTGTACAAAATGAAAAATCAAATTTTAAGATTCTTATGTGGTTAAATTGTGCCAAACTATTCTCACAAGACTGCATGTCAAATACATGAACTTGGAGATAGTTTGATGATCCAGACGATCTCATAGGGACTGCTTGCCAAAATTGACATGAACCTCAAGATTTGTCACCCTGGTTGAAGCTTAGGAAGATTTTGTGGATGGCTCCTAGTCTAGAATCTTCTTCACTAAGATAGACCATTAATCAACATCAATATCCATTGCAAATGAAAACTGTTAAATTTTTTTTGGGTATTTGAGGTACTTTAAGCAAAATGATTCAATTGAAAACTTTTTGTCTCTAGGATGGTCGTTGTTAGCTTCTTGATCTCACATTGACATTCTGATATGGTCATTATTACTTTAGGATCCTTGTTGATGAACTTGCTAATTTTGAAGCTTTGCTTAAATTGTTACAATTCATTGTTTTATCTTGAGTCTTCTAGCTTAGCTTTGATATATATGTCTTAACATGCTCTTGCTAGCGCTTTCAGGCTTGATATGTATTGAGTAATAGTAGAAATGCTAGCTTGCTCTTTTGGGTAATCTCCAAAGCTTCTCGTACTAAAAATTAAAAATTACAAAAAAAAATAAAGCTACTCCATTGTATTTCATACATGCTCTCTCTTATGCTTCTTCATTTCTGCACTTGTCATCTTTGGATGAGAGGTAGACGTGATTCCTTGATGACTCCATTGTTAAAGGGGGAGAAGATATAACAAAAATATTAGAAGGGGGAGCTATTTGGAGAAAATGAATATTTTCTGAAAAAATGATGATCATAGTGAGGGGGAGCATCTAAGTTGCATTCTTGTGATCTTATTGCCTTTTTCTGAACTTGAATTGCGGTTCTTCGAACATCACAATAATCAAAGGTCAAATTGTTGGACCTTAAGTGATATTTTTTGCTCTTATCTGGAAATTGAAGCCTTCTTGTCTTCTTTTGCCTGATCTCAATTGCCTATGTTAATCTAAAGCCAACTTGGTCATTTCCATTGCGCTCTCTTGCTTTTGGACCAAGTTGTGCCTTTGCACGAAAACGTGAGTATTTTCATTTTCAAATCTCAAACTTACATTTTTGAGAATTTGCCAATGTGTTCATCACGGGGGACATTGTGGATATCGTGGAAATATGCTCATGATCTTAGAATGATGTTACAATTGGCAATGGTATTGAGCGTTTGTTTTTTCGGCAAAGTTTAGTCTCTGTCGGGCTATAGGCAATCAGACTGGCTAGGAGGTGGTGGTCAGACCGGCCTTTGTGGACCTGGTCGATGTCGGAAGCTATAGTACCTGGTCATAGATGTGGTCGTAGGACTGGTCATAGACGTGGTCGTAGGATTGGTCGTAGACATGGCCGTGGATATGGTCATAGGACTGGTCATAGAAGTGGTCGTAGGACTGGTCGTAGACCTGGTCGTGGGCTCGGTCGAGATCTCGGTCGTGACCAAGGCTCGAACAAAGTGGTCAAGGCCGACCGCCATGAGGCGCATGGCTCGATGACGAGAAAAAGGTTTTGTTGTTTTCTTGAGCCAGGCCAAAAATAGAGGGTGTAGGCAAGAGAGTACCGCAGCAAGATCGGCTCCTCCTGTACCTGACGACCTAATTATTTAATTTATTCTGAATTTTAGTTATTTATGGATTTTACTTTGGAATTCGTACGGACATCAAACTGCAATTTGTTTTTTTTGTATATTCCGAATTTCAACTATTTTTTAATTGGAGTTCGTATTCAAATCCAATTGCTATTTTTTTTCTTCAGTTTTTATTCCAAATTACAACTATTGAGGGATTTTGCTTTGAAAATCAAAAACAAATTGCTAATTTTATTTTATTTTTATTCAATTTCCGTTATGTTTTGTTGGAATTCATATACAAATCCTATTTCTATTTTTTGTTCAATTTTTATTTTGAATTACATTTATTTAGGATTTGATTTAGAAATTAGTATAGAAATCAAATTGCTAATTTTATTATATTTGTTATTCGAATTTTAGTTATTTCTAGATTGTGTTTGACATGAACTCTTTCTTTAATATGGACCCACCACAATCGATGGTTTAAATCTTTCTTTTTCCTTCGATTAATGTGGTCATTTCTAGCCGTTGAGAGCGAATGTTATGGCTATTTTTTTTTGTCTTTGGTTTATTAAGATAATAGATAGAAGATAGATGAGAATCTTGCATATACGGCATTGCAAAGTTCAGCGGTTGGAAAAATGGCACCGGATGTCTCGTTGACGGGGCAACCCGCAACCGATGTGGTAACTACTAAGAAATAAGAATGGTGGGGGGTTAAGCTGTCTACTTCCACAGATGCATGCATATGGGTTTTTTTAGGCACTAAGTGGGATGGATTAATTACCTCCCTACACGTGCAACTGACTTCCTCCTATTTTTATCTCTTTATTACAGTTAATTCTTGATAAAAGAAAGCTATGCTACATATAACTTAATGGTCCTCCGATGTTCTCTCCTCGATCCCATGGCTATATAAACATATAAAACTCTTAAGTTATGACACAGAGATCAATTGTAGCTAGTGATAAAAGAAATATGAAGTTTTTCACAGGGAAGTTGGTCTTTTTCTTGGCTATTGTCCTCTTTGAAGGTTAGTAGTTGTTTCCAATTAGTTTCAGTTTGGAAACTTTTAAAATGCAAACACTATGAATGTGTTACTATTTAATTTACAACTTTATGTACTACTAAGTCAGAGTATATGAAGCAGTACATCTTGATTTTATGTACGTGAGGTGACAAAGAAAAAAATCGCTAATTATCTTAATTACAAGCTACAGACTGACAAATCTTAAACTGTGAATCAAGATATGTTAATTCTTCATATGCTATTGATTGGTGGCTCTGAACTTTCGGTTTCTATTTGACAACTTTAATTTATATTTGCGGGAACTTTACTAATTCACCAAAAATGGTTTTACGGTTTTGTATTGTATAATTGATGGGCATTTGGGTATGTATACGATGAAGATGCTAATGCATAACCGCTCTCTTCTCGACGCAGATGCTTCGTTAGATCTGTTCCATATGACTATTCACAGAAACATTGAGGCAAGCAAGGACATTCTTTTTCTCTTTGCATATCCTTGAGCACGGACTGACCAGTCCAGCTCTGTGACGCCGGTGTATGCAGTGCGTGAAGGAGCCGCCGAAGCCTCTTTACGGTGGCGGCATCATCAGCGGCGGTGCCGAGGCCCCGACCTCGGCGTCGCCCGGCGGCAAGAAGCTCCTGATGGCGAAGAGCAAGAGCGCCCCGGTGAAGGGCTCCGTGCTCAAGGTCGAGCTGAAGAAGGACACCCACTACGCCTCTCCCAGAACACCGATCGATTCCTCCCTTCGGTCTCATTGTGATCCATCACTGCATAATCAGGAGTCGAGGAGATGAGGACAAAACTAGGTAGCTAAGCAAACGTACGTTTGTGCCCAGCTTGGCTGCAGCTCTCCAAGGGGACCGGCGACGTCAGGGCCGTCCTCGTGACCCCGACAAAGAAGTTCAACACCGCCGGCGTGATCGTGGCCCAGTCCGGCTACTGGACCATGCTCAAGGGTGGCGCCACCTCCTTCTCCGCCGGCAAGGGTGATCTCTTCTTCGAGGTACGCAGTTAAAACCACGCATGCATGGGACGGCATCACGACATGCATGTATAGCAATCGTACCACTCACGAAAGTTGATGTGCAAATCTGCAGACCAACGTAATCGCGGAGGTGATGGCGATAGCATGGCGCCGCAGCCCTTCACATTCGAGGAATGGAACTCGATCAAGAATGAGTCCATCACCAAGGTGATTTTCATTTAACTTAACGCCGACGCTGAATGCCAAAGAAAGAACAGTAATCCATAGCTAGCGCTGGCACATGCAAATTCAATCAAATGGTTGGGACGTGCGGATGCATGCAGGAGCGCAAGAAGAAGGTGAAGATCACTGTCCAGGACGCCGGCGGGAAGCCTATGCCGGAGGCGGAGCTGTCCCTGGAGCGGGTGGCGAAGGGGTTCCCGGTGGGCAACGCGATGACCAAGGAGATCCTGGACATGCCCGAGTACGAGAAGTGGTTCACGTCGCGGTTCACGGTGGCGACGATGGAGAACGAGATGAAGTGGTACAGCACGGAGTTCAACCAAAACCAGGAGGACTACCGGATCCCCGACAGGATGCTGGAGCTGGCGCAGAAGCACAACATCTCGGTGCGCGGGCACAACGTGTTCTGGGACGACCAGACGGCGCAGATGAAGTGGGTGAGCGGGCTGAGCGTGCCGCAGCTCAAGGAGGCGATGGCGAAGCGCCTCAAGAACGTCGTATCCCGCTACGCCGGCAAGCTCATCCACTGGGATGTCGTCAACGAGAACCTCCACTTCAGCTTCTTCGAGGACAAGCTCGGCAAGAACGCCTCCGGCCAGATCTTCAAGGAGGTGGCCGCGCTCGACAGCAAGCCCATCCTCTTCATGAACGAGTTCAACACGATCGAAAGCAAATTAACGACCCGGCCCGCCGCCGACCAAGTACTCGCCAAGCTCAAGCAGATCCATCCCTACCCGGCAACAATGCCTCAAGTCTGGCATCGGCTTGGAGAGCCACTTCGCCACGCCCAACATCCCCTACATGAGGGGCTCCTTGGACACGCTCGCACAGGCCAAAGTCCCCATCTGGCTCACCGAGGTCGATGTCACCAAGGGACCCAAACAGGTACATGAACATTCTTGCTAATTTCTCGCAGTCCAACTGGTAATCAAGGCACCCGGCCGGTTGTCCTATATATAATAATCTCTTAGAAATGTAAGCAGTACTTGCCCGACGCATGGCTAGTTGAAACCTGTATCTACGCATAGGTGGAGTACTTGGAGGAGGTGATGAGAGAGGGGTTCGCGCACCCGGGGGTGAAGGGTTTAGTGCTGTGGGGAGCCTGGCACGCCAAAGAGTGCTACGTGATGTGTCTGACGGACAACAAGTTCAAGAACCTCCCCGTCGGCGACGTCGTCGACAAGCTCATCGCGGAGTGGAAGGCGGTGCCCAAATCCGCCAAGACGGATGCCAAGGGCGTCTTCGAGGCCGAGCTCTTCCACGGCGAGTACAACGTCACCGTGAAGCACTCGTCGCTCAAGTCGGCCGTCGTGCGGACGGTGGACCTGGACTCCAAGGCAGAGGCCACCATCAAGGCGTAACTGACTTAGCTATAATATCATTTTTTTTGTTGTTGATGCTATTTTTTATATGGTTTTTAGGCTAATTGTATTGGATTGTTGAAATAAGATGGCCAAGGAGAAGAGACCATGCATGCCAGTAACATGGTAGAGTAGTCGGCCCTTGGTACCGTATTGCTGATGTCGTTTGTGACAGGCTTATTATTTCAAGTGGTATATGTAATGGGGTCTATATTTTGTAAGGGCCCTGTACGGAAAACGGGAAAACCAACAAAAGTAATCAGAATGAGATCATGCTTCCACCGGTCCGGGAAATATACTCGAGCCCACCATTCTATTATCCGAATTATTTATTTCGTACTTTGATCTTAAGATTTATCGTCACTATGCATTTGTCAAACTTTCGAGCGCTTTTAGACAACAGTGTAATATTAAGCATAACAAATAGCAGTTTTTTTTCTTTGGCAACAACACCAGAAGCCATGCTTCCTCTGTTCCTCATCTAGTCTCAAAAAACATTAATGATTGGTATAAGATTATAGTTCAGTAGAGGCTACAGGTTACCTTGAGTATGATTCACGCACGCCGTACTAAGGTAAAGAGCTTATGTTTGGGGTAGAACTCAAATATCCAAATCGTTAGCTAGGTCTTCATCTCGAGTCAGTTGTTTCACCCTTCGCAATCAGATTTAGGAGCTTTTATTTCATCCAGAGAGCTGATGCAATCAAGTTGGGATCTCATTGAGCCTCGTGAGATCGCCGTCCATCGATATATCTGAATAGGCTCGCCCTTTCACGGGATTAATGTGCAAAAATTAGTTGTGGATGCATAATCACTTTGATCTCCCGCAGCTCGAGTGTAACCGATGAGACCTCGAATTGATCTAACTTTTGGTAAATAATAACTTCAATATATAGAAGTACTCCTCCGCTTTTAAATACATGACGCTTGACCAAGCGTGTAGTCAAACTTATATAAATTTGACCATTACTTTTCATATGATTTTGTTAGTAAAAATTACAAAATTATTATATTATGAAAATATTTATCATGACAAATCTAATGATACTATTCACTCATGATCAATCTAAATAGTTTTTTATATATTATTAGTCAAACTTAGATAAGTTTGACTGCATGTTTGGTCAAACGTCATGTATTTAAAAACGGAGGGAGTACCTTGATGTTCAAAAGCAAGAACAAGATTTGCCCTGCCATCATCGCGCTTCTTTTACTCGACAAATTTCAAGATTGAATCGAACTCGTTGAACCAACATATCACAATTCACAACCAACGTTTGGTAAATAAACCAAAACAAGAAATAAGGTAAGTGCTGGCTAAGACTATTCACATCGAGGAAAAAATGTACGAATTAACCTTAGGCAATACACTTTGTTTCACTTCCGTGCTCACGGAAGGAGCAGAAACTGTAATGGCCCCAAAATGTGGGAACATTAAACTCTTCACAACCGTCTAGGATGTGTAGTTGCGAAGTAAGCAGTGTCTCTAGCAGTGCCCCAAAATAATAAATAATAACATTAGGGGTTTCTCATCAAACTCAATTACCAACTTAACATCTTAAAATCTCTACTTATGCCTCATATACTGGAATCACCTATTAACACAGTTTCATTAATCAGAAGCACGGCGTATTCGAATACCTTTAGTTATACACTTTGCAGAGCTATCCAACTTTACCCGTAAGATATCTCAAACTCATACTGTCATGCAATATACACGCAATACGTTAGCGTGCGACTGAGCTGAGATAACAAAGCCTTTTCACTGCTCAACCTTTTTTTTGCCTCTACCCAGTAGGTCTATGGACCATACAGCCCTCGGGAGACTCCACCGGCCACAATGGATCTTGCACTGCTATGTTGACGGCACCTACCGTTGTGTAGACCAGCGAGTGTCCCTTACCGGCCCACTCCTGTCTCATTCTCGATATTGTAGATATTCAAACAGAAGAGCAGTGTATTAAGCCAGGGAGTAATGAACACACCTATGGTTAAGCGGTTTTCTGTGTCTGTTACTATGGCACAAGGCTCTTATCCTTACTTGTCTCATAGTGAGGCGATGGACCAATACCACCACGTGGCTGTCCACCCTCCAGGCCTCACCTTAGACTCACTTTTAACACAAGTCTATTGGGTTGTCCAACTTCCTAGACACAACCCTCAACTCTCAACCAAAGCTATTGGCAAATCGCCAATACTGCTTTTCAGGATTTCAACATATTTGCGATAAAGCTACTTATATAGCTAATATTTTATGTGAACTTGTCAAGGTGAATATGGCTTACAAAGAATTATAACCTTGTCAAGGTGAATATGGCCTACAAGTGCTAGGTGGGTTTGTATGTGGGGTAACAGGAATTATCTAATTATCATGACATTCAAAAAGTATTATTTCAATATTTAAAGTAAATGGCACAAAAACAATAATGAAAGTAATAATATAAATATATGAATTCTAGGCTCAAAATGATCAAGGAATGCGACTTGCCTCCTTGCACAAAGTCTTCTAAATACTGGCCTTGTCCGGCATCTTCAGGAGTCTGGTTCTCGAAGTCGTGACCTAACGCGAAACAAAATAAAATAAACCAAATAAAATCCGGCTCGACAAGGAATGAGCTGGGAACAACTTGCAAGTAAATAAAATCCAGAAAAGAAACATAAAGAAATGTGGTGTGGAGGATAGATATGTATTTGGTGTATAATTGGACTAAACAGAATTGATATTTAGATTCACGGGCTCGAAACGATATAAAATGACATATAATGTCAAATTAGGGTTTCGGAGGTGAATTTTGTCGGATAATGAATAGTATAAAATTACTATTCATGCATAAAAAGATTAGGAACAGTAGTTAGGGTTTCTGCTTACGTTAATGAATAGTGCATTTCTTTGGATTTGGGAACAAGAATCCATTTTTTTTTTCTTGCCGAATCAGAAAAGAGTTTGTTTGTGCATTTGAACAGTAAAAGGCCAAATTGTATGAACAGTGAATGGGCCAGCCCATTTACTGTGCAGCCCACGGCCCAAACGACTGAGCCTTAAAAGACCCAACCCCAGGAGGCTTGAGCAGCGGGACAAAGGCTCAGGCGCCGCCTGGCGATGGAGGTGGAGGCCAGAGTGCTCCTGGCTGCTCCAATGCCAACGAGGAAGGTGGATGGTGCGGTGAGCACCAGTGGGTAATGGAGATCATAGGGGTGGCTTTGGTGGGCTTGGGGTGGCTCAGGCGGTTTGGCGGCCGTGAAGGAGGCGGCGGGGAGGAGCGGTGCCAGAGAGCTCCGGTGGGAATTGGGTCGGGGAAGAATGGGGAAAAAGATGGGCAGCAACGAGGTGGTGCTTGAGCTGGGAGGGGAAGGGTAGGGGAGGAAGGGAGGCGGTGGATTTACCTCGGCTTACCTTGGTAGAGAAAAAGGCAGTGAGGAGAAACTCCAATTCGGCCGACGCCGGTGATGAAAGGGAAAAGGAGGGGTGGTGAGGTGGGGATGATGATTAATCTTCCCCTATCTCTCAGGCGTTCTCAGAGCCTCTCGCTGGCTGGGAACAAATCCCGCCGAGCACACAAGGGTGAGTACAAATGCTGGATATTCTGTTACAACTACCATGAAGGTTTCACTCCATAACACGAATGGAAAATGGAAGAGAAGAAAAACAATTACCATGGCTTCGAAGATTACGCAGAAGGCCTGAAATTAATGTCACTTAAGCTTGCCTTAACCTAGATCAAATCTGAAATATCATAAAGGATTTTGTTATTATGAATCAAAAGAAACTTACAGTCCCATCAATGGAGTTGAGGAGGGATCCTTATCCCCCACAACGATACGTCCAGATAGGGAACCAGCTTCCTCAGAGGGCAAGGGTCAATCCGATCACAATGAGGGCTGTCCCAAGGCAAACTCAGGGCATGGCGAGGGTTCCCTCTCTAAATGTTCAAGTCCACCTAAGGCAGTCCGACCTGGCACGACAACTCTTTGAAGTCGTAATTCCGGATCTTCATCAACACCTGGTAGTTCATCAATACTCTGATGAGCGTGCGAGAAATTCTCGAGATCATCGCACTTCACTAAGGCAAGCTCAAGGATCAGGTATGGATGATTCTAAAACATTCCAACAGAAACGAGTTGCAGCCCAGAGAAATTTGCCTAGGAGCACTCAATACCAGTCAGAAGAAGCTGAAGAACTTCAATATAGCAATGACCTGCTCGAGAACCCATCTCGAGAATTTGCCCGAGCACCTGGCTACGACCTCTTCGCTAAAGAGATTGCACGAAGGTTACAAAGCACGATGAACAAGCTCGAACATCCTCGCCGACATCATTCTGGAAGTCGAGGCGAAGACGACTCCATCGACTTGCGCCGTTCAATAACTCATCAAGATGGAGATCGATGCAAATTGCATCGTTCCCCAGACCGGAAAAGGGTTCCTCGAATGCCTGATGATCAAAGGGCTCCCAGGAGAGGTGATCATTCATCCCTCCGACCCAGGGGTCTGCAACAGTAGGCAAAATACAAGTAGTATTACCCTCGTAGGATCGAGACTTATCATAAGTCAGATTCACCCATTGCCGGGTATCATCGAGTACGATCGCCTGGTGACATCAACCCTTCTTTCTTACAAAGAAGGCGTTACGATGTGATTACCAGAAGTCGAGCATTCTCGTCTGACCTCCGAGCAGTTCACTGGCCGTCACGGTTTTGACCAGGGAACATGAAAAATTTTGATCGGTCTCAAAATCCTAGCGAGTTTCTTCAAATCTACATGACCGCTGTCCAAGCGATAGGATGAGGAGAGCACGTAATGGCGAATTACCTTCCAACTGTGATCGAAGGGTTCGCTCGATCATGGTTGTTAAACCAACCACTCGAGCCAATCTACTCGTGGCAACACCTCTGCGACCTTCTACTGGCCAATTTCCAGAGGACCTACCATCGCCCCGGGAAGGAAGACGACCTGCACAGGATAAGACAAAACGACCACAAGACATTACGCCAATTCATCAAGCGTTTCATTCAGGTTCGCAATTCAATTTATGAGGTTTCCGACTCATCTGTTATCAGAGCCTTCAAGCAGGGAGTCCGCAAAAGAAGAATCACAGAGGACATCGCTTTGCATCCTCCGGCTATTGTCGCTGAACTCTTCGAGATGGCTGATCGGTACGCGACTGCTGACGAAGCTGTCGAGTGGACCGAAATCATCGATCGAGATGACAAGCATCCTCAAGAGGCTGGTGAAGGTAGCAAAAAGAAGGATAAAAGGCCAAGAAATCCAAGAACAAGGCAATAGGCCAAAAGCCTCAAGCCAATGGTTCTAAGGAGGTCCTGGCCGTAAGCGATAAGGAGCCACGAAGTTCTAAACAATACTCCGATCGAGGCAAAGGTAAGTGCCCCGAATGAAAGAATGATAAGCCTAGGTGGTGCCCTTTCCATAAAAAGGAAGGACATGACCTTCGCAACTACCAAGTTTTCCAACAAAAACTCAAGGACTACTACAATGGCAAAGGGCCACTTCCTACCCTCGAAGAGGTAGGGCAATCTAGTGGTCGTACACAATCGGACGACAACGAGGAGATGCTGTTTCAAGATCCTGAGCGCACCATCGAGCACATCTTTGGGGGATTATCGGCATACGAGTTAAAGCGATAGCTTAAGGCGTTCGAACACGAGGTAAACTCCATTGACCCTCCTCTTGTCAATAAATTGCCGAAGTGGTCGGAAGTCACCATCTCTTTCGAGAAGGTTGACTGCCCGATCCCTTTGACTCGAACAGGTCGCTTTCTGATCGTGGTCGATCCCACCGTTAATAATTGTTGAGTAAATCGAGTGTTGATTGATGGTGGTATTTCATTGAACATTATGTTCATGAATACCTTGGACGAGATGCAAGTACCCAGGACCAAGGTAAGACCGGTAAGATACTCTTTTCATGGTATTGTATCGGGGTCTTCGCCCAAACCCATCGGTCAAGTTCCTCTTCCTTTAACATTTGGTTCACCAAGTAATTTCAGGACAGAGAAGATCTCCTTTGATGTGGTCGATTTTGATACGGCACATAACGCCATACTCGGACGACCAGCTTTGGCAAAATTCTTAATGGCAACTCATTATGGGTATCAATGTCTTAAGATGCCAGGTCCCAAAGGAGTAATCACAAATCATTGTGATAGGAAGATGGTGCATACTTGAGACCGTCAATCCCTCGAGATGTTAGTCAGATACCAACTTAGGAAGAAAAAGGGCAGCCTTCGACCAAGCAGTCGAAGCCTAAATCTGTACCTATGCCGAACGACCAAGTCAAGAAGGTTCCCCTGGATCCAGAGGAGCCCTTGAAGACTTTTCGCATTGGGGATACTTCCGACCCCAAATAGGAAGACACACTCATCACTTTCCTCCGGGCAAACGCAGATATCTTTGCGTGGCAAGCATCCGACATGCCTGAAGTCCCCAGGGAAGTGATCGAGCACAGGCTAGCTCTACTGCCTGATAAAGTATCCGTAAAACAAAAATTATAGAGATTTGCCCCTGAACGACAAAATGCTATAAGGTCAGAATTGGACAAGCTACTTAGCAGGCTTTATAAGAGAAGTCGACCTCCCAGAGTAGTTGGCCAACCCTGTAATGGCTAGGAAGTCTCACGGCAAGTGGCGAATATGTGTAGACTTCACTGATCTTAATAAAGCTTGTCCAAAAGATGATTTCCCTTTACCTCGTATCGATCAGTTGGTTGACTCTACTGCTGGTTGCGAAACATTAAGTTTTCTAGATGCATATTTTGGCTACCATTAGATTAATATGTGTCTAGAAGGTGAAGAAAAGACCGTGTTTATTACACTATTTTGTATATTTTGTTATGTCAAAATGTCATTTGGTCTAAAAAATACTGGCGCTTCTTTTCAACGCTTGATGCAATCGACTTTTTCACCTCAGCCAGGGTGAAATTTGGAAGCCTATGTTGACGATCTAGTCGTAAAAAGCATCAAATGACTTAATCATGTTTCGGACTTGCAGGAGACATTCGACAACCTCAGAAAACACCGCCAAACTCAATCATGAGAAGTGTGTGTTTGAGTCCTTCGAAATTACTTGGATTCTGGTCTCTGACGAGGGATCGAAGCAAATCCCGAAAAGATAAAGGCCATCGTGCAGATGTGCCCTCCAACCATGAATTTTGCGACGAGTTGGGTACCAAGCTGTGTTACGCCTCTGTCGCCCATCCCCAAAGCAATGGGGCAGTCAAACGAGCGAATGGCCAAATAATACAGGGAATTAAAACTCGAGTCTTGACCACTTGCTAAGCGCCAGGGCTTGGGTACAAGAATTACCCTCAAGATATGGGCGATTCACACGACCGCTAGCTCGCAACAGAGAAACATCTTTTTTCCTAGTTTTCGGTGCCGAAGCCATGCTTCCACTTTTTTTTGGAAAATAAATTAAGTCGAGTACACTTTTCAAATTTTCTCGACTGCTTTTGGTAAACTCACTTTGTTTTAACTGGTCAAAGGAAGTTGCAACACCTAGTCGAAGACTTTCCTCTCTGTACGTGGTCTTGCCCACTAGAAGAAACTTCCTATCGTCGTCCTGTTTCTAACTCTTGCTACCAGAGCGAACCTACTGAGTGCACCGGAATAAGTTGTACAAATTTTTAAAGGAACTCTAAACGTTTATCTAACTCAAGTTGATCGTTCTTGATTTGATTAATCTGGTCGGAGATGGTAACATCATCTAGTCGAAGCCTTTCCTCTCTGCACGTGGTCCTGCCCACTAGAAGGAACTTTCTAGTTTCGACTCGTTCCTACTCTTTCGACCAGTGCGTGGCAATCGTGATCGAAAAACTACAAGTTAGCTAAACCTCCCTTCTTTTTTAAGAAAACTCATTTCACACTATTTACTCGGTTTATCTAAATAAACCAAGCAAATAGTCAGGGGCTAGGATAAAGTTATTAACTTGACTTCCATTCATTATCTTATGAGTTACTAACTACTCGACAGGATGATTTTCAGGAATGAGGAAGGATTATATATCAACATCAACAAAAACTTGTCTTTACAGGTTCGTGACTCGCATGCATTACTCGACGAAGGAGATCTTATTTGCATATCCTCCGTGATCAGATCGGTGATCGATCGCATCTTCGCTATCAATCGCCACTTCGCTTTAGGGGTATTTAAGTCGCCTATGACGGGTTGCGATTAAAATTTGGGGTCATGAGCTCTAAGTTTTGCTAAAACAAATCTTATTCCCTCTTTGAACGCATCCTTTATCGATTCAAATTGGTTCGCCTTCAGAGTAATCACCAATTCCTGCAAAGTTTCGACTTGTTCGCCAATGGCACTCGTGTGAGCAGATATCATGTCTTCACGAGGAGTGATCCTCAAAGATGAAGCCCACCGAGTACATTGTTCGAAGTGAAACGTTGTCTTGGAGATTTCCTTCAAAGACTTCATTTCATCCCGACATGAAGTCGGTTAACCACGAAAGTCATTTTATTTGTACTGCTTGCAATGAAAAGAATAAGACCAGTCAGACAAAATGACATCGAGAGGAAAACGCAATCAATCACAGGTAAAGATTTGCTTACCAACTAATCGAGAATCTAACTTCTTAACTTCCGCAGTGTGAGAGAGAGTGTCCTTAAGGTAACGCTGCTCCCACGTTTGGACCTCTTGATCTTTTTCTAAAAAGGAATAAGAATCAAAGAAAGAAAAGAAGGTCGTAAATGGTTTGTTTGGAGTTTATTTGGATTTCATTTGGCCTCTGTTTGAGTTGCTTCGTTCTCTCGTGTAGATTTCAACGACTCCGGGGAGCCCGAGTTCTGCGAAGAAGACCCTCAAGCTTTCGAGCAAGCCAAGTTACACCCTTGATCATGTTGATCCTAGTATCTCAAATGAGTTAATTTCTGTTTCAAATTACTACTACATGCTTATTTCAATTCAAGTAATTTAAATCCATGTTTTAACTTTATAGTTATTCCTAATTCCTTTGTATACCCAGACTTGATTATTGATTCGACCTCCCCTTTGTCACCGTAGTAAGAGCTAGTTGGTACATTAGTATGAACTAGCATGTTTCAAAACTCTGCATAGTTATGCTTAGATTGAAAATCTTGATTTGGGAAGTTTTACTGCCAAAAGACCAATGTGGTCAAATGTTTTAGTCCATGACATTGGGTTGTCGTGGTAGTTTGCAAATATTTTTGAAAAGCAAATAAAAGGGAAAATTGGTTTGGACTTGGGCGAACTGGCTGTTTGGATGGGTGCATGTTCATGCACGGGACCGATCCATTTCTACGGTCGATGCCTAGGGTCTTGTGGAAGTCGCCCAGGCCAGTTAAGGATCGGTCTTCGAGCCGCATCTTGCCATGCCACACCGTGCAACCACAAGTCCTGTATGGGCTGGACCTGGCTAACTAATTTGCAATGTTCCACCGTGGTCGTTCTATCCGGTTGTGTGGGTGTCTTGATGACCTACTTTTATTCATTCCCACCTGGCGCAAGAGGGGTTTAAATCCTGTGGGTTGCAGCCCAAAGGAAGCGAAACCTTAGCAAGGGGGGTGCGGTGGGATGATGCATTGTAAAGGCCTTCCCACAAGCTCTAGACCACTTACCTTTGGTAGTGAGTGGTGGCATCGACGGATGCCAAACAAACTAGAGAACTCGTGTCTTGTGGGTAAAGTTGTACACCTCTGCAGAATGTAAAACTATTTGAATAGCCGTGTCCACGGTCATGGACATGCTGGCAAAGCCACTCCAAGTTAGATGTTGGTTCTGTTTTCAAAAGACCTCTTAAAATGGTTTTGGATGTCTATCCAAATGGGCTTCGGGTAGGGAGCCTTATGATAGGAGGGTATCCTTCACCACTTGTTGATGAATGTTATCCAACTATAAAATTAATTTAGAAAATGAATTTTAGTATTGCAAAACTGCTTTGGAAATTAGTACATGTATTTGGAAACAAACTTGGCTTTATGCAAAGACAACCCTATAAGACTTCCTTTGAGATATCCATGTATGCATGCATTCAATTTGTGACTTGACGGGTGTGACTTGCGAGCACAGTTGTTGTGCTCACTCTTGCTTGACATGTTTGAGCAAGATAGGACATCTTCGATGAGCCAGAGGACCTCCAAGACGACTAGGTTGCGACCTCCAGACGATTGCCATTGGCGGATTGTGTGGACCACTCCGCTTTTGTCCTGCTGCATTTTGTTGCTGGCTGTTAAGCCACCCTTGTAATCAACTCTGTTGTTATTTTAATAAAGTTGCGTTGATGGAAGCTACCACTTTTGTTCACTATGTGGGCTAGCTGTTGGTCCTTGGGACTAGCTCGGTTGTGCATGTGGATTTCGGACCTCCCTTTGGGGTGCTCTTGGGACTGGCCACGACCTCCCTGAGGTCCGGTCGTACCAGAAGACCTCTTTCGAAGTGCTCTCGATTCAGGCTTTCGACCTCCCTAATGTCTGGACTATCACAGGACCTCCCTTCGGGGTGCTCCTGGGACAGGCGTCGAACCTCCTTGAGGCTCGGGACGCCACATTGGGTCTTGCGGCCCCGAGTACCTCCACATCGGATGAGCCCTCTTCTTCAGAGGGCTGATGCGGCGCGTGATGAAATCCTTCACCACATGCCTCCCGGTAAGCCCCTCTTCCTTCAAGTCTGCAATTGCTTGAGTGAAGGGGGCGATCCAACCGAGATCCTTGGGAGTCGAATCCCAGGAAGAAATCTTTTCAGCCGGCTTCTCAGCGAAGGAGAGGTTGTCCTCATTGGTAATCTCCCAATAGAACCACCTCTTCTTCCATCCCAGCCACGACGACCGGGTAAACATCGGAATGTACTCCTTCGACTTCCCGTCGTGGAGCTTCAGACTACGACTACCGGCAACTCCATCCAGCCTGGTCATTCCATAGAAGTACCGGAACAACTCCAAGTCGGCCGAAATCCCCAAGTAGGCCTCACACAAGTACACGAACACCCCCAACGTTGTGATAGAATTGGGAACGAGATTCACCAACTCCACCTGGAAGTATTCGAGCACCAATGTAAGAAACGGATGAGCGAGCAATAGAAGATCACACTCACAGGACGCCTGGAAAATAGGGATGTTCCCAATCTCCCCCGACGGCTAATGCTGCCCAGCAGCCTCGATCCACTTCATGTACTTCTTCTTTGGGATCTTCTCGGTGGCGACCGAGGACTCGATCTTGATCACGTCCATCTCTGATTCGGCCCACTGGGAAGCGGCTCCGGCCATTTCTCCCAAGGGTCGGGGATTTGGATTAGGGAAGATTTCGGGAGGAAGTTCGATTTGGTCGATGGCAGAGAACACAAAAGCTTAAACAATGAGAGCAATTTGGGGGAAGGTAAAATAAACTTAGTCTCACCCATGGTGAATATTTATAACCGCACGCTCGAGTTAATGATGTGGCGACCCAACGGTTGCCAATGCTTCGGGAACTGCTCCAACAGATAGGTCTGTGAGAGTCAATTCAGATTCTTAAATTTGTCTACTCGAGAAAATCAGGTCAGTCTTTACACCTCAAGCGAAATTACCTTCTTGATCAAGTCTTTTTCTGGTCAAATGCAACAACGATTGGAAAGATTTTACTTCCGACCATGGTACTGCGACCACTCGGTGTTCGCAAGATTTCCTATGACCACCTTGTAAGTTGCAAGATTATTCCACAAATTTCTTGGCCAAGTAAATTTCTGGTCAAAAGAAACGCCAGTCGAAGAGTTCTTCCTTCGACCTTTTCTCTACGACCACTTACTAGTCGTAAGATCATCTACTGCTCTTTTTCCAAGTAAGTTATTTTCGCTTGAAGCGGGGGGGGCTAGATGACGAGGATACAATAATCCTCATTTAATCATTTATTTGTAATTCACATTATGGATAATAATGACGTCATATGGTCCTTGAGTATACCTCTTATTCACAAGGGAGAAGCTGGAGGTCGTAAGGTATTCTACGACCACCCCATAGTCATAAGTCTTCCTACGACTATACCATGATCGTAAGTTCCACTACGATCAATCTATGGTCATAAGCTCTTCTACGACCACCATCTGGTCGTAAGCTCTTCTACGACCAGTTCCTAGTCGATAGGGCTTACAAACATGTGGGCCCAGTTAACCAGGAAATCTTTCGCACCATATTTAAGGATATGGGGTAGTAAACTACGCTGTTATTCTCTGGAATAATGGCATGATTTAAACTCCCTGTTATGGTGATGACCGCCTGGCAACGTGGGGACGTTACTACTCCCACAATAACCTCGAGTAACGGCTCCACGATACGGAACATCATGGCGGCCTTTAGACTGGAGATACAACGATACACTTCGAGGACTGTATAAAAGGCAGGATCATCAGGACAATAGGGGACAGAAGCCAATTAGAAGCACAATACTCTAGCCTTTGGCTCCATCTTGTAATCCAGCATACTCAATACATACATACATGAGTAGGGTTGTTATTCTCCTAGGAGAAGGCTTGAACCTGTATAAAAATCCCCGTGTCTCCATCTCTGTGTAATTTTGAGCCTAGGGGAACCCCCGAATCAAATAATCTTTACGTAAGTTCGGTTCTAAAACACCGACAAAGAAAAGCTTCTAGGAAACACAGCCTAACTTTATTTTCCCAAACTAATCTAGATAGTTCCATAAACATTGACAACACCAAATAATAATGCATTTAACAAGTCTAGCAATATATGAAGCACATTTTACATAATTACATTTAATACAATAGGGCCCAATTTCATCTATAGAAAAAACAAAATTATCAGATTAAATGCCCCC
This sequence comes from Phyllostachys edulis, assembly GCA_036346405.1. Taxonomy (NCBI): domain Eukaryota; kingdom Viridiplantae; phylum Streptophyta; class Magnoliopsida; order Poales; family Poaceae; genus Phyllostachys; species Phyllostachys edulis. Next base: position 103,954,461 of record CM070550.1, read on the forward strand.
TGCAATCTTTGCACGTATAAAAAAGTTCTAAACAAGGAACTTACTGAGTCGACAGTAATGGAAAAATAGGTTTTGCCTTCTTTTTCAAACCCTGATCTACATAGCATATGCTTCAAGATCATAAAGAAAGGAAAACTAGCAAGTTAAAAAAGTTCTATGGTGGATTATACCTCGTCCAAGATCAATAACAGAGCACATCAACTTATTAACACCCTTCACACTTCTGAAAATTGTGATGTTCTCTTGGTTTGTTAGGCACTGCTTTCCACTGTCCTCTTGGTGCTGCTGACTTCAAATATTCCGCTTCCATCCAAGTGGGTCTGAAGAGCAATCCCCTATCCGAACACTGTTGGAACAATGTAAAACTTCTAAAACTTATTGCACATTCATCTAGATTCTACCATCAGTAAGACATTCTACAGCCTATACTAACAAGCCATGTAAACAATATGAGTGAATTCTGTTAGCTCAAGCATTTCATCCGGAGGTGAGGTACCAGCTTAGTCTATTGAAAATTCTAGATTTACCAGAGATTATACTACCATTTATCAACTTATAATTTCTTTGTATAGTTCTAGTAGATATTTGCCTTACCAATAAAATCCTACCAAGTCTTATTTGGCACATTAGTGGTACGAATAGTTTCAGTTTATGTTCAGCCAACCAAGACAAACATACAATCAAAATTACCAATGTATTTTTAACATTAATGTAAATGCATAAACAATGTTCACCTAGGCGCTAGGCGGAAGGCGGACGGAGGGTGGCCACCTAGCGCCTAGGCCACCTATGTGTCAGTTTGTGCAGTCCGTGGTCGAAAGCCAGCAGTGAAGAAGATGAAGACGGCACAAGGAGAAGTAGTTTAGGTCAAGAGAAGATGAAGACGATGCTTTGAAATGCGTGCGTAAGTGAAACACATTTGTGTGTAGGCTTAACGAGTGCCCATTAGGAATATCCTTCTAGAAGCTAGTCTCCACTATAAAAGGGGAGGGTGCTGGTTGTGCACCTCCCAACTTTTATTTTTGAAGAAACCCTAGTTTATGTTTAGAGAAAGGAAAGTGGAGAGGTTAGGGTTCTAGACAGTTGGATTTATTGTGTGCTCAAGTGTTAAGCCTTTGTCCTCCAAGATGGAGTGGCTATACACTAACAACAATCTTAAATCAATCCAAGCAAGATTCCTTAAGATGAGTCTCTTCTTGTTCTTGCTCCTCCTTTTGTGATTTTGGGGCTTTCTTTGATCCGTTGGTTTTTCTTTGGTTTTTGGCCTAGATCTTGCTTGCTGTGACATGTGAAAATGTATCTAGGATCATCTTGATCATCTTTTTCCCACGAGCAAGATTTTGGATCATATTTTGATTTTAACTCAGTTTTGAAGCAACCTTCACTCAAAAGAAAAAAGGTCGAAACTTTAGCAATGATCTTCACGATTCTTGATTGAAATATGTTTCTAACATCCTAGAGAAGGTATGCTTCCAGTTTCGTGAAGTTTGAAGTTGTGAATCAAAAGTTTGACCAATTTGTGATTTTGAGTTCAGGCTCGACTATGCCTATGGGAAGAATCACATGCGTGTCTACCTTCAGAGCGAAGGTCAAGCCATATGGGAGGTTGTTCAAGCCCGCTCATTTTGCCCGAGGTTGCTACGCCGGCTTCAGCGGCCCTCTTGGCTAACAACCATAAGGTAAAGAACCTCCAATATGCCAAGCTTGGTAGAAAAGAGTATGACAGGATCTGTCATCTTGAGACCGCACACGAGATTTGGCACACCCTTGAAACCTACCATGAGGGTGCGTCCCAAATCACGCAAGTACGCTAGACAGTCTTCAAGCGAGAATACTACAAGTTCGAGATGCGTCTTGGAGAGAGCATCGATGATGTATTTACTCACTTTAATAAGGTGCTTAATCAGTTGAGAGCGGTCGACATCGAGTATTCTCAATATGAGAATGTCACCCACCTCTTGGCTGCAATCAACACCAATGAGTGGGAGATGAAGGCTATTGCCATTGAGGAGAGTGTTAATCTCTCTAATCTCACTTTGGAGCTGCTCTACAATAAGCTCAAGACTCATGAGATCAAGAGGGTTGATCATCCTAAGAAGGAGAACATGGCTTTAGTGGCTGATGCTCTTAAGAGAACTTCTGATGGCTCTTTTGAATCTTCCTCTGGATTTTCACTTGCCTGTTTATCTGCAATCCACGAAGAGAAACTTGAGAGTATTCCTGATCTGTGTTAGCCCTCTTAGCAAAAAAAATTCACATGGGCCTATAACAATGTGAGAAACAAGAAGAGAGACGACCATGTGACATACTATGAGTGTGGAGAACTCTACCATATCTGGGCGAAGTGCTCTAAGCTAAAAGGGAAGGGCAATCACAAGGAGGAGAAGGTAGCTTGGAGAAAGCCTCAAGGGAACAAGTGCAAGTTTGATACTGCCAAGCTCATGAAGGCCGCTCACCGGGTCTTTGCCGCTTTTGGAGAGCAATCCATGAGCGATGTGGACTCTGGGAGCGAGGAGGACAAGGAGGAGGAGCTCCCTCAAGACAAGAAGAAAGGGAACACAAAAGACTTCACCGGCATGTGCTTCATAGCCGACTCCGTCAACGTTGATGACATCGATGAGGTATCTCCATCCTATGAAGTTCACTCTGCTAGATGTGATACCATCTTTGAGCAACTGCTTAGCTACGATAAGGCATTAGAGTTTACTATGGCTAGGAATAAGGGCTTAGAGTCACAAGTTGATAATCTGACATTAGAACTTGTGAATGCTAAGAATCTTGATGCTGACGAATGTTCATCCTGTCATGCTTTATACTCTGAACTTGCTAAATTACAAAATGCTCATGATGTTGCCTTACACCAACTAGAAAATGCTAGGACTGAGTTAATTGAAGTTAAATCTGCTCCTTATGAAAAATGCTTAGAATCTAACAAGTTGATCGCTTTTGATGAGGCTGAGTCTCGCACTTGCTCTTTCTACTTAGAATGTGAACATGAAGTTAAAGACATATTGGAAGCAGTTAGTATGCCAAGCTTAAGGACAGAATTAATTATGCTCCTTGTGCTTCATCTGAAACCCTTAAGCTTGAAGTTGCTATTCATAAGGAGAAGCATGCTAGAGCCATTAAGGCCGAAACTTATGAATTATGTTTTAATCTTGGATAAGAGAATGCTTAACTTAAGGACACATTAGAAAAATTCTCTAACGGTAAGAAACAGTTAAACATGATTCTTGATAGGTCCAAAACTACTTGTAAGAAGCAAGAGTTATGATACAACATTGCCTAAGACAAGTCCAAGCCAAATGTCGTCCAGTGGTACCAAGTACCATTGCACCTATTGCTAGAAGGATGGGCATTTGCTTGAGTTCTGTTGGCATAGGTTGAAAAATGCTAGAAAAAAATCTTGTTAGAATTTCATCTCATCAACCTAGAGTCTTTATGGGACATGGTCATCTAGAAAGGAAGAAACATGGACTAGGATTTGTTACACATGCTTTTCATAATCATGTTCCTAGACAGGGTGCTTCTCATGTTCGTGTAACCATTGCTCATGATAGAACTTCAAGTAGGATCAAGGCTAGCAATTCTGCTATTTATACTACTCGCGGACGTGTGTCTTAGTACTTTGTTCCCAAATCTTATTTAACTAACCCCAGTATTGAGACACATCAATCTTCTCTGCCTTGATTTTTATGATCACCTCGGAAGGGGGAAGAACATGTGGTTTGTCGACTCCGTCTATTCACGCCACATGACCGGCGACTCAAGATGGTTCACCTCCTTCACGCGGTCGACGGGTGATGACTTCATCACCTTTGGAGATGATACACAAGGGCGGATTGAAGGAATGAGATCGATTAGGGTGAACGATAAGTTCATACTTAAGAACGTCGCCCTTGTGGACAAGCTAAGGTGAAACTTGCTTTCTGTCTCACAGCTTCTTGATGATGGCTATGAGACTAGATTTTAAAAAAATACTTGTTATGTGCTTGATTCAGTTGGTGAGCTTGTTTTTGGGATTTCTAGAGTTGGTATTGTTGGACCGAAAAGGCGACTAGAGGGGGGGTGAATAGGAGCACGCTCACTTTTTCACAAAAGATGGATTCAACACAAATTTCACTCCAATAGCTATGGAAGCTATGAAGATCAATATACCAGTACAGCGGAAGACTAGTATTGAATCCAATCCAAACCCCAAAGCAAAACACCCAAAAATAACCAAAAACTCAAATCTCAAAGAGTTGGGCGGTCTGACCTCTCACAGGGGCGGTCTGACCGGTTTGCCTAGCGGTCTGACCTCTGGAATGGGCGGTCTGACCGCTCTGACAAAGGAACAGAAAATCAGCAAAATCAGCCCGACAATCCGAAACGAAAAACGACCTAACTTTTGATCCGTAAGGCCAAACTTCACAAAATTTGAACCACACCTTCCTAAAGATATTAGGAACCTATTCCAATCAAAGATTTTAGAGATCCATGCCAAAGTTCCTATCTTTTTCAGTTTGAGCGAAGGAGGTTCAAAAACCGAGCCAAATGCAAAATATGATCTAGAGACTTGCTCGTGGGTGATTGATGATCAAGATGATCCTAGATGGGTTCCCACATGTCGCAGCAAGTTAGATCACGGCAAGAAACAAACCAAAAACTCGCGGATCAAAGAAAGACTCAAAATCATCAAATAGAGAGAAAGAAAGCAAACGAACTCATCTTTGAGAGAACTTTCTTTGGATTGATTTGATATGGTATTGGTTTACAGCCACTCCATCAATGGAGGACAAAGACTCAATACATGAGCACGAAATCAAATCCAACTCTCTAGAACCCTAATCTCCACTAATCCTCTCCCTAAGCAAAACTAGGGTTTCAAACACAATGAAAGGGTTAAGGGGTGCAGCCACCTCCCTCCTCTATTTATAGTGGAAACTTAGACCTTCTAGAAGAGTAACCCTAATGGGCTCCCGTTAAGGCCCAAAACAAACGGGACACATACGCACGCGTTTTAAAGCGTCGTCTTCATCTCTTGACTTAATCCGCTTCACCTTGCACCATCTTTGTGCCGTGAGTTGGCAAAAGGTCACCAAGGCGGTATTTGGTAAAATTACCAAAATACCCCTTCTCGATCTTTTTGCAAAGACCGAGTCCCATCTTCGTGAAGCATCTCCATGTTCGCCACGTGTAGGTTGATCCAATGCTCTCTTCATGTCGGCAAGTCTCTCCCATCCGGCCCCACCGAAACCACCATGGCACTTGCACCGACCCGCGCCGCTTGATCAAACCAACAGACCGAATCGCCTGTTCGGTTACCCTTGTCCATTCGCGCACTACACTTGAGTTCATTGACCACCCGGCATCGCCGATCGTTCTGGACCTCAGCTCTCTAAGCCTAGTCCCGATCATCCTCGCCGTTGACCGTCGTTGACCATCAAGCAACATGCACAGCAATAGACAAGCAAACGAATCCGGGAACAAGTTCTTCACAACTTGACCAACGTTAGTCAAAACATGCATCATGCAACACATATGCCATGAAACCCATGAACTTGACCTAACAGCAAACATCGCCGCCACGGCGACGACGAAACACATCAAAACCGGTCGATCGCCACCTTGGCGGCTCGACCGCTCCTCCGGTCCGACCACTAGCCAAAGGCGGTCGACCGCCACCCATGACTTAGCCAAAAATCCAACCTGGAAACCCGAACCTTCTCTGGAAATTTCAATCAAATAGAACTTTTGCCTGGAAGCTCCAAAAATTATGAGACCAAGCACAGAAGCACCTTCTCACTTGCCTACACCTTCTATTTTTGGCCCAGCTCCAAAATCCACAGTTCATAAAGTGGCCGGTCTGACCGCCAGAAAAGCTTGGTCAGATCGCTTCCATGGCCGGCTCGACCGCCACCGCTTGCCGGTCGACCGCCAATGGACCATTTCGAAAACCAAGCAGTATGGCGGTCGATCACTAAATGGCGGTCGAGACCGCCAAAGGCCTGACAGACTTGGAACTTTTCTAAAAACACGTGATTCGGCAAACCGTCAACGACATTGCCAATTGTAACATCATCCTAAGATCTCAGGCATATCCCCATGATATCCACAATCTCCCCCTTGATGAACACATTGGCAATTTTCCACAAATACAAATTTAGAGGTTTGAAAAGTAAAAACACGTCGTTTTCGCTCAAAGGCACAACTTGGTCCAAATGCAAGAAAAAGCAAAGGAAATGACCAAGTCGGCACCGTAATAGTATCGACAAGTGAGATACGGCAAAAGAAGGCACGAAAGCTTCAAATTCCAGAAAGGAGTCAAAAACTCACTTAAGGTCCATATGAAAGAAAACAATTGTTCGATATGACCTTTGATCATTGTGAGGATCAAGAATTGCAATTCAAGTTCAGAAATGACAATAAAACCATAAGAATGCAAAAAAGAAACTCCCCCTTTTTCAAAACTCCCCCTTTTCTCCCCTTTTTTTTAACCATCTTCTCCCCCTTTGACAATGGAGTCATCAAGGAATCACGCCTTCCTCTCATCCAGAGATGACAAATGCAGAATGAGGAAAAAGCATAAGAAGGAGCATGCATGAAATGCAATGGAGTGACTTCAATTTTTTTTGTATTTTTCAATTGTTGAGTAGAGGAAGCTTTGGAGATTACCCAAAAGAACAAGTTAGCATTTCTAAAGTTGCACAAACAACATATCAAGCCTAACAACGCTAGCAAGATCATGATAAAACATATATAACAAAGCTAAGCAAGAAGGCTCAATATAAAGCAATGAATTTTAGCATTTTAAGCAAAGCTTCAAATCTAGCAAGTTCATCAACAGGGATCCTAAAATGATACTGGCCATGTCAAAATGTCAACGTGAGATCCAAAAGCTAACCATGACCATATTAAGAGACAAAAAGGTCCTGAATTGAATCATTTTGCTCAATTTTCTCAAAACGCCCATTTTTCAACTGTTTTTCATTTGCAATGAATATTGAAGTTGACTAATGATCTAACTTAGTGACAAGATCCGGACTAGGAGCCATACACAAACTCATCCTAAGCTTCACCAAAGTTGATTAAAGGTATATCTTAGTGAAGAAGATCCCGGACTAGGAGCCATCCACAAACTCTTCCTAAGCTTCTACCAGTATGCACAAATCTTGAGGTTCATGTCGGTTGACAAGCAAATTCCATGAGATCGTTCGATCATCAAACTATCTCCAAGTTCATGTCTTTGACATGCGGTCTCGTAAGAGTAGTTTGGCACAATTTAAGCATAAGAAAATCTTGAAGTTTGATTTTTCATTTTTCACAGAGCGCTTTTAGATTCTCAAGAACACAAGAAGCTCAAGTAATGATCAAAGCTAGATTCAAGAGCTAACAAAGCAATTTTGACAGGGCCAATGTCACAAAAGGAGCACTAATTACGTAACTAGCTAAACAATTCACAAATTGCTAATTTCTTAGTTCAAGTTGTTTTTCAAGTTCTAGCTCATACAACAAAGACTTAGCTATACATGAGAAAGCATGATAATTCTAGCAAGTCAAGGAACTAGACATGGCATTGAGCAAGATTTAAACACTAAAGCTCCAAAGGGTAATAAGCAAAGCTTCATCAATTTTAAAAGATAAGTGAAAAGCTTATATTACAATGCATCTTTTTGGATTTTTCATATGAATGCAATATGATACAATGAGATGCAAGAAAACTCATAAAGTCTAAAAAGCCTAAAAAGATCAAAAGATCAACAAGTTCAAAAGAAAATCAAGAAAAGATCAAATGAACAAAGAAAGATCGAAAAGATCCAACTCCCTCAAACCAACCCATAGGGATAAATTACCCTAACTCACTCCTCAAGGTGGCAAACCTTGTTGGGTCTAAAGGCTTGGTGAGGATATCGCTAATCGAGCCTCGGACTCCACAAAACGCAAAGACAATATCACCTTTCTCAACGTGGTCTCTAAGGAAGTGATAGCTAATGTCTATGTGCTTGGTCCTAGAATGTTGCAATCGGGTTCTTAGTAATGTTAATAGCGAAGTGTTGTCACGAAAAGAGGAACACTAGCAAAGGTTAACCCAAAATCCTTAAGAGTGGAGACCATCCACAAAATCGATCGCTTCAAATAGCTACATATTCAACTTTCAAAGAAGGATTGTGCAACAAAAGACCGCTTCCTAGATGACCAAGAGACAAGAGAAGTGCCTAAGAAATGACATGTGCCGATGTGCTTTTTCTATCTAGCCTACAAACAAAAAAATCGAATCTAAAACCCCGAATGGACAAATAAGAAGAACAAGAATACCAAATGCCATAATTGAAGGGTAGAGTGTAAATACCGAAAATGCGCTTAACGGCTTGGCGATGTGAAGTCCTCGGTGGCGCTCAAACCTCGCGCAGAGGCGCATCATGAAGTGGATGTCCGGTCTTGAGGCCGTCAGTACGTAAGGAGCCAATCATGCTACGGTACTCGCGTTGATCCACGACTTCTCCTTCCTCATCTGGATCCAGCGATCGAAATCGCCATGGGAGAGGCGATCGGCTGCGATCACCCATATCAAAACGCTTGAGCAAATCCTTTGTGTACTTCGCTTGATGGATGAAGATCCTTCCTTGCATTGCTTGATTTGTAGTCCCGAAAGTAATTGAGTTCTCCCATCATGCTCATCTCAAATTCTCGACATAGTCTCGTAAAAAGCGAAACAAGAGCATTAGAGGAACCACCAAAGATAATATCATCAACATATATCCGAACAAGCAGAAGTCATTGCCATGCCTAAGAATGAAAAGAGTCTTATCAACTTTTCCCATTTCAAAATCATTCTTAAGCAAGAAGGTCTTAAGTCTATCATACCGTGCTCTAGGGGCTTGCTTAAGACCATACAAGGCTTTGGATAGCTTAAAAACATGATCGTGGTGCTTGGGATTCTCAAAGCCGGGGGTTGCCTAACATACACTTCCTCCTCGATAAAACCATTCAGAAAGGCACTCTTAACATCCATTTGATGCAACCTAAAACCTTTAGATGCAGCAAATGCAAGCAAGATCTTGAATGGCTTCTAATCTAGCAACAGAGCGAAGGTCTCATCAAAATCTAACCCCTCAACTTTGCTAAAGCCCCGAGCTACCAATCTAGCCTTGTTTCTAACCACGTAACCATCCTCATTTTGTTTATTTTTGAACACCCAACGGGTTCCTATAACATTATGTCCACTAGGAGGTTCTACAAGGTTCCAAACTTTATTTCTTTCAAAATTCTCTAACTCCTCATGCATGGCATTGACCCAAATAGCATCAGATAAAGCATGTGATATATCTTTGGGTTCAAAAGAAGCTACAAATGCAGAGTGAGAGAAAAGACTCGGATCATGATACCTGGAGCGAGTGACTCGCTCATGGAGATTACCAATCATCTGATCCGGAGGGTGTTGCTTCTGAATGTGCAAAGGAGCGCTTGGGGGAGATAGCATCTCCTCAACCTCCGCAGATCTTCTGATGAAGAAGTCGCAGCTGAGCCTCAATTGGAGGTGAAGCAGTCGTAGTAGGTTCTGGAGCTTGGGCAGCTTGCATAGGAACATCAGCAATAGGTGAAGGAGCAAAATCAAGTTCATCCTCATCTTCTTCAACAAAAATACTCTCTGTCACTGAAGTCACACAAACATCGGATCTAGCTCGTGGCTAGTCTCATCAAAAGTGACATTGCATGTCTCTGGACAATGTTAGTTTCAACATTAAAACCCGAAAACCCCTCGAATGAGCAGGATGACCTAGAAATAAACCATCACAAGTCCTTGATTCAAATTTATCTAGGTTTCCTGTCTTAAGAATAAAACACTTCGATCCAAAGACTCGAAAGTGAGAAACAGAGGGTTTTCTACCAAAACGAAGCTCATATGAAGTCTTGCCCAAAAACGGTCTCAAAAAGACACGGTTTGAAATATGGCAAGCTGTAGTAATTGCTTCGGCCCAAAACCTCCTCGGTGTGCTATACTCATCCAGCATCGTTCTAGCCATCTCGACTAGAGTCCTGTTCTTCCTTTCCACAACGCCATTTTGTTGAGGGATGTGTGGAGAAGAGAACTGATGCTCAATACCGCCAAAGACAAAAAGAGGCAAAGAAGCATTCTTGAACTCCGTGCCATTATCATCATGGATCGCTTTCAAGGCACCAGGAAGTTCAGAAGCTAAACGAAGAACAAGGTTATGAAAATGATCAAAAGCCTCATCCTTCGAAGCAAGAAAGAACACCCAAGAATATCTCAAAAAATCATCGACTATGACAAGGATGTACCAATTGCCACCGATCGATCAAACCCTAGCAGACCAACAAGATCCATATGAAGCAACCGTCGTCCGTCCGTCACCATAACCATAGTCAATGACGGGTGAGGCGGCAACTTGCTTGCCATGCCTACAGGTGCACATACAAAGATCCTTGACAGCTTTGAGTTTAGGCAAACCTCTCATGAGATCAAGGCCGCTAATTCGTGTCAGATGATCAAAACCAATGTGCCCTAACCGTCGGTGCCAAAGCTAGATATCAGAAGAAGAAGCAATTAAGCACTTAAGGGATCCGGCAAGCGATTTAGAAAAGTCAGCTCCAAAAATTCTACCAACTCTAGAGATCCCAAAAACAAGCTCACCAAAAGAATTAAGCACACGACAGGTATTCTTCTTAAAACGAGTCTCATAGCCATCATCAAGAAGCTGTGAGACAGAAAGGAGATTGTACCTCAACTTAGACACAAGCGCGACGTCCTTGAGAATGAACTTGTCGTTCACCCTAATCATTCCAGTTCCTTCAATGCGCCCTTGTGTATCATCTCCAAAGGTGATGAAGTCATCACCGGTTGATCACGTGAAGGAGGTGAACCATCTTGAGTCTCCGGTCATGTGGCGTGAACACCCTCGGTCGATTTAACCATGTGTTCTTCCCCTTCCGCGCCAATCCTCGAAAATCAAGGAACAAAGAGCGATGTGTCTCAACATCAAGGGTTAGTTAAAAGCGATTTGGGAACCCAATCTCGAGACACTCGCTCTGCTGCGAGTAGTATGCAAAGCGTATGTGCTATCCTTGACTTTATTAGCGCTTCTATTATGAGCAATGGTAACGAGAACATGAGATGCATCTGTCTAGGAACATGGTGATGAGCATGTGCAACAAATCCTAGACGGGGTTCTTCTTTTATGCGTGACCATGTCTCATAAAAGCTCTAGGTTGATTAGATGACATTCTAGCAATATTTTTCTTAGCGTTCTTCAACCTCACGCCAATGAACTCAACCAAATGTCCACTCTTCTTGCAATAGGTGCAATGGTATTTTGTACCACTGGGAGAAGCACCTTTTGGCTTAAAAGAAGGTTGGGCAAACCCTGCAGATTTAAAAACAGTTTTAGCAGGTTGGGTTTTAAATTCAACTAAGCCATTTTCCAAGACCTGAATGACATTAGGCTTAGACATGTCCTGGGCAGAGTTGTATCCTAAATCTTGCTTCTTAAAAGGAGTTTTAGATTTATCTAGAATCATGTTTAACTGTTTTTCACCATTAGAGAATCTTTCTAAAGTATCCTTGAAGCGCCACCTCACACCACGTGGGCGCCACGTCCTCAAACCCCACACGCGTGGATCCAACGTGGCACTAAACCACGCCACGTCAAACACCCTCCCGTGAGCCAAAACCCGTGTGGGCCTAGTCCATATGGACCAAGTCATCGCACATGGGGCCCGCGTCGAAAAATTCTTTTAATTCATTTAAATCCGAATTCCTTCGCTGACATCAACATGCACAATATTTAGAATTTTCTTTAGAAAAATAATTCGGAAATTGATTTAAATGATGATTTAGGATTAAAATTGGATAATTCATAACTTTTGCATTATAACTCCAAATTAGATGATTCAAGTTGCTAAAATTTTAAAAATTATTGTCTAACTAAATAAAATATAATAATTCAATTTAGAGTTCATTTTAGTTCTGTTTTAGAATTTAGAATTCTTTTAAATATCAAATTTAGGTTAAAATTTGTAAAATCCATATCATTTGAATTCTAACTTCAAAAATTAGTGAAATAAATTTCTAAAATCTATTAAAATGATTTTATAGCTGTTTAAAATGATATTATATTATTTGGTCTCAGCTTAATTTGTCTGCTTGAGTTCTATTTGAATTTCATATGATTTATTTTATTTTCACGTTTAGACTACTGACGATTAAGGGGAATTTGATACTTCTCAAGACTTAGATTTTCGGTATCGCAACGAAGGCAAGTTATACTTTGACCATTTTGCCCTATTATTTTAAAGTTAATTAAATTCAGTTTTAAATTATTAAATGCATGCATAATTTTATTCAAGTATTTCAAATTCTGTTTAAATAATTAGTTATTCCTATTATCCTTGTATGCCAAATTTTGGATGTTGCCATGTCATTCCTTTGTCACTTTAGATAAATTATTATGTTTAATAATCAAATGCTTCGCAAATACTTAGACCATGATTTATGTTTTTGGGAGAATTTTAGCCAACTCAATAAAATTTGTTTGAAAATTAAAACTATGGTATTGTTTTACCATAGAGAATTTGTAAAGATGGTTTTATAGAAATAAAATCAAAAGGGTTTGGACTTGGGCGAAAAGGATGAATGGTGGGTGCGAGTTTATGCACTGCTTAGTCTCGTTAAGATTAAGACCTGTGGTTTAAATTGAATGACGCCCAAGTCAATTGAGGACCGGTCTTTGGCGCATTTTGTTATGCCTTATCGTACAACCACATGTCCTGTATGGGCGGGACTCGCTTAATAATTTGTAATACCTCTTAGTTATTTGTGCTATGTTGTATGTATGGGTGTCGGGTGAAGACAGTTTTCCCATCTGGCGCAAGAGGGGTTTTTGAGGACTCGGTCAATGGAAGCGAAACCTTAGCGACACGAGTACTTTGAGGTAGAACATTGTAACGACCTTGTGATGTTTGCTCTCACACGCCTTAGGAAGCGTGGATTGGCCGACACAAAGAGTATAATATCTCGTGTGGGTAAAGTTGTACAAACTCTGCGAGTAGAAACTATTGAATAGCGCGTCATGATCATGGACATGCTAGCAAAGCCACTCGAGTTAGTTTTGTTTTTGGTTTTAAAAGTGATTTCAACAGATAATTTGGGATGGATAGTCCTGTGGGAAAATTAGGCGGGTAGCCATTGTGATTGGAGGATATCCATCATCTTTTATGGAGGTTATCCACAATAAACTATTGTCATTTAAAATGGTGATTTAGATTATTGTATGAAATGGCTTTGTAATCTAATATGATTATTTAAATTAAAAGCTAACCGCTTACATAAAATAACCTTGCCAAGATCCTTTGTCTACCTTATGCATGCATATCAATTCCATATTGGGTGTAACTTTCGAGCACGGTAGTAGTGATCACTCTTCTTTGAATAATCTTTATTAGAGAAGATATCTACCAGACGGTGAGGATCTTGGCGCTTAGGTTGCGCTTCTGATTTATTACTGTGGCGAATCGTTGGGTCTACTACTATTATTACGCTTCATTGTGTTTTACTTTATTTGGCCTCGGGCCCTTTGTAATAAACTCTGAATAAATATTAATAAAATCGTGATATGTTTTGATTATCACTTTTGTTTGACTGTACATTAGCTATCTGGACTAATGTATGAACACAGAAGAATTCGGGATCCTTCGCTCCGGGTTCGACAAAAGTGGTATCGAGCCATATCGATCGAGGTCGTGGCCTTAGAATGCTTTAAGGATTTATTTCTCAAAAATTAAAAATATTTTGAGTCTATCCAAGAGTCTTCTCAACACTTCTTTTTAAAATGGTATCAACTCATCTTATTCTCTAAATTGTAGATGGTCAACAACCAACCCGGATTTCCCATGGAATTTTCACGGACACCGGGCGCACTCCTATGGAAGATGATGCAACACCTAGGCTACAACCAGAGACCAACTTATCAAGGGTACATGTATAAAGCGGAAACCAAGAGCGTTGGAGACTTGAAGTAGTCCTCACGCCAATCTTCAACCAAACACAAACCACCACATCTTCGACGCCCAATGAGACGCGATAATTTCACGATGGACTTCAGACGCGGCTAGAGAAGCAACACGTCGCCTCCGCCATATTTACAACAATCATTTTGAAGACTCAGGTTCCACTACCACCCCATGCACATTCCGGCTAAACTTGATAGTACCTTTCGTTCACCGAGAACGAGGACTCTCTGAACTTACTCACCAAGTGGACTGTCTAAGGCAATGGATTATGCCTACTAAACACTCGGATGAACTGCGTAATACTCGAAACACCTACTAGATGCGTAAGAAAGGTTGAAAGTCTGCGGAAGAAGAGTCGGCTACCTACAAGGCGAGAGGGTAGTACTTGCGAGATTATACCCTCTTACACCTTAGCGGTATCTCATAATATGATCGTTAGATCACGAATTATGAGTCAGTCGATGTCTCTTGTGATAGCCATAATCAAACAATAAAATAAAATAATAAAAGGACTATTTTGGCAAAATTTGGTTCTTTTGTCTTGTGCTTGTTTGTTTTTGGGCTGTTAAAAATATTATTCCTTAGAACTTTATTTCTATACTCTATTACGAGTCTTTAGAAGATTCCACAGATGGTTACCACACGCACCGTGATGGTAGCGCTCAAGGCCAAGGAAATCCAAACGCAGATTACCGAAAAACCCTCCGGCAACCACCCCTCCACGGTGAAGGGCACGATTGGCGCCAGATGATGTGTCAATCGACACATCGATAGACACGCTAGCTCGATCCATTAACATCAACCAAGCGACACCACTCAAGCACCACCACCACCTCCACCGCACAAAGATTGACCATGGCGAATTCATGCGTGCGCCCACCGACTTTCTCGGCTGACCTGAGCCGATGGATGCCGATGGCTCGGATCCGTGCTATCGGGAAGAAGCCGGATATCACTCGATGTATCTTGATCGTGAGAGAGTCCTGCTTGCCTCTCACCACTCACGGTCCCGCATCGTAATGGTGGGATAACTACAACATCTCCCATCTTGATCGCGCAGACTATCTCTTGGGAGGAGTTTGTGCGGGCTTTCCGCCATGCACATATTCCCGAGGATAATGACCCTAAAGAAGAAAGAGTTCCACGCACTCAAACAAGGCAACCGCGACAAGGGTGAATACTGCACAAATTCAACCAACTTGCTCGCTATGCCCCAAACAGATGTGGCTAGTGATGAAGAAAGGCGAGAAAGGTTCATGGATGGTTTGAGCGATGAGATCTCGATCGGTGGTCTCCAATGACTACTGCCGACTTCCAGCGGTTAGTGAATAAAGCTTTTAGCCAGAGGCCAAACATCTGCAGATGGAGAACATAGCGGAGGATGGCCGCTCGAAGTACAATCTTTGAGGACAACCCAAGCCTCGCTTTACAGCCTCGGCCACCACAACGTGGAGGATTTGATCTTCCACACTCGAGCTCCAAAGCACCAACACAAATACCCAATACTTGAAAGCTTAGTAGCAACTCAACTGGAGGTCGGTCTCGTGAGAAGAATCCGATTCCATCGCTAGTTGGGTGACTGTTTCCCTTTGAACGAGATGGGGCATTATGCTAACAGATGCCCTAAGAAGTCGCAAGGCGCACCACCTACTAGGCCAAGACCAGAGTTCCAAATGCACTAGCGGCAATCAAAAGCCAGCGGTTCAAGATACGAAGGGCGTGTGAACCACGTTATCAGCAGAGGAAGCTCAAGCAACACCGGATGTCGCCCTTGGTGCGTTTCAAATAATTCAAGACCAAAGATTAGTCCTATTTGATTCCTGAGCATCGCACTCTTTTGTTTCCAATGAATTTGTGGGAAAACATAGGTTACCTATCTCTCCTTTAGATAACCCTATGATAATTCACTCCCGGGCTTAGAAATGAGAACCGATTATCTTTGCCCAAACCTTACCCTTGAAATATCCGGAGTAACCTTCCTAGCAGATTTGATAGTCCCGCATTCTCAAAATTTGGATGTAATCCTTGGAATGGGTAGCTAGCCAAGAATCAAGGACAAATAAATTGTGCCAATAGGTCTATTGCTCTTACCAATGAGCAAGGAATCTCGATTAATTCAAGCCCAAGACTAGTAACCGAGGAAGATCAATTCTAACCAAATTGAAAGAGTTAAAGCTTGAAGATATACCAATGGTACAAGAATTTCCTGATGTTTTTCCCGATGAACTACTCCTAAGATGCCACCCGACAGGACGTAGTATTTATAATTGACTTAGTCTCGTGGACCGCCCCAATCTCAAAGCGACCCTCTGAATCCTACCAATGAGTTGGCGAGAGATGAAGAAATGATAATGGAACTAAAACAGAAAAGGTTATATCGCCAAGCTCATCACCTTGGGGAGCGCCGTATTATTTGTCAAGAAGAAAGACAATAGTATGAGAATGTGTGTGGATTACGGATCACTTAATGAAGTGACAATCAAGAATAAGTACCGCTACCTAGGATCGATGATCTGTTTGATCAATTAAAGGGAGCAAGTGTATTTTCAAGATTGACTTGAGATCTGCTATCACCAATCAAGATCGCACTGAAGACATTCCAAGACTACATTCACAACCGATATGGGTATGAATTCTGATGATGTCGTTTGGTTTGACAAACGCCCCTGCTTACTTCATGAATATGATGAACAAAGTGTTCATGGAATTCCTAGATAAGTTTGTGGTTGTGTTCATCGATGATATTCTCATTTATTCAAAGAATGAAGAAGAACACGAGGATCATCTCAGAATAATTTTGGGAAAACTTCGAGAGAGAATCGACTTTATGCCAAATTTAGCAAGTGCGAATTTTGGCTAAGTCAAGTGGCATTCCTTGGACATATTGTGTCAGCAGGAGGAGTCGCAGTAGATCCAGCCAAAGTTGAAGCCGTAATGGGTTGGAAACAACCCAAGTCATCCTGAGGTGAGAAGTTTCCTTGGATTAGCGGGGTATTACATGATTTATTGAAGGGTTCTCCAAGATAGCGAGACCCATGACTCAACTTCTGAAAAAGGAGAAAAAGTTTGAATGGACAAAGGCCTATGAAAAGAGTTTCCAGGCACTGAAGAAGAGATTAGTGTCTGCACCAGTGTTAGTACTGCCTGATATTCATAAGGACTTTAAAATCTTCTGCGACGCATCCGTCAAGGACTAGGATGTGTACTTATGCAAGAAGGCAAAGTAGTGGCTTATGCATCTCGTCGATTAAGACCACACGAAGGAAATTATCCGACTCATGATCTTGAGTTAGCGACAATTGTGCATGCTCAAAATCTGGCGGCATTATCTCATTGGTAACATTGTGAGATTTTCACGATCATAAGAGTCTGAAATACATTTTTACTCGATCGAACTCAACCTCGGACAACGAAGATGGCTAGAGCGATAAAAGATTACGACCTTGGAATTCATTATCATCCGGGTAAAGCAAATGTAGTTGCGGATGCCACGAGTAGAAAGGCGTGTTGCAATACCATTTTGGTTCGAAAGAATCGGCCGAGTTGTATGAAGAATGAAACATCTAAATCTGGAGATTGTCAATCAAGGATGTGTCAATGCTTTGGAAGTTCAACCCACTCTTGAGTCGATTAGAGAAAAGCAGGTTAGAAGACGAAGACATCAAAAAATCAAAAGAATATGAGAAGAGGCAAGGCCCGATTCTCTCAAGATGAGCAAGGAGCAAGTGTGGTTCGGAAATCGCATCTGTGTGCCTAATCGCCAGGAATTAAAACAGTCAATTCGAAAGAAGCACATGAATCACCCTACTCCATTCATCCGGAAGTACCAAAATGTACCAGGATCTGAAGGAGAAGTATTGGTGGAGTCGAGATGAAGCGAAAATCGCTGAATTTGTTGCCGTTGTGATGTATGTCAACAAGTTAAGGCGTAACATCAAAGACCCATTGGTTTGTTGCAACCATTACCAATTCTGAATGGAAGTGGGAAGAAATTGGTATGGATTTCATTCTGGACTTCCTAGGACCCAAACAGATGTGATTCCATTTGGGTGATAATTGACCGATTGACCAAAGTGGCCCATTTCATTCGATCAAGACCACCTATCGAGTAGCAAACTAGCGAATTATATGTGGCCAAGATTGTTTGTTTACATGGTGTACCCAAGAAGATTGTCTCGATAGAGGTTCCCGCTTCACTTCCGATTTTGGAAGAGTCTTCACGAAGCTTTAGGAACCAGATTCAACTTCAAGACTGACAGATCACCCTCGAGACGGATGGTCAAGCGAGCGCGTCAACCAAGTTCTTGAAGACATGCTTGAGCACTGTGCCTTAGACTATGGAAAAAGTTGGGACAAGAATCGCCCTATGCACGAGTTCTCGTACAACA
This sequence comes from Phyllostachys edulis, assembly GCA_036346405.1. Lineage (NCBI taxonomy): Eukaryota > Viridiplantae > Streptophyta > Magnoliopsida > Poales > Poaceae > Phyllostachys > Phyllostachys edulis. The sequence continues at coordinate 103,972,859 of CM070550.1, forward strand.
ATAGCTATCAAGCTAGTCTCTGAGATGTCTCCATTTGAAGCTTTATATGGCGGAAAATCACGAAACTCCGCTCCTTTGGGATGAAGTAGGAGAGCACCAATTCTTGGACGGAATTGATCAAAGACGCCGAAAGCAAGGTTAAAGCAATAAGAGAACGTCTGAAAGTAGCTCAAACCCGATGTAAAAGTTATCTTGACAATCGAAGAAGAGAATTGACATTTGAAATAGGAGATTTTGTTTATCTCGAGTTACTCCACTCGGGGAGTAAGAAGGTTTCAACCAAAGGAAAACTTCGCACCCAGATTTGTGGGTCCTTACAAAATTTTGACAAAGAGAGGTGAAGTCGCTTATCGGTTGGGCCGCCAACCACCTTGTCTGCGAGACACAGCGTTTTCATGTGTCACAACTAAAGAAGTGCCTTGAGTGCGGAGGATCGACTCTTTTAGAGAGTATCAATCTACAAGAAGACCTCACTTATGTAGAACAACCAATCAAGATTCTAGGCGTCCGCAGAGCGTGTTACGAGGAGCAAGATCATCCGATCATATAAAGTCGATGGAGCCACCACCCAGAAAGTGAAGCCACCTGGGAACGAGAGGAAGATCTTAAGGCAGAGTATCCCCATCTCCTTGCTGGCCAAATCTGAATCTCGGGGTCGAGATTCCTTTAAGGGGGGAAGGTTTGTAACAGCCCAAAATTTCAATTTCAGAGAAAATATAAAATTATTTATTTTTGTGGAAATTCTGAAATTTTTAAAACTTTTCCCTAATTAGTTAAAGCTAAAATAAATTTAACTGCAAAATCCATTATCAAGTTTAAGTTGGAAATAATTTTATTAAGTCCAAAATACCTCTGAGAATTTATGAGAATTTTTCTGGAATTTTTGAGTTTATTTTGCTATTTTCTAAGTTTAAAAGGAATTAATCAGATTATTTAAATTAGAAAATCAAAAGAAATCAGACACGCTTTTTGGGCGAAACCAAGCCGCCCATCTTCTATTCACACGTGCACAGCCAAGCCGCCCGCTCTCCATGCGCGCTTTCCTCTTCACTTCACACGTTGGATTTCAATCAACGGTCCACACACGCACACATCGCTTGGTCATTTTGCACCCTCGGATGGACATCGAGCGGCCCGGCTTTCTCTTCCCATCCCTTCTTCCTCGTGTACACATCTCAACCGCCGCCATGGCGCGTCACTTGAGCTCCTCTCCACCTGTTTCCCTTCCGTCTTTATGGGCGTTAAATGCGCATTTAAACCCTTTACTCCGCCGCCTCCTCTCCTTGATTATGCCCTCCATTACACCCACTATCGCGGATTCCCAAATGCCGCCACCACTAACGCCGCCCTTGATCTCCTCCGCGTCCTCCTTGCCCTATAAATAAGCGCCCGCTCCGCCTTCTCTCATGAGCCAGAGCCCTTGCTCGCCCTTCCTCTTTTCCCTCTATTCGCTTTGAATTTCAAGCTCCTTCACGGCCACCGCGCGAGTATTTCTTCAATTCCGGCGAGTCACGCCCGCTGGCCCGTCGTCTTCGACTCGACATCGCGGACCACCGCCGTGCCGTCTTGCGGCGCCAAGACTCACCCGAGCCCAAGACACCGGAACCACCGCGCCACCGTGAGCAACACCGCCGCCGCTGACTCCTCGTTGCGGCGACCAGTTGAGCCCTAGTGCCGCCGTGGTGAGCATCTTTATCACCATCGCCTCCTCTCTCGTTTGATGTCATCCATTCCCTCGCCGAGCCCCTAACGACGGCGAGCTCGCCACCGAAGCGCCACTCTCGCCGTGCCTCGTGGCATCGCCACATCGGCACCACCTCACCACGGGCGCCACGTCCTCAAACCCCTGCACATCGTGGATCCAGCGTGGCACTAAACCACGCCACGTCAAACACCCTCCGTGAGCCAAAACCCGTGTGGGCCTAGTCCATATGGACCAAGTCAACATCACATGGGGCCCGACGTCGAAAAATTCTTTTAATTCATTTAAATCCGAAATTCTTCACTGGCGTCAACATGCGCAATATTTAGAATTTTCTTTAGAAAAATAATTCGGGAAATTGATTTAAATGATGATTTAGGATTAAAATTGGATAATTCATAACTTTTGCATTATAACTCCAAATTAGATGATTCAAGTTGCTAAAATTTTAGAAAATTATTGTCTAACTAAATAAAATATAATAATTCAATTTAGAGTTCATTTTAGTTCTGTTTTAGAATTTAGAATTCTTTTAAATATCAAATTTAGGTTAAAATTTGTAAAATCCATATCATTTGAATTCTAACTTTAAAATTAGTGAAATAAATTTCTAAAATCTATTAAAATGATTTTATAGCTGTTTAAAATGATATTATATTATTTGGTCTCAGCTTAATTTATGCATTTGAGTTCTATTTGAATTTCATATGATTTATTTTATTTTCACGTTTAGACTCTGACGATTAAGGGGAATTTGATACTTCTCAAGACTTAGATTTTCGGTACTGCGAAGGCAAGTTATACTTTGACCATTTTGCCCTATTATTTTAAAGTTAATTAAATTCAGTTTTTAAATTATTAAATGCATGCATAATTTTATTCAAGTATTTCAAATTCTGTTTAAATAATTAGTTATTCCTATTATCCTTGTATGCCAAATTTTGGATGTTGCCATGTCATTCCTTTGTCACTTTAGATAAATTATTATGTTTAATAATCAAATGCTTCGCAAATACTTAGACCATGATTTATGTTTTTGGGAGAATTTTAGCCAACTCAATAAAATTTCTTTGAAAATTAAAACTATGGTATTGTTTTACCATAGAGAATTTGTAAAGATGGTTTTATAGAAATAAAATCAAAAGGGTTTGGACTTGGGCGAAAAGGATGAATGGTGGGTGCGAGTTTATGCACTGGCTTAGTCTGGTTAAGATTAAGACCGTGGTTTAAATTGAATGACGCCTAAGTCAATTGAGGACCGGTCTTTGGCGCATTTTGTTATGCCTTATCAGACAACCACATGTCTGTATGGGCAGGACACAGCTTAATAATTTGTAATACCTCTTAGTTATTTGTGCTATGTTGTATGTATGGGTGTCGGGTAGACAGTTTTCCCATCTGGCGCAAGAGGGGTTTTGAGGACTGTCGGTCAATGGAAGCGAAACCTTAGCGAACGAGTACTTTGAGGTAGAACATTATAACGACCTTGTGATGTTTGCTCTGTCACACGCCTTAGGAAGCGTGGATTGGCCGACACAAAGAGTATAATATCTCGTGTGGGTAAAGTTGTACAAACTCTGCAGAGTAGAAACTATTGAATAGCGCGTCATGATCATGGACATGCTAGCAAAGCCACTCGAGTTAGTTTTGTTTTTGGTTTTAAAAGTGATTTCAACAGATAATTTCAGGATGGATAGTCCTGTGGGAAAATTAGGCGGGTAGCCATTGTGATTGGAGGATATCCATCATCTTTTATGGAGGTTATCCACAATAAACTATTGTCATTTAAAATGGTGATTTAGATTATTGTATGAAATGGCTTTGTAATCTAATATGATTATTTAAATTAAAAGCTAACCGCTTTCATAAAATAACCTTGCCAAGATCCTTTGTCTACCTTATGCATGCATATCAATTCCATATTGGGTGTAACTTGCGAGCACGGTAGTAGTGCTCACTCTTCTTGAATAATCTTTATTAGGAGAAGATATCTACCGGACGGTGAGGATCTTGGCGCCTAGGTGCGCCCCTGCATTTATTACTGTGGCGAATCGTTGGGTCTACTACTATTATTACGCTCATTGTGTTTTACTTTATTTGGCCTCGGGCCCTTTGTAATAAACTCGAATAAATATTAATAAAATCGTGATATGTTTTGATTATCACTTTTGTTTGATTGTGTACATTAGCTATCTGGACTAATGTATGAACACGAAGAATTCGGGATCCTTCGCTCCGGGTTCGACAAAACCCATGAACTTGACCTAACAAGCAAACATCGCCGCCACGAAGGACGACGAAACACATCAAAACCGGTCGGACCGCCACCTTGGCGGTCGGCCCATTCCCGGTGGGTCGACCGCCCGACCAAAGGCGGTCGACCGCCACCCATGACTTAGCCAAAATCCAACACGAAACCCGAACCTTCTCTGGAAATTTCAATCAAATAGAACTTTTGCTAAAGCTCCAAAATTATGAGACCAAGCACGAAGCACCTTCTCACTTGCCTACACCTTCTATTTTGGCCCAGCTCAAAATCCACAGTTCATAAAGTGGCGGTCGACCGCTCGGGAAAAAGCGGTCGAGATCGCTCCATGGCTTGGTCGACCTTGACTGGCGGTCGAGACCGCCAATGACCATTTCGAAAACCAAGCAGTATGGCGGTCGACCGCCAAAATGGCTGGTCAGACCGCCAAAGGCCTGACAGACTTGGAACTTTTCTGAAAACACGTGATTCGGCAAACCGTCAACGACATTGCCAATTGTAACATCATCCTAAGATCTCAGGCATATCCCCATGATATCCACAGGTATGATCTTTGGAGCTGACTTTTCTGAATCTGTTGCTGGATCTCTCAAATGTTTGATTGCATCTTCTTCCGAGTTCTGGCTTTGGCACCGTCGTTTAGGATACATTGGTTTTGATCATCTGACGCGAGTTAGCAGCCTTGATCTCATGAGAGGTTTGCCAAAACTCAAAGCCGTCAAGGATGCTGCATGTGCGCCCTGTAGGTATGTCAAGCAAGTTGCCGCCTCACACCCTTCATTGACTATGGTCATGACTGACGGACCAGAATAGTTGCTTCACATGGATACTGTTGGTCCTGTTAGGGTTCGGTCAGCCGGTGACAAATAATATATTCTTATCATAGTCGGTGATTTTTCGAGATACTCTTGGGTGTTCTTTCTTGCTTCGAAGAATGAAACTTTTGATCATTTTCATGATCTTGTTCTTCGTTTGGCTTTTGAACTCCTCGGTGCCCTGAGAGCGATTCGCAGTGATAATGGCACATAGTTCAAGAATACCTCATTTGCCTCTTTCTATGCTAAGCGTGGTATTGAGCATCAGTTCTCTACTCCACACTTCCCACAACAAAATGGTGTGGTGGAAAGGAAGAACGTAATCTTAGTCAAGATGGCTAGGACAATACTAGATGAGTATAGCACTCCGAGAAGGTTCTGGGCCAAAACTATTGCTACAGCTTGTCATATTGCCAATCGTGTCTTCTTGAGATCATCTTTGGGCAAGACATCTTATGAACTTCGGTTTGGAAGAAAACCCATTGTTTCTCATTTTCGAGTTTTTGGAGCCAAGGGTTTCATTCTCAAGACATAAAACCTAGATAAATTTGAGGCAAGGATTTCTGATGGTTTATTTCTGGGTTATCCTGCACATTCGAGAGGTTTTCGGGTTTTTAATGTTGAGACTAACGTTGTTCAGGAGACATGCAATGTCACCTTCGATGAGACTAGCCCTGGAGCTAGATCAGATATTTCAGGTGACACATAGGTGACGGAGAGTATCTTTATAGAGGAAGATGATGATGGAGTCGATGATGCTCTTCCACCTGCTGCTGACACTTCTATTCCAGCTCAAGAACCTGCTTCGACTACTTCACCTCCAGTTGAGGCTCCTACCGCATCTTCATCTTCAGCGGTACCTGCGGAGGTCGAAGAGATGATATCTCCCCCGAGCACTCCACTTCACAAAAAGATGCATTGTAATATAAGCTTTACTACTTGTTTCTTTGTGAATCTAAAATTGCTATTGTACAAAATGAAAAATCAAAATTTAAGATTCTTATGTGGTTAAATTGTGCCAAACTATTCTCACAAGACTGCATGTCAAATACATGAACTTGGAGATAGTTTGATGATCGAACGATCTCATAGGGATTTGCTTGCCAAAATTGACATGAACCTCAAGATTTGTCACCCTGGTTGAAGCTTAGGAAGATTTTGTGGATGGCTCCTAGTCTAGAATCTTCTTCACTAAGATAGACCATTAATCAACATCAATATTCATTGCAAATGAAAACTGTTAAATTTTTTTTTGGGTATTTGAGGTACTTTAAGCAAAATGATTCAATTGAAAACTTTTTGTCTCTAGGATGGTCGTTGTTAGCTTCTTGATCTCACATTGACATTCTGACATGGTCATTATTACTTTAGGATCCTTGTTGATGAACTTGCTAATTTTGATGCTTTGCTTAAATTGTTAGAATTCATCGTTTTATCTTGAGTCTTCTAGCTTAGCTTTGATATATATGTCTTAACATGCTCTTGCTAGCGCTTTCAGGCTTGATATGTATTGAGTAATAGTAGAAATGCTAGCTTGCTCTTTTGGGTAATCTCCAAAGCTTCTCGTACTAAAAATTAAAAATTACAAAAAAAAAATAAAGCTACTCCATTGTATTTCATACATGCTCTCTCTTATGCTTCTTCATTTCTGCACTTGTCATCTTTGGATGAGAGGTAGACGTGATTCCTTGATGACTCCATTGTTAAAGGGGGAGAAGATATAACAAAAATATTAGAACGGGGAGCTATTTGGAGAAAATGAATATTTTCTGAAAAAATGATGATCATAGTGAGGGGGAGCATCTAAGTTGCATTCTTGTGATCTTATTGCCTTTTTCTGAACTTGAATTGCGGTTCTTCGAACATCACAATAATCAAAGGTCAAATTGTTGGACCTTAAGTGATATGTTTTACTCTTATCTGGAAATTGAAGCCTTCTTGTCTTCTTTTGCCTGATCTCAATTGCCTATGTTAATCTAAAGCCAACTTGGTCATTTCCATTGCGCTCTCTTGCTTTTGGACCAAGTTGTGCCTTTACTACCAACGTGAGTATTTTCATTTTCAAATCTCAAACTTACATTTTTGAGAATTTGCCAATGTGTTCATCACGGGGGACATTGTGGATATCGTGGAAATATGCTCATGATCTTAGAATGATGTTACAATTGGCAATGGTATTGAGCGTTTGTGTTTTCGGCAAAGTTTAGTCTCTGTCGGGCTATAGGCAATTAGACTGGCTAGGAGGTGGTGGTCAAACCGGCCTTTTTGGACCTGGTCGATGTCGGAAGCTATAGTACCTGGTCGTAGATGTGGTCGTAGGACTGGTCATAGACGTGGTCGTAGGATTGGTCGTGACATGGTACATGAATATGGTCATAGGATTTGGTCATAGAAGTTGTCGTGGGGTGAGTCGTGACTTTGAGTCGTGGGCCTGGTCGTAGATCTGGTCGTGGACCAAGGCTCGGGCAAAGTGGCTGTGAGGGTCCATGTGGAGGTCGTCCCGTGTGAGTGATGGGTAATTGACAAAGGTTTTAGGTCGATCGAGTTTGGTTTGTGTGGTGGGACCTTGTCGTTCTTGCATTTCAGCGTTTTAAATGAAGTCAATCGAAATTTGTCGGGAAAATCGAACGGCCGGCGTGTTATGGGCGATGCGACCATGAGGCGGTTATCTGGATTGGTAAATGGCGGTTGAAGAATTCGGAGAAGTTGTTTTTCGTGTTACGGTCTTCATTGGAAATCGGACGGCCGCGGTATTGGGCGATCTGGCCGGTCGCGTTGATCCGTTGGTAACATAAGCGGTTATCTGGATTGTTTTGTGAGTTTCGGCCATTTTGGTGTTTTGAGTTTTGGATAGGTCATATCGGTGTGTTCATGCATATGTGTTGCATATTGCATGTTTGAGCTAACGTTAGGTCAAGTTGTGAAGAACTTGTTCGGTTTCGTGTTCTTATGCGTGTGGGCTGCGGGGCGTCGGCGGAGTCGTGGCGAGACACGGTGGATGGACTAAGCGCAGTGGCGCCGAGGTCGAACAGTCGGGATGTGTCGAAGGCGAGCGTGGACTCGAGGTGGTTGCGGCGTCTTGAGACAAGGAGCTTGAAGCTTCCGGAAGGTCTGAAGAGGCGAATCGGAAGTCGCAAAATTTACTGGCGAAGCGGGCTCAGTTGGACTTAAGCGGGCGTAGCGGGAGGAGACCGTTAGCCAAGGCTATATAAAGGATTGGAGGGCTGCATGCCCTCTTGAGCACTTGGGTGGAATTAGGGTTTTAGAGTCAAAAGAGGCTTTGTGGTTGTTTCTCTTTTGCTCTTTAGTTGTTGAGAGTGGAGGTGTAGGCAGAGGTGTGCTCCCTGCTTGTGCCCTTCTTGGTTTTGTGTTCATCTCCTCTCAAGTATGGATGAGTGTTTGTTCTTGAGTTGTGAGAGTGAGGAGATGGATTGAGCCTACATGTAATCATTCCTCTTGTTTTAATGTCCATGCGTATGGGGATGTATCTCTTTGTATTTCGCTCTTGATTCAATGAATGGAAATCTGAAGTTTTCTTCTATTCGTGCTCTCTGTTCTTCGTTCTCCTTTTTGTGATTTTTGGGGCTTTCGTCAATTCGGGAGTTTTGCTTGGTTCTTCCTCTTGATCTTGCTTGCTGGGACATGTGAGACCTATCTAAGGTCATCTAGATCATCATCCACCCACGAGCAAGTCGTTAGATCAAGTTTTGTTTTTGCGGTTTTGAACCCTCCTTCGTTCAAATACAAAGGATAGGAACCTTGGCATGGATCTCTGAAATCGTTGCTTGGAATAGGTTCCTAATATCTTGAGGAAGGTGTGGTTCAATTTTGGTCAAGTTTGGCGCGTAGATCAAAAGTTACGTTGATTTTCGTTTTGAAACCGGCGGATTTTGCTGTTCGGGACAATCGGATGAACCGGGCTTAACATGCTGCGGTTGTCTTGGGACTCGCGGTACAACCGGCCGTTTGCTCGCGGTTTGTCTGGGACTCTGATTACAACCGCCGTTTTGCTGCGGTTGTACCGATTGTCTGATTTGTTCAAAACTTCTGTTTTTGTTTCTTTGAGTGGGGGTGAGGTGGATTCAACATAAGACTTCCTCTGTGCTTAATCTTTGATCTTCATAGCTCTCATAGCTATTGGAGTGATTTACAAGTTGAATCCATTCTTTGCGAAAAAGATTAGGTGCTCCTATTCACCCCCCCTCTAGTCGCCTTTCCGGTCCTTCAATTGGTATCGAGCGGTTAGCTCTTTTCAATAGATCTTAACGGTCTCAAGAGCGTGGCGATGGACAAGTACTCGACCAAGCACTTTGTTTTCGATGGCATCGATTACCCTTACGGAAGAGCGAATGGAGACATACATCGAGGCCGGGGTATGCCATCTGGCGAAAGGTCAAGGTTCGATTATTTGTTCTGCCGATGAGAACATCAATGTCGGGAACATGGTTGATGTTGAGGCAAATGCAAAGGCAAGAACATCATCATCGGGGTTTGAGTCGTGGCGAGTTTGACCGCATATCTCACTGTCGTCGCCTCGACATCTGGGTGACCCTCGGCGCATACCATGAGGCACCACCGGATCAAGGCGGTTCGGCAGGACCCGGTTCAAGCGAGAATACAACAAATTTGAGATGCTTCTTTGGTGAGTCCCTAGATGAGTGCCATGCGTTTTCACAAGATCTTGAGCAACCTCCGGCGGTCGGTCTCACATACCCGACTTCGGACAATGCTCGTCGGATGCTCCACGGCACTCGTCTGCGTGTTTGGGAGATGAAAGTGACCACCATCAAAGACACGACAGACCTCTCGACCTTGACTCTTGATCGTTGTACTCACGCCTCAAGACTCACGAGATTGCGTTGTCTCGTGGAGTCGAAGTCACGATCGATGGCCTTGGTCACCGATCGATTAAACCGAGTCCTCTTGCAATTTCTCCTTGTTGCTCTCTGTGACATAGCGATGATCGATTAGAAGCGACTTCGGATGAGCGACTTGCCCTCCTTGCTCGTAGATTCTCCCACGCTTACAAAGGGAGGAGGGACAGAAAAGAGGAGGACCCGTGATTTGCTTGAGTGTGGTGGCCCCAACCACATTGAACCAACCGCCCCAAGCCGGAGAAGGGCAAAAACGACTCTGGCGATTCGGGCAAAACGACTACAAACAAGAACGCAACAAAAGCCTCCAGCTCGGGCGCCCGAAGAAGAAGAAGTTCGAAACTTGCAAAGCCAAGCTCTTCCACAAGTCCTCACGCCTTGACGACCTCGACCTCGGCGAGGTGGAGGGATGGAAGCGGCGATGACGGGGACGGGTGACCAAGAGCCCAAGCATGGCGGCGACTTCTCGGCATGTGCTTCATGGCCCTCGAGGCGAACTTCGGCTGACAATGGTGTACTCCGACTTCGGACGAGGTAGATCCCACCTCTGAACAGCTCAATCATGCTTTTCTTAAGCTAGGAGGTTTTCATGCTAAAGCTAAGGCTAGGTGTCTTTGAGTTAGAGAGGAAATAGATAGTATCACTAGAGATTATTGCTCTTACATCTGCTCCTTCTAGTGATGATTGTGATACATGCTCTGCTTTCTTTGGTTGATATGGAGAAGTTAAGGACCTCACATGATAGTATGTCCTCCAAACTTGATAGTGTTAAGGTGGAGAATGTTAGTGCGCTTCTTTGAGTTAGAGTTGAGTAGGATGGTACATTACCCTACTTATTCTTGATGAGACTACTTCTCCCACCTCATGTGAGGGTAAGGACATTGCTACTAGAGGATCTTATGCCATGCTCCTTGATCTGCTGAGTCTTGTGAAAATTGCAATAACTTGAAGATGAACTTAAAGCAGGCGGATCATAAAATTCTTGAACTACAAGCTTCTTTACTTGAGCCGATTGTTTCATGCTTGAACTGTCCTAAGTTAAGCTGCTGAACTTGAAATTTGTCTCCAAACAGTTTCAAGATATGATTGATCATGAAAGGAAGTTGGCTCGGTTTGCTTCTAAGGACCTGTTAGCTCACCATGCATTAAGTGTAACAAACTAAAATCGACTTGATTGCTTTGGATGAGAAATGTGTGAAGCTAACTAAGGACCTTCTAGAAGAAGCCACATTGTGCTTGCAATATGATTGTGGAGAAGGGGAGAAGCCTCGGGGTAAGGATAAGGCGGCTTAGCGTGAACCAAGCGGCTAGCGATGGGGTGTCCCTTGAGTCGGTGTGCTTGCACAAGCCATTCTTCCCTCTCTTCTTTGGTTCTTCTTTTGCTCCTTACCTTCTGCTGTCTCTTCTTCCCCTGCTCTTCTTGCACCTCTCTCTTTCGGAGTGTCGGTACCTTATGAACACTCTCGAGAGATTTGTAGGAGGCAAGAAGAAGCTCAATCTTATTCTAGACCAATCTAAGATTTGCAGATTTAATCGGGGTCTAGGATATGACCTCTTTGAGGACATGAGGAAGCATCCACTGTCGTGCTCGGACCCATAGCACCAGTGTGATCGAGGCGAGCCGGGACCGAGAAAGTCCATTTCAAGTCGGCGGGCTATGTCGAGTTCTCTGACGATGAGGTAATTTCACATCTTTGCTTCTACCTCTCGAAGGTGAAGTATCACTTGCACCTTCATCGGAAGGATGGACACCGACAACGTCGATGCTTGGTAGCGCCAAGATCGGCGTAGAGACCATGTTGAGTCTCTTAGGCGCATTGTGGTCGGCCCCGGACCTTGAGTGCACCTAAGACCAACACGAGTCTAGGCTTGTTTCTTGATGGGTTTGTGCGACATCGAGGACTTGGTTTTCGAGTTTTACGGTTTCGTCCTCATCTTTGCTTCGATCGTGACTTCCGCCGTCTGAGGGTAGATCTCGTTTTCCCCATCGAGATAGCTACATGGCGTGTTCGACATGTTGCTGTGTGCTCGACTTCGCTCCTTCATAGCGATCGAACCCGACAACGACTTGGTCTACTCTTAGACCTTCGCTTTGAGTTCTGAAGGCGTAGGGTAGATAGAGGTCGATCGTGCTTGACTACTTCATCGCTTTCGGCGTGTTACTCGATATTGGGTGCCAAAATCATTGTTGATTTATCGATCTTGAGACTTTACTCTGTTTGACTCGGAGTTCGCGGGTAGGGAAGGAGAAGGTTTGGCTTGTAGACTCGGTTGTTCTCGTCATATATGAGGAGACTCCGTTGGTTCTCCTCCTAGCCAGCGCTCCGGTGATGAGTCGATCACCTTCGGAGGCGCTTCGTCGGACGCGTCATCGCCAAAATCTTGTCGCGTATTAATGCCTCTTTTATTCTTAAGGATGTTGCCTTGGTTAGTAAGGCTGCGGTACAATTTGCTTTCGGTTTCTCGACTTCTTGATGGCGGTTTCGAGTGAGCTTTAAGAAAAACAATTGCAAAATTCTTGATTCTTCGGGTAGTCTGGTTTGCGGGATTTCTCGTTATGGGAGGATCTTTCGTGCTGATTTTTCTGATTCTTCTGGTGATCCTCTCCGGTGTTTGGTTGCTACGAGTCGCGATCTCTCTTTACGGCATAGGAGACTTGGTCATATTGGATTTGACCATTTGACCCGAGTTAGCGACCATGATCTCATTAAGTGATGCGCGAAACTCAAGATGGTCAAAGATCTTGTTTGCACTCCATCTTAAAGCGCGGCAAGATGGTTGCCGCTTCTCATCCTCCGGTCCACGATTACTATGGCCGATGCAAGACATTTGCTCCACATGGACCGAGTTGGACCGGCTCGAGTCTTGATCGGCGGGAGGAAGTGGTATGTTCTTGTTGTGGTCGATGACTTCTCGAGGTATTCTTGGGTGTTTTCTTAGCCTCGAAGGATGAGGCGTTTTCACATTTCGAGGTCTTTTTAGTAGGCTTTCTGTTGAGCTTCACGGTGCCTTCTGAGCGATCCATGATGACAATGTACGGAGTTCAAAATTCCTACTTTGAGAGTTTCTGTGGTGAGGCAGTGTAGAGCACCGTTCTCTTCTCCATCGTCCCTCGGCAAAATGGCGTTGTGGAAGGAAGAACCGTACCTTAGTCGAGATGGCGGGCGATGCTTGATGAGTACTCTACAGGAAGTTTTGAAATTTGAGGCCATTGCGACCGCGTGCCATGTCTCAAATCGAGTATTTCTTAGGGCACACTTGCAGCACTTCTTATGAGTGAGATCTGGTAAAGCCAATGTCTCTCATTTTCGTGTGTTTGGTTGCAAGTGCTTTATTACGAAGTCAGGAACCTAGACAAGTTCGAGTCACGTTCTGTGATGGTATCTTTCTAGGCTACTCGACTTCTTGGCGAACTTATAAGTGCAGGCTGCGAGTCTAGCAAAATGGTAGAGACTGCGAGGTGACCTTCGGCGAGGCGGTCAGGGACTAGGCGAGATATCTCGAGTTCTTTAGAGCGGTCAAGAGACCATCTTTGTGGATGATGAGGGCGATGGAGATGACGGTTGTCTACGATCCCGTCCCTCATCCACTCCTTGAGTCTTAGTCTTCCACCGCACCTCGAGGTGATCGACCCTGCCTTCTGCTTCCTCTGGAGCTAGTGGCTCTGTTCCTACCTCGTCGGCTCATGAGGTAGAGGCCACTTCTTCATCTCTCCGGGACCTCCTAGACACATCCGAGAAAGTCCATCCTTGAGAGCGAGATCATTGGAGATCTTTTCGGCGTGTTACAGCTCAAAATCGCTTATCTCAATTCTGTCTCCATTACGCCTTCATTGCCTCTTTTGAGCCCAAAGATGTTTCTCATGCTTTATCGATGAGTCATGGGTCAATGCCATGCATGAGGAGTTAGAAAATTTGAGAGGAACAAGGTGCAGTGGCTTGTTGAGCCCCACGAGGCCACAATATCATTGGAACCAAGTGGGTGTTCAAGAACAAGCAGTGAGGATGGGGTAATCATCGAAACAAAGGCGAGATTAGTAGCTCGGGGTTTTCGAGGTTGAGGTCTAGACTTTGAGAGACCTTTGCCCTGTAGCTCGACTTGAAGCCATTAGAATCACTGCTTGCCTTTGCGGCTTCTAAGGGTTTCAAGCTTTACGAGATGGGCGTGAAGAGTGCCTTCCTCAATGGCCTTATTGAGGAGGAAGTCTCGTCAAGCTGACCTCGAGTTTGAGAACCCCAAATACCTAACCATGTCTTCAAGCTTTCCAAAGCCAGATGGACTTAGCGGGCTCCCGAGCTTGGTATGAGAGGCTTAAGTCCTACTTGATAAGTCATGGTTTTGAGATGGGTAAAGTTGACAAGACCTTGTTCATCCGCCAGGCATAGCCTGACCTTCTGCTTTCGTCGGATCTATATCGATGACATTATCTTTGGCGGCTCTTCCCATACTCTGGTTTCCCGGTTCTCGGATGTCATGAGCACGAGTTTGAGATGAGCATGATGGGTGAGTTGACATTCTTTCTTGGCTTCCAAATCAAGCGGACTCGGGAGGAACTTTTCTTCATCGAGGCAAGTACACTCGTGATCTCTGAGGCAACCGACATGAGTGATGGTAAGCTGTAGTCGACTCCCATGGCTTCTCTGACCTATCTTGATCGAGATGAGGATGGCGAGCGATTGATCAAAAGGAGTTTAGCGGCATGATTGGCTCCCTCTTGTACCTCAACGCCTCGAGACCGGACATACATTTTTACGTGTGTTTGTGCGCTCGTTTTCGAGCTTCTCCTCGCGTTTCTCACCGCCCGGTGAAGCGCATCTTCGGTACTGCGGCGACCATTGACTATGGTATCTGGTACTCTTCCTCATCTGTCTTTCCTTGAGAGCCTTCTCGGATCACGAACTTGGCTATAGGATAGATAGGAAGAGCACTTCAGCACTTGCCAATTTCTTGGCACTTCTCTTGTTTCTGGTCTTCAAGGAAGCGATGCAGTGTTACCTGATCCACCGCAGAGGCGAAATGCGTTCTTTGCGGCCGATTCTTTGTAGTCAAGTGCTCTGGATGGCCCGACCTGCGGGACTTTGGGTTAGTTATCGGCAGTGTTCCACTCTTTTGTGATAACACCTGCGATTAACATTGCCAGAACCGGTCAAACATTCGGACCAAGCACATCGATATTCGTTTCCACTTCCTTAGAGACCATGTAGAGAAGGCGATATAGTGCTCCGGTTTGTGGAAGTGACCACCGGTTGGTGACATTTTCACCAAGCCATTGGATAGTTCGAGGTTTTCACTCTGCGAGGAGAGCTTGGGGTGGTTTGTCCTTATGGATTTGTAGTGAGGGAGCTTTGGGTTTCTTGCTCTACTATATTATTATCTTTGTTGCTCCTTACTATCGCATTGCATTAGGGATGCATTTTGGGTTAGTCTTCCTAGCATAGATTAGAGTGTTTCTCTCGTCTAGTTGTTTAGACTTCTTCCTCTCATCTTATGCTCTAGGATGTTGCTTATTAGTGTCTCTTCTCACTAGGTTGAGCTTACTCACTTCTTATAGGTTCTAGCAAGGTTGGGCCACCCTTGGGTAGGCGAGGAACGTGTTTGCTCCTTAGTGTGTTAGCAAGGCGGTGATAGTCCTAGTGTCATATGGGGTAGATGAGAGTCGATCTGAGCCATGGTATTCTCTATATCTTGTCTATGCTTTGAGGGTATGCATTTCTGTTTTCTTTGCGGCTTCTCGATTTTTTGTTTTTGGTTCAAGGGAGTACATTTGGGAGCTTACGGGCTTAATATTGAGTTAACTCAACTTGAACTAAAAGTTGCATCTAATGTTGAGGGGAGCCGGATCTTACGCATTCTAGCATTACGCATTGTAATATAACTACATTGAGCCTTGATTATTATCCTGCTTTGTGACATGTTTACAATGCTTTACACCTTGCCATGACTTGTGCTTATTTGCTAGATTTATCATGACTTCATATGTGTAGCCTAGCTTTTGCCATGATAAGTTAATTAAAATTGCTCAACAAACTAAAACTTGTCATGTTAGCACTTTTCGAGATTAGTCTTTCTTGAGCTATCCTTTTATGATTCATGCCATGTCAAATAAATTTGGGTAGAGTGATGAATCTATATTGAGCCTTAGATTGAAATTGTTTTAGTCTCTTGATGTTGCATAAGTTAGTACAACATGCTAAAATGCAAAAAGATCTCTTTTGTCTTGAAAAAAAGACTCACCAATTCTTCCCTATGAGGCGGCTTGTCATTGCACTTGACATGAACTTAGGGGGAGTTTTGGGTGACCTAGACTATCTTCTTAAGCTTCTCGCTTGGAGTAGTCGCATAAGGCTTGAGGTCTAGCACATGATAAAACAAAAATCTGGTTGTCAACAGCCTTGAATTTCAAAGATAATATATCATTTGTGCTCAAATTTGCTTAAAGCTATCAAAAGAATCAAGTACTTAACCAATGTTTCAATCTTGAGCTTATAGCACTCTTTTGGTCTCAATTTAAGCTTCTTAGTTCCGCTTAGCTTATTGACATGGCTGCATCATCCTTGGATATCTCTAGCGAGACTTTGCTCATTGATGACTTGACTTGCTCACATAATGTACCTCATTTTCAGATTGTCATCTATGTGTTCTAGCTAGCTTATACATATCTTGTCATGATCTAGATAGCCTTTTTATTAAGTTATGGCTTGGTGTATTACTTGTTGGTCATTATGGATAATTCTCATGGCTCAAAATGCTTAAATAAACAAACTTGACCATTTTCATCCATTAACATGTCATATTCTCTCTTTGCATCTTGATCGTTTATTGCCAAAGGGGAGAATAGAGAGGAAAAAGTCTGATGGGAACAGTTTAGAGCTTTGGAGATCAATTTGCTCTTTCAGTTGTTGCTCTAGTGTTCCTTCTGTCGACATGGTCATTTGTTTCACTCTTCTTCTTTGGACCATGTTGGATTCGTCAAACTCAAACTCAACTTTGCTCTTTTTCGGAGTTTGTCAATATACTCATCAAGGGGGAGATTGAGGGTCCATGTGGAGGTCGTCCCGTGTGAGTGATGGGTAATTGACAAAGGTTTTAGGTCAGTCGAGTTTGGTTTGTGTGGTCGGACCTTGTCGTTCTTGCAGTTCCGCGCGTTTTCGTGAAATCAATCGAAATTTGTCGGGAAAATCGAACGACCGGCGTGTTATAGGCGATACGACCGCAGGCGGTTATACCGATTGGTAAATGGCGGTTGAAGAATTCGGAGAAGTTGTTTTTAGTGTTACGGTCTTCATTGGAAATCGGAACGACCGCGGTATTGGGCGATCTGACCGGAGTCGGTTGATCCGTTGGTAACATAAGCGGTTGTCTGGATTGTTTTGTGAGTTCGGCCATTTTGGTGTTTTGAGTTTTGGATAGGTCATATCGGTGTGTTCATGCATATGTGTTGCATATTGCATGTTTGAGCTAACGTTAGGTCAAGTTGTGAAGAACTTGTTCGGTTTCGTGTTCTTATGCGTGTGGGCTGCGGGGCGTCGGCGGAGTCGTGGCGAGACACGGTGGATCGGACTAAGCGCGGTGGCGCCGAGGTCGAACAGTCGGGATGTGTCGAAGGCAGCGTGGACTCGAGGTGGTTGCGGCGTCTTGAGACAAGGAGCGAAGCTTCGGAAGGTCTGAAGAGGCGAATCGGAAGTCGCAAAATTTGCTGGCGAAGCGGGCTCCGTTGGACTTAGCGGGCGTAGCAGGGAGGAGACCCGTTAGCCAAGGCTATATAAAGGATTGGAGGGCTGCATGCCCTCTTGAGCACTTGGGTGGAATTAGGGTTTTAGAGTCAAAAGAGGCTTTGTGGTTGTTTCTCTTTTGCTCTTTAGTTGTTGAGAGTGGAGGTGTGGCGGGTGTGCTCCTGCTTGTGCCCTTCTTGGTTTTGTGTTCATCTCCTCTCAAGTATGGATGAGTGTTTGTTCTTGAGTTGTGAGAGTGAGGAGATGGATTGAGCCTACATGTAATCATTCCTCTTGTTTTAATGTCCATGCGTATGGGGATGTATCTCTTTGTATTTCGCTCTTGATTCAATGAATGGAAATCTGAAGTTTTCTTCTATTCGTGCTCTCTGTTCTTCGTTCTCCCTTTTTGTGATTTTTTGGGGCTTTCGTCAATTCGGGAGTTTTTGCTTGGTTCTTCCTCTTGATCTTGCTTGCTGGGACATGTGAGACCTATCTAAGGTCATCTAGATCATCATCCACCCACGAGCAAGTCGTTAGATCAAGTTTTGTTTTTGCGGTTTTGAACCCTCCTTCGTTCAAATACAAAGGATAGGAACCTTGGCATGGATCTCTGAAATCGTTGCTTGGAATAGGTTCCTAATATCTTGAGGAAGGTGTGGTTCAATTTTGGTCAAGTTTGGCGCGTAGATCAAAAGTTCGTTGATTTTCGTTTTGAAACCGGCGGATTTTGCTGTTCGGGACAATCGGATGAACAAGGGCTTAACATCTGCGGTTATGCTTGGACTGCGGTACAACCGGCGCGTTACTAGCGGTTGTCTAGGATCAGCGGTACAACCGCCGTTTACTATGGTTGTACCGATTGTCTGATTTGTTCGAACTTCTGTTTTTGTTTGTTTGGTTTGTGGGGGTGAGGTGGATTCAACATAAGACTTCCTCGTGGCTTAATCTTTGATCTTCATAGCTCTCATAGCTATTGGAGTGATTTACAAGTTGAATCCATTCTTTGCGAAAAAGATTAGGTGCTCCTATTCACCCCCTCTAGTCGCCTTTCGGTCCTTGGTGGCGGTCGGGCCCAGCCATGGTGCGGCGGTTAAATGAGAGAAAGGTTTTGTTGTTTTCTTGAGCCAGGCCAAAAATTGAGGGTGCGAGCAAGAAAGTACATGACATGATCGGCTCCTTCACATGCACTGACGACCTAATTATTTAATTTATTCTGAATTTTAGTTATTTATAGATTTTACTTTGGAATTCGTACGGACATCAAACTGCAATTTGTTTTTTTGTATATTCCGAATTTCAACTATTTTTTAATTGGAGTTCGTATTCAAATCCAATTGCTATTTTTTTTCCTTCAGTTTTTATTCCAAATTACAACTATTGAGGGATTTTGCTCTGAAAATCAAAAACAAATTGCTAATTTTATTTTATTTTTATTCCGAATTTCCATTATGTTTTGTTGGAATTCATATACAAATCCAATTTCTATTTTTTGTTCAATTTTTATTCTGAATTACATTTATTTAGGGATTTGACTTAGAAATTAGTATAAAAATCAAATTGCTAATTTTATTATATTTGTTATTCGAATTTGATTATTTCTAGATTGTGTTTGACATGAACTCTTTCTTTAATCTGGACCCACCACAATCAATGGTTTAAATCTTTCTCTTTTTCCACCGATTAATGTGGTCATTTCTAGCCGTTGAGAGCGAATGTTATGGCTATTTTTTTTTGTCTTTGGTTTATTAAGATAATAGATAGAAGATAGATGAGAATCTTGCATATACGGCATTGCAAAGTTCAGCGGTTGGAAAAATGGCACCGGATGTCTCGTTGACGGGGCAACCCGCAACCGATGTGGTAACTACTGAGAAATAGAAATGGTGGGGGGTTAAGCTGTCTACTTCCACAGATGCATGCATATGGGTTTTTTTAGGCACTAAGTGGGATGGATTAATTACCACCCTACACATGCAACTGACTTCCTCCTATTTTTATCTCTTTATTACAGTTAATTCTTGATAAAAGAAAGCTATGCTACATATAGCTTAATGGTCCTCCGATGTTCTCTCCTCGATCCCATGGCTATATAAACATATAAAACTCTTAAGTTATGACACAGAGATCAATTGTAGCTAGAGGTAAAAGAAATATGAAGTTTTTCACAGGGAAGTTGGTCTTTTCCTTGGCTATTGTCATCTTTGAAGGTTAGTAGCTGTTTCCAATTAGTTTCAGTTTGGAAACTTTTAAAATGCAAACACTATGAATGTGTTACTATTTAATTTACAACTTTATGTACTACTAAGTCAGAGTATATGAAGCAGTACATCTTGATTTTACGTACGTGAGGTGACAAAGAAAAAAATTGCTAATTATCTTAATTACAAGCTACAGACTGACAAATCTTAAACTGTGAATCAAGATATGTTAATTCTTCATATGCTATTGATTGGTGGCTCTGAACTTTCGGTTTCTATTTGACAACTTTAATTTATATTTGCGGGAACTTTACTAATTCACCAAAAATGGTTTTACGGTTTTGTATTGTATAATTGATGGGCGTTTGGGTATGTATACGATGAAGATGCTAATGCATAACCGTCTCTCTTCTCGACGCAGGATGCTTCGTTAGATCTGTTCCATATGACTATTCAGCAAACATTGAGGCAAGCAGCACATTCTTTTTCTCTTTGCATATCCTTGAGCACGGACTGACCAGTCCAGCTCTGTGACGCCGGTGTATGCAGTGCGTGAAGGAGCCGCCGAAGCCTCTTTACGGTGGCGGCATCATCGGCCAGCGGTGCGAGGCCCGACCTCGGCGTCGCCCGTGACAAAGCTCTGATGGCGAAAACAAGCGCCCGGTGAAGGGCTCCGTGCTCAAGGTCGGTGAAGAAGGACACCCACTCGCCCTCTCCGGTAACACCGATCGATTCCTCCCCGGTCTCATTGTGATCCATCCTTTGCATAATCGAGTCGAGGAGATGAGGACAAAACTAGGTAGCTAAGCAAGCGTCGTTTGTGCCCGGCTTAATTGCTGACTCTCCAAGGGGCCGGCGGCGTTAGGGCGTCCTCGTGACCCCGGCAACAAGTTCAACACCGCCGGCGTGATCGTGGCCCAATCCGTTTCTTGGACCATGCTCAAGGGTGGCGCCACCTCCTTCTCCGCCGGCAAGGGTGATCTCTTCTTGAGTCTGTGATTAAAACCACGCATGCATGGGGCGGCATCACGACATGCATGTATAGCATGTGCCACTCACGAAAGTTGATGTGCCGTCGAAGACCAACGTAACGCGGAGGTGATGGCGGATAGCATGGCGGCTGCGACCCTTCACATTCGAGGAATGGAACTCGACGCAATGAGTCCATCACCAAGGTGATTTTCATTTAACTTAACGCCCGGCCTGAATGCCAAAGAAAAAACGAATCCATAGCTAGCATTGGCACATGCAAATTCAATCTGAAATGGTTGGGGCGTGCGGATGCATGCGGGAGCGCAAGAAGAAGGTGAAGATCCTTTGTCCGGGGCGCCGGGAAGCCTATGCGGAGGTGGGCTGTCCTGGAGCGGGTGGCGAAGGGTTCCCGGTGAACAACGCGATGACCAAGGAGATCTGGACATGCCGAAATGCGAAAGTGGTTCACGTCGCGGTTCACGCAGTGGCGGCGATGGAGAAGCGAGATGAAGTGGTGCAGCGGAGTTCAACCAAAACCGGAGGACTACGGATCCCGACGGATCTTTGGGCTGGGCGAAGCACAACATCTCGGTCTTGGGACTGCGTGTTCAGGGGCGACCAAGCGGCGCGAGATGAAGTGGGTGAGTAAATTTGGCGTGCCGCAGCTCAAGGAGGCGATGGCGGCGCCTCAAACGTCGTATCCGCTTCGGCGGCAAGCTCATCCAGGGGCGTCGTCGCGAGAACCTCCGCCCGGCTTCTTCGAGGACAAGCTCGGCAAAACGCCTCGGCGAGATCTTCAAGGAGGTGGCGGCGCTCGGCAACAAGCCCATCCTCTTCATGAGCGAGTTCAACACGATCGAGCGACCCAGCGACCGGCGCGGCTTGCGACCAAGTACCTCGCCAAGCTCAAGCGAGATCGATCCTACCCGACAGCAATGGCCTCAAGTCGGCATTGGCTTGAAACCCGCCGCCCCAACATCCCCTACATGAGGGCTCCTTGGACACGCTTCGCCTGAGCCAAAGTCCCCATCCGGCTCACCGAGGTCGATGTCACCAAGGGACCCAACAGTACATGAACATTCTTGCTAATTTCTCATGATCCAAGCGGTAATGAAGGCACCGGCGGTTGTCCTATATATAATAATCTCTTAGAAATGTAAGCAGTACTTGTCAGACGCATGGCTAGCTGAAACCTGTATCTACACATAGGTGGAGTACTTGGAGGAGGTGATGAGAGAGGGGTTCGCGCACCCGGGGGTGAAGGGTTTAGTGCTGTGGGGAGCCTGGCATGCCAAAGAGTGCTACGTGATGTGTCTGACGGACAACAAGTTCAAGAACCTCCCCGTCGGCGGCGTCGTCGACAAGCTCATCATGAGTGGAAGCGGTGCCCAAATCCGCCAAGAGCGGATGCCAAGGCGTCTTGAGGCCGAGCTCTTCCTGGCGAGTACAACGTCACCGTGAAGCACTCGTCGCTCAAGTCGGCCGTCGTGCGGACAGTGGACTGAGACTCAAAGCGAGGCCACCATCAAAGCGTAATCGACTTAGCTACAATAACATTTTTTTGTTGTTGATGCTATTTTTATATGGTTTTAGGCTAATTGTATTGGATTGTTGAAATAAGATGGCCAAGGAGAAGAGACCATGCATGGCGGTAACATGGTAGAGTAGTCGGCCCTTGGTACCGTATTGCTGAAGTTGTTTGTAACAGGTTTATTGTTGCAAGTGGTATATGTAATGGGATCTATATTTTGTAAGGGCTCTGTACAGAAAACGGAAAAACCAACAAAAGTACTGTAATGAGATCAATGCTTCCAGCTGGTCTGGGAAATATACTCCAGAGCCCAGCCATTCTATTATCCGAATTATTTATTTCTGTACTTTGATCTTAAGATTTACTCTCACTATGCATTTGTCAAACTTTCGAGTGTTTTAGACAACAGTGTAATATTAAGCATAACAAATAGCAGTTTTTTTTTCTTTGGCAACGACACCAGAAGCCATGCTTCCTCTGTTCCTCATCTAGTCTCAAAAAACATTATTGATTGGTATAAGATTACAGTTCAGTGGAGGCTACAGGTTACCTTGAGTATGAGCCACGCACGCCGTGTACTAAGGTAAAGAGCTTATGCTGTGGGTAGAACTCAAATATCCAAATCGTTAGCTAGGTCTTCATCCGAGTCAGGTTGCTCTCACCCTTCGCAGTCGTAGATTTAGGAGCTTTTATTTCATCCAGGAGAGCTGATGCAATCAAGTTGGGATCTCGTTGGGCCTCAGGGAGATCGCCGTCCATCGTATATACGAATAGGCTCGCCCTTTCCTGGGATTAATGTGCAAAAAATTAGTTGTGGATGCATCATCACTGCATCTCCCGTAGTTCGAGTGTAACTAATGAGACTTGGAATTGATCTAACTTTTGGTAAATAATAACTTCAATATATAGAAGTACCTTGATGTTCAAAAGCAAAACGACATTTGCCACATCCTTTGCGCTTCTTTTACGTGACTCAAGATTGGGTGAACTGTTGAACCAACATATCACGATTCACAACCAACGTTTGGTAAATAAACCAAAACAAGAAGGTAAGTGGTGGCTAAGACTATTCACGTCGAGGAAAAAATGTACGAATTAACCATAGGCAATAGACTTTGTTTCACTTCCGTGCTCACGGAAGGAGCAGAAACTGTAACGGCCCCAAAATGTGGGAACATTAAACTCTTCATAACCGTCTAGGATGTGTAGTTACGAAGTAAGCAGTGTCTCAAGCAGTGCCCCAAAATAATAAATAATATCATAAGGGGTTTCGCATCAAACTCAATTACCAACTTAACATCTTAAAATTTCTACTTATGCCTCATGTACTGGAATCACCTATTAACACAATTTCATTAATCGTAAGCACGGCGTATTCGAATACCTTTAGTTATACACTCTACAGAGCTGTCTAACTTTACCCATAAGATATCTCAAACTCATACTGTCATGCAATATACATGCAACACGTTAGCGTGCGACTGAGCTGAGATAACAAAGCCCTTTCACTGCTCAACCTTTTTTTCCTCTACCTAGTAGGTCTATGGACCATACAGCCCTCGGGAGACTTCACCGGCCACAATGGATCTTGCACTCCTATGTTGACGGCACCTACCGTTGTGTAGACCAGCGAGTGCCTCTTACCGACCCATTCCTGTCTCATTCTCAATATTGTAGATATTCAAATAGAAGAGCAGTGTATTAAGCCAGGGAGTAATGAACACACCTGTGGTTAAGCGGTTTTCTGTGTCTGTTACTATGGCACAAGGTTCTTATCCTTACTTGTCTCATAGTGAGGCGATGGACCAATACCACCACGTGGCTGTCCACCCTCCAGGCCTCACCTTAGACTCACTTTTAACACAAGTTTATTGGGTCGTCCAACTTCCTAGACACAACCCTCAACTCTCAACCAAAACTATTGGTGAATCACCAATACTGCTTTTCAGAATTTTAAACATATTTGCGATAAAGCTACTTATATAGCTAATATTTTATGTGAACTTGTCAAGGTGAATATGGCTTACAAAGAATTATAACCTTGTCAAGGTGAATATGGCCTACAAGTGCTAGGTGAGTTTGTATGTGGGGTAACAGGAATTATCTAATTATCATGACATTCAAAAAGTATTATTTTAATATTTAAAGTAAATGGCACAAATACAATAATGAAAGTAATAATATAAATATATGAATTCTAGGCTCAAAATGATCAAGGAATGCGACTTGCCTCCTTGCACAAAGTCTTCTAAATACTGGTCTTGTCCGGCGTCTTGAGAATGCAGTTTGTCGAAGTCGTGACCTAACGCTGAAACAAAATAAAATAAACCAAATAAAATCCATTCGACAAGGAATGAAATTGGGAACAACTTACAAGTAAATAAAATCCGGAAAAGAAACATAAAGAAAGGTGGTGTGGAGGATAGATATGTATTTGGTGTATAATTGGACTAAACAGAATTGATATTTAGATTCACGGGCTCGAAACGGTAAAAAATGACATATAATGTCAAATTAGGGTTTTGGAGCTGAATATTGTCGGATAATGAATAGTGTAAAATTACTATTCATGCATAAAAAGATTAGGAACAGTAGTTAGGGTTTACTATTTGTGGTTAATGAACAGTGCATTTCTTTGGATTTGGGAGCGATAATCCATTTCTTTTTTAGTTCTTTGAGCGTAAAAGAGTTTCTTGTGCATTTAACGATAAAAGGCTAAGTGTATGAGCGATAAATGGGCCCACGGCCCAAACGGTCGGGCCTTAAAAGACCCAACCCTAGGCGGCTTGACCATGTGCCAAAACTGTAGCGCTTGCCTCAGGCGATGGAGGTGGAGGCAGTAGTGCTCACATTGTTCAGCGACCAGCGAGGAAGGTGGGTGGTGCAGTGAACAGTAGTGGGTAATGGAGATCATAGGGGTGGCTGTGGTGGGGCTTGGGGTGGCTTTGTGGCGGTTTGGCAACCTTGAAGTGAAGGAGGCGGCGGGAGGAGGTGCGAGAGCTCGGTGGGAATTAGGTCGAGGAAGAATGGGGAAAAGCGATGGGCGACAACGGTGGTGCTTGGTGGGAGGAAGGGTAGGGGAGGAAGGGAGGCGGTGGATTTACCTCGGCTTACCTTGGTAGAGAAAAAGGCGGTGAGGAGAAACTCCAATTCGGCCGACACCGGTGATGAAAGGGAAAAGGAGGGGTGGTGAGGTGGGGATGATGATTAATCTTCCCCTATCTCTCAAGCGTTCTCAGAGCCTCTCATTGGTAGGAACAAATCATTAGAGCACACAAGGGTGATACAAATCTTTGGATATTACATTACAACTACCATGAAGGTTTCACTCCATAACACGAATGGAAAATGGAAGAGAAGAAAAACAATTACCATGGCTTCAAAGATTACGCAGAAGGCCTGAAATTAATGCCACTTAAGCATGCCTTAACCTGGAGCAAATATGAAATATCATAAAGGATTTTGCTATTATGAATCAAAAGAAACTTACAGTCTTACAGAATATTGTTGAAAGTGAGAAAAACTTTCAATGATAAAGAATGCAAAGATGGCTTTGCTTCAAACAATAAACACTGCCAACTTACAATAGTAAAATGTTGAATACTTATGATTGATGTTTTGATGTTATACAGCTATGAAAGCTATGAAGTAAAGTGATATAATGCTTTGATTGGTAGTTTGAGATACTATCCAAATCTCTGATACTAAAACCGGTTGAACAACTAAACTTTAGTCTGAAACTAAACTACAAGACTAAAATGCACTATTCAATTTTGGCAGGTGACAAGGATATAATAATCATCATTTAATCATTTATTTGTAATTCACATTATGGATAATAATGACGTCATATGGTCCTTGAGTATACCTCTTATTCATAAGGGAGAAGCTGGAGGTCGTAAGGTATTCTACGACCACCCCATAGTCGTAAGTCTTCCTACGACTATACTATGATCGTAAGTTCCACTACGATCAATCTGCAGTCGTAAACTCTTCTACGACCACCATCTGGTCGTAAGCTCTTCTACAACCAGTTCCTAGTCAATAGGGCTTACAGACATGTGGGCCCAGTCAACTAGGGAATCTTCTGCACCATATTTAAGGATATAGGGTAGTAAACTACGCTGTCATTCTTTGGAATAATGACACGATTTAAACTCCCTGTTATGGTGATGACCGCCTGGTCTGAATCTCCCTGTTATGGTATCCCTACCTCTTTGCTAGCCTGGTCGAGATTCCCTTAAGGGGGGTAGGTTTGTAACATCCTGGTTCTTCTAAGTCTTTTTGAAGTTTTCAAAATAAAAAGAACTATTTGGATTTATTGAGATTTCAAAAGCTTAACTTGAGATTTTGGAATCAAGGTGTTTAAAATGACTAAATCAAACTTCAACTAATCCAAAGTTGGTTTCTTTTGGAGTTCGTTGGTGTTCTCTGGTGTTGTTCTTTCCCTTCCTCTGTTCGCTCTGTGCTCCCCTTGGGCCCGCTCTTTCTCCTCCCTTCGTTTGGATCTAAGAGTCCAGACCTCTCTTTGTTTGGATCTAAGGGTCTAGACCTCCTTTTGTTTGGATCCGAGGGTTCAGACCTCCCCTGCGTTTGGACCTCCCTCTCAGTGGAAGACCTCTGGGTGGTCCTGGAGTTGGTCACAAACTTCCTTTAGTCACGACCTCCTCCTTTTTGTCGTGACATTCCTTTGATCACGACCACCCTCTTGGTTTTTTGCAAAGACCACCCTTTTGGTCTTTTTACAAAGACCTCCCCTTGGAGTCGCGACCTCCTCTTTTATCCTTTAGCCGAGACCTCCCCTTGGAGTCGCGACCTCCTCTTTTTATCCTTTAGTCGCGACCTCCCCTTGAAGTCGCGACCTCCTCTTTTGTCCTTTAGCCGGGACCTCTCTTTGGAGTCGCGACCTCCTCTTTTGTCCTTTAGCCATGACCTCCCCTTGGAGTCGCGACCTCCTCTTTTTGTCCTTTAGTCGCGACCTCCCCTTTTATCATTCAGTCACGACCTCCCCTTTTGCCGTGACATCCCTTGGGTTAAGACGACCCTTTGGTCAAGACCCCCCCTTTGGTTTGACCACCCTTTTTAGCTTTGACCAAGCCCCACCTGTCAGTCCTGCTCACCTTCTCCTCCCGCTCATCGCGGCGATGCTCTCGCCGGAGTTCTCGCGCACTAAATGCCGCTGTATCGCATTACATGCTGCCACCTCCGCAGAGCTTGCCCCGTCTTATCCCCGGGCGACTTTACTGCGCCGCGTCATCTGCGTGCTACGTCACTGTCGCCACCTACCCTTGATCTCGTGTGCCTTAGAGTTTCTCAGCTGCTCTTCCCGTCCTTGATGAGGACATCGACCCTAAGGATGCAACCCTTTGCTTCGACTGCTTTGCTTTGCATCCTCTGCTTCAACAACATCCTCTCCAATCGACTTTCGACTCTTGCAACACCATATTACCCAATTGGATGCGTACTCGTCTACATGCCACGGTGCTACGTCTCGTCCACATGCCATGGTACTATGTTTACATGCCATGGTGCTCTGCATGTGCCAATCGGGAGTTCAAAATTTGGATACATTTTGGGCGAGATCAATTCGGAATCAGCGATAGCACTGACTTCAAACGCCCATAACTTTCACATCGGCGTCCGTTGGAGGTCCAAGAGTATGATGGAAAGATGATTTCGTCCTCTTTCCAGCGGATCAACCTCACCTCCAAACTTCTTATGGACTGATCGTAATCATCAAAAGAAGGCGTCATATCACTTGTTTGGGCCAACGGGCTTTGTAATCATATTGAAACTTGGCCCATCTGCCGGCGTTTCGGGTCGTGGTTACTGTTCACGTGAACAGTAACCACGACCGTTAATCCACCTCGCTAGTTCGTTAGTTTTGTGGCTCCTCGTTTCCTATTTAAGGAGGCGCACCCTTTAGTTTTCCTTGGATTTTGTTTATGTTTAGTTTGCCTTAAATGCAACTTGTATCTTTTGCGTGTGTCGTGAGACCACCCAATTAAGATCCTTATTCAGAATCCCAATTCAATTAAATCTTTCAATCCTATTTGCAATTTCAGATTGCTTAATATCTTGTTCTTGCGTGCTTCTTGATGTATCACGAAATCGACCTTCATGGTCGAGTCAGCGGGTATTAGTGCACGGTTGATAACGACTAATCGTCGGTTCGGCGATTGCGTGGTTGCGAGCCTTGCGTGTTCGTAGCGAGGATCGTGAGGTTGGCGGCGCCTCTAGACTTATCGTTCTCATTGAAAGATCGGGCCAACAAATAGAACCTTAGGGTTCATCAGTCCTCCCCGGCTATAAAAGCCTGAGCAGCCCTCTTATATCTCCTTTAGCCTTCACCAACTTTCTTGCTCTGCTCAGGCCTTCCTCCTCAGGACCTCCTCATTGGACCTCCTCCTTTGAGCTTTTTAGTTCCTCGCTGTTGGTTTTAGTTTGGTTTGTTTAGAGTTTATTTGGATTTCATTTGGCCTCTGTTTGAGTTGCTTCGTTCTCTCGTGTAGATTTCGACGACTCTAGGGAGCCCGAGTTCTATGAAGAAGACCCTCAAGCTTTCGAGCAAGGCAAGTTACACCCTTGATCATGTTGATCTCAGTATCTCAAATTAGTTAATTTCTGTTTCAAATTACTACTGCATGCTTATTTCAATTCAATTAATTTAAATCCCTGTTTTAACTTTATAGTTATTCCTGATTCCTTTGTATACCCAGACTTGATTATTGATTCGACCTCCTGTTTGTCACCGTAGTAAGAGCTAGTTGGTACATTAGTATGAACTAGCATGTTTCAAAACTCTGTGCTTCGTTATGCTTAGATTGAAAATCTTGATTTGGGAAGTTTTACTGCCAAAAGACCAATTTGGTCAAATGTTTTAATCCATGATATTGGGTTGTCGTGGTAGTTTGCAAATATTTTTTAAAAGTAAAGAAAAATAAAAACTGGTTTGGACTTGGGCGAACTGGCTGTTTGGATGGGTGCATGTTCATGCACAGGACCGATTCATTTCTATGGTCGATGCCCAGGGTTTTGTGGAACTCGCCCAGGTAAGTTAAGGACCGGTCTTCGAGCCGCATCTTGCCATGTCACACAGTGCAACCACATGTCATGTATGGGCAGGACCTGGCTAACTAATTTGCAATGTTCCACCGTGGCCGTTCCATCCGGTTGTGTGGGTGTCTTGACGACCTACTTTTATTCATTCCCACCTAGCGCAAGAGGGGGCTTAAATCCTGCGGGTTGCAGCCCAAAGGAAGCGAAACCTTAGCCGGGGGGAGGCTGCAGTGGGATGGCGCATTGTAAGGGCATTGTTGCGAGCTCTAGACCACTTACCTTTGGCAGTGAGTGGTGGCATCGACGGATGCCAAACAAACTAGAGAAGTCGTGTCTTGTGGGTAAAGCTGTACACTTTTGCAGAGTACAAAACTATTCGAATAGCCGTGTCCATAGTCATGGACATGCTGGTAAAGCCACTCCAAGTTAGATGTTGGTTCTGTTTTCAAAAGACCTCTTAAAATGGTTTTGGATGTCTATCCAAATGGGCTTCGTGCAGGGAGCCTTGTGATAGGAGGGTATCCTTCACCACTTATTGATGAATGTTATCCAACTATAAAATTGATTTAGAAAATGAATTTTAGTATTGCAAAACTGCTTTGGAACTTAGTACATGTATTTGGAAACAAACTTGGCTTTATGTAAAGACAACCCTATAAGACTTCCTTTGAGATATCCTTGTATGCATGCATTCAATCTGTTACTTGACGGGTGTGACTTGTGAGCATGGTTGTTGTGCTCACTCTTGCTTGACATGTTTGAGCAGGAGAGGACGTCTTCGATGAGCCAGAGGACCTCCAAGACGACCAGGTTGCGACCTCCAGACGATTGCCATTGGCGGATTGTGTGGACCACTCTGCTTTTGTCCTGCTGCATTTTGTTGCTGGCTGTTAAGCCACCCTTGTAATCAACTCTGTTGTTATTTTAATAAAGTTGCGTTGATGGAAGCTACCACTTTTGTTCACTATGTGGGCTAGCTGTTGGTCCTTGGGACTAGCTCGGTTGTGCACAGGGATTTCGAGACCTCCCTTTGTGGTGCTCTTGGGACTGGCCACGACCTCCCTGAGGTCCGGTCGTACCAGAAGACCTCCGTCGAAGTGCTCTCGGGTCCGGCTTTCGACCTCCCTGAGGTCTGGACTATCAGAGGACCTCCCTTCGAGGTGCTCCTGAGATAGGCGTCGGACCTCCCTGAGGCTCGGGACACCACATTGGGTCTTGCGGCCCCGAGTACCTCCACATCGGATGAGCCCTCTTCTTCAGAGGGCTGATGCGGCGCGTGATGAAATCCTTCACCACATGCCTCCCGGTAAGCCCCTCTTCCTTCAAGTCTGCAATTGCTTGAGTGAAGGGGGCGATCCGACCGAGATCCTTGGGAGACGAATCACAGGAAGAAATCTTTTCGGCCGACTTCTTAGCGAAGGAGAGGTTGTCCTCATTGGTAATCTCCCAATAGAACCACCTCTTCTTCCATCCCGGCCACGACGACCGGGTAAACATTAGAATGTACTCCTTCGACTTCCCGTCGTGGAACTTCATACTACAACTACCGGCAACTCGGCCCGACTGGTCATTAAAGTAGAAATCTGGAACAACTCCAAGTCGTAGGAATCCCGGGTAGGCCTCACACAAGTACACGAACACCCCCAACATTGTGATAGAATTGGGAACGAGATTCACCAACTCCACTTGGAAGTATTTGAGCACCAATGTAAGAAAAGGATGAGCGAGCAATAGAAGACCACACTCATAGGACGCTTGGAAAACAGGGATTTGCCCAATCTCCCCCGACGGCTAATGCTGCCCAGTAGCCTCGATCCACTTCACAAACTTCTTCTTTGGGATCTTCTCGGTGGTGACCGAAGACTCGATCTTGGTCACGTCCATCTCCGATTCGGCCCACTGGGAAGCGGCTCCGACCATTTCTCCCAAGGGTCGGGGATTTGGATTTGGGAAGATTTCGGGAGGAAGTTCGATTTGGTCGGTGGCAGAGAACACAAAAGCTTAAACAATGAGAGCAATTTGGGGGAAGGTAAAAAAACTTAGTCTCACCCACAGTGAATATTTATAACCTTGCTTCGAGTTAATGATGTGGCGACCAGCGGTTGCCTTTGCTTGAAGCTGCTCCAGCAGATAGAGTGCAGTGAGAGTCGATTGATTCTTAAATTTATGCCTTGAGAAAATCAGGTCAGTCTTTACACCTCAAGCGAAATTACCTTCTTGATCAAGTCTTTTTCTGGTCAAATGCAACAACAATCGGAAATATTTTACTTCCGACCATGGTACTGCGACCACTCGGTGTTCGCAAGATTTCCTATGACCACCTTGTAAGTTGCAAGA
Source organism: Phyllostachys edulis (assembly GCA_036346405.1). Classification (NCBI taxonomy): domain Eukaryota; kingdom Viridiplantae; phylum Streptophyta; class Magnoliopsida; order Poales; family Poaceae; genus Phyllostachys; species Phyllostachys edulis. The sequence goes on from CM070550.1 coordinate 104,004,328, forward strand.
TTATTCCGCAAATTTCTTGGCCAAGTAAATTTACGGTCAAAAAAACGCCAATAAGAGTTCTTCCTTCGACCTTTTCTCTCGACCACTTACTAGTCGTAAGATCATCTCTTGCTCTTTTTCCAAGTAAGTTATTTTAAGCTTGAAGCGGGGGGCAAGATAGCGAGGATACAATAATCCTCATTTAATCATTTATTTGTAATTCACATTATGGATAATAATGGCGTCATATGAGTATACCTCTTATTCACAAGGGAGAAAATTTGGAGGTCGTAAGGTATTCTCGACCACCCCATAGTCATAAGTCTTCCCTCGACTATACCATGATCGTAAGTTCCACTCGATCAATACGTGATCAGCTCTTCTCGACCGGTTCTAGTCGATAGGGCTTACAAACATGTGGGCCCGATTAACGAGAATCTTCGCACCATATTTAAGGATATAGGGTAGTAAACTACGCTGTTATTCTCTGGAATAATGGCATGATTTAAACTCCCTGTTATGGTGATGACCGCCTGGCAACATAGGGACGTTACTACTCCCACAATAACCTCGAGTAACGGCTCCACGATACGGAACATCATGGCGGCCTTTAGACTGGAGATACAACGGTGCACTTCGAGGACTGTATAAAAGGCTGGATCATCAGGACAATAGGGGACGGAAGCCAATTAGAAGCACAATACTCTAGCCTTTGGCTCCATCTTGTAATCCAGCATACTCAATACATACATACAGGAGTAGGGTTGTTATTCTCCTAGGAGAAGGCCTGAACCTGTATAAAAATCCCCGTGTCTCCATCTCTGTGTGATTTTGAGCCTAGGGGAACCCCTGAATCAAATAATCTTTACGTAAGTTCGGTTCTAAAACACCGACAGCAGGTGCTTCTGGGAAACACAGGCCTAACTTTATTTTCCCAAACTTATCTAGACAGTTCCATAAACATTGACAACACCAAATTATAACAGAAGAACATGTCTATCAATATATGAAGCACATTTTGACATAATTACATTTAATACAATAGGGGCCCAATTTCATCTATAGAAAGAAAAAACAAAATTACTGTATTAAATCTGTCCCCGGGTAATCTTTGCACAGATAAAAAAAGTTCTAAACAAGGAACTTACTGAGTCGACAGTAATGGAAAAATAGGTTTTGCCTTCTTTTTCAAACCCTGATCTACATAGCATATGCTTCAAGATCATAAAGAAAGGAAAACTAGCAAGTTAAAAAAGTTCTATGGTGGATTATACCTCGTCCAAGATCAATAACAGAGCACATCAACTTATTAACACCCTTCACATACGAAAATTGTGATGTTCTCTTGGTTTGTTAGGCCTTTGCTTTCCCTTTGTCCTCTTGGTCTTCTTGACTTCAAATATTCGCTTCCATCCAAGTGGAGTGCGAAGAGCAATCCCTATCCGAACCTTTGTTGGAACAATGTAAAACTTCTAAAACTTATTGCACATTCATCTAGATTCTACCATCGGTAAGACATTCTCTGACCTATACTAACAAGCCATGTAAACAATATGAGTGAATTACATTAGCTCAAGCATTTCATCTGAGGTGAGGTACCACTTAGTCTATTGAAAATTCTAGATTTACGAGAGATTGTACTACCATTTATCAACTTATAATTTCTTTGTATAGTTCAGTTGATATTTGCCTTACCAATAAAATCTGCCAAGTCTTATTTGGCACATTAGAGGTCTGAATAGTTTGGTTTATGTTCACCAACCAAGACAAACATACAATCAAAATTACCAATGTATTTTTAACATTAATGTAAATGCATAAACAATGTTAGCCTAGGCGCTAGGCGGAAGGCGGACGGAGGTGGCCACCTAGCGCCTAGCCCACCTCGTGCCGATTTGTGCGATCAGGTGGTCGAAAGCCGGCGATGAAAGAAGATGAAGACGGCACAAGGAGAAGTAGTTTAGGTCAAGAGAAGATGAAGACGACGCTTTAAACTGCGTGCGTAAGTGAAACCCGTTTGTGTGTAGGCTTAACGAGTGCCCATTAGGAATGTTCTTCTAGAAGCTAGTCTCCACTATAAAATGGGAGGGTGCTGGTTGTGCACCTCCTAACTTTTATTTTTGAAGAAACCCTAGTTTATGTTTAGAGAAAGGAAAGTGGAGAGGTTAGGGTTCTAGACAGTTGGATTGATTGTGTGCTCAAGTGTTAAACCTTTGTCCTCCAAGATGGAGTGGCTGTAAACTAACTACAATCTCAAATCAATCCAAGCAAAATTCCTCAAGATGAGTCTCTTCTTGTTCTTGCTCCTCCTTTTGTGATTTTGGGGCTTTTTTTGATCCGTTGGTTTTTCTTTGGTTTTTGGCCTATATCTTGCTTGCTGTGACATATGAAAATGTATCTAGGATCACCTTGATCATTTTTTTCCCACGAGCAAGTTTTTGGATCATATTTTGATTTTGACTCGGTTTTGAAGCAACCTTCACTCAAAAGAAAAAAGGTCGAAACTTTGGCAATGATCTTCACGATTCTTGATTGGAATATGTTTCTAACATCCTAGAAAGGTATGCTTCGGTTTAAGTGAAGTTTGAAGTTGTGAATCAAAAGTTAGACCAATTTGTGATTTTGAGTTCGAGGCTCGACTATGCCTTTTGGAAGAATCACATGCGTGTCTACCTTGAGCGAAGGTCAAGCCATATGGGAGGTTGTTCGAGCCATTTCGTTTTGCAGGTTGTTGCTCATGACCAAAAGACCCTCTTGGCTAACAACCATAAGGTAAAGAACCTCCAATATGCCAAGCTTGGTAGAAAAGAGTATGAGGATCTGTCATCTTGAGACCACGCACGAGATTTGGCACACCCTCGAAACCTACCATGATGGTTCGTCCCAAATCAAGCAAATCGCTAGGCAGGTCTTCAGCGAGAATACTACAAGTTCAAGATGCGTCTTGGAGAGAGCATCGATGATTTATTTACTCACTTTAATAAGGTGCTTAATCAGTTGAGAGCGGTCGACATCGAGTTTTCTCAATCTGATAATGTCACCCACCTCTTGGCTGCAATCAACACCAATGAGTGGGAGATGAAGGCTACTGCCATTGAGGAGAGTGTTAATCTCTCTAATCTCACTTTGGAGCTGCTCTACAACAAGCTCAAGACTCATGAGATCAAGAGGGTTGATCATCCTAAGAAGGAGAACATGGCTTTAGTGGCTGATGCTCTTAAGAGAACTTCTGATGGCTCTTTTGAATCTTCCTCTGGATTTTCACTTGCCTGTTTATCTGCAATCCACGAAGAGAAACTTGAGAGTATTCCTGATCTGTGTTAGCCCTCTTAGCAAAAAAAAACTTCACATGGGCCTATAACAATGTGAGAAACAAGAAGAGAGACGACTCTGTGACATACTATGAGTGTGGAGAACTCTACCATATCTGGACGAACTGCTCCAAGCTAAAAGGGAAGGGCAATCACAAGGAGGAGAAGACAGCTTGGAGAAAGCCTCAAGGGAACAAGTCCAAGTTTGATACTGCCAAGCTCATGAAGGCCGCTCACCGGGTCCTTGCCGCTTTTGGAGAGCAATCCATGAGCGATGTGGACTCTGGGAGCGAGGAGGACAAGGAGGAGGAGCTCCCTCAAGACAAGAAGAAAGGGAACGCAAAAGACTTCACCGGCATGTGCTTCATGGCCGACTCCGTCAACGTTGATGACATCGATGAGGTATCTCCATCCTATGAAGTTCACTCTACTAGATGTGATACCATCTTTGAGCAACTGCTTAGCTACGATAAGGCATTAGAGTTTACTATGGCTAGGAATAAGGGCTTAGAGTCACAAGCTAATAATCTGACATTAGAACTTGTGAATGCTAAGAATCTTGATGCTGACGAATGTTCATCCTGCCATGCTTTACACTCTGAACTTGCTAAATTACAAAATGCTCATGATGTTGCCTTACACCAACTAGAAAATGCTAGGACTGAGTTAATTGAAGTTAAATCTGCTCCTTGTGAAAAATACTTAGAATCTAACAAGTTTGTCACTTTTGATGAGGCCGAGTCTCGCACTTGCTCTTTCTGCTTAGAACGTGAACATGAAGTTAAAGACATATTGGAAGCAATTAGTATGCCAAGCTTAAGGACAGAATTAATTCTGCTCCTTGTGCTTCATCTGAAACCCTTAAGCTTGAAGTTGCTATTCATAAGGAGAAGCATGCTAGAGCCATTAAGGCCAAAACTTATGAATTATGTTTTAATCTTGGATAAGAGAATACTTATCTTAAGGATACATTAGAAAACTTCTCTAAGGGTAAGAAACAATTAAACATGATTCTTGATAGGTCCAAAACTCCTTGTAAGAAGCAAGAGTTATGATACAACTTTGCCTAAGACAAGTTCAAGCCAAATGTCGTTCAAGTCTTGGAAAATGGCTTAGTTGAGTTCAAAACCCAACCTGTAGAAAAAAATTTCAAATCTGTAGGTTTTGACCAATCATCTGTTGAGTCAAAAGGTGCTTCTTCCAGTGGTACCATGTACCATTGCACCTATTGCTAGAAGGATAGGCATTTGCTTGAGTTCTGTTGGCTTAGGTTGAAAAATGCTAGAAAAAATATTGTTAGAATTTCATCTCATCAATCTAGAGCCTTTATGGGACATGGTCATCTAGAAAGGAAGAAACCTAGACTAGGATTTGTTACACATGCTTTTCATCATCATGTTCCTAGACAGGGTGCTTCTCATGTTCGTGTAACCATTGCTCATGATAGAACCTCAAGTAGGATCAAGGCTAGCAATTCTGCTATTTATACTACTCGCGGACGTGTGTCTCAGTACTTTGTTCCCAAATTATATTTAACTAACCCCAGTATTGAGACACATCGATCTTTTGTGCCTTGATTTTCATGATCATCGCGGAAGGGGGAAGAACATGTGGTTCGTCGACTCCGTCTATTCACGCCACATGACCGGCGACTCAAGATGGTTCACCTCCTTCACGCGGTCGACGGGTGATGACTTCATCACCTTTGGAGATGATACACAAGGGCGGATTGAAGGAATGAGATTGATCAGGGTGAACGATAAGTTCATCCTTAAGAACGTCGCCCTTGTGGACAAGCTAAGGTGCAACTTGCTTTCTGTCTCACAACTTCTTGATGATGGCTATGAGAGTAGATTTAAAAAAAATACTTGTCATGTGCTTCATTCAGTTGGTGAGCTTATTTTTGGGATTTCTAGAGTTGGTATGATATTTGGAGCTGACTTTTCTGAATCTGTTACTGGATCTCTCAAATGTTTGATTGCATCTTTTTTCGAGTTCTGGCTTTGGCACCGTCGTTTAGGGTACATTGGTTTTGATCATCTGACGCGAGTTAGCAGCCTTGATCTCATGAGAGGTTTGCCAAAACTCAAAGCCGTCAAGGATGCTGCATGTGCGCCCTGTAGGTATGTCAAGCAAGTTGCCGACTCACACCCTTCATTGACTATGGTCATGACTGACGGACCGGGATAGTTGCTTCATATGGATACTGTTGGTCCTGTTAGGGTTCGGTCAGCCGGTGGCAAATAATTTATTCTTATCATAGTCGGTGATTTTTCGAGATACTCTTGGGTGTTCTTTCTTGCTTCGAAGGATGAAACTTTTGATCATTTTCATGATCTTGTTCTTCGTTTGGCTTCTAAACTCCTCGGTGCCCTGAGAGCGATTCGTAGTGACAATGGCACATAATTCAAGAATAACTCATTTGCCTCTTTTTATGCTGAGCGGGGTATTGAGCATCAGTTCTCTTCTCCATACTTCCCTCAACAAAATAGTGTGGTGGAAAGGAAGAACAGAATCTGAGTCAAGATGGCTAGAACAATGCTAGCTGAGTATAGCACTCCGAGGAGGTTCTGGGCCGAAGCTATTGCTACAGCTTGTCATATTGCCAATCGTGTCTTCTTGAGACCATCTTTGGGCAAGACATCTTATGAACTTCTAATCGTGCCAATCGTATGCAAATCAAATTGCTAATTATTTAGTTCATTCTAAATTTTAGTTATTTGTGGATTTTACTATGGAATTCGTACGGACATCAAACTGCAATTTGCTTTTTTTTGTATATTCCGAATTTCAACTATTTTTTATTTGGAGTTTGTATTCAAATCCAATTGCTATTTTTTTTTCTTTAGTTTTTATTCCAAATTACAACTATTGAGGGATTTTGCTTTGAAAATCAAAAACAAATTGCTAATTTTATTTTATTTTTATTCAATTTACATTATGTTTTGTTGGAATTCATATACAAATCAATTTCTATTTTTTGTTCAATTTTTATTACAATTACATTTATTTAGGGATTTGACTTAGAAATTAGTATAGAAATCAAATTGCTAATTTTATTATATTTGTTATTCAATTTGAGTTATTTCTAGATTGTGTTTGACATGAACTCTTTCTTTAATCTGGACCCACCACAATCGATGGTTTAAATCTTTCTCTTTTTCCTCTGATTAATGTGGTCATTTCTAGCCGTTGAGAGCGAATGTTATGGCTATTTTTTTTTGTCTTTGGTTTATTAAGATAATAGATAGAAGATAGATGAGAATCTTGCATATACGGCATTGCAAAGTTCAGCGGTTGGAAAAATGGCACCGGATGTCTCGTTGACGGGGCAACCCGCAACCGATGTGGTAAGTACTGAGAAATAGAAATGGTGGGGCTTAAGCTGTCTACTTCCACAGATGCATGCATATGGGTTTTTTTAGGCACTAAGTGGGATGGATTAATTACCTCCCTACACGTGCAACTGACTTCCTCCTATTTTTATCTCTTTATTACAGTTAATTCTTGATAAAAGAAAGCTATGCTACATATAACTTAATGGTCCTCCGATGTTCTCTCCTCGATCCCATGGCTATATAAACATATAAAACTCTTAAGTTATGACACAGAGATCAATTGTAGCTAGTGATAAAAGAAATATGAAGTTTTTCACAGGGAAGTTGGTCTTTTTCTTGGCTATTGTCCTCTTTGAAGGTTAGTAGCTGTTTCCAATTAGTTTCAGTTTGGAAACTTTTAAAATGCAAACACTATGAATGTGTTACTATTTAATTTACAACTTTATGTACTACTAAGTCAGAGTATATGAAGCAGTACATCTTGATTTTACGTACGTGAGGTGACAAAGAAAAAAATCGCTAATTATCTTAATTACAAGCTACAGACTGACAAATCTTAAACTGTGAATCAAGATATGTTAATTCTTCATATGCTATTGATTGGTGGCTCTGAACTTTCGGTTTCTATTTGACAACTTTAATTTATATTTGCAGGAACTTTACTAATTCACCAAAAATGGTTTTACGGTTTTGTATTGCATAATTGATGGGCGTTTGGGTATGTATACGATGAAGATGCTAATGCATAACCGTCTCTCTTCTCGACGCAGGATGCTTCGTTAGATCTGTTCCATACTATTCAGCAAACATTGAGGCAAGCAGCACATTCTTTTTCTCTTTGCATATCCTTGAGCACGGACTGACCAGTCCAGCTCTGTGACGCCGGTGTATGCAGTGTGTGAAGGAGCCGCCGAAGCCTCTTTACGGTGGCGGCATCATCGGCAAGCGGTGCGAGGCCCGACCTCGGCGTCGCCCGTGACAAAGCTCTGATGGCGAAAACAAGCGCGCCGGTGAAGGGTTCCGTGCTCAAGGTCGGTGAAGAAGGACACCCACTCGCCCTCTCCGTAACACCGATCGATTCCTCCCTTCGGTCTCATTGTGATCCATCACTGCATAATCAGGAGTCGAGGAGATGAGGACAAAACTAGGTAGCTAAGCAAACGTATGTTTGTGCCCAGCTTGGCTGCAGCTCTCCAAGGGGACCGGCGACGTCAGGGCTGTCCTCGTGACCCCCGACGGCAAGTTCAACACCGCCGGCGTGATCGTGGCCCGATCGACTCTTGGACCATGCTCAAGGGTGGCGCCACCTCCTTCTCCGCCGCAAGGGTGATCTCTTCTTGGTCTGCATTAAAACCACGCATGCATGGGGCGGCATCACGACATGCATGTATAGCATGCCCACTCACGAAAGTTGATGTGCCGTCTGCGGAGACCAACGTAACCATGGAGGTGATGGCGGATAGCATGGCGCTGCGCCCCTTCACATTCGAGGAATGGAACTCGACGCAATGAGTCCATCACCAAGGTGATTTTCATTTAACTTAACGCCGACGCCGAATGCCAAAGAAAGAACAGAATCCATAGCTAGCATTGGCACATGCAAATTCAATCGAAATGGTTGGGGCGTGCGGATGCATGCGAGGCGCAAGAAGAAGGTGAAGATCATCGCCCGGACGCCGGCGGAAGCCTATGCCGGGGCGGGCTATCCACAGGCGGGTGGCGAAGGGTTCCCGATGAACAACGCGATGACCAAGAGATCTGGACATGCCGAAATGAGAAGTGGTTCACGTCGCGGTTCCGGTGGCGGCGATGGAGAAGCGAGATGAAGTGGTATAGCACGGAGTTCAACCAAAACCGGAGGACTACGAATCCCGACGAGATCTTTGGGTGGCGCAGAAGCACAACATCTCGGTCTTGCGGCACTGCGTGTTACGGGACGACGGGCGGCGCAGATGAAGTGGGTGGCGGTGGCGTCTTTGCAGCTCAAGGAGGCGATGGCGGCGCCTCAAACGTCGTATCCGCTATGCGGCAAGCTCATCCTTTGGGGCGTCGTCAACGAGAACCTCCACTTCAGCTTCTTCGAGGACAAGCTCGGCAAGAACGCCTCGGCGAGATCTTCAAGGAGGTGGCGCTCGGCAACAAGCCCATCCTCTTCATGAGCGAGTTCAACACGATCGAAGCGACCCAACGACCGGCGCGCCGCCGACCAAGTACCTCGCCAAGCTCAAGCGAGATCCATCCTACCCGACAGCAATGGCCTCAAAATGCGGCATCGGCTTGGAGAGCCACTTCGCCACGCCCAACATCCCCTACATGAGGGGCTCCTTGGACACGCTCGCATAGGCCAAAGTCCCCATCTGGCTCACCGAGGTCGATGTCACCAAGGGACCCAAACAGGTACATGAACATTCTTGCTAATTTCTCGCAGTCCAACTGGTAATCAAGGCACCCGGCCGGTTGTCCTATATATAATAATCTCTTAGAAATGTAAGCAGTACTTGTCCGACGCATGGCTAGCTGAAACCTGTATCTACACATAGGTGGAGTACTTGGAGGAGGTGATGAGAGAGGGGTTCGCGCACCCGGGGGTGAAGGGTTTAGTGCTGTGGGGAGCCTGGCACGCCAAAGAGTGCTACGTGATGTGTCTGACGGACAACAAGTTCAAGAACCTCCCCGTCGGCGACGTCGTCGACAAGCTCATCGCGGAGTGGAAGGCGGTGCCCAAATCCGCCAAGACGGATGCCAAGGGCGTCTTCGAGGCCGAGCTCTTCCACGGCGAGTACAACGTCACTGTGAAGCACTCGTCGCTCAAGTCGGCCGTCGTGCGGACGGTGGACCTGGACTCCAAGGCAGAGGCCACCATCAAGGCGTAACTGACTTAGCTATAATAACATTTTTTTTTGTTGTTGATGCTATTTTTATATGGTTTTTAGGCTAATTGTATTGGATTGTTGAAATAAGATGGCCAAGGAGAAGAGACCATGCATGGCCAGTAACATGGTAGAGTAGTCGGCCCTTGGTACCGTATTGCTGAAGTCGTTTGTGATAGGTTTATTGTTGCAAGTGGTATATGTAATGGGGTCTATATTTTGTAAGGGCTCTGTACGGAAAATGGAAAAACCAACAAAAGTACTGTAATGAGATCAGTGCTTCCAGCTGGTCTGGGAAATATACTCCAGAGCCCAGCCATTCTATTATCCGAATTATTTATTTCTGTACTTTGATCTTAAGATTTACTCTCACTATGCATTTGTCAAACTTTCGAGTGTTTTAGACAACAGTGTAATATTAAGCATAACAAATAGCAGTTTTTTTTCTTTGGCAACAACACCAGAAGCCATGCTTCCTCTGTTCCTCATCTAGTCTCAAAAAACATTATTGATTGGTATAAGATTACAGTTCAGTGGAGGCTACAGGTTACCTTGAGTATGATCCACGCACGTCGTGTACTAAGGTAAAGAGCTTATGCTGTGGGTAGAACTCAAATATCCAAATCGTTAGCTAGGTCAGGTTGCTCTCACCCTTCGCAGTCGCAGATTTAGGAGCTTTTATTTCATCCAGGAGAGCTGATGCAATCAAGTTGGGATCTCGTTGAGCCTCAGGGAGATCGCCGTCCATCGTATATACGAATAGGCTCGCCCTTTCCTGGGATTAATGTGCAAAAAATTAGTTGTGGATGCATCATCACTGCATCTCCCGCAGTTCGAGTGTAACTGATGAGACTTGGAATTGATATAACTTTTGGTAAATAATAACTTCAATATATAGAAGTACTCCCTCCGTTTTTAAATACATGACGTTTGACCAAACGTACAGTCAAACTTATATAACTTTCTGGAATCCTTACGACTAGGAGAGCTGATGCAATCAAGTTGGGATCTCGTTGAGCCTCATGGAGATCGCCGTCCATCGTATATACGAATAGGCTCGCCCTTTCCTGAGATTAATGTGCAAAAAATTAGTTGTGGATGCAGCATCACCACATCCAGCATATCGTTGACTTCCTCGGTGATGCCGTCATTATTAACTTCATGTATAATTTGCTCTTCACCGTGACTGGTCCAACATTTATACCCCTTTTTGAAACCCCTTCGAATCAAGTGTGCTTCGATCTGCGCCGGGTTGTCAAATATCTTCAGATTACCGCAATCAATGCATGGACAGTACATAAATTTTATCCCCTTCTTCAACATATCCTGCTCGACGGCTCTTTTAAAAGCAAGCACGTTATTAATGTACTCTTGACTCACACGGCTCTCGCCGTACATCCAGTTTCGGTCCATCTATACGCATGTATCAAATCAGTGTCAAATTACATTAATAAACCGTAAGTACAAACTCTTCTTAATTATTGACCAAACATACTTAAATTGCTTAGCGATTAACCTAGAGCAAATATAAAGGGTTAAAGATCATTACCCTCGGAGCTCACGACGAAAATACCAAATATCCCGAGAGATTCTTCTCCTTCTCCTTCTCCTCCGATCCCTTCCTCCTCCCCTTCTCCTCCTTTCCTCCTCTCTTTAGCTTCCTCCTTTCCTTCTCTCTAAGGTGGCGCAATGGGGGTGGAGGCAGCAAGGTGCAAGTGGCGCAATGGGGGAGGAAGCAGCGGGGTGGAGGAGACGCTAGGGGCAGGGGTCCCAACTCCTCTCTAAGCTGGCGCAACGGGGGAGGAATAGCAGGGTAGAGGAGCTAGGGCAGGGAGGTGACGCATGGGGGAGGAGCAGCAGAGTGGAGCCAGCGGCAAGGAGGAGCAGTAGAGTGGCACCAGCGGCAGGGGTTGTGTCGGGTGCATTTATAGTGCCAGAATATCACAGACGGTTCTTATTAAGAACCGTCTGTGATAATTCACAGACGGTTCTTAATAAGAACCGTCTGTGATTAGCTAGATTATCACATACGGTTCTTATTAAAAACCGTCTGAATAAGAACCATCTGTGATAATTCGCAGACGGTTCCTATTAAAGAATCGTCTGTGATTAGCTAGACTATCACAGACGGTTCGTAATGAGAACTGTCTGTGAATTATCATAGATGACTCTAGTTATAAACCGTCTGTGATAGGTACGTATCACAGACGGTTCCAAATGAACCGTCTATGATGACTATCACAGACGGTTCCAAATGAACCGTCTATGATGAGGCGTCTTCTATAGCCTGTTTTGTAGTAGTAGTAACTGATGAGACCTGGAATTGATCTAACTTTTGGTAAATAATAACTTCAATATATAGAAGTACCTTGATGTTTAAAAGGAAGAACAGCATTTGCCCTGTCACTACGCTCCTTTACTGGCAGCTCAAGATTGAACTGAACCGGTTGAACCAACATATCACAATTCACAACCAACGTTTGGTAAATAAACCAAAACAAGAAATAAGGTAAGTGGTGGCTAAGACTATTCACATTGAGGAAAAAATGTACGAACTAACCTTAGGCAATAGACTTTGGTTCACTTCCGTGCTTACAGAAGGAGCATAAACAAATTTTACATCATATCCCCACTCAATATGTAACTCCTCGTATGTTGTTGGACTCCTTCGGCAAAAGCTATCAGCATCGTGCTAAGCATGCTCCTGCAAGTAGAAGCAACGCATAATGGAAGGAGATGTGTTTCCTTGCGCAATTAGGAAAGGGGGAGCTTAGAGATAAGAATAGGATTCTCTAGTTTAAGTATGTTAGCTATAGTGTGTGAGTTGGACTCTAGGATTAGCCTGTTGTCCATCAGGAGTGTTTGTCCTATAAATAAGGACTAATACCTTGTAATCAGTGAGCAATAAAGATTGGGACCGACTAAGCTACAGTCGTCTGAGATTTTCTTAAAACCCAGTCACTTTCTTCGGTACATTGGATCACCATCTAATGATTTCTTTCTTTATGTTGAAAAATTCTAAACTAGACAAAAGTAAATCTAGGTGAACCCTACAAATACAAAAACAAAACGAAAAAATTTTAAACTAGACAATAGTAAATCTAGGTGAACCCTACAAATACAAAAATAAATAAAACTAAAAGTTACAGTAAAACTATGCTAAAATTGCACGTCACTTGATAATGCAATTTTAGGTTTAATACTATGCAATTATAGGTGATTGGGTTTTAAGAAAATTTTATACGACTAGGCTAGCAAAAGCGATAAAGATTAATCTTCCCCTATCTCTCAGGCGTTCTCAGAGCCTCTCACTAGCTGGGAACAAATCCCGCCGAGCGCACGAGGGCGAGTACGACCCCCTCCTTTGCGATCTCATCCTGAGTTTCGTTCGCATCTTCCTCATCCTCTAGCCATACACAGGAAACCCCACCAAAAGCTAACCCATAGCATCGTACTGTATGGGCAGGGATATTATCAAGTATCAGTCCAAGTTCTTCACAATGTGGTATATAGAATATTTTGTAAGTTTGAACATTAAAGTGGCCAAGAGCCTTACAAGATGCTTCACCAGTCCACTCCGTTGTTTCAGGCGCACATGGAACTTTGCTTTAGAATAGTTCTGCTTAACAAAAGACATGTTCCCCGGACTTTCTTTTCCATATACGGAATCTACAACTTCTGATTCTACACAAGCAATGATTGTAGAAAGACATTCAAAAGCTCGGGAAAACTTGGGCTGATGGAGGTCTCAATGCATTAGCCAAAAGATTGATGATATTTGATCTGCAATTGAGGACAACATACACTAATATTGTAAGGATCCGACGAACAATTGTACATCGCTGTTGTAGTAAATAATAGAAGACATTTTGGGCCACAAGAATGTGCCCTACTGATATTTCAATTCTTTTAGACATCTGTTGCTCAAATTAAGTACAAGTATGGTCTTAAAATAGATGTAAAATGTATATCCATTAAAACTACAAGACAAATACAACATACATTTTATGCAATTTATCACTAATACAAATGCTGGATATTCTGTTACAACTACCATGAAGGTTTCACTCCATAACACGAATGGAAAACGGAAGAGAAGAAAAACAATTACCATGTCTTCGAAGATTATGCAGAAGGCCTGAAATTAATGTCACTGAAGCATGCCTTAATACAGAGCTAATCTGAAATATCATAAAGGATTTTGCTATTATGAATCAAAAGAAACTTAAGTCTTATAGAATATTGTTGAAAGTGAGAAAAACTTTCGACAATAAAGAATGCAAAGATGGCTTTGCTTCAAACAATAAACACTCCCAACTTACAATAGTAAAATGTTGAATACTTGTGAGTGAAGTTTTGATGTTATACAGCTAGGAAGTAAGGTGATATAATGCTTTAATTGGTAGTTTCAGATACTATCCAAATCTACCGATACTACAACCAGTAGAACAACTAAACTTCAGTACAGAAAACTGCTAAACTACAAGACTAAGCTGCACTGTTCAATTTTGGCAAGTGCTTCTGGGAAACACAGGCCTAACTTTATTTTCCCAAACTAATCTAGACAGTTCCATAAACATTGACAACACCAAATTATAACAGAAGAACATGTCTAGCAATATAGGAAGCACATTTTTACATAATTACATTCAATACAATAGGGGCCCAATTTCATCTATAGGAAAAACAAAATTACTGTATTAAATCTGTCCCCATGTAATCTTTGCACAGATAAAAAAAAGTTTAAACAAGGAACTTACTGAGTTGACAGCAATGGAAAAATAGGTGTTGCCTTCTCTTTCAAACCCTGATCTACGTAGCATACGCTTCAAGATCATAAAGAAAGGAAAACTAGCAAGTTAAAAATGTTCTATGGTGGATTATACCTCGTCCAAGATCAATAACATAGCACATCAACTTATTAACATCCTTCACACTTCTGAAAATTGTGATGTTCTCTTGGTTTGTTAGGAACTGCTTTCCACTATCCCCTTGGTGTTGCTGACTTCGAATATTCTGCTTCCATCCAAGTGGGTCTGAATAGCAATCCCCTATCCGAACACTGTTGGAACAATGTAAAAATTCAAAAACTTATTGCACATTCATCAAGATTCTACCATCAGTAAGACATTCTACAATCTAAACTAACAAGCCATGTAAACAATGAGTGAATTTTGTTAGCTCAAGCATTTCATACTGAGGTGAGGTACCAACTTAGTCTATTGAAAATTCTAGATTTACCAGAGATTGTACTACCATTTATCAACTTATAATTTCTTTGTATAGTTCCAGTTGATATTTGCCTTACCAATAAAATCCTGCCAAGTCTTATTTGGCACATTAGAGGTACCAACAGTTTAAGTTTATGTTCAGCCAACCAAGACAAACATATAATCAAAATTACCAATGTATTAGAAAAGAGAAAGAAAAAACGAAAATAGAAAGAACTTGGACAGTGGTCAAGTCTAGCCCAACCGAGTGACTCGAAGTCGACCGTGTTAGACCATGTGGCTAGGTCTAGTATATTTTAGTTGATAAATAATTCACAATGTTTAGTACTGATGTTATTTGAGACGCGTGGTGTGTGTAGACTTATATCAGTCAAGTTGGGGAGAACTTGTGCCAGGAAAATATGTTGTTTTGGTCTTTGCATGTGCAGGGTAATTCAGAGGTGATCGTGGTCTACGACGGTGACCAGGAGATGACTTGGTGTGAAGTCATGGTCCAGAGGGTCAAGGATGCTGGAGGAGACGGTCGAGCTCGAGTTGGAGTGCGTGGAGATCAAAGATGGATGATGCGTGTTTGAGCTACGGAGGTGCGATACGGAGGCTACGACACATAACAATTTTGGGGTGTCTAAAATTGAAAAGGTGTAGAGAAATTCTGCAAGAGATATTTTTGGCAAGAATAGATCTCGGTAGTTCGTGATTTTGGAAGGCATTAGGTGCTAGCCACGGTGGTGGGTCCTAGTCCTAGACGTGAGATTCATGTCGTGTGTGATTAGGCCAACGTGATTAAGGGCTAAAGGCCACGAATTGGTTCCTTGGGTATAAAGGGTCGGCTACTCCTCGAGAAAAGGTGGGGCGTGTATTTTAGGGCCGGCGGCTCCTGGAGACAAAGTGGCGACTTGTAAGCATGTGCTAGCAGCGACAGATGCATGCGTGTTATGCATATGAGGCAGAGGTTTTTTGTGGCTGTTTTGCTCTCAGGAGATCGGGTGCTAGCGGCGGCTATTTCGCTCTGGGAAGGTTCATTGCGAGTGGCGGCTGCATAGTAGCAGATTTGGTTCTAGGGTTTGAGGGGTACTTTGTAGCCATAAACATTATGATCTAGTAATATAAACATTGATCCAATCTATTGAATGCTCCGATTATTGTTTTCTCCAAGATCTCCTACTGATTCACGTTAGAGTAATCAATCTTTTTTGATGTGCTGAAGAATGTGGTCTTTGCATCTAGTGAGAAGCTTTGCGGCAGCTTCTTGTTTTACCTGACGTGTTTGTGCTAGCTACGAGAGCAGATATATGCTGCGTGAGATGAGGGGGTTGGTGGCTTGATTTGACCTGGAAGGGCATTAGTTGCTGGTTGCAAACAGCATTAAGTGCACTGCCGGTTACAGCACTACTGTTGTGTAAGATGTGTTATTGGCAGCTTGAAAAGTAGTGCTAGCGGTGCCTGGACAGGAGCGCACGTGGCAGGCATTACGGACTGCACGGCAGGCATCGCGAACAGGCACGACAAAGTTTGGGTACTGGAGGTGTTTGGTGATTCATCTGTGTTGATTGCTGGGGTGAAGATCTCTTTGATTTCTTGGAAGACAACTCAAGTGTTGTTCTTGGTTGAATCATATCTCGACGAGGGTGAGAAAAATTTTTCACAGTCATTCACCCCCCCCCCCTTCTCTGACTGTCATTAACTATCCTACAAGTGGTATCAGAGCAAGTTGCTATGGAGTTAGAGAGATATGTGAATCGTCCCCCTAGGCTACGTGGTACTGATTTTGCTTTTTGGAAGTGTCGTATGTAAGCTTATATTGAGGCTCAAGGTAATCATGTTTGGAATAAGGTTTCTTGACCTTATGAGGTTCCTGTTACTGTTACTAATCTAAATAAAGCAGATGTTGATTTAAATGCTCAATCTCATAACTTGTTGTTTCAAGGGATTTCTCGTAGAGAATTTGATCATGTAGCTCATATTAATTTTGCCCACATAATATGAAAAACTCTTTGCAATTATCATGAAGGAACCACTAAAATTAAGAAAGTGCGTAAAAATATTTATCAAAAAGAATATTCTGATTTTGCTATGAAGCCTAGTGAAGCTATTGATGATCTTTTTGCTCGTTTTGAAAAAATATTGAGTAATTTGTGCGGTGTTAATGTTATTCCTACTGATGAAGATAATGCAACTAAAATTTTGAGATCTTTAGGTTCTGAGTGGTTGATGGTTGTCACAATTATCAATCAAACTATTGATCTAGATACTTTTACCATAGATGATCTTTTCTCTAGATTGAAAACCTATGAGATAGAAATTTTGCCATCTAAGACTGATAAACCTTTAACTTTAGCACTTGTGACTAACCCCGTGCAGGCTGCTTCGTCGAGTTCTTTTCTTGTGTCTGCTTTGTCTTCTTTTTCAGAGGAAGGGTTCGAACAGCTCCTTGAAGAGGATTTGGTGTTGATCTCCTCACGGGCATACAAGGCACTCAACAATATGAGGATGAGAAAGCGAGGTGGTGTGTCAAGTTCGATCAAATGCTATGAGTGTGGCAAGCCAGGTCACATTAAGATGGAGTGTCCCAAGCTCAAGGAAAATGTGATCAAGGAAGATAAGAATTACCGTCGTTGGCCATCCAAGAACAATAACATCAAGGGTGACAATCTCCGTCGAAAATTAGCTGAAAAGTTTCTTTCAGCTATCGAGCATCTTGATCTGAGTGATGTGGAATATGAGAGTTGCGACGATGATGACCACGACAATGATGATGCTAAAGGTAAGAAGAAGAACAATGACGACTTCACGAGCATGTGCTTCATGGCAAGAAACGACAACGACGACGACAATGACAGTGATCCCGATAAGGTAAGACCATCATATGATGAGCTTGAAAATGGTTTGATTAAATTTGCTATTGAATTGAAAAAGACAAAAAAAGAGACTGAAAGAAAATAATTGTCTCGTTGAAAGCTTAACTTCTAAAATTGATAGATTTAGAGCTTCTATTCCTAATGATGAATCTTGTGAGTCGTGTCAAGTTTTACGCTCTAAGTTGGAGATTGCTAGAACAATTAATGCATCAACCTTGGTTCAACTTAGGGATGTAACTGCTAAACTTGATGAACGAAGATTGGCACATGATTCTTGTGATGAAAAGTTGAAACTTGCAAATGATGAAATTAAAAAGCTCAAGTTTGTTCTCCTACATGTTTAGAGTCAAGTATTTCAAATGTTCAATCTAAAACTTGCTCTAATTATGAATTGCTAGAAGTTAGACTTAATTCTTCTCAGGAATCTATTAAACAAATGCTTTATCATGAGACACTTTCTTGCACTAATTGTCCTAAGCTTAGCGCAGAGATAGAAGCTCTGACTTGACAACTTAATGATTTTGCTAAAAAAGATAGATTGATTCAGTCTAGTGCTTTTAAGAATATTGTGAATGAACCAGTTAAATGCACAACTTGTCCTACTTTATCTAAAGAAAATGAGTACCTTACGAACACTTTAGAGAGATTTTCTTTTGACAAGAAAATTTTGAATATGATTCTAGACAAGTCAAAACTGAGTGTCAAAAACACTGGTCTAGGATTTAATGCTGCTAATTATGCCAAGAATAATCCACCTAAGATAGTTAAAGTCATTGGAAGTGGGCTAACTAAAACAAAAAGTGAGCCTCATAAAACTGTGTTTAAATCTACTGGTTTTGTGCAAAGCTCTTTTGCTAATGTTGTAGGTGCTAGCTCATCATCTCAAAGGAATTTTAATTATGTTAAATTTCATTGCACCTATTGCGGTAGAAATAGGCACTTGCATGAATTTTGCTTTAGGTGTGTTAAGAAAGAGAAAAAGGAAAGATTGAATGCCTTAAGATAAAAATGTGTAACCTCTTTTGTTATCCCTAGAACTAATGCGAAAGCTAGATTTTTAGAGAACTTTCATGATGGCTTTAAATCTGCTTCATGTACTGGTTTGGGATTTAATTCACATAATTCGTATTTTGATCGCGCACACACACGTGGTTCTGGTTCTAGTTTTGTTGTTGTTCCTCTATACCGTGTGTCTCAGTACTGGATTCCTAGATCTTATTTGCATGGTGAGTTGAGGTGTGTCATCCAATGGGATTATTCTGAGGGGGAGCTTGATGTTTAAAATTTCAGAAGCTTTGTTTATTATACTTGTCAAACAATTCATCAAGTCCAAGCCATTGAAATCAAATGAGGTGTAGAGCTCTCGTTATCATATTTACTCATGTGCTGTGTAGCTTTGATCATGACTGGTTAATTACTTTGCCATATTTGAACTAAAGCATGACATGGCGGAATACTTTGACTAGCTTGATTATAGTTAGTACTTTGCGATGTTCATCGAAAAGGATTAGCTTGCTTGTGAGTCTTATTTTAAATCTTGGCTATGAAGTTCGTATGTTTCTTATTGCAATCTTTTTATGTTCACTCAATTTGGCATGTTATAAAAAAATGAGAAAGAGACAATTGAAAAGATGTATACTTCAAGCATACCGTACGTACGTACGTACATACATACATATATACATACATACATACATACATATATATATATACATACATATATATATACATACATATATATATACATACATATATATATACATATATATATATATATATATAAGAAGTATGCTTCAAGCATGCCACATGCTTAAGAATTGAGTGTCGAGCAATAGGTTGTTACATGAGACTGCTAGTTCGTCTAGATTTAAAGTTTGCTTCACTTTTAGGCTTTAACTTTTCATTGTGATATCTCATTGTGCTCTTTATAATCGGTTTGGTCATTGTTGAGATGCCTGTCATTAATTTAAATTGCTTAATCATTCTAAAGATTGGTTTTGACATTGCTATATGGTATATGACTTTATATGATCCAGATAGCTTTACTTAAAAAGATGGCTTGGTTAATCTATTAAATCAATGCGAAGTGACTTGGATAATCTAAAAAAACTTCTTGATTTTTACTCTCCTTGCTCATTTGCTTTAGAATTATTCTTTCTCTGCAGTTCTTGATGTTTACATTGCCAAAGGGGGCGAAAAATGAGAGAAATTTGTTTTCCTTGTGTTGAGGGGGAGTTTTTCAGTTGTGGTTTTGAAGTGTTTGCTTTGCAGTTTTGAAACTTTCTTTTCGCAAATTTCTTTTCTTTCAAAATTCAACTCACAATTTTGAAGTGTTGTCAATGTATTCATCAAGGGGGCGATTGTTAGACCATGTGGCTAGGTTTAGTATATTTTAGTTGATGAATAATTGACAATGTTTAGTACTGATGTTATTTGAGACGTGTGGTGTGTGTGGACTTATGTCAGTCAAGTTGGGAAGAACTTGTGCTGGGAAAATATGTTGTTTTTGTCTTTTCATGTGCAGGGTAGCTCGAAGGCGATCGTGGTCTACGGCGGTGACCGGGAAATGGCTTAGTGTGAAGTCATGGTCCAGAGGGTCGAGGATACTGGAGCAGACGATCGAGCTCAAGTTGGAGCGCGTGGAGATCAAAGCTGGATGATGCGTGTTGGAGCTATGGAGGCTATGATATGTAACAATTTTGGGGTGTCCAAAATTGAAAAGGCGTAGAGAAATTCTGCAGGAGATATTTTCGGCAAGAATAGATCTCGGTAGTTGGTTATTTTGGAAGGCATTAGGTGCTTGCCACGGTGGTGGGTCCTAGTTCTAGACGTGAGATTCATGTCGTGTGTGATTAGGCCAACGTGATTAAGGGTTGAAGGCCACAGATTGGTTCCTTGGGTATAAAGGGTCGGCTACTCCTCGAGAAAAGGTGGGGCGTGTGTTTTAGGGCTAGCGGCTCCTAGAGAAAAAGTGGCGGCTTGTAAGCATGTGCTAGCAGCGACAGATGCATGCATGTTCTGCGTATGAGGCAGAGGTTTTTGTGGCTGTTTTGCGCTCGGGAGATCAGGTGCTAGCAGCGGTTGTTTCGCTCTGGGGAGGTTCATTGCGAGTGGCGGCTGCAGAGTAGCAGATTTTGTTCTAGGGTTTGAGGGGTACTTTGAAGGTACTTTGTAGCCATAAACATTATGATCTAGTAATATAAACATTGATCCAATCTATTGAATGCTTCGATTATTGTTTTCTCCGAGATCTCCTATTGATTCACGTGAGAGTAATCAATCTTTTTTATGTGCTGAAGAACGTGGTCTTTGCATCTAGAAAGAAGCTTTATAGCGGCTTCTTATTTTTCCTTGACGTGTTCATGCTAGCTGCGAGAGCACATATATGTTGCGTGAGATGAGGGAGTTGGTGGCTTGATTTGACCTGGAAGGCAATTAGTTGCTGGTTGCAAACAGCATTAAGTGCACTGCTGGTTACATGCACTGCTACTGTGCAAGACGTCTTAGCGGCGGCTTGAAAAGTGGTGCTAGTGGTGCTTGGACAGGAGCGCACACGGCAGGCATTGAGGACTACACAGCAGGCATCGCGAATAGGCGCGGCAAGGTTTGGGTACTGGAGGTGTTTAGTGATTCATCTCTGTTGATTGCTGGGTGAAGATCTCTTTGATTTCTTAGAGGACAACTCAAGTGCTGCTCTTGGTTTAATTGTAACTCGACGCGGGTGAGAAAAATCTTCCACAATCATTCAGCCCCCCTCTGATTGTCATTAACGATCCTACAGACCGCAACGTGCAACTACGCAAGTCGCAACACTGACTGAAGCCCGATCCAATCCACTGCCCTTATCCTCTCGCTCCCTACGCCTGCCCTCGCTCGCGCTCTCCGCCTCGCTCTCGCTCTCGCTCTCCCCTCTCCCATCCCATCGCCGCCTCATCCCCCTCCCATCAGCACAACAATCCGATGGCAAGGAGACAAAATCCAGCGACCGAGAAGAGGAATCGAGGCGCGAAGGCGGGGAGGAGGTGCGGTGATGGGGAGAATTTGAGCGCGATAGCGACGGGGAGCCGGGGAGGAGACGGCGTGCGATGTGGAGGAGGCGGCGCACGAAGGGGATCCAGGATCCGGGGAGGCGGCGGTGCTTCTTGGAGCTGGGGAGGAGGCGGCACGCCATGGAGCTAGGGAGGAGGCGACACTTCGTGGATCTGTCTAGGAGGCAAAGCCGCAGGGGAGAGGAAGTGCTGGAGCTAAGGTTCAGCGGTCGATAGTCGGGACCACGAGTGAGTCTTCACTTACCTTTTTTCTTCGCCCGACACCACCCAGTGCCGCCACGGACCGCCTTGGACTGGTGTTGACCGCTTAGGCAGGCCAAGCGCCTAAGTGGCCGACTGGCATCGAGTCGCGGCGGGAGCCTTGCACGGAGTTAATTAATATAGGTGCCAACTTTGGTCTACATAAACAAGAAGCTATGTCGGATACACAGTAGAACATTTTAACAGAAAACAAGCTTTGATTTCGCAATTCAGTTCAGATTTTAAAAGTGCCAATTCTACTCAAATGTTGGTTCTGCTAAGCTCTATTTTTTTTCTTTCTTTTTAGTTCTGTGAGATCATACCATCGATCTAAAGCATTTGAATCAAGGCCCCGATGCACATGAAATCCAGGTATTCTTCCGGGCTTCGATTAAGCGCCACAACCACAAGTCCCCTGCACCACTATAAGTTCGCACCCAAGCCAACAACTCACGTCATTAGCCAAATGAGGCAAAGGTGAGCCAAGCTAATGCACCATACCGCGAAGGGGCTAACAATACCTGGCCAGCGCCTTCCCTGCGGCGGCGTGGGAGGCGACAGCGGCTGCGACGTGGAGCACGGTGCGCGCGGCGAGCGGGCAGCATTGGAGGGAACCCTCCACAGCCAGCGCCGGCGCGTGCTCACCATCAAGTCGGCCATCCTGGAGGCACCTCACGGTCGCCTCCGTCATCTCAGCCCATCCTCATCGCCGGCAGCAGTCGCGCTCTTCCCAAACCTTAAACCCTAGCGCGAACAGAGATTTTGCACGATTTTTTTCAAAATAATATTTTTTAAAAGATAATTACAAAAGTAAATAGTCATCCCAAAAAATTACAAAAATATGTCCCTATCGCCAGTTGAACTAACGACAAGGACCCTGTTGACCCCTGTCGCCGGTCCAACTACCTATCGTCAGTTGAACTAGCGACAGGAAGTTGAACAGTGCTCCTGTCGCCAGTTGAACTGGTGACAGATTTCCAGGCATCTAGCTATAAAACCCTCCAAAAATTAGTCCATAATTCATTTTAATTCCAGAAAAAAAAACAAGAGAAAGAAAGCGAGGGAGAGAAGAAAGGTAGCGAAGCTCTATCAGTTCGTCACGGAGGAGAGATTATCGGAGCATCGAATCCGATCGATCATCTTGCAGATACATTTTTTTGAAACTTTGTACATTATGTCAAAATATTGACGGTTAGCAAACAAAAATAGCAGCATAGAATTGAGTAGATTAGATAAATGTAGTCAAATTGTGTAGTACATATTTTGAGTTGTGTAGCAGGTAGTCAGAGCACAGTGCCAGAATCAGAATAATCTCAGCTTTATTTAGCTCCCCATTTGTGTGCGGTAATTATATTATTAATGCGGGAATTCTCTTTTAAACTAGAAAAATTGCAAGACACATTTTAAAATTATAAAAAAAAATCCGGAGTAGCTGAGTAGGGTCGGAAGAGCAATGAGAATAATTGTAGAAATAGTCAAATTATCTAGTTCGTTGTGCACATATTATGAATGTTGTAGCACTCGAACGATTTAGGATAAATCTGTAGAAATAGGAAGACGCATATTATAAATCTGTAAAAAATGTATAGAGTAGCTAAGTAGAGTAATTATTTACCTTCCCATTTGTGTGCAGTTATTATTTTGTTAGTGCGCGGTAATTATTTTGTTAGTACCGAAAATACCATTTAAACTAGGAAAATAGCATGACACATCTTAAAATTGTAAAGAAAATCCATAGTTGCTACATAGGCTACGTAAAGATGCATGAATAAATTATGAACTTTTTTTATTGCTACATTTTCAGGTATGGCAGACGCAGGCCACTACGAGTTGCTTGACTCGGTGATTGACGCGTATCACCGTAGCCGCCTCAGTACCATGCTCCCCCAGGAGGGCGAGGTGACGCTTGAGGTTGGCGTGTTGCGGCTGCGCACGCCCATCAGGGCATGGAGGCTGCAACCAGACTGGGTTCCGAGGTACGTGTAGTTCTGACCTTCATGCACTCAATCACGGTCTAACTACTTTGCGTGTAGTCACATTTGTTCTTAATCGTTTCGACGCAGGTTGAGAGCGGCAGGCCTCCTTCCACTAGTGATGATGGTGGAGGCAACGTGGGAGGATGACCAGGATCATAGTCCTGGTCGTATGTCTAGGCATTTTCCATACGATCGGGCCCTGCTGACAGCGTTGGTTGACTGTTGGAGGCCAGAGATGCACACATTTCACCTTCCGTGCAGGGAGATGGCGCTAACCCTTCAGGACGTCTCCTTCCTGACCGGGTTGCCCTACATTGGCTTCCCTATGGCAGCGTACGACATCCTGGCCACGTGGCGCACAAGCCTCCTAGCGAGGTTTCGCGATGTGCTGCCGTTGAGCAACGGGTACACAGAGTTCAGCAGTCTGCACGGATCGACATTGAGGTGGATCTGCCAGTTCTACGTAAGTCTTCGTAACTATTATCCTCTTGCATCAATTCATATGTGAACCTTGCTGACGTGTACATGTCTTCTTGTAGCCCGAGTGTATGGCGGAGAACGTAGAGGATGTCGTTGTTAGGAGGCACTTCGAGGCCTACCTGCTGTTGCTGTTTGGGTGGGTCATGTTCCTGGGGTCCCACGGCGACAGCGTCGACAAGCACTACGTCTAAATGCGCACATGGTAGCGGACTTGCCGGTGGGCGAATCTGACCCTCGCTGGCGTCCGGCCGTGCTATCGCAACGTATCACGCCTTTGTGCGACGCGTGCCACCGTGCCCAAGACAACTCCATCCTCTTCTGGATGCCCGCTACTTCTGCAGCTGTGGTCCTTCGAGTGTTTCTAGGTCGGACGACCACAGCTGGACTTGGGAGCGTACGCGATCAGCTTGTACGCCCAGGACAACGATGTGGATTGGCCAACCATGGGCACAGTGTGGTGCCACCGACGGGTTAGTTTCAAGATCATTTATTATTTTTTGTATTGTAATCACAATTTAGTGTGCTAAGTTTTCGGTTTTTTATTGCACAGGTCACCTACACGCCGATCACTTCGCAGGGGTCCTACCCGGAGTACGTTGTGATGTTCGATCAGCTGACCGATGACTACATCATTTGGACATCGTACACTCAGGAAAAGGTGAACGCGCGTGCGCCTGAAGAACTGTCGAGCCTGTGCACGCGAGACTACGTGTACTGGTACACGCGGAGGGCCTTGGTGCATGATGTCTTCATGGAGGAGTACCAGGTGCAGCAGGTCATGTGCCAGTTCGGTCTGCAATAGGAGGTCCCAGCCCCTTGCGAGGACGTGGGTGTCGGTGCACATCCACGTGTAAGTTCACGCTTTACTTCTTTCGTACAATGTGCGTTACGTGCCGTCCAAATAATTGGCTTGCCGTCCACAGGTACACTAGGAAGCAAGTACGTGGCACGATGTCCTGGTGGGATAAGATGTCCCCTTGGGTTGAGGCTTGGAGCGGCGTGCACAACGACCTCATCCAGTGTACGAGGAGTACATGGAGTGGTACGCTAGTCGAATGAGGCTTCGCTGCGTCTGGGTCGTGGTCGACCCACCACGACACAAGGCTGCGACGTCCGACACATACTCCACTCAGCCAGACTCCACTTTCCACTGCTCCGTACGTATTGAACGATCCTTAATTCATATTTAATTTGCCAGATTTAGATTTTCAACTTGTTCATTACTTGTGCAGACGGATCTACACTAGGAGGTTCTTGAGTTGGCAGCCTCCGCGCAGCACATGACGCTGGGGGACACCAGAGGGGTTCTACAGTGGATCATGGCGGTCTCGAGACGAGGCATCTAGATCGCGACTTGTCGCACGCCGAGGGACCCGGTGGACCGACCAGTGCGAAGACGAGGGGTCAGCCGAGGTGGTTCACGGCCACGGGCTCCTGCCCCGGACGTGGCGAGCGTGTCATCGTGGCACCGTGGTGGGAGCACCGCAAGACATTTTAGAGGTGATCATGAGACATTCACTTCCGCTTCTTTATTTCGAACCGCACAAGTTACTAATGGCAATCTTCTCTCGCAGGTCCTGTGCTCCACCAGCACGCAGGGTAGGAGTACACGGAGTCATCGGGGCACGGCTTTGTGCCACCAGGTATGACCACCCTGCTTGCTTGCGTAATGTCCTTTTTCATGGTTTTCACCATGATTACGTGCGTAACGTAATGCTTCTTTATTTCGAACCCCACTAGTTACTAACGGAAATCTTCTCTTGCAGGTCATGAGCTCCACCCGTACGCGGGGCAGGAGTACACGGAGTCGTCGAGGCACGCCTTCGGGCCACCAGGTATGACCACCTTGCTTGCTTGCGTAACGTCCTTTTTTGTGATTTTCGCCATGATCACGTGTGTAACGTAATGCTTCACAGAATCGGCTTGGGAGGACGATTCAATATCGCACGACGAGGCAAACCTCTCTGCACACCTCGAGGACTTCTTCATAGACCCGCGTGACACCCAGTTCTCCGTGGGCACTTCTCAGCTGCACGGTGTGCCGGGATCAACCCAACCGAAGTAGGACCCCCCCCTCTCCCCCTCGCGACACCACCTCAGGCTACTCGCGTCAGTCGGGTAGTCAGGCAGCCTGATCTTCTAACATACTCGGGCCATCGCCGGGCGAGGACAGGGGCGACACACGGGATGCGCCCCAAGAGGGGCCGCCAGTATTTGTTCCTCCAAATATCAGTCGTGCCATGTAAATATTAATTTCTATACAACTATTATTATGCTAGTCTCATGTTTCAATATATCTTTTTTTGCTTGAAAACCGCGACCACGTGTACGATTCTGCATCGGGACACCCCACACCACCCTCTTTCTACGCCTTTACTCTCCCTTACTTTGCACAGCGACGTGACCCGACGAGTCAGCTTTGCGGAGCGACGTGACTCAACATGGACAAAGCAGAAACCGAACGTCGTACGAAGAAGTGCTCCATTTGCAAGGAGTTTGAGCACACCTTCAAGAAATACCCCACGAGAAATCCTCAGTACGAAGGAGACATCGGCACTCTGGACGTCGCCGCGGGGACCTCATCTGGTCGCCCGTCTCGAGGCAGTCCACATAGGGGACGTTGAGGTCGCGACCACGAGAAAGCACAAACATTAGTAATATATTATTGCCAATGTTCTGAATTATCATTCTGATTTGAAACTAATTAAGTGTTATGACGTTTTGCGGAATGTTATGCAATATCAGTAGGATTTATCGTAGTTTTGATAGTAATTGCAAATTCACATTTGTTTCCTTACATAATATGCAGTGCATGTACATGACCAAGTGTATGAATTCCCAGGTACATCGCAATATCACTTACCTTCCTACTTACGAATCATTGATACCTCAATCGTCCTCGCAAAATTCTTCAGAAATTCACCGCACTAGAACAACATACGACGATCACAAAATGTTATTGCGAGTCTAACAGATTTCGTACCGTTCAAAATTTATGAAAATCACAAACAGACCAACCAATTTAGGGTTTAGGGTACCTATCGCTAGTTCAACTAGCGACAGGTATCTATCGTCAGTTCAAACGGTGATAGGTACCTGGACCGGCGACACGGAGGCAAGAGGGTCCCTGTCACCAGCTACCTGGCGACAGGTAGTCATTTTTGTAATTTTTTGGGTGGCTATTTATTTTTTTAAATAATATTATTTAAAAAAAACCGATTTTGCACGAGAGCCTCTCTCTCTTTGTGCCTCCTCGCGGAACAGTCCCCAGCTCGGACTTCGCGGAGCTCCCGGAAGCCAGGAGCAGAGTGGGGCCCACCTGCTAGAGAGACTGGGACCCGTGTCGGATATAATAATTCGTTTGACTCTCCTCCTGTTCTAAGCAGAGTCTGCTCGTGTTCCGCTGTTCCTTTTTCTGCGCAGCGGCGGCGGGAGGAGGAAGAAGAGGAGGGGGGAGATGAAGGCGTGCGCGAAGGCGGCTGGGGGGAGGTTCCCTCTGGTTCGTCCCCCTACCAGGCAACCGCTGGCTAAGAGGTATCTCTCTCCTCGTTTCTCCGATTCTTGTTTGCTTGCTCCCTAATTAGTGCCCTCGTTTGCCAAGAGCTTCATAAGAGCATGTGGCTTTAACTTTTAGCCTCGCTTGCTTTCTGTTTGACATGCTTAAAGATTTCTAAATCTTTCCTTGTATAAAAGCGCCAGATTTGGAATTTGTTCTGCTGTCGCTCAGACGAAGGATCCTATGCCAATTAATCTTGTTATCCCTGCGGTACAGACTTCATATTGTCATATTGATACTATCAATTGTATCTTTACAATAAGATTCTGTATTTTCTTTAATCACGAGGAAATTGGGGGTTTTAGTGTTATTTTCTTGGTTTGTGTCACGTTCCTGGCGTCTCGCCAGAGGAATCGAGACAAGCTACTGTGATTCGGGGTAGAAACTGGGAAGGTTGAGAAGAACTGGAGAGAGATGAGGTTGGGGAATTCTCATGATTTTACTTTGATGCCTCTCACGGCGCAGACAACGTTCCCTTTTTACAAGCCAGCTGCGGTGCCTGTAGCGCAAACGGCACCCTGTAGCAGTAACGACAAAACCCTTTTCGCGTGCACAGCCCAAACACAACTTACAAGGCCCAGCTGGCCCAAAAGCCCAAAGCTCCTACTCCTTCCTTTCCTGCTGTTGTGAGCTTCCTTCGGTCAGCTGTATCACAGTTGTGACAGTTTGCTGGAGAATTACAGAATCACAGTAATGAGGAAATTGGGGGGCATATACAAATTTCATCCTTAATTCTCCAAATTTATCATATTTATGGTACTGCAATCGAGTGATGCATTCGAATTAATATGATTGCTTGACACTTCTGATGCACCGATACAGCAGCCAGTCACGTACCAGTATCCCAATATGTATCGTGTATGGGTACAGTGCCGATACATATTGGGGAGTATCAGAAATAATCAAGTTTAAAAAAATGAAAACAAAATTCTGATACATCTGGATACGGCCCGATATAGTGATACAACCCAGGAAGCACTACTTCAATTGAAGCCCTGCCCAACCTGAATGCATTAAACCCTAGTACGAGCCCCTGTTCTATCTTGTCCACCCCCAATTATCCATTGTTCATGGAAATCTTTTTCTGAGCACTTGCTATATAAATTTATCCGTTATTCATGGAAATCTTTTTTTGAGCACTCACTATATAAATTGTTTGTTTTTTCATGGATTTTAGCTCACAGGAGAACCATGTGTCATAGGCTCCTCATTCTGATCACCATGTACTGACACACTTGTTTTGTTCAGCTTTGTTCGGATCAGCAGATTATCTTCTCAACATGAGACAAAGTCTGTAGTGCCCTGCTCAGTCAGGGTGTCAGAAAACATGGCACACAGAATAGAAGTCACGGCAGAACACATCCTCCCTGCAACGAAAGATCATGTCATAAAAGCAATCGATGCAATCAACGGGGGGCAAGTGATCGCAGTACCCACTGATACAATATATGGGTTTGCTTGTGATGCATGGTTAGTGTTTTGTTAAAGTTTTGTGCTATGAGTTTTAACGTGTTCCTTGCTTTCTTTTGTCCTGCTGTTTTCATGTTAACTATAAATTAGAATTTACCACAATGATGTAGTGAGATTGTATAGCACAGCAAATCCAAAATTGTTTTCATGAATAACTCCGAATCAAGTTGTGATGAGTCTACCCATATCATGGAAAAAATCCACAACATTTCGGAAATCTTCGTTAGTAATTTTTGAACCTTGCTTTCATCTACTATTGCATCCCTTTAAGCTAAGACTTTCATTTTGGAGATTCTCTGTCTCCATTTCAATTAGCTGCATTCATCCATTTGTTCGTTTTTTAAAAGGATATTCATGACAGTTCTGCAGAAGCAGTAAATCGTATATATGAGATCAAAGGGCGCATACAAACACGCCCTCTGGCAATCTGTGTTGCTGATGTCCCAGACATATCGCGGTTTGCAGTAGTGGATCACTTACCCTATGGCTTGCTTGATAGTCTACTTCCTGGGCCTGTCACTGTTGTTCTAAAACGAGGTGCGGATTCCACAGTCCACACTTTTTTTCTTAGTTTTATGTAGCATCTTTGTTAAGCAGCATGAGGTGTTGAATATACTCTATTCATTTACATTTAGGTGAAAACAGTATACTGGAGAGATCACTTAATCCTGGTTTGGACAGCATTGGAGTTCGTGTGCCAAATTTTGATTGCATACGATCCATTGCTCGTGGTGCTGGAAGTGCACTTGCACTTACAAGCGCCAACTTAAGCGGGCGGCCTAGTAGTGTCAGTGTCACAGATTTTGAGGATCTATGGCCACATTGTTCATATGTCTTTGATGGTGGGATACTTCCTTCTGGACGTGCTGGTTCAACAATTGTTGACCTAATAACACCAGGAGTCTACAAGATATTGAGAGATGGAAGGTAAGCGCAGTAATAGTAATATCAATTATTCAAAGCTTTGATTAGATCTCTCAGATCGAATTGAGAGATGGAATAGTTTTTAACTCAATGTTAGATGGAATCTTTAAATACAAATTTGCAGTTCAAGGGAGGAAACAACAACTGTGCTTGGCAAGTTTGGCTTTGTTGAAGCTTCATGACACCAGCCTTCATAAAGTTGGTAGGATCAAAGAGTTTCTTTGATATTCATCTCATTTCCTGTTTAATTAGGTGATGTAATAGGGTATAGGTTGTTGTTTGTGCTTTACTTTTTCCTCTTTGAACTTTTTAGTTGAAGGACTGGATTCTTGTAACAATATAACCTTACTTACAGTACAATGTAACCTTCGTTTGCTACAATTCATTCAGATATAGTATATTACAATAGCATGCCTATGCAAGCTGGCAGCATATCAGGTGTACAAGCACCATTTGGTGCACATATGAAAAACTTTTTGTTTGGGTATCAAATTAGCATAAAAAATTCTGAAAAAAATTCTAGATGTAATTTATGGTGTTTTGTTCCACCCTTTAAAATTTGAAGTTCAAACTCAAAGTATGTTAGAAGATACAAAAAAGAGAAGTTTACTGTGAATAGTAACATTTGCCTGTTTTTTTTTCCAGCACCATTTGATCTATCATCTGTCAGAATTTCTCTTTTTTGTATCTTCTAACATACTTTGAGTTTGAACTTCAAATTTTAAAGGGTGGAACAAAACACCATAAATTACATCTAGAATTTTTTTCAGAATTTTTTATGCTAATTTGATACCCAAACAAAAAGTTTTTCCATATGTGCACCAAATGAGCTTTGTGCACCTGATATGCAGCCATGCAAGCTGGAAGTAATCTTGATTGAGATGGATTCTATATGGGCAGTTTAATTCCAGAACATGTTGCGGTCGGTACACAAATAATAGACACAGAACTTGTTCAACCGTGGGTTTGGTTTATCCAACTTAGCTTAGTACATTGCTCTTCCGATTGAATATCTACAGGATGTCACCTGCTCTTGTTGTATAGAGCAGCCGCGGATTGGGAGTGGGACAGGAGTGGGCCCAGAGGGACACTCGCTAATTTACACAACGGTTGGTACAGTCAACATCAGACCATGCATTCCACTATTGGCCGGTGGTTTCCCGATGGCTGTATTGTCCAAGAACCTACTAGGTAGAGGCTAGAAATGTTGAGTAGTGAAAATGATCTCAACTCAGTCGCAAGCTATCGTGTTGTGTGTATATAACTTGACAGTATGAGTTGGAGATATCTTGTGAGTAAAGTTGAGCAACTCTGCAGAGTGAAATCAATGGTATTCAGATACGTCATGCTTCCGGTTAATGAAGTTGTGTTCATGGGTGATTCCAATATATGAGGCATAAGTAGAGTTTTACATATGTTAAATTGATAAATGCAGATGTTGAAAACCATTGTTATTATATTTAATATTGTTTTGTTGTCTTATTATTAAACTGCTTTCAACTCAAAGTAATGCATCCACATACACCTGTTATAGTAAAACCATCTCAATCACTTGTTAATCCCGGCAAGTAGTTAAATAGGATTTCCCATGCAACTTGCTAAGTATTATTGTATTCATTTTTGCTAATCATCAACAGAAGAACTTTGGGAGGAAACGTGTGATCTTTTTTATCAGGAGGAGCCACTGGATGGTGACGAATATTGGTACTAAGTCTCAATCACGCTAGGGCGTGCCTGTGGTTCAGAAGTACCTTTTGTATTGTAATATATTATATTTGGGTTTGGATGCCCGTGCTCGTGTCCAAACTGGCCGTTAAGCCCTAATTGATGTAATAAAAGTTTGCCTCTTTTTGTAAGCATGAGTTTGTTCATGATGTTATATCTTGCTTTGCAACTATACTTCCTCGGCGGTTATGAAAAGTTTAACGATCTCATAAATAAAGTCATTACACGCAGCGTCCGGCCAGGGCTCACACGCCACCGTCCACCTCTCCACCACCTCCCCTCATCATGCCTCCCCCGCCGACTGGGCCCTCATGGTCGACGACATGCAGTGTCTCACGCTCTCCTCTCGCCTCGTCATCCCCATCCTCTACGCCACGGCGTCGGAGCGTAGTGGCACGCCGCACTATGGGCGGGGTGGTGCAGATGCGAGGAGCGGTGGTGTTAGGGGCGGGGCACGGATGCGGAGAGCGACAATGTTAGGGGAGAGACAGGGCGCAAATGTGTTAGGGGTGAGGTGGCGCGAATGCGGTAGGGGTGGGCAGCGTGGATTGCGGGGAGCGGCGAGCGCATATGCAGTAGGGGTGGTGACGTCGCGGATGCAAGGTGCTGGGTCAGTTGGTGTTTTACGCAGGTGGGTGGGACGATCGACCTGCTGCGTGAGGGGCCAGAGGTAAATCCCTTCTTTTATTAATTGATAATAAGATAGCGGTCGAATGAAAAGGGGAAAAAAGTACATAAAATGCTGCGGATAAAAGGATTTTTACAAGGATGGTCGCTTGATTCGGCGGGTGCGGGTCTCTCTCGCCCGGTGGATTCTTGCGGTCAGATATGGACCGTCGAACCTAAAATGGATGGGCAAAATGTTGCGTGATCCACTAGATGGATGGATAGTACAGCAGGAGACCTGTGGTGCACTCCGACCCGTTTTCTGGCTGTTGCCTCGCTGGATGGATACAGGAAATGTGTTTAAGGAAACCGGCAGATTACGGGGGCGTTAATTGCGTAGGTAATCCCGTCATTTACCTGCTCAAGTTTACAAACAACGAAGTTAATCGGATCTCACGGATCCCACCAGCAACAGAATCCTGAAGAGAAGAATCGTGAAACTGACGTTGTCACGCCATCGCAAGTCCCAAACTCGTTCTTATCCTGTTACTTCTGCACGAGCTGAGGGAATGTGCTACGACTCATATAGCAGCATTGATTCTTTGGAGATAATAATCTTGTGCCTTGCGGGTCTTGCTGATCGTATTTACAGCTCCCATGACAGAATTCCCCAAACCAAATCCGAGCGCCAAGCTTGATTTTGTTGTATTTTTTGGGGGTCTAAAAGGTAATTTCTCATTTTGAGAAAAGAAGCAATACAAAAAGAAAAGAAATGGGAAGGGCCCACTGGTCTTAGGCTGAGGGGAAGGACTTGGGACTGTTTGGATTGGAACCTCAAATAGTCAAGCCAAATATTTGGTAATGTTCTATATTTTGGCTAGCATTTGTTTTGTTACCAAGAAATTGGCATGCCTTCAAAATTTTGGTAAAGCCAAAATTTTCCTTCACAAATCCTGGGCAGATTTTGGGCAGCCAAAATGGTGACCAAAAATTTGGCTAGCAACCGGCCAATGAGGTTGATAGGTGTCAAATGCTGATTGCATGGGGCTAAAGCATTACTTACTTCATTAGTTTGATTAATCTGTTTCAAATTATCATATTTCCTAAACCGAGTATCCGATTTATGACCCGTTTGAACCGTTGTGTTCCTTGTCATTTTATCAATAAAACAAAACCACTGTTAGCATATTTTGATGCAAAAAAGAATATTTATCATTAGACATGTTCAAAGGTCGGCCGCCAGCCGGCTTGAAAAGCCCGCCAAAATCAAGAGTTCGAGCCCGCCTAGCTCGCTCAAAAACGATTCTTGTTCGTAATGTATTATTTTAATCATTTTTTGGAATAAAAAACTAATATTTAATTCATTTTCATCATTAAATAAATAGAATTCTAATTTTTTAATTGTTTTTACTGGGATTTCGAGCCGGGCCGGGCTTCCTTCGGGCCGAATTTCCGGTCCCAAGCCCGGCCCAGACATGGTCGGGCTCGGGCCGAGCCACCCATGCACAGGGTTATTTGTCATGCGGGCCCCACGTGTCATACTCATATTTTTGGCAAATTTTGGTATGATTACAATCCAAACACATCAGTTTCGGCATTGTCCGTGAATTAGTATGGCTACAATCCAGACAATATTTTTTTTGCCTAGGTTTTGGCATTGCCTGAATTTTGGCATTACCAAAATTTTGGTATAGCTAACTAGGGTCAAGAACCAAACAGGCCCAAGATCTCTGGACTCTACCTCTTTCTGGAAGTGGGAGGTGCTGGGGCTTGGTTTTGGCCTTTGGTCGGTTCTTGTGCGGGTGGCGCGGGGTTGCGGGCAGCTCGGCGAGATGAGCGCCGGCAGTTGGAGGGGGAGTACGGCTCCTTTTCCTCCACCCATTCAGCATCCGGCCCATTTTTTTTGTTCCTGCTTCTTCTTTTTCTATTCTGACCCGAAAAACAGCAAGGCTCTTGGGTTTTTTTATTCTTGTGTGCTTCTTCCACTCCTTGATTGGGATTTGGTCTTGGCGGTTGAAGCTGCTGCTCCATCTTGGTGGCTTGAATCCGCTGGTGGTGAGGGCCAGTCTCTGACTTGTGCTTTCAGTCGGATCATTTTCTTGCGCCAAACCCTCTGTTGGTTGGTCGGTGAAGAATTTGAAACTTGCACAAATTGGTGGGTTAATTCAGTGGTGTCTAGATTGATCTTGGATTGGAAGAATCACTCGGGTTTTTTTAGTAGTTTGGTGCTCCTTGGTGCTTTGGGCCGGAGCATCTTGTTGACAGTCTTGTGCGGCATTCACTTGTACCTCAACTTTGTGATTCGGTGTGTCCCGAAGTGCGAAGAGTCAGCATTATATCTCCGTCAACCTCATCTATATTGCGTGGCACAACAAGGCGCTAGGTTTTCTAAGACAACGTCAATTGACATGCCTTACCTAGTTCATCTCAATAGATTTGAGTGCTATCTACTCTATGATGAGTATACCTGGTTTGCTCTGAGCAAATAAAGAAAATACTATTCAAATAATATGCAGAAAAGTAATATAGCAAATAAAAATTAAAATATTAAGCAAACAGAGTGATATAATATTCAAAAATATATTTCTTTACTATTCAATATAACTGATATTCTTTAATATGATATCAGCAAGAGACTTGCTCTGATATATGATTTGCGCTATATACTTCTTACTATTCAATATGATATGGATATTCAAACGATATGAAATATGATATTATCTGAGGCTTGATCTCTGAGCTCAGAATATATTCAATATTTATGAGATATTATTCAGA
Source organism: Phyllostachys edulis (assembly GCA_036346405.1). Taxonomy (NCBI): domain Eukaryota; kingdom Viridiplantae; phylum Streptophyta; class Magnoliopsida; order Poales; family Poaceae; genus Phyllostachys; species Phyllostachys edulis. The sequence goes on from CM070550.1 coordinate 104,039,719, forward strand.
ATGATATGATATTCGAATAATATAATATTCTGGTTATTCAAATAATACGATATTTCAAACCAGGAAGAGGTTTGTTCAGTAAATATTCTCAGTATCCACCCGAAGGGAACACTTCTCTCAGCATTCACACCACCCTATAACGGCCACATGCCTAAAACGGGGGAATTTACAGAACGCTGCAGAGGTTTCTCCTATAGAGTCCTTAGCATAAAACCTTATCCCATATGAATAAACTAAAAAGGCCAACATATTTTCAAAACTACTTCATGTCCACAAAATAGCTTACATATGGTTTTTCCTTTCGGGAAACCCGACTACTAAAGCAAAGACAGAAATTACCTTACACTAGTAATATTACAAGCTTTCTTATAGGATGGCTATTTTACAGTGGTATTCTTCTCTAGAACTGAGAAGAACTTGCAGTAGTGGGAGGCTATTACTAATACCTTAGCATAAGGCTAAAGGTATTTCAGGCAAGAGCTTGGTGTTGTGCTTGTGTTTCTTCCCTTGTGTTCTTCACTTCTTTTTCTTCACTTCTATTCTTCACTTGTAGACTTGTATGGCCTTTTATAGGCGCAGGATGACAATGTATGAGAGGATGAGCATGCAGGCTCACCAACCCTTTCGTACGAGAGACTCCTTTTTTCACCAACTAAGCCTTCACATGCAACTTTAGCCTTCACGAGCACACATTACATCATGGGACAAACTATACATAAGCTTTTAATGCCACGCGTACATGGCTTATAGAAGAGCATACTCCACGTTGCTTTCTTCTAGTGAATATTTGGCATGGTCGGTAGGCTTTGTCATCCTAGAATTCTCCTTTCGCGAATGCCATGATGAATATTCCTTTAGTATATGATCTGGCATTATGAACCTTCTGGTGAATAGTTGAGCTGGCTTCTTTTGGATATATCTTGATGAATATTCTTTTGGTATATTGCGGGATTTAAAAATATTCTTTTGAAATTTGGAAATATTCTTCTGGCACATTTTCCTGATATGGTCTTTTTGTGCCTGAATATATGATATTACCTTATCAATATTGACATACCTTTATAGGGTTACCTTCAATATTCTTTCATTTGGATTTTGCCCATGCCCGACAATATCCATATTAATATATGATATTACCCTATCAATATTGGCATACCTTGGTAGGGTTATTTTCAATATATTCTTTTTGTAGAAGATATAGCGAAGAATTATTGCTATTCGCTTTCTTCATCTGTAGCTGATGTAGAAGTCATGCTCTCATCTTCATCTGGTTGAAGCGGCTCATACCAATCTAGTAATTGCATATATTCTTTTCTAATTAAGGTGTCTTCACCATAATCTGGATTTAGTAGGCGACCCACACCTTTGTGCAATAGCCCATTACATCCTCCACACCATATCTTTATTATTTTGTTTTGAAAAATCATTTGATATGAGGTGTCTAGATGAATACTTTCTTCAATTTCCATAGCTTCTTTGAACCATCTCCAATTATCATGATTTGTATTTTGATAGAAGAGTTCTTTTTGTCTTTTTGATAAGACACCAATCCTTCTTCTATTAGGAAGTTTGAAATAGACTTTGAGAATATAGATATCATGCATTGCTGGTCTTATGGGTAGAGTGAACTTTGGTGGAATGGAATAGAAGTATATTTTGTATAAACTTTGAGAAGAGGCCAGCCTCTTGCATGCTTCTTTGACTGCTGACCCAAGGTCAGATTGCAGAATTTGATCTAGTGTCTCATAAATGATATGGACTAGACCTTGGTCTATAATTCCTTGGAGAGAAATTTCTTTGTGGGATCTAGTTTGTATTTTTTGGAGAAAAAAATTAAGATCTATTTCCGCCCTTAGTATTATGAATTTGTGGTAAGGTCTGAAAATTGGTCGATTATCAAGGTGAAAGAGTGGAAAAGTTTGGATATTAATTTTTATACAAGGATTGAATTCTCTCCCCTCATATAAGTCAAAGAAATGTTCTTGGATATCAGAGAATATTCTTATTTGTTTCTTTTGATATTTTTCCCAGATCAATTCTTGGATGTCTGGCCCTAAATAGGATAATGTTTGTTGGGTTTTGAAACTCAGTCTAGAAATAAGGATTTCAAGAGTAGCATTACTAAAAGGTTGTTTTGTGGTTTTTCTCTCTTGGATTTCATGGCTACAAGCAGTATTATACTCTGCTTTTAATTCTATTAATATTTCTTCTTTTATATCCTTTTTCCATTATGGAGATATAGAATTAAATTTCTCATTTATCTTCAGATGTATATATGATTCGTCTAAGGGATATGTCCCTTTGACTAAACAATCTTTATATGCATACCTTCTTGATATATTATCTTCTTTGGTATTTACCATGGGTGAAGACCCCGATGGTTTCATATTTTCTGTCTTTCTATATTTCTAAATATAATTCTTGGCAGCTGGCTCCATATAATAATTCACTCCTAATATATTTCTAGCTTGAGCCAATCCATCATCAATATTTACATATTTCTATTTCTTCCAAGATATTCCTCTTGATAATTTTGAGTCTATTTTTTGAGCAACTATTATATATATTCCTAGTAATTTACCTTCAAAACCACATAAATAGGCTTTAATTATATTATTTCAGGATTTTCCTGTCTATATTCATTTAATATATGGAAATATTCAGATAGGCTATTTAATATTGATAGCATATAACCTTTATCTTTACGCTTATTATTGTATTGATACCAAAAATTATCCAATATGCATTATTGAACTTCATTGGTAATTATATGGTCTTTTGGCTTGAATTTATATGAATTTGGTGGGAATATTTTTGGCTTATTTTCGGCTCCAAAGCTAAAGGATTCAGAACCATCATAATTCTTGGTTCTCTTCATACCTGCAAAATAGATGAACGAGATCACAAGTCAGGCAATTTATTCTCTTTTCCTTTTATATGTTCAAAAATAACTTTATAACCATTTCATGTAATAATATCTTCAAATAAAACCCATCTCCTAGTGGAACTTTTCTTACTATTTATTTGATTGTGATACCTACATATAGCTTCACAATCTGTTCTTACTGTAAATTCTTTAAAACCCAAATATAATCTAAAAGCATTTATTGCATTAATTATTGCTAAAATTTCTCTGTCGGTATTATTTGCAATATTTAGCTTATAACTTCTAGAGGCATATCTACATATCTTTTCCTCAGACTTTGGAGAATATTTATTAGGTTTTTGTTTCAATATGGCACCCCAACCTAATTGAGAAGCATCTGTCTCAATGATAGAGTAATAGTTATCCAAAGGTAATTCTAAAGGTTTCAGTTTTGCAACCTTATATTTTATTAATTGTACTAATTTGACGTCTTCAAAATTGAAGTATTTCTGACCATTCTTTCTTAATTTTGCATATAAAGGCCCAGCTAGTTTTGCTAAATTGTCTATATAATTTCTAGCATAATTTACAATTCCTAGAAATTACTGTAAAACTTTTTTATCATTCATAGTATCAAGGAACTGCAAAATCTTTTTAGCAATATATTCTTGCAAATATATTTTGCCTTCTCCTATTTCATGGCCAAGGAAATTGATTTTTTTTCTTTGCAAATCTCCATCTTCTTTTTAGATAAAATTAACCCATTCTGTTCTACTTTTCTAAAAAATATTTCAAGATGAGCAATGTGCTCTTTATAAGATTTTGAGAATATTAGCATATCATCTATATAAACTAATATAAACTCTTGATTTTCATTAAATATATTTTGCACTTTTCTTTGGAATAATGTAGGTGCATTTTTTAATCCAAGGGGCATTACGAACCATTCAAAATGACCTTGAGGACAAGTAAATGTTGTCCATTCTATAGATTCTTCTGCCATTTTTACTTGCCAAAATCCAGCCTTTAGATCAAATTTTGAAAAATACTTGCTTCCTTGAATTCTATTAATCCACTCCTGTTTATTAGGAATATTGAAAGCATCTTCTATGGTATTATCATTTAGCCTTTTATAATTAATAACCATTCTTGACTTGCCTCTAGCTATTTCAGCATGATTTCTAACTATAAACGCGGCTGATCTGTGCGGACTTCTGTTTTCTCTTATTGCTCTTAGTTTTAAAAGTTCTTCTATATGCATTTTAAATTCTTCTATATCTTTTGGAGTAGCTTCTATTGGAGAAGTCTTAATTATATATTCTGGATTTATTATATTTATTTTGCATATGATAGAATTTTTATCCCAATGTTTCATAGGTATTTCTCCAATTATTTGAATATCTTCTAATCTTTGAACAATCCTTCCTATATCTTTTTTAGACTTTATATCTCTATACCAATTTGGTGCGAATGATTGTAGCCCAATGCAATCTATGCAAGTATTTGTTATATAATATTCTTCTATATTTGCACTAAGCTCATTTTCTATTTTTTATTTTAGAAAGTGTGTTGACATTAGAGATTTCTAAGCATTGCTGATTTGATGAAGGTGGAGATGTCTCACCACGCTTTCGCATTTCTGAAATATATGGGATATTATCTTGGTATGGAATGAACGTGATTCCTAATTCATGTATAATTGTGGTCTGTACTAATTGTTGTAAAAATCTAAGCTAAAAAATCATATAAACCCTAATAAAATGAAAGAAAACAAAATTTTAGAAAATAATGAATTTAAAGAGCAAACTTTAATTTTAAAAGATAACAAAGGGGGTAAGATAGTCCAGTTAGAAGATGCCATAAAAATTTTGGAAATAAATATTTTGTTAAATTACCCTTTAAAGATATATTGGGAATAAGAATTCCTATAACAATAAAAGTTAAAACCTAACATTACCTTTAAATTATTAGCTTTAGTAGACACTGGGTGTACAAAAATATGATTCATGATAAATATTTCATAAAATGTCTCAAATAGTTCAAACAATAGATGATAGTAAAGCAATAATATCCACAGATATGTCATAAATAAAAAGATCCATAACCAATTAGTTTATAATATTGAAACATATATAAATGGTACAATATATATATATATATATATATATATATATATATATATATATATATATATATATATATATATATATATATATATATATATATATGTATGTATGTATATGTATATGTATATGTATGTATGTGTGTGTGCGCGCGCGCGCTGTGCTAGTTGAAATACTTGATCTGTGATTAGATTGATTATTGTGACTAGTACTGAGAGATATATTGCAAAGAAATATATGTGGGTTTGCCTTTCTGCTATGTGATGATAATGGTCTAATACTGAAATTGAACTGATAATCAATTCATATTTGAGCTCTACTTTGTTACTTACTGCTGTCATCTTGATCTGTTGTCAATCTGTCACTTTTGAGTGGAACTAATTGTAAACCACTTTGGCTCTGGTGGTTACTAGCAGTCCTGTTGGTTAGACCTTCTGTTGGCCAAGTAGTAGGCTTGCTGATCTTGTGCTTTCTATTCAGTTACACTAAGGCTTTTCAAGTCCTGTTGATAATATAAAGTTGTGTGTATAATCAACATTGGTTCCCTGTTTGACCGAAGTTTACTCTGTGATCTTTTGATTTTGTGATCATTTGACAGTCTAGTAAAGTATTAGTTAGAGCTCAAATTTTGAATCTAGATTGTCATGTTTAATTAATGAAAAGTATAGACTAAAGTATTGATAAGGCAAAGGTTAAAATCTTGTGCAACTCTACATCTAAGAGCAATACCAAAATGTCTAATCTTAGCTTTATGCTGATTTCATTTGTGCAGATGTTGTATGAGTTGAGTATATTGTTCTATTAAGATGACTTGGAAGAATTACATGATTATATGTTAATTTGGTCATTTAAATTATGTTGGAATTATGCTCTAATGTTGTTTAATTTTGCTGGAATTAAGTCTGAAAATTTGCTAGAACCGTATTTTCTACAACAGGTACATCTTGCAAATTACAGCTCACAGACGACAGAATTGAACAGCAGCATCATGCGCAAAGGAATCCAGAAAGGAATATCTGGCATCTAGGATTTTTGCAGAATATGTCTGTGTTTTGTGCGGCAGATTGCCCACATTCAGACGACACTGAAACAACTCTCATATCCAGATATCAACGTGAATTTCAAATCACACCAGTGACACCACAAGGAAAAGATCAATAGTGAATGTGCAGGCACGTTATTATTCTGAAAAAAAAACTAGGATCAACACAACACCTCGCCCACAAGGCCACAAGTTATTATGTGAATTGAGAACCACCTCAAAAACTGCACATTTACAACTCTACCATCTACATCTGACCTGTACAATACAGCCCAACGTGTCAAATGTCAATGATTCGATATTATCTGTCAATGTAAACAATGTGTAGCAATTTCAGTTCTCAATAAGTTTTCAAGAATCCCTCCACCCCTCAGGTAGCCGCCATAGTTTGTGCCAGTAAATCGACACCCGGGACCAGAGAGGGAACATGAAGCTGTAATCTGCAGCCTCATCAGGTAGACCACCTATTGTCAAAGGCAGCCACAGGTATCGCGAATCTCTCAGCTCGGATGGGTTCCACCGATCAGCCATGAATATGAATGAACCTGGTAGCCCTGGAAGTGGCAACACGAATGTACTCTGGGAGAAGAACGTTGTTGATCTGAAGATCTCATTCCCTCCAACGCAAGGATTCCCCAGTGTCTCCCAACGTCCCATGATTGTCGTGGCAGCATGAGCCAGCGCAGTGTTCGGTGCCCAGCTTGTGCAACCAGAGGTTATCATGTAGTAGGTACCATCGTGCTTGAAGAGCGCAGGAGCTTCTCGATGCTGTGCAATGAGAAGGCTTCGCATGTTATCGGTGACATCAAGGTAGTCATCAGTTAACTGACCAATGTGGAGCTCACTGTTGTCCTCAGAAGAATACATCAGGTAGGCCTTCCCATCGTCATCCTTGAATATGGTCATGTCTCTACTTTCACAGTCATGTGGGCGCTTGCTGTAGAGGTAAGTGAATGGGCCTGTTGGGGAGTCACTGATGGCCACACCAATTGACGCTTTGGTGTAGTTAGTATCATCTATGTGCATCCACATCACGTATTTGCCAGTCCGATCATTATAGATCACCTTAGGCCTCTCCAGGACATTGGATTTGTGGAGGTCATGTGTCACATTCTTTTCCTCGCCACGGAGCACAACTCCTTCATTGGTCCATGCCCACAGGTCCTTTGAAGAATAACAACTTACTCCAACAATGTCAACCTGGAAAAAGTTTTTCTTGGTTAGGAATTACAAATAGGGACATAAAGAAATTCTACAGAATATAATTGGAGTATATAACAAGCTAGCAACAAATGACAACATAACTAGTAAGTTCCACTGCTGAATATCACAAACTTCTCTATGTCAGAAGCAAGATACATGAGTATGTCCACGTAGTGGTGCATTTCGCTTACTGGGAAACATAGAAAACCCTGCTGGTTCCCATGGTCAATCCAGTGTCAGTGCTCTGTACGTCAGAGCAGCCAAGTAAAACAATACCCAGGGAATCCTTAATGAACTAGGAAATGTCCAAAACCAGGCCTTTTCTCCATTTTCGAAATCCAGTGCCATATTTCCTATCAAGTTGATTAGCTGATAATATCAGATGCTGTGGCACTATTGCAGTCACTTTGGATTAACGAAATGAAAGAACTATAATCTCGGTAAAGTTCCTAAGCACCATTTTTCTTCTTCCGCTGATTTAATCTCCTAACTTACTGAAAAACCTACCACGTTGCCTCTTCCATGACTACGTCCCAATACTCTGGGAACAGGGCATCACATGGCTGACTTATCGTTTAGTTTTCACTATCATGCAAACTTTGTAACGACTGTTTTTGGCAGCTTACCTCCCAGGCCCCCCTCCTTCCTCTTTCTTTTCTTTCCCGTGGTCAACACTGCTGCCTCTCCGTGGGCGCGCCGCGCTTGCGTGCGAGTCTCCCGCTTCGTCGTCTGTCTTGTCGCCGCCCAAACACGTCGCTACTGCTCTCAGCGCCAAGCCTGCTCCTCAAGCCGCTTGCCTGCCCACAGACGCAGCCAGGCTCGAGCCACGCTGGCCGCGCTCGGACCGGACCCCTGCCCCCCTCCGCACGTGGCCTCCCTATAAAGCCCTCCACCTTGCTTGAGCTCCCACGCCGCCCGAGCTCGGTAAGTACCACAGAGCGAGCCGCCCAAACTCCGTTGCCGTCCGCGCCACCTCCGCGCCTCCTCGCCCGCTCGGTGAGTCCTCACCCGCAACAGCGTCACGAGCACCCCCACGACGCTAGGAAGCCACCCTCCTCCTCGCCGTCTTCCTCGTCCTTTGGAGCCGCCGTCGTGCCTCCTCCTCCTCCACCCACGGCCGCCGCCGGGCCGGCCCGGCATCCCCGAGCCGCCCGACCTCCCCATCCGCTCCCCGCAGACCACATGGCGCCGTTGCAAGCCTCTTCGCCCTGGCCGCTGCTCCTCTCGCCTCCGCCCGTGTCGCCCATGGCGCTTGCCGCCTTAGTCCGCCTCGTGCCACGCCTGCTCCTCGGCTCTCGCCACCACCTCCCCATCAAGCCGCCGCCCACCGGCGACCATCCCGCCCGCCGCCCGCCCGCCCGCCGCCACGGCCGCCCACCCGAAACACCTCCACCTTCCCTGCTTACGACTCTAAGAAGCAGTTGGGAACTCAATTTGGGAAATCAGAATGGGGAATTGGATTTGAGTTGGGGATTTAGTTGGGATTTTGGGCCCACAAGTCATGCTTGACCTCCCCTCCCTTTAGGCTGCCATGTGGGGCCCTCCTTTTTACTATGCGCGTGGACCGGCCTAGCCCTGTGCGCATGGACCGGGTCCATGCACTGTTCTATAGACTCCCCTCTTTTTCTAATTCATTTAATCTTCAAAAATTCATATCTCATCCATTTTAACTCCAAAAATTATGAAATAAATTTCTAAAAATTTGTTAAATCAAGATCTTGCTAATGGCATAGGACTTGATTAATTTGGAGTTTATTTATTGTTCCTTATTTATTTATTTGCTCTCTTTGCCGTTGTGTCTTTTTCCGGTATTCTCGCGCGATTAGGATTTGAAGACGCCGGTAACCCTCGAGTTGATCAAGACCAAGATTACCAAGATCCTCTAGCCTTTAACCAAGGCGAGTCAATACTTTGACCATATTGATCCTACATTTTATGCAAATTATATTCGTTTAAATTAGCAAAATTGCATGCCTTATTTCCTTATCAAATGTATGTTAAAGCTTAAGGTAGTTAAATACCCACTTGTTGATTAGTTAAATTAATATGCCATCCTTGATAACTTGAATCCGTTAATCCTTGTCACCCTAGTAACTATATGGTAATACTAGTTATAGGTTGTACTTAAGCGACATGCTAGTCTTGCTTAAGTACCGGGATATTAAATACCCCAATCATCATTTCCTCAAACATAAAATGTTTCGGGTAGTCATTGGTGGTCCATTGGCTAAAGGTTGTGAAAATAAATTGGTTTTACTCCCCAAAAACCCCAATTGCTAGTTCTATCTGGGCGGATGGTGAGGCGGTGGGTGCTCGGGGAGCACATGGTTGGTTGGCTTGTGGAATGAACCGTCCAGATAATCCTAAGGACTTAATCTTGTCACGACCTCCGTGTTAAACATGTGCAACCACAAGTCTGCAAAGTGCAACTTGGCCTAGTACAATTATTAAACCCTGAATGTGTCTCACACGGTGGAAAAAAAAGTATCATGCAAGCTTGCGGTAAATAAGGCTTGAAAGGGACACCGAGGCAAGGGTGAAGTTGCTGCCATTGGGGTAAACTAACTACACGGCAATGGGGTAACATCCCACATGAACGTATGGCGCAACCCCATATGGGTGAGATGACGGAAGGGCGAGGTAATTAGAAAAGTTCTTGTGATTTGCCGCCCAACTACATGACTACGGAATCATGTGGGGTAACGGGTATGACTATCTCTTGTGGGTAAAGTGTACAAACCTCTGCAGAGTCTAAAGCTGTTTAAGCAGTAGTGCCTTTACGGTCAAAAGCGGACATGGGGATCATAACTTGAGTTAGTTCTATTTCAAAAACTTTGTGGGTGGGATGGAAATGGTGGAAGGGCTCACCTAGCCTTGTTTTGGATTTCTCTGAGTCGCCGAGCTCGATGGGTGTGGTCTTTGGGGCAGCCCCAATTGAAAGGATGCATTGGTAGAGTTTCATGGGATGGAATCTCTACTATTATAATTATTGCACATTAATCTTTTAAAATTGCAAATTTGTTAAAAATGCTAAATCATAGGATTTGTAATTATAATATTGCAAAACGGCTTTCAAAATAAAAGACCACTGAGCCATCCTTGTTAAGCCTTGCATGTATATAATTGCATTGTGTGTTGGCTCATGAGCACGATAGTAGTGCTCATCCTCGCTTCTTCCCCAACCCTTGAGATAATGAAGACAGCGGAGACTACGCTTTCTCGATGGCCCAGGAGATGATGGACAAGACTACGACAAGGAGTAGTATAGTTTTGTAGTTTAGGTCTCGCCCAGTCTAAGTAGACTCGTTGGTACCCGCGTACAACTGATATTATCCAACTCTTGGTTAACATCATGTCAGACAGAGTTACCCCGCCGCTTACTGTGTGAGATGAGCCCTACCTCGTCTTTTGCTTCGCCGTAGTTTACGTTGCTTTTATGTGATGTAATCCATTTGGCCTGTTCGGCCCTTTTGTAAACTTCGACCCGACGTGGTCTATGTCACTCGATTGGTTGTAATATTTAATATTTCAGTTCACGCCGGTATGAATGATTGACAATGTGTCTTGTGAAGTGCTAGCTACTGATCCAGGGAATAGCACAGTGATTTCACAGAGGATCTGGATTCTCAGAATCCGGGTCTGACAAACTTCCACGTAAATCTGCTAATATTGTAACTGAAATAACTGGACATACTATAACACTAAAAGTATTCAAACAAAGTAAATAGGAAAGAACATAAATTATTTTTAACGCAAGAGAAGAGCATCAGACTAGAAAGTTTAAACCATAATCATATGATAAAATTGTGGAATATTTTATATATTTTTCATCACTACAATTTAAATATTAAACTACATTCCTAGTGACCTGCCTTGATGCAGCCCGAGCAATTTCCTTACCTTCCCAACATAACATTACTTCCAACATGTCCCCTAGCAACTGGGCCTCACCGACAGAATCTAAAAGGTCAGGAAAATTAGATGCATGCATTAGCACACACAACTCCACAGGTACTGAAATCCTTATAAGCATATTTAGAGAAAATAAGCTTAGTATTATGCATATAGATTTTAGTCGTCTGCGATTAGTGTTATCCATCCATTGACATGATTCCTTAATATTGCAGCAAGACATGGACTAGTACAATAAGGCAAAAACAATCCTTGATGATTTTCCATCATTTTTTACACTTTCACTACACTATTAAGCCTACTTGCACCTGTTACGCTCATGTGCAAGGCTTGCTAAAGTGGCTCGATGAATTCCATTTCTATATATATTATCCGACTTAAAAGATGAAGGATGAAGTTAATTAATTTCTATGCTAACCCGACTCTAAATTTAACTAGTACATTTTGACTAAGGGAATAATGTATGTTTCGTGATTAGTCTACCAAATCAGAAGCTCTTCAACACATAAATGATGCCGAAATTCAAAGTATCAGAACAATTTGACTTACCCGATCAGCTCCCTTACTGTGAACCTTGTATGTTTTGCCATCCTTATTCTCTCCATACCAGAAATAAGTCTCGGTTTTCTCATCATACAGTACACCTCCTCCATGGGCTTGGATTGGATGGCCATCAGTGTCAAGCCAAACTCCCCCTGGGTAATAGAAGTACATGCTGTCATTCCCACCATTGACTGGATCCATAGCCATCTTCCGTTCCGGGAAGAACATAGCGTGTACCGCAGAAGACTCATCCAAAAACTCATCCACCACAGACGGTGGCTTCTTCTCCCCCTTGCGCCGCACCGCCCGGGGATTCCTCCGGCTCTAGGGAGGTGATTGTTATGAATAGCGCTTGTATTCAATATGAGGCCAATGGGCCAGTATATATACACAAAGTACAGGTGGTGAATATTCAAATAACCCCTCATAACAATGGAGAATAACACACTATACATATATCTCTAACAGTGATACCCGGAACTTTTCCTCCTCGACCTCCTCCAGCTCTCTCACAATGGATCGATGGATCTCGTGTAACCCGGTGTTCTCATCCTCCTTGTGGATGATAATGTTAGAGATATATGTATAGTGTGTTATTCCCCATTGTTATGAGGGGTTATTTGCATATTCACCACCTGTACTTTGTGTATATATACTGGCCCTTTGGCCCCCTGGAAATACAAATTGCTATTCATAACATGGTATCAGACCCAATTAGGTTTTCTTCTGGACATGCAACTCGTCCTCCCCCTACCCTAGCTGCCGCCGGCGGCTTCCCTCTCCCTCTCCTACCCTAGTCGCCGTCGGCTTCCCCTCGTCCAACCAACCATCAAGCAAGGGGACGAACCTCCTCGTCATCGACGGAGCGCCTCCGTCTCGTCTCCTACTACCTCCGCCGCGCGTCCCATGCCCGCCTCGGATCGGCGCCATCGCCGAGGTCGACCTCTCCTCTCACCGTTGGAGTCGTTCGCGGCGGCGTGCAGCTTCAAGGCCGCTTCCGCTTCCACCCCACCGACGAGGAGCTCATCTCCTACTACCTCCACCGCCGCGTCCTCGGCCGCCGCCTCCGAATCGACGCCATCGCCGAGGTCGACCTCTCCTCTCCTCGCCCCGCCGCCTCCAGTCCCAAGCGGCGCCGCCTTCCGGATCCGGCCAGACCCGCCTCGCCGCCTTCGTGCGCCCTTCGGACGTCGCTGCCTCCGTGCCCTCCTCGTCTCACCGTGGCCGTCTTTGCCTCCGGCGCTTAGGCGCTTCGCCATACGCCGGGAACTAGGGTTCCCCCGTACCCATGCGCATTTGGTCTTAGCAGGCCGAGGCCGGCTATTTTAACATGAGCCGGGCCGGAAAGAAGAAAAAAACGTCGATCTAATCGCCGCGCCATCCAGCGCCGCCTGTTAGACTTCGTTGCCTTGGTTGCCTTGCCGTCGGCGCCGCCGCCTGGATACCGATGGCTTACGCTGCGTGGTGCTAGTCGATGCCACTCCCTCTCAGTGCTTTCGCCGCTCGTCCACTGCTACACCGACTGCTCCACGCTTCAGCACACTACCTCCTCCAGCGGCTGCCACAGGTGGTGGTGGCCGCCCTCCATCTGGCGGTGGCCGTCCTCACTGCTCCTACTACGACAAGGTCGGCCACATTGAGTCGATGCTATAAGCGGCGGCATCTTTCACGTCGTTCTTCTACTAGCACCGCACCGCTTCTTCTACATCGGCGTCAGATCGACTCCTTCAGCGATTTCTCTCCTGGCGGAGAGAGCCGACTTGACGCTTGATTGCCGCTTGGGTTCTCCCTCGGCGAGTTCTGCGGTTTCTACATTGGCGTCAGATCGACTCCTTCAGCCAGTTTCTCTCATCGGCGAGAGATAGCGGACTTCGGCGCTTCTTGCCGCCGTGTTCTCCTCGATAGGTTCTCGCGGTTACGCTCATCGACTCTTGAACACTGTGAAACCACCACCTCCACATCGAGGCACCTCTCCGTGGATTCTTGATTCGGAGCATCTTTTCACATGACTCTGATTCTTCCACTCATCCTTCATTACACCTCTTGATTCTCCTGTCGGTGTTCTTCTTTGCGATGGTACCTCTCTTCTGTCTCTAGTCGAGGACCTCTTAGCAACTCATCTTTTCATGTTCCTCTGTTGCTCATGTTCCTCGCCTTACCATCTGACTTCTTTGCTGGCAGGGCATCTTGATCTTGGTTGTCGAGTCATTCTCGACTCGACTCTTGTTGTGTTCAGGACCGCCACACGGAGCTCGGTTGGTTCGGCCCTCGGCGCCTTGACTCACAGCGTCTTTGGGAGCTTGGTGCTTCACCTTCCTTCCACTGCCACCGTCATTGCCGCCTCTCCGCTTCTGCCACTCTGTCTCTGGCTCTTTCAAAGAAGTGGCATCACCATCTTGGCCATCTGTGTGGATCTCGTCATGCCGTCTTTAGTTAAATGCGTGGTCTTCTTCGGGGTCATCTTAGGAGACGTGTCTTTAGATTGTCGGTGTAAGTTAGGCAAGCAGATTCACTTCCTTATCCTCATAGTGAGTCAGTGTCTCAGCGTCCTTTTGATCTTATTCATTCTGATGTTTGGGGTCCGGCTCCCTTCGTTTCGAAAGGGGGTCATCGATACTATATCATATTTATAGATGATTTCTCTCGCCACACTTGGATATATTTCATGTCTTCTCGTAGTGAGGCCTTATCTATCTATAAACAGTTTGCCACTAAGGTTCGCACACAGTTCTCCACTCCTATTCGTGTCTTTCATGCTGACTCTGCTGGCGAGTACCTCTCTCGTTACCTGCGCAGCTTCCTTGTCGAAAGCGAGGCACTCTCGCTTCGATTCTCTTGTCCTGGTGCACATGCTCAGAATGGTGTCGCTGAGCGCAAGCATCGTCACCTCCTTGTATCGGCTCGTGCACTGATGATTGCCGCCTCTATTCCACCTCACTTTTGGGCCGAGGCTGTTTTCACTGCCACCTATCTCATCAACATCCAGCCCTCTTCTGCTCTTCAGGGTGCGATCCCTGTTGAGCGTCTCTGTGGTCTTCTTCCTGACTACTCTTCCATTCGTCTATTTGGCTGCGTTTGCTACGTTCTCCTCGCCCCTCGAGAACGCACCAAACCGATTGCGCTCGATCTATTGAGTGTGTCTTTACGGGATACAATCGAGCACAAGGGCTATCGGTCTTTGGGATCTGAATGGTCGACGGATGCGGATTTCTCGGGATGTGACTTTCGACGAGTCTCGTCCCTTCTACCCACGTCCTGCCTCTCCTTCGGCTTCCTCTGTGGAGTCTCTGTCCTTTTTTACCTTTCCAGATACACATATATCTGTCTTGCCCCGTCCACCTGTCCCACTGAGTCTCCACATATTCCTCCTGTGGCCTCTCCGCCATTGTCGCCGCCTACTTCGCCTCCTGCGGCTCCTCAGGCTCCCCCCACTACACTCGTCGACCTCGTATTGAGGATCTTCCAGATGAGCCATCTTCTCCTGATGTTCCATCTTCTTCTGATGCTTCATCTTCCCCTGATGGGTCGTCTTCTCCTCGCTACGCTCTCCGCGATCGCTAGTCGATTCGGCCCCCTGCCTGTTTTGCCTTTCTTTGGCGCTACTACTCGTGAGCTTTGCCTCCTACCGGATCTTTGTTATTCATCCTGAGTGGCAGCATGCCATGGCCGAGGAGATTGCTGCCCTCGAGTGTACTGGTACTTGGGATCTTGTTCCTTTTCCATCTCACTCTCGTCCCATCACATGTAAGTGGGTCTATAAGATTAAGACTCGCTCTGATGGCTCTCTTGAGCGCTATAAGGTGCGTCTTGTTGCTCGTGGCTTCCAGCAGGAGCATGGTCGTGACTACGACGAGACTTTTGCTCCTGTGGCCCACATGACCACTGTCCGCACTCTTCTTTCGGTGGCGTTTGTTCGCCACTGGTCTATTTCTCAGCTTGACGTCAAGAATGCCTTTCTTAATGGTGAGTTGCTGGAGGAGGTCTACATGCATCTGCCACTGGTATTCTGTTCTGACGGCATGGTGCATGTCGCCTTCGCCGCTCTCTCTATGGCCTTAAGCAAGCCCTCGTGCTTGGTTTGGCGCTTCTCCTCTGTGGTCATTCTGGCGGCTTTTCAAATGAGTGATCATGATCCTGCGTTCTTTGTCCACACTTCATCTCGTGATTGGACTCTTCTTCTTCGTATGTTGATGATATGATCATTACGGAGATGATTCGAGTACATTGCCTTTGTCAAGGCTCGTCTTAGTGGCGATTCCTTATGTCGGATCTTGGTGCTCTTCGTTACTTCCTTGGGATTGAGGTTACTTCCACTCGGATGGTTTCTTTATGTCCCAAGAGAAGTATATTCAGATCTTCTTGATCGCGCCTCCTCATCGATCAGCGTCTTGTTGAGACTCCCATGGAGCTCAATATTCACCTCCGACCCTCGATGGCGAGCCTCTTTACGATCCGACTTCGCTATCGTCATCTTGTTGGGAGTCTTGTCTACATTGTTTGTTATCGTCCGGATATCACTTATCCGATTCACATTTTGAGTCGATTCGTTTACGCTCCCACTCAGTCCACTCTGACCACTTTCTTGAGTTCTGCGATACCTTCGTGGGACCATCTCTCGCCGTCTCTTCTTTCCACGCTCCAAATCGTTCTGACTTGAGCTTATTCGGATGCTACTTGGGCGGCGATCCTCCGATCGCGGTCTATCTCTGCCATCTTGTGTTTTTCTTGGTGGTTCGCTTATTGCCCGGAAGGCGAAGAAACAGATGCAGTGTCCGTTCGAGTCAGAGGGTGAGTTGCGAGCTATGGCTCTCTTGACATAGAGATTACTTGGCTACGGTGGTTACTTGAGGATTTTGGTGTTTCACACTACATCGACTCCTCTCTTGTCGACAAGACAAAAGCTATCGGTGTTGCCGTGACCTGTGAAGCATTAGCTTACTAAGCATATTGGTGTTGATGCTTCCTTCATGAGGTCTTGTGTGCATGATCGGTGATTACTCTTGATATGTGCCTTGAGCTTCAGATAGCGGATTTCTTCACGAAGGCCGGACTCGAGCACAAGATTTGCTTCTACCTCTCCAAACTCGGTGTTCTTGATCCACCATGAGTTTGAGGGGGTGTTAGAGATATATGTATAGTGTGTTATTCCCCATTGTTATGAGGGGTTATTTGCATATTCACCACCTGTACTTTGTGTATATATACTGGCCCTTTAGCCTCCTGAAAATACAAGTTGCTATTCATAACAGATAAGAAGATGGAAATGCACAACGATGACCAATGCTGCCAGACTCCACACTACCAGAGTTAGGGAACGGTGGCTCGGCGCATAGCAGCGGAAAGCTAAAGCTTTTGGTTGCTTGCTCCTCGCACCCATGCTGCCACTTATCTACTCAATTGATATGCGCTGCAGTAAAAAGAAAGTTCAGCTCGAACACTGCACAAATTAGACTGTAAAAGCAAAGCTGCTTAGAATTTAGAATTTTCTGTAACGAACAGTCTCTTTCTATGTCTAATCAAGAAAACCACACAATTCATCTCAAAAATTAAAAGAAAGCCACACAAGTGCAGCATCCAAACTGGAAATTCTCCAGAAGAGAATAAGGTTAAGTCCGACATTTCACTAGACCCAGATTTCATTCCCAAATTAGCGCCGCATAGACTCGGAAATTTTGCATATCATAGGCTGATTTCAGAAAGCCTCTAAAAGTAACGAGCAAGTGAACTCAACAAGCATATCATGGCCAGTGATAATACAAAGCATGCATGGAGCAGGAAACCCAATTGGAGCAACTCAGACTGGAGAACTGCATTAAGAATCCAGCAAAACAGCATGCTCATATATTTGTACCAAAACCACAGAACTCTCCAATAACCTACTCACCCACTCCACACCCACAAAATGAAAAGAAAAGGAAAAGAGAGAAAAAAAACAAGCTCACCATGGCAGGTTGATCCAAAGAACAAAACAAGACAAATTAAAGGCTAAACTAAACCCAATCCCATCATGTAGGTACTGAGGCACCTACTAGCCGTAGGACAATCTTCCCAACCACTAATTTAAAAAAAAAACAGCGAAGCTCACCTTGGGCTGGTGCTCTTGAGATCTCGGCAAATGATGGGGAGGGAGGCCTGCCGCTCTGATTATGGGGCTGGCTTGGCTTGCTTGAGCGGCTGGCAATTGCCCCCTGCCGCTGCAAGTTGCGGCGAAGAAACGCGACGAGTGGCTCGGTTCGGTTCCCTCACGGACAGCGAACTGCGGAGTCGTTCTGGAAAGGTCGCCCGTCACGTAATGGTGGGTGCGTGGGGATGGCAGATTAGACGGGCACCGGACACCTGTGCTGCTGTGTCCGGCGGGCGTGCTGCGATCTAGTGCATAACATTCAACCGCAGGGAAATTTATAATTCAATCGGTGATCTACAGTACATCACATTACAAGCGCCTGGTTGATGCTAACAATAGTATTTTTTGTTATTGCTATAGTACCACTACAGAGTGATGTTAATGTGCTTACGCAATACTATACGTACAGTGAAACTATATAGTAATATAGAGGATTCAGATCCTTCAGATAGGGGTGGTCTTGGGGCGTTACGCGGCGGGTGGCCGCCATGCTTGATGTGGCCATTTTTATTACTAGACCCTCTAACCTTGTAGTCGAAGGAGGATTAGAGCCGAGCATCCTTGGTGTGTGGTTTTAATTAGGCGAGATAATGAATGAATGTGTTAATGGAGCATCGTTTTTGAGCGATATACAAGGAATTTTAGTGGCATGGTCCAACTTTTGCTTCAAATTAGCATGTTGTAGTGGTACATGCTGTTTAAGTGATGTGTTCCCTCTAGTTCACAAAAACAAGTTATTTTGAATATTGGCATAGTTCTCGAAATGCAATTTTTACCATTAATTACTATTTGTGAAATATTTGTAAACCCCAATGAGATTAAAATATTATAAAAGTACTTTTTTAGATGAATCTACACATATGATTATCACGTATCTAATCTAAATATTTAAAAAGATAACAATAGCTAAAGTTTTCAAATTTTAACTGTGCGCATTTCAAAATGATTTTTTTTGAACTGGAGGAGTAGTATTTTGTTTTCTCCTTTCTCGCTGCATTAGTAGAAAGCGGTATAAAGTACGTGGAAACCAAATGTTTTGTGGCATGATTAGTGTGACGATTATTTTTTGTTCCTATGCGTGACTTAAGAGCAGTATAGATTGAGGCACGTAGAGATACGCGTGGCGTTTGTTGAATGCACAAATCCACAAACTAAACAAAGTTGGGTTTTACATGATAAGTAATCTTTGTAATAGAAATAGGCAAGAGTATACCTCTCATGCTAAGTGTCAAATAAGTAGGGAAAAAATCCATATAATATCCCGAACTTTACTCGAAAGTCTGTCCTACATATCGAACTATGAAACACGTTTCAGACATTTATTCCTTCAAACTTTACAATCTATTTCAAATAACATATTGACCCGATTTTATATGATGGTATTACTTGTATGACATGATAAATGGGTGATTTTGTCACGTAGGTTGATACTATTGATCTCATGGTTGGGTCACTAGTCTCTCAAAAAACAGTGTCAACTACTACAAATGAATCATGCATATTTACTTGGGTTGCAAAGCTTGCAATAACAAGTTAACAACCACAACTGTACACAACTACACAAGTACACAGTCCAAACAACTATAATTTCCCTGATCACGTCAAAAAAATAATTTTCCCGATACACCATACTGCAGTCCACTCAAGGCTTTTAAGTATTTGTTTCAGGCGAACTCACGGGGAATGCCGTGAAAACTTCATCGAGCATGACACCTCAACCATCCATATCAACTTTAAAAACAAAGTGGTTGGGAGGACCAGCCCAGTCCCGTCCGTGTTCGAGTGATAGGTTCGGCGTGTAAGCTTATTTTTTGATGTGGCCAATAAATAATAAAATAACCACGTATCTTGTTTTTTGACGTAGCTAATAAATAATAAAATAACCACTAAAAAAGTTATTGGTGCACATGGTGCCAATGGTGCGCAATCTCTCTTAGGCATGCCCAGTGCACGAAGCGCCTCTTCAAGCCTAGCTCGCCACACGCTCTCAAGTACGACATTGATGCTTCTGTTTTTGAAAGGACAATTACGCATGAGCGTACCTATGATATGCTTCTTGAATCAATATGATGTACTCTATGTTATCTATATGACTACATCCAAGTTTTTACCCTAAGAAAGATCGGGGGGCAAAGATTGGCTAGCACTTGCACATGAACCGAATCATACGTGTGACATAAACGCTTGTCTGATTCAGAGAGACCGCGTGTTGCAGCATGCAGCAAGACCATACACGTCAAACGGGGAGACATGCTCCGTTTACATATAGTACATTACAACCGCGCGACGAGCCACGCGCCGATGACGACGGCGACCGCGGGGACGGCGGCTAAGGCGAGGAAGCAGGGGCAGACGCGGCCCAGCTGCGGCGCGGGCGGGATAAGGCATCGGCGTCGGCGAGCAGGTCCGGGTGGCTCCGCAGCACGATGCGCAGGTCCCCCAAGCCCTCACGCACCGGGCGCAGCTGCGCCTGCGCACCTGCTCGAGCACGTCGGTCGAACACCGACAGGAGCAGCCGGTAGCCGCGCTCCTTCACCTTTGTCAGGGAGTCGAGGGCGTCGTCCACTGCCGGCTCCGGGGGCCTCAGCTCGCCCAGGAGACCGCCGTTTAACATCGATCGTCGTCGATCGTGCGTCGTTGCTACAAGTGGTCGCGCGCTGTTGCGGGGTTTCGCGCACGCACGTCTCCGGTGGGACGTACGCGAACGGGCCGGGATGGAGGCGAAATATTATCTGTACGTGCGTGGGGGTCCTAGTCGTAATCCGTGCGGTACTGTATCATCCCGTTTTGTTCTTTGTAAAAGTTTCAAAGCTGGAGTTGATTTCAATTTGCAATCAAACTTCAAACTTCAAATCTAAAGCTCGAATTCAAAATCCCAGGATTTCAACTTCTCGAAATCTTTTGGGCCTAGCCCATTCTCCCTTGCCTTCCCCCTGGCCCGACCCAGCCCAGCACCACGTCAAGACGCTTGAGCACGCCGCGCCACGCCGCACTCTCTGGAGCGCGCCAAGACGCTTCCTCGCCGTGCTTTCGCAGACGGCGCCAGCGCCCTCCCTCCCCCGGTTGGACCTCCCCTAGGTCGCTTTCTCCCCTCTACTTGGCTATAAAAGCCGGCACCCCCTTGCCCTTACTCCTTCCCCCACCATTCTTCTTCTTCACCGAGCAAGCGCCGAAACCGAGCTCCATCTCCACCGGTGCGCCTCGCCGCCAAGACTGCTCCTCCAGTGAGTTCATCCCTGGCCAACCGCGTCACCCCACACCTCTTGCGGCCCTCTACTCCTCCCCCACCTCCCCTCTTCTCCCCCACCGTCGAGGACATCCACCACCGCCACCTTCTCTTCTCTGCCCCTGGCCACCGCCGCCCCGCCACTCCGGCCGCCCCCAAGGCACCCTGACCACACTGCCGGCTTCCCCATCCTTGGGCGTAGCTTGTGCGCGCGCCACTTTCCTCCCCGCGCCACCCCACCGCTGGCACCGCATACGCCCGTGGCGTCACCGCCGCGCCCCCGACGCCGTCTAGCCGCTCCGACGAAGCCCCCACCTTGCCACCTTCGTCATGGGGTGCTCCAAGCGCCGAGGAAGCTTCTCCCCCCCAAACCGTTTCGCTTTTGGACCACTGACGCCTCCGGAATCCTGCTTCTCCCCCACCTCCGGCCGCCACCTTCCCCATCGTCGTTCATCGCCTACAGTCCCTCTCCGGCCCTCCCTCTTGTCCTAATGAGTTCATCATATCACGTTCTTGCTCGTGCTCCCTCTCTCCCGCTCAAAAGTTCGCCAGACCACCTTGGCCGTCGTCGCCCAGTACACCGTCACCGCTTCTTACCGCTGCGCCGCCAACTCCCCTAGGACTGTCATCCCCTTAGCTTTCCATTTTTGGCACTCCCACCCGAATCACCGTCTTTGTTCTTGTTGGCGGCCGGAGCCGTGTGCACCCATGGCCTCCCCTGCCTGGTCCAAACGTGGACAGCCCCTGTAGCCTCATTATCTCCCTAAGATCTTTGTCTTAAGGACTAATTAATGACCATGCCGGTTTAAGTATGGCTCGGTTTCACTGCCGTGTGGCCCCAAGGATAAGTTAATGGGGTTCTTTAACCTAGTTTTCTCTCAGTTAATGCTAACCCTATGTCACGTGGATAGCCATTGTAGCTTCTTTAATCACCTAAATCTCTGTCTTAACAGCTAAGCTTTAATTAGTTGTTTTGATTGCTGGTTTAATTATTCAATCTTTGTATATTAGGGTTGAGTATCAATTAAACTCCAGTTAATTGCTGCCCTGATCTCTATGCCATGAGGACCGGTAGTTAAAGCACCAAATATTTGTCTTTAGGGTTTAGAGGTTAATGACTGCCATTTTGAATTTTGTCTGATTCAATGGCATATGGGACCTGAGATGAATTAATGGAATAAACCCTGTTTTTCTCTGTGTATCATTGACAGGTAGGCCCGGTGTACATTATGCACCTGTGGACCACATGCACAGTACATGTTGACCTTTGGTCCATGCACTGTACACATGGATCAGGCCACTGTTCAGTGGGCCCCTCATGTCAGCGAAAGATTTTCGCTCTCCCCTTTTTATTTTCTGGTTTTTATTTCAAAAGCAAACTTCGGAAGACTCGATCTCCCTCATTTTAACTCCAAAAATTGTGAAATTTGTTTCTAAATTTGTCTAAATTCAATATCTTGCTATTGGCAGAGGTTTTGTTTATTTTGGAGTTCTTTTGATATTTCTGTTGTATTTATTTTGCTTTGCTTGTCTGTTGTTTCTTTTTCCAGCGCGATCGTTCGAATAGATTTCGAGAACACGGAAGGACCTCAGTTTGATTAAGCCCAAGACGATCAAGACCCTCTTGTCTTAGACACAGGCAAGTCAATACTTTTATCATATTGAACCTACATTTTATGCAACTTTATATTCTTTTAAAAATACCAACATGCATGCTTAATTCATTATGCAAATGTATGTCAAATGGTCTTAAGGTAGTTAAATACCAACTTGATAATTAAATAATAATATGCCATCCTTGACAATTGAAATACTTAATCCTTGTCATCCTAGTAATTATGTGGTAACTATACTACCTGTAGGTCGTACTTAAGCGACATGCTAGACTTGCTTAAGCACCAGGGTATTTATTTACCCCAATCATCGTCCTTAAAAGCATGAATTGTTTTGGGCAGTCATTGCGGGTAAATGATTGGAATGGTTGAGTGATATATTTTGTGTTTCTCCAAAAACCCTAATAATTGTTGTTACCACATCTGGGCGGACGTTATGGTGGTGGGTGCTGACGTAGCACGAGAAATGGTGGAATGTGGTATGAACCGCCCAGATGACTCTAAGGGCTTAATCCTATAATGACCTCCTAATGTAAAACAATGCAACCACAAGCTTATAATTAACGAGGATTAAAATCTTTATGTATTACTTTAATATATAATAAAGACCATATGTCTTCATGGTCATGACCTCTAAGGCTCACGACCCCCATGGTTGTAAAGATTCTAGAGGTTACGTACATCATGGGAAACTTGGTCGGATGAGGTCCTATACCTAGTCTCCAACTAGATCGCTACTTATAGAAGCAATGAACTGGCATCCGGATCTAACTCGGCATCCAGATCTAACTCCGGGTATATTCCATACCGTGTGATGAATGGAACACATGTCATATTTGTTCCATACCACGCGACGTTTTATAATCCAAAGACACTAACAGCCATCACCCTACGGTTGTGTGACTCACAGACACACACCTGCCAAACGGTTGATACTTTGTCAACCGCTGCCTCGCTCCGACCAGTCGCGACACTTCGAACAGGCACCACCTCCAGGAGTAACTGCCACCACTTCGTCAACTACTTAAAGAAGAATGCAAGCGGCAGAAGGCAATCCAATTCGAGAGATCAACAGACGATTGGATTTCAATAGTATAGCAAGCATTACGCTCAGTGTAAATAGAATTAGTCCACTGCCTTGTCGAAGGCACCCCCTGTAATAGCTAGTTCATAGCAATAAAAGAGCAGACCCATTCTCTCCCAAGAACACTTTGCCATGTTCCTCTTTTCACTTCGTAAGATCGGCAACTTGATCGTCGACAGCTGGCACCATCCTTGGGGAAGAAGGCATCGAGTTCTTGAAGATTACTTCGCTCAAGCATTCCTCATCCACTTCATTTGCTCCATCATCGCTCATGTGAACACGGCAGGGACTTGGGATGAGGAAAACTGGTTCGACGACTACTCCAACCTTGACATGGACGCATGCATCCGCGCCATGGAAGAAAACGGGATGTCATCATCCTCCTCCTCCGCCGGCTCGCCCGTCGCAGAGATTGACGAAATTGACCGGATGGATGAGGATACACCGCCACCAACAATGGCGCTCTCAGAGGAACCACTTGTTCCGACCAGTTCAGAAACATCCGAACACCTCTGCAAGCCCGATCGATTCGACTGGCAGAAGCGACAATGGGAGCCCAGCGCGGCGACCAGAGAGTCCAAGTACTCTCAATATTGTCAATATTCTACTGCCATCAAGGCTACTGGTGGTAATAATAACGTGATGGCAAATTATTTGCCCACGGTCCTTGAAGGGTCTGCTCGATCGTGGTTGCTTAACCTACCGATCGGATCTATCTATACTTGGGAGCAGCTCTGCGGTACTCTGATCGTCAACTTTCAAGGGACGTACGATCGCCCTAGAAAGGAGGATGATCTTCATCGGATGAAGCAGAAGACCAATGAAACTCTTTGACAGTATATCAAGAGATTCAGCCCGGTCCAGAATTCCATCCTAGAGATCGCAGAATCCTCTGTCATCGAGGCCTTCAAAGCAGGGCTGAGGAATCGCCGATTTACAGAGGATATTGCAATAAATCCTCCACGAACAACCGTCGAACTTTTCGACATGACAGACAAGTACGCGGCCGCTAGTGAAGCAGTCGAATGGTATAAAGCTATTGATCGAAAGGATAAGAATCCCCAGCCGGGTCTGGAGAAGCAGGAGAAGAAAAGCAAGAAGTCTCTCAATAACAAGAAGAATCATAAGCCCGACAACAAGGAAGTCTTTGCAATTCCAGAAAAATATACCAAGGGCAAGAAAGATTTTATTGGTCGAAAAAAAGCTTAGGCTCTGACCAGTGACTTCAAGAAAAATAAGAAGTGGTGTCCAGTTCACAAAGCGGCAGGGCATGATCTGCGCACCTGCCAGGCCTGGCAAAGTAAACTGGAGGATTACTATTCAGGTAAAGTGTCCTTCCCCTCCATAACAGAACTCGGAGAATCAAGCTCCAAGAAGGACAAGGATGGCGACGAAGAGATGGATTACTAGGAGCCGCAACATACGATGGATATGATCTTCGGAGGATCCTCCTCGTACGATTCCAGACATCATTTGAAGGCTGTGGAGCGGGAGATCAACCTTGCCGAGTCTCCGATCACTATCAAGCCATCCAGGTGGTCGAAAATTGTAATCTCCTTCAGCAAAGAAGACCACCCCATCCCGTCAACTCAACCGGGTGGGTTTCCTTTCGTAGTTGAATCTACTATTAACAATTGTAAAGTTAATCGAGTCTTAATAGATGGAGATAGTTATTTAAATATTTTGTTTGCGGAAGCATTGGAAGAAATGCAAATCCCAAGATCCAAGGTAAAACCTGTGAAATATGCCTTCCACGGCATAGTTCCTGGTTCTACCGCTAAACAGATAGGACAGCTGTCCCTACCGGTTACGTTCGGAAGGCCCGACAACTTCCGAACAAAGAAGATTCTGTTTGATGTAGTTGATTTCGAAATCACATACAATAGAATCATCGATCGTCCAGCTCTAGCAACATTTCTGATCGCCACGCACTACGGTTATCAGAGTCTAAAGATGTTAGGACCAAAAGGTATCATCACGGTTCGAGGAGACCGAAAAATAGCTTATGCATGTGATCAGAAGTCCTTAGAACTTGTTGATGAGCTCCCGACCAGGGAAACTAACCCATCACCCACACAGGTCAAGCACTCGAGGCCAAAGATGACGCCAAAGCCTTCCGACCATACCAAGAAGGTACGACTCGCCAAAGGCGCTCCTCTGGAAATCGCCAACACACCGTCTAGGTCAAGAAGTGCTGATGCGTCTACCCAAAAGGTACTGGTCAGGGCAGGACTCAACATCAAATAGGAAGAGTCGACCGTCTCCTTTCTCCAAGCAAATCAGGACGTATTCGCCTAGCAGGCGTCCGACATACCCGGAGTACCGAGGGAGGTGATCGAGTATAGGCTAGCTCTTGTAACATCCCAAGTTTTTCCAAGTTTATGAGATTTTCAAAGCAAAAAACAACCATTTGGTTTTGTTGAATTGCTCAAGCTTAACTTGGAGATTTCGGAATTTGACATTCTTTAATGTGAACTAATCCAACTTCAACCAATTTGAGTTTTTGTTTGTTTTGGGTTTGTTGGAGATCTCTGGTGTTGATTTCGCTTTCTCTGCTCATTTCATTCTCCCCGCGCGGCTCAGCTCCGCACCTCCTTCGTCGCGGACCGTCTGATCTGTGTTGGACGGCCCGATCCCGTTGGCACATTCGGCTAGTCCGAACGTCCACTTCGTTTTGAACCGTCCGATCTGTGTTGGACAGCCCGATCTTGTAAGCACGTTCAACCGTCCGAACGTCCAATCTTTTTTGAACCGCTCGATCAAAATCGGACGGCCCCGCTCCTCCGCGCTTCTCTTTGCCCCGCACCCCTTGTTTGGACCTCCTTCTCGTTGGACCTCCCTCTCAGTCTAGACCTCCCTTTTGGTTTAGGCCACCCTCTTAGTCTTTTCGCAAAGACCACCCCCTTGGTCTTTTCGCAAAGACCACCCCTTGTGCCGCAACCTCTCCTTGGGCCGCGATCTCCCCTTTGGGCCGCGACCACCCTCTTGGCCTTTTTTCAAAGACCACCCCTTGGGTCACGACCTCCCCTGGGTCACGACCTCCTTCTTTGGTCTCGACATCCCCTTTGGTTGGACCTCCTTTTCAAGTTTTGACCAGCCTCACCTGTCAGTTTTGTTCACTCTCTCCTTCCACCCGTTGTGTCACTTCTAACACAAAGGTCTTAGCGTATTAAATGTTGTTGTGTCGTATTAAATGCTACTGCTTTTTGCAGTACTCGTTTCCCCTCTTGTCTCCTCCCAGACCTGCTCCCATCTTCTCCTTCACCTACCCTTGAACACGTGTGTCTTTGAGTCTTTCAGCTGCTCTTCATTTCCCCCTGGCTATAAAAGCATGAGCAGCCCTCTATCATCATATTTTTCCTCACCAGCTCTCCCTTGCTCTCACCTTGTTTTCACCGTGCTTGAAGTTTCGCCAAGGAGTTCGCTGGAGCCTCCTCGTCACCTAGGAGCCGCTGGAGCTTGCGCCGTCTTCGACCTCCTCGCCGCCGCAGTATTCGCTGGAGCACCCGCGCCGTTCGCCGTCCTCCTCCCATCTTCTCTCTCTCTCTCTCTCTCTCTCTATGTGCTTGGGTGAGTTCCCCCGTGTCTTGTTCTCTTTTTGCTCTCATGACCACGTTGCGTTGTTGTATCTCTTTACAACCTCGTGGGTAGTCGTATCCTCCTGAGAACATCCTCCTGTGGACCTCCTTCTCAGGACCTCCTCCTGTAGACCTCCTCCTTTGGACCTCCTGTGGACCTCCTTCTCAGGACCTCCTCCTTTGGACCTCCTCCTTTGGACCTCCTTCTCAGGACCTCCTCCTGTGGACCTCCTCCTCAGGAGACCTCCTCCTGTGAACCTCCTTCTCAGGACCTCCTTTGGACCTCCTGTGGATCTCCTTCTCAGGACCTCCTCCTTTGGACCTCCTTCTCAGGACCCCCTCCTGTGGACCTCCTCCCGAGAGTCCGTTTCTGTTTCAGTGCTTCTCTTTTTGTTCTAGTTTGGTAGTTTTGGTTTTATTTGAATTCGTTGTATTTATTTGGCTCTTTTTCGCCCGTGTAGATTCCGACGTCACTGAAGAGTTCGTGGACCCGGCGACCTCTACTGAATAACCTTAGCTCTACATCGAAGGCAAGTCGTAGACCTTTGATCATGTTGAACCTAGTTTTACAAAATTACTTTGTTTTATATCAACATGCATGGCTATTTGTATAAAAATGGTTTGGAAATTAGCTAAACATCTACTTGGCAGTATGACTCCTTGGATAATTGTGTCTGACATGTTGTCATGTACCTTTGGACCACCATACGTTGGGTATCTTAGTTGGACCTCTTTATTGTGATAACCAACATGGGTACGTGTATTGTTTAGACCTGCTTAGTTATGCGTTGTCTCAATCATCTGTCTCATTAATGTTAAACTTGACTAAGTGAATATGGAATTGTGCAACATATTTGTCTTGGCATGTGTTGTTTTGGCAAGCGTTGCCCTAGCCTGCGTGGCCGCTAATAAAATTTGTGGCGCCATGACCAGGGTGGTCATTGGCCGGGTTGAACCCCAAAAATATTTTTGCTCGGGCGAGTGATCATGCAGTAAAGGGGGTGCAGGAAGCACACTGGGATGAGGAGGTCTCGCCTGAGCACCCACTAAGGACTTAACCTTGTATGAGTTCGATCCGAGCCACACCGTGCAACTACATGTTCAGGATGGGGTGAACCTGGCCAACTAATTGGCAATGCTTTGATTCGGTTCCGTTTTGGTGGAAGTGTGGAAGGACCTGGGTTAGACACCCACACTTGGCGCAAGAGGGGGCCAGTAAGGCGAAACCTTAGCGAGCGGAACTGAGTCAAAGCAGAACCTTGTAAAGGCCTTGTCACGTGCTTTAGCCTGCTTACCCAAGGAAGTGAGCAGGGGCATCGACGGATGCCAAACAAACTAGAGAACTCGTGACTTGTGGGTAAAGCTGTACAACGTCTACAGAGTGTAAATCTATTCGAATAGCCGTGTCCCTGGTTATGGACATGCCTAGTGATTTCACGTAAGGGGTAGACTTTCTCAAAACTTGTTGGAGTGGTCTGGCTCACGACTAGGGTGGTCGTGAGTGGTCTGGGTAGCGACCAAGGTGGTCATGGGTTGTTTCAAAAGAAAACTTGTCTACTTATGTGATAATCTTTCAACTTGTGCTTTACAATCTATTTATTGTATTTCAATTCAATATTGCTTTCTGCAAAGTAACCATAAAGTTGTCCTTGTTGAGCTTTGCATGAATATTATTTGCATACAATTCCCTGCGGCTTGCTGAGTACATTCAAAGTGCTCATGGCTTGTGCCCTCTGGTTGATCAGCAGCTGAAGAAGACCTCTCAGGGTGCTCCGACCTCATTGAAGAGGAGGTCTTTGAAGATCTTGCGTGCTAGGATGTCCTCCACTCCATTGCATGTGGGCATGTCGAGTGGCCTCCACCTGTTTTGTTTTCCCGCTGCTACCTCTCTCTTGTTGTTAGCCCTGCGTGGCAAGACCTCTGTAAAAAGCTTGACTATAAGGTCTTTTGTTGTTATTTTTGTTAATTTGTCTGCTTCATCTTTAGTTTGTTGTATGGTTGTAATGACATCGTTGTTGATCTCTGTGCGGACCAGCCACTGATCATGGGACTGATCCGGAATGCGCAGTGAGTCTCGGGGTGGTTTACCTGGGGCGTGACAAGGATGGTATCAGAGCCATATCGACTATAGGACGTAACCCTAGTTAGCATGGTCGTCTTAGTCAAGAGTTCAAAACTTACTTTATAAAGCAAATCAACAATGTAACATGAGTAGCTATTCTTTTCTCATCTTATTCTATTCTGTTCTCATCTCGTCCTAGTCTCTTCTCACCTCCTTCTTACATTCTTGTCCCTTATCCCCTCTTAAACTTTGTTTTCAAATTCAAATTGATCTCTCTCATCTTAGTTATCTCAATAGGATCAAGCTTTGCTTTAATTTGACCACCCAGATAAGTTAGGCTTGAAGTGCTTTAGTAGAGTTGCCACCTCCGTTTAGTACCGTTTAGACCTCCTGGTTGCGTGTTGTTGCCTCTTTTAGCTCTCCAGCTATTTGCTCTTTGGGTTTAACCGACCTCCCCAGTTAGGTTATTCCATCTTTCTCCCTTGTTCTTGCTCACCTCTGTGCTTTCCCTCTTACCTAGTGTGCTTTTTTTTCTCATCTATTAAGCTTGGGAAGGTTTGTGCAGATGGTCTAGACTCACAACTCGTCCAGCCAAGATGATCCAGCGGACCCCTTTTCTCAGCCACCCCCACTTCCTCCGGCAACCCCTTCAGATCAGGGTTTGGGTCAGTTCATGGCAGCCCAGACTCGGCTGATGTGTTGGACCGAAAAGGCGACTAGAGGGGGATGAATAGGAGCGCGCTCACTTTTTCACTTTGAACGGATTCAACACCAATTTCACTCCAGTAGCTATGGAAGCTATGAAGATCAATATGCAAGTACAGCGGAAGACTTGTATTGAATCCAATCCAAAACCCCAAAGCAAAAGACCAAAACGGAGTTGAAACCCTAAGTACGGTCTGACCGACGTGTATGGCGTGGTCGGACCGGAGGGCGGTCTGACTGGCGGCTATGGCGCGGTCTGACCGGCGGCTTAGGTGCGGTCTGACCAGCTGCACGATGAACAGAACAGACAGCCCAAAAACCAAAACACAAATCGATCTAACTTTTGATCCGTGACTTCAAACCTTACCAAACTTGAGACACACCTTCTCTAAGATATTAGGAACCTATTCCAATCAAGGATCGTGAAGATCCATGCCTAAGTTCCTATCTTTTTCAGTTTGAACGAAGGAAGCTCTAAAACCGAGTCAAAATCGAAATATGATCTAAAGACTTGCTCGTGGGTGATTGATGATTAAGATGATCCTAGATGTGTTCACACATGTCACAGCAAGCTAGATCAGGGCAAGAAACTAAGAGAAAACTCACGGATCAAAGAAAGAGTCAAAATCACGAAATAGAGAGGAAGAACACAAAGAGAAACATCTTTGAGAAATCTTTCATTGGATTGACTTGATATGATGTTGGTTACAACCACTCCATCAAGGAGGACAAAGACTCAATACATGAGCACGAAATCAAATCCAACTCTCTAGAACCCTAACCTCCCACTAATCTCTCCAAAACCCTAAGAGCACAAAACTAGAGTTTCACAAATGAAGGGTTCAGAGGTGCTGGCCAGCACCCTCTCCTATTTATAGTAGAGGCTTAGCTTCTAGAAGGAAAACCCTAATGGGCACTCGTTAGGCCCACACACAAACGGGTTTCACATACGCACGCATTTTAAAGCGCCGTCTTCATCTCCTCTTGACCTAATCTGCTTCTCCTTGTGCCGTGGGTTAGCAAAAGGTCACCAAGGCAGTATTTAGGTGAAATTACCAAAATACCCCTTGTCAATCTTTTTCCAAAAACCGAGTCCAAACTGTGTGAAGCACTTCCATGCTTCACCACGTGTAGGTTGATCCAGCGGCTCTCATCATGTCGGTAAGTCTCTCCCATCCGGCTCCCACCGAAACCACCATAGCATTTGCACCGACCCCCGCGCCGCTTGATTCAACTCGTCGCACCAAACTGCCTGTTTGGTCACCCTTGTCCAATTTGCACCATGCTTAACTCCAATGACTTCACCCAGCATCCCTGATTGTTCTGGACCTCAGCTCTCCAAGCTTAGTCCCGATCATCCTCGCCGTTGACCGTCGTTGACCTCTAAGTAACCTGCACAACAATAGACAAATAAATCGATTCCGGAAATAAGTTCTTCGCAACTTGACCCACGTTAGACAAAACATGCAACATGCAACACATATGCACTGAAACCCATGAACTTGACCTAACCCAACAATCATCACCACCTTTTGGCCGATGAACAGTACACATCCGGTCAGACCGCCATTCATTGGCGGTCGACCGGCTGGCCGGCTCGATCAAGATACTAATGAATAATGATCGACCGCCAACAAAGACTTTAAAACTTTGACGAAAACTCATGATTCGACAAACCTTCAATGCCATTGCTGACGAGGATTAAGACCTCTATGTATTGTTTTAATACACAATAAAAAACCATACGTCTTCATGGTCGTAACCCCTAAGGCTAACGACCTCACTAGTCGTAGGGATTCTAGAGGTTACATAAGGGTACCCTAGTCGGACAAGGTCCTGTACCTAGTCTCCGACCAGGTAACTGCTCGGAAACACTATGAACTGATGTTTATAACTAATCCTAGATATATTCTTACCGTGCAATGAATATATCATGTGCTGTATACTTCATACCACACGGTTAGATAATCCTAAAGACATTGACAAAAACTACCAGACGGTTTGATGTCTCTCGGGCACTAAACCGTCGAGCAGTTAAACACATTGTTAACTGTGCACTAAGCCCCGACCAGTCGTAACGCTTTACCAGGGACGCCTCCTCCAGGAGTAACTACCACCTCTTCGGAAGTTACTTAAGCACGAAGCACAGAAGACCAAAGGGCAAGAGGCAGAAAGCGAAACATCAACACAAGTTTTTCAGATCAAGAGGCAAACTGAGACAAGCAAGATAGCAACATTCACATCCAGCGTAATTAGGATTAGTCCCTAGTCGGGTCAAGAGCACCCCCCTTTGTAAATTCAGTTCATATCAATAAAGAACGGTCCCATTTTCTCCCAGGAATTATCGCGTCATTTTCCTCTTTCATTTTCATAAGATCGGCGATTCGATCGTCGACAATTGCCAATTGTAACATGATCCTAAGATCGTGCGCATATCCCCATGATATCCACATGATGAATGCTATGATGCAAAACATGAATCAAATGATGAATTAGCAAAATCAGACCTCTGCTGCTCTTCTTGCAATGTTGAACCAGAGCAACCAAGTAGCTGCCATGCCACCACCACCACCCCCAGTTGCTCTTCAAGCAAGATTGGCAGAGTTTATGAGGACTCGACCACCCACGTTTTCCAGCTCCTCCGAGCCATTGGATGCAGATGATTGGTTGCGTTCAACCGGAAAGAAGCTTGCCATCACCTGGTGTGACGACCGTGAGAAGGTCTTATATGCCGCACACCAGTTGGAAGGTCCAGCAGCAGAGTGGTGGGAAAGTTATTGTGCCGTCCATGCAGACCACCAAACCATCACTTGGGTTGAGTTTTCTGAAGCTTTTCGCCACTCCCATGTCCCTGATGGGAAGGTGGAAATGAAGAAGAATGAGTTCCGAGAGTTGCGACAAGGGAACATGTCTGTGCGTGAGTACCTTAACAAGTTCACCCAACTCTCTAGATATGCTCCAGAGGACGTCTCTATGGATGGGGCACGTCGGAAGTGTTTTACAAGAGGTCTCAACCCTTGTTTGAAGGTCCAAGTCATTGGTAACGACTATAAAGACTTCCAGCACCTTGTGACCAAGGCCATGCTCATCGAAGAATCTCGAAGGGAGCTTGTAGAGTCTTATAAGACGAAGATGGTGCAGTATGGTGCTCTTCAAGGACCTCCTCAGAGGGCCAAGACGTCTGCACGACCTCCTGCCCACTTTGTTCCTTATGTTGCTCCCAGGACCACCTCTGTGACCGCCTCTCGCCCAGTTGCTCCAAGTCTTCGCAGCCCCGGCAACAATCAGCAGCTAAGGACCACTAATCCTGCCGCGGGGATCACTTGTTTTAGCTGCCACCAACTGGGAGACTACGCTAGCAGTTGGCCCTTGAAACAAGGACCTCCTCAAGTCAAAGTCAACTCAGGACCTCACCCGACCAGGACCTCCCTACCAGGAGTAGGACGTGGAGCTCCTCAGACCTCCACTGCACCAGTCAGGACCTTCCAGAGAGGTCGTGTGAACCATGTTACCATAGAGGAAGCCCAGACCGCCTAGGACGTTGTGCTAGGTAAGTTCCTAGTACATTCAGCACTTGCCACCATTTTATTTGATTGTGGAGCCCATTCGTTTGTTTCTCGGATTTTTGCTGCAAAGCATCAATTAAAGGTTTCAACTCTTAAGACCTCCTTGTTGGTCCAATCCCCCGGTTCGAGTTAAGCACGAACCAGGGATGTCCACAAGTTAAGATGATCATAGAAGGGGTGGAGTTCCTAGCCAACTTGATCATCCTTGACACCAAGTTCTTAGATATGATCTTGGGAATGGATTGGCTCACTGATCACCACGCCATTTTGGATTGTGGTGGGGAAGCATCACCTTGACCAGTCTAGCTGAGATTAAAGTGAAGTTTGAAGCATCCTCGGAAAAGCTTGAAGAAGTAGTGGTCTGTAGTGTCAAGGTTATGTCCTTAGAGGACGTCCCAGTGGTCTGTGAGTTCCCGGATGAGTTACCCAGAATGCCTCCAGACAGAGATTTGGAGTTCGTCATCAATTTGGTCCCTGGAACTACTCTGATTTCCAAAAGACCATATCATTTGCCCATGGACGACCTGGTCGAGTTGAAGAAACAGATTGAGGAATTGCAAGCTAAATGATTTGTTAGACCAAGTTCTTCACCTCGGGGGTGCTCTAATGATCTTTGTGGCAAAGAAGGATGGTACTCAGTGGATGTATGTGGATTATCGTGCACTCAACGAGGTCACCATCAAGAATAAGTACCCTCTGCCCAGAATCGATGACTTCTTTGACTAGTTGAAGGGAGCTGGGGTGTTCTCCAAGATAGACTTAAGGTCAGGATATCATCAATTGAAGATCCGCCAAGAGGACATCCCCAAGACAGCATTCTCAACCCGTTATGGACTATATGAGTACACAGTCATGTCTTTTCGATTGACCAATGCTCCTGCTTACTTTATGAACTTGATGAATAAAGTGTTTATGGAGTATTTGGATAAGTTCGTCATTGTCTTTATTAACGACATCCTAGTGTACTCTCACAGTGAAGAGGAGCATGAAGACCACCTCCGCTTGGTCTTGAACAAGCTTAGAGACCACCAGCTCTATGCCAAGTTCAACAAGTGTGAGTTTTGGATGAAGGAGGTCACCTTTTTGGGACACGTCTTGTCGACCGAAGGAGTCACCGTAAATCCTAGCAAAGTTCAAGATGTGCTCAATTGGGAGTCACCCAAGTTAGTGCCTTAGCTCAGAAGCTTCCTTGGGATGGCCGGTTACTACCGTAGGTTTATAGAGGGGTTCTCTAAAGTAGAAAGACCTCTCACCCAGTTGCTAAAGAAGGAAAAGAAGTACTCTTGGACGCCAGCATGTGAACAAAGTTTCCAAGAGCTGAAGAAGCGCTTGACCACTACTCCAGTGTTGACCTTGCCTGATGTCCGAAAGACTTTGAGGTCTACTATGGTGCCTCTTGACAAGGTCTTGGATGTGTCCTAATGCAAGAAAGGAAGGTAGTAGCTTACGCATCCCGTCAATTAAAGCCTCATGAGGTCAATTACCCCATTCATGACCTAGAATTGGCTGCTGTAATGCATGCTTTGAAGATTTGACGCCATTACCTCATTAGTAATCGCTGTGAGGTCTACACCGACCATAAGAGCTTGAAGTACATCTTTACTCAAGCTGATCTTAATATGAGGCAAATGAGATGGTTGGAGTTGATCAAAGACTACAACTTGGGAATCCATTACCATCCAAGAAAGGCTAATATGGTAGCCGATGCTCTAAGTAGGAAGGTCTACTACAGTACTTTGATGATCAAGGAAAGTTAGCCAGCATTGCATGAGGAATTTCAGAAGCTCAAGTTGGAATTAGTTGAAGAAGGTTACCTAGCTGCTTTGCAATTGCAACCAACCCTCCAAGACCAGATCCAAAGAGCTCAAAGAGAAGATGCAGAGGTCCTGGAGATCAAAAGAAACATGAAGAGGGGTGCATTCTCAAGATTTTCTGAAGATGAGTAAGGGACTATTTGGTTTGACAAACGCATTTGTGTACCAGATCAGGAAGAGCTCAAGCATTTGATACTCAAAGAAGCTCACGAGACCTTGTACTCCATCCACCCCAGGAGCACCAAGATGTATCAAGACCTCAAGGAAATGTATTGGTGGCCTAAAATGAAGCGCGAGATCGCTGAATACGTAGCCTAGTGTGATGTTTGTCAACGAGTTAAAGCCGATCATCAAAGACCTCCTAGACTCCTTCAACCCTTGAACATACCCAAATGGAAATGTGAAGAGATTGGCATGGACTTTATCACTGGTCTGCCAAGAACGCAAGCTAGATATGACTCTATTTGGGTAGTTGTGGATCGCTTGACAAAGGTGGCACACTTCATCCCGGTTAAGACCACCTACTTTGGAGGTAGACTTGCAGAGCTGTACATGGCCAAGATAGTGTGTCAACATGGAGTACCCAAAAATATTGTGTTAGACCGAGGATCTCAATTCACCTCCAGGTTTTGGCAAAAGCTGCACAGTGCATTGAGTACAAATTTGAATTTCAGTACAGCCTACCACCCTCAGACAGATGGGCAAACGGAAAGAGTAAATCAAATCCTAGAGGACATGTTGAGGGCCTGCGCCTTAGAGAACCAGGCCAGCTGGGATAAAATGTTGTCGTATGCAGAGTTTTCTTACAATAATAGCTTTCAAGCAAGTTTGCAGATGTCCCTGTTTGAAGCTCTTTACGAAAGAAAGTGTAGAACACCATTGTATTGGACTGAAACAGGAGAAGGACAAGTGCTTGGGCATGATATCTTGAAAGAAGCTGAAGATCAAGTTAAGTCCATCCGAGAAAAGTTGAAAATAGCTCAGTCCCGGCAGAAAAAGCTATACGGATAATCATCACTGAGACCTAGCTTTTGCTCTAGCAGATCATGTGTATCTAAAGGTCTCAGCTCTCAAGGGAATGCGACGCTTCAGAGTAAGTGGGAAGCTTGCATCTCGTTATATCGGACCTTTCCCAATTTTAGACAGAAGGGGAGAAGTGGCTTATCAATTGGACCTCTCGCCCCAGTTGTCGGACGTGCATGACGTCTTCCACGTGTCGTAGTTGAGAAAATGCCTGCGTGTGCTAGAGGAGCAGATGCCAGTAGAAGCCATGGACCTCCAGCAAGACCTCACCTACAAGGAGCAGCCCATCAAGATCTTGAAAGTTTCCGAGCGTGTGACTAGAAGTAAGGCCCTCTGTTTCTGCAAGGTCCAGTGGAGCAATCACACTGAAGAGGAAGCTACCTGGGAGCGTGAAGAGGACTTGAAGGCAGAATTCCCGCACCTATTCTCTATCCAGCCCAAATCTTGGGGTCGAGATTCCCTTTAAGGGGGGTAGGTTTGTAACGTCCCAAGTTTTTCCAAGTTTCCGAGATTTTCAAAGCAAAAATAACCATTTGGTTTTGTTGAATTGCTCAAGCTTAACTTGGAGATTTCAGAATTTGCCATGCTTTAATATGAACTAATCCAACTTCAACCAATTCAAGTTTTGTTTGTTTTGGGTTTGTTGGAGATCTCTGGTGTTGATTTCCCTTTCTCTTCTCGTTTCGTTCTCCCCGCGCGGCTCAGCTCCACGCCTCCTTCATCGCGGACCGTCCGATCTGTCTTGGACGACCCGATCCTGTTGGCACGTTCGGCTAGTCCAAACGTCCACTTCGTTTTGAACCGTCCGATCTATGTTGGACGGCCCGATCTTGTTGGCGCGTTCAACTAGTCCGAACATCCAATCCTTTTTGAACCACCCGATCAAAATCCGACGGCCTCGCTCCGCCGCGCTTCTCTTTGCCCCGCACCCCTTGTTTGGACCTCCTTCTCGTTGGACCTCTCTCTCAGTCTAGACCTCCCTTTTGGTTAGACCACCCTCTTGATCTTTTCGCAAAGACCACCCTCTTGGTCTTTTTGCAAAGACCACCCCTTGTGCCGTGACCTCCCCTTTGGGCCACGACCACCCTCTTGGTCTTTTTGCAAAGACCACCCTCTTGGCCTTTCTACAAAGACCACCCCTTGGGTCATGACCTCCTCCTTTGGTCTCGACCTCCCCTTTGGTTGGACCACCTTTTCATGTTTTGACCAGCCCCACCTATCAGTTTTGTTCGCCCTCTCCTTCCACTCGTTGCGTCACTTCTGACGCAAAGGTCTTAGCGCATTAAATGCTGTTGTATCACATTAAATGTCACGCTTTTTGCAAGACCCGCTTCCCTCTTGTCTCCTCCTGCACTGCCTCCCATCTTCTCCTTCACCTACCCTTGAACACGTGTGTCTTTGAGTCTCTCAGTTGCTCTTCGTTTCCCCCTGGCTATAAAAGCCTGAGTAGCCCTCTATCATCACATTTTTCCTCTCCCGGCTCTCCCTTGCTCTCACCTTGTTTTCACTGTGCTTGAAGTTTCGCCAAGAGTTCGCTGGAGCCTCCTCGTCACCTAGGAGCCGCTGGAGCTTGCGCCGTCTTCGTCCTCCTCGTCGCCGCAGTATTCGCCGGAGCGCCCGCGCCGTTCGCTATCCTTTTCTCTCTCTCTCTCTCTCTCTCTCTCTATGTGCCTAGGTGAGTTCCTCCGTGCCTTGTTCTCTTTTTGCTCTCACGACCTCGTTGCGTGGTTGTATCTCTTTACAACCTCGTGGGTAGTCGTATCCTCTTGAGGACCTCCACCTATGGACCTCCTTCTCAGGACCTCCTCCTTTGGACCTCCTATGGACCTCCTTCTTAGGACCTCCTCTTGTGGACCTCCTCCTCAGGACCTCCTCCTGTGAACCTCCTTCTCAGGACCTCCTCCTTTGGACCTCCTGTGGACCTCCTTCTCAGGACCTCCTCCTGTGGACTTCCTTCTCAGGACCTCCTCCTTTGGACCTTCTCCAGTGGACCTTCTCCTCAGGACCTCCTCCCGAGAGTCCGTTTCTGTTTCGGTGCTTCTCTTTTGGTTCTAGTTTGGTAGTTTTGGTTTTATTTGAATTCGTTGTATTTATTTGGCTCTTTTTCGCCCGTGTAGATTCCGGCGTCACTGAAGAGTTCGTGGACCCGGTGACCTCTACCGAATAACCTCAGCTCTACATCGAAGGCAAGTTGTAGACCTTTGATCATGTTGAACCTAGTTTTATAAAATTACTTTGTTTTATATCAACATGCATGGCTATTTGTATAAAAATAGTTTGGAAATTAGCTAAACATATACTTGGCAGTATGACTCCTTGGATAATTGTGTCTGACATGTTGTCATGTACCTTTGGACCACCATAGGTTGGGTATCTTAGTTGGACCTCTTTATTGTGATAACCAACATGGGTACGTATATTGCTTAGACCTGCTTAGTTATGCGTTGTCTCAATCATCTGTCTCATTAATGTTAAACTTGACTAAG
Source organism: Phyllostachys edulis (assembly GCA_036346405.1). Lineage (NCBI taxonomy): Eukaryota > Viridiplantae > Streptophyta > Magnoliopsida > Poales > Poaceae > Phyllostachys > Phyllostachys edulis. The sequence goes on from CM070550.1 coordinate 104,078,689, forward strand.
TGAATATGGAATTGTGCAACGTATTTGTCTTGGCATGTGTTGTCTTGACAAGCGTTGCTCTGGCCTGCGTGGCTGCTAATAAAATTTGTGGCGCCATGACCAGGGTGGTCATTGGCCGGGTTGAACCCCAAAAATGTTTTTGCTCGGGCGAGTGATCATGCAGTAATGGGGGTGCAGGAAGCACACTAGGATGAGGAGGTCTCGCCTGAGCACCCACTAAGGACTTAACCTTGTATGAGTTCGATCCGAGGCACACCGTGCAACTACATGTCCAGAATGGGGTGGACCTGGCCAACTAATTAGCAATGCTTTGATTCGGTTCCGTTTTGGTGGAAGTGTGGAAGGACCTGGGTTAGACACCCACACTTGGCGCAAGAGGGAGCCAGTAAGGTGAAACCTTAGCGAACGGAACTAAGTCAAAGTAGAACCTTGTAAAGGCCTTGTCACGTGCTTTAGCCTGCTTACCCAAGGAAGTGAGCAGGGGCATCAACGGGTGCCAAACAAACTAGAGAATTCGTGTCTTGTGAGTAAAGTTGTACAACCTCTGTAGAGTGTAAATCTATTTGAATAGCTATGTCCCCAGTTATAGACATGCCTGGTGCTTTCACGCAAGGGGTAGACTTTCTCAAAACTTGTTGGAGTGGTCTGGCTCATGACCAGGGTGGTCGTGAGTGGTCTAGCTCACGACCAGGGTGGTCGTGAGTGGTCTGGGTAGCGACCAGGGTAGTCGTGGGTTTTTTCAAAAGAAAACTTGTCTACTTATGTGATAATCTTTCAACTTGTGCTTTACAATCTATTTATTGTATTTCAATTCAATATTGCTTTCTGCAAAGTAACTATAAAGTTGTCCTTGTTCAGCTTTGCATGAATATTATTTGCATACAATTCCCTGCGGCTTGCTGAGTACATTCAAAGTGCTCATGGCTTGTGCCCTCTGGTTGATCAGCAGCTGAAGAAGACCTCCCATGGTGCTCCGACCTCTTTGAACAGGAGATCTTTGAAGATCTTGCATGCTAGGACGTCCTCCACTCGATTGCCTGTGGGCATGTCGAGTGGCCTCGACGTGTTTTGTTTTCCCGCTGTGACCTCTCTCTTGTTGTTAGCTCTGCGTGGCAAGACCTCTGTAAAAAGTTTGACCATAAGGTCTTTTGTTGTTATTATTGTTAATTTGTCTGTTTCATCTTTAGTTTGTTATATGGTTGTGATGACATCGTTGTTGATCTCTATGCGGACCAGCCACTGATCATGGGACTGATCCGGAATGCACAGTGAGTCTCGGGGTGGTTTACCTGGGGCGTGACCGCTCTCCAGCCTGACAAGAAACCAGTCAAGCAGAAGCTAAGGCTTTTGCACCTGATCGGAAGGAGGCAATCTAGTCGGAGATTGACAAGCTCCTCAAGGTTGGGTTTATTCGTGAAGTCGACCACCCAGAGTGGCTCGCCAACCCTGTAATGGTTAGAAAAATCAATGAAAAATGGTGAATGTGTATTGACTTCACAGACCTTAATAAAACTTGTCCAAATGATGACTTTCCTCTTCCACACATTGATCAACTTATAGACTCCACTTCCAGGTGTGAGTTGTTGAGTTTTTTAGATGCATACTCAGGGCACCACCAGATTAACATAAATAAGATGAAGAGAAAACTTCCTTCATCACTCCATATGGCACTTACTGCTATGTTAAGATGTCATTTGGTCTCAAAAATGCTGGTGCGTCTTTCCAAAGGTTGATGCAGAAAACGTTTAATCATCAGATTGGTCGAAATCTACAAGCCTGCATTGATGACTTGGTCATAAAAAGTATCAATGTTGGTGACCATATTTCTGACTTACACGAGATTTTCGATAACTTAAGAAGACATAACATTAAGTTAAATCAAGAGAAGTGTGTGTTCGGAGTTTCGTCTGGAAAGCTTCTTGGGTTCCTAGTTTCAGCTAGAGGTATTGAGGCATATCCAACAAAAATTTTGGCCATCAACCAGATGTGCCCTCCGACCACGAAGAAAGAAGTCTAAAAACTAACCGGCTGTACGGCAGCGCTGAGTCATTTCATAGCACGGTTAGGTGAAAAATGGCTCCCTTTTTTCAAACTCCTTCGAAAACACGGAAGTTTCGAGTGGACTAAAGAGGTAGATGATGCCTTTAAAGAACTTAAAGAGTACCTTACGAGTGCCCCGATCTTAGTCTATCCAAGGTCGGGGGGAAAACATTGCTGATTTACGTGGTTGCAACGTTGCAAACAGTCAGTGGTGTGATGGTTGTTGAGCGTGAAAATATCCAACGACCAGTATATTACGTAAGTGAAGTCTTACATGGACCAAAGGAACAATATCCACAGGTACAAAAGCTGCTCTATGGTCTCCTCATAGCTTCAAGGAAACTAAGACATTACTTTCAGGCCCACAAAGTGGTCGTACCTGTGGTGGAGGTTATCCACTACAAGGAGCATCGTCCTTTATAAGGCGGTGAGCATCTTTGATGACTCTGTATCAACATATGGGCTTCTTCCATATGGGCGACTCGTAGTTAATACACAATATTGGAAACGTCTCGTAGGACTCAAATTTTGCTTAAGATACCTTCTAAGTGTGCTTTATCGCGTGGCATAAGGAGCGGTCTGATATGTGGGTAAAGTTGTACACCCATGTAGGGTCTAATCTATTCGAATAGCCTCGTCCTAGGTTATGGACACGCTTGGTTAGGTTCTGCAAGAGTTAGACTATAACATTTAATTAAAACTTGATGTGGGTGGTATGAATGGGGAATTCATGCTATTGTTGTGGTGGCTATTGGGTTAGCCACTTCCAGGATGTCTTGTCATTATTGTTACTTGTATCTCGCTATTTTTGACAAATAAAAACAGATTGTAAAACTGCTTTAAATCTATTACATTATTGCAAATGAAAACTTGCTTTATGCTGAAAATGAGTCTAGAGCCTCCTCCACTTAAATAAGCTTGCATGTAGCTATGTATAGGCCTGTTACCCTACACGTAAGTTTTGCGAGTACATTTTTGCACTCATTTGCTATGTTTAATTAATTGTTGCAGAGGAGGAAGCTGATCCCCAAGGGATCCACTTTTGTGAGATGTGCGGCGGGTTTGACGACTAGGTTGGTGGCCCGGTTGGTTGCCTTGTGGGTTAAAGGCACACTAATTGGCTCTTATTTATTGCCATCTTATGGCTGTTTGCTTCCGTTGTTTATCTAACTCTTTAGTTGTTATTTGGCCGGTCAGCCCCTTTTGTAATAACTTTATTATGTATGTCTTTTGAATTGCTTAGTTGTACTTCGGTTCTATGTGTTGAATGGAATTGATGCATAATTTTTGTATGGGGTATGTGTACCGCAATTCTGGGAAGTACATATACGCCGAGAGTCGAGATATTTGATTTGTAATGCTAGAACCATCTTGATGGTTAAGTATTACAAGTTAAATACCCTGGGTTCTCACAAAAGTTGGTATCAGAGCCATACTAACCGTAGAAACCCCTAGCTTGGTCGTCCTTAGGATATTTTGAAAAACTTAGTTTCAAAATGTCAAATGGTTTATGAAAACTTAAGTAAGTTCTCAGATTTTACTCCTAACCTATCCTAGATTGCTCATCTTACCTTGTTCTTGATTGAGATTTGAAAAGTTGTTTCCTCTCATCTTTATTTCAAAAGATAGTTGTTACCGTTTAAAATTAGGTTTTGGGATTCAATGAGTGTTGAAAATATGAAGTGTTGGCTGTCTTTTAGTGAAGATTAGAAGCATTTGGAGTTGGAAAATTCAGCTTGGAGCTTAGATACAAAATCTGGACAGCAAGTATAAGATTTGGACAGCAATCCCCTAGTTATTCGTTAGGGCTAAAAATGAGAGGATAATTCAACTAAAACTTGTGGGAATTGAAAGAGTAAGATGTGATATTAGATAGCTAGTGCCTAATACACCCTTAGATGGTTTTTACCATGATCCTTAGATGCGATAAGACTTGAGTTGTGTTCTGAAATTTTCTTCTCAAACCGATTACTCGTTCATTCAATACGAGTTAGTCGTACCGAGAAGTTGAATCTTGTGTCTTATGAGTTTTGCATTGGATCTTATACCTTATTGCAAATGTTTGGAGTTTATTTCTTGCTGGTTATATGGTTGTAATTGGGTTAGGGTAATATCACATTTCCCTAGTCGATAGCTTTTCTTTTGCTACCTTTCGCCTCTAGTTTTCGGGTTTTGTTGCTAACCCGCCTCAATGAAACATGATGGTTGGAAGAACTCGCAGCAGCCAGGGTCAGCCAGCTGATCAGGATGAGGTGCTCCCACCTCCTCCGACCATGGCTGAGGTTCTCGCTCAGATTGAGCGAAATCGCATGGATCAGACAATGATCTTTGAGGCAATTGCACGGAATACCTCCAACCTTTCCGGTGCCTTCGGATCAGGGGGAGGAGGTGGTCATCATCAGAGGGGAGGACTCTCGGAGTTCCTTTGCACGCAACCACCCACCTTCTCGCGGTCTGAAGATCCCCTCGACGCAGACAATTGGTTGTGTCTAGTCGAGCGGGAGCTCGATGTCGCTCAGTGCCAAGAACAAGAGAAGGCACTCTTCGCCTCCCATCAACTGGAGGGGGCAGCACTCTCATGGTGGGAAAACTTCCTCGCCATGCAGCCCGCGGGTCGAGCCATCACTTAGGAGGAGTTTCGTACTGCCTTCCGTCGGGCTCATGTTCCCGCCGGATTGATGAAGCTTAAGAAGAAGGAGTTCTCGGCGCTCAAGCAAGGGCGCAAATCAGTGACTGAGTACCTGCATGAATTCAACCATCTGTCTCGATGCGCCGAGGACGTGCGTGCACCGATGAGGCCAAGCAGGAGAAGTTCATGGATGGCTTGTTTGAGGAGCTTCAGGACAAGCTGTCTATCGTCGACTTCCCCGACTTCCAGACATTGGTTGATAAGGCTATTGTTGCCGAGCACAAGGGAAGGGCACTAGGCGATTCTCGCAAGCGCAAGTGGAAGGCCCAAAAATCAGCAAGGGCCAGCTTTCCTCGTTCTCACGTCGGGCAAGCCCCGGTGCCTCATTCTCAGACTCCACCACCACCGAGGCCACCGACGTTTGTACCACGCCCACCGAAGGCTGTATCTCAACCACGTGCACCTGTGGGATAGCAAGGAGGCCTCCACAATCCGGCTGCTGAGGTCACTTGTTTCTTCTGCAACAACAAGGGGCATTGTGCTAATCATTGCCCTAAGAAGATTGAAGCGGCCCCTCGTCCTAATGGAGGACGTGGGCAAGGAGGTGGTCAAGATCAGAAGGCTACTCAGAAGGCCCAGAATGTGGGCAACGGCCGAGTCAACCATATCTCAGCTGAGGAAGCACAGGAGGCACCCGACGTCGTGTTGGGTACGCTTCTTGTCAACTCTCAACCTGCTACCATTTTATTCGATTCCGGAGCTTCTCATTCTTTTATATCAAAGTCTTTTGCTGCACTTAGTGTTCTTCAAATTGTTCCTATGCATGTTCCTTTGATTATTCATTCTCCGGGGTCGGAAATGAGAGCTGAAAATGAATGTCGGGATGTTTCTATTGAGATTGGAGGAGTGGGATTTTTGGCAAATCTTATCCTCCTAAATTCAGCGAGTTTGGATGTGATACTTGGCATGGATTGGCTATCCCAACACTTGGGATAAATCGATTGTGCTAAGAAATTCATCTCCCTCACAAGTCCATCCGGCGAGCAAGTTGGAATTTCGCCAAAGCTGCAAGAACCACATCTTTATGCACTTGAAGCAAAGCCAACTTTGGAAATTCATGAAGTCCCAGTGGTATGCGACTTCGCTAATGTGTTTCCCAAAGAATTGCCTGGAATGCCTCCAGTCAGAGATATTGAATTCGTCATCGAGTTGCTGCCCGGTACCGCCCCGATTTCAAAGAGGTCGTATCGGATGCCTCCGAATGAACTGGAGGAGTTGAAGAAGCAACTTGGTGAACTTCAAGAGAAGGGTTTCATCCGCCCAAGCTCATCACCGTGGGGCTGTCCTGCAATCTTTGTGAAGAAGAAAGACAAGACTCTGTGTTTGTGCGTTGATTACCGTCCGTTGAATGCAGTGACGGTGAAGAACAAGTACCCGTTGCCTCGGATTGACGACCTTTTCGATCAATTGACCGGAGCTCGGGTATTCTCCAAAATTGATCTGAGGTTTTGGGCGACCATCAAGTCCGAATCAGGCCTGAAGATATTTCGAAGACGGCTTTCTCTACTCGCTACGGATTGTACGAGTGTACAGTCATGTCTTTCGGTTTGACGAATGCTCCTGCTCTTTTCATGAATCTTATGAATATGGTATTCATGGAGTATTTGGACAAGTTTGTGGTGGTCTTCATTGATGATATCCTCATCTACTCGAAGAATGATGAAGAGCATGCTGAACACCTGAAACTAGTGTTGGGAAAACTGCGCAAACATCAACTCTATGCGAAGTTCAGCAAGTGCGAGTTTTGGTTGAAGGAAGTGGCATTCTTGGGTCATGTTCTTTCAGTGGAAGGCATAGCCGTAGATTCTAGCAATGTCAGTGATGTGCTCTCATGGGGTCAGCCTAAGTCAGCGACCGACGTGAGGAGTTTTCTCGGTTTAGCAAGATACTATCGTCGCTTTAGTAAGAACTTCTCCAAGCTTGCAAAGCCGATGATAGAATTACTCAAGAAGGACAAGAAGTATGTGTGGTCCGCTGATTGTGAGAAGAGTTTTCAAGAACTCAAGAAGAGATTAACCACAGCTCCAGTTCTTGTTCTTCCCGACGTCCACCGAAGCTTCGATATCTATTACGATGTTTCTCGTCAAGGACTCGGTTGTGTTCTTATGCAAGAGGGCAAGGTAGTGGCTTATGCATCAAGGCAATTGAGACCTCATGAACTCAATTATCCGACCCATGACTTGGAATTAGCTGCAGTGGTTCATGCACTGAAGATTTGGCGACATTACCTCATCGATAATCGTTGCGAAGTGTATTCGGATCACAAAAGTTTGAAGTATTTATTCACCCAACCAGATCTGAATCTTAGGCAAAGAAGATGGTTGGAATTGATCAAAGATTATGATATGGGCCTCCAATACCATCCGGGCAAGGCTAATGTGGTTGCTGATGCTCTCAGTCGCAAGGTTTATTGCAATACCTTGATGCTCAACGAGCAACAGCCCGCCCTTCATGAAGAATTTCACCGGCTCAACTTGGGAGTGGTTGAGCAAGGTTTCCTTGCTGCCTTGGTTGTGCAACCAACCTTAGAAGATCAGATCAAGGCTGCACAACAAATAGATGAAGGTGTGAATCAGATCAAGCAGAATATCAAGAACGGAACAGCCAAGTGTTTCTCAGAAGATGACAATGGTGTTGTATGGTTCGGAAAGCACCTTGTTGTTCCTAAGGACATGGAATTGTGGAATGTCATCCTCCGCGAAGCTCATGATTCTCCTTTGTCCATTCATCCCGGGGCCACAAAGATGTATCAAGATCTTCGGCAGAGATTCTGGTGGACCCGAATGAAGCGAGAAATCGCAAGGTTCATTGCCGAGTGTGACATATGTCGTCGTGTGTAGTCTGAACATCAACTTCCAGCGGGTTTGCTACAACCTTTGTCTGTACCTGAGTGGAAGTGGGATTCAATCGGTATGGATTTTATCACCGATCTACCCCGAACCTCCAAGGGGAAGGATTCTATCTGGGTTGTCATCGATCGGTTAACGAAGGTAGCCCATTTTCTTCCAGTACAGACCAATCTCAGTGTGGGTCTGTTGGCGGACCTCTACATTTCCCGCATTGTGTGCTTGCATGGTGTACCGAAGACGATCATTTCGGATCGTGGTGCGCTCTTCACCGTCAAATTTTGGAAAAGCTTACAAGAGGCTATGGGAACTCGTCTTTCCTTCAGCACAGCGTATCATCCTCAAACTGATGGCCAGACTAAAAGAGTCAATCAAGTATTGGAAGACATGCTCCGTGCTTGTGTTCTCTCATACGGGAAAAATTGGGAGAAATGTTTGCCGTTCGCCGAGTTCTCCTACAACAACAGCTTTCAAGCTAGTCTTGGCATGGCACCATTTGAGGCCTTATATGGGAGGAAGTGTAGAACCCCGTTGAATTGGTCAAAAACCGGTGAAAGACCATTCTTTGGCCCAGACTCGATTAATGAGGCCGAAAGTCAAGTTCAGTTGATTCGAGATCGATTATGCACGGCTCAATCAAGACAAAAGAGTTATGCAGATCGTCATCGTCGCGAGTTGAGCTTCGAGCCTAATGACTTTGTTTATCTCAAAGTCTCTCCCCTGAAGGGCCATCAACGTTTTGGTGTCAAAGGCAAACTAGCTCCTCGATATGTTGGGCCTTATCACATCATCGAGAAGAAAGGAGCGGTTGCCTACAAGTTGGAATTGCCCGCTGCACTTGAAGGTGTACATGATGTCTTCCACGTGTCCCAATTGAAGAAGTGCCTTCGCATTCCAACCGAGGAAGCTCCATTGGAACGTCTCGATGTACAAGAAGACTTGACCTACAAAGAACGTCCTCTTCGCATCCTTGAAGAAGCTGAACGAAGAACACGGAATCGTGCCATCAAGTTCCTTAAAGTTCAGTGGACAAATCATACCGAGGATGAAGCAACTTGGGAACGGGAGGATCGCCTGCGTGCGGACTACCCATATTTCTTTACTGAGTAGCCGGAATCTCGGGACGAGATTCTTGTAAGGGAGGGAGATTTTGTAACATCCCAAACAATGGTTTGTGTTTTAAATGTAATAAAATGAGGATAAATTAAAACTTTTCTTGCATCATTGTTGTTAATTGAAATTTCTGCAAATTCTTTCAAAAGAATTGATGATTTCAAACTAAAAGCTTTTATTGACTAGAAACAAAACAATTTAAAACTTCTAAAGCAAACCTTGTGATCATCCTCTAGAAATATTTTTTTCTAGCTTCTAGATCATCCTAGTAACCTCTCTGAAAATTTTCATAATTTTCAGATTTTATTTGCTATTTCTTTAGAGCTAGTCAAACCAGTTAGAACTCTGGTCAAACCTCTAGGGCAGCCGCTTGTGAATTTTCTAGAGAGAAATTCAGTGCATGAAAATTTCTATAAAAATTACACAAGGTTTTTCTCAGACCCAAAAAGCTTCCATAATAATTTCAGAATTTTTGGAGCTTCGAAGCTATCTCTAAAAATTCCCCATATCACCTCAGCCTTATTTTCCCAAAAATCAGATTCACTGTTGGGCTGACTCGAACCGGACTCAAGTCCGACCTGAGCCGACTTGGCTCGACCGAGTCACTTAACCAGCACCACACCCCGTCTCCTTGAGTCGTTCGATGATAAATCAACGATCCAGATCGCGTAACCCTTCGGCCAGGTCCAAACGAACGCGCTCAACGCTAACCGTCCGATCGTGATCTAACGGTCGAAATCATTCCACTCGTTACACTCTGACTCAGCCCGTTCGCTCGCTGACGGGTGGGCCCTCTCCGCTGCGTCGTTGTCAACCTCGCGCTGGCGCTCGCGCAGAACTCGCTCGCCACGCGGCCGCGCCGCTCTGCCTTGCTCCGTCAACGTGCGGGCACGCCGTGAATCCACCGCCCGTCCTGACCACTCCTGGGGCTTCGTCGGTTCACGTCGCCTCCGCTCCGTCTGCAACCTGAGGATAATACCCCTGCTCTCGCCCGTTGGAGGTCATTCCTCCTCTCGGTGGCTAAGGAGGGAGACGCTTGTTCGAGCTGCCCTCTAGGGTGAGCTTCCTCCGCATGGTTCCCCCTTCTTCCCCTTCCTTCACCGCCCTCTTGTGCGCCGGTTTGAGCCCTTGTCTTCTTGTGTAGCCCGAGGAGATGAGGCACGCTCCCTGCTGCTCCAGAGCATGCACCCGAAGCCGCCGCCGTGCCAATTCCGTGTCCGGTGAGTATTATCCTTGCTTAAGTGCGTCACCACACATGCTTTGGCTTGGTTAGTATTTCCCCTCACGCAATTTGGCCGTCGAATCACAGGAGCTCGGGAATTTGTAGATTTCTCCATTTCCGGCCGCTAGAGCCCCTTTCTTCTCCGGCGACGGCACGGTGAGCCATTCCCTAATTTCTTGCTCTGTGACCATCGCAGTGACCCTACCTAGCGGTTCCGACACCTCTTTCTCTCTTTCTTTGCTCAGGGCGAGCTCTCCTCGGTAACACCATCGCCGCCGCCGCTATTCTTCGTCGCCGGCCCAACTCCAGCAACCTCCCCACCTCCGGGTCATCACAGTAAGTTCCTGGAGCCCCTCCTTTGCTCATGCGTGCATTGAATCGCCTCGGGCGCCATCGCATTGTGCATTGGCTTGTAGCCCGTGCATCTCCGCCGCCTTAGCTCGCCGTGCCGCCGCGTCGGGCCACCGCAGGCCTGGCCGCTGGTGCCGTCGGGTGCGCAAGGTTGCGGGCTATCCATTTTGAGCATTCACCCGCCGCCGCTGCTCGTTCGCCGGGAAGCTCATGGTACAAGACGCGTTCTCTGCGTGGCACATTTCGACAGACCATCAGAGCGCCGCCATTAGCCTTAATTGCTGATGATTAGTATTAAGTATGTCTTATCCATCTTAATATCTCACTTACATGTGGGCCCGTCAAAACAGTAAAGCGTCCTTTAACCCTTAAGCCCTTGTGACACTAACGCGTGGGCCCGCAGCCATTTTGATCGAGCCAGCGCTGACTGGGGTTGGTTTGACCACAGCCCCACAGGTCAGTGACCGTGGCTAGGTTAGGCTTGGTATAAAAAGTATTTTATGTTTATATAAAATCCGAAATGCTTTATTTGTGTACTGTTAATTGCTTTAAATTTCATAAGTAATTCAGTTTAGCTCCAAAATTGATGATTCAAATTTTGTTAGTTTCCTTTTTAAATTTACTTTAATATAAAAATGGGTTGAATCATTTTATTGCTACAAAAAACACTTTTGGCAAAATTACTTTAGGTTTAGTAATATTGTTGCATTAAAAATTGCCTTAACTTCAAAAATACATAAGTATTTCTCTGTAACTCCAAATTGGGTAAACTCAATTTTGTTAGAATCCTCTGTTAGTGTAGTTTATTGTAAAATAGGTTGTAAGCATGAAACTGTTACTGAAAATCTTATTTTACATGTAACTTGTGTACTACTTTCAGGACTTTGAAAAATCATAGAAAATTCATCTTAGCTCCAAATGAGGTGAATCAAATTCCATTGTTCATCTCATGAGGTGCTATGCCTACCACAAAAATTTCAAGTACACCACACCTCTGGAAATTTTCACCGAAATATTTAATCCGGATGAACAGTAACCGGTAGCAATTTATTTGGATTTTCTGGAAAACTGACCTTCAAACTGCCATAACTTTTGCATAGAACATCCAAATAAATTGATTATTGTTGCCAAATTCACCTAAAATCATGCTCTACCTTCTGTGAATTTTTCATGATTTTTGGATGAATTGAATTTTTGGGTCTTTTCGGTTTTATTTGTTTCTTATTGTGCTTTCGATTCTTTCGCTAGGTTTCAACGAAATTATTGATTGCGCGAGTGACTCTCTGTAGCAAGAAAGTTATCCCCAGCAAGGCAAGCAGTTTGATCATAAATATCCCATTACTTTCAAGTCTAATACTTTGTTTGCAAATTGTATGTATGCATCCTTTTATGTCAAAGTTTATCTTCCCGATTAGAGGTAGTTATTCCTATTGCATGGTTGCCTTTAAATTGTTCATCTCCTGCCACTAAATATAAGGTATTAATCTCGCCGGTGAATTAGAGCTCGGTGGTTGAATTATGATCTTTTATTGTCTTTAAGGTGTCATGCTTAGAAATGCTTAGCTACCGGTAGAATTGAGCGGTTATCGATTTAGTCGATAACTTTGATCACACAAAATTATTATTATCTTTATGCTCAGCACTTTGTGCTTTGTTACTTTATAAAGTCAAAAACTGAAACTGAAAATGAAATGTTTTAGACTTGAGCATATGGTTGATGGTGTGATTATCTGGTGTGTGGTGGTATGCCTAAGTCAACAAGGACCGAACATCTTGTGTCACACTATCCAGGCATTTTTGCGTGCAACCACATGAGTGGGATATTTGACCTCTCTTGATCTAGTACTTTGGCGTGTGTTAGCTCCAGGTCGCATGGTGGTTGTGTGCGCGTTGTGTTGAAAAAGAAACTTGTGGGTGTTTGGGTGAGCAGTGGTGGAGGTTATCCACTACAAGGAGCATCGTCCTTTATAAGGCGGTGAGCATCTTTGATGACTCCGTATCAACATATGGGCTTCTTCCATATGGGCGACTTGTAGTTAATACACAATATTGGAAATGTCTCGTAGGACTCAGCTCTGCCGGCGTACCTTCGGAAGTGTGCTTTATCGCGTGGCATAAGGAGCGGTCTGACATGTGGGTAAAGTTGTACACCCCTGCAGGGTCTAATCTATTCGAATAGCCTCGTCCTAGGTTATGGACACGCTTGGTTAGGTTCTGCGAGACTTAGACTATAACATTTAATTAAAACTTGATGTGGGTGGTATGAATGGGGAATTCATGCTATTGTTGTGGTGGCTATTGGGTTAGCCACTTCCAGGATGTCTTGTCATTATTGTTACTTGTATCTCGCTGTTTTTGTCAAATAAAAATAGATTGTAAAACTGCTTTAAATCTATTACATTATTGCAAATGAAAACTTGCTTTATGCTGAAAATGAGTCTAGAGCCTCCTCCACTTAAATAAGCTTGCATGTAGCTATGTATAGGCCTGTTACCCTGCATGTAAGTCTTGCGAGTACATTTTTGTACTCATTTGCTATGTTTAATTAATTGTTGCAGAGGAGGAAGCTGATCCCCAAGGGATCCACTTTTGTGAGATGTGCGGCGGGTTTGACGATTAGGTTGGTGGCCCGGTTGGTTGCCTTGTGGGTTAAAGGCACACTAATTGTCTCTTGTTTATCGCCATCTTATGGTTGTTTGCTTCCGATGTTTATCTAACTCTTTAGTTGTTATTTGGCCGGTCGGCTCCTTTTGTAATAACTCTATTATGTATGTCTTTTGAATTGCTTAGTTGTACTTCGGTTCTATGTGTTGAATGGAATTGATGCATAATTTTTTGTATGGGGTATGTGTACTGCAATTCTGAGAAGTACATGTACGCCGAGAGTCGAGATATTTGATTTGTAATGCTAGAACCATCTTGATGGTTAAGTATTACAAGTTAAATACCCCGGGTTCTCACAGTACCAACCAGATATCCCTTGGGTCAAGTCCTTGGAAACAGGGAATCATCAGGATGAATAACAAAATGGGCGATCGAGCTTGGGGCGTTCGACCTCCATTTCATCTCATGAACAACAATCAAGTCCCAAACAATAGAAAAATTCATTGCTGAATGGATAAACCCTGAACCCACCCAAGGGCCCGAGTGCGAACACCACAACGAGTGGACAATGTACTTGGACAGCTCCTTGATGCTCAAAGGCTCGAGGGCTGGAGTTGTCTTGATATCCCCTACTGGCAAACACATCAAGTACGCTATCCAGTTAAACTTTCCTGCTACAAACAATGTGGCAGAATATGAAGGCTAATCGGCAGACTCGGCACTCGTTAAACTGGGATTCGCAGACATTAATGAAAGGCGATTCTCAACTAGTAGTAAATCAAGTTAGGAAAGAGTATCAATGCTCAAGTACCAAGATGTCATCTTATTTGGCAGAAGTACAGAAACTCGAAAAGCACTTTTTCGGTTTCCAGATCCAACACATTCCTAAAAAGAAAAACTTCCTAGTAGACCAGTTGGCATGGATGGCCTCCACCAGGTCACCTGTCCCACCCAGAGTTTTTCTTGAGCAAATCGATTCACCTTCAGTAGTCGAGCTTTCCAATGACATAGATGTTCCACTAGAGGTCGTACAAATCGATCCTGAGAACATGGATGCTCCACAGGTTGTACAACACGATCACGATATAGATTGGATGACGTCGATCTACAATTATCTTCAGCATGGCATTATTCCTGACGATCATGTAGAGGCTGATCGTATAGCTCAAGAAGCCAAATCATACACTCTGATCAAAAGTACCTTGTATAAACGATGATCTCACGGAGTGTTGATGAGATGCATATCTCAAACGGATGGCATTAAGCTGCTATCCAACATTCATGGAGGAGTCTGTGGAGCACATCATTCCTACAGAATGTTGGTCGGTAAAGCCTTCAAGCAAAGATACTACTAACCAACTACCCTTCATGATGCAAAAGAGCTCGTGATAAAGTGCGTACAATGTCAATTTTATAGTCGATAAGTACATCAGCCGACATAAACTTTGCAAACCATACCTCTTTCTTGGCCTTTTGCAACCTAGGGACTAGACATTCTGTGACCTTTCCCAAGAGCACCCGGGGGCTTCGAATTTTTTTTTGTCATGATTGACACGTTTATAAAATGGATAGAAGCTAAGCCAATTGTTAAAATAACAACTGAAGCCGCTAAGAGGTTTCTCACAAAAAAACATGATCACACGATTTAGTATACCCGGTCATATAATCATAGATAACGGTACACAATTCTCTAGCGGAAATTTTCAGGAATTCTGCGAGGATCTCGGTATCAAGATACATTTTGCTCCTGTCACTCATCAGCAGAGCAATGGAGTAGTTGAGCGGGCCAATGTTATCATAATGCAAGGAGTGAAGCGATGGGTGTTTGACCAGTTAATCAAACGGTCAAGAGCTTGGGTTCAAGAACTTCCTTCTATGTTATGGGCCGTTCGAATCACGGCCAGTCGTGTGACTAGTGAAACTCCATTTTTTCTAGTTTACGGTGTTGAAGCCATGCTTCCTCTAGAACTAAAAATCAGCTCTACTTGAACTGATTGTTTTAATGAGAACGATCAGATTCAACGAAGAATCGACGACGTCAATTTCCTTGAAGAACGACGAAACCAAGCCCTCATACGATTAGCAGTTTACCAACAAGCCATGCGAAGGTACCATAGTCATAAGGTGCAACCTCACAGCCTAGCTGTAGGTGATCTGGTTCTACGACGAATTCAGAATCAGGCTAATCGCAATAAACTTTCTCCCATATGGGAAGGTCCATACACTGTGGTCAAAGTCACTCGACCTGGTTCGGTACGACTAGCTATGTCAGACGGGCGTATTTTGTTCAACTCTTGGAATATTGACCAATTGTGTAAGTTCTTTGTCTAATTATATTTTCCATTATTTCAGTTTATTAATAAAGATGCATTTCTTTTACTTTCCGATGAATGAGGTTGTCTATATGTCCATCCTATCATCTGGTTTGCATACTATTGTTGTCTAATTGGTCAGAGAAGACCAAATTCTCTCCGATATCCTTTCTACGGATCTCTATTACTCTATGGCTACGACCTACGAGTCAAACGCCGTAAGGGTCCTAGTTGTGACTATTCAGACAATGGTTCTCACGCACGACCAACACTCTTTTCTTAAAGAATTTTACGAGTAATAGGAGCATCACACAGGCAACTACATATAGTACTTTACATGCTTTATATTTTGGAGACTATATTTCATACCTTCAACATTCTGTTATACTCTTGTTTTGGCTACTGGTCGGGACACGGAAAGCCTCCTAGTCAAAATCGCTCCTTCTCCGCACGTGGTCCTGCCCACTGGAAGGAGCTTCCTAGCGACGGTCTATTTCTTACGATCCTCACTGCCAGTCGAAACTTAAGCATGAACACGTTTCGTGAAGTGTTTCTCTTAGTCTCTAGTTCTAAGCAACCCTTACGACCAGTTTTGGATAAGATATATAAACAAGCTCACTTGTCATTTTTTGCATACATGTTTGCATATTTTCTAATCAATCAATACAAGTCTTATCCATCTTCCAACCACACAAGGTACTTCACAGTATTTTGATTATGGAGATGACCTAAGACTAGTCGAAATCACACGCTGATTCTGACCACATTGATTTTCTAGTGATACTTAGATCATTTTTATAACATCATCAGCATATGCTCTGTATCGTGGTCGTAGCTATTGCTCATTTTCTTGGTCTACCGTTTCTATAGTAAAGTTCTTTTACTAACACAAGCAATCAGGGGCTAGGAAATATATTTGTGGATATCATGGGGATATGCTCATGATCTTAGGATGACGGTACAATTGGCAATGGCGTTGAAGGTTTGTCGAATCACGCATTTTCGGTGAAGTTCAAACTGCTGTCAAGCAAGTGGCGGTCTGACCGGCCTAGGTGGTGGTCTGACCAGCCAAGGGGGCGGTCAGACCGGCTTTGGGAAATTGGTCAGACCGTCCATAATGAGATGTTGGATTTTGGAGCTGGACCAAAAATAGAGGGTGTAGGCAAGAGAGTAGATTATACTACACTTGGTCTCATAATTTTTAGAGCTTCTAGGCAAAAGTTCTATTGGTTTGAAAATTCCAGTAGGTTTTGAATTTTCAGGAAGGAAATTTTGGCCAAGTCCCAGCTGGGCGGTCAGACCGGCCAATGGGCGGTCAGACCAGCCAAAGTGGCGGTCTGACTGGTTTTGGTTTGTTCATCGGCCAACTCGGTGGTGATGATTATTTGGTTAGGTCAAGTTCATGGGTTTCATGGCATATGTGTTGCATGATGCATGTTTTGGCTAACGTGGGTCAAGTTGTGAAGAACTTGTTCCCAGAATCGAATTTTTTGTCTATTGTTGTGCAGGTTGTTTGGAGGTCAATGACGGTCAACGGCAAGGATGATCGGGATTAAGCTTGGAGAGCTGAGGTCCAGAACGATCGGGGATGCCGGGTGAGGTCAATGGAGTCAAGCATGGCGCAAAAGGAACAAAGGTGACCGAATCAGCAATTGGTTACAGCAGGTTGAATCAAGCGGCGGGGTCGGTGCAAGTGCCATGGTGGTTTCGGTGGGAGCCGGATGGGAGACTTGTCGACATGATGAGAGCCGGATCAACCTACGCGTGGCGAAGCATGGGAGGTGCTTCACGAAGATGGGACTCGGTCTTCGAAAAAGATCGAGAAGGGGTATTTTGGTAATTTTACCAAATACCGGCTTGGTGACCTTTTGCCAACCCTCGGCGCAAGACGGTGCGTGAAGAAGTGGATTAGGTCAAGAGGAGATGAAGACGGTGCTTTAAAATACGTGCGTATGTAACCCGTTTGTTGTGGGCCTTAACGGGAGCCCATAGGGTTAACTCTTCTAGAAGGTTTAGCCTCCACTATAAATAGAGGAGGAGGTGGTCGCACCCTTCAACTCTTTCATTACATTGTAAACCCTAGTTTTGCTTTTGTGCTTAGGGAAGGATAGTTGGAGGTTAGGGTTCTAAAGAGTTGGATTTGATTTCGTGCTCATGTATTGAGTCTTTGTCCTCCATTGATGGAGTGGCTGTAAACCAATACCATATCAAATCAATCCAAAGAAAGTTCTTTCAAAGATGAGTTCATTTGCTTTCTTTCTCTCTATTTGGTGATTTTGAGTCTTTCTTTGATCTGTGAGTTTTTGATCGGTTTCTTGCCTTGATCTAACTTGCTGTGACATGTGGGAACCCATCTAGGATCATCTTGATCATCAATCGCCCACGAGCAAGTCTTTATATCATATTTCGATTTTTGACTCGGTTTTTGAGCACTCTTCGTTCAAACTGAAAAGATAGGAACTTTGGCATAGATCTATGCGATCCTTTATTGGAATAGGTTCCTAATATCTTAGAGAAGGTGTGTCTCAAATTTGGTAAGGTTTGGCCTTACGAATCAAAAGTTAGATCGATTTGAGTTTTGGTTTTCGGGCTGATTTCACTGTTCATTGGCCTGGAGGTCCGACCGCCATGTATTGAGAGGTCAGGCCGATTTCCAAAGGTCAGACTGATTTCTAGTTGGAGGTCAGACCACCCAACTCATTTAGGTTTTGAGTTTTTATACTTTTGGTCTATTTGCTTCGGGGTTTTGATTGGATTCAATACAAGTCTTCCACTGTGCTTGTATATTGATCTTCATAGCTTTTACAACTATTGGAGTGAAAATCGTATTGAATTCGATCAATGTGAAAAAGAGATCGCGCTCCTATTCACCCCCCCTCTAATCACCTTTTCGGTCCAACAATATGAGTATTCAGCGAATTTAGGAAGACAAAACAAAGACTTCATTGATGATAAAAGGTAAGCTTTATTTACAACTGTCAAAATGTTACAATCTTTTACTTCTCGGAGCCACCAAACCGGTCGTTGCGTGTTGGAGACCCAACCTACATTTCCTCAGCAACCTTGTGTCCGAGAGGCGTCATTTCCTCGAACACTTTAGTTGCTTCTTCTCCCGAGCAGTTGAAGTCTTCCAAAACAGCTTGGAGATTTATGGAAGGGTCGGAGACTTTCAGTTTTGCCAAAGCAAAACTAACTCCATTCTTCACAGCTTCAAACATGGTCTACGCATGGTTCTCCCGAGTTGTCTTGAGGACACTCCTGAGGTCTTCGAGCTGTTGGCCAAGGTATTTAATATTCTCTGTGGGATCTCCTAAATTGGGCAGTTGCATTCCCGATCCCATATCGAAGAGCAACTTATTGAAAGCTTTGACCTTTTCTTCAAGATTTTACCCAAAGGCTACCTCCTTTATGCGCTCGAACTCAAGAGCCTTTTTTTGCTCGCCTTAATGCTTGAGTTTGCTCTATACGAGTAAATCAAAAGATAAGTACATACGACTAGAAAAAGAAAGCACACTGGTCAAGTATACGACTGGTTACCTTAGCATTTCTTCTCAATAGTCTCAAGGACCTCCTTGTGTCTGGTCAACAAGTATTTGATCGGCCGGTCCTTGTTCTGACATTCTTCTTTAAGCTTGGTAATTATGGCTCTTTTAGCCATAACTTCTTCTTTAAGCTTCTCCGAATCTATCAAGCATGATAAAAGGGAGAGTTAGTTAAAACAAAAAGAGACAAATGATAAAGAAGGGGAGAAGAAGACACTAAAAGGGTGCTTACTTATGAATTCAGAGTTCTTCTTCTCCAAGAGCTTTATTCGATGGGTCAATCCTCCGACCATAGCGATATTCTCCACAAAATGCTACAAAAAATAGCAAATTTCGTTAAGTGTTTTCTAAGGGAAAAGCTATTAACAGTGGTCGTGGAAGCTTACCTTAACTGTCATGTTGTTGTATTTGGCAAAAATAGAGTCAGGACTCGCCACTGCTTGACGATTCAGAATTCTTCTCCACGCTTCGTTAAGCTCTTCATCTTTGAAGATCCGAAGGCGACGAGGAAAGGTGACTCTGCGAGAAGAACTCTCAGCAGGGGTAGGAACCTGCTAAGATTCCTCAAGGACCACCACCTTCACAGGTGGGGTTGGAACCACCACCTCCACAGGTGTGGTCGGAGCCACCACGGGTTCCTGAGCTGGTGCTGCCACCGGCTGGGGGGCTGGCTCGATCTCTTCAGGAGCTCTCTCCTGAAGGGTGCTCTCGTCGTCATCAACTGGAATACTGGAGGATCTACAACGACAAGAAAAAAAGAGGTTCAAGACTTAAAAAGACACCAGAGGTAATTACTTACATAAGACCTTTCATGTATTCGTACCTGGTCGTTTTCTTGGTCTTTAATTTGAAGAGCACTGGAGCAAAATCCACCGTGCTCGCCTTCTCTTCTTTTCAACCGACTTCACCGATCCCGAATCGGTAGGGTTGGTTAGACCCCTCACATCCACCGATTGAAGGTCGGAAGCAATATTCTCGACCAGCTGGTTAAGAATAAGATCACTGACCATGGGGTCAGATGGTGTGGTCTCGTTGGCATCCATCACAGTTGCCACGGTAGCAACCGTCACATCATGAGTAGTCGTCCTGGAGCCAACGACCTCCGCAGCTCCAGTCTGCGGGTCTTCTTTCTCTCCCGTCTGAATTACAATTCAAAGTTTTAATCAGACGATATAATTTTCCATCCAAATTATATGTTTTTTTTGCTGCAAATGTTCTTTCTTACCTCCAGAAAAACATCGTCTTGTGCGGTCTCTGAGTAAGAATTGATCGGAACAACGGTATAAAAAGAATCCTTACTGGATTTAGTGTACCTCAACCCGACCGCCTACATATTAGAGCAAAATTATATGCAGATCAGAGGATATATAAGAGATGAAGACAAAGTGGTTATTTACCTTGAGTCTTTTCAGTCTCTCCTCTTCGGAGACAATAGCCGAAATGCCCGAAAAAGCGGCCTTGGTATCAGGCTCCCCGGCGCAAATCATTTTGATCCGCTCCCTAATCTCATCAGAAGAGAGGACTACAAGAATACAAGGAGATTTCAAGGTTAAGACAAAAATAATCAACTAGATAAAAACATATTGGTCGGAGCCTTTCAAGACGTACCATCTTTTGAGTCCTTGATCGCTTCATCACGACCAATATGCCAGAGCAAGGAATGCTCTCGGAGTTTCAAGGGACTAATCCGGCGCAAGGAAAAATCCCTAACCACGTGCCAAACAGTCAATCCCTTGGCACTGTGCTCCTGAATGGCATCAACCACCTTTCCAAACCATCCTTCCTTCTTCTCGGTCGACCTCCACTTTATATTCTCGTTCGCCCTCTTGGCAATGAAGTAGAGGTCGTCATCCTTCGTGACCGTCATATAGAACTAGTTCTTTTTCCTTGACGATCACGAATATTTTGAGTACATTTGAATGTACTTATCGGCCTTTCCGTCGTGGAGGCACAGTGAACACTCCCTAGGTCCGGCCGCCGACTTCCCCGACTTTGCCATCCGGTAAAAATACCTAAAGACCTTTAAATTTGGTCGAATCCCCAGGTACGCCTCGCATAGGTATATGAAGATGCTGATGTTGGCGATGGAGTTTGGAGCCAAGTTCACCAACTCAACTCCATAATACTCTAGGACCCGAGAAAGGAATTTGTGAGCCAGCAACCTGAGTCTGCACTCGATGTAGGCGAGGAAGATAGGGATCTCTCCTTCCTCACGGCTCGAAAAGTTTTCTTCGATCACTGACCTCCATCTGATCAAATTCCTATCCAGAAGCATTCCGATCTCCTCCAGAGTCCTGAGCTTCTTGTCGCTCATATCAGAAACCAGCCACTTGGTAATCGAATTCGACATAGTTGGGTTTAGAACAGTGGTTGGAAAAGGATTTGGGGGAAATGAACAAAGAGGGTCGGAAGAGATTATTAGCAAGAAGATGAAAATGGTCGACGGAAAAGTAGAAAGCGTAAAATCCTAAGCCCCGTGCTAAGGGATTTTATAGCCGTAATTCTTTAACTGCAATCAGGAGTTACTCAAAAGTCTAACGGACAAAACCTTTCTTCCAACGAACAGAAAAACTCTTCGGGTCCCAAGGCAGTTTCTCAACTTTAAAGTGAATACAGACCACCTCGTGTTTCACAGAATTAAATGAGGGTCTGCTCTATACGACTTCATCGGGAGAAAGTGTTCACATAGCCAATTCATTTAAAGTTCGAGGGCTAGCTGACGAGGATTAAAATCTCTATGTATTACTTTAATACATAATAAAAGACCATATGTCTTCATGGTCGTAACCCCTAAGGCTCACAACCCCCGTGGTCGTAAGGATTCCAGAGGTTACATCGTGGGAAACCTGGTCAGATGAGGTCATGTACCCAGTCCCTGACCAGATTGCTACTCGTAGAAGCAACGAACTGGCATCCGGATCTAACTCCGGGTATATTCCATACCGTGTGATGAATGGAAAAAATGTCATATTTGTTCCATACCACGTGACGTTTTATAATCCAAAGACACTGACAATAACCACCCTACAGTTGTGTGTCTCACAGACGCACAACTGCCGAACGGTTGATACTTTGTCAACCGCTGCCTTGCTTTGACCAGTCGCGACACTTCCAACAGGCGCCACTTCCAGGAGTAACTGCCACCACTTCATCAACTACTTAAAGAAGAACACAAGCGGTAGGAGTCAATCCAATTCGGGAGATCAACAGACGATTGGATTTCAATAGTATAGTAAGCATTACGCTCAGTGTAAATAGGATTAGTCCACTGCCTTGTCGAAGGCACCTCCTGTAATAGCCAGTTCATAACAATAAAAGAGCAGACCCATTCTCTCCCAAGAACTCTTTGCCATTTTTCTCTTTTCACTTTGTAAGATCAGCGACTTGATCGTTGACAGTGGGCGTAACCCTTCTCAGGTGAAACCTTAGCGGGTGTAACAAATACTGGAGGATGCATTGTAAAGGCCTTGTGGTAATCTCCCCTTGATTCACATGTCTAAGGAAACGTGTGTACATATCAAGATGATTATCTCTTATGGGTAAAGTGTACAGTCTCTACAGAGTATAAACTGTTCAAATAGTCGTGCCCACAGTCAAGGGCAGACATGGGAACTTACTCGAGTTAGTATCTATTTATAAAAACTTTGTGGGTGGGATGAAAACTTGTTAGGCCGATGTGACCCTGAATTTGGATTTCTCTGCGTAGTCGTACCCAGTGATGTTAATAAGTGGTGGAAACCACAACCAAAATTAAACATAAGGTGGAGGTAACCTCTGCTATTATAAATATTGCACAATTAATCTTTTTAATAAAATGTGATTTGGTCAAAATGCTAAGTGATAAGAATTTCTAGCTACAATAATTGAAAATGTTGCTTTAGTAAGTAAAAGAACCCGAGCCATCCTTGATAAAGCCTTGCATCTATAAATATTGCATTGTGTATTGGCTTGCGAGCACAGAAGTTGTGCTCACTCTCGCTCTCCCCAAAACCCTTCAGAGCCTGTGGATCAAGGTCATTATGCATACTACGAGGATTCAGACGTTGAAGGCCAGGGAGCTAATGAAGAGTAGTTTAGTCTGTAGTTGTTTTAGTCTTGCCCCAGTCTAGCTGACTCCGTCGATACTCGTGTACTACCAACATTACCCAGGTCTACTAGATAATATCGGTCGTACATTGGTTTCTCCAGTCGCTTGTCTATGGTGAGATGTGTTGTACCCCTTTTGCTTCCGCTATTTATGTAATGTACTCATTTGGCTTGTTCGGCCCTATCGTAAAACTTGACCCGATGCGGTTTATGTAAACTCTGATAATATTTAATTAATGCATTGTTTGGTCTACGTATGTATGAAATGATTCAGTAATGTATTATGTGAGCGCTATCTACTGATCTAGGGAATAGCGCGGTATTGTTCAAAGAGGATTCTGGATTATGAAATCCGGGTCCGACAGGTACAATCATCTCGACAAGCTCTGACCTCTGATAGTGTCTTCGGCTCTCCGCTGCTGTGCTTCCGAGATTTGGACCTATGGTAGGCGAAATGCATGCTATGCTCATATGCCCCCAAGACTTTGGGCGGTGTGCCGTCCTAACCTGTTCTATCTAACTTGTGTTGAGGCCGGACACGAACGGTGGCAAGCACTGCTTCCATTGGTCTTTGATTCTTGGCCATAGATAGGGTTGGAAAGGAGATAAGCTGAGCCGCCTCGAGCCTGGCTTGCTCAAGCTCAGACGAAATAGCATCTCGGCTCGGGAACGGGCCAAAAGTTCAGCTCAGCTCAAAAGCAAGCTCGAACTGGCTCGCGAGCCCTACCAACCCCTACCGCCTCTGCATTCCACCATGCCTTCACTGCTCGACTCGCCGCCGCCGCAACTCCTAGCCACCAAGGCCTGGTGCTTGCTATACGCTGCCCAGGAACCCGTGAAGTCACCGCGTCACGTGTTGGCGATCAGACGCCATCTTGCCAAGAAGTCATGCGTCACGATGGCAGGAAGAAGAACCTGGAGATGTGCACCGAGGCGCTAAGGTGCGAGATCGATGGTGTCGACGCCGCCGCCGATAAGGAGGAGGAGGAGGAGGCAGTAAAGGGAGGCCGGATGGAGGGGGCGACCGGATGGAGGGGGGGTGGCCAGATGGAGAAGGGGGCGGCCAGATGGAGAAGGGGGTGGCGGATGGAGGACGACGCAACGGATGGAGGAGAGGGCGGTTGAGGATGACAAGGGGAGCACAAGAGGCAGTGGTGCGGAGGACGGGGGAGAGCACAGGGCAGGGTGGACGGGGAGGCGACATCATGGAGGATGGGTGGAGCACGGGGCGGGATGGATGGGGGGCGCGGAAGACAGGGGTCAGGGGGAGGACGGTGTGGGAGATGGTACATGGGAGTATCGGGAGTTTGGGACCAGGAGGAATGGGATGAACCGTAGAGAGTCAGAGACTCTAGGGTTTACTCAGTTTTCGTGAACGTTTGTGGGCCAACATCTAGCCCACGAGCCAAACGAGCCGAACGAGTGGCTCGAGCTCGACTTGAAAATATTGTGAGCCTTGAGGTAGGCTTGTACTCTAGTGGTGGTGAGTGATGTGTTCTTCTTTCCCTTCCACCCTCCTCTTGAAAATATCTGCACCGCCAGGTGAGTCCGCCCCCAAATATTGATTTTTAGTTCTTCTTCTGTTCACCCGAGCGACTTCTTCGCCTACGTTCTCTTCAACGAAAGGCCAGGTTTGCATAATCTTTGTCTCCTGGTCCCGTGCACCGTTGTCCAGTCCATCATCGGTGTGGAGGCGACACATCAGCATCTCAGTTGCACTCGCTAGCGCGACTGCGGTCCACGTCCTCCCCACCCGCACCTCGGTCGACTGCATCACGATGCGAGGGAGGCATTAGGGTGGCGACGAAGGCCAGGTTTTCTTTGTCTTCGTCTCCTGGTCCCGTGCGCCGTTGTCCTGTCCATCTTCTTCCTGGACTCCGTCGAACTATAGCTATACATGGGTAGCCTCTGTTCCTTATCACGTTTCTCTCACTTTGTCTCTTTACTGGTTTATAATATTATGCCATGGATCCATCGATTTGATTAAATAATAACTATTTTTCTTTGTTTGTTTGGATAAAATTTTGGTGTCCTCATAAAAGACTGTCCTTGTGCTTGAGGTCGCCCTGCATGACCCATCTCAACAGGTAGACCTCTCTCCTTTCAATCCATGAGGTGAATTCATGCATGCCTAGATGCAATCCTCCTAATATAATTGTTTTGGTGTCGGTACTGCAAATAGATGCTATTAGACATCAGGACTGTAAAATTATGCTTCCTTGCAAAAATAGCTAGGACAACGGATAACCATTGTTTGTAGCGATGAGATGATAACCATTGTAATAATCACTTTCCCCTTCTTTTTTTTGGGATTTACATTACATATAGGTTTATGCACAATCATGTCTTGGGCTATACAATACTATGCCATTAATTAATTCCATGCATGATCAGAATTAGATCCCTTGTAGATGTCATTAGCATGGTCATGCACGTTGGCGACATTGAGTACCACAAATCATGGCCCCATCGGATGCCAACCAGGGAGATAACCCTGATGAATGTTTGGTATGAGCAATGTAAATTGTTTCAACTATTGATGATTTGATGCGATTGACATTTTTGGATTCTCACTACTTCCTAAACGCACAGCCGAAAGTTGATATTCATACGAGTTTGGGACTTCCATGTGGCGCACCACATCGCGCGATGGCATCCGGCAGATGCCGACTTCTATTATCTGCCTGCTACCCTCTTGAAGGTGAATAGTACCACTAGTAAGGAGAATATATATTTGCTTTCATAACATGCTGATATATAAAGTGTTTAAAATTTATACTATGATCCATCTTTAGGCGGGTTGTCGACCACGACAGAGAGTGAACTCATATTCTTCCCAGACTCAATCTACGCTGACAAGTTGGAAGGTATAAGTCTCTACGGCATCTATGTACCAATTATATTGTATCTTTATAATAATTATATCTCTACGGTAACCCTCTAAATATTGTATTACTTTTTTTTGTTTATCTATAGGCCTCCGTGCATCCTTAATGAGTGCCCCTGCGGCTGTACGTGACTACGTCAATTTCATCGTCTAGATGAGGATCAACGCGAGTGTTAATCCTCATTATCAAGGGTCGAACGAGTAGGAAGACAAAGGGGGAAATGATCTCCCGAGTTGATGAACTTATTTATATTGCGCTCATTGGTTATGTTAGTTTAAATTACAATTGTTTTAGTACTTTCAACGGGATGTTATTTCATTTATTATTGTTTCAATATCATGTTGAAGCAAAGTATCTCTTAGGTTTATTGTATCGTTGCTTATTTCAAAGACTAAATTCATGAATGCAACATTTTGCTATGCATGGTTTGGACTACATTCGGTACTGGAATGTTTGCTGAATTGTCATCAAGATGTAAATGACTCCAAGTCAATCTTATCTAGTCGTGTTTTTCCCTTTGATTTGTGTTACTAAAATGACTTTGCAATAATTATATAGTTTGTATTTCCATTGCAATGCACTTCTAGTCTAACCAAGTGACATCTGATCCAATAGCGAAGTCCGTGGTCAAACCCAACCAGCAGCAAGCCCATCATCCCAAACCGACCGATGACCGGGCTGCGCTAATCCTGGCTTCTATTTGACCAGGCCCACTCACCCTCACGAAAAAAAAGGGTCGAGGCATCATCATCCTCTTTGTCCATACCTGCAAACCTGTGCAACGATTGGCCCAGATGGCCATAATCCTCGACTTGGAATCCCATTGCAAAAGGGAGTGAATACCGGAACGGTACTCGCGGTTGGTTGGACTACCAGCAGTACATATATACTCCTACTACATATCAAAATTGAAACGGAAAAAACAAAAGAAAACAGAGAGCAGCCAGCCACGCGAGGCCGTACGATTGGTGGACGCCAATAATACCCTCTCTCTCTCCTCTCTTCTTCAATCCTCGCGGTCGCGGCCTACCTGTCGCTCCTCCCCATCCACGCTCCAAATAAAGTAAACGCGAAAACGCGAAATCCTCCTCCGCCGCCGCCTCATAGAGAAGAAGCTGCCGTCTCCGCCCCAACCCCCTCCTCCTCCCGCTCCTGCCTCCGCCTCCCGGCGACCACCCAAGTCTCGTCTTTCTTCTTGGAGAGGAGGGAGAGGAGGAGCGGGCGCCATGGGGTTCTGGGAGGCCTTCCTCAACTGGCTCCGCAGGTACGAACATGTGTGCATATGCGATGCCTGTTTGCGTGTGAGAGGAATCGGTTTCTTGAGTTTTGATCTCGTGCGCATTGCGGGGCGGGTGCGGGGATCGGTGGGTGGGAGATCTGGGTTGGTTTAGGATAAAGTAGCTTCTCGTGTTGAATCGGATGTTGTGCGCGGGATTGCAGCAGGTCGAGAGGTATAATGCTATGATAGTTATGAAGAATATCGTTATTATGTTGTGTTGATAGGAAGGAAACTTCGAGCTGTAGGAAATGTGACATAGTTGATAGATGGTGTGTGTTTTTTACCTACTGACACGGTCATAGGAAAATTGGGTTATTTTTGTTGTTCACCTCCATGGGTAAAGTTCAGATTTTGGAGCTTTGCAAGTACGTTGTGGTAACGTTGTCGATATAACATCTTTGTTCTTTCTAATCTCTATGAAACGAACATAGTGATTAGTGACCTGTGTATTGATTGAACATGCGTTACATGCCAATCAAAGTATTAATCGGACACGTCAATCAAAGTGTCAATCCAACGTGCCAGTCAAAATTGTCCATACATAGGGGAGACGAAGGATCATGCAATTTGTAAATATTAGTGTAGCTAAAAAGGCATTGATTTATTCTGTGCTAATAATACAACATGTGCGGTGTGCTCGTGTTTGGCATTTTCTCATTATCATGCAAAGTGTTTGTTGTTATCCTGCACTCTCGTGGATTCTATCTCGTCCGTAAGAAAGAATCCATTTGCACTAGTAAGTTTTTGGATCGTAGAATTATACCGAGGTTGGTAATGCTTTTGTTGAATTTCAATCATTGGCATGGAAAAGAGTTGCCAGGAGGCTATGATTTATTTCATTTCTACCTACTAGCCAGGTAGGCTTTGGTTTAGACATACATATAAAGACAAAGGAGCTTGCATTCAAAGGATGCCTTGCATTGTTGCACATGCACTCTTTGGGTGGTGGAGCACTACTTTGACATGTGTTCCAACTTCCAAAAAAAATATGGGCGAGTATAAACAGATTTTTGTTTGATGGAGTTTGAATCAAATATTTTCTTCTTTTCTTCATCTGCAGCCTCTTTTTCAAGCAAGAGATGGAGCTTTCTTTGATAGGGCTCCAAAATGCTGGGAAAACATCGCTTGTGAATGTCATTGCTGTAAGTATCAGGTTGTGATTTTTTTTTTTTGGCATTACTCACTTACTGAAATATGAGGATTTCTCATGGATTACCATGTCTTCTGCAGACAGGAGGCTTTAGTGAGGACATGATTCCTACTGTAGGGTTCAATATGAGAAAGGTGACCAAAGGAAATGTCACAATAAAATTGTGGGATCTTGGAGGCCAGCCAAGATTCCGGAGCATGTGGGAGAGATACTGTCGTGCAGTTTCTGCAATTGTGTATGTGTCTTTCTTCTCTAATTTGATGCATTTGCGGTAAGAGTAGCATTATACTCACCAGCTGTCATGCTTAATTCTTGGCTTGTTGCACATCTCACTTTATTAGATCGTGATCGTGCTCATATAATTTTGATTTAATTTTATCCATTGTTGATATATAGGCAAATGCACTGCTATGTATCCATGATAAACAGTTGATCAATCAAACTGCTAGACAGCCTAGACCCAGAGTAGTTTCATTGTACAGGCATTCGCTGCTTATAAAATTGACCCCGAACAATTTGGGTGAACCATGAAAATTGCTCAAATCTTATGGTTTTGAGTTTAACACTTTAATATCTTCATTTCTCAACTATACTGCTGTATAAAGGCTTCTTGTTTTTTTGCCTAAAAAAAGTTTATTGTAAGCTTCTTGTACTTTTTTTCTTTGGCTTTTATGTCGTAGTTGTCTTTGTTGCAAGGATAAGTACGAGTGTATTAGTTATTCTAGATAGTAATGATGATGCCTTGTTTATTTGTTGTGACTTTCTGTTATTTTGCTATATTGTAGATAATGATGGTGCCTTGTGTATTTGTTTCTGACTTTCTGTCATTTTGCTTACTTAATGCATGTGCTGAAGGTTGTGCAAGCTGGAGGGTTTACTATTCTGATTTATTCCCACTTGTATATTTTGTGATAGCTAGCTGTGTAACATCTTGATCGACTTTTTCTTGAAACTTGGTCTATAATTTTTGCTGGTGGTTATAACTGATACAGCAAACCATAGGAAACGATATTTCTGTATTGTGTTATGGATTCCTAAATTGTTGTGTTTGTGCAGGTATGTTGTTGATGCAGCAGATCGAGAAAACATGGCCATTGCCAAAAGTGAGCTCCATGACCTTCTGAGCAAGCCATCTTTGACTGGTATCCCATTACTAGTCATTGGCAACAAAATTGACAAGCCTGAAGCTTTCCCTAAGCAAAGCTTCACAGAAGTCATGTAAATACACGCAAAGCTACTACGAACTGATAAGATTTACTCATCTATAAATCTCTATTTGACAAATCATATGCTACATTGCAGGGGCCTAAAGACAATCACTGACAGAGAAGTGGCCTGCTTCATGATATCGTGCAAGAACTCGACTAACATTGACTCCGTCATCGACTGGCTCGTGAAGCACTCAAAAAAGAAGAATTAATCTAAATATGTAGCTTTTGAAGTGCTCCAGATTCTCTCTTTTTGCATGTCGCGTAGCATTGGAGATGTAAATTATGTGAGGTCTTGATCGGGGAAGTTCTGTTCATAATTTTGTAACCTGCTTTGGCAATATGTTGGTAGACTGCATCTGGTATTGTGCACGCGTGTGCTCCTTCACAACTTACAAGAGGCTTCATCCTCGTGTTACATACCTGCTTGGTAAATTTGAATCTCTGTGTGGTTTGTGAATTTCTTTGTGAATTTGATGAAATGTTGATACTGCTAGCAATTGAACATGAGCTGTTGAGGCAGAAACAAATGGGGTAAAAGAAACAAAATATATCATTCGACAAATCTTAGGATACCAAAGTTGCCATGATTTTGTTGTGTCGTTCGACAACTGTGATCATAACTATATTTGCATCTAATATTTGCCATCTAGTTTGGTCATGCAATAGCAAATCTGCCAAAGTCTTTTTTTTCCTCCCTACCAGTTTTGTCTGCTAAGTGATTATCTAAGATCTCTGTCCACTTTTTCTGGAAGTCTTCTCCCCCTTTTGTTTTTTTAGGAATTTTGTAGGAATTTTTTTTATGACGAAACAACTACTTTCGCCGAACTTGGGAAAACGGACTTGTTTTTTCCTGCAAATTACTGTGAGAATCGTGCTTTCAAACGGGGTATCAAAAGGCTAAACTGAAGATTTGATTTGAATAAACATATTCAAATATACATCAGGAAAAGTCAAAACTCAAAACTAAGAAACGGACTTTTTTTGGATCATTTTGAAGTTTGAACTACAGGAGTAAACATTTCTTTCTCCAAATTCTAATCCACTCAAAAGAGGTAGCCAAACGGATCTCGCCTAGCCCACTACCTTAGAGGCAAAGATGGCGGCGTCGCTCTCCAAACCCCTCCGCCTCCGACTCCGCGGCGGCGGCCACCGCCTCCTCCCCTCTCGGCCCTCCAGTTCCCACGTCTCCCAGCCCCCGCCGCCTCCTCCACCTCCTCCTCATCCTTCCGCCGCCACACCGCCACCCCCAGGTCCCCCCTACCCCGACCGCCTTGCGAAATGCCTTGCAAAACATCTGCGAATCAAGCCGCCGCTGCATTCTAATCAGGATGGTTTCCATGTGCAGAGGCAGGGAAGGAGGCGAGCGCATGGTCCAAGCTCTTCCTCTTCGCCCCCGGCGCCATCACCTTCGGCCTCGGCACGTGGCAGCTCTTCCGGAGGCAGGAGAAGGTCACAGCACGCGCGCGCACCCACTCCTTACTCCCCCATGCAGCCATGCTTAGCGAAGAAGACCTCACTTTGTGTTGTTCGTTTCCGAATCTCAGATAGAGATGCTGGATTACAGGACGCGGAGGCTGGAGATGGAGCCCGTAGCGTGGAACGATGTGTCGTCGTCTGCTGCCATGCATGATCCGGCCGCGCTGGAGTTCCGAAAGATTGTGTGCGAGGGTGATTTCGACGACGAGAAGTCGGTGTTCATCGGGCCTCGCTCCCGGAGCATCTCCGGTGTGACGGAGAATGGGTATTATGTGATCACTCCGTTGATCCCTCGGTCGACTGAGCCCGGCAGGTAAATTCTTGTTGGAAGCAATTGTACTCTTGCAATGAAACTCTTAGCATGGGTGAGCTTGATACCTTTATTTGGGAAGTTCTTGTTCTAAAGGCTATGATATGGGAAATAGCTAACAGAATTATAAACCTGACTATGGCCGAATTGGCAAATGATAATTTGTTGATGTTCCAGTAGGTTTAAATTAAGGCATTTTCTTTGACAGTACAAAGAAAGATGAACTATGTGAAGCAGAAGGCATCTCATGATAGAGCAAAACCATTACAGTTAAAGGCCAATTTGCAGTTGCTGCGCTATGGCATCTAGTTAGTTACGGGAATGTTTACTAATTCTAGTAAGATTTTGCTGTTATGGCTCCAAAAGATATGCTTTCAACCAGTTGTTACATCCAAAGTGGAAATAAATAAGTGCTTTTGAAAAGCACCAACCACCGCAATGCCAAACGGAGCCTAAATTAAAGTAAAAAAGCTCAAGCTTAGCTTTGCTTCTATTGTAGTTGGTGGTGATTTTTTTTACTCTTTTATTCGAAACTGATTTAGTGTGTATGCCCCTCCATTGTTTTTCTTTGGGAGATGAAACTATCAGCAGGCAGGAATGAACTGAGAAGGGAATTGATTATGTATATTTTAAGATCAATTTACAATAATAAGGAAAATACAATTACAAAACTTTACCAAATATTCAAACACTCGTGTGGATTAACTTGTATCTTGGTAGGCAAAAGAGAAAGCAGCAGCTTGTAATTACATGTTGGGTTGTGCATATTTGTAGTTTGGCATAAACATGAATCATCATATCTCTGTCTTGTTACTCTTGTAGTTGTCCTTCTGAAGAAGGTTTTTTTGTCTATTAACTTATTTAGTGATTCATGAGGAATGCAATGTCATATAACAAGCCCAGTGCTTTCACAAATTTACAGAAAACCCTTTATACTACTAATAAAGAAGTTCTGCACAAGCCATAAGCTCGAGGAAGCAAAAAGGGTTGTTAAACTTACCGACAAATCTTGGCTCATATTTTTGACAAGCTAAGGAGCCAATGTTTCGTTGTGGCATATGCTATCAGCCCATCCTTGCTTGTACCGGTACTTGCAAAGTTGTTAGTGACCAAGTTGCAATCGAATTATCATTAAGTCTTATTGGACTTTATCTCCCGCACATTCCCATCATAGAACAAAAGAGAGTTGCCCTGATGCTGTACTGCGTGTTCTGACCATAGAAACAAACTTTAGTGTGTTATTGCTTCTCTTTTCCTCAAGACGTTTATCTTTCTGAGAAATATTTTGTCAGTTTGCAGTCACCTATCCTTGTGAATAGAGGGTGGGTTCCTCGTGGCTGGCGTGATAAAAACATACAGGACAACCAGGGCCTTGGTGAAGTTTCAGAATATAAAGAAGCTGAAAAAAAGACAGATGGAAAAGGTCCATGGTGGAAGTTTTGGTCTGAGGAACCCGAATCATCTTCTAAGGTGATTTACATCCCTTGTTTTTGCCTGAAGTTGTCAATGATTTGCCCATCAGAACAGGTTACCATGTGTTTTGTATGTATTTTATTATTGTTATCTTTTGAATGTCATGTTACGTGAACTCCTTGTACATGATAAGATTTGACAGCCCATTATAAATAACTTTTTAAGTTTTAAGTATCATTGTTAACTAGACCTGCTTTAGATCATTAAATGCAGTGAGTGATGGTTTCTAGAATGTTGAGTATGAAATGTAGGCTGTGTTACGGACTCTTTCTTTGGCAAGAAGTATGTCGAGCCATGTCAGGCTGGTTGTTGGGTTTTATGTCAATTGAGAATCAATACCATACTGCCATAATCATCTACGTTCAAAAACCATTATGGTTGTCTTTATCTTATTCTACGTATTTATATTTCTTTACTCTTTTGGTCAGCCACAAAATTGATGCAAATTACATGGTTTTACTCGTTTTGCAGATTGAAAAACCTGGAAAACCTCCTGTAAGAGTTACTGGAGTAATCCGAGGAAGTGAGAAGCCCAGTATATTTGTTCCAGCTAATGAACCCAGCAGTGGCCAGTGGTTTTATGTGGATGTTCCCATGACTGCTCATGCATGTGGCCTGCCTGAAAATACTACTTATATAGAAGATATAAATGAAGACGGCTCTCCAACAAATCCTTATCCTGTTCCAAAAGATGTCAATACTTTGATCCATCACTCAGTGATGCCACATGACCATCTAAAGTACACCGTTACATGGTAAGTGACTCAGAACCCCAACCGTTTGCCCATCCCTCTTTGTTGGTTGGGTATGTGGAATGTATAATAATGTCTACTCCTTTATTTGACAAGTTTCTTAAGTTCCATCTAATCGATAAATGTTTGGACTATTCCATTCTACGTTAATTTTATTTTTTACTGCTAGTACTAGAAGTATTAGGCTTCCTGATAGAAACCAATGCTTGCATCTAGGAAGTTTGAGGGCAATTTCTGGTTGTATCTGACATTCACAATTACCTTTTAAGTTTATTGCAGCTACAAATCCATTGTTGTTATTGGTTGACTTTGAGTCTGACAGTTCATCACTGTCGAACCATGATAGTTGACAACTCGACATCTTGTTTCCAATCATATTTGTGCTGAATATAGGAAAGTTGTTTTCTATTTCTTTTCTTACTTGAACTGCTCATCCATTGTGGGTCTAAACTTCTTGCTTCTGAGAGCTGTGAAACTAAATTATCAGTAAGCTATGCACATCCTATACTCGAATGATGGATGGTTATGTTGCTGTATTTGAGCGATAATCTTTACTTGGATGAATCCATCTTATATCATTTGGCAATTGCCTTTTTCCTCTTTACAATATTGCCTGTGGTAGTGCATATATATCACTATATCTATCATTCCGACTGTAGCGCTAGGATCTAAGATAGGTCTATCAAATGGAATTACTGTAGGAAAATTTGAGTTGCAGAAATTAGAGAATATATACAAGGGAATATGACTCTGCGGGCGGGAACACATAACATGGGGTTCATCTCCTGAACTCTCTGAACCGGTTATGTACTGGGCTGTCTGCTGTTTCAGCAGAGGCCAGAGGGCTGTTGTGCCTCCTTTATCAAGAAAAGATCTCCTGAACTCTCTTGAAGGTGCGCAGTCTATATGCGTAATGTGAATTTGCTATCAACTGACAAATAGCACACATTAATGCAGAGACTAATTTCCCCATTATAAATCGTACATTTAGATGATAATTAGATACTTCATTGTTTCTTTGATGGTATAGATGTGAATTTTGTTATTTCCTTGTTGGCATGTTTCTTTGATGGTATAGATGTGAATTTTGTTATTTCCTTGTTGGCGTCTTATGGCCACTTCCTATCTTTTGCTGTTATTAGGTACACTCTTTCTGCTGCTGTGACTTACATGGCTGCAAAGCGGATAAAGGCAAAGAAGGTTAGGTTATAGCAGGAGTGAAGTCTAAAGTTCTCACCTGCATCGTGTACCTATTTATGATGCTCTAGTTCCTACTGCTTCGGAAGGAGATGTCCAAGTATTGCATCTTTCATCTCGCAGTCGAGCTCACAGAATGCTCAAGTTTTGTTAGCCTACCATCCACTGAAAGGAAGGCTTGTAATTTCCTCGGAATATTTTTTGTCAGGAAGCTTACATACAGGCCACCTGAACAGCAAAAACCAGATCATTGGCACTTCTTTCTACAGTAATTGCCAAATTTACCCGAAAACAAATAAACAGAGCACAGCTCTTGAGAATGTGTGCTTCTCTGGAATTTTTAGCAGATACAATACCTTTTTATCCCGTATTTGCAAAAATAACCACAGCCGAGCTGTATTTGTACATATTCCATCGTTGCTGCGTGGCCGTCGTGTGGAGTGGCAACGTCTCCTCCGCTGCCACGAAGCTCCCCTGCCCATCCCCTTGCTAACACGTCGGTCGTTGCAGCATGGTGGTCGTGCGGCAATAGCCGTCAGCCCGCCACGTATCGCATTAGTTAGGGTTAGGACAGTTAGGGTTCTGAAATTCGGGTTTCGCAGTTGTTTGTACGAATTTTTAAATATAGCAAATGAGTTCAAAAAATTATGAAATTTTATGTGGAGCTTCCCGACACAGTGTACTTGCTTGTGTAAACTTGCCATAATTTTATTCGTTCAGAATTTTTCTCGCTATTTTGTGTAAGTGTTATGTTTGTACAAATTTGTAAATGTAGAAAATGAGCTTCAAAAATTATGAAATTTTTTAAGGCTGCTAACGCAATGGACTTGATTGTGTAATGTTTCGACAATTTTATGTGTTCTGGAATTATCAAGAAAATTTAGGATTTAAGTCGCAAAAATTTGGATTTTATGTTTCGAAAATTAGGGTTTCATGCATTCCCACACAAAGTACCCCTAACAGAATAGGCTTAATCATATCTAACATAATTTGCTAGACTTTGGTATAATACAGTATTACTCGAACTCCACAGGCTAAGGGTCCTCTTCAACGTCCACCCCGATGATACGCTCCTCGAGGTCCTCTGGATGGTCACTAAGCCACCAATGTCCCTGCAGTGAAGAGTCTGACGAACTCTCTTCTCTGGTAGCTACAATCGGACTGCGGATCTCCTGAACTGAAGGACCAACAGTCTCCAGGCGACACACCTTCTTGCGTGCGGTCATCCTGTGGGGGTACGTCTCTAAGGTGTCTGGCTGGCTGCAAGTCTGGAGTCGCTCTATGATAAGGTAAATCATCCTGAGCAACGGCTCTCAGCCCACCACGTGTCGCATTAGTTAGGGTAGTTAGGGTTCAGCTAATTAGTGTTCACTATTTGTACGAATTTTAAAATATAGCAAATGAATTCAGAATGAATTATTGCAAACTGTGTTGGAAGGCTCCACATAAAATTTCATTATTTTTTGAATATAAAATTATAAATTCATTTGCTATATTTTAAAATTCGTACAAACAACGAACACTAATTAGTTGAACCCTAACTAATGCGACACATGGTGGGCTAAGGGCCGTTGTCCAAGATGATTTACCTTATCGTGGAGCGACTCGCACTCTGACCACTAGACCCTTAGAGACGCATTCTGTGATGGCCGCACGCAAGAAGGTGTGTCGCCTAAAGACTGTTGATCCTTTAGTTCAGGAGATCTGCAGTCCGATTGTAGCTAACAGAGGAGGAAATTCTTCAGACTCTTCAGTGCAGGGACGTTGGTGGCTCAGTGACCATCCAGAGTGTAGAGGTGCAAACGGAGCGGACACTGATGTATATCGATCATCCCTTATCCTTTTTCCATATTTTTTTCTCGGATTCGGAATCGGATACGGACAGTGCCGGATACGAATACGAATACGAATAGTCTCGGTTACGAATACGAAGTGAATACATGCCAAACCGAATACGAATTGTCTCGGTCACGAATACTTATTCGGATATTACGCGAAAACACAACTCACTTTATTCTGAAACGCTAGTATGCATATATAACTTCTCTCCTGTTAAGCATGGTATATTTGATCGTTACAGCTTGGAGAACACAGGCTTCCGCTTCTGCAGGAAGGCTTTGATCGCCTCCTTCAGGTCATTAGATCTCAGCATTGCCGCATTCCACGTTGCTACATGCTCCAGGCCCTGCTCGACTGTTATATCCCTGCTCCTCAGCAACACAGCCTTTGTTCCCATAACTGCCCATGCCGACTTCTCAGCTAGATCTGAAACAATTAGTCAAATCTGTCACTTGATTTATCAAAAGTCGAGCTCGTTGAGCTTGTTTTGTTGCAGGTGGTACGTTAAACAAGGAAATGCTTATGTACATGGAACAATACTTGCAACCAAACCTATAGATGCATACTTGTCACGGATAAATTCAACTTGCTTCTGGCTCATAGGATACACTAGTGGATTTCGAACACCTTAAAACTTCATATCTGACTATTCAATCGATCAAAACAGGAACAGAAACTCAAAAAGTGATCTGACCTCACACCCAGACTTTCCAGTTTACCCCGTGACATTAGGAAATGGAGCAGGGGATCACTGGATCTCCCCAACCGATCAAGAGGGTACTGGATTAAGCATGTCTTAGTTAAAGCCAATCTGCAGTTTAAGACAGTACAGATGCGTAACTGTACAAGGAACTTATAACCCACCATAGTCCACTAATATGCCATTCAGCAATCAAATTCACAAAAGGCAGGGAATAAGAATACAGATGGACCTATATGGATGTCAGGGGCATTAGAGTCCTAGAAAGCTTGTTAAAACTGATTAAGGGGCACCAAACAGCAAGGTAAAAACTATATACAGCTACAGATGTTTCCCTTTATGATATTCCTTGTTTACAGATACATCAATTAGACCACAAAGGCAGAAGTTTTGTAGACAAATAGAATATTTACAGTCTTACAGATACCCAAGAGTTCGTAGTTTATTTGATTTAGTTCTGTCCAAATGAACTACACAAGCTTCTCGATCTCACATCAGTTTGAAAATTTGAATTGTGCAGTGTCAGTTCGTGTGTCACATTTTGATGGAGCAGCGAAGCAACAAATACTATGAGAACTTACAAAGCAAAGAAGAGAATGTTATACCCTTTGCAATATTTGCAACGTCGTCATCTAACTATTCCTTGGCTTCCATGGCGGTGATCTTGCGCCCGGTGAGAGCGAGGTCGGCTGCGTTCTCGTAGCCAATGATCCGCGACAGCCGCTATAGCGCGCCGAGGTCGGCGACGATGCCCATGTCCACCTCCTTGAGCACAAACGTGGCGTCCTTGAGCAGCACCGTATGTTGCAGGTGACCACGATGTCCACGCCACCGCCGACGCAGGCGCCGTGCACCGCCGCGATGACCGGCTGTGACGCCCCGTGTTATTACCCTAAGGGTAATGACACTTAGGCATACGGATTACTATTCGTTTGCTCAGTAGAACACTGCTCCAACGAATAGTAAGCCTTTACCAGGGTTACGCAGCAGATCAATAAGACAGAAACTGTACACTTTATTCCAGTAATTGCCACGCAGGGCTATAGTTCTTGATACAAATATTACACAGCTACAAAAGGGATTTCTCCGCTTCTCTCGCCACCTTGTAGCGTCGGCTATCTACTCGTCCCACACGTCAAACATGGCGTCCACCTCGCTTCTGCTGCGTCCTCATAGTCCGCACCTTCACCTCCTGCAGTTGCTTCAGTACCTGCATGTCCGTCATCCCACTCGGGAAAGTTCCCGGCCGGACTAAGATCTACAAAGGAGAATACTAACAAGGTTGAGTACACGAATGTACTCAGCAAGCATTAATAGCAAAGAATGCGCTGGATGACTATCTCTAGTTGTTATCACATTTTCTAAGTCATCTCAGTTTAGAAAATAATCATTAAAACATTTTGGTTGCAGATTTTAATTCTGAAAAACACTAATATTTACTCGGAGAGAAGAAAGACCCCCGGTGGTTCCCGTAGACTCCAATCCAGGAGACTGGCATGAATTCATGATTTTGCATAGCACTGCGCAGGCTTGTACCACTTTACCCATAGTAATTCTGAGCTCTAAATGAACCGGGTTCCCTGCATTTCCTTTGATGCAGGTTCGAGTTCAGAATACAGAACATTTTTCAGGTTACGTGATCAAATCTCCACCCATTACTTTTCATCGGTGCTAATTTAGTCACGCTGCTGACCTCGTCATAGACCGAGTTCCAGTAATGTTGGTTGAGGCGGCCAACGTCCGTGCTCAACACTCATCCTTGGGCCGGTGCACTTCCGAGCCCAAACACTCCAATGTGTCCCGTTGTGGAGATCATAATTACGTAACAAGGTAGCATTTTCTGCCCGTCGAAATGGGAAAATGGTTGGTACTGATTTTACGGCTTCAGACCGAGCAAGAGTTTTGTTTGTCCTTATATTATAACCATATGTAAAAAGAGGCCCACCTCTTATCTCATCATCATCGTCATCGTCGTGTTTCCATTGCCAGGGCCCCCTTTTACCCACATATTAATTCTCATTTCTTTCATGACCATCTTAATCATTTTCATCTAAACCATTGATTTGAGTTTTGAGAAAATAATTTTGATGCAATAAACATAATAGTGCAATATACGGTTAACATTTAAATTAACTATATTTATGTTCAAGAGGATAGCTTGCCTTTGGAGTTGTAGGAAAGATTGGTGGCGATGGATTTCTGGTCCGTTGCTCCCGTTAGTGCTGGTTCGTCTTCTGTAGCAATCGGCAGCACGAATAGTAATATAAATAAATACATAATTGATTTTGAGTGATAATACGCGTACATAAGTTAGTAGCTTCTAATTTGTTAGCACAATTTTAATTAAATAAACCTTTTTCGAGATCTACACTAAGTTAGCACTCCCCAAGATAATCGCTCTACCGAAAACGCGCACTAAGGTCGACAACCCGTGATCCACACTTAACTGAATAAACTAACAGAATTTAATAGCTTAAACTACCTGAATAAATACTCGCAACGCACAAAGTTGCTACACAGGCTAGTTATTTTAATAACAACAGAATTAACGGCTATTCGGTCTATCTAGCAATTTTAATTCACATGTTAATTGCAAAAAGCTAATTAGACGAGATCCAAGTTAATTTATTTAACCGCAAAGATTACACAGCTAACAATTGATTAGTTTATCAAGGCTACTGAAGTGAACACATTAATGCAACAATTAATTTAAATGCTACACAGATCTAATTCCTTCCTAATCCAATTTCTAATTTCTACCCTCCCTAATCTCTCTCTCTCTATATATATATATATATATATATATATATATATATATATATATATATATATATATATATATATATTTCACTCACCTATTCTATTTGAACTCCAAACACACTTGCACACACGCACACCAACACCCCAATCGCTATCTTCTTCTACACCCACCCCAAACTCACTCATTCTCATCTCACCTCTCAAATCTCTCTCTTCTCCCTCAACCACGCTAGAAAGTCCTGGTCCGGCCCGGCTGGTCCCGACCGCCCTACTGGCCCATCCGGCTCATCCATGCCCACGGACCGCTCGGCTCTGCGGCGCCTCCACGGCCCGCCTTCCTCTCGGCGCTCCTCTCCCCGCCCCTCTCTCCTGGTGGCAGGCTAGGTGTGGTGCCGCCACATTCTGAGCCCCTCGGCCGGGACCGCCGCCTCTGGGGTTGCCATGGCAGCCGTTGACCTCCGGGCTCCTCTGCGCTACTCGGCCGGTCCTCCCTCTGGCCGCCTGCTTTCGATCCACGTCCTCCCGTGCGGCAGAGGCAGCCGCCACCACTGGGTTGGCTCGGCCTCCCTAGGGCCGCCGCTCGTCATGCCGCCCTCTCGGCCCAAGGCGCGACCGGCTCGGCTCACTGCGCCTCCTCTCGGTGCTCGGTGGCTCGGCCGGCCCGTCCATGGCTGCCGGTCTCGCCTCCCATTGCGCCCGGTTCCTTCCTCCCTAACCCCTTTATCTTGATGGTCTAGAAGCTAAAAGATTTGGTTGATTTTATCTCTTGTTTTGCTGGTGCTTAACAAATGCATAAACACTGATGGTGGATGGTTGCTACATGATGCAAATGGAAGGTGATTGGGGTTGGTTGGCCGACTCTTTCTGAGGTATCCACCCCCTCCCCTGCTCTGTGATGCACTGAGATAATCTGAGAGCTACTGATGGTCTGATGCTATAT
The DNA here is from genome assembly GCA_036346405.1 of Phyllostachys edulis. Taxonomy (NCBI): domain Eukaryota; kingdom Viridiplantae; phylum Streptophyta; class Magnoliopsida; order Poales; family Poaceae; genus Phyllostachys; species Phyllostachys edulis. The sequence continues at coordinate 104,119,469 of CM070550.1, forward strand.
GAATGATGAATGTGTATGTGTGCATACTGAGGTGCTACTGTGGATTACCTCCTGTTGGGTTTTGGAATGGGGGAAGGAGGATGGTAGTGTTGGCCTTGTGCTGGTGCTCCCCTCTTGTCCTCCTTGTCGGCTTGGCGTCCTGGTGGTCACCTTGCTGCCTTGATGCCCTGCTTGTTCCACCTTGTCGATCTGGCAGGGTTCCGGTGGTCATCGATGGCTCCACGCCGTTACTGCTGCCGCCCTTCGTCTCCGGCTTCTCCCTGGCTTCTGCTCCTCCTTCTCCCTGGCCCCCTTCTTTCTGGGTTTCTTGCCTCCCTTCCTCTTCTACTCTGAGATGCTTGCTGATGGTAGTGATGTTGCTGGTGGTAGCTTGTATTGGCATTGGCTTGCTTTGTGCTCTCGGCTGAGTGCTGGGGAGAGTGAATTTGTGGCCTGGACTGGGGTGATGAACTTGCTTGGTTGGCTTTGAGCTGGGGGGGAATGCATATCAACTATGGTTGGTGCTTTGTATTGGCTGAGAAAACAGAGGCTTCGAGGGGATGGTTAATTTGGTGGAGGGGGTTGAACTTGGTGGTCTTTGGCGGGTCTTTGGGGATGAATGTGAAAGGCTACGGGTAGGCTACACTAGCGCAAAATAATAAAAATTTTACCCGTAAACCAAGATCACTGCAGTTATAGATAACGGTCTTACCACTAGACGCCAGTGCGGAAATTGATCTGAGACGTCAGGCGAGTAGTCGTACTAAGTTGATGCAAGACGTCAGGCGAGTAGTCGTATTACTTCCTCGTCCTCGTCGCGGCGTCCCACGTCTGACTCCTCTCTTGTGGTTCGTCCAAACGCTTCTGATCTGGCGCCTCAAAGGTATCCACACGTCACGGGAGGAAGCGGCGCCGCCGGACTACTAGATCCGCGCGAGCGACTAGGGCATGGGAGGGTGGCGGCGGGGTTTGAGGATGTCACGAAAAACTCATCACCAATCTCATGCGCCCTTGCCCTCCTTTTATAGGCGCCCTTACAATGGGCTTCTACTAATAGAGGCTCATTAGGACTCAATGCCCGATCTAATTCGGATCCAATCCGAATTAGGCTTCACTTAAGTGTGTGACCCTATAGGTTCACGTATGTTTAGACATGACACGAGTATACATACTTGGTCAATAGTTGGTAGCGGCCTCTAGCAAGGCGTGCCAACTCCTAAGCGTACACAAAGATCATATCGGACGAACCATCACAACGTTATGTACATGCCAATCCCTTTGCCTCACGATATTCGATCGAGCTCCAAGTGACCACTCTATCTCGATCCCGTGATCCGGAATCCCTTACTAGGTTAACTCTTAACCTTAAGTAGCATGGCCATGCATTTCGGATTCGATCACTCGAGGCCTAGAGATATCTCTCTCGGGTAGAGAGGGCAAATCCCATCTCGTGATCATGCCTCGCAACATGCTTCATGACAAACCCGAAGCTACCTTTATAACTACCCGATTCACGAGTAGCGTTTGATAGCCCCTAAGTAGGTCGATTCACATCTCAAGTACATGCGACAATCTCGTGGTCTAAGGACAAAACGTACACATTGTGTAGAGAGAACCATAAGTATAATTGTTATGTCTCATGTTTGGTCGGTCCAACCCCATGTTCTAAACATGTGTCCACATTATTGGTTTGACATCTCCATGTCTATGACCTGTGAAACATGGTCATCAACCGATACATGTGCTAATCCATCATTCACGTGTGTCCTCACATGAACTCCGACTAGGGACAACTTTAGAATAACCATATAAGTAAAGAGTTTCACAAACAAGTCACATACTTGTTAATCAATACAAAGGTAATATTCAAGGAACATTTATTAAATCATGGATACAACGAAATATCATCATCTCTATGATTGCCTCTAGGGCATATCTCCAACAGAATGGGGATGGGGGAATGCTCCTGGCCTTGCCTTCGGCCGTGAGTGAAATGGTGCACTGCATTGGCATTCAGCTGGGGGGATGAATATGTGTTGCTTGGGGGAATGAATGGATTTGCTGGCTCTAGGGGAATGAACTTGGTTCGGCTGCCTCCTTGCCTGTGCTTTGCTCCAGGTGGTGGCTTGGTTCTTGCTCCTGGCTGCTGGTTTCGATGCACCCGGTGATGCTTTGGCAGAGGGTGGAGTTTCAATGGAATATGCCCAGAGGGAGTATATGGTGGTTGCCGCAATGGCAAAAAGTGGGTGTTGCCTTCTAATAATGCCGGATGAGGAGACCCACGAGTGGCAGTCTTTAAGCGGCCGGTGGTCAAGATATCTTGGCGATCAAGGATCCGACTGACTCCGATTGGTCTAGGTGTCTTGATGGTCAAGGGACCAACTACTCAGAGTGCCCCAGGTATTCTACTGCACTTTGGGAAGTCTGACGGCCACTCCCTAAATTCTACTGCTCACAAATACTGCCTTCAATTTAGCTTGCTAACCGCTTTCTGATTTTTCTGACGAGCGATGGAAATGGATCGCGAAATGGTTCTACGGACTAGTGATCAAACGGACGAGGATACAAGGAGGGCTTCGGCAGAATGCAGGCAATATTTTATTAATGAATGTAAACTACTCTGGGTTGTAATTATGTAAACAACAATTGATGTAACGAGATGATGATGATGCGCTGCTATTGTAATGCTTTATGCAGACAAATGTACTAATGATATGCTTAATGCAACCGATGTTATGCTTGATATTAATTTAATGGATTTTCTTAATTATGCTAACTATCGATTACTGCTGAAAAGATTAGCTTAATTACGCGGGTTCTCACACCAGCTTCCAGCACAGCTCCATGGCCGTGAGCGCCGCTTGCATCTCCAAGATTGCGCGGCAGGAGGCGTGGGAGAAGAGGCCGCGGCCAGGGAGGAGGGAGGCGGCGAGGGAGGTGGTGACGAGGAGGGAGGTGAGGAGGCGAGGCGAGGCGAGGTGAGGTGGGGGCGGCCACTAAGGAGGGGGGAGGGAGGCGGCGGGAGGCGTGGGTGGGGGAGGTGGCGATGAGGAGGGAGGTGACTCGTGAAGTCGTGAGGGAGGGAGGCGGCGGCGATGCGAGGGTGGAGGAAGGCGGCGCTGAGGAGGGAGGGGACGAGGCGGCGGCGGCTGGGGCCTGTGGCGGCTCGCGGACTCGCCTCGCGTAGCGGCGTAGGCAGGTTTCGTTTTCCCGGATAGTTAATCTGATACAATTTTTGGATAGTTCCGTTGTTTTCCCAAGACCTCGCCAAATGGGCCGTCCGGCCCAGCACGGCAAGGATCCAGCTAGGCACGGTCTATTTAGACACGGTCCGTTTCGGCCCATGTACTATTTATGCAGTGCCGGGTCGTCCCACGGGTCAGGGTGGCGGTTCAGGCACGGTCCGACGGGCATTCATGTTGTGCCGTGTTGGGCCGGTCCGAGCCCGTTTGGCCCGTTTGGCCCATCAGAACAAAAAAAATCCAAAAAAAATCATAAAAATTAGAAAAATGTGTAGAATTAAAAAATAGACATGAAAATTAACAAAATTAGGACAATCATATTGAAAATGTAATAAAAAGCTTTATTGATGTCCAACTGGCTGCCTCATTAAAACCTTTGCCAAGTAAAAACTCAAAATGAGAAAACCTTAGCAAAGAAAAAAGAGTACAGTCTATAGATCTACAATTCTACATACATGATACATCTTTGTTCTATGTGTCGGTGTCATTGTCTAAGTACAAATTTTCGAAAACCTCTGACAACTCTGGATTTTCCACAGAGTGTTGTGTTGGTGAATCAACTTGTTCCCAATCCTTCACAGTTAAAAGGATCTCTACCATCTCACTTGTGAGACTTGTTCTTCTCTCCTCCAATATCCTTCCAGAAAGATTGAAAGCAGACTCGGAGGAAACCGTAGAGACAAGAACAGTTAACACATCACGTGCAAGTATGGACAGCACGGGATATGTTAACTTATGGGCTTGCCACCATTGCAAGATGTCGAGGCCTTTTGAGTTGAAATCCACCGTATCGTTGTCCAGATAGGTGGATAGTTCTCCGCTCCTTGTGGGTCTTGGCTGAGCAGGCGTTGGTGTAGAAGAAGAAGAACCCTTGGACCTGGACCTGGAGGAAGAGGCACCAAAGATCGCGCCCCACATATGTGTCTTCCCACTTGAGGTGGGAGCTACTGGAGGTTGTTGCGAAGGACTCCCCGGAACTTATTTTCATACCTTTGGTAAACCTCGTATAACTGAGAACAAACTTCTGCAAAATAGTCAGTATAGTCTAGCCCCGTAGCATCACTAAGAAGATCAAGTCTGATTACCAAATGCATCAATTTTAGCCCTATGATCTAAAAAGAAATGCAAATGCATATAGGTAAGGATTTCTCTCTAATATTTAAGGTATTTAGATTTCATGGAAACAACAGCATCGCGTAAAACTATGTCATTTTCAAACATTTTCAATTGAGTAGTAATCCGTAAAATAGTATGCACAATGATAGGAGATGTTGAATAGTAGACAGCGGACAAAGCAACAATTGCCTCATAAATTTTTTCTAAAAACGACAGTACCTTCTCAGCAACGAACCAATGTTGCTCAGTTAATAGCATAGTATCGTCAGTGCTAGGGTAGTGCATTTGAATAAATACAGAAAAAGTGCTCTTGTATGGTAAAAGATTCTTAAGCATGAGGTAAGTAGAGTTCCACCTTACCTCCATGTCCAAACTGAACTTTGTTGGACGTACATCCATCGCTCTGCAGAAGTTCTTATATTGTGCTATTCTTACATTAGAATTATTCAAGAAAGAAATCGTATCGCGAAAAGCTTTAATATACGGATTCAACCTCTTCAAACCACATTTCACTATAAGGTTGATAATATGACAAGTGCATCGTTGATGTAGCAGGAAGGAATCGGCATATGTACTCAACACTGGAGTAAGAATGTCCATGGCCCTAGAGTTCGAAGCGGTGTTGTCTAAAGTAATTGCGAATATTTTGACTGTAAAACCAAAGTCTTCCACGACTTTGATAATACAGTTTGCAATATTCTCCCCAGTGTGTGCTACATCAATTAATTTCAAACCTATAATCTTTTTCTCCATTACCCAGTCACCATTAATATAATGCGCAACTACACTAAGGTAATCCTCCCTAGCCCGACCACTCCATATGTCCGAGGCCAGGGCCACCGAAAATGTGCACGTACTAAATAGTTCCTTTATTTTATTACGACATTCATTATAGTATTTCACTAGATCCCTAGTTGTTTTCTGTCTAGAAATGGAAGTAAATCTAGGATTATGCACAGTCCGAATGTAATTTTGGAAAGAATCAGACTTGTCAAAGCCTAACGGTAAATCCTGAGAAGCAATTAATCGACAAAGAGATTGGCGGGCTACCTGAGGATCGTAGTCCCAGCTAGATACCATACCGTCGGGGTTGTAATGCAGCTGCGTCTGCCTCATCGCCAATCCTTGCTTGGTTCAACACCTTGTAACATGTCTAATCAAGTGTCCCATTCCACCTGTAGACTTTGCAGACAATTCATGGCGACAAATTTTACAAATAGCATATGGTACCTCATTTCATTGCATCTTGCTGGTTGTCTGTCGAAATTCTCCCACACTCCGATGTAGGCGGCCTCGACCTCTTTGCTTTGGTTGCTTGTTGAGCTCGATCTTGACATGGAGGTGACATTTACGAACTCCACCTTGCTCCTCCGGTGAAACCTTCGGTTGGTTTGAGGCGCCGCATGATCGCTTCCATAGGCGCAATTTAAATCAGATGAAAGTCCGAACTCACTAAGAGCAAAAGGCTGTCGTAAGGATCTCCTCAATAAAAATCGCAAAATCGAAACTAACACTATTACTACTTTAATCTTAGCATAACAATAATTAACAATAAAAGTATTACAAAAATAGTATTGTACCTCTTTATTTGACTTGTCGTGAAAATTGAAATTTCAAATTTTGGCAGATTTTTGAATTTTGCCAAATTAGCTCAACACGGTTTGAATTTGCACAACACAATTTCAAAGAGAGAATAGAGAATGAAGGGTCTTTGAATGAGGGGGTATGGTGCCTATTTATAGAAAAAAAATTTGGAATTTTTTTCAATTTTTGCTATTTTTAAGCCCCCAACAAGAAAAAGCGGTCAAAAAATCTCCCAGCGGTCAAAAAGCTGGGAGGTCTCCTAAGCCTAGGATCTCCGGTTTATTCTGTTATAAGACCTCCTAGACCTCCTCCTCAAGAGCCTCTGGGATATCACAGCACTAAAGCAAATCAAGTTACCACAAGGACTCCTCTGGAAGCCAGCTCCAAAAGAAGACTTCCACAACCTCCTCAGCTGGGGTGACTTGTTTCTTTTGCAATGAGGTGGGGCACTATGCCAACAAGTGCCCAAAGAAGCAGCAAGTTTCTGCCCTAGCCCGACCAAGCCAAGAAGCTCCAGCAACGAGTAGCACCTCCTCTGTGAAGCCAACGGCACAGTACACAAAGGGCCGTGTCACACATGTCACGGCTGAGGAGGCACAAGCCGCACCAGATGTGGTCCTTGATACGTTCCTTGTAAACTCAGTACCAGCTCTGGTTTTGTTTGATTCTGGAGCTTCTCATTCTTTTGTTTCAAGTAAGTTTGTGGGGAAGTGTGGGTTACCTATATCTTCTTTAGATAACCTTATGTTAATTCATGCTCCGGGCTCAAATATGAGGACTAATAACCTCTACCCAAACCTCATTTTGGAGATCTCTGGAGTACCCTTTCATGCAGACTTGATAGTGTTGCATTCTCAAGAGCTAGATGTGATTTTAGGAATGGATTGGTTAACCAAGAATTAAGGTCAAATAGACTGTGCTAGCAAGTGCATCTCACTCACCAATGATCAAGGGATTCAAGTGGAATTTAGACCCAAGACCTTCCCTACAGCAAGACCTCTTCTGGCCAGTGTAAAGGAGGTAAAGCTAGAAGACCTCCCAGTGGTCAGGGAATACTCAAATGTGTTTCCTGAGGAATTGTCTGGTATGCCACCAGATAGAGACATTGTTTTCCTAATTGATCTTGTCCACGGACTGCCCTATATCAAAAGACCATCTGAAATGCCGACCAATGAGTGGTAGAGTTGAAGAAACAAATCAAAGAGCCGAAAGACAAAGGATTCATTCAACCAAGCTCTTCACCTTGGGGAGCACCGATTACATTTGTCAAGAAGAAAGATAGCGACTTAAGGATGTGTGTAGACTATAGGTCACTTAATGAGGTCACCATTAAGAACAAATATCCATTGCCCAGGATAGATGACCTCTTTGACCAATTAAAAGGAGCAAGTGTGTTCTCCAAAATTGACTTAAGGTCTGGCTACCATCAATTAAAGATTAGACCAGAGGACATTCCCAAAAATGCTTTTACCATAAGGTATGGGCTATATGAGTTCACTGTAATGTCATTTGGGCTGACAAATGCACCAACTTATTTTATGAATGTGATGAACAAGGTGTTCATGGACGTCCTAGACAAATTTGTGGTTGTCTTTATTGACGATATCCTCATCTACTCTAAGAACAAGGAAGAGCATGAAGACCACCTTAGGGCTGTTTTGGAAAGGCTTAGAGGGCAACAGCTCTATGTCAAGTTTAGTGAGTGCGAGTTTTGGTTAAGACAAGTAGCTTTCCTTGGTCATATTGTGTCGGCCAAGGGAGTAGCTGTGGACCCCTCAAAAGTGGAAGCTGTGCTGGAGTAGAGATCACCCAAGAGAGTAACTGAAGTAAGAAGCTTTCTTGGTCTGGCTGGCTATTACAGAAGATTTATTGAAAGTTTCTCCAAGATTGCTAGACCTCTCACTCAGCTTTTGAAAAAGGAGAAGAAATTTGAATGGACTGAAACCTGTGAGCAAAGCTTTCAAGAATTGAAGAAAAGGCTTGTCACAGCTCCTGTCCTAGTCCTACCAGACATACATAAAGATTTTGAGGTATTTTGTGATGCCTCGCATCAAGGGCTGGGATGTGTGTTAATGCAAGAAGGAAAGGTAGTGGCTTATGCATCTAGGCAGTTGAGACCTCATGAGGAAAACTACCCAATACATGATCTAGAATTGGCAGCAATTGTCCATGCTTTGAAAATTTGGCGACACTACCTCATTGGTAATCGCTGTGAGATATACACAGACCACAAAAGTTTGAAGTATATCTTCACCCAATCGGACCTTAACCTTAGGCAAAGGAGATGGTTAGAGTTGATTAAGGACTATGACCTTAGAATTCATTATCACCCAGGCAAGGCCAATGTGGTGACAGATGCTTTGAGCCGGAAAGGATATTGTAATACTCTGTTGGTTCAAGAACAACAGCCAACACTATATGAAGAGCTGAAGCATCTCAACTTGGAGATTGTAGACCAAGGTTGTGTAAACACCTTGGAGGTGCACCCAAATATTCTGGACCAGATCAAAGAGTATCAAGAAGAAGATGAAGACATGCAAGAGATCAAGAAGAATATGAGAAGAGGTAAAGCCCCATGTTTCTCCGAAGATGAACAAGGGGTAGTGTGGTTTGGCAGCCGTATTTGTGTGCCAAATCACCAAGAAATCAAGCAACTTATCTTGGAAGAAGCTCACGGATCACCCTATTCCATTCATCCGGGCAGCACCAAAATGTATCAAGACCTCAAATAAAGGTATTGGTGGGTCAGTATGAAGCAAGAGATTGCTAGATATGTTGCTCAATGTGATGTATGCCAGAGAGTTAAGGCTGAGCACTAAAGACCAGCAGGTTTATTGCAACCATTGCCAATCCCCGAATGGAAGTGGGAGCAAGTGGGCATGGACTTCATTACTGGACTGCCTAGGACCCAATCAGGATATGACTCCATACGGGTGGTGGTTGACCACTTGACTAAGGTAGCATACTTTATACTAGTCAAGACCACCTACCAAATTAGCAAATTGGCGGAATTGTATATTGCCAGAGTGGTTTGCTTGCATGGAGTCCCCAAGAGAATAGTGTGAGATAGAAGATCTCAGTTCACCTTAAGGTTTTGGGAGAGCTTTCATGAAGCCATGGGAACTAAACTCAACTTTAGTACTGCTTACCATCCTCAAACAGATGGGCAGACAGAGAGGGTGAACCAAGTCCTTGAAGACATGTTCCGGGCATGTGCTCTAGATTTTGGGCAGAGCTGGGATAAAATTTTGCCTGATGCTGAGTTCTCTTACAACAATAGCTACCAAGCTAGCATGCAGATGTCCCCTTTTGAGGTTTTGTATGGCAGACCTTGTAGGACACCTCTCTTATGGGATCAAGTAGGAGAACATCAGTTCTTTGGACCGGACTTGATCAAGGATGCTGAAAGCAAGGTGAAGTTGATAAGAGAGTGATTGAGAGTAGCTTAGTCTCGCCAAAAGAGCTACGCTGATAATCGGCGAAGAGATCTATCCTTTGAGGTTGGAGATTTTGTATACCTTAGGGTAACTCCACTCAGAGGAGTGAGAAGGTTTCAGATTAGAGGGAAGCTTGCACCAAGGTTTATTGGACCATACAAGGTAGTTGATAGAAAAGGTGAAGTGGCCTACCAATTAGAGCTACCAGAGTCTCTATCTGCTATCCACAATGTCTTCCATGTATCACAGCTAAGGAAGTGTCTTCGGGTACCAGAAGACCAAACCATCCTAGAGAGCATTGATCTCCAAGAAGACCTCACTTATGTGGAGCACCCAATCAAGATCCTTGACATTGCAGAACGTGTTACTAGGAGCAGGACCATCTGATCATACAAAGTCCAGTGGAGCCATCGTACGGAAAGTAAAGCCACATGGGAGAAAAAAGAAGACCTCAAGACTAATTATCCCTACCTCTTTGCTGACTCAGCTTGAATCTCAGGGTCGAGATTCCCTTAAGGGGGGTAGGTTTGTAACACCCTGATTTTTGAAGCCTTTTTGAAAATCTCAAAATAAAAAGAACCATTTTGTTTTGATGAGAATTCAAAGCTTAACTTGGAATTTTTAGAATGAATATCAATTGATTAACTCAAACTTCAACTAAAGACTCTCTATTGGTCTGTTGGATTTGTTGGAGTTTTGGTGATCTCTCCCTTTCTGTGCTTATTTTATTCTGCTTTGGTCTAGACCTCCTTAGGTCTAAACCTCCCAAGTATTTGGACATCCCCATATACTTTAGGACCTCCCTGTGTCCTTTAGGACCTCCTCCTTGCTTATGTGAACCTCCTCGTGTCCTTTAGGACCTCCCTGTGTCCTTTAGGACCTCCTCCTCGCTTATTTGGACCTCCTCATGTCTTTCAGGACCTCCCTGTGTCCTTCAGGACCTCCTCCTCGCTTATTTGGACCTCCCCGTGTCCTTCAGGACCTCTCTATGTCCTTTAGGACCTCCTCCTCGCTTATTTGGACCTCCCTGTGTCCTTTAGGACCTCCTCCTCGCTTATTTGGACCTCTTTGTGTCTTTTAGGACTTCCCTGTGTCCTTTAGGACCTCCCCTACGTTCACTTGGACCTCCCTCGCGTTCGTCCAGACCTCCCCTTTGTTAGATCTAAGGGCCCAGACCTTCCCTTTGTTAGATCTAAGGGTCCGGACCTCCCCTTGAGAGATCCGACCGTCAGGACCTCCCCTTAAGAGATCCGACCGCCAGGACCTCCCCTTGAGAGATCCGACCGTCAGGACCTCCCTGTCCCTTGGACCTCTTAGTCCTTTGGACCTCCTTGTAAGACCTCCCTAATAGGTCACGACCTCCTTTGTTCAGCCATGACCTTCCTTTTGGCCGTGACCACTTCCTTTTGACCAAGCTGTTCCCAAGTTTGACAGGTCCCACTTGCCAGCCTTGTTATTCTTGGACATCTCCGTCACATAAGTACCTTGTGCATTTAATGCAGGTTGTGTCGCATTAAATGCAGCCATGTACGTGGCTCACATTGTGTGGCACCTTGATTCCTTCCCTTGCTCCCTTCCTTCACAACAAACATTATTTTGTTATCTTTTCACTAAGCCTGGTCGTACCCGATCTTAACCATCATCTACCTTTGACCTATCTTTCAATATATCCTTGACACGTATGTTTCCAGTGTCTTCTTGCCTACTTAGGCTATAATTGGCCAGGAAGCTCTTCCTCCTCACCTTTTTCCACACCTAGCGTTTTGGCTTTTGCTGCTCTGTGGTGAGATCTTGTTGCCAAGAACTTTGCCAGGGACCTCCAGCGCTGCATCCTCGCCGTCGAAGGTTCCACTGGGGTGGTGTCACCGGCCTCAACCGCCATGGTCATCCCACGACCTCCCCTCCTTCCTCCACCCTTTGGTGAGTTCATTGGCGCTTTGTTCTTCTTTTCTAGATTTATACAACCACAGTTGAAGCCGTTGCATCTTCCTCGGTACCACCTCCTCAATAACTTTCTCTGGACCTCTGTGGTCTTCGTGCAGGACTACCTCCCTGGTCCCTGCGCCAAGGTCACTCCTTCGGCCTTTGCAAAGACCACCTCTTGGTTCTTCGTAAGGACCACCCTTTAGGACTCTTTTGCAAAGACCACCCTCATTGGACCTCCTCCCTGTGAGTTGGGACTTCTTTTAAAGAACTTGTTTTTAAGTGTAGTGTTCCCCTGTTGGTTGAGTTTTGAGGTTCTTTTGGAGCTCTTTTAGTTCTTTATGTGGTCATTGTTTGAGTTTGCTTTTTCCCCGTGTAGATTGTGGCGACACCGAGGAGCCTGAGTGTCCTGAGAAGGAAGACCCTTAGTATTGTGAGCAAGGCAAGTCATGCCCTTGATCATGTTGAACCCAGTAATTTAAGTTTATTATATTGGTTTCAACTAAATATTGCATGCATATTTGGATTCAAATAATTTAATCCCTGTTTTTAAGCTCTTAGTTATTCCTGCAATCTTTTGTACAACCAAACTTGCTATTGTCCTGTCACCCTTGATACCCTAGATGAAAACCTAGTTGATACATTAGTATGGACTAGAGATGTTGCAAAACTTGATGCTTAGCCAAGCCTAGATCAATTCTTGTTTTGGGAGATTTCACTGCCAAAGACCAATGTGTCAAATGTTTTAGTCCTTGACATTGGGTTGTCATGGAGTTTTGTAAAAAGGTTTATAAAAAGCAAATAAATAGAAAATTGGTTTAGACTGGGGCGAATTGGATGCTTGGTTGGTGCATGTCCATGCACGAGCCCAACTTGGGTAGAGTTGAGGCTCAAGGGTTTGTGGCAGACGCCCTAGTCAATTAAGGACCGGTCTTTGAGTGTATTTTGCCATGCCTCACCTTGCAACCACATATCCTGTATGGGCAAGACCTGGCTGATTAATTTGCAAAGTTCCACTATAGTTGTTCATATGGTTGAGTTGGGTGGTCCTTCATGACCTACGTACATGCATTCCCACTGGCGCAAGAGGGGGCCATGAACTATGTGGGTTTCTATCCACAGGGGGGCGAAACCTTAGCGATGGGGGACTGCGGTGGAATAATACATTGTAAAGGCCTTGTCATGAGCTCTAGACCTCTCACCAAAGGAAGTGTGAGGTGGCATTGACGAATGCCCAACAATCTGGAGAAATCATGTCATGTGGGTAAAGCTGTACACCTCTGCAGTGAAAATCTATTGAATAGCCGAGTCATGGTCAAGGACATCTTGCAAAGCGCTCTTAGTTAGATGTTGTTTTTGTTTTGAAAATATTTGACAAACTGATTTCTGTTGGGATTCCTATCCCATGGGTTTTGGCGAGGAGCCATGTGACAGGAGGATATCCTTCACCACTTGATGATGAATGTTATCCAACTATAAAATTGATTTGAGAGAATGAATTTCAATTATAAGATTACCTGTCTTGGAACTTAGTATATGTAGTTGAAAGAAACTTGGCTTTGTGCAAATCAACCATATTATGCCCTCCGTTGAGATATCCATTATGCATTTCATTCAGTTAATCCACGGGTGTGACTTGCGAGCACGGTTGTTGTGCTCACTCTTGCTCAATATAACCTTTGGCAGGAGAAGACTCTGACAGTGAAGAAGAACAAACCGACTAGGTTGTGCCTCGATTAGTTACTGTCTTGCGTCTTGATGGACCACCGTTCTCTTTGATACTTTTGTATTTTATGTTACGCCCACGGCCGCTTTATAACAACTCTGTTGATACTTGTAAATAAAAGTATCGTTTTGGATGTCACCATTCTTTGTTTGTTGTGCGAGCTAGTTTGTTGATCCTTGGGACTAGCTCATTTGCACAGAGGTCTTGGGGTCATCCCTAAGCCTCACGACCTCCTTCGGGTTATGGTCATGAGCTTGGGGGTGGTCCTGAGCCCAACGACCTCTGCTAGACCTCCTGGAGGTTTTGAAAGATCTTCGGGTGGTTCTATTGGATCTCTCGGTGGTCTGGATGGACCTCCAGGAGAGATCCTACGGGACCTTTTGGGAGGTCCTGAGGTCCCTCCGTGCAGTCTGGACCTCTTGGGGGGGTCCTGGCGGACCTTTTGGGTGGACCTGACCTCTCGGTTGGCCTTTAAGGATCTCCTAGGTGACCTCGGGGAGTTTCTGGTCGTCACAAGTAGCGTGCTTCGTGCCGGCCCAGTGGGCCCAGCCCATTTGGCCAGCTCTATATTCCCCGGATAACTCCGAGATCATTGGATATCTTCTGTCTGAATCCGTATCCGCCAGAAACTAATCGGATTTGAACAAAACAACCAGATATTCAAAAATGCTATTCGAATATGATCCGAATTTATTCGGACGGTTGGGAACTATCTTCTCCGTTTGTACCCCTAATCCAGAGGACCTCGAGGAGCATATCATCGGGGTGGACGTTGAGGAGGACCCTTAGTCTATGGAGTTTTAGTAATACTGTTGTCAACGATCGAGTCACCGATCTTACGAAATAAACAGAAAAAATGGCAAAAAAGTTCTTATGAGAGAATGTGACTACTTATTATTACTATGAACTGGATCCTTTACAGGGGGTGCCCTTGACAAGGCAGTGGACTAATTCTAATTACACCGAGCGTAATGCTTGCTATGCTATTGAATCAGACTTGAAATTTGAATCTAATGCTGATTGTGATGCTTCAATCTACTGGAATGCGACTGAATCTTATTGTCTTTTCTGCCATTCGTAGTCTCCTTTAAGTAGTCGATGAAGTGGTGGCAGTTATTTCTTGAAGTGACGTCTATTGAAAGTGTTGCGACTGGTCAGAGCGAGGCGACAGTTGACGAAGTATCAACTGTTCAGCGATTGAGTGTCTATGAGACAATCAACCGTATGGTGGTTGTTGTCAGTGTCTTAGGACCATTAAACATCACGTGGTATGGAGCAAATATGACATGTGTTCCATTCATCACACGGTAAGGAAAATGCTTCGAGTTAAATCCAGATGTCAGTTCATTGCCTCTACAAGCAACCATCTTGTCGGGGACTAGGTACAGGACCTCACCCGACCAGGGTACCCATCATGTAACCTCTATAATTATTACGACCACGGAGGTCGTTAGCCTTAGGGGTTACGACCACGAAGACATATGGTCTTTTATTATGTATTAAAGTAATAAATATAGATTGTAATCATCGTCAGCTAGCCCCCGAACTTTAAATGAATTAGTCGTGTGGACACTTTCTCCTAGCGAAGTTGTATCGAGCAGACCCTCATTTAATGCCGTGACATATGAAGTGGTCTATATTCACTTTAAAGTTGAGAAACTGTCTTAGGAACTAAAAAGTTTTTCTGTCCATTGGAGAAAAGGTCGTGTCCGTTGGACTTTTGGGTAACTTCCGATTGTAGTTGAGGATCTGTGGCTATAAAATCCCCATTGCACTAGGCTTTAGGGTTTTTATGCTTCCAGCTTTCCTTCAACCCCTTTCATCTTCTTTCTAAGAATCTCTTCCGACCTCATTTGTTTTCCTCACCCAAAATCTTCTCCGACCACTGTTCTTAAACCCAAACATGTTGGATTCAATCACCAAATGGTTGGTTTCAGATCTGAGTGGGAAGAAGCTCGAGGCTCTGGATGAGATTGGGATGCTCCCGAATAAGAATTTGATCAAGTAGAGGTTGGCGGCCGGAGAACACTTTCTGAGCCATGAGGAAGGAGAAATCCCTATTTTCCTCGCCTACATTGAGTGCGGGCTTCGGTTGTCGGCTCACAAATTCCACTCCCGGATCCTAGAGTACTACGGAGTTGAGTTGGTGAACTTGGCCTCGAACTCCATCACCAATATCAGCATCTTCGCCTACCTATGCGAGGCATACTTAGAGATCCAATCGAATTTGAAGGTCTTCAGGTATTTTTACCGAATGACGAAATTTGGAAAGTCGGCGGCCGGACCTGGGGAGTGTTCACTACACCTTCACGACGGGAAGGCTGATAATTACATCCATATATACTCAAAATCTTCGTGGTCGTCATGGAAGAAGAACTGGTTCTATATAATGGTCACGAATGATGAGGGCCTCTACTTCATCGGTAAAAGGGTGAAAGAGAATATAAAGTGGAGAAGATAGGGATAGTCGGAAGATGGATTGAAGCCATCCAAGACCTGAAGAGGAAGGGTTTGACTTCTTAGCACGTGGTGAGGGATTTCAACATGCGCTGAATCAGTCCCCTGAAGCTCCGAGAGCATTCCCTGCTCTGGTATATTGGTCGTGACGAAGCGATCAAGGACTCAAAGGATGATAAGTCTTGAAAAACTCCGACCAATATGGCCTATTTATTTGATTATCTTTTAACCTTGAAACCTCTTTGTATTTTTGAAGTCCTTTCCTCTGATGAAGTTAGAGAGCGGATCAAAATAATCTGCGTTGGGAGCCTGATATCAAGGCCACATTCCCAGGTATTTTGGCTATCGTCTCTGAAGAAGAGAGACTAAGAAAACTCAAGGTACATAGCTACTTTTTCTTCATCTTTTATATATCCTCCGATCTATATATGATTTTGCTTTGATATGTGGGTGGTCGGGATGAGGTTTACCAAATCCAGCGAGGATTCTTCCTATATTGTTGTTCCGATCGATTCCTACTTAGAGACCGCACAAAACGATGGTCTTCTAGAGGTAAAAAAGAGCATTTGCAGAAAAGAATATATAATTTATATGAAAAATTACATCGCCTGATTAAACTTAGGTCGTAATTCAGACGGGAGAGAAAGAAGATCCGTAGACCGGAGCTGCAGAGGTCGTTGGCCCCAGGGCGATCGTTCACGACCTGACAGTTGCTACCAAAGCAACTGTTCCAGAAACCAATGAAGACACCATCTCCGACCAACTATTCAAGGACCTCGACCAACTGGTCGAGGATATCACTTCTAACCAAAAGTCGGGAGATGTCATGGGTGCAACCAACCCTATCGGTTCAGAACTGGTGAAATCGGTTGACAAGAAAAGGAGGCGGCCTTCTGAGACTTGATTGCGGCGCACTTCAAGGTCAAGACAAAGAAGAAGACCAGGTATGCATACATGAAAGAGAATTATGTAAACACATACCTTTAATGCTTCTGGTATCCTTGAGATCCTGAATTTCCTTTCTTGAACTTTCAAAGGACCTATGATGTTCCGGTCGCCTTCGATCAGAGCACTCCTCAGGAGAAGATTTCGGAGGAAAAAGAGGCTGAGCCAGCCCCCGAGCAGGTGGCAGCGCCATCGTTTGCTTAGGAAGCTACGGCGGCTCCAACTCCGCCTAAGGAGGCAAAAGTTCCAGAAGGGTCCCAGCAGGTTCCGACCACTGCTGGAGTCCTTTGGGGAATTGCTCCGAAGGCCCCTCATCCTACTGGTTTCCCACATGGTCATCGAATCTTATACGATGAAGAACTCGACAAGGCCTAGGGTAGAATATCGGACCGTCAAGCAGAGACGAGTCCTAATACTATTTTTTGCCGAGTATAATGATATGGCAATCCAGGTGAGTATCCACGACCACTTATATAGCCTTTCCCCTAATGTTTAATAAAAACTAAGAGAGTCTGTCATATCTATAGCATATTGTGAAGAACTTCGTTGTGGTTGGAGGACTAACCCAGCGAATAAAACTCTTGGAGAAAAGAAACTCCGAATTAGCAAGTAAGAACTTTCCTCTTGCCTTCTTCTTTCCTTCTTTGCTATCTTATTTCTCTTTTGTTAATTAACTTCTCCCCTTGTCATATTTGATACATTCAGAGAAATTAAAAGAAGAGGTCATGGCCAAGGAAGCTGTAATAACAAAGCTTGAAGGTGAATGCCAAGCTAAGGACCGATCGATCGAATTCTTGATGACCAGGAATAAGGAGATTATCGACACTTGTGAAAAGAAGAGTCAAGGTAACTGTTCGTAAGCTTAACCAGGGTACTATCTGTTTTGATTATAATTATTTATCTTTGGTTCACTCGTGCAAAGCAAACTCAAGAAATAACCAGAGCGAACAAAGCTCTTGAGTTCGAGCGCGGCCAGGGGGCAAAATTTGATCGAGGCCTTGACAAAAAATTAAGACTCTGAACAAGATGCTTTTCGATATGGGATAGGTATCGCAACTAACTCTCTTGAAGGATCTTGCAGAGAAAATCAACTTCCTGGTCCAACAACTCGAAGATATCCGAGGTCTACTTAAAGCTACTCGAGATAATTATGCACAGACGATAAGGGAAGATGTCACTAATAGAGTCAGCTTTGCTCTGGAAAAACTGAAGGTCTCCGACCATTTCGTGTATCTCCAAGCTGTTGAAGAATATTTCAACTACTCGGGCGAGGAAGCAACCAAGCTTATCGAGGAAATGTCGCCTCTCAGAAGCAAGGTTGTGGAGGAAATGGAAGTTGGATCTCCAGCGCGCAGCGACCAGTATGATGATCCTAAAGAATAGGATTTTGTAATATAAAAAGTATGAATGTAAAAACTTACCTTCCTTTCATCAATAAAGTCTTTTGTTTATCCCTTTGACTTATAAAGTACTCACATATTTCCTAGCCCCTGACTGCTTTATAATAGAAGATCTTTACTAAAAAAAGCAGTAAGACAAGAATAAGAGTAATAGTCATGACCATTGTATGTAAAGTATGTGCTGATTATGTGATAAAACCGATCGTATTAATACTAGGAACTCAATTGTGGTCGAAACCAGTGTATGACTTCAACTAGTTGTAGATCTGTTTTCCATAATTGAAATACTAAACAATACATTGTATGGTCATAAGATAAGACTTCCCTTGATGAGAAATAAATTATGTAAGTATGTATGCAATAAACGATGAGTGGTTTTATTTATATATAGTATCCAAACTGGTCGTAATTATTGCTTAAAAACTGAAGACATGAAAAACACCCCGCGAAACGTGCTCATGCTCAAGTCCGATTGGCAGCAAAGATCGTAAGAAAAGGACCATCACTAGGAAACTCCTTCCAGTGGTAGGACCACATGCAGAGAGGAGCGGTTTCGACTAGGAAGCTTTCTTTGTCTCGACCAGTAGCCAAACAAGAGTAGAACAGAATATTGAAGTGAAGAAGTGTAGTCTCTGAAATCTTAAGCATGTAAACCACTATATGTAGTCGTTTGCGTTATGCTCCTTTTGCTCGTATGTTTCTTTGAGAAAAGAGTGTGGTCGCACGTGAGAACCATTGACTTAATGGTCATGATTAAACCATTGACTTAATAGTCACGACTAGGACCCTTATAGCATTTGACTTATATGTCTCAGCCAAAGAGTCACAGAGATCCTTTAAAAGGATATCGAAGAGAATTTGGTCTTCTCCGACCAATTAGACAATAATAGTAGGCAACCAGAATATTGGTACAATCATATAAATATCACTCATCGGAGAAAGTAAAGAAATGATAAATCTTTATTAAAATTTGACAAGATGTAAAAAATATTTATACAAAGAACTTACGCGATTGGTCAATATTCCAAGAATTTGACAAAACACGCACATCTGACATAGCTAATCGTACAGAACCAGGTCTGGTAACCTTGACCATAGCATATGGACCTTCCCATTTGGGAGAAAGTTTATTGCGATTAGCCTGGCTCTGAATTTTTCTGAGAACCAGATCACCTATAGCTAGGCTGCGAGGTTGCACCTTACAACTGTGATACTTTTGCATGGCTTGTTGGTAAATCGCGGATCGTATTAGGGCTTGGTTTCATCGTTCCACAAGGACATTGAGATGGTTGAATCGTCGTTCTTCTCGATTGTTTTCATTAAAACAATCAGTTCGAGCAGAGCCTATTTTAGTTCTAGAGGAAGCATGGTGTCGACGATCGAGTCGCCGATCTTACGAAATAAAAGAGGAAAATAACGTGATATTTCCTGGGAGAGAATGGGGCCGCTCTTTATTGATATGAACTAGATTTACAGAGGGTGCCTATGACCCGACTAGGAACTACCCCTCATTACATTGAATACGGAGATAGCTACGCTATAATCTAACAATGTTGTCTTGCTTGTCTCTGATCGTCACACTCGTTGTGTCCTATTTGTTTGTTGTATCCGATCCGATCGCCCTTTGGTCTTCTGCGCTCCACTCTTAAATAACTTTCGAAGAGGTAGCAGTTACTCCTAGAGAAGGCATCCCTGGTGAAGCGTTGCGACTGGTCGGGGCGAGACATCAGTTAACAATGTGCTAACTGCTCTATGGTTAAGTGTCTCAGAGACACTTAACCGTATAGATGTTGTTGTCAGTGTCTTTAGGACTATGTAACGGTATGAAACATAGTCGGGATCAGTTATATATAGCAGTTCATAGCTTTTCCGAGCCCTGGTCGGAGACTAGGTACAGGATCTTGTCCGACCAGGGTACCCTTATGTAACCTCTGGAATCCTCATGACCAGTGAGGTCGTTAGCCTTAGGGGTTATGACCATGAAGACGTATGGTCTCTTACTACGTATTAAAATAATACACAAAGGTTTTAATCCTCGTCAGCTAGCCCCCGAACTTTAAATGAACAGGTCATGCGAACACTTTTCCTCCGACGAAGTCGTATCGGGCAGACATCATTTAATGTCGTAATATACAAAGTGGTCTGTGTTCACTTTAAAGTTGAGAACTTGCCTTGGGAACCTAAGAGTTTTCTATCCATTGGACAAAAAGAGGCTTTTGTCCATTGGAATTTTTGGATCAATCCCCATTGCAATTAAAGACCCAAAGCTATAAAATCTCCATTACTGGGCTCTAGAGTTTTTACGCTTCCAGATCTTCCTCAAATCCTATTCAGTTCATTGCTAAGAAAATCTTTCCGGCCTCTTATTGCCTTTCCGACCTCAAAGCCTCTTCCGACCACTACTCATCCCTTTGAGAAATTTCATCGTGTCGGATCAAATCACAAAGTGGATGGCTTCAGATCTGAATGAGAAGAAGCTTGAAGCGCTGGAGAAGATGGGAATGCTCCTAAACAGAATCGACGATGGAGATCGTGGTAGGGAGCACTTTTCGAGCCGCGAAGATGGGGAAATTCCAGTCTTCCTCGCTCACATCGAG
Organism: Phyllostachys edulis; assembly: GCA_036346405.1. Lineage (NCBI taxonomy): Eukaryota > Viridiplantae > Streptophyta > Magnoliopsida > Poales > Poaceae > Phyllostachys > Phyllostachys edulis. Next base: position 104,139,875 of record CM070550.1, read on the forward strand.
TGCAGGCTAAGGGTACCGGTGCACAAATTTCTTCTTCGTGTTTTAGAGCATTATGAGGTGGAATTGGTGAATTTGGCCCTTAATTCCATCACCAATATTAGTATTTTTATCTACCTATGTGAGGCGTACCTGAGAGTGCGTCCAAACTTGAGGCTCTTCAGGTATTTTTATCGGATGACGATGTCGGGGAAATCCACAGGGACTCCTGGAGAATGCACGTTGCGCCTTCATGGCGGAAAGGCCGATGAGTACATCGAAATGTACTCGAAATCCTCGTGGTCGTCATGGAAAAAGAACTAGTTCTACATGATGGTTACAAGGGATGATGGCCTTTACTTCGCCGGAATTAAGGCGAACGAGAATCCCAAGTGGAGGAAGACCGTGGAGAAGGCAGGGGTGGTCGGAAGATGGGTGGATGCCATCCATGACTTGAGGGTCAAGGGCTTGACTTCCTGGCATGTGGTGAGAGATTTTACCAAATGCCAGATTAGTCCTCTGAGGCTCCGGACTCATTTCCCTGCTCTGGTCCATTGGTCGTGATGAAGCTATCTCAGGAGGTGGTAAGTCTTTGAGAAAAGTTCTGATCGGTATGACTTATTATTTGATTATCATAATACCTTAAAATCTGCTCTTGTCTCCTTCCTCCTTTTTTTAAAGCACTTTCTCCTGAGGAAATCAAAGAGCGGATCAGGGTGATCTGCGCTGGGGAGCCTGGTGAAAAGGCTGTATTCCCTGATATCTTGGCAATAGTCTCTGTTGAAGAGAGACTAGCAAGACTTAAGGTAGATAATCAAATCTATTTTAGCATGCATATATATATTCTCCGACCAGTTTATTGATCTTGCTCCATTTTTGTAGTCGGTCGGATTGCGAGTTATACAATCAGGTGAGGATCAACATCCCACCGTGGTTCCGACCGATTCGTGCTCAGATGCACTAGAAGAGGATGAATCTCCCGAGGTAATAGAGCATAAAAAGAAGAAGATATCCACTTTAGATAAAAAAAATCATCACCTAACCAAACTCGTTTTTTGATTTAGGTGGAGATGAATGAAGGTCCGCAGAGTGTAGCTGCGGAGACTGTAGACTCCAGATTGGTTGTTCACGACCATACAGTTGTTACTAAAACAACTGATCTGGAGGTTGATGAAACCACTCCCTCCGACCCGATGATCAGGAATGCAATCCTTGATGAATTGATCGAGGATATTGCCTCGACATCATGTTAGAGGATGTGAGGGTTTAACCAACCTGCTTGGGTTGTAACAAGCGAATTTGGTTGAGAAGAAAAGGAAGGCCAGTGGTACAGAGTTTACTCTACCGTGCTTCAAAGTCAAATCCAAGAAATTAACTAGGTATGTACAAATGAAAGAGGTCATATGAGTGCATACATTTAATAGTTTCTTGACGATTTGGTGTATTGAACTTCCCTTCTCCATTTTGTATAGGTCTTCTGGTGTTCCGGTCGTTTCCGACCGAAATATTCCTAAGGACCAGGCACCCACGGAAGTCCTCGTCCAAAGCACTTCTCAGGACAAAGTTCCTGAGGATAAAGTGGTCGAGGAAGCCCCCAAGCAAGTGTCGGTGCCGGCAATCGTTCAGGATCCAGTGATGATTCTAACTCCTTCTGCGGAGGTAGATGCCCCTAAAGGCCCTCAACAGTTCCCGACAACTATTGGCAATCCCTCTCAGCCTAATAAGTTCCCTTTTCACCCCCGATTTATCGAGGATAAGGAGCTTGACGAGGTATGGGAAAGAATATCGGACCATCAAATCAAGATAGGTCCTGATACCATTTTTGCCGATTATAATGACGTGGCAATCCAGGTAAGTATCTACGATCAGTTTCATAGTCTTTCTTAAAAGTTTATAGGAAACTTAAAAAGAGAATGTTATTTGTGTAGCATATGGTCGAGAACTTTGCTGTGGTCGGAGGACTGACCCAGCGAATTAAGGACTTGGAGCAAAAGCACTCCAAACTAGAAAGTAAGAACCTTCCTCTTAACCTTTTTCCTTCTTCAATGCTTTGTCCTTCTTTAATTATTCTTCCTTGTCGTATTCGATAGATTTGGAGAAAATAAAAGAAGAAGTCGTGGCTAGTAAAGCCAGAATAACTCTGCTTGAAGAAGAGAATCAAGCTAAAGACCGGTCGATTGCAGAGGCAACGACCAGGAACGAGACACTAAACAAGAAAATTGAAGGTAATAGGTTGTAGACTTGACTTATTATCCTCCTCTAATCACGTTGTGCTCACTATTCGTTTTACTCTTATAGAGAAAACACAAGTGTTAGACAAAACAGAGAAGACTCTGAAATTCGAGCAGGATAAAGAGGCAGCTCTTGTGTAAAATCCTGATGAGAAGATTCATGCTTTAAACAAGATGATCTTTGATATGGGATCAGGATCAAGCATGCCTGATTTAAGAGATCGAATAGAGAAAATGAACTACTTGGGCCAACCTCTACAAGATCTCAGTGGTCTGCTCAAGATTACTCGAGAGAATTATGCCCAGACTCTAAAAGAAGGCGTTGCCAGTGGAGTTAGTTTTGCGTTGGCAAAACTGAAGGCTTCTGACCCCTCTATTGATCTCCAAGCCGTTGGGGATGACTTCAACTGCCTGCCTGATGAGGCGACCAAGTTTATGAAAGAACTTAGGCCACTTGGAGACAAAATTGTAGAGGAGATGGAGGTCGGATCTCCATCAAGCAGTAATTAGTCTGGAGACATTCAAGAGTAGGACATTGTAATATAAGAATTGTATATAAAACTTACCTTTATGTCATCAACAGTTACTCTTTTTATCCCATTGAATTTTTGAAATTCTCATATATCCTCTAGCCCCCGACTGCTTTGTAGTAGAAGAGCTTTACTAGACAAGCAGTTAGCCAAGAAGGAGAATAAAAAGTCGAAACCATTGTTTTGAGGGTTTATACTGATCATAAAACAAAACTGATCGTAACAATACTAGGAAATCATTTTGGTCGGAACCAGTGTATGATTTCGATTAGTTATAGATTTATTGTTTGTCATAATCGAAGTACCAAACAAAACTGTATATGGTCGGAAAAAAATATTTGTTGTATTGACAAAAGTAGAAATGCAAGAATGCATGCAAAAATGATAAGTGATCGTATTTATATATACGACCCAAAACTAGTCGGAAAATACTACTAAGAATAGAAGATATAGAAAAATATTTACATAAAAGCGTGCCTAGGCTTAAGTCATTGGCGAGGATTATGAAAAAGAAGCGTAAGCTAGGAAGCTCCTTCCGATTAGGCGGGGACCACGTCTTGAAAAAGGAGAGACTTCGACTAGAAGGCTTTCCGTGTCGACCGATAATAAGCGAGAGTAGAACAGATTTTTGAAATGAAGAAATATAGTCTTCATAATCTTAATAGTATAAGGCACTACATGAAATTTTTTGTATTATGCTCTGTTTACACGTATGGTCGCGCGTGGAATCATTAATGGAATGATCACGACTAGGACCTATACAACGTATGACACAGATGACGTTGGCAAAGAGTAACAGCGATCCTGATAAAGAATATCGGAGAGAAAAATTGTCTTCTCCGATCATCTTAAACAACAATAATAGGTGACCAGAATATAGGTATAGATATATAAACCATATCACTCGTCAAAAAGAAATGACCTCTTCTGGAGGAAGCATGGCTTTGGCACCATAAACCACGAAGAATGGCGTTTCACCGGTCGCACGACTGGTCGTGGTTCGAACGGCCCATAATATAGATGGAAGTTCTTGAACCCAAGCTCCTGACTGTTTGGTTAACTGGTCGAACACTCGGTGTTTGATCCCTGCATAATGATACCATTAGCTCGCTCAACTGCTCCATTGCTTTACGGATGAGCAACAGAAGCAAAATGAACTTTGATGCCAAGTTCGTTGCACAATTCTTGGAGTTGACCGCTTGAGAACTGGGCACCGTTGTCTGTGATTATTCGACTTGGTACACCAAATTGTGTGATCACGTTTTTCATGAGAAATCTCTTGGCGGCCTCAGTGGTTGTTCTAACAACAGGCTCGGCTTCGATCCATTTTGTAAACGTGTCAATCATGACGAAGAGGAATTCGAAGCCCCCAAGTGCTCTTGGGAAAGGTCCCAGAAAGTCCAGTCCCCAGGTTGCAAAAGGCCAAGAAAGAGGAATTGTTTGTAATGCTTGTCTTTGGCCGTGTACTTATCGGCTATAAGCCCGACATTATACGCGCCGTCACGAGCTCTTTTGCATCATGAAGGCAGTTGGCCAGTAGTATCCTTGCTAGAAGGTTTTACCGACCAGTGTTCTGTAGGAATCATGAGCTCCACAGACTCCTTCATGGATTTCGGTTAGCAACTTAATGCCATCCGTTTGAGATATACATCTCATCAACAATTCTTGAGATCCTCGTTTATACAAGGTACGTTCAATTAGAGTGTATGATTTAGCTTTTTGTGCTAGACGACCAGTCTCTACATCATCTTCTGGAATTATGTCACGCTAAAGATAATTGTAGATCGATGTCATCCAATCTCTACCTTGATCATGATAGCGCCAACCGTCAACGACCTGTGGAGCATCCATGTTCTCACGATCGGTTTGTACGGCCTGTAAGGAATCATGCATGTTCTCGGAAGGCTCGACCACCGAGGACGAATCGAGTTGCTCGAGAAAAACTCTGGGAGGGACGGTTGCCCTCGTGGAGGCCATCTGTGCCAACTGGTCTGCCAGAAAGTTTTCCTTTCTAGGAATATGTTGGATCTGGAAACCGAAGAAGTGCTTTTCGAGTTTCCGTACTTCCGCCGGATAAGACGACATCTTGGTACTCAAGCATTGATACTCTTTCCCTACTTGATTCGCAACTAGTTGAGAATCGCCTTTCACTAGTAATTTATGAATCCCGAGCGAACGAGCTACTCGGAGTCCTACCAGTAAACCTTCATATTCTGCCACGTTGTTCGTGGCAGAAAAATTTAACTGGACAGCGTACTTTATGTGTTCGCTAGTAGGGGATATCAAGACAACTCCAGCCCCCGAGCCTTTTAACATCAAAGAACCATCAAAGTATATTATCCACTCGTCGTGGTGATCGTACTTGGGCCCTTGGGTGGGTTCAGGGTTTGTCCATTTGGCAATGAATTCTGCTATTGTCTGGGATTTGATTGCTGTTCGTGAGATGAAATGGAGGTCGAACGCCCCTAGCTCAACCGCTCATTTTGCTATTCGTCCTGATGATTTCCTGTTTCTAAGGACTTGACCGAGGGGATATCCGGTTGGTACGACCACTTTGTGGGCCTGAAAGTAATGCCTTAGTTTCCTTGAAGACATAAGGAGAGACCATAGAGCAACTTTTGTACCGGTGGGTATCATTCCTTCGGTCCATGTAAGACTTCGCATATGTAATACGCTAGTCGTTGGATGTTATCCCGTTCTACGACCAGTACACCGCTAACTGTTTGTGGCGTTGCAGCCACGTAAATTAACAATGTTTCTCCCAATCTTGGAGAAACTAAGATCGGGGGTTCATAAGGTACCTCTTAAGTTCTTCAAAGGCATCGTTTGCCTCTTTAGTCCACTTGAAACTTTCATGTTTCCGGAGAAGCTTAAAGAAAGGTAATCCTTTTTCACCTAACCTTGCTATGAAACGACTTAGCGCTGCCATACACCCGGCTAGTTTCTGGATCTCTTTCTTAGTGGTCGGAGGGCGCATCTAGTCGATGGCCGCTATTTTTACTAGATTTGTTTCAATACCTCTAGCCGAGACCAGGAAACCGAGCAGTTTTCCAACAGAAACTCCGAACACACACTTTTCCGGATTCAACTTGAGGTTATGCCTTCTCAAGTTATTGAAAGTTTCTTGTAGGTCGTGAACATGGTCACTAGCGTTGACGCTCTTTACGACCAGATCGTCAACGTAAGCTTCTAGATTCCGACCTATGTGTGGATTAAATATTTTTTGCATCAACTTTTGAAAAGTTGCAGCAGCATTTTTGAGACCAAATGGCATCTTAACATAGCAGTAAGTGCCATATGGGGTGATGAAGGAAGTTTTCTCTTCATCTTCTTTACACATATTAATCCGGTGGTACCCTGAATACGCATCTAAAAAACTTAGTAACTCACACCCGGAAGTAGAGTCTACAAGTTGGTCAATGCGTGGAAGGGGAAAATCATCCTTCGGACAAGCTTTATTAAGATCTGTAAAGTCGATACACATTTGTCATTTCCCATTATTTTTTCTAACCATTACAGGATTGGCGAGCCATCGAGGGTGGTCAACTTCACGAATGAACCCAGCCTTGAGGAGCTTGTCAATCTCCAACTGGATTGCCTCCTTCCGATCAGGTGCAAAACACCGCAGCTTTTGCTTGATCGGTTTCTTATCAGGCTAGAGAGCTAGCCTGTGCTCGATCACCTCCTGGGGGACTCCGGGCATATCGAACGTCTGCCAGGCGAATACGTCCTGATTTGCTCGGATGAAGGAGACGAGTGACTCTTCCTATTTGGGGTCGAGTCTAGCCCCGACCAGAATCTTGCGAGTAGATGAGTCAGTGTTTCTTGACCCAGGTGGCGACTTGGCACTGTTCGGAGAAGCGCCTTTGTCGAGTAGTACCTCTCTTGTCTGGTCGGATGGTTTTGGCGTTATCTTCGGCCTCGAGTTTTTGACCTGCACGGTAGATGGATTAACCTCTCTGATCGGAAGTTCATCGACCAGCTCTAGAGATTTCCGAGCACACGCGTAAGCCATTTTTTGATCTCCTCGAACCATGATGACTCCTTTAGGTCCGGCATTTTCAAACTTTGATAACCGTAGTGCGTGGCTATCAAGAATTTTGCTAAGGCTGGTCGACCAAGGATCCCGTTGTATGCGGATTCAAAATCCACCCCATCGAACAAAATCTTTTCTGTTCGGAAGTTGTCGGGTCTTTCGAATGTAACCGGTAAAGAAACTTGTCCTACCAGTTTGGCGGTGGAGCCAGGAACTATATCGTGAAAGACGTATTTCACTAGTTTCACCTTTGAACTGGGAACTTGCATTTCGTCTAAAGTTCCCACAAATGATATATTCAAAGAGCTACCTCCATCTATTAAGACTCGATTAACCCTACAATTATTAATAGTTGTTGGACCGGAAAGGCAACTAGAGGGGGGTGAATAGGAGCACTATCTATTTTTCGCTTTGATCGGATTCAAACATGATATTGACTCCAATAGCTATGACAACTATGAAGATCAATATATATAAGCGTAGCGGAAGACTTGTACTAAATCCCCTTCAAACCCCCAGAAGAAACGACCAAAAACACAAAAAAAAATGGCCTGATGAACAATACCGTTTGTACCAGATGAACAGTGCTAGTTGTACCGAAGTTCGGTTGTACCGGATGAACGGTGTTGGTTCAACCGCAATGAACAGTAAAAACAGGCAAATGAATAGTAAACAGCCTGAAAACGAAATCAAAAATTGACGTAACTTTTGATCCGTAACTCTAAACTTCACGAAACATGAAACACACCTTCCTAAGGATGTCAAGAACCTATTCCATGTAATGATCGTGAAGATCCTTACCAAAGTTCTGACATTTTTCCGTTCGAACGAAGGTTGCTCCAAAAACCGAGTCAAAACAAAAATATGATCCAAACACTTGCTCGTGGATGATTGATGATCAAGATGATTCTAGATGTATTTCCACATGTCACAGCAAGCTAGATCAAGAGAAGAAACCGAGAGAAAACTCGTGAATCAAAGAAAGACTCAAAATCATCAAATAGAGAGAAGGAAAGCAAAGAGACACATCTTTGAGCAATCTTTCCTTGGATTGATTTGATATGGTATTGGTTTACAGCCACTCCATCAATGGAGTACAAAGACTCAATACATGAGCACGAAATGAAATCCAACTCTCTAGAACCCTAACCTCCAACTATCCTTCCCTAAGCACAAAAGCAAAACTAGGGTTTACAAGTCATGAAAGGGTTGAGGGAGTGCAGCCACCTCCCTTCTCTATTTATAGTGGAGGCTTAGACTTTCTAGAAGATTGAACCCTAATGGGCTCCCGTTAAGGCCCACACACAAACGGGTCACATACGCACGTATTTTAAAGCGCCATCTTCATCTCTTGACCTAATCAGCTTCACCTTGCGCCATCTTGCACTGTGAGTTGGCAAAAGGTCACCAAGGCGGTATTTGGTAAAATTACCAAAATACCCTTCTCGATCTTTGCAAAGACCGAGTCCCAATCGTGAAGCACCTCCCATGCTTCCACGTGTAGGTTGATCAACGGTTCTCATCATGTCGGCAAGTCTCTCCCATCCGGCTCCCACGAAAACACCATGGCACTTGCAGCGACCATGTTGCTTGATCGAACCCGTCGCCGACCGAACCGCCTTTCGGTCACCTTTGTCCCTTTGCACCATGCTTGACTCCATTGACTTCACCCGGCATCCCAGATCATTACGGACCTCGGCTCTCCAAGCTTAGTCTGATCATCCTCATCGTTGGACCGTCATTGACCTCAAAGCAACTCGCACAACAATAAACAAAGAAATTGATTAGGGAACAAGTTCTTCACAACTTAACCCACGTTAGTCAAAACATGCATCATGCAACACATATGCAATGAAACCCATGAACTTGACCTAACCCAAAAACAATTCTCCAAGTTAAACGAAACTTAGAACCAGAATCGGTACTCTTGCCAAGTAAAGGCGGTACTCTGATTACCATGATCGTGCAGATCACAATATATGCTCGATCGTCGCAGCTTTTCAAGGAAATCCAAAACTCCCCAAAAACATCCTCTCTAGAAATTCCGTACTGCTTCTCAAACGGTTCAACCGTGATGCGATACGACCGCCATCTACAAGCCGGTATTACCGCATTGCGGTCGTACCGCGACTTAAACGCCGGTACAACCGATTGTCCTGACACTTGCTAAAAACGATGTTTCGACAAACCGATAACGACATTGCCAATTGTAACATCATCCTAAGATCATGAGCATATCCCCATGATATCCACAATAGTAGGTTCAACAACTATAGGGAACCTACCTGGTCAAGTCGAAAGGATGGGGCAATCTTCTTTGCTGAAGGAGATTGTCGTGTCCGACCACTTTGACGGCTTGATTATGGTCGGAGGCTCGACGAGGTTGACCTCCCGCTCCACGGACTTCAGATGACGCCTTGACTCGTACGATGAAGATCCTCCAAAGATCATGTTGACCGTGTGTTGAGGGTCCTGGTACTCCATCTTTTCGTCGCCATCTTTGTCCTTTTTGAAACTCGTTTCTCTGGGCTCCTGTATTGCGGAAAATGGTTCTTTACCTGCATAATAGTCCTCTAGTTTTTTTTGCCAGACTCGGTAGGTGCGAAAGTCGTGCCCTGCCTGCTAGTGAAGTGGACACCACTTCTTGTTTTTTTGGAATCCTTCGGTCGAAGCCTTTGCTTTGCCTCGACCGGTATAGTTCTTCTTACCCTTCATGAATTTTTCAGGAATCGCTAGGACTTCCTTATCGTCAGGTCTACGGTTCTTTTTCTTCTTGAGATACTTCTTGTTCTTCTTCTCTGGTTTGTCCAGGCTAGGCTGGGGAATTTTATCTTTCCGATCAATAGCCTCACACCACTCTATTGCTTCGCTGGCAGTGGCGTACTTATCGGCCACGTCGAAAAGTTCGACGGTTGTTCGTGAAGGGTTCATTGCTATGTCCTCCGTAAACCGCCGATTCCTAAGACCTGTTTTAAAAGCCTGGATAACCGATGACTCTGCGACCTCAGGTATGGAACTACCAACCTGGCTGAATGCCTGAATCTCTTGATGTATTGACGGAGAGTCTCGTCAGAGCCTTGCCGGATTCGGTGGAGATCGTCCTCCTTTCCAGGGCGATCGAACGTACCCTGGAAGCTCGCAATTAGAAGGTCGTGAAGTTGCTCCCAAGTATAGATTGATCCGATCGGTAGGTTAAGCAACCAAGACCGGGTAGACCCTTTGAGCACAGTGGGCAGATAGTTAGCCATCAAAATCACCACCAGCAGCTCTGATGGCGGTGGTATATATTTGGAGAAACTCTAATGGGTTCTGAGTCCCATTGAATTTGTCCAAGTTGGCCGGTCGGAACCTGTTTGGCCAACGCAAGGCATGGAGCCCTGCAGAGAAGTCTCAACAACCTGTGATAGATTCATGGCGCCTTCTTTGGAAAGGCGCCGGATTGTAATCGGTCGGAGATCGGTTCCCAGGGTTCCCTTTTGTGTGTGGGCTATAAATACCCACCTTGGCCGTGTGTGGGCATGTTGTCGAGCCCCTATTCTATTCTATTGAGCAAAGAGCAAGCCCTCTACACTCTTTTGTACATGTGTTGCACTTAGTGAGCTAGGAGAGCAAACCCTAAGTGCATGTGTTATCTTAGGTAGTGGATTATGTATCCATTGAGCTAAGACACTTGATTAGTTCAAGTGAGAGTCTTAGACTTGTTACTCTTAGTGTTTGCCGACACCTAGACGGCATGAAGGCGTCGTGGTCCGGTGATCTTCTCAAAGAAGCTTGTGAGAAGGCCCGGCGGTTTGTGAGTCGTGTGGTGCTCGCCATCTCCGGAGTGGATGAAAGAGCAGCCCTAGTGGAGCGATGTGTTGGTTCGGTTTGGAACTAGTCCAAGGAGTTGGACTTACCTCAGAGGTGTTGGCTTAATTTGTGGAGCCGGTCCAATTGATTTGGGCTTACCTCAACGTGGATTAGGGTAGACCGGTAAGTCTCCGAACACCACGGGAAAAACATCATCGTGTCATTGTGGTTTGCATTCTTGTGCTTTACTCTATTGCAATTTACATTCATATAATTAAATTGCTTACTTGCCTTTGTATGAATGCTTTCATTGTCATAGTCTCATATTGTTGGTGCACTTAGTTGAACCTAGTTGATATAGGTTTTAATTGTGCTAAACCATTTTGTTATTAGCTTCCACATTAGAAATCAGTTTTAGCCAAAAGTAGTCTTTAAAACTGCCTATTCACCCCCTCTAGTCGGCCTCCTCAATCTTACAACCAGCCCCGTCTTCCCCGGCCCCAACCCGCGCCGGCCGCTTCACCTCCTCGGCCGAGCTAGCGCGCCCAAGTGCCACCACCTCCCGGTCTTCCTCGCGCACGGCAGCCACTTGCCGCCACCAGCTCGCCCGAGCCCCTTTGGCTCAAGGCCGCCTCCACCACGAGGTCGCTGACTCGGCCATCCGATTTAAATCGTGTCGACCCTTCTTTGGTGTCCCCTTCGCCATCGAGCCATGCCCCCAACTCGGCCGCAGCTCCCCCCCTAATGTGTTCCTTTTTGTTCTCTGATGTTGCTGTGTGTTCCTTCTCTTTAACTGAAGATGAAAACCTTGTGCTGCTGTCAAAAATCATGGTTGTCAATTAAGTCAAGCAATTGAGAAATTAATATTGTTTAAGTTTGGAAGGAAGATTAGTTGAATTTCCTGCTATTGTAGGTTGTGTGAATAGTAGTCTGAGGATTTGCAAATCTATTAGTGAGCTAATAGAATGTCTCAACTCTAGTAGTTAGAGTTTCTTGGTTCTTTTAATCCTTGAGCTTTTAGCTGTCAGAAACTAGCAAAGAAACAACCTAATCCTTGTGTGCTTTGTGAGCAGAATAGGTGATAGCCGACAAGTTGATTTGTCAGTAGTTTAGTATCAGAACTAATTTGAGTAGTTTGAGTCCTTAGTGCAGTTAGCCGTTTGGGCTTTTAGCTATCTGTAGCAACCAAATCTTTGTTATTGAAGTGTTAGACAGAGAAGAGAGGGTAATCTGGAGAAAATCTGATTTAGTAGTGTAACTCTCTTGCAAAAATCTTTGGTCTTATGCTACCAAATTTTGATGTGGGTCAATTGTATTACTTAGCTGAGATAGCAATTCTGGAAGTGCTAGTTGATGGGAGTCTGATTTCGACACTTATGTCCAGAGAATGGTTCCTTTAGCTTGAACTGTTAGTAGGTTGATGACCATTCTAGCATTCATGTCCTTAGAAATCTTTTGTTCCATAATAAACCTTATGCCTTAGTCTCAATTTCAAAAGTGCTTTACCAATTCAATTCAACTCTAAACCAAATATTTTATGTCCCTAAATTCATCTAAAATCAATACCATTCTTCTGTTTTAATTTCATAATTTTGAAGACTTTTTGAAGTTCTGGTGTTTATTCGATACTTTTATTTTGTCAGTTTTTACCGTTAGATGACGATGGTTCGGGAATACAGTTGAGAAGTTCGTGAGAATGTCCAGATTATCAGCAAGCAAAGGCAAGCAATTTTTCGTTGATGCACGTTGCTCCTATTATATTCAAAAACAATTATCTTGTTTGCAAACTGTATGTATGCATGCTTTATTTGTCAAAATTATGTTTGCGATTAGAGGTAGTTAATCCTGTTGCATGAATTCCCTAAAATTGTTCCTCCCCTACCACTAGCCTAGGTTAATAATCCTGCTAGTGAATTAGAGCCCGGTAGATGTTATATGGTCTATTTATGTTTATCCGTTGTCATGCTTAGCAATGCTTAGTTTTCGGTAGATTGGGTGGTTGCCGACTTAGTCGATAACCTTGATCACACAAATCATTTTTATTATGTTATAACCAGCACCTCATGCTATTATATTTGGAAAACTAAAAATGAAAATAAAATATTTTAGACTTGGGCACATTGGTTGGCTAATGTGCTTTTGGGTGTGTGCTTGGTGCCCGAGTCAACAAGGACCGAACATCTTGTCTCACTAAATCAAGCATTATTGTGTGCATCCACATGAGGGACACATGGGACCTCTCTTGACTTAGTACTTTGGCGGGTATTAGTTTCGAGTCGCAGGTGGTGGGTGTCTGTGTTGTGTTGAAAAAGAAATGTTATGTGTGTGTTAGGTGTGACGGAGTGGGTTCCTGTCCAGGTTCTCCACTCCGAGGGGCATCGGCAGTTGCTACAGTTAGGCCGATGTCCCGACACAACGTGTGGGTCCTCCGTGGGAGCCCCATCTGTACACACAAGGGCGGTTCACGGAGGGTTTCACCCATGCGGACGACTCGTAGCTAATGCGCAATATTGGAAATGTCTCGTAGGACTTAGCTCTGCCGGCATACCTTCGGAAGTGTGCTAAATCGCATGGCAAAAGGAGCGGTCTGACATGTGGGTAAAGTTGTACACCCCTGCAGGGTTTAATCTTTTCGAAAAGCCAAATCCTTGGTTATGGATACGCTTGAGGAGGTCTTTCAAGAGTTAGACTCAACATTTTGGATTTTAAACTTAAAACTTGATGGGTAGTATTGAGAATGGTTTCTCATGCTATTGTTGTGTGCTGCCGAGGCAGCCACATGTAGATATTCTGTAATGTCTAACGTTAATTACTTGCTGTCATTTGAAATATTAAAAACTTGACCTAGGGGATATCTGGTTGGCACAACCACTCTGTGGGCCTGAAAGTAATGCCTTAGTTTCCTTGAAGCCATAAGGAGACCACAGAGCAACTTTTGTACATGTGGATATGGTTCATTTGGTACATGCAAGACTTTGCTTACATAATATACAGGTCATTGAATGCTGTCACGTTCTACGACCAGTACACCACTGACTGTTTGTGGCATTACAGCCACATAAATCAACAATGTTTCTCCCGATCTTCGAGATACTAAGATCGGGGTACTTGTAAGGTACTTTTTAAGCTCTTCGAATACATCGTTTACCTCTTTAGTCCACTCAAAACTTCCGTGTTTTCGAAGAAGTTTGAAGAAAGGGAGTCCTTTCTCGCCTAACCGTGCTTTGAAACGACTTAGCACTGCCATACAACCGATTAGTTTTTGGACTTCCTTTTTGTGGTTGGAGTGCGCATCTGATTGAAGGCCGTAATCTTTGCTGGGTTTGCTTCAATCCCTTTAGCTGAAACTAGGAAACCAAGAAGCTTTCCTGAAAAAACTCCAAACACACACTTCTCTGGATTTAACTTAAAGTTATGCCTTCTTAAGTTATTGAAAGTCTCGTGTAGGTCGGAAATATGGTCGCTAGCGTTGACGCTTTTCACAACCAAGTCATCAACGTAAGTTTCTAGATTTCGACCTATCTGTGAATTAAAGGTTTTTTGCATCAATCTTTGAAAAGTTGCACCAGCATTTTTGAGACCAAATGTTATCTTAACATAGCAGTAAGTGCCATATGGGGTGCTGAAGGAAGTTTTATCTTCATCATCTTTACTCATATTAATCTGGTGGTACCCTGAGTATGTATCGAAAAAACTTAACAACTCGCATCCGGAAGTAGATTCTACAAGTTGATCAATGTGTGGAAGGGGAAAGTCATCCTTCGGACAAGTTTTATTAAGATCTGTGAAGTCAATACACATTCATCATTTTTCATTGCTTTTTTTAACCATTACAGGGTTGGCGAGCCACTCTGGGTGGTCGACTTCATGAATAAATCTAGCCTTGAGGAGCTTGTCGATCTCCGACTAGATTGCCTCCTTCCGATCGGGTGCAAAATGTCTTAGCTTTTGCTTGACCGGTTTTTTGTCAGACCGGAGATCTAGCCCGTGCTCAATCACCTCCCTGGGAACTCTGGGCATGTTTGATGCCTGCTAGGCGAATACGTCCTGGTTTGCTCTGAGGAAGGAGACGATGGACTCTTCCTATTTGGGGTCGAGTCCTGTCCCGACCAGTACCTTTTAGGCAAACACATTAGTGTTTCCTTACCCAAACAATGTGTTGGAGCTTTCCAGAGGAGTGCCTTTGCTGAGTAGTACCTCCTTGGTCTGGTCGGAAAGTTTTGGTGTCATCTTTAGCCTCGAGTGCTTGACCTGCATGGTAGGCGGATTAGTTTCTCTAGTCGGAAGCTCATCGACCAATTCTAAGGACTTCCGATCACATGCATAATCCATTTTTCGATCTCCTCGAACCATGATGACTCTTTTCGGTCCTGCCATTTTTAAACTCTGATAACTGTAATGCGTGGCTATTAGGAATTTTGCTAAAGCCAGACGACCGAGGATTCCATTATATGCGGTTTCGAAGTCCACCACATCAAATGGAACCTTTTCTGTTCGGAAGTTGTCGGGCCTTCCGAACGTAACCGGTAGGGGCAGCTGCTTTATCGGTCTAGTTGTAGAATCAGGAACTATGCTATGGAAGACATATTTTACAGGTTTTACTTGACAAGACAGTGGACTAATCCTAATTACACTGAGCGTAGTGCTTGCTATGCGATTGAATCAGACTTAAAATATGAATCTAATGCTGATTGCGATGCTTCAATATGATGGAATGCGACCGAATCTTATTGTCTTTTTTGCCATTTGTAGTCTCCTTTAAGTAGTCGACGAAGTGGTGACAGTTACTTCTTGAAGAGACGTCTGTTGGAAGTGTCGCGACTGGTCGGAGTGAGGCGGCAGTTGATGAAGTATCAACCATTCGGCGGTTGAGTGTCTGTGAGACACTCAATCGTATGGTGGTTGCAGTCAGTGTCTTAGGACCATGAAACGTCGTGTGATATGGAGCAAATATGACATATGTCCTATTCATCACACGGTAAGGAAAATACTTGGAGTTAAATCCATATGTCAGTTCATTGCTTCTACGAGTAGTCATCTGGTCGGGGACTAGGTACAGAACCTCATCCGACCAGGGTACACATTATGTAACCTCTTAAATCCTTACGACCACGGAAGTCGTTAGCCATAGGGGTTATGACCACGAAGACATATGATCTTTTGTTATATATTAAAGTAATACATAGAGATTTTAATCCTTGTCAACTATATTGTACCAGAGGCTAGCAAATTCTGTTAGATATAATTAAACCTATTCTGTTTGGGGTACTTTGTGTGGGAATTCATATAAAATTTCCAAAACCTAAAATCCAAAATTTCGCGACCTAAATCCTAAATTTTCGAGATAATTTCAGAACACATATAAAATTATCGAAACATTACACAATCAAGTCCACTGCATCAGGAGCCTTTAAAAAATTTATAATTTTTTAAGCTCATTTTCTACAGTTACAAATTCGTACAAATATGACACTTATACGAAATAGCGAGAAAAATTTTGTACGAATAAAATTATGGCAAATTTACACAAACAAGTACACTGTGTCGGGAGGCTTCACATAAAATTTTATAATTTTGTGAACCCATTTGCTATATTTTAAAATTCGTACAAACATATGCGAAACCCGAATTTCAGAACCCTAACCCTAACTAATGCGACACGTGGCGGGCTGAGAACCGTTGCCGTACGGTCGTCGTGTGGCAACAGGCTGACATGGCGCGCGGGGAGGCGTTGCCATACGACAACGGTGCTATATATGTAAATACAGCTCGGACATAATCATTTCTACAAATACAGGATGAAAAGATGTCGTATCTCCCAAAAATTCCTTCCTCTGTCCAATGGCTGTATTCTTCACCTCTAGTATTTCCATCTAAGTGGTACTGTTCCAAGTTCTACCTGTCGTCTGAACTTCTGTTTGCAAGTGTCCCAATGTCTGTATTCTTCACCTCTGGTATTTCCATCTATGACACTGTTTTAAGTTCCACCTGTCCTCTGAACTTCTGTTTGCAAGGGCCTCTTTTCCCTCTACTCTTCTTTACATAAAAAGGGTATTGAAAGGGGCTGCTCCATGTTCTAACGCCGCAGGTGTGAATAGGCGAAGGGTTGGTTGTACCCTACATATGTCATATGTGCGCTCTGGCAAAAGCAGCACAACAATGCACGTGCCGGTACCTTCAGGGGTTGATGGTAGCTTGCTAGCCTCGCGCAGTACACCGTGCTGCTTCGATAGCCATTCTTTATATGCTCGTACGCTGCTGTCTGGTTTATGATGACGATGATGTGCACTCAATCAAGGAGCATCAAAGCTATCAATGCAAGGATGTACGGTAGAAAATGGAATGTCTACATCAATTGCTACAATACATTACTGTCGCAAAACAACACCGTGTATTTTGTACTGTTTTGATAGTATTTGCTACAGTAATAGACAGAGACCGGTCTCTAGAAACACTGTTTGTGTTGCGGTCTGCAGTACTATATAGACTCTGGATCCCTTGCGATGACACACTGTGCTTAGCTCTCACCATTTATTAATACCAGCAGTACCTTCAAATCATCCTTATGAGAAGGGGATGGACGCTTAAGGCTCAGGAAACAGTTTGATTTTCGTAGAAATTGGAAAATATTCCTGGTGTTTACGAGATAACACATGTTTTGGACTCGACAATAGCTGCACTCCCTGCACATAGGATTCTTCTTTTCTTTGGAGCATGTAATGTTTGCAATGTGGCATGCGTCCATGACCAGTAACTTTCAGGGGAACAAAAAGTCACATGACTTGCAGGGTGGAGATTAGCACGTACTAAACATGCCGAGATTGCAACCGCAGGGTGATGGCATGATGAGAGTTCAATTGAGGCCAGTAAAAATCACTGCCTCATCTCTCACACTAGATTGATTTGATTCCAGTGAGCGGCAGCAGGGAGGCAAATCTGTAAGGGATCCAAAATGTCAAAGCCTAGCCGTCCTAGTTCTTGGAGCTGGAATCATGGCAGACTGGACTGGCATGCCCAGCTTCTTTCCTTTTCTTTTGTCAATAAAAGCACGCCACCTGCTCTCTACTTCTCTCTCCCATGGCAAGCAGTGCACAAAGGAGGCGAATAGATACGTTTGTCCTCTGATCCGATTTATTGGCAAAGCTGCCAAACTTTCTGGATTTTTTGAATAATATATTTTTAAATAGAATTACATAAATAAATATCTATTTAACAAAATTACAAAAATAAACCTCTGTCATCATTTGAACTGACGAAATGGTCATACCATCATTTGGATTGACGACAGGATCTCTATCACTGTCCAAATAGTATGAAATGTCTCTATAGCCATTTGGAATGGCAGTAGAGACGCAAGTCGCTATTTGAATAGGGATTTCCTATCGCCAAACAAAATGGTGACAGAGACCTGAAAAAAATCACAAAAAATAGGAATTAACAGTAAACAAAAACAGAAAACTAAGTGCATACATTGTTCATGATAAGAAACAGAAATATAAAGTAATAAGAAACTATATTAGCGGTACTACATAGGTTGCACAGAATTATTCGACACAACATCAGTACATCAGACAACACAACTAAATAAGATATACGTCATCACATAGTTGTTCGACAAATCACACTGATAGTAAGCAAAACATTAATCAGAATATATTTCAATAAGGTAAACCATCCCTATGGTCGCCACCTCCACGGTGCCCGCCTTGAAGCTGTTCATGTCTCGCAGGGCAATACTTGAAGATATGTCCGGACTCCCTGAAAATAAATTACTTCTTGGTACGACGTCCGGCTTCCGATTTGCCCATGTCGTTCCTGATACGTCGTCTCTACCGCCAGTCAACCGTTCCCTTTAGCCTATCAATGACAGTAGCACGTATCTGCTGCTCCTAGGTATGATTATCGATGAAATGGCCAATCACGATGTAACCATACAGTTCTGCACTCCATATTAGCATCACCTCTTCCTTGGCAGTGTTCCTCTAGGCGCTAGGCGAAAGCGACGGCACGCCGCTTAGCGCCTAAGCGCTAACTGCACAAAGCAGGCACACGGCGATAGAGAGCGATAGAAGAGAGAGCGCAGAGGCGAGAGAGAGAGAGAGAGAGCAGCGTCGAGCAAAACCTGGGGGAGGAGGCGGTGCTGACGCGACGGGGAGGAGGAGGCGCGATGGGACGGGGAGGGTCGAGGGGTTGGAGGCGGCACCGACGTTAAGGGGAGGAGGAGACAGCATCGACAGCGACATGACAAAGAGGGCCGAGGGGTTGGAGGCGGCGCCGACGTTAAGGGGAGGAGGAGGTGGCGGCGACGACGCCTTGGAGTGTTGACTAGCCCGGAATCGTAGCGGCATGGATACGCCCAGCACATAGGAGAACATTGTACCTTGGTGAAATGTGAGTAAAGCCTATGCCGAAGAAGTGGCTTATTACAAGTGCATATGCAACGAGCACGGCCAAGCACACACTCGTGGATCATTCTCTTACGGTTCATCTCGTGGCGTACTTTCTCCTTGAGAAGCACCTCGAAACAAAGCTCTCGTTTGTCTATCTTGAATGCTCTGTGCATCTCACCTTTTTTGCCCTTCTTCTCCATGTACTTGGTGGTCATGATGGAGTACAATACTATGTCATTTGTCATTGAGAGAGATGTTGCTTCGGTCAACAAAGTATTTTGTAGTACCACGTAGAATTGCCTCCATAATATTAACCAAATGGAGGCACCTCGCACCGTGTATGACCCAATTGTATACCTCAGCTAAATTCGTTGTCTACACCATACCAAGCACCATCCTTGTCATGTAGCAATGAATACTTTACCTTAAGCTCCTGTTTAATCCAGTCCGAGAAATATTTCACTTGTCTACCGGTCTTCCTCGTCAAATTAGGACCATCTGTGGGTAATTCGGGCAATGACTCGGGGAGATTTTCAATGCTTGCGGTGGGCTTCTTCGTTGCCTCCCTTCTGTGTGTCCTTGTCCGCTCATCCAGAGTTATCAGAGTGCATCGAACTTCATCTGGTGATTCTGTTTGCACAACCGCTTGAAAAGGTTCATCGAGTGCTTGTTGTGAAATTGCTTGTAAAAGTTTCCACTCATGTGCCTCATGCACCACCTACTCTGTAGATCCACCTATGGAAGTGGCTCGTGTTCCCCCTGTTGTAGCTGAGTCATTGCACTCGACAGGCTAGCATGTCGGTCATGTATGAGGCATACGTTAGGATGACCCTATACAACATAAATCTTCATGTTCCTCAGAAACCACAATCAACTGTCGGTGTTCTCGCTTTCGACGGATGCAAACGCCACGAGAATAACCTGGTTGTTCTTGTTCGACGCATTTGCAGTAAGTATTTCCCCTTGTGCTTTCCAATCAGGAACGTGTCATCCACGCACAAGATCAGACGGCAATGCTGAAATGCATTGATGCATGTACCGAAGACGAAGAATGCTTGCTTCAGTACCCTCTTCCTGGTGAATTTCAGATGTGTGGAATCTTCGATGGCGACGCGAATACCAGGATTCCTGTCTTGTATAGCTCGGAGCTGTCCGGGCAGGTTGTGGTAGAAGTCCTCGAATGTGCCCTCCACACCTTAGCATAATTGATCGTGTACTCAAACCTTGACTCTATTTCCCGAATGATGGATCATGCCTCAAAATCTAGGTTATCCACGATCTCGCCATATACGATATTCATGATGAAGCCTGATGACAAGTTCTCGTGGGATTGCGTTGATTCAGAGACGACACATGTGTGGGGATTACTATACACTACTATCAAAAGGCTAATACTAGACGCCTCATCACAAACGGTTAACCAAAATTATCTTTATTAAATACAATCACAGACGGTTTTGGTTTAGCAACTGTCTGTGTTATTGGCTACGCTAAAAACCGTCTGTGACTTCTCGTCCTCATCACAGATGGTTTGTATTAAAAACCGTCTGTGATAAGTATCTCTTATTTTACCATGGCTTGGAATCAGAGAGTTTGTGATAAGTATCTCCCGATTTTACCTGACTCTATGACTTGAAATGCCTAACTTTGTGATTTTACCATGACTTAAAATCACTAACATTCTGATTTTATCATGGTTTGAAATCACTAACTCTATGATTTTGCTGTGCCTTGAAATCACAAACTCTCTGATTTTACCATGCCTTGAAATCACCAGCACTCCGATTTTACCATACTTTGAAATCACTAATACTCTGATTTTACCATGGCTTGAAATCACTAATTAATGACTGGTAAAATCGGGATATACTTATCACAAACGGTTTTTAATATGAATCGCCTGTGGTGCTAACTCATCACAGAAGGTTTTTGTTTGAAACGGTCTGTGATTCGCGGATTTTTTTGAACACTTGTGCGGGAGGCGAAATGTTTTGGCGCTATCCTTATATACTATACCCACCCCGCCTTCTCTTCCATCGCCTCTCCTCTCCCTCCCACGCCGAAGCTCGACGATCGCCTCGATTCCCCAATATGTTCGGCGAGGAGACGCAGCCGACGGCGAGGAGGAGGAGGGACGCGCAGGAGCTCCATGTTTGCCGCAGGAGGTAGACTGCCGGAAGTTACGTGTATATCCCCAAAACATACAGAATTTGTTGGTTGTTTGATGGTTCTTATTTTATTTGTACCTAATGTCAGAGCGCCGCCGGAGGTTTTCGATCGTCTCTCCTTTTCCTTGGCGACGAGCTTGAGTCGAATTCGGACGACAAGCAAGTACAGTTTGTGATATGCCAGTGAGGTACATAGAGGAGCTCACAAGACCAATCCAAGAAGCCGATGAGTTCTTCAGGAGCTTGGAGGCACAGATGGTTTCTAGCTAGTTTAACTTTGTAAATTTATTCTTTTTTTCCCATTCGGATGTGACGTTGTGAAACCTTTTGGTTTCCCTTTTGCTAGATAAGTCTCTCCTACAATGTGTTTGTCATCAGAATTTTAATTGTATTTTAGTTGTCTTGCTAGAGATTGCATATCTAAACTACTGTCCAGCAATTGATTGGTTTGGCTCAAAATCCATTTTTTTTGCAATAAAAAAACTATCACAGACGGTTAAAAAACCGTCTGTGATGATCTCATGTCATTACTGACCCATAAACTCAGACGGCTCACAAAACCGTCCGCGATGCCATTTTTGAACCGTCTTGAAGACCTTTTCTGTAGTAGGGATAGAGCATTTCTAGTAGGTGTCCCACTTAGTTTGGGATGCGTGCACTCGCCAAGGGTGTCTTGCTATCTCGCACTTCACGTCGTAGCACCTTGCTTTAGACTTCACTACTCGTGAATGTGTGTTGCAGCAACAAGGCCCAGAATTTGACCGCCTCCTTGCATTTGTACATGGCTCCTTATCTGACCTCGTTCTAGTGGCACTCTCACAGTACACGGGATCCTTCATCTATGACGATGTTGTCGAATTGGTACGTGTTCCACTCAGATGGAACCGTCTGTTGTTCCCCATCATCCTTGTCATCCGAACCTTCATCTTTCGACAATGCCTCGTAGTCCCGGTCTTCGAGCGTTATCCTTTCGACTACGGTTTCGATCTCCTCACCTTCGTCTGCAATCCCACTAGCTTTCCGGACAACAGGAGCTTCTTTGACCCCGTCTTCATCGACGACATCAGCAACTCCCCGACCTTCGGACGTTATGTGCGCCGCACTGTGGCCGAAGTCCCCAACTTCTTCGGCACCACCACTAACTACCCTTTATTCAGCTGTAGATTCATGAATGGTCTTGGCATATGCCTGGGCTGGAAGGAGTAGATTCATGAATGGTCTTGGCATATGCCTGGGCTGGAAGGACCAAATCCCACCCACGATCCCTTGCCATTATTAGATATGACTGTCATGGCCTCGTCCCATTGAGCTGCAATAACTCCCAATGGGTTGACAAGACAGCTCAATTTTATATCGTGTAGAGCATGGTTCAACTTGAAAGTGCAATACAACCACCTCATTGCAGTGCCACATGTACGCTGCTCTGGTCTTGTTAGGCTAATGATCATCAATTGGAAATAACGCAAATCCGACATATTCGACGTACTGCACCATAACTAAGATTTCCACAATTAACCACATATTTAAAACTAAACTACACACCTAAAATGATGCACCACAACATACTACATTACATAACGATATAACTAAAACCATCTAATCCATTCAATTAAAAAAATACCTACAAGGTGTACGACCGGACAGGCAGCGCTTCGCTAGATCCTCTCCTCACGGACTTGCGGGGTCTCCGTTGCCATTTCGAATTTAGGCAAATCGACATTCCAAACGGCGACATGAGCTTTCGGCACTGTTAAGTGGAAGACAGGGCTCCTGTTGCGATTCCAAATTGCGACAGAGCCATTTCGCCATTTAGAATAGCGGCGGAAACATATTTTTATAATTGAATTAAATCAATATTTATTTCTATAATTATATTAAAGTGTATTATTTTAAAAAAATCCTAATTTTGTCAGTAAAATTCTGCATTTGTAACAAACTGCTACCAGTACAGTTGTACCTCTGACCTTGGAGGACATGCCAGGCTGGTGTACTGACGTGTAACTCCAGTGAAAAGCATGGAGGCAAAATAGTTAAAAAAAAAAGGAAGAAGAAAAAGTACCCCTCCCTTCCCTTCTCTTCCCTTCCCTTGACAGAGCTCTCCTCTCGATGCAGCGCAGCGCAAGAGATCTCTCATTATCTCATATCCCCATCATTGCAAGAGATCTCTCATTATCTCATATCCCCATCATTCTCTCTGCTCTCCGCTTCAATTGGCCGCGAAACATAGGATCCTTCCCGCCACGCCCACTGCATGGTACGGGCCGCCTTTTCTTCTTCTTCTTCGTCTGTACCTCTGCTGGTGCGAGCTTGCCCCGTTCCACCCGCGCAACCTGCTTGACGCGCCTCCTCGGCGGCTCCGCTTCTTGATTCGTTGTGGGGTGCTGTCGAGGTTGGGGTTTTCTCGCCGTTTCTTGTGTTTTACGGTGTGCGGGCGGGGCTTGTTCATGGTGTGTGATAGTGTTGGCATTAGTGCCCTCTTGAGTTTCTCCAAGGTTGTTTTCTTGGATGTACCTTTGCTTAATGGTGCATTGCTTCAGTTGGTGGTGGATACATGGGTTGCATGTGAGCACTAGTTGTTTCATGGACTAGGTAACTATGGACGGGCATGAGGTTCTCTGTATCATGTGGCTTTAGTTGGTAATTTAGTGTTTGTATTTCTACTGGCATAATTAGGTTTTGGGCTGTAGCTTTGCTTGTACTACTATGTTGGTTATCTTCCTATCTAAGCAGTGAGGTTGTGGAGATCAATCATACCTGACTTTCTTTGGAATTTGGGTGGGATGCCAGAATTCAGGTTTCATTTGCTTTTTTTCTGAAAGCAGGAACAGTGTTTTTTTTGGGTGGGTGCCATGCAATTGTTTGTGAGGGCATTTGGGGTAAGGTTGATTGGAACTTGGGCAACCAATGTATTACTGCTTGGTCGCTATGGCGTTGCTGCAGTTGCCAGTAGGAATTGGTGTTGCTATGCTCTTGCTGAAGATGACGCTACATGTGGGAGATGAGGTTTGGACTTGAGATCTTACTGTGAGATCACATTTGCCATTGCCTTCCTGAAGCATGTGTGTTCCATACTTCCAATTTCCTTAGCCGCTTTAGCAGGGAATCGCCTTGTTGTTCACCTGTTTGGTACATCTAGTTATTTGTAATTGTTTTGTGCCTGAAACTTTGGACCAGACTTACTATTAGCATCAAGCAAGTTGTTAGCATTCTTACTGTTGCTTATTTTATCTGAGACATCAAGTTTAGTTGAGAAAAAAGAATGTTCTGAGGTTATTTTGGTCGCTAAGATTAGGGAACTGCTAAGCCTGCGCTCACTCTAGATTTGGACCATTTGGTAGCTGTGTTGGTTGTTTATATTGACCTTGTCTTTATGTGCTACTATCATCTGTTACAAACTTACTATATGTTCGCTTGTGTGAATTATTTGCTTAGTTACAGTAAGATCATTAAAATGTGCATTGAGTACCTTCCATTATTCCTTGCCAGGTTCTGTAATCTACCTGATGAATGGTTAATACCATTGGCTCCAAGGGAAGATCCTAAGAGAGACAGGGCTTACATTGTTTATATAAGTTAAGAGAAATTATTTGCGCAGGAAAATGTCCGCGATCATGTTATGCACTTGCAGTAGGGACCAATCCAAGTTTGAAGAGCTGCCTCAATCGCCAGAATCTCTTGCAACACGGGATTTTTCAGCAAATGGTTCTTCAGGGATAGGAAATCGAGAAGCAACGCCTGATGATAGCCAAGTAAATGAAGTGGAATTAGACCTAAGAGAGACCCTTTCACTAAATTATGAGGTTTGGTTGAACCCTTCTCTCAAGGAAGATAGGCCATTTTGCTGATTTGCTCACTGTTAAATTTCTTTTGGTTATGTAACAGGAAGCCCGGGCATTGCTGGGTAGACTGGAACATCAGAGAGGTAACTTTGATGCAGCATTGCAAGTTCTTCAGGGAATTGATATAAGAAGCCTGAAACCGCGAATGACCAGTGCTATTGCTGAAAGTGTCAAGCCTAGAGGTCCTCCACGTTCCTCAAGAAGAAAAGCCTCACAAGTGAATGGAATGCTAATACATATGTCAATGCATTCTGTAAGTTTGCTTATAGAGGCCATATTGCTTAAAGCGCAGTCTTTGGAAGTTCTTGGTAGACTGACAGGTAATAACTGAATTTTTCTTTCTATGTGTTCTGTTGTTTTATACTTAAGCATCGTCATCTGAAATTTGGAGAGTAGCTTTGCAAAATACTGTTCTCCTAATGTACATGGGCTTAGTTTCCTAGTTTTAAGATTAGGCAGAAACTGAAACATATGTATTGGATGAAGCCATTCTGGTTGTCTATTTCTGTGTACATGATACAAGTGAATACACATATGCCTCTATTAAAAAGGGGTTATCTTTATATTGATAATTTCTGCATCTGGAAGAGCTCTGTCACATCCAATCGAAATTTCACTTAGACTTATGTTATCTTGACATGGCAGATGCTGCAGAAGAATGCAGAATCATCATAGACATTGTAGAGTCTGCATGGCCATATGGTGTTCCTGAAGGTACTTCTGAAGAGTGTAAGCTGATAGAGATGTTCCATTCAGCGCTAGGATATCTTCCTAAGCTATGGATGAGAAGTGGTTGTTTTGAGGAGGCCATCATTGCATATCGGAGAGCTCTCGGAAAGCCATGGAATTTGGATTCTCAAAGGTCCGCTAACTTACAAAAAGACTTAGCAGTGACTCTGCTGTATTGTGGTGTTGAAGTGAAGTTTCCTCAAGGATTAAATCAACAACAGAACCCAGTAACCCCTGGTAACAACCTGGAGGAAGCAATTTTATTGTTGCTCATACTTACAAGAAAGCTAGCCCTCCAAGAAATAAAGTGGGATACTGACCTTGTGAATCATTTGATGTATGCACTGTCATTATCGGGTCATTATGAAGTCTTGGCCAGCCATCTAGAAACTTTGTTGCCTGGAATCTACAGCAGACCAGAAAGATGGTATATTCTTGCACTATGCTACAGTGGATCCGGCATGGATGATAGTGCCTTAAACATTATAAGGAATGGTTTTCGTGTATTAGAAAGGAAGGGAAAACCTCATATTCCATCTCTTCTTTTAGGAGCCAAGCTATGCTGTAAGAACCCAAAGCATGCTTCTGAAGGAATAAAATTTGCAAATAAAGCCATGAAGTCCTTCAAAAGTCATGATATGCATTTTACCAGTGTTGTAAACCATTTTCTTGGTGTTTGTTATGGACCTTTTGCTAGGTCCTCCACTTCTCACTCAGAAAAATTGAGATTACAAGATGATGCACTCAGGCTGCTGCAGGATGCTGCTGCAATGGTGAAGTACAATCCTGAAATAATGTATAGCCTTGCTTGGGAAAATGCAATGCAGCGTAAACTGAATGCAGCTGTTGAAAGTGCGACGAAATGTCTCGATATGGTGACAGGAAGTTCAGTTAGTGCCTGGAAATTGTTAATTCTTGTGTTGTCTGCACAGCAGAATTTACAAGAGGCCGAAGCAGTAGCTGATATTGCAATAGATGAAGCTGAGAAAGAGGATCAGATGGGTGTCTTGAGGCTAAAAGCACAAATTCAGGCCTCCCGTGGACAATTCAAGTCTGCAGTGGAATCTTTTAGGGTTTTGCTTGCAATCATTCAAGCAAAGAAGGAAGTCTGGAAGTTGACCCCTTATGACAAGGTACAGCCCCTTTAACTTCTTTTTGAGATTCAAATTATTATGTTATGCTTCTTGTTTCTTCAATATCCACTTGGCCTTCACAGGTTAAATCCCTACAGAATTTAGAGATGGAAGCATGGTTAGATTTGGCATCAATATACACAAAGCTTGAAGCATGGCGTGACTCAAACATCTGTCTTGACAAAGCCAAATCCATCAATTTCTTCTCTCCCAAGTGCTGGCATGTCAGAGGTAAATATTCTCAACTGCTTGACTCTGCTATTGTTTTCAATAATTATAGGTTTTGTGGCTAATTCTGCTTCGCATGAGGCCTGGTATTTAGTTTACTGATGCTTATCATCGATGAAGTTATGGGCCTATTTTTTGGGCAAAAGTTTTTACCCTGGCTTTATTAGAAAGCATAGAAGTTCTCACATCAGATCAGAGCCAACCAACTTGCTGGATTTACCAGCTTTGACAACAGTAAACAGGAAAAGACTACGAAGTATCACAAACATCTAAACACCTATTCAACACAAGTCAACCTCTAAACTTTATCACCATCCGAAAGAGCCTCATGACCGACAAAATTTCACCAAAACTACTCCACTAGGTGCCAATATACAGCTTCAATCTATCAAAACTGTAAACACCATTTTTTTTGCCAGCCGCTGTCAGATTTACAAGTTACATGCCTATTGATGGTGCTAGTATGTTTGTCACACTTATGTTGAAAGGTGATTCCATGATTAGTAAACCATTTCTGTGCATCATTAAGAACCTAAAAAACACATTGGATTTATTTGCGACCATGTTCATCTTTTGCCTTGGTCATACAGTTGAGATTGATTTTAGGCAGCTGCAAGTGCTTCAGTACTTATTATTTCTCTTAATTAGCTGGACATTAAGAAGAGAGTCTTTCTCCCTGAAACTTCGTCAGTACTGTTGTAGTACTAGTTCAGTTAAATTTTGTTTACAAATTTGCGGGTAGCTACCGTATAGATCAACCACTACGCTTACTATTGTTCATTCCACGGCATATAACTGTCAAAAGTGCTAATATGACTGGTACCATTGCAGGCATTCTATTGGAGGCTCAATCCTTGCACCAAAAAGCCCTGGCGGCATTCTCATTCTCCCTTTCCATCAATCCAGACTATGTCCCTAGCATGGTTTCTATGGCAGGGATTCTAAGAAATCTTGGAGGGAAATCATTGTCTATCGCGAGAACTTTCCTGCGTAACGCCCTCCGTTTAGACCCTACAAGCCATCAAGCTTGGTTGGGCCTTGG
The DNA here is from genome assembly GCA_036346405.1 of Phyllostachys edulis. Taxonomy (NCBI): domain Eukaryota; kingdom Viridiplantae; phylum Streptophyta; class Magnoliopsida; order Poales; family Poaceae; genus Phyllostachys; species Phyllostachys edulis. The sequence goes on from CM070550.1 coordinate 104,167,966, forward strand.
ACTCGTCTTGAAATCTGAAGGATCACCGCTTGAGGCTGCCGACTGCTTCCAGGCAGCGTACGAGCTCCGAGAATTGTCACCGATCCAGGACTTCTACGAGCACCTCCCCATCATGCTGCGTTAGGAACCCAGTCTCATAGCAGGTTTTCTTGTAGAAATTTGTACCTTCTCTCCCAGGGTGTTTTCTCATCCCTCCGACCGGTACCGCCGCCTAACAAGTTTAAGCGAATGTAGGTAGATCCATTTATGTCCAAGTTGCAACGTTGTGTGTCCTTCAATGGGCATCCTTGCCAATTTTGTTTTCAATGGGAAGAAGCAAAAATAAAAATGATGTCCGTTCCCTTCGTTTTATTAGATGCTGGAAGTTGCTCGTCTAGTGCAACTACTTGCATAAGCAAGAGCGGACAGGAAACTAGCACTGAAAAATTGCCAAGCTAGCTACAAGATTGAGCCCTCCCGAGGTGCAGGAACCAGGCTGTACTGCGCGCCTCTCACCGCTGCTAGCTTTCCGAGACAAGATGCAACTTCCGGATCACACGAAAAATGGGAGCTCCAGCAACATTCGAACATTGCCAAGGAACCTAACAAATCACCAGAACATTGCAAAGCAAAGATCATGCTTATGAAGGAATTAACTTAACATAGTTTAAACCAACCGCTATCCAGAGCAAACAAAAACAAAGCATATTGCCTTAGAAACATTCTTCATTTTTCACCCGACATCAAGTGCGCCATGGCTAAGAATCTCCACAAAGTACCAAAGAAATCAGCCATCAAAACTGACCAGGAAGTTCATGGCACCCACCTAGATAGGTGGTACATATGTCTTCTAAACATAAAGCAGCAAAATAAGTGATAGGCACTATCTCTACTCGGCAGCAACCTCCTGCCCTGCCATGGCCTCATCTCCTTCGGCAGGCCTCTCCAGCTTCACACCAACATCCTCCTTGTAGTCACCATGCACCTGGAATGAACCATGAGCCACATTAGAATGTCAATTCACATCAAGTAAGCTCAATAATATAACGTAGCCAATCTGCTTATGTGACAGTTACCTCCATGAGCTTCCCCAGGTCGAATTTTGGTGCCTTCAGGATCTTCACCTTGCGGATGAACACATTCTGGAGGGGAAAAATGCTTGATGTCGCCTTCTCAATCTCCTTGCCAATGACCTCAGGAATGAACTTTGATACCAGCTCTTTCAAGTCACAGGTTGAAGATTGGTTGACCATAATCTCAACCATCTTGCGGCGAATCTACACACAGAACACAAAGCAAATATAATTAAGAAGCAGCTCTAAAATCACAGTACCGTTATGCATGCATAGATTATAAGGGCAATGTGAAAGGCAGAGTGAAAACTAATTTACCTGTCTGATTTGGCTGGCTTGAGCGTAGCAAGTGCGCTTCACTTGGTTGGGGCGTCTCTTGGTGAAGCCAATGCAGAACAGACGGAGCATGTAGTTATCAGTGGTCTTAACGTCCACATGAGCCTCGATGAGCGTCTGCCACTTCCTCACCAAGGACCTGAGCTTGTCAGTGGTGAAATCCATACCCTACCATAGAGGAAGAACTGGTTAAGACCATAAAGTGTGACCTAACAGCAGTAACTGTGAGCAATGAAGAGATCATTACCCAGAAGTTTGTGAGCACATTCTTCCCTTGCACGTCCTCTGCACGAAGTCTGATCTTCCTGTAAGCCTGATCCTCATCATTCTGAAGATCAGCTAAGGATACCTCAAAAACTCTGTGCTTAAGACCCTCAGAAGCAATCTAAAACAAAAAAGAAGTATTGAGAATCAGCAAATAATACCATAATTACAGATACAGCTACAGAGTACAGATTGAATAAAAATTGCAAGATTCGACAAATCTACATAAAGAAATAAGAAGGCCTACCAGTCAAGTGCTATAAAATTCAGTGATAACTGATAAGTCCACAATTACACATCTATCCCAGTATATTGCAATTGCTACCCTAGCGACAAAGGTCTACAACCTTTGCAATGCAGGAATCAAGGACGAGGATTGATCCTTTCAGACTTTCAATGTTGATTCTTTATTAGAAGACTATACATTACTGCCAAAAAACGAACTGAATAATGCACAATCAGCACGAATTAAACGCCATAAGCCATAAGGCACACTATGTGCCACAAAGAGTGGAACTAGAAGCATAATTAGGCAACAGGCATAAAAGTGAGCTTCTTGGGATTAAACAACAATATTTGGGCACTTTGATAACGTAAAACAATCGTGGTCTTCGTTCCATAAAACCAGCTCATCTCTACAGTCATATTAACAGGAGTGCAGAACAAGAGCCATTTCTAATCCAAAACGGTGTCATTAAAGTGCCACTTCATCATATCCTTCACTTGTTCTCTTATCCCTTTATACACCATGCATAGATCAACAACTCCTTCATACACTGCACTCATGTATAAGCACAAGTGCACAACAGATATACTACTAACCAGTCGAATCCATCATATGTCAATCGACCATGCCTATGTGCACACTGAAACGACTAAACGGCGCATCCCTAACGCAAAATGCATCAGGCAAGTATGAATCCCACACAGGAAAGCAAGAAGAGCGCACATACCCTTGTACCCTGTGTCCTGGACACGAGCGTCTTCCCGACGTTGCGCACGGTGAACGCCGACGGGGCCTTGATGTCGTACCAGTCCTTCTTGGCGAACGGATCGACGCTGCAAGAACAACACCAAGAAACCCCGAGCCGCATCAGCACCCACCGCAAAAGAAGAAAATATATGGACGAATCTTGGATCTCGGAACGGCGGAAGAGGAGAGAGGTGTGGGCGCTGACATCTTCTTCTTCCCGCCCTTCTTCCCCTTGGAGATGCGCTTGTTCTTGCCGACCGCCATGGCTGCCGCTCCTGGTGGCTGGTGCTGGCCGAGTGGGAGTGGCGGCGCTGCCTCGGGTGGGGGCTTTGAGCGTCGGGGCTGGGTGGGCGCGGGAGGAAACCCTATCCAGGCGAGGGGTGGTCATACTCATATACTCGCGGCTTGAGGGTTCCAGGGTTCGATCGTGCGGTTGGGAGGCAATCACGGGTGGATGGACGGATGAGATGCGGGAGGCCCATCTGGGCGCTTTCGGGGTTGGATTCGCGATGAGGAAGTCCATTTGGCCCAATAGGCCGTGGGAAGAACACTCTGAGTAACGACACGGGCTTCCTCCCTTCCGCGGCCCAATATCTCCTCTCCAGCCCCGCATCTCCGTACTTCTATTACTTTTTTTTTGCGAGGCCGTATTTCTATTACTAATCGCTCGAGTATGGAGAGAGAGTTCACATTTGCAGATACAAGTAGTCAAGTACCTGGGTACCAGTGCAGGGTGAACTATGAACAGACAGAATATTTACAGCAACAGACTTGTGTAGTTTCGATCATTTGAACCAGATGTAGCGCGCACTCACGTATAATTACATCACCAAATTTACAAGCACCGAATTGTGGCCCATAAGACCATAACTCTGAAGCTGTCAAGTGGCCAGGTGATGGGGCCGGGTCCTCCTCTAGATTCCCTCACAGGCACACCGCGAGAACGATGGCATTTGGTTGCACTCAATGTCAGAAGCATGCGTCCAGGAGGCAGCAGCAACAAAGGGCTGCGAGGCTGGCAAATGGAAAGAAAAAATAAAAAGAAACGGTGTTAATTAGTATAGTATGAGCAGAGAAGCATGGCGCTGCCTATGCCACAGATGTAGTACGTCCATCAGTTTCGGTCCTAAAAAAACTTAAAAACTTCATAACCATGGTCCATGGCAACACGTTATTCACTCAGGACGTAGTTGACCATGCTTCTCGTACAAACTAACCAGCTCTTTCAACCCCACAAAAAAAGAGTCCAAGTTGAGTAATAGTTAAAACAATTGGCATTCACATTAGTGTATCCTGATCAGGCAACGTTGCTAATTAATTAGTGTCGTCACTATATACAGGTCTATCGTTTTGCAATTTTTGCTTGTACGTAATGTATGGTGCATACGTGACAGCATGGGACGTGTCGATGACACGACAGCACGACCGGCTGTTCGTTTCGGTATCTTTCTGTGGCCTGCAAAGCGAAAAAGCGTGGCTGCCATTTTTGTTCTGACCTTTCGATCTTAACCTTAATTCTAGACCATCTGATTCTTCTTATCCTAAATCCTGACCATATAGACGATGGCGAAGCCAAGACCGTGAGGTGAGGTTGCAGCACGTAACGTACGTACGTACCATCCTCGCGCGAAGGACGGGCCTTCGTTCCTATGCGGCGGAGGAGGAGGTGGCTTCGCGTACGGCGGTGGGTACATCGGCGGCGGCGAGTATCCATACGGCTGTGCATACGGATGCGCCGGGTACCCCATCGGCGGCGGCGGCGGCGGGTACTGGTGGTGGTGGTGGTGCTCGCCGACGCCGCCCTTCCCGTACGCGTCCATCGGGTACCCTGATCCACAATCAATCACACAAGTCGTCACAATCAACATTTCTGCAAAGAACATAATAATAATTGGCACGACTGTCGGCCACGGTACTTAATTAATTGGAAGCGTCAGATGCCGCAGGTCTAAGAACAACGAGATTTCGTTCGCGTGGTGAAAATAATCGAGCAGGCAAGCATGGCATTCACGAGAGAGCATGGAAATCTGTAATTTAACACGCAGATGGATGGCATGTGACAATTGACAAACGAAGATGATGATCGGCACGTCTCACCTTGTGGCGGGGGGACGCCGACATGGGCGTGAGGATTGTAGTAGCTCATCCTTCTCTCCTGCAGCCAAAAAAAGTGGGGAAAAAGATTGGGATTTGGATTTGGATTGGAATATTGTGCTGGACAAGGGGGAGGAGAGGCTGCCCCAGGGTTGACGAAAGAGAGAGGCTAATTTGGAGGGCAAGAGAGCTGGGCAGGCAGCTAGCTATGGGCTATTTCTATTCTTGGCAGAGAGAGAATGCAATGATCCACACTCCTTACACACGAACAGCAAGAACGGTTAAGACGATGCACGTTTATTTATTATTCATCAACACGTTGCATTAATTAATCAAGGTACAGCAATTTTGCGCTACCGATCAGCGAGCAGACTGCCTGCCTAGGACTGCCTAGTAAATCACACACACCGATGCCCATAGGAAAACAAATCGATCCGACCAGCAGCAGCTAGCATACTGGTAGTGGTAGTAGCGCCAGTCCCGATGGGAGATCCATCAGGTTGCCACGAGAATCTTTTGCCAAAGCTCGTGTATTTGCGCCAGGAATTTTGCCTCCGGGAGCCAGGTATCTCTATCCATCTGCCAGCTGAGGATTCTGCGCTCTGCAGGCACTTTTCTTGTCGCAAAAGGCTCGCGCCTGAGCTACACGCATGCTACAGTCATATACAGATACCAGCTGCAGCCTGCAGGGTAATCAAATCGCCGGTCATACCCTCAAGTCAGATCAGGTCAGGTCAGTACGACCCATCTCCCACACGCATCCATCCATCCATTCCATCGCCTGAAAGACTGACGAAGCCCTGAGGCCTGAGCACCCAATGCTTTTTCATCAGAGCTCAGTCCAGCCCAGCGACCAGAGGGATTGATTCCCCTGTGGAGATCTCCGCGCGCATCTTTGCTCTGCTGCTTGTGTATTCGGAAATCCGGACACTATTGCCCCTTAGACGACCTAATTCCTGAACTAGTTCTTCTAACCCGAAAATTTCGATTTTAGCCTTTTAATTTTCTCAAAAATCCATTTAAGTATATTTTTATAGGAATTTATAAATATAGAAAATGAGCTAAAAAATTCCGAAATTTTTTGTGGACCCTCCCGACACAGTATACTTACTTGTGTAATTTTTTTAAAATTTTATCTATTCTGATTTTTTTCTCGAAAATTCATTTAAGCATACTGTTTATATGAATTTTCTAATATAGAAAATGAGGTCCAAACATTATGAATTTTTTTAGGCTCCTTACACAGTGGACTTAATTGTGTAATTTTTTTCAAAATTTTATATGCTATGAAATTATGTCAAACATGGTGTGCTTTTCGATAAGTTGATTAATAAATCAAACATGGTGTGGTAACATAGCCCAGAGGTCCAGAACTTCAGACGTCCACATTTTAGAGAAAAAACATGGTTAAGTGTAGAAGTGAGAGAGATATATTGATGTATGTGCAGGGCTGCCCACCTTTTTTCAACAGCTTAAGCATTTTGATTAGCAAAATTCGTATTAATTTTCTTTTGGTTCACAAGAAATAAATCATTGCATTTTTCCTCAGCAATCAACCCAAAAGGACATTAACATCAAGGTTCTTGAGCACATTACTTCACCATGATTGAGTTAAAGCAGAGTATTTTATAGAGCTTGTACATAATGTAATTGAAGGGGCTGAGAACGCTCATTGTGATTTTGAAGATACCCTAAAACGTTAGATTGAAATGTTGTGGTTTCATATTTTTCATGCACTGCACGGTACGCTTTGGCATATATATTTGCTTCTTTATGCTCTAGAATTTGTACTCTTATGTTACAAGTTCTAATAATATGTCATTTTAATTTAGTTTTTTTTATTCATCTGCTTGTGTTTGATCCACCTCTCTTTTTATCTAGTCATTACAGTTGCATTTGGCTATGATGACATATGGAGGATTTGGTGTCAATACGAATGCTTCTTTATGGGATTCCACTAGAAGAGGCATACTTACAATATAGACTTACTTTCATGGCTCAACAGGAAAGAAAACTAATCAAGCAAGGAAACCTCCGTTCTTCAGCATGTCTTAGCCTCCTATAAAACATGTACCAATAAGCAATATGCAGTCATTAGTTCTTTGAGATTTGCTGATGTTCGAAAGGAGGCCTTATTGTTTATTACTTACTATATCTTCTATTAAACAACGATAATGGACAACTTTCTGGAGACGTGCTTGTATATAAACATCCTTGAAGAGCTGCAGACTGAGATGGAGGAGAAGAAGAGGCATGACAGGCTACACGAGGAGTAGGAGCGCGAGCATGTCAGGCAACGCGAGGACGAGAGGGCGAGGAAGAGGGCCACCGCGGCGAAAGCTAAGGCATAAGGCGAGGAGTACTACGCCGAGCTGGGCCATATATCCCATGTATTTCTAATTCCCTAAAGGCATGTGTATATCGTCCTTGGTTCGTTAGCCTACGTGCCATGTAATCCCCTTGTTGGATCAACTGTCGTGTTGTTATCGTGTATGAATTCCCTGGCGTATCGCAATATCACTTACCTGATCGTAAAAAAGAGTTCGTAATATGTCTGGTCCAATTGTCTGCTTTGTTAATAACTTATAATTTGCAGGAAGGGGTCGTAAGTAATTCATATCTTTTGTTTATGCAGTAAGTATGTATTTATATGCACTTGAAGTATGTATTTATATGTATTTAAATGGACCGGACATGTTTGCAGGAATGGTTCCTAATATATTCGGTTTAACACCGATGTGGCACCGCGAAGCATCATACAACACCCTTGCCGCCGGAGGCGCGCGAGCGAATCAATCGGGAGTCGGGTCTAGAGATTCGGCACGCCATAAAAGCGAGCACTGTGGGCAAAGGGGGATAGCAACGACGGGCAACAGATGTGCGGAGGAGGGAGTGTCTCTTACCTAAAGTAGTCATGTGGTACTAAACTTTCCACATTCCAAGTCACATGAAATCATGAAACCCTAATTTCCGAAACATTTCGTCATAATTTTTAAGACCTAAACCCTTAATTTTTGAGATAATTTCGGAGCATATAAAATTCTATAAAAATTATACAATCAAGTCTAATATGTAAGGAGTCTGAAAAACAAATTTCATAATGTTTGGACCTCATTTTCTATATTAGAAAATTTCTACAAATAGTATACTTAAATAAAATTTTGAGAAAAAAATCAGAACTAATAAAATTTTCAAAAAATTGCACAAGCAAGTACACCGTATTGGGAGGCATCAGAAAAATTTTCAGATTTTTTTGAGCCTATTTTCTATATTTAAAAATTCGTACAAAAAAAATACTTAAATAGATTTTTGAGAAAATTACACCACATTGCTACAGTACCTTTCTGTTGCAGTACAGGGCCGCAGCAGGTTGCTGCTACGGTACGGAGCCACAGGAGCGGGTTGCTACAGTACAAAGCATGAGGCTAAAATTAGAATTTTCAGGCTAGGCTAGGGAGGCTAGTGCAAGAGGCCAATAGTATCGAGATTTCGTGTATTCGTTGCCCTCCGGCCACAGACAGGCTCGCGTTGCACTAGTACGTGCACATGCTTGTTCGCCGGTTCGTCGAGGAAAGTCTATGGTACACGTGCACGCGTGCTCGCTGCAGCTTGGACCGGCGTTCAGATGCCAACAGCCCAACACAAGCAGCGCTATGACCGGAAGTACATTAAGCTTCCGGATTCCTGAACCGTGAGATCGGAAGGTCGCCTACCACAAAACACCAAAGCTTGAGCACTAATCGGTGCTTGGACACCGGGCGAGCCAACTGACAAAGACTATCCGGCATTCATAGATCAAAGCTCCAAAGACTATCGTGCATGATCTTGTCCATTCTAGCCACATGTATGTATCAACTATACGAGCGCGTGTACTGTACTTGCATTAGATATGGCACTTGGATGACGACTACGCGTACGTGCCTTCGGTGAAAAAACATGGGCCATTCTGATAGTACTAATTAAGCAGGATTGATCAAAATAGACCAGGATTTAAGTCGTGTTACACCCATCGATCCATAGTACTACTAGCTAGGCAGGCATCTGGAGGATATCCACAAGGCACTAACTTATTTTACATACTCTGTTACTAAAAGCCCAGTCACTGCCTGCGTTACTACAGTAGTGTGTGCTCGGTCTCACCCTTCGGCGATGCTCTGCAGAGCGGGCCTCCATTGACGGCCGATGCGCCTGCCGAGAACCACGCCATGCGGCAGCAGCGCCTCCAGGTCGCAGTTGCCGGGCTCGGACGCCGCGTCGGTGTGATCGTTTTCCGGCGGATTCGGCACGGAGGACGTGCCTGCAGGCTCCGGCTCGTCCGACTGGCGCATGACCTGGATCGATGGAACACCAGCGAATGAATGAAATGAACGCTTGCCCGTGCAGAGTGGTAGATACGGCCATTTCGGGAGCTTAACTAGTTTGGAAATTGATGACGATTGGCAGTTCGTCAAAATTTTAGATGTCTCGGTCGATGATTCGATGGCGACTGATCAGATCACGCCATCACGGAAGATTTGGCAAGCCATCGGTTGGGTTGCGATGGCTCCGTGTACGTGTTAAGTGAACAAAAAATCGTAACAAGAAGGGGAAAGCGTTTTGGGCGCGCTACGAGGAGTACGTACCTTTGCGAGTGATCGGTGGGATTCCTCAGGCACAACGCCGCTGCTACTGCCACGCCGGCGGCGAGGATTGGCCGTCTTCGCCTCCTCTTCCCTGGCCTTGATCGTGACGCGGCTAAGCTTGACTTGCCGCTTCGACGCGAACTCTCTCAGCACCTCTGGTCACACACGACAACCCATTGGGGCAAAATTCATCCATTTGGCAGCGAAAGCGACACGAAAAAAAGAGGAAAAAAGTGGAAAGGGCGAGAGAAGGAATGGCGACACCTAGAGCACCAACTTTCAGAGTCCGGCAAATGCGAGAGATAATGACGGACAATCCAAAAAGGCGCTACTTACCCTACTGTTTTAGTCAAAAACGGCATTTAAGCGGACGTGCCACACACACGAATCTCATCTTTATCCGTATGCTAGCAACAGCAATAGCATTCGAGCATCTCATCTCTACCTACCAGCCGGCCTAACACGGCCAACAAGTACGCGCCGCAGCAAATGCCGCAAACGTTAGGTGCAACGCATCGCAACAAGCGCAGCCGCGCGGCGCGGGCGCTAGGCGCTAGGTGCGCACGAGCACGAACGTATACCTTCGAAGCTGACGAGGCGGTAGACGCGGCCGAGCAGGAGCGTGTCATCGGGGCGGAGCAGCTTGAGGTGCTTCACGGGCGCCGCGGCGCCCGAGGAGGCGGTGGGCGGTGCGGTGATCACGGCCGCGACGTAGTGGCCCGGGTTGGCCGCCATGACGGTCCCCGCCGACAGCGCCCAGTACGCGCGCTCCGTGCGGCCGCCGCCAGGGTGCTGGATCACCACCGTCGCCGCCTCCACCGCCTGGCAGTTGCCCATATGCGCCTGTGCCGCCGCCGCGCACGCGCGCTTCTTGCCTCCTCTTTGTTCTTGTGTTGAGAGAGGTGGGCAAAATGACCGTCGGTGGGGGTAGTCACGAGCGTTTTATAGTGGTTGGTGCCTTGGTGGTACAAGAATATAGCGAGCGGCACGTGATACGTGGCGGATATGTGGGATTTCCTTCTACCAGTGACTGCTGTAAAATCTATCAGTGACTGCTGTAAAATCGGGAAGTTAATCAAGAACTGTTATCCGGCAAAAGAGTTTTTGCGTCGTATGGCCGTGTTGACGGCAGTAATATCAATTTTGATTTTCTCTAGACGTTAATGATAAAAATAGCATAATGGAGCTACCAACATTCGATGTGTAGCCAAGTCCGATCTCCAAGGAGCCGGACTCAACCTTTATCGTGCCAGGGGGGGGGGCGGACTCCCCCTCGCGCCACGTGTGAAATCCAGACCTCTAGAGCGCGGATTAGGCTATTTCGACCCCAGGAGCACGATAAAGGCATTGTCGTGCCTCTTGGGCACGGACGTGGGGCAACGCCGTGCCTTGTAGGTACGACAGTGGGTTTGCCTCGTGTGGGTTTAAAAAATAGATAATTTTTTTGACACTATTCAACGCTTAAAAAAATTCCTTTGAATTTTCTTCTTCTTGTTTTTTTACCTCGCACTCGTAGCTTCAAATGTATTATCACATGTACTAGAAAAAAAATTCAACAATTTTTTTCACATGAAATTACGGCGTAGCGCAGCACACCCAAGGCAAACCCGCTGTCGTGTCAAGGCGAGGCACTGCCCCACGTCTGTGCCCCAGATGAACGACAATGACTCTGTCGTGTCCCTAGGGCCGGACTAGCCTAATCCGTGCCCCAGGGGCCAGATTTCACATGTGGCACGCGAGGGGAGTACGCCCCCCTAGGGACCAGACTTGGCTACGTGTCGCCTGTCGGCAGCTCCATGATACCATTTTTTTATTGACGTCGAAAGGGGCCAAAATTGCTATTATCGTCGTCAACAGTGCCATATCAGACAAAAAATCTGGCAAAATTAGGGTGTCAACAGTGCCATATCAGACAAAAAATCTGGCAAAATTAGGGTGAGATGCATATATATCGATGTTTTTTCCACACTATTTGATGGCTGACATGTGATCTTCTCCATCTTATATATGGTAAGTAATCTTATACAGTTTTTTTTATGAAAAATGCTTTAGGGCATGTACGTATAATGAGCTAACATCAGCTGTCTACAAACACCATCATGTCAAATTCATGTTGATTTGGAGGAGGGAGGCGGAGAGAGAGAGAGAGAGAGAGAGAGAGAGAGAGAGAGAGAGAGAGAGAGAGGAGGAGGAGGAGGTAGTCTATAGCTGAACAGACAATCTATCGTCATATATCAATACAGTTGTAGACAACATAATGTCCATTGTATAGAGCTCGTCTGTGCACAGCGTGATTTGTGGGGTTCGCCGGAGTATTGTCTATTCCATTGCAAGTGTTGTCTCGTTTTTTTTAGCATATGGTATGGTGTGATATATAGACAGCAGTTGTCACGTGCCCTTGTGACTAAAGGAGCATATATGGTTTACACATACAAATACAATATATTTGTGTAGTTCATATGTACCTTTGCAGTACAAACTTCAATTGATTAGCGACAACTTAATTTGAAATGACAAAAGTAATAGATTTACTGATTTAGGGCCCTAGATCATTGAAATAAAGCTGTGAGGTCCAGATTCAACGTCCTACAAAAAAAAAGAGGAACAACCAGTCCTTTCTGGTTGCCTTTAATTTTACTACGTAGTACATTAGTTTCTGAAGGCAGCCAATCAAGTTCACGAATTCAGTTCAAGCGTTCAACGGTGGAGTCAACTTGGCCATGAACTGACGAACCAACTCACATAGAGTTTGCAGTTAAGAAAGAGAAGAGATAGCACAATCGTGTAGCTCATAATTAAGCTCACACAACTTGCGAAACACACAATATTAACATGTTGCTGTGTGGAGTGTGGAGGGCGTAAGTCCTTGTTTGTGTCGAGTAGACAATTGCTCTGGATTGTAATCAATAAAGTTATTTTTTCCTTGAAAAAAAAACTCGACCATGAACTACAGCCGAGAGTCGGGTTGTACTTTTTCGGGCGAGCCCAAGGCCCAGCCAGTCCGGCCCGGTCCAAGCATGACACGGCCAGACACGTGGTACGCACGAACGGTGGGCTAGACTAGGCCCGGAAAGCCGGTCCGTCGGGCGGCATAGCAAGTCCTGGCAAACCGTGCCGTGCTCGGACCGGCACGACACGATGAGCACAGTGGGCACGGGAAGCACGACCGGCATGCCTCCCGCCTCCTCGCCTTCCGCGGCCGCCTCACGCGCACTAGGGGAGGAGCATCATTCACCATGCCTCAACCCCCCTCCATCGCCATCCTTCATGCATAAATGAAAGCCTCAAGAATCAACAAATCATCACCAATCCGAAAATACATCAAACCCAAACAATAAAACCGACACATCAGAGAAAGTAAATAACGGGGGGAAAGCCGCATCTCCCTCAAAACCGGTGGCCTAGCACCCATGGCCGAGCTGGTGGGAGCAGACAGCGGGTCGGGGCTGAGGGTGCTTGAGGCGAGGCGCCGGCGGCCAAGCCGGCCGAGCGGCGCAGGAGGCGCTGCCAAGCACACGAGGGAGCCAGGCACGTTGAGAGGCGGGAGGCTCGACGGCCAGAGGAGCCGGAGAAAGTGGGCGAGCGCCAGGGCGGGAGAGGAGGCGGCGGCGCAAGACCAAAGAAGGGGCAAGACGCGACGCCATGGAGGGCCGAGCTGGGTGCGTGGGGAGCCAGGGTGGCGCTGGGAGGAAATGACGCCATAGGGAGGCCTCGGTGGAGAGCAAGCTCCATGGAGAAGCAAGGAAGGAGAGAGGAGAAATAAAGAATGAAAAGAAAACAAGAAGAAGATGAACCAGGAAAGGCTCAGCCGAGTGAAGAGATAAGGAGAGAGAAAAGAGAGGATAAGGGAGAAAGAGATATAAAGTAAAGGGTTAAGTGAAAAAGAGGGATTAGGTAAAGGGGTATATAGGAAAGTTCCAGTAAAAATTAATAGCAATAGATTGAGTTGTATAAAATATGAGAATTATTAAGAAGACGTGTTGGCATTGTGTATATATTGGAGCAAATAATTGTTTACACCGTGTACAGATAGATAGCCATAGACAGATTGGTAGAACATAAAAGCGAGCGAAACACGTAAAATTTATCTAAGACTTTACAAACAACTTAAATCATCTGACTAATGACATGGGGCACCACATGCATTGTTTTGCTATCATTTTTTATCCTACGAAAAAGTTGGCAAGTTTGCAGATCGGTATAGAGGGAATAGGTGAATGCCTTGGTCTCGATTATTCGGAAGCTTTCGCACAGGTCAAAGAGGAGTTTTTTTTGTGTTTTCCGCATGTATCATGACAAATTCGGCAGCAGCGCAAGATCAAAGGCCTCACAGCAGACGCAACAAGAAAAGACAAACTTGACATCCCACTTGTTGAAGAAGCTAAAGGCCAAGTCCAGTTCTTCGTCCTCTCAGTCTCAGATAGCCCCCATGTGGAATTCTGTCTCAGAGCTAAACCACTATCTGGAGCATGATTTTGCACACATCAATCCTGAAGCAACGTTCAGCATGGTAGGAAGAATAATTGAAGAAAGAAGATCATCCCTCACGCCTAGGATGATGGAGGCAATCATATGCGCCAAGGGCTGAGAATTGGCTAAAGAGCGGCAACATCATCAACTGGAGGATCTTGAGATCGTGCAGGCGTACGCTGACCTCGAACGCATGAACGATCTCGACATTGATAAGTAGTTAGTATGTACGCATGTTGTTACTGTACTCTTTTCCTTACTCGGGGAACCTCGCTCTGAGGCGTAAGGTTTTTAACGAGGCAGTAACATTGTATCTGCAAAATATAAAAAAAAATCCACTTTTTCTCCGAAATTTTTTACGTGCCCATGTTTTTACGCAATTAATTTAATTTTAACTAGGTTTTTAACGAGACGGGCCCGAGAGGAATAAAGATGGCGGTCGCCGCCACCATTGTTGCCGTCACCTCCACCGTCTATAGTTACTTAGGGCTAGGCTTGGGCCGACGCAACATGGCCCCGACACGATGGGCTTTGGACTATGCTTGGGCCTGGTCGGAGGTAAGCGGGTCAGCACGACACGGCACGGCGGGGTGGCCGGGCCAAGCCGGCACGGCACGACGCGGCCCGAAGCATAGTGGGCCCGTGCTGTGCTGGCCCGACCCGGCCCAATGCCCAACTCTGGCATGAACTGCCATGCACCACACACATCCACACACTACTGAGCTTTCCCAGCTCTGTTCATACACCATTCGGTTTAAGCGCAACACAACTCTGAAAGCCTCAGGTAACATGCACACACAGGCACAGCTACAGCCCCCCCCCGAAATCCATAGGTTGGGATGGTCGTGTCACTGGGGATGTTGCGCTTGTCCCGTTGCACATGCTCAGTAGCGCAAGGATTGGTGTTGAAGCAATGATGCCCATCACCATTGGCTCTCTCTTGTAACCTTGTGATTGATCTAGCAAAAAAGACCTTGGAAAACGGTGGATGGGTCAAGAGGAAAGGTTCGCTTCTGCATTTTCTTCTCCTTTTAACCTGACACCTGTTGGCTTTGACAACATGGGCCACAACTCAGACCACTACCCTCCACGAGCCATGTCACAGTCCAGCCCGGAGCCTACATGTACTAGTCCATGACATTCCCCGCTCCTTGAATTTCAGCTTGTCCCTAAGCCGCCACCAGGACCCTTTTAACCTGACTTGCTGTGGTGTGTAGTGCAGTGCAGTGCAGGGAGCAACACATGGGCAGAGAAGAAAGTTTGGATTGGGGATGAGAAATTGCGAGCCAAAGCAAGGAAGAATGCGTTAGTGCAACAACCCATGCTGGCTCTACGTGAATGGTCCTAATCTGCAATGACACGATCATGTGCATTATGGCGAACATACCCGCTCCATTTGTTTTCTTTCCAGTGTTAGTGGATTAATGCTCAAGTTAAAACCCCCTTTTTTTCAGAATGCGTTAGTGCAACAACCCGTGCTGGCTCTATGCGAATGGTCTCGATCTGCAACGACACGATCCTGTGCGTTATCTCAAACATATCTGCTCCGTTTGTTTTCTTTCTAGTGTTAGTGGATTAATGCTCAAGTTAAAACCCCCTTTTTCCAGTTGGGGTTTCTATGAGAGTGCAGCGTGGCACGCCTGTCACTTGCTGCTTGCTTCATTTGCTTGAAACGGGGGTCTTGAGTTGGAGAGGATAGCACTGCTAGCATGAAAAGCGCTAATCAACTGAAAGTCTGAAGCATACATTATGAGTAGAATTTTAGGCATCTTCTCGAGAAACCAGGTGTTTCGTTGCAGTAATTGGAGAAGATAGCACTGCTGGTATGAAACACGCTGATCTGTCACAGTCCTTCACTTCCAGATAGAATTAGCACTAGCACTTGGGTAATTTGGATACAATAGAGGAGGAACTAGCAGAGAATAGAAGCAGATTTGAGGAAGAACAAAGGTACAAGAAGGAGAAGAAGCCAGGAAGGGATATAGTTCACGATTTCCATGCCATTTCTCCCTGTCTTGCTGCCCCTTTTAACCTGACACCTGTTGGCTTTGACAACATGGGCCACAACTCAGACCACTACCCTCCACGAGCCATGTCACAGTCCAGCCCGGAGCCTACATGTACTAGTCCATGACATTCCCCGCTCCTTGAATTTCAGCTTGTCCCTAAGCCGCCACCAGGACCCCATGGTGGTTGTACCTTAACTCCAAACGAGAATTTGCCATCACCAACAAGCCTGCTCTTTGGCACATTGATCTGGTGAGTATCCCCTCCACTGTAGTGTGCACTTACATATGGATTCATTCCTTCAATCGCAAGCCCATATGGTGTCTGCATGCTTGTTTTAGTTACACTTTGGCCACAGAAATATACCCAGATGTAACCAGCTTCTCTCAATAGCTCGTTGTTGATATTCCACTTGTTAATGATCCTGTCATTGATTACCAGAAGGACAGCCTTCTCTCTTGCTTGTTCACATAGTGCAAAAAGGCTTTCTGTAGGAGCAATATAATACTGATCACCATCTCTTGCTTGTTCACATCGTGCAAGACGACTTTTGTTCCCAAACAACACTTGTAATTCATTCTGATGCTTCCAACAAAGTAGAAATAACAGTGTTATTAACAACAGCTTTGTCACCACATAAAACTGAAGCATTAGCATTTCCTTTAGCGGGAGACCAACATCAGTAATTGTATTCTGAATGTAAGGAAGTGATCCACCAACAGTGCATAGAAATGGTATATAGTGAAGAAGATGATATGTAACATCATAGGCACTATCTAAGCACTCAAACACACCACCTCTTTGGCAAACATGTTCTGGTGTTTTCATTAGTCCAAGACAATTAATGATCATAGGAATCAATTCAGCTATATTACTCTTCACCACTACACATGATCCACCAGCTTGCCCAACTGCATCCTTTAAATTTTCAACCATGTCATACCTGAGTGTAGTACTCAAAGTGGGAGCTCTCAATTGCTGCATCAGGTAAAGCGATGGTTGTTGCAACCCCATAACACCCTTAGATGTTATGAAAATACTAAATCCATCAGTATTGGTAGGCATTTCATTGAACATGTCAAAAGCAACATCAGAGTCGGAGTTGAGGAGGTAGCACTCTTTGGGGTCTATCAGAGCCTTTGCCAATAACACCAGCACCGCCTTGCAACTAATCCATTTCCATTGCTCAGGATCAATTATCACCACCGAAAAGGGCTTCTGCAATTCATAAGGATATCCTGGTTGTTCTTCACTAGCCTTTGGAATTAAGTTACGCACGTGATCATCCATTAAGCAAGCAAACCTGAACACACCAGGATCCCATGGAATTGCTGACATAGAAAATAGCAAGAGATCCATCCTGATCACTTGCAGACAATAGCTTATTCTGGGACCTAGCAATGTTGCTCCATCCATCCTGATCACTTGCAGACAATAGCTTATTCTGGGACCTAGCAATGTTGTTCCTAGGCTAAACCCACCAAGCCTCCATGTTGTCAAATTCATGAACACCAGACGAACATCTGTCGTGCCAACATTTCCCGGGCTAAAGGAACTTCGACTCCATGGCACCACTTCCTCGAACACTAGCTGCACTCCTGTGGATCTGCCCAAGTCGACAAACTCATAGCCATGGATGCACCCTGGCTTGACCTCAGACAACAAGGAACAACAGAGAGGTACGCTCTCGAGGATAGCCACGGGGAGGAGCACTGCGATGTCATCTCCCTCCAGGCACAGCGATGGTTGGTTGGTCTTGCCCTCCATCACTTTGGCCTTGTGAGGCATTTTGTCGTGCACCTTGGTGGTGCTACTATCTTGTTGTTGCAAGCCCATGATGGACTCCTCCTTCCATGATGACAGCGGCCCTAGCGGCTTGCATTTGTTCCTCAACACATTGGACTCAAGCTGCATTTTGTCAAACACTCGGGGTGCGTGAACACTATCTTGAACTTGAGCTGGATACACATGAACGAGTTCACCATCATTGCCATTCTGAACTTCTTTTTGCACCTGTGGCTTCTCATCTGGATTTTTCTCAACATGCTCCACTAGCCTTTGATTAGTAAACTGACCAAATTCTTCACACAATGCTGCCCGAAAATCCTCCCAAGATACCAATCCATACCTTGTACTGAACGCTTGCGACCACAAAATAGTGTCGCCTATCATACTCCTCTCAGCAGCTGTGATCCAAAGCACTGGGTGAAGCTTCAATATCTCAAAGAAGGCTTCACAATCCTCAAGCCACCCACTGAGATTTGTGTCGTCAAACTTTGGAATCTCTTTGATCTTGTTCATGACATAGGATGGATCACTTGATGTGCCACAAGCAACACTATACATTTGCCACTCGCTCTCTTGCATACACTGGATGTCCAAGTGACAACACCCATCGAAGATGCACCTTCCATGTAAAGTGCCCAATGCATGTGCGGCTTGCTGGTCTGCTTTGTATTGGACAAACACTTGACAATCCCTTGGCTTGTAGGCGGTGACAATCTTCTCCACTACTCCATAAGGATCGAACACTTGATGAAGCACCTTCAGTGTCACAAGATAGAGCATGTGGCGAACTGAGACCGAGAGAACTCGATCTGCGTTCAGATCAAAACCTCCCTGTGAGCTCGGCCTTTCATCGAACACATGATGGGTGCCCATCTCACTGTCGCTTCCTTTGCACTGCCTTGGCCGTGTGTTACTCCCAATGCCACGCTTCTCCATAATATTCGACCCGCTCGCCATCCGTCCCACCTCGACTCCCATGGACTCCATAGACATTTTCACAAACACTTGGTGTGCCACTTCTGATTTGTGGTGGAGACGAGAGTGGCTCTTGATTTCAGCACCGTCCTTCCCACTCCTCCAATAGATCAAACCTCAGTAAGGAATTTCAGCGTTTGTGCGAAGCAATTGCTAACCTCTCCTTGGATTTACTGATCAAACCGAGAGATTTCGAGCGGAAGAAAAGGCTCTGATACCATATTGTCACGGTTCTTCACTTCCAGATAGAATTAGCACTAGCACTTGGGTAATTTGGATACAATAGAGGAGGAATTAACAAAGAATAGAGGCAGTTTGAGGAAGAACAAAGGTACAAGAAGAAGAAGAATCCAGGAAGGGATAGAATTCACGATTTCCATGCCATTTCTCCCTGTCTTGCTGCCCCTTTTAACCTGACGCCTGTTGGCTTTGCCAACATGGGCCACAACTCAGACAACCACCCGCCGCGACCCATGTCACAGTCCAGTCCAGAGCCCACATGTACTAGTCCATGACATGATCAACTGAAAGTCTAAAGCATACATTGAGAGTATAATTATAGGAATCTTCCGGAGAAACCAGGTATTTCGTAGCAGTAGTTGAAACTACAAGCTGGATGGGATTGTAACGGTCTAAGTGGCTTTTATGATTTTTTTAAAACAATAAAATTTTAAATAAAATTACAGAAATAAATGTTCATTTAATAAAATTACAAAAATAGGCTTATGTCCTCGATTCATTTAGCAACAAGACGCATATCGGCCAAATGAATCAACCACAAGATTGTCGGCAAAATGAATTAGTGACAGTTTGACAGGGAAGCTCATGTATATATATTAAAAAATTGCTCTTTGTGCCCTCGTAGGGACACATCCGTGGCTTGGGCTGGAAGTGGATTTATTGATCTGGTCCAAGTAATATTGTTGTAAATAGACCAACCACACCAAATCCAGAATTTTCTTCGAGCTTGAGTTACGGGTCATTTGGGCTGGCCTAACAACCGTATACATCTTGTCAAGCGGTTCCTAATAAGGAAATACTATGAAACACTATAGCCTTGCTAGCTCTAGTCATTCGATCCACCCCACGAATCATAAGGTTACGTCTCCTTCGCACCCCTCTCTCTCATTTCTCTCTTTGTCTCTCTCATATCCCTCCCTCCTCAATCTCTCTCCTGCATTCAAGCGAGGAGTGCACACTACTACAAAAAGGCTAATACTGGACGCCTCATCACAAACGGTTGACCAAAACCGCTCAGATATAGCAATCACGCACGGTTTGGTTTAGAGACCGCCTATGTTATCGGGTCGCACTAAAACCGTATGTGAAGAGGTAATATCACAGACGGTTCATAACTAAAACCGTCTGTGAAGTATCACAGAGTGATAATTCTACATAACAGACGGTTCTTAACAATAACCATCTGTGATATTACTACATTCACTGACGGTTTTTTGTTATAACCGTCTGTGATAATATCGCTACAGCGCCCAGTTGAAGCCCGATGAGTTTCTTCGTCGCCGATGCGTCTCTTCGTCTCACGCTCCGAATTTATTCCTTGTTTTATAAAAAGGATCATCCGCCATAGAATATGATCATCCCCACATATAACTCTAGTACTTATAAAAAAATGTAAATGGTCGCTTCTTCGCTTCCTTGTCACCGCATTGATGGCCTACCCGCCGTCTCGCATAAGCACCTCTCTCACTATACGCTGAACTGCGGTCGCGGAAGAACACTGTTTCAACAGTATCTTCACTCCTCTGTCCAAGAATTTGCCAGAGCAGGTGACGGCCATCTTCCGCTGTCTTGACATCCTCCTCCGCCGCGTCTTCCAAGTGATCTCCCACTTTCGGCGAGTTTACCACATCATCGACATGGTCCTCCACAACGATGTTGCACATCTCCAGGAGGCTTGCCATCACTTGGACTGCTTAATCGAGGTGGCGGGCGACCGAGTCGATCAGGCCGAGACCCCTGAAGCAAGGGCAGAGAGCCTATGGGCTCAATTCTTCTTGGTTCAACAGTCCGATGGTCTTCGGAAGACACACGAACGAGCGCGTCAGCGGGTGGACACATTTCAAGCTTCGTTCAATCACAAATCGTCCGACGCCGACGCCGTCGCCTACGAAGTATTGAAGACGGAGATAGCAGCCTACCTCTGCCACTAGAAAAACTTTGTTTATTTATAGGTTTCTACTTTTTTTAATCAGATAAGAAGCGATCTCTGTTGCTTGACCATATGAAAATTCCAAAGTGAAAAAAAATCTAGTTTGGAGGTGAAGTTACTATATTAATTATGTGTTGAATTATTACTATATATATATCGAGGCGTATATAGTGGAACAAATTAATTAATTATATATATCCGATCATATATATATATATATATATATATATATATATATATATATATATATATGTATGTATGTATGTATGTATGTATGTATGTATGTATGTATGTATGTATGTATGTATATATATAGTTAAAGCAAATTTTCAAGAGTATTTAAATGACAAAATTGACATATAAACATGTAATTCCTTCGATCATGTCATGTAAATGTATATACAAGATAATATACTTGAGAAAAACCATTTCACGCATAGCCCATAATGGAACCGTGCTCAGGATATGGGATATATCACTGACGGTTCCATTATGGAACCGTCTCGTGATAAGTCTCTTTATTAGTAAGAGCCCTACCGCTAGGGTTTGCGTCCGCCTCTAACTCGTCACTCCCAGCCACCGCTAGGGTTTGCGCCGCCTAACTCGTCACTCCTCAAACAAGACTTACTCTCGTCCGTGATGTCGCCACTCAATCCATCAAGCCGCCACAACCACGGTGACGCCGCCACCCAATCCTCTCGCGCCACTCTGCACTCTACCGCCGCGGCCCATGGCTTGGTTCTCTGCCGATCTCTGCGCTCGGCCCTGGCCCCTAGCTTTGCTTTCCCATCCTCCTCTATTCTCCTCTAGATCTGTTAGCTTAATGTCTTTTGTTGAGTTTGATTTTTATGCTTGAGCCTTAAGTTGTGTCCTCGATGTTTGTGTGATTTATGTAAGGTGAAGGAGATGGATGAGGGTTGTATTGGTGGTGGGGTCACCGCCGTGGTTGCGCCAGATCGAGGTATCACCCTACCTTATCCTCTCTGTCTCTACCCTCCTTGCTCTATGATGAAAATGGCTAGTGCTCATGATGGATGCCGAGGGCTACTATCGTGTGGTGGGTTTGGGCACCCTTGGTCTTGTTGTCTTGTCGTTGAACCGCTCAATGATGTTAATAGTCTTATGTCAAATTGAATTGATAATTAGTTCAGTATTAATAGTCCCTTGCCCTGTGATGTAATGATGTTAATAGTCTTATGTTGAAATTGAATTGATAATTAGTCCATATTAATAGTCCCCTTGCTCTGTGATGTAAACTGAGGGCTATTGGTGTATGTGCATTCTGTGCATCATGCTTAGTTCATGCTATGGGTTCAGATTGACAAAAATGAATGGGGCAAAATGGTGGGTTTGGTTAATGCTCTCGATAGGTAATCGAGGGTTATTGATGCTTGGTTCTTTGTGCTTGGTTAGCTTACATGGGATTGTTGTGGTTCGGATGGGGCTTGGCTACAATTAACTTTTGATTTGTGTCCTGTGTCAAGTTCTCCTCCTTGCGCCCCGTGCACGATATCGCCCTACTATTATATTCCCGATCTCTTCTCTATAAAACCTCCAGCGAAGGGTCGCTTGTGCCTTTAAAACCAGCTTCATATATATATATATATATATATATATATATATAGGAAAATAGGTTAGTACTCATCGAGTACGACACCCGCCTATCCACCGCTTGCGGCTCCAAGATACGTGCAGCTTGATGGTTGTTCAGAGCCATCAATAGCGGATTATAGATTGTAATATCCAACCCGTATGGAACAGCCACTCCTATATTTCCGAGGATTCAGGTACTACGAAGGCATATCGCTTCTCTCACTTCTTAACACTAGATTCGATTCGATTCGAAACGACTAGGATAAGCAGCAACAGCAGCACGGAATCGATCAATTCTTGATCAAGGCAGGCAGAGCAGAGGCAGACCGCCACCGGTAGATAATATTGGGAAAGAAGAGAGAATTATTTGGTGGGTGTCGAGAGGCGCGTCTTCTTGGAGCTCAAACCACGAGTCTTTCTCGCGGTCTATCTCGATGATGAGCGGCACCACCAAGACGAGGAGCGCCGTCGCGATCCACGCCGCCTTCCCATGCTCTGCGAAGCTTCTTCGCCTTGGTGCCGCCTCGCCCTCCTGCGCCCGCCACGACGACCGGAGATGGAGGCCAGACACCTCCCTCGCGCGCTGGCGATGGCGGAGGAAAACGGCATCTTCCTGCGTCTGATTCGACCGGTTTGAGTCAAGGCCTTTCTGCTATGGTTTAGACTGCTCGTGCTAGGCCCTGTCCTCCCCTTCTATTCTGCTTTGGATTTGGGCCGGCCCAACAATATGCACGTGAATGGATGGCGAAACATGCATCAAGGTATATATGATATGAGAGTATTGGTATGTACGTACATTCTCAATGCATGGAAACTCTGATCCAATTTTCTTGTACTGCTGATTTCTAATGCTCCGATCCGTTGCTTATTCATCAATTCTAGAATGAGTAGATTGAAACCCTTTCTGCGAAGCTGGACGGCATGGTGGGAATTCGTGATGCGGCATGAGGCGAGATTGAGCGGAGATCATGGAGATAGTGATACCAGACCATGCGATGGCGACCGCATCGACCACTCATACATGGGTCACCGGTAAATGTAGAGATGACGAGGCGCTAGTCAATCCGGTGGCGTCGTCGACTCGGCCTGAGGCGAGTTCGAGTGCGCGCGTCGTGCGCGAGGCGGCGTCGACGTCAAGGAGATGGTGACGACGGGCCGATCCCCATCCCTCGCATCAGGATTTCGGCCACAGATCTGGTCCTGCCTATCTCCGCTTGCATGACGCTACACCGCGTCGTTGGCTCGGCTACAGATGTACTCAATGAAATACTCCAATTTGACTATATACTACTAGCTTCTTGTATGATTGACAATGTACTTCTTTTCGAGATGATGTACTATAAGCTAGTTTCTCGTAGGGACATTTTTTTTAAAAAAGGAGCCAACACTATACTCCCTGTTCGAATGATATGCTACCCTCCTTTATAATTGATATGCTACTTTTTTAAAAAAAATGATATACTACCTCCTTGTCTAACGAAATACTCCTTTTTCAAATGAAATACTTCTTTTCAAATGATATACTCCCTTTTTTTAAATGATATACTACCTTCATGTCTAATGAAATACCCCCTTTTCAAATGAAATGCCACCTCATTTTCTGCCAGATGCAACAAACTTAGTCCATGACGCGTTCATTCAAGCAATTAGTTGTGCATGCTGCCGTGTTAACGAAAGTCATTAATTAAAGGATGCACTTCAAAAGGGGTATCAACCCTCCTAATGGATGTATCCATTAAAGGAACCGTTTGGGCCAGTACACATCTCCAAGTTGATGAACGGTGGGGAGGTATGGGAGTACATACTCCCAGGAGTAGTATATCATTTAAAAAAAGGGAGTATATCATTTGAAAATAAATATTTCATTTGAAAAAGGAGTATTTCGTTAGACAAGGAGGTAGTATATCATTTTTTTTAAAAAGTAGCATATCAATTAAAGGAGGGTAGCATATCATTCAACAGGAGTATAGTGTTGGCTCCTTTCTAAAAAAAATGTCCCTACGAGAAACTAGCTTATAGTACATCATCTCGAAAAGAAGTACATTGTCAATCATACAAGAAGCTAGTAGTATATAGTCAAATTGGAGTATTTCATTGAGTACATCTCAGAGTCGAGCCGACGACGCTGAAGGCCATGCAAGCGGAGATAGGCGGTGACCAGATCTGTGGGTCAAACTCGATGCGAGGATGGAATCACCTCGCCGTCACCGCCTCCTTGACGCCGACGCCGCCACAAGACGACGCCAAGACTAACTCGCCAAAGCCGAGCCGACGACGCCATCGGATTGACTAGCGCCATTATCTCTACATTTACCGTGACCCATGTATGAGTGGTCGATGCGGTCGCCATCGCATGGTCCCAGATCATTGTTCCATGATCTCCGCCGATCTCGCCATGCCGCATCACGAATTCCCACCATGCCGCAGTACCGCAGAAGGGTTTCAATCTACTCGTTTAGAATTGATGAATAAGCAACGGATCGGAGCATTAGAAATCAGCAAGACAAGAAAATTGGATCGAGTTTCCATGCATTGAGAATGTACGACATACCAATACTCTCATATCATATATACCTTGATGCATGTTTCGCCATCCATTCACGCAGCATATTGTTGGGCCGCCCAAATCCAAAGCGTAATAGAAGGAGGACAGGCCTAGCATGAGCAATTTAAACTATAGCAGAAAGCCAAATTAAACCACGACGGACGCCGAAGATGCTGCTTTCTCCGCCATCGCCAAGCGCCATGGGGGAGGGCGCCCTGCCTCCATCTCCTGGCCGTCTGTGGTGGCGCAGGACGCGAGGCGACACCAAGGCGAAGAAGTCATGAGCACGGGAAGGCGGCGGATCGCGGGATGACGCCTCGTGGCCGGTGGTGCCGCCATCATCGAGATGGACCGCGAGCAAAGAACTCGCCCGTTTGAGCTCCAAAGAAGACGCGCCCCAAGACACCCACCAAATAATTCTTCTTCTTCCCAATATTATCTACCGGGCCATGGCGCTTCGCTTCTCCGCCTTTGATCAAGAATTGATCGATTCCGTCATTGTTGTCGCTATCCTAGTCGCTTCAATCGAATCTAATCTAGTATTAAGAAGTGAGAGAAACGATATGCCTTCGTAGTACATGAATCCTGGAATATAGGAGTGACTGCTCCATACGGATTGATATTACAATCTATAACTGCTATTGATGGCTCAACAACCATCAAGCCGCACGATCTTGGAACGCCGCAAACGGTGGATAGAATCGAGTACGAGTCCCAAAGAGTACTAACCTATTTTCCTATATATATATATATATATATATATATATATATATATATATATATATGGATATTATGGGGAATGTGCACGATCTTAGGATGATGTTACAATTGGCAATGTCATTAACGGTTTGTCGAAACACGCGTTTTCATCAAAGTGTGGATTGCTGATCATCGGCCAATCGGTGGCGTTGGGTGTTGGGTTAGGTCAAGTTCATGGGTTTCAGTGCATATGTGTTGCATGATGCATGTTTTGACTAATGTGGGTCAAGTTGTGAAGAACTTGTTCCCGGAGTCGATTTCTTTGTCTATTGTCATGCAGGTTGCTTTGAACTCAATGACGGCCAACGGCTGTAGGATCAAAGATAACCGACTAGAGGGGGTGAATAGGAGGTTTTTAAACTTTTTAACAATTTAACAAATTAGCCAATTAATATCTTAGTCTAAACAAGTTATACTTCTAGCTAAGCAAATTAATCACAATAAACAAGCTAGAAATGTAAATGCGGAAAGTAAAGACTAGAGATAACCACAAAGACACGACGATGTTTTTCCCGTGGTATCGAAGACTTGCCGGCCTTCACTAGTCCACGTTGAGGAAGCTTGACGCCTCAAGCGGCTCCGCTAATTAAGCCTTCCTCAATTCACTATGGTTGTTCTTCCTCCGCTCCGGAGATGGTGAACACCGAACCACTCACAAGCTTGCACCGGGCCTCTTCACAATCTTCTTTGAAGAGATCACCGTGCTCCACCACCAACCGTCTAGGAGTGCGGTAACACTCCAAGAGTAATAGACCAAAGTCTTCACTTGACAACACTTCAAGTGCAAATGGATCAACTAGGAGTATGAATGCACTTGAATGTATCTCAACAACCTCACAATGAATGTACAATAGTGTTTTTGAGTGTTGAGTGAATGTAAGGGCTCTCAAGGCTCTATAGATGTCAAATGGGCACTAGCAGCCTTGACTAGAGCAGTTGGGGGGGTATTTATAGTCCCCACCAACAATTATGATCGTTGGAGACTAAACCCACTTTCTCGTGCAAAATCGAATGACCGTTAGCTCAATAAGCTGCAGACGATCAAGACTTTTGATCGAGAACACCAACCGCTAGAATAGATACTAAAAAAGAAATACTAGCCGTTGATTACCCTCAATGAACGATCGCAGTAAACAAAGCGGACGTCTGATTTGTCTTGGCCGCACTGCTTTCTACGAGCTGACGACCGCTTGTATGGTTTCGCGATTTGTCAAGATTTGCAAGCGCTCGAAATTTTGTACCGCCACATAAAATCGGAATGACCGCAGAAGTCGGTATGACTGCTCCTGCGCGAACGTCCGATTTCAGATTGAGTTTTTGAGCAGATTTACACTTGTTCTGCTTTTATTGAACCGCCACAAAATCGAACGACCGCACATCGATACGACCGATTGTCACGCGGGACGACCGATTTCCATGAGTGATTCTGAGGCAAACTGTAACACTTCTGTTTTTCTTGAACCGCCAACTAAAATTTGAATGATCGCTGGCATACGACCGCTCAAGGAGCCACCGTTCGCTTGAACACTTAGTTGGTCGTTCTTCAAAATACGGTACTACCGCCAAGTAAAATCTGGTCATACCGCACCAAGCGGTACGACCGCAAGTATAACTGCGATACTACCGATTTGGACAGAAGCACTTAATATTTTTTAATTTAATTTCAAGTTTAAATTCAAATGCATGCATGATCCTAAATTGATCCATATGGCACAAGAACATGCTATCAAGCTACTAGCCATGATCCCTCTTAATAGTACGGCATTTATCCTATAATCTGGTCTTCCATCCAAAACTCCTAAGACCGGTAAAATAGAAAAAGGAACCTAGACTATTTGTACCTTGTCTTTGAGCCAAAAGATCTTCGTGATACGGGGTGGCCCGATCTTCTCGAGTAGAACCGTGGATAAATAGCGCTTGATGACTAATAACGCCACCAGACACCACGCGCCAAAGGTAACGGACTTGCGCTCTATGGATATTCGCCAACACGCACCAGATGATCGCCGCTAGACCACGAGCGAGATCGCCAAGCCCTCAATTCCCAAATAAAAAGCAAACTTGACCTTAAAAATGCAGAATCTAACAATTGATCGCCTAATTCTCTCGTAAGTCCTCGCATGAACTCGGTTTAGAAAGAACAAGCAATAGCTATGTTTCAATTCTTATGCATAAACCGGTTCGAAGTTACAATAGGGGGTCTACCCCTCAATATATAGTCTTGGCCTAAAACTATTTCGTACTAATTTCCCATGTGGTACTATTCACGCAGTTCCGCATCGCTCACGCCACGTCCGCATCGCTCACGCGTGTCACTATTCATGGGTTGGTTATCGCTCATGCCGCGACTTGTGCTTCCTTCCCGGTTCCTCCACATGGGCTTTGGGCTTGACCATTTGGGCCTTGATCCCTTGCTTGGTCAGCATGGACGTTGGTCTCTCCTCTTGGCCGAATGGGCCATAGGTCGGCCTTGACTTCCTCAATTGATGGTCTTCCTTGATGACGGCCGATATCCTTGATCTCCGCCCATCGCCGAATCTTCAAACCCGAGGACAAGCAAAACATTATTTTTAGGTAGTATAAAATTCTCATTAAAATCAATGACATATTCATTAAGGAGCAAGTTCACCGAGATTGTAGTTTCTTGGCATGTGCTCTTGTTATTGGTCCCGCTTAAGAACTCGAGGCGATATCATGAGCATTAGGTGGAGGAGAAGAAGGTGTTGTAGGGATGCCCTCATCATCCTCCCCTCTTGAAAAGGCGTCGCCCTCGACGCTAGATCATCAAGACCAAGAACGGTGATAAATCAAGAACGTTGAATGTCGAGCTCACGCCGTAGTCATCTCCTCGAAGCTCGATTTTGTATGCATTATCGTTAATCCGCCAAGCACTTTGAAAGGTCCATCTCCTCGTGGCAAAGAACTTCGATTTGCGTCGATCCGAAAGCGATCCTTGCGGTAGTGTAACCAAACTAAATCGCCGGTCAAAAATCATCTTCTTTCTTTTCTTGTTCGCTTTGTCAAGATAGTACTTCGCCTTTGTGCTCAATTTCTTCTTTCACCTTGATGTGCAATTTCTTCGCATATTCAGCCCTTTTTGACGCCTCCATATGTGTTCGTTGTTGACTTGGAAGCGGCAGCAAATCAAGTGGCGTAATAGGCTTGAAACCATACACCACCTCAAATGGGCACATATGTGTAGTAGAGTGGACGGCTTTGTTGTAGGCGAACTCCACATGTGGCAAACAGTCCTCCCAATCCTTGATATGTTTCTTGATCATTGTCCTTAGTAGCATCGGAAGTGTGCGGCTCACCACCTCTGTTTGACCATCAGTTTGGGGATGACAAGTTGTGCTGAATAACAATCTTGTCCCTAGCTTCCCCCAAAGTGTCTTCCAGAAATAACTCATGAATTTGACATCGTGATCCGAGACAATAGTCCTGGGTACGCCATGCAACTGCACTATCTCCCTGAAAAATAAATCAGCAACATGCGACGCATCGTCGCTCTTGTGGCACTGAATAAAGTGGGCCATCTTCAAAATCGATTCACAACGACAAAAATGAATCTCTCCCTCTTAGTCCTAGGCAGTCCTAAAACAAAGTCCATACTAATATCTTCCCATGGTGCATTAGGAACTGGAAGAGGAGTATACAAACCATGTGGATGCAACTGATTTCGCCTTGTGACAAGTTATGCACCGTTGTACATACCTGTCCACATCACGCCTCATCTTAGGCCAATAAAAGTGATCGCTCAGCATAGACAACATCTTCTCACGTCCAAAATGTCCCATCAATGCACTTGCATGAGATTCCTGCAATAATAACAAATGCACGGACGATTCTGGAACGCATAGTTTGTTAGCACGAAATAAAAATCTATCATGAATGTAAAATTTGTCCCAGCCTTTCCCATCTTTGCAATGTGCATAAGGTGAAGCGAAATCATGGTCATTAGCATATAAATCACGCAAACTCTCTAAACTAGGAACTTGCACATCTAAGCGATTTAAAAGCACACTTTTCCTAGAAAGAGCATCAGCAACCACGTTTTCCTTTCCCTTCTTATATTTCACAATATAAGGAAACGACTCGATAAATTCTACCCACTTAGCATGTCGACGGTTCAACTTAGCTTGGCCTTGCAAATATTTTAATGCCTCATGATCAGAATGTATTATGAATTCCTTAGGCCATAAATAATGTTGCCAAACTTCTAAAACTCGCACTAAAGCATATAGCTCCTTATCATAGATCGGATAATTCAATTGTGCACCTTTGAGTTTCTCACTAAAATAAGCAACCGGGTCTATCCTCTTGCATCAAAACACCGCCAATACCAATTCCACCAAAGATCACATTCAATTTCAAAATTTTAGTGAAATCGGGTAACACAAGTAACGGTGCCTCGCTTAAACGCTTTTTCAATTCATCAAATGCGACTTGTCGTACACCCCCATGTAAACCAACACCTTTTTTTGTTAATTCATTCAAGGGCAAATGATGGTGCTAAAATCCTTAACTAAACGCCGATAAAAACCAATGAGTCCATGCAAGCTCCTAACTTGACTAACATTCATAGGAGTAGGCCAATTTTTAATTGCTTCAATTTTAGACTCATCTACCTCTACCCCTCGTGTCGAAACCACATAGCCCAAAAATATTACACGATCTTTGCAAAAGTGCACTTCGCTAAGTTCCCAAACAACCTAGCATCGCAGAAACACCGAGCACTTGTCTAATGTGGTCAATATGATCAGATTCATTATGGCTGTAAATCAAGATATCATCAAAATACATGACCACAAATTTCCCAATGAAATGCCTCAAAACATGATTCATCAATCTCATGAATGTACTAGGTGCATTAGTTAACCTAAATGGCATGACTAACCACTCATACAAACCAAATTTTATTTTAAAAGCAGTTTTCCACTCATCCCCTTCTTTCATCCTAATTTGATGATACCCACTATGCAAATCAATTTTAGAGAAAATAATAGCACCACTCAATTCGTCTAACATATCATCTAAGCGAGGTATAGGATGACGATATCGAATAGTGATATTATTAATCGCTCTACAATCTATGCACATGCGCCAAGTACCATTTTTCTTAGGAACTAAAATAACAGAACAAAGACAAGGGCTTAAACTTTCGCAGACGCATTCTTTGTCTAGAAGCTCTTGTACTTGTTTCTCGGATTTCCTTTGTTTCTGGTTGGTGTGGTACGGTGGTCGGTTTGGTAGTCTCGCCCTTAATCAAATCAATTTGATGCTCTATCCCGCGGATTGATGGCAAACCAATGCACCTCCTCCGAAAGACGTCATTTGAACTCCCCGCAAAACATGAGAGATACTACTAGGAAGAGATGTCAAGTCGTCAGTAGAAAGCAATGCATCCTTGTACAGGAGTACAAAGTGCACCAAATTAGGATTCTCACAAAAAGCTCTCATCTCTGATTTGGTGGCTAGCATGACTAAACCTTTCTCTCCCTCACTTTTCTTGTTACCACTCAATTTTGGCTTGTGGCACTCACTCACCAAAGGTGGAATCTCTCTATTTGGTGTACTTTCAATTTTCATCTCAACTTTCTTCTTATCAACATTGACTATCTCTGCCGGTGTAAGTGGATACAAAATCACATCTTTGCCGCCCACTTAAACTTGTAGCGCTTGTATGCCCATCATGATAAACATGCCGATCAAACCGCCATGGGCGCCCAACAAAGAAGTGACAAACCGACATGGGCACCACATCGCAAACAATGGTATCCTCATACTTGCCAATCTTGAAGTGCACCTTCACCATATGATTGACTTTCACCTCTCCCACATCACTCAACCACTGCACATGATAAGGATGAGGATGCGGTAAATATTTTAAGCCCAATTTTGTGCACATCTCCTTCTCGCCGATTATGACAACTTCCTCCATCAATTATAACTTTGCACACTTTACCACCCACTATCGCCCATGATCAAACAAATTGCACCGCAGCGGTAGATCGACTGCGGACACGCTAAGTACACGAGGTGTGCACACTAGCATATGCTTCCATCCGCGCGACTTCGCCTACAAATCCATTCTCTCATCCTCTGTGGGATCTTCGCAAAATCAACAAACAGAGTAGTATCATCCGCATCATTAGCTGAAATATACCCATC
The DNA here is from genome assembly GCA_036346405.1 of Phyllostachys edulis. Taxonomy (NCBI): domain Eukaryota; kingdom Viridiplantae; phylum Streptophyta; class Magnoliopsida; order Poales; family Poaceae; genus Phyllostachys; species Phyllostachys edulis. The sequence goes on from CM070550.1 coordinate 104,199,785, forward strand.
ATCAGTAAGTATCATAACTTTATTATTTGGGCAATCTTTCTGACAATGACCAACTCCCAGCACTTGTAGCATGTCGATCACGGGACCGCCTCAGAACCCATCGAGGATGCCGTGACTAGCAGCGGGCGCCGGTGGTCGGCGTGCCGATGGCGGTACTATCTGCCTTCTTGTGTGTTGAATCGCAGACGCAGAATTGCCCCTCGATGGAGCGGGCTTGCTCGGCTGTCCCATGTCAGCATGAGGTGCTTGTGCTCGCCAAGAACATTGCCGCAAACATACTTAGCATCTTCAATCACCTGTTTCTCAGCCTCACGTGCTTGATACATCAACTCAACCGTGTTGTTGTATTGATGATGATTAACGATCCGCCGAATAGCATAATTCATCCCAGCAAGAAAGCGAGCCATCGCTTGTTCCTCATTCTCGCGCACATCAGCATGTATGATGATCTGCTCCTTCTCTTTATAATACTCATCAACTGATTTCAACCCCTGTCGCAACCCAATCAACTTCTCATGTAGTGAGCGCTTGTAATGTGTAGGTACAAAGCGCGACGATCCGCTTCTTCAACGGTCCCATGTAACAACACGTGGCTCGTGGTCGCTCCATATATTGTTGCACACAACGCCCCACCATGTAGCAAAGATATCCGTCCAAAGCAAAGAACGACAAGATCCAACTTATACCGATCGTAATAGCGGTTCATGCGAATGCCTTGTCAACTTTCAACTCCCATGCAAGATAAACCTCTACCTCAGAGTACCTCAAAAGACGGCATCGTAAACTTGGGCTTTGCAACCGATCATCGGCGCCCTCATCACACCGACAATTGCGGCATATCGATTATGTTGACGACGCGCAAATAGTCGCCGAACACGGACTCGCCGCCGCTATCGCCATTGTGGCGGTTACCACGCCTCCTCCATGGGCACCATAGTAGGCACCCCAAAGGCGCCGCTATGCGCGCTTCCATAGGCGCCATCGTGGATGCCATCGTGGTCGCCCGTGTGTGCACCGCCTCTCTTGCGCCAATGCCACGCCACGCCCTTGTGCAGGGGACGCTACGCAACCTCAAAGAACAACACGGCATCGTTGCGCCACCGCGCGACACGCACTGCTCGCTAAATTGTCGCTGGTGTGGTTCATCCTCGCACCGCCATCTAGCGCAAATTTCCACATCCGCCTCATCACGCTGCTCAGACGGAGGTGAACACTCCCCACATCGCCACGTACCCAACAGATCGAAGCGGTGAGATTGGCAATTGCATCGAGCAAGACCTTGTGGTTGTCGCCAACGGTCATGGACAGCTTTTGGAAGTCTCGACCCGCACCATCCAAGTTGTTTTGGACACGCCCAAGGTCGCCGCAAGACCGTTGACCTCACCGGAACTCGCCTCAAGCGGCACGAAGTGTATGGTAGTGCATCTTTGTGATCGGATCAAGAAGGTTATCGCCCGATCCTTGTCCCGCCACTTCCTCGACATGGTTACAGAGCAAAAATACCAAGTGACAATATATGTGAAAAATATGTGGAAATCTCTCAACCATCGCTCAAACAAAGCAAGTTGCACCGCTCAAGTAAATTAAGAGTAGCAAAACTTACGCTGCTGTAAACGAATCCACCAACCCAGACAGCGAGCGAATACCAAGAACGACGTACCAATACTTGACAATCGATGTTTTAGGTGGAGCTAGGTGAGGAATCCTAACAATTCAGAATTTAAAGATTGTCTAGCTAGGTAGCAATCCAAACGAGACTCACAATGCCTAATTGCTGATCGATAAATATAAGTGATGAGTAGACAGCAACACACGCACAATGATAATGGGACTATTGCAATAAAAGGAATGAGCGATAATACGAACAAATTCGGATGGATGCGAACGCTCGTATTGCAACAGTTCAAGGAGAGACGCTAGCTAGTGCTCAAAATTTGGATATGAGGGCACAAAATTGCTCAAAATTATGGTACGCGAATAGTAGCGGATACAAATATATAACAAATGCTCCAAATGTAAGAACCGTGATAAATAGCGCTTAATGAGGGCATCCTCAGCGACACCTTCTTTCTCCACCTCCGCTCCATATATGCCTCGAGGTTGTCAGACCAATAACAAGAGCATGTGACAAGAAACTACAAACTCAGTGAACTTGTCTTAATGAACATGTCATTCATTTTAATGAGCATTTAAAGCAGGCGAGGCTGTCAGAAGAATGAATGCGTGAGCATACGACCAAGCTGAGCAGATCCAAGTCAAGCACAAAGCCCATATGGAGGAACCAGAAGGAAGCCAAGTCCATGCACGCAACGCAATCGGGCCGTGAACAAGAACCGCCCTATGAACAAAGGACCATGAACAAAGAACAGGCCGAGCAATTAGTTCGCATGCCGAAAACAAGGCAATAAATTAGTATGCAAAGTTTAGCTTGAACATTTGGTTCATCGTATGCGCCAGCGCGTACAGCGTTGTGCAGATCGCGCAGTGGCAGCTGAGCGGTAGCGCCAAGCGCTTCATTTACGGTTCTACTCGGTGAAGATCGCCACCCCGCATCATCGAGTAGAACCGCGGATAAATAGCGCTGATGACGAATAACGCCACCAGACACCACGCCGCCAAAGGCACGGACTTGCGCTCTATGGATATTCGCCAACACGCACCGATGATCGCCGCTAGACCACGAGCGAGATCGCCAAGCCTCAATTCCAAATGAAAAGCAAACTTGACCTTAAAAATGCGTAATCTAACAATTGATCGCCTAATTCTCTCTCGTAAGTCCTCGTGATGAACTCGGTTTAGAAAGAACAAGCAATAGCTATGTTTCAATTTTATGCATAAACCGGTCTGAAGTTACAATAGGGTCTACCTCAATATATAGTCTTGGCCTAAAGCTATTCCGCATTAATTTCCCATGTGGTACTATTCACGCGGTTCAGATCGCTCACGCAGCCCGCATCGCTCATGCGCCGCCATCGCTCACACGCGCCCGCATCGCTCACACACGCCGCTATTCATGGGTTGGTTATCGCTCATGTCGCGGACTTGTGCTTCCTTCCCGTTCCTCCACATGGGCTTTGGCTTGACCGCTTGGGCCTTGATCCCTTGCTTGGCCGCATGGACGTTGGTCTCTCCTCTTGGCCGAATGGGCCATAGGTCAAGACCTTGACTTCCTCAATTGATGGTCTTCTTGGATGACGGCCGATATCCTTGATCTCCGCCCATCGCTGAATCTTCAAACTCGAAAGCACAAGCAAAACATTGTTTTTAGGTAGTATAAAATTCTCATTAAAATCAATGACATATTCATTAAGGAGCAAGTTCACCGAGATTGTAGTTTCTGGCACGTGTTTTATTATTGGTCCTGGCTTGCAACTCGAGGCGATATCATGAGCATTAGGTGGAGGAGAAGAAGGTGTTGTAGGATGCCCTCATCACTTCGTGTAGTCCATTTGCATGCCACTTTGCATCAACATGTTCACCAAAGAGATTTAACCTTGTAAATACTCAATAAACACGTTAATCCCATATTCACATATTATCATTAATTACCAAAATAATTTTTAGGGGCCTAGATGCTTTCAATCTCCCCCTTTTTGGTAATTGATGACAACACAAATAATATGTGAGAAAGATTGGTTTGAATATACCATAATTGTATATTCTTTTGATGGCTTAACAATAAAACAATTCTTGCAATGAGCACAAATGAAAGTATTAGAATTATTTTCTTGTTAAGTCTAATTTAAAGAAAGCTCCCCCTAAACATGTGCATATAAGGATAGAACATTTTGTAGCACATGTAGAATTTTGAGAAATTTGGGCGGAGTTTCTTTAGCATATTTGAACTTGAGGAAATGCAATAGTAGGATATGACGATAAGTGATATTGCTTTTAAGATAATACCATGAACATGACAGCATCCACAAGTTCAACAAGTTAAACAACGCATTACAAGCACATATAAGTTCCACATATAGTATAATAGCAAAAGCTTGCGCTTGCCCCCCTAAAGCTATGTCTTCTCACGTCTATATCTTTTCACTTCTCTCCCCCTTTAGCATCAAGGTACCAAAAACAACTCAGACGATGGGATCTTGAGGAGGAGGGACGACGTCCTGTGAAGCCGGATCCTCTGCTGGAGTTGGAGCGGGAACTGGAGCAGGATCCTGAGAGTCTGGGGCTGGAAGAGCGGAGTCCTGAGAAGCGGTGGCGTGCTCTGGAGGAGGAGCTGAGGACTGATCCTGACGAACTGAAGCAATGGGTGCCGGATCCGAAGATACTGACTCTGTAGCTGGAGCTGGATCCTGAGTCATGACCTCGGTGGCTGGTACCGGAGGAGCAACAGGAGCTGAAGCAGAAACTGTATCCTGAGGTGTTGGTGCTATAGCTGGAGCTGGAGGAGGTACAAGAGGCACAGAGGATGTCCTAGAAATAGGAGGACGCCGAGAGAAGCGCCGAGAGTCCTCAAAATCCCTCTAATTCAGCCATGCTTCCATCGTCTGAGATATTCATTATGAGTCTCATCAAGAAATCATTCTCGAGTCTGCTCCATCTCAAGTAATCGTCCTCGAGTCTCACTCAAATTCAGTTTGTTCAAATTTGATTTCTTGCAAAGAGCTAAGAATGAGTCACGATTCTCAAGAATCTGCAAGAGTGCTATCAGTAGGAGCATCAGCAGCAGTAGCAATAGCAGGAGCCTCACCGGCTTCTTCCTCAGTACCATCACGACGTGGAGGAAGACCGTCTCGTGGCCTGTAGGACTTGTGAACAGTTCCCAAACCACCATGATACTCAATTTTCTTTGTTATCCATGCCATGATGTATGGAGCATAATAAATCCTCTTAATTATGTCATTCTTAGAGGAAACTATGCCCTGAAGTATCACATCCACAACATCAAATTTGATCCCTCGCATAATATTATCAATAATATTCCATGCGTGACCACGAATTGCATCAAAGTTACCACTTTTGGGGTATAAGGTATGGTTAATAATCCTGTTGATCATGCTAGGAATTGGTCTCAGTCCAGTGATTGTGCCTAACTTGTTTTTGATAGTAGGATCATAGTAATCAGACCAAGCAGGATACAATAAAGCAGGCCTCTCAAAAACTTTATCCCAAGTTCCGGACTGAACCTTCAAAACTTGCTCAAACTCTTCCTTAGTGCTCTCCACATACTTTGCAGCTGATATCCATCTGATAGACTTCAAGTCGGGAGAGACATGCACTGTGGCATAGAATTGTCTGATAAGCTTGTCGTCATAATTCTGTTTTAGTGCAACAAGGTCATGAAGACCTACTTGAAGAAAGAGCTGATAAATACCACTGTAATTGTCCAAAGAATTTAAGTGAGTCCACTTGATCCATTTATGATCTGCGAATTTTCTGTTAGGACCATACAGCTACTCAAACTCTTGCTCCTGGAAGACAGTGTGAAAACCAGGGTGTACACTGTTTGACTTTAAAAGATATTGATTTACATGCCTTTTGATGGCATAATCATCTGCTGACAGGAGGCGTAAATCAATTGGAGACGCTGGAGGATCTCCCAAATTATCAAAAGTACCTTCGAGAGTCGGTGCGATCGAGTCTCATCATCGAGAAATATTCCTCACTTTCTTACATCTCGAGATGTTGGTGTTGGCCCTTCCTTTGCCATGCACTACTTTTCGCGAACGGATCGAGATTGTCGACCGGAGGCACGGACGTCGGCGTTGTGTAGGAGCGACAGAGGATTGAGGTGACGTCTGTCCTCTAGGAGGTCCATGAGATTTTCTTGTCGCAACCCTCATCCTAGGCATCTTTAGAAAGATAGAGTAGGTTACAAGATATTCAAGGAATGATTGGAATTGAATTTAGTGAAAAAGTATTGAAATTTACATTTCTCGTCGGGACAATCGGACGTCTGCTTGTTTCATTGGTTTGCAGACGATCAAGATCTTGATCGTAGTCTGCTCAAGAACCGATCGTTCGATTTTCCCGACCGAGTTCTAGAACATCAAAATCTTGCATATTTGGTGATTTTCATGGATTGAATCCATGGATCGATCTGCAATCATCATTAGACACCAAATAACTACTTTTGCCCAATTAGAACTACGTAAATCAATCACATTTTCAATAAACCCTAAAAGGATATCTTAGGGTTCCAAAGATGATAAAACTTGAATCAATTGAGGTTTTACCTTCGGATTTGGAGGAGATGAACCCTGGAGAGGCTGGCAATACGAAGGAATCAAAAAAAATTGTAGAGATTTTGAGTGGATTGGAGAAGAGTTGAGTTGCTCAGGTGAGAGAAAGAGAGAGAGAAGAAATGTAATCAAGGAGGAGGCGGATTTAACCGCTTCAAACAGTTAAGGTAAGGAAAGGTAATCTTCTGGGAGTTAATTTCCTTCATAAACCGTCGTGGTCGTCATGACCAAATGCCGATGAATTCACTTCCTTGTCATATCATTTGTTATAACGCCGGTTGTACCGCACGATAACGCCTGTTGTTCCGATTATCCTGGAGCTTTCTGGATTTTCTAGGAATCTTAGATTATTTTGCAAATGATCCCTAGTTTTGCACTCAAATAAATATCATTAAGAATCATTATGCATAGAATAGACTATTGTCCATATAGGAACATAATTTTTATGATCATAGCTATTCTTAATAAAGATTTGAAAAATATTTTCATAAAATACTCAAATAACATCAAATAAAGCACAAAACATGAGGCTAGAGTTCAAACAACATTTGAATAATCTATGATATTTAACTCATTTCTCAATTTGCAAAAGCGGCCTTCATCTAATGGCTTGGTGAAAATATCCGCTAATTGGTCATCGGTTCTTATGTGGCTAATTTCAATGTCTCCCTTGCTCACATGATCTCTCAAGAAGTGGTGGCGGATATCTATATGCTTGGTTCTTGAGTGTTGAATAGGGTTATTAGCAATTTTCACGGCACTATCATTGTCACACAAAAGAGGCGTTTTATCAATTTTAATTCCATAATCCATCAATGTTTGCCTCATCCATAGCAATTGAGCACAACAACTTCCCGCGACAACATATTCGGCTTCGGCGGTGGATAATGCTATGGAGTTTTGTTTCTTGGATGACCATGATACTAAAGATCTTCCTAAGAATTGACAGCTACCCGAGGTGCTTTTTCTATCCACTTTGCAACCCGCATAATCGGAATCCGAATATCCAATTAAATCAAATTTAGCACCTTTAGAATACCAAAGGCCAATGCTAGATGAATGCTTTTAAATATCTTAGTATTCTTTTAACGGCCATTAAATGGCACTCTTTTGGAGTTGCTTGAAATCGTGCACATATGCAAACACTAAACATGATATCGGGCCTAGATGTGGTAAAATAAAGCAAGCTATCAATCATAGATCTATAAAGCTTTAAATCTACCGGTTTACCTCCCTCATTTAGATCAAGATCACCATTTGTAGCCATGGGAGTCTTGATGGGCTTTGCATCTTCCATGCCAAATATTTTAAGTAAATCCTTCACGTACTTGGTTTGACTTATGAAAGTCCTATCTTTGAATTGCTTGATTTGAAGTCCAAGGAAATAGCTTAATTCTCCAATCATTGACATTTCAAATTCCCTAGACATCATATCACCAAATTCTTCGCAAAAATATTGATTAGTAGACCCAAAAATGATATCATCAACATAAATTTGACATACAAAGAAATCATCATTTATGACTTTAGTGAATAAAGTTGAATCAATCTTCCCAATTTCGAATCCTTTTGAGACTAGAAAATCTCTAAGACGTTCATACCATGCTCTAGGAGCTTGTTTAAGACCGTAGAGCGCCTTGGAGAGTTTATAGACATGGTTTGGATTCTTTGGATCTTCAAAACCGGGAGGTTGTTCAACAAAGACAAGTTCGAATATTTTACCATTTAAGAATGCACTTTTAACATCCATTTGAAATAATTTAATATCAAAACATGATGCAAAAGCAAGTAATATCCGAATTGATTCAAGACTAGCTACAGGAGCAAAGGTTTCACCAAAATCCAAACCTTCGACTTGTGAATACCCTTGAGCAACCAACCTTGTATTGTTCCGAACAACCAAACCATTCTCATCTTGCTTGTTCCTAAAGACCCATTTTGTACCAATAACATTGTGTTCTTTGAGTCGATCCACCAATGTCCAAACTTCATTCCGGGTGAAATTGTTGAGTTCTTCATGCATCGCATTTACCCAATCCGGGTCGTCAAGTGCTTCTTCTACATGCTTTGGCTCAATAGAAGAGACAAAAGAGTAATGTTCACAAAAAGAAGCAACACGAGAGCGAGTTTGGACACCCTTACTTACGTCACCCAATATTTGATCTATTGGATGATCTTTTGCAATTGCATTGTGGATTCTTGGTGGTTGGTTGGATGGTTGATCATCTTCTTTATTGTTCTCTTCACTAAGTTGAACTTGATTTGTGGAAGAGGTGGGTGGTTCAACTTGAGTGGAAGATGTTGGATCGTCTTCGGGCTTAACGTCGCCTATTTGCATATGTTCCATTGCTTTTCTTAAGGCTTCATTTCCTACATCATCCAAGTTCTCATGCTCTTCTTGAGAGCCGTTAGTTTCATCAAATTGCACATCGTGTCTTTCTTCAACCAAACTGGAGTTTTTGTTGAAGACACGATAAGCCTTGCTATTTGAAGAGTAACCAAGCAAGAAACCAACATCACAACGACTATCAAATTTTGAAAGACGAACACCCTTCTTTAAAATATAACACTTGCAACCAAAAACTCAGAAATAAGAGATGCTCGGTTTTCTTCCTACAAGAAGCTCATAGGAAGTCTTTTTCAAAAGACGGTGCAAATAAAGACGATTTATGGCATGACAAGCGGTGTTAATAGCTTCCGCCCAAAAGATATCGGAAGTATTATATTCATCATGCATTGTCCTAGCCATTTCAATTAATGTACGATTTTTCCTTTCTACTACTCCATTTTGCTCCGGAGTGTAGGTTGTGGAAAGTTCATGCTTTATTCTAAGTTCATCACAAAAGTCTTCAACTTTAGTATTTTTGAACTCGGAACCATTATCACTACGGATTTTCTTTATTTTGAAATCAAATTCATTTTGAGCCCTTTTTACAAATCTTTTGAAAATCCCGGAGGTTTCACTTTTGTCATCTAGGAAGAATACCCCTGTATATCTAGAGTAATCATCCATAATGACTAAACAATAGCTATTACCTCTGATACTCTTATAGGTTGTTGACCCAAACAAGTCCATATGTAAGAGTTCCAATGGTCTAGAAGTTGACATGATACTCTTAGAAGGATGAGAATTTGCGACTTGTTTACTGGCTTGACAAGCACTACAAAGTCTATTTTTCTCAAACTTCACATCTTTCAAGCCAACAACTAAATCATGTTTGAAAAGCTTTTTGAGTTGAATCATTCCAACATGAGCTAGCCTTCTATGCCAAAGCCAACCCAATGAGGTTTTTGCCATTAAACAAGTTTTTAAACAAGATTCACTTGAACTAAAATCAACTAAGTAAAGATTTTCAAATCTAAAGCCTTTGAAAGCTAAAGAGCTATCTTTTGTATTAGAAATGGTTACACCTTCACTAGAGAATGAACAAATTAGTCCAAGATCACATATTTGGGCAACGGATAGCAAGTTAAAGTTTAATGATTCTACTAAAGAAACATTAGAAATGGAAAGGTCATTAGATCATATTTTGATTTTGACTCGATTTTGGAGCACACTTCGTTCAAACTGAAAAAGATAGGAACTTTGGTATAGACACTACTACAGGAAGCCACATCACAGACGGTTCGGAACCGTCATCACAGACGGTTTCCGAACCGTCTATGTTTGTTGATGCAGCGATAACGAGGCCATTATCATGACGGTAAAAACCGTCATGATCGCAATATCCTGAGCGGTTTTAATAAAAAGCGTGCAGCGAATGCTAATATCACGAGCGGTTCTAAAAAAAACCGTCTCGATCCTCGAATATCACGAGCGCCTTTTGTTGAACCGTGCGTGATATTCTGGATCCTGAGCGGTTTGTTTTATAATGGTCTATGGTATTAGCGGATCACAGACGGTTTGTTTTTATAACCGTCTGTGATACTTACTTCACAGACGGTTTTACCCAAAAAACCGTCTGTGATAGCTTCACACCCCTGACCACAATTTTCTTTTTTTTACGGCTAGCCTCGGGAATTGCTAGCCATGCCCTCTGAAAACAAGCGTGCACAAAAAGCATTCAAGCATGCACAAAAAGCAGATTCATTAGAGATAATCAATTGTTGACAACTCAAAGTGATCATTACTCAAAATAAATTACAAAAGATCGTATTTGTTCAAGTATTGTCGCTATAGTTACAACTGGATTACATTTGTTTACGTTGAGAGGTGTCGAAGGGGGTGATGCTCTCGGTTGGCGACAGAGTGAAACTCTCCATTGTCGTTAATGATTTACGTGTTCATAAAGGTCGAGCTTCCCTCGAATGTCCTTGATCTCTTCATAGCGAGTGAATCGCATTGTAAATGCAAGACTTGTCGCTACCAAGAGTAAAGTGGTAAGCTATATATATTTAAATTTATAATTAGGAAATAATTATTTCGAGATTGACAAACCTCAGGATCCTTCTTCCTAGCTCTAAGGATTAGGCGCATATGATAGCGCAGCGTAGATTGCACATAACTCATCATCCTTTTCTTTGGCGGCCTTTGCAAAAATAGAATTACATATATAGGTATAGTCGGTTCAAGGCGCGTTATTATGAAGTATGATATAGGATTATCGTGTTGTAGCGTCTTAGGAAAATCCATCATGTGTGTTAGTTGGCGCTCTTTCCATTGTATATTCCTTTGTTGGCAACATAATTGATGAGCGACCTACATATGATTCAAAAAATTATCCTCGGCCATTTCAAGCGAATGAAGATTACAATAGAGTTATGTAAGGAGAAATGAGCATACCTCTCAGTATTCCTCTTAGAATCTTTGAAGTTGTGCTTGTTGCGGTTTAGGGAATCAAGGTATATCACATGGTTCCTCTTGGGTATAATAACTAAAAGGATCGAATGGTACCTACTCATGTATGTAGCTATAGTCATTAAACCTAAGTTACGTCTTTGTATAAAGTACAAATGAAATTTGTATAGCAAGTAGTGACACTTACCCCTGGTTGTAGGGCACCACTATGTTCTTCATGTTCATCTGTAGAAGCAATGACCTCGTTATGTATTTCTCGACGAAGGACGAGTCTTCTTGGATGGTTTGCAGCGATACCACATGTGGGTCGAGAAACCCACGGTTCTTTCCATTCCGAACATTTTGCGGCATGTATCTATACATAAGCAATGAGTTGTGATATTTATCGGTATTACATGAATGTAGAACTTGATTATGCGCACTTACGATGTCAACATTGTAGAAGCGAGGCGTCGAGGCCAGCGAGGTTGAATAGTTCATATAAGTCGTTGAAGCCCACGACGAAGTACCTCGTCCGTTAAAGAAATGCTTGTCCTCGTGTCGGCGGTGATTCGATGCTCGCACCCTTCTTTTGGGTCTTATCCAAGTACCGAGCATGCAAAGCGACAAGCATATCGGCGTGCATCATCTTGCGTCGAACTGCGGTTTTCGATGATGTAGTTCGGGTATCGTGGACTTCCGGACTTGGGAGGCGCCTGCGTTCGTTGATTTCAATTTGGCCTTAGCGATTGGCGGTGTCTTTTGTGAGATGACTCGGGAACCAATCGTCGGCACACTTTTACATTCCTTGGCGTCTTCTCCACGAGAATCGAAGAGGTGGCCTTCGGCGAAACATGAGGTGGAGTCATCGAGGTCCGTTGGAGAGAATGGTTGTGTCGGATCGCGGCCTTCTTTGGGTCTAGAGGCGACGTTGTTCTTGGGCCCTTTGGGTAAAGAGAGGCGGCATCCCTAGTGTTATGATCTCTTCGTTCGGGCGAATCTTCAGCGGGATGGCTCGGAAATTGACATGTACCATATCCACCTGGACCTTGGCGTAACCTGCGTCGTGAGCACCGTCTTCTGCATGCCCTTCCTCGTATGGATACACCATCCCTGCGCAGCCTCAATACAAAGGACCCATCCATCCTCACTTGGAGCTTGCGGCGTCGGCTCCTATAAAGCGATCGCAATTAGCTAAGGCGTCCTATAGGTCTATCTTTGGTGCATTCCATAGATGTCGTTACCTTGATGTAAATCTGCTCGGTAATCGGATGTAAATCTATCGATGTCGGATGTCGTCTGTCGGTAATCGGATGTCGTCTGTCGGTTTCGGGCGTCGTCATGTTGAAATTATCTTGTGAGCGTGGCGCTACTCGGCGTCGTGGAGGCGCCTCCGAATTGCGAGGCGGCTTGTGACCGCTAGCTCGGGAGTATCTCCATTTGACCTGCAATTGTGCTATCTTTTCTTCAAATTTGTTAGTAATCATCTGTACCAACCCGATTAAATCGTGCTCGGCCTTGGATCTCTTCCTACTCCTATCGTCGCGATGGTCGTCCGCGAATCCATGACTTCAAGTGCGTTAACCCCAAGGCCTCGCGTGCGACCAGGTGCTCCTTGTTTCCCAAAGTAGTAGATAGTATATCCTTCTCCTGTCCATGCACGAAGGAGCCTTGGGAAGCTTGGGCGATCAAGTCAAGCTTGCAAGAGGTCATCATGTTATTATAGACACTATGAAGTTATGGACTTATTAACTAGGTAGTTCGACATATTTACCACACGTTGGGACACTTCACAGTCTGGGTTTGTGAAAGAGATCTTTGCCGAAGAGCGAGACTTTTGCCCTCGCTTTTAACGGCTTAGGGAGCGCAGGTGCGTGATATCGAAGCAGGTTCTCGCTCCTCCGCTTCCCATTCCTCGTATTTACCCGCGTGCCAGGTGGTGCAAAGTCTGTCTTGGGTGAGTGTTTAAATGGCTGCAGAGCTTTGTGCGCCGCGCTTCGCTCCTTAAATTAAGTGTCGTTTTCATAGCCACAAGGTGTCCCATGCTTCCGCGTCAGAATCTATCTTTAGCGAAGGCGTCGACACGTGTTCACGTGCCGTGACAAGAATGCTCTTGAAGGTCCTCCACGATTTATCCATCGTGAGCATCGCGATCCATCGCATACGCGTGCCGCGTCTCGCTACGGAATAGTGAACTTCTCGAAAGTTACATCCCAGACCGCGCCTTCGCTTCTTCGTCAGGTCCTTCCACCTTGGTATGGTGATGAGGACCGTTCCTTCAAGTATTCAGCGGATGGTCCGGAATCTCGCCCGATCTCTTGGGACTCGAGAGGGATCCCAAAGTCAAACCTCGTGATGACCAATCGGCCCAAAGGCATTTTCGATTGTCCTCTGCCATCTCGCTTAGTGTCATTATAAATCGGCGGTGGCTGACCTAAATCGTCGATGCCTCTTCCATCTGCGGCGTCGGTGTTGGCGGCCTCGTCGGCGCCTCTTCCATCTGCGACATCGGTGTTGGCTCCTCTTCCATCTGCAAAAGCAGTTGCCTCTGCCATCTAAACACTTGCTATCTATATAAGTTACATATGCAATAAAATTTATTGCAAGTGTCCCAAATTAACATATACATTTAAACTTAATAATATGCTCAACATGTGCAATATTAGCAAATAATCATAATTAATTCTAGCATAAATATGAAACAATTAATTTAGGAAGAAATCTGAGAGGTTGACTATAGAGATGAAGATGGCAAATGAAAAGTTGAATGAGCTCATCTGACTACTAGAAGAATCACAAACTAGTCAATACAAGCGATCAATTTGCAATAGAACTATGAGCTCAAGCTGAAAGTAACCAATTAACAGATACATCATATTGATAGTAGCAAGTAATACAATAGAGCTCAAGTATGAACTAAGCATCACATTCAATCTCAGTATAAGGCGAGTTCATCACGAGCATGTCAACAAAGCCCACTAATCAATTTGCAATATCTTGATTATTAGATTGAAATCGAGAACTAATACAGATCAAGGTATCAACTAACTAAATATATATATAATATATATATATATATATATATATATATATATATATATATATATATATATATATATATATATATATATATATATATATATATATATATATATATATATATATATATATGCAAAGATCAACCAAGCTGCCACGGAGGAGCAATACTCACGAGAGGATGCCACAAGAACTCACGGTGCCAGAGACACTATTCCAACATATTTATTGATGATATTATGTGCTCTCGGAAGAGAGTAGCTAAAGAACAAGTCTTTGCCATCTCAATCCTATTGTCTATACTCTTCATTAAATGAATATGATAATATAAATTCAAATTATGAGCTCTAAACAATACTTTGTAAGCTGTCAAATGATCTCAATGATTAGCAACAGATTAAACTTCGATCAAGCAGAGGTTGACTACGAGAGATCAAGATGGAAAATGAAAAGTTGAATGAGCTCATCTGAGACTACTAGAAGAATCACAAACTAGTCAATACAAGTGATCAATTTGCAATAGAACTATGAGCTCAGCAAGAAAGTAACCAATTAACGATTACATCATATTGTGATAGCAAGTAATACAATAGAGCTCAAGTATGAACTAACTATCACATTCAATCTCGATATAAGGCGAGTTCATCACATAGCATGTCAACAAAGCCTTGATCAATTTGCAATAGAACTATGAGCTCAGCAAAAGTAACCAATTAACGATTACATATTAGCGGTAGCAAGTAATACAATAGAGCTCAAGTATGAACTAACTATCACATTCAATCTCGATTATAAAGGCAGAGTTCATCACGAGCATGTCAACAAAAGCCCAGTCGATCAATTTGCAACTTCTTATGCAAATATATATATATGCAAAGATCAGCCGAAGCGCCACGAGAGGAGCAATACTCACGAGAGGATGCGCACAAGAACTCACGTTGCAGGAGGAGGCCGGTCAGGGGAGGAGGCTGATCTGCGGGAGGAGGGAGGTGGGGGAGGAGGTCGACAGGGGAGGAGGGCGGGGGGAGAAGGCAGTCTGAGAGGAGGCCGAACCGGGGGGGAGGAGGGCGGCGTCGAGGTCGGGCGCCAATGTCGGCGGTGGCACGAGGTCGGCGGCGATGTCGGGGCTTCTGGCGGGGAGGTGAGCAGAGTCTTTGAGGAGTCGAGGCGGTGGCACAGAGGTCGAAAAGCAGCGAGGTCAGGGTGGCGGCCAGGTCGTGTCGGCGGTGAGCAGGCGAGCCTAAACTCTAGAGGAGGCGAGCAGCCTTGAGACCTAAGAAGCGCGAGGAGAGGAAGTGACAAGTGAGAGCAAGACCTAGCGTTTCCGCCTTATAAAAAGTATATCACGAGCAGTTACATTAAGAACCGTCTATGATAATATCACTGAGCGGTTCCCTAATAGAACCGTGCGTGATATCATCATATCCTGAGCGGTTCTCATAGGAAGCAAATGCGTGATAATATATCCTGAGCAGTTCTATTAGAAAACGTGCGTGATATATCTCTAGTGAAAATGAACAACAAGTCTCTTCATTTTCCGCGTGTGTCTCTTAGTCTCATGATCCTGCAACCGTCTCTTCATTTTCCAACGTCGCTCTGACTCCCAAATATCTCTTAGTGTCCCTCTCGGCTTTAGAACTTGTTCTATAAATAGATGTCCCTTCCACAATGTATTTCACAAAACCTCCTTGATCCCTTTCTCCTAAAAAGCGAAATGGTTGCCTCTTACATTTCCTTGTCGCATCGGCATTGATGGCCTACTGGCCGCCTTGTACCGCATCTCTCTCATTTGTCGTTGAGCCGTCTTTCGGAAGAACACTATTTAAACAATGTCTTCACTCCTCTGTCAGAGCATTTGCGGGGAGGCGGGTGGCCCACCTTCCGCCGTCTTGACATCCTCCTCCGCCGTGTCTTAGGGTGATCTCCACTTCGGTGAGTTTACGCGTCGTCGGCGTGGTCCTCCAAACGGCGTTACTGCGTCTCGGGGAGCTTCTTAGTCACTTGGGCTATGGTGAATTGGCGTGACGGCCAAGTCGATCGGTAGAGACCCTCAGCGGAGAAGAGAGCCTATGGGCTCAATTCTTCTTAGTTCAACGGTCAGGGTCTTGGAGACACTTTCGAGCAATGGCGTCGTGAGTGGGCGCATTCGGGCCGTTCGATCACGAACCATCCGCCCGGCAGCCGCCTCTGAAGTATTGAAGAGCGGAGATAGCGACCTACCTCCGCCACTAGAAAAACTTTCTTTGTTTATAGGTTTCTAGTTTTTAATCTTTTTATGTATTTGGCCATCTTTGTTTGGCCATATATATGAAAATTCAAAATGAAAAAAAAAGTTTGGAGGTGAAGTTACTATATTAATTATATGTTGAAATATATATATATATCGAGAGGCGGTTTAGTGGATCGATAAAGGATAATAAGTATTACTCCATCTGTTTAATTAGGGGAGGCCGTAGGTGGGAGGAGAACTAGAGGCGGGGAAGTGTGGAACCTAGGGAGGCGGCGAGATCTAAGTACTAGAGCCGTGGCCGGTGGCCGAGGTTGCTCCAAAGCGGTGGCGATGGCGAGGGCGATGGTAGTCTTGGCGCGATGGGCAGCGATGAACCACAGCGCAATGCGGCTTAGGGATGTGTCGGAATTTATCCTGAGCGGTTCTTAATAGAAACCGTCTGTGATATGCTCAATCCTGAGCAGTTCTATTAACAAAGCTGTCTATGATAGTACCGAGGCGGTTGTAAACTCAAACAAATGCATGATTAGAGATATCACGAGCGGTTTGTGACTAGAACGTCGTGTACTATCCTGAGCGGTTTGTTAATAGAGCAAATGCGCGATAGATGACTATCCTGAGCGGTTCTAAAAATACCGTCTGTGATAGGCTCCGTGCCACCGCGAGGTCGAGACAGACCCAACACGAGCGGTTCCAAAGGAACCATCTATGATAGGGCGTCTACTATAACCTATTTTGTAGTAGTGAGATCTCTCGATCTTTGATTGGAATAGGTTCCTAATATGTTAGAAGGTGTGTCTCAAATTTCGTGGAGTTTGGCCTTACGGATCAAAAGTTAGGCGGTTGAGTTTTGGTTTTCGGTTTGTTTGTCTTTGTTCATCGTGCACGAGGTTAGTCGAGCTTTTGCTGAGGTTAGTCCGCACTTTTTGCACGAGTTAGTCCGGCGAGAAGTCAGCCCGCACTTTTGCTTGGTCGATCTAGCGGAGAGGTCGATCAGCACTTTTGCGTGTTAGTCCGGCCCTTTGGATTAGGGTTTGTGTTTTTCTGTTTTGGCCTTTTGTTTTGGGGATTTTGGATTGGATTCAATACTAGTCTTCCGTTGTACTGGTATATTGATCTTTATAGCTTCCATAGCTATTGGAGTGAAATTTGTGTTGAATCTGATCAAAGTGAAAAAGTGAGCGTGCTCCTATTCACCCCCCATCTAGTCGCCTTTTCGGTCCAACAATATATTATATCGTTTGAAGTCACCAGCCCTTTCGGTGGGTCGTGAGGAGGATGAGACAGCTGCCATGGGCAACCTCTCATTGAGCCTGCAAGTTCAAGAAGTACGGCTGCAAGAGAAAGCACGTGGACATACAATGTCCCTGGATGTCGTTGATAGGTAATTGGACTTAACATCAAGGAATGGTTGGTTGCTAATACATGAAACCACTTCCCGATGGCGACATCCAGGGTAATTGTATATCCACGTGCTTTCTCTTGCGTCCTTACTTCTTGAATTTGCGAGCTCGATGAGAGGTTGCCCATATGGTAATCCTACTATGATATATATATATATATATATATATATATATATATATATATATATATATATATATATATATATATATATATATATATATATATATATATATATATATATATATATATATATATATATATATATATATATATATATATATATATATATATATATATTAGTTTTAAAGGCACAAGTAGCCATTGCTTGGAGGTTTTATTTATATATCACAGACGGTTCTAAACACGAACCATACATGATGAGCGATTATCACAGAGCAGTTCATTTTAGGCAAATGCATGATAGACATTATCCTGAGCGGTTCTAGATACAAACCGTTTGTGATAGTCATATATCACAAAGCAGTTACGAGTTAATAACGTGCGTGGTAGCATGCATCACTGAGCGGTTCCAAAACCTCTGTGATGATCTCATGTCATCATCTTGACCCATAAACTTCGAGGCGGCTCGGAAACCATCAATGGCGTTTTTGAAATGTCTGTGAAGACCTTTTCTGTAGTAGTGGCAGCCGACGAGCCAACAGAGGCAAGTGGCCACCCCTTCCTTCTTCACTTCTGTGGAGATCATGTGGATATGATCCTAGTTTTAGTGTGTTAAACAATTAACAATAGCGTTAAGGTGTTTGGAGAAACTCGTTTTGGGAAAGTCTGCTTTGTTAAATGCAGCATAGGCGATCGACCGACCTTGGTGGCGGTCTAACTTGAAAACCCGATCTTGCAGCGGTTGATCGACCATGGGTGGCGTCAGACCAAGCTAATAGTAGGTTGTAGTCTTTGGCGATCGGATCGGGTGATGGCGGTCGACCTGACCTATGGTGACCGACCTAGCGGTGATCGGTGTAGTCAAGTTTTTCCAGAGAGGATTTGGGCTCAATTTTGGCTAAGTCCCTGAGAGGACTAAGTGGCGGTCTGCAGCCAGCGGATGGCGGTCGAGCCAGTGGCGTGTTCACGTCTTGGGGCGGTGAACTTTGTGGGTTAGGTCAAAGTCATGAGTTTCATTGCATAGATATTACGTGATGCATATTTTGGACTAATGTGGGTCAAGTTGCGAAGAGTTTGTGCCTGAAAATGGTTGCTTGGCCTATTGTTGTGCAGGCGACTTGGAGTCAATTATGGTCAACGACGAGGAGGATTAGGATTTGGTTAGGAGAACCAAGGTCCAGAAAGGTCATGAATATCGGGTGAGATGATTGGACTCAAGTAAGGCGCAAATATGGACAAGAACTATAGAAGACGAAGTTTGAGCAAAGTCCTTTGTGAAGGTATGTGCTCATGCTTCATCAATTATGTGAATTGATGATTATTCGTATCGTGCTGTGCTACGTGACGGTTTGCTTGTTTATGATGGTTGTAGGACACCGGAGCTAGGTCATGGTGATGCGGACTGATCGGGACTAGGCTACGAGAACCGAGGTCCAGAATGATCGAGGTGGTGCCGAAAGATGACTGAGGCTAGCGGGTTGGTTACAAGCCAAGAAGACAAGGAACCAGAGCGGAAGCTATCGGTGATGAACATGACGAACAACGGAAAGGTGGACCAGGACTAGACTCAGGGAGGAGTTGAGGTGCACTAAGTGACTTGGTCCCAGTTGCAAGTGATGATGGTTCGATGGGACTCGGATGCGTGAGAGACTTGGCAGGAAGTCATTGGGACCACATTGTAACATCCCAAAAACGCCTAATTACAAAAATATGGGATTTTTAAAACTTTTTGCATGTTATTCGCTATTACCTTAATTGCATAATTTTTTAGTATTTTATCTGTGATTTTCTACTTTGCCGACACAAGTAGTAAAGTAAAGCAGAAAACCTTAAATATATAAACCCTAAGAAAATACAAAATCCCTAGAAACATAAAAACAAAATAAGCCTAAGGTATTGCCTTATAAAGACTACATGAAGTGTAAACCCTAAAACTGAAATCACATTCAAAAGCCCAATTAGTATTCCTTAGCTAATATCAAATTTTGCCCATCATTACATGAAAACTCCTTAGCAAAATACCAGAATTTTGGAAATAATCTTAGCCCTATTTTCTTTCTCTTTCTCCCTACTCTTTTCTCTTTTCACTATTTACTGTTTCTTGGGCTAACACGGTTGGGCAGACCCGTTGTGGTTCGACCGAGCCAGCTTCTGTGTGCCCTTCTTCTTTCTTCTCTAGGAGAGCCAGCGCCCATGCCGCTCTCTCTGTCTCGCCCATCGCTCTTACTCTGGCTCACCCGCCATGTTGCGACCATGTGTATGCCACGCCGCTCAGTGCCAACTCATGTCGCGTCGCTTCACCGCATGCATGCCTTGCCACATCCATACATTGCTTGCGCACGCCATGATGCATCGACCTAGTGTCCCTTGAGCACTGCTTTGCCCCTTAAATCGAACTCCACCCCCTCGCCTATAAAGGGACCCCTTCCCCCGAGCCATTGCCCCTTTTTCCCATCTTCGCCAATCATTTCTCTCCTTCCTTCCTTTTCTTATCAAGTTAAATCAGTGGGTTAAGCTTGAACCCCATTTTGGCCATCGTGCCCCCCCCCCACATCACCACTAGCGCTTCGGTGAGGCGATGACCCCCAAGCTTCACCAACTACGTCATATCGTGTTCTATGTCTCAGGAAGTATTTCCCCCAAACTAATTTCCTTTTTCATTTGCATAATCCTGTGCCATTCTCTTCTTCCCCACTTCTGGCCAGTGGTGCCATTTCTGCCGTCGCAACCATTCTGGTGAGATCCAGCTCGATTCATCCCTCCCTGACCACCACCCTACCTACTTTGACTTATCTCCGAAGTTAATTGCGCCTCCTTCCTCGTAGATAACCATCGCTGTGTGGATCTTCCCTCACCGCCACTGGTCATCGCCACCGAGACATCACTGTCTATCCCCGGCATGAACATCATTACTGGTGAGTCCCTTGGGTCATGTAGGAGCCCATGCACACTTGAATTAGCCAAGGGTACCACTAGAATTCAAAATGTCGTTTCAGCCCGTATGCATCACGCCGTGTCCCCCGTATGCGTCACGCCATGTCCCCCAAGATCCCTCTACAAAACCCCTCAAGCAATTTAGTGATCCGTCCACCGGAGCTCGGCGCCGGCCCTTCTTCCCTGTTTTAGACCCGATCCGTCGCTACCGTCGCCATCATCGTTCCGGTGCCCCCTTCAATTCCTCTGAGCAAGAGCATCCTTGGACCTCCCCTAACCTCTCCCCCTCGTCCGTTGGAGCTCTCCCCCCCACCTGCCTGGCCAGACCACCGTGCCCCTCTTCAGCAAGACTTAGGTAAGACCCTTCGCCCCTCATGCTCCCACTAATTTGGCACATATTCCTCTCTGGCGTGCCACCCTCTTTTCACCCCTACGCCCGGCCACCGCTCACACCCTCCCACCCGCCACCGTCCAACTCCGGCTGCGTCGTGACCGCCCATAGTATCGCCTCTCTGGCCTGGTTCTATTTTCGCCCTCCGTGGCCGCCGACGTCCACTCACCCACCGGTGACCAGCACCGCCCCAGGCCGCCCCTTTTGCTCCTCTATTCTCCTTGGCTCCTCCCTATGTGTGTTAGCTGTGTATGTGTGTATCTCCGCATGTATGACAGGAAAGTGATTAGTAAATAAATTATTGAGTGATTGTGAGAACTAAATCAAGTACTTGGAGGATTCATAGTTAGTATAACTTTAGCATAAAGATTTAGCAGCATAAGGATTTAAGGAGGCTAGCTAACTATCAGTGTATAGTCAGAAGTTTTAGTTAGTTAGTTTTGTCATGACAAAAGTTAGCTAGGATTATGATACATCCTCAATTTGTGTCAGTTAGATGAAAATGTCAGTAAGGCTCAGTAGGTTAGATAACGGATTAAACATCTGTTAGTTAGCTATTTAGAAGCTGTTAGTAGCTTACTTAGCTACTAGATGTTCAATTGTCATAAAACAGTATTGTTAGAAAGCAACAGTTAGTAAAACCAATTTCCTTGACATAAGTGCTTAAGGTTCAATTAGAAGATGATGAAGAAAATAAAGGTGGCAGATAGTAGTAGTTAGCTAGTAGACATTTCAATATCAAATGGTGATAGTGTCTGACCTAGAAAGTAAGGAGAATTAGGAGCTAGGTTAAATAGTTTCAATAACTATAAGTCCTAGTTCATCAACATATTTGGTGAGATGTTACCATATAAACCACAAGGACATTAGAGGGTTAGTTAGTTTATAGATAATCAATCGACATATTGTATTTTCGTACAGTAGCAGTCAGTGGACAAATCAAGCAATTAAAATGATAACTAAATAGTTGGTATGAATAGGATAATATAATCAGATAGGTGAACATTCAAATAGTCATTACCTTTTCTAACCAAGATTATCTAAACAATTCAAGATTTATCCCAAGAAATTAGGCATTATCGAAATAATCTTATACTTAAAAGTGTCTACATGATAGTAGGGTTCTAAATCATTAAATGGTTACTTTAGGATTTTAAGATGAGACTAGTTCAATATATTGTTGTGGTGTCATGGAATGATAATACGAAAGGAAGACCCCATACAAGTTTTGTTATAAGATTTAATAACAGTAGACCGTAAGACCCTTGGCATGGAGATAGTTAATAGAGTACCATTTAAAAAGGTAGTAGCAATAAACTTTAATGAAAATTGGTAAATGCATCGTTAGGGTATAAATAACCTCCGAACCCTAGGCCGCTACCTTAATGAGATCTATAATCCAAGTAATGCCATAGCCAGTAGCTAGCCCTAAACCATTAGCTATTGTTTAATAAAAGATTGTTTACTCAACAAAGACCAATATCAACTAGAGCAATAATATGACAAGTACACTTCACCTATAATTGTGTCTTAATGGCAATCAACAATTAAACAAGAATTAGCAACCAACGATACAACTGGTTAACCCACAGGCTAATGTCAAGCCCGTGCTCGGAAGTTCCAGCTAAGGCTCATGGAATTTTCTTGATAAATATAAAATCATAAAATAAAAACTATTAAATGAACTAGGTCCCATGTATCGGTGAGACTTGTGTCTACCATATGCAAACCCTGCACTTACGCATAGGTCTCACCCAGTGATCATGGAACTTTCTCGGTAAATAGGAAGTAATAACTAAAATAATCATTAGAGCAGCTAGGCGCCGCGTGAACAATGGTGGTATGTTCCCTAGTGAATGATAGAAGTTCATCCACCAAACATTGTCTAAGCCCTAGCTATCACCCATCACTATACATTCCCAGTGATCGGACGATTTGTGATCCGAAAGCAGATCTGAGAGTATTACCTAATCAGGTAACCTCTCTCCTCTCGGTAACCGATGTGGAGTATCCAAATGAATATTCTCTCCGTCCCGTTGGGATCTTACACTCTTGCATCAACGGACTTTCCGAGAGCTCGATCCCTTTCGCCCTCACCCCAGATCAAGCGGTTACATGAACCTAAGTTTGATTATCAACCCAAAACCCTACCACTATACCAAAAGGGTAGAGTTTGGATTTATCTACTTTCGTTTGCAGTGTTTCTTTTATCAACTCCTTTGGATATACTTCGTCTGAAGTATTTCCTTCATCAACTCCATTAGGTATGATTAGTTTCGCCGAGAGTACTTCGTCCTTCCAAATTGTCGTTAGATATGTTTACTTTCGATCGAAGTATTTCCTTTTGTTTGTATGTGTTTGGACTTATTAGATTTCATTTGGTTGCTTTCAGTCGCTCTTGGATTTAATCATATTCTGCGTAGTTAGAATTTGAAGATATAATAGAATAGCAACCCCAACAAGAACGAGGCCGGAATCAAGATTGTCCGAGCGTTGAATAGGATGATTATCAACATGTTTAGCGGAATTATTATCAGAATATCAAGAAAGGTGAATATCAAAACATTGAGCCTTATCAGAACATTGAGCAAGACGAGTTAATACTTTGATCATTTTGCACCTAATTTTTGTAATTATAGTGTTTTAAATTAAGAAATTGCATTGCTATGTTATATATGAATATGTTGAATTAAGCTTGTAGCTACTTTCTTAATAATAATTGTGTATAAAATTCCAACCCTTGAAACTTGGACATTATCCTTGTTACCCTAGATTAATAGAATACCAAATAGCCACTAATTATCTACTTAAAGGACATGCTTAGCTTGGTGTAGTATCATTGTCCTTCAGGCAATAAATTGCCCAACATCACTTAATCTTTTGAAAATGGAATTGGACAGTCGAGGTAGGAGCCTGACTGGTATGTTGGACTAAATACTACTACAGAAAAGGTATTCACAGACGGTTCAAAAACGTCATCACAGACGGTTTCGTGAGCCATCTGAGTTTATGGGTCAGTGATGACATGAGGTCATCACAGACGGTTTTCAAACCGTTTGTGATGCATACTTTCACAGACAGTTATTAACTGAGAACCGTCTGAGATAGGAACCTATCACAGACGGTTTGTGGCTGGAACCGTCTATGATGACTTTTCTCTATAAAGCCCCAAGCAGTGGCTGCTTGTGCCATTAAACCGGCATCATATATATATTATATATATATTGTTCGTAGTCTCTCAGCCACTTTGGGGGGATCGTCCACGCAGCATGAGAAGGATGAGACAGTAGCCACGAGCAACCTCATTGAGCCCCTACAAATTTAAAAAGTATGGATGCAAGGAGATCGTCAGGACATCCAATTACCTGGATGTTGTCGATAGATAATTGGACGTCGCTATGTTCAGAAAGTGACGTGGACATGCAGGTATTCCGACTGGGAAGTGGCATCATGTATCAGCAACTAACCATTCTTGAGCATGTAATCGTCTTTAAACCCAACAAGAACACCAAGCAACCATTCTCACATTTCAAAAGAATTCTCAACTTGTAACTTCACCTCCAAACTTTTTAATTTTTTTAATTTTGGAATTTTCATATGGCCAAACAGCGTGGCTAGTCGCTTACAAAAATATTTTTAAAAAAAAGTAGAAACCTATAAATAAACAAAGTTTTTCTAGTGGCGGAGGTAGGCTACTATCTCCATCTTCAATACTTAAGTGGCGGCGTCGAGGCGAGCAGTTCGTGATCGAATAAAGCTGAAATCGTCCACTGCTTCTTGGCGCTCGTTAAGTGTCTCTCAAGACCCTCGGATTATTTAACCAAGAAGAATTGAGCCCATAGGCTCTCTTCCCTTACTTGAGGGGTCTCGGCACAGTCGACTTCGATGCTTGCCGCCTCGATTCTGTGATCCAAGTGACGGCAAGCCTCCTGGAGATGTGCAACGTCGTTTTAGAGGACGACGTCGATGACACGGTAAACTCGCCGAAAGTGGGAGATCACCCGGAAGACATGGCGGAGGAGGATGTCAAGGCGGCGGAAGGTGGTGTCACCGCCTCGGTAAATTCTCAGACGAGAGGAGTGAGACCTTTGTTGAAGCAGTGTTCTTCCATAACACAGTTCAACGTCTGATGAGAGAGGTGCTCATACAGTGCGGCTAGGTAGGCCATCAATGCCGACGACAAGGAAACAGAAGAGGCAGCCATTTCTGTTTTTTTTTGTATAAGTGGGGATGATCATCTTCAATGGCGGATGATCATTTTTATAAAACAATGAATAAATTTGGAGCGTTTGATGAAGAGACGCATCGAGGAGCTGAAGCGGCATTGATGCGACGAATTGAGGCGACGGTCGGTGAAGAAACTCATCGGGCTTCAAGCTGGGAATGTAGCGATATTATCCTGACGGTTATAACAAAAACCGTCTATGATATATAGTAATATCACGAGCGATTCTTTGTTGCAAACCGTGCGTGATATGTAGAATTATCCTGACGATTATTAACAATAACCGCTCGTGATAAGTCCTGACGGTTTTAGCTATGAATGCGTGATATTACCTCTTCACATACGGTTTTAGCGCAGACCCGATAACACGAACGGTCTCTAAACCAAAAGCATGCGTGATTGCATGTAATATAAATGGTTTTGGTCAACCGTCTGTGATGAGGCGTCCAGTATTAGCCTTTTTGTAGTAGTGAAAGGTTATTTTGAAAACAAAATAAAACCTAAAAAAACAGATTTAGACTCTGGCGGCTGGAAAGAGTGGTTGGTGCCAGGTGCACAGAGAATGTCGGTATGTGGATGTACCGCCCGAGTCAATTAAAGACCGAATCTGGTAATGACATGTCATGTAAAACAATGTAACCACAAGTCGGTAACACCTACGATCTGGCTAACTAATTTATTCGTCTCGACGTGACTTCACCATTGGTGGATGCGGGTGGATAGACAGGGGAAAACGAAGCCACGGAAACTGCACGATGCAAAAGAGAGACCTCCCGGGGACAAGCAGGAGAGTCTGAAGGAGGTGATACCTAGTGGTGCGAAGTTGCAATAAGGTGGGACATTGTAAAGGCCTTGTGATAATCAACATTAGCCACACACTTACGGAAGTGTGTCGGGGCAGTATAAGTTGATTTATCTCTTGTAGGTAAAGTGTACAAACTCTGCAGAGTAAGAAAACTATCCAGATAGCCGTGCTCATGGTAAAGAGTGGTGTTGAGAACTTGCTTGATATAGCTTTCATTTTTATAAAATCATTTGTGTGTGTGTGGAATGAAAATGGTGGGTTGGACCCCAGTAGTTAGAAATGTTGGGTTGCAGCCCTGAGAGTTGAGAAAGCCTGGTCGGGGACCAGTGGTAAATACGGGATAGCCTGAGCATTGAATAGACGGACTCACTCAATGGTATAGGAGATGAAATCTCCACTAGTACTTTACAAAGAAAAACTCAGTTTATAAAACCTGTGTTGGTTAAAATGCTAAGTATCAGGATTTGCTATTACTAAATCTATTTCAATAAATATCTTTGTGAAAAATAAAAGAACCAAGAGCCTTCCCTTTGATTAGCCATGCATGTATAATAATTGCATTGTCTGTTGGCTTGTGAGTACGGTTGTGTACTCATGCTCGCTATTTATATTCTTTTAGTCAGTAAGCATAAAAGGAGGCTACAGGGACAAATATGGACAAGACTGAAGATCAAGAAGGCCAAGAACTAGGTCGTGAGCCCACAGTCGATTGCCGGTGGGCATATCGTGAGGGTTCCATGCGTTATACTTTGATTTTACTTCCGCTGTTGATCTCTGAAAGTATTTGGCTTGTCCGGCCATTATGCAAGTCAAAAGTCGTAAGATATATTTACGCTTTGTTTAATATTATGCAACAGCTTTACATTTTCGTGATATGTGTTTGAACCAACAATTTAACTGTGTGTGCTATCTACTGATCCAAGGAATGACACAAATAAACACAGTGGGTCCCAAGATGGCAAAATTGGGGTCTCACACACATGGATGATGACGGAGCATGGGAGATGCTTCGAGACGAAGGAATCGCCAAAGGTCAATAGAAGGGCATTTTGAAAAATTGCCCTATAGCAGAAGAGTGGTAAGTGGTGGTATGTGAAACCACCTTCTTGGCCTTGGAGAAACCGCGACACAAGATGACGCAGAGAGATGCGGTTTAGGTCAAGAGAAGACGAAGACACGCTTTGAGAAGTGTGCGTGAGTGAAACCCGTTTGTGTGTAGGATTAATGGGTGCCCGTTTGGGATGTCTATCTAGAGCTAGCCTCCACTATAAAAGGGGAATGTGCTGGTTGTGCACTTTCCAACCCTTGTAGTCTAGAAACCCTAATTTGTTATTTAGGGATATGAGAGGAAAGTGGAGAGGCTAGGGTTATTGAGAGATGGATTGATTGAGTGCTCAAGTATTGAGCTTTTGTCCTCTATGGTAGAGTGGTTGTAAACCTACAATATCTCTAATCAATCAATGCAAGATTTGCCTCAAGATGAGTTCTATCTTATTCTTACTTTCTCTTTGATGCCTCTGGGATTTTTTGTGTTTCTTAGGTTTTTATTTGGGATTTTGCTATGATCTTGCTTGCTGGGATGTGTGGGATATGATATAAGGTCATCTTGATTATCATCCACCCACGAGCAAGCTTTTCAATCAAAGTTTGATTTTACTCGGTTTTGGTGAAAGAAAGGGTGATTTGGGGGGGGGGGGTTGCCCTTGAGGGCTTTTGGTTTTATTCTTCCTGTGTTTGAGGATGCTAGGATGTATGGGAGATCATTCTTAGCCATCTTGGATTGATTCCTCCCACGAATTCATCTCAATCACCGTTTTCGTATTTGACCCAGTTTTAGAGCAACGTTCACTCAAACTGAAAAAGATCGGAACTTTGGCAATGATCTTCACGATATTTGATTGGAACAGATTCCCGACATACTAGAGAATATATTTTCAAGTTTCATGAAGTTTTGAGTTGTGGATCAAAAGTTGGATCAATTTGCGTTTTTGAAATCTTGCTGAAATTCAGTTTATATGCTGCTTTTACTGTTCACTAGTCTGATATCACTGTTCACCGGTCTGACCGCCACTGTTCATCGGTCTGATAGGTCAGTGTGGATTTCGATGATTTTTTATCCTCTTGTTGCCCAATTTTTATTTGAATGATTATCTCCGATCTTCATAGCTACACATAGCTATTGGAGTGAAAGAATATTGAACATCTTGAGACAAAAGATTTTGAAAATGTTGTTTTTGTGTGGCACCTAGAGTTTGGGCATTGGTAGGGCCGTCTTGCTTGGCCCGTCCAGCGATGCTTGGGCACTTGTCGTGTCGTCTTGGCTCGGCCCGATCACCCCGTAGAGTGTCGTCTTGTCTTGAAACCCTTTCGCCTCGGCCGAGCCGAGCACGACCCAAAGCCCATCGTGTCGAGTCGTGCCATGTCGGCCTAAGCCCAAAAATAACTATAGGCAGCGGAGGCGGCGATGGCGGCAACGCCATCTTCATTCCTCTCGGCGGGAGGAGAGAGAGGAGGAGGAAGGCGGCGTGGGGAGGCCGGGAGGAGGGAGGCGGTGCTAGGGGGAGGAGCCGAGGTGGAGGTGGAGGCTAGAGGCGGTGTGTGGGATTGGGGATATGGATTAGCCGGGATGGGGGTTAGGGTTGGGCAGGGCCGTGGGGAAGAAGCGGGATTGGGCAGGGCTACAGTAGGGAGGGATAGGATTGGGCTAGGCGGGGAGGATTGGAGGATTGGGCTTTTTCGTGCTGCGTCCATGTGAGCAGCGTTCTCGAGCCCAACCCGGCTGGCATTCGTCTTGTCTTGCCCTACAGGCATCATGCCGTCTTGCGTCTGCCGTCTTGGCGGGCCGGGCCACCCAGAAAAAGTCCGGCCCAAGTCCCAGCTCTAGTGGCACCTATTCAACCCCCCTTCTAGTCGCCTCTTCGGTCCAACAACTTCCAGTGTCTCCACCTCCTCCTTTAACTTTGGCTGCGAATTTGGCTCGGGCGGTGACACGGCTCAGGACGACTGAATCTGGCGGCGGCATAGTGCGGAGCTGGGGAAGAGAGAGAGAGGTAGAGATGGATGCTCGGCATGGAGCTCAAGCATGGATTCGGCAGCGTGCGACATCGGTCGGCGGCGTGATGACGGCGGTAGTTGGGGCTGGAGCAGGAGTCGGAGAAGAGGGTGCATCGGTAGTGCAGTCGCAGCTAGGTGAGTTGGCCGAAACTAGCCGAAACTCATTGAAACTTTTTTGAAACTTTGATTGAAACTTGTCGAAATTTATTGGAACTTCTTGAATCTTTTGTTTTGAAACTTGTGAAACTTTTTTGAACTTCTCGAAACTCTCCGGTCGAAACTTGTGTTCCAAAATGTGAAACTCGTTGAAACTTGGTTGAAAATATTTTAGAAACATGTAAGACACATTTAAACCTGGAACTTTTAAAATGTCCTCACGGAACTTTTGAAACATCATGAAACAACGCTATATAGCTTCCTAGTTGCTTCCTTCCTAGCAGGCAGAGTCAATGTTGAACTGATGTGCCTGTCATGGTGGACCCTACGCGAAACGATAATTAGCACACATTTCTCTCACTGGAGAGCTGTTGCTGGTGCTGCTCTCCAAATTCTTGCAACATTTGAAACGTTCCCACTGATTTCATCTTCTCGCAGCTCTGCAGCGCCTCGAAATTGACTCGATCCAGAACCCCAATCTTGACATTTTTTACGACGCCACTGCGAAAACACAGTGCTTACTCCGGCTCGAACGAGTTCATGATCGCCGGCCGGCAGCACAACCCGCACCACACGCCTCGTTGCGAACTTGCGACAAAGAGAAACGTGCGCGCGCACCGATTGACTTCTTCTGTATCGTTCAGCGGAGTCCACGCCACGGCAAAGATTAATCCGCCCGCCGAATTACAAACCCAGAAGACGCTTGTCATTGTTGCAAGCCCAATTAACGAGGGTGTGCTCTGTGCTGCACTGGAACGGCTTCCACACATGCTAACTGGGCAATTGAGTGATTTTTGTTTCGACTTTGTGGAGTACTAAATAAATTATCATGACATCTATTCCTAATTCAAGTTCGGTCGAAATGTCTTGCTCGTCGTTCGGACCATACAAATAGCTACCTAACTTTGACCACCAATTTACTTTGTAATATACTGTAAAACCTTATAAAACTGTATTTTTTTTCAAGACAAATATACTCATATCATTTTATCATTTTAATATAGCATGGTTTAAATATTCGTAAAGATATCGTCCTTCGAAATTAAAACTGTTTGCCTACGCTAATTCTAATAGGACACTTGTTTTTTACCTGAGGGAGTAGTACTCAACCGAAAATAAAATTCAATGGGCAAAGTTTGTAAAAAAATGTCGACAATAATTACTTGATCCAATTTCCCTTTTTATTGACCTGCTCAAATTACATTTAGTGTGCTCGATACATGTATGTTCACTTCTGTGAAATAGAACAACAGCTAAACAAGAACCAAAGAAAGAAATCAATTCCAAGTCAACGAACAGTACAGCCAGTCAAATTTCTACAACTTGGAGCACCGTCTTCGAAGTTCGAACCCCCTCATGCCTCAGCACCCTTCCATGTCCCTCCAGCTCAAGTAGACCAGGCCGCCGAGGTAGTGCGCGTACGCGCCGGCGATGACGAGCACGTGGAACAGCTGGTGGCTGTGCCCGGCGAGGTCAAACCTCCCGGGCATCCACCGCTCCGGCACCCTCGTGGCGTACACCACCACGCCGGCCAGGTAGAACGCCCCCATGGCCATCTCGTAGCCCGTGGTGAGCACCGCCTCCGGGCGCCCCCCGAACACGAGCATTTTGTGCACGATGGGCACGAGGCCGGACATGCCCATGCACGCGAACAGCCCGGCGCGCGCCCACCGCAGCTCGGGCGCCTCGAAGACCGGCAGCAGCGAAACGGCTACCGCTGCAGCGCCGAATACGGTGATGAAGCCGAGGTAGAGCGTCTGGAAGAATGGGTCGCAGAGGAAGGTGTAGTAGACGAGCGGGTAGAAGGAGGTGACGATGAGGCCGGTGATGCCGGCGTAGTCGAGGCGGAGCAACACGTAGCTGGCGTGCTCCGAGTGGCATGCCAGCAGGTGGCACGCGCTGCTCATCAGCAAGCAGAACATGGCGCCGCAGAGGTACGCGTAGAACGGCCACCGCGCGACCCGGTGGCCCGCCGACAACGCCGCCGCGGCGAGCTCCGGTTCGACGGACACGTTGCGCAGCGCCTGCATTGCCGCGGCCGCTCCGTTGGTGCCGTAGCTCATCAGTACCATGGGGTTGCCGGTGTTGTTGGCAAGGCCTGTGGATGCCGAGCGAGAGAAGCTGGTTTCCATGGGAACCATCGTGGCAGCGCACACGGTGAGCGCGAGGAACATGAAGAAGCCGATCAAATGCCTGCAAGGGGGAGAAGAAAACGCGCGTCAGTTAAAGCATATACTTCGTGTTGCGGTTATGTGACGCGGCTAGCTTGTACGTGCTGTGAACGAACGCTTACGTCCAGACGTTGATGGTCTCGTTGTGGACGGCGAAGGCGCTGAGGAGCGCCTGCTTGATGGGCCACTCGCTGCGGTAGTAGTCGAGGATGAACTCGTTATGCTTGAGGAAGGCCGGGAGCGCGTCGTAGCTGACGAGCTCGTGCTTGTGCCCGCAGCACCGCTTCGCTCCTCCATCGCCGCCGCTGCCCTTTCTTCCTTCCAGGAGGGGAGACTTGATCGTTGGTGACACGAAGGCCGCATGGACGTCGACGTCGTCGCTCCGGATGGTGGTCGTCTTCTCCAATGTCACTGTGGAAGCCATTTAAGCTAGCTCAGGATAGGTTCTTGTGCGGTGCAGTTGTGTGACTTCAGAGGGAAATGGAGGAGTGTGGTTTGCATGGTTGGGTTTCTTGGGTATATATAGTTGTTTTTGACTTGTTATGTGCGAGTGTAATTGAGGTCGTTGGTATGGGGAGATTGGGTGTCCCTGAAACGGTCCGATTAGTGGAACGGCGGGCGCCGGGACGTGGAAAAAAAATTGTGATGTATGGTCACCGGTCCAGCTTTTAGCGCTGGTTTTAGCAGGAAAAAAATTGTGATGTATGGTCACCGGTCCAGCTTTTAGCGCTGGTTTTAGCAGACCACGAGTGTTTTAGTGACTAATTGGCCGGTCGTTGCTCCCGGTGACTATTATTTATGCATGTCCACCGTACATGTCCGGTGTCCTGTACTCTCATCAATAGCAGATGTATGGCAACATAACATCGCGCGTGAACTATTAACAGCTTGATCATGATGTAACTGATGTTACATACTCCCTCCGTTTATAAATACATGATGTTTGACTAAACGTGCAGTCAAACTTATGTAACTTTGACTAATAATATATAAAAAACTATTTAGATTGATCATGAGTGAATAGTATCATTAGATTTGTCATGATAAATATTTTCATAATATAATAATTTTGTAATTTTTACTAACAAAATCATATGAAAAGTAATGATCAAAGTTATATAAGTTTGATTGCACGCTTTCTTCAAACGTCGTGTATTTAAGAATGGAGGGAGTAGTACTTATGCTTTAACGGTTGGCAGGAGGAACATAAAAGTTTTGCTCGTGAGAAACAGGAATTCCGTCAGCCGGCCGGGGACACGCTCACATGCATGACTTGTGCAGAACGGCAAACAGCCCCGTTCACTTTTGGCGGCTTAATTCTTGTAAAAAAAACCCATGATCACCAAAAGGAAGCCTGGCCTTCAGTTAGGCGGAGGACATCGTCAGAGAAACTCGGTTTAACTCTTCTTTTGTTCATGTTTTGAAATTTGAACAACGCAGCTAAGGTTTTAGCAAGTCAAGTAACTCCAATGATCAACATCTAACGGGACCCTACAGCCAATGGTTCAATACTCCAGGTCTCCAATGAGCTGCATGCATGCATGTCTGGTCAATTTACTGAAAAACTGCAATCGCATATAGTATTGAAATTGGACAGAACAATGGCATTAAACTTTTCGGACATTTTTCACGACTATGTCAAATCAGTACCGTATCGAACATGGGTAGAGCCCCGCTAGTCTCTCGAATATGTCTCCATGTTTCTTGAAGTGGGTGTGTGTTTCTCCGTTCTTAACATATAGTGACAAACTGACGATACGTTTTATGCCTGTCCCGTGAAGATGTAATATTACAGACGGTTCATATTGAAAATCGTCTGTGAAGTATCACAGACGGTTCTGAACAATAACCGTCTTTGATATTTAGTAATATCATAGACGGTTTGTTTTTAAAACCGTCTGTGGTATTTGACGAGGATATAATAATCCTCATTTATGTATTTATCTATAATTATTATTATAGATATGAACATCTCCATATTAGACTTAAATATACCTCATAATATTTATAAGGGAGAGGTTGAGTTGCCTGGTTATAAACCACCCTATGGTCAGAGGCGGACCCAGCTGGGGTTAAAGGTGTTCAGCTGAACACCCAAAAATTTTGGGCAAAAAATCTGTATATATGAGGTATAATACATGTATATACTAGAAATTGAGTTAATTCAACATGGGAACTGGCCGACAACGACTAACAACCAGGGGCGGACCCGGCTGGGGTCAAGGGTGTTCAGCTGAACACCCAAAAATTTTGGGCAAAAAATCAGTATATATAAGGTATAATACATGTATATACTAGAAATTGGGTTAAATCAACATGTGATGTCCTCAAAAACCCATTCCGTTGGCACATCACTCATAGTCCACTCGGTACTCGCGCACAGCCTACCAAAGCCAAGGCATTCCACATTCAGCAACTGTTCCAACCTTCCCCCCACAATAACTCGGCCTAATATGTCAAGGCCCATTTATGGGCAAACCCTGACTTGATCTCTCTTTCTCTCAATCTAACACACACGCGCACAGCCTTGCCCTTGCGCCTTCTGACTTCTTGCGGCGATGGCGAGACATGGCGCCCGGCAGTGAGCCTGCAGTGGCTAGCGGCCGCGAACTCTGACGGCACCGGGAGAAGGGAGGCCGAGATAAGGGGAAGAGCGTTGCGGCGCCTTGCTCGCCTACTCCAAGCGATCGAGCTCCGAGCGCAGCGGCCAACGAGGTGGGACGGCCAGCGGGGCGAGGCGCGCCGCACATTGCTCCGAGGACTGAGGCTCCAACTCTGAGCGGGTCGCGCGACAGAGGCGGTCTGGCGATGGACAGGAGCTAGCGACTAGGGTGAGCCGTGAGCGGGGGGTCAAAGCGCGTGGGCGTGGCCATCCGGGGTTAAGAATTTTGTTTTTGAAAAAAAAATCGTTGGTGGTCGAAATCACCGAAATTTCAGAATTTCGGTGGCTTTTCAAACTGGTTTGAATCAAATTTGAATTTAAAATTTAAAATAATCGCAAAAGTAAATGCACTGGGTGGGATTCAATCCCAGGTCCTTTGGAAAGAAGCGCACAGGAGTTGCCAACAGGCTACAGCTAGCTTGGTGATTTTATAATAGTGTTTAGTCCTTTTAACCTTCCAAATTCCCTCCAAATTCAAACCAACCGAAAAATTTTGAACGAATTTAAATTCTTTCGGGACCCAGCGAAATGAACGAAATTTCGGCCATTTCGTCGAAATTTCGACGAAATTGATAACCCTGTGGCCATCTGGGCAACCGAGTGACCGAGCCGGTGAGCCCTGACCCCCGAGCACAGGTCCTGAGGAGTGAGGACCGAGCCACTAAGGTGAGGTATCCAATCTCAAATCCCTAATTCCCAAACGACCAAACTCGTTTGAAAAATGAATTGTGGTTGATGAATCTTGTATTTATGTGAATTGTAAATCTTTGAGCTTTGAAAAATGTACAGGGTAGTTCATATTATTACATTATTTTCTGACGCCAAAATGAAGCATTAGATTGTCCTCATAAAAATTTAATCTTTTATAAACATATTATACTTTGAAAACTTTCAAGTATCCATGTGGAGTTCTCATTGGATAGGAAGATTCTAAGCAATAACAAGCTAATTATAGCAAATAATGAAATATCTAGACCATTTTCAGCCAAAGCAACTAAACTTTTAGCTTAGCTGAGAGCATGAGACTAATAGAAAACTCTATATTTAAGTTAGATTACCAGGCTGTACCAAATGATGGTGGCATACTTCAGCAATATGAATATAAATTCATCTAGATATGCCTATATAATTTATTGATCTCAACTTCTCAAGTTATACAAATTCATGTGACCAATCAAATATGCAGACTACAAATTCATTGGCCGACAAGTTAGGCTGCATAAGTCAATAGCAGCACATGTTCATCTCCAATTCTCCCTTCCTCAATCCCTCGATCCTAAACCCTAAATTCCCAATTCAACTTTTTTTTCTTAATTATTTTGTAACTTCTCTCAATTCTTTGTTGTGTTTTTCTAGTACGAAAAAATTGTACTTTGTTTCTTTTGCTATCGTGAATCTTTAATTTTTTCTGTTGAATAATATTTTATTAACTTCGAACACCCAACTGATAAATCCTGGGTCCGCCAATGCCTATGGTCATGAGTCCTCTCACGACTATGGTATAATCGTAAGCCTTTCTACGACTATCAAGTAGTCGTAAGAGTTTCTACAACTTAGTTGGCTTCGACCAGCCTGTAATTGGTAGGGCTTACTGACTTGTGGGTCTAATCACTTAGAGAGTATTATGCTCCATGTTTGACACATGGTGGACTTAATAATATACGCTGTTACTTTTTGTGGGTAACCGCTTAATTTACTTCCGTCTCTGACAACAACTGCCTAGCAATGTGGGGGTGCCACGTCCTTGGCGACAACTTCCATCAAGCGGTTCATCAATTGGAACGTTGGGACGCCTCTTCGTCTAGAACAACTGCCACCTCTTTATACGTTATATAAGGTTGAAGTCAGAAAGCAAAAAGAAAAAAAAACGCAATTTGGAGAACAAATCCTAGTCTTTCTCTTGATTGTAATCAGCATACTCAATATAGCTCCACAGGAGTAGGGTTGTTATTCTCTCCAGAGAAGGCCCGAACCTGTATAAAATCCATGTATCATTCTCTGCGTGATTACTATCTAGGAGACCTCCTGAATTAAACAATTATACGTAAGATCGGTTCTAGATCACCGACAGTATTAAAAACAGATACTACGTCATCCGATTGCTCGTTTAAATGCACCACATCATCTCTTCATCTCTCACATCGGTCGCTATGGCTCCCATTATATCTCTTCTTCTCTCACGCCGGTCGCTATGGCTCCCACGTTTTATAAATAGACATCTGCTTCCAAAAGGGGTTGTTCACAAGCCTTCTATTTCTTCAAACTGCATGCTCTGATCGAAATGGCTTCCCCGTCTTCTTCCTCTCCAGCGCCAACGTCTCCTCTCGTGCCGACCGTATTGGCCTACATTGTAGTTATCTACTCACACCTCTCTGGTCGTAACCTGGCCCAAGCTGCGGACAAGCCTTCCGTTCACAATGCCATCAGTTCTAGCCCCGCCGATCTACCGGAGACCATAGCGGCCATCATCGGTCGACTGGAGCTCCTCCTCCGATGGACTAATGCGAGGATCTCCGGCATCCGGCAAGTAAACCTCATCGTGGAGATCGTCCTCTGGAACTACTTCACCCGCACCGAGGATGCAATCCGGAGAGTCGAGGACGACGTCCGGATGGCAAGAGAGCGGTCAACCTTGCTGAGATGAAGGAGGCCAAGGTTGATGTCCTCTGGGCTATCATGTACTTGGTTACAGAGTCCGAATGGTTACAAGCGTGATTGAAGCATGCAAGACAGCAGGTGGAAGTGTTTGATCAGACTGTCGTTGATCGCGCCACCACTAAAGCCGAGGAGAAGGTTTACGAAGATTTGAAGACTAAGATAGGACCGTTGATCCTTTTTTATCGTCTATGATGTAAAAACCGTCTTTTTTATCGTCCCACCACCATTGAATTGTCGATGATCTTTGGTAAAGTATATCCTTTTGTCTTCAATTTTACTGTTTATTACCCTAGAATTTACTTATTTATTACGAAGTAGGTACCTCATGTTGTTATGTACCCGCGACTCGTTTTAATTAGTTAAGTGCACGTACGGAGAACACCAAAAACGCCACGCCCTATGCTAGTAAAAAAATGATTATTTATTGGAATCGTATCACAGACGGTTCCATAATAGAATCGTCTATGATATCCCTTTATTAGTAGGAGCCCGTTAGGGTTTGCGCCCTAACTCGTCACTCCCCAGCGCCCTTACTCTCGCCTATTCCCCTCCCCACCCGAGTGCCCCCAACCTCGACGCCGTCGCCTGAAGCCTCCTCCCCGACGTTCGCCCCCCCAAGTCGCGCCTTCTCCCCAACCCCGTCGCCGACACTGCCCTTCTTCCCGTCACCGCCAGTTGTGACACCACGGTTCACTGCACAAGACACTCGTCACCATCGTGACACAACTACGGTGACGTTGTCGTCACCGCCGATCCAATCGACCTCCCCCTAGCCAAATCCACTTCCTCGCCACCAGATCTACCTTCCCCTCTTCGTACTCTCCCCCTGGTGTGCGCGACTTCGGCTACCTCACCACCGATTCCGACGATGTCGAGGTAGGACATTATTTTCTCATTTTCCATTCTATGTTGCTTCAGTTTTTGGGTTTGATCAGTTTGACTTGTTTACTGATGTGGGTTCGTATTGCTTATGCATACATGAAGGAGATGGATGTGGTGAGCTACTACCGATGGTCGATTGTCGGTTGAACTGGGGTAACTACTCGCCTTTGCTCTCTATCCCTTTCCCTCCTCCTTGCTCTGTGATGTGGGCTATGGTGGGTGTTCTGTGATGGTTGGGTGATACGGGTGGGTTGTCTGTGTATGATGTTGGTTCATGAGATGTGGTTCGGATAGGGCAAAACATCAATCTGTACACATACAAATTTTTGTACATGTAACTAATCTTATGGTATGTTTCTATATGGTATTCTGCTTTTGAAAGCTACAATTAACTTTTTAGATTTATATATATTAGGCTAATTTGTAAAGCTGCAATTAACATACAGATTTCTGGAATTTTTACATAGCTTGTGCCTCTGATCATCAATTATTTATTAATTGGTGTGTATTCTATTTCAAAACAAGACCAAATGACTCAAAAACTAGTTGTATATGTATATGTATATGTATGGTTCGTAGTCCCTTGTTAGCTAACTCGAGGCCTGAATTCAGCTGGCTTGCTCGCTCCTTGGGCGTTCATCCTAAACTTACAGGACAAACCACGACCTACTTCGAACCTCACACACTAGATTGTGTGATTTGCTTCATGCCAATCCTCTAAGTACTTTGTAGAATCCTCCTAAACCACGGTCTCAGAAGTAATATCAGTAGAACTGAGTTGAAGTTATTAATTACAAGCAAGTAATTGTCTTTAAACCCAACAAGAACACCAAGCAACTTGAGTTCTGGTTTATATGTAAGGATGGCCTCACCGTAGAACTTGACATCAAGGAATGGTTAGTTGTTAATACATGAATCAACTTCCCAGTTGGAGTACCTGCGCGTACATGCCACTTTCTAAACATAGCGACGTCGAATTACCTATCGACAACATCTAGGTAATTTGATGTCCACACGCTCTCCTTGTGGTTGCTCTTCCCTTTTAGCTTGGGGCAGTTCGCCCGGATATGGCAGAGCTCTCAACATCTATAGCATGTCACAGGGCCACTTCTCTTCTTTTTCCTCACATTATTATAGGCCCGTTTGAATTTTTTTGGGTAGGGGGGCTAACTTGGGCTTAGAGATACACTCAAGTTCCTCTTCATGGATTGTAGATAAACAGGCAAGTGAAAATCCAAAGGAAGGTTCAGAAGAGCCATCAAAAGTTCTCTTGAGTGGGTTTGCTACGAAAGCCATGTTCTCCTTCTTAGGATGATCAACTTTCTTTATCTCATGGGTCTTGGGCTTACTATAAAGCAACTCCAAAGTGAGATAAGAGAGATCGACATTCTTCTCAATGGCAGTAGCCTTCATCTCCCACTCCTTGGTGTCAATTGCAGCCAAGAGATGAGTAACATTCTCAGACTGAGAATACTCGATATTGACCGCTCTCAGTTGATTGAGCATCTTGTTGAAGCGAGTGAATACATCATCGATGCTCTATTTAGGACGCATCTCGAACTTATTGTATTCTCGCTTGAAGACCATTTGGCGTACTTTTTTGATTTGGGATGATCCCTCATGGTAAGTTTCGAAAGTGTTCCAAATCTCGTGCACGGTCTCAAGGTGACAAAATCCTATCATACTCCTATCTACCAAGCCCAACATACAGAAGGTCCTTTACCTTGTGGTACATTAGCCAAGAGAAATTTCTAAACCGACGTAGCAACCTTGGGCAAGACGAGCGGGGCTCGAACAACCTCTCATACAACTTGTCCTTCGCTCTAAGGGTAGACACGCATGCGATTCTTCCAATAGGCATAATCGAGCCCATTAAAGATATATGGCTTGGTGGAGTACTTCTCCATCGTCAAATTCAGTGACCGGTTAAGATCAAGATTGAACTAACCGGGCTCTGATACCACTTGTTAGACCGAAACGTCAACTATAGAGGGGGGGTGTGAATAGGAGTGTCCATCTTTTTCACCTTGATCGAATTCAATTCAATTTTCACTCCGATAGCTATAAAAGCTATGAAGATCAATCGACAAGCATAACGAAAGGCTTGTGTTGAATCCAATCAAAACTCCAAAACAAACCAACAAAAAACTCAAATTAAAATGAGTCGGGCGGTAGTACTGGTGAAGAGTAGCGGTACTATCAGCGAACAATGAAACAACCCGATGAACAATAAAAACAGACCGAACAAAAACCAAAATTGGCACAACTTTTGATCCGTGATCCAAACTTCATGAAACTTCAAACAAGCCTTCTCTAGGATGTTAGGAATCTTTTCCAATCAAATATCATGAAGATCATTGCTAAAGTTCCAACATTTTCTGTTTGAAAGAAGATTGCTTCAAAACCGAGCCAAAAACAAACTTTGATCCTAGAACTTGCTCGTGGGTAAGAGATAATCAAGATGATCCTAGATACATTCCCACATGTCACCGCAAGCAAGATCTCAGTAAAAAAACAAAGGAAAACCAACGGATCATCAAAAACCTAAAATCACCAAAGAGAGAGTAAGAACAAGGAGAGATTCATCTTGAAGAATATTGCTTGGATTGATTGGAGATTGATGTTGGTTTACAGCCACTCCACCATGGAGAACAAAAGCTCAACACTTGAGCACTCAATTAATCCACCTCTCAAGAACCCTAAGATCTCCACTTTTCTCTACTATCCCTAAAACACAAACTAGGGTTTCTAGATACAAGGGTTAAGAGGTGCACAACCAGCACCATCCCTTTTTATAGTGGAGGCTAGGCTATGAGAGGAAACCCTAATGGGCACCCGTTAATTTCACACACAAATGGGTCTAATTCACGCACGCTTCTCAAAGCGCTGTCTTCATCTTCAATTGACCTAAACCTCCTCTCTTTGTGCCGTCTTGCGCCGTGGTTTAGCCAAAGGCTATCAAGGCAGTATTTTGCTGAAGTTACCAAAATACCCTATTCTTGATCCTTCATCAAAGACCGAGTCTAATCTTCATGAAGCAATCGCATGCTTCGCCACGTGTAGGTTGATCAAAGGCTCTCTTCATGTCGGCAAGTCTTTCCCATCCGGCTCCCACCGAAACCACTATGGCACTTGCACCGACCCCCGCGTCGCTTGATGCAACCTGTCGCACCGAACTTCTCGTTCGGTCATCCTTGTCCATTTTGTGCCATACTTGAGTCCACTTACTTCACCCGGCATCATTGATCGTTCTGAATCTCAGCTCTACAAGCCTAATTCCGATCATCATCGCTGTTGATCGTCGTTAACCTCCAAGCTTTGTGCACAACAATAGACAAAGAAATCGATTCCGGGAACATGTTCTTCGCAACTTGGCCTATGTTAGTCCAAACATACATCATGTAACACACATGCATTGAAACCCATGAAATTGACCAAACATACAAACATCGCCGTCAAGTTGACCAGCGAACAAAGCAAAACTGGTAATACCGCCAGTGAACTCCGATCCTACCGCACTACGGTAGTACCGCTCAGGAGATCCGGTCATACCGTTTCTCAGGGAAGAAGAAACTCCCAAAAACATGCGCTCTAGAAAAATCATACCGTCATCTAGAATCTGGTATTACCGCGCTGCGGTCCTACTAGGCTGCGGTAGTACCGCTCATCAATTGTGGGCATATCGATTTTACTAAACTTTACCGAAAACGAGTGTTTCGATAAACCCTCAAAACTATTGTCAATTGTATCATCATCCTAAGATCACGAGAATATCCACAAGATATCCACAGTTTTATCTACAAGCCGTCTGTGATACATCAGCTATCACAGACGGTTGCATCTACATACCGTCTGTGATAGACTGCATCACAGACGGTTCAAAAACCGTCTGTGATGACCTCATGTCATTACTGACCCATAAACTCATACGGCTCATGAAACTGTCTGTGATTACGTTTTTGAACCGTCTGTGAAGATCTTTTCTGTAGTAGTGTAGTATAAATCAAATCTGATTATTGATTTGTTAAGGACATAATAGACTCATCTTTGTATTTATAATTTTTCGTGAGGGTATTATAGACTTTTCCAACTAGAGTTAAAAATATTACTCTTATCATATGTGATCCTCACAAGGGCAATTACAATTCTATCTCCGAGATTCTACTACTCATACTACCAGATGTAGTATAATTAAATCCTAACTAATCTGAACCATTGGATCAAAAAGAATCTATAACTCGTATTAAATTGAGTGTACCGTAAAAGAACTCTTTATTGTTTTCATAAGCAGTGGTTTGCTATCGTAAAGGAAGCTGTGCTAGGCTGCAACTTGCTCTTACCGTCTTACGATTGCCTTTCATTGTTGACCGAATTGTCGTACGTCCGAGCGTCTCGCACCGCCGCGCGCCCGCCCCGATGGGGAGTCGGGCGTCGTGATTCGTGAGACTGATATGGGCGCTGCCGGCCGGCGAACCGGGGGTTCGGCATTTGGGGAACGCGTACCGTGCGGGTTTGTCAGCTCGGTGCGTTTGTCATTGCCGGCCCGGAAGAGAGCGCGGGAGTGGGCCGCGGCCGCCCACTTGGAAGATTGGGAGACACCAAGATAGGAGGAGGACGTCGGTGGTTCGGTAGCGCAGACCGTGCGGCCCCTGGAGTTGCCGCATACCAACTGGTTTTTCGGTTTTTTCAACGTGGGCTGTTGCGGCCGCTGTGCGCGAGACTGGGCCTCAGCGTTTCGGTCTATTAAACCGATCGGTATTCGGTGCCTCTAAACGCGGGCCGAGAACCGAGTACCACCGAAACGTGCTTTCAGAAGCATTCAGACCTTCAGTTTAATCGGTTCCGTTTACCTTTCGCCGAGCACTGCGCTGCACAACTTGCTCGGGTTCCCAGAGACGTACGTATCGTACGCAGGCAGCAGCAGTTGTGGCCGATGTCACGAAAGCCCTTTCCCTTCTGCAGCCCATACCGCCGCACCATACATATCGCCGGCATCGTATCCGCACCGCAGTCCCACCTCCAAGGACGACTCGCTCAGAGGCCAGACCGATGCACGCGTTGCGTCCATCTGCACTGTAACAGTTTTAATTTTCGATCGAGGCCGGCCCCTTACATTAACTTTAAGGTATTCAAGAATTTACTACTACGAGACGCATCTGAGAATATATTTTTCGATGTCTCACCACCGATACGTGGCATCAAGATCCGTAAGTTATTGATATATCGATGGGTAAATTATGAAATGCACCTATTTATAGTGATAAATCATCAATAATTACATTAACTTATCGTATTATTACGAGTTAATTTTACTTTGGACCATATAATCTTATTATAGTTTCACTTTACATCACTCTTAGCAAATCTTTTTAGTTTACACTTCTCCTCACTTTTTATTAGGGAAACATGAGTCATACAGGGAGCTTGTCGGAAGCGAGGCACGACCGGCGAAGTGGCAGCACCCCAAAAGAGAGAGAGAGTGTGTGTGTGTGTTGTTTTGCCATCGACACCGTTGTTATGACCACTGTTGACGATACTCCAGCTATTTTTCTCCGCTTTCAATCCATTTCTTAGCTCCATCTACCTCCATCTCTCCATCTCATGCCTTGCCGATGCCTCACACGTCGCCGTTCACCGTCGGCGAGCAGAAGGCGGCCGGATCCTTACCCCGATACAAAGCACAACACATGGTAAAAAGAGATGATGCAAAGTGAAAAGCGTTGTTAAAAATTAATATATAGTGCAAAATAAAACCGTGATAAAATTACATGATTCAAAGTGAAATATACTCTATTATTTTCGATAATAAGCTCCGCTCCCGCGGTGGAGCCACGGTGCACGACAGCACGGGAGCGTATCCTGTATCCATGTGCGTACGTACGTAGTATGTGCTAT
Organism: Phyllostachys edulis; assembly: GCA_036346405.1. Classification (NCBI taxonomy): domain Eukaryota; kingdom Viridiplantae; phylum Streptophyta; class Magnoliopsida; order Poales; family Poaceae; genus Phyllostachys; species Phyllostachys edulis. The sequence continues at coordinate 104,243,379 of CM070550.1, forward strand.
TTCAGCTGGAGACAACATGCGCGCGGCGCGGGCGCTAGCAAGTAGCAACCAGGCCCTGCTGCTGGCGCAGGCTGCATCGCATCACGAAATAAATCTCGCACATGGAAGCCGTTAGCGTCGATCGACATGACACGGGAGGGAGCACTCACGCCGACCGAAATGTATGCATGGTCCCCGGAATCCGTTACAGCTAGCCAGCTATACTTGTATGTATCCCTTCAAAGCACTAACCACGGGCTACCGCGTCGATGATCTGTCTGTGCGACTGTACGCATGCGTATATATATATATATATACACGCACCGTACGTGCCGAAGAATACATGCATATCTCAGATTTTTTTTTTGCCGATACGGCCGATTTGGAACCCGCATTTACAGTTTTGACCATATAAAAACTGTATTTACAAAAATATCAAACCGGACGTACGGCCACCATCATTGACATTAGTATTTGGCGCACCATCGCTAGCACCCGCCCGTCGCCAGCGTGGCCGCCGCTCACTCGCCCTGCCACGTCGTATTTGGCCTAGCGGTGATCTTGCTTGACGCCATGGCATATAGCCACCCCGCCACCAAATAGCCCGCTAGGTTAGGTTAGGGTTAGTTAGGGTTAGCCATAGGGTTAGTTAGGGTTAGATTAGGTTAGTTAATTAGGTTAGTTAGCTAGTTATAGAAATAACGATAAAAATTCTGAAAGAAATTATAGAAAATTTATAGTTAGTTTAGTTAATTAGGGTCTGAAATTTGAATGATTTTTAAAATATAGCAAATGAGTTCAAAAATTATGAATTTTTTGTGGAGTCTCGACACCGTGTACTTACTTGTGTGAATTTTTTATAATTTTATTCGTTCAAAATCTTTATAAGCTATTTAAATGCGAGCATGACACTTATACGAAATAGCGATAAAAATTCTAAATGAATAAAATAATATAAAATTTACACAAGCAAGTACACGGTGTCAGGAGGCTCCACAAAAAAATTTCATAATTTTTTGGACTCATTTGCTATATTTTAAAATTCCTTAAAATTTCAGCCACTAATTAACACTAGCTCACCTAACAACTGATTAACATCAACTAATCACTCATTGATTGGCTGGCGCGTGGTTGGCCTGCACCAACAAATTTTTAAATGAATTAGAGCGCGGGCTATTTGGCTGGCGGGTGGCTATATCATGCCTGGCAAGCGCATAACCACCGTCTTGGCCGGCGTGGCGCTGTGATCGGGTGGCGGCGAACAGCGGCGGGCCACACGTCGGCGGGCGGGCGCTAGCGTCCGGTGGTCGTGCGCCAGCGCCAATGTCGCACGGTGGTCGTACGTCCAGCTTGATATTTTTGTAAATACAGTTTTTATACGGTCAAAACTGTAAATACGAGTTCCAAATCGGTCGTATCGTATCGGTCGTATCTGCCCGTACGCAAGTATAGCCAAAACTAAGAAGCGTCGAGAAGCGCGCGAGAGAAAACGGAAATGCATGAAAACGTTGAGGTGGTGGTCCGTCGATCGATAACATCAATTGACAGAGATAGTTTCCGGAATATTACACATGCAAGTCGACATGAAACTTTGCTGTTTGATGTATCATGACTGAAGTTCATCACAAATATCGTAAATTCTTGAAGAAGTGTATAGTAGAGCTTGCCCTACAACAACAGTTCACAAGCAGGACAAATGTGTGGTTGCATGTGCCACCTTCGGCCTTGTTTACATAGATCATGATTAGGTCCAACCACATTGAATTGGTACGGAATCTAAACTAAAATCAGTCAGTTCGAAAGGACTGATTTCATTCTCTTTTCTATCCAAGCAAGGCATTAGAGGGAAATATAAGTGCTACAGGACTATACTGCGTACACCGCACGTACTGCCACTTTACTGAAAACAGTTAGCCAAAAGCTGTATGCATAGATACATGCTGATCATGCTTGATTGGTTTAATTTGTGGATCATGATTAGGCCATGATCGAGGACCACCTGACCCCAACATCCACCAATGCTCGTTCCCTTTTATGCTTGCTAGCTACTGTATTGGTTTGTCAGTGCTATATACAGACGCATCCATCTCCAGCTCAATTTGACGACCTAATCAATCGATCATTATGTCCTGCAAATAGAAGAAATGTACGTACATGCATGAAAAGAAATCAATTTCTTTCCTGTGCCGACCCTCCTGAGAAAAGAACAATAAGCTAGCTCATAAGGGCATGTACAATGATATAGACAACTATTTTCTATAGTAACACTCTATGTTATCTTTCTACAATAAATTATCTTTTTACATGTCTCTATAGAAAGCTCCTCTATATACAATATGTCTTGTTTATCATGTTACAGTTGACTACTGCGTTAGAGACGGCCCAATTTTCTATGCTTCCCTTCTCTCATCCACATCATCTCTTATCATACGTGGCAAAACTTACAGATAACCGATATCATACTATTGTACATGCTTTTATACGTGCATGAGGTTTCGCCAAGAATCGCGATCGCTGTATCTTGCATGACTGCTGCAGGGCCACCTGACCATGATGATCAATCGACGACGAGCGGTTCGGCGTTGCAATTTGCATGCATGCAGGACCATCGTGCGCGTCTTACTCGAAGCACAGTAGCAAGCTACAGCACAACAAATATCTTGGAATACATGGCTGGCTTGACAGATCTCGATCGATCAGAAGTCTAGATATATAGATGAAAGAATTAAGAATATACACCAACGGCAGATATAATTCGAATCTTGTACGTATATACATAAACCGCCCATCCAAATACGTCAATGTCCTACTTAAAACAAACGCCAATTTGATGGCAAACTGGCACTTTGAAATGTACGACAATGACCCGGATGACTAGGAGACGAATGTACAAGGACTGTTCGCGATATCGTACAAATTTATACCAAAATCGACCCGAACCGAGTGAAATCCATCACATGCAAGTCTCTGCGCACACACGTGGTATAATTGATCATATATTTCAATGTTATTCAAAATTTAAATCCAAGTAGCAGTATACAAATTCGATCCATCTTTGTTCCTACAGTGTGTGGCGCCTTTCATGACCCGGTTGATATTAGACCATCTCCAGTGTTGTGTTTTAGCCGGTTCAAATAAGGAGATAGAAGGCATTGAATCGATTCAATACATTGGAGGAGTCGATTCCAACAGAAAAAAAAATACATGGAAACGGACTCTACTTAGGAATCAATTTAAAGCATTAAACAACTTATATGAGCATTAAACAACTACATAGGAGAGAGTGCGGTTGAGAGATGATATTATTATTTTGCGGTGTTTTAATGTAACGTGGATCCCAGTTATTAGTAGGAATCAGTTCAATACATTGGAGAAAAATAAGTTTAGTTCCTAGAATGCTTACGTGGCATGACTTTGAATTGACATCGGTTCAATACACTAAAGATGCTCTTAGGGCTTGTAGTGCTTCAGAGGTGTATAGCAAAATAAAACCCTTTTTTCCTTGCCACGTAGGATAGGTAAGATGCTTATTTGTAGCACCGATGTGTGTGTGTATACACACACACCCCTGGTAAGGAAAATGGTAAGGTACTCTTGGGAGTACATACTTCCACTTCTCAAATACCATTTAAATCGTATAATAATACAATTTTTATCAATTCGAGCATAAATAATGATTATAAGATACCCCAAAGTGAGTTTCATGAAAAATTTCATTAAAGCCCACTTTTTATAACGAAATCAGTATATTTTTTTATATATGAAAAAGGTATATAGCAAAAATAAAATGCTCGAAAGATTTTTTTAGTCAAATCCTATTGGAGTATCATATAATTGGTATTTAAGTACATTGAGTACTAAACTAGCGTCTTATACAACCCCCCACACACACACATATGTGTGTGTGCATATATATATATATATATATATATATATATATATATATATATATATATATATATATATATATATATATATATATATATATATATAGACACACATATACATACACATACACACACACACACACACACAGATATATACGTCACGTGTGTCAAGGTGTGTCGTTAAATCCCCTTGTATAGTCCTCCGTCATAACATAGGCTTTGAGCGACCTACATGATTCCAAAAAGTTATCCTCGGCCATTTCAAACGAAGGAAGTCTACAATAGAGTTATATATGGAGGAAATAAGCATACCTGTTGAGTATTCCTGTCAGAATATTGAAGTCATACTCGTTGCTGATTAGGGAATCAATGTATATTATATTGTTCCTCTTTGATATAATGACTAAAATGATCCATTGGTTCCTACTCATGTATGTCGCTATAGTCATTAAACCTAAGTTTGTGCTGCGTATAAAATACAAATGAAATTTATATAGCAAGTAGTGAAGCACTTACCCTTGGTTGTAGGGCATCACTATGTAGACCTTGTTGTCCTGACGAAGCAATCCCGTCGTTATGTAGTTCTCGACGAAGGATGCGACTGCTTCGATGGTTTGCATAGAGACCACGTGTGGGTCGAGGAAACCCACCGGTTTGGAACATTCCCGGGCTTTTTTCATCATGTATCTATACATAAGCAATGAGTTGTGATATTTATCGGTATTACGTGAATGCAGAACTTGATTGTACACACACTTACAGTGTCCAATATCGTAGAAGTGAGGCGTCGAGGGCAACGAGGTTGAATAGGTCGTACAAGTCATTGAAGCCCACGACGAAGTGGCCCGGCCCGTTGAAGAAATGCTCATTCTTGTACTTGACGGTGATTCCAGTATCGCACCCCTTCTCTTTGGTCTTCCGCATGTACCAGGCATGCAAAGCCTGACAAGCTAGTCCACTGCGGAGTAATTCTGCGTTGGAGCACAATGGTTTTCCGATGGAGTACTTCCCGAAGTTGGGAGGTGCCTTAATGTTCATCGATTTCGATTTGGCCTTAACGATTGGCAGCGTCTTCCTGTGAGACGACTCGAGAACCGATACGGCTGCACGCTTTTCTTGTTTCTTCGGCATCTTCTCTACGGGAACCGATACGACGGCATGCTTTTTTTGTTCCTTCGACGTCTTCTCTATAGGAACCGATATGGCGGTACGCTTTTTTTTGTTCCTTCAGTGTCTTCTCTACGGGAACCGATGAGGTGGCCTTCTGGGACGAAGGATGATGAGGTGGAGTCATCAGGGTCCCGTTGGAGAGGAATGGTCATGTCGAGATCGCGACACTGCTGGGTCCAGGGCGATGTCCTTCTTGGGCCACTGGATAAAAGTGTGCATGGCATCCCCTAGTGTTCTGATGTCTTCGTTCAGGCGAATCTCCAGCGGGACGACCATGAAATTGTCATGTACCATGTCCACCTAGACCCTAGCGTAACCCTCGCCACCGGGCACCGTCTCTTGCCTTTGTTCCTTCTAACATGGATACACCATTGCCCTGACCTCAATAGAAATAGACCCAACCATCCTCACTTGGAGCTTGAAGGGCGTTGGCTCCTACAAAACGATACACAATTAGCTAAGGCATCCTATAGGTCTATCTTTGGAGTATTCTAGAGATGTACATTACCTTGATGTTGTCAATAGGTAATTGGACGTCATCATGTTCAGAATTATGCGTGGACGCGACGCTACTGGCTCCCAAAATAACGAGGGCGGCTTGCGATTGGTTCAGGAGTTGATTCAGTTGATCCTGCAATTGTGTTATCTGTCCTTCAAATTTTGCATTAAGCATCTGTACCAACCGGTCCTCGTGCTCAGTCTTGGATCTCTTCCTACTCCTATACGTGTCGTAGTCGCCTCGGAATCCATAACTCCAAGGTACGGTAACCCCGAGGCCTCGCGTGCGACCCGGGTGCTCCTTGTTTCCCAGGGCCGTAGGTAGCATATCCTTCTCCCTGTCTGCTTGGAAGGAGCATTGGGAAGTTTGGGCAATCAATTCATGCTGCAAGAGGTCATCATGTTATTATAGACACTATGAAGTTATGGGACTTATTAACAACTAGGTAGTTCGACATATTTACCACACGTTAGGACATTTCCTGGTTTGCCGGGTTTGTGAAGGAGATGCTGCCCGAAGACGAGACTTCTGCCCTCGCTTTTAACCAGCTTAGAGAACGCGGGTCTGTGATCTCAGGAAATGGCCCAGTTGCGTTCTCCTCCTCTGCCGCCCATTACATGGATTTAGCAGCGTACCAGTCGGTCTTAAGTCTGTGGGGGTGAGTGTTTAGTGTCCGAGAGCTTTGTGCGTCGCACTTTGCTCTTTAAATTCGCCGTCGTCTTCATAGCCACAAAAGGCGTCCCATGTTTCAGCGTCAAGAATCCATACTTCGTGAAGGCGTCTCACGTGTTCACGTGCCGTGACAAGAATGCTCTTGAAGGTCCTCCACGCGTTATCCATCCGAGAGCAACGCCGCCGTTCCACGCGTGCCATGTCTCGGGATAGTGAACTTGCTTGAAAGTTACATCCACAACGCCTCTCTGTTCTTTCATCGAGACTTCGGCTTGGTGTGGTGATGGGGACCCGTTCCTTGCAAGTATCCCGCAGATGGTCGAGAATCTCGCTGGCGATCTCACGGGGACTCGAGAGGATCCCAACGTCCACGACCTCCGTGATGATCGATCGACTGCGAGCAATTTTGATTTTCCTCTGCCATCTTGCTTACGTATCATTATAAATCGTCGACGGAAATCCAGACGCATTAGGCAACGGCGGTGGCGACGGCGAAGACGGCGCCTCTGCCATCTCAACCAGTCTATACTCTTCACTAATTGACTTTGACAAAACAATATAAGTATTTAAATGACCAAATCAACATAGAATTGTTGCAAGCGTTTAAATGACCAAATCAACATATACATATGAAGTATCTCCATGTCATACAAAATGCTCAGAGTATTGATGTTAAAGAGTGATCTCAGTATGCTGGATGCAAAGGATTTAACCTTTGCAATCTCAATACATCAGTCAATATATCTTCACTAATCAAATTTAACAATTATCAAATAGATCTTGAGCTGAACCTAAAACTTTCCTGTTGATTGTCAAATTTATCTCACGGTAGCAAAATAAACTTTCAGTTCACATATTATCAAAGACTATTAGAGTCAATATATCCACTGAGACAACGAAGACAATCATTATGAAAAAGCGAGCGAGCAATGATATCAAGATAATCACAATATCATTTCAAAGAATAAGCCTTGTCCACAGATTGAGGATAACTATGTAAGTATCTCACAAAGATCAACTAGCTCATACAAGGATAATCTGACAATAGAAAGCAATAGTTTTAGCTCAAGATTGTTTCAAATTATCAAATTGATTTCAGATTTGACATTCATCACAGAGCTGATCAACCGAGCCCACATAACCACTTTGCTATCTCTCAGTGCACAATCTAATATAGAATTTGAAGCCAATCCAGCACATAAGTATATAGCCAAAGTGATACACGAACGTAATATAGGAATACTCACAGAGAGGATGCCACACAAGAACTCACAGTGCAAGGAGGAGGCCGGTGCAAGGGAGGAGGGAGGTGCGGAGGGAGGCCGGTGGGGGGAGGGGGGCTGCGGGAGGAGGCGGTGTAGGGAGGAGGCCTACACGGGAGGAGGACTGCAGCATGGGAGGAGGCCTGGAGGGAGGATGCCGACACGGGGAGGAGGCCGGTGCAGAGGGAGGACGCCAACACGGGGTGGAGGCCGCGCGTCGAGGCGGCGCAGCGTTACCGCTGTCGAGGGTGGTGGCATCGAGGTCGGAGGCAGTGGTGTCGGAGCTTAAGGGTCGGTGAACGGGCGAGCCCTAGAGGAGGAGAAATGAGCGTGCGAGAGCTTAAGGGCTAAGTGCACTGGGGAAAAGAATGGGGGAACAGTCTGTGATAAATCACAGATGATTTCTATTACAAACCGTTTGTGATAGTCTAGCATATCACACACGGTTCGTAATAAGAACCGTGTGTGACTTATGACAGACGGTTCCAATTATAAACCGTCTGTGATAGTCTAGCATATCACACACGGTTCGTAATAAGAACCGTGTGTGACTTATCACAGACGGTTCCATTTATAAACCGTCTGTGATAGTCTAGCATATCACACAAGGTTCGTAATAAGAACCGTGTGTGACTTATGATGAGCGGTTCGATGATAAACCGTGCGTGATAGTCTAGCATATCACACACGGTTAAATAATAAGAACCTTGTGTGACTTATCACGAGCGGTTCCATTTATAAACCGTCTGTGATAGTCTAGCATATCACACACGGTTAAATAATAAGAACCGTGTGTGACTTATCACGAGCGGTTCGATGATAAACCGTCGTGATAGTGCGTATCACGCATTTATTTTTTGAACTGCGTGATAATAATAGCAGAGACGGTTCAAAATGAATCGTCTGTGATGAGGCGTCTTCTATACCCTGTTTTGCAGTAGTGAGTGCATCAACGCCTTAAGTCTAAGTCATGGTTTGCAATCCTAGTTCGACATATAATCAATTTAATTCTAGGAATGTAAATTGCACAAAGTAAATCACAAGAGAGCAAACCACAATGGCATAAGGATGTTCTACCGTGGTGTTCGGAGACTTGTCGGTATCCCTTAATCCACGTTGAGGTAAGCCCAAACGAATTGGATTGGCTCCACGAATTAAGCAAAGACCTCCGACGTAAGCCTAAATGAATTAGACTAGCTCACAACTTGAACAACACCTTGATCCACTCGGGGTTGCTCTTCCTCCACCCCGGAGATGACGAGCACCAAACCACTCACAACACGCCAGGCCTTCCCACAATCTTCTTGAGATGATCACCAGACCACGACGCCTCCACGCCATCTAGGTGTCAGCAAACAGCAAGAGTAATAAGCCAAGCCTCTTGTTTGACTCTCACCAAGTGCAATACATGCACAATTGGGTGCTCAATCCAATTCTATTTGCAACACATGCAACTAGAACCTCTCCCTTTGTTCACAAGGTGCAACACATGCACAATTAAGAGAAGCTCACACTAGCTCAAGAGAGTAAAATGAGATGCCATGAGTTGCCTCCCAACTGGTCACGGTGGGTATTTATAGCCCACGCACCAAAACTAGTCGTTGGAGGAGAAAAGGGCTAAAAAACAGCGAAACCCAGTCTGACCGCCAACCAACGGCCGGTCAGACTGGGCTACAATGCAACTGCTATAAAACTAGTCGTTACAGATAATTCCCAGTCAGACCTCCCTTACAGGGTCCCGATTAGACCGGACTTCCGGGAGGAAGAACACCAAAAAATATGACCTCTGGAAAAGGTTGGCCGACCTTATAAGGGCGGTCAGACCGGACTTCCGGTCAGTCTAGGGCGGTCAGTCCGGGCCTGAATTTCAGCACAGGCAACACTCGAAAAAATAATCATAACTTTTGACTCCGATGTCGGAATTGAGTGATCTTAGGCTCTATGGAATGCTTATTCAGAGGACTACACAAATCATCTGTTTGATTGATCTCAAACACATTTGATCAAATCAATAAGAATAACTCCAAAGATCCAACACATGGCCTAAGTCCAAGAAAAGAGTAATAAGCAATCTTAGACCATACCAAGGAATGGTGCATGAACCTCAACAATTTGCAAACCTTAATATCATGATCTTCTTCAATTCGGGATCTTGTCTTGAATATCATCAACACATGATGTCATCCTTCATCCCGAATCTTGACTTGATGACAATTAACTCATGATGTCACCCAAAGTCTTCATCATCATGGGGCTCAACCTGTTTCACCAACTCATAGAAAATATTAGTCCACATGACGATTGTCTTTAATTACTAAAATACTCCATTAACTCATAATGGCAGGTCTATGTTATTCAATCTCCCTCTTTTTGGTGATTGATGACAATCCAATTGAAAATAATTGAAATTGAATTAACATGAGTATATATTAACTACAAAAGCTTTATATACTCAATGATACATATGAAAGTAGAGATCCTTAATATAAGTGGATAGAAGAATGAAATCAATACTAGATCACAAAACATAGAGTGAACTCCCCCTAAATGTATGCATACAAATATATGGAATGAAACTAAATGCATATATTCATGTTTGACTCTTGGTGGAGTTCAATCTATATTTTGGATCCAAGGAACGCGAAAATTTAAGGATATGACTATTTAGCTCATGCTCATGAAAAAAAAAACATACATTCACAAAAATCCATAAACCATTTTGGGCAAATTGTAAATTAGTTTACCCATTTTAAACAAAGCCCAAAACGTATACAATTATATGTTTATTCCTTGAGAGCGAATGTGGTGGCTTATTTTGACTCTCCTCTCTGCTAGGGCGTCCCTATCATCGAGCTTCTTATTTTCAAATCAAATTGCTAAATTTATTTTATGTTTATTCCAAATTTCAGTTATTTTTTTGTTGGATTTCGTATACAATTATAATTTCCATTTATTATTTAATTTTTATTTCGGTTTATAATTATTGGAATTCGCATCAAATCAAATTGCTAATTTTATTTTATTTTTATTTTGAATTTTATTTTTTGTTGGATTTAGTATACAAATATATTTTCCCATTTTTATTTATTTTTCATTCCAAATCATAGTTATTTATGGATTTTACTTATAAATTGTATGGAAATCAAATTGCAACTTTTTATTTTTTATTCTCAATTTCAGTTTTATTGTACTTGACATGGACTCTTTTACTTAGGAATTCATATAGAAATCAAATTACTGATTTTATTTTATTTTTTATTCGAATTTTAGTTTTATTGTACTTGACATGAATTCTTTCTTTTTATCTAGACTGTTATAATCTTGACCTACCACGATCAATGGTGTAGATTTTTCTCTTTTTTGCATCGATTAATGTGGGAATTTCTAGTCTTTGAAAGCTAACATGGTGGCTTCTTTTGACCCTGCTTGATACAACTTTCGATGTTTTACTATCGATCTTATGAAATAAATGCTGGGGGACACTATAATCAAGATCATGCAAGAGGAGAGAGAGGCTTTTTTAGACAGGTTCAGACCTTCTCTGGAGAGAATAACAACCCCACTCCTATGCTTTTATATTGAATGTGTTTACAGAGTGAAACAAGCCAATGAAACTAAGGCTAATAGCCTTTAAATTGATCACTTGATCGTCCTCCCTCTCTTTTTTTATCCATCGGCGTCTCCCTTTATATAGTTCTTGAAGGGGTGACAGTTGTTGTGTGCTAGGAGACGTCTTGAAGGTTGGCCGATTGCGCACGTTGGCAGCAGTTATTGTTAGAGAGACACTCTCCTGCGCGCTTGTCATGCAGTTACGCCAGAGATAAAGAGAACTATGTGTGGTTATGTCAGAGACAAACAACATGTGTATTAACTACATCGCATGAATGAGCGCAATGTATAGATTCCCTAGTCGATTATGTCCGCATGTCCGTAGGTTTTATTGATCATAGGGTGGTCGTAGCAAACCTTACGACCGTCGTAGCAAACCTGGTCAGGATAGACAATACGACCATAAAGTGATCGTAATCTTCCCTTGTCATTGTAGACTCTAACGACAAGGGGTATCTTTGATGATTGTTAAAGATATCATTATACATAATAAATATTACAGATAAATAGTTTTATTAATTGTGGACTATTATATCCCCGTCCACAACCATGTAAGCCACTACAAAGAGATGCTTGCATTAGAGGAGACGAAACTTTAACGGGTACTTGTTGATGTAGCCGTATTCTCTCTATTTAAGCACTTATATAAAAACATCTTGTTCTTAATTAGCCGCGCTTGCAGCGTTTGAAGGAGCTAGCACGTGTCCATGCATGCGTATTATTGTATACCAAGTGTCCCACTGCGTGTAAGTACGTATGCTTGCATGTCCATACATATATACACTTCTACATCACGCCAGGCTGAGCCGCTGAGGGACGCCTACGCAGAATCGCAAACCAAGCAGCCTATCAGCTCCGGTGGGGCACGCGCGTGTACGTGCAATGCATGCATGCATGCAACACCAAAGGCTCGGAGAAGAGGGCAAGCAAGCTATCGAGTTATGTAGGCCGTACGATGTCGCACGTGCAAGTTAATGTGCGTCGGAGCTGTGCGGTGGTAGTACCGTAGTATTACGTTACGCATGGATCCACACATGCATGTGGAGTCATTTACGCCCGCGCGGCGTGTGCAGAAGCCAGCAGGCCGTGTCCTCGCGCGCGCGCGTGCATGCGCGGTGGCCTAACTGTCGCGTGTCAGGTGCTCACTGCCCGCGCCTCTTAACGCCGGAGCAGCATCGGCCGGGCCGGCGTAGCGTAACAGCTGGACAACTCAAGTCTGAAGCGACTGTCGCGGATACAGACACCTTGCATGTATCGATTGAGCTCGACAAAGACAACCGATCCATCTGTAATTGATACGATCAATGGCCCACCCAACTTAACTTGCCTACGATTCGATATAAATCCGCGTGTTGCAAATTGAAGACAAAGTAAAAAAATAGTTCCTCGAGGCGCCAACTTGAAGAAAACATATGCCAAGGAATTAGACCTTTCGAGTTTCAATTATGAATGTGTGATGTGGTTCAGACAAAAAACGACGACCTAGCCAAACAGCCAAAGAAACAGGGGAACGCAGGAGGAGCGAACCAAAAGAGAGCTCGATCCGCGGCTGGGCCTACACGCGTGACGGCCGTACCACCCCGGCGAGCAGCTAGCTAGCCTCGTGTTCCGGGTTCCACGTACGCAGATATCCCCAGTACTCCAGAGGCGATGGATGCGTGCGTATGTACAAACTATTAATCATGCCCAACTGTTATGGTCCAGCCGCGCGCCCAGCACCGGCAGGCAGCCGCAGCGTGCTACAGCCATGTAACCTGCATGCATGTGCCTGGTTTTTATACTGTTTCGTGCCCTCCAGCAACGCACACATGCGGCGACGTCGTACATGGCAGCTAGCTAGCCGGGCCTTCGTTCTGTTGCAGCCTGCATGCGTCGTCCTTCGCCCTCGACCCCCTGCTTTGATCGGCGCAACCGTTCCGATCGATCTAGGAGGGGCTTTGCGCGTCCAGCTGTCTCATGTCCGGTAGCAGATCTAGAGGCTTTACTCCGTGTACAGGGCCGTCCGGGGTGCAAAAACCATGCATGCTGCCGGTATTGATTACGTGATGTGCTGTGCTACCACTACTTCCTAAGTTTCATACTAGCTACTACTACATGGTACTATACTACTACTACATGGTACTATCTTCTTTTCAAGATTACTGCTAGTGTAGACGGGGCAAAGAACCCACATGAGGCGTGGCCGAATTTATTTTAAAATAATCTATTTTTATTCAAAATAACAAAAATATTCAGCGATAATTTTTTTACAGAAATATACTCATATCGCTCGATCGTTGGCGATGGACGATCATTGACGTTGGTTCGATCATGCTGGTTCATGATCGGGCACTATGCATGCTTGGCCAGATAAGTGAAATTGCATATTAGGACCAACCGCCGGCGACAAGTGTTCCATCGCTCAGCGGTTGAGCTATCGAACCATCGCTCGGCGATTGGTCCAATATTGACGATTAGTCCATCGCCCAACGATTGAGCGACAGGAGTATATTTCTGTAAAAAAAATTATCGTCGGAATATTTTTGTTATTTTGAATAAAAAATAGATTATTTTAAAAATAAATTCAGGCGTGGCCAGGTTTCCTACTGACGCGGTTATGAAATATCAGGACTGCACATTTAGTCCGGGTGCACAATGAACTTCTTTTTCCAATATTCGTAAGGTTCGATTCCAAATATACCCAATACATGTGTGCCAGTATCGTTTTGTTATGTCTTTAGACCAGAGCATTATCTTTTCTAGACAAATCGAGTCAGCTTGTGTAAAGAGATTGAATTAAGCAAGCACTAAGTACTATTCGGTTGAGTCGGGCACGAACAGCTTGTTTTCGGCGCCTAATCAATATGCTAGACCTGGCCTGATCCTAAGCACGGCAGCAGGTTGGCCCGAGAGGGTCCATTCCGTTTCCCTGTGCGCGGGCATTGTCTATTTGTCGTCTTCGCTTTCCCGTCCTCAGATGACTAGATCATGCCTGTGACTCTGCTCGATCAGGCTGGCTGTTACGCTTTTCTCTAATTGCAACGTTCTCTAACAGCGACTCATATCGATCGATCGACGGCCCCCAGACAAAAAAATTAGTAGGCCGTCCCTGGTTCATCCCCCCAATCACAATGCCTTTCCGGCCGCTTGTTTTTATTTTTGAAGAGAGGGAAACCCTGCTTTTTATAGAAAGCAAATAACAGTTCTTACAAAAGAGAAAGGGTAAAGAAAGACTAGGGTAACCAGTTTGTTATACAAGGCAGCCAAAAGGAACGGCACAACTGCCATGGAATACTAAGACATCCAGACAAGAGTATCACCAAGACTAACAAAAGAAGTCCAACCCTAGATTACACACCAGATGATGAGATGCAACTCATCTTACAAAAATTCCTAACCCAGGCTTCAAACCTTGTCACGACACTATCCAGCTTGTCGCCGTCATCCTTTTTAAACAGAATACGCCAATGCTGCAAACAAGATAAAACTTTGAAGATCATATCTACTAGATGTTTAATAAAAATCCTTTCAAACGCCATATTGTTCCTAATTCTCCAAAGAGTCCAAGCCGTAGCTGCAAAACTAAACAAAGCAACATTGTATAGATTAGCCCCCTTTTCTTTTCCAGCCAGTTCAGTTGGAAATCAGCTAAAGACTTTGGATGACGCTCCCAGCCAAGAGCCTCTTTCAGACAAATCCAGAAGAAGTTCGAAAGATTGCAAGAGAACAAAATATAGTCAATATTCTCCTCCGAACCACACAAGATACATTTAGTATTACCTTTCCAACCCCTCTTCTTAAGCTGATCCAAAGTTTGGACTCTGTCATTGTAGCAAAGCCAAACAAAGATCTTAACCTTAAGAGGGATTTTGCTCTTCCACAGTTTTTGCATTTTCAAACTCCTAACACCCCCAAACTGCAGATGATAATATAAGGATTTCACTGAAAAACAGCTAGATTTCTCGAAACACCAGATTGCCTTGTCCTAGGCAGTACCCAGCTCAGTATCCTCAAGAACTTTTTTCATATCTCCCTACTACTGCAGTTCCTCTTCCCCAAAGCTTCTTCTAGAAGAAATACCCCAATTCTCTCCTCCCATCGCATCAGCCACACTTATGCGAGGGGATTCACAAAGTCTGAACAACTTGTCATACTTGATCTTAAAAGGGCACTCATTAATCCAAACATCTCCCCCAAAAGAAGTATTAGTGCCACCCCCACCTTAAATCTGACACCACAATTGAACAGATTATTGACCCTCAAAACATTCTTCCAAAACTAAGAGCCTCTTATCATGTTAGAGTCTTTGAAAACCCCCGTAGGAAAATATTTCACTTTCAAAATTTTAAACCAAAGCTCATTTTTTGCTAAAGAAATTCTCCAAATCCATTTGGCCAAAGACAGTCATTCATGACTCTAGTGTTGATAATCCCTAGCCCTCCAAACTTTTTAGGTCTGCAAACAGCTCCCCAGTGCATCATATGATATTTAAACTTGCCACTAGCATCCCTCTAGAAGAGTTTGGCTCTAATAGAATCCATCTTTTTGTGGGCTTTATCATTAAATCTGTAGAACCCTATCGTATAAATAGGAAGGCTACTCAAACTTCTGTTAACCAAAACCAGCCTCCCCCCAGCCGATAAGAAATCACTTTTCCAGTTGTCAAGTCTTTTGCTCAACTTATTGATCACAGTCTCTGCAGCTTTCTCCCCTATATGTCTGTGTCCAATCAAAATCCCCAAATAAGTCATGGGCAAATGAGGCAGCTTGCAGTTGAAAATGTTTGCCACTTTGTTAGCCTCTTCATTGTCCACCTCTAACATAAAAACTTCACTTTTATGGTAATTTATTTTTAAACCTGACATCTATTCAAAGTAGTACAGTAAAAATTTCAGGTTTCGAAAATAATCCTCCTCATAATCCATCATCAACACAGTATTATAAGCACATTGAAGAATGGGAACCCCTCCTGGCACTAAATGAGAAATTGCACCCTTAATCAGGCCTGCCTCTTGGACTTTTAAAATCAGTTCTGATAAAGCATTAGCCGCCAAGTTAAAAAGAAGGAGAGATAAAGGATCTCCTTGTCTTAGACCTCTAAAGGTTTTAAAGTAAGGACCCCCTTCTCCATTAATGTTAATGCTAACCTTACCCCCTTGACAGAGCTCGTAACAACCCTAACCCAGTGGTTTGAGAACCCTTTTTTCAACATAACCTCCTCCAAAAACCTCCATTGAATTTTATCATATGCTTTCTCAAAGTCAAGCTTTACAATCACCCATTTTCGTTTAGAAACTCTAAAGTCATGAACAATCTTATGTAAAGCCACCACCCCATCTAAGATATTCCTTCCCTTAATGAAAGCAGACTGACTCTCATTAATAATTTTGTCAGCAATCAACCCCAATCTATTAGCCAAAATTTTTGTGAGAATCTTAAAACTGACATTCAGCAAACAAATGGGTCTGTACTGTTTTATGTTATCTGCATATTTGATTTTAGGAATCAAAGAAATCACCCCAAAGTTCAACCTTTTCAAATCCAAATCCCCTGATATCAAGTCTTTAACCAAATTCATAAACTGAATTTTAATCACACCCCAGAACTCTTTAAAGAAAAAACAAGGAAAACCATCTGGTCCAGGTGCAGAATTCCCTAGCAAATCTTTGATCACCTTCCACACTTCCTCCTCTGTAACCTCATGTAACAGATGTAAATTATCTGCATATGAGACTCTCTGCAAAGTACCCCAAAAGCCTTCAACCGAACCAACCTCTTGATCATCTTCAGATCCAAACAAACTTTTATAATATCCATATACATGATCTCTTATATCATCTTTATTCTTCATAATAACCCCTTCATGTTCCAGAATAATAATATGATTTTTTTTCTTCTCCTCCCATTAGCACAATTGTGAAAGTAACCAGTATTGGAATCCCCTTTAGTAATCCATTGACCCTACTTCTCTGTTGCCAATGCTGTTCCTCTATTTCGAAAAGTCTCTCCAACTCATTTTCCAACGAATATCTCTTAAGCCAGTCTTCAGAGGCTAAGCCCTTTAACTCTGCCTCAGAGTCTAAAACATTCAACTGTTCCATGACTCTTTTTTTCTGCAACTTGTAATCCCCATTCATAGTAGCTCCCCAACCTCTCAAAAAGCTTCTCAGTGAAGCTATACATCCATTCCACCTGTCCATAGAATAACAATCTCCAGCAATCTTATTATTTAAATCCTACCATTTACCCTGAACCAAACATCTAAAATTCTCATAACAAAGCCACTTGCTTTCAAAGAAAAAACTACATGTCTTAACCCTGTGACCTTCACCTGAATTCAGCAAAAGAGGGTTGTGATCAGATCCCACTCTGACATACAAAAGCACATGACAAAGAGGAAAATTGAGCTCCCAGTCAGTTGAAACAAGAACTCTGTTCACATTTACCATAACATGATTTACCTGTTTATTGGTCCACGTGAATCTTGCCCCTTTTTTCTTGATCTCCAGAAGCTGATTCTCAGAAATAAAATCATTGAAGATCTCCATCAAACTAAAATTCATAATATTAGAATTTTTATCTACTACCACCCTAATCAAATTAAAATCACACCCATGACTAAAGGCAAAATAGTCCTCTTACATTTCTTGTCCAATTCTTCCAAGAAAATCTTAGAAAACTCATGATTAGCCAGGCCATACACTACCATCACTTCCCAACGAAAGTTAGAAGATTTATTCCTAATCCCCATACTGACAAAGAACCTCCCTATCTCAAAACTTTCCATTTCCAGAAAATCTTCCTTAACCCCTAGCAGAATACCCCCTGAATGACCTTCTGCAGGGATCCAGCGCCAGATGAAAAGCAGATCTCCCACCAAGTTTCTAAGATCCCTTGTTGAAAAATCCCGCTTGATAGTTTCCTGCACCCCCACAATATCTAAACCTTTAGAGAAAACCATCTCTTTTAGCTGTCTTCTTCTCGCAAACTTCCCCAGTCCTCTAATATTCCAGTTGAAGATTATCATGATAAAGAAGCATTCCCTCCTGCACCCCCCCTTTTTTCATCCTACTACACACTTTCTTGTGCATTTTAAAACCTACCGCACCCCTTTGCTTAATACCATCTGCACACCTACAATCACCCCTTATGTCAATAATATTTGCATCAACCAACTTTTCATCATTACTCACTTTTGCTTTGTCCTGTGCAGCCTTAGCCAAATCAGCCCTCACAAGCTCTCGAGCTTGCATGTCCGAGATGATCTCTCAAGCAGTTTTTGATTGTTTTCCCAAATAAATACCACATGAAGTAGCAACATGTTCTAAACAATCAAAGGAAGCATTATTAAGAATATTAAAAGGATTTTCAGGTTTACCTTGAGGATCCAAATTCTGGATTGATTTCAGCTTGGAAACCTTCTGCTCCATTGGAATCCTTTTGTCTTGGATCCTTAAACTTTTCCTAGTTACCACTGGAGGTTCAAGAATTATGCTTTTTTTCCTTTCTTTTTAGTAAACATCCACCCTTCAGTCTCTTTAAGAATATCATCCACCCCACAAGCTTCAAAACCTCCTTCTGTATTAGTAGTTATCACAGCTGAGCCTTCCTCAAATTGGTGCCCACCAGCAACATCAACCATATCTTCGGAGATAATACATCTCTTACCCTCCTCATTAAATCAAAATTTTGGATTTTGGATTTGAAAAGAGGAATCCCCTACATAAACACCTCCTTGTGAGCATTTCAGACTATCTTCTTCACACGACTTCTCTTCAGCCTCTAAACTCTTCTTCACACGACTTCTCTTCAGCCTCTAAACTCTACAAGTCATTAATTTCAGTGGGAAAATTGTAAGCCAATGGTACAATTTCCAAGACCCCTTTCAGTACTATCTCATTGTCTTTGACTTGAATTGTAGACCTATTAGATAACTCAGAATCAATAATCTCATGAAGCTCAGTCTTAATGGCCTCTTCAGGAATCTGATCAGAATCAGTGTGAATGTTACAAGGCCACAAAGCAACAGATAAATCCATTGTCTTCTGTTTAGAAAAAATATTCTGATCAGAACCCACACAAAGTTCATCTTGCTGGTCACAGGAATCAATCTTCTTGTCTCGTTTAATATCTGCTCCCACTGAAACCGCTGGAAGAAAAGAACTTTCTGTATGTATAATACCAGTAGGGTTGGGAACTACATCCTCCTCCATCCTTTCACATTCCATACTTTTGTGATTTTTACCTTGAGTTTTACTATCTGCACCCCCATCTCTTTTATCTGAGGATTGGTTAACCTCCCCACCAAATTTCTCAACCAGCTTATCCCATCCAGAGTTATGGTTACTACTTTGGGAATCTTCTTCCTTCTCATCATCATCATCTTTCTTACGAGCATGAAATTTATGAAAGTGGTCATAAACTGGACCCCCTTTCTTCTTAACAATACCCCCCTTTTGCTTCAAATTTGATTTCATATCCCATAGGGTTAATGAAAATTTCCACAAAGCAATTTATATTTATAGGATCTCTGCTAAGAACTTTCACTCTCACAGGGTCTGCCCTCGTTAAGCTTATCTCATCCACTTCTATAGGTTCTCCTATAGTACTAGAAATATCTTTAACAATAGCAACTATTTTAGCAGGAGTAGGAATTCCTAAGACTTTAATCCAAGCTGCAAAAAGAACAGAAGAAGCTTCAAGGTCCACATTAGATTTCTCAATTTTAGCCTTGATGGAATGGAGAGCCAATTCCACACTCCTGGCCTTTGACCAAGTAACCAACATTGCTTTAGAAGGAAAAACCACCCCAAATTCTGACTCAGAGAGCTTCCTAACTTTCCAATCCCAATCAGCTTGAATTAGGTGTTTCAGTTCTACTTCAATTTTGGCCACAGAAGCCACCCCTTCTTTGATGCTCAAAACCCCTGATGCCTCTTGTAACTCAGATAGCTTGAGACCTGGAACTTGAATACTATAAAAACCTTGTCTAGGAAATCCAAAACCACACAACTTCAACCCCAAATTTTTCTTACCATCAGGACACCCAGAAGTCCAATGCCCAGATTTCTTACATTTGTAACAAACAGGAGGATTCGTGCATCTAGCTTGGTGGTGTCCCGATTGCAAACAACGAAAACAAGTACCACGATCTTCAAGACGAAGCACCCCAGCATTCGAACCTATCTCACCCAGCTTTTTTTTGACATTGTCCCATTTACCAGCGTCAACTGGAAGATCCTTAGAGGTCACATTTTTAGTATTGTCAACTCTAGGGTTTCCACCTCTCCCGTCAGCACCTCCCCAAAAATCTCCTCTACCATGTTCATCCTGACGAAAACCCCCAAATCTATCTGAAAGCCCCTCATTAGAATCAAACTGCCAACTTTTTCCCGAATTAGCCTTATCTCTTCTAGATCCCCCAAATCTAAAATCAAATATATCTCTATTCAAATTGCATACCTGAATGTTGAGAACCCCCTTGTTGATTCTCTTGATTTCTCCACTTCTGCGCTTGATCTCTGTGAAGCTTCGCTCTTAATTCTTCCTCCGCCAACAGGTCGTCATCTTCCATCCACTCCTCAGGAGCACATCTCTTCCCGCCGACGTTGCGACCACCACCCCCAAAACAACGCGGCCAACGACCTCATCCCCAATCCATCACCTCTCCTCTAACTACTTCTACAAACGAGCACTTCAAAGGCGGCGGATCACAGATCCGCTTGACCACCCTTGCGCTCCACCCCAAACGATGAACCTCCCGACTCGACGCTAGAAACCCTAACTCTCCAAAACACACACCCTTATGGATCCAAAGCCAAGAGGAAAGAGGAATATGACGCCAAGAGTGGGCAAATAGGTCAGATAGAGACGTACCAAAACGATGATATCGATGAACCTTGATGCCTTCTCCACACAGCGAATCATCCTGGCTCGACACGCCATTGCCCGAACTCAATGGACGGGCGATGGAGCGCCCACGTAGGCTAGATCGTGAAGCTTCCGCCAGGGACAAACCTGACCTTTCATGTCCACACTCCGTTGCCAAAGCCACCAACGGGGGCAAAATCGATCGTGCGCTCCCCGCCGCCCCCAAGGTCAGATGTGAATTTTCCCCAACCAAAACCGTCTTCGATAAGGGCAAGCCCATCCTTTCCCCTGGTGAGCGAGAATGCGAAGGTTCTGCCAGCATATGTTCGGCTAGCTCCACCTTCTGTCGCCGCTCCTATCCAGCCAAAAAAAGCCAAACATGTTACTCGCCGAATGTTTTTATTGCAAACTGCCAAGCTCTTGCTTCCCTTGACTGAGAGCATGCACTCGGAGATAAATCTAGAGGCTTAAGTTGACACCGTGAGAGGAAGTTGAGGGCTTGAATGGGATTTATTCGAAGTTTTGGCTTCGATGTCAATTGGATGATGTGGATGTCAAGGATAAATGCTCCTAATATCAGTGTGATGATAGAATTGATAATGGTGGTCGGGTTTGTTGAAACAATCGTTTTCGGAAAATTCAGATTTGTTGTTAGACCTCGAGAGATCAGACCTTTGGTCGAGAGGTGGTTGAGATGTCAGACCTCTCTGGTCGAGAGGTATGATCGGCCATGTCTGGAGGTTGGACCGGCCGAGGAGAGGCCGAGGTGCCAGCGGTTAGACCGATTAGATGAGCGGCCTGACTGGTCGAAAAGTGAAAAATGAAATTTTGCAAATCCTAATAAAAACACTTGTGTAGAAGTGTTAGGAGATGTGTCTGCACTAAGTTTCATGGAAAAAGGAGCATCGAGGCAAAACTAGATAGAGTTTTTCCAAAATTCCAAAGAGGGGTGGAAATTTCAGGAGCTGAAATTTGGTTAAGTCATTTTGTGACTTAGGGGCGGTCTGATCGGCTAAGGGGGCGGCTAAGTCTAGTGTTCATGCGCTGAGGGCGGTGAACTTTGGGTTTTGAGCCAAAGTCACGAGTTTCAGTGCATATATGTTGCATGATGCATGTTTTTGCTAGACCTATTCACGGGTGGCCCGACCTGGCCCGAGCCAAGCTCGGGACTTGAATTCCGACCAGAAAGCCAATGGAATGCAATTAAAATAGTAAAAACTATTTTTAATTCTCAATATTAATTAAATATTAATTTTTATTAAAAAAATAATTAAAATAATATTTTTAATGGAAAATGGATTTTTCAGGCCGAGATCAGGCTTTCCAGACCCAGCCCGGCTCGACGTTTGAACAGGTCTAGTTTTGTCTAACGTGTGTCAAGTTGTGAAGAATTTGTGTCCGGGATCGATTTATTGGTCTATTGTTGTGCAGGTGGTTTGAAAGTCGACGATGATCAACGTCGAGGATGATTGGGACTAGCCTTGAAGAGCTGAGGTCCAAAACGATCGAGGATAACGGGTGAAGTCATTGAGCTCAAGCATGGCTCAAGATGGACAGGAGTGACCGAACGGGAAGTTCGGTGCGACAGGTTGCATCAAGCGGCTCGTGGATCAATGCAAGTGCTATGGTGGTTTCAACAGGAGCCGGATGGGAGAGACTTGCCAATATGGAGAGAATCATTGATCAACCTACACGTGACGAAGCATGGACTTGCTTCGCGATGATCGGACTTGGTTCTTAGAGAAGGATTGAGAAGGAGTATTTTGATATCTTCGTTAAAATACCGGCTTTGGTGAGCTTGGAAAAACCGCAGTGCAAGATGGCGAAGGAGAGCTGGTTTAGGTAAAGAGAAAGCAGAGTTCACGAAGAGATGGATGCGGAAAGACCTAATTCATCATTTGCTTTGAGAAGTACGTGTGAGTGTAGATCCGTTTGTGTGGGCTTAACGATTGCCCTTTAGAGTTTTCTCTCTAAACTTAGTCTCTACAATAAAAGGGAGAGGTCCAGATTTGAAGCCTCTCATGCCTTTCAAGTGTAAACCATAATTTGTGATTTGGAGGAAAGTGGGGTAGTTGAGGCTAGGGTTTATGAGAGGTGGATTGATTGAGTGCTAAAATGATGAGCTTTTGTCCTCCATGGTGGAGTGACTGTAAACTAACAACCTTCCTAAATTAATCCAAGCAAGATTTCCTCAAGATGAGTCTCTTCTTGTTCTTACTCTATTTTTGGTGACTTTTGTGATTTTGGTGTTTATTTGGTTTTCTTTTGGTTCCTTATTGTGATCTTGCTTGTTGAGACATGTGGAGATCAATCTAGGGTCATCTTGATTATCATCCACCTATGAGCAAGTTTTGTATCAAAGTTTGAATTTTGTCGGTTTTTGTGCCCTATTGCCCTCATCTAAGAAATTTATGGAACCTTTGCCTCGATCTTCCCAATCGTTGATTGGAATATGTTTTTTGACCTTTTTAATGGGCTATGGTTGAAATTTTAGGGATTTGGATCACCGAATAAAAAGTTAAATCACTTTGTGATCTTAAAATCGTGCTAATTTTACTGTTCATCATGAGAGAGCGGTCAGACCAGTTGGGCAAAGGTTTGACCGACCACACTGAGTAGTCAGACCGGCCTCTGGGCATTTGTGAGTTGTTTTGGTGTTTTGCTTCGAAGTTCGTCGGTTTCAATACAATACTTCCGTTGTGATTGTGTTTTGATCTTTATAGCTTCTATAGCCACTGAAAAGAGAGAGAGAAAATTGAAATCGGCTAGCGTCGAAAAAGAGTAGCGCTCCTGTTCACCCCTCTAGCCGTTACGGTCCAACAGATGATCTACGAACCATCACACAGCGCGACTGTGTACTTGAGCTGTCAGGCGTCCACAACACAAATAATTACTATCAAAGCACTCTAATCTTAACTACCAGTTTCTTTTCCTTTTTTTCAGTCCTCTTCCTCTCTTTTGAGCCTCACGAACTAGCTAGCTCCTGCTGTCCTGCATCATCCGCATCGCCACATGAAAGCTAAACACTGTAGCATAGATCTTTTTCAGATAAAGCTACTCCAAACTCACAGTGAACTCCAGCTAGAACTGTGAAACCGATCAGATTCACACTATTGAACCGCGCCCGAGCGCGAGCATCGCCAACGGACGCATCATGCATGCATAGATGTCACATCAGGCAGATCCGCGCCCCTAAACGTCGAGCACGTACGAACAAATCTCCCACAAAATCACATGACCTGATGATCCATCCGTCGTCACCACGCCAAGCGGCCATCCACACCCAGTCCAAAATCCACCCACGGCGCCGCGCGGATCACATGAAACGAGATACCATTGACGTCCGTGTCACCGTGCGGCGCAGGCCGCAGGACAATCCCGGCACTGTCGAACTGGAACTTGGAGCGTACAGCCATGCGACGGCAGCGCTCACGCGGCTGTACCGTGCAGTGCGCCAACCCGGCCCAGCGGCCACCGGTCGCGCGCGTAGGGACATACGGCCGCGAGTGAGAGAAGCCGGAGAATAGATACGGACGGAGGAGTTAGCCGAGGCCGAGAGGCCGGCACGGAGAGGCGCGCGGGGCTCGCGTTTGCTCCCCGTCACGGGATTAGCTTCGCCCGGACCACGTAACAGAGCCATCCGCGCAACGGGGGTCCGTCCCGTCTCCCGTCCGTCCGTCCACATACACCCTGCCTCGCTGTACCGCACGTGATCGATCAATCGCTTCCCGCTCCGCCTCTTCCTCGCCTACGCGGGGGCCCGCGTGGACCTCCCCCACCTGTCGGCGAGGCTGATGCTCTCCACCGTCGCAACCGGTGGGACTGGCCTCCCCTCCTCGCCTCCTCCTACTTAGTACTGCACTAACACTCCTGTACTGCTACTGCTAGTCTTCGTCTACTAGACGACTACCACCACTGCTCCTGCTCGCTCGGGAGCTATTCGTTGGTGTTACTAGTAGATAGAGAGTGGTGTGTGTGTGTGTGGCATTGTTTGAGGAGAGGGAGGGAGGGATGTTGGTGGGGATGGAGGGCGAGGCGATGATGGCGGCGGCGAGCTCCGAGTGCAGCAGCGGCTGTCAGTCCGGCTGGACGACCTACCTGGACGACCACTCCTACTCCTGCGGCACCGCGCGGTTCAGCGGCAAGGCGCAGCAGCCGTACTACCACTGTGACTACTACTCGGAGGAGGCGGAGGAGGACGACCTGTCCATGATCTCCGACGCCTCCTCCGGCCCACGCCAGCAGTACTCCGCCAGAAACGACGAAGGCGCCGCCGCGCATGCCAATGCGCATGCGGGAAGCAGAGGCAGGCGGATGGAGCCTGCTGCCGCCAGGCGGCAGAGCAAGAAGGCCGCCGTCGCGTCTCTGCTTGAGGACACGGCCAGCTCGCCTGCCTTTTTCAAGTACTCCAAGGTACGTGCTGTGCAGCCCATATGCTGCACATGCGCATCGTACGTGCCGGCTTCTCGCATTCCTTGTTGGTTTCTGATGCGCATTTGCCATCTTCAGGCGGTGAGCTCCGCAGAGACCAATGGCTACGGCAGCGCGGCCGCTCCGATGATGGAGATCAGCAATGCGGCCGACTTCTCCTGCGCTTTCTCCGCCACGACGGGCTTCAAGGTGTGTGTCAACGTCAAGCCGCATTTGGCAAACGTCTCACGTTGTTCGTTTGTGCTTACGGTGGCTAATTTGCTTTGCATTTTTCTTTTCTCGTAGTCTCCCTTAAATGGGACTCCTTTGGGAGGCTACCTGCAAGTGCAGTACTCCCCTGCTCCTGCCAAACCGATGCCCACAAGACAGGTGAGCATTCTCCCCAACCTGTTGCGCTGTTTCTTGATCAGACGAACACGGGTAGCCTTATAGATAGTCTTACAAAAGAAATGGTCGGGATTTTTGCAGGCGTGCAGGGATGGTGGTGACAAGATCAAGAGGTGGTGACGAAGAGGCTGCGAGGAGCTCTCGCTGTTGCTGGTCGTAGCATGTTCGTGGCTTCTGCTCTGTTCCGTTCTGCTCTTGGGAGCGAACTAGAATGTGCTTGCGAGTCTTCAGATCTCCAAGAGATCTTTTCCTTAGGCCCCCTAGCTCTGTTCTGCTATGTTCTGTTCTCTCTCTCTCCCCCCTGTGTTTCACTATGACTCTGCCCCTGTTCCTCCCCAGCTGCAGTTAGTATTCCACTTTTTAGCTGTCAATGCAGTGGGAAACAACAACCTGAGGAAAAACAAGCGAACGTGAAATCCTTTTTGCACCACGTATGTTTGCTGCTTTGTCACCATGATCCCCTGTCTCTGTTTCGCAAGCGTTGACGTCAACCGCTCCAGGCTACTACTCCATGCACCGTCTTGAGTTGATAGAAGCATCTACTGCTCTCTTCTAGATATTTGCAGCAGAAGATTCAGAGCAACACGTATAATCAATGCCTACACCAACCGGCCAGCGAGAGTATCACCATCAACTACCACTACTGAAACAAAATAATCTTTGGACCAGCCTGGCTTAGGCTTACACGTAAACAACAAAGATTTCCACATTTCATTCGTGGCTGCTTCTTTCTTTATCCCGTTTATTTTGTTTATTGCCTGGCGACTGGCCATCGATGTCTTGGTCGTATTTGATCCAAACAAAACGAAGTGACACGATGCATAATATTCAAATGTGGGTGAGGCCCCAGATGCCAATTGGGAGATAGAGAGAAAGAGGAGAGGGAAGCTTTAGCGAGCGAGTAGCTAGCTGCTGCTTTGCTAGTAGCATACTAGCATGGCGAGATATGAGATTATGTGGCTCAGGGGCACGTACTGCTCCGGCCCCCATAACCACAAGCACAAGCACAAGATCTCTCTGGTGAATTCTTTAAAGCGGCAAAAACGGCATGTGCGCTGCAAATACTTGTGTCTGCGCCCGGTCCCTTGTCTAGTGCACGGTTGCAGTAATAAACAAAACGGCGCAAGGCGCATGGCGGTCGGGGAGTCTTCGCTAGAAGGATTTGCTACCTGTAAGTCATCTGAATTTTTTTTAAAGTTTAAATTAATTTTTGTGATCATAGGATTTATGTAAAGATTGATATGACATGTGATTGAATATTGATCTAATAGATAAAAAATATAACTTATGCTTAAAAAATCCAGTCATCTTACAAATAGACAATCTATTTGCTAAAATGTCACTTTTTAAAAGCGAAATAGCACAAAATAGTCTCACTTCCCCCACTTCCCCATAAACAAAATGACACTCTTATCGCGCGAAAACGCCGCGTCAGGCCTACCGTGCACCCTTCAAGAGGAGGATAAAACTGTCAAAAACTCGGTTGCAGGGTTGTGTAGCTATTGGCCATTACTCCCCCCGGTCAAGCTCAAACCATGTGTCGCCACTTGCTACACCCACAATGCCGAGAAAATTTAGGCCTGTTTGGTTCTGTAACCCTACTTGCCAAGTCAAACATTGGAAATGCTCATGCATTTTAGCCTCTATTTGGTTAGTGGTCAAATTTTGGCATATGGCATAGATTTGGTAAGGTTTGGCAAGATTTTAGGGCAAAACATGGGTGACAAAATTGGTGACTAAAATTTTAGCATTTTCTTCTCTCTATAACACATGGGCCAACCATGGGCTAGACAAATTTTGGCTTGCCCCAGTTTTGATCATTGTTTGATTTGCTACAAAATAGTTTGGTCATGCCAGGATTTTGATCATGCTAAAATACAGTAAGGTTCATTGGGGTATCGAACAAAAAGACCCAAATCCCACTGCATGCTCTCGATCAGGGGCGGACCCAGCATTCTGACAAGGTATGGCGGACCATTGCATGCTCTCGATCAGGGGCGGACCCAGCATTCTGGCGGGGTCTGGTGTCCGCCAGTTTGGTCCGAAGTCCTCCCTACCCCCCCGTCTTTCCTCCCTCCTTGGCAAAATTGCAGCCAGCGAGACGAGCGCCGCCATCGATGGCAATGACGGAGGGTCGAGGGTAGTGTAGACTGACGAACAGAGCCATGGCCTTGAGCAAGCCTTGGTTGTGCCAAGCGGTAGCGTGCAAGCCGGCATGGGTGCACAAGCGGCCGGGCGTTGGGCCGGCGACAGCGGCTCTAGAGGTAGGAGGGGGGTGCCAGGAGGGAGCTGAGTCATGGAGTCCCCATTCGGTAAGAGAGGAAAGCTCATGAGCAAAAAAAATGAAGCAAGAGAGAGAGAGAGAGTTGTTTGGAGAGGAAAGCAAATGTGGAAGGATGCCTGGGAGTGTTGGCCGAGAAAGAGAAAGTAGAGAGGAGAGAGAAGAGATAAGGGAAAGGCAGGGCAAGATTTGTATGGCCAGGGTTGCTCTCGGCCACATAGATTAGGTGAGAGAGTGGTTAGGGGAGGAAGGGATTAAGTGAGAGGGGTTGGGTAGAAGGGGATTAGGAAAAATAAAAATAGGAATTAATAATTTGGAAGAAAGTAGTAAATAAACCCAGTGAGGATTAGTGGTAGTAATTTACTAGTAGATTTGAACACTAGTATTAAATCGTGTGGGTAGTGTCGGACCAAATAGTTTTGTATAAGCTACGCACGAATAATTTTCATTAGACCGACCGATAGCAAAAAAAAAAAAGAAGATAAAAGCATAGAAAGTGAGGTAAAATAAATATAATAAAATTGTCATTGCGTTAGATAAATAATTTGACGCGTTACCCGCGAGTTTCAGCTGAATCGCTAGAAAAATGAAATTTTAAACCCCGTACAGGTAAATAACAGTAGTCGAACCGGTAGCAAAATAGAATCGAAAAATAATGCAATATTAACCTGAGACCGTATGTAACTATAATAATCACCAGTAGCACTCACTTGTTGATACCATTTGGTGTCATGTTCGTATTGGTTCGATTGCAATAGAATTTGCATATGGATTATTTTGCTTTTTGGTAATACGTTTTGATTTGCATTTGCGACGCCGTCATACCTAAAAATTAATCCTGGGTCCGCCACTGCTCTTTTTTTTTAAAAAAAAAGGATAAACCAGCTTTTATAGAAAGCTAATAAAGAGTTCTTACAACCAAAAGACACTATCCAACATTGGGGTTACCAGTTAGCAGAAAACGTCTGAAACAAAAAGCAAGCACAGAGCTCCCACCAAATAACTAGAACATCAGCAAAACATCTAGTACAAGCAACAGTCCAGAGGACCCCTAAAACAAAGACTAACTTGCTAGGACAAAACAGAAACCAGACTGAGGTCCCCTATATCGAAGACTTGCTTTCATGCGCTCCATAGAAGCAATTCATCCAGATCTCGGTCATACTGATCACCCGCTCTAGTCCTTCCCTATCCCTTTCTTTCAACAGAATGCTCCACTTCTGCAATCAAGATACAATTTTGAAAATAACTACAGTTGGATGCTTAGGGAAATCCTTTGCAATCACCATTCTATTCCTGGTTTTCCAAAGCGTCCAAGCCACAGCTGCAAAACTAAAAAGACAAACATGATTATTAAAATCACCCCTGTCATTAATCCAATTTTGATGGAAGTCGTTAAGAGAATCTGGAACCATATTCCACATTAATGACTTTTTCACACATACCCAAACAAATTTAGCAATGACACAATTAAAGAGAATATGATTTGTATTCTCCAAGACCCCACACAAAATACAATTCTCACCCCCTTTCCAATTCCTGATGCTCAATTGTGCTGCTGTTTAAAGTCTGTCCTGATAAGCAAGCCAAAGAAAAATCTTCACCTTTAAAGGAATTCTACTTTTCCACAGATTTAAATACTTCTAAGAAGTAATCCCCCCGAAAGACCAATGACGATACAAAGATTTAACCGAAAAGAAACCAGACTTCTCAAGACACCACACAACCTTATCTCTATCATTATTTAACTCCACCCCCTTCTAAAGCCGACTTCAAATTAGACCAGAGCTCTTCCTCTCTTCCTCCAAATTGTCTGTTAAAACTAATGTCCGCCGCTGCTCTTGATCGTTTGAGCCCAGAGCATCATCGTTTGGCCCTAGTTTTGCAACATCAATATTCAACAGGGATCATCACAGCATCACAAACTCGTGGCACTGGATTTGCAACAAGTGGTAAGCATCTTTTGTTATACCACTACAGTTCAGAACATACTACTACTGCTGCACCTGATACCATCCTGTTGTTGCTGAGGGAATATTATATGGGGGCATGGTGACATAAAGTGCATCTTTAAAGCATTGGCGAGCGATCCTCTGCTTTCCTTCTTTCGTTTTCCTCTATCTGGTTTACTGATGGAAGATAATAAATAATTGATAGGAGGAAGGAAGTTCCAAGTTTCAACGGAGGAGAAGAAGAATAAAAGGGCGCCCTCTCTGCACTGCCCTGTGTGTGCTGTACCGTACGTGCTCCCAGGGATGGTCACTTTCAGAAACCAGGGTGGCCTAAGGCTAAGTAGTAAGGCAGCGAGCGAGACGACATGAGTAGTGTAGTGCACTTTTATTAATGTGGCAATGTGCAGGGCATATCACAGTAGCGTCAGGGACTTTGGAGCCGAAGGGATGAAATGGAGCAGTGGCGGAGTCAGGATTTCGTCCATAGAGATACAAATTTTTTTTTTGTAATTACAAGGAAGATATATATGCACATACTTCATCACACATACGCGTAAGTGCGCCTCATATCACATATCTAGAAAGACGGAGGACGGAAATAAATCCACGATCTTACAAAATATCTCTCGTGTGTGAATAAAGGTGCGAACTTAAATGACATATTTTAACATAAAAGTTTAAATGTCATAGTAAAGGTTCAAGTGGAACAAATTACATGTTTCTAGTACAACCGACATTACAAAATATTACTTGTGTTGTTGGGCTGCTAACTATTGATTGCTGAGAATAACTTAATATAATTCATTGTATAGTCTGTGTATTATACTAGATATACATACTGTATAAAGAGTCTGCATGCAAAAAATTTGGGGGTACAACTGCACCCCCATGCTCTAGTGTGGCTCTGCCACTGGAATTGAGGCATATCATAGTGGCGTCAGGGGCTTTGAAGTCGAAGGGATGGAATGGAAGGCAGGGGCAAATCTACCGTAGGTGCTTGTGGGTACTTGAGCTGAGCACCCCCTCCTTCCACCACCGTATCCCTACTCCCCTAGTACCCACTGAGGTCGGAGCACCAGTGAGCAGCAAGAGCTAGCTGCGGGCTACGGCAGAGTGGTAGCCGGAGGTTGAAGATTGAAGAAAGCCGAAGCCCAGAAGAGGAGGTTGAAGATTCAAGAAAGCATGTTAAGGCCGAGTCGGCAAATGGTGGCTTAAGGCCTAGCCGGCCCAAATACAATCAGACTATCAGAGAACATCATGATTCAGGAAGATAAGGTCTCCTCAAGCTCAGCCACACCCACACCACACGCCCAGTCCCAGAGCCCCTCAGGCCTCAGCCCGAGATTCGAGAGGGGAGAGGTGGAGAGACTCAATGACTCACCGAGGACTGGGGAGGAGGCGGTCGGCACGCGCGGCGGAGGGGGAAGTGGTCGGCGACTCGGCGCGGAGGGGGAGGCCGGAGGCGACTCGGTGGCCAGAGCGAGGCTGGGAAGGCGGATCGCTCGGTGGTGGGCGCGGACGTGGTAAGCCGCATGGGGCCGTGGTGGGGCGCTGGCGCCAAGCGGCATCGGCAAGATCGCTTCGCCGCTTTCGGTCGAAATGTGAACAAAGACGGAAGGGAAGAGTAGAAGACGAATTGGTGAAATGGTGAATTGAATCGAATGAGTCAATGAAGACATGAAGCGACTCTGTGTCTCTGTGTGGCTATGCGTGTGCCGTGTGCGGCTATGACTCTGAGCCTGTGAGGTAAGCGACCGTGACTGTGAAGGTAAGGCAGTGCAATGATGAATTAATTATTGATGCAAATGTTTAATTGGTGGTTGTTGTTTAATAAAAGAATGATTCAACGCTTTCAAGACATGAAAACTCGTAGAGTGAAATTGCGTCGTAATCAAATTTAGTGTCTTAGAAGTATGTTTTTTATTTCATTTTTAATGTTTATGAATATTCACAATTTAATATTGTATCACTAAATTTGATATTTCTTATCTACAGATCGGTATTCACATATTTATGGACATTTGGGGCGCATTATCCATTAGCGTGGTACTAAATTTATTGTATTGTATATTTTCAATTTATCCTCTTTCTATCTAGGTATGAATTTTACATTCCAATGGCAAACGACCCGTAGACGTAATTTTGATATATTTATGTTGTGCTATAGTCTTAACAGTAGAGTTCTCGTTTATTTTTATTCTGGATTCGCCACTATTCGCCACTAATGAAAGAGGTGGCTGTTTGTAAAATTAGGTCAGAAAGGATGGGGCGGGACTGTTCGCATCGCGCGGATGATACATGCAACAGCTAAGCCGGCTGTACTGCTCGCTCATGCTTGCCATGATGATGTGCCAGCAGTCATGATCGATCGTCTCCCGCCGTACCGCGCCACCGGGGTCAGTGCCTGCCTGCCTTCGAAATTCCTGAGATTCCCAGCTACGCATTTTCCATTCACTAGCCCTCTGTTGCCGAGCGTAGCATGTACAGCATTGCTCCTGTTCAAGTGGTTCTTACGACACTGTTCTTAGCTGTAACTGCAGGTGAGTGAGATCAGGTTAATGCATGCATGCAGTAAGCGCCACCATTTCTTGTACTCTTACTTGCTAGTAATGCTTTTGGTGACTGTTCATCTTTGACGTTGCTCCCGAAAGGAGGCACGATAATGCCAGCCGCGGTGTCTGAATCTCTCTTTCACAAGGGCGCCTTGCCGCTGGTCTTATCGCACAGTTCAGATGGTACCGGAGGCAGCGCCGCCTGTGAATCCGCGGACACGGTTATTGGCTTATTTACTCCGCCGAGGGCGCTAGGCTTAAGCTGGTGCCCGCGTCAAGAGTCAGGCAGCGTAAAATCGATCGACCGAGCTAGCTCCATCCATAACTGCATGCGCGCGTTTGTATACACTCTCTTTACTGTACTGGGCACTACTACTCCATGACGAGCCATACAGAGAGAGCGTGTATTTACACTACCAGCACGCATACTGTTGGGCATTGAGCCATTGAGTTACCTCATTTACTACAGTATATGAGAGCGCCGTATGGCGACTATTCAAGTGAGACCGCGCCTTGTTTGTCATATGTTGCAGCTGGAGTAGCTGCAGAGTGTTCCCAGCAGGGGTCAACTTATTTTTACGTGACTGAAGAGTTTATGCCTTTAGATAGTGCTTTGCTTTGTTGAACTATAAGTGATTTGTCTGTCTTTTCTTACCAATTTAGGTTTCTGGGTGAATATCCTAGTCCCAGCTATTGCTCCCATGCAATCAGTGCTACAAGTTCATGTTACACTTATGTTGATTTCACAGTTCATTACAACTGAACTGAGACTGTCTGGTTCAGAACTCTAGAAAGAAAAAAGCAGAGGAAATGGAAATGAAATCCTAATTGGTGCATGCATGCAGTCTTTGTTCTCTCAGGACAGGAGTCCAAAGGATGGACGGATCCAGACATCCCATGCACAGTGCAGTAGGAATCCAGCTACATTCCCGCCCTTGCCTCCAAATTTACAATGCATTGTATTGTACATCCAAGGCTTGTCCCCCTTGGCTCCATCCTAGGGCAGCGTTGCATTCATAGCAGGGCACTAAAATATAAACCACAAAGTCAATCTCTGTCCCCTAGAACCGGAAAGCCATCCCACAGACAAATACGTATGGCGTAGGCTCGGATCAGCTCCAGATGTGTAGCGTTTGCATTTGCATATCATGCATGCTAGGCTGCTAGCCGTCATGGTGACTGGCTCTCCAGTTCGATCAAGATGGGAAAAAAGGCGATGTTTCTTGTACCAAAGCATTGATCGAACTGAAATCATGGAATGCGCCGTCTGACTGAAATCACGCTTCCTGATCCAATTCGTTGCAGGATCCACACAGGCTTTGGAGATGGACAGTACATTTTGTAAAGTGCTCAAAGGGACAATACGGTTACATGCAGTGATGAGCTGCTAGCTTTTGTGTTGTGTCAAATCCCAAGCCTATCCGAATCGCGGACAAGATCCTCCATGCGCACTCAAGAGGCTCACACATGTGTGTGGAGATGACCGCTGAGCATAGAGAGAGAGAAAATGGGGACGATGCAATACCTGCCTAATAACTGCCTTACTCTTCCAGCCCATCCATCATGCTGGATGGCGACTTTATCTGATCGATCTGAGGTATGGTCACAGAATCAAAACCTCCCTGCTTCCAATCCCATTATCTGATTCTGATGCCCACATGTGCATCTCACAGAAAAAGACTTGCTTGCCATGTCCAGAGCTAGCTATCAGCACTGTGCAATGCTTCTCTTTAATACCTGAAAAGGTTGGTCGGTTGGAATCGACCAGGCAAATGCTCTCTATCAATGCATATGTTGCAGTAGGCAGTAGTAATTCAGGCTTTTGTTTTTCTATTGGTGCTCTCTTGCATCATAAACTCATTAAGACGTTTTTTTTTGTGTAATGGCTTTCTGTCTTGCGTGGATCACATTGGATGGTAGTCCACGCCGGTTCTCAAACGGTAGTAACTAGTACAGTAAGTTCAACGAATGTGCAGAAAGAGCAATATAATTCTCGGTCTGACTGAAGCACTGTTCACGAGCCTCGTTTGAGTTGAGCCGATCATATCTTGATATCTTTTGCGCTCTTGGAATAAAGGTGCGTGGCAGCGTGCCATAATTCTCGTTCTGACCATCATCATTGCATACAGCTTCCACACTATACCACTGATGCAAAGACTTGTTACATGCATGTTACCTACATATGCACATCTCGTGGCAGCGTTGGCTGGTTGACAATGCAGATGCAACGAATGGCCGGAGTGCTAATTCAGCCCGGCATTCAGTGTACTGCAGCCCGTTGAGAGAGGCTATTCATTTACCATCACCCGTCTTGCTGCAAGAAATTAAACCAGGATCGACACAAAGTTGACCTCAATTTCCCCATCCCCCTCCTCTCACAAATGACAAACCAAGCAGAGCAGGGGATGTTGCAGCTGCACGGATCGCCACCGGCAGTCAGTTCAGTACCAGTGCACTACCCATATCGGCAGGCACGTGCGTACCACGTACCGTCGCAAATTCATGTGCCCACATGTCTGCGCTGTCGCAGACGCACACATGTAGGGTAACAAATCTAGTGTGAAAACAAAATTGGGTGTGAAGGTGTGAAAGTCCATGTGAGGCGTTGGTACGCCCAGATTGAGACGGGTGGGAACCCTGATCGACTTAAACTATTTTATGAAAACTCCCCGCGCGACCCAAAATTCCCGCGAAAAGGCTCTCCTCTGAGGACCCTCGATCCTCTCTCTCTCTCTCTTACTCACGACTCGCTCGTGTTTTCCCCAGTTCGAGACCGATCCGACCCGGCTGCTAGGGTTAGGGTTAGACGCCACCGCTGCCCTACACCGCACCGACGCCGCCTCCACCCCGGCAGCACTGCCCTTTCTCCCCGGCCAAACACACAAACACACAATTCTCCGTACGTAAGGTCAATAACACCACTTTATTCATTCCAAACAGGAACACTAGTACTACATCCAAATAAACTGAGAAATACTCAGATTCAATTCATTACATCCAGAAAAATACAAGAGGAAAATATTTCTTCTTCGACATCATGCGCTGCTTCCTTTCTCCAGGTGCCACTGCATTCCACTAATTGAACCATGAAAACCACCTCAAATTAGCACTAAAAAACAAATTGCACGCTTCAATTCACAAACCAATTCATATAGCATCAAAACGCGATGCTTCAAATTACAAACCACAAATTCACAAACTTGTAATATGAAAATGCAAAAAAGAAAAACTTACATTTTGGTGAGGGGCGATGACGGCGTGAATGGACAACGTTGGGGGTGGAGGGAGGTGGCGCGGAGGGGGGGGGGGGGTGGGTGGGAGTAGAGCAACGGCTGGGGGTAGGGAGGAGGATGGTGGCGATGATGGTGCATAACCCTAACCCTAACCCTAGGCACAGGTTGGCTTGGGAGGAGGGCGATGACGGCTCATGAGTGAGCAAGGGATGCGTGAGGCAGAGAGGCCGTACGAGAGGGGAGAGGATAGGGAGGGCGAAGCGAGACTTTTTCCTGAGAAAGTATCACCGTGTGGTAGACCTGACCAAACGGGCGGCCCGGCACGGGCCCGTTTAGGCACGACCCATTCTAGCTCGGCTACTATTTGTGTCGTCTTTGGTAATACACAGCGAGTGGCGGCCGAACACGCCCGCTTGGCCATTCGTCTTTGTATTAGGCCGGTCCGAGTCCGTTTAGCCCATCAGGCGGTGGCCCGTTTGGCCCGACAGAATGAAAAAATTCCCAAAAAATCTAGAAAATTAGAAAAATGTGTAGAATTCACAAGTAAACATGAAAATTGAAAAAAATGAGACAATCATATTAAAAATGTAATATAATTTTATTAATGCTCAAATAGCTAGCTCATTAAAACATTTGTCATTTAGATCATAAGACATGAAAAATTGAAAAACATCTAAAACAATCCTAGAAAATATATATTTTTAAAAAACAAAATAAATTTATA
Organism: Phyllostachys edulis; assembly: GCA_036346405.1. Lineage (NCBI taxonomy): Eukaryota > Viridiplantae > Streptophyta > Magnoliopsida > Poales > Poaceae > Phyllostachys > Phyllostachys edulis. Next base: position 104,279,866 of record CM070550.1, read on the forward strand.
TATACTTATAAAATGAACTATATAAAATTTTAAAAATCATAAAATAAAACCATATGAGTATTAAAAATGGAAAGAAAATCATATAAATTTTTGAAGAAAGCTGGCGGGAGGTTTGCTGTTATATTAATAGAGAAGAGGCGGATGAAACCGCACGGACCCGAGTTAAAAAAGAAGGTCTTAATTACAAGGCAAAAAACACTCCAAGAAACATTGACCCATGAGAACTGCTCTCCTCCTCTTTGATCTTAGCAAAGAGAACAAGGGGCGGGGAGGCTCTATTGTTAAAAATTCGCGTGTTTCGCTCTTTCCAAAGCTCCCACGAGATATATAAACAATGTCGTGTCGTGCGTGGATCCTGTCGGAGTGGCGGCCCAAACACGGCCCAAACTATCGTGCTAATCCGATCCGTAAATAGTATAGACCGTACAGTGTCTAGATAGGACCAGCAGTGTCGTGCCTTGTGTAGACCCGACAGAAACAACTCGTTTGGCTAACTCTACCGTGGGAGGGTTTCACAAAATGGTTCGAGTGGATTGGGATTTCCACCGGTCTTAACATGAGTGACCTCGAAGGTCGCGGGCTTGCCCGGACTCTAAATGCACGAGGGAAGAGGATGATGTGGTTGGCACCGGTAGAACAGAACATATCTAGGCCCTAGGAGGCTAGGACTAGGAGAGTCGATTGCCAAAACAAAAAGGCTGAGCCTTAAAGACTTTACGTACTCTAATACGTTGGTGCCTGGCAGGCCACGTGGGATTCTGCTAGGGGATTAGGGCCGTGTCACGTTGGCTTGGGTCCAGGCCGGAGACACATGGGTAGGCTAGGGCATGTGATTGGAAATAATTGGAGCGAGGCCTAGCTATCTTACCTGCGTACCTAGCATGTAGGGGCTGGTAACGGGGACAAACTTAATCTAAACTCAACCCTAACCCACAGTAATTTTATAGGATTTTCAACCAAACTCAACCCACTTAAAATCCCTTACAACCTAACCAAACCCAACCCATATGACATTTGCACCCAAACCAAACCAAACCACTTCCCTTATATATGTTTCAACCCATTTCTCCGATTTCCTGAACCCACTACTACATCTAAAACCCATTTCTCCCATTTTCTGAGACCTTGAAGCTGGGGACGCCGTGAACAAGAATATTCAGTGCTATACACATCGAAGTGGTAAAACACCAGCGAACTACTAAGTTGACGTACGAGCTGTATTCTGTATCATTGCATTTACAATTGGAAGGCATTACAAGCTTACAAGCAAAGATTGATCCATGTTTGTACGACCATCTGGCACAGAAGATTTAAGCAAGGGCATAACTCCACCAATATCACAATGTCAGCGAGACACAACAAAATATCCCCGTTCAGAAATCGGAGAAAAGAATCCATTAGGAACACATCAAACAAAAGCAAATTGCGCTTTGCAGTGTTAAAAGATTAGCGAGTTACAATATATAAAGTTCAATATTCTGCGACGGATGATATATCCTAGACCATAATATTCTCCATCAAAACTGTCTATCAAGCTTGGTTCACATCATTAAGACACTCTGAAGATAAAATATATGGAGTTATCGCCTGCAACGCATCAAACACAATAGATTCAGTCAAATCCATCACAAATACACACACACACATACCATCAGAGATAATCTTCTATGCTACAAATCAAGTTCAGACCCAAACCCACGAGTCGATCTGACGATTTGAGCTCAATCAGGTGAACCTCGAGAATTTTGAGCCTCAGATGTTGGGTTCATACAAGAAAGAATTCCAAGAGAGGTGCACCTGGCTGTGGGGGCAAAGGCGATCCGGGAGATGGGTCATGTGGCCACCGGCGGCGACGAAGATCAGGAGAGGAGGAGGGAGTCGACGTCGGTAGAAGAATCGGTGTGCGGTGCCGCTCGGAGAGCCGGAGTTCTTGGCGATAGAAATGCAGGGAAGAGATCCAGGGCAGAGGAACACGGCGATGGCGGAGAGCGGGTAAGGAGGGGGTCAACGGCGCGGCGGCGGTGGCGAGGGAACCCTAGCCCCTCACCTAGTCGCCCCTCACTCCCTCAGTCACGCCCTCACGCAGTCATGCGGCAGCCGGCTTGGCCTCACCCTCTCAAGTCTCGGCCTCTCGACGGCGCCACGGGGGAGGAGGAGTGACTCAACGGCACGGCAGCAGAGAGCTGGGAAGGAGGAGGGACCCGACGGCACTATAGCGGCGAGGGAACCCTAGTCATGCCCCTCACCCGGTCGCCCCCTCAACTCCCTCAGGTCTCACCTCCCCCATGCTCGGGCAGATTGTCGCGGCGTGAGTCACGTGATGTGGCTTTTCCTCTCGGGTCTCGCCTCCCCCACCCATTCCAACCCACCTAGTCTAAACCATGGGTTGAAACCGTACCAACCCGAATTTTTTTAATCCAAACCAAACCAAACCAGCACATTTTCTGTGCAAATCCAATCCAGACTAAACCATTAGCTGCCTCAACCTATTAAAATTCATCCAAAGCTAACCCGAATTGTAACCCAACTCTTTTCGTCCGTTCCGACCCAACCCATTACCAGGGCTAGTAGCATGTCGGCTTCTTTTAAGATGCAGCCGAGCTATGGCGTTGCCGATGTGTTACGAGCAATTTCATGGGCCTATACGCAAATAGAAACATACACACCACGATCCAATTTCGAACGGGCCAATCTGATTGAGCCCAACTCCGCGGGATCCGGCCGACCCGCGCGCGGGCCTGGCCAACGTTACTCTCCGCGGCCCAGCTCCAGCTGGCACCGTCCGGACCCGCCCTCGCGCACGCCCACCGCCACTTTGCCGGAGTGCCCACTTGACGGCCCGTCTGTCGCTAGCGCAGGCGCGCAGCGCGTCCCCCGGGCCAACATGCGACGCGGTGGGAAGAGCACGGCGCACGGCAGATCGACTGCGCTTCCGCGCTGCAGTGGGGTGCGGTACAGTACTACTACCACTGGCGCCCAGACTATTTTAGTGGTCGCCTGAGTGCACCGGCCATAGATGATCAAAACCAATCACAAATTAGCCTCTCGTTTTTTTCCAACAAAGGGTGCATCTTTTTGGTTTCAGTATCTTCGCTGACACCCGAACATACCAGTATATTTTTCTCAATGCGATTATTACGCGAAAGATACAGCCCAGAGGAGAGTAAATTGAAGTCCTAAAAATTAACATACAAAGAACCACGCTGGCCACACAGATAAACAGCCGAAATTTCAACGGGAGATAAATAAAGTTAGTAATGGTGATTCTTCACAGAAGTCTGCAAGCATTATTTGTTGCTTCAGGACACTGATCACTCCGTTTGCTTGCTAGTTTAAGCTACAGGCCTTTTCATGTGCATCACTATCACCGAATTCCTGCAAAAAAAAAACAGTGGGAGACATGATGAGAATTGAAAGCTATATAAATCGGTCTGCAAAGTAATAGTTTCACAATGCACTGTATGATGAATTACCACTGGAATCTGCTGATATCAAAAGAAGCAAAACAATGCTCAGCTATTTTTTTTAAACTACGTGAGCTTCCATGATATTTCAAATAAAGTTTGAATCAGGTCTGAATGATAAGATCAAAACAATGAACAACCTCCTGGGATCATAAGAGAAGGCAAGTGAATAGCTGAGGGTTATCATAATTTGATCAGTATACAACGTGATTCATCATTTCTGAAAGAATTGCCGGTGCAGTCCTCCAGAAATCAGAATAAGAGATTAATAGTTGTTGCAATTATTACTCTGCTGAAAGTGAGTAACAGGTAAATGTCACAAATCGTGGCATAATTGTCCATACTGCAACCACATTGATGTGCTAAATTGCTCGCTCACATCCTTCACTCAGTACACTTGACATCCGGAACAAGTTATGATATATTGGGATATAGTAGTTCAAATAAAAAACACAAGAACCACAAGTGCAGATAGCCAAATATTCCTATTTTGAGGAAAAATTGCAGATATAGCCAAATATTCCTAATTTGAGGAAAAATTGCAGATATTCCTTCTGCTATTTTAAACTCAACAATATCTGGTCTTTAAATGAAAATAACGAAATATAAATAAGATCGTCCTGCTAAAGAAACAATACAGATCAAAAGCTAGATGCTCGACATGTAGTTGATTGAAAATAATTGGTATAGAATTGGTCAGAAACGTGCACAGTTGTTATTGGCTAATGAATAAACCAAAAAAGTACATTGAGCAGTGACAAGACAGGCGATTTATTATTTGGCAGCAAGCGTTTCTCTATAAATTTCTAGGATTGCATCAATTGTTTTGCACAGGAGCAAGACATGGTGACACCACTGAAATTATCTCATACAGGAGAGATTTTAAATTTAAATTTTCCCTTCACTTAGAAGTATAGATGACTTGGGGAAACAACAGAGACAACACCTACACGCCTAGAATACAATAACAACCATGAAGCTTAGACAGTGACCTTTTATTTTTCTTTGAGAATAGACTTGAAAAAAATTGGGATCTCTGAAATGTGGGAACATAAGTTCAATAGCATGACTGTAAAGTTATAACTCAGTAATCAGTATGACCTGGCTTGGTGGCTGGTGTGAATCATGATCATGACACACAGATCGCAAGTTCGCAACTACTACTGACAAATATCCAGAGTTTTAGAATCTATTACATATAGCGAGAATTGACCAAAACAAAACATGTGGGAAATTTTCATTAACAACAATATTGTACAGTACTATGCAAAAAAACAGATCATCAAATACGATAAGGATAAATACCATGAATCAAATCACAGTTTATATCAAATGGACTCATTCACAATGTCTACAAGGTGCATCTCTTATGTACATCACAACATCATCAAAGAGTGCATGACTGTATCTTATCACATTCATACCTTCCATTCTCCCTCTTGTTCCTCAGTTAGGATGTCGGATGATCCTTTGCAGCACGACGGTCCTTGCCCGACGGATATCCCGGCTACACCGGTCTGCCTGCTCCCCAAGATCTTCAACACTCTTCATGAACACCTCCAGCTTCTTCTTAATCTCCTCGACCCCGAATTTGACTGCCTCCTCATCCCGCTCCGCAAACTCCACGCAATCGATCATCGAGCTGATCTCCACCTCCACCCGGTTGATAAGCACCCTGATGCTGTCCAAATCCTTGATGGCAATGAACGTTCCGACCTGCATTGCGCTCACCACCTCCTTCTGTCCACGGAGGGCGTCCTGATACCCTTTCAACAGCGAATCGATCCACTTCCCCATAGACCCCACCGGAACCGACGCAGCTGCAGCCAATGCTGCAGCGACAGGCGGGGCAGCGATGGCCGCCGCGACCACCGAGCAGATAAGCACGGCCGCGAAGGTGGTCGCGAAGATGATGCTTGAGACCCGGCGCCACGCCTTGATCGTCTTGACCTTCTTGTCGAGCCGGTGCTTGCGCTGCTGCAGCTTCTCCAGCATGGCCAGCTGCTGCCGGTACACGGCCTGAAAGGCGTTAAAGAACTCGTCGGTGAAGGGGTCTCCGGCCGCCTTGAACTGGCGCAGCTCGTGCAGCGTGCGCGCGTACCGGGCGGAGGGGGCGGCGGCGTCGGCGTCGGCGTTCTCCTGGGCGGCGGCGGCGGCGTCCTCCTCGTCGTCGAAGCGCTGGAGCGCGACGTGGAGTAGGAGCTGGGAGTCGCGGGCGCGCTTGAGGCACTTGTCGAGGGCGGTGCAGAAGTCGAGGGTGTGGAGGCTGCTCTCGAAGTAGTCCTCGACGAGGTCGAACAGCTCGGGGCTCTTCCATATGTCCTTCTTGCAGTCGAGGATGACGCGCACAACCTCCTGGTTCATGTCGAGGAGGCAGCCGGTGACCTCACGGAGGGAGTTGAGGGACAGCGACCGCACCTCCACGCCCACCGCCAGCGTCGAGATGGCGCGGCTCGTGCGCCGCTGCAGCGTCGTGTCGAACGTGCGCAGCTCCGGGTCGGACCGGCACGCCGCCTCGTACGAGCTCAGCTCCTCCGCCGCCGCCGCGGGCGGCAGCGCCGACTCCGAGCTCGGCGGCCGGGGGGTCCTGCTGCCGCCGACGCCGATGCTATTCCCCATTGCCGGAAGCAAAGATGGTAAGCGGCACTCGCAAATCAGACCCCAAACAAAAGAACAGGTTTTTTTTTTTGGACTTTGAGAAAATAGCAACAAATCAAGAAACGATGTATCCCAGGACCAATTCAAGAAACGCCTCAGCAACTAGGACGGATCAGACCAGCGGGCATTGACACAAGTCCACAATCCTAGCAGCCTACGAGCTTCCAGGATCCAATAGAAGCGAGAAATTCCGCGAATTGAGAAGAATCAAGAACTGGATCAATTGGGCCAAACGAGCAGAAAGCTGCGAGCTTTATTTCAGGCAGTGAAGGCACGTTGCGCCGGACCAAGCGGTCAAGAAAGCGCGAGGTTTCGGGGAAGCAAGGAGAAGAATGCAGTGGATGGGTGGGAGGATTTGGGGTGGTTTTGTGGAGTGGTGTTGTTGTCAGGTGAGGGAGGAGGGGGTGATGTGGGGATGGCTTGTACGCATGACGGAGGGGGGAGATGGGGCGGGGTGGGCAGCAAACAGCAATGGCCGTCGCCGGAAGCAACCTAATGCTTCTCACTCCATCTCTAGCTAGGCGCGTGTGTGGATGTGGTGTACTGCAATTGCAATGCGAGTCGCAGTAACACAACAATTGCGCGTGTTTTTGCCTCCCTCTCCCTCTCTCTCTCTCCTGGAGGACGGAGGCTTGATGAGTTTGTCTAGGGGAAGCAAAAGCAAGCAACCAAGAAGAGAGAGAGAGAGAGAGTTATGTGTGAAAGTGCAGAAAGATTTGTGGGATTGGGAGTGTTTGGCATGGTGCGTGGTCGGGTCACAACAAAAAGGCAAAAGGAAAAGATAAGGCAAATGCTACACAAACAGCTGTATCAAAAAGAATTTGCAAACAAATTCTGTCACAAAATTGTCTATTTTCTGGTGAAATTTTTGTAAGTTTCTTGGCACTAACTGATGACTTGAGTTTATAATTTCTGCTAAAATTCCTGTAAGTTTCCCTTAGCTCTAACCTTTAACTGATAGATGGAGTTTCTGAATTATGTCAGTTTAAACTCAACACTTTCCACAGCCTAGATACAAATCTGATGAGATAAAATCAGATGAGTACCGGTTACATCTCCACATTATCCACATTGTGATGCAATCCTACAACCAAAGGTGTTGAACATTCCTTTCTAACGGATACAGAATCCCAGACTTTATGCGTGCATCAGCCAAATTGTGGTCGTTTTTTTCTTTTTCTTTGTGTGATAGCCAAGCTTCAATTGTTTTTTTATCCATCTATATATGTTTTCCTTTGTGTATACACCTTTCACCTTTATTAGCACGATGATACGTCTTCAGAAGGACAAAAAGGCGCACTAGTCATCTATAGCCTACCATGCACGATCATATTTCGTCTAGAAAAAAAAACGCACGATCCTATTCGTTCCTCCAAGCCTTATGAATCCACTGTAATTTAGTCCAAAATGTACTCAATTAAGAGGAAAATGGTACTCTCTCAATATTAAACAAGAGTGGTTTGACAAGTGTGAACAGCTGAAGGCAGAAACAGCATATAACAAGTGGAAAGCCGGCACGGCCGGCCGGACCGAATGGGCCCGGCGTGGTCTTTGCCGGAGGAATCTTGAGAGAAAAAGGACATTTCCCGGACACGACGGCATCTTCTTTCTTTGCGTAGTTCACCGACACCGTGTCCATGGTGGTCACATGTAGTTGACCTAGGTTTAGTTTGGGCCAGTTCTGTTTGTACTTACTTTTCTGATTACAGTATTTTTTCATCTAAAAAATTACAGTAATTTTTTAAATTTATTTTCATCTTTTTCCCAAATAGTACATCACTATACGATGAGATTCCCCATGCATGCATGCGCTCAGAAAACCAGACAAGAAAATGTAATCGTAATAACAAGCAATGGTGACTCACTCAACTACTGCAAGTTTATTACTACCGTTACCGTCTAGCCCAAGCTGACCGAGTTCATCCACTAGAGCAACTTCTTTTGAAGGAAAATAGTGGGCATGCATCCACAAGGACTTGGATCGCAACGCTTACGGAATCATGACACCTGAGCTGAGCATTGACAAAGCAAATCGACCGGTTTATCCTTGTTGCGACCATCTCAGCCAGCACCCGAACCTACCTACCTAACCTCGGATTCACGCCCACATTGACTCCCGCGTTCACCGTTCACGAGATGCGGCATGGAGCGCGCAGCATGCGTAGTACTACTGTATTCACAGTTTCACACCGGCCTGATCAACGAGATTCACCGGCCGTCCGATTCATCGGGGGATATGGATTCGATTGATCGTCTGATCGCTTCCGCTTGCTTTGCGTGTTGACCCCAACCAAACACGACACGATCTCACGTCCTCACGCTAGTAATAACCAACCAATCAATCAATCAATCCGCAAGCAGCCAAACACGTGTTGAGCGATGGCACGGCGAGCTAGAGGCGAGAGGCTTGTGAGCTTTCGGTGTGCTCGTTTCGGCAAAGCTCGTTCGCTTAACGGTTTTCCTTGCTTGCCTTGCCATGCCATCCCTTCCCTTGGATCATGGGAGGTTGCTTGGCTTGCATTGCATTCAATTGCGACGATTTGCATCGATCCCCAAACACTGCCGCCCGCCTTACCACAAGAGAACTAATTTCGTGTGATTTAATTTGTATGCAATTATGCACGCGTGATGCATGACACTTTGTTTGCCAACGTGCGTGCGTGCATGCTAGCTTGTGTGCTGGCCGGACTGACGGCTGGATGATGATGGCGCCCTGCGCCAATCATGAGTGATGGATTGTTGATTTGGTATATCCGTGATTTTTTAAATAATATATTTTTAATAAAAATTCAGCAATAAATGCTCGTTTAATAAAATTATACAAATAGACTTATGTCGTCGTTTGAATTTGCGATATACTCCTGTCATCAGTTGGATTGGCGACAGGAGCTCTGTCTCCCAACAAACAAAAGTTAATGCATCTCGGCTGGCTTCGAAATAGACGTCAATCGCCATTTGTAATTGCGACAGAGACCCCACAACTTCCTATCGTCATTCCAGATGGCGACAGAAGCTGGGCTATAAAAGGGCCAAAATTCGGCCAAAATACACTTTTATTCCGAAAAAAAAGAAAGAGGGGGAGAAGGGGGAGAGGTGCTTGTTCGTCTGTAGGCGGAGGAGGGGAGAGGGGGAGGAGTAGATCTGGTCACCCACGTTACACGTATTTTTTTTTGTAACTTTCTATTTAATTTTGAAACCCTGGTAGGTTAGTAAATATAACTAGTATATCCATAATTAAATGGATTAGATAGTTTTAGATGTATAGTTATGTAGTGTAGTTCATTGTAGTACATCTTTATTGATGTGTAGTTTAGTTTTATATATGTGGTTACTCGTGCAAATATTTTTGTAGTGCAATAATTAAACGGATTATATAGTTTTAGATGTATGGTTTATGTAGTGTAATTTGTTGTAGTACATCTTTTTAGGTGTATGTACCTTAGTCAAGATATGTGGTTAGTCGTATAGATTTTTTTTATTTTGCAGTAATTGAATGTATTAGATACTTTTAGATGTATGGTTTTGTAGTGTAGTTCGTTGTAGTACATATTTTGAGATGTGTGCGATAATTTAGTTTTAGATACGTGGTTAATCATATAGATATTTTGCATGGTACAATAATTAAATGGATTAGATAGTTTTAGATGTATGATTTTGTCTTGTAGTTTAGTTCAAGATATGTCGTTAATGATTCCTTTTAAATAAGACATTTTTAATAGAATTATAGAAATAAATTAACGTTTAATAAAATTATGCTTAATATTGTTTCTTTGTATTTTATGTTTACGCTTCTTGTTATTAATAATGTACGCACCGACTTTCCTGTTTCATATTATTTTAGGTATAGCGTCATGAAGTTTCATGATGGGCCTCGCAAACTATTGGACCCATTGTTGGCGTGGGCCACAGAGTCATATTTAGTACCATCCAAATTTCAACTTTGGCGAGGCACCAATCGAGCTTAGTGGCTTGCGCCTGCACACACCTATGAGGGTTTGGAGGGTCGACCCATGTTGGGTCCTAGGTACGTGCAGTTGTGACCTTGATATACTCAATTTCAATCCGACTTGCGTGGGTGTATGATGAGGATTCTTGACCAGGTCAACCTTTTCTGTTAAAGTCAGAATCACTGTCAAAGTAGGCCCACATGTCAGAGGCTACCTCTATAACGGTTATGAACCTGCAACCTATATTCAAATGAAGTTTAATACCCTTTACTATGGCCCAACTAGTCGACGACCAATTTGAGTCATGAGACGACCAGCTATTGACACCGTCTGACCAACTATGCGGTTTTGGACTGTTCCCGACCAGCAAACTGGTCGGAAGACATAACCGTTTCCCATGTAACTAACGGGAAGGCAGTTATTGGCGCATCTAGCAACTTCCGACAGTTGGCCAAAAGACGTGACGATTCAAGATTCTACTAAAGAACGTGTGTGAAGATTAGAGACGTCTTTAGCGGCATTAACTGACACCCCTTCAATAACTATAGAGGGGGTAGCTCACGTACTCTGTAAAAAGGGATTGATCAAGTTCTAACATATGTAACTATGATCATTACGATCATTCTATAACATTCATTATATTCTCATATATACACTCAGTGTGTCCTCAACAATAAAGGGTCTTTATTTTTATAGTGTTCTCACATTATTTCCCCCTATAAGTTCGATAGGGAACTCTGTGTTCCAATCATCAACAATGTACTCACGTATCCTGTTGATCGTTTTGACGCTGGTTGAGAGCATCCGACCTACTTCAGTTTGCAAGGATGGTGGAGGCCACGTAGGAGGACGACCAGGACGTTCGTATCTTTAGGCGTTTTACGTATGACCGGTGCCCGTTGACAGCGTTGGTGGACCGTTGGAGGCCGGAGTCGCACACATTACACCATTTGTGCGGGGAGATTACTCCTACGCTAACGACGATGCGTACCTGACGGGTTTGCCTTGCACGAGCTCTCTTGTGGCTGCTCATGACGTCGCTCCGACGTGGTGCGCGGACTTCCTCGCCAAGTTCGATGGGGTGCTGCCGCAAGGCGGTGGGTACAGGGAGTTTGGCAGTACGCACGGGCCTTCACTGAAGTGGCTCTATCAGTTCTACGTAAGTTTCCCTATCTCTAGTGTTCGCACTTCAAGTTTTTTGTGGAACTTACTAATGAGTCCTTATCATTTTGCAGCCATAGCGTATGGCTCCTGACGCTCCCAAATACACAGTGAGGAGCCATTTCGAGACCTACTTGCTCTAGTTCTTTGGGTGGGTCATGTTCTGCGGGACCCACATCAATAGCGTCGATAAGCACATGATCCGGTACGCACAGGAGTTGGCGGGCACAGAGTTGGACAAGATCCAACAGTACGCTTAGGGCTCGGAAATGCTCTGTGTGACGTACCGCGCCCTCTGTGACGCTTGCCGGAGGATTGGAGATAGCTCCTGTAACATCTCGATTTTCGAGGCTTTTCAAAAAAAAAATGAAATTAGAAATTAACCATTTGATTTATTGGATTGTTAAAGCTTAAACTTGAAATTTTGGAAAATAAAATTAATTTAATATGAGTTAATCAAACTTCAATTAATTCAAAAAATGGTTTATTTGAATTTTCTTGGGCTTTACTTGATTTAAAGTCAAAAATAGTATTTTAAGTATTTTCTTGAATTTCTTAAATAAAAAATCCATTTAAAAATCCTCTTTTGCCTTTGGGCCGATTTCTTCTCGGCCCGCTCCTATTCCTTGCCTTCGGCCCATCTCCGCGCTCCAGCCCACGCCTTCCTCTCGTGGATCATCCGATCAAAATTGGACGGCTCGATCTGAATGGGAGGTTCGGAGGTCCGAACGTCCAAATCATTGTGGACCGTCCGATCGAGTTTTAACGGTCCAATCACGTTGTAACGTTCGAACGGTCCAAACGTTCAAATCATTTTGGACCGTCCGATCAAAATCGGATGGCCCCAAACACCGCATCTTTCTCGCTCGCCCTTATCGACAGGTTGGCCCCACCTGTTGGCCTCTCCCCCGTCGTCTTCCTCCTCCTACCCGTTGTCGCCCCCGTTTTTCTTCACCATGCCGCGAATCCCGCCGGCACCTTCGCCCATCCTCACCGCCTCATCAACAGGGCATTAAATGTCGCGTTTCCCGTCGCCACCGCTCCCCATTTTCTCCGCCACCAACTGCCCCCGTCACTCCGCACGTCCCGCGCCATGCCCTGCGTGACCAGAGCTTCGCTCGTGCGCCCATGCCGGCAAGCCGCTTCTCTCCTCCCCCTCGACCTCTATAAAGGAGCACACCCAGTGCCCCTTGAGCTCTTCTCCCTTTTCCCCAACCCGCTCCCTCTCTCTCGCCCTCCATCGCCGGAATTTGAAGCTCCAAGAGCTCCCGCCAAAGCTCGCGTCGCCGCCATTTGCGCCGCCGTCGAGCATCCTCCGCCTCCACCATCGGCATCGCACGACTATGGGCCACCCCGTGCACTCACTCACTCCGCCAGGAACCCATCGGAGCGCTGTTGCCACTTTGCCCCAATCTAACCGCCGCTCAACTCCTCGCCGCCGACCGCCGCTTCACACCTCTTTGCCGCTAACCCGCGCACCAAGACCGGTATCACACCCCTCCTTTTGCGCGCACTCACCTAGCTCGCCGTGGCGTAGAACGCCGATGAGCCCTCACGCCCGAGCCACCGGTGTCCAATAGTGCCGACGTGGCCGCCACGTCCGCGTCACCTGGCGCCACCTCACCCCTCCCCACTTGCGTGGCAGCCGTGTGGCCTAGCCAGCGTGGCGTTGCCACTAGGGATGGCAATCGGGCGCGGCGGGTACCGGTAGTGCTCGCCCATACCCATGCCCGCGACCCCAATTTTCCCCCACGGGCATGCCCGCGAAGGACGACGGGCGAAGATCCTCGCCCATGCCCGTCGCCCGCGGGTACCCATCGCCCGCGGGCATGCCCGTTTACCCGCGAACAGTGCACTACCGCCCATGGGTACCCATCGCCCGCGGGTACCCATCGCCCACAATAGTTCATCTCAATTCACATCGATAGTGCAGTATATTACCTCCAAACAGGATTGCCTCAAGTCAAGATGGTAATAGTTTACGTGAAGTACACATTTACAAGTTAATCAGAAGACAATCCGCATCACGAAACATGACGCAACCCATGAAGCAGTATAAGATCCAGAATTCCGGATAAAAGCTCAAGATGTATGACCTAAAGCTCACAAAATGTAAGGTTTTGCCATTGACCCTATCGGCTAGCATGCCACTTTTTTTTTGGCCGCCACCGGTTCAAAGATCCCTAGCCCAATGCAAGGTAAACAAGCACATTTAGCTCCGGCGATGGTAGGTGCGGTGGTTGGCTTTGAATCCTCGGCCTTCTCATGCTCCTTGTTTAGCATCCGAGTGAAATAAAAAAAGAAAAAAATCATAAATGTGATCGGCATGGAGAAGATATCGATTATAGGGAAGGATCGTGGATGGAAATGACTTAAACTAAGCGATAAAACAACTTACCTTGTTGTTGATCAAGTTGTGGAGTGCAATGACACTCCGGATAAGTGAAGACAGTATATGACCGACATCATATCATTTGTTTTCACCGCAGAAAGAACGATGAATGCGATAAGAACGCAGAATAAGAAAAATCTGAGTTAATTACGGTAAATTGATGGCAACATGTGTGATCACTGCGAAGGCTTTAATCAACTCATTTACATTGAGATTGGGGAGCACATTAAAGTATTAAACACATCCCGCAAGAAAGTTTTGAAATGAATTGGTCATAGACTCCACGAGTAAAATTGCTTCACTAGCGTAACTCGGGTGGAATTAAAATTTGTCGGCAATGCATACTCTAGGTACTCCCTAAAACATCAAGCATAACTACATGTCGTAGGACATATATAAATCTTTCCCCTGTATTAGTTTAGACTTGGACTTACATTATCACATTTTCCTTTTCTACTACGAAGTAATTAGTGTGACAAAACAAAGTCGACACACTACCCATTCTGAAACAAACATGCAGATAGGATGATTTGATCATCCAAAAACAAGTCTGTTCTCCCACCCAAGTCATATATTGAAGCACCCTCCTACCTCCTTTGTGTTCAACTTCTAGTGAAATACTGGTAACATCACGAGAACAAAGAATCTTTGTTCAATACTTCAATTCCTAAGCAATACTTTGCCTTTCATATAAAGGAAAACATACATATTCTCATGGATTTGGGACGGGAGGAGCTGGCCGGGACGGAGGAGGCTGCCCGGGGCGGGAGCTGCAGCGGCCGAGGACGGAGGAGCTGCGGCGGGACGGAGGCTGGCGGCAGGGGGACGGGAGGAGCGCCCGGGACGGAGGAGGCTGGCCGGGGGGACGGAGGGCCAGGCGGCCGGGACGGGAGGAGCGCGCCGGGAGGAGGTGGCCGAGGACGGAGGCGCAGGCCCGGGAGAGGCGGCGAGGGAGGAGGAGGGCCGGGGACGGAGGAGCGCAGCCGGGGTCGGGAGGCGCTGCGACCGGATCTGGTGGGAGATCTGGTGGAGTGATTGTGGGAGGAGGAAGCTGAGGTTAGGGATTTGGGAGCGGTGGCGGTTGGGAAGTAGCGTGGGCACTGGGATCGGCGGCAGGCCAGCAATGGGTTACTCGTTAGGGTTTTATTTTTTTATTCAGGAGGTCCCACTGTCGGTGTATATGGCGGTGTCGGGCGGCGAATGCAGGTGGAGCTTACCCATGCCCGCGCCCGTTTACACGATGGGTAAGAAATTGTGCCCGTTTTTACACCCATGGGCAAAGCAAGACGCCTATACCCGCCTCCATTAGGGTATTCGCCATGCGTGAATGCTGTAATGTCAGGCACAATTGCCATCCTAGTTGCCAGCTGTCTTTGTGAGCGAGTTCATGGTGGACCCGCATGCCACTGTGGACCAGTCCACCACCCGTGGGGCCCACTTGTCAGCTGCACAACCCTTTTCCAATTAAACATAATTCCAAAAACTCCCCTTTTCATCATTTCATGTATTTTCAAACTTCCGATAGTCCGTTCTCCTCCGTTCGAACTCCGATTTGAGCGATTCAAATTCCTAAATTCATCTAAAATCAAGATATAGATATCTACACTAAAATTATTTGATTTGGAGTTCATTTGAATTTTATTTGAATTTGCTTCGTCTTCACATGTAGATTTCGACAACTCCGGGGAACTTGAATTTTGCGAAGAAGTAGATCCTCAAGCATTTAAGTAAGGCAAGTTACATCATTGATCATATTAAATCCTATTATTTTAAATTATTTAAATTATGTTTTAAATTATTATTGCATGCTTATTTAAACTCAAGTAATTTAAATTCCTGTTTCAAGCTTTATAGTTATTCCATATTCCTTTGTATAGCCAAACTTTGCTATTAAATCAATCAATCCTTGATTCCTTAGTTAAAATCTAGTTGATATATTAGTATGAGCTAGGACATGTTGAAAAACACTATGATTAGACAAAGTTTAGACCAAAATATTTACTTTGGGGAATTTAGCCACAAGTTCAACTATGATTTAAACATTATTATGGTATTGCCTTTACCATAGAAGTTTATAAAATAATTTAACTTGTTAAACAAAATAAAATTTGGTTTGGACTTGGGCGAAATGGATGGTTGGATGGTGCACGTTGATGCGGGATTGAGTCATTTCTATGACCGATGCCCATGGGTTTTATGGAACGTCACCCAAGTCAATTAAGGACCGGTCTTCAAGCCGCATCTTGCTAAGTCCCATCGTACTACCACATGTCCTGTGTGGGCGGGACCTAGCTAAATGATTTGTATCATTTCACCGTGGTTGTGCCATCCGGTTGCGTGGGTGTCTTTTATAACCTACTTTTATGTATTCCTACCCGGTGCAAGAGGGGACCTGAACCCAGTGGGTCTCTATCCAAAAGGGGCGAAATCTTAGTGAGGCGGAACTACGGTGGGATGATGCATTGTAAAGGCTTCGTGACAATGACTTAGTCGCACACCTTCGATAGTGCCTCAAACGGACATTATAAGTCAATTATCTCTTGTGGATAAAGTTGTACCACCACTGCAGAGTGTAAAACTATTCGAATAGCCATGTCCATGGTCATGGACATGCTAGCAAAGCTACTCCAAGTTAGATTTTAGTTTTAATTTCAAAAGACTTTACCAAATGATTTTGGATTTCTATCCAAATGAGAATTTGGGTGGGAAGCCATATGATAGGAGGGTATCCTTGACCACATATGGATGAACGTTATCTGACTATAAAACATGAGATTTAGAAAAATAGATTTTAGCTATAGAGTAAACTGCTTTAGAACTTAGTATGAATATTTAAATGTAAAAATGTCACTTTATGCAAATTGAGCCATATAAGCCTCCCTGTTGTTAGATCCTTGCATGCATTACAATCTGTTAATTGGGTGTAACTTGCGGAGTACATTCATTTGTACTCACCTTGCTTAATAAATTGTTGATCAGGAGAAGAGTGCTATGAGGAGAATGAGAACTTGGACGACTAGGCTACGCCCTCCAGACGATTGCCTGTGGCGAATCATGTGGTCTACCTTACTGCTTTATTTTCGTTGTATTTTGCTTATTGGCTTTATGCCCCTTTTGTAACGAACTTTAATTATTATCTGTGTATGACGTGTTATGGTTATGCTATCCACTTTTGTTGACTGTGTACACTAGCTATTCTTGGACTAGTGTATGAAGCACAGATAATCTGGGATTCTTCGCTTCCAGGTTCGACAATAAGTGGTATCAGAGCCATATCGACTGTAGGTCACAACCTAGTTAGAATGGTCGTTAGTTAAAAATTTCAAAACTTATTTTATAATAAGAAAAATAATTTGTTCTCTCCTCATATCGGGCATCTATCTATCCCTAGCTTCTTTTAGCAATTCTTTTTTACCTGATTCTCTCTTTACCATTTTTCAAAGTTAAATGGATCCTCTTTCCCATGAAATTTTCTATAGATGGTCTCACGATCTTAACCGCGATGTTCAAGACCTCAAGACACGGAGTTGTCAAGGGAGCATCGTCATGCAAGAATCACCAAAGACTGTGAGCATCGAGTAGAACGTTGTATAAAACTACTAAAGTTATTTGGAAAAGTATTTTTGAGTTGGTCGTTTTGTTTAGGTTGTTTGTTTCGCTCTATCCCCCTTAGTTCATCTTCTCTTTCCTAAGTCTTTGAAGATCTAGCAGATGGTGACTACTACATAGCAGCGGTGGTAGCACCAAAGATCGATCTGAGAGGAATGAGGGTGACCAAGGGACCCCACTTCCACCACCACCACCCCCTCCAGCTGAAGGACCCGACTGGAACCAAATGATGATCAACCAAGCTCAGTTGATTAATCTGCTCGCACAATCAATCAACAACATGTAGAACTTGCAAGCAACGGCAGCAGCTCAACCTCAAGCTTACGCTCCACCTCCTCCAAGGGCCAGCATATCAAAGTTCATGAGAATGCGTCCTCCAACCTTCTCCAGCAGCACCGAACCAATGGAGGCAGACGATTGGCTTAGGGCAATCGGCAAGAAACTGGATATGGTCCATTGTACGAATCGTGAGAGGGTCCTGTTCACCTCTCACCAGCTAAATGGACCCGCATCATAATGGTGGGACAATTTCACCTAGTCTCACGTTGATGCTCAGACTATTACTTGGGACGAGTTCATGCAAGGGGCTTTTCATCGTGCACATATCCCATCAGGCATGATAACCTTGAAGAAAAAAGAGTCCCGCACCTTGCGCCAAGGCAACTGCTCCGTCTATGAGTATTTGCACAAGTTCAATCAGTTAGCCCGGTATGCACCTGAAGATGTCGTAACTAATGAAGCCAAGAAAGAATGCTTCTTGGAAGGGCTCAATGATGACCCCTCAGTTCGTCTCATTGCACAGGACTACACCGACTTCTAACAGTTGATAAACAAGGCTATCCGCCAGGAAGGCAAGCATCTAGAGATGGAAAATCGCAAAAAAAGGATGGCAGACTAGAAGTTCAACTCTGGGGGGTTTTCCAAACCCCGCACCACTCAGCCTTAACCACCTCAGCAAGGGAGATTCCAGTCTTCCTCGTCCAAGGCACCTGCACCGGCTCAACGCCCAGTTAACTCCGGTTCCCGCAACACTTCTCTCGAAGGCCAGTTTCAAAAGAAGGCATCCACTACACCTACTGCAGGAGTTACCTGTTTCTATTGCAGTAAAGTAGGACACTGTACCAATAAGTACCCGAAGAAGCAGCAACCAACAACCCCAACCAGAGCAAATCAGGGGATTCCAGTACCTGGCAGCACTCCAGTTGTGAAGCCATCAGTTCAATACATAAAAGAACGTGTGAATCACGTCACAACTGAAGAAGTTCAGACTGTACCAGATATGGTCCTTGGTATGTTCGTTGTCAATTCAGTATCAACATTAGTTTTATTTGATTCGGGAGCTTCGCATTCCTTTGTTTCAAATAAGTTTGTGTGAGGAAATATAGGTTATCTATCTCTCCTTTATTTAACCCTATGTTAATCCTTTCTCCGAGATCAGAAATGAGGACTAGTTCCCTATGCCCAAACCTTACATTAGAAATATCAGGAGTACCTTTCTTCGCAGACTTAATAGTCTTGCAATCCCAAGGATTAGATGTGATTCTCGGAATGGATTGGCTAGCCAAGAATCAAGAACAGATAGACTGTGCCAATAGGTCTGTCACCCTCACCAATGAACAAGGAATTGAAGTAGAGTTAGACCCGAGACCTCTGTTAGAGAAAGTCCTATCCTGATCAGTTTGAAGGAAGTAAGGTTAGAAGATATTCCAGTGGTAAAAGAATACGTAGATGTATTTTCTGAGGAATTACCCGGTATGCCCCTAGACAGGGACATCATGTTCCTAATTGACTTAGTCCCAAGGACTGCCCCAATTTTGAAGAGATCCTACAGAATGCCTACGAATGAGCTAGCAGAATTGAAGAAACAGATCAAAGAATTACAAGACAAGGGTTTTACTTAACCAAGTTCATCACCTTAGGGAGCACCGGTACTATTTGTCAAAAAGAAAGATAACAGTATGGGAAGTGTGTGGATTATAGATCACTCAATGAAGTCACAATCAAGAACAAATGTCCGTTATCTAGGATCGACGATCTCTTTGATCAGTTAAAAGGAGCAAATGTTTTGTCAAAGATTGACTTAAGGTCCAGTTATCATCAATTAAAAATCAGACCAGAAGACATACCAAAGATTGTTTTCACCACGAGATGTGGACTGTACGAGTTTACAGTAATGCCATTTGGTTTGACGAATGCACCAGCTTATTTCATAAATATGATGAATAAAGTATTCATAGAATTTTTGGATAAGTTTGTGGTCGTATTCATTAACGACATTCTCATTTACTCAAAGGATGAAGAAGAGCATGAGAAGTATCTTAGGACAGTTTTGGAAAGACTTAGGGAGAAAAAGCTTTATGCCAAATTCAGTAAAAGCAAATTTTGGCTAAGCCAAGTAGCTTTTCTCGGACATATCGTGTCAATAGGAGGAGTTGCAGTAGATCCCGCAAAGGTTGAAGCAGTAATGGATTGGAGACAACCCAAGTCCGTCACCGAAGTAAGAAGTTTCCTTGGTTTAGCTGGGTATTACCGAAGATTCATCGAAGGTTTCTCCAAGACTGCTAGACCAATGACTCGGCTTTTGAAGAAAGAGAAGAAGTTTGAATAGACAGTTGCTTGTGAGCAAAGTTTTCAAGAGTTAAAGAAAAGACTAGTATCAGCACCTGTGTTAGTCTTACCTGACATCCATAATGACTTTGAGGTTTTCTGTGACGCCTCTCGTCAGGGCCTTGGATGTGTGTTAATGTAAGAAGGTAAAGTTGTGACGTATGCATCTCGTCAATTGAAGCCTCATGAAGGAAATTACCTGACGCAAGATTTGGAATTAGTCGCAATTGTGCATGCCTTAGAAATTTGGCGGCATTATCTCATCGGTAATCGCTGTGAGATTTTCATGGATCACAAAAGCCTGAAATACATCTTCACTTAGTCAGAACTCAATCTCAGGCAAAGAAGATGGTTAGAACTAATAAATGATTATGACCTTGGAATCCATTACCATCTAGACAAAGAAAATGTAGTGGCAAATGCCCTAAGTTGAAAGATGTATTGCAACACTATGATGGTTCACGAAAGTCAGCCACGATTATATGAAGAATTAAGATATCTGAATTTAGATATTGTTAACCAGGGTTGGGTAAACACTCTCGAAGTTCAACCAACTGTTCAGAATCAAATAAGAGGATATTAGAAAGAAGATGAAGACATTAAAGAAAGTAAGAAGAACATAAGAAGAGGCAAAGCCTCAGGATTTTCTGAGGATGAGCAAGGTACCGTTTGGTTCGGTATCCGCATCTGTATACCTGATCACCAAGAAAAAAACAGTTGATTCTAAAATAAGCTCATGAATCACCTTACTTTATTCATTTGGGAAGTACCAAGATGTACCAGGATTTGAAGGAAAAGTATTGGTGGATCAGTATGAAGCGAGAGATTGCAGAATTCGTTGCACAGTATGATGTATGCCAAAGAGTAAAAGCAGAACATCAAAGGCCTGCTGGATTATTACAGCCTTTACCAATTCCTGAGTGAAAGTGAGAACAAATCAGCATGGACTTTATCGCCGAATTGCCTAGGACCCAATCGGGATATGATTCCATCTGGGTGGTGATTGACCATTTGACTAAAGTGGCATACTTTATACCCGTCAAGACCACTTACAGAAGCAGTAAATTAGCAGAGTTATACATGACCAGGACCGTTTGTCTACATGGAGTACCCAAAAGGATAGTATCCGACAGATATTCACAATTCACGTCTAGATTTTGGAAGAGTTTACATGAAGCCTTGGGGACAAGGCTCAACTTCAGTATAGCCTATCATCCCCAGACAGATGGACAAACAGAACGGGTAAATCAGATTCTAGAAGACATACTTCGAGCCTGTGCTATAGACTATGGGAAGAGTTGAGATCAGAATCTTCCTTATATAGAATTCTTGTACAACAACAACTATCAAGTCAGTCTGCAAATGTCTCCATTTGAAGCGTTGTACGACAGACAGTGCAGAACCCCTCTTCTTTGGGATAAAGTTGGAGAATATCAGTTCTTTGGACCTGAATTGATTAAGGATGCTGAAAGTAAAGTAAGACTGATAAGAGAATGATTGAGAGTGGCTTAATCCCGACAGAAGAGTTATGCTGACAATTATCGCAGAGAATTGTCCTTTGAGACAAGAGATTTTGTCTATCTCAGAGTGACTCCACTCAGAGGAGTAAGAAGATTTCTGATCAAAGGAAAGCTCGCGCCAAGATATGTTGGACCGTACAAAATTTTGGAAAGAAAAGGCGAAGTTGCCTATCAGCTAGAGCTACCGGTATCATTATCTACAGTTCATGACGTCTTCCACGTATCGCAACTGAAGAAGTGTCTTTGAGTTCCAACGGAGCAAACACCGCTGGAGAGCATCGACCTTCAAGAAGATCTCACCTATGTGGAGCAGCCGATCAAGATACTTGATGTTGCAGAGCGCGTGACCAGAAGCAAGATCATCCGCTCATGCAAAGTCCAATGGAGTAACCACTCAGAAGAAGAAGCCACCTGGAAATGAGAAGAAGATCTCAAAGCAGAGTATCCCCACCTTTTTGCTGACCAAGTCTAAATCTTGGGGTCGAGATTCCCTTAAGGGGGGTAGGTTTGTAACATCCCGATTTTCAAGGCTTTTTAAAAAATTTCAAATTAGAAATTAACCATTTGGTTTATTGGATTGTTAAAGCTTAAACTTGAAATTTTAGAAAATAAAAACAATTTAATATGAGTTAATCAAACTTCAATTAATTCAAAAATTGGTTTATTTGAATATTCTTGGGATTTACTGGATTTAAAGTCAAAAATAGTATTTTAAGTATTTTCTTGAATTTCTTAAATAAAAAATCCATTTAAAAATCCTCTTTTGCCTTCGGGCTGATTTCTTCTCAACACGCTCCTATTCCTTGCCTTCGGCCTAGCTCCGCGGCCCATCTCCGCACTCCAGCCCCCACCTTCCTCTCGTGGACCGTCCGATCAAAATTGGATGGCCCGATCTAAATGGAAGGTTCAGACAGTCCGAACGTCCAAATCATTGGGGACCGTCCAATCGAGTTTTAACGGCCCGATCGCGTTGTAACATTCGGACGGTCCAAACGCTCAAATCATTTTAGACCGTCTGATCAAAATCGGACGGCCCCAAACACCACGCCTTTCTCGCTCGCCCTCACCGACAGGTGGGCCCCACCTGTCGGCCTCTCCCTTGTCGTCTTCCTCCTCCTGCCCGTTGGGAGCCCATGCCGCACCCGTTTTTCTTCGCCGCGCCGCGAATCCCGCTAGCACCTTCGCCCATCCTCGCCGCCTCGTCAACAGGGCATTAAATGCCGCGTTTCCCGCCGCCACCGCTCCCCCATTTTCTCCGCCACCAACTGCCCCGTCACTTTGCGCGTCCCGCGCCATGCCCTGCGCGACCAGAGCTTCGCTCGTGCGCCCATGCCGGCAAGCCACCTCTCTCTCCACCCTCGACCTCTATAAAGGAGCGCACCCAGTGCCCCTTGAGGTCCTCTCCCTTTCCCCCCAACCCGCTCCCTCTCTCTTGCCCTCCATTGCTGGAATTTGAAGCTCCAGGAGCTCCAATCGATGCTCATGCTGCTGCCATTTCGTCGCCGTCGAGCATCTTCCACCTCCGCTGCCTCCACCGTCGACATCGCACGACTGTGAGCTACCCTGTGCGCTCACTCACTCCGCCAGGAACCCACCGGAGCGCCGCCGCCACTTTGCCCCAATCTCTCATTGCTCGACTCCTCGCGTCGTGCCGCTTCACGCCTCCGCTAACTAACCAGCGCAGGGGACAGTATCACCCCTTCCTTTTGCGCGCACTCACCCAGCTCGCCGTGGCGTAGAACGCCGGTGAGCCCTCACGCCCGAGTCGCCGGCGTCCAACAGTGCCGACGTGGCTGCCACGTCCGCGTTACCTGGCGCCACCTCACCCCTCCCCGCTTGCGTGGCAGCCGCGTGGCCTAGCCCGCGTGGAGTTGCCACTGTGCCATGAGCCGGGTTCATGGTGGACCCGCATGCCACTGTGGACCCAGTCCACCAATCGTAGGGCCCACCTATCAGCTGCACAACCCTTTTCCAATTAAAAATAATTCCAAAAACTCCCCTTTTCATCATTTCATGTATTTTCAAACTTCCAAGAACCTGTTCTCTTCCATTCGAACTCCGATTCAAGCGATTCAAATTGATAAATTCATCTAAAATCAACATCTAGATATCTACACTAAAATTATTTGATTTGGAGTTCATTTAAATGTTATTTGAATTTGCTTCATCTTCACGTGTACATTTCGACAACTCCGGGGAATCCGAATTTTGCGAAGAAGTAGATCCTCAAGCATTTGAGCAAGACAAGTTATATCATTGATCATATTGAATCCCATTATTTTAAATTATTTAAATTCTGTTTTAAATTATTATTGCATTCTTATTTAAATTCAAGTAATTTAAATTCCTGTTTCAAGCTTTATAGTTATTCCATATTCCTTTGTATAGCCAAACTTTGCTATTAAATCAATCAATCCTTGATTCCTTAGTTAAAATCTGGTTGATATATTAGTATGAGCTAGGACATGTTGAAAAATACTATGCTTAGACAAAGTTTAGACCAAAATGTTTACTTTGGGGAATTTAGCCACAAGTTCAACTATGATTTAAACATTACTATGATATTGTCTTTACCATAGATGTTTATAAAATGATTTAACTTGTTAAACAAAATAAAAATTGGTTTGGACTTGGACGAAATGGATGGTTGGATGGTGCATGTTGATGCACAGGATTGAGTCATTTCTATGACCAATGCCCATGGGTTTTATGGAACGTCGCCCAAGTCAATTAAGGACTGGTCTTCAAGCCGCATCTTGCTAAGCCCCATCGTACTACCATATGTACTATGTGGGCAGGACCTAGCTAAATAATTTGTATCATTTCACCGTGGTTGTGCTATCTGGTTGCGTGGGTGTCTTTTATGACCTACTTTTATGTATTCTCACCTGGCGCAAGAGGGGGCCTGAACCCGATGGGTCTCTATCCAAAGGGGGCGAAAGGGGGCGAAACCTTAGCGAGGTGGGACTAGATGATGCATTTGTAAAGGCTTCGTGATAATGACTTAGTCGCACATCTTTGGTAGTGTGTCAGACGAACATTATAAGTCAATTATCTCTTGTGGGTAAAGTTGTACCACATCTGCAGAGTGTAAAACTATTCGAATAGCCGTGTCCACAGTTATGGACATGCTAGCAAAGCCATTCCGAGTTAGATTTTGGTTTTGATTTCAAAAGACTTCACCAAATAGTTTTGCATTTCTATCTAAATGGGAATTTGGGTGGGAAGCCATACGATAGGAGGGTATCCTTCACCACTTATGGATGAATGTTATCTGACTATAAAACTTAAGATTTAGAAAATGAATTTTAGCTATAGAGTAAACTGTTTTAGAACTTAGTACGAATATTTAAATGAAAAAATATCACTTTATGCAAATTGAGCCATATAAGCCTCCCCGTTGTTAAATCCTGGCATGCATTACAATCTGTTAATTAGGTGTAACTTACGGAGTACATTCATTTGTACTCACCTTGCTTAATAAATTGTTGATCATGAGAAGAGTACTACGAGGAGAATGAGAACTTGGACGACTAGGCTACGCCCTCCAGACGATTGCCTGTGGCGAATCGTGTGGTCTACCTTACTACTTTGCTTCTGCTGTATTTTGCTTGTTAGCTTTATGCCCATTTTCTAACGAACTTTAATTATTATCTATGTATGCCGTGTTATGGTTATGCTATCCACTTTTATTGACTGTGTACACTAGCTGTTCCAGGACTAGTGTATGAAGCACAGAGAATCCAGGATCCTTCGCTCCTAGGTTCGACAGCTCCATACTCTCCGGATGCCTGCTCCTGTTGTAGCAATGGTCGTTCAAGTGCTTCCAAGTCGGATGGCCACAACTCGATCTCGCAGTGTACTCCGTCGCCCTCTATGCCGCCGCCAACATAGACTGCCCGACCATGGTTACGGTGTGGTGTCACCGACAGGTAAGTTTTTCGTACCGTTCGTTTGTTTTCGACTTTGCTTGCACTGCACGTGTTAAGGTGTGTGTGTGTGTTGTTTTCTTCTACAGGCGACATTCACACCGGTCACTATGCACGCGTCATACTCTGACATAGGCACTCGATAACAACAATTACTGAGTTGTGCAAACACTACACTCGCTAACAACAACTCGGTTGCAATTAACATATAGGCACTACAAGATATTACCAACAAACTTAGTAAAATCATGTAAAATTTGAAGATGCATTCTCTCAAATATAAATATAAATTTATTTTAATTATTTCTGCCAAAAAAAATCCAGCTCTTGTAGCCATTTCAAATATCGATGTTATCTCTATCGCTATTTCAAATGATTACAGAGACATTAAACATTGTTTTGGTTGATGACAGGACCAACTGGTGACAAAGGCTTGTCGCCATTTCAAACGGCAACACAAGCTCATTTTTGTAATTTTATTAAACATGGATTTATTTATGTAATTCTATTAAAATGTATTATTTAAAAAGGAAAATTCACAATCGTATATCCGTATATATGGTTGTATGTTTTCAGCGTCAAGTTAATTCCCATGGATTGATTAGTACATGAGCTCCAACTTCCTCTCCGAAGAGAGTTGAGCTGTCTCCAAGACTACTCGCCAACTCATGTACAGTCGGCACCGTATGTATGGTAGGAGTCAACGGGCAATTTCTTCTGCAGGTAGTTGTAGTTTGTCATGTATGTCCGTGTGTGTATCAGGCTAGGCTATCAGTGTTTGGAGATTGGAGCACGGTTGCACGGGGCCGGCTCTTGGATGTTGATGAGAGCCACAAGAAACATCCCTTTGTTTAGGGCAAAAGTCAAGTTTAGTGGTACTAATAGCTAGATAAGCGTCCAATTGCGTTCAGAACAGAGCAGATAGACTTCTGTATATAGCATGCGTGGGGATATATGCAACGACGTAATTCTCGTTTATATATGCGACGTTGCATTAATACGTTTTCTATTTCCTTTCCCATGGTGTTCAAGACGGAGTCGAATCATTAGCGCGCACACAACACAGACGATGCATTTTCCTCGTGCCCAAACTGTTAGTGGCAAAAAAAAAAAAAAAAACAGAAAACGCAGACGGGTCAGTGCCATTCGAGAAATGAGGTTATCGTATTCGACCGTATAGAGGTTTCTTGCAGAAACTCTCCATGGAGTTTTTGGCTTATACAACACTATTGGCTTATACAACACTAGTGACGACGCTCATAGCAACTTTGGTCCTTTTCCAACGTTAGCACCCTCCACAGTGCCTTAGGGGGCCGGACTCCTCACCGCGCGCCACGTGTGAAATTCGGGCTCGTAGGACACGGACTAGACCGAGTCCGGCCCCTGGGGCACGGCAGAGGACAATGCCATGCCCTGGAGGCATGGAGGAGGCCGTCGTGGATTGGAGGCACGGAAGAGGCAACGAGAAGTTAAAAAATGCATTAAAAATTATTTTTGACACTATTTAATACTTAAAAATATTTTCTCCTTCGTGCTTTCAAGACACAACATTTAAAAATATTTTCTCCTTCATGCTTCCAAGACACAACATTGCCCTCTGCCGTGCCCTTGAGGCCGGACTAGACCTGGTCTGTGCCCCAAAGCCCGAATTTCACATGTGACGCGCGATAGGGAGTCTGGCCCTCTAGGGCACGGTGGATGATGCTATTTTTGGTATTGACGTCGGGAGATGACCAAAATTGCTATTAGCGTCGTCAATAGTGTCATATGAGCCAAAAACGCCTCTCAATGGGTGGGTTTCCCGGCAAGGAAAAAAATCATGGAAAAAAATCATGCTCGTTGTGTGCGTGTGTTTTTTTTAATTTTTCTTAACCTAGTCTTTTTTTGTCTTTTGAAAGCGGTGTACTGTTCTGTAGCTACAATTCCTTTCAACTAGGAACTCCCGCGCAATTGTGCGGCTAGATATTGCAAACTTTTATATTTGTTATATAGATTTATTGCTTTTTGAAAATATAGTTGTATTTGTTTTACAATTGTAATAGTTGTAATATATATACATTATTAATCTGTTTCGTTATAATCTGTCCTGATCAAAATAAGTGTTGTAGATTTTCTATTTTCTCTCTCTAATTTCTAGGGTTTTTTTTTCGATTTAAGGATTATCGTGTGATTTTTTAGACTTCCCAAGCGAAAAAAATACCTTGAATATCAACATTTCTTTATATATACATAGATGTATCTGCTACGCCTACTGCTCCTCGCCGGCTTGACATCGTCGTCGCATCTTTAGAATTGTTCAGACGCTGATGCAGCTGTGGAGAGAGAGAGAGACGTATGTCACGGATGGTACTTGGACAGTGGACGAAGCAACAAACTTCGTCTTGTCAACATTTTCTTTTTCTTGTTGATACTAGGAACTTAACCAGAGAAGTTTCTCAGAGCATTTGGCCTGTAACCGTGATACAAAAGTACAAGGCAAACCCTTCTGTTTTGCGTTTGCTGGCTAACGATTTGAACGAATCACTAACCAAACATTTTAATTGGCGGCTAACTAGTTTGGCAAATTGACATGCAAGTAGAAACAATCCTTGCAAGGAAATGTGGCCCGAGTCATAATGTTTTGCTTATAATCACGTTAGTCGCAGATAAAGAACAATTCAGGCATGTGAGACGCACATGACTACAGAAGTTTTGAAGGAGTTTTACACGAAACAGTTTGATTCCCGCATGATTTTGGGAAAACTCCAGTGTTTCAAACAGGAGCAACCCTCTAGCAGTATATTATAAGTTGAAACTAGTCCCTGCCTGGCTAAAAAGGTCTCTCAGGTAGAATGCTTGCAGTAGCGCAGCAACTCTTCAGAAGTTCTGTACAAATTTGTGCCGTTGACTGCCAATGAAATGGAATTCTAGTCTTGTATAAAGGAGCATCAAAAGCTCAGTCATCCTCGTATGTGACTTTGGTTTAGATTAGCCTGTCTTTACTTGATCAGCTGTTTTTTGAGGAAGATTGTATAGGAGCAATCCAAGTACTAAGATAGCAGCACCAACCAAAAAAGATGTGCTTAACCTTGTTCCTTCAGGTATGTATGGCAGAGGAAGCGACAGGACATATATGGAAAGAGGTACTGGCAGGGGAAATAGAAATTAGAAAGTTAGAAAGGAATCAGACCGATCAAACAGAAGAATCAAAGCTAGTTGTGTGTTTGCACGCATGTGCCAGGTGTCAACTGCTTATTAGGAAATCTATGCTAGCAGAAGCCTACAAAATGATTTGCAAGGCACAGATGTTTCAGTTTTCAAATACCTCTAGTTAAAGCCAAATGAACCTGTGCTTTATATATATGAATTATGATAGTGCTTGTTAAACTATTCAGAGCAAGTGCGGACTTCTACTAGACCTGCTGAAGTGGATGTTAGCGAAGCAACCAGTGCAGTAGACATCTTCACCAGATTTAGCACAGAAATGTTGAAGGCCATGTTCATAGTTATGAAGAGCAGTGACAGTGGTAGCAAAGGAGCTCCATGGCAATCTGAAAATTTACACAATTAGCACATGATTGTAACATCTTTAGAGAATAGTGGCTACAGAAGCATGGCCTCTCATCATAACGTAAAGCTTTTACTAATCAGTGGTCAAGGTGACAAAGATTGGGATCTTGAGCATTTTGGTTTCCAAAAGCTAGCAAGTGCTTTAAATGTGTCTATGTGGGGACTCAATGCATAACTGAACAATTTCACGAAGCAAAATAATAATAATAAAATAAAATGAACAATATTTGTCAGTGGAATATTCCAGGAAAATCTTTTTCTTCAACCAACAATAGATTTGAAATATTACATGATAACAGACAATGCTCAACTTGTTTAGCATCTGAAGATACTACCACGAGCAGCAACTCACCGTTCAGATTGCCTCCAATATTCAGAGAGCATGCAGCACCACGGTTTACGTATGCTGGGAGCTCAGCCAATGGAATGCCTTTCAAGTTAGAGAGAAACGGAAGGAGTAGGAAAACAAAAAGAGCCTGTGTAGTTCAACATAGCATATTTCAAGTGAACAAAAGGGAGAAAATTCTACGGATTGAGAAGTGAAGAATGATGCAAGAACCATGAGAAAACTCCATAGCATTTGGACTGCACGTGACAACATTGTGCAGTACCAAACAAGAAGGTGAAAACACTGCTCCTCTTTTCACTAGTGAGTATTAAACCTACAATGAACAAAAAGAAGATAACTATATATCTTACCTGAAAACCTGACCCAAAAGAGTAGACCACAAATATGTCAGGCCACTTTCCCTGTGTAAACACATAAAGAACCAACCCATCATGCTTCTAACCTAAAAAATTGCTTGAAATAGAAAAACAAACTAGGTAAAGAATAAGATTTTCACATGCACTCTCTCCCACTATTATTTTTATCACTTAATAGTGCTCTCTACCAGTTAATGGAATCAGTACAAACCATAGTTACGGGATTCGCTATAAAACCCTACGAATCGCGAACCGGATTCGTCGAACCCGAACCGGTTTAGGGTACGGGGTTCGTGTTCGCAGTGGAAATTGGAAGAAAAAGTGGCAAACTACAAACCCGAATCCCGTACCGCAACTCGGACGAACTGCATTTCTGGTAACTATGGTACAAACCTCAAGGCGTTTCGCACCATCAATGAAAACAAATTCCTAACATATTATAAACAAATTTAGAGCTGGGATAACTGAAAGTTTCATCAGAGGTACACCAGACCTTGATTATGGATGCACCAGCCTGACATGCAGATGAAGCCATCATTACTGCTGGCCAAAAAAACTTGACATCACATAGAAATGAACCACCATTTGCTCCACTGCATTCATAAAGTAAAAGCCAATGGAAATACTCAAAAGTCAATCAACATAAAATACAAATATTCCACAATCTACATATCATCCATATTATATGCATGTATCATACATGCACTGCAATGCTACCCTATCAATGTCCAGCCATATTCAGTTCTCAGTTTGCGCATTTTTCCAAACTTTTGATTCAGCATTTATGTATTTTGTCTCAAGACAAAGCTAAAGTAGCATCTTACAGCACCCGACTGCACATGTTGTGGGTTGATCAGATGAGGAAGCTATACAACCAAACCACCGAACAGTTTAGCCATCTAGAAGGGTTAGGTGATCACACCACAAACACTTTTTGAGTTTTATACAATTATAATAAGATATTAGGCTCATCAGGAAAGGCTCAATGGTTCTTTTGGTGGGACAACGATACCTGTACCACTGGTGCAAATATCATTGGACATGCCTCTTAGCCAGAAATAAGTATCTGGTGCGTGAACCTAAACCAGTAAGCCTTGCTGCAAGGCAGACACACCACACCTACACTACCAGTCCTGTGTTGACTGATTACAATGTCCGCTCATGTCACTAATAGAAGGGGCTACTGCTTACTAGTGCAAGTGCAAGTGCTAACACTTACAGCACCTGCTAATACAAACAAGCGGAAGTTAGCCGGATGCCACTGTAAAATTACATGTTAGACAACTGCCGAAAATTGTCCTAAGCCCTATGCCACTGAGAAGTTGGAATACACAATAAATCTGTTAAATTTGTATCAATTGGTCAATTTTGTGCTACTAATTCCAAACCAAATACAGTGCCCTTGCAATTATTTAGCGGAAATTAAAAAATGGCACGCAAACATTCTCTTATTGCCTCCACATCCAACAATACAATCAGTCTGATGCACTAAGTTGCTCCAATTATAGTCGGCTGCTGATATTTTCACCTTATCAGTAGTATGGTCTTTACGTGAGCATGTCCAATACACAATACACATGATGTCCAATAATACAGGCAATAGGCAACTATTTGTCTAGTTAGTGCAAATTATGAGAACCATGATGTGAAGTACAAAAAGAACTAGGCATTGGGCAAAACTAGCAGTCTAACTGTTCCAGTACACACCTGGCTATTGCTAGAACTACCCCAGCTGTGACATGCAAGCATCCAAAAATTTGGTTTGCTCTATATTTCCTTCCCAAAATGAGGACAGATAATATAAGCTGCCAGACCAAAAAAGACTGCGAAAAGATGACAAGCGTGTTAAGAGCATGCACAGAAAGATCACGTAAAAAAGCAGCCATGAAGCTCGGTGTACACAGAGAACTTATACAAGATAACTGCATGCTCAAAAGAATGCATGGCACTAGGAAAGATAGAAGGGAAGGCTAAGGTTAATTAGACTGCCTAAATATTGCATTTGCCAGCTGCATAATTTAATTATGGTGATTACTTAATGTGCATCAACCATCAAATCACCAAAAAGAACGTACTAATTGGTATGCACAAATGTTAAATCCACCATTGCAGCTAGCAAGATTATCTAAATGCTTCTTCAGGAAAAGCACTGAGATTGCAACAAAATAACAACCTCAAGCCAAATGGTAAGAAGAAAATTGAAAAAAAAGAAATTTCAGATATTGCAAAGATGGGATACATGTGACGAACTTATTTCAGGGTTGGATATAAGCAATAGATGAAAATGTTCATACTTTGCACAATAAAAGTTTCAAAAATATAAATACAGAGAAGTGACCCAGTGGAGACTCTTAGGCCTATCAGGCAAAATCAAAACATAGTACCTGAGACAACACTGGAATAGATGGCCCAAGCAAAATAGCTATGAGGGCAGAAAAACAAACAAAATATAAATTCCATACCGTTATGATCTGAAGAAAGCATATTTCAAATACTGTGGCTGTTAAGTAAAATATACACTTGAAATACTGCATTGAGAAAGTAAAGTAGGGATATTAGTAATTACCTGCAGCAGCCATGCCTGAAGCAACACCTAGTGCTTCTAGCAAGCCAATTAACATGAAGCGCGATTTTGGAAGTGCTAGCATTTCTTTAGTGACAATACCAGCGTGATTAGGTATGGCAATGGGGCCATTCCCCGGCGGGGAGTGGTGGAACATCCCCGTCCCCGAGAGAAGGAACGGGGATGGGGAGCAGGGGAATATCCCTGGTCCCGCTTCACCCGATGGAGAATTATTTTGTCATATTAACATCTCCGTAGGGGAGAAATAGCCCTAACCCCGGCCCCTAATGGATGAATTCCCTGTTGGGGAACAGGGAATGGGGCCATTGCCATCCCTAAGCGTGATATCTTATAAAGATAATAGAGAAATACACTATAACCTACCTGCAAAAAAATTCAGGAAGTACGTGAGTATTTCATTTCTAGTAGAAATCGGTGTATGCAACCACTTCCAAGAAATTAGTGTTTGGAAAATAAACAAGACGGCTGATACATAAGAATTCACATGCATTCAGTTGATAACCTGATATGCAATTTTGAATAAGCGTTGCACATCTCACGTGGAAGCAAACAATCTTTAAGTTTGACAATTCAACGGGAAATGTAATCCACGGCAGAAACACGAAATTATAAAATTGAGCCGAGTTATCAAGGAAAGTATCAGAATTACCCAAAGGTGGTGACTTGGGCGAGGAAGAAGGGGTAATTCCTCATGGGCGACAGCACCCGGTTCATCACCGCGAGCACCACCGTGGCCGCGGTGGCGGCGGTGATCCCCGTCCCACCGTCACCCTCGCCATCGCCTCCTCCCCCTGAAACCCCACCCGCCGAGACCGCACGCGCGTGCCGCGTCTTGAAGAGCCACCTCCCGCCACAAAAACCTCGAGCGGCCGCGAGGCCAACGCGGCGGGGAGGCGGGAGGAAAGCGCAGAGGGGCGTCGGGCTCCGTCGGATCCCACGCCGGAGGAGAGGAGTAGCGAAATGGACATGGCGGTGGCGGTGGCGGTGGCGTGGGGTTTGAAGATTTCGCGGGGGTTGGTTCGGTTGGCTCGCTTGATTCGCTTCGCTTCTGTGGACGGCGACAACTGTGCCACCGCGCGGGTCTCTCACGCGTGTGCGCGAGCCAATTTTGTAGGCTGCCCGTCTCTGACCACTGGGACCCACCGGATTAAGCCCCAAACGGCCCAAGCCTAACCCAAACCCTAAACTCCGATTCCCAAACCCTTCGCCGCCTCTCCGATGGGGATCTCGGACGAGCTCCAGTCGTTCGAGGCCACCGGAATCTACCGCCTCGCCTGCTCCGGCGCCGCCTTCGTCGACCCTGTCCGCCTCCTCAACGAATCCTACCGACGCGCCCGCCTCGTCCCTTCTGCGTACTACTCCCGAAGCTTTGGCCCGTCGCGTCAGGGGGGCGCAGACCCGGAGCCCGATGAAACTTCCGACCGGAGGAAACGTAAGCGTAAGCGGCAGTCGAAGCCACGGGAGCTCAACGCGGTGGAGCAGATCGCAGAAGCGCGGCACCAGGTAATGTGATACACTGCCTGGAAAGAACTGGCCGAATTCTGAACGCAGTAGTTCACTACATGTTTTTTTTTTCTTCTTGTAGGAATTAATGAATAGAAAAAGGCGTCTTTTAGTCTGGAGATTAGTAGAGCTTGACTAATAGAGTAATACTACTGTAGATGTTACCGAAACTTGATGTTAAACTGGAAGTTTCAGTGTATCGAAGGCTAATTTTGTGATCGGGAAGCTAAAAATCAGTACTTAGGATGTTCACTCTAGTAATTTGTAGTGATGAACTATAACATGGATTTATATTCGTTGTCTGGTGAATGGAGTTTTAGGAATAGAAACAGATTATAGGTTTGGGATAATGTTAAGTAGGCTGAAGACTGTTGTGCAGGTATGTTGATGTAATGTTTGGATATTCTCTGTGTGTGATTTTGTAGGAAGCAAGACCTTTGCTATTGAGGGCACATAAATCACTCCTTAAGTCTAAAGATCTACTGGAGTTCCTTCCGAGGGTGATCAAGGGAGAGGAGTCCATGCTTGATGTGGAGAATGGTTCTGAGAAGGATTTTGTTGAGCTTGGGTGCTCATGGCGAGCACCTTTTTATGAGATGACTCTTTGTTTTCGGAAGCCTTATGGTCAGGGCAACGAGGAAGCTAAAATAATAATACCAAACATGTTTTTCTTGATGATTGTGTTTGTAGTTACACGATACATTATTGAAGCAGGAGTGCCTTCTTTATGGTGTCTTAGGTTCCTGCCATGTCCAAAAGACATCCACTCCACTATTTAATAGGATAATCAATGTTGAAGATAATGATGAAGCGGAAGGAGAAGTTCAGAATAGGCATTATATTTTACCAAGAGGAAGTTGCTTCCTAATGGTAATATTTTCTTCTTTAGTAGTTAGTACAATTATTTTCAGTAACTAAACTAATTCACCCAAAATTTTGAAATGTTTTTGCATGATGATACATTAACATAAAGACCGACTTCAGACATGTTCGTGATCTCATTCCTGGTATGAGGCAATTTAGCACCCAAATCATCTTTCTGTGATTGTGATAATTGTATTAGCAAATCTACTTAATTCATTAGTTTTGTGGATGATGTCTTTTTTCCTCCAGATAATTCTAATCAAGGGTACAATCTTATAGTTGTTGACCCACCTTGGGAGAATGGATGTGTTCGTCAGAAAGTAGCGTAAGTTCACTGGGATTTTAGTTTGATTTGTCTATATAATGAAGGATTATGGAATAACAATTTTTGAATGCTTCCTTTATTTTATTTTATTGCCAAGTAAGTGAACCTTAAAGTTTCTGGATAGGGCTTATTACTTGAGCTTTGGTTACTGTGGTGGCTGACTTTGAAGTTTTTACGCGGTAGTCACATGTATTACTTTCTCCCTTCTGTTTATCTATGATATGCCAGAAAATGCACAAAAATGTAGGTTCAATACTTGTTCTTATTTTTTACCATTAATACTGTAGGTGCACTTGTTCCCTTCAGCTGCCATTCAAGTCAGAATGCCACGCCTGAATATTGCATTCGCAATTCCCATGATATTGCATGCCTTAGTTCTTGAAGCCTTTTTCTTAGGAGTAAAATGCATTTCTTTTGTGTTGTCGTATGGATTAAAGGTATTATGATTATGATTCGCTGACCATGAAACATATATGCTGATATTATGTCCTAGGTATCCTACACTTCCCAACAGATATTTGCTGTATCTTCCAGTGCAAGAACTTGCCCATCCAAATGGAGCTCTTCTAGTTTTGTGGATTACAAATCGGAGGAAACTGTGGACGTTTGTTGAGGAGGAATTGCTTCCTTCTTGGGGGGTGAAAGATCCCACTGTGTTTTATTGGCTGAAGGTTTGCAGCTAATACTCATCTGCCACCTTCTATCTTTGAACAGATACATTTGGTAATTTTATAATGGTGTCGTTAGTTTTCAATCTGGTTCTGAAAGTCTCAGCAAATCATAGGTGAAACCGGATGGTTCGCTAATTGGTGATCTAGACTTGTTCCATCACAGGCCTTACGAGTGCCTCCTTCTTGGCTACATAAATGTTGTGAGTATTTCTTCTAGATTATTTGCCTTATTCTGGAATGCAATTTGATATGCAAGCTTGTATTCTGAAATTGATATATTTTGTTCTCCCGGTTTTTGTCATGCAGAATAAAGAAGCTGAACACAGATCAAAATTCAAGTTTTTGGAAGGCAGCCAAGTAATTATGAGTGTTCCAGGTGCTCACTCAAGGAAACCTCCCCTTCAGAGTATCCTTGCCTGAAATTTTTGTCAGTGTCTATGGATTCTGTTTATATCTTGGAATAGACACTAGCTATTTGTGTAGTTGCAATATAATAGATGGTCAATCCTTAACCTGCAAAAGAATTACTTTCAGAATACATTCCAGGTTCTAAACCCCCAAGGTGCATTGAGCTTTTTGCCAGAGAGTTAGTTTCTGGATGGACCTCTTGGGGAAACGAGCCGCTCCATTTTCAGGATTCCATGTACTTCTCAGAGAAATCATTTAGACAAGAGCAATGATATGCATAGTTGAATAATTGGTGCGACTGCAACCTATGATATTTAGCTTCTGTGGTTGACTGTTATTAATTGATGGGATCATGGCTTGTCGTTCTTCAGGTGCTGAGGAAGACCTCTAGCTGAACTCGCAGAGTGCCACTGTTGCCCTGCAGTTAGACCTCTCGGTTCTCAACCAGGTTACTACTTACTACTGGCAGTCAGAAACAGTATGGCGGTAGCCAATTGGTAACAAGGACCCAAATTTGTCAAAACTGGCAGGTTTGACTTAACCTATCTAGGCTGGTTTGAGAGCTGACTTTCCAGACTAGTCCATAGTTGCATACCATGCGGTTCCCCCACATTGCTGTGGTCAGTTGCGTCTGCTTGGAAACTCGGAGCAAGCAGTAGTAGGCACTCCGAGTGATGAAAAATTCCAATTCCACCCAACGTTGCAGCTCAGTTCAAGATCTCACTCCGAGTCGCCATAAGGATCCTTGAAGGAAACATTCCCATGTAAAATTGATGATCCTCTTGGTGGCCGTAGAACAGAATGATTCCCTGGAGTTTATGCTGAAAGATGTTGCACTAGTATGCGTGCGACTGCTCCAAGAAAATGGCCAATGCTGTTGCTTTTGTCGCATCGTTCTGTAAATGAGTGTGCATGTACAATCCTCTCGTTTTCCATGTACGTGCTAGGTGGCTCTTGGACAACTGCATCTACAGGATGCATACTTCTCTAAAAGGAGAGGAAGCTCTTTGCCGTCGTGAAGACAACGGCGTTGCAAGCAATTCGCAGAAGCCCAACGCGCGATGACGTGCGATGCGTGCGCGCGGGTATGGGACGAGGAGGAGCGGCTGGCTTGGCTACGTGTGGGCAGCGTGCGGCAATGCTTGTGCGTAACGGTACGAGGCGTTGGAGCGAAGCCACCCTCGTCGTGCCGAGGCCGTTGCACCCGCAGCCGACCGCGACGTCCAGACCGAAACGGCCGCCCAATCCATGCCACCGCGGGAGCAAATGATGTCTCTGCCCCTCGGAAAGCCGGAAGAGCTCCGAGCGTTGCTTCTCACAGCAGGGGTGAATCCGTTTTTTCGCGACCGTTTCGAAAACGTTATTACTATCCGCTCTCGCTCGACCTCCTGCGCGCGCCTGCTCCGAGACACAGCAGAATTCGGGCACGTACTTGACTCTGCAAATGCCGGGCGTCAGGTCCAAGTCGCTGGCGAGCCCCTCGCCGGAGCTCCGCCGCGTACGGACGATCCTCCCCACCGCTTCTTCCAAGGTAGCCACCGCCAGGGCTAGCAAGGTTGTAAGAGCCAAAGCGCCGGCCAAGGTGGCGGAGGAAGACAAGCGGGCCAAGAGTGGTGGGCCCGTCTCGTTAATGATGCTTAGGAGTCCGCCGCGGCCGCCAGTCGGCCCGGAGCTGGGGAAGACGAGGTGTTCCTGGATCACTGCCAACTCTGGTGAGTTCTTTTCTATTCTATCCTGTCCCTTTTCACCCAAATATGTCTGGTACAATTTGAGCAAGCTGTGAAACAAATTGGCATGTCTTGGTACAGAAATACTTATATGAATTTTGTAGAAGTTCAGAGCTGTAATTTATGCTCAAGTTTTCGATGATACTTTCATTTCTTCAGAGCCCCTTTATGCTGCGTTCCATGATGAAGAATGGGGAGTTCCGGTTCATGATGACTGTAAGCTGTTCGAGTTGCTTACCTTATCACAAGCCTTAGCTGAGCTCACCTGGGCTGGTATTTTGAACAAGAGGGAGGGATTCAGGTGAGCTTTTGACAATCACAATTGATTATATGTTTAAAGAATTGCCGAAATGTCCACTGAAAACCGGTTTTGTATAAGGGAAATGTTTGATGGTTTCAACTATGCATCTGTGTCTGAATTCACGGAGAAGAACATAAACCTGTTGTTGAGATCAAGCGGAAGCATGCTGTTGTCAAAGCAGAAGATACGAGCTGTTGTAACAAATGCCAAGCAAATGCAGAAGGTGAGAGATCTCTGCATGCTATTCTTTCAGTTATTTGCGTGTAATGCATCAAAATAGTTTCTTCAGGACATAAAAATAATGATTTTTCAGCTTGCACTTCTCAGCAGGATATCACCTCTCTTCTTTCTTTCTTTGTTCTTGCTCCTCCAATTATTCATAGTAGGCAATTAAGAAAGAATGATATTAGACATTCATAAAATAAGAACACGCCTTCATTTGCCCAATGCAAAAAAAGTATGAGTGAAATTCTAACGGTTTTTCAAATATAGTGGCCAAACCCATCTTGTTTTCTCTCATTTGCTACTCAGCAAGCAGCATGATATTACAGCAGCCGAGCTTCTTTCAAAAAGGAAAAAAATGCCGAATCATTTTCCAGCCACTTAGTAGAAGGCTAACAATGCGATACTATTACATGGATCATTGTCTTTTGCACCAGATAATACATGGGCTTACTCATTTTACACATGGTTTGCAGTTGCATTTTACCGCGATTTAATTAAACTGCTTATGTGTAGCCTGGAGTCCCCAACTTCTAGTTGTAATATGTTATGATTGGCAATGCATATCTGTAGGTAGTTCATGAATTCGGATCGTTCAGCAACTACTGTTGGAGCTTTGTGAACCACAGGCCCATTACGAACTGTTTCCGCTATGCTCGCCAAGTACCTATCAAGACGCCCAAATCTGAAGCTATAAGCAAGGACTTGATGCGACGAGGCTTCCAATGCGTTGGCCCTACAACAATCTACTCCTTCATGCAGGTTGCAGGGATTGTTAACGACCATCTGTCATGCTGCTTCAGATTTCTGGATTGCAGCCAACACAGGGCTAATCAAAAGGACGCGAGAACCCAGCCAGCATTGCTAGAAAGAAGGTTGTGCTCACCCTCTTCAGAGGACTCAGAAATCAGGGAGGTGTAGCTAACCACTGAGCTTGGCCAGAATTTTATCAGAATTCAGGGACCGCCTGATCTTACGTTGTATTTGTCTATGATAGTCGTGAGTTGATGACAGTTTGGCAGTGCATTTGTGGTGAGAGTAGACCAGTGATGTGTATATATTCTATAGGTAGATATAGATTGTACATGTATATGGTGTGATGGAACGGTGTGCATGGTCTGGTGTGGTTTGCTTCCTCACATGTATCATACCAGTAGTATTGTAGAATGCAAATTGATTGGCCTTGGTGTAAAACGAGTGTTGTAGTGTGGTTTTCTGAATTTACGATGTTTGGCATCTGTGTACAAACAATGATACAATGTGTTGGTAGTTTTCCATTTCAGGGTGGTTCTTTCTTTTGTTCTCCAACAACCGAACCTTGCATCTTATTATACGTGTCAAAACTTTCTTTATTCCAAGAACAATTTGGGGTGCCAATTAAACTGGTGAGTGGGTATGGAACAGAGCGGAGTGCATTAGCATGCTAAATTACTAAGCTTCCTTTCTCTTCCTGGTAACCCAAGATTAGTTGATACATTTACATTTTCTATAGTTGATCTTTGCATAGCTATTTAGGCAAGGACTAAAAGATGTTTCACTTTACATTTTTCTTATCCATTAACACATAAATTCAAAAGATATATAGTGTATGGATCACTTGAGCCGCAATAGAGCCGTAGAGAAATTCTCTGACAAAATGGAGAAAGTGTGATGTTGACTGTTGACATGTCTATGATGCGTCAGTCCATGTGTCACACTTGCCGTGTATAGCACATCACACGATAAAGTTTCCTTGAGAATTGAGCCCCAAAAAACAAGCTGATCACAGGAAAGTTCCGCCACCTTTAAACGTTAAACAGGGTTAACTATGCCATCGACCGTTGCTGACGAGTTCAGTTCGAACGATTATCTCGTAGATAAATTTAAAATCATAAGAACAATGAAACAAATTTAGAATCATAAGAACAATGAAAGAACATAAGAACAGAATAATAGATTGATCATAGAAATATGAGTGGACTTCTGGTTTCTCTTTATTGCTCTTCTATAAAATTGTAGTATAATAGTTAAGGTCCCTCTCTTTTATATAGGCTACTGGATAGATGAGGAGCCCATCGTGGGTCAGGACTACCAGCTTGAGCCTGGTTTCTTAACACCCCCCCTTAGACACTCATCCAATATGTTCATGTCTCATCAAAACTCCATAAAAACCCAGTGATTTTTTTTTTGAGAAAGAGTGCATGAAACACGTTCTGCTATGCTGTACGAATTGTCTCATTAAAAACCTTAGTCAAGAAACTTTAGGAAAACTCGTCAAGGGAAAAAGAGTACAATCCACCTAATTTCATTTAATCTCTAAGATTTATTCTTTAGGTACTCGATCTTCGTGATCAAGCTTTAATAATGAGTTCGTGAAGATTCTCCCCTGAATTATGCACTTCTCTAAGTCTCATCATTCAAATATCATGTATGCATCTTTCAAAGCTAGACGCTGTAAGTGACTTAGTAAATAAATATGCAAGATTTTCACATGACTTAGTATGTAGTACTTTAATTTCGTCCATCTTTTGCAATTCATGAGCATAGAAGAATTTGGGGTTGATATGCTTTGTGAGTTGACTCTTCACATAACTCATCTGCACTTGTGCAACACAAGCTGCATTATCTTCATAGATAATAGTGGGGGTTTGCGCGGTATTCAATCTACACGACTGCTGGATGTGGTGAATTACCCGTCGAAGCGAAGAACATTCTCGCGAGGCCTCGTACAACGCTATAATTTTCGAGTGGTTTGTCGAAGTTGATACAAGACTTTGCTTAGATGATTTTCATGAAATTGCAGTTCCACCCCACAGAAATACATAGCCTGTTTGCGACTTAGCTGCATGTGGGTCTGACAAGTACCTGGCATCTGCATAGCCAGTCATAGTTAGGTCTTGGTTCTTTCTGTAGAACAGACCGAGATCTTTGCTTCCTTGGAGGTATCGGAAGATGTCCTTTACTCCCTGCCAATGCCCTTTGGTAGGTTCTGCACTATACATTGCTAATAGGTTCACGGCAAATGCAATGTCCGGTCTAGTACAGTTTGCTAAATACATAAGTGCTCCTACTGCGCTCAAGTATAGGAATTATGGTCCCAGGACTTCCTCCCCCTCTTCTCTAGGTCTGTACGGGTCCTTGTCTTGCTGCAAGGATCTCCCGATTATCGGCACTTTCGAAGGGGTATGCCTTTTCAAAACCGAACCTTTCTAACACTTTCTAAGCTTAGGTTAACTGATGTACTAAAATCCCTTCAGGGGCATGCTCAAGCTTCAAACCTAGGCAATATTTGGTTGTACCCAAATCTTTCATTTCGAACTCCTACTCCAGGTAAGGGCTTGCTTTCTTAATATCTTCTAGGGTCCCGATGATATTCACATCATCTACATATACTGAGATTATACAAAAATCCATCCTAGGATCGTCGTATATATATATACAGGGACAATCCTCATTGTTCATGTAGCCTTTCTTGTAGAGAAAGTCGTTTAAGCGATTATACCACATTCTGCCTGATTGCTTAAGTCTATATAGTGACTTTCTGAGTTGCACACAGTACATATTTCTATTTGCTCTATCTTGGTTCGGGACAGGGATACTGTTGGACCTGGGAGTAACACCCCCAAATCCTCTATGTATTTCTGAACTAGTCCCATGATCAGTAGCTAGTTCACACAGGAGACAAATATGATAACATCCA
This sequence comes from Phyllostachys edulis, assembly GCA_036346405.1. Taxonomy (NCBI): domain Eukaryota; kingdom Viridiplantae; phylum Streptophyta; class Magnoliopsida; order Poales; family Poaceae; genus Phyllostachys; species Phyllostachys edulis. The sequence continues at coordinate 104,321,691 of CM070550.1, forward strand.
TAAATCGCACAACTTTATTAATAAATATCATAGTTGATTACAAGAAAGGCTTACAAGCCAACAATAAAGAATACAACGGAAGACAAAGAAGACGTAGTAGAGTCCAGCTGATCTGCCACAGGCAATCGATTGGGGTAGCTGCCTAGTCATTGAGTTCCACACCGGTAGCGAAGTCTTTCTCCTCTAAAATTTATTTGCATTAAGCAAGGGTGAGCACAAACAACTGTGCTTTATAAGTTACACCCAATAACATATTATAATGCATGCAAGGATATATCAAAGAAAGGCTTATTGGTTGAATTTGAATAAAACAATGTTTTCTTTAAATATTTGTACTAAGTTCCAAAGCAGTTATTCTATAATTAAAATTCATTTTATAAATTCTCAAGTTCTATAGTAGGATAACCTCTATATGAAATATGATGACGGATATCCTCCTATCACTTGGCTAATCGCCCAATTTCCCAATTAGATAATCTGTGCAAAATCATTTGTAATCAAAATCGAAGTCTAATTTTGAGTGGCTTTGCTAGCATGTCCATGACCGTGGACACAGCTATTCGAATAGTTTTACACTCTGTTGAGGTTGTACAACTTTGCCCATAAGAGATAATCAACTTGTACTGTTCGCTCACATACTTCTGTAGGTGTGCGACTAAGTGTTTATCACAAGGCTTTTACAATGCGCCATTCCAAAGTAGTTATGTCTCACTAAGGTTTCGCTTCCTTTTGATTGAACCATCCGCCGGTTTTAATCCCCCTCTTGCGCCATATGGGAATTTGTAAAAGTAGCTCATTGTGACACCCATACAACTAGGCACAACTACAGTGAAATGTTACAAATTATTTAGCCTAATCCTCTCCACTCTGGACTTGTGGTAGTACGATAGGGCATGACTCGATCTCGTGCATCAACGTGCACCATCCAAACATCCATTCCGCCCAAATCCAAACCAATTTCCATTTTATTTTCCAAGTTAAATTATTTTCCAAAATTTCTATGGTAAAAGCAATGCCATAGCATCATGTTAAATCATAGTTGATCATTTGGCTAAATTCCCCAAATTGAACATTTTTGGTCTAAGCTTTGACTAAGCATAAACTTTTGCAACGTGTCTAGTTCATACTAATGTACCAACTAGATTTTAACTATAGCATCAAGGTATGGCTACTTCAATAGCAACATTTTGCTATAAAAAGGAATTGGGAATAACTATAATTTAAAAACAGGGATTTAAATAACATGAATATAAATACGCATGCAATAATAATTTAAAACAGAATTTAAATAATTTGAAATACCAGAATTCAGATATGATCAAAGATGTAACTTTCCTTGCTCAAATTCTTCTTCTTCAACTAACTCAGGTTCCTCGGAATCGTCGAAATCTATACGTGAAATTAAGCCAAATTCAAATAAACTCCAAATTAAATAATTTAGATTTTGTTGGCTAGATCTTGAATTTATAAGAATTTAGAAATAAGAATCGACAGAATCGGAGTTCGTATGAAGGAGAACGAACATCCGGAAGTTTTGATGTCACAAGAAATGATAGAATTCCGAAATACTGTTCACTTTCCGAGTACTGGTCATCTTCCGAGTACTGTTCACATCCCAAGTACTGTTCATCTCTTCGACTTCACGTGGTTGGAAGGAGATTTCGATTACCTGGTCGAAAGAAGGTTTCGATTACACTGACCGAAGGAGATTTCGACTACACTGGTCGAAGGAAGGTATCGACTACACTGGTCGAAGGAGGTTTCGACTGCACTGGTCGAAGGAGATTTTGACTACACTAGTCGAAAGGAGTTCAACCACCTGGTTGAAAGGAGTTTAGACTACTCAGGGCGGCAGCGGTGGCGCTCGGCTACAAGCTCGCCAGCGCTACGTGACACTGTTAGCTACGCGAAGGTGCGCAAAATGAAGAGGAGATGACGCCGAACCTTTTGCGTTACCTTGCGACGGTGGAGCACAATGGAGTGGCCGGCGGCGAGAGGTTTTGCGGCGGCAAAGTTAGGTCAACAGCGACGAGGGCGTTCCGGTGGTCCTCAGATTGAGAGAGTGTGCGCACGGGGACGAGCGGGTGAAGGCAATGTTAGGGATGTAGACGAAGGCGACGGGGCGAGCTTGTCAGTGGCGGAAAAGCTTCGGGCAGCGAGGCTTCGACTTCAAATTCCGGTGAACTCGAGAGGATTGGGGCGAGGTGGGTGGCGGTGTTGGAATGAGATGGAGATAGCGCACCCAGGGCAGCACAATTACGGGGATTGAAGACGGGAAAGGAAGGGGGAGTGGTGGTAACGGACAAGCGGTTGATTGCAGTTTTGAATGCGCATGTAAACGGGCTGATTGCTATGGGGTTTAATAGATTTTGGAAAGCTTCTGAGGTGCGACAATGACGGCAATAACAACACTGTCGCACGTGGACGACACGGAAGTGGGAGACGATGATGTGGCGCGGTGGGGCCCACATGGCAGTGAGAGGAAGAGGCGGGTGAGAGAGAGACTTACGAGGTGGGTCCACCCATCAGTGAGAGGAAAATGGGAGAGGTTTAGCGAGCTGGGCCAAAAAAATGGGCCGGGCTTGGAAAAACAGTGATGGGTCGAGGACGATTCGGCCCAATTACTGTTCCAGGATTTTAAATGATTTGGCGATGTAAATAATTCAGTTAATTCATTTAGGCTTTAGAAAATAGCAAATAAAGTCCAAAAAATTATGAGAAAATTCACAGAAATTCCTTGAGACATTTTGGACTTAAATAAAATATTTCCAATTCAGAATTGGTATTTAATTTTGCAAATAATTTATTTTAGCTTTAAAATAATTAGGAAAAGCTTTTAAAATCCCAGAAAATAATTATTTTTTCAACTTTAAATCCAAGAAAATCTCGAAAACTCAATAAATTTTCTTTTTAACTTTAAAACCAAGAAATTAAATAATTGATTTTTTTAACCAAGATAACTCTTTTAAATTATAGAAAATCAAGAAAATTCTTTGACAACTAGAAAAATCCAATAAAATAATACCTTTATTAATATTAATTTTGGTAACAGAACTTTGGGATGTTACAGATACCTTCAGGTACCTTGATATAAATGTCTGAATCCAAGTTTCATAAAGGTATGCAGTTACCACATCCATCAATTTCATTTCTAAATTCAGGTTTGCTGTCATTGAGATTAAATATCTAAAGGTAGTTCCGCCTATGACCGGGGAATAGGTTTCTACATGATCTACTCCTGGTCGTTGAGTGAAACCTTGTACAACAAGCCTTGCTTTATATCTTACAACTTCATTGTTTTCATTTATCTTCCGAACAAATATCTACTTATGCCCTACGGGGTGCACATGGAGAGGCGTGCGGCTTACAGGCCCAAACACATCTCTTTTATTCAGAGATAATAATTCTGCTTCTATTGCCGTCTTCCAATCTTCCCAGTCTGATCTTTTCTTACATTCAGCGAGCGATGTAGGCTCTGGATTAAGATAGATGATTGTGGCAATTTTCTTTGCAAAATAAATATCGACATTGGCTGTTGTTCTATTCATAGATTCTTCTGTGGTCACATAATTTATAACTATTTCTTCATGGGGCGATTCTTCTAATGCTTCTACTCGCTCATTACTGCTTCCAATTGCGGGGGCAAGTCCCTTTAGTTTTTTAGCTCCGATGTGTGTGCACACATCCATGCTGATGTCTCCCTCCGTGGGAATGTTCAAATCCGGTATGTATTTTACTGAAGGTTCCATACTGATACCAGATTTCAATTGGCTCCCCTTCTGGTTTGGGGGAACTCTAGTGGTCGGCTGTGTCAAGTCCTTCTTATCTTTTTTTGCTAGGTGTCCCCGGTTACTTAGAATTCGAGGGGCCGGAGTTCTCGTCCTTTTTTTCTGAGGCCTCTGGAAGGGATTAGGGATACCTTCAATTTTCTTTGGTATTTCAACTCTCTCTAGTGCATTGCGTGTAGGCACATGTGACTTGATCATGCTCTTTAAATCTCTAAAATAATCAGGCAGTTGATTTGCTAATGCTTGCAAATCAATTATCTTATGGACTTCTCTATTTGCTTCACTAGTGCGTGGGTCATGTGTATGGATTCCCGTTGCTTGCCACGTTATTTCTCGATATTTTTCATCAAGGGGTTGATTTCCTCCCCCTAATAACGGGAAACTATCCTCATCAAATATGCTATCAGCAAAGCGGGCTGTATGCAAATCTCCAGTCATAGGGTTTAGATACCTAATTATGGATGTTGTCTCATAACCAACGTATATCCCAAACTTTCGGAGATGTCCCATTGCAGTTCACTGCGGTGGTGGTATAAGTACATAAAACTTGCAACCAAACCTATGAAGATGATAAATTTTTGGTGCTAACCCTTGCGCTAGTTGCATAGGTGAATGGATGTTATATGCCGACAGTCTAAAATTGATGAGAGTTGCTGCATACAGGACTGCGTGTCCCCAACATGTAGTTGGTAAATTACAATTCTACAAAAGCGGTCGAGCAATAAATTTAATTCTTTTAATTAATGCATCTGCTAGTCCATTCTGGGTGTGGATATGCGGTACGGAATGCTCAACGGTAATTCCCATTGCCATGCAATAATCATCAAATGCCTTTGAAGTAAATTCTCCTGCATTGTCCATTCTGATGGACTTCACATGATGATCAGCGAAATTATTCTTAATTTTGATTATTTGCGAGATCAGTTTTGCAAAAGTATGGTTTCTCGTAGACAATAAGCATACATGCGACCATTTCGAGGAAGCATCGATGAGCACCACAAGTACCTGAATGGCCCTGACAGGGGCTATATAGGACCATAAATGTCTACCTGGATTCGGTCCAGGAATACAGGGATTTCATCTTTCACTTTCAGAGCAGAAGGTCTAGTAATTAATTTTCCGATGGCACATGCGGGGCACACAAAAACTTCTTGATTCAGAAAATTATTTACATTGATATTATATCCTTGAGAATTATTAATTATATTTCTCATCATCCTAAGACCGGGGTGGCCTAATCTATCATGCTAGAGACAGAAAAGTTCAGAGCTTCTAAAAGTGATTTTCAGGACAGTATAGGCTATAGGTGCCTTAATGTTAGTGTAGTATAGCCCAGATTCATATGAAGGAAGTCGTTCTAATACCCTTTTTCTATTTTCTTCACGCTTGGTAATGAGTAGGTATTCTTTACCATACTCTTCTTCGGTCTCTACGTGGACCGTTAGCGCGAATATCTTTAAAGCTTAAGAGAGTTCTAGTCGATTCTGGGTACAACAAAGCTTCTTCAATAACCAATGTTGTGCCCATCGGGAGTATAATCGTGGCTCTTCCTGAGCCTATTATACAAGTATCGCTGCCTACGATTGTCGTAAGGCTAGCAACATTCTTGCTGATCGACTGGAATTTTTTTTGTCTCTCTCAAGATAGTATTCGTTGTGCCGTTATTAGCTAAGCACACTTCCTCCATAGGGCGCCACACGTGTTCTGATATATAAAGTATTTATTAATATAGGGTAGAAAACAATCCACACATAAATAAAATATTCCAAAACAAAACATAACTTGCTATTATTAATATGGGAAAAAGTCTCGCATGACTCATCATAAGAATTTAATGCTTTCCTCTCCTAGAGCTTACAACTATTATTCGATAATTAAATGTTTTATCACAACCATAAACTGCAAATGACTATAAAAATCTAAGTGCAATGCGTGCACTAGATCGAATCAGCGAAGTATGAAGAAACTTCGGCCTGAATCTGCTCTATGTCCATCTTCTCTTCTTCGGCAACTACAGCTGTTGTCGCTGTGATGTCCAAAGAAGGGGTGATGGGGGCTGCTTCTAGGCTGTCCACATCCATGGGTACAACCAATGACTATGGATCCTCTGTGCCTGCAATGGCGAGGTGTGCCTCATATTGTCCTTTGCCCTTCTTCTTAGACTTGAAGGCATCAATCATGTGCTGCGGCTCATGGCAAACACATGACCATGTTCCTATGTGCCACATTTTTAGCAACTTTGGTCCTGCTGACCATAGGGCTTCTCATCACGCTTCTTTTCTCCGCCCTTCTTGGCTTGAGCATTCTGCTTGGTCTTGCGACCCATGACCTTACCCTTCTTGACTCTTTCCTTTGAGTGAGGCTTCCTCACCTTGTAGCTGCTAACATTGACTTCATGGCTAACTTTGCTACTAGGCGGCTTTGAGATGTAGTTCTTCCTTAGAACCTCATCTTGAGCTTCCGCAACTTTCATGATGTCAATCAGTTCGTCATAATCCTCTTGTAGCCATCTTGATGATAGTTGTGTGCAGATTGCGTCGCATTCGGGTAAAATGTAGAGAGTGTTTTCTCAATCTTTTTCTCATCTATGATTACCTTACCACAGAGCTGAAGACTGGTACAAATTATGTGCAAAGCAGAGTTGTACTCTCCTACAGTCTTGTAGTCAGCAAAACGTAGTCGGTTATATTACTGCTCTGCACAAAGAAGAATGGTGTACTTCAGCTTCTCGAACCGCTTCTTTAGTGCAGTCCATAAAGATAGTGCGTTCTTCTTCGCCATATACTCATTCTTGAGCGTTAGACAGAGATGGTGTCTGAGAAAATGAAGTGCTTGATCATTTTCCTCAGCAGTTGGAGTGGCATCCAAGTCCGATAGTAGCAGAGAGCTTCTTGGCTCCCAGTACGATCTCGACATCTAATGCCCAAGTCAAGTAATTCTGGCCATGCTGTGCCAGCTCTTCGAACTCCCGGTTGGTAATTCCAATCATCTGCATATTCATGCAAAGAGTTCATAAGATTACTACTGGTAACTTGCATAAAATGGTTGCAAAAATTCTCATAATTTTCCCGTATTTTTCTATGCATTTTTCATGATTTACTGCTATTTTCAGTGATTAAAAGCAATATAAACAACCACAGATAATTAAAACAATAAATACAATACAAAAATTGCATAGAAATAATAATAGCAAAGTTAAAAATGCTTCAAAAGTTCAAAATCATTCAAAAAAAATTCCCGAGGCCCTATTCTGCTGGAATATGAATTTTCGGCGAATTCTACAATTTCTAGGGGTTAAACCGCTAAATTTCAACTCTGAGAAATTTTTCGTGCAATTTTCAGAGAGTTCGAGGGCCTTCTTGCAAAAATTCCTTATTCGCGTAAGGATCCTCGTAATTTTAGAATCCCGAAGGGCCTTTTTGCAAAATCTCCTTTTTCCAGTTTTCTCTCCCTTTTTTTCCTTTCCGAAATTCAATGGGTCGAGCCTACACGGCCTTTTCCGATCCGCTATGGCCCATGACCGGCTAGTCAAAGGTGCGCAAGGGGTAGGGTTTCTCCTACCTCGATTTCCAGTGGCGGTGGCGTGTTGTGCGAGGAGATGGCCTATCACCGGCTCCGAGCGGCGGCCACACACGCGCAGGCGGCCGGCGGGCGGTGCCCATGCGAGGGCGTAACGGGTCGGAGAGGCACGACGCGGTGGTTCCGCGCAGATGCAACTCGACGGGCGGCGGAAGCGGCGGGCGACCATGCGAGGCGACATGGTGCGGAGGGTCGGCTTCAAGCCGGTGGCGGCTCTTGCGTGGGGAGGTAGTGGCGGAGCGCGTGCGGGTGGAGCTTCGCGGAACGCGGTGGACGGCGCGACGTGGTCGTGCGGGACGTGGTGGCCGGCGCGATGTGGTCGTGCGGGACGTGGTGGCCGACGCGACGTGGTTGTATGGGACCGGTGTGGTCGCGGTTCGAGGCGGCAGCGACGTGCGGGAGATCCGGCCAGCGGTGGCGCCTCAATGTGGGAGGGCCATGCGGAGAGCCTTGCAGTGGCGCCTCATGCGGGAGGTCCGTCCGGCGGCTTCGCCTTGATGCGGGGGCACGTGTAGAGCGATAGCGCGGCTCCAGGCCAGCGCGACGCGGTGCCTTGTCCGACACGTGGCTCCAGTGCGAGGTCGATTGCTATGTGCATAGGAAAAAAATTCGTGTACTGTTCATGCAATGATCTACGGTGCAATCAACATCATCTCTTTCATGCAATCTCACCGATCGGCTTGGCCGACGACTTCAAGTCGGCTTGTAGTAGATTAGAAAGGATTTGCACCGTAGGATAAAGCAATTTAGAAAGCAACAATTGCAGAATTGAAAGCGATCTAGAAAAACGATTTGATCCACGAGCGTCGTTCTCGACGATTACCTTTTCGATTCGTGCAGGTCGGAGAGCGTAGTCGTGCTGATAACGTGTTGAGGAGCCGTCGCTGGCGAGTCCAGTCCGAGCGATTACCTCGTAGACAAACTCAGAATCGTAAGAACAATGCAAAAACACAAGAAGAGAATCGTAAATTGAACACAGAGATGAGAGCGGACTTCTGGCTTTTTCTTTATTGCTTTTCTATGAAACTGTAGTACAATGGTTGAGGTCCACATCTTTTATATAGGCTACTAGATGGATAAGAAGCTCATTGTAGACCAAAACTGTCGGCTTAGACTCGGTTTCTTAACAAACTGTACAGCTAATTAAAGCATCCCCATAAACTAATCTCAACACGGTGGCCACGTTTCGCCTTGCCATGGCCGTTATCTCCTTAAACCTCGCACTCAAAACCCTTTGTTTAACTCTCACACTTGGGTCATTGGGTCATATTTAACCTCAGAATCCCATCATTGCCCCCTAAAAACAAATTGATCGCCCTCCTCGAGGACACCTTGGCATCCGTGCATCGTGCCCTTTGCTCCGTCGGCGCGGTCGGTGCGCGCCGCAGTGCACGTGTCGCTTCTCCAGGGCAGCCAAATCAGCAATCTGTGTCCATGTCATGCTAGGGAAGCACTTGTGTGAGCCTTGTGGTGTGGGCGAAGCTGAAGTATGCAAAGGTTAACGACTTGTTTAGTGGTGATTAGCGTTAGCCCTTCGCCTTTGTCTGAATGTTCCAAGGTCCCCCAGGTCCCCTACCCTGGCGAGCTGCTAGCCAAGGCCATCCCTTGCTCAATTATGTGGGTGGTGGTTAAGCTTTAGCATGCAACTGGGATTAGTTTAGAACAATCCTAAGAAAACCATCATGGTCTAAAACACGCCAAGTGTGCTGCCTTGGAGTTGAAGCTTTGCTTGCCGTCCAATCCGTCTCCTTAAAATGTGGCACAAAACTTGGCACCTTTCGGGGGAAGCCAGGCCATGATTCCGGCCGGTTAAACTTGGCATTGATGCTGTGCTGTTAAAAACAAGACATCGAGTTTACACTTGTTGCCACAATGCTCTATTCTAGTACATGCTCCTAGTACTGAGATTATACGTGTCGCTCTGTAACTGGAGGACCTCATAACTAAGAACGCTGCCTCTTTCTAATCACTTCCAATTAAAAAAATTAAGAAGCTAGTACTGGGTGATGCATACATGGATCAATGCATACTGTTGCGATGAACACCGACATATTTTGGGTTCAACCAACATGGTTCCAGAACACGCTGGATCAAAGCATATCGTTATCGTTAGTAGTAACTAGCAGATTTGCACGATTAGATTGTCTTAATTTTTTTAATATCAAATGTTACAACTTAGATGGTCTAGAATATATTTGTAATATCATATTTGGGATATATAGGTCTGCAAGATGAACATATGAAATAATAATAACATTATGAAGCTAAAAACATCGCTATAGGGAATGCAGCTAATGATAATGTTTGGTTAAAAAATCATTTTGTATCCATATAAGTTGTATGGCCCCTTAAAAAGTAATTTTCAAGCATGTCTTTTATGGGAAAAAAAAATTGATCCCAAGTGATCTCTACAGTAACTCCTATACAACTACTCTGTTGGGTTTTGAACAAACCCTAGATTGATTTTGTGGTGTCTATTTTGGCTAACCCTCTATTCCTTTGCCTTTTCCATGGTGCCACTCACAATTGCATTCTGAGGCTAGAGGGTAGGGACCTATTTATAGACTCCATTTCCAGGTATTATAATTGACTCACCTGTTTCCGGTACACCGTGAAACTCTTGAACTATAGCACCAACCACGATCAGACATGCCGGTTTAACAAGTCTAAAATATATTAGTCCCTAGCACACATGTGTGAGTCATGCGCCATGATCAGATTGTTTACGAGATCAATTCCAATCTGATCATGTGGGTCAACAGCCTACACAGACGATCCTACAAAAAAAACCCAGTTATTCCGCCCTGTGTTGTATCCGGATTAATCATACACATGCATATTAAATTCCAATAGACTCGATCTCAATATATATGTCTACATATTCCAACACAGTCGTCCTCAGCACCTCGGGTTAGATTCCACATCAAATAATTCCCTATCACATATATCTATGTTCCACATTGAATTAAAAACAGATAATAACCACAATAAATGTTGAAAGCCACATAAAACAATCTAACATCTCTCACTTGGCTGAAAACAGTTCAATCAATAAACTAAAGTCCCATGTCTTTAACATGCTTAGAAAATAATTCCTGACTAACTGGCTTAGTTAGTGGACCTACAACCATATCAATGCTAGGCAAATAAACCAAACGAATAGATTTGAGTCTATTTATTACATCACGAATATAGTGATACCTTCCTTTAATATATTTACTTTTACTATGAAATTTAGGATCATTTGAGACCTTGATCGCTGCTTGATTATCACAGAAAATAGTGACATGTTGTGATGCACTTTCCACGACCTTAAGTGATGCAAGAAATTCCCTCAGCCATACACCTTCCTTTGCTGCTTCAGATGCAGCAATGTATTAAGTTTCCATAGAGGAAAGAGCAACTGAATCCAGTTATCCAGTTTCCTGCTATACCAAGAAATAGCACCTCCTGCCAAAGTAAATAGATAACAAGAAGTTGATTTTCGATCATCCGGATCCCCTTGCCAATCAGTATCAGTATAACCCTGCAGCTGAAGATTATGACCATTAAAACATAATGAATAATCCATAGTTCCTTTGATATAACGCAGTACATATTTGATTTGTTTCCAGTGCTCTTCTCCAGGATTCTTTTGATATCTACTAAGAATTCCAATGGCATGGCTAAGGTTAGGTCGTATAAATAACATAGCATACATAAGACATCCCAAAGCTGAAGAATAAGGAATACGATTCATTCTAGCTTTTTCCTCAGGAGTTTTTGGACATAATTCCTCACTAAGTTTAGTTCCCTTTACAATAGGTACATTAACTTGTTTGCTATTTTTCATAGAAAATCGTTTTAAAACACTTCGAAAGTATGCCTTTTGAGACAACCCAAGAATCTTTTTATTCCGATCTCTATGTATTTCAACTCCTAACACATAGAAAGCTTCTTTCATATCTTTCATATCAAATTTAGAAGACAACCAAGCTTTCACTTCCATCAATGTATTTTTATCGTTAGAAGCAATGAGAATATCATCAACATATAAAGATAGTAAGACAAAATAATTACCCATAACTTTTGTATATATGCAATGATCACCTTCCGTCATTGAAAACCAGATGACATGATAGCATTATAAAAAAGAATATACCATTGACGTGAATCTTGTTTAAGACCATAAATTGATCTATTTAACTTGCAAAACTTATTTTTATTTCTTTTTTCTCCAAAACCTTCCGGCTGTATCATATATATGTTTCCTGAGCAGTTTTAACATCCATTTGGCGGAGTTCAAAATCATAATAAGCCGTCAAAGCACTAATAATACGAATTGAAGTAACCTTTGCAACAGGAGAAAAAGTTTCCACAAAGTCAATACCTTCTCTTTGTGTAAAGCCTTTAGCAACAAGCCAAGCCTTATATTTTTTCACTAAACCTGCTGCATTCAATTTCCCTTTAAAAATCCATTTACAACCTATGGGTTTACAGTTGTTTGGTAGATTAACAAGTTCTCAAACTTTATTCGTTTTCATCGAGTTTAATTCTTCCCGCATTGCTTCCACCCATAGTTTTGATTGAGAGCATCTTATTGCTTCTTTATAAGTCTTTGGTTCTTCCTCTAAATCTAAAATTTTAGAGTGAATTTCCCCCAAGAACAAATAATAATCATCTAGATATTGGGGTGTACTAAAATTCCTCCCACTTCTCCTAAGCATGTTAGTATTGGGAGTTTAGTTTGCATTTTCTTCAGGAGCTGAACCTCCTTCAGTGTAAGAATCAATACCAGATGTATCCATCTGTGTTTCAGGTGGAGTTGCCAATAATTCCACCCTCGTCTGCTTAGCACGGCGAGGTGTGTTTTGATCTAAAAATATTGCATCCATGTTTTCCACCAGTTTATTCATTTCTTGGTCATAGAACCTATACCCTTTTGATTCCAAAGAATAATCAATAAAAATTCATGGCGTGCTTTTAGGTTGTAATTTTGTACAGTTTTAATTTGGCACTCTAATTTGTGCATTAAAACACCAAACACCAAACAGCTAAGTGGCAAAGTGGAGGTTTTCTTCTTGTCCACAACTCATAAGGAGTGATTGTTACAGTTTTAGATGGTGAATGATTTAATAAATAAATAGCAGTATGCAAAGCTTCATCCCAAAAAGATAAAGGAAGATATGAATAAGCCATCATAGATTTAACCATATCCATAAGTGTTCTATTCCTCCGCTCAGCCACACCATTTTGTTGTGGAGTGTAAGGTATGGTATAATGATGAATAATTCCATGCTCTTTACAAAAATCATTTAATATTCCTGAAGTGTATTCTCCTCCACGATCAGTTCTCAAAACTATGATCTTTCTATTCAATTGATTTCCACTTTAGTTTTAAATGACTTGAATACGTCAAATCCTTTCGACTTATGTTTAAGAAGATACACATAGCCAAATCTTGAATAATCATCAATGAATGTGATAAAATAAATCTTTTATCCTCTAGTGGGAGTAGACATCTCATTACAAATATCAGAATGAATAATGACAAGAGGCTCATTTGATCTTTCTGCCTTTGGAAAAGGCGCTCGGGTCATCTTACCCATTGTACATGCCTCGCAAATACCAAAATTCTTCCACTTAAAGTGCAAAATTCCAGAATTAATAAGTCTCTTAATTCTATTTTTAGATATATGACCAAGTCGTAAATGCCATAAATAAGATTCCGAGCATGTGTTCCTATCATTAGTATTCCTCACTATGGAGTTATTTTCACCAACCAAGCAATCAATATTGTCATCATTTGATAGCTCATCAAGAAAATAAAGACCTTCATGATGAGTCCAGTATGCACTAATTTTTCATTGAGCAATATTTTAACTATTTCTTTTCCAAACAGTATATCATAACCAATAGATTCTAACTGAGCAACAGAGATTAAATTTCTTCTCATACTACGTGAATATAAAGTGTCCTGTAATAATAATTTTTCTGCATTGGGGAGTTCTAGGACATAATTTCCAATTCCAAGTACATCAGTTTTGACATCAGTGCCCAAAAAGATATATCTATTTTCCCTTGGAATTGTTCGCATAGAAGTAAAAGCTCTATTATTTTTAGTAATATGAGATGTAGCACTATAATCAATAACCCAACTATTTGAAAAAGTAGTAGTAAATAAATATTCAATGCATACAAAAATATTAGACATACCGTTAGGCGATAAATCGCCTTTACGCTCAACTGGTTGCTTGTTTTGATTCTTTTGCTCATTCTGCTTCTTCTTTTTCCTGCAATCAGCTCTGAAATGCCCATACTGACCACAATTGTGACACTTCAAATTCTTGTACTTATCAATCCTCTGAACTGAGTTAAAATTTCCACAATCATCCCGATCGCGTTCCTTGTTAAGCTTTTCTCTCAAATCACCATTAGACTTCCTCTTTTGCCAATTCCTTTTATTAGTATATTTTTCCTCTCCAAGGTGTAACTCAGAATTGTGAGTATTTCTTTCTTTTCCCTGAGGGAGTTTTCTATCTTCTTCCATAAGCAAATGATGCCTTAGAGTACGCATATTGAGTATCCTTTCAGAATGACAGAAAGATATCTTAAATTATTCTCATGAATTTTGCAAAGAGTTCAGAACAACCATAACCTGCACGTCTTCAGAAAAAGGATAGCCATCAGTTTTTAATTCTTCTGCTAAAATACAGAGTATATTGAGATGCTCATTAATTGAAGTACCATCATACATCTTGGTGGAGAGAAAACGATTAACAAGATTAAGCACTTTAATAAGAGATACCTCACCAAAATCCTGTTCCAGATTACACATTATTTTCCGCGCATTCCGTTCACCTTCATACTCAGCAGTTAAAGAATCAGTCATTGATCCCAACATAAAAATGCGTGCCCTTTTTATTATCTCTTATTCAATTTTTATATTCTTCTGCATAATTCTCTTTTTCCTCAACAGTGGCATTTTTTTTGGCTCTTCCGGTTCGTTTTTGTCTATTACATAATCAATGTTTTCAGCAGAAAGCAAAAACGTGATTTTTCTGGTCGTACTCCCACGGCACACGGGAGCCTTCCGAGCATGTGTTCCTATCATTAGTATTCCTCACTATGGAGTTATTGCAGTCAGTATCTGGCCCTTGTACCTCCCAGTCGAAAATGTGCCTCACTCTGGTTGTACTCCCACGGCACACGGGAGCCTTCGTTGACGACGAGATTGTCGAACTGGTATGTGCTCCACTCGGATGGAACCGCCTGCTCGTCAACTTCATCCTCGCCATCGAACCTTCATCTTCGAGACAATGCCATGTAGTCTCGGTCTTGAGATCCGCCCTTTGCACTACGGCTTCAACCTCCTCACCCTCGTCAAGAAGACCAAGAGCTTGCATGGCCATAGGAGCTACTTCGCAGGTCTTCATCGACAAAGATCAAGAACTCAGGAGCTTCAAGAATTGTGTGCGCCACACAGGGTCAGCAGCCCCCGACTTCCTCTTGCCTCGACACCTCCTTCTTGTTCACCACGGGTGGAGGAGTGGGTTTGGCATATGCTTGGACGAGAAGGACCAATTTTCACCCTGCCTCCCTCGCGATGTGTACATATGACTGCCATGATTTTGGTCCCCGAAGTTGCACTAACTCCCAATATGTCGGTTGTGCTCTCCGTAGGGAAAGGCAACTCAAAGTCAGATCGTACACATCACGGTCCACTTGGAATGTATGGAACAACCACCGCATCACAGTGCCCCATGTACGCTGCTCTGGTCTTGCTAGGGGTACGGTTGCCGATTGAAAATAACGCAAATCAATGGGCTTTTTGTCGCCATTTGAAATGGTGACAGGAACCTGTCGCCAGTTGAAATGGTGACAGGAACCTATCGCTATTTCAACTGGCGATCCTGTCGCTATTTCAACTGGCGACAGGAACACATTTCTGTAATTTTTTAGAGAGACGCTATATTTTTGTAATTATGTTTTAAAATAATATTATTTTAAAAAAATTCGCTGCTTCACAACCATATTATCTCGCTCCTGATCGCCGGCCGTACGTCCAAGCGCCGGCTCTGGCGACCTCTGGCCAGTCGCTCGGTCATCGAGCCCCTCCCATGACAAGCGGCAGTGCATCGAGTCACCATTGCTGCCGTGGCGCACCCTTCTCGCCCTTGCAGATTGGATGCATGTGACTGCCCAGTTTGCTCTTTTATTTATCCATAAACAAACTATGAATTAATACCGGGTACATCCTACTTTTTTCATGGTACTTGTTGTGGATTATTTTTAGACCATGGGGGTTGTAGTATCTTTCCACATTACTTGCTTTACATAACAAATTTTTAGAGTTGTATTCACCATGGATTCAAACACATACATGATTAATCTGCACCGTTGTAATCTGGATCAGTACAATCGACGGCGTATATATTTCTCTTTTCCAACCGATTAACGTGGTAATTTTTAGTCTTTAAGAGTGAATCTGGTTGCTTCTTTTTCTATTGCTTTAATAAAATAATAATAGATAGATGGCAGGAGAACAAAATAACGTAAAAGATGAAGATATGTCAGAGAGAGGAAAACTTATGTGCTAAAAGATGAATACAATGCATACCAACTTGTTTGTTTATTAACTATACCAGCGCCTCTCTACCTCTCCCAATGTCTCCATCAGCCCTAGCCATCACGTTAGTTCACATATGCATGGTTTGCCCAATTACTCTCCCTGGATGACTACCTTTGGTGTCATCAAGGGTGTCTACGTAGATTGTCTTGATCAGAAGGCCAACCCTTTTAAAGTCGAAGTGGTTATGTTATAGGACAAGGAAAACGACGAACTGGCCAGCAATAGTTCTCCATGAGTGCTCGATCCCTTTGACAGAGATAAGATACATTCTATGATTTTCACTATCAGAAACAGAATTTTTCTCGAGTGCCAAAAACACTTGGAAAATAAGGACAAACACTCGGGAAAAGTATTTCCCGAGTGTCACACTCGGGAAAGGTATTTCCCGAGTGTCACACTCGAGATAGTTTAGTCGGGATAAAAACAGTTTCCCGAGTGTTACACTCGGGAAATATTACTTTCCCGAGTGTATATGTATACACTCGGGAAATCCCAACACTCGGGAGAAAACCCTACTGAACGGCTTCTCCACCCGTAACAGAACTATTTACCGAGTGTTAACACTCGGGAATACGCTGAGGAAACACTCGGGAATGTTTCGAACGTTTGACGGTCGAAACCAGGGAAAATTGACACCTAACTATTTTTCCTAAGTGCATAGCGAAAACGACACTCGGGAAAGCTTCCGACGAATCCCACAGGAAATTGCCACGGGTCAACATTTCCCGAGTGTCGACACTCGGGAAATATTTGGTCGCTTTCCCGAGTGTCGACACTCGGGAAATATTTTGGTCGATTTCCCGAGTGTCGACACTCGAGAAAATCGTGACACTCGGGAAATCGACAAAACAGCAGAACCCCATTTTTCACAAATTCAAGAAAAATCCATTCTACAGCAATCAAATAATCCATCCATCCATTCCACAGCAATCAAATAATCCATCCATCCATCCATTCCACAGCAATCAAATAATCCATCCATGCATCCATTCCACAATATAAGTATATATATGTATAGATCGAACAAAAGACATGATAACAGTTCCCGAGCTCAGAACATTCAAGTTCAAGTTCGAAAATGTAAGCATAAGGCATTATACATATAACAGTTCCAAATAGTAATTTCATAGTCTTATATACATCAAACAAAAGCAAGTATCACGGCAACCATTTGCATGCACAGAATTTCCTACTTCAATCTTCTGTGCACGAGAGCATCATTTTGCGAGTTCTGCAGATAGAGCAAAACTTAATATTAGTGCCATCTTACAACAAAAGTTAGGAATTGATATTACATGAAAAGATAATTAACCAAACTATTGACAAAGCAAAAAAAATCCTTTAAATCATGATGAGCAACCTAATAACATGGCAAATCAATTAAGGGCATGCCTGGGGTGTGGGCCAGCAAGCTTGTGGCCTAATTGATCATTTACTTATGTCATCTACAAAGACATGCAATAGAAATTTTAGTATAATGATGTACTCTCAGAAAAAGGAATGAGTGAAACTATATATGGACTTAATTAAGAGGTGCAACGAGTGATATTTTGTTAGATATATAATTACATGCATGGTATCCACTTGTATGATGTACCTTTTAAAAGCTCGCAAATTCATATGTTGACGTGCTTATTAGCACCTAACAATATAGAACATGAAAAGCACAAAAGCTAAAAATGTTAAACTCCAACTCTCAATATTTTGTTATTGTGAACTCTTGATCAACATTTATGTCTCAAGCACTTATCATCAAATTCATAGAAAGGAGTGTACATACAAATTATTATATGTTGACACATTTCAAAAGAATTTATGATATAGATATAGAGAATTAGTTATATATGAAGCCATTTTTATCTATTTTTTAGCAATCACCTGATTGTGAATGTTTTCTAATATTGGTACCCTTTTAGTAGATCATGAAAATAGAAAGCACCTGGTGGTGGCCTCTCGGCGATGGACGCATTCACATGATCTTCAACATTAGCACCAGCATCTTCAGCATTAGCAGTAGAAGCAACTGATCCTGTCGTTCCCTACATTTTCATAAGAAATCGCATTATGAGAAATTTGCAGTAGCGACCAATAATTACATTGCATGTCATTTCAATGTCTTCTCAATCAAGCACTCATAAGAGACTAACAATATAATAATCAAGATGCGCTTACTAACCGGAGCGTATAAGTGAGGCAATGGTTCCCACGGAGGGACATTAAGTCGAGTCCCGTCCCGAGTGCTCGCATATTTGTTTGCACATTGCCATACATTAGCCAAGTACTAAATATATATAATATAAATATATATATATATATATATATATATATATATATATATATATGCATATTACTTTGTTATTGCAATCGCCACGCCCAACTAACTCCGCAGGAGCATTTGCTCCAACATTGCTTAGCCTCAATTTCTGTCGCATTGCTACCGAAGCTCGAAACCCGAGATCGATCTCATGTGATGGTCGCTGTCGACTTTGAAGGTGTACTTCATCCGTTGATGCAGCACTCGTGGATCGAACCTCCGAGAGGGTTGTCGGTGTGCTAATGTAGCCGGCACCCATGAAGAAACGACCATGTTTCTTCCCTTTCCAAATTTTGTACACAAGACACTTTCGCGTCTAGTGGTGAATTCATGACGTCGTAGTCCGGGTCATAAATCTCCTTAGCAGCATCAGTATATGCAGCCTGTTGGTCAAAATCATCAGGGAGCGAAAGTCATCAGGGAAAAAATGATCAGAAATCGTACCAAGTTCTTTGTCACATGCTGGCTGCACAAGGTGCCCTCCTGATCACCCCTCCTAGCTTCTAAATATGCCTCCATATCGGAGACAGGCCTCTGCTTCTTCTTTTCCTGCACCCAAAAAAACCACGGCGGTCAATAAATATGTATCTGCAACATACAATGAATATGAACATGTTGACCTACCAAGTTCTTCTTGTAACGAGCCATGGAGGAGCCGCCTTGACGATGTGTCATCCGCCTATCAACAATCTCCGCCCCCTAGCAAAGACGAGAGTCCTCTAACCATCGCTCGTTGCACCACCTCTCTTGGGCAATCTGCTGCCATGCATCTTCACACTTAAGGGCCCACCAAGGTATTGCCTAAATTAACCAAGTGTTAAATATGAATAAACTAGAATTGATTGTAATCAAGGACATCGTTTGTTCAGTTGGTTACCTGCATGTACTCGTCCAAAGTAATATGTGTTTGGCAAGCCTTGGCCCTACGAATTTGCTGTCCAAGGACTTGTGTGTGGTAACAGATCACCGCTTGGATGCGTGCTTCATAGATCATCTGTGGGATCAGCTTCTTAACACAATTACGCAGCACTCTCCTAGAATCAGCTTCCTGTCCCTTAGCCCATCGAAACCACCACTACAATCCAAGAATAAAGAATTGATAAAGAATAAGATGATTAAGTTAGTTGATGAAAGCGAAAAGGAATTGATAAAGAATAAGATGATTAAGTTAGTTGACATTTATTACTTGGCTACTAAACATCCAAAAGATCCTGATCCAATATTGATGTATCTAGTTTTCGGGTCAAACACTCTTTATTTTGATACTTTGTAAAGCCTAAGTTCAGTACATGCCAAAGGATATTATACTTGAACAGTTTATCTTTCTGCCCTCCCAACATGCAAACAGGAGGGCAGTGTATCTTTGCAACATTTTATGTCTTCTTTCTGTACAATTCCATAACTTGTTCTGTTGTTCAGGTTGTTGTTCTTGATATTAGGATCTACTTTGGATACCATGCTGTTACCAAGTTTTTTTGTTTCATGTTGCACTTGTATGCAGCATTGAACTACTACTTGAGAGTGTTTGCATGTAGTTATATGTATCTTCCTGAACATTTAGGTGCCCCTAAGTTTCTAGTCACCAGTATGTTATTCCACTGCTTTCTCTCTCTGTAAATTCCATGAGAAAGAGAACTGCATGGGAAACAAAGTAGAAAATATATTTCAATTATTGGCTTTCCTCTGTCCTATTGCATCACGTAGAAGTCATATTATTTGGGATTCGTGTGGTAAGTTAGTATAGTAACTAAATTGAGACTCAAGAGTTGTGACCAAATCAACCCTAACATGCATAGGAACACATAGAAGCAGATTTGAATATTCAGTCACTTACCCAAAAACTTTCCTCCACCCGCTGTAAATAGTTGTCAAATGGAACCTCTCCTTCAGCGGCGGTACTTCACGCTCCATAGTTGACATTACCATGGGATCTATCTCTTTCGCACATAACTGTCGATAAAAGAAGCTCAACTCCGCCATCACTTGCCAAACACACTCGGGGACGTAGCCACAGATCATCACAGGCAAAAGGCGTTCCATGAATATGTGGTAGTCATGGCTCTTTAGGCCATTGATGCACATGGTAGCTAAATTCACTCCTCTCCTTAGATTTGCTGCATACCCATCAGGAAACTTTAGGGTCTGAAACCATTCCAAAATCTCCTTCCTCTGAACCCTAGTTAGGCAATAACTAGCTCTTGGCTTCTCCCACTTGCCATTAGCTGGCTTATGGATCATATTCAGAGAGGGCCTGTTGCAAAGCTCCTCCTGATCAAGGCGAGCCTTCACATTGTCCTTCGTCTTGTCTGGAATGTCAAAGAATATGCTAAATATGGCCTCTGCAACATTCTTCTCATTATGAATTACATCTATGTTATGGAGAAGAATGAGCTTATGGAAGTATGGCAGCCGCCACAAACTTGGAATGTGAGTCCAATTGTGCTCCTCGCCATATTTCTCGAACCCATCACCATCATCAAGAGGCTTCAAAGCATCTAGCCGCGCCCTAACCTACTCACCGCCAGACGACGTGGTGGTCCATCATGATAGCAATATTGGCCCTAAATCCAGTTGTGCCACTTCTGAATTCATGGTCAATTGGAAGGAATTGACGATGACAATCGAAGAAGGAGTGCTTGCGACCATACTTTAGCAAACAGCCACGCAACGTCTCCCTACAGATTGGGCATGGCATCTTCCCATGTACACACCACCCGCAGAATATCCCGTACGCCGGGAAGTCATGCATGGATGTGTGGTACGCGACCCGCATGGTGAAGTTCTGTTTCAATGCCCGATCATATGTCACTATGCCTTGTTCCCAAGCATGTAACAATTCATCCACCACCGGCTCCATAAATACACTCATATTCTTCCTTGGGTATTCAGGACCAGGGATTATCAAGGAAAGGAATATGTACTGCTTCTTCATGCAAACGCCGGGTGGGAGGTTAAGGGGAATGACAAACACAGCCAACAAACAGATGGCGCAGCCCCATACCAAATGGGTTAAACCCATCGCTTGCAATTGCAATTGAACGCTCCGAGGCTTCGCGGCAAACTCTACATAGTCTCGGTCAAATTGCTTCCATGCTTCACCATCAGATGGGTGGACCATCTTGTCATTATGGTACCGACGACCATACTTGTGCCATACCATTTGTTTGGCAGAAACCTCATACATGTATAACCGTTGGATTCGTGGCACAAATGGTAGATAGCGAAGTATTTTTCTGCCAATAGGAAGTCAAGGTCTTGACCATCACCGAGTCAACCTCAACAAACCTAGACTCACCACACTTATCACAGTGATCTTTGTCCACATTCTCATTCCTAAATAGCATGCAATGATTTGGACAAACATCTATCTTCTCATATGGCATATTTAGTGCGCTTATCAATTTCTTGGCCTCATACAAGTTAGCGGGCAGTTTGTAACCATCTGGGAGAAGGGTGCTAAACACGCTTAAGAATGCATCAAAGAAAGCAATGCTTGTGCTGAACTGAGACTTGACAGCAAGTAGTCGTGTGATGGCATCTAGTTGGGACACCTGTGTTTGCCCATGAAGTGGTTGACTCCCTGCAGACAACATATCAAAGAAAGCCCTCGTTGCAGGTGGCACATATGCATGACGCACATTATCTAGCATGTCTTCTATCCTACTCTCATTGTGGCCGTCATCGTCCGTTTCTTCCCTTAGCACATCCGATGCGCTTTCGCTGTGACTCGCCGTGATAGACCCACACCAGATAGCTCGCCCTAAATCCGTGCTTGCACAGGTGTGGGATCATTGTTGCCCTTATTTGTGACCGTGTGTTCGAACAACGAGAACAAGGGCACAATATACCCCGTCCATTACTCCTAGCAAATGCTCGATCCACAAAATCTGTTGACTTTTCCATCCATTCCTGGGTACAGTCACCCATCGCTCTATGCCCAATGTACATCCAACTACGATCCTCAGCCATCCTAGTGTGCAAAACATAATGCAGGGAGGTCGTTAGTCTTAGGGGTTACGACCATGAAGACGTATGGTCTTTTATTATGTATTAAAATAATACATAGAGGTTTTAGTCCTCGTCAGCTAGCCCCGAACTTTAAATGAACTGGTCGTATATACCTTTTCCCGATTTAAATCGTATCGGGCGAGACCCCATTTAATGTCGTGGTATACGGCGGTCTGCATGTTCACTTTAAAGTTGAGAACTTGCCTTGGGAAACGAAGAGTTCCTCTGTCCGTTTGAACAAAAAGAAGCTTTTTGTCAGTTGGACTTTTGTGGGAATCCTTCGAAAGTATCGGAAGTTTATAAAATCTTCTCTCGCTGGGCTCTTAGAATTTTTATGCTTCCAAAATCCCCTTTCGATCCCCTTTAGCTTCTCGCCAAGAAATCCTCCAGAGCCTTTTCCTGTTCTTCCGACCACAAAGTCTTCAACTTTCACTACTCATCCTTGAGGATTTTCGCCATGTCGGAGCAAATTACGAAGTGGTTGCCTTCGGAATTGGGCAAGAAAAAGCTTGAGGCTTTGGAGAAGATGGGAATGCTCCCAGATAGGAATCTGATTAATTGGAGACCGGCGACTGGAGAGCATTTTCCGAGCCGTGAAGATGAGGAAATCCCTGTTTTTCTCGCCTACATCGAATGTGGGCTAAGATTACCGGTACACAAATTCCTCCTCCGTGTTCTTGAACATTATGGGGTGGAATTGGTGAATTTGGCCCCAAATTCGATCGCAAATATCAGTATTTTCGCATATTTGTGCGAGGCATACCTGGGAATACAACCGAACTTGAAGCTCTTTAGTTATTTCTACCGCATGGTGATGGGAAAATCTGCGGCAAAATCTGAGCGACTCTGGGGAATGCACATTGCGTCTTCATGACGGGAAGGCCGATGAGTACATCCTCATGTACGTGAAATCTTCGTGGTCGTCATGGAAAAAGTACTGGTTTTACATGACGGTTACGAAAGACGATGGCCTCTACTTCGCCGGAACTAGAGCAAGTGAAAACCCCAAGTGGAAGGAGACCGTAAAGAAGACAGGGATAGTCAAAAGATGGGCGGATGCCATCTATGACTTGTGAGTCAGGGGCCTGACTTCGTGGCATGTGGTGAGGGATTTTACCTCTCGCCAGATTAGTCCATTGAAGCTCCAGACTCATTCCCTGCTCTGGTGCCTTGATCGTGATGAAGTTGCTCCAGAAGGTGGTAAGTCTTTGAGATACATTCCGATCGGTATTTTGATTTGATTAATGTATTACCTTAAAATCTGTCTATTCTTCCTTCTGTTAAAGCTTTTTCCCCTGGGGAAATTAGAGAACGAGTCGCTAATCTGCACGGGAGCTCGGAGAAAAGGTCAATGCCCCAAGATCTTAGCCGCAACTCCTATTGAAGGAGATCGGCAAGGCTTAAGGTAATTTAATCAAAATTCCTTTACCATGTATATACATATATTCCACCAGATTTCCAATCGTGCTCTACATTTGCGATCGGTCGGATTGCGAATCATACAATCTGGTGAGGATCAACGCCCCATCTTAGTTCCGACCGAGTCGTGCCCTGAGGCACTTGAAGGAGATGAATCCCTCGAGGTAATAGAACATTTCGGAATCATATATGTATGAATTTTTTTTTAGATAAAAGGATTTCTTCACCCAATAAAATTTGTTCTTTGATTTAGGTGGATAAGCCTGAAGGCCCGCAGAATATAACTGCGAAGGCTGTAGACTCCAGAGTGGTCGTGCACGACCTTACGGTTGTTACTGAAACAATCGATCCGAGATTGATGAAACCACTCCTCCCACCGGATAGTCGAATGTGGACCTTGATGAACTGGTCGAGGACATAGCTTCCGACATCTTGTTGGAGGATGTGAGGTTCCAACAAACCTGCCGGTCCGTAACCAAAGAAAATTGGAGGAGAAGAAAAGGAAGGCTAGCGGCACGATTTCTCTCTTACGCATTTCAGAGTCAAATCTCAAGATTAACAAGGTATGTACAAATGAAAGTGGTCGATAAGTATGTACCTTTAATAATTCCTTGATGATTTGATACTTTGAACTTCCCATCTTCGGTTTGCATAGGTCTTCGGTGTTCGGCTGCTTCCACTGTGTTCTTCCTGAGGACTTGGCACCTGTGGAAGTTCCCGACCAGAGCACTTCTCAGGACAAAGTTCCTGAGGAAATAGTGGTCGAAGAAGCCCCCGAGCAGGTGACAAGGGCAACGGTTGAGTTGGATCCTTTGGTGATTGAAACCCCTTCTGTGGAGGTAGATGCCTCTGAGAGGTCTCAACAGGTTCCGATCACTGTTGATAACCCTTCCCAACCTAACAAGTTCTCTTTTCGTCCCCGATTTATCGAGGATAAGGAGCTTGATGAGGCGTGGCAGAAAGTATCGGATACTCAACTCAAGATGCACCCTGATTTGATTTTTGCTGGTTATAATGATCAGGCAATTCGGGTAAGTATTCTACGACCAGTTTCATAGCTCTTCTTTAAAAAGTTTATAAGAAACTTAAGAAAGAGAACGCTATTTGTGTAGCATTTGGTCGAGAACTTTGCTGTGATCGGAGGACTAACCCAGCGAGTTAAGGACTTGGAGCAAAAGCACTCCGAGTTGGAAAGTAAGAACTTTTCCCTTTTGAACTTTTGTTTCTTCTTCAATACTTTGCTCCTCTACAATTATTCTCCCTTATCGTATTCGATAGATCTGGAGAAAATAAAAGAGGAGGTTGTGGCTGAGAAAGCCAAGACAGCTCTTCTTGAAGAAGAAATAAAAGCTAAAGACCAGTCATTTGCTGAAGCAAGTTCAGCTAAAGACCGGTTGATCGCTGAAGCAACGACCAAATATGAAACACTTAGCAAAACAAATGAAGGTAATATGTCGTAAACTTGATTTTTCCTTCACTTATGCTTGTGTTCATTAACTGATTTGTTTTTGCAGAGCAAACGCAAATGCTGAACAGAGTAAAGAAAACTCTGAAATTTGAGCAGGATAAGGAGGCGGCTCTTGCTCAAAATATTGATGAAAAGATTCATACTTTGAACAAGATGATCTTTGATATGGGATCGGGATCAAGCCCGCCTTTCTTAGGAGATCCAATAGAGAAAATGAACTATTTGGGTCAACTTCTAGAGGACCTTAAAGTTCTCGCTCAAAACTACTCGGACGAATTATGCCTGTGCCCTAAAAACAAAGTTGCAAGTGGAGTTAGTTTTGCTTTGGCAAAACTGAAAGCTTCCGACCCTCCATAGATCTCCAAGCTGTTAAAGATGACTTCAATCGCCCACTGAAGAGGCGACCAAGTTCATGGAAGAACTCAGCCACTCGGAGATATAGTTGTAGAGGAGATGGAGGTCGAATCTCCGACAAACGATGAGTTAGGTTTGGGAGTATTTCTTAGAGTAGGTTCTGCAAGTGTAAAAATATTTGAATATCTATGAAAACTTACCTTTTATGTCATTGACAAAGCTTTTGTTTATCCTGTTTGACTTTTTTAAATTCTCAGATATTTCCTAGCCCCGATCGCTTTATAGTAGAAGAACGTTCTCGCACAAGCAAAGTGAGCCAAGAAAGAGAATAAAAGAGGTCATAACCATGTATGTGAGTTTTTGAAGGTATGTTTGGATATGTAAGACAAAACCGATCGTTAAAGATTAGGAAATTAATTGTGGTCGACTGCAGGTTTATTTCGACTAGTTATAGATCTTTGTTTGTCATAATGGAAATACCAATAAAAAACACTATATATGGTCGGAAAAAGACTTTGTCAAACTTGACATAAGAAGAAATGCAAATATGTATGCAACAGATTATAAGTGAACTTTGTTTATATCTATTGTCCCATAGCCCGGTCGGAACTAATGCTAAGACACAAGGCATACGACATATATTTTTTGAAACGTGTTCAAATTCTATATCCGACTGGTAGCGAGGATCGTAAGAAAAGAACCGTCGCTAGGAAGCTCCTTCCAGTGGGCAGGACCACGTGCGAAAAAGGAGAAACTTCGACTAGGAGGTTTTCCGTGTCCCGACCAGTAGCCAGACAAGAATAGACCAGAATCTTGAAATAATGAAGCATAATCTTCAGAATCGTAAGCATATCATTCATGAGATAGTTAGTTGTGTGGCGCCTCGATTACTCATTTTCTTTGAGAAAAGAGTGTAGTCGCACGGGGAATCATTTGAAGAAAATGCTCACGACTAGGACCATAGAGTATCGAGATCCTTAAAAGGATATCGGAGATAAAAATGTCTTCTCCACCGCACTAACAATAATAAACGACTGAATGTAGGTGTATATATATAAGCAAGGTTGCACTTCTTAATTAATTAATGAATTTAATGAAATTGAAATTGAAAGAAATGAAAGAATGAAAATTAAACATAGAATTTACGCAATTGATCGATGTTCCAAGAATTTGACAAAATTTGCCCATCAGACATAGCTAGTCGTACGGAACCTGGTCGGGTTACTTCGACCACAAAGTAAGGACCTTCCCATTTAGGAGAAAGTTTATTGCGATTTGTTTGGCTCAATTTTTCTCGAGAACCAGATCACCTCTGACAAAGGTGCGAGGTTGCACCTTCGACTATGGTACCTTCGCATGGCTTGTTGGTAGACTAGCCGATCGCATAAGGGCTTGGTTTCGCGTTCTTCAAGGAAATCGACGCCGCCGAAGTCGTCGCTCATTCTCGATCATTTTCGTCAAAACGATCGGTTCGAAAGCAGAGCCAATTTTGAGTTACGAGGAAGCATGGCTTCAAAGACCATAAACCAAAAAGAATGGAGTTTCACCGGCCGCACGATCGGTCGTGGTTCGAACGACCCATAACACATAGGGAAGTTCTTTAACCCAAGCTCGACCGCTTGATTAATCGGTGAATACTCGGCGCTTGATCCTCGCATAAGGATACCATTAGCTCGCTAATCGCTCCGCTGTTCGTGGATGAGCAATGTATGAATGAATTTTGACACCAAGCTCATCGCAAATTCCCGGAATTGATTCTTTGGAGAACGGGAAGCATTGTGCGTGATGATACGACTGGGTACACCAAATCGCGTGATCACATTTTTCAGGAGAAATCTCTTAGCGGCCTCAGTTGTTATTTTAACGACTGGCTCGGCTTCAATCCATTTTGTAAACGTGTCAATCATGACGAAAAGGAATTCGAAGCCCCCGGGTGCTCTTGGGAAAGGTCCTAGAATGTCCATTCCCCAGGTTGCAAAAGGCCAAGAAAGAGGAATTGTTTGTAAGGCTTGTGCTGGCTGGTGTACTTGTCGGCTATGAAAATGACATTGTACACACTTCATCACAAGCTCTTTTGCATCATGAAGGGCAGTTGGCCAGTAATAGCCTTGCCGGAAGGCTTTACCGACCAGGGTTCTGTAGGAATGGTGTGCTCCATAGACGCCTTCATGGATTTCGTTAGCAATCTAATGCCATCCGCTTGAGATATGCATCTCATCAACACTCCATGAGATCCTCGCTTATACAAGATACGCTCGATTAGAGTGTATGATTTGGCTTTTCGTGCTATACGATCAGCCTCTACATCATCTTTTGGAATTGTGTCATGCTGAAGATAATTGTAGATCGATGTCATCCAGCCTCTACCTTGATCGTGACAAATACCAACCGTTAACGATCGTGGAGCATCCATGTTCCTTGATCGTTTGTTCAACTTGCAAAGAATCATGTATGTTCTCGGAAGGCTCAACTACCGAGGGTGAATTGAGTTGCTCGAGAAAAACTCCGGTGGGGCTGGCCGACCTCATGGAGGCCATCCGTGCTAACCGGTGCGCGAAAAGTTTTCCTTTCTAGGAATATGTTGATCCGAAAACCAAGAAGTGCTTTTCGAGTTTTCGTACTTCCGCCAGATAAGATGACATCTTGGTACTCAAGCATTGATACTCTTTCCCCACTTGATTCGCTACTAGTTGAGAATCGCCTTTCACTAGTAATCTCTTAATCCCGAGCTTAACGAGCTCCTGAGTCCCGCCAAGAACCTTCATATTCTCGCCACATTATTGGTGGCGGAAAATTTAACCGGATGGCGATTTGATGTGTTCGCCAAGAGGGATATCAAGACCACTCCACCCCGATCCTTGCAACATCAAGGAACCGTCGAATACAATGTCCACTCGTCGTGGTGTTCGTACTCGAGGTCCTTGGGTGGGTTCGAGGTTTGTCCATTCGCAATGAATTACGCTATTGCTCGACTTTATTGTTTGTTAAGTGAAATAAAATGGAGATCGAACGCCCTAGCTCGACCGCCCATTTGGCTATTCGTCCCGATGATTCCTGCTTTCCAAGGACTTGGCCAAGAGGATATCCGGTAGGTACGACCACTTTGTGGGCACGAAAGTAGTGCCTTAGCTTTCTTGAAGACATAAGGAGGCCATAGAGCAACTTTTGTACTGTGGGTATCTTTCCTTTGGTCCATGTAAGACTTCGCCACGTAATAGACCGGTCGTTGGATATTGTCCTTTCTACAACCAAGACACCGCTAATCGCCTGCGTGGTGTTGCCGCCACGTAAATTAGCAATGTTTCTCCGATCTCGGAGAAACTAAAACCGGGCCTTGTAAGGTACTTTTAAGTTCCTCAAAGGCATCGTTTGCCTCTTTAGTCCACTCAAAACTCCCATGTTTCCAAGAAGTTTAAAGAAATGTAATCCTTTTTCCCTAACCTTGCTATGAAACGACTTACGCGCCATACTGACGGTTAGTTTTGGACTTCCTTCTTAGTGGTCGAGGGCGATCCGGTCGATGGCCGCAATTTTGGCCGGATTTGCTTCAATACCTCTAGCCGAAACTAGGAAACCGAGCGGTTTTCCAGTAGAAACTCCGAACACACACTTTTCCGGATTTAACTTGAGGTTATGTCTTCTCAAGTTATTAAAAGTTTCTTGTAAGTCAGGAATGTGGTCGCCAGCGTTGGTGGTCTTTACGATCAGATCGTCAACGTAAGCTTCTAGATTCCGACCGATTTGTGGACTAAAGGTTTTTTGCATCAACCTTTGAAAAGTTGCACCAGCGTTTTTGAGACCAAATGGCATCTTAATATAACAATAAGTGCCATATGGGGTGATGAAGGAAGTTTTCTCCTCATCTTCTTTACACATACTAATCTGGTGGTACCCTAAATATGCATCTAAAAAACTTAGTAACTCGCACCCAGAAGTAGAGTCTACCAGTTGATCAATGCGAGGAAGGGGAAAGTCATCCTTCGGACAAGCCTTATTAAGATCTCAGAAAGTCGATACACATTCGCCATTTCCCATTGTTTTTTCTAACCATTACAGGATTGGCAAGCCACTGTGGGTGGTCGACTTCACGAATAAATCCAGCTTTGAGAAGCTTGTCAATCTCCGACTGGATTGCTTCCTTCCGATTAGGTGCGAAACGTCGTAGTTTCTGCTTGATCGGTTTTTTGTCAGGCTGGAGAGCAAACCTGTGCTCGATCACCTCCCGGGATTCTGGCATATCGGACGCTTGCGAGCAAACACGCCCCGATTCGCCGGAGGAAGGAGACGAGCGACTCTTCCTATTTAGGGTCGAGTCTTGCCCCGACCGTAATCTTCTGCGCGGTTGGGTCCGATGTCCCGACCCATGTGACGACTTGACGTTGTCCGAGAAGCGCTTTTGTCGAGTGGTACCTCCTTTGTCCGGTCGGATGGTTTGGGTGTCATCTTTGGCCTCGAATGCTTGACTGCGCATGGGAGTCGGGTTAACCTCTCGGTCGGAAGTTCATCTACCAAAGCAAAGGATTTCGATCGCATACATAAGCCATTTTCGATCTCCTCGAATAGTGATGACTCCTTCGCCCCGATTTTCAAACTTTGATAACCGTAATGCGTGGCTATCAAGAATTTTGCTAATCTTTCGATCGAGAATTCCGCTGTATCGCGGATTCAAGTTTACTACATCAAACGGAATCCTCTCTGCTCGAAGTTGTCGCTTTCCAACGAATCGTAAGGAAACTTGTCCTATCGGTTTAGCGGTAGAACCCTAACTATGATATGAAAAGCATATTTCACAGGTTTCACCTTTGACATGGGGACCTGCATTTCTTCTAAAGCTCCCACAAATAATATATTCAAAGAACTACCCCCATCTACTAAGACCCGATTAACCCGGCAATTATTAATGGTTGGTTCAACAACGATAGGAAACCTACCCGGTCGAGTCGATGGATGGGGCAATCGTCTTTCTTTGGAAATTGCGGTGTCCGACCACTTCGAGTGCTTGATTACAGTCAGAGATTCGACTAGGTTGACCTCTCACTCCATGGCCTTCAGATGACGTCTCGACTCGTATGAAGAAGATCCTCCAAAAATCATGTTGACTGTGTGTTGGGGATCTTGGTACTCCATCTCTTAAATCGCCATCCTTGTCCTTTTTGGAGCTCGTTTCTCCATGTTCCTGACATGGAAATGGTCCTTACCCGCATAATAATCCTCCGCTTCTTTTGCAGACCACGGCAGTCAGATCATGCCACTCGTCACGGTGAAGTGGACACCACTTCTTGTTCGTTGCGAATCCTTGGTCGGAGTTTTGCCTTGCTTCGACCGAATAGTCCTTCTTGCCCTTCCTGAATTTTTCTGGAACGGCGAGGACTTCTTTGTCGTCGGGTCTGCGGTTCTTTTTCTTCTTGAGAGACTTCTTGTTCTTTTTCTCCTGTTTGTCTAGGCCGGGCTGGGGAATCTTGTCTTTCCGATCAATGGCTTCACACCACTCGATTGCTTCGCTAGCGGTGGCATACTTGTCCGCCATATCAAAAAGCTCAACGGTTGTTCTTGGAGGGTTCATTGCTATGTCCTCCGTAAACCGCCGATTCCTCGCACTGCTTTTAAAAGCCCGAATAACGAGAGGATTCTGCGACTTGGTATAGAGTTACGAACTGGTGAACCTCTTGATATATTGACGTAAAGTCTCATCGATCCTGCCGGATTCGTGGAGATCGTCCTCCTTCCTGTATGTCGTGACGCACTCGAAGTTGGCAATCAGAAGATCACAGAGTTGTTCCCAAGTATATATTGATCCGACCGGTAAGTTTAACAACCACGACCGGGGCGGACCCTTCGAGCACGGTGGGTAAATAGTTGGCCATTACATTCTCATCGCCACCAGCAGCCCTGATGGCGGTGGTATATATTTGGAGAAATTCCAATGGGTTTTGAGTTCCATTGAATTTGTCTAAGTTGGCCGGTCGGAACCGGTTAGGCCAACGCACAGCTTGGAGCCCTGCAGAGAAGGCTCGACAACCTGTGATTGATTCATGGCGTCTTCTCTGGGAAGGTGCCGGATTGTAATCGGTCGGAGACCGATCCCTAGGATTGGGACGCTGGAACTCCGGTGTACCGATCCGGTCGTGGACACTGATATGATGCCTCCGACCGCCCACTTGGTTCAAACGATGTCGGAGATCGTTAGGTCCTAGTGGTGGTTCCTCTCGACACGATGGGGAGTAGCTTGAATAACCTTCTCCCTCGTGACTCCTTGGTCGAAATCGCCGAGGAGGTCTCGGTATCGACTGCTCTCTGGTATGACCGTGTTGTCCCCTGCTGAGGGAGGAGCGTTGGGATGAAGTCATAGTCTGACTTCCTGAAACCCTCTGTTCCCGATCACGCCTTCACGCATGGTCTGTTGGAGAATTTCGGATACGACCTCGAGTTGTACAAAATTAGGCGTTCTCGCTAGAGCGGGATCGAATTATTTAACATGTTTTGAATACGCCGCAAGTTTTGTAGCGATTCAAGGGTCTCGGGGGTTCATCTTGGTCGTAGGTGTATGCCTGTCTGAACCTTCCCCGACCTTCGGTTTGTTCGGTCCCATCACCACTCTGGGTGGGCAAAGGCGGCGAGTTAACCGATTGTCGTCGATTAGTTCCGTTGCCTCCGGAAGTTGGTGCTTGACGGCTCGGATCATCTCTAACAACACGTGATGGCGTGGTAGAGAGTGTAGGACCGCAGGCATCTTGATCTTCATCTCCGATCGCGTTGATTCGTGCTTCCAAAGATTGATCTTCCGATGAGCTTCCATCATAACTAATGGAGAGCTTGTCGATTATTCGCGAAATCTTCCACGATGGAGATCGGTCGGAGATGAGCACTTCTCGAGGTCTTCTCGGCCGATCCGACGAACCGCCGATCAGATATCTTGAGTGTGATCATCCCCACATGGCCTACGCACCGATGGAGGTTTCATCGACACCGCTACAGTGACGGTTGACTCTGGAATTGCCGAAGCAAGGAGAGTATCTTTCACCATGATTTCATCAATGGTATAGAGTTTTCCGGGTGATGGGGCTGAAATTTCTTCACTGTTTCACGGCCGAGAAGACCGGCTTGAAGAGATCCTCCGCATTCGAATCGGTGAACGGCGGTTCTCTGGTTGCGCCACCAAGAGTGGCGGCGCATCTTCATCCATCCGGCCGACCTCGCTAACGCCGGCGACGTGCGAGCCGGCGGAGGAGGAAGAGGAGGATGACTGCCATTTTCTTCCATGGCGCGGATACATCCTTCCATGTCGAGGTCGGCGAGTCCGCCAAATCGAACCAATTTTCCTCATCCCAAACTCCGCATAGTCGCATGAGCGATTGCGAGATTTTGGGCGAGGATTTTCTTGAGCGAAGAATTTTCTTGAAACTTACGCCTTCTTCCCCACGGACGGCGCCAGCTGTCGACGATCAAGTCGCCGATCTTATGAAAATGAACGAGGAAAATGACGTGGAATATCCCGGAATGGAATGGGGTCGCTCTTTATTGATATGAACTGGTTTTACAAGATGTGGCTAAGTACTACCTGAATTACATCAATGGGGAATGTCTAATCGGTAATCGACTTAGAATATGGGTCTAAGTCTGATTATCTAGCTTCTAATTCCACCGCTTAGGCTTCTTTGTATTCTGTTGAACTGTCGTAGTTCTTGTCTTTGTTGGTCTTGGCCTTGTTTTGTCCCTTCGTCTTCTGCGTTTCACCTTTAAATAACTTCCGAAGAGGTGGCAGTTACTCCTAGAGAAGACGTCCCTGGTGAAACGTTACGACTGGTCGGAACGGTGGAGCAGTTAGCAACGTGCTAACTTCCTTGCGGTTGCCTGTGAAAAGCTTAACCGTAGGGTGGTTAATAGTCAGTGTCTCAGGGTTGTACCATCGCATGGTTTGGAACGTATAGCACGTGTTCCATTCATCATACGATAAGAAATACCAGTTCGGTAATTTTACGAGCGGTTATCTGGTCGGGGATTAGGCACAAAGCCTCATCCGACCAGGGTACCCATTAAGTAACCTCTGGAATATTAACGACCAGGGAGGTCGTTAGTCTTAGGGGTTACGACCATGAAGACGTATGGTCTTTTATTATGTATTAAAATAATACATAGAGGTTTTAGTCCTCGTCAGCTATTGACAGTTAGAATTTATCAGCTCATATAGGTTAGTTTGGGATCATATGTCAATATGACACTCACCAAAGGAGATGAAAGGTTAGAAAAATAAAAATATGTCATTTGAAAAGTTTAAGTTCCGGTGCAAACCTGAGTCCAAATTTAAAAGACCAAAATGTGACTTTCACTAGGAGAATCACGTGTATTTTGCAAATTGAATAATTCAAATTCTCAGCTCAATTCTGGTATTTATGACGACTTCACTGAATTATATGCTCCATCAAAGACATGTGAGTATTGGCAGAAAAATTAATGTTTTTGCTATATTAATGTCTTCCATTGTTCATTGGTTAATATGTTTTTTGAGCACCGCATCAATGTCCAAAACGATAACTAAAAGAGAATGAGGTAGTAGCACAGTAGTTCAAACTCGCAAATAGAGTCGTAGAATCCTACTTTCTGGCCAGATCAAATCGACAAAAGTCACACTATATCTACATCAGGATCTAGGCTTGCAAACGCGGAGTACAGGACTTTCTTAGCTTTTGCAAGTAATATCAAAGTTTAGTAGAGGACACACCGAAGATTATAAAGTGATCAGATAGATAATTCTTTACCTATCCTTGCTATATTCGTCCATGCATACCATGCATGGCTTTATACATCTTAGAATTTATCAGCTCATTGCAATGAGCAGGAGGTTCCAATGCTGTGTAATGTTTTTGACCATATGTATGTACATATAAGCATGAGCTCCCCATTTTTCTATCTTAGAATAACCCATGCATCCAGCATATATCTCGTTGCAATGGCTAGCAGCTTTTAGTAGTGGTCCAAACCAAGGAAGTAATCGATTATATATACATGAAAAGCAATACGACATAGACAAAAAGACATGTACAAGTGGCTAGGTCACAACTTTATATATTTACCAAATTTGATGGACATGCCTTGGCTCTATGTTATATTTTTGCAGTTTATTCACAGTTAGTGATGATTGAGGAGAACACCTAAAGCGAAAACAACTAATCAAACTAATTGACTTACATTCACAGACGAGGAGGCCGGCGGCGTCGGCGTTGGATGAGATGGAGGCGGAGGCGGTGGAGGCCGGGGCGGCGGGTCGGGATCTGAGAGGAGGGGGCGGCGGGTCCGGATCGGAGAGGGAGGTAGAGGGACGGCGGGGGGTTGGGATCGGAGAGGGAGGTGGAGAGGGGCGGCGGAGGAGGAAGAGGAGGACGGGAGGTGGCGCCGATCATGAGGTGGGGAGGCGGCGCCGGGTCACAGAGGGCGGGGGAGGAGACGAGGGGAGGCGGCGCGCGCGGACGTGGGGAGGAGACGAGGGGGAGGCGGCGGCAGACGAGGAGGCGGCGGCGGAGGCGGTGGAGGAGGGGGAGACGGCAGGGAAGACGGCGGAGGCGGCGGAGGACGGGAGCGCGCGCGGTCGTGGGGAGGAGAGGGGAGCAATGAGCCAAGACAGATTGGGGACGACACGCGAGCAAAGACTGACAAAGAAGTGGGGAAAACGGGTTGGGAGGAAAACGGCGCGGGGGAAAAATGGCGCCTTATTTTTTAGCTCCCGAGTGTCTCAGAATTTAACGACACTCGGGAAATCATTTTTCCCCGTTGCTCCCGTCAAAGTTTCCCGAGTGTCCGATCGGACACTCGGGAAATGTTAATTTCCCGAGTGTTTTCTTCGTGCCCCGAGTGTTTCGTAAGGCACTCGGGAAGTTCCCGAGTGTATTATTCAAAACACTCGGGAAACTTCTGACCACTCGGGAAATTAGCCGATTCTGGTAGTGTTTGGACGTATTTGAATGACGACCTCGCCGAATTGCCCTAGCGCTGGTCGATCCTCGCTCCATTTCAGCGGCGCTCGAAATTGAACACCTCGCAGGAGGCAGGACGCTGTCACCACGTGATTGATTAGAGAGACATTTGTGATTAATCAGTTGAACACCTCGCAGCAGGCCGGACGCTGTCACCACGTGATTGATTAGTGTAACAGTCCGTATTCGGACCGTGAATAGTAACCCCTGTTTGTCATTCGGAGTTTCAAAACTAATTCAATTAGTGTGTATTTTCAAATCTCTAGCTTCTACCTCAATTAAAAAATTCATGTTTCAACCGCAAACCTCAGTTCAACTTTCGGAATTCAAATTCAAGTTGAATTATGTTTTCAAATTTCAAAACTCCTTTTGGGCCTGGCCCATTTTCTTTCTTGGGCTCGGGCCGCTTTCTCCTCTGGGCCTGGCCATTTCCTCAGCCCACCTCTCCCCCTCTTTCCTTTTCCCCATGCCCGAGCATCCCCCTACCCTTCTTCTCCCTTAGCCGAGCCGCTCAGCACGCTCATGCCCGCTGCAGCGCCTGTGCGTCTCGGGACCGTGCGCCCACTTCTACTGCACATTGCGCCCAGCTGCCCGCGTCGCCTCCGCCACCAGCCTTGGCCACCTAGGTCGTCAACGCACTCTTCCCGTCGCTCAAGCGCCACGGACACCTGGCCACACACCGGCGCCTGACGCCAAGACTCGCTCCCCTTGACCCCGTGGTGCTTGGCCGCCTTGATCTTACCATCGCCCGAGCCGCCCGAGTCGCCGCCCCAACATCTCTTCCTCAGCACGACTCGCCCAGCGCCAGAGCTTCGCCCGTCTTGGTCGCCTCGGACTGTCAGGCGCCTCGAGCCTCAACGGCTCTCCCTCCTCTCTCGGGCTATAAGAGTGCCCCAAGCCCCCTCCTTGCTCCCCATTTCTTTCCCTCTCCTCTGGTAAGTTCTTCAAGAAAAACACCAAGAACCGCTCCCTCTTGGCCGAACCGCCCACGCCGGTGTTTTGTGGTTCTGGCGACGCCACCACCCCGCTGACCCTGTAACTAGGTTCCACCAAAGCCCAGGAACTCCTCCCTGAGCTAGATTCGTCGGTGGACCATCAAAGCACCCGAAATCGGCCACCTCCTCCAACTCCGGCCACCACCTCTCCCCGGTCCTCATTCTTGTTCCGGTGAGCTCCTCTCCCCATACTCTTCCTCATGATTTCCTTCCCCGGCCTAGTGCGTCGCCGGAGCCGCTAGTTCACCCCGAGCTCGTGGAGCTGCCGCCGTCTCCAGCTCCGCTGCCGTCGCTCCGGTGCCTCGCCGGTCGTGCTACCGCCATCAGCTGCTTTGCCTCAGCTCCTCGGTGCTACCCCCACCCTCACCTGGCGCCACCCTCCTTTCCTCCACTGACGGCAAGTCCGAGCCACCCGTGCCCGTGCCCGTGGCACGTTCGGACCGGCGCTAAGCGCCCTTAAAGCCCCGGATCCCTATGGAGTTTAGGGCTAAGCCATGATTACGCTGAGTTAATGATGCCCTAATGGTTGCTCTAGGTCACTGCCGGGTGGGCCAAGCAACAGTAGCTGCACATTAATTAACCCCGGTTTTCCCCTTCTTTGACTAACCAGAGGGCTCGGCCGTTGTTCGGACCACGCGTTCCCGAGTGCGCCCACACATGGAGTCGGTCCACGGCTGTCCTGTGCACTTGTGAGGCTACGCCGTGGGCCCCTCCTGTCAGCCTTGTCTCTCTCCCCCTTTCCTGTTATTTTCTTTTAGTGTTTAATTCCAATCCAAACTTCGAAAATTCCATTCTCCTTCATTATAACTCCAAATTTAGTGACATTTGTTTCTAAAATTTTGTAAATTCAAGATCTTGCTAATGGCACTAGTCTTATTTAATTTGGAGTTTATTTATTATTTCTTGTGTATTTGTTTGTTGTGTTTGCTTGTCTGTTCTTTTTTCGGTACGTTCGTCCGAATAGAGTTTGAAGACGCGGGAGATCTCCAACTTGATCAATCTCAATATTATCAAGACTCTCTTACCTTTAACCCAGGCGAGTCGATAATTTGATCATTTTGAGCCTACATTTTATGTAAATTATATTAATTTAAATTACCAAAATTGCATGCTTTAATTCTTTAATCAAATGTATATTAAATCTTAAGGTAGTTAAATATTCATTTGATGATTAATTAATTATTATTCCATCCCTTGACAATTGAATCCATTATTCTATGTCACCCTAGTAACTATGAGGTAATTACTAGTTATAGGTTGTACTTAAACGACATGCTAGTCTTACTTAAGTACCGGGACATTAAATGTCCTAATCATCATCTTTTAAACATGAAAGTGGTTTTAGACAGTCATTGTGGGTAAATGACTGAGATGGTCAAGTTAATGTATTTTTCTCCTCATAAACCATAATAACTTGCTGTTACTATCTGGGCGGATGGTATGATGGATGGTACGATGGTGGGTGCTAATGTAGCCCAAGGAATGTTGGTTTGTAGATGATATATGGAATGAACCGTCCAGATAACCCTAAGGACTTAATCTTGTCATGACCTCCTATGTAAAACAAGTACAACCACAAGTCTGCAAAGTGCAACTTGGCTTAGTAAATTTATTGAACCCTGAAAGTCATCTCACTGGTGGAGGAGTAAAGAAGTGCAAGCATGAGCTGGGAAGGGACATCGATGGTGAAGTTTCCAGCTACGCTAGTCATGGTGGTAAATATCCCGCACAACTTATGGGGCCCACCGCAAGTGGGAACACCCCGTATGGGTGAGATGACGGAAGGGGCGAGGTAATTTGAAAAGTTACTGTGAAGGTCGCTCAACTACATGACTAAGGAATCATGTGGGGCAATGAGTATGATTGTCACTTGTGAGTACAGTGTACAACATCTGTAGAGTCTAAACTGTTTAAATAGCCGTGCCTACGGTCAAAGGCGGACATGGGAACTTACTAGAGTTGGTTCTACTTCAAAAATCTTTGTGGGTGGTATGAAAAATATGGTGGGCTCACCTAACCCTGAGATTGGATTTTTCCTAGGTTTTCGAACTCAGTGGTGTTAATAAGCGGGGATAGACCCAATCAAAAGAAGCATAAGGTAGAGTTTCCGACGGAGGGAACCTCTGCTGATATAAATATTGCACAATTACTCTCTTTAATAAAATGAAATTTGGTTAAATGCTAAGTGATAGGAATTTGTAATTATGATAATTGAAAACGTGGCTTTAGCAAATAAAAGAACCTGAGCCATCCTTGTTAAGCCTTGCATGTATATTATTGCATCTTGTGTGTTGGCTCGTGAGCACAGAAGTTGTGCTCATTCTCGCTCTTTTGCCCAAAAACCCACAGAAGCAGGAAATTCTGAAGATTACGCATACTACAAGGATCCAGAAGTTGGAGGCCCAGGAGATTATGAGGAGTAGTTTAGTTCTTTTAGTCTAGGTCTCGCCTCAGTCCAGCTGACTCTGTTGGTGCTTGCGTGCATCCAATATTATCCAAGTCCTTGGTTAATATTGGACGCACACGGGTTTCCCCAGTCACTTGCCTATGGAAAGATGTGCTCTCACCCTTTTGCTTCCGTTGTCGCTTTTGCCACTTTTGTAATGTAATCAGTTTAGCCTATTCGGCCCCTATTGTAAAACTTAACCCGATGCGGTGTATGTAAACTCTAATGTGTTATCTTAATGAATGGTATGGTTTTACGCCATGTATAAAATGATTCAGCAATGTGTTTGTGAGTGCTATCTACTGATCCAGGGAATAGCACAGTATTTGCACAGAGGATTTGGATTTGCGAAATCCGGATCCGACAATTAGAGAGAAATTTGTGATTAATCAGCAGGGGATCACGTGCTTAGCACCAAATCAACTCACTGTTTAGCCTTCTTTGTCGCTGCCAATCTAGTTGCTGAGGTTAATTGCCTTGCCGGAACCCTTCATGGCTATCACGCACTCCACCTTTGTATCATGTCGAGGCCATCTCGTCGGATCTGATCAACTCACAGCCCTTCATCAGTGTCGTGCAGCCAGAGTGCTGAGGATGGGCTGGTAAACGCAGGAGTGTCGACGATCGAATCGTCGATCTTACGAAATGAAATAGAGATAAATGACAAAGATTTTTTGGAAGAGAATGGGGTCTGCTCTTTATTGCAATGAAAGAGATCCTTTACAAGGGGTGCCTTCGATAAGGCAGTGGACTAGTCCTAATTACACTAAGAATGTGGTGTGCTATGCTATTGCTTCAACAGCCTTGAATTGCAGTTGTAGATCATGTCTTGATCTTGTTCGCTTGCTGTTGTTTGTTTTCCTCCGATTGTCTTCTCCTTAAAATAACTGACGAAGTAGTGACACTTATCACTAGAAGAGGTGCCCCTTGGGAAGTGTCGTGTCCGGTCGGAGAAAGGGTGGCTGTTGGTAGAAAGCCAACTGACCAGCGGTTGTTATCCGTGGGAAATAAACCGTATGATGGTTATTGTCAGTTACTTAGGGCTATAAACGTTGTGTGGTTTGGGATAAATTAAACATATGTTCCATTTGTCACATGAAAGGAATATACTTGGAATCGGATCCATGTGCCAGTTCAAAGTTCCTACGAGCAGTCATCTGATCGGGTAGCAGGTACATGACCTCTTCGACCAGGGTACCCATAAAGTAACCTCTGTAATCCTTACGACCAGGGGGTCGTTAGCCTTAGGGGTTACGACCACGAAGAACATGCAATCTTTAATTAAATATTAAAATAATATTTAGAGATTTTAATTCTCATTGGCTAGCCCCCAAACTTTAAATGAATGTGAACCCTTCTCCGACAAAATTGTATTGGATAGGCCCTCATTTAATAACGTAACAAATGTGGTGGCCTGTATTCACTTTAAAGTTGAGGAACTGTCTGGTAAACCGAACAGGTTTTTCTGTCCGTTAGACTTTGGGTAACTCCCCACTGCAGTTAATGAGAGTGCAGCTATAAAATCCCCACCACGCACAGCTTTATGGTTTTTACACTCTCAGGTTTTCCTTCAATCTCCTTTCATCTTTTCGCAAGAAA
The DNA here is from genome assembly GCA_036346405.1 of Phyllostachys edulis. Lineage (NCBI taxonomy): Eukaryota > Viridiplantae > Streptophyta > Magnoliopsida > Poales > Poaceae > Phyllostachys > Phyllostachys edulis. Next base: position 104,362,240 of record CM070550.1, read on the forward strand.
TCTCCCCCGACCTCCTGTCATCTTTTTGCCAAAAACCTCTCCGACCTTCTTTCACCCTTTCGCCCAAAATCCAACCATGTCGGACTCGATTACCAAATAGTTTGTTTTCGAGCTAAGCGAGAAGAAGCTCGAGGCTTTGGAGAAGATTGGGATGCTTCCTAACAAGAATCTGATTTCTTGGAGATCTACAGCTGGAGAACATTTCCCGAGCAGCGAAGATGGAGAAATCCCCGTTTTTCTTGCTTATATAGAATGCGGGTTCATGCTACCAGTACATAAGTTCCTCTACAAGGTTCTCGAATACTATAGAGTCGAATTGGTGAACCTGACCCCCAATTCAATCACCAACCTCTGCATCTTCATCTACCTCTATGAGGCGTACCTGGGGATTCGATCAAATCTGAAGGTCTTCGGGTATTTTGACAAAATGGCGAGGTCGGGGAAGTCGGCGGCCGGTCCTGGAGAGAGCTCGTTGTGTCTCCACGACGGGAAGGCTGATGAGTACATCCGAATGTACTCCAAGTCTTTGTGGTTGGCGTGGAAGAAGAGCTGGTTCTATATGGCGATCACGAAGCATGACGGCCTCTACTTCGCTGGCAAAGTGGCGAGCGAGAATCCAAGGTGGAGGTCCACCGCACAGAAGACTTCTTGGCACATGGTGAGGGATTTCTCCATGCATCAGATAAGTCCCTTGAAGTTTTGAGATCATTCCCTACTTTGGTACATTGGTCGTGACGAGGCGACCAAGTATTCTAGGGAAGTTAAGTCCTGAGAAATCCCGACCAGTATAGTTTATTTAGTTGATTATTTTGTAACCCTGAAATCTCCTTATTCTTTTGAAACCCTTTCCTCTGATGAAGTCAGAGAGCGGATCAGAATGATCTGCACCTGGGAGCCTGATCTCAAGGCTGCTTTTTTTTTGGTATTTTGGATATTGTCTCTGAAGAAGGGAGACTAAAGAGACTCAAGGTAAACAAAAACTTTTTCTTCATCGTGTATATATTCTCCGATCAGTATATAACTCTGCTCTAATATGTAGGCGGTTGGGTTGAGGACAAAAGAGTCCGATGAGGACTCTACTCCAACCGTTGTTCCGACTGATTCCTGCTCGGCGACCACGCAAGATGATGGTCTCCCAGAGGTAAAAATAGCATCGAAAAGGAGCATATATTCTTAGATGGAAAATTTCGTCACATAAATAAGCTTGATTTGTTATCCAGGTGGAAAAGAAGAAGGCCTCGTAGCCCGAAGCTGCGGAGATCGTAGGCCTCGGAGTGGTCGCGCACGACCAGGCAGTTGCTACTAAAGCAACTGTTCCGGAGGTCAATGAGGACACCATCTCTAACCAGGTGGTCAAGAATCTCATCCTCGACCAGCTGATCGAGGGTATTTCTTCTGACCTCCAATCGAAGGAAGTGGGGGGCCTAACCAGCCCTACCGGTTCGGAACCGGTGAAATCAGTTGAGAAGAAAAGAAAGGCAAGTGTTGTGGACTTCGCTCCAAGGAGATTCAAGATAAAAACCGAAAAGACGACCATGTATGTATATATGAAAGAAGCTTATGCAAATATATACCTTTAATATTTCTGGTATTCCAAAATCTTGATCTTCTTTTCTTCTGTCTTCATAGGTCCTCGGGTGTTCCAATCGTCTCCGATCAGAGCACCCCTCAGGGGAAAACTCCTGAGGAAAGGGTGGTTGAGCCAGCCCCCGAGCATGTGGCGGTACCAGCGCCTGCTCAAGAACTTGTGGTGGCTCCGACTACGCCTCTGGTAGAGGTCTAAGAAGAATCTCAGCAGGTTCCAGCCCCTGCTGGGATAATCTAAGGAGGGAGGATTTTTTTTCGTTATTGAAGGAATCTTCCCATCCTAGCAACTTCCCTCGTTGCCCTCGGGTTTTCAATGTTGAAAAACTCGATGAGGCTTGGGGGAGATATCAGATCGTCAAACAGAGACGAGTGCTGATACTATTTTCACCGAATACAATGACATGGCGATCCAGGTAAGCGCCTATGACCACTTTTGTAGCCTTTTCCTTAAAGTTTATCAAAAAAACTTAAATAAGTTCACTATTTTTGTAGCATATAGTGAAAAATTTCACTGTGGTCGGAGGACTGACCGAGTGAATAAAGCTCTTGGAAAAGAAAAACTCCAAATTAGAAAGTAAGTACTTTCTTCTTGACTTCTCCTCTCCCTCCTTGTTGTCTTGTTCCTCTTCTGTTAATTTAACTTATCCCCTTATCATACTTCATAGATTTGGAGAAATTCAAAAAAGAGGTTACGGCTAAAGAAGCCATAATAACTAGGCTTGAAGAAGAATGCCAAGCCAAGAGCTGGTTGATTGAATACTTTACAACTAGGAACAAGGAAGTTATTGAAACTTTTGAGAATAAAAACCAAGGTAACCAGTCGTAGACTTGATTAGTGTACTATCTGTTCTAATTATATGTATTTATCCTTGATCTACTCGTCCAAAGCAAACTCAAAAATTAAAAAGAGCAGAAAAAACTCTTGAGTTCGAGCACGACAAAGAGGCAGAACTCGTGCAGAGTCTTGAAAAGAAAGTCAAGGCTTTCAATAAAATGCTCTTCGACATGGGATCGGGATCAAGTCAGCCCATCTTAAAAGATCCAGCAGGGAAGATAAATTACCTTGGCCTTCAACTTGAAGACCTCAAAAGTCTGCTCGAGACAACTCGGAGCAACCACGTGCAGACTATGAAGAATGTCGTTGCAGATGTAGTTACCTTTGCTTTGGTAAAGCTTAAGGCCTTCGACCCCTCTATCAACTTCCAAGCCCTTGAAGCAGACTTCAACTGCTCGTAGGATGATGCAACCAAGATCTTCAAATGAGTAAGGTCTTTCGGAATGAAGGTTGCTGAGGAGATGCAGGTCGGGTCTCCATCCTGTAGTGACCCGTCTGGTGGTCCCGAGAAGTAGATGAACGTAATATAAGAATTGTAAATATTAAAACTTACCTTTTGTCATCAATAAAGCCTTTGTTTATCTTTTCAACTTTGCTGAATTCTCATGTATCTCCTAGCCCCCGACTGCTTATGTTAGTAGAAGAACTTACTAAAGAAGCAGTAGACCAAGAAAAAGAGAAAAAAAACTACGACCATAGTACAAAGTATATGCTGATTATGTTATAAAAGAGATCTAATTAACACTAGGAAATCAATTTAGTCGGAACCAGTGTATGATTTCGACTAGCTTTAGATCTCTTTCCATAATCGAAAATATTTTATAGTACATTTCATGGTCGAGAGATGTTATAAGACTTTTATTGATGAAAAGAAATCATGCAAATATGTATGCATAAACGATAAGTGATCTTATTTATATACATTTTCTGCATTGGTCGTAAAGGTTGCTAAGAACTGAAGACATGATAGACACCTCGCAAGACATGTTTGTTTCCAAGTTTCAACTGGCAGCAAAGATCGTAAGGAAATGACCATCGCTAGGAAACTTCTTCCAGTGGGCAGGACCACATGCAGAGAGGAGAGATTTTGGCTAGGAGGCTTTTTGTGTCTCGACCAGTAGCCAAACAAGAGTAGAACAGAATGTTGAAATGAAGAAAATTAGTATTTGAATTCTTAAGCATATAAGTAACTATATCAAGTTGCTTGTGTAATGCTCTTTTACTTCTTTGCTTCTTTAAGAAAAGAGTTTATAGTCGCGCATGAAAACCATAGCTGTGATGGTCACGACATAACAAATCCTTTTTGAAGGATATCGGAGAGAATTGGATCTTCTCCGACCAGTTAAACAACAATAGTATGTGACCAGATAATGGATAACAGATATATAAACAATATCACTCATTGGACAGTAAAGAAAAATGAATCTTTATTGAAATTAAAATAATGAAAAAAAACTATACAAAGAACTTACGCAATTGATCAATGTTCCAAGAATTTGACAAGACACGCCCGTCTGACATGGCTAGTCGTGTTGAACCAAGTCTAGTGACTTCGACCACAGTGTATGGGCCTTCCCATTTGGGAGAAAGTTTGTTGCGATTTGCTTGGCTCTGAATTTTTCTTAGAACCAGATCACCTACAACTAGGCTACGAGGTTGCACCTTACGACTGTGGTACCTTCTCATGGCTTGTTGGTAAACCGACGATCTTATCAGGGCTTGGTTTCATCGCTCCTCAAGGAAATTGATGTCGTCGAGTCCTCGTTCTGTCTAATCGTTCTCATTAAAACAATCAGTTCGAGTAGAGCCAATTTTCAGTTCCGGAGGAAGCATGGCTTCAGCACCGTAGACCAGAAAAAATGGTGTTTCATCGGTCACACGACTGATCGTGGTTCAAACGGCCCATAACACAGAGGGAAGTTCTTGAACCTAAGCTCTTGACCATTTCACTCCTTGCATTATTATACCATTAGCTCGCTCGACTGCTCTGTTGCTCTGTGAATGAGCGACAATACAATAAGATAGAAACGGGGGTTCGGCCACCTACGCCTCCAAGCAGTAGTACAAAGCGGCATGGAGAGACGTCAACAACGTTGAGGTCCCACCTGGTCATTCGGAATACCCCAAGTGGATAGAAACCTCCCTCACCTTCACTAAGGAGGAAATCCCTAAAAGTATGTCTACTTCTCATAAATTACCATTAGTAGTTTCCTCTACCATAAGTAATTATAAAGTAGGGAGAATATTAATAGATAGCGGTAGTTCTTTAGACCTGTTATTCATTAATACTTTAGATGAGATGCAAATTCCTCGTTCTAAGATTAAACCTATGACAAGTCCCTTCTATGGGATAGTTCCGGGTATGTCTGTTACACCAATAGGGCAAGTAGTTTTACCAGTAACCTTCAATACGACTACTAATTTTTGAACTGAGTTAATCACTTTTGAAGTGGTTGATTTTGAGTCTGCCTATAATGCTATTTTGGGAAGATCGTCTCTAACAAAGTTCATGGCAACTACACATCACACCAACTAGAAGATCAAGATTCCTGGGCCAAAAGGCGTGATTGTGGTGCAAGGCGACCAGGCTGTAGCACTTTCATGTGATTGTAAGTCGCTGGAACTTGTCGATCAGTTACCTCTGAAAGATCTTACTTTGGAGGATAAAACAGGAAAGGCTGCAAAAATCAAAGCCACTCCTCAGCCCAGTGAGGAAGTAAAGGTAGTACCGCTTAGCCCCGATGATCAATCCAAGACAGTCCGAATTGGCTCAGGACTAAGTGAGAAATAGAAAGACGAGCTCCTCACCTTCCTCCGAGCCAACTCGGGTGTCTTTGCGTGGAAGTCATCTGATATGCCCGGAATCCCAAGGGAGGTGATTGAGCACAGGCTAGCCATCCAGCCTGAGAAAAAACCAGTCAAACAAAGACTGGGACATTTCGCCATGAATCGTCAAGAAGCCATCAAAGTAGAGCTCGATAAGCTCCTTGAAGCCGGCTTCATTCGGGAGGTTGATCACCCCGAATGGCTTACGAATCCGGTCCTGCTCAAGAAATCTAACGGTAAGTGGTGCATGTGTGTAGATTTTACCAGTTTAAATATTGCTTGCCCAAAGGATGACTTTCCTTTGCCTCGCATTGATCAATTAGTTGATTCAACTGTGGGTTGCGAACTAATGAGTTTTCTTGATGCTTATTCCGGGTACCATCAGATCAGCACGGCGAAAGAAGATGAAGAAAAGACTGCCTTCATCACACCTTTTGGTGTCTACTGCTATGTTAAGATGCCGTTCGGGTTAAAGAACGCTGGAGCCACGTACCAGCGTTTGATGCAGAAAACCTTCAACGGTCAGCTGGGGCGTAATTTAGAGGCCTATGTAGATGACCTTGTTGTGAAAAGTAGCACCAAATATGACCATTTGAAGGATCTCGCAAAGACCTTTGAAAATGTAAATAAACATGGAATAAAGCTTAATCCTAAAAAGTGTATTTTTGGGGTTAAATCTGGCAAGTTGCTTGGTTTCCTTGTTTGTTCTCGTGGGATTGAAGTTAATCCTAAGAAAATTCAAGCCATTGAACAATTACGACCACCTTCTACAGTGAAGGAGGTCCAAGCCTTAACTGGTCGAATGGTGGCTCTTAGTCGTTTTATTTCTCGATCAGGAGAACGCGGTTTACCTTTTTTTAAGGTGATCCGCAAGAGTAATAAAGAGTTCCAATGGTCCGAAGAACCCAACAAAGCCTTCGAAGGCTTAAAGGCTTATATTTCAAATCCTCCATATTGGTTTCACCTTTAGAGGGGGAACCTTTACTAGTTTACTTGGCAGCAACACTAAATGTGGTCAGTGTAGTACTTATCGCTGAGAGGGAAGGGTCCCAATGACCCATCTACTACGTAAGTGAGGTCTTACACGGACCAAAGGAAAGATATCATGAGGTCCAAAAACTAATTTATCCTCTTCTGATGACTTCTAGAAAACTGAGACATTATTTTTAATCTCATAAAATCACGATGCCCTCATCCTTTCCTCTTGGAAATATAGTTCATAACCAAGAAGTAACATGCCGTATAGCCAAATGGGCAGTAGAACTTGGGGAGTTTGATCTCTATTTTACTGCCCGAACAGCCATAAAAAGCCAAGTCCTGGCTAACTTTGTGGCTGAATGGACGAATACTGAGGATCAACCTCAGGAAAGTTCAGGGCCATACGATCATTGGACACTATATTTTGATGGCTCCTGTGACCATAAAGGCTCAGGGGTTGGGATTTTGTTGATAACACCACAAGGTGATCAACTCCAGTATGTCGTACAGTTTCTGTTCCCTGCCACTAACAACATGGCAGAGTATGAAGGACTTCTATCCGGGCTTCGAGCAACCAAATCCCTCTTAGTCCATCGGCTTTTAGCGAAAGGAGATTTGCAATTAGTCGTAAACGAGATATCGAAGGAATACAACTGTTCCGATGAGTTAATGGCTCAGTACATGGGTGAAGTGAGTAAGTTGAAAAAAATACTTCAAGGACTTCGAAGTCCAACATATACCGCGCAAGGAAAACTCCTTAGCGGACCAGTTATCGAAATTGGGTTCCTCACGAACGCCTGTTCCAACAGGTGTTTTTCTCGAATACCTTACAAAACTTTCAATAGAAACAGGTTCGACCACCTCAGACGTCGGGGTCATCGAGCAAGATCTGGAGTGGATGCAACCATTGACCACCTATCTTGCATCAGGGACATTGCCCGATGATCCCCAACAGTAGGATAGGTTAATTCAAAGAGCACGCATATACAAGCTGGTCGAAGGATCATTGTATAGGAAGGGAGCACATGGTGTTCTTATGCGTTGCATATCTCAGGACTCAGGGATAAAGTTACTAAAAGAAATCCATGGGGGCTTGTGTGGTACACATGCATCCTATAGAAAATTGGTTGGAAAAACTTTTCGGCAAGGTTATTACTGGCCCACCGCTCTACAAGATGCCATGCACCTTGTTAAGATCTGTGAACAATGTCAGTTTCATGCCAGGCAAGTGCATCAACTATCTTATCAATTACAGACCATTCCCTTATCATGACCTTTTTCAACTTGGTGCATTGATATAGTTGGACCACTACCACAAGCACCCAATGGGTATAAATTCTTATTTGTGGCCATTGATACATTCACTAAGTGGATAGAAGCTGAGCCATTGTTAAGATAACAATTTTAGACAGAAAGAAATTCCTTGTACGAAACATTGTTACAAGATTTGGATTACCGAGTCGTCTTATCACAGACAATGGGAGCCAATTTATTAGTGATGTGTTTCAAGATTATTGCGATGAAATTGGCACTAAAATCTGCTTTGCTTCCGTGGCACATCCACAGAGCAATGGATCAGTAGAAAGGGCCAATGGCCAGATTATGCAAGGTATTAAAAAAAGAGTTCTTAATCGCCTTAAGGCATGCTCAAAGAGTTGGATGGAAGAGCTTTTTTCCGTCCTATGGGCATTGCGTAGTACTACTAGTAGAGCAACTGGTGAAGTACCATTCACACTAGTCTACGGTGCAGAAGCAATGCTACCTAGTGAAATTCAGTTAGGTTCCACACATATAGACCTCCTAGATCAGATAAATCAGGGAGATTGCGTGAAGATGACGTCAATATGCTAGAAGAAAGACGTGATCGCGCACTATTAAAATTGGCTACCTATCTGCAAGGGCTGAGACACTACTTTAATAGAATGGTTCGTCCAAGAACACTTTATGTGGGTGACTTGGTCCTGAGACGCATCCAGAACCAAGCCAACTTAAATAAGTTGTCCTTCAGATGGGATGGTCCATATACTGTAGTTTCTGTCACTAGGCCAGAATCAGTTAGATTAGCTATGGAAGATGGTCGTGTTTTATCTAACACATGGAACATTAAATATCTTCGAAAATTCTATGTATAAGTATCTTTTTTCTATATTATATAAGTTCAGTTGTTATTTTACTGTTAGTATTATGTTAATTTTTTTCACCATAAATTTTTTCGTATCATTTCACATCCACGATCACCATCTTTTAAGTTTCTACGGTTGATCAATTCCGCTCATGGGTCATAGTGTCTTTACTTATCAAATGACCATCAGTATACATTTAGGAAATGACAATTGTTTGGGATCTCTTCTATAAGCCAATTCTCATTGCATAAGAGACCAATAGTCTGACTTCATCTTCCTAAATATACACTGGTCTGGATCATTGGTTTTACAACAGATATACTTATCTTAGCATAATTGTTCGCCCGAAACACTTCTCCCATTGACGGACACAGTGTTCCAGGCGATGGGCTACACATAGTAAAATATACGACTTTCAATTTGCAAGATAAAGTCAGTCAACTGTCGATAAATAATCATAATTATCATACACAAAATCTTTTCATTATCTCATATAATTTAAAGCAAAACATCTGTATCATTACAATGTCATTTTTGAATACTTGAGCTAAGAGCACTTGCGGGAAGGGCAGGAGCACTAGCTTCAATATTCCTGATGATCTTTCCAACCACTGGTGTGATCTTGGCTTGAGCCACAATAACTGCTTCTTTTGTCTTTAACTTGGACACAGGGACAAGCTTCTGAAGATCGACAAAATCACCATAAAGGAGGTCTATCTTCAACAAGACTTGGTTTAAAGCTTGACCCATTGCTCTCGTCAAAGATTGATATATAGTAATCTTCAAAACAGGTATCTGTTTTTGAACATATGTAATTTGAGTATAATTGTCATTCCTAAGGTCGTCCAAGGTCATCTTGGTTGCGAGAGGAGTTACCGGAGCCTTCAGTTGCTCTGCGATTTCTCGTAGAGAAGCCGAGATATGAGAAAAGCTATTTCCCGTAACCGTAGTGATTTCCTTGCCAGCCTTCATCAAAGTATCTACTTTCTTTTCAAGTTATTGTACGACAGTAAGACTCCTTTTCTCCACTTCCTTCAAGTCTTGAATCTGAAGATCTTTGTTAGAAGAGGTCTTCCGAAGATTCTCTTTTGCCTTTTTTAGTTCTAAGAAAGAATGAAGAAAGAGAATAAAATTTATGCATTGTAATTAATAGGTCAAATGCTCTGTAAGAAATAAAGAAAAATTATTTACCTTCTTTCTCCTTAATGAGCATTTTGTTCTGGTCAAAGAGATCATGACTTTCTTTAGATTGTCGGCCCAGGACCTCTTGTAACTTTTCATTTTTCTGGGTCAAGAGGTGGATCTCTTCGGTCTTCTCTTCCATGACCACCGCACTCATCTCAGATCTTTTCCCCGCCTTAGATAATTTCAATCTGAGAACATGAAGTGCAGATTCAGCACTTTCTTGTCCAGCTTTCGCTAGCAAGCACTCCCTTTGAAGTAAATAAAGGCATAAGTTAATTGTTTGGTTAGAATCTTACGATTATTATTAAATAATAACTTTCTGTACTTACTTCTCTTTCTCCTCTGCAAAAGTATTAATCTCCTCTACCATGTCAATATTGACCCTCCAAAGACTTTTAACGGATGTCATAAGGTCCTGAGGTCCTTCTTCGATTCTCGAAGGAGAACTTCCCGGAGAATTTCATCTTGAGTTGATCGGTTGAACTGCATTTAAAACTCCTCTGGTTGGATCAGTACTTGTGTTTTGCGGCTCCTAAAACATCCTATGAGTCAGATTTATGCTGATTAATTCAAAGAAAAATTATCAAGATAAAAATCTTATCAAGGTATGATCATCTTCATCTTTAGTTTCGATGGTCTCATGGATCACCTCCTCTGAACGGGTGGTCTCATGGACCACCTCTTCCATCCAATCCTCTAGAGAGGTCCTTTTTGTTTGGACCTCCATGTCCAGCGGTGTACCATGGGACGTCCCAGTAGCCGTCGCCGGGGCGTCTTGGACCAATTCCTCAGTGGTCCTAGGAGGTCCTTCCATTGGCAGAATTTCCTCTACCAGGGATTCATATGTTGCTAATACAATTGGTGGCGAAAATTGTTCTTGAGCAGTCAGTTATCCCCTTTTCGGGTCTGACGGCAAAGAAAGGCTAAAGAGAAAAGAGAGGATTATTTATTTTTTAATCAAAAATTATAAAATTATAATCGAAGAACTTACTCGATCTCGAAGCTACTTTCACTAAAAAGCGACATAAAGTCCTCATTCACAGTGAAAGTAGGTTCTCTCCTTTGCTCTAACGTGGAGGGAACCAAGACCGGGGAGGTCCTTGGCCTTGGGACCTTTTGAAGAGGGACCTCCTCTTCGGACTGTTCTGATGATCCTTCACCCTGGACCACCCCAGCCAAGAAAGTTGATATAGAAGACATTGGCTGGGGGTTAGATGCATATCGGGAAATAGAAGTCTTAACTCTTGTTTTCAATACCTAGTGGATAGAAGGTCTCGAAGAAGTTGGGATTGAGGCAAGAGGTTGTGGCGACCCAACCCTAGGGCACCCGAGAGGTCCTCCCAGGATTTCCTAGGACGTCCCTTAGGACCTCCCAGGAGGTCTGGTAGCACCTCCCGAGGCTTGGGTAGGATCTACCCCCAGGGGTACCAATCGAGTCTCTCGCAGGGCCACTCGAGGGTACCACCGTGGGGAGTAGGGGTCACGGGGAGATCCTCTACTGCCACGGCCAACTCAGGGGAGGTCGAAGGACTTGACCTGAGGAGGTCGTGAGGCTTGAGGGATCACCCTGTGATTCCTAGCGTGAACTGAGCTAGTCCCAAGGATCTCAAGCTAGCTCTTCACAACGTACAAGAATGTTAACATCCACGACATAAACTTTATTTACAACATAACAAAGGAGTTGTTTACAAAAGGTGGCCTTGGGCCGAAAGCAAGCTTACAAAAGAGCGGAAACAGACGTCCATCCACTATACCACAGGCAAAATGGTTGGAGGGCACAACCTACTAAATCTGGTCCTCTTCTTCCTTTGCTATTGTCTTCTCCTGATAAAGTTTGCATTGAGCAAGAGTGAGCACTACCACTTGTGCTCGCAAGTCACACCGTGGAATAACAAAATGACATGCATATATGGATATACAAAAGAAGGCATAATAGGGTTGATTTGCATAAAGCCAAGTTTCTTTCAATTACAACTACTAAGTTCCAAGGCAAATTTTTAATAGCTAAAATTCATTTTTCAAACTTGATTTTCAGTTAGATAACATTCATCAACAAGTTGGTGAAGGATACCCTCCTGTCACAAGGCTCTCTGCCCAAAGCCCATGGGATAGAAATCCCAAAACAGTTTATTAAACATTTTTAGAAACCCAAATTCAACATCTAACTCTGAGTGGCCGCTGCCAGCATGTCCATGACCGCGGACACGGCTATTCGAATAGATTTACACTCGGCCGAGGATGTGCACTTTTCCCACATGACATGATTTCTCTAGTTTATCCGGCATCCGTCGATGCCACCTCTCACTACCAAAGGTAAGAGGTCTAGAGTTCATGACAAAATCTTTAAAATGCATTGTCCCACCACGCCTCTCCTTGCTAAGGTTTCGCCTCCTTTGGATTCAACTCCATGAGATCTGGGCCCCTCTTGCACCAAGTGGGAACATAGGTCATAAAAGACCATTTTGGCCATAGAAGACCTCCCACTCTCCAATTGGATCAATCATGTGGAAGTTCTACAAGTTACTTAGCTAGGTTCCACACCCCATACTGGAGACATGTGGTTGCATGGTTTTGGTATAGCCCATCATAGGCCTAGCATTGGCGGCTCAAAGACCGGTCCTCAAGCGACTTGGGCGACAAACACAAACCCTGGACCTCCACCTTAGCGAGATAGAGTCCGTGCATAAACCTTGCACCAACCAAGCAAACCAATTCGCCCAAGTCTAAATCAATTTCCATTTTCTTTGCTTCCCCAGCAATATATTCATACCCCCATGACATCCCCATGCCATGGTCAAAATATTTTAAACAATAGTTGGTCATGAAGGTAAAGACTTCCCAAATCAAGTACTTTTGGTCTAAGCAAGACTAAGCATATGGTTTCACAATTTCTCCTGGTTCACACTAATGTATAATCCAGGTTTTGTCTAAGGTGACAACAGATTGGGTTTAATGTCAAGTTGGCCATATGAAGGAATTAGGCATAACTATGTGTTTAAAGACAGGTATTAAAATATCTTGATAGAAATAGGCATGCATTATCCTTTGAAACCGAACATAATAAATTGAAATAATGGGTGCAATATGTTCAAGAGCATGACTTGCCTTGCTCACTGTCTTGAGAGTCTTCTTCTTCGGTGCAATCGCGCTCCTCAGTGTCCTTACGATCTATACGGGAGAAAAGGAGACAACTCAAACCAAATTCCAAATAAAGAGCCAAAGGAACTTCAAAAGAAACTCCAAAACTCAACCAACAGAAACATCTCATACTCAAAATGGGTCCTTTGGGAGAGGCCCCAACTTACTAGGGAGAGGTCCAATGAGGAAGGTCCTTACGGAAGACCAGAGGGGCGGCTTTAGCAAAAGACCAAGATAATAATGCTTGCGCAAAGTCCAGAGAGGTGATCTTCAGAGGTAGCCATAGAGTTCCACCGAGAAACCAAAGAGAAGAGGTCCTGAAAGGGACATAACCTCTTATTGTGGCGATAAGAGCAAAAACAGATCGGACGCAAGGAGGCTTACCAGCCATAAGGGAGAGGTGACGAGTGGAGGGGAGGTCGCAGGCAGTATGGGCGGTTGGGGTCAACGCCCATGCCCCTATCGAGCCTCCAATGGTGAAAAAGTGATGAGGGAAGGTGCTCCTGGCGATGCTCTTGGTAGCAAGGACTCTCCAGGAAGCCACTGAGTGTGAGCCAAAGTGTTGAGTGTGTGAAAAAGGTGGCAATGAAGGGCTCCCGGGGCTAGTTATAGTCAAAGAAAGTGAAAAGACCACTCAATGCGTACATGATTTGGTGAGCATGTGATATGGGCAAAAGGTACGGGAGTGTCAAAGAAAAACAATAAAGGACATAGTGTACTGTTACGGGAGGAGACTAGAAAAGACACCTACAGTGCCCCAGAATGACCCCATACAATGGGAGCAACCACTTGCTCGGCTGCATTTAATGCGACAATACATGCATTAAATGCTCATGGTACTAGTGTGGCGAAACATAAAATGGGTAAGCTTTGGCGGTGGGACCATCAAATATAAAGCAGTTGGGTCAAGGGAAGGTTACGACAGCTTGGATCTCCAAAGAGGAGGTCCAACGGCCAAGATTGAGTGCTAACGAGGAGGTCCGTGTGGTAAGAGGAGGACCTCACCCGCTAGGAAGGTCTAGAGCCGTAGGATCAAATCCAGACTGGAGGTCTGAACGGTTAGGATCTCCAAGGGGAGGTCCTAACGATCGAATCTCGCTAACGAAGGAGGTGCTCGCGGTTAAGATTTCCAATGGGGAGGTCTTGACGGTCCAGATGTTCAAGGAGGAAGGTCTGGGCTGTTAAGATCTCAAGGGGGAGGTCTTAACGGTCCAGATTTACAGAGGAGGTCTGGACATGGGGAGGTCCAGATACACATTGTGGAGGTCTACGCGACAAGAGGTTCTAACAACCAAGATCCCATCAAGGGAGGTCCTGGCTGCCCTTGTAAAAAGGAGGTCCTGACTGGTAGGATCTCACCCATGGGGGGGGTCCTATCAGTTAGGCTCTCACGAAGGGAGGTTCCACGAGCTCAAGGAGGTCTTGAGAGGAGGTCTAAAGAACTAAGTCGACCAGGGGAGGTCCTAATCGCTAGGTTCTCCACAATGGGAGGTCCTGGCGGTGAGGATCTCAATATAGGAGGTCCTAGAGGTTCGAGAGGAGATATTTGGAGGTCAGGAGTTCCTAAGTTAAGCGAGCAAGGAGGTCCAATGGATGGGGAGGTCCAAAGGACTTGAAGTCGAAGGGAGGCCTAAACATATAGGCACGCCTTAACCAAGAGGAGGTCTAGACCTAAGGAGGAGGTCTGAACCAAAGAGATTCAAACCAACAAAGAGATCCAAGGAGATCTAGCTCAAGGAGAAAGGTCTGGACATAAAGACACGTCCAACTGAGAAAAGGTCTGAGCCCCCAGGGGAGGTCTAACTTCAAGGACCACTGGGGATGTCCAGGCCACAGAAAAGGTCTAAACCGAACATAACACAAAAGAGAGAGTGAGGGGAGAACTGGCCAACATACAGAAGGGGTGACAACATGAACTTAAACCTCTCCAATGAACCAACTATGAATTCTCATCAAAACAAAATAGTTTTATTTTATTTTACAAATTTAAAAGGATTTGGAAAATCAGGATGTTACAAACCTACCCCCCCTTAAAGGAATCTCAACCCGAGATTTAAACAGGATCAGTAAAGAGGTAGGGATAATTAGCCTTGAGGTCTTCTTCCTTCTCCCATGTAGCTTCACTTTCTGGATGGTGACTCCATTGCACCTTGTAGGATCTGATAATCCGGCTCCTGGTAACCCTTTCTGCAACATCCAGAATTTTAACTGGCTGCTCCACATAGGTAAGGTCTTCTTGAAGATCGAAGGTCTCTAGGGATGTGTGGTCTTCTGGCACCCGAAGACATTTCCTTAATTGGGATACATGAAAGACATTGTGCACAGCTGAGAGGGACTCTAGGAGCTCTAGTTGATAGGCGACTTCACCAATTCTGTCCATGATCTTGTATGGGCCGATAAATCTTGGTGCCAGCTTCCCTTTAGTCCGAAATCTTCTAACTCCCCTAAGTGGTGTCACTCTAAGGTATACAAAGTCTCCAACCTCAAAGGACAAATCTCTTCGACGGGTATCAGCATAGCTCTTTTGTCGAGATTGAGCCACTCTCAATCGCTCCTTTATGAGCTTCACCTTGTCTGCAGCTTCTTTAACCAGGTCTGGACCATGAAGTTGATGTTCTCCAACCTCATCCCAAAGGAGGGGTGTTCTACAAGGTCTACCATATAGAGCTTCGAAAGGGGACATCTGTAGACTAGTTTGATAACTATTGTTGTAAGAAAATTCAGCATAAGGCAAGTTCTTGTCCCAACTCTTCCTAAAATCCAAAGCACAAGCCCTGAGCATGTCTTCCAGGATTTGGTTCACTCTCTCGGTTTGCCTATCGGTCTGAGGGTGATAGGCTGTACTAAAATTGAGCTTAGTACCTAGAGCTTCATGTAAGCTTTTCCAAAACCTCGAAGTGAACTGCGACCCTCTGTCTGAAACTATTCTTTTGGGTACTCCATGTAAGCAAACAATTCTTGCCATATACAATTCTGCTAGCTTATCACTCCTATAGGTGGTCTTGACCGGTATAAAATGGGCTACCTTGGTCAATCGGTCAACCACCACCCAAATGGAATCAAAACCCGTTTGGGTGCTAGGTAATCCAGTAATGAAGTCCATGCCTACCTGTTCCCATTTCCATTCAGGGATCGGCAATGGTTGTAACAACCCCGCCGTCTTTGGTGTTCACTTTTAACCCTCGACATACATCACATTGAGAGACACATTTAGCAATATCTTGCTTCATCTTGACCCACCAATACCTTTCCTTGAGGTCGTGATACATCTTGGTCTTTGCCGGTGTATAGAGTAAGGTGATCCGTGGGCTTCCACCAAGATGAGCTGCTTGATATCTTGGTGATTGGGCACACAAATTCGGTTGCCAAACCACACTACCCCTTGTTCATCTTCAGAGAAACCCGGGGCTTTACCTCTCCTCATGTTCTTCTTAATTTCCTGGATATCTACATCTTCTCCTTGATGTTCTTTAATTTGGTCCAGAATGGTTGGATGCACCATTGCTTCAGTTCAATTGCGAACATAGGAATCCTTCTCTTTGAAGGTTCGTGGAGGACGAAAAGGTACTCGGTGAAAGGGAAAAGTGAAAACGACTGGGGTAAAAGCGTGTCTAAGGAGGGCTAAAAGATCCATATATATACCCTTGGTGCATTTAAAACCCACTACCTCAAGGATGTAACAACTACGCCTCGATTAGCGGTGACACATCAACAGTGACACATCAACGGTGACACGACAACTCACGTTCAGTCAAGGAGGTTGTTTCACGTGTCAGAGATGTGTAAGAAAAAGAAGTTGCAAAGTTTTTCTTTTCACCATTGGGGGAAAGGTACGAAAACTATTTTACATAGAAATTACCTCGATATACGATCAATGGGATTTCCTTCAATCAATTCCTTCAAGACTTTAAATCCATAAAGCAAACTGATTATCCGACCACCTTAAATAAAGGTGGTCGAAAAGTCAATTTGGTTTGTAGATGTTGTCTTTTGTATGCTCCAACCATAGAAAGAAAAAATGTTGAAGCAATATGAGTTCTTACTCATAAGAAGCTTTGAGGATGAAAATTTGATGAAAGTCTCTAAAAGAATGTTTCTTCCTATTGCCCTTCTGGTGGTTATTTATAGGACCAGTAACCTATGGTAGAATTAATTAAACCAGACGGAAGTCTAACAAATGAGATTTTATTAGAGTTTGCTCCTAATAAATCGCTGAAGACTAAAACGTATTTATCCCTTCAGGAATTGCTTTCATAAATATATATACGGCTGACGCTCCTGCTTCTTAAGGGAAATAGTTATTTACAACTCAAGTAAAACTATCTTCTTGATCAAGTCTAGGTCTGGTAAAAAACATCTTCAAGTAAGTTATTTTCACTTGAAGATGAGAGGCTAGCTAACGAGGATTGTAGTCAGTCAATTATCCAGGTATATATTTATTTGCTTATTTATAGATAAGCCAGATTTTTACTGGGCCTAAATTAGTTTTTTGGGCCCAAGATCAATTAAACAGCTAGAAGGTAGGGCCTAAAAAGTCTTTTCTTTAGTCGTTCCCAAAACCTCTTCTGGAGGCCCAGTTGGACCTCCTCTATGGGTTCCTCCAGAATCTCTCCCCCATAGAGGAGGTCCTAGAAAGCGGTTATCCATGTGTGGTTAATGATAGTTACATGTGGATATATCGGCAATAATGGTCACCGCGAAGAGACGCGACTGTTGGCTCGAAGAGACGCAACCCTTGGGCAAAGAGGCACTGCTGTGACAAACTGCCGACGTTTGTAAAACTATAAATAGACCGGTCTATGTGCCCTTGTAAAAAATATTGACATCCAAGCCATAATCCACATGTATTCATAGCCATCTTCCTTGTCATCAGATCATATAATGGGCAAGTTGATGGTAGTTATTATTGGAGTAGTAACCCCTCCACGTTGCTTGGCAGTTACTATCAAAGGCAGAGGCGTATTGCGTGCAGTTATTCTAGAGAATAACAGTGTATATTAACTACTTAGAGTCCCTAATTGATTGAGTCTACTTGTCTGCAAGCTCCGTCGATTATAGGATGGTCGTAGAAGAACTTACGACCATATGGTGGTCGTAGGAAAGTTTACGACCACATGATGGCCGTATAAAGGCTTCCAACTATGAGGTAGTCCTAGAAGGACTTACGACTATGAGGGTGGTCGCAGAAAGACTTACGACCTCTTGGCTAGCTTCTCCCTTATAAACATTAAGGGGTGTACCCAAGAACTATACGTTGGCATTATTATCCATAACAAGAATTACAGATAAATAATTAAATAATGATTATCAGATCCTCGTCACAACTGATACAAATTTTCGGTTTTTCTCCGTTTTATAGGTTTTCAGAGGAATTACGATCAGGTTCTCTATTGGTCTCTGAAACCGAAACGAACACCTGAAGCTTTCTGACAACTAGGATGATACGCTACAGTCATCTTCAGAAACTGACTCTAAACAAAAACAAAACAGAATACTGACTTCTTTCAGACCTACGAAAAACAAAAGAACAGAATACGTATGTGGCTCGTAGGCTGCAGAGGTCAGCCATGGGCTGAAGAGAGCTCGCGGCCACGAGGCCGACGATGTGGACAACGATGTCGTGAGGAAGAGCGCTAGCGATCGTCGACCTCCTCGCATTGGTCCACGCCGTCATGCTTCGTGTGCTCGCCATGGCGTACGTATCCAATATTGTGCTTGCTCACTATGGCGCTCTATGATCATTCTTATAAAACGTCAAAGAAGCGCATCATAACGTCAGCGCGCAAGACGAAGAGACGCATCGTAATGTCAGCGCGCGAGACGAAGAGACGAATCGCGCGGGAGCCAAAAAATTGAACATATCGCAGACGGTTTTTAGCACAGCCAGTAACACAGACGGTAGCTAAACCAAAACCGTCTGTGATTGTATTTAATACTGATGGTTTTAGTCAACTGTCTGTGATGAAGCGTCCAGTATTAGTATTTTTGTAGTAGTGATACAACAAATTATTTCACTTACCCCGTCATAATTCGAGCATTTGTAGTACACTCTTCCCCGGTTCCTCTTGTTATCATGGATCGCCCTACCATCTCCACACTCAGATCAGGGGCGAGGCGAGAGGGAGCATGTCGCGAGCTCGATCGTCTTGACGCCGCCGACCTCGTTGCCATGGCCATCGTGTATGGCCGGAGGCAGATGGGGGCGGATATGAGGAGAAGCGGGCCGAGGAGAGGGCCAGCGGAGGGACAGAAGGACAGTGCCAGATGATGGGAGGCGGATGAGGAGAGCGCCGAAGGATTGGCACGCCAGATGAGCGTGGCAATGGCGACACCACACAGGAGGAGTGGCTAGGGTTTGGATAGGAATGGCGTAGAGGATGGAGGGTCACATGGTTTGGGTGAATGAAATAGTAGTGGAGGGCAAAATGGTCACGGTTGACAGCAGGGACACTCAAGTTGGACATAATGGGATATAATGCATTCTTTGGGTGATATTAAAGTGTACCGAGACTTTTGGTGGTATAAAACTAAAGTTGGGATCTTTCTGTATGACCAAACCAAATTTTCCCCATATATATGTCCTTGCTGAATTGACCTCAAACGGAAGAAGACACTTGACTCGTCGATCAGTCAGTTATGGCCAGTGCAAAATTAGCTGTGCGCGCGAGTAACGACAATGCAATAGTACTAGCTAGTACCATCGGTACGCACTTCGAGGAGAGGAGCGAGTAAGGGCATCTTCAATAGTATCATGTGAGCCGTCGGTTAGCTCTTCTATGTCAGCAAAATCCTAAGTGGAAGAGAGAGAAGGGAAGTCGTGTCTTCCTCAAACAACCATCTCTACACACGAACCAAGACAAAGCAACCAATGCATGTGAGAGAAAGATAAAGCAGTGAGAATATTATAAGTTTGGCATGAATGTTAGAAATAACTTACTAGAGATAACTTATTAAAAGTGTTGTCTCTAAATCTGTCTTTCGATCATGTAGTGTTGATATAGCAAAATTAAAGACGATACTATTGGAGATGCCCTAAGCCGTCTAAGGCTGCTCCCAATGAGCAGTATCTTAGTGCAATTTCTTTAGTGCGTGAGGAGTGTTAGGATACTATCTTTCCAATACATGGTTTCTTTCCAATGCATGGTTTCTTATGGTGTAGTATCTTAGGCTGTTTCATTTAATTACATGCATGATCTTTACTAGTATTTGAGCATTGTGGCCTATTTGTGGCATGTACTAAAGCAATACATGTTTATTGACACACACAAATGTAAATACACGGGATCGATCACAATAAATTTTATGCGTTGGATTTCGAGACCGAACCGGTATCCAGATTAGATACTAGAGTACCATCTCTCTTCATTAACTATAGTGTCACATCATCATTTTGTCTATATGATAGGTTTAAGGTACTAGCCAGAATGAAACACTAGGAGCAGCCTAATTGGTCACAGAGCTGCTCTCCCCGACGCACACGATGGGACGGCGGCCCAATCCGGCCGCGACCGCGGAGATCTCTACCAATACACAAATGGATACGATTTGTCAAAGTAGAGGCCTATAGCTTTACAACAACTTAACCCGACCACTTTCTCAATCAAAAGCACAATTAGATTAGGTTAAGTATGCTGGTGTTGTAGCTGTTGCCCGTGCCCCGAGGAGATTAGGTTTGGTGGTCATTATAGCTGATTAAGATTAGTAATCAAAACGGCTAATTAATGGCGTGGGGATTCCACAAGTTGCAAATGGGGAAGCAGGAAGGGGGGGTGTCTGAGATAAGGATGACAGTGGCATGCCATGCACTCCCCTAGCTAGTTTAAGGACAAAGCAAAAGCTAATAGCCTTAACTAATCAATTAATGGCTAGTGTACTAAATTTGATTATAGAATTGTCAAATGGTGTGCATTGCGTGTGGCGTGTGTGATGCCACAGGGGAGCCAAACTAGTATGGCTAGCTTAGCTTAGCTAGGCATGTGACAGGGGATCACTGAGGGGTGTGGTAATATGCTCTACATTTAGCATCTAATTCCAAACTTTTGCAATAATTTTTGTTTATACCCCCCTTGAAACCATCCGATTTTAATTTCGATCGCACAACGCTTCTCGGTTAATTAGATTCCCGGATAGCTTTCGATAAAATGAAAATTAAGGAAGCGAGAGAGGAAGGTCCAAAATGAAAAGTCAAAAGCTGGATCGATGCATCCTTGAGTGAAAGTGTGAAACTCTCCGAAGTTTGGAAAAGATGGTTGTTGAGGTACTAACCATGCAACTTACCGTACCCTAAACAATGTTAATCAAGTGATGATCCTTATCTGATCTCTAAAGCGTGAGTGGCTTGATTGGCTCGTTGAGTGTGGTTGGTATAACCACAGGGGTTGGCTGCACGTGAAAGGCCGTCGAGCCGTACCTTGGTCAGGTCAGGCCGGCGCAGGCCAGGCACGTTGTAGTAGTCTGGTTTTCTCAAAGGAACTAAGGACCAAAGTGTGCAAGTAATTTATCTTATCAAGTTATTAATCTGATATGATTGTGAAAGTAAGGGTGATCTAGTCGTCTAGATTTGGACTACTATGGCATCTCTCTCACTCACACACGCAAAGAGAATAGAAAAAGTTTAAGCTGATCTGTTGATGCTGCATCATGCTTTATTTTACATCTTGATCGAATCCCAACATTTTCTCGCATGCATGCCTGCCTCCTTTTGCTCACATGTATATGCCAAGGGTTTCTTGAAACAAACTACGCACAGCTGAATATTGTAAGCAGACAGTCTAGCTTTTCATTCAGGGCACGCAATGCGGTGCTCTGATTAAAGAAACACAAGAGTTTTGCTAGTTTTGATACGTAAGCTCGATTAAATAACACTGTCAAATTAAGAAAGCTATCATTTGTGGAATTACTACTACGACGACGAACTTACATATACGACGCCTCAAAGTCCAAATAATTCTTCAGAATGGACGTTATATGTGATTGAAGCCATTGTTGCACGAGCTACAGGTACCCATCTAATCGGAGCTAGAGGGCCCATCTCACCGGTACGTACAGGCGTGCATTTCCACACTCCTTTTATTGGACAGTATGTACATGTACGTACGTGCTTCCCATAATAAGCATTCAAATAGGCTTAAAAGGGGATATAAATTGCGTCGTTTCTATAACGTGCTTAATTAGGATTGAAGCATGTGTGTTTTTCAATTCAAGTCAAACATTTGTATTATTAAGATCTATTGCATGGTAACCGCTACTAGTATTTAATTTGTTGATATAAGTCTGTCTCTCCCTGGAGTGAGTTGTGATCGAGTTAATTGCGGCGAGGCCACATGCTTCAGAGTAGCACGTACACATACCTCATACTAAAGCAATGGATCATTTAAGTGGTACAACTAGCTGAGAACCTAATTAAGTTGCATCCATTCACGCGCTTTAACTTGTTTTTGGAAAGAAAAAAAGGTATGGTATGGAAGCGCTTGTCGAATAGTACTACGTCTATCTGCCCCAAAGTCAAACCTATCAACTGGATTCCTCAGTACGTTCATCAGCTGACCGACGACAAAGTAAGGTAGTGCGCCTCTTCGCCGGAGCAGCTACGCGGCCATGATATCGCCACATGTAGCTACACTTGTACGCCCCGGCCCGACCTACGACCTACGTACACCTACACGCACTACAAGAAAAACACTTTCTAGATGCGCTTTTCAATTTGTCCCAGAAACAAGGAGTTATAGTCTAAATGTGCCTTTGAAACATGCTTTAAAAGTTGCCCTAAAAATTTATAGGTTAGAAACAGTTTTGAGATGTTTTCGAGACACATATAAAATTTTATCTTATAGAGACGTTTTTTAAACGCTCTCTAATTCTCTTGAAGGTTATGTTGTGTAAAGACATTTTTTTGATACGTTTTTCAACTCTCTAGATGCGTTTTTTCGGTGGTTGATATGTGTTAAAAGAACTACGTAATAATATTGCAACACATCGCTAAACACATGAGGTTATGAGGTTGAGGTGGCTAGTATGACAAGCCTAAGAGAAGTATTTCCCATGAGGTCTTGAGTTTGAGTACCAACCTTTACAACAGTGCACACATTTTTTATATTTTATTTGTTGAGACGTAGTGCAACGTCTTTACATAACGCCATATATCCCGTAGAGACGCTTGAAAAAGGGCTAATTCCTTATATGCCACCGAAAGTTGGCCTCATCCCTTGTATGCCACTCACTGTGTCATTGACATGTGGGCCCTGACCCCACATGTCAATGACACAATCAGGGATTGAGGCCAAATTTCAGTGGCATATAAGAAAATAATCCCTTGAAAAAACGTCGTTACTGTCATGGCAATGATACATGAGAAGACGTTTATAAGGCATTTTCGAAAATGCCTCTACAACTACCTAGAGGCGGAAAAAAACGCCTCTACTATACAAAGAAGTCGTCTCTACGAGCCAATTCTGTTACAGTGACGTACCGTCGCCTCGATCTAGAGCCAAACCAACCACTCCCACTCGCCCACCCCCTCCCTTTAATTTCTTCCCTGCTAGGGCATGCAGCTTGCTGGCTTGTTCTTTCCAAGAAATAGAAAGGCCTGTTGGAGAATAAGCCAGACTTGGTCTAGAGATTGTTCAGCCGCTTTCTGAACTTTGGGTCGTTGCTAAAGTCATCAACTGATTCTGAAGTTTTACGTTGTGTGTGTTTTATTTGTTGTGTAATCATGCAGTTCAGCATGCCCTGGTATTTCGGTCTTAGTTATGCATATTAGTGGAGTCCGAGTCCAGCGGATCACGCCAGTTGTGGCATGAGCTGCGCACATGAGTTAGTTATTCTCTGAAGAAGTTCAGTGTAATTGACTCTCTGTTTTTCAGTTGTAGAAAGAACCACTTTACAGTGAACAGTAGTAAAGCCAAAAATTGCCCATGCGTGTTCTGCTGATTTTCTCCACTGCTTGATTCTTCAATTGAGTTTTTCCACTGATGATCGTTGGTTCTTGGGTGTGTTTCCTGATTTGATCCCCTTCACTTGGTATCAGAGCGGGTTCCAGATACATGCCCAAGTACTTGCGGCTGGAACCAATGGCAATCACCACGCAGCAAGCGGTGAGAAAGGGTGGTGTCTCTGTACACTATCCAATGCTGAATTCTTCAAACTATTCCACTTGGGCGATCAAGATAGAAGTGTTTATAGAAGCCTAGGGGGTCTGGGAAGCCGTTGAACTCGCGGCCGGGGAGATTGTGGAGAGGAAGACACTACTACAGGAAGCCACATCACAGACGGTTCGGAATCGTCATCACGAGCGGTTTCGAACCGTCTATATTTGTTGGTCTGCGTGATATGAGTATTATCACTGACGGTAAAAACCGTCTCGATCGCAATATCACGACGGTTTTTATTAAAATCGCTGAAGAAGCTAGTATCACGAGCGGTTTCTACTAAAAATCGTCGTGATACGCGAATATCACGAGCGGTTCTAAAAACCATCTATGATCCTTGAATATCACGCAGGCGACTTTTCTTAGAACGCTCGTGATATTCGCGTATCCTGAGCGGGTTTTTTTAGAACTATCTGTGATATTCACGGATCCTGATGATTTTAGTGGAAATCGCTCGTGATACTATGCCTTCCTGAGCAGTTTTTAACAAAAAACCGTCTGTGATAGTTCATACCCCTCACTACATTTTTGCTGTTTTTCTAACTAGCCTGAGGAATTGCTAGCCATGCCCTCTGAAAACAAGCATGCACAAAAACAGATTCATCAGAGATAATCAATTGTTGACAACTCAAAGTGATCATTACTCAAAATAAATTACAAAAGATCGCATTTGTTCAAGTATTATCGCTATAGTTACAAGCGGATTACAATTGTTTGCGTTGAGAGGTGTCGGCGGGGTGATGCTCTGGGTTGGCGACGGAGTGAAACTCTCCGTTGTCGTTAATGATTTCTGAGTTGATAAAGGTGCAGAGCTTCCCTCGAATGTCGTTGATCTCTTCCGCAACAAGTCCATCACATTGTAAATCCAAGGCACGTAAGCTAGCAAGAGTAAAGTGGTAAGCTATATATATTTAAATTTATAATTAGGAAATAATTATTTCGAGATTGACAAACCTCGGGATCCTTCTTCCTAGCTCTAAGGATTAGTCGCATATGATAGCGACGTAGATTGCACATAACTCATCATCTTTTTCTTTGGCGACCTTTGCAAAAATAGAATTACATATATAGGTATAGTCAATTCGAGACGCGTTATTATGAAGTATGATATAGGATTATCGTGTTGTAGCGCGTACCGGAAAATCCATCCTGTGTGTTAGTTGGACGCTCTTTCCATTGTATATTCCTTTGTTGGCAACATAATCGATAAACGACCTACATGATTCGAAAAAGTTATCCTCGGCCATTTCAAACGAATGAAGACTACAATAGAGTTATGTAAGGAGGAAATGAGCATACCTCTCGAGTATTCCTCTTAGAACGCTGAAGTCGTGCTTGTTGCGGTTTAGGGAATCAAGGTATATCACATGGTTCCTCTTGGGTATAATAACTAAAAGGATCCAGTGGTACCTACTCATGTATGTCGCTATAGTCATTAAACCTAAGTTCGTCTTTACGTATAAAGTACAAATAAAATTTGTATAGCAAGTAGTGACACTTACCCGATTTGGCCTTAGCGATTGGCGGCGTCTTCTTGTGAGACAACTCGAACCGATCTGATGCACGCTTTTCTTTGTTCCTTGGCATCTTCTCCACGGAATCGAAGATGTGGCCTTCGAGGCGAAACATGAGGTGGAGTCATCGAGGTCCCGTTGGAGAGGAATGGTCATGTCGGATCGTGACCTTCTTTGGGTCGAGCGATGTCCTTATTGGGCCATTTGGATAAAAGAGTGGGCGGCATCCCTAGTGTTATGATCTCTTCGTCCGGCGAATCTTGGCCGGGGCGGCTAGGAAATTGCCATGTACCATATCCATCGGACCTGGCGTAACCTGCGCCCGGTGGGCACCGTCTTCAGACCGCCCTTCCTCGTATGGATACACCATCCCCTCGTAGCCTCAATAGAAAGGACCCATCCATCATCACTTGGAACTTGCGGGCGTCGGCTCCTACAAAACGATCGCAATTAGCTAAGGCGTCCTATAGGTCTATCTTTGGTGCATTCCATAGATGTACGTTACCTTGATGTCATCTATCGGTGTCGGACGTCGTCATGTTCGTAATTATCTTGCAGACGCGACGCTTCTCCGACGTCGAGGAGGACCGCTCCCAAATTAACGGGCGGCTTATTCTTGCCGCTCGAGTTGATTCATTTGATCTGCAATGTTGCTATCTTTTCTTCAAATTTGTTAGTAATCATTTGTACCAACCGGTTAATCGTGCTCGGCCTTGGATCTCTTCCTACTCCTATCGTGCGATGAGTCGTCCACGAATCCATGACTCCAAGGCGTTAACCCCAAGGCCTCGCGTGCGACCAGGTGCTCCTTGTTTCCCAAGGCCGTAGATAGTATATCCTTCTCCCTGTCTGCATGGAAGGAGCCTTGGGAAGCTTGAGCAGTCAAGTCACGCTGCAAGAGGTCATCATGTTATTATAGACACTATGAAGTTATGGACTTATTAACTAGGTAGTTTGACATATTTACCACACGTTGGGACACTTCCTAGTCTGCCGGGTTTGTGAAAGAGATGCTGCCCGAAGATGAGACTTTTGCCCTCGCTTTTAACCAGCTTAGGGAACACGGGTCTGTGATATCAGGAAATGGCCCGGTTGCGTTCTCCTCCTCCGCTGCCCATTCCTCGTATTTACCCGTACCCAGCGGTCTGCCGAAGTCTGTCTTGGTGAGTGTTTCGTGTCTGGAGAGCTTTGTGCGTCGCACTTTGCTCCTTAAATTCGGCCGTCGTTTTCATAGCCACAAAGGTGTCCCATGCTTCCCGCATCAAGAATCTATACTTCGCGAAGGGCGTCTAACCCGTGTTCACGTACTTCGTGACAAGAATGCTCTTGAAGGTCCTCCACAATTTATCCATCGTGAGCATCGCCGTCCGTCGCCGCGTGTGCCACGCCACGCTTTTGGAATAGTGAACTTCTCGAGAGTTACTCCCCACGTAGCGCCTTCGCTAGTTTAAATCAGTCCTTCCACCTTGGTGTGGTGATGGGGACCCGTTCCCTTCCAAGTATCCCGCAGATGGTCCGGAATCTCGCCGCTGATCTCTTGGGACTCAGAGGGACCCCAAAGTCACTGACCTCCGTGATGACCAGTCGGCCCACAGGCATTTTCGATTGTCCTCTGCCATCTCGCTTCCGTGTCATTATCGTCGACGGTGACGGCGGCCTCGTCGGCGCCTCTTCCATCTGCGGCGTCGGTGACGGCGGCCTCGTCGGCGCCTCTTCCATCTGCGGCGTCGGTGACGGCGGCGAAGACGGTGCCTCTGCCATCTCGCTTACTTGCTATCTATATAAGTTACATATGCAATAAAATGGATTGCAAGTGTCCCAAATTAACATATACATTTAAACTTAATAATATGCTCAACATGTGCAATATTAGCAAATAATCATAATTAATTCCAGTATAAATATGAAACAATTAATCTCAGGAAGAAGTACAGAGGTTGACTATAGAGATCAAGATGGCAAATGAAAAGTTGAATGAGCTCATACAGACTACTAACATTCCTTAATCCACCAGCTTCTCTAAGGAAATGCTAAGCAAAGATTTAATGCTTCATGTACAGAAGACTAGCCTTTAATGAAGACATAGAAACAAAATAGAATCAAGTAAAACTTTGCCCGAGCCCATATTTGCCCGAGCCTACTTCATCGAGGCCGACACACTGGAGTGTATCATTTGTTTTATGCCGTGGAGGACTGGCATAAAACAAAGGTACACTCAAGTGTGTCAGGATCGACGAAGGAAATGCTAAGCAAACGTTTAATCCTATAGGGCTCACCGCCTCCCTGCTCCTATTCTAACACTCCTAACACTCCTTAATCCACCAGCTTCTCTTGTGATCTTTGTATAGATAGAAACTAGTGATACAAATCTTTTGCCCGAGCCTATCTTTGCCCGAGCCTACTTCATCGAGCCCGACACCTTTGGAGTGTACCATTTGCTTCGTCGTGGTGGAGGATTGGTGCGGCAAAGGTACACTCAAGTGTGTCAGATCGACGAAAAAAATGCTAAGCAAAGGTTTAATGCTTCATGTACGTAAGACTAGCCTTTAATGAAGACATAGAAACAAAATAGAATCAAGTAAAACTTTCTTTACGGATTAAACTCTCACCAATAAAAGGTCTAGAGATTAACGATTACGCAGACACTATTCCAACATATTGATTGATGATATTATGTGCTCTCGTAAGGAGAGTAGCTAAAGAACAAGTCTTTGCCATCTCAATCCTATTGTCTATACTCTTTATTAAATGAATATGATAATATAAATTCAAACTATGAGCTCTAAACAATACTTTGCTTAATCACAAATGATCTCAATCGCTAATGAAAACAGATTAAACTTCGATCAAGCAGAGGAGGCCGACGCGGGAGGAGGGAGGTGCAGGTAGGAGGCCGACACGGGAGGAGGACAGCGGGAGAAGGCCGTCAAGAGGGCATCTGAGACTACTAGAAGAATCACAAACTAGTCATTAGATTACCAACAAAAACTAAATACTCTCAATAGAATCGAACATGAAGACACAGTTCGGTGATAAAGCCGATTAGGACACATAAAGATATCCACTTCAAATGCTAGAGATCAAATGAACCGGAAGAATCGAAATAACTAGCTTTCAACCGAAAGTAACCAATTAATAGTACATCATATTGACAAGAGCAAGTAATACAATAGAACTCAAGTATGAACTAACTATCACATTCAATCTCGAGATAAAGGCGAGTTCATCACGAGCATGTCAACAAAGCCCACCGATCAATTTGCAATATCTTGATACTAGATTGAAATCGTAACTAATACGAGATCAAGGTATCAACTAGCATCAAATATATATATATATATATATATATATATATATATATATATATATATATATATATATATATATATATATATATATGCAAAGATCAACCGAACTACCACAGAGGAGCAATACTCACAGAGAGGATGCCGCACAAGAACTCACGGTGCAAGGAGGAGGCCGGTCAGGGAGGAGGCCGACACGGGAGGAGGCCGACGGGGGAGAAGGCCGTGCAGAGGGAGGAGGCCGACACGGGAGGAGGAGGGCGCGGGGAGGAGGCCGGTGCAGAGGTAGGACGCCGACAGGGGAGGAGGATGGTGCAGCGTCGTCGATGTCGAAGCGGCGTCGTTGAGGTCTGAGGCGGCGACGTCGGGGCTTACGGCCGGGGAGGTGAACGAGGGCGTCGAGGTCGGGGGCGCCAAGGTCGGGGGCGGCGGCATCGAGGTCGAAGGCGCCGAGGTCGGGGGCGGCAGCGCCGAGGTCATAGTCGGCGGTGAACCTAAGGGGCGCGGGAGAGGAAGTGACGAGTGAGAGCAAAACCCTAGCGGTTCCCGCCTTATAAATAGTATATCACAGACGGTTCTATTAAAGAACCGTTGAAAAGCATCTAGGCCCTTAAAAATGGTTTTGGTAATTAATGATAATATGTGAATATGGGATTAACGTGTTTATGAAGTATGTACAAGGTTTAATCGCATTGATGAACATGTTGAAGAAAAGATGCACGCTAAAGGTTGTTATGAATATCTACAAGGCTTAAAGACAAGGTATAAATAATCTAGGATTCTTTTGTATTTTACCGGTCTTAGGCGAATTGGTTGGTAGACCGGATTATAGGTTCTATGCCGTACTATTAAGAGGGATCACGACTAGTAGCTTGATAGCTTGCTCTTGTGCAATATGGATCAATCTTGGATCTTGCATGCATCTAAAATTGAACTTAAAATTGATTTGGAAAAACATCTGCTTTTTCTCTGAAATCGGATGAACCGCAGGTTTCATCGAGGTTGAACCGCATCTTGGTTGAACCGCCGCCGTGCTTCGCATTACCGCACTCGGCCATTCCGAAATTAACATGGCGGTTGCATAATTCGAAACGAGTGCATTTTCCTCGAAACCTCTCTCGGAAAATCGGTCGTTCGATTCTCGAATCGGATGAACCGCGCCTTTCGTTCGAAAGTTATCGGCGGTTGTAAAATTCGAACACATGCTTTTTCATTTGAAATTTGAAACCACGATATCGAACGTTAGAAAGTTTGCCGGCGGTTGTACCGCTCCTCTTTTAACGGCTATATCAGAGCATTTAATGCGGTTAAAATAGCCGTTACTATTGCTTTTTCCAGAGTGCGGTTGTACCGGCCGTATACCTCCGGTTGTACCGATTTTCTCTGGAAAATCGGGATCTTCTCCCCAACGGTTGGATTTGTTGGTGGAGGCTATAAATACCTCCCCAACTGCCCAAGGCAAAGGAGAGATAGCTCATTAATCATTCATAGACCCTTGGGAGCATTGAGCATTCATTCCTCTCCCCAATTCTCTTGCATTCATTGAGAGGGAGTTCAAGTGCATTCATTCTAGTTGATCCTTGTTGCACTTGAGTAACGTCAAGCGAAGATTGGTGATTTATTACTCTTGGAGTGTTGCCGCACTTCTAGACGGCTTGGCGGAGAGCACGGTGATCTCTTCAAGAAGATTGTGAAGAGGCCCGGTGCAAGCTTGTGAGTGGTTCGGTGTTCACCATCTCCGGAGCGGAGAAAGAACAACCTTAGTGATCGAGGGAAGGCTTAATCCCACGGGAAAAACATCATCGCGTCTTTGTGGTTACTTCTAGTCTTTACACTTCCGTATTTATATTTCTAGCTTGTTTATTGTGATTAAATTGCTTTGCTAGAAGTATAACTTGTTTAGACTAAGTCATTTATTTGATAGTATTGCTAAATTGTTAAAAAGTTTAAAAACCTCCTATTCACCCCCTCTAGTCGGTTATCCTTGATCCTACAAGTGGTATCAGAGCTTGGTCTCTCATTAATTTAGGCTTAACCGTCTAAGAGAGAAAAGGATGGCTAGTGAGGGAATTGCTATAGGAAAGGCTCCTTTCTTTGATAGCTCAAATTATGCTTATTGGAAAATTAAAATGTCAATTTATTTAAAGGCCATGAGTCCGAAGATTTGGAAAATCGTAAATGAGGGTTACGTTATGCCTCTTAATCCACTACTCCCCACGGAGCAAGAGGAGCGAAATGCTCATTTAGATGCCCAAGCTATGAATGCTCTTTTTGGCGCTTTGAACGCGGATGAGTTCAATAGAGTGAGCAATCTGGAAACCGCTCACAATATTTGGACCACCCTCTCGGAAATCCATGAGGGAACATCCACGGTCAAAGAAGCCAAATTGCATAGGCTTCGGATTAAATATGAGACATTCATAATGTTGCCAAATGAAAACATCAATGAGATGTATTCAAGACTCAACAACATTGTGAATGAGCTCAAAGGCCTTGGGACTAACCTTCTTGATGTTGATATTGTTACTTAAGATGCTTAGGGCTCTTCCGATAAGTATGAGACGTTAGTGACGTTATTTCTCAACTCACCCGAGTTGCCAAGGATGACACCAAGGGGGCTTTTGGGCAACCTCATCACAAATGAGTTGTTCAAGAAGGACAAGGAAGAGCTATTGGAGACATCTTCCTCAAAGAAGAAGATTACCGCTTTCAAAGCCAAAGCGGAATCAAGTGATGATGAGGATGAAGAAGATGAATCCGATGAGGAGTATGCACTCCTTGTGAGAAGAATGAAGAGGTTCATGAAGAAGCGCCCCAATAGAAGCTATAACTTCGACAAGTTAAAGAAGGGGCAATCCTCAAATGACAAGAAGCGTTATAGCAACATCCGATGCTATAATTGTGAAGAGAAG
Source organism: Phyllostachys edulis (assembly GCA_036346405.1). Classification (NCBI taxonomy): domain Eukaryota; kingdom Viridiplantae; phylum Streptophyta; class Magnoliopsida; order Poales; family Poaceae; genus Phyllostachys; species Phyllostachys edulis. The sequence continues at coordinate 104,393,790 of CM070550.1, forward strand.
GGGCACATTACTTCTCGTTGTCCCGAGAAAAAGAATGACAAGGACAAGTCATTCAAGAAGAAGGAATATAATGGCAAGAAGAAGCTTTTCAAGAATCTTCATAAGGATGGCAAAAATGAAGCTCACATCGGAGAGTGGGATTCTAATGATGAGTCAAGCGACTCCGACTCCGACTCCGATGAGGATGAGTCCCACAAGACAAGGGGACTAGTTGGCATTGCTATCAAAGAAGCTCCTTCGCTATTCTCTACTCCCACTTGCCTCATGGCAAAAGGAGATAAGGTAAAATCCATTATTGGTGACGAACCAACTTATGATGAATTAATGGATATGCTTGATGATTTAAATGAATATCTTGGAAAAGAAAAATCAAAATATAAGGTCTTAAATAAAGAATACTTCACTCTAAAAGATTCTTATATGGAGCTTAAGGAAACTCACAACTTTCTTATCCAAGAAAATTCACATAAGTCTTGTTCTAGTATAGGAATTACATGCGATATTATTGATAAAATGCCTAGTATAGAAATTGCTAAGACTAGTGCATCCACTTCATGTGATGACCTACTTGCTATGCTATGTTGCTCTAGTGTTGATTCAAATGTTAATTTAGCAAATGCTTGTGATCCTTTGCTCATTGTTGAAAATCATGAACTAAAAGAACAAGTGACCAAGCTAAGCAAGAGCTTGGAAAGATGTTTCAAGGGTAAGGCCACTCTTGACAAGCTCTTGAGCGAGCAAAGGTGTTCATTCAACAAGGAAGGTCTTGGGTATGTGCCTAAGAAAGGCAAGAAGCCATTAAATAAGCCTACAAGTTTTGTGAGGCAAAATGGTAGGTATTGCTATAAGTGCCGGGAAATAGGACATATGCAACAAAATTGTCCTAAGGGTAAGGTTCCATCTCTTAGTATATATGATTCATGCTATATGCTTATAAAATCTAAGAATGGTAAAGTAATTGCTCATTTTGTTGGCACTTCAATTATGGGCACTAAAAAGAATGCTATTTGGGTGCCTAAATCCTTGGTTACTAACCTCCAAGGACCCAAACAAATTTGGGTACCTAAAAGAACTTGACTCTTGTTTTGTAGGTGAACTATAAGACCGGTGGAAAACATTGGGTGCTTGATAGTGGATGCACTCAACACATGACCGGTGATAGAAAAATGTTCACCACATTCGAGAATGGAAAAGGAGTAGACAAGATCACTTTTGGCGATAATAGCAAAGGAAAGGTATTAGGATTGGGTAAAATTGCTATCTCAAATGACCTTTCCATTTCTAATGTTTCTTTAGTAGAATCATTAAACTTTAACTTGCTATCCGTTGCTCAAATATGTGATCTTGGACTAATTTGCTCATTCTCTAGTGAAGGTGTTACCATTTCTAACGCAAATGATAGCTCTTTAGCTTTCAAAGACTTTAGACTTGGAAATCTTTATTTGGTTGATTTTAGTTCAAGTGAATCGTGTTTAAAAACTTGTTTAATGGCAAAAACCTCTTTGGGTTGGCTTTGGCATAGAAGACTAGCTCATGTTGGAATGATTCAACTCAAAAAGCTTTTCAAACATGATTTAGTTGTTGGCTTGAAAGATGTGAAGTTTGAGAAAAATAGACTTTGTAGTGCTTGTCAAGCCGGTAAACAAGTCGCTAACTCTCATCCTTCCAAGAGTATCATGTCAACTTCTAGATCATTGGAACTCTTACATATGGATTTGTTTGGGCCAACAACCTATAAGAGTATCGGGGGAAATAGCTATTGTTTAGTCATTGTGGATGATTACTCTAGATTCACATGGGTATTCTTCCTAGATGATAAAAGTGAAACGTCCGGCATTTTCAAAAGATTTGCAAAAAGGGCTCAAAATGAATTTGATTTCAAAATAAAGAAAATCCGTAGTGATAATGGTACCGAGTTCAAAAATACTAAAGTTGAAGACTTTTGTGATGAACTTGGTAGAAAGCACGAACTTTCCACAACCTACACTCCGGAGCAAAATGGAGTTGTAGAAAGGAAAAATCGTACATTAATTGAAATGGCTAGAACAATGCTTGATGAATATAATACTTAGATAGCTTTTGGTAGGAAGCTATTAACACCGCTTGTCATGCCATAAATCGTCTTTATTTGCATCGTCTTTTGAAAAAGACTTCCTATGAGCTCATTGTAGGAAGAAACCGAACATCTCTTACTTTCGAGTTTTTGGTTGCAAGTGTTATATTTTAAAGAAGGGTGTTAGTCTTTCAAAATTTGATAGTCGTTGTGATGTTGGTTTCTTGCTTGGTTACTCTTCAAATAGCAAGGCTTATCGTGTCTTTAACAAAAACTCCGGTTTAGTTGAAGAAAGGCACGATGTGCAATTTGATGAAACTAATGGCTCTCAAGAAGAGCAAGAGAATTTGGATGATGTAGGTAATGAAGCTTTGAGGAAAGCAATGGAGCATATGCAAATAGGTGACATCAAGCCCGAAGATGATCCATCATCTTCCACTCAAGTTGAGGCTCCAACCTCTTCCACAAATCAAATACAAATTGATGAAGAGGAAAATATGGAAGATAATCAACCATCAAACCTACCACCAAGAATTCACAATTCTATTGCTAAAGATCATCCAATGGACCAAATATTGGGTGATGTAAGTAAGGGTGTTCAAACTCGATCTCGTGTTGCTTCTTTTTGTGAACATTACTCTTTTGTCTCTTCTATTGAGCCAAAGCATGTAGAAGAAGCACTTGAAGATCCGGATTGGGTGAATGCTATGCATGAGGAACTCAATAATTTCACCCGGAATAAAGTTTGGACATTGGTGGATCGACCCAAGGAATACAACATTATTGGTACCAAATGGGTCTTTAGGAACAAACAAGATGAGAATGGTTTGGTTGTTCGAAACAAAGCAAGATTGGTCGCTCAAGGATATTCACAAGTTGAAGGTTTGGATTTTGGTGAAACTTTCGCTCCCGTAGCTAGACTTGAGTCAATTCGGAAACTACTTGCTTTTGCATCATGCTTTGATATCAAATTATTTCAAATGGATGTTAAAAGTGCTTTCTTAAATGGTGAAATATCCGAACTTGTCTTTGTTGAACAACCTCCCGGTTTTGAAGATCCTAAAAATCCAAATCATGTCTATAAACTCTCCAAGGCGCTCTATGGCCTTAAACAAGCTCCTAGAGCATGGTATGAGCGCCTTAGAGATTTTTAGTCTCAAAAGGATTCAAAATCGGAAAATTGATTCAACTTTATTTACTAAAGTTCTAGATGATGATTTCTTCGTATGTCAAATCTATGTTGATGATATCATATTTGGGTCTACTAATCTAGATTTTTGCAAAGAGTTTGGTGATATGATGTCTAGGGAATTTGAAATGTCCATGATTGGAGAACTAAGCTACTTCCTTGGATTTCAAATCAAGCAACTCAAAGATGGAACCTTCGTGAACCAAACCAAGTATGCAAAGGAATTGATCAAGAAGTTTGGCATGGAGGATGCAAAATCCATCAAGACTCCCATGGCAACAAATGGTCATCTTGACTTAAATGAGGGAGGTAAATCGGTAGATTTAACGCTTTATAGATCTATGATTGGTAGTTTGCTTTATCTTACCGCATCTAGGCCCGATATCATGTTTAGTGTGTGCATGTGTGCACGCTTTCAACCTAATCCTAAAGAATGTCATTTAATGGCCGTTAAAAGAATTCTAAGATATTTAAAGCATTCCTCTAGCATTGGCCTTTGGTTCCCGAAAGGTGCTAAATTTGATTTAATTGGATATGCCGATTCCGATTATGCGGGTTGCAAAGTGGATAGAAAGAGCACCTCGGGTAGTTGTCAATTCTTAGGAAGATCTCTAGTATCATGGTCATCCAAGAAACAAAACTCCGTAGCATTATCCACCTTGAAGCGAATATGTTTCATGGGAAGTTGTTGTGCTCAATTGCTATGGATGAGGCAAACATTGATGGATTATGGAATTAAAATTGATAAAATGCCTCTTTTGTGTGACAATGATAGTGCCGTGAAAATTGCTAATAACCCTGTTCAACACTCAAGAACCAAGCATATAGATATTCGCCACCATTTCTTGAGAGATCATGTGAGCAAGGGAGATATTAAAATTAGCCACATAAGAACCGAAGACCAATTAGCGGATATTTTCACCAAGCCATTAGATGAAGGCCGCTTTTGCAAATTGAGGAATGAATTAAATGTCATAGACTATTCAAATGTTGTTTGAACTCTTGCCTCATGTTTTATGTTTCATTTGATGTTATTTGAGTATTTTATGAAAATAATTTTCAAATCTTTATTAAAAATAGCTATGATCATAAAAATTATGTTCCTTGATAGACAATAGTCTACTCTATGCATAATGATCCTTAATGATATTTATTTGAGTGCAAAACTAGGGATCATTTGCAAATTATTCTTAGTTCCTAGAAAATCACGGAAGTCGGGATAATCGAACGACCGCTTACGCGCTGCATGCGACCGCGTTCTTGATGCGACCGGAGTTATGAGCGCGGTTCATCCGGGGTGTGGAACGTCCGACGGCATTTTGTCGGTACGACCGCGACGGTTTGTGAGAAAAAAATTTAACTCCTCTGCAGTTATCGTTTTTCCTCTTAAACTCGCGAACGGTTCGTCCGCTCCTCCCTTTCTTTCTCTCTCGCTCTCTCTCGCCCGTGCGACGCCATCCCGAACTCCAATCCACTCGAAATCTTGACTGGATCTTTGATTCTTCGCGTTGCTTTCACCTCCAGGGTTCGCCTCTTTCGTTTCTATAGGTAAAACTCCAATCTCTTCGAGTTTTATCTTCTTTTTAACCCTAAGTCATCCCGTTTAGGGTTTAGTGAAAATGTGTTCAATTTCTGGAAATCTAGTTGGGAAAAAGGTATTATTTGGTGTATATAGATGGTTGCGCATCATATCCATGGATTCAATCCATGAAAGATCACCAAAATACGCAAGATTTGCTAGCCCTAGAACTCGGTCAGGATAATCGGATCATCCGGATCTTGGCGCAGATGCGACCATGATCTTGATCGTCTGCATCGCCAATAAACGCCGATGCGTCCGATTGTCTGACGAGAACGAAAAATGGAAAACTGTTTCACTAAATTCAATTCAATTCATCCTTTGAATATCTTGTGACCTCTCTGTCTTTGTTTAGATGCCTAGGATGCGAGGATCATCGGAAAAACCACGGGCTCTTCAAGACAAGGATCTTGACCTCTCATTCTCACGGAGATTCACCTCGGCGATCTGATTGGAAGAACTTCGCCTCTTGCTCTGTTCGTCAGGCTCGATCAGTTCGTCAGAAAACAGTTCATGACAAAGGAAAGAGGGTAACCACAAACCGAGTCGATAGTAGCTCGAAAGAAGGTTCGGATGAGGAGTCGAGTCGAAGAGGAAGAAGTTCTGCCAGGCGGAGGGAGGATGATTTGATAGATCCTCGAGGATCTCCTATAAATTTGCATCTCCTTTCGGTGATGATTATGCCATCAAGAGGCATGTAAATCAATACCTTTTGAAGAATGACTAAGCAATCCAAAATTTCACACGGTCTTTCAAGAACAAGTCTATGAACAGCTCTATGGTCGTCACAGAAAGTTTGCAGACCACAAATGGATCAGGTGGACTCACATCAATACTTTGGACAAGTACAGTGGAGTTTATCAGCTTTTCTATAGAGTAGGTCTTCATGACCTTGTGGCTATAAAACAAAATTATGATGACAAGCTCATTAGGCAGTTTTATGCCACACTGTATATCTCTCCAGACCTAAAGTCTTTTAGATGGATCTCAGGCACCAGAAATCTAGAGAGCACCAAAGAAGAACTTGAGAGAGTCCTGAAGGTCCAATCTAGTTCTTGGGAGAAGGTATTTGAGAGTCCTCTTTGCTTGTACCTGTTTATAGCCAGCATTATGACACTTCTGTTAAACACAAGCTGGGCACTATTACTGGACTTAAGCCAGAAGTGAGTATGATTAACAGGATAATTAATCATACCTTCTACCCCAAAAGTGGAAACTTTGATGCAGTCAGGGGGCATGTTTGGAATATGATAGATCATATTATGAAGGGGATTAAGTTTGATGTGGTGGATGTAATCCTTCATGGCATAGCTTCCTCCAATAATGATAGAGTTAAAAGGATCTATTATGCTCCATACATTATGGCTTTAATTATCAAGAAAATGGAGTATCGAGGTGGTTTGGGATCGGCTCACAAGCCTTATAAACCACGTGATGGTCTCCCTCCTCGTCAAGTTGTTGAGGATGATCCAGTTGATGTTGAGGTTCCTCCTGTGGCTGCTGAAGGTGTTCTTGCTCAAGTACTTCAGAATCAGCAATTAATTCTTGATCATCTACAAGAAGTTAAGCACGCTCAAATAGAATTTCAGAATGAGATTCATAAGAAGATTGCTGATTTAGAGTTGGTGCGCAATGATTTTCACAATGAGGTATACAACAGGATGGCTGCCATGGCGGAGAGCATCTCTGCTATCGAGGATGTTTTGAAGGGTCCTCAACGATACATTTTCTCCCGTCGTCCTCCTCCTTCCAGGGCCTCCTCTGTTTCTCCCATTCCTCCTCCAGCTCCCGCTACTGAGGATGTTACTCCTGCTCCAGTCCCTGTTGACGAGACAATAGTGCAGGATCCGGCACCAGCTTCTCCTCCAGTTCAGCTTGCTTCTGCTCCAGCTCTCACTCAGGATCCGATTGCTCCTTCTCAAGACCCAGCCATCTGATGCGCCTTATTCTTTTTTTTTGGTAATTTGATGCCAAAGGGGGAGAAGAAGAAGAGAAGAAGTAGAGAAGAAGAAGTTATAAGAAGACTTAGTTTTAGGGGGAGCTAGTCTTTTGTTATGGGATTATATGTTATATATGTAATACTTCATGCTTTATGGTTATTCCTTCGTGCTTGAAATAGTTTATAACCTTTTGTAGTACTTGTTGAACGTTGTTTATGCTTAATATCTTAATGAAATTTCACGTATCATCATATCTCTATTGCATTGCTCTCTCATGTTCATAAATGCAAAAGAGACTCAAATCAAAATTTCCTGCACATGTTTAGGGGGAGTCTCCCTTAAAGATTGACATTAACAAGAAAAATAATTCTCAAATATCCATCTATGCTCATTGCAAGAATTATCTTACCTGTTGTAGTCTTCAAAAGAATATACTCTCATAGTATATTCAAAACAAACTTCTCACACATTATTTGTGTTGTCATCAATTACCAAAAAGGGGGAGATTGAAAAGCATCTAGGCCCTTAAAAATGGTTTTGGTAATTAATGATAATATGTGAATATGGGATTAACGTGTTTATGAAGTATGTACAAGGTTTAATCGCATTGATGAACATGTTGAAGAAAAGATGCACGCTAAAGGTTGTTATGAATATCTACAAGGCTTAAAGACAAGGTACAAATAGTCTAGGATTCTTTTGTATTTTACCGGTCTTAGGCGAATTGGTTGGTAGACCGGATTATAGGTTCTATGCCGTACTATTAAGAGGGATCACGACTAGTAGCTTGATAGCTTGCTCTTGTGCAATATGGATCAATCTTGGATCTTGCATGCATCTAAAATTGAACTTAAAATTGATTTGGAAAAACATCTGCTTTTTCTCTGAAATCGGATGAACCGCAGGTTTCACTGAGGTTGAACCGCAGTGCGGTTGAACCGCTGCCGTGCTCGGTACTACCGCACTCCGGCCATTCCGAAATTAACATGGCGGTTGCATAATTCCAGAACGAGTGCATTTTCCTCAGAAACCTCTCTGGAAAATCGGTCGTTCCGATTCTCAGAATCGGATGAACCGCACTTCGGTCGTTCCGAAAGTTATGCGGCGGTTGTAAAATTCCAGAACACATGCTTTTTCATCTGGGCTGAAACCCTGATATCGGACATTCCGAAAGTTTGCCGGCGGTTGTACCGCTCCTCTTTTAACGGCTATATCAGAGCATTTAATGCGGTTAAAATAGCCGTTACTATTGCTTTCAGTGCGGTTGTACCGCCGTATACCTCCGGTTGTACCGATTTTCTCTGGAAAATCGGGATCTTCTCCCCAACGGTTGGATTTGTTGGTGGAGGCTATAAATACCTCCCCAACTGCCCAAGGCAAAGGAGAGATAGCTCATTAATCATTCATAGACCCTTGGGAGCATTGAGCATTCATTCCTCTCCCCAATTCTCTTGCATTCATTGAGAGGAGTTCAAGTGCATTCATTCTAGTTGATCCTTGTTGCACTTGAGTAACGTCAGCGAAGATTGGTGATTTATTACTCTTGGAGTGTTGCCGCACTTCTAGACGGCTTGGCGGAGAGCACGGTGATCTCTTCAAGAAGATTGTGAAGAGGCCTGGTGCAAGCTTGTGAGTGGTTCGGTGTTCACCATCTCCGGAGCGGAGAAAGAACAACCTTAGTGATCGAGGGAAGGCTTAATCCGTGGAGCCGGCTTGAGGTGTCAAGCTTCCTCAACGTGGACTAGTGAAGACCGGCAAGTCTTGATACCACGGAAAAACATCATCGCGTCTTTGTGGTTACTTCTAGTCTTTACACTTCCGCATTTATATTTCTAGCTTGTTTATTGTGATTAAATTGCTTTGCTAGAAGTATAACTTGTTTAGACTAAGTCATTTATTTGATAGTATTGCTAAATTGTTAAAAAGTTTAAAAACCTCCTATTCACCCCCCTCTAGTCGGTTATCCTTGATCCTACAACCGTCTCTGATAACTAATCACAGACGGTTCTCGTAGAAAACCGTTTGTGATATATCTCCTTCCGAGAAAAGAACAACAAGTCTCTTCATTTTCCCGCGTGTGTCTCTTCGTCTCACGATCACACGGCTTCGTCTCTTCATTTTCCAATGTCGCTACAGCTCCCCAAATATCTCTTCGTCTCCCACTCCGGCTTTAGATCGAACTTGTTCTATAAATAGATGTCCCCTTCTACAATGTATATATTTCACACAACCTCGTTGATCCCCTTTCTCCACAAAAACAGAAATGGTTGCATCTTCTGTTTCCTTGTCCCCGGCATTGATGGCCTACCTGGCCGCACTGTACATGCACCTCTCTCGTTGTACGTTGAACCGTGCTGCGGAAGAACACTATTTTAACAATGTCTTCACTCCTCTGTCCGAGAATTTGCCGGAGCGGGTGGCGGCCACCTTCCGCCGTCTTGACATCCTCCTCCGCCGTGTCTTAGGGTGATCTCCCACTTCGGTGAGTTCTGGCGTCGTCGGCGTGGTCCTCCAAAACGACGTTACCCGTCTCCAAGAGGCTTGCCGTCACTTGGGCTCATGATCGAGGCAAAGAAAGCGATCGAAGTCGACTAGGCGAGACCCTCAAGCAAGAGAAGAGAGCCTATGGGCTCAATTCTTCTTAGTTCAACGATCAAGGGTCTTGGAGACACTTGAACAGCGTCGATGGGTGAGCGTATTCGAGCTTTGTTCGATCACGAACCGTCCGCCCCAGCGCCACCGCCTCTGAAGTATTGAAGGCGGAGATAGCGACCTACCTCATAGCTAGAAAAACTTTCTTTATTTATAGGTTTCTAGTTTTTAATCTTTTTATGTTTAATCGCCACGCTGTTTGGCCATATATATGAAAATTCCAAAATGAATTATTACAAATGTATAGGTGAGAAAGATCCTTTATGGTGGCTATCAATATCAAAGATGACAAGTCCATAACACATCAACACATGACAATTTCACGTTGACATCAAAATATATTTCACGTTGAAAGGAGGAAGGATGCGGCAGTGCATCTCCGACGAGGGAGAGGACGATGGCCTAGGGATGCACACAGCCACGGGAGAGGGCAACAAGGTGGCGGCGACGAACGAGCCTGAGGATGCGCACAGGTGAGGACGACGGCCTGGAGGTGGCAGCGGCAGTGCGGCAGAGGGATGTGTCGGGCGCAATTTATATGATGCTAGGATATCACACACGGTTATTAATTCGAACCGTCTGTGATAACTAATTATCACAGACGGTTCTTATTTAGAACCGTCGTACTATCCTGAGCGGTTCTTATTGAGAACCGTCTGTGATAGTACACAGACGGTTCTAAATAAGAACCGTCTGTGATTGGCTGGATTATCGCAGACGGTTTGTGAATAGAACCGTCTGTGATAATTCACAGACGGCTCTATTAATGAACCGTCTGTGATAGATGACTATCACAGACGGTTCTAAAAAATACCGTCTGTGATAGGCTGCTCGCGCCACACGCCGGTCCAGACAGACCCAACACAGACGGTTCCAAAGGAACCGTCTGTGATGGGGCGTCTACTATAGCCTGTTTTGTAGTAGTGAGAAGGATAAGATGGCACTGGTGTGCATCTTCCAAGCCGTTCCGGAGGACATGGTGCTGCAAATTGCCAAGAAGAAGACGGCAAAGGAGGCGTGGGAGAGTCTGAAGACGCGATACTTTGGTGTTGATCGGGTGAAGAAGGTGAGAGTGCAGACTTTGAAGAGCGAATTCGAAGACCTGCGGATGAAGCAGACCGAATCCATTGATGAGTTTGCCGGAAAAAATCAGTGCCTTGGCAAGCAAATTCAGTGGACTCGGGAACTCCCTAGAGGAAGACGCTCTCATCAAGAAATTGATGGACTCTGTGCCGGACAAGTACCTGCAGGTAGTCGCAGCGATCGAGAAATTCTCCGATGTGGACACTATGCCATTCGATGAGGTGATCAGTCGTCTCAAAGCATATGAGGAGCGTACAAGGAGGCAAAGCGACGTCAACAAGGGCAGCTCTTGCTCACTCACACTGAGTGGTAGGCGCAACAGAAGAATGGCGGCAGAGATTCGTCGTCAAGCAACAAGGGTCGTGGCACTGGTAGCCCAGATAGGGGCCGCTGGAGTGGAGGACGCGGCAGGGGACGTGGCCACGGCAAGGGAGGCTGTGGTGGCTCTAGTACACCACCCTAGGACGCGACTAGCAAAGGTAAAGAAAAGAGTCACATCAAGTGTTTTAACTGTGATGTGTTTGGGCATTATGCATATGAGTGTCGCAAGCCACGGCGGCAACACCATGAGGTGAACTTGACCTACACTCAAGAAGAAGAAGAAGCCGCCTTGTTGTTGTCGGTCTATGCTGCAGACTTCCAAGAGGTGGTGTTGCTGAATGAAGAAAGTCTTGTTCCGAAGCACTGCAAAACTGAAGAGACCATTGTCAACTCGGATGTTTGGTATTTGGATAACGGTGTTAGTAATCACATGACTAGGCACCGAGGGAAGTTCATGGAACTAGATGAAAACATTACGGGTGTTGTCAAGTTTAGTGATGGCTCAGCTGTGCAGATCAAGGGAAAGGGCTCCATATTGTTTAAATGCAAGAATGGAGATCAGCTCATACTCCTAGAGGGTTTTTATATTCCTAGTTTGAGGAATAACATCATCAGTCTTGGCCAAATGACTGAGGATGGAGTTGAGTTACTGCCAGCAGGAGCACACCTGAGGGTGTTTGATAGGAATGGGACACTTTTGATGAAAGTGAAGTGCATTGCACACAGATTGTACAAGATGGTAATCGAGACATGTGAACCAGTGTGTTTGTTGGCAAGCCTTGACGATCCAGCATGGCTTTGGCATGCAAGGCTTGGACACCTGAATTTTCAGGCACTCAAGATCATGGCCGAGAGGATCATGGTCACTGGATTGCCAAGAATCAGCCACCCAAATCAGTTGTGTGAAGCCTGCCTAGTTGTAAAGCAGAACCGACTTCCATTCCCTCTCCAAGCACATTTCAGAGCAGAGAAACCACTACAACTGGTCCATGCAGACTTGTGTGGTCCAATTACTCCCCAAACAATTGTTGGAAACAAGTACTTCTTGTTGCTTGTTGATGACTTTAGCCAGTATATGTGGGTGCATGTAATTAGAGACAAGAGTGATGCCTTTGTTGCTTTCTAGAAGTTCAAGGCATTGACTGAAAAAGGGATAGGTCACAAGGTGAAGATCTTGAGAACTAACCGAGGGGGAGAATACTTGTCCAAGTTGTTCACAAGCTTCTGTGAAGAGGAAGGCATTGATCAGCACCTCACTACACCATACTCTCCCCAACAGAACAGTGTGGTAGAAAGGAGAAACCGCACGGTGATGAGCACATCAAGAAGCTTGCTAAAGGGCATGGAGCTACCCGGGAAGATGTGGGGAGATGCTGTCAGGCATGATGTGTATTTACTGAACCGTTCGATGACAAAAGCGTTGAGTGAATGCACACCATATGAAGCGTGGTCTAGGAAGAAACCGAGATTGGAGTACTTGAGAGTTTTCGGCTGCACTGCACATGTGAAGGTGGCTGCACCTCATGCGAAGAAACTTGATGATCGCAGCATGCCCATGGTGTATTTAGGCGTGGAGGAAGGAAGCAAGGCACACCGGTTTTTTAATCCCGCAGCAGCAGAATCTTTGTGAGCCAAGTTGCTATTTTTTAAGAAAGAAAGAAGTGGGAATGGGAAGAGGTTAGCCAAGAAGACAAGCAAAGCTGGGTGACATTCACTGTTGAAGATCAAACAACAAATACTGAAGTGGAACGAGAAATAGGTGACCTACAAGGGGTGACAAGCTCGCTTTCTCCCCAAATGCAAGATCACACAGCCACCTTGTCACCAACCTTTTCTCCTGGATCACCGGTTACTCCAGTCAACACTTCAGTGTTTTTCTCATTGCAAGAAGCATCGCCAGCCACTGAGAGTGGACCTGGAAAGTTTCGGTCCCTCAAGGACATTTACACCAAAACCAGTGAAGTTGAACTCGAGGAGTTGAATTTTGCAGATGTTGAGGAGCCCACTTCCTATCACCAAGCTGCCAAAGAGGGAAATTAGCAAGAGGCTATGAAGCAGGAAATTGATGCTATTGAAAGGAACAAGACTTGGCAGCTCACAAGTTTACCTCTTGGTTTCAAACCCATTGGTTTGAAATGGGTTTACAAGCTCAAGAAAGACTCGGAGGGAAATATTATCAAGCACAAAGCAAGATTAATTGCAAAGGGTTATGTGCAACAACAAGGGATTGATTTAGAGGAGGTGTTTGCCCCAGTGGCAAGGATGGAGACTGTCAGGATGTTACTTGCTCTTTCAGCTCGTCGAGGTTGGGAGGTTCATCATTTAGATGTGAAATCAGCTTTCTTAAATGGTGATCTCCAAGAAGAAGTTTATGTCGCACAACTTGAAGGTTTTGTTGTGAAAGGGCAAGAACATTTGGTGTACAAACTCTCAAAAGCTTTGTATGGGCTCTGGCAGGCCCTAAGAGCATGGAGCACCAAGTTGGACAGAAGTCTCAAGAAAATCGGCTTTGTCAGATGTGCACAAGAACAAGTCGTATATGTCAGAAAGGCGGGAGAGGAGAGTCTCATTGTTGGAGTTTATGTTGATGATATGATTGTGACTAGATCTTGCAAAGCCGTGATTGAGCAATTCAAGGTACAAATGATGAAAGAATTCAGGATGAGTGATCTTGGCCTTCTTTCATATTACCTTGGGATTGAAGTCGGGCAAAAGAGATAGGGCATTACACTTAGGCAGTCCACTTATGTAAGAAGAATTCTAGATCACTCTGGAATGAGTGATTGCAATCCATGCAAATTTCCCATGGAACCGAAGTTGAAGCTTGGGAAGGATTCTGAAGGAGTGCTGGTTGATGCAACCGAATTCAGGAGTTTAGTTGGAAGCCTGAGGTATCTACTGCGCGCACACCCGTCTAGATCTTGCACATGCTATGGGTATTGTAAGTAGATACATGGAGAAGCCAACTACTAGCCATTTTCAGGCACTCAAACAGATCTTGAGATATGTCAAAGGATATTTGGATTTGGGGCTAATCTATAAAAGAAATGGAGGAGATGAGAAGATAATCGACTACTCTGATAGTAACCTAGCAGGTGACATGGATGATAGGAAGAGCACAAGTGGTATGGCCTTCTATCTTGATGGGAATTTGATCTCATGGAATTCTCGGAAGCAAAGGAGTGTAGCTTTGTCTTCATACGAAGCAGAGTTTATGGCGACAACATCGTGACTGTCGAGAATTTGGATGAAGAATCATTGAGTGAGATCATTTGGACAAACGAGTTGAACCGATTTTACTTCGAGTTGATAACAAATCTGCTATTGCTCTCATGAAGAATGCGGTGTTTCATGGACGAAGCAAACACATAGACAAGAGATTCCATTTTATTCGTGAATGTGTTGAGAAAGGGTAGATTCTCGTGGAACATGTTTACACTGATGAGCAGCGGGCAGACATTCTCACTAAAGCACTGGCAAGAATCAAATTTGGCGAGATGTGTGAGCTGCTGGGAGTGAAGCACCTAGTTTAGCCAAGTCAAGCTTAAGGGGGAGTATGTTGGAGAATAAGCCATACTTGGTCTGGAATATTGCTCAACCGTTTTCTTAACTTTGGGTCATTACTAAAGTCATCAGTTGATTATGAAGTTTTACGTTGTGTGTGTTTTATTTGTTGTGTAATCGTGCAGTTCAGCATGTCCTGGTATTTCGGTCTTAGTTATGCATTAGTGGAGTTTGAGTCTAGCGGATCACGCCAGTTGTGGCGTGAGCTGCGCACATGAGTTAGTTATTCTCTGAAGAAGTTCAGTGTAATTGACTCTCTGTTTTTCAGTTGTAGAAAGAATCATTTTACGGTGAACAGTAGTAAAGCCGAACATTGCCCATGTGTGTTCTGCTGATTTTCTCCACTGCTCGATTCTTCAATTGAGTTTTTCCACTTATGATCGTTGGTTCTTGGGTGTGTTTCTTGATTTGATCCCCTTCAAGGCCAAACGGTGAAGGTAAAGGCATGGATTACTGGCAAAGTGACAGTTTTAAAAGGAAATATAGGCTTGTTAAATGGAATCTAGTGTGTACACCCAAAGAGTAGGGCGGTCTAGGTATTCAGAACTTAGACACAAAAAACAAAAGTTTACTAGGGAAATGGCTTTTTGAGTTACTTAATGAAGAAGGGGTATGGCAAACCTTACTAACAAGGAAATATTTGGGTGAGAAGAGTCTTTTGCAAGTGTTTAACAGGCCTGGGACTTCCCTTTTTTGTCGGGTCTAATGAAAGTTAAGGACCTTTTTTTCCGCTTTGGTTCATTCCATGTTAAAAATGGAATGCAAACTAGGTTCTGGGAAGATATTTGGCTAGGAGACTCTCCTCTAAAAAGATAATATCCAATCCTTTTATCATGTGGTGAGGAAAAAAGATGATACAATTGCAAATATTATGAGATCAGCTCCTTTAAAAAAAATTCGTAGACCTATTATAGGACCTAAGTTACAGGCTTGGAATGAGTTAATTTTGAGAATTGCTAATTTACAATTGAGCTCTCAAAAAGATATTTTTAGATGGAATTTGACTAAGTCTGGACTATTTTCAGTACAGTCTTTATATGTGGCACTTATTGGAAATTATCGAGTCCCCGTTAGGCATTTCTTTTGGTTAATTAAATTCCCATTAAAAGTGAAAATATTCCTATGGTATCTCAACAGAGGGGTGGTATTAACTAAAGATAATTTGTTCAAAAGAAATTGGAGAGAAAGTAAAAAGTGTTATTTATGTATTACAGATGAAACAATTCAGCATCTTTTTATTGACTGTCCTTTGCACGTCTTATATGGTTGGCTGTTTAATGTGCGTTTAGCTTATATCCTCCCGTGTCTATAGCCAACATGTTTGGGAATTGGTTAACCGGTATTCCAAATGTTTTAAAAACGTAACTTCTTGTGGGAGTCGATGCCTTATGCTGGTCTATTTGGTTATACCGAAATGATGCTGTTTTTGACATAAAGACTATCAATAATCCATTGCACGTTATCTTATTGAGTGGGCACTGTATGAGGGCATTGGCAAATATGCAGAAACCGATCCAGAAGGATCCATGTTGATTGGCAGCGCTAGGTTGGAATTTGTGGTAAAGTAAATCTTCAACAATCATGGGTGGCGGTGTTGTCACAGGATTTGTAATGATTGAATTTAAAGTTCAATCGTCTTTTGGTTGCAAAGCTTTGAGCGACCTTCAACTTTTTGGATACTTTAGAACTTGAAACTTTGTAATAAATTAGATTATGTGTATCTTTGATACAGAAACCGAAAGAAGTTTTTCTTCCATTACCTATAAAAAAAATTCTGTACGTCCCTTCAGCCAGCTACCCCAGATAGCCGCCCATCGATCTCCTGTAGGTTGTAGTCTTTGCATCAGACTATGGCGATGAGAGAGAATAAGTGCGCGCGCGCGCGTGAGAGAGAGAGAGGCAGCAGCCGCAGCACAATCGGGGGCCCCCCAGTCTAGGCAAGCTAGGGCACTGCCATTTGGTGCACTTGCTGGCTCGTACGTACTACTCACTACTGGCCGCTCATCCAATTAAGACGCGCCCTGTGCGATGCATCCGATTAAGATTCCGAGTTGCACCCGTTCGATCGGCAGGGCGGGGCAGGTGCAATGTACATGCATGCATATGTATGCGCTCGATCTGTCAAGGCACGGCCGAGGCCAGGCAGGCGCGAAAGCTGCAGCTCGCGCGAGCTGAATTGGCTTTTGGCGCCTCGGGGGCGCATGTCCTGTGCGGCCGTGGCCGCTGCTGCTCCGTGCCGTGCATCCGTCTATCGCCGTTCGCCAGGCCCAGGCCGTCCGGCCGCGCGCGGTCGCTTTCGCTCAAAAGCTAGCTCTGGTGGTTTTGCTTTGCTGCTCTGGTGGTCGCGCAGCCAGGCAGGCTTTTCATCTTTTGGTCTTTTTTATGTAAATGTTACTAACATGCACAGCACAAGTATTATTATATGACTTTTCAGCAACCTACAGGTTGTCCGTTGTCACATGAGTATATGTGTGCATGTTGTTACGATGTTTGACAATTTTTTGGTGGAGATGTGTGAGCACCGTGGGTAGTGTTACATATGAGTGTACGTACTTGATCACATGTCACCAACATGTAAAGATCTATGATTTGATTTTAACTAATTTTGTATAACCCCAAAGTACCACAAGCTTGCTAGTGAGTACGTACTGTTAGCCGAAAAATTAGCCCTAGCTATCTAGTGGAGTATAATACATTTTAAAAGATAACTCTTTCAAGAAAATTCATGCATGATTGGCACAAAATGCTGCCAGCTACTAGTAATATCTATCCGTATACTCGATGCCAAAGTACGCTCGACTGACCCATGGTACACGGTCCCAACTTTCTCTCTCCTTATTCTCTTGGAGCTCGAACTGCGCAGTACGTGTCCTCCGCAACTT
Source organism: Phyllostachys edulis (assembly GCA_036346405.1). Taxonomy (NCBI): domain Eukaryota; kingdom Viridiplantae; phylum Streptophyta; class Magnoliopsida; order Poales; family Poaceae; genus Phyllostachys; species Phyllostachys edulis. Next base: position 104,411,053 of record CM070550.1, read on the forward strand.
TCCACTTGAGAGACGAGGGGAGAGCAGCGGATAGATAGGCCCTGGGAGATGCCTTTTCCGGGCGTCACCGTCCGACGCGTGGCGCGCTGGCGAGCGCACGGCCCCGGGCACCGGAGCTGCGCGCAGGCCGGGACACGTGCGATGCGTCCCAATGCGCGCGCGCGCGGCGAGAGAGCGAGAGCAAGCCAGGGTTGGTTATCTCCGCGGCCATCCCCGGTTCCCCACTTTGGTTGGGCGGGCGCCCTGCCTTTCCTCGCCCACCTTTCTTTCTTTCTACCTGCATGCCCCACACACCCTACGACCCGCAGGGCAAGCGCATGCGTTGTGCGTTGTCTTCGCTTCCCATGCATTTATGCATCACCTGCTACTCCCTGCTCTCTCTCTCTCTCACACACACATGCAAGGGTAGTCTTTCTTGGCTAGTAGTAGCATGACCACAATGTTTTTCGTGCCAGGAGCCTTTCAAGACGTCACATCTTCTTGTTGCTCAAATGCCCATGGGGGAGTGTGCTAGCTTGTGGCTGCACCTCAACAATTTTTAACAAATTAAAAACATATTTTAGTCTCAGGCACTTGTTGGCCACATCATAAGCCCTGTTAGAATGCGGGGCTTTCTCTTCTTTTTTTTTTGTTGAGAAAATTAGTATCACAAAGAGGCATAAATAAATTAAAAAACTATTACACGTGAGAATGGTACGTGGGACCCAATACGACACGACAACGATGAAGGAACACGAGTAGACAACACTGGCGTAATTTTAAAAATCTAGCGTGCAACCAAGGAACCTCCGCTAGTAATAGATCACGGGATTACTACTAGACGCGCAAAATCACAGCAGAAGAAGAGTTGATGTAGCGCGTTGGTGCGGTTGTAATCATACTAGCTTCGCGTCTCCTCCAAATGCTCCTCGTGACCGTCACAAGTTACAGATCGTCCTAGAATTGAAGTCTCGCAGCAACGCCTCCAAGGTATCCACACGTACGGGGTAGGGATACCACGCGCTGCAGTGCTAGCACCGGGTGCGCGGTTTTGGGCGAGGGGGTGTGGCGGCTAGGGTTTCGGGAATTCCAAAACTCACATAAACCCTATGCCACCGCCACTCTATATATAGGCATCCATGATGGGTCTTGAACTTTGAGGCCCATTAGGAACTTATGGCCCATAACAACTCGGATCATCATCCAAAATGTGCCACAGCCCTTTAAGCGTACGACCCTATAGGTTCACGTACACTTAGACATGGCCCGAGTATTCACTACTACAAAAAAGACTAATACTGGACGCCTCACCACAGACGGTTGACCAAAACCGCTCAGATTATCATCATAGATGGTTTTGGTTTAGAGACCGTCGTATTCTTGTCGCGCTAAAACCGTTTGTGAGCAGGTAATATCACGCATTTATTCATGTTGAAAACCGTCATGAACTATCGCGAGCATTTACGAACAAGAACCGCTCGTGATATTACTAAGTATCACAGACGGTTTCAACAAACAACCGTATGTGATACTTCACAAATGGTTTTAATAATGAACCGTTTGTGATAAGTATCACTGACGGTTCCATAATAGAACCGACTGTGATAAGTCTCTTTATTAGTAGGAGCCCGCTAGGGTTTGCGCTCTAACTCATCACCCTCCAGCGGTGCCCTCACTCTCGTCTGTTCCTCTCCCCACCCGAGTGACCCCGTCGCCAACGCCGCCATGCATTCTTCCGTCACCGAGCGGTTAGCGACCCACGGTTCCTTTGCACAAGACACTCGTGACGATAAGAGTGTCTTTTGCGAAGTCACTATTGTGCCACAACTACGGTGACGCCTGCGGCCTTCCCTCTTCCTCCTCCCCCGCGTCTGCGACCAGCTACCTCTCCACCGGCGATGTCGAGGTAAGACAGATCTACCACCTATTGGTTTGTCTTTGTTGGTATTCATGTGAACCGAGCTCCTCCTCCTCGCCGCCAGACTCCGCACCTTCGGATCAAGTTCCCTCCTCCTGCTTGCGGATCAAACTCCCGTCCCCCTCATTGCTGCGCCGTCGGCCCTGCTCCTCCTCCTCCCTCGCCGCAACTCCAGCTCCTCCTCCCTCTACTTGTGGCTCGTTCGCTACCTCGGACCTCCCTCGCGCCTCCAACCTCTCCGGCTCTCCCACTAACGCGTAAGTCCCCTTCTTGTCTTCTTGATGTTGTCTGGTTGTTGGTTGATGTTGATGATGATCCTCGAATAATGCGATATCTCACACCGGGTAAATCCTTAACCCTTCCTCCTCTTACTAATACTACAGAATGTTCTTGTAAATTATGGCCAATACCTGGTATAGATGGCCATTGGCCAAAGCCCAGATGCTAAATGTGTAATACATACATAAATGATGAGAAGTGCATCATTGCAGAGAAGTATAAATGTGTAATACATACATGTAGAGAGAAGTAGAGAAATCATAAATATAAATGAATGCAATGATCATGCAGATGCTTGTTGGCTAGTGGCACCTTGCTAGATGTTCAACTGCTCAATGATGTTAATAGTCTTATGCTGAAATTGAATTGATAATTAGTTCATATTAATAGTCCCCTTGCTCTTTGATGTAAACTGAGGGCTATTGGTGTATGTGCATTAATTCTGTGCATCTTGCTTAGTTCATGTTGTGGGTTTAGATTGACAAAATGAATGGGGCAAAATGGTGGGTTTGGTTAATGCTCTCGATGGGTCTTGAGGGTAATTGATGCTTGGTTCTTTGTGCTTGGTTAGCTTACATGGGATTGATGTGGTTCGGATGGGGCTTGGCTGCAATTAACTTTTCATATTTGTGTCCCAGGTACGAATATGTCCTACCATTCTATTCCCCATCTCTTCTCTATAAAACCTCTAAGCAGTGGTTGCTTGTGCCTTTAAAACTATATATATATATCGTTTGTAGTCTCCAGCCCTTTCGGTGAGTCGTGAGGAGGATGAGACAGCTGCCATGGGCAATCTCATCGAGCCTGCAAGTTCAAGAAGTACGGCTGTAAGGGAAAGCCCGTGGACATACAATTACCTGGATGTCGTCGATAGGTAATTAGACATGACATCAAGGAATGGTTGGTTGCTAATACATGAAGCCAAGACTTCTTAAATTTGCGAGGGCTCGATAAGGTTGCCCGTGGTAGCTGTGTCATTCTCCTCACGACCCCTAAAGTGGTAGGGACTATATATATATATATATATATATATATATATATATATATATATATATATATATATATATATATATATATATATATATATATATATATATATATATATATATATATATATATATATACATATATATACCATTGCTTGGAGGTTTTATTTATATATCATAGACGGTTCTAAACACGAACCGCCTGCAGTGATTGATTAGTTATTACAGCGGTTCGTGTTTAGAACCGCTGCAGTGATAGATAGTTATCACAGACGGTTTGGTGTTAGAACCGTCTGTGATAGATAGTTATCACAGACGGTTCTAGATACAAACCGTATGTGATAGTCGTATATCATAGACGGTTCTAAGTTAATAACCGTCTGTGAAAGTATGCATCACAGACGGTTCGAAAACCGTCTATGATGACCTCATGTCATTACTGACACATAGACTCAGACGGCTCATGAAACCGTCTGTGATGGCGTTTTTGAACCGTCTGTGAAGGCTTTTTCTGTAGTAGTAACTCCTACTCGTCCACTAATCGGTAGTGGCCCCTAGCAGGACATGCCGACTCCCGAGTATACGTAAAGATCACATCGAACGAACCTTAACAAATCTCATATGTATTTCCCTTTGCCTCACGATATCGGTCAAACTCAAGGCGAGTACGTGCCATCCTTGTTTGTTAGCTCGACCACTCTTTCTCGATCACGTGACTCAAATTCTCTGACTATGGTTAACTATTTAACTGCAAGTAGCATGGCCATGTATTTCTGGAATCCGATCACTCGAGAGGCCTAGAGATATCTCTCCTGTTGTATGGAGGCGCAAATCCTATCTTGATCGACCATGCCTCGACGCATGTATCATGGCAAACCCGAAAGCTACCTTTATAACTACCCAGTTACGGAGTAGCGTTTGGCAACCCCTAAGTAAGTCACTACACATTTCGAGTACGTGCGACGACCTCAAGTCTAAGGATATAGCATACGCATTGAAAATGAGACCAACTGATGACATATAAGAATACAACATTCTCACAGTGTCTCATGGTGGGTCGATGCAACCCCATGTTCGCTAACATGTGTCTATATTATTGGTTTGATATTTCCATATCTATGATTCATGAAACATGGTCATCAACTAATACATATGCTAGTCTATTCATATGTGTCCTCATTTGTTTCTGACTAGGGATCGTTTCAAAGTAATCATCGCAAAGATAAATATAGAGTTTCACAATCAATTCACATACTTGGTAATAAATATCAACGATATTATTCTTGAAACAAGATAACATATTATCGAATAAATTGTGAACATAGCGAAATATAATCATCTCTATTATTGCCTCTATAGCATATCTCCAACAAATAACACGTTGACGGTATTTGTGACTCAAAAACCCTTATAGACTGTACGTTGCTCCCTCGTTACTGTGTTGGTGACAAACCCACCATGTATCTTTCAGAGGAAAAAAAATCCTCCAATGGATCGATGTAGAACCGCCATATCCCTCGGGTCGTTGTCGCCCACCACCCTTGCCACCTCCTGCAGACGCCGCGAATGTACCATTTTGTGACTTTTCACCTCGAGCAACCATACCTTGTACTCCTTGTAGCAGCACTGCATTGGCCGGCCGGTGTGGGTGGTGCGCCCGCGGCTTAAACGACATCGCGCGTTACAAAAGCACGGAAAACTGGAAAAGCAGCTGTGTGTTGAGCGTGGACGCAACCGTAATATGCATGGTACTCATGGTAGCTTATACTTAGAAGGAAAGACTTGAATGCAAAAAATTTCCAACCTCTCATGCAAGATCAACGGTATAAAAGGTCTTTGAGAGACGCTTGCAAGATGAAATCATATGATGAGCCAATAGGTGATGCACGTACGTTACGTGCCTAACCTAGTGGCCTTTTGGAGACAATTTCTGGGAGCTCTTTAAGTCACCTGTTTGAAGCCGACTGATCGAGGAGACTTAATTTGTCCTTGCACTCCAACGGGCTTAGTTTGCTCGTCCGACCTGTACTGCTCCTGCAGCATAAATAGTATTTGACCATGCACATGGAATGGATAGTGAATAGTACGTAAGTTCAATTGCTGATGTAACACGAGGGCTTGCGTTCCTTGAAACAGCAGAAAACCTGCGTAGCGAATTGGCGATTGGCGTGTCGTTATTTTAGTATGGGCACAGGCATGAGCATGCACGCAAGTTTTCAGAAATGTGTAGCCGCCGCGCGGTACGTACGACTTGCCATCGATCAATCGTGTCGCAGAAAAGCGGCACTGTTCAGACAACCTTTGTGAGTTGAACGTAGGTCAAGGAGAAAGATAGAGAGAGACAAACTGCAAGCAAGTAAAGTATATAAAACATACACAAGAAAGAAGAGATCGTAAGGAACCTCCTTATCGGCTCACCATCCATCTCCGTGCGAACACGTCCCGGTCAAATAATTAAACAAGATGTTTCATATGCGTGCTACCTCCTAGCCCTGCCCACATGTACAAATACTGGTACACTTGGAAATGGATATTCTGCTGCCCTTTCTTTTTTGTGTAGCTTACAGCTCAAGCATGCATGCAGTTGACGTCAAGCCGTTTGGAATTGCTAGGCGTCCTCAATCGTTGGTGTCTCCCGGACCTCGGAAGCCGACAAGCCATGCACTCCTATGGTAACTTGTGCGTCTGAAACTCTCAACTCAACTGGGAGCTAGCTAGCTGATCGAGCTAGCCGCACCTGCACTCCCTTACACATCACACACGCATGAAGTTACAGTGTGCACGTACTTGCTACGAGCAACAAGTTAGAAGTTTCAACGTTCTCCGGCATGCTTGTTGCATACTTGTCAAATTAGCTTTTCCACCAGCGAAGTACTATAGCGGCCATCTGCATCGGCAGAAAGTAAGAAGTGCAGGAAATTCGCTGGTTTTCGCCACAAAAATCGATCTCCACCCGGCCGGCCGGCACGGCCAGTGCGTCCGTCCCTATCGCCAAAAGACGGCACTGTGTTGTTAACCGGGAGATAGCGGCCAGTAAGCACGGCAATTAAGCTCGCCTGATCGCTTTACATGTACCGACCCCCCGTCTGCTTTTCCATTATCCAAAACAAGCACGAGTAGCCAGGCAAAGCTAGCACACTCAGGGCGACACGCATACACGGTGGTCGTGGTGTGGCTCGCTTCCTCGCAGCTCCACACCAAAATTTGTCAAGTCCCAACTCCTAAGTAGAGCTGGGCATTGGCCGTGCCGGCATGACACGGGTCCGTCATGCTTCAGGCCATATCATGCCGTACAAATTCAGCCCGGTCATCCCGTCGTGCCGTGTCATGTTGGTCCACCTCGTCTTCGGCTAAGCCTAGGCACGGCCCAAAGCCCACTGTACGAGGGCCCACCTCGCCTTCGGAAAGTGGAATTTTCTTGATATTTTACAGATACAATGTTACTGCCTCGCTGAAAACTTTACGCCCCAGAGTGGGGTTCCCCGAGTAAGAAAAAGAGTACAATAACAACATGCGTATATACTTAATTACTCATCAATGTCGAGATCGTTCATGCGTTCGAGGTCAGCGTACGCCTGTACGATCTCAAAATCCTCCAGTTGATGCTGTTACCACTCTTTAGTCAATTCCCCGTTCTTGGCGCATGTGATTGCCTCCACCATCCTAGGCGTGAGGGATGATCTTCTTTCTTCAATTATTCTCTCTACCATACTGAACGTTGCTTTGAAGAGACAGTAGACACGGGCACGGGCAAAACATCCCGTGCAAAATGTGACAGTACAGGAAATATCCGCTTGTTGTTCTTCCACCACTTGAGCAAGTCTATCTTTCCACCGGGAAGATCAGGGTCGATGTTTGCAAAATCATGCTCCAGTTAGTGGTTTAGCTCTGAGACAGAATTCCACTTGGGGGCTGCCTGAAACTGAGAGGATGAAGAACTGGACTTGCCCTTTAGCTTCTTCCACAAGTGGGATGTCAAGCTTTTCTTTCCTTGTTACATCTGCTGTGAGGCCTCCGATCTCGCGTTGCTGCCGAATTTGTCATGATATATGCGAAACACACGAAAAAGCTCCTCTTTGACATGTGCAAAAGCTTCCGAGTAATCAGGACCGAGACATTCACCTATTCCCTCCATACCGATCTGCAAACCTGGCAACTTTTTTGTAGAATCGAAAATGATAGCAAAGCAATATACATGTGAAATATAACCGAAATATTTAACAAATTTTTCTCAATTAGTGCGACAGCATGACCTAAAAGGGGATCCTCCCTAGATTTAGCGATCTTATCTACAATTAACCAAATAAATTCCATAACTAAGCAAGAAGTGGGGTAATAAACATCAGATAGAACATTTGTTGCTCTATAAAAAAAAGGTCTTAAAAACTCTCGAAAATGACTAGCAACCTGCCAATCTGAACTAGTAACAACTAATTCATTGTTTTGAGAGTTAGCATTGACAAAAACGGAGCGCCTCCCCCATCACCTCCCCCTCCGGCCCTCCCCCATCCCCCCATCTCCACCTTCAATTCCCTCCTCCTAGAGCTTCTTCGGCGCCACCGTGACCACCCTTTCGCTCATGCCGCCCTCTCGTTGTTCGCCACCAGCTCTTCTCCTCGGCGCCTCCTCCTCCGGTCCACCGTGCTCGGCTCACTGCACCTGCTGCGACCATCGACCAATCACAAGGCTGGTGGCAGCAGCACCACCAGGCGCCTCGCCTTATATCGCCCTCGGCTCGCCACATGTGCCCTCGGTGGAGTGGCGAGGCGGAGGAGGCGAGGTGGCGCGGCGGGAGGCGGAGCGGCGAGAGGCGAGGAGGCGCTGCAGAGCCCGAGGTGGCCGTGGGAGGCGTGCCGTCTATGCCCGCCGTGCTCACCGTGCCGTGCCGTGCCGTGCCGCCCGACGGACAGGCTTTCTAGGCCCAGCCCGGCCTGTCACGTGTTAGACCGTGCCGTGCTAGACCGGTCAGGCCTCAGGCTGATCCGAAAAAGCACGGCCCGATTTCCGCTCTACTCCTGAGTAGCAAGTAGTACTACTAGTGCTAGTACTAGACTACTACCTCGCCTCGGCTCACCTCTCCCTCTATAAATTCTCCCGGCCAAGCTCCGAGCTCACAGACTCGGACACAGGTCACTGGACAACACACACACATCATAGCGCCTCTCTCAAAATATCCAAGCTCCAAAGCCGAAAGCATCGATCAAAGCCGATCAAATATTTAAGCATTATTACTAGCTAGTCTATACATACTCAACTGTTCTTGTTTTTGCTCTTGGCCTTACTTGAAAGATGAGCGGCGAGGAGGGAGAGAAGCTGCTGTTCCCTTCGTTCGTCTTCCCGGAGAGCTTCCCGGAGGCTGCCACCTCCGGCTCCGGCTCCGGTGCGTTTATCGATCTCCTAGCTAGCTCAGACGTGTGGGTGCAAGAGATTAATTGGCTAACATGCAGCAATGTGTAGTTGATTCTTGCGTTGCAGGCGGTGAGCAGAAGAAGGCTCGCCAGCGGCGCAGGCGGAGGGCGAGGCCGGCGGCGGCGGGCGAGAGCGGAGGGGATGACCAGGCGAAGAAGCGGCGGTTGAGCGACGAGCAGGCGCGGTTCCTGGAGATGAGTTTCAAGAAGGAGCGGAAGCTGGAGACGCCGCGCAAGGTGCAGCTCGCCGCCGAGCTGGGCCTCGACGCCAAGCAGGTCGCCGTCTGGTTCCAGAACCGCCGCGCCCGCCACAAGAGCAAGCTCATGGGGGAGGAGTTCGCCAAGCTCCGCGCCGCCCACGACACCGTCGTCCTCCAGAACTGCCACCTCGAAACGGAGGTACACACATATACAGCGCTCTCTCTACTCACCATGCATGCAGTACATACATGTCTGAATTATTAATTGGCTGCTAATTGCTTTACTAAATTGTGCATATATATGCAGCTGCTGAAGCTGAAGGACAGGCTAGCGGAGGCGGAGGAGGAGAAAAGCAAGCTCATGGCGACGGCAACCGGAGGCGGGGGAGTCAGCAGCCCGAGCTCATCGTCGTTCTCGACGGTGACGCACCAACCGGCGCTGGTGGGGCAGTTCGGGGTGGAGGAGGCCGACCTCACCTACATGAGCGACTATGCCTACAACAATTACATGATGGACTTGGCGGCCGGCGGCTACCTCGGAGGAGTCTACGATCAATTCAGCTAAGCTGCAGGATTAATCACTAGCTAGAGCAGTGCTAGCTGGCTATTTTCGTGTTAATTAATGAATCAATTGCAGGGTACTTACGTAGCAGTAGTCAGTCAGTAGTAGCTAGTGTTACTAGCATCAGTCGATCAACGCCCTGACGAAAAATCTATTAGTAAGTAGTGACCTGCTCTAAGCCATGCATGTAGATTATTAATTGATAATCTTTGTAAGTACGTCTAGATTATCATGCAAGTGGTTATCATGGACTGAACTGATGATGTGATGTAATATTTGGGGGTACTCATGATCAGAATGTACATGTTTTGGTGCCTTCTGTCTTTACTCTTGAGAATTCAGATCCCTTTCTGTGTGTCTGATGTGGAGCTGGCCAGCCTCGCGGCCCAACTAACTGGGCTTCTTGCGAGCTCTGGGCTTTATCGCAAAAACACATCGCAACATCGTCAATGTACGCCACAATGATCTTCCATGATCGGTTGTTCTCTACTACCACTGATGTTGAGCGGCTAGCGGCAGCACACGAATTGATGTGTACAGCTCTTCGAACTAGCGAGGCGTAATAGCATCCTACGGTTAGACGTGCGATGTGTCGTCTGGAAAAACTAGGAGCATTATCCACAGCTAATGATTGCAGCAGCGAAGCCATCGCTTAACTTTTTTTTTCTTTTTTTGTGGAGATAAGCCTGCAAAGATGACCTGACCAAAAAAGTTTGTGCCCCCCCTCCTCTTTTCTTTCCTGGATACCGTCACACGGCACGAAGCGAACAACAACCTAATCAATCATCCACCGCGCGCGACAGGGACGTTCGTCGCAGGAACAAAAGAACAAACGCGCGCGCACGTACGAACCGTCGGTTTTTGTCGTCATCGCGCGCGCGCACGTCTCTCTCGGACGCCGCTGTCCTTCGGCACGCAGGCACCACGAGCCGTCGCGATCGCTCGCTTTATGGCGCGGCACGCTCCGCCCGGCCCTGGTGCAATGGCTTAACTCATTGGCGTGGGGGGATGCAGAGAACACCACCGAGAGGACCTTTGCTTTGCTTACTCCTGTAGGCAAAGGAGCAATTCTTATCCAGTATTCCTCCCTCCTGGAGGTGTACTGTGGGGGTTGGAACAGGCATGAGAGTTTTCAGCATGCAGCGTATTGCTGAAACTGTCCACTCCGCGGTGGGCCCGGCGCGCCAGAATTATGCACTTGTATGATTGAGATGCAGATCCAGAGTAGCTGCTAGTTAGTTACCTGGTACTGTAATTGGTAGCTGCTGAGCTGAGCTTTTACAGTTTTTACTACCAATCAATCATATGTAACAGCACAGCCAGAAAGCAGAAGGAAAATATCACGCAGTATGACCGGGAGCTTGAACAGCTGAAAGACATGTATAGTGAATCAATATACAAATCCATTCTGGTCTGCCTGTCACGAGTACAGGAATGGGTAGAATTGAGCCGAATTCATTCACCCCAATGAGATCTTTCGAGGTGATTCACGACACGTTGCATGGCGGATTACATGATACAACAACAGCAAACATTGTATTGATACCGAGCAAAAAGTAACTGACAGCTGCGACAGCACGGTAGTGCCCTCCAGATGCGCCACCGCTCAAATTAAGCCTAACTTGGTACCAAAAGTTACACTAGGGGCCAGGCTACCTATTCCTCAGGGATGCAGCGCTGGATTTCCTTGATGAACAGCGCGCAAGGCCGCGCTCTTTCACAGGTGATGGAGGGAAAGGGGAAGACGAGGGCAGCTGCTTCTGACTTGAGATGGAAGAGAAACAGCTCAACGGATTCCTCAACCGCCTTTTCTCAGAATCTTCGGGTTGGCTGTTCGGATCATGGCCGACTGGGGAGATCTTAAGTGAGTCCGGGAGGAGGCAGTTGCAAATGGCACCTACAGTAAAACGGGACACAAATGAGTTCTCAGCTCATAACAAGAACCTCAAGAAAACACCAAAACGCTATGACAAGCAAGAACTTTAATGTACATATACAAGAATCTTGCTTCTTGTAGGACTTAAACTGGACCAGGCGACCAGCAATGCAATGCATGGACCATGGTCTCAAACTACAAGGTCAAAGTTTCATTGTGTGATGAGGTGGACCCGGTGCTGAATGCAATAACCTGTTTAATACATATGTCAAAATTTTATAGTGCTCCGTGCGGGTGAAAATAGAGTCTTCCCAAGTCTTTAGCAGATGGTTTAGTTGCCACCAAATCAGGTGTCAGATGCACCATTACCAGTGTTCACGTAGGCGCTAGGCGGAAAGCGGGCGGAGGGTGGCCGCCTAGCGCCTAGCCCACCTAGGCGCCGCCTAGGCGGCCAAACAGAAACAGCGGGAGGGAGTGAGATAGGAGAAGGAAGTGGAGAAGAAAAATAAAAGAGAAAGAAAAAAGAAAACGTGAACTTAACTGGCCGGCTGGTCCAGTCCAGCCTATAAGCCGATCACTCGATGCCTTCCTTATCCTCCTTGCCCTGCCCTCCTCTGCACTGCCCTCCTCACTCTCTCCTTCTCTCCCCTCTCCCATCCTGCTGCCGCCTCATCTCCTTCCCGGCATTGCCCCCTGGAGACAAAATCCAGCAGTGGAGGGGAGCAAAGGGGAGACAGAGGGCAGAGGAGAACCGGAGGCGGAGGAGACCAAATCCACGGTGGGGGAGGCCAAATCCATCCAGCAGCGGGGAGGCCGATTCGGCGCCGGTGAGCCAGAATCGGCAGTGGAGACAACACAGGTGCATGACCGCCTAACCCTATCTGCCTTGGCTTGCTTTTATACCACACCCCCCCCCCCCCCCTCAAAACATTTTTCTGCCACCACCTTGGACCGCCTCCCCCACCTAATCCCGCCTCGGCTGCCAGGGCGGTCGCGAGATCCGCCCGCTGCCGCCGCGCCTAAGACCGCCTAGGCAGCCGACTTTGGACGATTTCGCGAACACTGACCATTACAGGTTAACATTTTTTGGGGAAATGCCTACCTTATACATCAAGGATCCAAGTCACATTGCTGTAAAGATTAAAGAGTTGCACTAGCAGATGATCTGATCACAAAAGTACTTTCGCTTTACACAAGAATCAACAAAGATATTCACAAACTTGGGTAAACTACATGTCTAGAAACTAAAGTGGAAATAATAATTTGAGAGAAAAAGTGTCAGGTGCACTATTACAAGTTAGCATTTTTGGGGGGAAATGCATTTCTTATTCATCAAGGATCCAAGTCACATTTTTTATTGTTGTAAAGATTAAGAGTTGCACTAGCAGATGATGTGATCGCAAAAGTACTTTCGCTTTACAGAACGATCAATGAAGATATTCACAAACTTGGGTAAACTACATTTCTAGAAACTGAAGTGGAAATGATAATTTGTGAGCAAACATGATGGTGGTAACTGTCAAACTGCTCAATGCATTCTGACTAATGCACATTCAGCTGCACTCATCGTTATTACTGTTATGAATAGCGCTTGTATTCAATATGAGGCCAATGGGCCAATATTTATACAAGTACAGGGTGGTATATATGCAAAGAACCCCTTATACAACGGAGATAATACATATACATCTAAAGCAACAATCTGATCCTGTACCTGTGTCCGCATATAGGAAGCATCAACACCAATATGCTTTGTAAGCTCATGCTTCACCGGATTTGTAGCAATGCTAATAGCCCATGTACTGTCAGACGAAAGAGGAGTGGGTGCTGAAACTGAAACACCAAAATCCTCAAGTAACCACCGTAGCCAAGTAACCTCGGCGGTCAACAAAGCCATAGCTCGCAACTCAACTTCAAAGACTCGAACGAGCGAATCTAGCATGCGCTTTTAGTCTTCCAAGCAATGAGAGAACCACCAAGAAAAACACAATAAGCAAAGAGAGACCGGCAATCAGAGTGATCACTAGCCCAAGTGGCATCAGAATATGCCTGGAGCTGTAAAGAGCTGGAACGAGGGAAAAACAAACGACGAGTGATGGTATCACGAAGATATCGTAGAACACGAAGAAGGACTATAGTAGAGCTGAGTAGGAGCAGAAACAAACTGACTCAAGATATGCACAGGGTACGAAATATCTGGACAAGTGACACCCAGATAAACAAGACTCCCAACAAAGTGACGATAGCGAGTAGAATCAACAAGAGACTCACCATCAGTAGGCCGAAGATGAACATTAAGCTCCATAGAAGTCTCAGCGGTGTGCTGATCAGTAAGAGAAGCACGATCAAGAAGATTCTGAATATACTTTTCTTGGGACAGATAGAAGCCCTCATGTGTAGAAGTAACCTCAACCCCAAGAAAGTAGCGAAGAGGACCCAGATCAGACATGAGAAACTGCTCATTAAGACGCTCCTTCACAAAGGTGATGTACTGAGAATCATCTCCAGTTTTGATCATATCATCAACATATAAAAGGAGAAGCGTCCGACCACGAGGCGAAGTGTGAATAAAGAGAGCAGGATCATGAGCATTGGCAGAGAAACCAGCTACAGTGACAACAGAAGAGAAACGATCAAACCAAGCACGGGGAGCTTGCTTGAGGTCGTAGAGAGATCGGCGAAGACGACAAACCATACCCTCAGGAACAGAATACCCCGGTGGTGGCTGCATATAAACCCCTTCACACAGCTCACCATTGAGAAAGGTATTCTTGACATCAAGCTGAGAGATGGACCATGCCCAAACAGACGCCACAGCAAGAAGAGTGCGAACAGTGGTCATGTGAGCCACAGGAGCAAATATCTCATCATAATCACGACCATGCTCCTGCTGAAAACCACGTGCCACAAGACGAGCCTTGTAGCGCTCAAGAGAACCATCAGAGCAGGTCTTAATCTTGTAGACCCACTTGCACGTGATAGGAGTAACACGCGTGAGAAGAGAAACAAGATCCCACGTGCGGTCGCCAAGGGCGACAATCTCCTCTGCCATCGCATGTCGCCACTCCCGATGAACAATGACATCACGATAAGAAGTTCGGCAAGAGCCGCTAAACAAAAGCGTGCAGCAGGCCGAATAGACTGGCGATCATGAAGGACATATCGAGGGGAGGCCGAAGAAGATGAACCATCAGAAGAAGATGGCGCATCAGAAGAATCCTCAACTTGCGGACGACGAGTGTAGTAGAGAGGATAAGAAGGACGAAAACCAGGAGGAACCTCTGGAGAGGGTGGCGGTGGCGAAGGAGACGGTGAAGGAGGAACCGAAGAGGCCAAAGGCTATGATGGAGGTGTGGTGACTAGGGGGGTGGCAGGAAAAGTAAGGAAAAAAGTGGTTCGACAAGAGATGCTGGAGTGGTGGAAGGAGAAGGACGAGGGTAGAAAAGACGAGACTCGTCAAAAGTGACATCCCGAGAAACCCGCATCCGTCGGCCAACAGGATCCCAACAACGATATCCTTTATGCTCAGCGCTATAGCCAAGAAAAACGCACTCCACATATCGGCGGTCGACAGTGCGCTCACGAGGCAAGAAGAACATAGCACGACACCCAAAGAGGCGAAGACTAGAATAGTTAAGAGTCTTGCCACAGAGACACTCAATCGATCCCACCAAGAGCGAAAGAAGGTCAATATTAATCGAAAAAAGTGGCGGAGAAACGACCTCGGCCGAAGTGTGGTGGGACAAAGAAGCAAGCATAAGAGCACGGCCGCTCTCAAGAAGATGACGATGCTTGCTCAACCACGCCGCTTCGGGCATGAACACCGTGGCAAGAAAATCGAGAGAGAGTGCCCTGTTCAGCAAGAAAACCACGAAGGACTCCTGACAAGTATTCCCCAAAGAGAGTCAAGACGAAGACACGAATAGGAGAACCAAACTAAGTACGGATCATGGTGGCAAAAGTCTTGTAGATGGATAAAACCTCACTACGAGATGACATAAAGTATATCCATGTGTGACGAGAAAAATCATCAATAAAAATTATATAATATCGATGATCTTTCGAAATAAAAGGAGCCGGACCCCATACATCAGAATGAACAAGATCAAAAGAACGCTGTGACACTGACTCACTGGAAGGATAAGTAAGTTGAAGCTGTTTACCAAGCTTACAACCCTGACAATTTAGAGAAACATCACCAGACACAAACCCTAAAAGACCATGACGAAGTAAAGAAGATAAACGTGATCCACAAAGATGTCCCAAACGATGATGCCACTGAGCAAAAGACACAGTGGAGGATGCAGCAGAAGCGGTGGCGATAGTGGAGGCGACAAGACTAGCAAGGGCAGCGGAAGGAAGACAAAGCCAGCCAAGCTCCCAGAGACGTTGTGAGTCACGGCGACGAGGGTCAGTACCAACCAGAGTCCCCGTGCGTCAATCCTGAACACAACAAGAATTAGAATCGAGAATAACACGACAACCATGATCAGTGAGCTGACCGACAGATACGAGCTGCATGGTTAGTTTAGGAACATGAGAAACAACAGGAATATGAAAAAAGAAATTCGAAAGAGTGCCTCATCCTGCGACAGATAGAGGTGTACCATCTGCTGTCTGAACAGTGATAATAGCAGCTAAAGGACGAATCGAAGTGAGACTGGTGGAATCAGATGCCATATGAAAGGAAGCACCAGAGTCAAGAATCCAAGGTGATATACCTGAGGAAGAAGTAGAAGATGGTCTCTCACTAGAAGGCTATACAGTAGAACCAACAGAACCGGACGTTGCAAGAGCAACCATGCGACGCAGCAGTGTTAGAAACTAAAGCACCAGAGCTCCTCTAAGAGGAGGAACCACCAGTTCCCTGTGGAGGACGGCTACCACGACGTAAATCCTTCTTCTTCTTGTAGCAGGTCTGCTATATATGTTCATCTTTGTTGCAGTAAGTGCAGTGGAGTTCCCTACCAACAGCAGCTGTCACTGGTGAAGGCACGACTAGTGAAGGAGTAGCTGGAGACGTAGCGGGTGTAGAAACTGTAGGAGCTGCTAGAATCGAAGGAAACTACAAGGACGGCGAAGAAACCCGCAACCCAAGACGAATCTCAAGACGGCCACGAAACAGCAAGGGCCTCCAACAAGGTCACACGAGGGTGGCGTGCCAGTAACTGAGCACGAGTCTACTCATACTCAGCACGGAGACGAGTCAAGAAGTCGTAGATACGACGAAGCTCCAGGTGAGACTGCTGACGCTGACAGCACTGACACGTGTGGCAAATATCGGGTCCCAAAGAGTCAATCTGACGTCATACCGCAGACAATTGGACATAGAACTCATCCACAGTGGCATCTCCCTGCTGCAGTGATTGCTCTTGACGCACAACAGAAAGATACAATGAATCACCAGACGGCTCGTAGCAGTTGCGCAGATGTGTCCACATCAACTATGCTGAAGCCAAACCAACCACATCCCCAGTGAATTGCACCTCCATGCTAACAACCAGAATAGCAGAGGCACGAGCATCCTCATCAATCCATGTCTTGTAGGCAGCATACTAAGTCTGAAAAATCTCCATGGCATCCTTAAAAACCTTAGATGCCTTTGTATAAGCGCCTTCGTAAGCATCCATCGGGAGTACAGGCGCAGCAGGTGGAGCAGGGCAAGGCGGACAAGGCAACTCGCCAGTAAAAAAATCCCAAAGGCGCTGACCACGCATGTGGAGGCGCATATGCTGAAACCAGCTCTGATAATTGAGACCATTGAAGATCACCGGCAAATGAGCGAACTAAACCCGGTTATTAGCGGGTCAGCTAGACGCAGCATGACCAAGGCAACGAAGTCTAACAAAGGTCTTTGACGGCGGCCATGTTAGAACGACGCTTTTTTTTCTTTCTTTCTTTCTTTTTTTTTTTTTTTTTTTTTTGACCCCACATTTCGCTTAAAAGAGGCCGAGTAGGCCTTGGCCTGCTAGAAGACCGAAACGCGCACAGGGGAACCTAGTTCCCAACCTGGCCCAGCCAGCTGACGGAAAGGCGGCGGCAGAGGCCAGTCAGTACGGTCCTTCGAGCGCGAGCCGTGGCGTGGTCGGAAGCGGCGGCGGCTTGGCGTGGCGGCAGCGCCGCAATGGCGATGATGGATCCGATAGCGTCGACGAGGTTCGTGGATCCGGCGACACGCGGCGATCGGCGATGGAAGCGGCGGCGATCCGTCGAAGAGCGACCAAGTAGCGACGGTGATGGCGTCCGGAGAAGCGTCCTCACGGTGACGACGCGAAGAGAGGCGGCGGATCTGTTTTGCCATGGCGGATCAAAGTGAATGGCCGACGAGGCGCGCCAATGGTACCAACCCTAAGCGATCGGCATGAGGCACGCGAGCAACCGACCCCGAGATTTAAGCACGAGGAGCAGAGGTAACGAGGCGGCGAAGCAAACCCATGCACCGAGGAGGCGCACATCACGCGAGAAAACCCTAACCCTAGTTTGGCTCTGATACCATGTTATGAATAGCGCTTGTATTCAATATAAGGCCAATGGGCCAATATATATACAAGTACAGGGTGGTATATATACAAAGAACCCCTTATACAACGGGGATAATACATATACATCTAACACATCTAACAATCACAACTGCCTTTGCTTTACGGAACTATTGAACAACTAATAATAAGCATTAGTACTTCCATAAAGGTATGGTACGGGTACCTATTCTGGCGAGCCGATTCACCCATTTTGGAATTTTGTTACCAGTCAATTTGTAACACATATCCTTGCAAAAGTGGTTGCAGTTCTTCATGATAAGATGGTAAGTATCTCCATTGTAGTTTACTGACTGTAGCTCCATGAACTGCCTAGCTTGGATGGGATCTAAGCACGTCGTACCAAGAAATATTGATTTCCTGAATCTGAAACCAGGGCATTGACGAGGTTCTACCTCAAATACCCCGCTTGTAGGATAGTCATGTGCTCCAAATGCATATTCAACGCCATGAACTGCAGATGAAAAAAGCAATCAGAATACAATGTTATTCAAGGAATCAGTTCTGAAATCTTATCCAAAAAACTTGTCCAATCAAATTTGCATAGGGCAGCGAAACAAGAGGTCAGATTTTCTTCGTTTTAGAGGACTCAAATACTAGTCTCAATTCATGTTGCACCTTTTTGCAAGCAGATGCTATTGGAGGAGTCAGCAATGCAACGGTAGTAATTACACCCCTTCAACTTTGTAAAAACTAGCGGAAACCTTGCAGAATTGAGTTCTCAGCACTCATACATACTCTCCTAAACAAATTATGGCATACATTGATATATAGAGATGTAAGCTGAAGCTCACGGAACCTCTAGGGAGAGTCCCAAAAGACCATACTGTGTGATGGGTGACTAGTGAAATTAATCAAGACTTGGTAAAACCACTAAATGGATAGTTGTTGCCTTGTTGATGGCCTTGGCAATCTTTTAAATTTCCCTTCCCACCTTCCCTCTTCCTTCCTCTCCACCTACAAATACGACTAGCACTGCCCAACCTCCTACATGCAGCCAGCACAGTCATAGTGCTCCTCCTCCCCTTCCTAAACACAGAAGGCACAGCAGATTGGCTTCATAAAACTGGTGCTCCTCCTACCACCCTCTCATGGTCTCACCTTGCCTAGTTCTCTTCTTTTTGGATCCTGTTGACACTGGGGTTTGCCTTCACCAAATGGGCAGACTAAGACGACTTCACAAGCATCAACGCAAGATAGTTTCCAAAATAACATGTCCTAATAACACTGGACTCAAGAGATCCATAAAGACCTTTACCTCATGTCTATGAGATGCACCCATGACTCCATAAATCTTTCTAGAAGGAATTGTTGATTTCATCTTTCTAACCTAGCCATTTCGGATAGAAAGATGTTTGGTGCGCAAAAATCTAAGACATTATAAATAGGGTCCATCAACATCAAGATAGATGAATAAGATTTTTTGACCCATTTCATAATATTTGCAATAGTAGAGTCAACATGGAACTCCCCATCTCATATTCTTCTCTATAAAATAATTAATAATTAGATGCTATACATGAATGTAGCAATATGCGCTAATCACACCAGTGACAGCACACAAGAATTACATGATGTAGCTTATATAGGATATGACAAAACATATACTAGCTGAAGGTCCAAAATTGCAATTGGTACTTGGTAGTGACGGGAGAGATGCCTGTAGTCAGGTTACCACTGCAAGAAATCCTAATGGCCAGAAGCAGAATTTATTACCTAGAACCGCACCATGCAGACAGGGATCATTCAAGTAGGGGAAATAATTGTTTTCTTAATGCACACTCGGGTAAGTAACAACTTGCTAGGAGAAAGTATGGACTGTAGCTTGTTGATGGTTTACAGTTGGCTTTCATGTGCCAGACAACTTGGAATGTTCTTAAACAGTTCAGGCGAAATAGCCAGTAGATAGCATCAGTACGGGTTTACAGAACGACTAGCTCTAAGAATCAAACATAAATGAAGAAAGTGCAGAAAATGAACCAGAATGCAAACTGTATGTAACTAAAAAAGGATACATATGGCAGAGAGAAGAACCTTCAATTCCTGAGTGAAATATACCAAGGCCTGCCCAATATATATAGCCATTCATGGGTGTCAAATCATACACATTAAGATAAACCGGAGTATCATCCAGTGATTGACTGGCCGCCTGAACCTTGGGAAACAAAAAGAAACGCATCGCCGATTTCCTGCTCAACTGTAGAGGCATGAGGGACTTCCATCCAGGCCGTTTTGTCCTTAACTTCATATTCCTTCAAATAATCAAGTGAGATATCAGTATATGAAGGATCTAATTCAGAAAGCACTAGAATCGATAGCATTCACGGATTCACCTTCTCTGAAATATTTTTCTTCAAGTAGTTTAAGAACTTTCATTACACATAAATAACAATGAGAGACAATTAAACCTACAAAAAAGGATTAAATAGCTAAGGATTCATGTTGAAGAGGCTAACTCCAATTTCAAGGACTTGTAAAAGAAATGCAGGACACCAAAAAAATTGTTCCTCATCTATATTTTACCAACATAGTACATACTTAAACCAACGCACCTTCCAGATATAATGAAAGCAAATTAATTCATCATGCTCTCTCCAAGTCAGATCTTAGTTGGTTTGTTAACTATAGTGTGTGCATTAGCTGGACAAATGAATATAAAAGCTCCGAAATACTTGAAAATGCTAAGAGTTCTTCAGTCACTTCCCCAAAGAAGAGAGTTGAGTAGTTCTCTCCTTGGGCGTTGCACATGTACTATTTCGATCTATGCAAGCTTCAGTTTAGAAGGAACAATGGACAGTAAACTAATACAACAAGTAAGGCAATACTGCAGCTGCCATTCCAATGTCAAACATGGCAATTGAGTCTTACTGCAATTTTCACAGAAGAGCTTGGAGAATTGTAAGGGCAACTTTGCTTTGAACTCTCTCTCGCTTCTACTTCTACAAGTAGCTAGTTTGATTCAAAGCACTCATACTTCTACGAAGCTGTAATATGAAGTTGTAGACCATAATACCATATGAGGGAGCCAACAGATCGGATCTGCTTTTCACTTTCCCACCTAGTGTCCGCTACGTAGCTCTACCCTCTGTTAAAGATTGATTCTCCTACATTTTGTTGGGGGGCAATGCAACATGATTCTTCAGTCTCTACTTGAAGCAATTACTTCTGAGCAGCAAACACACAAGAGATAAAACAAAGAGCACTCTTTTTTTTCAACAATGCAACTAACCAGGAAAGTACCATCTTAGCTTTCATGTACCACTCCACACCACTATTCAGAGAACAGTGTCATAATACATCACCTAAACTCCAACAGCCGTTTTAGGACAAGTAAACAAGCTGCACTATTGCTACGAAAGCAACGTTCGGTACTACCAAACAGAACTGAATCCCCCGAATAATTCCACGGTGACACTCGCTCCAAATGGGGAAAACGAACGATGTTGACATGGATAACCAGCCGTAACTCCCCCCGTCGGTCAGGCCCTCTTTTTACCGAACCAAGAACCGAGCAACCCAAGAAGCAAACGAGCCAAGAAACCCAAGAAAAACATGGAGCGGCAGATCCAAGCCAAGATGTTGCTGCATTTGAGCCAGCCAAGAAAGCAACGGCTTACCGCGGAGCGGGGAAAGGAGACCAGTGGCCGGAGGGCGACGAGGGAGGCCAATGGCGAGGCCGAGAAGGGCGAGGCGAGGCTGGACAGCGCGCGGCGTGGGAGGGGAGGCTGGAGAGAGGGAAGGAATCCGAGGAGGAGGAATTCTTGGAGGCGCAGTTGGGAGGAGCGGTGTTGGTTGGTTCCAGGGAGGGTCTCGTGATGGCCGGGGAAAAGCACCGAGGAACAGGGGGGCCTCCAGTTGGGGTTGTTTTTGTAATTCATCGCCTTGTCTTTTCTATTTTATCTTTTTCTCCCCTTTTTTGAAAGCTCTGCCTTTTATTTTGTACATTAATTGGAGCGTGTAGTGACTACTGACTAGTGAAAGGACAGACAGACAGCCTCCATGGAGAGCTGTGCTTGGCCGGGTTTCAGGGGAGGAAAGTGCCAGAGTCTCTCTTTTGATTTTTGTAGTACTCCAGCTTTTTTGAATTAGGATTTTTCTAAAGTTGAAAAATTGGCTGAGGTATGTTTGGAACATAGAAATCCGGCAGAATTTTCGAAGGATTTTGTATTGTTTCCTATGAATAATTGCAAAGTTCATGTAAAACTCTTGCGTTTGTAACAAGCTCTTATGCAAAAAATTCCTTTAAAACACATGACTTGTGCGGTTAGTCTCATTTGTGTAAGATGATTATTTTTTTAAAAAAAAAGAACAAGAAAACCATAATGTTTTTTCTGGTCTTATTGCATCACAGAACTCTCTCTTTACGAACCTATAGGCGCTCCGCTCCCTATCACCTCTCTACAGTAGAATTGTTTTCCTTATATCCACCCCCTCCCCTATAACCTCCCCGGCGGGCGAGAGGGGGTCCCACCCATGTGTATAGCGTAGTTTGTTTCTTCTTCTTTGCTTTGTATATGGCTAAAGAAGCATGCTCGCCGTAGTCCACCGCCATGGAGTTCATTGTCTCCATACTAGTGATCTTCCTCCTCTCCAGCGTTGCAAAGCAAGAATTCGTCCGCTATATAAAGAGTTTGCCCAAGTGGAAGTGGCGTGTATTGCCTTCCCCTCTACTCTTCTTCCCCTCCGCCTCCATGCAGTCACCACTGTTGCGCCGATGAAGCTAGGATATTTTGGATCTGCAGCCAGATCGAAAGATCCCCTTCTCGGGTCGTTGGATCTGGTATGCTCCTTATCCTAGTCTTTCTCCACCAAATTTGGCTTCCTTTTTCGCAATTGGCTTTCTTTGTGGCAGCTTGTTGTCGCCGATGTGGATCTCACTCGGCCTCTATCAAGGCTCGACTGAAGCGAGCGAGAAGAGGATTGTCCTCTCTGTCCCTCCTCCATGCCCTTCTCGCCCCTACACCCCCTCACTCTGTTCACCCTCCCTTTGCCCCCTCTCCTCTTTTCCAAAAAATTCCAGATCTGCAGCCTCAACCCGCCAACCTCCGTCGCTGCTGGTGCAACCAGCGTGGCGTCACAGTGAGGCCGCCCCTCGTGGCCCTGCTCCCTCTTCCTTCTCCTTCCACTCCTTGTGCTCTCCTCCTCTCCCTCCTTTCACAAAATTTCTAGATCTGTTTGCCCCCCAAATCTCTACAGATCTATCTTCCTTGGTGCTCATCTCTGCCTTCCCTCCAGCCATGGCCAACAAACTCAAACTACCTATGAATATGTCAGTAAGTTTTCCTCCTCTAGATCAAGTCGACAATGCTAGGTTTTGCCATTGTTCTTGTCCTCTGTGGTTGGCCAGTTCAAAATTGTCATGGCATCTCCTTCCTCATCAATCCCGTTAGTTGTCTTCGGCAAGGCACTCTAGTGTCCTTCTTCTATCTAGGAACAACCACTGGCCCTCCCTTTATTTTGTCCGGTGGATGGTCCTCCCTCGTTCCCCTTTGGAGCTCTGACTTGCCTTAGTGACACACGGGATTGTACGATGGGACGGTGTGGCATGGTGGTGAAGGAGGCTGGCATCAAGGTGATGGACATTAGAAGGCTATGTTAGTTCGACATGAGTCCACATGAAAGAGGTGCTTCCAAGGTGTCGGGACCCCAGATGTGCAACTCCGAGACCCTCTGTGTATTCTGAACTAGTCCCAGATCAGTAGCTAGCTCACACAATTGCAACATTGATGTAATCATATCCATACAACAAATTATAGATGAAGTAGACAAATTAATATTACTTAGCAGTAAAAGGACCTTATGGTCAAATCTTACAATGCTTGCCACGCAGGGCTTAACAACAAAAGGTAACTTGCAGTGGAAACCAAACATCTTGTGGAGGCCATCCGACATGTCCACGGCAATCGAGTAGAGGACGCGGTCTAATTTGCATAGTCTTCGAAGTAGTCTTCCTTGTAGAACTCAGTGTTTCCTGGTTCTTCTTCGGCGACTGATCAACAAATGGCGCAAAGCCGTGAGTATTTTAAAGTACTCAGCAAGTCGTAGGGAAATATATGTAAATAATATTCATGCAAGGCTTGACAAGGATCGCTTTATGGCTATTTCGCAGAAAGCAGTATTGACAGTAAATACAGTAATTAGAGATTTAAAAGCATAATTTAAAAGATTAATATATAAGTAAACAAGTTTCTTTAAAACAACTAGTGAACACCCTGTTGACTTCCCAACCATTCTAACCAAACCAAACCAACATTTTTTATAAGACCTACCCCTCGTGTGAAATCACCAGGCATTGTCCAAACCCGGGGACACGGCTATTCGAATAGTTTTTACACTCTACAGAGGTTGTACAGCTTGACCCACAAGAGATAATCATCTTATAATGTCAGACATGACATGCTTTCGAAGGCGTGCGACTAGGTGATTATCACAAAACTTTTACAAAGCTCTATTTTGACTCGGTTCTGCTCGCTAAGGATTCGCTGTCCCGGCCCCCTCTTGTGCCACTTATCAACCCAAACAGAACCGACTCAAAGCATTGCTAATTAGTTAGCTCAGTCCACCCTATAAATGGACTTGTGGTTGTACGGTATGGCCCAGATTAATGGCGCATAAAGTTAAGTCCTTAGTGACTACTCAAGCGAGGCAACCACATCCCAAAATTCATCCCCTTTACTGCACGATCACTCGCCCGAGTATAAATTATTTTGGTTCATCCCGACCAAATAGAAACCCTTGCCACGACACAACAAATTTTATCAACAGTGGCTCCGCCACAATTCCATAATTTATTAAGTCATATTTTATTCATAAGAGCATGTGATTGTGGATTCCATCGTATCGCTAAAGCACGGCTAAGTGTATATGATACCCAATGTTGGTAGCAAAATAAGGTCCAACTAATAATTAATCATCCTATAATGTCTAAGGATTTATGTCATTCAAGGGTACATGTCATTCTTAATTTATCAAGGAGGCATAATGGTAATTAGGTAATTAACTATTCCCGAAACCATTTTTATACAACTAGCCATGCATGTTTACATCAAACAATATACTTTTCTAAATTGGGTATAACATGATCATAGGTCTACGACTTACTTTCATTGAAGAGTTGGGATGCTTCGGTCGTCGGGTCTAAGAATTTTTCCAAAACGCCAGAATCTATACGTGTGAACAAAGCTAAATAAATAAAATAATTCTAAATAAAATCAAAAAATTACCAAATAAGTACCAATAGAAATATAATGAATTTAGAAATTTGAATCACTCGAGTCGGAGTTCGGATGAAGAAGATATGGCCTTTGGAAGTTTGAAAATACATAAAATGGAGAAATCTGGATTTTTGGGATTTTCTGATTTATTTTTCTAAAGGAAAATCGGTTTATTGCATCATGATGATGTCAGCCCTGGGATTTTAATTTCAATCGAATTATTTTTTCAAAGGAAATCCGAAAATAGCCACGTGGGCTGCCACGTGAGCAAAGGGAGCGACGTGGCGTTGACTGAGCACTACGCGACGGCCACGTCAGCACCCGAGCCAGCGGCGCTCGAGACCCAAGGGCTCACCGGCGTTTGGCCAAGAGTTCGCCGGTGGAGAAAGCACCGGCGGCTAGAGGGGAACGAGGCACATGGTCTCAACAACGCGGCGCTAAGGGATGGCCGGCGGCGAGGAGAACGAAGCGGCGGCGACGGTTGTAGGTGGTGGCGATGCTCCGGCGGGCTTTCGGGGGGCGGGGAGGTGAGCACGAGGTAGCCCTCGACCTTGTGATGTGGGAGGTGGAGACCAAGAGGCCAGAGGAGGTTCGTCGGCGGCGGCGTGAAGCTCGGTCGGCTGCGGCGGAACGCAAGATACGGCTAACCGGGGGTGTGAGAGAGAGAGGGAATAGGGGAGAAAGAGAGAGGAGCTCGAGGGGCTCCTGGTGCTCCTTCTTATAGGGTGCGGGGAGGACTGAGAGAGGAGATGGGCAGCGGCGGTGTCTGCGGAGCTATGGACCGGCGCGGCATGGGGTGGCAACGGGCAGCAGTAGGGCATGGGAAAGGGAGTGGGTGGCGGCAGCGGGCGTGGCGGTGATGGGCGGTGACGCGGTGCTGTCAGGGAGTGGGCAAAGGAGGCAGGTGAGGCTGGCGCAAAAGCCGCGTGGGCGTGGATGCAGCAAGACGGCATGGGCACCAACACCGGGAGGAAGATGACCAGATGGGGTGACAAAGAGCCTCTCCATTAGTGAGGCGAGGAGGAGGAGGCGGAGCTGGCCGCACGCACGAGCGCGGGGAGGTTGGGCCGCGGGGATGAACAGGAGAGCGTGGGTCGAGAGATTCGGCCCAAAGACGGAGGGAGGAAAGGATTTTGAATAAAAGAAATACTAGAAAAGCAAAAATGTTTTTAGAAATTAGAAGATAGGGTCCAAAAATTCTAAGAAAATGCACAGAAATTCCTTGAATTATTTGGGACTTAATAAATTTATTTTCAACTTAACTTTAGCTTTTAATTTTGCAAATAAAATATTTTTAACTTTGGGACAAAAAGGAAAACCCCGTTTTAAAATCCAGAAAATCCAAATAAAACTTAGATAAACCAACTTTTGAATTAATTGAAGTTTGATTAATTCAAATTAAATTGTTTTTTATTTTTAAATTTCAAGTTAAGCTTTAGCAAATTAATAAATTCAAATGGTTACAAAATTTTGAATTTTTTTGAAAAGCCCAGAAAATAGGGATGTTACACAAGGCTCAACAGGTAGTTCCTGGTTGTGACCATGGCCATGGTGAAGTGCAGGCCAGTGAACTCTCGACTTGAAGCTGGTGCTCAATGGCCAAGTTCCAAATTTTGAAATTTGACTTTAGAAGTGGCACTTTTGGAGTATCCACAACCTTTTTTTTCCTTTTGTCGTGCTCTCGTGTGTCTCTTTCTTTTCTTCACTCATAAGCCCGTGTTTCATTATGTTGTAATCTCTCAATAATCTCCTTCCCATTCTCCTTGTGTAAGCCCTGTGTGCCTCGGCATGCTTTTGTATCCGTGGACTTTGCCACTTAAGTTTAATGAAAATTATTCGAGTGGGGACACACAACCCCCCAGGAACTCTTCGAAAAATAGAAAGTTTTCCCTTGTAAAAGTATTTATGCCATGTATGAAATGTGTGATGTTTTTTTAAAGACATTGTAACAATTAAATTATTTCCAATGAAATTCATGCATTCCAAACAGATACTTAAATCTCTTTACAACCAAACCTGTTGTTGATTCACGGCCACATACCCCTTATCTTCTCTCTCTATCCAAATATTGTGCATATTTTTTATAAGAAACTAAATTGAATGTAATAACAAAAATTCTGAGCTCTAAATGATGCGTTCATTGTAAACTTATAAGTAATCCATAAATGTTAGACGATCTTCAGACCGAGCTTGCCAAGTTGGCACTAATTGTTTTTGTTTATTTAGCTCATTATGAACGTTATTACCATTTGGGACTTTTGTAGCTCGTCCAATTTTTTTCTTTACAGACAAATTGCATGGAAACCGTCTGGAATCTTTGGCTAAATAGTGCCTTGCGAAACACAATAATGGCAACATGAGAAAAACTAGAAAACTCTATATCGTTTTCTAACGATTCAATGGCATAGCTTACAGTCGTCGGATCACCACTATCCAACAAGCAAGACAATATCCATAACTACATCCCTCGTCCAACCAAACCTTATGAAGTGGGTCGGATGCCCAAGAGGGGGTGAATTGGAATTCTTTTTGCTAATGGCCAATTTAGAAATCTAATCTTTTCTAACCTAACCTATGTGTTTATGGTTTTTAGCGTGGCTAAACAACTCCTACACAAGTCTAGAGAAGATTTGAAAGGACAAGAAAGAAAATGTGTAAACGAAAAATAGACAAGAGGCACAACCAAGTTTTTACTGAGGTCTCGGAGATTCGGCGATCTCCCCTACTCCTCGTTGGAGCACTCTCACGAGAGTATTACTCCGACTTGAAACCATCCAAGGAATCAAGCCTTCCACTTATGGTAATCCTTCTCATCTCTGGATGGGTGGACTCCGAACCTTCACAACCTTCTCCGTGCCTTCCACAAGCTCCTCCTTAGAAGGTCACCGAGAACCACGCCCCCAAGCCATCTAGGAGACACCGATCTCCAAAGATAACAAGTCTAGACCATCACTTGAACTTAGAAAAGGTCAAGCAACTAGAGTGATACACACGAAAGGCATATGCTACCTCTCAAATCTATCAAAATATGCTCTTGAATCCTCTTAAGTGCTCTTGATCTTCCCTTGGTATTAGGTGAACCTGTAGAGTGGCCAAGAGAGCTAACAAAAACGTCCATGTAAAGTATTTATAGCCTCCTTGAAGAAACTAGCCGTTGCACCTAATTTCAGAAATCAGCACCTACTGGTTCATCCGAAGCACTTCCAGATCATCCTAAAGCTCAATGTTCAACGGTAAAAAAAACTAGCCGCTGCAGGCCTAAAGTACCATCCGATAACTTCCGGATCATCCGTACATCCGGATGATCCTTTTCATTCGGATGATCCTGAATGTAAAAAAGTTTCAGCCCATGCCGAAAACCAACTCTCTATCACAATGATCTGCTTGTTTGTCCGATAGCTTCTGAATCATTCGGAATGTCTAATTTCCCAACACATTGAAAATCACCCTTTGGGTCCGATGATTCGCTTACTTGTCCATTAGCTTCCAGATCAAACTTATATCCGGATGATCCTTCCCATCCGGATCATCCTGAAAACACAAAAGTTTCAGCTCATGCCGAAAACTACCTCTCTGTCTCAATGATCCGTTTGATTGTCTGTTAGCTTTACGATCATTCGCAAAGCATTGACATTTCTCAAACTTAGCCAATAATGCTCCAACTTTGATTTCGTTGCAACTTCAACTCTTTCAAGAGCTTCCTTTGACTAGAGATGAGCTAAACAAGCCTAGAGTGCAACACAACTAGCTACTCAACCTAACCAAGTTCAAACTACTAGCCTAGACCCCCCTTTAGTAGTACGGCTAAAACAAAAACAATGGACCTATTACTACAATGATCCATCCTCGACTCCTTGGATCATTTCTAAATCACAAAGTCCTTAATCTTTAACAATTCATGCTTTGCCTTCAATGTCCATTTAGGGTCAATACTTAGCCCACATAACCAAACCACTAACAAGACCTAACTTGAACTAATGCTTCAAAAAAGAGTTAGTTCCGATGACTAAGTAGTCATTAATGACCAAAACACAAATTAGGGGCCTAGATGCTTACACCTTATTGATACCCATGCATGCACTGGCTCCTCTCTCTCTCTCTCTCTCTCTCTCTCTCTCTCTCTCTCAGAGACCTTGCGCCATGGCCACCACCTCCCTCTTCGGCTACGATGATGACTCACCACTGGTGCTGCGTCTGAAAGCATCTAGGCCCCTAAAAATTGTTTTGGTAATTAATGACAATATATGTTTATGGGACTAGCATGTTTATTGAGTATTTACAAGGTTAAGTCCCAGTGATGAATATGACAACCTAGAGATGCATGCTAAAGGTCAACATGAAGATTAATATGGTTCAAAGACAAGGTACAAGTAGTCTAGGATCCTTTTTGGTTTTACCGGTCTTAGGAGACATGGATGAAAGACCAGATTATAGGTTAAATGCCGTACTATTAAGAGGGATCATGACTAGTAGGCTTGATAGCATGTTCTTGTGCCATTTGGATCAATATAGGATCATGCATGCACTTAGAATTTGTTTTGAAAGCCAACTACGCTTTTCTCTGGAAAATCGGTAATACCGACTTTATGTTGGCGGTACTAGCGCACGGCTGTATGACCGGGATGGTGGTGTGGTACTACCGCAACCCGGTCGTACCAAAGATTAGTTGGCGGTATGTATTTTCTAGAGTGACACCGATTTTGGTTTGGTTGCTCATCCGATGAGCGGTAGTTCTGGTTTTACTTGGCGGTACTACCGCATCGCGGTATGACCGCATTCCTTCTGCAGAACTACCACACCTCAGTATTTCCAAAATGGCAGCGGTACGTTTTTTTCTAGAGAGTACCCTTTTGGATTTCAAAGTAAAGCGGTAGTACCACTCTTAGGTTTTGGTATGACCGCACAGCGGAACTACCGCACATTGCATCACCTACTCAAGGACAATAAGAGAGACTTCATTTAACATCCTTTGTGTTGGGTCACGGGCAGGCTACGATAGCAACAAATTAAAATTTTCTACCACGTAAACTAGGAAGCCAAGCAAGTAGATGATCACATATCATTACCACCAGACGCGCAGAGCAACGGAAGAAGGATTGGAGCAGCTTGGTCCAACATAGAGCACGTCGATGTAGTGGTCGTGGTCGATCGTCCAGTGTCGAGCACGTCGGTGCGGTGGTCATGGTTGATCTTCTCCTCCAGCGACCTCTGCAGTTCCTTATGCAGATCGCGGATCGTCCTCAAGCGCAACAATAACCGCAGTAGCACCTCTACGGTATCCACACGTTCAGAGAAGGAACAACCATACGCCGGTGTGCTAGCACCAAGTCGCACGACAGAGCTCTCAGAAAAATGGCGGCTAGGGTTTTGGTGGAATAACTCAACTCACGACTTTCGTGTGTCTCGTCTATTACGTTCACCCCCAGTCCCAACAGCTTCATGTATCTCCTTATATAGTGCTCATGACGGATCTTATCCGAACACATTTGATGAATCGTATCCGTACTGGTTTGTTCCAACCCGTTAAGTGTGTGACCCTATAGGTTTATGCGTAATCGGTTGTGACTCAGAAACCTTTTCCGACCACGAGTCGCTAGCAGTTTCTAGCAGGACATAACGATTCCCAAATACACACAAAATATATCGGACGAACCTTAATGCAATATGATCTACGACCAGGTCCTCATCACTTACGATCAGGTCCTATCTCTATACGACTAGTTTGTATTTGGTCACGACCAGTTCGTAACTCCTTACGACCAGGTTTCGACCACTCTGTGATTACGTTCGACCAGTCTACGACCAGCTCGTATCTCCATACGACCAATCCGTAACTGATCAAACTAAGCAACCTACTCGTATATTCTCCCTTTGCCTCATGATGTCTGGTTGAACTCTAGGTGAGATGTTGTGTCATCCATAGACTGTTCAATACTTTCTCGATCGAGTGTCGGATAACTTCACGTGGTTGAACACTTCGACCACTAGTGGCATCGCCATGCACTTTCTTTATCCGACCACAACGAGGGGCCCAGAGACATCTCTCCTGTTATGTTAGGAGGGGCAAATCCCATATCCGACTAGTCATATTCCTCCGCATGTTTTATAGCATACCCGAAAGCTACCTTTATAACTACCCAGTTACGAGTAGCGATTGGCAACCCCTAAGAGTGCTATTACACATGTAGGAAACCATGCTGATGTCAGGTCTAAGGATCATACATCATCATTGCTTGAGACCAACTGACGACACATAGAATCATAACAATCTCAACAGTGTCTCAAAGTGGGTCAATCCAACCCCATGTTCTCCAACATGTGTTCACATTATTGATTTGATATCCCTATATCCATAACCAGTGAAACATGGTCATCAATCAATACATGTGCTGGTCGATAGAGTCACTGGTGTTCCGACCATTAACATTTGACCAGGGATTCATTTAGAACGACATCATATAAGTTAAGAGTTTCACCAACAAGTCACATACTTGTTAATCTTCATAACTAATGATTCATTCAAGGAACAGAATAATACTTATTCAATTAACACATAAACATAGACATGATATCATCATCTCTATGATTGCCTCTAGGGCATATATCCAACACTTTGAGCCTTGAGCATCCTCTCTACACCTCCAATACACTTGTGCATTCATTGTGAGATAGTTGAGCCAAATTTAAGTGCATTCATTCTAGATTGATCCTTGCACTTGATTGCCGTCAAGCAAAGATCGTGGTTCATTACTCTCGGTGTTTGCCAAACACCTAGACGGCCTGGCGGGAGTTCACACGGTGATCTCTTCAAGAAGATTGTGAAGAGGTCTGGTGCCAATTGCGAGTGGTTCGGTGTTCGCCATCTCCGGAGCGGAGAAAGAATAACTAATAGTGATCGAGGGAAGGCTTAATTTGTGGAGCTGGCTTGATTGGCTCAAGCTTCCTCAACGTGGACTAGTGAAGACCAACAAGTCTTCGATACCACGGGAAAAAACCTCATCGTCTCATTTGTGGTTTATTCTTGTCTTTACTATTTTCGCATTTACTTTTCTAGCGGTATTCTTGTGTAGAATTGCTTAGCTAGAATTGTATCTAGTTTAGACTTAGCTCATAATTGTCTTAGATTGATAATTAGTGAAAAAGTTTTAAAACCTCCTATTCCCCCCCTCTAGTCGGTTATCCTTGATTCTACAAGTGGTATCAGAGCTTGGTCTCTCATTGATTTAGACTTAACCGTATAAGAGAGAAAATGATGGCTAGTGAGGGAATTGCTATAAGAAAGGCTCCCTTATTAGATGTTTCAAATTATTCTTATTGGAAATTTAGAATGTCAATTTATTTAAAGGCTATGAGTCCAAGCATATGAAAAATTGTAAATAAGGGTTACGTCATGCCTCTTGATCTATCACATCCTACGGAACTTGAGGGGCGTAATGCTCATTTAGATGCTCAAGCTATAAATACCCTCTTTGGTGCTTTGAACACGGATGAGTACAATAAAGTGAGCAATTTAGAAACCACTCATGATATTTGGACTACCCTCTCGGAAATCCATGAAGGAATATCCGCGGTCAAAGAAGTCAAATTGCATAGGCTCCGGATTAAGTATGAACATTTATAACGTTGCCTCATGAGGATATAAATGAAATGTATTCTCATCTCAACAACATTGTAAATGAACTCAAATGCCTAGGTACGCCACAAACCGATGTTGATATTGTGAGAAAAATGCTTAGGGCCTTGCTGGAGAAGTATGAGACTTTGGTGACTCTATTTCTCAATTCATCCGAATTGCCAATAATAATATCAACCGGTCTCTTGGACAATCTCATCACAAATGAACTATACAAGAAAGGCAAGGAAGAGCTCTTGGAGTCATCTTCCTCAAAGAAGAAGATTACCGCTTTCAAGGCAAAAGCAGAATCAAGTGATGAAGAAGATGAAGAAGAAGACTCCGAAGAAGAGTTTGCTCTCCTTGTGAGGAGAATGAAGAAATTTATGAGAAGATGCCCATATCGAAGCTTCAACTTTAATAAGAGCAAGAAAGGACAATTCTCAAACGACAACAAGCGCTATAGTAACATTCATTGCTATAAGTACGATAAAAAGGGGCACATCGCCTCTCATTGCCCTACAAAGAAGAATGACAAGGGCAAATCATTTAATAAGAAGGAATATGATGGTAAGAAGAAGCTTTTCAAAAAGCTTCACAAGGATGGCAAGAATGAAGCTCATATTAGAGAATAAGACTCCGATGAAGAGTACACCGACTCCGACACCGATGAAGATGAGTCCCCCAAGAAGAATGGACTTGTCGGCATCGCTGTAAGATCGAGGAGGCCGACTAGAGGGGGGGTGAATAGGCGTTTTAAAAACTTCTTTGGCTAAAACCGATTTCTAATGCGGAAGCTAATATAAATACGATTTTGCACAATTAAAGCCTAAATCAACTAGGTTCACCTAAGGCACCAACAATACAAGTCTATTGAAGAATATAGTAATTAAACATATGACTTGAGCAATTCAATTCTAGCAATGGTGAATAGCACAATGAACTATTGCAATCATACACAATGAATAAGCAATTTACTACAAGGTATATAAGTTGCATAATGTAAAGCAAACATTCATACACAATGAACATAAATGTAATAGTGAGACACAAGAGATCAAACCACAATTGACACGGCGATGTTTTACCGTGGTGATCGGAGACTTGCTTGTCTCCCTAATCCACGTTGAGGGAAACCCAAACCAATTGGGCGGCTCCACAATTAAGCCTTCCTCCAAGGTAAGTCCAACCACTTGGACCGGTTCCAAAACGAACCAACACCTCGCTCCACTAGGGTTGCTCCTTCCTCCTCTCCGGAGATGGCGAGCACCACACCACTCACAAACACCGGCCTTCTCACAAGCTTCACTTGAGAAGATCACCGGACCACGCCGCCTCCACGCCGTCTAGGTGTCGGCAAACACCAAGAGTAACAAGACTCCAACTTTCACTTGAACCAATCAAGTGCCAAAGCTCTATGGATACACAATCCACAACCTAATGCAACACATGCAATAGGATTTGCCTCTCCAACCTCTCTAAGTGCAACACATGCACAAATGAGTGTGAGAGGGCTTGCACTAGCTCAAAGGAACTCAATGGGGCACCAAAGAACTCTCCCTCATACGGCCAAGGTGGGTATTTATAGCCCACACACAAAAACTAGCCGTTGGGACAAAGTCTGCTTTGAAAAGTTAGGAAATCGAACGATCGCAGTTATGGGGCGGTCGTCCGCCCTTTTCCTCCAACGGCTATTAAACTAGCCGTTGGTCACCAATCGAACGACCGCCAACCAAGGTCCGGTCAGACAAGACTAATCGGACAACCGCACAAACACTGCGGTCGTCTCGCTCCACAAAGGAGCGCCAAATGCGGCTAAGTCCCACGAACACTGTTCGAATTTTACAACCGCACCAAGAAAGCGGTCGAATCGCAGCCATCGTCATACCGCCAACACACGCGTCGGTACTACCACTCAAAGGGTTTCTCAAAACCAAAGATGTGCAACAAATGCATCTTCTCTGGAAAACTTGAACCGCCAACAAATAATCGGAACAACCGCCTCGATCGTATCGCTCAATTACACGCCGGTACTACCGCTCCACAAACGAGCAACACATGCTCAATAGGTGCGGTCAGATCATTGCATTGCAGAGCGAGTCATACCAGATCTTGATCGTCTCGCTCTTTACACGCGGTTCATCCGATCTTCCCGAGAAAACACAGATTGCATTCGCTTCAACTCAAATTGCAAAACACATTTGCCAATTTGATGCATAATGCAAACAAGGGTTCAAAGGTAAGATTCTCAACAAGTTGCAAAACACATTTGCATACTTTTAGAATCATACCACAAATTGCACTTCGCTTCAACTCAATTTGCAAAACACATTTGCGAAATTGACACGCGATGCAAACAAGGATTCATGTGAGATTCTCAACAAGTTGCAAAACACATTTGCTAACTTTTAGAATCACACTCAAGGAATAAGGTACATGGACTTACACCATTTGCAAAACACATTTGCAAACTCAAGTCACATGCTACAAGGATTATCCATGAGCCACAACTATTTGCAAAACGCATTCGCAAATATTGGCAACATGTTAAGGTGAGCTAGAGCAAACACAATGAGCTATCAACACATGACAAACTCAAGCTACTAGTCAAAGACCCCTCTTAATAGTACGGCAAACCTATACTAGCAATCCGGTCATCCAACCAAACACCAAGACCGGTAAAAGACTAGGAACAAATCCTTAGCCCTAGCTAGTCATACATTTGCCTTGCGCAAACACTTGAAGCTTGATGACGCACATCCTTGCTTCAAGTCCGGGTCATTGACTTGATATGCATCAACTCATGATGCATCCTTCACTTGACCTTCATCAACACATGATGAAGCTTCACTTCGGAATCTTGACATGATGCTCATCAACACATGATGACATCCTCCATCCCGAGTCTTGACATGCATCACCACACGATGCACTCTTCACTTGACATCCATCAACTCATGATGGGTCTTCACTTGACTTGATGACTATCAACACATGATATCATCCCAAGTTGTCAACCATATGGAACATAACCTATTCATTCAACTCATAGAAAATGTTAGTTCCACAATATGATTATCATTAATTACCACAACATACCATTAACTCATAATGGCGGGACAAGATACCACAATCTTTCCCTCATTGGTAATTGATGATAATCACTTCAATAGCAAATAATTGAATAGAGTTTGGTATGAGTATATAAGCACTACATAAGTTATATATACTCAACATGAGTGTATACTGAACTACACAAGTTGTATTAACTCAAGAATACATGAGCATATATAAACTACATAAGTCTCATATACTTATATGAATATATTAACTAAACAAGTTAAACATATTCAAAGATATGTGAGTACACATGAACTACACAAGTTATGTTCTACTCACATATAAGTATATATAGACTATACAAGTCTTATACACTCTTATGAATAGATTAACTACATAAGTTAAACATATTCAAGAATATGTGAGCACACATAAACTACACAAGTTATGTTATACTCACATATAAGTGTATATAGACTACACAAGTCATATATACACACTTGAATATACTAACTACATAAGTTATATATATTCAAGAATATGAGCATATATAAACTACACAAGTTATATATACTCACATGAATATATTAACTACACAAGTTAAATATATTCAAGAATATGAGTATATACGAACTACACAAGTTATATATATACTCATATGAATATATTAACTACACAAGTTAAATACATTCAAGAATATATGAACTACACAAGTCTCATGTACTTATATGAATAAATTAACTATGCAAGTTAAATATATTCAAAGGACATGTTTCAAAGTAAAGATCCCAATTATATATGGACAAGGAAATATGGATCAATACTAATGAAACCACAAAACATATATTGAGCTCCCCCTAAATGTGTGCATACACAAATGTGTAATGGAAACATATGCACATATTCAAGTTAGACTTTTGGTGGAGTTCAACATATATTTTGGATCCGAGGAATGCAACAAGATATATGAATACAAAGTAGAATGCATACCTCTTTTGATCTTTATATCCAAACGAGACTAAACATGATATAACAAATAGAAATGTTAGTCTCACAAATAGATTCATCATTATGAATGCATACCTGTTTGGATTTTCCTTTTGTTTATCCAATGAATTGGATTTGTCATTAATCACATGCATGCCTTCATGATTATTACCTTTATATCCAAATAAGACTACACAATATGTATATCAATGAAAGTGTTAGTCTCACAATTAGATTTGTCATTAATCACCAAAACCTCATTAACACATAATGGTAGGTCTAGATTCTTCAATCTCCCCCTTTTTGG
Organism: Phyllostachys edulis; assembly: GCA_036346405.1. NCBI lineage: Eukaryota > Viridiplantae > Streptophyta > Magnoliopsida > Poales > Poaceae > Phyllostachys > Phyllostachys edulis. The sequence continues at coordinate 104,447,980 of CM070550.1, forward strand.
TGATTGATGATAAATCCTTTATAAATGACAACATTTGGATATAAGTCAACATAAGATAATCAATTAAGCTATTTGACTATATGCATGCATTGAAATTACAAGAGAATCTTAGTAAACTCCCACTTTTGGCACCGCAAGATTCTCCCCCTTTTAGGCAACACAAGAGATCAAGAGAATAACAAATAAAGCTCATATAAATTAACATCCAAATGTAGCTCATACAAATTCTCCCCCTTTTGGCATTAAGCACCAAAAACCGAAACAAATCTTAAGCAAGAGGAGAGTCTTTGCAAAACTTATGAGCTAGGCATTAAAACTCATTTTATTTTGAGTAAATAAGCATACTCCCCCTTTTGGCATAAAACAACAAAAATCCAAAGTAAAACGAAGCCATAAGGGAGTCTTTTTAAATTAGTTTTCCCATATAATAGATTACCCGTTTTAAAACTCAAAGCATTTTTTCATTAATACTTTTTCAAAACCTTTTAGGAAAAACTCCTCCTTACACAAAGGTTCCTCTCATTGACAATCTTCTCCTTTGACACTCAAAGGTTTTCTTTTTGACGATACTTCTTTGACACACAAAGAGTTTTCTTCGTACAATCCATATATTTGCTTCTGACACACAAAAGCTTCCTTTATCCAATTATCTCCCTCTTTGTCATCTTTTGAAATTTTCCATCCAAAACTTAAGATGACTTCAACCTTCTCTCTTTCACTTGACGACACCACTTGTTGGTAAAACATGTAGATATCACTTGTAAATAATACTCTTGTAAATCCACATGTTGATACCACTTGAAGAAAACATGCGTCGACAAGGCTTGAAAGCAAAGATGATACCAAATAATAATTAATTCCACTTGTAAACACTTGGTACCACTTGGAGAGATAAGACTTAGATAGATACCACTTGAAAAGATATATCATGAAATGAAAGTATCGGAGAGATACCACATGAAAAAGATATATCATGAATTGGAGGTATCGGAGAGAGCTTGGTTTGAAAAGAATTGATTGGCAAGAATTGAAATAGATATCACTTGTAGGTGGGTATAAGAAGTATACCACTTGAAGGATATCACTAGAAAGAATACCACTTATAAAGACAAGATGATATCATTTGAAGAATACCACTTGTAAACATAAGTAATATGAATTCCATGCCTAGATCAAGATGATCAAAAGGTGCTACCACTTAAAGGAATACCACTTGAATGATAAACATATCACAAGGATCAAAATGGTATTTGGAGTCAACAAAGCATGAGTGGGTAGCTTGCAAGGATAACAAGGATCAATCTTGACTTGAGAGGGATAGCCAAAAAGATTTAGATTTGAATCTTTTCGATGTCAAGATGATTTTGAGAAGCTACTCTTGGAAAGGATACCACTTGAATAATTGCACTTGCAATCAAGGACAATTAGTAGTGAGTAGCTTGCAAGGATAACAAGGATCAATCTTGACATGAGGGAGGCGATCAAAAGATTTAGAATTGAATAGAATTGAAATGGAATCAATTGATCAAAAAAACAAAGAAAAATCGGTACAACCGCAGTTCAATTGCCGGTCATACTGTTCTTCTGATCGTATCATTGCAAAGGCGGTCGTCTCGAAAATCGGTTGTACTGCGCTTGAATAACTCCGATTGTTCCGATTTTCCGAGCTTCGAATAGATCAAGGAATAGGAAATTTTGCAAATGATCCTTTGTTTTAATATTCAAATAAATGTTACTTAGGATCCTTATGCATTAGATTGGAGATAGTAAACTTCAATGAATATAGTTTTTATGAATTAGTCTTTTGAATTTTCGAATAAAGCTCATTTTTGAGAAATTTCTATACAAGAAGTCAAATTTGAGCAAATGAGGAAATTAAAGCATCAAATTTCATGTGTGAGTTATGAATACCATTATGGACCTTTTCATGTGAATAATTTTGGTTCATATGGCAAAACTCACTTAAGTGCTAGAAAGTGACCACTTAGGTCAACCTTGAATTTTGGATGAGTTTCAAAATCGAATAACTTTTGATAGGTTGGCCTTTTGGAAATATTTTTGAATACCAAAATTGTTTAGAATAGCCAACTCTATCATTTTCATTTTGGGACAAAAGTCAAATTCCTTTTAGAATAGATTTTACACAAAAAAATCTAGTTTTGGTCAAAAACAAGTTTCTAAGATCTAGAATTTTGGCTAGAAACTCATTTTCATTTTAAATAGGTTTTTCTTGAACCAAAACCTTTGCAAAACATTTGGAAATCATTTAAATACATTTTGCAACTAGTTTTTCAAAGTTTATACTAATAATTTCAAATTTTGACTTTTGGCTAAATGGCTCATTTTGAGAAACAATACTAGCACTTAATTTATTTGGGCACACTTAGGGATGTGGTATACATGGTTATGATTTAGCACTGCCCCTTAATGTTCCACTTCTTTCTTGCTCAAGAAATTAATAACAACGAATTAGCACAAGAGCAAGAACAACCCTTTTTAAGATTTTACATGAATGCAACCTACACAAGGTATAAGGGCTAGATACTTCAATGTAAATACTTGTTACCGAGATAGCATTGGTTTATGATATGAATTTATCTTCCTTAAGCTTGGCTCCAATTTTGTATATGATGGAATCCACCTCTTCATATATGAGCCAAACCTCCAATGCTTCTCCAAGTACCTATTTAATCATTTAAGCGCATTTTGGTACCCAATACTTGGTTGGGTCCATGAATGTTAGTCACAACACTTTTGGGCACCCAAATGGCCCTAGCATTAGTTTTATGTAAACTAACATTCCTAGCAAACACATTGCCATTTCTATCCTTCCTAAGCAAATAATGATCATTATAGATGATAGGTTTAGGAGTGATACCTTTGGGACATTCCTTACTAAAATGTCCTTTCTCCCGGCAATTGTAGCAAGTTGGACTTTTGCTTCCCCTACTTGTCTTCTTATCTTGTTCAACACCGGTTTGCCTCTTCTTTGATGACATTGACTTGTCATCCTTTTGATTTGGGCATACCGAGGCAATGTGACCATTCTTCTTGCATCCAAAGCACTTGATATTGTTGACTTGTTTTCTATCTTGCTTTGGAATGCTCTTCACCTTCTTCTTGGCGGTGAGACCAAGTCCTCCTTTGTCATTCTTCTTGTTAGGGCATACGGAGGCGATATGACCCTTTTCATGACAACCAAGACATTTGATATTTTTCTTTGTATGTCTTGCGTTGTGTCTTGTCTTGCTATTCTCCTTCTTCAAAGGAGTGAAGCCAATTCCTCTCTTGTCGTTTGATCTTTGTTGCTTACTTAATATATCGTCAAGAGAGGCTTTCCCTTTGTAGCTTCTTTCCAAGTCAATTTTCAATTTTGTGACTTGGTCCTTGAGCTCTTTATTTTCTTCTACAAGATTAGTCTCAACAAGCATAGAAGAAATAGGAGCATCTAATTTAGAGCAACAAGGCATATCAATTAAATCATCACAAGAAGTGGATATATTGATTTTAGATGAATTGCATGAAATAGGAGCTATGCATGGCATATCATCTAATAAATCACATGTTATTCCTATATCCACTTTAGAGCTAGTATAATTTTTAAGAAGGAGGGTTTCATGTTCATTCTTTAGAACATCATAATTATTTTGAAGCAAGTTCAATTCTTTCTTCAAAACTTTGAATTTTGAAACCTCCTTTCCCATAAAAACATTTTGTTCTTCTAGCATATCTATCAACTCATCATATGAAGGTTCATCATTATCATCATCATTATATACCTTCTTTTTACCTTTTGCCATAAAGCAATGAGGCGATGTTGATGGAGTTGATATGTCATTATTTTCAAAGCTAGAAGTTGATGTGGAGGAGCTTGTGGACTTTTCATCATCGGAGTTTGAGATTGAGCATTCATATCCCGATGTCCACTCTTGAATGCACTCATCATTTGTGGAGGTGCTTGTGCATTCATCGTCGTCGGAGTTGGAGATTGAGCATTCTTCTCCCGACGACCTCTCTTGTATGCAATCCTCATTAGTTGAAATGGACATTTCATAATATGTTTGAAGTTGTGTCCACATTTCATGAGTGTTCTTGAAATCGCATACCGTATAGAACACATCTACACTCAAAGCACTAAATAAAGCGTTAGTTGCTTTGGCATCGAGATGTAAGCATTTCTCTTCCTCAATTGTTGGAGCTAGTTGATCCAATAGAGGAGAAAAGCCAACATCTACAATCCGCCATATATTTAGGCCCATGGCCTTAAAATAACATGACATGGGATTTTCCAATGAGCATAATTTGTGCCATCAAATTTAGGTGCTTCACCTAGGTGCACAATTTTACTAGTCGCCATCCTTTACTCTCTAGACGGTTAAGTCTAATAAATGAGAGACCAAGCTCGATACCACTTGTAAGATCGAGGAGGCCGACTAGAGGGGGTGAATAGGCGTTTTAAAACTTCTTTGGCTAAAACCGATTTCTAATGCGAAGCTAATATAAATACGGTTTTGCACAATTAAAGCCTAAATCAACTAGGTTCACCTAAGGCACCAACAATACAAGTCTATTGAAGAATATAGTAATTAAATATATGACTTGAGCAATTCAATTCTAGCAATGGTGAATAGCACAATGAACTATTGCAATCATACACAATGAATAAGCAATTTACTACAAGGTATATAAGTTGCACAATGTAAAGAAAATATTCATACACAATGAACATAAATGTAATAGTGAGACACAAGAGATCAAACCACAATTGACACGGCGATGTTTTACTGTGGTGATCGAGACTTGCTTGGTCTCCCTAATCCACGTTGAGGGAAACCCAAACCAATTGGGCGGCTCCACAATTAAGCCTTCCTCCAAGGTAAGTCCAACCACTTGGACCGGTTCCAAACGAACCAACACCTCGCTCCACTAGGGTTGCTCCTTCCTCCTCTCCTGAGATGGCGAGCACCACACCACTCACAAACACCGGCCTTCTCACAAGCTTCACTTGAGAAGATCACCGACCACGACGCCTCCACGCCGCCTAGGTGTCGGCAAACACCAAGAGTAACAAGACTCCAACTTTCACTTGAACCAATCAAGTGCCAAAGCTCTATGGATACACAATCCACAACCTAATGCAACACATGCAATAGGATTTGCCTCTCCAACCTCTCTAAGTGCAACACATGCACAAATGAGTGTGAGAGGGCTTGCACTAGCTCAAAGGAACTCAATGGGGCACCAAAGAACTCTCCTCACACGGCCAAGGTGGGTATTTATAGCCCACACACAAAAACTAGCCATTGGGACAAAGTCTGCTGAAAAAGTTAGGAAATCGGAACGACCGCCGTTATGGGGCCGGTCGTACCGCCCTTCCTCCAACGGCTATTAAACTAGCCATTGGTCACCAATCGGAACGACCGCCAACCAAGGTCCGGTCGTACCGCACTAATCGGTACAACCGCACAAACACCTGCGGTCGTACCGCTCCACAAAGGAGCGCCAAATGCGGCTAAGTCCCACGAACACCTGTTCTGGAATTTTACAACCGCACCAAGAAAGCGGTCGAACCGCAGCGCGGTCATACCGCCCAACACACGTCGGTACTACCACTCAAAGGGTTTCTCAAAACCAAAGATGTGCAACAAATGCATCTTCTCTGGAAAACTTGAACCGCCAACAAATAATCGGAACAACCGGCCTCCGGTCGTACCGCTTAGTACACGCCGGTACTACCGCTCCACAAACAGAGCAACACATGCTCAATAGGTGCGGTCGTCTTCTTTGCATAAGAGCCGGTCATACCACAGTAGCGGTCGTCATCGCTCTTTACACGTCGGTTCATCCGATCTTCCTGAGAAAACACAGATTGCATTCGCTTCAACTCAAATTGCAAAACACATTTGCCAATTTGATGCGCAATGCAAACAAGGGTTCAAAGGTAAGATTCTCAACAAGTTGCAAAACACATTTGCACACTTTTAGAATCATACCACAAATTGCACTTCGCTTCAACTCAATTTGCAAAACACATTTGCGAAATTGACACGCGATGCAAACAAGGATTCATGTGAGATTCTCAACAAGTTGCAAAACACATTTGCTAACTTTTAGAAATACACTCCAAGGAATAAGGTACATGGACTTACACCATTTGCAAAACACATTTGCAAACTCAAGTCACATGCTACAAGGATTATCCATGAGCCACAACTATTTGCAAAACGCATTCGCAAATATTGGCAATATGTTAAGGTGAGCTAGAGCAAACACAATGAGCTATCAACACATGACAAACTCAAGCTACTAGTCAAAGACCCCTCTTAATAGTACGGCAAACCTATACTAGCAATCCGGTCATCCAACCAAACACCAAGACCGTAAAAGACTAGGAACAAATCCTTAGCCCTAGCTAGTCATACATTTGCCTTGCGCAAACACTTGAAGCTTGATGACGCACATCCTTGCTTCAAGTCCGGTCATTGACTTGATATGCATCAACTCATGATGCATCCTTCACTTGACCTTCATCAACACATGATGAAGCTTCACTTCGAATCTTGACATGATGCTCATCAACACATGATGACATCCTCCATCCCGAGTCTTGACATGCATCACCACACGATGCACTCTTCACTTGACATCCATCAACTCATGATGGGTCTTCACTTGACTTGATGACTATCAACACATGATATCATCCCAAGTTGTCAACCATATGGAACATAACCTATTCATTCAACTCATGGAAAATGTTAGTTCCACAATATGATTATCATTAATTACCACAACATACCATTAACTCATAATGGCGGGACAAGATACCACAATCTTTCCTCATTGGTAATTGATGATAATCACTTCAATAGCAAATAATTGAATAGAGTTTGGTATGAGTATATAAGCACTACATAAGTTATATATACTCAACATGAGTGTATACTGAACTACACAAGTTGTATTAACTCAAGAATACATGAGCATATATAAACTACATAAGTCTCATATACTTATATGAATATATTAACTAAACAAGTTAAACATATTCAAAGATATGTGAGTACACATGAACTACACAAGTTATGTTCTACTCACATATAAGTATATATAGACTACACAAGTCTTATACACTCTTATGAATAGATTAACTACATAAGTTAAACATATTCAAGAATATGTGAGCACACATAAACTACACAAGTTATGTTATACTCACATATAAGTGTATATAGACTACACAAGTCATATATACACACTTGAATATACTAACTACATAAGTTATATATATTCAAGAATATGAGCATATATAAACTACACAAGTTATATATACTCACATGAATATATTAACTACACAAGTTAAATATATTCAAGGATATGAGTATATACTGAACTACACAAGTTATATATATACTCATATGAATATATTAACTACACAAGTTAAATACATTCAAGAATATATGAACTACACAAGTCTCATATACTTATATGAATAAATTAACTATGCAAGTTAAATATATTCAAAGGACATGTTTCAAAGTAAAGATCCCAATTATATATGGACAAGGAAATATGGATCAATACTAATGAAACCACAAAACATATATTGAGCTCCCCCTAAATGTGTGCATACACAAATGTGTAATGGAAACATATGCACATATTCAAGTTAGACTTTTGGTGGAGTTCAACATATATTTTGGATCCGAGGAATGCAACAAGATATATGAATACAAAGTAGAATGCATACCTCTTTTGATCTTTATATCCAAACGAGACTAAACATGATATAACAAATAGAAATGTTAGTCTCACAAATAGATTCATCATTATGAATGCATACCTGTTTGGATTTTCCTTTTGTTTATCCAATGAATTGGATTTGTCATTAATCACATGCATGCCTTCATGATTATTACCTTTATATCCAAATAAGACTACACAATAGGTATATCAATGAAAGTGTTAGTCTCACAATTAGATTTGTCATTAATCACCAAAACCTCATTAACACATAATGGTAGGTCTAGATTCTTCAATCGCCATTAAGGATGCTCCATCGCTATTCTACACTCCTACTTGCCTCATGGCAAAAGGAGATAGGGTAAAATATATTAATGATAGTGAACCATCATATTATGAATTAATAGATATGCTTGAAGACTTGAATGAATATCTTGGAAAATAAATATCAAAATATAAAGTCTTAAAGAAAGAACATATATGTCTAAAAAATTCTTATGAAGAGCTAAAGGAAGCTCATGGCTTGCTTATCCAGGAAAATTTAAGTAAGTCTTGCACTAGTGTTGGGATTACATGTGATATTTTTTAATAAAATGCCTAGTGCAGAAATTGCAAGAACTAGTACATCTACTTCATGTAATAATTTACTTGTCATGGCATGTTGCTCTGATATTAACTCTAATCATGATAATGATGAGTCTCTTAATGCAAAGCTTGTTGTTGAGAACAATGAGCTAAAGGAGCAAGTAACCAAGCTAAATAAAAGCTTAGAACGGTGCTTCAAGGGTAAGACCACTCTTGACAAGCTTTTGAGTGAGCAAATGTGCTCATTCAATAAGGAAAGACTTGGGTATGTGCCCAAAAAGGGTAAGAAACCGGTAAACAAGCCCACAAGGTTTGTTAAGCAAAATGGTAAATATTGCTATAAGTGCCGGGAAATAGGGTATTTGCAACAAACTTGTCCTATTGGTAAGACTCCATCCTTAGGTCTATATGATTCTTGTTATATGCTTAGAAAAACTAAGGATGGTAAATTAATTGCAACATTTGTTGGCACTTCAATTTTAGACGCTAAAAAAAATGCTATTTGGGTTCCTAAAACCTTGGTCACTAATCTGCAAGGACCCAAACAAATTTGGGTAACTTCTAGACCATTGGAACTCTTACATATGGATTTGTTTGGGACAACAACCTATAAGAGTATCGGGAGTAATAGCTATTGTTTAGTCATTGTGGATGATTACTCTAGATACACATGGGTATTCTTTCTAGATGACAAAGTTGAAACCTCTGGCATTTTCAAAAGTTTTGCAAAAAAAAAAAGGGGCTCAAAATGAATTTGATTTTAAAATTAAGAAAATTCGTAGTGATAATGGTTCCGAGTTCAAAAACACTAAAGTTGAAGATTTTTGTGATGAACTTGGAATAAAGCATGAACTTTCCACAACCTACACTCCGGAGCAAAATGGGGTTGTAGAAAGGAAAAATCGAACATTAATTGAAATGGCTATGACAATGCTTGATGAATATAATACTTCCGATAGTTTTGGGGCAGAAGCTATTAACACCGCTTGTCATGCCATAAATCGTCTTTATTTGCATCATCTTTTAAAAAAGACTTCTTATGAGCTTCTTGTTGGAAGAAAACCAAACATCTCTTATTTTCGTGTTTTTGGTTGCAAATGTTATATTTTGAAAAAGAGTGTTCGTTTTTCAAAATTTGCAAGTTGTTGTGATGTTGGTTTCTTGCTTGGATATTCATCAAATAGCAAAGTCTGTCGTGTCTTCAACAAAAATTCTGGTTTAGTTGAAGAAAGATATGATATACAATTTGATGAGACTAATGGCTCTCAAGAAGAGCATAAGAATTTGAATGATGTAGGAGATGAAGCCTTAAAAAAAGACATGGAGTACATGCAAATAGGCGACATCAAGCCTAAAGACGATCCATGTAACATCCCAAATATGGGTATGTGTTTCAAATGTAAGAAAATGAGAAGAAATTAAAACTTTTCTTGCATCTTGAAGTTTTTGCACTTTTCTGTAATTCTTGTAAAGGAATTGTGGGAAATCAAAAACCTAAATCTCCAATTGACTAAAGTCATGACCTCCTTTTTGAGAATCTTGTGTTCAACCCCTGGAGATATTTTTCCTTGGTTCTAGGGATGTTGTGTGACTCCTCTGAAAAATTTCATAATTTTTAGAAATTATTTGATAATTTTTAAGGGGTAGTTAAACCAGTTTGACTCTTGGTCAAACCCTAGAACAAATCTTGAGAAATTTCTGGAGAAAAATGCTTTGCATAAAAACCTCTGAAAAATTTATACATGGTTTATCCTGGAGCTAGGAACCTCCAGTCCAAATTTCAGAATTTTTGGAGCTAGTTTGCTACCTCTAGATATTCTTCCAAGTTCAGCTTGTATTTCATACCCTTGATCAAAGTTGCTGTTGGACTCGAGTCAGACTCGAGCCCAACCTCCCTTCTTGGTTGAACCCAACCTTCTCGGGTCAGCCCCGAGCCTGTTCAATCGTGCATGCATTGTGAGCCGTTGGATTTTAATCTAACCGCCCGCAATCCTTGTGCCGTTCGGACCTCCCCATCTCACCTATTGATCTCATCTGTTGGATCTTAATCGAACGCTCGAGTTTGCCTGTGTCGTTCAGCTCTTCCGTTTAGCCCAATCAATCTCAACAGTCCATCTCGTATCGGACCGCCTAGATTGATTCAAACGTTTTGGAGCCCTCCAAACGTATGTTAAATCCTGGCCGTCCATTTTCTATCCAACCGTGAGTGGGTTGGGGCCGTGCCTGTTTGTGGTTAAGCTCAACCCGTTCGCTCCCGTTGGACCCGAGCCACTTTGGCTCTTTGTCGCTGACTGGTGGGGCCCTCGCTCACCTGGTCATCTTCCTCCTCGGTCGCTGGCTCGCGTGCGCACGCCAGAGCGCCATGGCAGTGTAGGGTCACCCCCAGGGCGTCCTGCAACGGCTCTTTGCTGCTAAGCATTTAATGCGCACTAGCTTTCGCCCCCAAAGTCTTCTTTCTCTGGCTCCCGTCTGCTCAGCGTGTCCATGGCAGGAGCATAGACCTAGGTCACCCGTGAGAGCTTGCCTTTGCTAAACCCTTGCTCCTCTGGCTATTTAAACCCCTCAAGCTCCTCCTGGTGTTCCTTTCAACTCCCTCTTGCTTAACCTAGCACCCTCTCTGCTTGTTGAGCTCAAAACACCAGAAGCCCCCTTTCCGCCATTGTTGGACCTTAGAGCTCTTCGTTGCCGCCACTGCTCCAGTGGTCCTTCTTCAAATCTTTTTGCTTAGCCTTGAGCCTCTAATCACAATGGTCGTTTCCCCTAACTTGATTTTGGGTTGTTTTCACAGGAGCGGCCTAATTCCGGGTTTTGGATCTCCTCGGCCGTGTTCATCCCCTTCTTCCTCAACGCCGGTAAGCACCTCAGCTCTTCAATTACTTGCTCATAGACCTTCTGTGAGCCCTATTGAAGCTTTTGTGATGACCCAGTCTTGCTCATTTTGCTTAGGCTGTCATCTCCTCTTCATCTTTTTCGTTGCCGGTGCTGTGCTTCGTCGCCGGAGCAACTCCGGCCACCTCTGGACCTCTCTGTGCTAAGGTAACCTTCTTGGTAGTCCTTAGAAGCTGTGGCACCACTTCTCTGAATCGCTGCGGAGCTTCTTTTGCTTTTCGTAGTTTGTCCGTGCGTGGCACCACCGCCCATCTCCGGCTAGCCACCAGTGTGGTCCTCCTCCGTGGTCGCCACCTCCACCAGTGTGTGCGCGTGGCTATTGCGGACTCGTTTTGGCCTTTGGTTTGCTCCGGCGTGGTCCACGTTGCCGGCGGTGAGGCCATCTTTGCCCTCGGTCTTTTGTCGGACGGGAACAGCCCAGCGCTGTTGTCGTTAAGACAAAGATCCGGCCATTAAAATTGCTAATCATTGTTAATAACTGCTTAGTGTTAATGGTTGTCCTTATCTGTGCTTGGCTGTCGCTTACAAGTGGGCCCAGCACTCCTTTAAGCCCCGTTCGTGGCTTAATTAGCCACTGACATACGGGCCCGCGCGCTTAAACCCACGTGTGTTAAGTGCGCAATGCTTAGCCCCGCTCTGGACTGTTCGATCTGAGATCAACGGCCCAGATCTGTTGAGACTTTCAGACCTCCGGATCTCTCAAATCATCGTGGGCCGTTCATTTCTTGATCTGTGGCTTAGATCTCGTGGAACGTTCGGACCACTGAACCTTCACCGTCCGATCTAGATCCACCGATCTAGATCGATGTGAATGTTCGAACCACCGAACCTCAGCCGTCCATTTGGAGATCTACGGTCGAGATCTGTGGGACTTTCGGACCCCGGACCTCCCCGTAGCTTTGGGCCGTCCATTTTGAGATCAGCGGCCCAAATCGAGTGGAACGTTCGGACCGTCCGAACGACGCCTCGCTCTGAGCCGCTCGTTTCTTGATCAATGGCCTAGATCGTGTGGGACGTTCAGACCGTCCGAAGTCACCTCAACGTGGACCGTTGGATCTCAATCCAACGGTGGTTCTGTTTGGCTCTGTTGCGAGCCCGTGCGCGTGGGCCGTTGGAATTGATCTCAACGGCCCAGGCTTTTCCACGTTGAGCATTTATTTATAATCCGAAAATTGTATTAAACTTCAAAATTGCATAACTAATTCGTCTTAAATCCTTTTCGGTTGATTCAAATTCTGTTAGTTCTAGTTTTAACTAAGATTTAATCTAAAAATGGTTGTAAGCTTGTTTCTACTCCAGAAAAATGTGTTAGTAGATTTAAATTAGGATTAGCTTTATTTGGTGCATTAAAATTCTTTTAATTTGAAAAATGCATAAGTATTTCTCTGTAGCTCCTTTTTGAGTGAAATCAACTTTGTTGGTTTCCTCTGTTAGTGTGCTTAATTGTAGAATAGGTTTTAGGCATGCTGCTACTCTTAAGTTTTCTGTGGCTGCATTTGTTTTGTGCTCTTTTTCTTTTCTTTGAAAAATCATAGAAAATGCATCCTAGCTCCAAATGAGGTGAATCAAATTGTGTTGTTCATCTCATGTGGTGCTTTATTTACCATAAAATTTTCAGGTGCAACACCTCTATAGAAATTTGTGCTAAAAATTTAATTTCGGATGAACAGTACTCGAGATGAATTTTTCAGCCTTTTTTCAACCGGCTGATCTTGTTTTGGCGATAACTTTAGCATTGAGCATCCAAATCAATTGGTTCTTATTGCTAAATTCCTTAAAAATCATGCTCTACCTACTGTAAAAATTTCGTAGCTTTTGGCTGAAGTTGGTTTTTGAGTCTTTTCGGTGTTCTTCGTTTTTATCGGTTGTTTTCGTTCTTTCGTTAGGTGCCGATGAGTTCGTTGAGTTCGAAAGCAATCCTCTGCAGCAAGAAAGCTACCATCAAGGCAAGCAGTTTGATCATATTAATCCCATTACTTTCAAAGTCTAAATATCTTGTTTGCAAAGTGTATGTATGCATGCTCTATTTTGTTGTTAAACTATCAATCGATTAGTTGATCCTCTAGATGCATAATCTATAGGTAAATATTTATCCTCTACTACTGAGCCTAGGTTTTATCTTGCTGTGATTTAGAGCTCACCGGATGAGCTCTTATCACTTAGTAGTTTACGAGTTGTTATTGCTTAGTCATGCTTAGCTACCGGTAGAATTGGGCGGTTATCGACTTAGTCGATAACTTTGATCACACAAATCTTATTATTACCTTATGTCCAGCACTTGTGCTTTGTTACTTTGTAAAGTATAAAACTGAAAATCAAATGTTTGAGACTTGGGCATATGGTATGATAGTGTGATTATCTGGTGTGTGGTGGTATGCCTGAGTCAACAAGGACCGAGCATCTTGTTACACTAAACCAAACATTTTTGCGTGCTAACCACATAAGGGGGATATGGGACCTCTCTTGGCTAAGTACTTTGGGGGTGTTAATTAATGAGTCGTTGGTGGTTGTTGTAAAGAAAAATGTTTGTTGTTGGGAAAGGAGGGGAGCACCCGCAGTTGCTTAGGCTGGGCCGGTGCATCCTACTCCTTGTATGGGTCCTTAGTAGGAGCCATAACGGTGGTCCGCTAAGTGATAACCCCTATACGTGCGACTATTAATTAGCACAATCCATTGGAAATGTCTCGTAGGACTTAGCTGTGCCGGTATACCAAAGGTAGTGTGCTTAATCTTGTGGCAAAAATGCGGTCTGATGTGTGGGTACATTGGTACACCCCTGCAGGGTTACAAACTATTCGAATAGCCTCGTCCTAGGTTATGGACACGCTTGGGGAAGTCTTTCGAGAGTTAGACTATAACCTTTAATTAAAACTTGATGTGGGTGGTATGAATGGGTAATTCATGCTATTGTTGTGGTGGCTATTGGGTTAGTCACTTCCAGGTTGTTGTTGTCATTTATCTATTGTTACTTGCTGTTATTTGAACATTAAAAACAGATTGCAAAATTGCTTTCAAAATTACTACATTATTGCAAAGAAAAATTGCTTTATGCTGAAAATAACATACAACCTACTCCTTTGATTAAAGCTTGCATGTAGCTATGTATAGGATGTTACTTGTAAGTCTTGCGAGTACATTTTTGTACTCATTTGCATTGCTTAATTGTTGCAGATGAAGTTGATCCCCAAGGGATTGACTATCGTGAGACGGACTTCGACTTTGACGACTAGGTTGGTGGCCCGGTCAGTTTGCCTTGTGGGCTTAAAGGCAAACCGTATGGCTTTTGCTTATTGCCATCTTGTGGCTTTTGCTTCCGCTGTTATTTTAGCTTTTTAGCTTGTGTTTGTGGCCGGTTGGCTTTGTTGTAATAGCTCTATTATGTATGTCTTTTGTTTAATCTAGTTCTTGCTTTGGTTCTGTGCTTGTATGGAATTGATGCATGATTTTGTAAAAGGGTGTGTGTACAACACTTCTGGGATGTACACATTTTCCCGAGGCACGGGATATTTTGTTTGTGATGCTAGGGTCAATTGGATGACTAAGTATTACAAGCTAAATACCCCGGGGTCTCACAATCCATCATCTTCTACTCAAGTTGAGCCTCCTACCTCTTCCACTACAAATCAAATTCAAATTAATGAAGAGGATAACAAGGAAGATGACGAACCATCCAACTTACCACCAAGAATCCATAATGCCATTGCAAAAGATCATCCAATAGATCAAATATTGGATGATGTAAGTAAGGGTGTTCAAACTCGATCTCGTGTCGCTTCTTTTTGTGAACATTACTTTTTTGTCTCTTTTATTGAGCTAAAATATGTAGAAGAAGCACTCAATGATCCGGATTGGATGAATGCAATGCGTGAAGAACTCAATAACTTCATCCGGAATGAAGTTTGGACTTTGGTGGATATGCCCAAGGATCACAACGTGATTGGCACAAAATGGGTATTTAGGAACAAACAAGATGAAAATAGAGTTGTGGTAAGAAACAAGGAAAGGTTGGTAGCCTGAGGATTCTCTCAAGTTGAAGGTTTGGATTTTGGTGAAACCTTTGCTCCCGTAGCTAGACTTGAGTCAATTCGGATATTACTTGCTTTTGCATCATGTTTTGATATTAAATTATTTCAAATAGATGTTAAAAGTGCTTTTCTAAATCGTAAAATATCCGAACTTGTCTATGTTGAACAACCTCCTGGTTTTGAAGATCTTAAGAATCCAAATCATGTCTATAAACTCTCAACGGCGCTCTATGGTCTTAAGCAAGCTTCTAGAGCATGGTATGAATGCCATAGAGATTTTCTAGTATCAAAATGATTCAAAATCAGAAAAATTGATTCAACTTTGTTTACTAAAGTTTTAGATAACGAATTCTTTGTTGTCAAATTTATGTTGATTATATTATCTTTGGATCTACTAACAAAGAGTTTTGCAAAGAGTTTGGTGATATGATGTCTAGGGAATTTGAGATGTCAATGATTGGAGAACTTAGTTTCTTCCTTGGACTTCAAATCAAGTAACTCAACGATGGGATATTCATAAGTCAATCCAAGTACGTGAAGGATCTACTCAAAAGGTTTGGCATGGAAGATACAAAACCTATCAAGACTCCCATGGCTACAAATGGTCATCTCGATCTAAATGAGAGACGTAAATTAGTAGATTTAAAGCTTTATAGGTCTATGATTGATAGTTTGCTTTATCTTACCGCATTTAGGGCCGATATTATGTTTAGCGTTTGTATGTGTGTACGCTTTCAAGCAACACCAAAAGAATGTCATTTAATGGCTATAAAAAGAATACTAAGATATTTAAAGCATTCCTCTAGTATTGGCCTATGGTTTTTCAAAGGTGCTAAATTTGATTTAATTGGATATTCCGATTTCGATTATGCGGGTTGCAAAGTGGATAGAAAAAGCACCTCAGGTAGTTGTCAATTCTTAGGAAGATCATTAGCATCATGGTCATCTAAGAAACAAAATTCCGTAGCTTTATCCATTGTCGAAGCCGAATATGTTTCCATGGGTAGTTGTTGTGCTCAATTGCTATGGATGAGGCAAACTTTGATAGATTACAGAATTAAATTTGATAAAATACCTCTATTGTGTGATAATAATAGTGCCGTGAAAATAGCCAATAATCCAGTCGAACACTCAAGAACCAAGTATATAGATATTCGCCACCATTTCTTGAGAGATCATGTGAGTAAGGGAGATATTGAAATTAGCCACATCCAGACTGAAAATCAATTAGCAGATATTTTCACCAAACCATTAGATGATGGCTGTTTTTGCAAATTGAGAAATGAATTAAATGTCATAGATTATTCAAATGTTGTTTGAACTCATGCCTCATGTTTGAAGCTTTTAAGAAAGGTATTTTCAAATACTTTACTAGAAACCTCTATGATTCATAAAAATTATGTTCTTAGATAGAAATTAGTCTCTTCAATGCATAATGATTCTAAATGATATTTATTTGAGTGCAAAACTAGGGATCATTTGCATAATTCTCAAATCCTAAGTCTATCCCTGAAGTTCCAGGATAATCAAAACTACCAGCGGTTAATCGCAGTACTACCGCATTGCGGAACTACCTACGATATAACAACGGTACTACCGCGTCGCGGTACTACCGGCATCTAACCTGCGGTACTACCGCATCAGTTGGTAAAATCGCATTAACTGCCTCTCTCGGGTTTTTACCCCTTCCACCTAAGCGGTTCTACCGTACTCCTGTTCGGTTCTTTCTCTCGAGTTCTCTCTCCCAAAACCAAAGAGCACTCCTTCCTCCTCAAATTTCCTCAAAGTTCTTAGGATTTTCTTCAATTCTTGCCGATTTCTTGCATTCTTAGGGTTCATCTCCTTCAATCCTCAAGGTAAAATCTTGTTTTATTCCCTTTTTACCTTGGTTTAGAACCCTAGGTCTCAAATTAGGGTTAGTTGAAATATGGATGTTTTAGTGTATTTCTTTTGGGCAAAATAGCAAAATTGGTGTTTCATGATGCTTGCGCATCTATTCCATGGATTCACTCCATTAGAAACACCGAAAAATCCAAGAAGATTCGTGCCCTAGACTTTGTTCAGAGAAAGCGGTACTACCGCTACTCGTGCACGGAACTACCGCGATGCGGTCGTACCGGCAAGATAACAGTGGTACTTCCGCATTTCGGTACTACTGGCACTTGAATTGCAGTACTACCGATTTTTCTGACAAAAACAGAAAGAACATTCCATTAAATTTCAAATTGATCTTGATTGATCTTTTATATTTCCTCTCTGTGTGAAGATACCAAGGACAAGGATTGCTACTCGCAAATCCGTTGGCCCTCCAAGAGGTCAATCCTCTTCTTCTCAGCCCCCTACAGCTCCTACTCATGATCAAGATGAACAAGTTCCAGAAGTTCGACGCAAACAAATTCAAGATAGAGGCAAAGGTCCGACAGCCAGTGATTCAGAAGATGAGGAAAATGCTTCCCAGGCTGAAACAGGATTAGAGGAAGAAACTCAGATACAAACTGAGTTTGATGAAGAGATGGGAGAACCTGAAGAGCCACAAATGAATTTGAGAACCATCTCAGTATATGATTATACTTTGCTGCGACATAGAAATCAATTTATGCTTTCACCATCAACTACAAATCCAAGGTTCCATACTGAGTTTCAGGAGAGAGTTTATGACCAATTGTATGGCCCCAATAGGCAGTTTGCCGACCATAAGTGGGAAGATTGGCCACATATTAATTCTTTAGACAAATACAGTGGGGCATATCGGCTTTTTCAAAGAGTCGGTATTCATGATCTAGTAGCACTCAAGAATAACTATGATGACGAGATTATCAGGCAATTATATGCCACTTTATATGTCTCTCCAGATTGCACTAAATTGGCATGGATGACAGGGACTAGTTATTTGGACAGCAACAAACGTGAGCTTGAGAAGATCTATGACAAGCCTGCTTTTTTGGTGCCTGTCTAGACAAATTATTATGATCAGACTGTCAGATATACTCTAGGAAAAATAGGTGGTCTCCTACCTATTCCAAGTCTGGTAAACAGGATTATAAATCACACTATTCTTCCTAAGAGTGGAAACTTTAATGCTATAAGAGGGCATGCTTGGAACATAATAGATAATATTATGAATAGAAGGAAGTTTGATGTGATAGATGTTATCCTTAGGGGCATAGCTTCTTCAAAGAATGATAGAGTCAAGAGAATCTACTATGCTCCTTATACCATGGCTTTGATCCTTAGCAAGATTGATTATCGTGAAGGCTTAGGATCCCCTCATAAGCCATATAAGCCACGTGAGGGTCCTCCCATTCCAGCAACTGTTCGTTCTCAGGCACAGCAAAGGGAAGATGCTCAGGAGGATGCTCCCATGCCAGCTGCTCCAGAAGAAGGACAAGTATCTCTTGCTCAGATTTATTCAGCTATCTTGGAGATAAAAACTACTCAGTAAGAATTTCAAAATAAAACCAACAACAGGTTGGCAACTTTGACAGAGAGTGTATGTGCTCTTGAGCAAGCTATCATTACTCCATAGCGTTTTGGACGACATCGCCCCAACACACCTCCTCAACAAGCTTCGACCTCTCAAGCTCCTCCACCTCCTCAGGACCTGGCTACTTGATGTCTTTTTGGTATTTTGATGCCAATGGGGGAGAAATTAGAAAGATTAAGGGGGAGTCAAGAAGTTTTAGACTGCTACTATCTACTATATTATCTATGTTCAACTTGTATGTTTAATGTTTGGAACTTGTGTGCTTGTAATAGTCTAAGTTTAAATTCTGTTATGATATTATGCTCTCTTGTCTTAATGGTATTTTGTTGAACTAGACGCTTGATATTAGGGTTATATTATTCTCATGAATTGCAACTTTTTCTCTTGATTATTTATAGAATTGCAATTCTCTCAAGTGTCATCAAAGCAAAAGAAACTCCGCCAAAATTTTCAAAAACTCTACATGTGCTTGCAAAAATCTCTTCTCATTTATATGCATATGTTTAGGGGGAGCTTTCTTTGTAATGACTTCAACAAGCAAATAATTCTCAAAACTCTATTGAGCTTATTGCAAGAATTATTTCTTTGTTAAGTCACAACGAGAATATACAACTCGTCTTACAACAAGTGGTATATTCAAAACCTTATCTTTCTCACACATTGATTGGGTTGTCATCAATTACCAAAAAGGGGAGATTGAAAGCATCTATGCCCCTAAAAATTATTTTGGTAATTAATGACAATATATGTTTATGGGACTAACATGTTTATTGAGTATTTACAAGTTTAAGTCTCAGTGATGAATATGACAACCTGGAGATGCATGCTAAAGGTCAACATGAAGATTAATATGGTTCAAAGACAAGGTACAAGTAGTCTAGGATCCTTTTTAGTTTTACCGGTCTTAGGAGAAATAGATGAAAGACCGGATTATAGATTAAATATCGTACTATTAAGAGAGATCACGACTAATAGCTTGATAGCATATTCTTATGCCATTTGGATCAATATAGGATTATGCATGTACTTAGAATTTGTTTTGAAAACCAACTATGCTTTTCTATGGAAAATCGGTAGTACCGTCTTTATGTTGGCGGTACTAGCGCTGTAACCAGATAACCGGATGGTGGTGTGGTACTACATAACGCCATCGCATCAAGATTAGTTAATGATACGTATTTTCCAGAGTGACACCGATTTTGGTTTGGTTGCTCATCCGTTGAGCGGTAGTTCCGATTTTACTTGGCCGTACTACCGCATCGCAGTATGACTGCATTCCTTCTGCGGAACTACCACACCTCGGTGTTTTTGAAATGGCAGCGGTACGTTTTTTCCAGACAGTACCCTTTTGGATTTCAAAGTAAAGCGATAGTACTGCTCTTAGGTTTCGGTATGACCGCACAGCGGAACTACCGCGCTGAAATTTTCAACGGCTATGTCAGACCATTTAATGCATCTGTACTAGCCGTTAGTGCGTGTTTTGAGAAGGAGTGGTAGTACCGGCCATTACATGGCGGTACTACCGTATTTGCTGAAAAAGTTGGGGTTTTGCTCCCAACGGTCATATTTGTGTGTGGGGTATAAATACCCTTCCACCTGCTCAAGGACAGTAAAAGATACTTCATTTAACATCCTTTGAGCCTTGATCATCCTCTCTACACCTCCAATACACTTGTGCATTCATTGTGAGGTAGTTGAGCCAAATTCAAGTGCATTCATTCTAGATTGATCCTTGCACTTGATTGCCGTCAAGTGAAGATCGTGGTTCATTACTCTTGGTGTTTGCCAAACACCTAGACAGCTTGGCGGGAGTTCGCACGGTGATCTCTTCAAGAAGATTGTGAAGAGGCCCGGTGCCAATTGTGAGTGGTTCGGTGTTCGTCATCTCCAGAGCAGAGGAAGAATAACCAATAGTGATCGAGGGAAGGCTTAATTTGTGGAGCCGGTTTGATTGGTTCAAGCTTCCTCAACATGGACTAGTGAAGACCGGCAAGTCTTCGATACTACGGGAAAAAGACCTCATCGTCTCATTTGTGGTTTATTCTTGTCTTTACTATTTCCGTATTTACTTTTCTAGCTATATTCTTGTGTATAATTGCTTAGCTAGAATTGTATCTAGTTTAGACTTAGCTCATAATTGTCTTAGATTGATAATTAGTGAAAAAGTTTTAAAACCTCCTATTCACCCCCTCTAGTCGGTTATCCTTGATCCTACAGCGTCGCCTCCGCCACCTCTCAATTCACCTCCTCCACCCTCGGTGCTGCCCTCTCCCGAAGGGGGAGGAGGCGTTGGCCCCCATAAGCTCTGCTTCTGCCAGATGGCGTGCTAATGCGGGAGGCCATGGTGCGGCTGCATAGACTCATGGCGGCCGATCCCGCTGAGTACTTCGCCCTCATGGAGGCCTTTGACGGCGTCGACATCTCCCTCGGCATCAAGCCCGTCGTTCAGTACAGGTTGGTGCGCGTCGCGCATGCGTTCATGCTTCAGCACCAAACTATTTCGAACTTTGGAAGTTTCGTCCTGGTGAGCACGGAGCTGTGGCAGTGGGCGGTCATGTGGCCGCAGGTAAGCACATCGTGATTTTTTTTTCTCTTGTTTGATTTTTGATGGAACTTCTTGAAACTTTTTTGTTTGGAACTTGTTGAAACTTCTTAAAATATGTTTAAACTCTTTTGTTTGAAACATGTTGAAACTTGGGCTTGAAACTTTCTTAGAATCTTCTAGAAACTTTTAAAAATAAGCAAAACTCACTGAAACCTGGAACTTTTTAAATATTTTCACAAGACTTTTTGAAACTTCATGAAACCTTTTGCGTATAACCAAGTTGCAGACATAGGGAAAAACAAAACACAGAAACTTACCTAAATGTGAAACTTGTTGAAACTTGGGGTTTGAAACATTCTTGAAATCTTCTGGAAAGTTCTAAAAATCTGAAACGCGTTGAAATCTAGTCGAAACTTCAAACTCGAAATCTGGAACTTTTAAGCAATTGAAACTTCACCAAACTACATGAAAGTGATATACCGTTGGAAATGCATTTTAACAGTATAGCGGCTCCCTTGCAACATACCGCCCGAATCTCAGGATTAATTCCACTTTTCTAGTTGAATTAAAATTAATTTTCTTGAATAATATTTTTTGCGCTGCTTCTGTTAGTAGAAAAAGAACAATTTGTTATACCAGTACTTGTTTTGAGCTTGACTTGACTGTAGAATTAGCCCTAGTAGTCAATGCCAAGACTACTTTGGACTGTGTACAAATGTTGCAAGGGAAGGGTACTCTCATATGGATGATCACAACTGCGAGTACTTTCATATGGAAGTGCAAGTGCTTATGGAGCAGGAACATAATTATTAGTGTGGGGTTGATTGTTACCCAACGCACTTGGATTTCCCATCATTGAGAATGGAATTCTCATATTATTCTTTAGAAACACATGCTCTCCAAAATTTGAATACCATATTCTTTTCATGAAAATGCCACCTAGTTGACGAATGACAGGTTGAGGTTATCATTATTGGATTAGCGAACGTGGCCAGCACATCTGTCTCAGACCTTGGAAAAAAGTTTGGCTACTCTTTTAAGTTTTAACACATTTCGTTTCTTGTGTATATCCTTCTGTACGTTTGACCTCTACTCACTGTTTTCTGTTAAAGAAGACAATAAACCAGTCGACCATTGTTCCTTTACTTGATTGTCAGAGTGTGTCATTTTGATCCTTTATAGCTCCACTCTCTTCTTAATTATGAGGTGCTTTTGTACTAATAGTGCTGACGAAAATGCATAACTAGTGTAGTGTGGTAACAATGCAGGCCTGGATGACCTGATGAAGGCAGTTAGTGCTACCATTTACTGGACCGTCAGATGGTCCCTTGGCCCAATCGGAAAATCATAAATTTCCGGTACTAGCCCTGACATCTAAGGAGTGAGGAAGGCTGATGGTCCTGCCATTTTCTCAGTCCCTTGCATCTGGGAACCACTTGAATTCTTGATGCCTCCTGACCAATCTTACCTTATAAGGCTTCTACCTGTTCTACCTTCTACGTAGTAGTAAGTAGTAGAAATACAGCAAGAGTCGATGGGTTGTTAGTCGTTGCCGGCCAGTTCAGTTCAGTTCACCACATATCCCATTCCCATATGTGGGCATTGCTACGCCTGCTTTAATTTCAGCAGTAGGTTCCTGGAGCTCTCTGATCACACGGTAACTTTATTAATTAAGGGGAAAAAACGGTGAAGGAATAAAAATGTAACTGAGGCACGGGCATCTCAGGCCCAAAGCGAGAAAGATCGTGGCCAGTTCGAAACCAGACGGTTGGTTCGAACAATTTCAAGGGCTGCAGTCGCATTGAGCAGTGAAAGCCTGAAAAACGTAGACAACAGCGCTCACCAGCCGACACAAACCTCCTACACGCAGCACTTCAGTTGCCATCTTTAAGACGTTTGCGTGTTAAGAAGACCAGAAGGGTAAAAGCGTCTTAAAAATCTAGCGCATAGGAAGTAGTACTATTTTTCAACACAATTCCCTGCAATAACAGCACCAACTCAGATTTGCTCGTCCAACAAAAAACGACAGGTGTCGGAATTGAAAAGCCAATGGAGCAACAAACCTACAGACAATACGGTGACATAAAAACACATTACAATCGCCGCGTTGAATTGCTTTCAGCTAGCCGCCGTCCACCAGCTGCTATTGATTTGACGGTGGCGGTGGTGGTATTAGTTAAGAAAGAACAGCTTTGCGGCCAGGCAATAAACACCTAGGGTGAGGCTGACGGTGGTAAACAGTGACCATAGGCCTTTCATCCTGGAAGTACCTTGCTATTCATGTAAACAGTGGGATTTATACACATCAGATCAGAACGTCATTGTTCGTAACAAGCCGGAACAACATACAAATGTGGTTTAGACAACAATAATAACAGTACTATGTGCAATGGGTTAGCATAATGCACAAAGTCTTTTGTTGTAAATTGAGCACAAACATCCCGGATGGCAAGACATCCTATGCGATATCACTATATCAGTGTGCAAGTACATGATCAGTAATGTGGTAACCAAGACACCAAAATGAGAAAACCAAAACTGTAACATCATCATGATGCCACAAATATCAAACGACCCACAAATTAATAAAAAGATGCATCCCTCATCCATTGGTGCCTGAAAGTACCAATTTCGGCACATCCCTCGTCAAGCTCAAGCAGCATTTCCCTGTCAGGAGAGGGCCCCAAAAAATTAAGATTATGGATTCACATGTTTGTCTTAGAAAAAAAGGAAAATGAGAGGCATTGACATACCTTTGATTTGGACTTATTTGATTTGGAGTCAGCAGCTTGTTTGCTATCCAGAGGTTGCTTGAAAGGAAGGAACTTTATTCCACCCATGTATGGTTGCAATGCCTTTGGCACTTCGACACCATCCTCCTTCTGGTAGTTCTCCAGAATACAGCAAAGGGTCCTCTCAGTAGCAGTCAACGTAGAGTTCAAAATATGAACAAACTGCTTGGATTGCTCATCATTCTACAATTTGAACAGACATCACATCAGTGGTGATAACTGATAACAGGCCAGACATTTTGATCTACACTGGGAAAAATGAACCAGAGCAATGTAACATCTACCAGCATCCAAGTCAATGAAATCTTACCTTTTTCTGCCCATAACCTATTCCAAGTCTTCTTGCTTGATAGTCTGTGCAATTTGAACAGGACACTAATTCTCTGTAGGTTTTTGATGCAGGGAACCATGCTTCTAAATCATACTTTTTAGCTG
This sequence comes from Phyllostachys edulis, assembly GCA_036346405.1. Taxonomy (NCBI): domain Eukaryota; kingdom Viridiplantae; phylum Streptophyta; class Magnoliopsida; order Poales; family Poaceae; genus Phyllostachys; species Phyllostachys edulis. The sequence continues at coordinate 104,472,478 of CM070550.1, forward strand.
CAGCATCATTAAGAGCACCAGAGACAATGGAAACAATTTGATACGGTAGGCCAATCTGCAAGACGAACATTAAAAAAAATGTTTAGACATCTAAGGACAGTTCACGATGTAAACATGGTGTTCAAGGTTTGCAAAGCTTCCGATGCTTACCTCCTTATAGAAATCTTCTGAATTTTTAATCATCTCTTCATGCATATCCCATGATTCTTTGTCATTTGGAATTGTAACACAGAATTGCTCAATCTTTTCAAACTGGTGTACTCTGAAGATGCCAGCCGTGTCCCTCCCATGTGAACCGGCTTCTTTCCGGAAGCAGGTGGAGTACCCAGCATATCTAAATAGGCATAATTTATGATCATACTACTACTGCATATCAACTAAAAGGCCAACAACCTAAAGTTAGATGTTACCCACCTAATTGGCAGTTCAGCAGGATAAATTCGATCACCTAGATGATAAGCACATAGTGGTTGCTCAGATGTAGCTATGAGATACTTTTCCTCCCCATCACCTGTTAACTGTCAAATGCAACAAATGGTCACAAACTTGTGTTTACAGTATATTTTGGATCAAGGAATACTATTCAAGCATCCATCTAATTCAAATCAAACAATTATGAGTAACAAACACATTGATAGTAACCAATGTTTTTTTTGAAACATGGAGAAACCTTTTGTAACGGGTGGGATGAGAACCAAACAGCGATGCTTTAAGTACTGAATCCCACAACTATGCATATTACATATGCCCAACAGCACGAATTAGAATTTGAAGGATGGTGTTGTGGTCGATTTTCGATCGGTGATTAGTGGAGGGCGAAGGGGAGAATAAGTGCATGGACGAGAACGGAGGGGATAACGGGAGCAATCGAGCTCGCCCTCATGCATCGGACGTCCTTCCTGGCCAGCGGCGCAAGGCTCTGAGCACGCCTGTGTTGAGGTAAGTTTCTTCTTTTCTTACTTCTCAAGATTACAATGAGAGTCCAACATATAGGACTTAGGCACTTAGCAAATCGTATCCTTAAGGGATTCTTTCCTAACAAACTAGGACTTTCCAAACTATTAACATCTCTTGCCTATCCTGACTAATCCTTGCCATGCGCCACGCCGGGCTTACTTGCCACTGGCTATTGCGGGCCTGGGATGGCGCTGGTACGTGCGGCCCACAAAGGAATCCACAACATTTCCACCCTCATGGGAAAGCAGCTCGTCCTTGAGCTGAAGCGAAGGGTAGCTGCGGCAAAATTCTGGGACAAATACCCATCTTGTCTCTGAAGGAGGGTGATTCTTCCAATGCACCAGAACCTCCTAGGTACCCCGATTCAAGCGAGCGCGTTGGACCTTCTATGGTGTCGGAATGACACAACCGTGGAGGTTTGGCAGAGGAACAACTACGATCGAAGGGTCAACATGGAACTTCTTCAAGGAGACGTGGAAGACGTTATGGATGCGGGCACGGGCAGGAAGCTCCAGACGATATGCCACTGTGCCAAGACGCTCAATCACCTTGTATGGCCCAAAGAACCGAGGAGAGCTTGGAATTGGAGTAGACGACCAGAGAGACCGCCTGCCTATGTTGAAGACGAAGTCATACCCAATCGCCAAGTTGGAACTTGAGGTCACGATGCAAGCCGTCATAATGCTCCTTCATGACCGACTGGGCCTGCAGTAACCGCTCCTTGATGTCGGCCAAAAACTTGTCCCGATCCAAAATCTAATGATCCATGGTAGTTGTAGCAGCGGTGCCAATGTAAGTGCAGCCTTGAGAGCAACCAATGCACGGTTGGCAACGTCACCCCAGACAAAGGCCTCCTTGGTTAGTTTGGTGAGGGATCCGACAATGACCCCATAATCTTTGATGAATTTCCTGTAATAACCTGCAAGTCCGAGAAAACCGCACAGGGTACGGTTTTAGGGGTCGGCCACTCCTTGACCGCCGCAATCTTCTCTAGATCCATGGCCACTCCTTGGCCTGAGATGATGTGGCCTAAGTAAGCCATGGATTCCGCTTCGAAGGAGCACTTCGAATGCTTGAGGAAGAGCTTGCTATTATGGAGGACTTGCAGGACGACGCAAACATGGCGAAGATGTTCCGACCACAAAGAACTGTAGATCAAAATATCATCAAAAAACACAAGGTCAAAACAACGAAGAAATGGCTCGAGGACGTCGTTCATGAGCGCCTGGAATGTAGCTTGGGCGTTGGTCAAGCCAAAAGATATGACCAAGAACTCGAAGTGGTAGTGGTGTGTGCGGAAAGCCGTCTTCTCGATGTCGGGCGGGTGCATCAAGACTTGATGGTACCCACTGTGAAGGTCCAACTTTGTGAAGTAGCATGCACCCTTCAATTCATCCAAGAGCTCGTCGACGATGGGGATTGGAAATTTATCCTTCATTGTCTTGTCGTTGAGGGCGTAATAATCAGCACACAAGTGCTATGTGTCGTCCTATTTCTTCACGAGTAAGACAGGCGAGGAAAATGCTTAAGTGTTCTCGCGAATGATACCTTGTTTCAACATGTCTTCGTATTGCCGCTCGATCTCATCCTTCAAAAGTTGCGGGTACCGGTAAGGACGGACGGACGTAGGTGTGCCCGCCAGGAGGGTGAATATGGTGATCGTGGCGGCACGGCGAAAGCCAGGCAGACATCAAAACCCACTCAAATTAAATGCGGCAAAGAAGGCCAAGATTGCCGCTTGCCTCGCATGCATGGACATGCAGCGTGCCATGGGGAGGGGCCACCCCGTGCCAAGTCACGCGACGATCGTACCACCAGAAGGACATAGAGAGCCAGTCAAAATCCCATACGATGGGCCCAAGAGCGCGCCACAATTGCACCCCCAGCACCGCGTCGAACCCATGGAGAGGAATAGCATAACAGTCTACCGAGAGGCGTTCGTCACCAATGGCAATGCCCAGGCCACGGTGCAACCCACCACTGTCGACATGGTCGCCATTGGCAACCTTGACGTGTAGGCCTGGATAGTGAAGGCGAACCATGCCCAGGCAATGTGCGACGAAGGTATCGATGAAGTTATGTGTCGAGCCCGAGTCGACCAAGGCCACGAGCTCGGCGCCCATCACGGCCATTGGGAGTTGCATGGTTTGGCTGGTCCTGATCCCTGTCATGGCAAGCATGGAAATTTGGACGTAGTCGTCGATCGACTGATCATTGACAATGGCGTCTAGATCCTCCACCTCAATCCAATAAATGGCCTTGAACGTACACTCGTTGACATCATTGCGAGTGAACTCGGGACAGTTGTAGTAGAGGCCTTTCATGCGACAATCGGTCATCTCCTCGGCCAACAGATGACGAAGACGCGTGCCAGGACGAGCTGTCGCGGCCGCCGGGGCCGAAGGCTTCGGGGTCGCCACAGACGAAGGCACCGTAGTGTGCGACTTGGGTGGGTATGCCGCCGAAGGCATGATGCGACAGTGCACTTCTTAGCGGCAGCTTGGACTCTGACTGGTGCTCCTGGAGACGTAGCTCGTACGCGGGTGCCAAACTCATGGTGGTTTGAATATTCGTTGGATGTTGTAGCTCAACATCGGTCTTCAAGGAGTTGCCGAGGCCAGCTGTGAAGAGTTGCACTTGCTGCAGAGGAGACAGGGGTTCGGTGCGACAGAGTAGGGTGAGGAACTGGCGTTGGTATTCCTCAAACGAACATGTGCGGTGCAGCTGAGCAAGCTCCCCCAAGGAGTTGCTGCGAATTGGTGACCCCAAGCGCATATTGACAAAGTCCGTGAAGCGCGGCCACGAGAGAACTCCCTCGTCGCGCTCCAATTAGTAGTACCACTATTGGGCTATGCCCGTCAGGTGGTACTCGACAATGCGTTGGCCTCGAAAAAATTGCTCACACCGGTTTAACCATGGGAGAGGGTCTTCATCGCCGTTGAAGATGGGGAAGTCGATAATGGAAACGGAGCGCCACACGCCTTCTCGTTCCTCCTGATAATCTCCGATCGTGCGACTGGAACACCACGGCGGCGGCGGCAACCTGGGAACACTGGTGTCCACTAGCTTATCATCATCCCCGGTGTGGAACTTCTCCGTCCATGCGATGCGAAGGTCGTGGCTATCCAGGTGCTTGTTCAAAGTGGCCAATTGGGCAATAATCTGATCAAACTTCTCATCTCGCGCTTTGGAACTGTCACCCTCGCCGCCCGGCATGGTTGATGGAGCGGCGATTGGCTCTGATACCAAGTTGTTGTGGGTTGATTTTCGGTCGGTGGTTAGTGGAGGGCGACTGAGAGAATAAGTGTATGGACGGGAATGGAGGGGATAACGGGAGTGATCAAGCTCATCCTAGTGCGCTGGGCAGGATTCCTTCCCAGCCAGCAGCGCAAGGCTCTAAGCATGCCTGTGTTGACGTAAGTTTCTTCTTTTCTTACCTCTCAAGATTCCAATGAGAGTCCAATATATAGGATTTAGCAAACTTTATCTAAGGGATCTTCTAATCAAATTGTATCCTTAAGGGATTCTTTCCTAACAAACTAGGACTTTCCAAACTACTAATAGCTCTTGCCTACGCATGTGCCAAGCCAGGCTTCCTTGTCGCATGCGCCACGCCAGGCTTACTCGCCACCGGCCATTGCGAGCCTGGGACGACGCTGGTATGTGCGGCACACAAAGGAGTACACAACAGATGGTTACCTGAGAACTAAATGTATCATTTCAGTTCCGCTTAACATAATCTTAATTATAATAAAAGAGGGTGATTCTTATCATAAAGTTGTGAGCACAGCATGGAAAACTGGTAACAGCAGAATGTGTATCATACCCCCAAAAACTTTGGAAAGCACAGTTTAATATAATTCATGAAAATGTAAACAAATGCAAGTACCGTTGCCCAATAACACCATAATATGTATAAAGGGAACATTTCCTTGGGCTTACTTTGTAAAGCTCCTCATCAAATTGGGCCAGCTGGGCACATTTTGCCATAGTCTCCTTTCTCATGAAAAAGGGAGTTTGCATTGCCTTGAAGTCTCGTTTTGTCAGGAAAGCTAGCCCAAAATTTATCAACGCCAGATTCAGGAGAACACCTTCATCCTTCAAATAGTAACCCCTTCCACCAGCCACATCAGCACCTGCAGAAATTGAATAGTCGGCAAAGCATGAGAGGTACCCTTCAAACTGTTAAGGGAGGAATGAAACACAAAAGGAACCATGCGTTTTTGTATAGAGATAGATATAATTCAGAATTTGCCACAATGAATAGATGGATTTCATGATTTGTCCGTCCTATGTGCCTATGACATGTGGGCCCTGGAGCCTGATCTATTTCAATGTAAAAAAAAGAAAGTTGTTAATTTTGATTGTAGAAAGATTCTAAATAAGCATGAAGGGACAGTGCATGCACGGGTGTTAGGCTTTTAGAGGCAAACAGGAAAAGTAATTCCTATTCTGCTACTTGGTTGGATAATTCAGAGTTTGAAAACACAGTAAACAGAGGAATTCTGCGAGAAACTGTGCCAAAGTTCCAATATTTTTTTAGCATATACCCTTTTCCAAAGCTACAATGTCAAGCATCTTGCAAAGATCCACATGATTCTTCAAATTCTCTTCCAACCTCCTCTCTCCCCATGTCCGTACGATGGCATTGTTTGCCTGCAAAAAAGGAACTATTAAATCACCTGAGCTGAGCTTTATATCAGTTTAGTCTAATCGAATTCAGCAGGTCCGCTTTGCACTTATAGAATTGGATCTGTCATCCAAAATAGGCATGCTACAAGTAATGCACTGATGTTTCTTGTATTACTATAGCGCCCTAAAATGCAATCAATTCCAACAACAGAAGGATGAGAGCATAGTCACAAACGAACAGTTACTTAAAAACTCGTATCCTTAACGAAGTTATCAAATTAAACTTGGCTTAATTATCTCTAGAACCACGAAACCTAAGCATTCCACTTTAGACGCACCTCATCGTTGCTGACGGGCACGGTTTCATGTACAATGTTGCCAATGGTGACGACCTTGGCATCGAGGGTGCTCTTGGCCTCCTGCACCTCCGTCTCCTTCGCGGCCAACCTCCTTTTGATCTCTTCCGTGCTCTGTATAAGCTCCGTGGCATCCTTCTTTTGCTGCAAACCGACATGCACACCATCACATTCAAATCCAATCGAAACCAGTGCAAAGCATATCGAAACGAGCGTACAGCCTTGAGCTTCCCGATCTCCTTGCTGGTTTTGTTGAGCTCCTGCCGGATCTTGTCCAGCTCGAACTGCCCTGCAGCGAGAAAAATCCTGGGGGTCAGGTACCGCGGATCTCGAAGGGGTTCGGAGGGCTCGGGAGAGGATGAGGGGCTCTTACTCTGGCGCCACGCCTCGTCGAGGGCCATGACCTCGTCGACGAGCTCCACGGGGGCGAAGCGGCTGCGCTGCGACTTGCGGATCAGCTCCGGGTCGCCGCCCTTCTCCACGCGGAAGAGGTTGATGTCGAGCATCTTCTCACGCGACGGCGACGGCGGCGGCGGCGGGGAGGAAGTGCTCCGAGGGTTTTGCGCAAACTCTGTGCTGCTCTATTCGTGTAAGACGAGGAGGGATGCACATGGTTTTTATGGACCCGCAAAACCGCCCGGCCCAACCCAGAAACGAAATGGCTTTGGTGGGCCGAGTTGGGTTAGCAACAAAGCCCATCTAATGATACGGTGGTTTAGTCGGCTAACGGTAGTCAGTCACCATCCACCCAATTCCTGCCGTGGCAGTCTCCTCCGGCTGTCCGGCTAAATGGCGACTTCTTTTGACGATGCTGTCCTCTCCGGCGAGAGAAGCTTCGACGGCAGCGGTGATGGCAACTTTGGCGCCGGCGGCGGGCGGCTTGAGGGCTTAGGTCGATCGGAAAGACACATGAGCATACAACGACTTCAAACGTGTACGTGCGAACAGATTGAGAATGGCCCACGTTGTCGACGTCTCGAGGGTGTCAACGGTGAGCTGTTGAGCATGATGTGAGATCACCGTCTACCGGATTGGTTGGGAGCAGCTCTCTCTTACACTTGGTGCGTGTACCATGGACGGGCGTCGCTATATTTGCGTGACAAAGCAGCTCTCTCTTACTCTGGCGCCACTCCGTATCGACGGCGGTGACCTCGTCGACGAGCAATTAGGGAGCTAGAAAATTTTCAACGTGGACACTTTACACACAAGTCCAAAATCTTGTACAATGGATTCACAACATCAAAAAGTCCAATAGCCGTGTCGCCCTACAAAAGTTCGAAATAAGCCCTACAATGCCGCGTTCCCGCGAGAAGCACGAGCTGCACGCCGTCGAACACCCGTGTCCCTGCGAGAAGCACGAGCTGCGTCGCTCGACCCTGCCAGTTGCTACTCCGCCGTGGTGCCCTGGTGCCGCCCTGGGCAGTTCCCGTTGGTCGCCTGCCGCCCGCGAGAAGCGCGACCTATTGTCGCGTGGTGCTCCCGGCAGAATTCCTTGTGCGGTGGTGCTGTGTGGCTGCAGCCTATTAACATTTTCGCACTGAGAGTCAGAGAGAGAGAGGGACTGTGGGCGGAGGCGCAGAGCTGAGATAGGCTGGGCTGTGTGCAAATCGAGTCCAAGAGGCATATCAATTTGACCCAGATGCATATATACTCCCGGCTGGTTTTCCAAATAATAATAATAATCAAGAACCCACAAAAGAATTAAGGATTGCACGTCATTTCCATTTAAAAAAAGATTGCACGTCATTCCATTAAGAAGAAGCATCAAGAAGAGCTCTATTACAAGACAAAGGCATGAACGAACCTGCTAGATTAAAAGCAACCGAAAAGGACTCCTAGAACAATGAACGACTGAAATCGCCCTCGACCGCGAACTAAGACGGTGATTGATTGCAGCGATCACGACGACGCCTCCTGGGTTTTCTAAATTTCTGGGTGTGCATACACGGTACTCTCCATCCCTGTTGACGAGCTCAGCGAGTTCGCCTCGACTGCGCTGCGATTCGCATATAAGCTCTGGGTCGCCACCCCTCTCCACGCAGAAGAGGTTGAGGCCGAGCATCTTCTCGTGCGACGGTGGCAGCGAGACGTACGGGCGACGGGGAAGGACTAAGTCTAGGGTTTTTGCAACTTCTGCTGCAAACCTGAGCTAAACGAGAACTTTTTTTATTATTAATTAACCTTTTTTTGAATTTTATTTTAAAGTTAACCACCGACGCACTTTATTTCCAATTCTGACCCTTTTGGTCATGCCACGGGTGGTGGCGTGACAAAACAACACTGTCACGCTCCAGAATAAATCCCCAAAATAGTAATTTTTGTCACGCCACTGGTTGTGACGTGACCAAATAACACTATCACACCACTTCCAGTGGCGTGACAAGAGTTTGACCAGAAATGGACTGGCGTGACAGTGTTATTTTGTCATACCACGGATAGTGGCGTGACCAAAGGGGTCAGCATTAGAAATAAAGTGCGTCGGAGGTTAACTTTTAAATAAAATTCAAAAAAAATTAATTAATATTTAAAAAATCGCTAAACGACGAAGCTTTTTTTTAGGAGTAACGCCGAAGGTTATTACTTGTACACCCAGAAAATATATAGAAATAAAATCATTAATGGCTTTACATATTTGTACTCGTATACAAATTGTAGTGAACATTGAAGTAGGACTTGACTTTTGGATGTCCGATCATCTTTCAAGGCTCGGATTTTGGCCGAATTCCACATTTCCACCCGGTCGCTGGCTTCAACATTTTAGGAAATGTTTTTTCTAGTCTTTTCTCTATACCCTTGAAAAAAAGAGAAGCATCTATAGGATTAAGATTTAAGATATTATCATTAAGATTTTTTTTTTGTTTCGGCCTGATGGGGCACTTGATCTTAAGAAAAAGAGAGGTTTGTTTGTGTTAGAAATATGCCCTAGAGGCAATCATAGAGATGATTATATTTCATCATGTTTATAAGATTGGATAATATGTTGTCTTGTTCCTATAATAATATCGTTAATATTTATTATCAAGTATGTGAATTGATTGTGAAACTCTGTATTTATGCGATGATTATTCTTAATCGTTCCCTAGTCGGAAACATATGAGAACACATATGAATAGACTAGCATACATATTGGTTGATGACTATGTTTCATAAGTCGTAAAATATGGATATATCAAACCAATAATATAGACACATGTTAGATAATATGGTGTTGAATAAGACCCACCTTGAGATACTATTGAGATTGTTATGATTTCATGTGTCATCAGTTGGTCTCAAGCAATGATGATGTATAATCTTTAGACCTGAGATTAACATGGTTTCCTACATGTGAAATAGCACTCTTAGGGGTTGCCAAATGCTACTCGTAATTAGGTAGTTATAAAGGTAGCTTTCGGGTATACTATGAAACATGCAGAGAAATATGGATGGTTGGATATGAGATTTGCCCCTCCTAACATAACAGGAGAGATGTCTCTGGGCCTCTCGTTGTGGTTGAATAAAAAAAGTGCATGGCCATGCCACTAGTGGTCGAAGTGTCGAACACGTGAAGTTATTCGACACTTGATCGAGAAAGAATTGAACAGTCAATGGATGACAAATTATCTCACCTATAGTTCAACTAGATGTCGTGAGGCAAATGGAGAATACACAAGTAGGTCGTTCAGTTCGACCAAATGTAGACTGGTCGAAGCAGGTGGTAGACTGGTCGAAGCTGGTCGTAGTCTAGTCGAACATAATCACTAAATGGTCGAGACCTGCTCGTAAGGAGCTGCGAACTGGTCGAGACTAAATATAAACTAGTCATATAGAGATAAGAGTTGTTCATTAGTGATAATGACCTGGTTGTAGATCATATTACATTAAGGTTCGTCCGATATAATTTGTGTGTATTCAGGAATCGTTATGTTCTGCTAGGAACTGCTAACGACTCATGGTCGGAAAGGATTTCCGAATCACAACCGATTATGCATGAACCTACAGGGTCATACACTTAACAGGTTGGAACAAAACATGTTCGGATAGGATCTGTCGTGGGCACTATATAAGGAGATGCATGAGGTTGTTAGGAAAAAAGATGAGTTGACGTGAGTTGCTCTACCAAAACTCTAGCCGCCATCTTCCCGAAAGCTCTATCGTGCGACTTGGTGCTAGCACACTAGCGTACGGTGTTCCTTCCCTGTATGTGTGGATACCGTAGAGGTGCTACTGCAGTTGTTGTTGCGCTTGAGGACGATCCGCGATCTTCACAAGGAACTACAGAGGTTGCTAGAGAAGACGATCGACTCGCGAGGACACTGGACGATCGACTACATCGATGTGCTCAACGTTGGACAATCGACTACGATCACTTCATCGACACGCTCTACGTTGGATCAGGCTTCTCCAACTCTTATTCCGCTGCACAGTGCGTCTAGTGATAACGATCTGTGATTTTCTACTTACATAGCTTCCTAGTTTATATGGTAGAATTTTGAATTATTAGCTAGCTTAGCCTACCTGTATCCCTTCAGTTTAGTTATCTCGTCAACAACTTGTTTGAATAATGGGTATTACAATTAGGGTGCTTTTATCAGGTTATTGTGTTCTTGTTTTGGATCTGAGAATGTAGATGCTTGTGTAAGACTACAAGGTGAAATCTGTGAGCAATGGAGTTTGCATTCATGCTGAAAATTTCACATTACAGGACTCAAGCGATCAAAGCAAAAACCAGGTTTCAGGTAATATAGGTTGAAGTACTAGTATATTGTTCACATTTCCTCACCAACTTAGCTTCTGATGAATTGGTTGATGCATACAGCTCGATATAGTATTAGAGTCAAAAAGTCCTGAGTTTGAGACCTGGCCGATGCAATTTTAAGAAAAATAATTGCAGCCTTATTTGAGCCTACGTCAGAGCCTCCTAGACGAGTATATAAATTTCAATCCTCATAATACAATAGAACCAGCATTGCCCGGGGACCCAATTTCATACTTACATTTAAACCAAAACAAGTTCATACAGTGCAGTTCGCCAGAGTGCTAGAGGACCGCAATACCCTCAAAAGATGTCCTTGTATACACCTCACCATGGATCTGTCCATTGCCATTTTGGCACTGCCCTATGCTGTTTTGAGTTTTGACACACTGCTGTGGACACTGGCAAGCACCATAGCCGTATGATAGAACCAAACCAATGATAAAAGCTATGAAATACTATCCAAAAGTAACTGAATTGAATTCCTTCCACGCCTCCTGCAGAGACAAAACAGAAAATATGTAAAATATTTTGGTAAATCAAAACTGTTTTTCTTCACAAAGAAGAATCTGTCACTAAATAAGTCGTGTGCATCACAAGATATTTATTTTATAATATCAACTAGAAATGCACATTGGAGCATTGCAGTAAGGGAAGGAGGAAATAACACCTGTAAACATTCAGATAAGTATGATCCTTAAAATTATTTGGTTGGTGATTTTCAAAGCCTGGAGTACGTACACTTTGAGATGGTTTTCAGGACCACCTACAGATTTGAGTAATCAAATAAAGAAAACGGTCACAAGTCACAACACCCAAGCTTAGCAAAACTGCATGATATCAGCTGGGGGTAGCTTGCCTCCACTATCAGTTTTGCGGTAAACCACATTTCCAAATTCAAACTAGCTCTGTCCACCTATAAAACTGGTATAGAACCTAAAAAAGGTGAACTGGTATACAACTATACTCTGAACTTAACCAATTACTTGCTGTTAACTCCTAGCCAATCAGAAAGGTATTTGGGATAAATCCAGGGTACCTGTAGAATGTCGAAAACCTTTTCTGCAATATACTTCTGATGCATAGCAGCTCCCCGTTGTTGCAACTTATCTGGATGAATGCATAACAATGCCTTCTGATAAGCTTTCTTAACAGCTGCTCCTTCAATTATATCAACAAGGGGAACTGGTTTCCATCCACTCTCAGGCCATAGAACCTAAAGAAGCAAAAAAAGTTAGAAAATCAACATAAAAAACATTGCACAAATATTATCATATCTAAAGATATAAAGATACAAAGAAAAACCTTTCTTCTGGCATATCTTACAGGGGAAATCATAAAGCAAACAAACAAAATTCAAGAGATCTTTTCTTCATATACATAACTTAGCACTGATCTTGCATTCTGCATGCACCATTAACGAAGAAGAGAAGAACTTAACAAAATTCGGGTTAACACAAAAGATAGGACAACAAAATTTGCACATGAGGGTTTGAAACATTGCTATAGGGAACCCGGAGTTAGTATACACTATGGCATTAGACGCAAAATACATTCTTGCACTTACATATTGCACTGTAGAAAGCAATGACCTAATATTTCCTTCTTTACCCTTTGACCATTCTCGGATTTTGGATTCAGATATCTACGTTGAAACAAGCAAGAAAGTTGAGAAGTATAACAGAACAAGAAGTTGTGGACTCCAATTCATACTCTATGTAGTACCTTTATTTGCTCTTTTTCCTCATCATTACGAAGAACAGGATCTTCAGAGAAATGCTCAACCTGGTTTACAAAATAAAACAGATAGGGAAATACTGCCATGTAACAGGTAAAAGAGGTTAAAATATGCATCTGACAGATTGAGCAACTTTCACGTTTATCTTTTTTTGGGAAGAAGGTCACTTTTATTTTTGGTCTCTGGTTTCCACGGTTGTATGGTAAGGTGCTGATTACCTTCTGAGATATATAAGTTATCACAGTTTAGGTTCCAAGGTTTAAAGTTAAGTAAATATATACATGTTGATTTCCTACATCATTTCCTATTGTAGTATCATTCTTCCCTATGTTGACCCTGAATCAACTTACAGGCTGCACATTTTGGATTTTCAGAGGCAATGATAGCAAGGTGTGGAGCTGTGTTTTCTTCAAAACAATGTATTGGAGGGTAGCAACTAGCAACTCATGTCCAAATGTAGCACTAATGTATGGAAAAACACCAGTTTTACTCACTTAGGACCAGTATCAGACTATTAGTTAAACCAGACAGGCTTGGGTGTTACAGTTACAATTTTTAATGCCATGTCGTGCTGAGAAACTGAGATATGGACGACTTTGGTTATGATTAAACTGTGTTATTTATGGGTAAACGTACTGTTTTGTAACACTAAAAAAGAATGATAGAACAAAAGGTTGACAGAATCAAGAGGGCTCTGGAAACCAGCAGAAAACTGGTCATTACAATGGATTTTGGACAGTTCCTAGTTGTCATGGGCTTGCCCCTCAACGTTTGACAGTGCCCATTCAGTGACATATTGGTTAGTAATTAACTGGCGGGAAACCAGTACGAGTCACCTAGCAGCATCCCAGTCCAATGTTGAATTTCAACTTTCAGGACCCTGGATACCAATTAATTGAAGCAGTTTTGGTTGACAAACTAGTTGGATTAGAATAGTTTTTTTAAAATGGATAGACCAATATTCACAATTGTATTTGCTTAGACCTAGAATATAAAGACTTTGCACATACCACACATCCTTCAAGATCTTCTACATGATCATCACGATCTGTTTTCTCGCCTAATTTGTCTTTTGTTTCAGCATGGAGTGACTCTAACAAACCGAAACAAGAAGAAATATTGTATCGGTGAATTCCCGGGCATTACACAAACAACACAAGTTTAGTAATAAAAAGATGACCCCAATCATACAAAAGATGCTCTAATAAATCAACTTCTGGAGAAACATTATAGACCAGATATGAATAAATGATTCTGCACTAATCCCACTAGGCCACTACTACAATCTGACTATTGCTAAATGCTAATACACCTTGCACAAGGCCCCCAAATGTTTACAGCAAACATAAAAAGATTAAGAAAGACTGACATGATCTCTTATAGGCTGCAGGAGTAATAAAAAACCCAATGATATGGTTTTACTGATTGTAATTCCTTCCAGAAAGCAAAACAACTATTTTAATTCATTCTCAGGTATAATTAACTTACCATCAGAAGATGGAGTAACTTCTTTTCTTCCTGAAAATTTGCTTGTTTTTGTCTGCATTTCATTATCCACTTTAAGGACCAGTTTCTCGATCCTATGGACCGGTTTCTCGATCCTATCTTGCACTTCACTCATCTGAAACAACTTAGAGATTAATCTAACAGGTGTATATGTGTAATACTGTAATGTCAATCTGCCTATCTAGTTCCTCGCAAAATAAGAAAAAAAATGCCTATCTTGTTGAAGGTGGTACTCAAGTAAATTCCACAAACTTATAATTCAGAAATTGATAAGTATTCACAGGAGTATCCAGATAATATGATTATCCAGAGTTGACTTACTGGAGAAGGTGCAGAAGAAAATGCATTCTGATTGTTCATTTTAGCTGTTTTGACATCCTGGACAGCCTCCAAACTGGATATGCTAAATTTATCTTCAACTCCACCTTTGCTTCCATTTTTCCCACTGGATGTCTGGTCTTGAGCTTCAGGTGCTCCTTTGCGCTTCGGTGAACTCTCAGGACTAAATATTTTGATAAAGTCCTTTACTTTTCCCTTCACTCTGCTACCACGACTTTTCTCTCCAGAAGGCGTCGGAGAACTTCGAGCACTGGGGCTAGCTGCTGACACATTGTTCTTTGCATTACTGGTGCTATGTTTTGTTTCTGCAGGAAATCACATCAGCTTCAATCCATCTATTCACAGATTTACATTAAAAGGACACAAACAACCATTTAAATTTTTGTGTAAAAAAGTCATGCCCTTTTCTATTACATAAGTTAGATTAGCTAAATGAAAAACAAATAGAGACCCAATTACTCTTCTCTTTGTAGCCAATGCAAAGGACCAAAAAATATGTTTAGAGCAGATAGGTTCGATGTTATTAGATACTATATGCTTCAGCAGTGACATGTGTGTGGCATTCTGAACAAAAGGACACCTGTTTCTTCGGCTTTATCACCCTGCATGTAGTCATCAAACACTAAAGGAAGAGCTCCCTCCTTGTTTGTTGAGTTTGTGCTATATTTTCTTTCAAACAAGCCATCCTTCCCAGGCTTGTAATCTTCATAGTCAGTCTGACTCTTTGATGCTCCAGTGGCGGTTGACATGCTGTCTTCCTCATCAATTAGGTCCATGCCTTGCACAACCACTTGAGGGAAGCTCCTCACGCCAATAATATTTCCAGCCTTTTCGTGTGGAGAAGTTGGCAGCGTCAACAGGGCTCCTTTCCCCGCCCATTTATAGAATGAAAAATGGAACTTGTTACTGGCAATGAAACTTTCCGAGCTAACAGGAGTCCCTTCACATTCACTGTCCATAGAGCTGACATAATGACAGTGAGATGTGTCCTTCTTTTCTCCACTTTGAGAATGAAACCGGGATAGGAAGGGATAGCGATGCCATGAAAACGGGTTTTTCCTGGAATCCTGTTGGGGTACCCCTTGGGCTAGAAAGCTGTTCATGGATGAATTCGGTGAAGACGGAACGCTGTAGGCATAAGATATTCCATCATCGTTTCTATTGGATGTATGCCGGGATGGAGAAGTAGGCACTGAATTGTCCACGCCTCTGGTGAACTTCATGGAGAAGCTGCAAGAAGTAGATACAAGTAAAATCAATAAAAGTGCACGCAATAGCAACACATAAATGTGGAATTTTGGCATTTGATCTGTACTTCTGTACTTCTGTGCATTCCTAAATCCTAACTGGAACTAAAATTCAGAAGATGTGATCAGATAGTAGTGACGCACTCGTCATATCCAATGCTATCATTTCAGTGTGATAAAGTTTTATGATCAACAAGTAGTTAGTTAGTTATATGTTACTTAGACAAATAGAGAGCCATCAAAATATTAGTGATTTAATTTGGGATGAAGAGATGTATACACAAGTTGTCCAATTTGATATCACTTCCCAATAACTCGCGCGTCACTTCACTGAAAAACTGGCTTAGTATACTAAGCAAAATACCTCAGCCGCGAACGGCTCGTGGACCCGGGCGACGCCGGCGCGCCAAACACATCCCAATCCCCGGCGGCGGCGCCCCGCCTGGGCGACACCGACTCGCTCCCGGGGAATATGTCCCTGTAGAATTCCTCCCCGAGCTGCCTCCTCCGATCGGAACTCGTGCGCTCCCCGAACACGGGCCTCTCCCCAGGCCCGCTCCCTCCCCCGCTCCGCGCCGTAGACGTGGAGCCGAACGACGAGTCCAGCGAGGAGCGCCGCTGCCGCAGGTGGTCGTGCCCCGACGAGCGGCGGGGCGGGCCGCCGAATACATCGGCGAAGTCGACGTCGGACCTGCGCGCGCGGTCCGGTGGCGGCGGCTCTGCGGCCATGCTGATGCTCGTTTGATTTGGTCGCACGCGCGTGGTAGCGGCAAATGGTCGAGCAGGTGGTGCGGATTTGTGGCGGGCAGCGGCGCTGGGAATTTCGCGTGGCTGCTGTTTTTGCAGCGGCGTCCGCTCGCTCGGCCGCGTCCTGCGAGAAAACTACCCTCTCTTCTTCTGTGCTGCACAAGTCATTTTCGCGGTATGCGATCGCGATCTTTGCAGTGAAAGGGCAATTTCATGGTGGCCTTATGCTAATAAACGGCCTGCTGTGCAATATATGGGCCGAAAGGCCCATATTGGCTTTTTCGCTAGCTACAAGTAGCAGCCGAAACCCTAGAAGTTCACCTTCCCTCTATATACATACACACCCCACCCCAGCACAGCACGGCCGCCTCACCTCACATCTCCTCTCCTCTCCTCGGCGCCGTCTGTTCTTCCTTCCTCCGTTAGCCTCCTGTCTACGTAGATGTTTATCGCATGTCTTGCTTGGTTGTTTGAGGCTTTGTCGTTTGATCTTTCTCGATGAAGAGAGCACAAGCAGACGGGCGGTCTGAATCTGATGCCGTGTTGATATGTCTGCAGTTTCGATGCCTTCCCTTTGGGTTGGCATCCGAGGGAAAGCAAGATCTCTCGCTCGATCGTCTCCTTTTCTTTCGTTCTTTTTTGTTTCACCGGCGTTTTTTCTCCTCTAGGAATCGGTGCTGTGATGAGGATGCTTAATTATTTCTATGTCTGGACATCTGAGATCATGTCTGTGATTGTTTTACGCATCAATCTGAGCTCTGAACAATAAGATCGTTTGTTTCTTTTTTGTTTTCTTTCATGTTGGCATTTAGCTTACCTTCTTCTTAGATGGTGTTCGATTGGACCCAAATCTGAGGGGACAAAGCGGGTGCAGATAGTGAGGCGGTTAACTTACCAACCCTTTGCAGCGTTTGCCATTGCTCTGGAGTCAAATGGTTTAATGGAAATTTCTTCTTAGAAATAGTCTGTTTCAGGTTTTTGGTTTATTGGTTTTGGAATTGCTGAATTGTGTGGCCGGCAAATGATGCACAAATCTGTATCCTACACACTCAATGGAAATTTCCATGTGTGGACAAATAATCTCCGCTTATTATCTGATGCCTTTATCTAGTCGCGCGCTATTGTCTTCTCTCTCTCTCTCTCTCTCTCTCTTGTAAATTTATGAATCTTCATATAGAGCAGAGGGTGGCAGGTGATGTAGAAAACAATCTTATCCTACACACTGAATCTTTTTGTGGACCAACAACTCCGCTTATTATCTGATGCCACCCATCAGCTTCAAACGACGCTTTCAAAAATATTTCATAGTTTGCCACAGTGATGTATTTCAGGATTTGCCCCCTGTCTCTATGACCTCAATTTTCTCTATTTGCATCTTGAGAGTTATGTGGTACGCCATAGTTTGGGTTCTTTTGATTTTATCAAAGTTTGGAGGTTCGGGTAGTGTTCACTTTGTATTGCTGTGATGCAATCCAATGTGAGGAAATGAGCGTGGGGTTGTAGACTTGTAGTGCTCCCGTGACGATTATCTCCTAACACTGCAAGGGGGTTTTAGCCATGCTGCCTGCTTGAGTGCATCTCAAATTATAATGATGGAAGTGTTAATACTCTCGACATTTGCTATGTGAAGATAAGATTTTTATAAGGAAAAGGTATCCCATTCCATGGTTCCTTGACTCTTATTGGCTGTATAATTTTCGTTCCTCGTTTGTAAAACCAGGTAGAACCGTCCTTCAATCAACTAGCAAAACCGGTGCATATCATGTCTCAGATTGGTTTTGTATGCGGTTTTGATTGACATAGTCGTCATGTCATCAATTTTGCCACAATATCAAATCAGCCTATCCTCTTCCTTAACTCCGTACTTTTTCCTATACTCCTCACTCTTTCCTGTAAAATCAATTGATGATATGGTAGATAACATGTCAAAACTGATGATGTGGCAGTCACTACTCAAAACCACCTACCGAACCGGCCAAGGGACATGATTTGCTCTAGTTTTGTTAGTTGAGAGACATGTTCTAAACAATATTGAACATTAGGAATGAAAATTAAACCACTAACTCTACAAAGAGTTAGGACTAACGAATGGACATTCTTTCCTTTTTATAATCAAGCTTGACGACAATGGAACTGGAAAATTGACATCCCCACTGAATCTACCACGGTTCTGAAATTTGGCATTACAAATCTAGCAAGACTCGTGGATCACGCGTTTACCTTAGCTTCCCTATTACTAGAGCCGGAGAGAATGGCCAGCGTAGGCGAGTTTTCGGAATTAAACTGCCACGCGTCCTGTGTGTTGCTCGTTCGCTCAGCAGCGTCGTAGCTACCTGAGCAAGCTGGGTTTCCTGGTTGCCGCTCCAACTGGGCCGGTCGTTCGTCCTGCTTCAGCTGTGCTTGCTCAGCCGTGAGATCGAGAATGCATGACGCAGGTCGGTTTGGCTCCATCTTTCGTTCCACCGCAGCCTTGCCTTGTTTTCAGACCCCCCATGCCACCCCTCTCTTCTCCTTGGCCTCCTCTCCTCCTTTCTAGCCAGACCCGGCGCCCTCCCATCGCCTTTCTCGGCAATGTTGCCACCATTGTCGAAATGTGTCTCCTCCGGTTTGGCTTCCTCTTGCCTCCACTTCTCTCCCTCCTCTTGCTTGCTCCTACTACCCCGCTCTGTGTCTTGCCCCGCGCCCTCCCATCCCCCGGCAACGTAGCCGCCACTGTCGAAACGTGCCTCCTCCCGTTAGGCTTCCTCCTGCCTCCACTTCTCTCCCGCCTCTTGCTCGCTCTCTACTGCCCCACGTGTCTTGCGCGATGCCCTCCCGCCCCACTCTGTGTCTTGCTCGACGCCCTCCCGCCTTGGCCTCCCGCTTTGCATTCGGCTCGGCTTGGTCGGCACCCCTCCCCTTAAACGTTCGGCCTAGCGCCCTTCCCCTTCGGCCTTTGCCCTCCACCTATGGCTAGCACCCTACCCCTCTGCATGTAGCCTGACGCCCTCCTCCTTCGAATCCCGCCTTCGTAGCACCATCAACACGATTCTTGGGGCTCCTTGGTGGCCTTCTCGGTGATGGACCTACACCTCCCCCTCCACGTTTGACCTGACACCCTCCCACTCCCCCCTTCCCCTCTGCGCCTGACTTCCGCAGCGGCGCCCAGATGATTGTTGGAGCTGCCTGGTGGCCTTCTTGATGAAGGAGTCGTGGAGCAACTCCGGCGTGGCTGTGGCCCGCGATGTCTTCCTTGGTCGCATCGAGTTCGTTCGTCCAAGCGCTACGCTCGCCTGATTTGTGCTTACTCCCCCCCCCCAACACACACACTCTTTGTACTACCGCCTTTCCCCCTCTGGTTTGGTTTCGTGGACCGTCTCGATTGCCTGGCCTTTGCCTACAAGGTCGCCACATGCGGTGCGGCGCCAGTCAATCTGCCGCTTGACCTCCATGCCTCGACCACTTGCCTTTTCCTCTGCCGCTGTTTTGCCGCAACTTTCTCCCTGATCCTATCGCTCTGCCGTGGTGCTGTCCCAAGTTGACGACGATCGAGTCACCGATCTTACGAAATAAATAGAGGAAAATGGCCAAGAGTTCTTGGGAGAGAATGAGACTGCTTTTTTTATTGCTATGAACTGGTTATTACAGGGGGTGCCCTAGACAAGGCAGTGCACTAAACCTAATTACACTGAGTGTAATGCTTGCTATCTTGTGGAATCAGACTTGAAACATGAATCTAATGCCGATTGCAGTGCTTCAATCTGATGCAGTCTGCTCTCCTCGTTCCCCCGCGCTCCATCTTTAAGCAACCGTCGAAGATGTGGCAGCTATTCCTCGAAGAGACGCCTGTTGGATGTGGCGCGACTGGTCGGAGCGAGACGGTAGTTGATAAAGTACCAACCGTTCGGCGGTTGTGTGTCTGTGAGACACTCAATCCGTAGGGTGGCTGTTGTCAGTGTCTTAGGACCATGAAACGTTGCGTGGAATGGAACAAATATGACATGTGTTCCATTCATCACACGGTAAGAAATATACTCAAAGTTAGATCCGAATGCCAGTCCATCTCTTCTACGAGTAGTTATCTGGTTGGAGACTAAGTACAGGACCTCATTCGACCAAAATACTTATTATATAACCTCTGGAATCATTACGACTACAGGGACCGTTAGCCTTAGGGGTTATGACCATGAAGACATATGATCTTTTATTATGTATTAAAGTAATACATAGAGATTTTAATCCTCGTCAGCTAGCCCCCGAACTTTAAATAAATCGGTCTTGTGAACACTTTCTTCCGATGAAGTCGTATCGGACAGACCCTTATTTAATCTTGTGATTTACGAGATGGTCTGTATTCACTTTAAAGTTGAGAAACTGCCTTGGGACTCGAAGAGTTTTCCTGTTCGTTGGACTTTGGTTTGTGTCCGTTAGACTTTGGGTAACTCCCCTGATGCAGTTAAAGAATTGCAGCTATAAAACCCCTTTAGCGCAGGGCTTTAGGATTTTACGCCTCTCGCTTTCCCTTTTCATCTCCTGAGAGAATAATCGCCTCCGACCTCTTGTCTATATCTTCTACGACCTCCTTTCTTCCTTCACCCAAAACTCAACCATGTCGGATCTTATCACCAACTGGTCGGCCTTCGATTTGATTGAGAAGAAGCTTGAGAGCTTGGAGAAGATCGAGTTGCTTCCTGACAAGCATCTGATTTCTTGGAGATCAGCGGCCGGAGAGCATTCTCCGACCAGCAAATATAGGGAAATTCCTATTTTCCTCGCATACATCGAATGCGGATTCAGGCTACCAGTTTACTCCTTTCTCCCCAAGGTTTTGGAGCATTACGGAGTTGAATTAGTGAACCTTGCCCCCAACGCCATTGCCAACCTCAGCGTCTTCGTCTATCTCTGCGAAGCGTACTTGTGGATTCCTACATATCTGGATCTCTTCAAGTACTACTACAGAATGGCGAAGACAAGGAAGACGACCGGGACGCTTGGAGAATGCACCTTGTGCCTCCACTACGGCTGGAAAAATAGCTCGAGGCTCGCAAGCTGGCTCGGCTCGAACTCGTGAAATTTCGAACCAAGCCGAGCCCCACGTTTGACTCAGGAAAAAATCGAGCCGAGCTCAAGCCGCCCGTGAGCCAATTTGGCTTGTACCGGTGTTGACTGCGGAGTCGCTAATCGCTCAGGCGCTCAGCCCATTCAACCATAAGGCCATTCCCCATCCACCCCAAAAATTCCCCACCTCCTACCTACTCCCAATCCCCAAATCCAATTCCCCTTTCCCCACCCGGCCACCTCATCTATCCGTTCCCGACGCCCTCGCCGTTGCCTCCGGCCACGCCGTCCCCAACGCCCTCGCCGCCACCCCCGACCACGCCGTCCCCGACGCCCTTGCCACCGCCCGACCATGCTGCCGCCATGAGTCGCCCCGATGCCCTCGCCGCCCGACCACCACACCATCCCGATGCCCTCGTAGCCACTGTCGACCACGTCATCGCCTTGAGGAGCTGCCCCGATGCCCTCGCCGCCGCCTCCGACCACGCCATCCCCAACACCCTCGCCACCGCCTCCGACCATGCCGTCCCCGACACCCTCGCCGCCGCCACCGACCACGCTGCCGCCTCACGGAGCTGCCTCGACGCCTCGCCATCGCCTCCGAGTTCCGACCACGCCGTCGCCTCACGGAGCTGCCCCGACGCCGGCGAGATCCCTGCTCTCCTCTGCCATCCCCGACGCCCTCGCCGCCGCCTCCGACCACATCATGGAGATGGAGTCTTAGAGGTGTTCGAGGGCATGGGATTGGGCGGCTACATCGCATGAGTGAGAATGAAATATATGTCTCACGCTATGTTGTATTGTGTGTGCAATTGAAAGAATTCGTGATCCAATTGTTCTTAGTGGGATGGTTATTGCTCGCATTGTTGGTTCAAGTTGGTTAAGTATGGTAAGAACATGCGATTAGTGAGGATTGTGTGTGCAATTGAAAGAATTCATGATCCAATTGTTCTTAGTTAGTTTTGATTTCTTTGTGGCTTTTAGTGCGAATTTAGTTTTTTTGTACTGCTAGGAACTAAGAAGTTTGCAGCTTACTTGAATCCCTGATGGTAATGTTCTCTTTCATAGTGCAGGAAGCTGGATTCTATACTATTTGACTAATTGACTTGTTGATGTCTGATATTAAAGTAATGCTTTGCACATAGCCAAGACAAGTGATTATTCCCTCTTATTCTGATTGAAATGTTTGATTTCTCTGTCTCAGCGTAAGCCTGTCATGCCATTGTTTTTATGGTGGAATATGACTTGTTAAGCTCTTTGTGCCCTCCTGTGACTCATTCCTGGGTTGGGTGGCTGTTGGCTTGAACGAGCTTTTTGAGCTGGCTCGAGCTTCTTTTCGAGCTGAGCCAAGGTTCCGGCTCGTTTTCAAAACGAGTCAAGCCGCTGTTCAGAACGAGCTTGGCTCGAGTCAGATCGGCTCGGCTCGTTTCCAGCCCTAGCCTCCACGATGGGAAGGCCGATGAGTACATTCGCATGTACTCGAAGTCTTCGTGGTCATCATGGAAGAAAAGATGGTTCTACATGACGATTTCGCAAAAAAGACAGCCTTTATTATGCTGCTAAGAAGGCGGCCGAGAATCCAGAATGGCGCTCCTCTGTAGAGGAGGAGGGGAAAATAGGGAGATGGGTTGATGCCATCCAACTCTTAGTGTCAGGGGTTTAACCTCCTGGCATGTGGTAAGGGATTTCTCCATGCGCCAGATTAGCCAGCTGAAGGCCCGAGCACATTCGATGCTCTAGTACATTGGTCGTGACGACGCGACCAAAGATTCCAAGGAGGGTAAGTCCTAGATGACTTCGACCAGTTTGCATATTTTGATTGATTACTTTTGTGATCCTAAAGTCTCTTATTTATACTTACAGCTCTGTCTCCTGATGAGATCAGAAGCCGGATCAAAATAATCTGCGCCGGAGAGCCTGGCGAGAAGGCTGATTTCCCCCAGATCTTAGCGGTTGTTTCCACAGAAGAGAGGGCTGAGAGACTTAAGGTAAAAATATCAACCACTTTTCATCTTTTGTATGTTTTCCAATCGGTTTCACCGTAAATCCTCTTTGATGCGTAGTCGACCGGATTGAGGATTGATGAGGCCACTGAAAGTTGTGAGCCGATTGATGCTCCGACCACTCCGACGACCACATAGCTGTTGGTCTTATAGAGGTAGATAACCGAACAGAAATGTATATGCTAGATGAAGAATTTTCATCACCTAACTAACTTTGATTGTTAATTTAGGCAGTTGTTGTGAACCCCAATGTGGTCGCTCAGGACCTACTAGTTGCTACTGCAGTAACTGTTTTAGAAGTGGACGAATCCACACCCTCCGACCAGATGGTCAGGAATCTTGTTCTCGATCAACTGGTCGAGACTATTTCTTCTGACCTCCAATTGGAGGATGCGAGGGGTCTGATCAGCCCTACCGGTTTAGGACCGACTAATTTGGTCGAACAGAAGAAAAGGAAGGCGAGCATGAATGACTTCGCTTCAGTGCACTTCAAATTAGAAACCAAGAAAATGACCTGGTATGTATACATGAAAGGACTTATGTAAGTACTTACCTTTGGAGTTTTCAGAGTCTTGATCTTCTTTTCTTCTTGTCATTGTAGATCCTCTGGTATTCCGGTCGATTTTGGCCAGAGCGCCCCTCAAGAGAAAGCTCCTAAGGACGAAGAGGTCGAGCCAGCCCCCGAACAGGTGGCGGCGCCAGTGCCTGCTCAAGAACCTATGGTGGCTCCAACCCCACCCGCGGAGGTGGTGGTTCCTGAGGAATCTCAGCAGGTTCCGACCCCTACTGGGAATTCTCCTCTCCGAGTCGCCTTTCCATATCGCTTCCAAATTTTCAAAGATGAAGAGCTTAATGAAGCGTGGTGAAGAATTTCGGACCGTCAAGCAAAGACGAGTCCCGACTCTATTTTTGTCGAATATAACGACATGGCAATCGAGGTAATCTTCCATGACCACCTTTAATAGCCTTTCCTTTGGAAAATATTTAAAAGAATTTGCTATTTTTTTAGCATTTTGTGGAGAATTTCGCTGTGGTCGGTGGACTGACCCAGCGAATAAAGTTCTTGGAGAAAAAAAAAACTCCGAATTAGAAAGTAAGCACCCTTTTAGTGTCTTCTTCTCCTATTCTTTACCATTTAGCTTTTTTTGCTGTTAACTAATTTATCTCTTTATCATGTCTGATAGATTCAGAGAAACTTAAGGAAGAAGTTATGGCTAAGGAAGCTATAATTGCCAAGCTTAAAGAAGAATGTGAAAACAAGGACTGGTCGATCGAATATCCGACGATCAGACACAAAGAAGTCCTTGATACTATTAAAAAGAAGAGACCAATGTAACCGGTCGTAAACTTGACCAGTGTGCTTCCTTTTCTAGTCGTATGTGCTTATCTTTTGGTTTACTCGTGTAGAGAAAATTCAAGCATTGAAGAGAACTGAAAAAGCTCTTGAGTTCGAGCGTGGCAAGGAGGCAGCTTTCAAGCAAAATCTTGAAGAGAATGTCAAAGCTTTCAAGAAGATGCTCTTCGACATGGGATCGGGAACGCAATTGCCCAATTTAGGAGATCCCATAGAGAAAATCAACTACATTGGCCAACAACTCGAAGACCTCAGGAGTTTCCTCAAGACAACTCGGAAGAACCATGCGTAGACCTTGTTCGAAGCTGTCAAGAATGGAATTCATTTTGCTTTGGCAAAACTGAAAGTCTCCGACCCCACCATAAATCTCCAAACTGTTGAGGAAGACTTCAACAGCTCGGGAGAAGAGGCAACTAAAGTGTTCGAGGAAATGGCACCTCTCAGACACAAGGTTGCGGAGGAAATAGAGGTCGGGTCTCCAACACGCAACGACCAATCTGGTGGCTCCGAGAAGTAAATTTGTAATATTTAAACCATTGTAAATAAAACTTACCTTTTATCATCACTGAAGTCTTTGTTTTGTCTTCCTAAATTCGCTAAGTGCTCATATATTTTCTAGCCCCCAACTGCTTATATAGTAGAAGAACTTTATTAAAGAAGCAGTAGACCAAGAAAATAGGCAATAGCTACGACTACGGTACAAAGTATATGCTGAGTATGTTATAAAAATGATCTAAGTATCACTAGTAAATTAATGTGGTCGGGACTAGCGTATGACTCCGACTAGTTTTAGATCGTTTCCATAATCGAAATACTGTGTAGTACCTTGTGTGGTTGGAAGATGTATAAGACTTGTATTGATTGGTAAGGAACCATGCAAAAATGTATGCAAAAAACGACAAGTGACTTGTTTACATATCTTATCCAAAACCAGTCGTAAGGGTTGCTAAAAAATCAGAAACTAAGAGTAACACGTCGTGAGACATGCTCTTGCTCAAGTTCCAACTGGCAGCGAGGATCATAAGAAATGGACCGTCGCTAGAAAGCTCATTCTAGTGGGCAGGACCACGTGCGGAGAAGGAGAGACTTTGACTAGGAGGCTTTCCGTGTCCCGACTAGTAGCCAAAACAAGAGTAGAACAAAATGTTGAAGGTGAGAAATGTAGTCTCCGAAATTTTAAGCATGTAAAGTACTATATGTAATTGTCTGTGTGATGCTCCTGTTACTCATATATTTCTTTAAGAAAAGAGTGTTGGTCGCGCGTGAGAACCATTGTCTGAATGGTCACGACTAGGACCCTTACGACATTTGACTTGTATGTTGTAGCCATAGAGTAATAGAGATCCTTAAGAAATGATATCGGAGAGAGTTTGGTCTTCTCCGACCAATTAGATAACAATAGTATGTAAACCAGATGATGAGATAGATATAAACAATATCATTCGTCGCAAAGGAAAGGAAATGCATCTTTATTTAAAAAAATTAAGAAAAGAATGAAAATACATTTACACAAAGAACTTACATAGTTGGTCAATATTCCAAGAGTTTGACAAAACACGCCCATTTTACATAGCTAGTCGTACTGAACCAGGTCTGGTGACTTCGACCAAAGCGTATGGACTTTTCCATTTGGGAGAAAGTTTATTGCGATTAGCCTAATTCTGAATTCGTCGTAAAACCAAATCACCTATAGCTAGGCTGCGAGATTGCACCTTACGACTGTGGTACCTTCGTATGGTGTCAGACCCGAGAGTAACCCCCAAATCCTCTGTGTATTTTTCAACTAGTCCTATGATCAGTAGCTAGTTCACACAGTAAACAGATATGGTAACATCCATAAATCGCATAAGTTTATTAATAATCAACAGAGTTTATTAAAAGAAAGGCTTACAAACCAACAATAAAGAAACACAGCGGAAGACGAAGAAGTAGTGGAGTCCAGCTGATTTGCTACAGGCAATCGACTGGGGTAGCGGCCTAGTCGTCAAGATCCACACCAGTAGCGAAGTCCTTCTCCTCTAAAATTTATTTGCATAAAGTAAGGATGAGCACAACTTCCGTGCTCGCAAGTTACACCCAATAACAAAGTTAATGCATGCATGGATATTAAAAAGGAAGGCTTATAGGGTTATTTGTGCAAAAGCAATATTTGACATTTTAAATACAATGCTAAGTTCAAAAGTAGTTATACTATATCTAAAATCAAATTTTA
Source organism: Phyllostachys edulis (assembly GCA_036346405.1). Taxonomy (NCBI): domain Eukaryota; kingdom Viridiplantae; phylum Streptophyta; class Magnoliopsida; order Poales; family Poaceae; genus Phyllostachys; species Phyllostachys edulis. The sequence goes on from CM070550.1 coordinate 104,499,341, forward strand.
TTTTTATTCATTATTTCTCAAGTGTAGGATAAATCTCCGTACACAAGTGGTGAAGGACTACCCCCCCCCTTGCACTAGGCTTTCTGCCCACAATTCCCACATGGAAAAGATATCCATGAAATCATTTTTGTCAAACCATTTTTAAAACAAAAACATAGTCTAATCCGCGAAAGACTTTGCTCAGCATGTCCATGACCGTGGACACGGCTATTCGAATAGATTGACACTTTGCAGAGGTTGTACAACTTAACCCAAAGGACACGACTTCTCTAGTTTGTTTGGCATCCGTCGATACCACTACTCACTACCTTAGGTAAGCAGTCTAGACTCTAGAGCACGTGACAAGACCTTTACAATGCTTCATCCCACTGTAGTCCCACCTCGCTAAGGTTTCGCTTCCTTTGGATAGAAACCCGCCGGATTTAAGCCCCCTCTTGCGCCATGTGGGAATACATCAAAGTAGATCATATAAGACACCCACACAACCAGATGGCACGACCACGGTGAAATGTTGCAAATTAGTTAGCCAAATCCTCCCCACTCTGGACTTGTGGTAGTACGATTTTGGCTTAACCATCCGCAGCTCGCAGACCGGTCCTTAATTGACTGGGCGACTTCCAAAACCATCCCAAGGCCTCAATCATTCTTGAGAAGAGGCCATGCATAAACTTGCACCCACCAACTATCCATTTCGCCCAAGTCCAAACCAGTTTTCAATTTTATTTCATTTTCTAAAACTATTTGTAAACTTCCATGACACACCAGTGCCATGGATACAATTTAAACAACATTTGATGTTTGGCTGAAAATTCCCAAATTGAAACAATTTTGGGTCTAAGCATGACTAAGCATAAGTTTTTCCAAAAATGTTCTAGTTCATACTAATGCATAAACTAGATTATTCAATATCAAGATTGGCAGTACAAAAGATTTAGGCATAACTATAATTTACAACAGGTATTTAAATTACATTGAATAGAAATAAGCATGCAGTAATAATTTAAAACAGAATTTAAATAATTTCAAATAATGGGATCAAATATGATCAAAGATGTAACTTGCCTTGCTCAATTAGTTGCTCTCAAATGGCGTCGAAATCTGACTCTCCGAAGTCGTCGAAATGAAGATTCAAATGAACTCCAAATTAAAGAAATTTAGTTTAGTTAGCTAGATATTGAATTTATATGAATTTAGAAATTTAAATCGATGAAATCGGAGTTCGTATGAAGGAGAACGAACCCCAGGAAGTTTGGAAATCACATGAAATGATGAATAATAGGATTTTTCAGAATTTTGAAATTATTTTAATTCGGAAAGGGGTGGAGCCGCTGACGCGTGGGGCCCGCGTCACAGTGGCAAGGCCATGTGGCTGCGACACGCGTGCGAGCCACGTCAGCGAGAGGGCGAGGTGGCGCTGAGGTGGCCTTGACGGGGCAGTGACACGGCGCGGCCACGTCACCTAGGCACCGGTGGCGCTCCGGCTCATGGCTCACCGGCAGAGGGCTGCACAACGGTGGCCAACGAGGGTGCCAAAAGAAAGAGGGGAGCGTGGGGGTCACGACGCGAACGGTTTGGTCACCTGAAGCGGCGGCGATAATATGCAATGAGGAGCTAGGCAACAAGGCGAGTTTGGGTGTCTTTGCAGCTGTTCGTGCTCGAGGTCTTGGGCTAGAAGGATGCGCACGGGGACGGCGATGAGGCGGCGGTGCTAACGGTGGCGACGGGGCGGCGTTGTTGGTGTCGGAATCGATGAAGAAGAAGCTCGCGGCCGAAGATCTTTAAACGCAAAATAGGGCAATTCTGAGAGGGGAGAGGAGAAATGGGTGGTGGGGATGGGATGAGGGAGGAAGTGGGCACCTCGTGCTCTGTTTTATAGGGGCGGAGGGGCATCAGGCGAGGAGATCGGCGGCGTGGGTCCTCCGGCGGTGACGGCATGGTTATGGAGATTTCACGCGTGGTGAAGGGGGAAACGGCCTGTGAGGGAGGCGGTGGGAGGAACTCGTGGCCGGCGACGAAGATTTGCGAAATCCGGCCAAAAGAAGAGGAGGGAGGAGGAGTGGGTGACGGGGTTGGAATGAGTAAGGAAGAGAGCTCCCGGGGCTCCCCTTTTATAGGGCGGAGGGGGCCGGAGTGAGGAGATCGGTGACGCAGGTCCTTCGGCGGTGATGGCGCAGATCCGGTGAACGGGTGCGTGATTAGAGGGAGAAATGGTCGAAGTGGGCGCGGGATTAAGGGGCGATTTGAATGCGCGTGGCCGCGTGAGGAGAGGGGGCGGAAAAGGCGACGGAGAGGGAGTCTGGCGTGGGCGCTAATGACGGCGGGGTGAGGCACGACTACGGAGAAGAAGAGCGTGGGGGAGAAGAAAGGCACGGGGGAAGAAGGTGGGCGGGCCCACGCGGCAGTGAGGAGAGGGAGGCTGTCGGGTGGGGCTAGGGAATGAGAGAGAGAGAGAGAGGGGTGCGGGCTTGGCGCGAATGGGCCAAAAGCGGTCGGGTGCAGAAGAAATAGGAGATGGGCCGGGAGGTTTCAGCCAAAAACGAGTTTTGAGATTTTTAAACCATTTTCCAATTAAAATAATTTGATTAATAAAAAAAGGTTTTAGAAAATAGCAATTAAAATCCAAAAATTATGGAAAAATTCACAGAAATTCCCTTATTTATTTTGGACTTAATAAAATTATTTCCAACTTAAAGTTGGCTTTTATTTTTGCAAATAAATTATTTTGGCTTTAAAATAATTAGGAAAAGTTTTTAAAATTATAGAAAATTCTAGAAATTAATTAAAACTTTACTTTTCAATTTTAAATCAAATTAAACTTTTAAAACTTCAATAAATTTTATTTTTGACTTTTAAAACTTCAGAAATTCAAATAAAGCAATCAAACTCTTTCAAATTTCAGGATGTCCAATAAAATAATAACTTTATTTATTTTTATTTTGGTAACAGAACTTTGTGATGTTACAAACTACCCCCCTTAAAAGGAATCTCGTCCCCGAGATTCGGAGTGGCTAGAAAGGAAGAAGATGTACATAGGATAAATGAATTGAGAGATAGAGAGAGTCTATCTTCAAGTTGGCTTTATGTCCAAGGGTGTTGGGTTGTTCAAAGTTTTGAAGTATCGATTCGTCCTTCAAGTCCCAGTACATCAAGAGGTTAGGAGTCCAATGGATTGTTAGAGAAGAGCGAAAAGCAAAGGATAACAAAGAAAACTATGAGGAGAGAAGTTTACCAATTTAAAGAAAACGTTGTACACCAGATCAAAAGATCCATGTACGACGTACCAAAAGAAAATATACCATACAAGTTATGAAATAATACAACGTTATACTCGATTGCTCTGCGGATGAGCAACAAAAGTGAAATGTATATTGATACCTAAATCCTCGCAGAATTCCTGAAAATTTATACTAGAGAATTGGATACCGTTGTTTGTGATTATACGACTAGGTATGCCAAATCGTGTGATCACGTTTTTTGTGAGGAACCTCTTAGCGGCTTCAGTCGTTGTTTTAACAACTGGCTCGGCATCTATCCATTTTGTAAATGTGTCAATCACGACGAAAAGAAATTCGAAGCCCCCGTGTGCTCTTGGAAAAGGTCCCAAAATGTCTAGTCCCCAAGTTGCAAAAGGCCAAGAAAGAGGTATGGTTTGCAAAGCTTGTGCCGGCTGATGTACTTGTCAACTATAAAATTGACATTGTACGCATTTCGTCACGAGCTCTTTTGCATTATGAAGCGCAGTTGGCCAGTAGTTTCCTTATCTGAAGGCTTTACCGACCAGTATTCTGTAGGAATCATATGCTCCACAGACTACTCCATGAATGTCGAATAGCAACTTAATGCCATCTGTTTGAGATATGTATCTCATCAACACTCAGTGAGATCCTCGTTTATACAAGGTACTTTCGATTAGAGTGTATGATTTGGCTTTTCGAGCTATACGATCAGCCTCTACATCATCTTTAGGAATAATGCCATACTGAAGATAATTATAGATCGACGTCATCCAATTTCTATCGTGATCGTGTTGTACGACCTGTGGAGCATCCATGTTCTCAGGATTGATTTGTACGACCTCTAGTGGAACATCTATGTCCTCGGAATGCTCAACCACCGAGGGTGAATCGAGTTGCTCGAGAAAAACTCCAGGCGGGACAAGTGACCTGGTGGAGGCCATTCGTGCCAACTGGTCTGCTAGAAAGTTTTCCTTTCTAGGAATGTGTTGTATCTGGAAACCGAAGAAGTGCTTTTCGAGTTTCCGTACTTCCGCCAGATAAGATGACATCTTAGTACTTGAGCATTGATACTCTTTCTCGACTTGATTTGCTACTAGTTGAGAATCGTCGTTCACTAGTAATCCGCGAATCCCGAGTGCACGAGCTGCTCGGAGTCCTACCAGCAAACCCTCATATTCTGCCAGATTGTTTGTAATAGGAAAGTTTAACTAGATAGCATACTTGATGTGTTCGCTAGTAGGGGATATCAAGACAACTCCAGCCTCCGAGCCTTTGAGCATCAAAGAACCGTCAAAGTACATTGTCCACTCGTCGTGGTGTTTATACTCGGGCCCTTTGGGTGGGTTCAGGGTTTGTCCATTCAGCAATGAATTCTGCTATTGCCTGGGACTTGATTGTTGTTCGTGAGATAAAATAGAGGTCGAACGCCCCATGTTCGACTGCCTATTTTGCTATTCGTCCTGATAATTCCCTGTTTCCAAGGACTTGGCCCAAGGGATATCCGGTTGGTATGACCACTTTGTAGGCCTGAAAGTAATGTCTTAGTTTCGTTGAAGCTATAAGGAGACCATAGAGCAACTTTTGTACATGTGGTTATCGTTCCTTTGGTCCATGTAAGACTTCACTTACGTAATATGCCGGTCGTTGGATGTTTTCACGTTCAACGACCAGTACACCACTAACTGGTTGCGGCGTTGCAGCCACGTAAATCAGCAATGTTTTCCCCAATCTTGGAGAGACTAACATTAGGGCACTCGTAAGGTACTTCTTAAATTCTTCAATGGCATCATCTGCCTCTTTAGTCTACTCGAAACTTCTGTGTTTCCGAACAAGTTTGAAGAAAGGGAGTCCTTTTTCACCTAACCATGCTATGAAACGACTTAGCGTTGCCATACAGCCGGTTAGTTTTTGGACTTCGTTCTTTGTGGTCAGAGGGTGCATCTGGTTGATGGCCGAATTTTTTGCTGGGTTTGTTTCAATTCCTCTAACCGAAACTAGGAACCCAAGAAGCTTTTTAGAAGAAACTCCAAACACACACTTATCTAGATTTAACTTAAGGTTATGCATTCTTAAGTTACTGAAAGTCTCGTGTAGGTCGAAAATATGGTCGCTAGTGTTGATGCTTTTTACGACCAAGTCATCAACGTAGGCTCTTAAATTTTGACCTATCTGAGGATTAAAGGTTTTTGGCATCAACTTTTGAAAAGTCGCACTAGCGTTTTTGAGACCAAATGGCATCTTAACATAGCAGTAAGTGCTATATGAAGTGATGAAGGAAGTTTTCTCTTCATATTAATCTGGTAGTACCCTGAGTATGCATCTAAAAAACCTAACAACACGCACCTGGAAGAAGAGTCTACAAGTTGGTCAATGCGTGGAAGGGGAAAGTCATTCTTCGGACAAGTTTTATTAAGATCTGTTAAGTCAATACACATTCGCCATTTCCCATTGCTTTTTCTAACCATTACTGGGTTGGCAAGTCACTCTGGGTAGTCGACTTCACCAATTAACCTAGCCTTGAGGAGCTTGTCGATCTCTGACTGGATTGCCTCCTTCCAATCTGGTGCGAAACACCTTAGCTTCTACTTGACCGGTTTTTTGTCAAGCTAGAGAGCTAGCTTGTGCTCAATCACCTCCCTAGGGACTTCGGGCATGTCGGACACCTGTTAGGCGAATACGTCCTGATTTGCTCGGAGGAAGGAAACGAGTGATTCTTCCTATTCGAGGTTGAGTCCTGCCCCGACCAGTTCCTTTTGGTTAGACGCATTAGCGTTTCTTGACCCAGACGGAATGTTGGTGCTTTTCAGAGGAGCACCTTTGCCGAGTGGCACCTCCTTGATCTGGTCGGAAGGCTTTGGTGCCATCTTTGGCCTCGAGTGCTTGACCTAGTCGAGTTGACGGGATGGGGCAGTCTTCTTTACTGAAGGAGATTACAGTTTTCGACCATCTTGATGGCTTGACGGTGATCGAAGACCTGGCAAGATTGACCTCCACTCCACGACCTTCAGATGATGTCTCGAATCGTACGAGGAGGATCCTCCAAAGATCATATCCACCGTATGTTGTGGCTCCTGGTAGTACATCTCTTCGTCGACATCTCTGTCCTTCTTGGAGCTTGGTTCTCCGAGTTCTGTTATAGAGAGGAAGGGTCCTTTACCAGAGTAGTAATCCTCCAGTTCACTTTGTCAAGCCCGACAGGTACGCAGATCATGCCCTGCTGCCTTGTGAAGCGTACACCTCTTCTTAGTTTTCTTGAAGTCACTGGGCGGGGCCTTAGCTTTGTTCCGACCAACGAAATCTTTCTTGACCTTGGTATACTTTTCTGGAATCACGAGAATTTCCTTGTTGTCGGGCTTGCGTTTCTTCTTGTTCTTGAGAGACTTCTTGTTCTTCTTTTCTTGTTTCTCCTGACCCGACTGGGGATCTTTATCTTTCCGATCGATAGCTTCATACCATTTGACCGCTTCACTAACGGCCGTGTACTTGTCTGCCATGTCGAAAAGTTCGACGGTTGTTCGTGGAGGATTTATTGCAATATCCTCTGTAAACCAGCGATTCCCCAGTCCTGCTTTGAAAGCCTGGATGGCAGAAGATTCTGCGATCTCTGGGATGGAATTTTGAACCTGACTGAATCTCTTGATATACTGTCGAAGAGTTTCATTGGTTTTTTGCTTCGTCCGATGAAGATCATCCCCCTTTCCGAGGTGGTCATACGTCCCTTGAAAGTTCTTGATTAGAGTATTGCAGAGCTACTCCCAAGTATAGATAGATCCGACCGGTAGGTTAAGTAACCGCGACCGGGCAGACCCTTTAAGAACCGTAGGCAAATACTATGCTATCACGTTATTATTACCACCAACGGCCATGATGGCGGTAGAATAAATTTGAAGAAATTATAATGGGTTCTGAGTCCCATTGAACTTCTCTATGTTGGCTGGTCGGAACCTGACCGGCCAACGAACAGCTTGGAAACCTGTCGAGAACGCTCGTCAGCTCGTAATGGAGTCGTGGCGCCTTCTTTGAAAAGGAGCCGAATTATAGTCAATCGGGGATCGATTCCTTAGATATGCATATCTAGGATCCGGTGTCCCAACCCAGTCATGGACGTTATGATAACGTCTTTGACCACCGACCTAGTTCAGATGATGCCTGAGATAGCCTGAATCAAGTGGTCGTTCCTCTTGACGAGGAGGAGGAGTGGCTGCTGTGAAGAGCCATCTTCCCTCGTGATTCCCTGGTCCGAACCTAAGAGGGGGTCTTGGTGTTGATCGATCCTCTACTCAACCATGTTGTCCTCTACTGAGAGAGGGGCGCTGGGACGAGGTCATCGTGTGACTTTGCGAATTCCTCTGCTCCCGTTACATTTCTGTACACTGCATGGTTTGTTGGATGATCTCCAACACCTGACTTGCAAGCTGAACATAACCTGGAGTTTCTGCTAAAGTAGGGTCTGGATTATTCAAGATATCTCGTACACGTTCATGTTTTGTATCGTTACCGAAGGTCGTGGCAGAATTCCACTTGAAGTGGGTGTCCGATGAATCGAGTTTTCCCTTGACCTTCCGATTGGCCCTGCCTGATTCCTTACTCGCGATGGGGTAGGAACAGGTGAATTAACTGATGCACGCCCATCAGCTCAGTTACCTCCGATAATGGGTGCTTGAGCGCCCATACCATCTCCACCAACAGGTGGTGGCGAGTTAACCTGCGGAGGATCGTGCATGGCATCCGTATTGGTATCTCTAATTGTGTTAACTTCGTGGCGCCAACTGTGATATTCCGAGGAACTCCCGTCGTAGCTAAGGGAGAGCCTCCCAGTGCTTACGCATCTCCACGATGGGGAGCGATCGGAGATTACTGCCTCTGGTAGACTTTGGGGTGGACTTAGCCTAATCCGGCGGACTGCCGATCGTATGCTGAGTTTAACCATGCCCACTTGACCTACGATCGGTGATAACTTCATCGATACCCTTACCAGATGTCGCTTGGCCCCAAGAATACATAGGAACCGTTAATGAATACTGGTCGCCCATGTCAATATCGAGAGTACATGGACCCTCTGATTGCAGGTTGGGCTCCCATTGCCGCCTCTGCTGGTCGGATCGACCGGGCTTGCAGAGGCGTTCGGACTTTCTGAAATGGTCGGAACGAACGGTTCCTCTTAGAGCGCCATTGTTGGTCGCGGTGTATCCTCATCCATCCGGTCGATTTCGTCAATATCTACAACTGGCGAGCCGGCAGAAGAGGAGGAGAATGATGAAATCCTATTTTCTTCTATGGTGTCGATGCATGTGTCCATGTCAAGGTTGGAGTAGTCCGCCAGGTCGAATCAGTTTTTCTCATCCCAAGTCCCTGCCATGTTTGCGTGAGCGATGATGGTGCAAAGGAACTGGATGAGGAATGCTTGAGTGAAGTAATCTTTGAGAACTCAACGCCTTCTTCCCCACGGACGACGCCAGCTTTCGACGATCGAGTCGCCGATCTTACAAAATAAATAGAGAAAAATGGCCAAGAGTTCTTGGGAGAGAATGAGACTGCTTTTTTATTGCTATGAACTAGCTATTACAGGGGGTGCCCTCGACAAGGCAGTGGACTAATCCTAATTACACTGAGCGTAATGCTTGCTATCTTGTGGAATCAGACTTGAAACATGAATCTAATGTTGATTGTAGTGCTTCAATCCGATGCAGTCTGCTCCCCTCGTTCCTTCGCGCTCCATCTTTAAGTAATCGTCGAAGTGGTGGCAGTTATTCCTTGAAGATACGCCTGTTGGAAATGCCACAACTGGTCCAAGCGAGGTCGTGGATGATAAAGTACCAACCGTTCGACTGTTGTATGTCTGTGAGACACTCAATCCGTAGGGTGGTTGTTGTCAGTGTCTTAGAACCATAAAACATCGCGTGGTATGGAACAAATATGACATGTGTTCCATTCATCACATGGTAAGGAATATACTCGGAGTTAGATCCGAATGCCAGTTCATCGGTTCTACGAGCAGTTATCTGGTCAAGGACTGGGTACAGGGCCTCATCCGACTAGGATACTTATTGTGTAACATCTGGAATCCTTACGACCAAAGGGGTCGTTAACCTTAGGGGTTACGACCATGAAGACATATGGTCTTTTATTATGTATTAAAGTAATATATAGATATTTTAATCCCCGTCACAAGTTGTGCCTTGCCTCTTTGGGGCATGCCACTTGCTCTTGGTCCATACTGGCCGCTCGGCCTATCTAGTGTATCGCTCCTCCCTTCTTGGCGTGCGTTGCTCTTTCTTGATGTGCTCACACGTGTGCTGTGTCGTGCATCCATTTTTGTAGCTATTTTCGTATAGATTTGTTCCAAATGGACGCAATTGAGCTATATTTTTGTGAATCTTTGCAATTTTCATGCCATGGGCCTAGAAGAGTTTACGGTCATTTCTTTGCTATTTTCGTATAAGTTTGTTCCAGATGGGAGGCAACTAAGTTATATTTATGTGCATCTTTGCAATTTTAGTGTATGAAATATGTTAGCCATGAGGCCGTCACGGTTGATTTAGTTTTGTGTTGTTGGTTCCATATAAATTTGTTCCAGATGAGAGGTGATTGAGTGAGCGGGGAATTGCTTTTTATATATGCATGTGCATTTGTGCAGCCTTGTTTTTGTTTGCCGTGAGGAATGTGCAACCTTGTTTTTCTTTGCCATTAGTAATGCATTTGTAGATTATGTGTTATGTGCCGTAGTGTCATAATCAAAGCGACAGAGATTTCACAATTGATAGCCCTACAGCCGTGACGGTTTATTTAGTTTTGTGTTATTGGTTCCATATAGATTTGTTCCAAATGTTTTTCTTAGCCATGAGTAATGCATTTGCAGCTTATGTGTTATGCGGGCTAATGTCATTGCGATTGAAATTTCAGATTTCGTAGACATGAATTGAGTTGTTCAGCAAATGTGCTTACGATTGGATACAACGAATATACCTAGACTAACTAATTTCTTTTCGGCTCCTGTTTTTCCATATCATTTTGCCGGGTTTGTGCTGCTCTGTTCCTCCAAGAACGTCGTCCTTTTCGACTACTCCACACCTTTCTTCTTCCTGCTTCATATTGCAGGTACGGTTGTTTACTAACTTATAGTTTGTGCTCACACTTTTAGTCTTTATATGATTTTGCATGGTGGTATGCGTACAGTCTAATGGCCTGTTGTGTTCTAATTCATGTAGCCCTCTCTGTTTCTTGCATAAATTTGTATGCCATTGTGTGAATCATTGTTTGTAATGGAATTATGCGTGTGCTGATAAGTGCTTCCTCGCTTAGTGCTATTTACGTTCAATCGTTGCGATTGGAATTTCGAATTTCATAGACATGAATTTAATTTTGTAGCTATTATTTCTGTCTCCTGATTCGGCGGATTCACTAGACATATGCACCTATTTTTAAAGCCCTCCTAATGAACATTTATAATTTATTCCCTTACCTTGCTACTCTGATTCTCAAATGTACTATTGCTATTGTACCTTTTTATTTGTTTTGTTCTCTCTTATTTCAAGTCTGCGCTTACTGTAGCAATGTACAATGTGCTGGTTCCCTCTTTTTTCTCTCTTTAAAACCTAATGATATGCATGAAAGATGTCGTCATACTATTGCCTTAGCATTATTTAATTCCATCATAACCTACAAAGTCTCATAGTCACATTTTGTGTGCAGATTTGTTTATAAGAGTGTCATCACCACATAGTACATTTACATTGCCTCCTATGGTTGTGACTGTGACTTCATATTTCATTTATTAGCCCTTAGGCATCACTTTTCAATACCCCATGGCATAGTAAATAGTTCATTGAAATGCTATGAACCGACCATCAGTTATGGACGATGTATTAAATAAAGCACCAATGACTCGGTTGCCTCATTCACGACAAGAAAACATGATAATTTAGTCTCTATGTAACACGTTATCATAGGCTTTAGGATAGACTATCAGCTGATACCACAAATTATGGTTACATACCTCTCAAATACATAACTTAAAATGTATTCTTCAGCGTAGTACAATGGAAGGCCAAATACCAGAACACCAATTTATGGACACTCACCATGGCAACTATGTCTACTACATTGAGTACTTCGAGGTGCCACCTGGTGTATTCCTTCGGCATATTTAAATTGGAACATTACATTAGCCACCTGTTGTATAACTCATGTGCCAGTAAAAGTTATTGTCAGAATGCCAGGAGACGTATGAAGTAGAACTGACTATTTATAACTGATCAGTAGCTTTCTTGGTTAATTTCACTTGTTTAAAGTTATATGGAGCAAAGCTAAAGATTGAGGATAACACCATAGATCGAGAACTTCCTATTGGATATATATGGGTTAGAGCTGAAGATAGAAAATAGGATAGTAGAGATTTACATCTTCCCTGTTAAAAATACTTCTTTGATTGAGAACTTCACCTTTTCAAGTCTCTGGTGTATTTCTTCCTTGAAACTATTGAATACGTGAATTTTGCTAAAGTGGCTATGCTTCGTGCTTCAAATCAGTTATTGTAGTGAAAAAAACTCTACTTGTTTACTTGATATCCTATTTGCGTTACTTCTGTGTGTTTTATGATTTTTTAAATCATGTTTTGTATGGTAAAAGGTAATTTTGATAATTTGTATGTTTTGATTTCCAGCATCACTCGAAGTACAAGAAGTGTTTTGTTTGCAACAAACCCACACTCGGCATATTCAACGCTGCACAGGAGATGCGCAAGAAGATGGCGCAAGACAAGAGGCAGTAGGACCATGGCCTCTCACCACTGTTGCAAAATTAGTTGTATGATGGAGTAATTTTGTTTTGCAACTTATGTTATTGTATTGCCCGAAAAATGAGGGGAAAGATATACAGGAATTTTTTTTGATTTTGTGCCAACACATTCAGTTCCAAGCTCAGCTTCTTGTGTTGCAGATGTGGTCTGATGTCATTTCACCTATCATCAGGTTGTTTCTGAATGGATGTAAGGCTACATGTTCAACACGAGCACAGCGAAACACGTCTTGCGTCCTAGTATATGAGAAAGATGGAGGAATCACCTTACCGTAATCGGTTTATGGACAAACACTGCATTTTGCTACCCGGATTCGCACTGATTTATGATTTGTACAAGCACGTCTTAACCAGCAACAATATTGTTGCTTAAACAACATTGGCTGAATCGTTCGTCGGTTTCGTGTTGGACTCTGCTACGCGAAGTGGCAATCGGATCGAACGCAAGTCGAGTGAGCCAAGAACTTTACATCCTAAATTGAGTAGAACGATTTGATTCTATATAGAATCTTAATATCATTATGATTCTAGCAAAAAAACAATTGTAGGACCTAAATCATAGTTTATATACGATTCTACCGATTTATTATTATAAATTAATTAACATATGTTCTTTTTTATTGCAAAGTTTTATAGAATATTCATTCATATATAATAATTATTTGTATAAATAACAAAGTCTTTTGTTTTCACTATATTTTATAAATAAAAGCTTTTAACTTATAATTTAAAGCACGGTGCTATTATATGTACACAAAAAAATGCATTACATAGCCAACTTGTGTTGATTATTATATAATGACGAAAACATAGCAACTATAAATCTAATTAGGTGCCAAATGACTAATCAAATGCTAAAATATGGTAGATTAGGAAACTATATTATTTGGTAGAATCGGGTGTGATCTTAGATTCTAAGATTCGATCTAAAACGTGATTATATCAAAGTACATTCTATCCGATTTAAGATCTCGATTATGGCAACCTCCAGCCCACTCCCGTATATTGTGTTCGAATTTGGAAGGTGAACTTCTGTAGCCCCTACCTGCTCCCTCACCGGATCAAACGCTAGCCGTGCAGGTTGGTTCGTGTGGCTGTGTCGCCCATGCATCAAGCGGCCGAAGGCATGAGTCGACCTGTAATTTTCTGGCCCATTCGGCCCATTCAACAAAACTTTCGTGCTGAAACTCCGGATTTTTCGTTTCAAGGAGAAGCTAGCGAGTCACGTGGCGATAGAGGCTCCTGGATGGATACCGAAGCTGCTGCCTGGTCTCCCCCCTCCCGATGCTGTCCGCGCTCAGCTTGGTTCGGTCCCTGGCTCTCAGGCGTAGAAAATGGATGCCTAGGAGCCAGTCTGCCTGGATATTTGTTGCCTGGCTCGATCTGCGTTGATTATTTGATCCAACCGTCTATTTTTTAGTTATCAATTCCAGGCACATACTTTCAACCAAACAACTCATCTCCAGGTTTGCCTGGACAGACCAAAACCATCTACTTTCCAGACTACATCCAAGCACCACTTTTTTTCAGACATAAAATCCAAAGTACCAACCAAACAGGCCAAGTCCATTAACGATATAGTTTAGCTATGTTTTGTCTCATACTAACTCGTAAGGAAATCGAATTTAAATTTGAGCTCAAGAGGTCTCTTTTTATTTAACGTGTTAGGCGGAATTGCTGTACGAAAATGGTTACCCGCAGCACTCGATCCGTGCGCCCACGCGCCTGATGCTGCCACGTACGGACAAAACGTCCCCGCGCACATCTGAGATGCCAAACATGTGGCGCCATGCCGCCCCGCCATTGCACACAGTCGTCAATGCCGACCTAGCTCCCACTTGCTGCTGCATCGCACACCCCTCACTCCTCTCTCTCTCAGCCGTTCTGGTAGCAAAAAAACTCATCGCCGCCATGTGAGCCTCGTGGCTCCCTGCTCGCCGTCATCGCCGGTGCCGACACTCGCTCACTACCACCGAAGCCTAGGAGTAGGGTTGTAAGTGAGGTGGATCTGTCCACTAAGCCGTAAGTCTGTTCCGCAAAAACAATCCACTAAATAGTCCACAACAGCCCCACCAAATCATAGCATTCTAAAGCAGACCAACCCATATTGCCCGCTGGATCATACCTCACCCTCCGAGCAGCGCCCACCACACGACGGCCGCCACCCCACGCCTGCATCTCTCGGAACACGCCGATCGCCTCACCCCTCCTTCGCCTCGGACAGCATCAGTACGTGATTGTTCCACGATTTTTTTTAAATAATATTATTTTAAAAGATAATTACAAAAATATATCGTCTCTCCAAAAAATTACAGAAATGTGTTCCTGTCGCCAGTTGAAATGGCGACCCCTCCTGTCGCCGGTCCAGCCACCTATCGCCAGTTGAAATGGCGACAGGAAGCAAGCCAAATTTGCCCCTTCTCTAGCTAGGTTTGCCGCCTTTTGATTTTTATACGTTTTTAACGGTGCAAAATCTGTTAGACTCGCAATAACATTTTTTGATCGTTGTATGTTGTTCTAGTGCGATGAATTTCTGAAGAATTTTACGAGAAAGATTGAGATATGAGCGATTAAGTAAGTAGAAAGGTAAGTGATATTGCGATCGCGATGAATTAATACGCTTGCTCATGTACATGAACCGCATATTATGTAAGAAACAAATGTGAACTTGCCATTACTATGAAAACTACGATAATTACATAACATTCAAAGAAACATCATAACACTTAATAGCGATATTACATAACATTGACAAAACATGATAACACTTAATTAAAATGATAATTCGAACATTGGCAATAACATGTTACTACCGTCGTGCAATAACATAATTGTAACATTGGTAATAACATTGGTCGCACCTCAACGTCCCCCACGTGGATCGCCTCGAGTTGGGTGACGGATAAGGTCCCAGCTGCGACGTCCGGAGTGGCGATGTCTCCTTCATCTTGAGGATTTCTCGTGGGACATTTATTGAAGGTGTGCCGGACTCCGCAAATAGAGCACTTCTTCGACGACGTCCGGTTTACGCCGTCCATATCGTTCTGATGCACGTGCACTGCGCCGTCAACTTTTCCCTTGAGCCTATCAATGTCCGCACCCAGTTAGTTGCTTCGGTCGGGATGGCGGTGAAATGGCCAACCACAACAGAACCATATATCTTCGTGGTCTAGGTTTGCATCACCGCCTCCTTGGTGAAATAGACAGAGAGGTATTGGCCGGATCTTTGCGCCACCGCCGAACATGCGGCTATGACATGGGAGCGGGGCCTATCACGAAGAAGGGCTTGTTGCAAGTGCATGTGCAACTAGCGCACGAACGTGCACTCATGGGTAACCCTCTCACGGTTAGATCATGGCGTCCTTTATCCCTGCACATCACCTCGAAGCGAAGCTCCCTTGTGCCCATCTTGAATGCCCAGTGCGTCTCACCCTTCTTGCTCTTCTCCTCCATGCACTTGGTGATCATGGCGGAGTACAGTATTCTATCATTTGCCATGGCGAGCGATGCGTTGTTGCTTCTGTCAACAAAGTACTTCGTCGTACCGTGAGTATTGCCTCCACAATACCCACCAAAGGGAGGCACCTTGCACCGCGCATGACCCAGTTGTACACCTCGGCTAGATTAGTTGTCATGACACTATATCGAGCGCCACCCCTGTCATGGAGCAGCGACCACTTCTCCTTAGGCTCGTGCTCAATCCAGTCCGAGAAGCATCTCACCTGCGCCCCCGTCCTCCTCGTCAATCCGAGAGCATCTGTGGGTATCTCTGGCAATGCTTCGGGGGCCTGGTCAGCGCTTGGGGCGACCCTTCTCGCTGCCTCCCTTCTGTGTGTATTGGTTCGCTCATCTAGAATCTTCCAGAGTGGTTCGAACTTCCGCTGCTAGTTCTGGTTGCACAGCCGCTTGAACATATTCATCAAGTCTTTGTTGCGGAACTGCTTGTAGAAGTTTGCACCTAAGTGCCTCATGCACCACCTGCTCTGCAGATCCGGCCATGGAAGTGGTACGTTCTCTCCTTGTTGCAGCTGGGTTATTGCACGCAGCAGGCCTGCATGCCGATCATGTATGAGGCACACGTTGGGACGGTCTTGCACAACAGAAATCCTCACGTTCTTCAGGAACCACAACCAGCTATCCGTGTTCTCGCTTTCAACGAAAGCGAATGCCACGGGAAGAACTTGATTGTTCCCGTCTGTCGCTATTGCAGTCAGTATCTGGCCCTTGTACCTCCCAGTCAAAAATATGCCATCTACGCACAAGATTGACGGCGGCGGTCTTAATGCGTTGATACATGGACCAAAAGCGAAGAATACTGCCGCAATACCCTCTTATTGGTCCACTTCGCGTGGCGTCTTCAATATCGATATGGGTGCCAAGATTTACCTTGTATGACTCGAAGTTGCGCAGGGAGGTTGTGGTAGGAATCCTCGAACGTGCCCCACCTTAATTCCAATGCCTTCTGTTTTGCCCTCCAAGCCTTCGCATAGCTGATTGTGTATTGGAACCTTGCCTCAATCGCCCGAATGATGCATCGTGGCTCAAAATCTAGATTATCCACGATCTCACTTGTACATAAGGTTGGCGATGAAGCGATGACGTTCGATGGGGTCAGATTGACTTCGTAAACGACGCATGTGTGAGGACCACTATAGAGCACTTCGATGGGTGTCCCACTTTGGGTGAAATCGTGCACTCGCCAAGGGCATCCTCTATGCCGCACTTCACGTCAGAGAATCTTGGGGTCGACTTGACGACTCACGAATGTCGCCAGACCGAAACAAGGCCAAATTTGACCGCGTCCTACACGACCTCCTTGCATTTGTACATAGCTCCTAGTCGACCTCACTGTCGATGCGTACTCCCGCGGCACAGGAGCCTTCATTGGCAGCAGATTGTCGAATCGGTATGTGTTCGGTCGGATGGAACCGCTTTGCTCGTCAACTTCATCCTCGTCGTCGGAACCTTCATCTTGAGACAATGCCATGTAGTCTCGGTCTTGAGATCCATCCTTTGCACTCGGCTTCAACCTCCTCACCCTCGTCGGCAAAACCAAGAGCTTGCATGGTCGTAGGAGCTACTCTGCGGGGTCTTCATCGACAAAGATCAAGAACTCCGGGGAGCTTCAAAGAATTGTGTGCGCCACACAGGGTCTGCGATCCCGACTTCCTCTTGACCTCGACACCTCCTTCTTGTTCACCGGGTGGAGGAGTGGGTTTGGCATATGCTTGGGCGAGAAGGACCAATTTCCACCGCCTCCCTCACGATGCGTACATATATGATCGCCATGATTTTGGTCCCCAAAGCCGCACTAACTCCCAATATGTCGGTTGTGCTCTCCGTGGGGAAAGGCAACTCAATCTCGATCGTACACATCACGGTCCACTTGGAATGTATGGAACAACCACGCATCCACGGCGCCCCATGTCTGTTGCTCGGTCTTGCTAGGGTGCGGTTGCCGATTGGAAATAACGCAAATCAATCCCCTTGGGACCCTCTAGAATAGCCCCTTGACCATAGTAAATTTTGAAATTGACGATGTCGAGTCGGACATATTTGGCGACCGCACCATAAAGAACATTTCCACGATTAACCGCATATCTAAAACTATACTATCCACCAAAAGTATTATGTAAAACTATACCGCATTACGTGTCGTACATCTAAAACTATGTAATCCATTCGGTTAAAAAATTACTGCGAGGTTGGCAATCCGACGGTAACCGTTAGCTTCTCTCCTCACCTCTACTCTTCTCTCATTCTCTTTTTTCTCAATAAGAATGAGTCTGCTTATGAATTTTGGGTTTTTTATAGGGATGGGCTTCACATCGCCAGATTGAAATGGCGACAGAACCTATCGCCATTTCAATCGGCGATAAGTGGTGGACCGGCGATAGGAGGAGAGGGTTCTGTCGCCGCTTGAAATGGCGACAGGTTCCTGTTGCTATTTCAACTGGCGACAGGAACACATTTCTGTAATTTTTTTGGAGAGACGATATATTTTTGTAATTATCTTTTAGAATAATATTATTTTAAAAAAATTCATTGTTCCACAGCATCGTGTCCTTCTCCCCCAACTCGTCGAGCAGCCGCACTGCACGAGGCCCCCCGCCCCAGCCGCATGAGGAGGTTGACGAGCGCGTACGTGACGTGCGGATCCCGCGCGTGGTCCGCCTTGATGACCAGTGAGTGCAATTGCTGGGTGAGCCGTCGCGCGACGCGGTCAGTCTCCTCGCCGTGGAGGTTGGCGCACTCCCTTAGCAAGGATTCGTGTGGGGATTAGCTAGTGGTAGTAGTATACCGTCTTCGGGAGAAGATCTTGCGCGATCGCGGCAGTGTGGCCGCGGTGCCGTGGGTCTTGAGGTGGGCCTTGTAGTCGGAGTGGGCGGCGTAGGCCTTGGAAGCAATGGGAGTGCCCAGCCTTGGCGCTAGCCGTGTGCTTCTTGGCAGGTTCTTCTTGATGCTGACGAGGTCGCTGAGCACGTGGGAGGGGTCATGGTGCAGGCACGTCGGCTCCGGGCACACGAACACCCGCTTCTGCGTTGCCTCGCAGGCCTCCCGCTTCAGCAGCTTCCACGGCACCTTGTGCCGCCGCCGGTGCATCTGCAGGTGGGAGGTGCGGTGTCGTGGTGGTGGATTCCAATTTGCTGGTGGGGAAGAGGGAAGGAGAAGCTTGCGGGCTATGCGGGTTGGGGTGCGGGCTATGTGGGTTGGGGGTGCGGACTGTGCGGGTGGGGTGCACAAAGCGACCGCACACAGGTGGGGATGCGGCTGACACGGGCTGTGCGGGGTGGGTTGCGGGCTATCTATGGCCCGCCCTACTTGCACCCCTACCTGGGAGGGGAAGATAAACCCTAACACTAAACCCTAATTTATTTATTTTTCTATTTGAATTGTGTGAAATTTCTTTGAAAACCGAGCAGAAATCCCCCAAAATGAGTTGAAATTATTTGAATTTGAGTTGAATTTTTTCGATTTGAAATGCCCCCATTTGAATTTATCTGATTTGAAAGTTTCTGGTTTTTTTAAGTTTCCGATTAGAAGCACTCTACGAAATTTGCAGCAAAGACTGTCGTAGCAGTAGAATCTAGGTGTTTTTAGCCAAGTATGCATCGAGGTGAGATTTTGGCTCATCCGTCACCGGTGTTGAAATAGCAATTCTAGCTTTCTTCAAAGAGAAAAGACAAAAATAACACTTCGGATGTGCCAGAAGGCGATACGTGCTCTCTGCCGCACCCCCAATGCTCAAAATCCCCGACAGCCAAAAAAACGAAAAAACAGTGATTTGTTTTATAGCAATACTATTTGTGTACTGTTGAGGGTGCAGCAGGAAAGATGCAGATGATAGAGATACGATAGGAGACACGTGTCGTCTATCGACGTGTCTAACGTGCTATTTTTGCCTGTTGGCTCGCGAAGGGACTGTTACGTCGCGCAACTTTTAGTTTTTAGCCAATAACTCCATCGAGGTCAACCGTCCTAATCTTTCCGACAGACAAAGTTAGCACGCCTTGAGTAGTTGGTCACGCAACATCATGTTGCCGGTTCCACCTTGCAACAAGAGTAGAAGAAGCACTTCACCCAGGCTTTATCTCGACTGACACGACTGCTAGACTCCAAAACTCTACAATTGGCAGGCGCTGAGCCGCTGGCGCTCCAATATCGAGTGCTCGTAATCTGGTAAAGGCGTGCGAGCTTCATGCAAGTGCACCGCGGTTCTCCTGCCGCAGCCTGGAGCCCTCTGGATGGAATCTGGATTGACACCGTCTCCGACGTACGATCACGCATGAAACCGAGAAACCCGGACGACTCTCCCGCTCTATCCACTTGGAGAACCGCTCGCGACCGCGACGCAGGCACGGCACGATACGTCGTACGCGACAAGCGAGCGCGAACAAACACTCCGAGACAGACAAGTCAGGGACCGCATCCGCACGCACGTGTGCTACCTGCTCCTATTAAATCCACCGCAGCGCAGCGCGCTTCGGCGCAGTCACCGGCTGCATTGGCCGGGCCCCGCACGCTCGCTTACGCGGGGGGAGCGAGCTGGGCACCGGGCCACTCTGCACGGCCTCGCATCGGCACGGCAGCACCACCCTATCGGCACGCTCTAGCTCAACAGTCAGTCAACGCCATATGATCGATCACGCGCGCGCGCACGGGCGGCAGCGGCATGGCACAATGAGGCAAAGGCCAGAACGTCATGCCGCGCACGCCTCGTGCAGGTATGGCAATCTCCGGACACGGCTTGTTTAGCTAAGGTTGGTGCGTTCACGTGCGGACAGTGGGCCTGTTTTGTTCAGTACCGTAGTTATACTAAAACCTAGACAATGTTAAAACCTAGGTAATATCAAAATCTGTGCAAAAAAAAGTAGTGTTTGGATCGTATTCATACTAACTCCTAGGTAATACTAAAATTGATGTGTTTGAATTATAGCCACGCCAAAATTTACTAAAATTGTGAGTGACACGTGGGTCATGTATGACATCTTTTTTTTTGCCCCAAAATATATCAATATGGGTCTTCTTTTGTTGATAAAATGACAAGAAACACAACGGTTCAAACGGATCATAAATCGGATACTCTGTTTAAAAAATATAATCATTTGAAACTAATTAATCCATCTAACCATATAATTAATACATTTATCCATAGTCAATCACTATCTAACATGTGTCGCTGTGAACTGCTGCTACGAAACCACTTTTTGGCGGCTGATTTTGGAACCCGAAAGAAGTCGACGAATTGAAAGGGAAAAGCCAGGCGCTACCAATTTTTTCTAGGCAAAATCAAATTTTGGTATTAAACCAAACACACGCAAAATTTTCAAAATAACGCAAAATTATGATATGGTATATTTTAACGCTGAACCAAACAGACCATGTATACCCATGTCTACGGATTGATATCTCGTATAGACACAACCCCTCCCTCCAGTGCATTGTACTCCATATCTATTATCTGACTCACCGAGTAAAAACTATAATTTTCTAATAATTTCTGCCCTCCCCTCCCCTCCCCCATGTTCTCTCTCCTCCCGTCCCCTTCTCTCCTTCACGTTCTCTTTCTCACCGTCGGCAAAAGTCGTCGGCTCCCCCACCCTCCACTGTTATGGTGGGACTCCAGTACAGTCGGCGGGGCCAACCTCTTGCGACCTCATGCACGGTAACATAGGCAGAGGCACGGGAGGAGTTCATCATGGACTTCTTTCGTTATGTTATCTTAATTAGTTACTAGTTACCAAAATTATAGGTTCTCTTGTTAAGGGCAATCCTATAAACAGGGATGAGCAGAATTATTAGGTGTGTTTGGTTGTCTGTATAGGGTTGGCTCATATAAGTAGATGTAAATTTTTAGGTGTTTGATTGTCTGGTTGGATGGATGAGCCTAGCTGAGTGGATACAAGATTATCTCTCAGGATAGACCCAAGAGAAATGCTTGATTCGAGCTTCCCTCCTTAGCTTGGTTGAACGCATGCAGGCTGGCCAGTGCTCATGAGTCCGTTCACCTTCTCCTGCGTCAGATACAGACAATCAAACAACATCTCAGCACAGTTTGATCCAACAGAAACAGATAACCAAACAACTCATCATTGCATCTACTCAGTCTGGTTAGGTTTAGCCTGAATGACATATAATCTATAATCTGGTTAGATTTAGCTTGGATAACACATACGAGTAATTAAGACTAAGGAAATGTTGGCAACCACATAGAATCTTGTTGTCAAGCTCACCCAGCTCATCCGCCATGGATTTCAGGCGCTGACAGAAGGTGTTCACGGACATGTCGCCCTGAACGATGATGCGAAGCTCGTGCTCGAGGTGGATGATGCAAGACGACTGATTGTCCTGGAACAGACGCTGTAGGTCGCGCCAGACGCCGTACGCCGTAGTGTCAGGAGCCATGACCATCTGGAAAAGTTCAGAGGAAATCCGAGTGTAGATCCACTGGAGAACTGTGTAGTTGTCACGGAACGGATGGGATCGTCATCTGCTGGGTCCGAGCCATCGGCGTGATGGCGAAGAAGTAACGCTGAGATGCATCGAGAATAGATGGCACCATTGGTAGTAGTTGTGTGTTTGGAGGTCGAGAACAATGGGGATGAAGATCGGATGTCCCCACTTTCTTGGGCAAGAGAAGAAGGAGCGGTGTGTTGGGGATTGAGAGGAGGTGGAGGAGGAGGAGGTGGAGAAGCAGCGGTGCCGCCAGATGTAGCTCCGTGAGCAAAGGGTTGGTTTCACTCATGTTGGAGGGAGCTAGAGGCGCTCGATACCATGCTAAATTCGTATATGGCAAAAGCACGCACATGTTGCATTCCATTGTTTGAGATATATAGAGTACATCGGTTGCATGAAGCAACAAATGACTTACATGTGTGGAGCGATGGCGAGTATCGCTAATGCTCTGAAGAATAGGTCTCGGCGGTCTGAAACATGCAGACGCGTCGATAGTGGAGCAGTGCACGTCTAACACTTTAAGCAAAATAAACAGAAGTCCCCCCCCCCCCGCCGTTGTGCCTAGGGCGAAGTTATCAGGGAAACCTCGGCGGCGGCGGAAGCAGCGTCCAGTGGACGACGACGAGCCTACCACGGTACGGCCGGCAAGGCGATAGCCAGTGGATAGCGGCGGGCCGACGCGACAGCGACAGGCATGGCGGTATGGGCTAATGCGGTAGGTCCCACAAACAGTGTAAATGCATTTTTTTACCTTGTTGGTTTACGTGCTCATGCTATGTCTTGCATGAGACACAATTTCACTCTGTCTTATTAAATTTCCTCTCCCCCTCAGCTCTTATCCTACGCGGCACTCTGTAGACATTGCTGATGTAGGTAGTCCAGACTAGAGAACACCACTCGTCGATGCACTAATGCATTGAGAATCATCGTAATCTTTTTTTCTTCAAAATAAACCATTTTAATCATTTCACACAAATAAACTATGACTTATTATTTTTACAGAAATAACCATCGATCTAGTCCACCAGGTGACTAGATCCAATCGTGCGGTATGCCAGTGATTAGCTAACGTGAGAGGCCTGGTAGCGCGACTGAGGCTTTGGTCTACCACATGTCACTCTCACATTGGTGTGATTGATGCCTATGCTAGGTACAGTTGTTGGGCCATAACGCGACTGAGGCCAGTCGTAGATTAGGCTAGTGACTGAGCTCAGTCGTATTCTGGCCCAGCGATAGTAGGCTAATTCTTTTAAGAAATAATTTAAATAAACTTAGATTTAATTTTACAAAATTAAATGGTCAGAAGAGCTGCTTGTGAATAATTGTTAGTGATAAAAAGCTAGAGTTTTCTGACTGTAATTATTTTTAAATCGTTTTACATGGATGGTCACCCTTTTAGGTTTTTACACAAATAACCCAAAATTTGGCTAAATATTTTGTAAGCTTCGGTTTGAACGAGACGAGAATGGAGCAACGAAGATGAGATTACAAGATCGGCATAACACTTGACCATGAAGGTCTAAATTACATGGCGCGTAGGGTCTGGTTAGGTGCATATGTTTGCCTA
Source organism: Phyllostachys edulis (assembly GCA_036346405.1). Classification (NCBI taxonomy): domain Eukaryota; kingdom Viridiplantae; phylum Streptophyta; class Magnoliopsida; order Poales; family Poaceae; genus Phyllostachys; species Phyllostachys edulis. Next base: position 104,522,897 of record CM070550.1, read on the forward strand.
ACTATCCCTACGGACAAATGGCTACACGCACGAACCTTCGACCTGAACTACAACTACGATACAAACACGTCTTTTGTAAAGGAAAATACTTGACAGATGGAAATCAAGTTAGGCTTGCGAACATACGTTCTACTCCCCCTTGCGGGTGCGAGCTTCGTGCGGGCCTCTCAGTACTCGGCCCAAAGGTATTTTTTGGGCATGTCTTCGTCCAGAATAATCTTCGGTGCAATAGGGGCATCAGGGACCATCGGTGTCTTTCCCTTGTCTTTCCGACTCCCGGTTGAGTAAGGTTTCCAATGGGTAAAGACCTCGGGCACAATTGCGTAGTTCAGTATGTATTTATGCTGAATGAATGCCTTGTCTTACTTCTCCAAGCCGTTGATTCATCGAAAGAAGTAGCAATGCTCCGATAGCTGCCATGCATGTATAAAATCAATGATATTTAAAATGTAACTTGCATCGTGAAATATCAATGTATGTCATTCACTTACGTGGCAATCCCCGCACATCTAGCAAGCCCGTGCGACGGTACTAGGATGTGTAGGATGGAGTCTTGTCTGTAGTGGTAGAGTATGCCACAGTTTTATAGGCGGTTAGGGTGTAGCGTTGAGTGAGTAAATTTTGGTGAATGGAAGTCATTCGGGTCCGCAAGAAGGAATCTTTGCATACATGATAGCTCAGCGAATCGTTAATTCAGAGTGAAAAGTTGGAACTAGGGTCTAAAAAGTAGATGGCAGAGTGTTGTCACTTCAGTCTGGAAAGCGCAGGTTGGAGTGTTGTGTAACATCCCAGATTTTCTGAGCCTTTTTGAAGTTTTTCAAAATAAAAAGAACCATTTGGTTTTGATGAGAGTTCAAAGCTTAACTTGAGATTTTAAAAAGAGCTTTAAATGACCAAATCAAACTTCAACTAAATCAGTTTTGATTTCTTTCGAGTTCGTTGGCGTTCTCTGGTGTGTTCTTCCCCTTCCTCTGTTTGCTCCGTGCTCTCCCTCGAACCAGTTCTTCCTTTCTTCTTTGGACCTCCTCCCTTCGTTTGGATCTGAGGGTCCAGACCTCCTTTCGTTTGGATCTGAGAGTCTAGACCTCCCTTGCGTGTGGACATCCCTCTCAACGGAGACCTCTGGGTGGTCATGGAGTTGGTCGCGACCTTCCTTTGGTCATGACCTCCTCCTTTTCGTCGTGACTTTCCTTTGGTTATGACCACCCTCCTAGTCTTTTTGCAAAGACTACCCTCTTGGGTTGCGACCTCCCCCTTGGAGTCGCGACCTTCTCTTTTGTCCTTAGCCGCGACCTCCCCCTTGGAGTCGCGACTTTCTCTTTTGTCCTTTAGTCGTGACCTCCCCCTTGGAGTTGCGACCTCCTCTTTTGTCCTTTAGTCGCGACCTCCCCCTTGGAGTCGCGACCTCCTCTTTGTCATTTAGTCGCGACCTCTTTTTTTTTGTTCTTTGGCCGCGACCTCCCCTTTTGTCGTATTGTCGTGACCACCCCTTATGGTCACGACCTCCCCTTGACCGTGCAACCCCCCCTCGTGTCAAGACTACCCTCTTGGTCTTTTTGCAAAGACCACCCTCTTGGTCCGTGACCACCCCTTTGGCCGCGACCTCCTCTTTGGTCGCGACCTCCCATTTGTTTTAACCATCTCTTTTGAGTATTGACCAAGCCCATCTGTCAGTCATGCTCACCTTCTCCTTCCTCTCATCGTGTCATGGCTGACACATTTGTCCTTGCGCATTAAATGCTGTTGTGTCGCATTTAATGTGTCACTTCTGTAGTACCTGCTCTGATCATCTCCTTCACCTGCTCGGCATGCTTTGTCCTGTCACACATGCCCTTGATCGTGTGCACCTTTGAGTCCTCCAGCGACTCTCCCCTGGCTATATAAGCCTGAGCAGCCCTCTATCATCACCTTTTTCTAATTCTCTTGCTCTCACCAGTTCTTCCGTGCTTCAAGCTTCATCGCCAAGGAGTCCGTTGAAGCTTGCGCCATCTTCAACCGCCTCGTCGCCAAGGGTTCGCCAGAGCGCTACGCCGCCTTCGATCGTCGTCACCGCCGTCGCCGTCCTCCTCCAGCCTTCTCCGGTCTCTTTCTCTCCCTCTCCCTCTTCCTCATCCTTGGTGAGTCTCTCCGCGCCCTGTTCTTTCCTTGGTTCCTACGACTACGTTGCGTAGTCATATTCATTTCTGCGACCACGTTGCGAAAGTCGTATCCTGTTGCATTCTTCTTACGACTACGCTTCATAGTCGTATCCTTTTGTAATCGCAGGACCTCCTCCTCAGGACCTCCTGTATCCTTTTTGTTGTTCCTTAGTACCTCCGCCCAGCTAGTTGGACCTCCTCCTGAGAGTCCGTTCCTTACTGTCGGTCTTAGTTCATTTTGCTTGGAATTTATTTGGTCTTTGTTTGAGTTGCTTCGTTTTCTCGTGTAGATTTCGAAGATTCCAGGGAGCCCGAGTTCTGCGAAGAAGACCCTCAAGATTTCGAGCAAGGCAAGTTACACCCTTGATCATATTGATCCCAGCATCTCAAATTATTTAATTTCTGTTTCAATTTACTACTACATGCTTATTTCAATTCAAGTAATTTAAATCCCCGTTTTAAACTTGTTAGTTATTCCTAGTTCCTTTGTACATCCGAACTTGATTATTGACCCGCCCGCCCTTGTCACCTTAGTAAAAATCTAGTTGGTACATTAGTATGAACTAGCATGTTGTAAAACTCTGTGCTTAGTTACGCTTAGACCAAAAATCTTGATTTGAGAATTTTACTGTCAAAAGACCAATGTTATCTAAATATTTTAATCCATGACATTGGGTTGTCGTGGTAGTTTGCAGATGTTTTTGAAAAGCAAAGAAAAGGAAAATTGTTTTGGACTTAGGCGAACTGACTGTTTGGATGGGTGCATGTCCATGCACGGGATCGATCCATTTCTATGGTCGATGCCCAGGTAGGGGAGAATGTCTAATAGTAATAGTGAGATTCATGTAACAAGCCCCTTATGTCGTGGTGCTGGCTGGAGGAGAAGGACTGAGAATTATGTTGCATGTCACATCGTCGCAGTGCTGATCCAGTGCATTTCATACTTCAACTTGTAGCTGTGAACACGCCAAGGACACACCTTTCTCACACTTCACAGTGTACTACTCTTTGTTTGATTTGAAAGCCTACATCACCCATAATTTGACAACATCCTGAAGGGATGACTTATCTGCAAACATGACATTAACACGCAGCACATTCTACCCATACTCCCACGGGGAATCATGGCCATCACTCACAACCATGGCCCTTGGGTCATGTCTGTTATAAGCATTAGACATCGGCTCATCAGGGACATCATAATCATTCGAACAGTCGGCATCCTCCTCATCCTCTTCCAATGTTTGTTTTTCGGACCTGGTCCTTTGATCTTACCGCTTCGAGTAATCCATTATGAATTCAATGTCCTCCCGTTCATCCACGTGTCCACTGGGATAGACATGTCTGTTTACCACCACAAATGTATCTTCACCACAATCCTCTATCCCACCATCCTAAACTTTCACATGCACACCTGCACCCTCCCCCCACTTTAGGGGCACTGCCAAGTGTACTTGGACACGTCTGCACTAATAACACTCATTCATAGGCACGACACCTACATGCTTCCAACCAGGTCTGCCATGACTTCGTTTGCTCCATAGGCCTTAACTCCCAACGGACCACTTCCGGCGAACGGCTCCACAAGTGTTTAATGGTAACACCGTACAATGCTGGGTCCAGCACGAAGCTACATGTCAACCAATGCAACACCTCCTAGATTTTAAGATTATCCAGATTTAGGTGATACAATGTGGTATGCGGAAAACTACTCAAATCAACCCCACATGGCCCCTCGCAAACTTCTCCTTGCCCGTAAAACACTTTGAAGACATTTTGACCTAACATACCTGTCACACAACTCAAGATATTTGGAACAGATGCCAATTAAGCATGCTATGTCGAGTCTAACGGAAATCAAATCGTATTGTGCATATCAAAATACTCTCTATTTCAATTAAATTATAAAATACAGCTGCAAATGTTCAATTAAATTAAAAACATATGAATAACATAAAATCGGTATCCCTAGGTCTTGCTGGTATAAACCTAAACATCTTAGGTTCTCTAATAATCGATCTACTGATGGAGGATTCCTAATGTTTTTACGTTGTAATAAATACATAAATATCCTACATTGTAACACTATATGCGATATTAACCTTAAAATTGCCGATCTATAACTATAAACCCTAGTTATACCACTAAGCTTTGTTTATTGTTGCTAACCTATCTTTTTTTTTATCGAAGTGATCAACAAATTACATAAACACAACGAACTCAACACAAAAGTATGAGTATACGGAGGCGAGCTAAGGCGAGCCGAGGGCTGAGTCTCCTCCTCCCCTACTCTCCTCTCCCTTCTCCTATCCTCCTCCCCTCTCTTCTTCATCACCGTTGGCGCTCCTCCCTTGCCCTCTTTTCTGTTGTGTGAGCGGACTCAAAAATCAGATATATAGCCATCTGTCACGATGGTCTCACGCGTGTGCCAGTCGCGTAACGGAGACGTGACTGGTGTCAGAGGTCTATGAGTCGTGCCACCGAAAAGCAACTGGGTGACGTGGCATAACGTCATCCGCTCGTCGTGCAACTGAGTGTCCACATGTCTCAGTCACACGATGAGTTCGCGATTGTGGGCCGACTGGGCTCAAATCGCTGGCCCATCTTGCAATTGGGTCTAGTCACTTGGTCGGCCAGCGAGTGAGGGCTATTTCTTTATAAAAAATCGTGGTTTATTTGTGTAAATGGTTAAATAATAGTTTATTTAAAAAATCACTGCATTGATCCCGACGTTTTTTTTTGTCTGAGGTGTTTGTGCCGTTGTGCGTGTTCCATGTAGTAATTACTAACGTTATGTGTTGGCCGATCGGTGTAATTGGTACATAAGATCTAGGACAAGACCTAGTACCGAGCAGTGGAAGCAGAGAGTTGGGAGGCAAAGGAGGGGTTTCAATTTCAAAATCCTGTGCATAGATTTGCTGCCGCGGCGGTCCGGGTTGTCGTGGACCCACTGACGAAGCTGAAGGAAACTACGGCGATACAGAGTTGAGAAGAATCATGGTTCATTGAAAGCGAGCAGATCATGATTTTTAAAGCTGCAAGGAAGAGAAGGTGACAAGGGACCACAGCGCATATGGATGTACTAGTGTATCACATAACGGTATAAATGTAGAATAACGCTCATCGCCTCAAGGTACGTACGTACAAGTTTTGTGGGTTGCAAGGCCAGCAACAGGACCTCACGAAGCAGCGAAGGCTTCGGAACAGAGGTCCAAACGGACGGCCCGGCACGAGTCCGTTCAGGCACAGTATGGTTTGACACATTAATTGCAATACAAAAGTTTATATTCTGCTATTCTTATGTTAGAATTATTTAAGAAAGATATCATATCGCGAAAAGATTTAAGATACACATCCAATCTCTTCAAACATGATTTGACTATAAGATTAATAATATGACAAGTGCAACGCTGATGTAGCAAAAATAAATCGACGTACGTACTGAAGACTGAAGAAAGAATATTCATGGCCTTAGAGTTCGCAGTGGCATTGTCAAGAGTAATTGGGAATATTTTGTTTGTAAGAGCAAAGTTTTCCACGACTTTGATAATACAGTCTGCAATATTATCACCCGTGTGTGCTACGTTAATTAGTTTAAACTCTATAATTCTTTTTTCCATTTTCCCAGTTGTCGTTAACACAATGAGCAACTACACTAAAATAATCCTCCCTAGCCCGACCACTCCATATGTTTGAGGTCAAAGCCACCGAAACTGTACAGGTATTAAAGAGTTCTTTTAATTTAGTGTGACAATCATTATTGTATTTAACTAGATATCTAGTTGTTGTTTTTTTTTTGTCTAGAAACGGCAAAAAATCTTAGATTATGTGCAGTCCTAATGTAATTTTCAGACGTTTTACACTCGCCAAAGTTGAAAAGTATATCATGTGAAGAAATTAAATGATAAATAGATTGATGAACTACCTAAGGACTTTATCTGAGCTATATATCGCATCTGCCTCGGGGTTGTCTTTGTAGTCACGTATGCCTTATGATGAATCCTTGTTTTACTTTACATCTTGCAACATGTTTAATTAAGTGCCCCGTTCCACCTGAAGATTTTGCAGACAATTCATGATGATATATTTTACAAACAACATAACTTATCTGAACTCCATTTTTGTCACACTTGGATTTCTTATCGAAATCTGCCTACACTCCTGATGTACTTGACATGGATCACTTTGCTCTGGTGCTTGCAGACATAGAGGCACTTGCAGAGCCTGATGATAGTATTGCTTGTTCTAATGTTTGAGTTGGAAGCACAATATTCTCGGAGGGTGCAAGATCATCCGATGAAATTCAGAAATCAACAATAGGAAAATTATCGTAATTTTCCACCAAGAAAACTGCAAATAAAAAATTATACTATTATTTATTTCACCTTAGGATAACAAATAACATCAAAAAAATATATAAAAATCAGTATTGTTACCTATTTTCCCTACTGCAGTTGGATTTCGAAAGACTGAATATTTGGCAAAAAAAATATTCCAAATTTTGCTAAATTATCACAAAGGAGATCTAAATTTTCACAATATAATTCAGAGAAGAGAATGAAGGTTGGATGCTGACCGGATAAGGAGGGTACATTGCCTATTTATAGATTTTTTAAATAAAAAAGTATTTTTTAAAGCTCCCAACAGCTATAAATGGTTAAAAAAATTCAAAAATTCGGTTGTTACCATGCCTTACATGCTTAACCGTGCCTAATGGGCTGACCGTTGCTTATCGGACCTAAACAGGCTATGTCACGTCATGCTAGGCTGGGCCATACCGCTAGAGTGCGATCTTGACCTAAGCCCGGCACGGTGCGTCGGGTTGTGACAGCCCAGTCCGTTTAGATGCCGAGCCATATCGTGGCTGTGTTGGGTCAACAATGTCGTGCTTTAGGTTGGACCAATAGACACCATTCATTTGGACAGGTCTACATCGGAATGGAAACACTGGTTCTCACTCCTCAATCCTCACCTTCTCAGCTGATTCAGCAAGTTTGTTATGCCCAAACCACGGATGCTTATATGACACGCCAAAATTTGACTTGTTTCCAAGCATCCTGTTGTCACAAAAAAAAAAGTGGCACCGCCCTGTTGTCGAGGGTCCAGCATGGAAAGTCATTGGCAAATTAGACTTAACAATTTTTTTTCCAAAAGCTTATAACAAATTAACAACCCATTTGAAATGCACAAATTTTACGTGATACAATTCAATTTTCGCAGGAATCAGAAAATAATCTGATGTTACATATGAAGCCTAAAATTTACACGCACAAATTTGTGAACTACTCCTATGCTAGCCAGCAGAGGAGTTTTTGGCGCATTTGGCATCGTTGACGTGCGAATTAGCAATTCTAACCTTATGTACACATCAAATGCAAAAATGACTTCGTGGAGTCACAGGGACACGACACGTGTAGAGTAAGTGCCCCGAGGGCATAACTTGCCTAGTCAGTGAACCTAGGGGCATAACTTGCCATATCCATGCCCTTGTGCCCATAGGGGCCAGACTCGCCACGTTCGTGCCCCTAGGGTTAGACCTCTTTTGGTCAATGCCCCAGGGGCACAAACAAATGTATTTTATGTGAAAATAATTTTGGAATGAAAATTCCATGATTTCATGTGATAATAGAGCGCATGATAATATAGCGAAATGACATCATCGATACATACACATATAATGTATATGGCATAATTACACACATGCTACAATAGAATTTTTTTAAAATAATATTATTTTAATAAATAACTGCAAAAAATAGTTGATTTTTTTGAATAAAAATCGGCTACTGCCGCCATTCCAAATGGCGAAATGCTCCCATCGCCATCTGGAATGGTGTCAGGGATATTGTCATAATGAAAATAGTTCTGCCCCATTTGAATTGACGATAGGAGGTGGAAATTGAAATTATATAGATATGTTGCTAATATCTTTATGTGTCCGTGCAACTGATCATTTTCGAAAAGATAAGGAAATATGAAGTAGAGAAAAATATAGGAGTTTTGGTCTGACAAAACATATTTGGAATGCGATTTCAGCAGCGTAATAGCAAAAATAGCCCCTTTCGAAGCAAAATCAACAAAAATATTTGGAATGCGAGTTCGTCACGCAATAACAAGGTATTGAAGTACCATTTTCTAATGCAATTGTCCTTTTACTAAGCTGATTTATTTGAGACTATAGAACGAAATATTAGAGAGAGAATGACATAGAACGATGTGGTCTTTTCACCCCACACCACCAACTTCCCTCGTTCCCAAGGCATTCCTAATTTATTTTTGTAATTCTTTTTAAAATAATATCATTTTATTTTACTGATTGTAGCCTGTGTATACACTACTACAAAAAGGCTAAAACTGGACGCCTCATCACAGACGGTTGACCAAAACTGTCTGTATTACACGCAATCATAGACGGTTTTGGTTTAAAAACCGTCTGTGTTACCGGGTGCGCTAAAAACCGTCTATGAAGAGGCAATATCATAGACGGTTCAAAATAAAAACTGTCTGTGAAGTATCACAGACGGTTCTTAACAATATTCTTCTCTGATAATTCTACATATCACAGACGGTTTTTAACAAACAACTGTCTGTGATATATTAGTCTGTTTTCAACAAATAACCATGTGATATTACTACATATCACAGACGGTTTTTTTTGTTAAAAAGACTGTCTGTGATAATTAACTCATCAGAGACAGTGCGCCATTTTGCTCGCTTACTAATCATCCGATGCAGTAGTGTAGCTCTTCAACATAGTCTTCCTCTCCATCTCTAGCGCTACGGTGAGTCCATCACCACTCCGTACCTGGTTTGAGTATCGCCTCACCTCACTGAGCCCGCTCGTGTGGTCCATTTTAGCTATTGTCACCCACGTCGAGCTGTCACCGTGGGATCTCTGTCACCGCCACCGCCATCGACACCAACTCTTCTCCGGTGAGTCCTCGACCCCACCAAGGTCGATTTCCCCACCTATATGTCCCCCTAAAGCTGTGCATGTGCTTCGTTTCAGTTTATTTCCACCGAGAAGACCTGTCGCCGAGGAGCTTGCCGCCGTCGCCTCTGTTCATCGACGACCAGCCGCCTTGGACCTTCCCCGACTTCATTGACACCTTCCTCGTGATCGAGTTGAGCTATTGGAGCCTAAACATCCTTTAATTTGAGTAGTTTCGGGCGTCTACTTCGAAATCGCTAGTGAAGCCCCTGAGCCTAATATTTTGGGACTTACCTTATTGGGAGCACCTAAAAGTTCGCCACTGCATTGACGTTATGCACGTAGAGAAGAATGTATGTGATAGCTTGATTGGTCTCTTACTGAACATTCGTGATAAAACAAAGGATGGTGTCAATGCATGGCTTAACTTGGTTGATATGGACATCAGACCTGAGTTAGCACCGACAAAGACCAATAAAGGACGAATGTGCCTTCCACATGCTTGTTACGCTCTGTCCAAGGCCGAGAGAACTGAACTGTACCAGTGCTTGCATGGTGTGAAAGTTCCGTCCGGTTACTCTACCAACATGAAGAAACTTATTTTGATGGAAGATTTGAAGTTAATTGGCATGAAGTCTCATGATTGTCATGTGCTGATGACACAGATGCTCCCTGTTGCAATTAGAAGTATTTTGCCAATCAAGGTCCGAGAGACAATCATGAGGCTGTGTTATTTATTTAACATAATTGCTTAGAAGGTCATCGATCCCGAAGGACTACATGCTCTGCAGGATAAGGTGGTGACAACTCTATGTCATCTTGAGATGTATTTCCCTCCGTCGTTTTTCGATATCATAGTCCATCTCATTGTTTGCATTGTGAGAGAGATAAAGATGTGCGGGCCTGTGTTCCTACGTAGTATGTACCCGTTCGAGAGGTTCATGGGAATTCTCAAGTCCTATGTACGGAATCGATCTCGGCCGAAGGGCAACATCATCGAAGGTTATGCAACCGAAGATGTCATTGAGTTCAGCATCGATTACATGGCTCAGGTCGAACCAATAGGTGTGCTTCGATCTCGCTATGAGGGGAGGCTCGAGGGTATCGAGACAATCGGAAGGAAAGCAATCACTCCAGAGATGAGAGCGTATGCTCAAGCCCATTTTACGGTCTTACAACACATGACTGAAATGTCCGTATATATCGGCCAACACAAGGACGTGCTTCAACAACAGAATCCGGAGCGGCTGGATGTTTGGATCACAAGACAGTGCAACAGACGGTTCAACCAATAGTTGAAGGAGCGACTTGCTAGAAAATCGCCAAGTGATGCGTTGACATGGTTGACAAAGGGCCAACCTTTACAGTTGTGACATGGCAAGGATACGACATAAATGGGTACACATTCTATACGCAGGCTCAGGATATAAAGAGCACTAACCAGAACAGCGGTGTCCGCATAGATACATTTAGTATCGATGGGTTAAGGAGCTCCTACTATGGGTTCATAGAGAAGATTTGGGAGCTCGACTACGTCCTTTTCAAGATCCCCCTGTTTCGGTGTCGTTGGGTCCATCTCCCACATGTGAAGGTTGACAGGTACAACGTCACTACCGTGGACCTTGAACGTGTCGGATACAAAGACGAATCATTCATACTCGCTAATCAAGTTGTTCAAGTCTTCTATGTAACCGACCAGGAAAATAAAAAGCACCACGTAGTTCTTCATGGAAAAAGGAGGTTTGTCAGAGTTGAGAATGTAGTGGACGAGGAAGAATACAATTAATTTGATGAGTTACCACCTTTCGGAAACGGCATAAGGGTCGAGGAAGAACAACGTGACGAAACTAGCTACATACACATTGATCATCATGAAGGGCAAATTTTTAAAGGAGATAAGCAAGTGGAATGATGAATGAAATGTTTATGTGTCATATGTTCTGAATTTGCATTTATGTATATGAGAATGTGTCATATGTGAATTTGCATTTATGTATATGAGAATGTGTCATATCTGAATTTGTGAAATGGATGTGCTTGTTTCTGAAATGAATGTGAATTGGATGTATACATGTACTTGGTGTGTTTTTGCTTGTTTCATAGGGCATAGCTAACATTTCTTGAGGCTAGCCAATAAACATAAATAGATGTAGCAATACAAAAGAATATCACAGACGGTTCTTCAGGACAAACTGTCTGTGATTATTATCACAGACGTTTTCATCTAAAGAACCATCTGTGATACATCAGATATCACAGACGGTTTCATCTTGACGAGGATCTAATAATCCTCATTTAATCTTTTATCTATAATTCTTATTATGCGTAAATATGATGTCATGTGGTCCCTAGGTATACCCCTTATATTTACAAGGGAGAAGCCTACCAGGTGGTTGTAAGTTCTTCTATGACCACCCCCATAGTTGTAAGCCTTGCTACGACTACCTTATGGTCGTAAGTTCTTCTACGATCCATATCCAGTCGTAAGTTATTCTACGACTACATCATAGTCGTAAGTTCTTCTACGACCAGATCAGCCACGACTACCTTATGATCAATAAAACCTACAGACGAGTGGGTCCAATTGATTAAGGAATCAGCGGCGGCATCTGGCATTACTATCTGAAGTAATAGCACGTAATACCCCATTATCTCTGACAAGTAACTGCCAGGCAGCGTGAAGGGGTTACCACTCCGATGATTACTGCAAACATGTGTCCGTTACTGGATTTGATAAGGCGCCTCTTCACTAGGAGAAAACGGCTATTCCTTCACAACTATATAAAGGTAGCAGTCAGAGAGGGAAAGGGGACGGATCGGAGGAGACAGCAAGCAATCAGGAAGACTGTTAGACACTATCTTCTGTAATAGCCTTAGTCTTTTCTCCCGATTGTACAAAACACACTCAATACCATACACACACAGGAGTAGGGTTGTTATTCTCTCCGGATAAGGCCCGAACCTGTATAAAAATACCCGTATCAATCTCTCTACGTGATTCCATTCTAGGAGACCCCCCGAATCAAACAATCTTTACGTAAGATCGGTTCTAAAACACCGACACATCTAAAGAACCATCTGTGATATCTGATATATCACAGACGGTTTCATCTACAAGCCGTTTATAATACGTTAGATATCACAGACGGTTTCATCTAAAAACCGTCTGTGATACATACATATCACATACGGTTATTTATTGGAACCGTCTGTGATGTTCAACCCTATTTATATTCGGACTCTAGGGTTTGTTGTGCCCTACACTCAAACGATTAAGTTTCTCTAACATCCCTCCTTTTTGAGCCCGTCGCCGCCTCCTCCTCGAGCCCGTCGCCGCCATCCTCGATGCCGCCTCATCCTCGAGCCCGGCGCGCCTCCTCCCCGAGCCCGCCTCCTCCCCTCCCCTGAGCACGCATCGCCTCCTCCTCCCCCGAGCCTGGCGCGCCTCCCCTTCGACACCGCCCTGCTACTCCAATGCTCCCTGCTCATCCTTCCCCTCGACGCCCAAAGGTAACAGATGTCGAGTTGCCGACCCCGACGACCCTTCCCCTCACACATTGCTCAGATTGCTCAGTAGTTTTGATTGCCATCTGCTTCGTGAGTATCACATCATTTCAATTTAATCACTCCTTTGCATTTGATATGTTCAATGTGGTGTAGTTGGCTTGAGATGAATGCTTTGTGATGATAATAGTCTTGTATTGAAATTGTTTTGAGCTCTAATTGGAATGGAATGCTTACTATTATTGATTGATCTTTAGCATTTGGTCTATTACTTTCGGTTGGTTAATTGGTTGAACCTCCAGGTTCTGTGATCCAATTCATAATACATGCTATTTTGTCAGTAGATCAAGTGTGATTGGCTGACTTGGAGGATTTACATGTTTATATGTCAATTTATGTCATTTAATTGGTGTGTATACCCATATACATAGAGAATCTTATGATAATATGTTCATGTGTGTCAGAGCTTCTATTTCTCGTGAAGATGTCATTCGCTCATTCTTTGTCATCGTCGCCTCATGAGTCTGATGTGATGTCCTGTGGAAAATCCAAGCACAAGGAAAGAGGAATATCGAAAAGGCCCAAGGGCTGATTTACCATCACGAGAGTCGATGCGTCCGGGACCCCTCTGAGTCCTCGCTGAGTAGCATCCGCATTCCGGACAACGGTCAAAATAGTTTCATGCCAACGGGTCAAGATCACCTACGATTCATGGATGGATTTGACCAAAGATCAAAAAGATGGTGACGGAAATTTTATGATCGTTCCAGATCCCAGAACAACACCAGGCCTCTGTGCAATGATACACGTTGCTAGCGGCGTGCAAAGCGTGGAGGAACTTCAAGAACACGCTTATCAAGAATTATGTGGAGAAGGATCCGACGCCCTTCCAAAAGTATCCGTTTGTGGAGGAGTACTGGAAAGACTTTGTGGAGAAGAAGACGACAGATGATTTTAGGAGTGAAAGTGAGGCGCAGAGGGCCCTCCAAGCAAAAAACATGCACCCTCACAGACTCAGCACCACTGGGTATGCGGGTAAACTCCCGCAATAGAGAGATCATGACGAGCATGCAAGGCGGTTGAACGTCTCCCCGCCATCTGCCGAGATCCCTGATGAGCACGCCCGACAGTGCCTAAGAGCGAGGTTATCTACCGTGTCTTAGGGGGCCATCTCCTTTCCAAACCTCATAGACGAGGAAGTGTCCCGGCGCTTGGTAATATATTGAACTACCTAGTTTGTAATTACTCGATAACTTCATAGGAAGTGAAATAACATGTCAGGCTCTTGTAGGAAGAGCTAAGTACTGCACAATCTTCCCAAGGCTCATTTCAGGTAGTCAGGGAGAGAGATATGCTCTCCGAAGCCCTAGAAAACTAGGAGCATCCGGGTCGCACGAGAGGCATTGATCTTTATGTTCCATAGAAATATGGATTCGCAGCGGACACCGGGGCGTACCGGAGTAGGAAGAGAGCCAAAGCCGAGCGCGAAAAACAGCTAAGAGAGGAGATTGTGCATCCCTCAGAGAAGAGATGCGGGATGTCGCACAATAGGATATTCGTTCATCCCTCACAAATCAGTTAGAAGCCCCCACCGCTACTGTGCTAGCCAGCCCCCCAAACGTCCAAGTAGCTACGCGTCCAACCATAACTTAGAAATCGATAACAGATTTCCTGTTGATGACATCCTTGTAATAATTATTATCCCTGGAATGCTCGATCCATTGATAGGCCTGTTAGAGTAGCTAATTTTGTATTGTTATGTAGGTGGCTACGAAGTGCAAGCTCCAAGTGAGATGTGCCTCCGTTGCCCTGGATGCTGTTTGGGGCCAGGCGTATCTATCTGGTGTCGGGGCCTTGCTGCACGGTGTAAATATAGTACCGGGTTTCGCAAAAGTGAATGTGGACGGTGTTTATGCCAATTTTCAGGTCATCCAGTTGGAGATACCCCCAAATGACGAGGTCATGACTTTAGGGCAAGCCATTGGAGTATTCATCCAGTGGCCCAAGAGCGACATCTACCTGAAGCTACTTGCACCGGTGTCAACTTCACGGGAAGTATCTACACTGGAGCTACCTGTACCGGTGTCAACTTCACGGGAAGTATTTGCACCGAAGCTACCTGCACCAGAGTTACCTGTACCGATGCGGCAAGGACCGGTACATCAGATGCATCTACACCTCGTGCCCGATCGACCTCTAAAAAGCGAGGCAACAAGGGCAAATCGAAGTAGCCCGGCCCAAAAATTCGTGCATAGTGAGCCGTTGATCATCCCGGAAGAGGACCTCAAAACCCTAGGATTGTCTTCCCAGAGATTGCATGAATGGTACATGGAACAGGCCAAAAAGACGGGTGTACAACGGTGCTCGGGTGTCACCGCCAAGTTCAAGAAAATTCATTTTAACCACGAGTTTCAGGACTGTGTCTTCATAGTGACCTTCGATGACTTGTTCTTACTCTTCAACCTCGACTCCCTCGACGCCTCACTCATACGATGCTGGACACTGTAAGTGTGTGCAATCACGGTCTACGTTCGTGGTGTAATACCGATAAATGTCAAATATAACTTCTAGCTTTTGTATACACACACACACACACATGATCGTAGAAACCACATCAAGTAAACCATCGGTAGGTTTCCTCAACCCACACTTGGTCTCTGAGCAATGCATCAACACCAATGCAACCTTCGTCGAGGAGTACATGGCGACGTTTTTACTGGATTACCGAGAGAAGGATTTTATACTTTTGCCCTACAACCAACGGTAAGTGCTGCACTAGTGGCTATACTTGTTGATTTGTACTTTATAAGCAACACGAACTTAGGTTTAATGACCATGGCGACATACTTGTGCAGGTACCAAAGGATTCTAATTTTAATTATACCAAAATGGAACCAGGTAAGATACATTGATTCCCTAAAGAAGTCTAATAAAAACTTCACAATTGTTAAAAAAAACTCAATCGACATGTAAACACATTTTCTCCATAGATAACTCTATTTCAGTCTTTCCTTCCTTTGCAATCGCTAAGGCTAAGTTTTTGAAATCACGTAGGTCATTCATCACGTACTATGCAAAGGGAGGGAAATGCAAGGGAGTGAACTTGCGACACGATTTTAAATTCCCGGTATTCACTAGTACACATTAATCTTATATAACACTTCGTAGTAATGCCTCTCGAACTAACTAATTCTATTTTTGCAGTGCCACCACCAGCTGCCGGGCAAAACCTGTGGATACTATGTTTGCCACAACAGGGAACTACTCCTCAGTTCCCCGATGACCAAAGATCCTTAGGTTTTCCAATCTTGCAATAATTATTTGATACTTATTAATTTATACATACATGACTTTAATCTTCCTAGCGACAGGTTGCAACCATCGCTAAAATTCCATTGGAACAGGCCCAGCTCGAATGCATTCGAAGACAGTTTGCGGCCTTCTTGATGTGTGAGGTCATAAACCCAAAAGGGAAGTTCCACAAGGTAGATTGAACTTGATTGGAATAAGATTGAACTTTATGGAACATACATGTATATTTGTTCATGAATGGTTAATTTTAGTTCATTTGAGTTAATTGATTTATGAAATGGATGTGCTTGTTTCTGAAATGAATGTGAATTGGATGTGCTTGTTTCTGAAATGAATGTGAATTGGATATGTACTTATTGTGTTTCTGCTTGTTTCAGAGGGCATGGATAGCATTTCCTGAGGCTAGCCAATAAACAGAAATAGATTTAGCAATACAAAAATAATATCACAGACGGTTCCTTAGGACAAACCGTCTGTGATGCATCATCTATCATGGACAGTTTCATATACAAACCGTTTGTGATGCATCCAGATATCACAGACAGTTTCTTCTACAATCCGTCTGTGATACATAAGATATCATAGACGGTTTCATCTATAAACCGTCTGTGATAGTCAACTATTACAGACAGTTCTGAGTTAATAACCGTCTGTGATGACCTCATGTCATCACTGACCCATAAACTCAAACGGCTCACGAAACCGTTTGTGATGACGTTTTTGAACCGTCTGTGAAGACCTTTTCTATAGTAGTGGTAATTACATCGCATACATTATGTGCGCTTGTATTGAGGATGTTATTTCACTATATTATCATGCACCCTGTTATCATATCAAATCATGTAAATTTCATTCCAAAAAAAATCATTTTCATTAAAAAAAATTCACATGAAATACACTTGCTCGTGCTCCTGGTGCACTAACTAGACGGGGTTCGGCCCTAGGGACACGAACGTGGCGAGTAGAGCTGGCCAGATGGGTTGTGTTGGCCGGGCCGACCCAGCCCGAGGCACGACATTGTAGGCTCGGCCCAAGCACGCCATGGCTCGCACTGTTCATGGGCGTCTTGCCAAAGACGCAGAGTGATAACCGTCTTGAGCTTGGGCCGCTACCTAGGCACAGTGGGCCGGCACAACACGAATAGTGTCATCTTGCGTGCGAACACGACACGAGCAGCGACCCCATCGACCTTCGTCTTTGGGAGGAAGGGAGAGCCGGGGAGAGGGCGGGGCATGGCGGCCAAGGAGGAAGAAGGTGGAGGAGGAGGGCGGGGCGGCGCCGACGCGGAGGGAGAAGGAGGAGGAGAGGAAGAGGGGGAGGGGTAGGCGTGGTGGGGAGGGAGGAGAGGAGGCGAGGTGGTGTGGCGCCGGCGCTGAGTTAGGAGAGGAAGATAGGTGGTGCCTCGGCACGGAGGGATGTGGGCGAAGGGGAGCAGCCGAGCGGCAAGGTGGCGAGTGCAGTGACAATGCTTTCTTGACACTCTGACAGTCTTGATGTCGCCTGTGACATCTTGTGGTAGGGTAGGGGAGGAAGAAGAAACGGGCGGTCGAGCGGGCAGGGACGAGCTCGTGGGTCGTGACTGGCATGGCACGGCCTGACTAAAATCCGGCCGTTGGGCATTTTTGCCCATTTTTTGACCGTTTGGCTCTTTAAAAATTGAAAAAAAATGCAAAAAAAAAAAACAACCGATGTTTTTCTATAAATAGCCACCATACCCCCCCCTTCAGCACCCATCCATTCCCCAATCTTTCTTTTAAATTCTATTGTGCAAATTCAAATTCGTTGTGAGATAATTTGGCAAAATTCAAAAAAACTTTGCAAAATTTTGGAGTCGGTTTTAAAGGCAAAAGCAACCAGTGCTTGGAGATTTTATAGAGAAGATATTAGGAATAGAGAAGAGGGGAGGAGGTGGGCTCGGGGAGGATGTGACGTGTGCTCAGGGGAGGGGAGGAGGCGAGCTATGGGAGGAGGCGCGTCGGGCTCGGGGGAGGAAGGGCGCCTGGTTCGGGAAAATAATTGACCAAGATAACATATAAACATGTAATTTCTGTAAGACAATTAACCAGGATAAAATGCTCAAAAGATAAGATAAGCAACCATATGAAAACAACATATTGCTCAGTTTTGAATGTTTATGATTGCTTTCAGATGTAGAATTGCACAGGATGTAATCTTGGTCTTCTCGATACTTGCCAATACTATTTATCAATTAAATATGATAACGATAAATCAAACTTTTGAGCTCAAATAATGCTTCACAGGAATGTCAAGAAATAATGTCTAAAACAACAGTTTTGTACTTTCAGTCATCAAAAGGTCATTCAACTAACAATGTGTAGAAGTGCTCTATTATCGTATTAGCCAATTAGTAATAGTTAAATGAAAAATGAACAAAATCACTAATCTCAAATACTGGATAGAATCACTAATCTCAATAAAATAGCCAATCTGCTATCAGTAAACTAGCAAAAGTATAGAACACAAATTCTGTCCAGTTTCAACTGAAAACAAAAAATATATATCAAAACTAGCTGCTTAGTACAAACTGGCAATGAAAAGCAATCCAAATAGCCCAAGTCCGATATTGCTATCACATCAATTTCATAATATGACAAATATCCTCATTAAGCAATTACCAGAGCCCAACACAATACCAAGTCTCCCAGTGCTAGTCAAGACAGATTGAAATACAACTAGCACAACACACTTAGTAAAGTAAATCAATTCTGAAGGATAGAAACAACTCATGAAGGGATGACAAGAACCACCAAGGATGCACTGGTCGAGTGCACCTCAGAGCAAGAGAGGAGGTGCGCTAGGCTGGACGAGGAGGCGGCGGCTCGTGCTTGGGGAGGCGCTGCCCGGGAGAGAGAGTCGGGTTCGGGGGGCGCCGGGTTCGGGGGCGGCGGCTCGTGCTCGAGGAGCGGCGGCGGGCTCGGGGGAGGCGCGCCGGGCTTGGGGAGGAGGCAACATTGAGGACAGCGGCGCCAGGCTTGAGAAGATGTGAGAGCTCGAACCCTAGCGCGACGCGATGAAACTTAATCGTTTGAGTGGGGGGCGTGGGTAAACCCTAGAGTCCGAATATAAATAGGGTTGAGCATCACAAACAGTTCTAAAGTAGAACCGTTTGTGATAAATACACATCATAGACAGTTCTAAAGTAGAACCGTTTGTGCTAAATACACATTACAGACGGTTCTAATAAATAACCGTCTATGATAATATAAATAAATGCAAATTCAGAATATATATGACACATTCACATATTAGTAAAGCATTAGTTTGAACTCAAAGTCTGATTTGCAGTTGTCATATTTAATTAGTGAAGAATATGGACAAAAAATGGCAAGGAATTATATCTGAATATTTGCTAAAACTATGCTAAAATCGCTAATTTTATGTCAAGTAGTTCAATTACACCTGTGCAAACAACTTGGTGTACTCATGCCTAATTTTACAGTCGTCGTTGCAGAAGACGACATAGTCATCCTACCCTACATTCACACCCCAGCCGGTGCACGTGGAACGGTGGTCGTCCTCCAGCACCGCCAACACCCGGCCCTGAGGCCCGGCCATCTTACACGTCACATTACTAACTGCCTCCACAGCGAGCCTCGAGCACTGCCTACACTCTCGGTTGGTCCTCTTGGCCGTCTCATACCCACAGGCCGAGTGGCGACGGTCGCCCGATCGAGGCACACGAGGCTGTGCTTCATGTCCTGGTGCGCGAAGATGAGCGTGAGGCCGACGATGAAGCAAGTCTCCGAGTTGCCGGCGTCGGCCAGGTGGTTGATGATGGCGAGGTATAAGCGCTCGTTGTCCAGCCACTTCATCGCCTCCTCCCACTCCAGCGCCACGCGCCTCCCCACAGCTCGCCCCTTGGACGCCTTGTACATGGCCTTGCACGTGGCTCGTATGCTGCAGAGGTTAGCCATGGACTGAGGAGAGCTCGTGGCCACGCGGCCGACGATGTTGATGACGATTTCGTGAGGAAGAGCGATGGCGATCGCCGACCTCCTGGTCGTCATGCTCCGCATGCTCACCATGGCGTGTGACGGTATTAGCTATCTGCGTATGTATTAATCAATACCGTGTGTCCTTAGTCCTCACCATGGCACGCGATGATCATTCCTATAAAATAGCAAGGAGTAACGTTGGCGCGCGAGACGACGCGATGCATCGTAAAGTCGGCCCGCGAGACGGAGAGACGCAATCGCGAGACGAAGAGACACATCGCGCAGGAGCCAAAGCATTGAACATATCACAAACGGTTTGCATTAAAAACCGCCTGTGAAGTATCCCAAACGGTTTATATTAAAAACTGTCTGTGATATATAGTAATATCACAGACGGTTCTTGTTCAGAATCGTCAGTGATACTTCACAGACGGTTTTCAACAGGAATCGTTTGTGATACTTCACAGACGGTTTTCAACAGGAATCGTCTATGATATTACTTCTTCACAGACAATTTTTAGTGCACCTAGTAATACAGACGATCGCTAAATCAAAACCGTCTGTGAATGTATTTAATACTGACGATTTTGGTCAACCGTCTGTGATGAGACGTCTAATATTAGCCTTTTTGTAGTAGTGAGAAAGAACAAGTCTCATAAGTGAGATGGTGGAGATACTTCTAACTGTGAAGGATTGAGAACAAGCTGATTCACGAACACAACACTCTGTGAAAAATCCACAGTTGTCAGAGGTGTTTGAAAATCTGTACTTAGACAACGATATGTAGAACAAGGATGTATGTAGAGCTATAAGTTGTACTCCTTTTCCTTTGCCACGATTTTCTCATGTTGAGTTTTTTACTTTGCAAAGGTTTTAACGAGGCATTCATTTGAATATTAATAAAGCTCTTTATTACATTTTCAATATGCTTGTGTCATTTTTTACAATTTCATATATATTTCTGAATTCTACATATTTTTCTATTTTTCTGATTTTTTAGGCCTAACGGGCTAAGTGGGCCAAAACGATCTGTCGGGCTAAATGGGCTCGGGCCGACCTAGGACATCACAGCACGACAGGTAATCGGGCCGTGCCTAGGCCACCTCCCTGGTACGTCGACTGGCAGGACACATCCCACCTATTAGCCCGGCCACGATGGGCCAGGCTACATCGTGCCTATGTCGGACTGCCGATTTGGCCAACACTAGTGACGAGTCACAAGTTCATACCCCTAGAGGTACTAACTCGACATGTGTCACATTCTGACGGTTTTGTAGTGTCATTTTTGTATTATTTTTGTGAAATAATACTTTTTTTTTTACAAAACTAGGTTGTCGCCCAAATTTTTTTTTACAAAACTAGGCTCTTGTCGTCAATTCGATAATTCAACTAGCAGGAACACTGTTCATCCCATTACATTACAATACTGTTTCTAGGATTTTTTAAATATGATAAATTAGCTAAAAAAACTATTTTTTTTGTGAAGCCTCCCAACACAATTTTCTTGCTGGTGTAATTTTTTCATAATTTTATCAGTTCTTATTTTTTTCTCCAAAATTCATTTAGTTATACTGTTTGTAGGAATTTCTAACCGTATAAAATGAGCTCCAATTTTTTTTTTGTGAAGGCTCTTAATGGAATGGATTTTGTAATGTTTCTAGGATTTTATATGTTCTGAAATTATCTCTAACAAACACCATGAGTATAAATGAGTGTTCTTACCTAGAGTATGTCATGATGTTTGTTCGATATAATTTCAGAACATATAAAATACTGAAAAAATTACATAATCAATTCCACTATGTAAGGAGCCTTCACAAAAAATTCATAATTTTGAGCTCATTTTATACGATTAGAAATTCCTACAAACAGTATAACTAAATACAATTTGGTGAAAAATGGATAATGTATAAAATTATGAAAAAATTACACCAACTAAAAAGTGTCTAGGTAGGCTCTACAAACAATTTCGTAATTTTTGTAAGCTCATTTGCTATATTTAAAAATTCCTAGAAACAATATTGTATTATGATGGGATGAACATTGTTCTTGTCACCAGGTGGTGGTAGGTGCCTATTGCCACATGAGTCTAGTTTTGTAATTGTTTTGATCGAGGACCTAGTTTTGTAATTTTTTAAATAATATTATTTTAAAAAATCGAGGTAGAATTGCTAGGATGGGTAATTCACGTGGCAACTGCGACAGATGCACCAAAAACTCGCAGATGAGTGGGAGACTTCTTATTATAGTAGGATTGGGGCTGGAAAAATAGCTTGAGGCTCGTGAGCCTGCTCAGGCTCGTCTTGGCTCGGCTCAGGCTCGTGAATTTTCGAGCCGAGCCGAGCCGAGCCTCCTCTCCAGCTCACAAACCAAACGAGCCGAGCTCGAGCTGGCTCGCGAGCTGCTCGAGCGACTCGTTTGGCTCGACCCACGAAGGCCCATTTGCCTAGCCCCATCCGGCCAATACCTATTTCCCTAACCCTTTCTCCACACCGCTGCCTGTCTCCCGATCCCCTTTCTCCACCCGCTGCCTCGCCTCCCCCTCACGGTCTCCTCCACCTCATAGCCTCCCCCTCGCCTCCTCCACCCGCCACCTCCCCCGCACGGCCTCCCCATCGCCTCCTCCACCTCGCCGCCTCCACCCGCCACCTCTAGTCCTCGCCTCCTCCACCTGTCGCCTCCACCTCGCCACCTCTGTGCTTCCCCACCCCGTGCTTCCCGCCTTGTGTGCTTCCGACCGCCTCAGTGCTTCCGACTCGACTCCCTCCGTGCTCCGCATCCACGCCTCCACCTCCACCCGTTCCCCCACCGTCGTCGCCGACGCTGGAGGCCATCGAGGCGAGGCGGCCGTCACTGTCGCCCCTTCCTCCGCGCCGCCGTCCTCCAGGCTCCAACCCGCCACCGCCGCTCCTTCCACTGCGCCGCCGTCCAGGCCGCCAGCACCGGCGCTAGGAGGATCAAGATGGAGGAGATCAAGGAGCTTGAATGCGATTTGCTTGAATGTTTGTTCTTGCGATGAATGCTTGAATGTTTGTTCTAGCGATTTGCTTATTTGTTCTTGCGGTTTGCTTGAACCTTGAATGTCTGTTCTTGCCACAAATAGATGAATGGATGGTGGAGGACATCTGTGAATGGATGATGGAGGAGATATGTGAATGAATGATTGCCATGCGGATGAACTGATGCCGCCGAAGTGCCGAACGCATCAGTTCGGGCTCACGAGCCGCTCGAGCTGGCTCGAGCTCCATTTCGAGCCCAAGCCAAGTCCCTCTCCTGACTTGTTTTCAAAACAAGCCGAGACGAACCGAGCTCGCTGTTCATCCAAACCAAAACGAGTTTGGCTCGAACCGGTCCGACTCAACTCGTTTTCACCTCTAAGTAGGATTACCGTAGGACACCAAGCTGCCAAACACTGTCAGCGGGCAGTGACCCCAATTTTGTGTGTCGTGCACGAATCCAGCTGAAAGAAGCATGGAAGTATGCATCAGGTGTGCATGGGATCCTCTGCACCACAGGCCCAAGGTTGGTTGGCTGGCTAATCAACATATGGAAGTTTGGGGTCATTTGTTCGTCTTAAACACCCGAAATGAATATTTTCAACATAATTATTATGTTGTTACTTATGCTTTGGTTATTCTATCTAGTTGAGCTACCACTCGTTCCTAATCCTAAATAAAAAACCTAAAAAATCAGTTAAAAATCAAACTTCAAAACTATCTTTTTTTCGTGTGTCCAAATATGCCCATGAGAAAATACCACAAGAAGCGGTGAAGTCGCATGGTCTCGCACATCCATCATCTTTTGATAATTGAGCAAACCATACGATCACCTTTTGCTTGCTAATCACGAAGAACTTACAATGGCTTAACTCAGGCAAGTAACTTTATACCTATGAAATCGACTACAAACAACAATTTTTAGAATTTTTCGATATCAGCTAGTCTCCAAAAGAGCTTTTTGAGTTGGTTGGTTCTCAATAACAGCACACTCCACACCATTGTAGCGCTACAGAAAATCATATTGCTTGATGCATATAATACTCGAGAAATACAGTCGCTATCAGCCTATCGGCTATCACCGATCACTTCCCAGTTCCCACCAAGTTCTACGCCAATAAAGGCCGACCCCATCGCCGGTTCCCCCTCCAACCTCCATCCTTCACACATCTCCCAATATAAACCCGCCAACCCCCGCCTCGTTTACACCTCACCTCACCGGCCAGCCCACCGTCCCACCGTGAGCACTGCTCCTCCTCCATGGCCAAGCGCCTCTTCCATTCTTGCCGCTCCCCCTCCGCCGCTGCCGTGGTCACCCCCACCCCACCACCACCCTCCTCGCCACCCACCACCCACCAGTCGTCCCGCCCCTGCCGGCGCGTGCTGCCCGCGCCGCCTTCCTCGTCGGCGCCCCCTGCCATCGGCAGCCTGCGGCGCCGGAGGCTGCGCTGCTGACTACGCTGCCGACGACCTCCCGCCAGCACGTGGAACGCCTGCCTACCGCTGGCTGAAGAGCTCGCACTGGCACGTCATCGAGGCCGCCACCGACGGCGACGACGCGCCTCGCCTCAAGATCGACGCGCGGCGCCGTCTGCGGCGCTCCCGCCGCCACCGCCGCCTCCACCGAACGGCTGCCCTGGCGAGCGGGTCTTCCGGCGACAGCGGGTGGTTCAGCAGCGACGAGGAGTCCTACGCGTACAGCTGCAGCGGCGCCGGCGACGCGGAGACGCTGGTGACGTCGACCACGACGGAGTCCTCGTCGGTCGCGAGCAGGAGCTGCGGCGTCGCGGGGGAGGTGGTGGTGGCCGGGAGCTTCGCGGTGGTGAAGCGCTCCGACGACCCCCGCGCCGACTTCCGGCGGTCCATGGCGGAGATGGTGGTGGGGCGCGGCATCTACGATGCGGACGGCCTCGAGCGCCTGCTGCGGTGCTTCTTGGCCCTCAACGAACAGCGCCACCGCCGCGACATCGTCGCCGCCTTCGGTGACGTGTGGCAGACCGTCTTCGCCAACCAGCCGGGCCACGGCACTGTCACCTCCGAGCCTGCAAGCTGCTGCAAGGCTGCACCCTAGCTTGTCTCAACAGAAGAAGTGTTGGTGGCAAATGCACTTGTTAGCTCTGTAAAATGTGGTTATATGTACATGTGTAGACGTATGCAAATTACGTTTCTTCTTTGGGTTTGCGGCTATTTGATCCTTTCGTTTACTTGCGTGCTACTTCTCCGCAGTGAGGAAATGGGTGTGACTGATGTGATTGGACGTGAAGTTGTGTGTTCATTTACACTATTTCTCGATCTTAATCCATTTGTTTTTTCCGAATTTTGTAAGAATGTGAATTGCTCCATAAAAATTTCTAGGAGTTCTATTCTGTGTATCTACGAGCAAAAACTCCGCTGCTTTCTTTTATCTTTCATTCTATTCTCTTCTGCGTTCCGAGGGATTTCGTGTCACTTGGCAGCAAGTACACGAGAAGAAAGATAATTGAAGTGTTTGTCGCTTTATTCATTTTCATTTCCTTCCGAGACAACGATAAGTCATTAGTCACGAGTATGCGACTGAAAATGATGCGATGTGCACTTACACCACTAGGTTCCATATGGAGAAAACAAACAATTCAATCCACAAAGTGAATTTAAAAAGGTTGGTTTATTATTCTACCTAAGTACTAGCTTAAAGTTAGTTTTGTTCTTGGCGCTTAGTTAACTTGGCTGTACTTGGTTTGCCCATTTAAACATTATCCAAGTTAATCTAGTCCATTTCGTTCCAAAGAAACATTCGCATCTGGGGATCATTTAATTGGCCGAAAAGGTCTGTGTAGTGTGTAGAAAGAAAGCAAACAGTTGATGTGATATGATTTGATGCGACATACAGAGACTACAGGCTAGTACCCTTGTGCGTTAGCGTTTGAAGATCTCAAAGCGTCTTTATTCACGCGGCCCTTGACCTAGAGTTTTGGATTCCTGTCGCTTGAGTAGGCTGACCCTTGCTTGTTAGAGCAGCTTGATTGTTTCTTCGTTCATAAAAAAGTCATTCAGTCAGGTAACTCTTCGATTTGCAGATTAAAAATGTACCCAAGTGGTACAGTTCAGAAATTTTGTTGCCCTTACTCCTCATCGATCGAGAAGATACGTACGTACCTTGTGACATTAGTGCATGCACGCGGATCACCTGAGCGCGTTCATTCCCGGATTGTTTATAACGGCCGAATGCTAATTCGAAATTTGAAACACGTTGTGTTTCCCGGTTGACTTTGTTTCATGCTCACTGGCTCTCCGCGTAAATACCTGGCCCAGTATGTTTACTTCATTGATGTTCGTAGTAGTACAAAATTAATGCTCTACCCGTGTTCTATACGCAAGTACATTGGAATATTATATTGTTGTAAAAAAATGGGATGCAAAATTTATTATATTGATTTCTAGAGAGTGTTATGGTTTTAAGCCGATGTTGGCGGATTCTTTTTCTTTTTTACATTGACCAGCTTTAATATGTGTTTAGTTTGTTGTCAAATCCTGAAAGATCATGTGCCCATTTGCGTGCTAACTCTTAATGCCAAATCTCAAGAATTCAACCAAACTTTGGTAATGTTAAATCTTGTCACAAACTTGCGAGGGCAAATTATACGGAGCAAATAATCTCTACGAAATGGCGTGAACGGCTAGTTTGACACATTAAATACAAAACACCTTTTTAAGTACACAGTACACTGGCATTTCCAATGTGCTCCATTTGTGTAATGGGAGCAGCGGACGGAGAAGAGAACCGGCCGGCGTGCCTTTACGCCGAAACGTGGTGAGAACTGAAGCCTAAAGATGATAATAGTAGGCAAATATTTCTCTGGGGTACGTCCCTCGTGAGGTACCTCTCTCCGGACCCTTGGATCAGGGGGAGAGGGAGAGTGGACGGTGGATGGGCGGGGCCTCACGGTGAGACCCTGCCCCATAGAATTTTTCTCTATAATAGTAGTAGCAAAAGTGGCGACCTGTAGCCACTTCAGCTAGGCGAGGGTTCCCTGATTCGTGATGCCACAAAAGCTGGAAACGCCCCCTGATTTTGAGGAGCTCATTTGGGGCGAGGCAAAATCATCATGGTACAGCAGCTCGTTTTGGAGGTATCATGAGAACGGAGGAGGCAGACCACATGCCGCCGTGCCGGGCAAAGAAGCTGGCTCAAAAACAACCCGGCTTAACCGTGGGAAATGGTTAAAAAGCACTCCAGTTGCAGGATGCAGCGCGCACCTGCGGCTGGAAGAGCGGCATCGGTGCCGTGCCGGCAATCCACGTTGAACTCTCAGTGGCTCGTGGTCGATCGTGGCTCAGGCCTGGTGCTGGAAATTTGTACGAAACAAAGCATGCAGGTGCTAGACCGGCTGGTATGG
Organism: Phyllostachys edulis; assembly: GCA_036346405.1. Taxonomy (NCBI): domain Eukaryota; kingdom Viridiplantae; phylum Streptophyta; class Magnoliopsida; order Poales; family Poaceae; genus Phyllostachys; species Phyllostachys edulis. The sequence goes on from CM070550.1 coordinate 104,550,110, forward strand.
TGACCAGTGGCCGGGTTGAAAAGCCCGGATTTTCATGAAGGCCCAACATGATTTGACTCAGGTGTTACATGAAATCTACAGTCGGGGTGCATCATTGCTCCCCACTTGATCGTCAGATTCAGTAGGAGGCCTGATTTTCCAGACCAAGGCAAATAAGGTATGACATAAACAAACTTCTCAAAAGAAATTTAAGGCAAATCAAAGGAGATCCGTTTGCTGTTGGTGAGGAAAAACTTCACTCTTGCCTAATTACATCGAGGATGACAGATCAATCACTACAGCCTACAGGTTAACACGGGAAATGCTCTCTTCTGAATAAACTACAGTGGGCCTGGTAATAGATGAAAAACCAACCCATTTCTAACCCAATCCATAACAACACACTCCACTTTTTCAACCCAAACCACACCAATTTGCACCCCTTAAGGACCAACCCAAACCAATCCACATGACAATTCAATTCAAACCAATCCAAACCATTTTTCTTGATATGGGTTCAACCCACTTTCCCAACCCATTTCAGCCCATCTCCACCCCATTGGTTCAAGTATTCACATTAGGCTAAGTGCACACACGGCCCGTGACATTGATGGTAATAATGGGCTTCGCCGCCGACGACAATGGGCATCTGCTCCTCCTCCGCGCCGCCCGAACAGCCAGACCACGCCGTGTAGCGGCGAAATAACGATAAGGGAGGAAGGGTGGCGGTGGTAGGGGATCATGGCGTCTGACAAGCGGACGGACTTAAGTGCGAGAAAATTAATTATAGCGCTTCCTCCTCCGGCCTCTCGATTCCACCGTCATGAGCGAGCCGACCACGACCATCTGCCGGAGACCATGGCGCCGCGCCAAGAAGCCGCCGCCGGAGCCCACTGCTGCAGAGCACCACCAGCCAGCGATGGCGTCGAGTTCTCCGAGTTCGTCGCCCTCATCGCGCCCGAGCTCCTCGACGACCGGTCCCCATACTCCGAGGACCAGCCTCTGCAGGCTCTTCGGCATCTTCGACCACGACGGCAACGGGTTCATCACCGCCACCCACGCTGTCGTAGACCGCGCCGCCATCTTCACCGGTGAGACGCCTACGATTGGATTGGAATAGAATCAAAAGCCGCCTTGCAGGAGGGAAGAAGATTTTGGGGGAGTTGAAGGTTTGGGTGGACTGCGCGCTTGGTAGCCACGGTGGGCGGGCCGGGAGGGGGAGGAGCAGTGGAGGCGTCTCGTGCGGCGCCGACGAGCCAAGGGAGACAAGTGGAGTGTATAGCACCAAGGCTAACAGGCTTCTTCGTTAGAGCCTGTCTTTGCGTGGTCTTGAGAATCTCCATGGCAAAGCTCGGCCGTAGTTGAGTGGGTTGAGAGCCCACGGGAACCCAATTTAGGTGGTTATTACAAAACCCAATCCACCCCACATATACCACTTAACCCGTTTTAACTCATCCAAATAGAACCAAATCAAAACCCAACCCATAGAACCCAAAATGAATGCAACCCATTAGCACCCCTAACTACAGACGACTACACTTTAATAAGATTCAGAAAAACAGCAAAGAAAAAACAAAAAAACTCTTCTGATTTCTGAATTTGTTTTCCTCTTTTTTTTTTTTCTCAGATAAACTATTTCGGCCCATGCTTTTATACGCCCGCCAACGACGCCAAGTTAAGACATAGACGTTCCTCTGTTTGTTTATCTGATCAAGACTGGCGAGCCGGCGCTCCTTTATTTGTTCCGCCATGTCTCTGTGAAAAGAATGAAACGAAGCCACTCCGGTGGCAAAGTGCAGAGTGTAGAACTGACACAAGTCTTAGAAACATGATTGATCATATTCACCTAACGTTTATCAGTATACAGCGTACCCAAGAACAAGTAAAACGAAATGCTGCAGCCTCACACACCGCACTGTTGGCCCGTGCCGGAGAACACTACGTACACATGCCGATCGAATTCACAGGTGAGAGCTGACACAGTATGTCAAAACGCAAACATACCTAGCGCACAGAGGAGCAGATAAACGAGCCTACACCCGACCGATGCCACGCTCCGGAGGACTCCGCGCCGCCGGCGACGGTGAATGACGGGCACGAGCCCTCGGTGCATCATCGCAACCGGCCTCCACAGGTTATGTCCGTTGCCATTAGCGGTGGACACGGGCAGCAACGCCACGAGCAGGCCTCGGGGGACCGCTTCGACGTAACGCCGACGCTGGAGAGGACGGCGACGTCGGAGCCATGGCCAGGGGAAGCGGCCTTCTCCGTCCATGTGCTCCATGGCGGTGTGTACTACGTACGTATGCCCGTGCCGTGCCGGTGGGTTGAAGCGTACATGCGGGAGTGGCGGTTTAAGAGCCCGCGAAAGGATGCGGCGTTTGGGCTTTGGAGCTCATGGGTTGGCAGTTCGTCTTGGTCCAACCGTCCAACGCCGCATCCTTCGTTAATTGGACTTTCGGCTGCCGTGTCCGCGTTCGGTGAGGGGAAAGCCCATGATGGTCTGCTGGGGCTGCTATTCTGGGCTGGTCCGAGACTACTCTTACATGCCCAAAAAAACGTTATTCTGGGCTGGTCCGAGACTATTCTTACATGCGAAAAAAAGGTTAGTGCGGTGAGCCGATCGAACACGCGACCTTCAGATCTTCAGTCTGACGCTCTCCCAACTGAGCTATCCCCGCTTCTGATTAATTTCTGGGAACTTATTAGATACAAACAGAAGTGAAAATGGATTGAATACGTCCAGTGGCTCCGCCATAATATTTGTTTTATTTATTTTTTCCTAATACGAATATCCCAGGTATAAATACGAATAATATCAAATACAAATACGAATTGAAACGAATACGGCCATAAATATCTCGCGGAACATGAAAACCCCTTAAATTGTTTGTATTGTAGTAGCTGAAACAAAGAATTAGTTTACAAGATAAAAAAATCTTCGTCAATTCAATATATATGTAGATATTCACATCCACTCCCTAAAATGTTTTTAATGTAAAATAACTCAATATCCTCTCCCTTATATGCATTGTTTACCACTTTGCTTACTTGATATCTATTGTCAACCTCATAAACATTGCATAATTCATTATAAAATAATATTTTATTAATATTTATTTATTTATTTATATGCAGAATGATTGTGCTTTGAGACTCCCAAAAAAGAACAATGATGAAAGGAGTCATGTTTGGGCACAATCTGAAGAAATATCGGGTGATGAAAATATTATTGAGACATTTGGACATATTATTTAGACATTAAATGGACTCAAATGAAAATATTCACAAATAAAAAGTTTTAGATCTCATCGAGAGCTACAATTTAGCCTACTCATTTACCTAATTTGGAATTTGAAAGAGAAAGTTATGGTTTTCAGAAGACAATGCACATGCAGCCTCAAACGTTATCTCTAGATATACGAACCTATGTATCTCCAGATATCTGAAGGCGTATTTATATTCGACATAAAGTGCCCTACCGAATCCGTATTCATTTCCGACAAAAATAATATGTATCCATTTCCAATCCGACATTATCCGAGCCGATATCATCCGTATTCGAAAATGATCCGGATCGGTCGGAAACTATCTGAACCATTTTCATCCCTAGGTACGGATGCACCTTTTTCTGACAATCTGGAAATTTTGATGCAAGTCGTTGCATTGTATACCAAAGGTCAAGATCTCACCTTCCCTTCCCGCACACAATTTTTGAAACAAAAGAAGGAAAAAAATCCATTTTACAACCATGGACTCTTCGAAAAGTCTGAAAATCAACCCTGAACTACAAAACCGGACACGCGCCGACCTCCAACTATCAACACTATTCAGTTTACCCCCGTGAGACCAAAACCACCCCGGTTTTGCTGATGTGACATCCACATTAGCACTCATGTCACCGTATTTTGCCACTACATCAACCAAATCACCTCAGTTCTCCCCATCCTTATATTTTTCCTCTATTGTCTCTCTCCCTCCTCCCGCCCTCTTCCACCTATGCTTCCTCCCCGTCACCCCCGCCTCCTCATGGACTCCCCACGTCGCCCCTCCCCGCACATCTCCTCTTTCTTTTCCTTCTCCTTTCTCCTTCCTTTTCTTCTTTCTCCCCGAGCACCTCCTTCCTTCTCCTGAGCACCAGCAACGAGCCTCCGCCGCCTCCCCCGACAACGAGCCGCACCACCTCCTTCACCTGGATCTAAGGGATTCCCACCCTCCCATCACTTTCCCGCTCCGAAGTCGTCCTGCTCCTCCGAGCGGCTAGAATGGTGCATCGACAAGGTTACCGAGCGCGGAGAAGATGGGCAAGGCTCCGACAGGTTGGAGGCGATCTTAACGCGCACATCGCATGTTCCTAAGGGTGGATATTCCATTTTAGTGGTCGAGAGAAACGGGGGTGGTGCCGAGAGAGCTGCCAACGGCAACAGCCATGACGGCTTGGTGGCGCTCGATAGTGGTGGTCCACAGTGGACTGGGAGGGCAAATAAGGTGGGGGTTAGCTCCAACACGATGAGGCACACCTCGTGTTGTGGTTGTCTCGAGAAGGTGACGATGGATCATCAAGAGCAGAGAATGGGGCGGCAGCGTGGCTCGACCCCGCCGACTTTCTGGCGAACTTGCGAGGTGAGGAAGGCACTACTAGGAGAGTGAGTTGTCGCCCTCTACCACCTCCACGGCTGCCCTCTTCCTTTGTCCGCTGATCTTGTCTCCGGCGAGAGAGAGAGAGAGGGGGGGGACCTCGGGAGCCGTAAACAATGGGATGAGGAGGCGGGAGGCTGAGGTTGGAGCTGGGGCCAGAAGCAGAGACAGAGGGGATGGGCGCAGGCCGAAGACAGAGGGTAGCAGGTGGCGACGGCAGAGGGTTGAAACAGGAACAGGGAGAGGACCAGGAGCAATGGAAGGGAGAGGACCAGGAGCAATGGGAGGGAGAGGACGTGGGCAGAGGTGAAGTTGGAGCTTGCTGCTGGTGCTCGGGAGCAGGAGGAAGGAGGTGCTCGGGGAGGAAGATGAAAACAAATGAGGAAGGAGAAGAAAAGGAAAGGAAAAAAAATTCCACGCCAGCGCCAATTCTGGTGCCATGTCAGACAAAACCACCCCAGTTTGGGTTTATGGGGGTAAAGTGAACGGTTTTGATAGTTGAGAGTGTCCATTTTTCACGTTCAGGGTTGATTTTGAGACTTTTGGAAGAGTTCGAATGTGTAAAATAGACTTTTTCAACAAAAAAAACTCTCACAATCCCGCTTCCCCTCCCACACTACCCTCCTCTCCCTCCCCCCACAATCATTCTCACATTCCTGTCTCTCGCTCTCTACATTGGAGACGTCGGCGACCGGGTGGCAGTTAAAGAGAAAGTGGCGGTGGCGTGGCACAGTGAGCCGACGAGGGGGATCCCGGTGGGCAGCGAGCATACGAGAGCGCAACATGACCCAAGTCAAGCCTCCACAGGTGCCAAATGCAGCCACAACGTCGTGGAATCCGGAGCTCATGTGGCTTCTTCATGGGCATCATCCTCGTCTTGCTCATCACTAGCTATTGGATCCATGCATCGCCGCCGGATCTTAGGGATTTCCTCGCCTCCAGCGCTGGCAGGGTCGTGTTGGGAAGCGGTGTGGGCTTAGATCCGCTGGCAAGGAACTCAAACCGAGTGATGAGGAGATCAGATCCGGTGGTACGCGCGACGACCGACGATGCGAAGGCCGAATTTGGTGGCGAGGAGATTGGATCCAATGGTACGCGTGGTGACGTGGGCCGAATTTGGCGGCGATTCTTCTTCTTCCACATTGACAACGGCCTTCTTTGTCGCCCCGCCAGTCCACCAAGTCGTCGTTGTGCTCAGATCCAATGGCACGTGCAGCGGTCATCAATGGGCACCCAGATCTAGGGGCAGGAGTTTGTATCTGGATTTTTCTTGTCTTTCTTTCTTGCAATTTCTTGTTATTTTTCTTTGCATCTTGGAGACAAAATCCAAAATTGCAATTTTGCAAAGATGAAATCCAAAATGCAACTTATTGCAGTTTCTTGGAGATGAGATGCAAAAACGTAACTTGCATTTTTGTTAAGGTGAAATCCGAAAACCCAACTTTCTTGCAATATGAACATGAACATGCTCATTTTTTTTTATTTTTTTAAGGCTCGTGGACATGAACACGAACACACTCATTTTTTTCCCCTGAATGAACATGCAGGTGAACATGAACATGAACATGAACATGAACATGATTTTTGTTTGTTTTCTTTTTTTTTAATTGGCTGGGAACATTTGGAGCGAGAGAGCTACTATGTACAAGGGTCTGCACAAAATGTACAGGCCTTCTACGGGGTTTATATGCAAATTCACCTTTCAGTGGTAGGAGTGGGATGCTGTGGCGATCCTAGCCCTTGGTACATCATCCGACGACACACAATAAAAAATTTCATATTTTCATAAAACTATGCATTTGCACCTGATACTCCCGCTTAATTATTAACGAATCATTTCTCAGGGCATGTTTGGATAGAGAGGGATTAAAACCAATCCTTTTGGATTGAAAGCGATTTTAGTTCAAATTTCGATACGATCCAAAGGGATTGAATCAGATCATAATATATCTAAACATGCTCTCAGGATCGACAAACTCCACTGATTGTGCTATATGTACCTCGTCTTGATTAGTCAGTGTTGAGGTCCTCTTAGCCTACTGAGTATCCTACATAAGCAAAATAATGTGATGGGTTATATACGCACTTATGTAGGATTCGTATATCAGCTCTCATGAACCTTCAAAGTTCAGTCAGTAAATCAATGTTGGGATTGTGAATTCCGACTCCCGATCCAGGACCTGGTGACCAACTGACCGCGGCCGCACAGCGTGAAGACCCGCTAGCAAGAATGACGCAGATGATTGATTAATAGAATAATAGAACTCAACCTCAACTAAATGCCGACCAATCTCTATTAAAAAAGATGTCACATCTATGAATATATAAACGGCGGACGCAGTAGTGACCACAGGTGCACCATGCTTGCTTTTCCCCATAATGAATGATTCGCCGTCTATCGTTCTGGCTTTCAGTGCAGTTAATTAAAAAATTTCTAATCAAGAATAAATTATAATATCAAATTAATATGAAGGACATCACCAGACAATCTCATATAAAATAATACAACTGGGATTCAACAACCGAATATACAACTGCCATTATTGCCGCAAGAATAAAACATCGATATATATATCAGAGTCAATCACAAGAATTCATCACAATTAGACAAACAATATTATTACAACCTCCGAATTAATTACAGCAAGAATTTTTTCAAACAAAAGTAAAATATTACAACTCAGAATCTATTACAAGAATTGTCGGTGTTTTAGAACCGAACTTACGTAAAGATTGTTTGATTCGGGGGGTCTCCTAGAATGAAATCACGCAGAGAGATTGACACGGGGATTTTTATACAGGTTCAGGCCTTCTCCGGGGAGAATAATAACCCTACTCCTGTGTGTGTATGGTATTGAGTGTATTCTGAACAACCAGGGGAAAAACTAAGACTATTACAGATGATAGTGCTTGTCTTCCTGATGGCCCTATTCGATCGCCCCCTTCCTTCTCTGATTGTCGTCTTTATATAGTCCGTGAAGGAGTGGTCGTTTCTCCGGGTGAAGTGGCGCCTCATCACATCCTGTAACGGGCGCATGTTGGCAGTAATCACCGGTGTATTAACTCCTCCACGCCGCCTGACAGCTATATATCAGAGATAATGGAGCATTACGTGCTATTACTTCGCACAATAACAGCGTATGATGACTGTTTGAATTCCTTAATTAATTGGACCCACTCGTCTGTAGGTTTAATTGACCATAAGGTGGTCGTGGCTGACTTGGTCGTAGAAGAACTTACGACCATAAGGTAGTCGTAGCAAGACTTACGACTATGTGGTAGTCGTAGCATGAATTACGACTATGGGGGTGGTCGTAGAATAACTTACGACCACCTAGTAGGCTCCTCCTTATAAAATTAAGGGTATACTCGGGGACCATATGACGTCATATTTACTTATAATAAAATTATAGATAAAAGATAAAATGAGGATTATTAGATCCTCGTCATCTAGCCCTCGACTTCAAGTGAAAGCAACTTACTTGGTAAGGGAGTTATAGATGGTCTTCTGACCACGAGAGGTCGTAGAAAGATAGTCGAAGGAAAAACTCTTCGACATTTGTGTACTACTTTGACCGAAATATGCTTGGTCAAGAAGATCGCTTCGACTATCAAATAGTCATAGAACACTCCTACGATCACGAGGTGATCGTAGTATGGTGATCGGAAGAAAAACCTTTCCGATTAACATTTCCTTTGGTCAAAAAGATCTAACCAAGAAAGTAATTTAAGCTTGAGGTGTAAAAGCAAACTGATTTTCTTGAGCGGACAAGTTAGGGAATTTCAAACGACTCGTTAGTCATCGTTGGAGGCGGTTCTGAGGCGGTGGTAACCTTTGGAATGCCACGCCTCGCCCAAATCTGTGATTATAAATACTTACCGGGTAAGACTTAGATTTATAACGAGATCGTCGCATTGCTAAAGCAAACGCAGAGAAGTCAAGTTATGGAAGGCGGCATCTTTGAGACCGTCGTTTCTCATAATCGTAAATCGAGAAGTTAGATTCTCGTCTAACAGTAAGAAATTCTTTTACCTGTGACTATTTTATTCTCTCCTCTAGAAGTTTATTTACTCGACCAGTCTTATTCTTGTCAGAACAAGTGGTCGAAAACAAACAACTCCGCGAGGCTTCGACTCATACCCAACAGGTCATGGAGACGATGAAGATTAATCTTCAAGACAATATCACGCTTCTGAACAATGTACTTTGTGAGCTACGTACTGAGGGAAAAGCTCCTCAAGATGATACGATAGCTGCTCACGTAAGTACTATTGGGGAACAAGTCGGGACTTTACAAGAACTGGTGACCACTCTGAAGGCCAATCAAACTGAGTCCATCAAGGAGGCGGTCGAAAGTGCTATAAGTTATGCATTGGCAAAACTTAAAGCTCATGACCCCAGCCTTAATGTGCAACCAATCGAAGTCGACTTCGACTGCCCCGAAGCAGAAGCAAGTCGTCTTATTGAAGAAATGCAACCACTCGGTAAAAAAGTTTCGGAGGAAATGCGACTAGGCTCTCCTTCTTTAGAGTGATTTGTAAAAAACCTGTGAAAAACAAGCTTTTGTTGATGTATTATATAATGCATCTTTTTTCCTGCAAATCATCTTGTCGAGTAGTTAGTAACTCAAAAGATAATTAACGAATGAAAGATTGAATGAAAGACTAAGAATTGAATTCAAATTAATAACTTTATCCTAGCCCCCGACTATTTGCTTAGTTTGTTTAAACAAACTAAGTAAATAGTATTAAAAAGGGTTTCAAAATGAGAGATTTGGTTAACTTGTAGTTTAAGTTACGACTATCATGCACTGGTCGAAAAAGTGGGAACGAATCGACACTAGGAAGTTCCTTCTAGTGGGCAGGACCACGTGCAGATAGGAAAGTCTTCGAGTAGGTGATGTTACCATCTCCGACTAGATTAATTAATCGAGAACGATAACAGAGTTAAACAAACATCCAGAGGACTTCAAAAAATTCGTTAGCCTTTCTTTGGAGGACTCGATAAGTCTGTCATGGTAGCAAGAGTAGGAAATCGAACAATGCTAGGAAGTTCCTTCTAGTGGGCGGGACCACGTGCGAGAGAGGAAAGACTTCGACTAGATGGGTCTCTTCCTCCACCAGCCTGCATTTAATCGAATACCCCAAAAGCAGTTGAATAAATCTAAGAAAGTGCACTCGACTTAGAATATTTTTCAAAAGAACTGAAGAAATAAACTAAGGTGAAAAGAGGAGGCTTTAAAAATATTTTGACTAAATAGAACCCGAGCTCTTTGTGTTGGCAGCAAAAGTGAGTAACGAGTCGACACTAGGAAGCTCCTTCTAGTGGGCAGGACCACATGCAGAAAGGAGAGGCTTCGACTAGGTGATGTTACCTGCCTTTTGACCGGTAAAAGATAACTGGGTGTTTCGAAATATAGTCGAAAGATTATGAAAGCACTACTCAAAAGTAAGACTATAGAGGTACTGAGAACTCGAGTCTTTATTATGCGAACGGTTAGTTACACATAAAACTTATGTGAATCGGGTCGATGTTCCAAGAATTTGAGAGAACTCGCCATCTTCCATTGCCAATCGTCTCGACCACGACGAGTTACTTCAACCATCGTAAGGACCTTCCCACTTGGGAGAAAGTTTGTTCCGATTAGACTTGGTTTGGCGAGTCTCAATACCAAGTCACCTACAAAGAAGGCTACGAGGTTGGACCTTCGATCGTAGTATCTGCGTGGGGCTTGTTGGTAGATTTGAACGGATTAAAGCTGATTTCTCCTTTCTTGAGTAGGTTAATATCATCCGCTCGAAGTTGTTCCCGGTTTGAGTCTTTGAAAGTTTCAACTCGTGTTGATCTTATCTTTAGTTCCGGAAGCATGGCTTCACTCAAGACTAGAAAAATGGTGTTTCTCCTGTGCTGATCGGTTGTCGTTTAACCGCCCATATACGTAGGGTAACTCCTGTACCCAAGCCCCGAGCGTTTGATGAGTCTGGTCAAGACTCGGTCTTAATTCCTCTTATTATTTGGCCATTTGCACGTTCGACATTTCCATTACTTTGGGGATGGGCCACGGAAGCATAACACAACTTGGTGCCTAATTAATTCGTCATAAAATTCACGAAATTTTGCGCCAAAATTGCTTACCATTATCTGTAATTATTCGACTCGGTACTCCAAATCGAGTAATTACGCATCTCATCATAAACCGTTTTGCTGCTTCCGTTGTTATCCCAGTCACAGGTTCTGCTTCAATCCATTTTGTGAACGTATCAATAGCCACAAAAAGGAACTCGAAGCCTCCTGGAGCTTTGGGGAACGGTCCTAGGATATCAAGACCCCAGGTTGCAAAAGGCCAAGATAGAGGTATCGTTTGTAACGCCTGAGCTGGTTGGTGTATTTGCCTGCTATGAAATTAGCATTGAGCACATTTTTTAACCAACTCTTTAGCATCGTAAAGGGTCATGGCTAGTAAAAACCTTGTCGAAAAGCCTTCTGAGCCAGCCGCTCAGAAAAGCATGATTTCCACAAATGCCATCATGTATGTCGTGAAGGAGTGTTAATCCTTCGCTCTGCGGAATGCATCGCATGAGCACCCCTTGAGTACCTCGTTTATAGAGGACTCTTTCAACCAAAGTATACATTTTGGCTTTTTCGATAAGCGATGCGCCTCGAGATCGTCTTTCGCATCTTGAACCCTTTTGAAGATATTCATAGATAGGCGTCATCCATGTATCCTCGTATTCTAGAGAGGCCGTCTCAATAGGAGGTGTCTCTGGTTCATCGACCAGTGACGGCTTCTGGAGTTGTTCCAAGAAGACTCCTTTTGGTACTCTGGATCGGGAAGAAGCTATTCGAGCAAGGCGGTCTGCGAGAAATTATCCTTCGAGGATGAATTGTGCCTCGAAACCTAAAAAATACTTTTCTAGCTTACGCACTTCCGATAAGTACCGAGACATTGTCGGATTAGAGCACTGATACTCTTTTCCGATTTGATTCACGACTAGTTGTGAGTCTCCTCTCACGAGTAGTCGACGAATTGAGAGCACTTTCGCTGCTCGTATACCAGCTAGCAAACCTTCGTATTCTGCCACGTTGTTAGTGGCCTGAAAGTTTAATTGTATGGCATACTTTAAGGTCTCTCCGGTAGGAGATACCAGGACCACCCCAGCCCCCGAGCCACTTAAAGTAAGCGACCCGTCAAAGTACATCGTCCACTAGTCGTGGGAATCGTACTGGGGATCCTGAACAAGTTCAGGATTTGTCCATTCGGCGACAAAGTCTGCCAAGATCTCGATTTAACGGTACATTCGGGACACGAAATGGATGTCAAACTCCCCAAGTTCGACTGACCATTTTGCCATGCGTCCCGCTGTTTCCCTATTCTGGAGGATCGCTCCCAAGGGAAACTCAGACAGCACAGCTATTTTGTGCGCCTGAAAATAATGCCGCAGTTTCCTCGAAGACATGAGGAGGGCATATAGAAGCTTTTGGACTGAGGGTAACGCCCTTAGGCCCGTAAAACTTTACAGAGTAAACCGTCGTTGTATGCGTTTTCACGTTCTCGACTAGTATCTTCGCTTCTTGCTGTGGCGTGGCGGCTAGGTAAATTAAGAGTGTTTCTTACGGTCTCGGAGAGACCGTAATAGAGCACTCGAAGGTACCTCTTGACATCCTCAAAGGCGGCGTTTGCCTCTTTCGACCACTCAAAACCTTCGTGTTTCCTAAGTTTAAAGAAAGACCCCTTTTCTCCTAGTCGTGCGATGAAACGACTTAAAGCCGCCATGCACCCCGTGAGTTTCTGGACTTCTTTCCTTGTGGTCGGAGGGCGCATTTGGAGAATGGCCTTTATCTTTTCCGGATTTGCTTCGATTCCTCGTATAGATACTAAGAATCCAAGCAATTTTCCTGAAGAGATTCCGAACACACACTTCTCAGGATTGAGTTTTAAGCGATTTTTTCTGAGGTTGTCGAATGTTTCTTGTAGGTTGGTAATATGATTAAGTCCCTTCATGCTTTTAACGACTAGATCATCAACATAGGCCTCCAGATTTCGGCCTAGTTGAGATGAAAAAGTCAATTGCATCAAGCGTTGAAAAGAAGCACCGCATTTTTAGACCAAATGGCATTTTGACATAGCAAAATATACCAAATGGTGTAATAAATACATCTTTTCTTCATCGTCTAGACACATATTGATCTCGTGATATCCGCAATATGCATCTAGAAAACTTAACATTTCACAACTGCAGAGAATCAACCAACCGATCGATGCGAGGTAAAGGAAAATCGTCTTTTGGACAAGCTTTATTAAGATCAAGAAAGTCTCACGCACATACGCCATTTGCCGCTTGACTTTCTAACCATTACAGATTAGCCAACCATTCGATGATTGACCTCTTATAAAGCCCGCTTTAAGTAGTTTATCCAATTCGATTTGATAGCATCTCGTCGATCGGGGCAAATCTCCGTAATTTTTGTTTTACGGTACTTTGTCAGTCAGAAGCTAGCTCGGCTTGATCACCTCCACGGGACTCGGGCATGTCGGATGCTTGCCACGCGAAGACATCTGCGTTAGCTCGGAGGAAGGCGATGATGGCGTCTTCCTATTTGGGGTCGGAAGTTTCCCAATGCGAGCGATCTTCGAGGGCTCCCTGCGTCGAGAGGAACCTCTTTGACCTTGTCGTTCGGCCGTGCGAGTTTTTAGGCTTCACTTGCTAGTCGAAGGTGATTTTCTTCTCGAGCCGGTATTTGTCCAACCATCTCGAGGATCGACGATCGCAGTATGCGCCATCTTCTTGTCACAATGAATTGTGATTACTCCTTTGGGACCTGGCATCTTAATACATTGATATCCATAATGAGTAGCCATTAAGAATTTTGCCAAAGTTGGTCGTCCGAGTATGGCGTTATATGCCATATCGAAATCAACCACATCAAAGGAGATTTTCTCTGTCCTGAAATTACTTGGTGAACCAAATGTTAAAGGAAGAGAAACTTGACCAATCGGTTTGGCCGAAGATCCCGGTACGATTCCATGGAAAGAGTATCGTACCGGTCTTACCTTAGTCCCGGTACTTGCATTTCGTCCGGGCACTCGTAAATAAAATATTTAATGAGCTGCCACCATCAACCAAAACTCGATTGACCCGACAATTGTTGATGGTGGGTTCGACCACGATCGGATACCGACCTGGTCGAGTCGAAGTAATCAGATAGTCACCCTTCTCAAAGGAGATGGTAACTTCTGACCACTTCGGTAATTTATTGACAAGAGAAGGATTTATGGAGTTTACCTCACGCTCAGCAGCCTTTAAGTCGCCGCTTTGATTCAGATGCCGATGATCCTCCATAGATGTGCTCGACGGTGTGTTGCGGATCCCGAACCAATCTCCTCCTCGTCATCGAAGTCTTATGACCACTCATCCGTCCCACCGCCGAGAGTAGGAAGTGGTCCTTGTCGCTGTAGTAGTCTTCAAGCTTTCGTTGAATGACCCGATTCTATGAAGGTCATGTCCTTCCTTTTATGGAAAGGACACCACCTAGGTTTATCATTTTTCCGATCGGGCGCTTACCTTTGCCTCGGTCGGATTGTAACTTGAGGTGCGTGGCTCTTTATCATTCATGACCAAGACCTCCTTGAACTAGCGGCTTGGAGTTTTGACCCTTCACCTTGTTCTTGGACTTTTTGCTTTCTTATCTTTCTTCTTACCAATATCGCCTGCTCTCGAGAGGTATTGTTTTCTCGATCGATTGTGTTGTTCCACTCGACCGCCTCGAGGCGATTGCATATCGATCACCATCTCAAAGAGTTCGATGGATGTGGTAGGCGGATTTAAAGCAATATCTTCGTTATTCTTTTCTGCGGACTCCTTGCTTGAAAGCCCCGATGACAGATGAATCGAAACTTCCGAATTAAATTACGAACCCGACTAAAGCGCTTGATGAATTGGCGCAAGGTCTCGTTGTCGCTTCTGTCTCATCCGTGCAAGTCGTTCCTTCCTTCGAGGCATTGTAAGTGCCCAAAGTTTGCCAAGAGAAGATCGCAGAGGTGTTGCCAAGAATGAATCGACTCGAGTGGTTGGTTCAATAACCACGATCGTGCGACCCTTCGAGCACGCTTGGAAGGTAATTTGCCATCACATGTTCTCCTCCTCCGCCGCTCGGACAAATTGCTAGTAGATTTGAAGAAATTCGATAGGATTTTGGGATCCATCAAATTTCTCCATGTTCACTGGTCGAAAGCGAGGTGGCCAGCGAACAGCTCGAAGATCATGCGAGAATGCCCGACATCCAGTAATAACTTCTTGACGCCTCCTTTGTAGAAAAGACGGGTTGATATCATCAGGTGGCCGTACTCGACGATACCCAGTAATAGGTTGACCTGACCTGTAATAGGTCTCGGCCCTACGAGGGGAATACTCCTCGTAGTTCATCCGTTGTGTTGCATCGATTCCTTTGTGGTGATATGATCGATCGACTGGTAGCTGAAGAAGTCGTATTGCTACGATTTCCTGAATGATACCGGCGAGGTGCTTCCAGCTTTTCCATCGTAGACCGATGCCTTTGTGCAATCTCCTCAACGAAGAGGTCGTACCCCGGCGCTCGGGCGAGCTCTCGAGTTGGATTCTCGAGCAAATCACTGATGTGCTGGAGTTCTTGAGCTTCCTCTGACCGATATTGAATGCACCTAGGTAAACTCTTCTGGGCCGCAATCTTCCTTCGTCGAGTAGCTTCAAGATCTTCCCTGTCAGACTCTTGAGACGCCTCAATGAAGTCTTGAGTATGTCGAGGATTTCCTTCGCTCATGAAGGTGTTGGTCATGTCCGCCATCGGTGGTGTTCTTGCCACTGCCATGAGGGGGCGTAGTGCATGATCTTCGGGGAGCGTCTCCATCTCGGTTTCTAGGAGAGTGACCTTGATATGAGGGAAGCACGAAGACCTCCCGTCGATGATTCTCACTTGCGCTCGAGGCCTCCCCGCTTGAGGAGTAGTCGAAAGACACCATCTGGCGACTTGGAGTAATCCCCTCCAGGTAGGGGAACTCCGGGTTATAACCGTCTCCGTCGGCAAGTGGGATCTGCAGAGAGATGGTCGAATTTGCAGGAAAAGCATACTTGATCCCGCTCTCTCTGGCGTCATCCGGAGAGAGAGAATCACCAGATGCTGGTGAAGTCCTGGAATTGTGGCTTCTAGAACATGCCTCACCAAGTCGGACCGCCTTAGGGGGACTCGGACACTTCGAGGTAAAACTCTCGTCGTGTTGTGAGTCCACCTGGGTGTAGTCCTGGTCAGATTGACCCTTGTCCTTTGAGAGGGTAGATTCCTCTCTTGGGCGTATTGTTGTGGGGATATGGATCCTCCTCAACTCCATCGGCATTGTCTCCTGGATCTGCGGAAGATCACGGAGGCGGCGGTACCATTGATGAGTTATCACTCGGCTCAGAATCGAAACCGGCATCCATGTCGACGTCACAGTACCTGCCAAGTCGAACCAGTTCTCCTCGCTCCATTCTCCGCCATGAGTGCATGAGATTTGGAAAAGAGAGTATGTTGACAAGAGATTACCTAAGATCCCCACGATCGGCGCCAAGCTGCCGGTGTTTTAGAACCAAACTTACGTAAAGATTGTTTGATTCGGGGGTCTCCTAGAATGAAATCACGCAGAGATTGACACGGGATTTTATACGTGTTCAAGCCTTCTCCGGGAGAATAATAACCCTACTCTGTGTGTATGGTATTGAGTGTATTCTGAACAATCAGGGGAAAAACTAAGACTATTACAGATGATAGTGCTTGTCTTCCTGATGGCCCTATTCGATCGCCCCCTTCCTTCTCTGATTGTCGCCTTTATATAGTCCGTGAAGGAGTGGCCGTTTCTCCAGGTGAAGTGGAGCCTTATCACATCCTGTAACGGGCGCATGTTGGCAGTAATCACCGGTGTATTAACTCCTCCACGCCGCCTGACAGCTATATATCAGAGATAATGGAGCATTACGTGCTATTACTTCGCACAATAACAGCGTATGATGACTATTTGAATTCCTTAATCAATTGGACCCACTCGTCTGTAGGTTTAATTGACCATAAGGTGGTCGTGGCTGACTTGGTCGTAGAAGAACTTACGACCATAAGGTAGTCGTAGCAAGACTTACGACTATGTGGTAGTCGTAGCATGAATTACGATTATGGGGGTGGTCGAGAATAACTTACGACCACCTAGTAGGCTCCTCCTTATAAAATTAAGGGTATACTCAGGACCATATGACGCCATATTTACTTATAATAAGAATTATAGATAAAAGATAAAATGAGGATTATTAGATCCTCGTCAAGAATCAATTACATTAGATCACAATATGAATTATAACAAATGATTTAAATACAGATAAAGTCTTGCATTGCATATCGCCAAAGCCCTCCTTGTCATCTGTCTATTTATCGCCAGTCTATCGAACCATTCCTCGATCCGCATTCCATCGTCCGCCAAAAACCCATAAAATATATAGCAAATCAAAAGTGTTAGAATAAAAATAGAATAAAGAAGGTTGCCGTCAAATCGCCAAAGCTCAGTAGGGTTCTTAGACCGACCTAAGTTAGTCGGCACCTTGATCATCAAGATACCCAGGCCAACCTAAGTCAATCGGCACCCTTCACTTCCGTAGGTTTCATCACTCGGCGTTTATTAAAGCCCAACACCCACGTTTACGAATATAGTAGCCGAAACACCCTTAAGACCAATAGATCCTTAAGCCAAATAGTATCATGTGAGAGCAAATGGGATAAAGCAAGGGGCAATGTGGGAATACACAAGACCAAGGAAAGCACCATCAGGATGCATCTCCCTCATATAAGTTCGTTGCTTCACGAAGCCTCACACAAGCCATCACCATTTCATTTCTCCTCAGCCGAAGCCACCTCCCCATAAAAACCCATTTCTCTCACAAACTACCTTCACAAAGCACCACAACCTCATTTCACTTCCCAGCCAAAGGCCAACACAAAGCCAAGCACCTCCATTTCTCACTGTCACTACAAGCAGCAAATCACAACCCAAGAGCAAGAGCTCAAGCAAGAGCAAACCCACTGCCTCCTCACATATAAGCACAAAGACATCAAGCCAACACAAGCCTCATTCATTTAATTCATGTGAGAACCCCAAGAAAAAAACTAATCTAAATAGTGCTAAGCGGTAATTAGCGGTAAATAAAATTTATTTAGCAAGAATAAAACTTAAGCTCAGGCTGTTATTAAACCCGTTGGAAAAATATCAACACAAAAAAGTACAAACAGAACGAACAGATAACAAGTCAATAATATTCAAGATTTCATTATCAGACGTAACTATTGAATTTCCAAATCAAATATACATTCTCGCCAAACAATTCTACACACATTATATTTCTCAAGAGTTCATCAACGAAAAATTTTGCAGTGAACTATTACAACAAAATTACAACGTCAATATAACTCAGGATCAGCATACAAGAATACATGTCAAGAGAAATTAGAACATTAAAGACAGACACATATTAAATTACAAGAATCCATCTCTAGAAATTACCGTATGAATTATTAAAGAGATAATAAAATATTGTTACATAGTGAACCACTGTTACACTTTCAAATTAATTACAAATGAGAGTAAAGTATGCACACACATTCAGAAGTAACGTACAACAATTAATTACAACATGTCAAAATAAAAGGTTACATCTTCGAGTAAATTACTAAAGAATACAATAAAAGTCTTCATTGATGTCGCGGAGCCTTTCCTTGACCATACACCGCCAGTCATCGAACCCATCATTCGGCCCATCCGAAAACTCGACCCACCGTTCCATTGGTCGCCATTGACCAATACATAAGTAAAGAACCAAGCGCGTTAGAATAGAATTAGAATGAAGAGAGTGGTCGTCAAATTTCCCCAAAGTTCCGTAGGATTCTCATATCAACTCTAGTCGGTCAGCCCCTTGATTACCAAGATACCTAGAC
Organism: Phyllostachys edulis; assembly: GCA_036346405.1. Classification (NCBI taxonomy): domain Eukaryota; kingdom Viridiplantae; phylum Streptophyta; class Magnoliopsida; order Poales; family Poaceae; genus Phyllostachys; species Phyllostachys edulis. Next base: position 104,568,711 of record CM070550.1, read on the forward strand.
CAGTTAGAGTTAATCGGCACCCTCGTACTTTTGTGGGTCTCATCATTCGGCATTTATCAAAATCCAACACCCACTTTCTACAATTGCCTCAACAGTAATAAACTTCCACCGTGCACCTTCCCTTAAACCCCACCCTTAGTCAGAACAGCACAAGGTGTCACAAAAACCCACAACACCAGTTCATTTGCTTCTCCGTCATCACAATCCTACTAATATCCGACTCCACCCCTCACTGTGCACAGGAGAGTACGTGCAGATGATAAGGCCAAGCCTGGCTACACATAGGAGAACAACCCAAAGCCATTCCCCCTTGCTTAAAGGCTGCATCCCTCTTCTGCCACCATCACAAGCCTCACAGCCGAAGCCTCCCCCTTTCTCCTTCACAAGGAAGCAAACCAAAGCCAAGACCACCACAAGAAGCCACTAGAGGAGATTAGAGCAAACCTCCCAAAATTATCCTGCACAGGGCAAGGGTGTTGAGGAAGACCAACGGAGCGGAACGACAAGTTGGAACAACCAGGAAGGGGCAAAAGGGCACCGACAAGATAAAAAAAGGCACCACCATGGCGGCCACCACCACTGCCGACCATTCCCAACACCAAACCATCCATCAACCGACAAGGTAACCCACATATATTCCCACTATATTTTATCCAAAAATGAACCTCAGTATGAACTACACTTTTTACTAAGCACATGAATCACCCACAAATTAGTATCCATCCACTGTTATTTTTGCCCAAACAAAAACCAGAGTGGTATGCTTAACCATGCACAAGTAGCCCACCGGTAGCATCCATTCCATTCACAGAAGCATCATCAATAAGCCCTCAGTTTCCACATCACAGAGCAAGAGGAGGAGTAGAGAGAGGGAGAACGGGGTAGTAGTATCACCTCAGTAAGACGCAACCATGTTAGCATAGGCATCACCACCACCAGTAGCCCACCCCAGCACCTTCGGATACATCAAGCAATAAGCATTAGGATATGAACCACCCCATCACCATTTACATGCATACATGAACATCAGAAACCCAACTCCATGCTCAACCATAAAAAATCAAACTAACATAATGGGAAGAAGGGAACCACAGAGCGAGTAGGCGAGGGCCAACGACCGCAGGCCGGGCAGGTGTCGGGACCGGATTTCTGAATCCGAACCCTGTGCGTATTTCTGCACAAGTCTCAGATCAGTAGCTAGTTCACATAGTTGAAACATTGTTTATAACCAGTTCGAATCACGAAATAATATTAATAAATAACTGAGTACGGGCCTTATGGCCACTTATTACAAAAGAGGACCAAAGACCTTAATTCTCATAGTAGTAGAAATAAAAAGATAAGCTCCGTGGTTGACCCAACGAATCGCCCACTGGCATTCAACTGGGGGAACACAGCCTAGTACTCCGGGAAGCCTTCGTCGAAGCCGTAGGCGAAGTAGTTGTAGTCATTCTTGGCATCTTTGTAGACTTCTGAGATTTGTTGAGTGTAGCATGTGAATACATATAGGGTTCATTTGCACAAAGCAATATTTTAAGTTTAAACATCTTTTATAAAGCTCATTTGACAAAAGATGATTAAATAGATAAAGTAATTTAAATCAAACTCTAATGTAGGTTCCAACTACCATACACTAGTAAAGAGGCTCTATCCGCCAAGTTTTCATGAATTGAGCTCTAACTGCCCAACTAGCTCTAACTGCCAGAACAACAATCCAAGAGTTCCAACTACTCCCGGATTCGCAAAATATTTCTTTTAAAACCAAAACTAAAATCTAACATGTCCGTGGGCACGGCTATTCGAATAGTTTTTAACACTCTGCAGAGGTTGACCCCACACGAGATAATCAGCTTACACTGTTCGCTCACACACTTCCAATGGTGTGCGACTTAACGATTATCACAGGGCTTTTACAATACTTTATCCTAACATTAGCTGCCCGATGAGCTTAACCCCAGCTCATGGACATCATTTACCATTGACTTGGAGATCACCGTTGTGGGGGATAACCTGCCCAGACTTGGACGTATTTTACCAACGTCCCACAAGAAGCCCGGCAGCATATGGACGCTATTTGCCATCGCTCGCACTATCCAGGTAACACCTACCATCTACAGCCTGCGGGCTAAATGTTCGGAGTTAGTAAATTACTCAGCCAGGTCCTTCCTATTTAGGACGTGTGGTTGCACTATAATGCTTTGTTTGAATAAACACAAGAGTCGGTCCTTAATTGACCAGGGTGAGACAAACTAGACTCATGCCACTCACCCTAGTCTAAAATATTTTCCACCATTTTTATTTTATTTCTAAATATTGACATTACCTAATGTCAATTATTTTCCAAAATTTAAAGCATAATAAGTATTAAAGGTTTTTCTCCCCCAAAGGTTAAACAGGACAGAAAGGCACGTCTAAGCAATTCTACTAATCGGCTAATCTACAAAATTGTATTCAATAATGCGGAATTTTCTATGCTAGGGTTACAAAGGTACATGATAACAAATTTCAAGGATGATAATAACAACTTTAGGTTTTTAACTAACAACCTACACTTTAAACTTATCATTTAAATAAAATAGCAATGCATAACTTTGAAACTGAAAACATAATTTACAAATCATAGGTTCAAAGTGGTCAAAGGAGGGTCGCCTTCGGTGACATTGGAGGTAAGCGCTTCTTGTTAATCCAAATTCGTGTCGGCGACGTCGGACTTTACACGCGCGAATCGGACCAAATAAATAACAAAAATTAAATAAAAATTATAAAATAAATACTGAAAAGTAGAGAATGAATTTAGATAAATTAGGAGAAAGAATCAATGGATTTGGAGTTTGCATGAGAGAGAACGAATTTCTAGAAGATTGATTCTAACATAAAATGATAACACAACGAAAAACTGCTACATAATGGAATTCTACTGTTCGGGACAAAGCTAGTTCCGGTTGTTTATAGAGCATAGCTAAGATTTGAGGCATGACATGGTGGGACCCCATGCTAGAGTATGGCCTGGTGAAGCAAAAGGAAAAGAATAAGTTTTTAGGGCTTGTGGGACCATGATGTAAGTGGAGAAAAGACAAACAACTAGCAACTAGTAAAGCTATGAACCAGAACGAAACAACAAGAAATGAGAACAAGCTCCCAGGCGCTTTGGCATGGCAGCGACGCCGGTGAGGTGGATTGTGGGGGTCCGGCGAACACCCAAAAATGGAACCCCAAGGACATGGCCTTTCTGTGGGTGGCAGCGGTTCGGCCGGAGATTCATGACGGTGGTGGCGGCGGCACTTCAAGCAGCGACGGCACACAGCCGAGTGTGGCGTTGGTGAGTGAATGACGTGGGGGAATAGGGAACACATGCACCAGCTGTGCGCAGGCACGAGGATGGTGCGGCATAGCTTGGGGAGGCTGGAGACGGCTTGAAGAAACGACACGACGATGACCAGCGGCTGAAAAAAGGGCGGCACGGCGGCGGCGTCGCTCGACGTGAATTTGAACAAACAGAGGTAAGCACTAGGTAGAGTAGATGATGGAGATCGTGTAGTAGCGAAGAATTGGATTTTGGCTCACTGGAATGAAGAATGTGTGATTTGGGCGAAGCGACTGCCGTTTCGGGAAAAATAGAAATTGGATGTCGTCGGTGCTCCGATGGTTATGAGACTTGGAGGGGATGTAAAGGGGTCGATGAAGAGATAGCATGCCAATTTATAACTCTTCTTATGATACAAAGTATCGGGAACGTGAGTGAAAATGGCGACGGTTTCGGTTTTGGGTTAAATGACAAAGGAAACGACAATTGCTTTGATGGCCAGCGGCAATGACGTGCAATTGATGGTGCCAAGACGTGGGTGATGATGACGTGGTCATTTCTCTTTAGACGGAATTGAATTTGGAGCTCCGAGTGAGAAGAATGAATTTTTGGAGGAAAGCGACGCTTTTGATTTAAGAACAAAGACGATTCAAGATAATCGAGGAAGAAGAACAGGAGAATAAAGAATATCATATTAAAAGAGAAGATGCAAACCAATGAAAGAAAAACAATTCTACACCTAAAGAGAGTCTTGGGTTAAGCGTGCTGGCATGGGAGTAGAGTTAGGATGGGTGACCTTGCGGGAACTCGATTTTTTTATAAAGAAAAAGAGATTGGATCGAGAAACTAGAACGAATATTTTTCTGGATATTTGAATTTGAATTTTTAGAGTTGGAATTTGAATTTGGAATTTAGATTAGAAATGGAGTTTTCGAATTTGAGTGGGAAATTGGAATTTTGAGATTTCCTTCCAGAATTACATATAAAATACAGGTAAGATCCAAATAAAATCTAGACATTTTTAATTAATTAATTTGAAGTTAAATTTTAGAGAAAGCGAATTTTGGGGTGTTACAAACCTACCCCCCTTAGAAGAATCTCGATCCCAAGATTCAGATGGACTTGGGAAAAATGTTGGGGGTACTCTGCTCTTAAATCCTCTTCGTGTTCCCATGTTGGTTTTTTCTCTAAATGATTGCTCCATTGCACCTTGTAGAATTTGATAATCTTGATTCTGGTCTGACGTTCTGCTTCTTCGAGAATTCTAACAGGGTACTCTTGATAAGTGAGATCATCCTTCAACTCGACTTCCTCTAGAGGCATCTGTTCTTCTGGAACTCTGAGGCATTTTTTCAACTGAGACACGTGAAAGATATCATGCACATCTCATAGCTGAGGTGGAAGCTTTAACTTGTAAGCGACTTCTCCTCTTCTGACTAGCACTGAAAAAGGTCCAATGTATCTCGTTGCAAGTTTTCCACTCACCCTGAAACGACTCATTCCCTTGAGATATGAAACCTTCAGATACACATAATCTCTAGGTGCAAAAGCTAGATCTCACCGGCGGTTATCAGCATAACTCTTCTGCCTGGTTTGAGCTGTTTTCAGATTCTGACGAATCCTTCGTACCTGTTCTTCGGCCTCCTTCAGAACATCTGGCCCGAACACTTGTCGCTCTCCGGTTTCATTCCAATACAAAGGAATTCTACACTTCCTTCTATAGAGTGCTTCAAAAGGCGATATTTCCAAGTTTGACTGATAGCTGTTGTTATAAGAAAATTCTGCATACGGTAAACTTACATCCCAATTTGTACTATTGGTTAAAGCACAAGCTCTTAACATATCTTCGAGAATTTGATTAACCCTCTCAGTCTGTCCGTCTTTCTGCGGATGGTAAGTTGTACTAAAGTTCAAGTTGGTATCCAAAATTTCCTACAGTTTTTACCAAAATCTAGAGGTGAACTGCGATCCTCGATCTGATACATCTTCTTAGGTACCCCATGCAGACATACTATTGAGGACATATACAACTCTGTAGTTACAGTAGGCTGAGCCATCGGCGCGCCGGGGAGCCGAGCTAGCGCACTAGCGCGCTCAGGCCGAGTACGCGAGAGAGGAGCATGGGAGGCGCCATGGAGGGCCGAGGGAGCCGAGCCGGGAGCAGTCGGGGTCGCGGTTGCAGTAAGCCAGTGACGGTTTAGCGAAGCAAAGCCGACGCAGTGTCAGCAAATACCATGAAGCCAAGCACACAAGGTCGAAAGCAGAGGAGGTAGCATTGTGAATCTTCATGGCGCAAGCTTGGCCGAATGAGTCACCAGGAAGAAGAAGCAGTAAGGAATGGAAAGAAATAGAATGGGGTAAAAAGTAGAGGGAGAAGAACCAGACATTAGCTTTTGGTAGTGAGGAGATAGGTAGGAGAGAGAAGAGATAAGGGGAAAGGGGAAATAAATGAGCTGGAGTTCTTGGCCACACAAAAAGGAATTAGGTGGGAGAATGTATTAGGAAAGGGGATTAGGTGATGAAAGATTAGGAATTAAAGGTAGGATTTGATAATTAGGGGAAGGGGTAATAAATAAATTCTAACGAGAATTCACTACTACAGAAACCGACATCACAGATTTGGTTGAATCGCCATCACGCATTTTGTTTCCAACCATCTATGTTTGTTGGTCTGTGATAACAGATATTATCACGATGGTACAAAACCGCTCGTGATAGGAATATCACGAGCGGTTTTATTAAAAACCGTCAGGAAGTCAAATATCACGCAGCGGTTTCAACTAAAAACCGCTCGTGATTCGAGAATATCACGCATTTGTTCTAAACAAAAACCGCCGTGATAGAGAATAGCACGAGCGGTTCTAAATAAAACCGCTCGTGATTTTAATATCACAGACGGCTTTTTTGTTTAAAACCGCTCGTGATATTCTTCTATCACTGAGCGGTTTGCGCTTGAAACCGCTCGTAATATTTTGCCTTCACTGCACGGTTTTAACACAAAACCGCTCGTGATAGCTCGCACTTCTTCCCAAAATTGTTGCTTTCTGCTAGCCTCGGAATTGCTAGCCATGCCCTCTGAAAACAAGCATTCACGTAAACAGATTGAAGCATTCACGTAAATGATTCAAGCATTCACAAAAACAGATTCAAGCGACCATGACAACTCAAAGTGATCATTACTCAAAATAAATTACAAAAGATAGCATTTGTTCAAGTATTGTCGCTATAGTTACAACTAGATTACAATTGTTTTGCGCTGAGAGGTTTTAGAGGGTGATGCTCGGGTTGGCGACGGAGTGAAACTCTCCGTTGTCGTTAATGATTTCGTGTTGATAAAGGCGCAGAGCTTCCTCGAATGTCCTTGATCTCTTCCGCAACGAGTGAATCACATTGTAAATTCAAGGCCCGCCGCTAGCAAGAGTAAAGTGCTAAGATATATATATTTAAATTTATAATTAGGAAATAATTATTTCGAGATTGACAAACCTCGTGATCCTTCTTCCTAGTCAGAAGGATTAGCCGCATATGATAGCAGACGAGATTGCACATAACTCATCATCTTTTTGTCAAGCGTAATCGCAAAAATAGCAAGAGTATAGTCGATTCGAGACGCGTTATTATGAAGTATGATATAGGATTATAGTGTTGTAGCGCTGCATCGAAAATCCATCCTGTGTTAGTTGGGCGCTCTTTCCATTGTATATTCCTTTGTTGGCAACATAATTGATGAACGACCTACATGATTCAAAAGGTTATCCTCGCCATTTCAAACGAATGAAGACTACAATAGAGTTATGTAAGGAGGAAATGAGCATACCTCTCGAGTATTCCTCTTAGAGTGTCAAGTCGTGCTTGTTGCGGTTTAGGGAATCAAGGTATATCACATGGTTCCTCTTGGGTATAATAACTAAAAGGATCCAAAGATGGTACCTACTCATGTATGTCGCTATAGTCATTAAACCTAAGTTCGTCTTTGCAGTATAAAGTACAAATGAAATTTGTATAGCAAGTAGTGACACTTACCCACGTTGTAGGGCACCACTATGTACTTCATGTTCGTCCGACGAAGCAATGACCTCGTTATGTATTTCTATTGAAGGATGAGTCTTGTTGGATGGTTTGCAACGATACCACATGTGGATCGAGGAAACCCACCGGTTCTTTCGATTCCTAACATTTTTCAAAGATGTATCTATACATAAGCAATGAGTTGTGATATTTATTGGTATTACATGAATGTAGAACTTGATTGTACGCGCTTACGATGTCCAACATCGTAGAAGCGAGACGCCGAGGCCAACGAGGTTGAATAGTTCAAATAAGTCATTGAAGCCCACGACGAAGTACCTCGTCCCCGTTGAAGAAATGCTTGTCCTCGATCCGACGGTGATTCCAAGATCGCACCCTTCTTTGGGTCCTCGCCATACCGGGCATGCAAAGCCCGACAAGCATATCCAAATGCATTAATATGCGTCGGAGCACAATGGTTTTCCGATGATGTAGTTCCTGCATCGCGGACTTCCGGACTTGGGAGGCGCTTAACGCTTGTGGATTTCGATTTGGCCTTAGCGATTGGCGCCGTCTTCTTGTGAGACGACTTCGGAACGGATACGACGGCACGCTTTTGTCGTTCCTTCTGCGTCTTCTCCACGGGAATCAAGAGGTGGCCTTATGAGGCTAAACATGAGGTGGAGTCATCGAGGGTCCCGTTGGAGAGGAATGGTCGTGTCCGGATCGCAAGATCGCTGGGTCCGTGATTTATGTCCTTCTTGGGCCATCGGATAAAAGAGAGGACGGCATCCCCTAGTGTTGTGATCTCTTCGCTTGGGCAAATCTTCACGGACGGCTCGAAATTGACATGTACCATATCCACCGGACCGGGCGTAACCGTGGCGCCACCGGCACCGTGGTCAGACCGCCCTTCCTCGTATGGATACACCATCCCTCGCAGACCTCAATACAAAGGGACCCATCCATCCTCACTTGGAGCTTACAGGCGCCGGCTCCTACAAAACGATCTGAATTAGCTAAGGCGCTATAGGTCTATCTTTGGTGCATTCCATAGATATACGCTACCTTGATGTCGCTTCGGTGTAATCGGACGTCGTCATGTTCACAATTATGCGTGACGCGACGCCACTCCGACGCCGAGGAGGACCGCCTCCCGAATTAGCGGGGCGCTTGCGATCACCGCTCATGAGTATATCCATTTGACTCGCAATGTCGCCATCTCTACTTGAAATTGGTTAGTAATCATCTGCACTAACCGTTGTCGTGTTCGCCTTGGATCTCTTCCTAGTCTTATACGTGCGAGAGTCGTCCGCGAATCCATGACTCCAAGGTACGTTAACCCCAAGGCCGCGTGTGCGACCCGGGTGCTCCTTGTTTCCCAAGACCGTAGATAGTATATCATTCTCCCTGTCTGCATAGAAGGAGCCTTGGGAAGCTTGGGCAGTCAAGTCACGCTGCAAGAGGTCTTCATGTTATTATAGGCACTATGAAGTTATGGACTTATTAACAACTTAGTAGTTCGACATATTTACCACACGTTGGGACACTTCCTGGTCTGCCGGGTTTGTGAAGGAGATGTTGCCCAAAGACGAGACTTGTGCCCTCGCTTAACCAAATTTTAGGGAACGTGGGTCTGTGACATCGTGAAACGGGTTCTCCTTCTCCGCCGCCCATTCCTCAGATTTACCCGCTGTACCAGCCGTGCCGAGTCTGTCGGGTGAGTGTTTCGTGTCTAGAGAGCTTTGTGCGCCGCACTTTGCTCCTTAAATTCGCCGTCGCTTTCATAGCCACAAGGTGTCCCATGCTTCCCGCGTCAAGAATTTGTATCGCTTGCGAAGGCGCTTTGACCGTGTTCACGCATTTCGTGACAAGAATGCTCTTGAAGGTCCTCCACGATTTACCCATCGTGAGCATCGCCGTCCGTCGCCGCGCGCTACATGTGCTTCGAATAGTGAACTTCTTTGAAAGTTCTCATCCCACGCACGCTTTCGCTTCTTTCGTCAGTCCTTCCACGCTGGTGTGGTGATGAGGACCCGCTCCTTGCAAGTATCCCGCAGATGGTCCGGAATCTCGCCACGATCTCTTGGGACTCGAGGGACCCCAAAGTCACCGACCTCCGTGATGACCACCGGCCAGAGGCATTTTCGATTGTCCTCTGCCATCTCGCCTGTCATTATCGCCGACGGTGATTTGCGGCCTCGCTTGCGCCTCTTCCATCTCGGGTGTCGGTGTCGGCGTCCTCGCTTGCGCCTCTTCCATCTCAAGCGGCGTCGGTGACGGCGGCATAAGACAAGGATGCCTCTGCCATCTCGCTTACTTGCTATCTATATAAGTTACATATGCAATAAAATGGATTGCAAGTGTCCCAAATTAACATATACATTTAAACTTAATAATATGCTCAACATGTGCAATATTAGCAAATAATCATAAATAATTCCAGATAAATATGAAACAATTAATCTCGTGAAGAAGTACAGAGGTTGACTATAGAGATCAAGATGGCAAATGAAAAGTTGAATGAGCTCATACAGAGTACTAACATTCCTTAATCCACTAGCTTCTCTAAGGAAGCCTACTTCATCGAGGTCGACACACTTTGAGTGTGCCATTTGTTTCATGCCGTGGAGGACCGGCATGAAACAAAGGTACACTCAAGTGTGTCAGATCGACGAAAGAAATGCTAAGCAAAGGTTTAATCTCAGAGGGCTCGCCGCCTCCTGCTCCTATTATGTGCTCTCGTAAGGAGAGTAGCTAAAGAACAAGTCTTTGCCATCTCAATCCTATTGTCTATACTCTTCATCGACCTCGACACATGGAGTGTGTCATTTGTTTCATGCCGTGGAGGACCGGCATGAAACAAATGGCACACTCCAAAGGTGTTAGGATCGACGAAGGAAATACTAAGCAAAGGTTTAATCTCAGAGGGCTCGCCGCCTCCTGCCTCCTATTATGTGCTCTCGTAAGGAGAGTAGCTAAAGAACAAGTCTTTGCCATCTCAATCCTATTGTCTATATTTCATCGACTCGACACACCGGAGTGTACCATATGCTTCTTGCCTTGGAGGATTGGCAAGAAGTAAAGGTACACTCAAGTGTGTCAGATCGATTTAAGGAAATGCTAAGCAAAGGTTTAATCTCAGAGGGCTCGCCGCCTCCCGCCTCCTATTCTAACACTCCTAACACTCCTTAATCAACGAAGCAAAGGTTTAATGCTTCATGTACGAAGACTAGCCTTTAATGAAGACATAGAAACAAAATAGAATCAAGTAAAACTTTCTTTTCGGATTGATGATATTATGTACTCTCGTAAGGAGAGTAGCTAAAGAACAAGTCTTTGCCATCTCAATCCTATTGTCTATACTCTTCATTAAATGAATATGATAATATAAATTCAAACTATGAGCTCTAAACAATACTTTGCTTAACTGTCAAACGATCTCAACTGCTAATCTAAAACATATTAAACTTCCAACAAACAGAGGTTGACTACAGAGATCAAGATGGCAAATGAAAAGTTGAATGAGCTCAAATGACAACTAGAAGAATCACAAACTAGTCAATAGAATCGATCAATTTGCAATAGAACTATGAGCTCAACCGAAAGTAACCAATTAACATTACATCATATTGACAAGAGTAAGTAATACAATAGAGCTCAAGTATGAACTAACAATCACATTCAATCTCAAGATAAGACAGAGTTCATCACAGAGCATGTCAACAAAGCCCACCGATCAATTTGCAATGTAACGATGAGCTCAACCGAAAGTAACCAATTAACGATAGATCATATTGACAAGAGTAAGTAATACAATAGAGCTCAAGTATGAACTAACTATCACATTCAATCTCAAGATAAGACAGAGTTCATCACAGAGCATGTCAACAAAGCCCATCGATCAACAAAGCCGAATCGCCACAGAGGAGCAATACTACAGAGAGGATGCCGCACAAGAACTCACGGTGCAAGGAGGAGGCCGACACGGGAGGAGGACGGCAGTGGGAGAAGGCCGGCAGAGGGGAGGAGGCCCACACGGGAGGAGGACGGCGCGGGCCGAGGTCGGAGGCGGCGACGCTGGGGATTACGGCCAGTGAGGTGAACGGGGCGCCAGGGTGGTGGGGCAAGCGCACCGAGGTCGGCGGCGCCGAGGTCGGGGCGCCGAGGTCGAGGGCGGCGGCACCGAGGTTGAAGGCGCCGAGGTCGGGGCGCCGAGGTTGGGGGCGGCGCCGAGGTCGAGGTCGGCGGTGAACTACCAAGCAGCCCTAAACCCTAGAGGAGGCGAACGAGCGCGAGAGCCTAAGGGCGCGGAGAGGAAGTGACAAGTGAGAGCAAAACCCTAGCGCTTCCGCTTTATAAAAAGTATATCACAGACGGTTTCAAACGAGAACCGTCTATGATATGGAACGTATCACAGACGGTTTTTCACTACAACTGTTTGTGATATTGACGTATCACAGACGGTTTTTAAATAGAACCGCTCAGGATTCCTTTTCCTGCATTTGCCAGTACAACGGAACCGCTCTGTGATAACTCTTCATTTTCCCGCGTGTCTCTTTGTCTTCATTTTCCAAAGATGCTCTAGCTTCGCCTCACGATCACACGGGCGTGGCTTCATCTCTTCATTTCCAACGCCGCCACTGCCTCCCCAAATATCTCTTCGCCTCCGCTCCGCTTTAGAACTTGTTCTATATATAGATGTGTCCCTTCTACAATGTATTTCACACAACCTCCTTGATCCCCTTTCTCCACAAAAATGTAAATTAATGGCCAGCCTCCTCTTAGACACGCGATCAGACGCCAAGACCTCTCTCGTTGTACGCTGAATCGTCTTTTGAAGAACACTATTTCAACAATGTCTTCACTCCTCCGTCTCGAGAATTTGCCGGAGCGGTGACGCCACCTTCCGCCGCCTTGACATTCTCCTCCGCCGTGTCTTCCGGTGATCTCCCACTTTCGGCGAAGTTTACCGTGTCGCCGACGTGGTCCTCCAAAACGGTTGCACGCCTCTCGTGAGGCTTGTCGCCACTTGATCGCGAATCGAGGCAAAGAAAGCGTCGAGTCGACCAGTGCCGAGACCCTCAAGCAAGAGAAGAGAGCCTATGGGCTCAATTCTTCTTGGTTCAACAATCCGAGGATCTTCAGACACACTCGAACGAATGGCGTCGTGTGGACGATTTCGACTTCGCTCGATCATGAACCGCCCGCCTCCCACGCCGCCACGAAGTATTGAAGACGGAGATAGCACCTACCTCCGCCACTAGATAGGTTTCTAGTTTTTAATCTTTTGTGTTTAACGCCACATTGTTTGGCTATATATATGAAAATTACAAAATGAAAAAAAAGTTTGGAGGTGAAGTTACTATATCTATTTTCCCATAGTAAGAGCCCTCATCCCATCGACATCAAGTGTGTAGGTATGTTGATCTCGGAGCCGCCAGGGGGGGGGCGCGGGTTGCTCCACTACTGGAAGGGCAAAGAGGCGTCCTGCGGCCCATCGCGGCAAAGGCGGCAAGGGACACGACGCAGCAGGCGGTGGGAGGATATCACGCATTTGGTTCTTAATTAGAACCGCTCAGGATAATTCATATCACGCATTTGTTCTAAATAAGAATCGCTCAGGATACTACATGCACGGTTGTAACGTAAAACCGCTCAGTGATTAGGGGATTATCACAAACGATTTTTGGATAGAACCGTCAGGATAATTCATGACGGTTCTATTTATCAACCGCTCAGTGATAGATGACTATCACTGCATTTGCTTCTAAAAATACCGCTCTGTGATAGTTGTTCCGCGCCACCAAGAAGTTGGATCGACCCAACACGCATAGCCCAAAGGAACCGTCTGTGATGGGGCGTCTACTATAGCCTGTTTTGTAGTAGTGATTAGTAGTAGTAAATTTTGAAGAACACATGTATTAGTGATTATCGACACTGTATAATTTTTGGACCAAACCTATTTAAGTAAGTCGCGTATGATTAAATGGTCTTAGACCAGACCGATTTCTAATAAAATGAAATAAGAAGAAATAAAATAAAAATTATTAATAAGAAGAGAGAACACATACATAGCATACCAAATGAAGTTTCGGGAAGCGCTTAAAACGGAATTTTGAACTCGAGCAAGTGAACAACAAGATGCATTCTGCCTAAAATAAAAATAGGAAAATGTGTAAAATATTAATCTTGGACTTTTTAAATAAATAAATCACCGGTTCGAACCGCTAAGTTAAATAGATAACCTATTACGTTGAAAATAATTTAATCAAGTTAAAATAATTAATTAAACCAACTTAGAGCCTAATTAGAGAATTAAATAAAATAGTGCGCAACTAAGTAAAATCAATTAGGCGTATTTCTGCGAATAAATTTTGATAGACTTAATAAAATATGAGTACGAGTAGTATTCTATTTTTCGTGCGATAAACACATGTTTCGACAACTCGATCCTAGAGCGAATAGATCGTAGGACGACCACAGTTGGGGGGTGCTAACCTAACGGGGGCTCGAAAAGTGTTATTAAATTAAAATATGCTAACAAAATAAAATGCACTAACTGATGTTTGCATAATATCACCCAAAATAAACTAAGTATTTGTTTATATATTATTCGTGCTTCCGCATAATTACAGAGGACGAACCAGCGCTGACCGGAGTAGCTGATCAGGAATTCTTCGACGCTGATCTTTTCTCCAATTATGAACGCAAGCTATTCTCTTGAACATAAATATAGTTATATTAAATGTAAACCATATATTGTTGTATCATATATGTATTGCGTCAAAACTATTTCTCCAAAATCAAATCAGATTAAAGATAAAAATGAGATCAAGATAAGAAATGAGAATGAGATGAAGAAAGAGAATTACTAGGCTGGTAAAGGGGGCCCGGGCAGGGGAATGCGACGACGACGACGACGGTGATGAGGTAAGAGGTGGGACCCCTTTACATATGGTTAATATATAAGGACCAACAAAACTCTTACCCGGATCTGAGGCCGTAAATTCAGTGCCAACCATTTTCCCGTTTCGACGGGCAGAAAATGCTACCTTGTTACGTAATTATGTTCTCCACAACGGGTTACGTTGGAGTGTTGGGAGCAGGAAGTGAGCCGCACCAAGGTGGAGTGTTGGGCGCAAGGGTAGAGAGCCGCACCAACCAACATTACTGGAACTCAGTGGATGACGAGGTCAGTACGTGACTAGATCAGCACCAATGGAAAGTAATGGGTGGAGACTTAATCACGTAACTTGAAAAACATTATGTATTCTGAACTCGAACCCGCATCAAAGGAAATGCAGGGGACCTGGTTCATAGAGAGCTCAGAATAGCTATGGGTAAAGTGGTACAAGCCTACGTAGTGCTATATCAAATCATGAATTCATGTTAGTCTCCTAGATTGGAGTCTACAGGAACCACCAAGGGTCTATCTTCTATTCGAGCGACAAGTAGTCTTTTAAGAATTAAAATTGCAACCTAAATTTTGATGTCTATTTTCAAAACAAGAGATGACGTAGGAATATGGTAAGGACAAGAGGTAGTCATTAGGTGCATTTTGTTATTACATGCTTGTTGAGTACACTAGTACTCACTCTTGCTATCTCTCCCCTTGCTTAGATCCTAGTCTGGCCGGGAGTTATCCCGAGTGGGATGAGGGATTGGCAGGTATCGAGGAGGTCACCGGTGATGAAGGCGCTGGTTTCAAGGAGTAGCACGCAGTGGACGCCCTATTCGACTCATGGGACGAGTAGACTACCTTAGGGACCTAGCAGGCAAGCACGGGAAGTGTACTCCCCTTTGTAATTAAATAATTGTATTCAGAATGTTAGTCTTGTGTGGCTACTGTTGTAGTAAAGAGCAGTTTCTATCTTATTGTTCCGCTGCGCTAGCTAACTCTGGTAAAGGCTTACTATTCGTTGGAGTAGTGTTCTACTGAGCAAATGAATAGTAATTCGTATGCCTAAGTGTGATTACCCCTGAGGTAATAACACGAGGCGTCACAGTTCACAACCAAGCACCCATAACCAAGAGCAAACAAGAGAGCAAGAGCCCCAAAGCAAAGCCAACCGAGAGCAAGAACTCTCATTGCCTCCACAAGCAAACTCAAGCGAAGCAAGCTCCACCAAGAACACCACTGCCAGCCCAAGGCAAAAACCAAGCTAGCCACTACTACTTCCCAAAGCCAAGCACCCCCTGTAATACCCCATTTAAATGTTAGATGATTTGAAAGTTGATTTCAGTTTAGGAATAGAACTGAAAAAGGGATTACATATTATTATGTTGTTTTGGCTAACAGAGAAAAGAGTTCTAGAGAAGAGGTTTGATGGAAATTGCTTTTAGCAAGTTTTGGGGGGGGGGGATTCTTGTGATTAAGAGGGAGTCTGGGCCGTGGGCTTTCGGCCCACGGTGGTAGGCCCTTCTGAGGGGCAGCCGGCCAAGGGGGGAGGGCCAACCCTAGCTTCTCCCTTTCCCTTGCGCCCCTCCCCTTCTTCCCAACCAGCAGGCGCCACCCCTCCTTCTCTCCTCCCTTGCGCCCCTCCCATACCAGCACCTCCCCCTCATCTCCTCTCCTCCCATGGTGGTGCCTCCTCACCTCTGTGTTCCTCCCTGCTACCGTCCAAGAGGAAGGTCGGGAAAATCTGTTTTGGTGCTGCTGTTCAAGGAGAAGAGTTAAGAGGGAGAAGAAGAGGATAATAAGGGGAGTCCTTGTGGGAACCTCAGCGAGATCCAGCGGGGTTGTTCTAGGGTAAATTTGTGTTCCCCATTAATTATTTCAGTTCTTTTAGTTGTGATTTGTTGCTGAAATTTCAGTGTAGAGCCCTGCTGTTGTAGATCGATGTCTCTGCAGTTCTGATAATTCGTGAGATTGGGTTAGATCCAAGTAGATTCAGTGTTTAGGGTCTCCTGGAGATATGTGGGGAATTGCGTGAGATTTCTATAAAGTATTGATTCATAAATTTTGGATGGATAATGAATTAGTTTTGATTTTTACAAGTCGGGGTACTTATTCAGTCTCTGGATTTGGGCAGCAAACGTAGTTCTGTGAATTAAGGTTTGGAGATAGATGAATTTGGTTGGTTGATCTTCATGAGTTATGTAAATAACTTTATGATGATTCCAGGGAGATACGTTCATAAATTTTGGACAGTTAGAACGAAAGTTATGAATTTTTGAAGTTATGGTCAGAGTCCGTCTCTTTTGTTGTGACATGAGAGAAAGTTTAATCGATAGCAACCCTTGTTGCACTTTTGGGAAAATTGTAATAAATTTATTGAGTAAGCTGGTTCTCTGTAGATTCCAAAAAATCTTAGAACAGTGGGTTTGGATGTACCAATTAAAATATACGAAATTCCTAAGTTGTTAACACCGAAGAACGGTCTTCGGAGTTAAAAACCAAGGCTTAGATGGAATAATTTGGACTTTCGGTCACGTGAGAAGTTTTAGGTATGCAAGTGTACATTCCAGAGAACCTGGGCTCATGAATTTTGGAGTTTTCAATCAAAAGGTATTAATTTTTCCTTCAGTGGCCATCAGTTTAGGACAGACTGGAATTTGGGGTTTTTATCAATAATGTTTCGGGTTGCGAATAGGAGCGAATGATTTCATTTTGTTTCATTGATATGATGTGCACTTTTGAATGGTACCCTTAGTGTACTTTACGGTTGCCAGGTGGTGGTGAGAACCGGGGTTAGAGTCTTCCCGTCGTATTTGTGCGAATAAAATTTCATAGACTTAGTGATATGCGAGTACGGGTAGTATTTTATTTTCATGCAATAAAATGCAGGTTTCAGCAACCTCGATCTTACAGCCAATAGACCATAGAACAACCGCTGTTGAGGAGTGCTAACTTAACGGAGGATACGAAAAATGTTATTAAATAAAAATCGACCAACAATCGAATCAACTAATTTATGTACGCCTTGTAGCACCCACATGCCACTAAGTATTTACTTATTTATTTATTATTTGCGCCGTCATATAATTGCAACAGACGGACCAACGCAGGCAGGTCTATCTGATCCTAATTTCGCTGACGACGATCTCTTCTACACTTCCAAAGGCAAGCTTATCTCTTGATCACCAACATAGTTATATTAGATGTAAACCGTACTTTGCTGTATTGTTATACATATGTGCATAAAAACTATGTCTCAAAAACCAAATCGAGTAAACAGAATATGTTTTAGCTATAGAAGGAAGTATCAAAAATGGTTTAGTGGAACAAACCGTCTGTGATATGTATCACAGACAGCTTTAAAGTACAACCGTATGTGATATGGTCGTATATCACAGACTGTTCTATTATGGAACCGTCTGTGATATCCCTTTGTAAGTAGGACCCGCTAGGGTTTTGTCCCTTACTTCTCACTCACCCGTCTCCCTCCCCAGCGCCCTTAACTCCTCACTTGCCCGCCCCTTCCCCTTCTCCTCGATGCCGCCCCTTCCCTAACCCTAACACTGATATCGCGCCTTCTCCCCGACGCCGATGCTGACGCCACCCTTCTTCCCGTATCCACCAGTCCCTACTGCACCTCGACGCTACCCTGCTACTCCCTGACGCCACTCATCCCTGCTGCTTCTGTGCGTCCACCTCCCAGACGCCGCCGGTCCCTGCTGCTTCCCGACATCACCCTGCTACTCCCCCGTCCTCCATGCTTGTAGGTATTTCCTTGTAACTCATGGTTTACTGCCCGGTTATTGCTAGTACTCGACGCTTGGTTTTCTGAGACAGCGTCTATGGACGTTCCTTTCCCGGTTCTAGTCGGTGGTTTCGATTACCATCCGCTTTGTGAGTTGTTCCTGAATTTGGATTAATTCTAGCACTGGGAGGTGTTGCATTGTACTGCTGTGGGTTCAGTTTAATGCTTAGTGATGATTTTTATCATATTGTGAAATTAAATTGATAACAAATCAGACTTGAGCTACTAGGATTGCTTATTGTTGTCATATTATATCTAATAGTTTGGCTCTATTGCTTTCTATTTTCGGCTGTGGTTGATCTGATTATGTTATTCTGATCCTGATGTTCCTCTGTTAGTCAATTGGCTTTCTCCCGTTAGCCGAGTGACTCACGTTGATGAAATCAGTGATCTGTTTGTTCTATCAAGTGATTAATCCTCAATCTACTGATTGGTTTATGTTTTAATCAAGTGATTCTTGTGCACTGTTATTTGTATAACCTTCTATTGACTGAAAGTAACTTTGATATTTGAGATAATTCTTGACATAGTAGTCAGGGAGAAGGATATACTATCCATGGTCCTAGGAAACAAGGAGCACCTGGGTCGCACGTGCAGCCTTGGGGTTTACGTACTTTGGAGGCAAGGATTCCCACACGACTTTGAGGCGTATATGAGTCAGAAGAGATCCAAGGCCGAGCGCGAGGAACGGTGGAAAGAGGAGATTCGTGTAGAATTTTAAGGACTCATACCATCATTCCAAGAACAAATCAATGTCCTTAGTCAGTCGCGTACCGCCCCCTCTAGTTTGGGAGCCAGTCCCCCTCAACGTCAGAGTAGCTGCGTGTCCACGCTACTTTCTAAACATAGCGACGTCCAATTACTTACTGATGACATCTAGGTAATATACATCTCTGGAATGCTCCAAAGATAGACATGTAGGACGCCTTAGCAAATTATGTATGGTTTTGTAGGAGCCCACGCCCTGCAAGCTCCAAGTGAGGCTGGTTGGGTCCATTTCTATTAAGGCTGGGCGGGGGATGGCGTTTTCATGCCTGGAAGGGACAGTGCTGCACGGTGCCCAGCTAGCGCAGGGTTACGCCAAGGTCTAGGTGGACATTGTACATGAAAATTTCATGGCCTTCCCGTTGGAGAAGGTCCTTAGCGAAGACATCATAACACTAGGGGATACCATGCACACTTTTGTCCAGTGGCCCAAGAGGGACATCACCCTGGACCCTACAGTGTCATGATTGGAACACGACCATGTCTCTCCAACAGATCCCTCGATGACTCCACCTCAACCCCCGCTTTAGAAGGCCTCCGTATTGACTCCCGTGGAGACGGCAGCGAAGAAACAATAAAAGCATGACGAGTCGTCTCCCAGCAAGAAGACAAATAGCACGCGAGGCACTAAAGCCAAATCAAAGAAGATTAAGGCACCTCACAATCCCAGGACGTTCTCCCTCGGACTGTTGTTGGTCCCCGACACACTATTACCCCGCCTTGGAATGGGTTGTGTGACTTTGCATGCCTGGTACATGGAGACGACCAACGAGCGAAGGAAAAACCGACCTACTGGAATCACAGTCAGTTACACGGAGAACCATTTCCTCAACAAGTCGGGCCACTTCATCGTGGGCTTCAATGACTTATTCGAACTATTCAACCTCAACGCCCTCGAGCCTCACTTCTACGATGCTGGACACTATAAGTATGTACAATCAAGTTCTACATTGATGTAATACCGATAAATATCATAACTCATTGCTTATGTATAGATACATGATGCAACAAGCTCGACGATTGTGAGAACCGGTGTGTTTCCTCGACCCACACTTGATCTCTGAGCAATCTATCACCATAGACGCATCCTACATTGAGAAGTACATAACGAGAGGATTGCATGCTCACCATGACAAGGACTACATACTGGTGCCCTACAACTAGAGTAAGTGCTTCACTACTTGCTATATAAATTTCTTTTGTACTTTATAAGCAACATGAACTTAGGTTTAATGACTATAGCGACATATATGAGTAGGTGGCATTGGATCCATCTAGTCATTGTACCAAAGTGGAACAAGGTAATATACCTTGATTCCCTAGTCAACAAGAACCACGGCTTCACCCCTGTACAAAAAGTACTCGACAGGTATGCTTATTTCCTCCAAACGTAACTCTATTGTAGTCATCCTTCGTTTGAAATGGTTGAGGATAATTTTTTGGAATCACGTAGGTTGTTTAGCGCCTATGTTGCCGGGGGAGGGACACACAAGGCACCAAGCGCCACACTACAACACAGGACGCGATTTTTCAGTACCCGCTACAACACAATAATCCTATATCACACTTCGTAACCTGGCCTCTCCAACTGACTATACCTATATATGTAATTCTATTTTTGCAGTGCCACCAGCAACTACAAGGCAACATATGTGTATTCTACGTTTGTCGTCATATGGATGAAATCATGAGTGCTAAGATGAAGGATCTAGAGGTTTGTCAATCTCACAATAACTATTTCCTAATTATCAATTTAAATATATATATGTTTACTACTTTACTCCTTCTAGCGACAGGGCATAACAATCAAAACAAGTACATTCAAGCTGGATGAACTCTCGGAGGTTCGAGGACAGCTCTGCCTCTTCATCAAGGCGGAGATCATTAACTCGCAAGGAGAGTTTGACTCCTCCGGTGACACCAATTAATACATGTTCAATTGCATTTCACTTTGAGTTGTAATTCAATTGCAACTCTAGCGACAATACATGAACATTCTTTTGTCATTGATATCGAGTTTTAAATCACTTTGAGTTGTTCCATATCAAATTAGTTGTGATTTATCTGTTTTCTGCTTTCTTGTTTTCAGAGGGCGTGACTAGCATTTCCTGAGGCTAGCCGAAAAACAAAAAAAATTATGTATAGAACGAACTATTACAGACGGTTTTGTGGTATAAACCATCTGTGAATGCAAATTATCATAGACGGCTACCACCAACAACCGTTTGTGATATGTCGGATATCACAGACGGCTACCACCAACAACCGTCTATGATATTTATGATATCACAGACGGTTATTTTTGCTAACCGTCTGTGATATGTCTCCAATCACATACGGCTACCACCAACAACCGTCTGTGACATTTATAATATCACAGACGGTTATTTTTACTAACCGTCTGTGATATGTCTCCAATTACAGATGGTTGATACAACTAACGGACTATGATGGACTACGTATCACACATGGTTTGTTGTATAAGCCGTCTGTGATAGTAGTCCTTCACAGACAGTTTATACCACAAAACCGTCTATGTTGTGACTTATCACGGACAGCTCATAAACCGTCTGTGATAACCATCTGTTATCACATATACATAAATTCAGACGGTTCAAAAACCGTCTGTGATTACGGTTTAGAACCGTCTGTGATGACCATTTCTGTAGTAGTGACTCCCAACGGCGCTACCTCTTCTTGGTGCACCTTGGGAGGTATTCGCTGCGTCACAATGTTGACGGCACTGATCTAGCTCATGACAATCTGGCGTGGACCCAACTAGATTTCACTATCCCTCAATGGATCTACACCACGATCTCCGCCGAACTGTTCGACATGGTCAAGCGCCCCGATGCCACCGCTTATGGCAGTTGGCGTAGCCTTGAAGGTCTGTTCCGCGACAACCAGCCGGCACACACCATTTACCTCGAGGCGGACTTTCGTGGCACCGTTCAAGGCGATCTCTCCATCTCCGTGTTCTGTCATCGCCTTACGTCATTGGCAGACGCGCTCGGCGACATCGACCGACCCGTCTCAGATCAGACTCTCATCTTGACGCTCATCCGTGGCCTCAATGAGAAGTTCTCCGTCGAAGCTTCCATGATTTCACTGCTGTGCCCGTTCTCCATGTTCCTCGAAGCGCACTCCACTCTCCTATTGGCGGAACTAAAGCAGGCCACCAATCAAGCAAATCCCACGGCGCTACTCCCTACTGGCCGCTCTCCAGCCACGCCTAACAATTCTGTTGCTAGCGCTTGGAGCAGTGGCAATCATGGCAACACCAACAGCGGTTGGAACAACACCACGAAGTGCAAAAGCAAAGGCAAGCAACACAAGCGCGGTTCCTCCATTCCTACTAGGAATAGCTGGCGTTCGCCCTAGAATCCATGGATCGGCATGGTACAGGCCTAGCCCATGACGTGGCCTCACGCTTTGTCGCCCGATGCTTTTACTGATGAAATAAATTAAAATGGTTTGGACTTGGGCATAATTGTTGTTGGTACAGTGCAAGTCAATGCACGGGATCGATTCATTTCTATGATCGAGTTCTGGGTTGTGGAATGTTGCCCAAGTCAGTTAAGAACTGGTCTTGGAGTAGCATCTTGCTAAACTCCACCGTACTACCACATGTTTTGAATGGGCAACACTAGACTTAATAACTTGTAATACATTATTGTTATTTGTGCCATGTTGTTGTGTGGGTGTCGGTTAGACAGTAGTCCCGCTTGGTGCAAGAGGGGGCTTCCGGAGGGTGGTTAACCCAATGGAAGTGAAACCTTAATGGGCATGAATACTTTGGGGTAGAACATTGTAAAGGCCTGGTGATAATCACTTCATCGTACGCCTTCAGAAGCGTGTCACGACCGACTGTGAAAGTTGATTATCCCTTGTGGGTAAAGTTGTACAACCTCTGCAGAGTGTAAAACTATTCGAATAGCTGTGTCCACGGTTATGGACATACTGAGCAAAGCCACTCAAAGTTAGAATTTGGTTTTGATTTAAAATAAAAAATTTGGGGTATAAAGCTTGTAATGCTTAACCATCCAATTGGTCCTAGCATCACAAACCAAATATCTCATACCCAGCATATGTACTTCCTGCACTTACAAGACACATACCCCATACAAACATTATACATCCATTCCATACACAGGCCAATACATTATTGGTAGCGGCAAGGTTACAATATCCAAAAGACAACAAGTTCAGAGAACAACAGTAGGGCCGACCGACCAAATTGACAAGGTAAATAAACAAAGTAGCAGCGGAAACAAAAGCTATAAGATGGCGATAAACAAAAGCCAACCGGTTTGCCATTTCCCACAAGGCAACTGACTAGGCCGCCAAGGTAGTCATCATGTACGAAGTCGGTCTCACAATAGTCGATCCCTTGGGGATCAACCTCCTCTGCAACAATTAAACCATGCAGCTAAGTACAAAGTTGTACTTGCAAGACTTACAAGCAAAAGAATATATAGATGCATTCATCTATCAAAGGAGGCTACTATACTAAGCAATTTTGCTGCAGAGGATCATTCCCGTACTAAGCGAATTCGTCGGAACCTTTCAAAAAATTCAAGAAGGCCAATAAGAACGAATAACACCGAGAATACTCAAGAATTCAAAGTCATCCAAAAATCATTAAATTTTCATAGAAGGTAGAGAATGATTTTAAATGAATTTATCAATAAAATTCAAATGATTTGGAGTTTGCATGCAAAAGTTATAGCCAAAATAAAATCAGCCTTTTGAATAAATGCAGGAAAAATCCCTCTCGGGTACTGTTCATCCAAAATTAATTTTTTTGTGAAAATTTCTAAAGAGGTGGTGAATGTGAAAATTTTATGATAGACAGAGCACCACATGAGATGAACAATGGAATTTGATTCACCTCATTTGGAGCAAAAATGAATTTCTTATGATTTTTCAAAGTTATGAAAGTAGTGCACAAAACATATGTAAAACAAGATTTTTCAGAGGAAGTAACATTCCCAAAACCTATTCTACAATAAAGTACACTAACATAGGATTCCAACAAAATTGAGTTTGCTCAAAAAGGAGTTACAGAGAAATACTTATGCATTTTTGAAGTTCAAACAAATTAACAGTACACAAATAAAGCATTACGGAATATATATAAGCAGTAAATACTTTCTATACCCATCCTATTATAGCCATGGACGTTGATCAGTGGGGCCACGATCAAAGCGGTCTTAATCCACATAGACCCGGTCAAAATGCCTCGTGCCCACACGTCAGCGAGCGAGGTGGAGGCGCCGGATCGTTTTAACGAGCGGAACAAATCTTGACCGTTAGATCAAGATCGAACGGCCCAAACGAGTGGGACATTCGGGTAGTCCAAACGGCCCAATTGATCTGAGCGGTTGATTTGAAATCGAACGGTCCAAAAGGAATGGGACGTTCGGATGGTCCGAACGGCCTAATTGATCTAGAGCGTTGAATCAAGATCGGACGGTTCAATTGAAACGAGATGTTCGGACTCTAACTCGTGCGTACAGACAGGTGGGACCCAGCTGCTAGTGACTTAGTCCCATGAACTAAATACACGGGGCATGCGCATGGCGCTTAAGTAGCTAGGCCCACTTGTAAGTGATACAAAAGAGTCTTTAGGACAGCCATTAACCAACTAACCAATCATTAGCTAATAAAAGATTGTGATTAGCCCTAATGATTTTCTACAGTGGCTGTCCGAAGGCGCCACGCAAAGGAGCTCGCGCTCGAGGCTTTGCCCGGCGGCTCGCGGGCGCTACACGCCATGGTGACCCGAGTGAAAGCTCAAAATGGGTTCCTAGAAGCTATGCGAAGCTGAAGGCACCGACGGTGAGGACTAAGGTGGCCCACAGCGGCGGCACGGCGAGCTAAGGCGGCGGTGTGCTGCGACCAACAAGGCATAACGCGGAGCGGTGGTGCCAAAGGCAAACCAACGCGCGCATGAGCAACAGGGGAACTCAGTGAAGCTACCTGAGTGACGGGGTCAGACTAGGGTGGTCGGAGTTGAGCCGGCGGCGAGGAACTGATGCGTCGGCAGTGCTTCCACGTGGAGAGCTCAACCAGTGCAAAGCGGAAGGGAACTGGAGGTAGGAGGAGCATGAGAGAGGTGTTTAGATGGTTAAACTACAACCAATTGGGTATTAAATCACCGTGGCTGGAGTTGAGGACGAAGGCGGCGATTTCGGCCAGAGAGAGGAGAACTCAATTTTCGGTGAAGTCTGTGCATGAAATTCAAAATTGAGTTAGGGGTTTTGAAGATGGAGATCAAGGGCGCATGGTGATGTGAAAAGAATTGGAAAAGAACCCCTGTGCCGCCAGGAAATTGTGCCCACTCTTGCTGAATAAAATTTATTCAGGTGAAGATTATTATCAAGACAGTGAGGATTAGAACGACTAGGCTACGCCCCCAAATGATTGTCCGTGGTGAATCGTGCAACCTACCTATTTACTTTTGCTTCCGCTGTTTCTTTATATCTAGCATTGTGCCCAATTTTGTAATAAATTCTTATTAACAATTAATAAATACGTGATACGATTTTGCTATCCCTTTTGTTTGACTGTGTACACTAGCTATTCCTGGACTAGTGTATGAAACATAGAGAATCTGGGATCCTTCGTTCATGGGTTCGACAGTTACTGCATATTTTTGGTGACAACCTCATTTCGTGGTCTTCAAAGCGTCAGCTCATCGTTTCATGGTCAAGCACCGAGGCAGAATATCGAGCGGTTGCTCACACCGTGGTGGTGACATGCTGGTTATGGCAGCTCTTGAACGAGCTCCAACGGCTGATACAGCAAACGACCATCGTCTACTACAACAACGTGTCAGCGGTGTACCTCTCCGCAAGCCCCGTTCAGCATTGATAGACAAAGCACATAGGGATTGACATTCACTTTGTACGTGAAAAGGTAGCCTTGGGCCAAGTGCGTGTTCTACATGTTCCGATGAGCTCACCGTTAGCCGATATTTTTACCAAGGGTTTACCTACGGCAGCTTTCAACGAGTATGAGTTTCGTTCCAGCCTCAGCATCATCAAGGATGCCGCTGTGACTACGCGTGCCGGGGGGGTGTAGACAGCTCAACGTCTCAATACACATGCAGTGTGTGCCGCTCTGTTCGCACGCACTACAAGCCTGAAGACTCGGTATTCAACTGCCGATCCTAGTAGCTAGCTAGCTTCCGTTGGCTTCTGTTGTTGAATTTTTTAAATACTATTATTTTAAAAGACAATTACAAAAATAAACAAATTACCCCAAAAATTACAAAATGGTTCCGCCGCCAGCTTGAACTGCAATAGGGACCGTGTTGTCCTCAGAGCGGTCAATCTCCCTCTCGCCAGCTCAATCATGGCATGTGAGCCAAACCCTAAATTGGTTGGTCTGTTTATGATTTTTGTAGATTTTCAACGGTACGAAATCTGTTAGACTTGCGATAACATTTTATGATCGTCGTATGTTGTTCTAGTGCAGTGAATTTCTGATGAATTTTGCGAGGACGATTGAGGTATCAATGATTCATAAGTAGGAAGGTAAGTGATATTGTGATGCGCCTAGGAATTCATACACAGTGGAGAACTTTGGAGAAATGACCTCTCGCCATTACTTACTCATGTACATGCACTACATATTTTGTAAGGAAACAAATGTGAATTTAATATTACTATCAAAACTACGACAAATCACACTGATATTACATAAAATTCAGCAAAATGTCATAAAACTTAGTTTATATCAAAACTACGACAAATCACACTGATATTACATAACATTCAGCAAAACGTCATAACACTTAGTTTTTTTGAAATCAAAATGACAATTCAGAACATTGGCAATAACATATTACAACTGTCCGTGTTTTCCCGTGGTTGCGACCTCAACGTCCCCCATGTGGACTGCCTCGAGTCGGTCGACCGGAAATAGTCAGAGAGGTACTGCCCGTGATGCTACGCCACCATCGAACATGCGGCCATGACATAGGACCAAGGCCTATGCAGAAGAAGCGGCTTGTTACAAGTGCGTATGCAACTACCGCGGTGTAGCGTGCACTCGTGGGTGGCCCTCTCGTGGTTTGTCCCACTGCGTCCTTTATCCTTGCACATTATCTCAAAGCGAAGCTCTCCTGTGTCCATCTTGAATGTTCGGTGCATCTCACCCTTCTTGCTCTTGTCTTCCATGTACTTGGTGACCATGACGGAGTAGAGTACTCTATCATTTGCCATGGTGAGCGACGCGTTGTTGCTTCTGTCAACAAAATAGTTCGTTGTACTGCAGAGAATTGCCTCCACAATACCAACCAAAGGGAGGCATCTTGCGCCGCGCATGACCCAATTGTACACCTCGGCTAGATTGGATGTCATGAAACCATATCGAGCACCACCCCTGTCATGCACCAACGACCAGTTCTCCTTAGGCTCCTACTCAATCCAGTCCAAAAAGCATTTCACCTATGTCCTAGTCCTCCTTGTTAATCTGGGAGTGTTTGTGGGTAGTTGTGGCAATACTTCGAGGGCCTGGTCAGCACTTGGGGTGGCCCTTTTCGCTGCCTCCCTTTTGTGCGTCTTGCTCTCCTCATCCGGAATCTTCTAGAGTACTTCGAACTTACGCTGCTGGTCCTAGTTGCATAGCCGCTTGAACAGGTTCATCAAGTCCTTGTTGCGGAACTGCTTGTAGAAGTTTGCACCCAAGTGCCTCATACACGTTCTCTCATTGTTATAGTTGAGTTATTGCACTCAGCAGGCCCACATGCCAATCTTGTATGAGGCATACGTTTGGACGGCCTTGTACAACAGAAATCCTCAAATGCTTCAGGAGCCACAACCAGCTGTCCGTGTTCTCGCTTTCAATGAAAGCGATTGCCACGGGAAGAACTTGATTGTCCACGTCCGTCGCTATTGCAATCAGTATCAAGCCCTTGTACCTTCCAGTCAGGAATGTGCCATCGACGCAAAAGATTGGACGGTAGTGCCAGAATGCACTGATGCATGGACCAAAGGCAAAGAATGCTCGCTGCAGTACCTTCTTATTGGCCCACTTCCGATGTGTGGAATCTTGAATATCGACATGAGTGTTGCGATTCCTGTCTTGTATGACACAGAGTAGCCCGGGGAGGTTGTGGTAGGAGTCCTCGAACGTTCCGAACATTGATTCTAATGCCTTCTGTTTTGCCCTCCGCGCCTTGGCATAGTTGATTGTGTACTGGAATCTTGTCTCAATCACCCGAATGATGGACTGTGGCTCAAAATCTAGATTATCCATGACCTCGCCGTACATAAGGTTGGCGATGAAGCCTGATGACAGGTTCCTGTGGGGCTGCACAGACTCAACGACGACACATTTGTGAGGGACAGCTATAGAGCATTTCCAGTAGGTGTCTCACTTAGGCTGAAATGCGTGCTCTCGCCAAGGGCATCCCACTATGTCGCATTTCACCTCGTAGGATCTTGGATTAGACTTGACGACTCTGAATGTGCGTCGCACCGATAAGGCCCAGAATTTGACCACGCCTTGCACGGCCTCCTTGCATTTCAACATAGCTCCTTGCCTAACCTCGCTCTGGTCGTACTCCCACGGCACACTGGAGCCTTTGTTGACGACGAGGTTGTCGAACTGGTATGTGTTCCACTCGGATGGAACCGCCTGCTGGTCCACATCATCCTCGTCATCGGAACCTTCATCTTTTGACAATGTCATGTAGTCCCAGTCTTCGAGATCTATCCTTTGCACTACGGCTTCCACCTCCTTACGCTCGTTGTGCTCTTCGGTGCAGCGCTCCTCCTCCCTCCTCTCGTGGTCACTGTTGGCATCTCACTTTCCTCACAATCGAGAGTCCACTGGTCGTATGGGTGGATCTCTAGGTCGATCCACTTGCGGTAGACACATAGCGGATCCGGGGACTACGGTAGATGGGAGAGGTTGTTAGTGCGGACTTTGAAAGAGAAATGGTAGGAGAACACACTGCTACTTGTCCTTACCAGTTGCCGATAGTGGCTCGTGTCCTAACAGTGGTCGGGATAGTCATAGGAGTAGTTCACGCAAGCCCAACAACGTATGCCCAGAATGAGCCGGTGCTTGGAATTGAAGAACTTGCATTTGTCCCTACACCAATAGAGGGGCGGCGTCTGCCCCTCGGAAGGGTGTTGCGGCGAATGCTCGGTTAGGATGTTCTGGTAGGGGTTGCTGCTACGGGGGCGTGTAACATCCCAATTTCCAGAGCTTTTTGAAAAATTTCAAAATAAAAGTAAACATTTGGTTTTGTTGAATTGCTAAAGCCTAACTTGAAATTTTTTAAATTAAAAGCAATTTAATATAAATTAACTAAACTTCAACTAATTCAAAATTTGGTTTATTTTGAGTTTGTTGGAGTTCTTTGGTATTTAAAATACCATTTCTTTGTTTGTTCTGAATTCCCGTCGGCCCGTCCTATCCCCGTGCACCAATCTGCACCACCCTCTCGGTCTCGACCACCCTTTCGGTCTCGACCACCCCCTCGGTCTCGACCACCCACTCGGTTTTGACCAGCCCTTCGGTTTTGACCACCCCCTTGGTCTCAACCACCCTCTCAATTTTGACCACCCTTTCGGTTTCGACTAGCCCCCCCTGTCAGCCCGCCCTGGTCACCTTCGCCACCCCCACCCCCGTTGATCGCCCATGCCACTGAGAGTGCGCCCGTGTCACGTTGTCGTAAAAGCTGTCGCCTCCGGTGTGAATCCCGCCCCTCTTTTTCCTCAGTGACGTGCAAATTAAATGTCGTTGTCTCTACCCCAGCGCGTTTTTAATCTCTTTTTCCTCAGCGACGTGCGCATTAAATATCGTTGTCTCTGCCCCGCCGTCAAAGCTTCTCCGCCGACGTGGTCTTCGTCGTTGTTTCACAAGATCGTGGCCTACCCGGTGTGCACCTCCTTGCCGCCACATCGGTGCCACCTCGCCCGCCCGCCTGCGTCAGTGCCCGCGTGGCAGCCATCGCAACCCCCCTCTTCTACCCACATCAATTCATGCCCCAGAGCTGCTTGAAGTAATGCCCTCAATCAACTTTAGTTTTGTTTCACAGGAGCCACCACATTTCCTCTTCTCCTTCAGTCCCGGCGAGCCCCTTGGCTTCCTCCTCCACCACTCCGAGCTCACCCCTCTCTCGTTTTCTTTTCTCCGCATTCATGATTCTGCTGCCGACGGTCGAACCACCTTCCTCCTCGCATTCCACCGCTGTCGTTAATTCCCCAGCGACAACATCCACTCCAATGAGATTCGCCTCACGACGTTCTACGCCTTGCTCCCTTCCTTTTCTTCGAAGCATCACCGGTTTGTCGAAGCCCCATGCGCAGCTGACCGCGTACGCCGCCGCAAATCCCTCTTGCATTCCTTGTCGAACCGTGCGCTGCTGAAGCTTCTTCTCTACCGTTGATCCCGCACTATCTTGAACTACCGTTGATGCCGCATCCTCCTCTCGCCGCCGCTCTCAACGTCGCCACCGGTCACCTCCTTCTAATTAGTCGAACCTCTTTCGACCAGGTAGTCAACCTCCTTCTGACTAGTCGAATCTCTTTCGACTAGGTAGTCATGATCCTTCCGACCCGTTGAACCTCTTTCGACCAGGTAGTCAACCTCCTTCTGACCAGTCGAACCTCTTTCAACCAGACAGTCATGCTCCTCCCGACTAGTCGAACCTCTTTCGACCAGATAGTCAACCTCCTTCCGACCAGTCGAACCTCTTTCGACCAGGTAGTCATGCTCCTTCCGACCCATCGAACCTCTTTTGACCAAGTAGTCAACCTTCATCCGACCAGTCGAACCTCTTTTGACCAGACAGTCATGCCCCTCCCGACCAGTCGAACCTCTTTCGACCAGGTAGTCAACCTCCTTCTGACCAGTCGAATCTCTTTCGACCAGGTAGTCAACCTCCTTCCAACTAATCAAACCTCCTTCCGACCAGGCAGTCGAACCTCCTTCTGACCATGTATTTTCAAACTTCCGAGAGCCCGTTCTCCTTCGTTCGAGCTCCGATTGGAGTGATTCAAGTTTCTAAATTCAGTACCTTCCTGTTTTTGTTCTAGTTTGGTAATTTTAGGATTTTATTTGGATTTATTGTATTTATTTGGCTCTTTTCACACGTGTAGATTCCGACTTCACTAAAGAATTCCTGGAACCGTCTACTGAAGTAACTCAAGCCTTCAACGACGGCAAGTCATAGACCTTTGATCATGTCATATCCAATTTATAAAATTATATTGTTTGGTATAAACATGAATGGCTAGTTGTATAAAAATGGTTTTGGAAATAGTTAAATACCTACTTGACAATATGACTCCTTGAATAATTGTGAATGACATGTTGACATGTATCTTTGGACACCATAGGATGGTTAATTATTAGTTGGACATTATTGTACTACCAACATGGGTCGTATTTTGCTTAGCCTTGCTTAGTCACGGTGGGATTGACGATCACATATTCGTAAAGGATAAATTTGACTTAATGATATAGGGAATTGTGGCGAAGCCACTGTTATTAAAAATTATTATGCCATGGCAAGCGTTTTCGTTTGGTCGGGTTGAACAAAAAATAATTTCATACTTAGGTGAATGATCGTTTAGTAAATGGGGAGAATTTTGGGATGTGGTTGCCTCGCCTGAGTAGTCACTAAGGACTTAACTTTATGTGCTATTGATCTGGGCCTTACCGTACCACCACATGTCTAGACTGGGACAGACATGGCCAACTAATTAGCAATGTTTTGAGTCGGTTCTGTTTTGGTGGATGACTTGGCACAAGAGGGGGCCTAGAATGGCGAATCCTTAGTGAGCATAACCGGGTCAAAACAGAACTTTGTAAAGGTCTTGTCACGTGCTCTAGACTGCTTACCTAATGTAGTGAGCGGTGGTATCGACGAATGCCAAACATACTAGAGAAGTCGTATCATGTGGGTAAAGTTGTACAACCTCTACAGAGTGTAAAACTATTCGAATAGTTGTGTCCCCGATTATGGACAATACCTGGTGATTTCACACAAGGAGTAGATTATCTCAAAAATGATGGAATGGTTTGGTTGGGAAGTGAACGGGTTGTTCACCGGTTGTTGGTTGGAAAGTGAACAGGGTGTTCACTAGTCGTTTCAAAGAACTTGATTACTTATGTGTTAATCTTTTAAATCGTGTTTTACAATCTACTTACTTTATTTATCGTCAATACTGCTTTCTGCCAAATAGCCTGTAACATCCCAAATTTTCTGGGTTTTTTGAGAGTTTCAAAAATAAAAATAACCATTTCGTTTTGTTGAATTGCTCAAGCTTAACTTGGAGATTTTGAAAATTTGCAGCGATTTAATATGAATTAATCTAACTTCAACTAATCCAAAGTTCGATTTCTATGGAGTTGTTGAAGTTCTCTGATGTTGAAATCCCCTTCCTCTATTCGCTCCTATCTCCCTATCGTTTGGACCTCCCCCTCAGTACAGACCTCCCTCTCGTTTGGACCTCCCTCGCCCCAGACCTCCTCTCTTGGACCTCCCGTCACCCAGACCTCCCTCTCATTTGGACCTCCCCCTCAGTCCAGACCTCCCTCTCGTTTGGACCTCCCTCTCGTTCGACCTCCCTGTTGGTTTAGACTTACCTTTTGGTTTAGACCTCCCTCTCATTTCGACCTCCCCCTCAGTCCAGACCTCCCTCTCGTTTGGACCCCCCCTCCTCTCGTCCAAGACCTCCCGGGTGGTCCTGGAAAAACTCCGGGTGGTCCTAGAAGACCTCCAGGTGGTCCTGGAGACTTGTCACGACCACTCATTGGGTCTCGACCAGCCCTTGGGTCACGACCACCCCTTGGGTCTCGACGAGTGCACGACCTCCGGCCCGCTTTGCTTCTCCTATTGTTCCCAGGACCACCCCTGCGACAACACCCCGCTCGGTTATCCCAAGTCTTCACAGCCTCGGCAACAACAACCACCAGCCAAGGACCACCAATCCTGCAGCAGGGGTCACCTATTTCAGCTGTCACCAATTGGGACACTACGCCAGCAACTGTCCCTTGAAGCAAGGACCTTCTGTAACATCACAAAGCTTTGTTACCAAAATAAAAATAAATAAAGATATTATTTTATTGGATTTTCCGTCACAAAGTTCTTTCTTGGTTTTCAGAATTTAAAAAGAGTTTTCTTTGTTAAAAGAAAGGAAAATTAATTAAGTATTTAATTTCTTGGTTTTAAAATCAAAAATAAAATTTATTGAGTTTTCGGGATTTTATTGATTTAAAGTGAAAAATAAAATTTTAATTAATTTATAGAATTTTTGGAATTTTAAAAGCTTTTCCCTAATTATTTTAAAGCTAAATTAAATTTATGTGCAAAAAATTTTACCAATTTTAAATTACAAATATTTTTATTAAGTCCAAAATAACTCTAGGAATTTCGTGAATTTTTCTAGATTTTTTTGGATTTTATTTGCTATTTTCTAAAGCCTTTTTCATTTATTAGTTTTATTTTAAATAGAAAAGCATTTGAAATTCGGTCAACAGTTTTTGGGCCGAATTCTAAACGCGGCCCGTTCCTATTCGACCCAATCCCGATCTAATTCGGCTCGAGCCGACCACCAAGACCGCCTACCACCCTCGCTTCTTGGCGTTGAGTTTAGATGAATACCGATCTTGTTGAAGCCGCTTGACAACCAAAGTTACAATCAACAAGGGCCGTTGGATCACAATCCAATGCCCATCCGCCCGTTCCCTCCTTCCCTTCCACCGCCATGTGGGCCCGCCGCACCTTCTTCTCCCCCACGTTCTTCTTCACGCGGACGAGCCCAAGCCAGCCGCAATTTGCGCTCGCGTGAGCTTTGTCAACACCGCGTTTCCCTCCCCTTTCTTCCGCGATGTCATGCGCATTCGCTCCCGCGCAACACACCACTTCCCCTTAGGTCGTTTCCCCCTCCATCACGCACGACTTCGTCGGATTTTCGCCATGACCACCGAGACGGCCGCGTACACGATCTCCTCCCTCACCCTTCCTCGGCCCCTATAAAAGGGAGCATCGGGTGCGCAATTCAATACTCGTCCTCTCCCCCTCACTCATTTCTCCTCCTTTGCGTTTGTTTCACCGGATTTGAAGAATCTCGCCGCCGCCTCTAGCGCCGCCATTGCTGACGCCTCGACCTCGCCGTCGCCACCATCGGCATCGCCGTCCCTAGGGCTACCCCGTGCGCACCCTTCCCCGGCCCGAAGACCCCTGGTGCCCCCTCACCGTGAGCCCGACCTCGCTGCCGCCATTGCCCTCGCCGCCGGCGAACCATTCGCGCCCTTGCGCCACCGAGGTGAACCTCATGGTCCTCGCTTCCTCTCCGACAAGACTCACGGAGCTCGCGCAAGTACAGAAGCGCCGGTGAGCTCATGACCGAGCCACTACCGGTTTTGGGTGACATGGCACCGCCACGTGGGTGCCACCTCACGGCCACGCAAGCGCCACGTCACCTCCTCGCCTACGTGGCCTGCCTACGTGGCGCTGACGTGGCCCATTTCTTTA
Source organism: Phyllostachys edulis (assembly GCA_036346405.1). Classification (NCBI taxonomy): domain Eukaryota; kingdom Viridiplantae; phylum Streptophyta; class Magnoliopsida; order Poales; family Poaceae; genus Phyllostachys; species Phyllostachys edulis. The sequence goes on from CM070550.1 coordinate 104,602,999, forward strand.
ACCAAATGGAAATTCAGTGATGATGTCATGGTGACGCATTAATTCCAATTTCCTTTGGGAAAATATTTCCAAATTCGGAAAAACCCTAATTCATCATTTCATGTAATTTTGAAACTTCCCGAGGTTCGTTCTCCTTCATACGAACTTTGATTTCGTCGATCCAAATTTATAAATTTGTATAAATTCATTATCTAGCTAACTAAACTAAAATTATTTAATTTGGAGTTCATTTGAATCTTCATTTGAATTTTGTTTGAATTTGGCTTGTTTTCGCGTATAGAGTTAGACGACTTCGGAGTCAGATTTCGACGACGTTTGAGAGCAACTAATTGAGCAAGGCAAGTTACATCTTTGATCATATTTGCACCCATTATTTAAAATTATTTAAATTATATTTTAAATTATTACTGCATGCTATTTATATTCAGTAATTTAAATTCCTGTTTTAAATTTATAGATATGCCTAATTCCTTTGTATGGCCAATGTTGATGTTTGAATCAAATATACTGTCACCCTAGGTAAAACCTAGTTGATGCAATAGTATGAACTAGGATCATTTGAAAATAAGATGCAAAGACATGCTTAGACAAAAATGTTTGATTTGGGGAATTTCAGCTAAAAAAATCAAATGTTGTTTAAATGGTATCCATGGCATTGGTGTGTTATGGAAGTTTATAATTGACTTTGAAAAATGAAATAAAATGATGGTTTGTACTGGGGTGAAATGGTTGTTTGGATGGTTCATGTTGATGCACGGGATCGAGTCATTTCTATGATCAAGGCCTATGGGTTTTGTGGAAAGCCACATAAGTCAATTAAGGACCAGTCTTCGAGTGTATTTTGTTAAGCCATACTGTACTACGACATGTCTCGAATGGGCAGGACCTGGCCAACTAATTTGCAATGTTCCACCGTGGTCGTTCCCTTCAGATGCGGTAGGTAGTCATGTTATGACCTACGTTAGTCCCACCTGGCGCAAGAGGGGGCCCAAAGCCTGTGGGTTTCTATCCAAAGGGGGCGAAACCTTAGCGAGGGAGGACTGCGGTGGAATGGCGCTTTGTAAAGGCCTTGACACATGCTCTGGACTGCTTACCTAAGGTAGTGAGCGGTGGCATATATATATGCCGGACAAACTAGAGAATTCGTGTCATGTGGATAAAGTTGTACAACCTCTACATAGTGTAAAACTATTCGAATAGCCGTGTCCGCGGTAATGGACGTGCCTAGCAAAGCTACTCCAAGTTAGATCTTTAGTTTTTTATTTTCAAAAGGCTTCATCAAATGGATTATGCAAATGGGAATTGGGCGGGAAGCCATGTGATAGGAGGGTATCCTTCACTATTCTTGTGTGAATGTTATCTGACTATAAAACTTGAGAATTTATAAAATAAATTTTACTTATAGAATAACTGCTTTGGAACTTAGTACAAGTATTTAAAGAAAACATTGCTTTATGCAAATTTAACCAATAAGCCTTCCTTTGTTATATCCATGGATGCATTAACTCTGTTATTGGGTGTAACTTGCGAGCATGGAAGTTGTGCTCATCCTTGCTTCATGCAAATAAATTTCAGAGAAGGACTTTGCTACCAGTGTGGATCTCGACGACTAGGCCGCTACCCCAGTCTATTGCCTGTGGCAGATCAGCTGGTCTCCACTACTTCTTCGTCTTCCGCTGTGTTCTTTAATGTTGGCTTGTAAGCCTCTTTTGTAATAAACTCTGTTGATTAATAATAATATTGTGCGATTTATGGATGTTACCATATCTGTTTACTGTGTGAACTAGCTACTGATCATGGGACTAGTTCAGAAATACACAGAGGATTTGGGGTGTTAATCCCGGGTCTAACACCTCCTCAGGTCAAGCTCAACTCGGGAGCTACTCCGACCCGGACATCCATGCTAGGAGCAGGACGTGGAGCTCCTCATACCTCCGCTGCACCAACCAGGACCTTCCAGCCCTTTGGGAGAGGTCGTGTGAACCATGTCACAGTAGAGGAGGCCCAGACAGCCTCGGACGTCGTGCTGGGTAAGTTCCTAGTACATTAAGCACCTGCTACTGTTTTGTTTGATTCTGGGGCTTCGCATTCGTTTGTTTCTCGGATTTTAGCTGCAAAGCACTAGTTGAAGGTTTCAGCTCTTAAGACCTCCTTGTTGGTTCAATCCCCCGGTTCGGAGTTAAGTATGAACTAGGGTTGCCCACAAGTAAAGGTGATCATAGAAGGGTAGAATTTCTAGCCAGCCTGATCATCATCGACACCGTCCTTAGATGTGATTTTGAGAATGGATTGGCTTACTAATCACCAAGCAATTTTGGATTGTGGTGGGAGAAGCATCACCTTGGTCAGCCCAGTTGGGATTAAAGTAAAGTTTTAAGCCTCCTCAGAAAAGCATGAAGAAGCAAAGGGTCTCAGAGTGTCAAGGTCAGGTCTTTAGAAGACGCCCCAAAGGGTCAACGAGTTTCCAGATGTTTTTTCGAATGAGTTACCTGGAATGCCACCTGATAGAGACTTGGAGTTCGTCATCAACTTAGTCTCTGGAACTGCACCAATTTCTAAGAGACCTTACCGGTTGCCCATTGACGACTTGGTCGAGTTGAAGAAGCAAATTGAGGAGCTGTAAGCTAAAGGTTTTGTCAGACCAAGTTCTTCACCTTGGGGAGCTCCAATGATCTTTGTTGCAAAGAAGGACGGTACCGAGCAGATGTGTGTGGATTATCGCTCACTCAACGAGGTCACCATCAAGAACAAGTACCCTCTGCCCAGGATTGATGATCTATTCGACCAGCTGAAGGCAGCCAGAGTGTTCTCCAAGATAGATTTGAGATCAGGGTACCACCAGTTGAAAATTCGCCAAGAGGACATCCCTAAGACCGCTTTCTCAACCCGTTATGGATTGTACGAGTACACGATCATGTCTTTTGGGTTGGCCAATGCTCCTGCTTACTTTATGAACCTGATAAATAAAGTATTCATGGAGTATTTGGATAAGTTCGTCATTGTCTTTATTGACGACATTCTAGTGTACTCTCCCAGCGAAGAAGAGCATGAAGAGCACCTCCGCTTAGTCCTGAACAAGCTTAAAGACCATCAACTCTATGCTAAATTCAATAAGTGTGAGTTTTGGATAAAGGAGGTCACCTTTTTAGGACACGTCTTGTCTACAGAAGGAGTCGCCGTCAATCCTAGCAAGGTCTAGGATGTGCTCAATTGGGAGTCACCCAAGTCAGTGCTGGAACTCAGAAGCTTCCTTGGAATGGCAGGTTACTACCGTAGGTTTATAGAAGGGTTCTCCAAGATAGCAAGACCTCTCACTCAGTTGCTAAAGAAGGAAAAGAAGAATGCTTGGACGCCGGCATGTGAGCAAAGTTTTCAAGAGCTAAAGAGGCGCCTGACCACTGCTCCCGTGCTGACCTTGCCCAATGTTCGAAAGGACTTTGAGGTCTTTTGTGATGCCTCACGTCAAGGTCTCGGTTGTGTTCTAATGCAAGAAAGGAAGGTAGTAGCTTACGCTTCCCGTCAGTTAAAACCTCATGAGGTCAATTACCCCACTCATGACTTAGAATTGGTTGCCGTAGTGCATGCTTTGAAGATACGACGCCATTACCTCATTGGTAATCGCTGTGAAGTCTACACTGACCATAAGAGCTTGAAGTACATTTTCACTCAAGCTGATCTCAATGAGGCAAAGAAGATCGTTGGAATTGATCAAGAATTACAACTTGGGAATCCATTACCATCCAGAAAAGGCTAATGTGGTAGCCGATGCTTTAAGTAGGAAGGTCTACTGCAATACACTGATGATCAAGGAAAATCAGCCAGCACTGTATGAAGAATTTCGAAAGCTCAAGCTGAAATTGGTTGAAGAAGATTACCTAGCTGCTCTGCAAGTGCAACCAACTCTCCAAGATCAGATCCGGAAAGCTCAAAGAAAAGATGCAGATGTCTTGGAGATCAAAAGAAACATGAGGAAGGGTAAATCCCTAGGATTTTCCGAGGATGAACAAGGAACCGTACGTCTGGTTCAATAAGCGTATTTGTGTACCAGACCAGGGAGAGCTCAAGCAGTTGATACTCAAGGAAGCTCATGAAACCTTGCACTTCATTCACTGTGGAAGCACTAAGATGTATCAAGACCTCAAGGAAATGTACTGGTGGCCTAGCATGAAACGCGAGATCGCTGAGTATGTAGCCCAGCGTGATGTTTGTCAATGAGTTAAGGCCAAGCATCAAAGACCCGCTGGACTCCTACAACCTCTGAATATACCCGAATGGAAATGGGAAGAAATTGGCATGAATTTTATCACTGGTCTGCCAAGAAGCAAGAACCCAAGCTGGATATGATTCTATCTGGGTAGTTGTAGATCGTTTGACAAAGGTTGCACACTTTATCCCGGATAAGACCACCTACTCAGGAGGTGTAACATCCCAATTTTCTGGGCTTTTTGAAAATTTTCAAAATTTAAAAGTAACCATTCGATTTTATTAATTTGCTAAAGCTTAACTTGAAATTTTAGAATTTAAAAGCAATTTAATTTGAATTAATTAAACTTCAATTAATTCAAAAGTTGGTTTATTTAAGTTTTATGTATTTTATTTGAATTTAAAATCAAAAATATTATTATAAGTATTTTATTGGTTTTCCGAGTTTTAAAAAGTCAAAAATAAAATTTATGGAGTTTCTGAGATTTTCTTGGATTTAGAGTTAAAAAGAAAAACTTAATTAATTTATTGATTTTCTGGATTTTAAAAATGGTTTTTCCTGTCTTTCAAAAACAAAATATAGTTATGTGCAAAATAAAAGGCCAACTTTAAGTTGGAAGTAATTTTGATTATTTGAAAGCTAATTTATTTTATTTTCAGACCTTTTCGAAGTTTTTCAAATAAAAATCACCATTTGACTTTCCCTAATCCGTTAAAGCTTAATTTGAGATTTCAAAAATAAAAATGATTTAAACATGAGTAAAATAAACTTCAATTAAATAAAAATTGTTTTATTTTATTTTCAAAGCCTTTTTGAATCTTTAAAAATAAAAATAATCGTTTGGATTTTGTCGATTTAATTTAAAGCTTAAAATTGAATTTATGAAGGAAAAATATTTTGTTTGGCTAAATAAACTTCAAAAAAATCTAAAACTATTTTATTTGGTCTATTCAAGTTCTAAAGTATTTTATAAAAGTTTCTTGCATTTTTGGATTTTCCAAAATCCTTTTCTTTTCTCTCTCCTCTCCTTTCTCTCTCTGCTTGCACTGTTTTTCTTCTTTCTTCCTCCTGGGCGCTGGTTTTTCCTCCCGTTGGTGCCTGCTCCTCCCGCACGCCACCCCCTTGACCCGGTCACCTCCTTGCACCAAATTTCAAGCCACCTCGCTCAAGACTACCCACTCACAGCAACATGCGACTTGAGTCTCCGCCTGTCCTCCTCTGTTTTTCTCCCGTCAGGCGCAGCCCATGACGTCGCCTTTGCCCTCAAGACTGCCTAAGCCACGATCACAAGAATAAGACGTGCCAGCTCACGCAAGTCGCGCAAGTTGTCGCTCCCTCTGTCGCGCCAACCCACCCCGGCGCCCTGTCCTCTCCAAGCGCGAGGCCGGCCACGCCTTGTCGCCTCAGAGCCCAACGGCTCCAAGCTCCCCATGCCCGGCGGACCGTTGCTCCTGGTCCTCCCCTTGCAGTTCCCTCTTCCCCGCGGCATATAAAGCTTCCCCCTGCGCCCTTGCTCACCTACACGCCGCTCCCGAGCTCCCGGGTAAGCCACAAGTAGAGCACCGCTAGAGTTCTATTGATGGTCACACCACCACCACTCTCGCCGCTCAAAGGAGCCTCCGCTCGACGCCGCGTCACCAGGTGCTCGCGATGCGAGGATCCCAATCCCCACCTCCCTGCTCTTTCTCCATCGCCGAAACGAGCCATCGCCACCGCCCCTCTTCCTACGCCCAGGTCGCTGCCGCCGGACCGCCTGAGCCACTCCCGAGCCGACGGACCTCGCTCGCTTCCTTTACGCTGTCAAGCACTGGTGCACGCCGCCTCCTCCTTATGCGCCCATCACGCAAGACCGCACAAGCCCTTGCTCGCTGCCGCTTCCCTACTCACGCCACCGTGCCAAGCCCTCTAGAAGCCGCCGCCACCTCCAAGTGATCCGCCGCCTCCGGCACTTCTGCGCCGTTTTTTCATTGGTCGCCGCCTCCTTCATTGGCGCCACCGCCACTCCGTGCCACCCCAATGCCGCCCTCGCGCTCTCTCTCAGGAATCGAGCAAGAAGGGAAGGAACCGGACAGGCCCTACCATTATAGGCCTTAAGCCCTCCCTTTGGCGCCATGTGGGCCCCCTTTTCCTCTTTCAAGGACCAATACTGTCCAGGCGCAGAGACCCGTTCCAGCTACCTCTCTCAGGACCATTCTCTCTCTGTCTCCCTTTTATTTCCATTCCCAAGTTCGAAAGCTTCGATCTTCCTCATTCGAACTCCGATTCGAGTGATTCAAATTTCTAAATTCATATAAATTCATTGTCTTTCTATTAGTATTTATTTGGTAATTTTTTGGGATTTTATTTGGAGTTGTTTTATTTATTTAGCTTTATCGCACGTATAGATTCCAAATATTTCGAAGAATTCCTGACTCGATTTAATCGGGCACCTCAACTCTTCAACAAAGGCAAGTCATAGACCTTTGATCATATTGAACCCATTTTATAAAAAGTATATTGTTTGATATAAACATGCATTGCTAATTTTATAATAAATTGTTTCGGGAATAGTTAATTACCCAATTGCTATTATGCCTCCTTGATAAATTGTGAATGACATGTACCCTTGAATGACATAAATCCTTGGACACCATAGGATGGTTAATTATTAGTTGGACATTATTATAATACCAACATGGGTACCGTATTATGCTTAGCCAATGCTTTAGTTATACGATAGATTCATGATCACACACTCAAAGAATGATTGAATTTGACAAAAAAAAATATGGAACTGTGGCGGAGCCACTTTTGATAAAAGACGTTGTGCCATGACTAGGGTGGTCATTTGGCCGGGTTGAACCCAAATGATTTATACTCGGGCGAGTGATCATGCAGTAAAAGGGATGATTTTGGGATGAGGTTGCCTCGCCTGAGTAGCCACTAAGGACTTAACTTTGTGTACCATTGATCTAGGCCATACCGTACAACCACAAGTTCATTTATGGGGTGGACTGGGCCAACTAATTAGCAATGTTTTGGTTCATTTCTATTTTGGTTGGGAACGGCACAAGAGGGGGCCAGTATGGCGAAACCTTAGCGAGCAGAACTGGGTCAAAATAGAAATTTGTAAAGGCCTTGACACGTGCTTTAGACTACTTACCTAAGGTAGTGAGCAGGAGCATCGACGGATGCCCAACCAACTAGAGAATTCGTATCTTGTGGGTAAAGCTGTACAACCTCTGCAGAGTGTAAAACTATTCGAATAGCCGTGTCCCCGGTTATGGACAATGCCTGGTGATTTCACACGAGGGGTAGACTTTTATCAAAAATGTTGGAATGGGTTGGTCGAATCTAGTAGATGGTTGTGGTTGATGGTTGGGAAGTGAAAGGGTGTTCACTAGTTATTTCAAAGAAAAATTGATTACTTATGTATTAATCTTTTAAATTGTTCTTTACAATCTACTTACTATATTTAATGTCAAATATCGCTTTCCCTAAAATAGCCATAAAGCTATCCTTGTCAAACCTTGCATGAATATTACTTGCATACATTTCTCTGCGACTTGCTGAGTACATTCAAAGTACTCACGGCTTTATGCCTTCTGATTGATCAGTCGCTGAAGAAGAACCAGGAAGCACCAAGTTCTATGAGGAAGACTACTTTGAAGACTATGCGAATTAGGTCGTGCTCTCCACTCGATTGCCTGTGGGCATGTCGGATGGTTTCCACGAGCTTGTTTATTTTTCGCTACAAGTTTACTCTGTTATCTTTAGCCCTGTGTGGCACCCTTTGTAAGACTTGACCATAAGCTCCTTTTGCTATTAAATATTAATTTGTCTGCTTCATCTATAGTTTGTTGTACGGTTTTTTATTACACCAATGTTGCAACTGTGTGCACTAGCTACTGATCCAGGGAATAGTACAGATATACACAGAGGGTCCTGGATTCGGAGATCCGGGGTCCCGACAGGAGGAAGACTTGCAGAGTTGTATATGGCTAAGATAGTGTGTCAGCATGGAGTACCCAAGAAGATCGTGTCGGATCGAGGATCTCAGCTCACCTCCAGATTCTGGCAGAAGTTGCACAATGCTTTGGGTACTAATCTAAACTTCAGTACAACCTACCATCCTCAGACAAATGGGCAAACGGAGAGAGTAAATCAAATCCTAGAGAATATGTTGAGAGCTCAAGGCTTAGAGAACCAAAGTTAGCTGATAGAATGTTGCCCTATGCAGAATTCTCCTACAACAATAGCTATCAAGCAAGTTTGCAGATGTCCCCGTTTGAGGCCCTTTATGGAAGAAAGTTTAGGACACCATTGTATTGGACTAAAATAGGAGAAGGGCAAGTGATTAGACCTGATATCCTGAACGAAGTTGAAGATCAAGTTAAGACCATTCGAGAAAAGCTGAAAATGGCTCAGTCTAGGTAGAAAACCTACGCAGATAACCGTCGGCGAGACCTAGCTTTCGCACCAAGAGATCATGTGTATTTAAAGGTTTCACCTCTCAAAGGAATGTGATACTTCATAGTAAGTGGGAAGCTTGCACCTCGATATATTGGACCCTTTCTAATTTTAGACAGAAGGGGAGAAGTGGCTTACCAATTGGAGCTTCTACCCCGGTTGTCGGACGTGCATGATGTCTTCCATGTGTCGCAGTTGAGGAAATGCCTGCGTGTGCCAGAGGAGCAGATGCCAGTAGAAGCCCTAGACCTGCAATAAGACCTCACCTACAAGGAGCAACCCCTCAAGATTTTGGAAGTGTCCGAGCGTGTGACAAGAAGCAAGATCATCCATTTCTACAAGGTTCAGTGGAGCGATCACACTGAAGAGGAAGCTACCTGGGTGCGTGAAGAAGACCTGAAGGCCGAGCTTCTGCGCATATTCTCTAGTCAGCCCAAATCTCGGGGTCGAGATTCCCTTTAAGGAGGGTTGGTTTGTAACATCCCAAATTTTCTCGGTTTTCTGAGAGTTTCAAAAATAAAAATAACCATTTAGTTTTGTTGAATTGCTCAAGCTTAACTTGGAGATTTTGGAAATTTGCAGCGATTTAATATGAATAATCCAACTTCAACTAATCCAAAGTTCGGTTTCTCTGGAGTTGCTAGAGTTCTCTGGTGTTGAAATCCCCTTCCTCCGTTCACTCCTATCTCCCTCTCATTTGGACCTCCCCATCAGTCCAAACCTCCCTCTCGTTTGGACCTCCCCCTCAGTCCAGACCTCCCTCTCGTTGGACCTTCCTTTTGGTTTAGACCTCCCTCTCGTTTGGACCTCCCCCTCAGTCCAAACCTTCCTCTCATTTGAACCTCTCTCTCGTCCAAGACATCCCAGGTGGTCCTAGAAGGCCTCCGGGTGGTCCTGGAGACTTGTCACGACCACCCCTTGGGTCACGACCTCCTCCTTGGTCTCGACCTCCCCTTTGGTTGGACCACCCTTCTGAGTTTTGACTAGCCCCACCTGTCAGCTCTGTTCACCTTCTTCTTCCTCCCGTTGCGTCACTGCTGACGCAAAGGTCCTTGAGCTTTAAATGTTGTTGTGTCGCATTAAATACTGTCTTTTCTGCAGTAACCGTTTCCCCCTCGTCTCCTCCCAGACCTACCCACATCTCCTCCTTCACCTACCCTTGATCGCGTGTGCTTCAGAGTCTCTCAACTGCTCTTCCCGTCCTCCCCAGCTATAAAAGCCTGAGTAGCCCCCTCCCATCACCTTTTCCTCACCCAATCCTCTTGCTCTCACCCAGCTTCTTAATACTTGAAGTTTCGCCAAGAAGTTTGCTGGAGTCGCGCCGTCGCCTGCTCATCGCCAAGGAGCTACCGGAGCTGCGCCGCCTTCGACCACCTCGCCACCGAAGAGTTCACCGGAGCGCCTGCGCCGTTCGCCGTCCTCCTCCAGTCTTCTTCGGCCTCTTTCTCTCTATCACTCTCTCTCTCTCTGTCCGGGTGAGTTTCTCCGAACCCTGTCCTCCTTTTTGCTCTCTCACAACCACGTTGCGTAGTTGTATCTCTCTCGCAACCACGTTGTGTAGTTGTATCCCTTTTATGACTACGTGAGTAGTCATATCCTTCGTAGGACCTCAAGACCTCCTCCCTTGACCTCCTCCTCCTCAGGACCTCCACCCTCTCAATTGGACCTCCTCCTGAGAGCCCGTTTCTAGTTCTTCTGTTCCTGTGCTTTTCTTTTGGTTCTAGTTTGGTAGTTTTTGGTTTTTTATTTGAATTCATTGTATTTATTTAGCTCTTTTCGTACGTATAGATTACGGCTTCTCTGAAGAGTTCTTGCACCTGGCAACCTTGACCGAAGCATTTCAACTCTTGAATGAAGGCAAGTCGTAGACCTTTGATCATGTCGTTCCCTGTTTGCAAAATTATATTGTTTTTATACCAACATGCATGGCTATTTGTATAAAAATAGTTTGGAAATTAGCTAAGCACCTACTCGTCAGTATGACTCCTTGAATACTTGTGTTCGACATGTTGACATGTACCTTTGTACACCATAGGTGGGTAATCTTAGTTGGACATTCTTATTGTGATAACCAACAAGGTTGCGTATATTGATTAGACCTTCTTAGTTATGCGTTGTCTCTCGATCATTTGTTTCAATGATGATTAAATTTGACTAAGAGATTATGAAATTGTGGCATGTGTTGTGCTAAAGAGCGTGGAGGTTCAAGTCCTCTTCAAGGCATAATATGGAGAATGCTCATTGAATGAGCATTCCCCGTAGAAGTATTCCAGAAATCTGCGTCTGGCGCTCCCCTCTATCTTCTGAGGTCCTTGCCTTGGCATGTGTTGCCCTAGCATGCGTTGCCCTGGCATGTGTTGCCGCTAATAAAACTTGTTATGTCAAGGCTAGGGTGGTAAAAGCTTGGGCGAGTGATCGTGCAATAAAGGGGTGCTAAAAGCACATTAGGATGTGGTTGTCTCACCTGAGTAGACCCTAAGGACTTAACCTTGTAAGCCATTGATCCGGGTCATACCGTGCAACCATAAGTCCATACTGGGGTGGACCTGGCTGACTAATTAGTAATATTTTGGTTTGGTTCTATCATGGTGGCGTGATCTCCGAGTTACCGGATGGAATCACATGGTGCAAGAGGGGGCCCAGAATGGCAAAACCTTAGCGGGCAAAACCGAGTCAAAACAGAGCTTTGTAAAGACCTTGTCACGTGCTCTAGATTGCTTACCAAAGGTAGTGAGCAGTGTCATCAACGGGTGCCAAACAAACTAGAGAATTCATGTCTTGTGGGTAAAGCTGTACAACCTCTATAGAGTGTAAATCTATTCGAATAGCTGTGTCCCCGGTTATGGACATGCCTGGTGATTTCACGCAAGGGGTAGACTTTCTCAAAAATTGTTGGTCTTGGTTGGTTCCGAGTGGTCTGGGCAGTGACCAGGGTGGTCACGAGTGGTCTGGGAAGTGAACATGGTGTTCACGAGTTGTTTCAAAAAAAACTTTATTACTTACATATTAATCTTTCAACATGTGCTTTGCAATCTACTTATTGTATTTCCACTCAATATTGCTTTCTGCAAAGTAACCATAAAGATGTCCTTGTTGAACCTGGCATGAATACTATTTGCATACATTTCCCTACGGCTTGCTGATTACATTCAAAGTACTCATGGCTTTGTGCCCTCTGGTTAATCAGCAGCTAAAGACCACCCAGGGAGCTCCGAGCTCTGGGAAGAGGCGGTCTTCGAAGACATCTCGTGCTAGGAGACGTCCTCCACTCGATTGCCTGTGGGCATATCGAATGGCCTCCACGTGTTCTTTCGCTTTTCCGTTGTGTGCTCTTTTGTTGTAAGCCCTACGTGGCAACCTTGTAAAAACTTGATCATAAGGTCTTTTGCTGTTATTATTGTTAATTTGTCTGCTTTGTCTGCTTCTTCTATAGTTGGTTGTATGGTTGTGATGACATCGTTGTTGAAACTGTGCAGACCAGCTACTGATCTTGGGACTAGTCCAGAGTGCACAGAGGGTCCCGGAGTTGCTACTCGGGGTCCCGACATAGCCATAAAGCTATCCTTGTCAAGCCCTACATGAATACTATTTGCATACATTTCCCTACGACTTGCTTAGTACTTTATGTACTCACGGCTATACGCCATTTCTTGATCAGTCGCCGAAGATGAACCAGAGACCACCAAGTTCTACAAGGAAGATTACTTCGAAGACTTTGCAAACTAGGTTGTGTCCTCCACTCGATTGCTTGTGGGCATGTCGGATGGCTACCGCGAGCTGCTTTGTTTTTTCGCTGCAAGTTACTCTGTTGTCTTTAGCCCTGTGTGGCAAATCTCTGTAAGACTTGACCATAAGGTCCTTCTGCTACTAAGTAATATTAATTAGTCTACTTCTTAGTTATTTTGTTGTATGGACATGATTTCATCTATATCGTAACTGTGTGGACTAACTACTGATCATGGGACTAGTTCAGAATACACAGAGGGTCTCGGAGTTGCATACCGAGGGTCCCGACAGGGCGGCGTCATTGCGGGGGGGCGGCCTCCTGGCACGCTCCCTTTGTTCCTCCTGGGTCGTATACTCCCTTTGAAGTTCGTGGATCTCTTCCAAGTGCTTCTCCATCTGAGTGAGAATATGTTGTAGTCTGGATGGAGGAGAACCCAGCGTGGAATGGGTAGTACTTATATGCCGAGCTGGCGCTACGTACGCAGCTGAATTGTAATTCGGTTGAAGGAAAATCGTGTCTGCGAGGCAGCGGCACTGACTTGTTGAATCATGTCACTCTGCAAAGCTGACTCATCGGGTCACGTCGCTGCGCAAAGTTTACTCGTCGAGTCACGTCGCTGTGCAAAGCTAACTCGTCAGGTCACATCGCTACGCAAAGCTGACTCGTCGGGTCACGTCGCTCCGCAAAGCCGACTCGTCAGGTCACGTCGCTACACAAAGCAGACTCACACCACATCGCCACAGAAAGTCGACTCGTTAAATCGCTGTCACACGGGCAAAGCCGCTTTCGATGTTGTTACTCCAAAAACTAAGGGGGAATGAAGGCGTAGAAAGAGGGTGGTGTGGGGTGTCCTGATGTAGAATCCCTCTCGTGGTCAGGTTTGTAAGCAAAAAAGAGTTATCCAAACATAAGACTAGCATAATAATAGTTGTACATAAATTAATATTTACATGGCATGACTGATATTTGAAGGAGCAAATATCTACTGGCGGCCCCTCTTGGGGCGCACCCCACGTGTCACCCCTGGCCTCACCCGACGATGGTCTAAGTACGTTAGAGGATCAGGCTGCCTCACTACCCGACCAGCGCGAGTAGCCTGAGGTGGTGTCACGAGGGGGGTCCTACGTCAGTTAGGTTGGTCCCAGCGCATCGTGCAGCTGAGAAGCCCCCATGGAGAACTGAGTTCCACGCTGGTCCAAGAAGAAGTCCCCGGATCATGCCTCCACGTGCGATAAGTAATCGTCCTCCCAAGGCGATGGTTGACCTGTGAAGCATGACATTACGCATGTAATCATGGCGAAAACCATAAAAAAAGGACGTTAAGAATGCAAGGTGGTCATACCTAGTGGCTCGAAGGTGTGCCCCGACGACTTCACATACTCTTGCCGCGCGTGCCGGTGGAGCCCATGACCTGCAAGAGAAGATTGTCGTTAGTAAATAGTGGGGTTCGAAATGAAGAAGCATTACGTTACGCATGCAATCATGGCGATAACCACGAAAAAGGACGTTATGCAAGCCAACAAGGTGGTCATAGCTGGTGGCACGAAGGCGTGTCCCGACGACTCCGCGTACTCCTGCCCCGCGTGCTAGTGGAGCACAGGACCTACAAGAGAAGATTGTCGTTAGTAAATAGTGCGGTTCGTAATAAAGAAGTGAAAGTGAGTGTCTCATGCTCACCTCCAAAATGTCCAGCGGTGCTCCCACCGTGGTGCCACAACGACACACCCGCCATGTTCGGGGTAGGAGCCCGTGGCTATGAACCACCTTGGTTGACCCCTCGTCCTCGCATCGGTCGGTCCACCGGGTCCCTAGGCGTGCGAGAAGTAGCGATATGGATGCCTCGTCTTGCCTTCTCCATGATCCGTTGTAGGAATCCTCTAGTGTCCCCCAGCGTCATCTGCTGCGCGGAGGCTGCCAACTCGAGAACCTCCCGGTGTAGATCCATCTGCACAAGTAATCAGCAAGTTGGAAACCTAAATCTTGTAAATTAAATATGAATTAAGGACCGTTCAATACGTACAGAGCGGTGGAATGCAGAGTCCGGCTGGGTGGGGTACGTGTCGAATGTCACAACCTCGTGTCGTGGTGGGTCGACCATGACCCGGACGCAGCGAAGTCTCATCCAACTGGCGTACCACTCCATGTACTCCTCGTATGTCCCGGGGTCATAGGGAGCATCCTCCTGGACGAGATCGTCGTAGGCCCTGAGCCAAGCCGCAACCCAACAGGACATCATGTCCAACCAGGAGCTCGTGCCACGTACTCTCTTCCTAGTGTAGCTGTGGATGGCAAGACAATTATTTCGTCGGTATATAACGCACATTGTACGAAAGAAGTAAAGCGTGAACTTATGCATGGACATGCACCAAGCACTCCCCCCCTCCCCTGTGGCTGGACTTCGTCAGACTAAATCGCGCATGACCCGCTGCACCTGGTACTCCTCCACGAAGACATCATGAACCAAGGCCCTTCGCGTGTACCATTACACGTAGTCTCGCGTGCACAGGCTCGACAGTCCTTCGGGCGTGCGCGCGTGCACCCTCTCCTGAGTGTATGGTGTCCAAATGACGTAGTCATCGGTCAGTTGATCGAACATGGCAACGTACTTCAGGTAGGACCCCTGCGAAGTGATCGGCGTGTAGGTGACCTGTGGAATATAACAACAGAAACTTATCACCCGAAATTGTGATTACATTACGAAAAATAATAAACGATCATGAAACTAACACGACGGCGGCACCACATTGTGCCCATGGTCGGTCGGTCCACGACGTCGTCCTCGGCGTACAAGCTGACCGCGTACGCTCTCAACTCCAGCTGTGGTCGTCCGATCTAAAAGTGCTCGAAGGACCACAGTTGCAGAAGTAGCGGGCATCCGAAGAGGATGGAGCTGTCCTGGGACCAGTGGCACGCATCGCACAGTGCATAGTACATCACATACAGCACGGTCGGACCCCAAACGTAGGGCTGGATCTCGGCCACCGACCAATCTGCCATGTCACGTGCGTACCGGACATAGTGCTCATCGACGATGTCGCCATGGGACCCCAGGAACATGACCCACCCGAACAGCCACAGTAGGTAGGCCTCGAAGTGCCTCATAATAATGGTGTCGTCGGCGTTCTTCGCCATATGCTCGGTCTGCAAGAAGACATGTACACGTCAGCAAGGTTCATATATGAATTGATGCAAGAAGGAAATAGTTATGAAGACTTACATAGAACTGGCAGATCCACCTCAACGCCGCCCACGCGGTCGCCAACTCAGTGTACCACGCCGGCGACAAAGACATTGTGGAACCTCGCTAGGAGGTCTGTGCGTCACGTGGTCAGGATGTCGTACGCCGCCATAGGAAAGCCAGTGCAGGGCAACCTGGTAACGAAAGTGACGTCCTGAAGGGTCGGTGCCATCTCCCCACACAAAAGGTGGAACGTGTGCGTCTTTGGCCTCCAGCGGTCAACCAGCGTCGCTAGTAGGGCCCGGTCGTATGGAAAATGCCTAGATATACGACTAGGACCGCGGTCCTGGTCGTCCTCCCACGTCGCCTCCACCATCCTCGCTAGTGGAAGGAGGTCTGCCGCTCTCAACCTGCGTCGAAACGATTAAGAACAAACATGACTGCACGCAAAGTAGTAAGACCGCGATTGAGTGTATGAAAGTCAGAACTACACGTAGATCGGAACCCAGTCTGGGTGCAGCCCCCATGCCCTAATGGGCGTGCGCAGCCGCAATGCGCCAAGCTCAATCGGCGCCTCGCCCTCCGGGGGGAGCATGGTACTGAGGCGGCTACGGTGATGCGTATCAATCACTGGGTCAAGCAACTCGTAGTGGCATGCGTCCGCCATACCTAAAAATTAAGTGCATCATTGTCAAGACTACGAAACATGTACGAAAACCAAAATTCCTACTTTAAAAATAATTTTCGACATTAACAGAATAATTACCACACAAAAATGTAAACCAAATTTAAGCTACTCAACAATTTAAACAGATTTGTAATACGATCTTCCAATTTATAGGATATTTTTAAATATTTTTCAAGTGCAAATATAAACAGTAAACAAAGTTCTTCTTATTTTCCTAGTTTCCTAGTTTAAAATTAATTTTTGACGTTAACAATATAATTACCACGCACAAATGAGAAGCTAAATAAAGCTGGAATTATATTTTACATATTTGTAATAAGCGTCTTCCTATTTCTGCAGATTTATCCTAAATCGTTCGAGTGATGTAACATTCATAACATGTGCACGACGAACTACATTATACACAGCTCAAATGATGTAGTACATAATTTGACTACAATTATCTAATCTACTGAATTCTATGTCGTTATTCTACTGAATTCTATGTACTTAATTCTACATACTTCTACTCGCTATTCTACTTAATTATACTCACTGCAGCTCAAATGATGTATTTAATTCTACATAATTTGACATAATGTACAAAGTTGCAAAAAAAAATGTACCTGCAAGATGGTTGACTAGATCTGATGCTCTGTCAATCTTTCTTCTCCGCGACAAACTAGTAGAGCTTCGCTACCTTCCTTCTCTCCCTCTCCTTTTTTTTCTGGAATTAAAATGAATTTTAGAGTGATTTATGGGGGGTTTTATGCTTGGGATACTATCGTCAGTTAAACTGACGACAAGTCTCTGTCACCAGTTCAACTAGCGACAAAAAGACTGTTCACTTTATGTCGTCAGTTGAGCTGGTGACAGGGAGCTGGACCGGCAACAGGGGGTAAACATGGTTCCTATCGTTTGTCGTCAGGGAGCTATTTTTGTAATTTTTTTATGGTGGCTATTTTTTTTAATTATCTTTTAGAATAATACTATTTTTTTAAAAAAAATCTTCTGTTATATTGATCAATCGATGGAATGCCAGATACGTTTTGCTGCCATATATGTTTAGCAGAAACATTGAAGGGAAAGCTTGGATACCGTACATCAAACACAAACAAGAATGTTAGGAGAACAGTCTTAATCGATAGTTTCGACGGGCAACTCGACCCGTTACACGTTTTCCACACATACTTTGACGAATTATACAGTACATGCGTCAACCGAGCAAATCGTGTATGGGCGTTCGATGTAGGCCGCTAGTTCTAGACAAGTTCAGGTCCTATTTCGCCACATGTTGCAATAGTGAAATCTTGTATAAGCAGGCGCGTGCTTTTCGTACATGTCACGGGTAGGTCGCAAGGTGCAAGTTGCACCGTCTGCGCGTCAACATTGTCGGACCACACCCGGCACCGACTGAGCACACACGGAGGACCAGACCACACCCGACACGATACATACCGCAGTCGTCTCGATCGGCAAAGTGGCATCGCCATCCATCCACAATCCTACGTACGCTAGGTTGCCGGTGGTCACGCTCACCGGCCGAAGCCGGACAGAGCATTTAAAATCGGGCAGACGGGTAGGTGGGGCTGCATGGCATTTACTGTAGTTCCAACGTACGCCGACTACTCGACCTGACGTGGAGACGGCATTCACTTCGAGCTGACACGTTTGACTGGCCGGAGTCACAGGTTGCATGTGAAGGCTGCAACCGAGCGCCCGTGCGCGCACGCATGCGAATGCGCCAAGAACGGCGTGGGTTTTCGAGCCTCCGGCCGCGCGCGCGCACAGCCCCGTGGGTGCCAGGCGGTAGATCACCAACTCGTACAGTTCCGAGTCGACCTGTTCAAACCCGGGCCCGAATCCGAAAATTTCTGTAGGTTGCAAGCCCGATCCCTGCCCGGCGAAAAATTTTAAGCCCGAAGCCCGGCAAGCATGCATATTTGGAAGTTCAGTTATGAAGAAGTTCAGTTATGACATTCTAGCAACCAACGCAATGCAAATTTGCTTAAAGTTCACACAGCGACCAGCCGACCACCACAAGGCATTGTAACTAGTTACATTCTGAACCGGAAGAAACTTCACTGCTCGCGGCAATATCAAATATTAATCCTTATGGCAAAAATCCGCAAGGTAGCAGCATCAACAACATTTAACAAGAAAGCAAACAACAGAAGAGTACAGATCCATCCAAAATTAAAACAAGAGCAACTAGATAGTATCCATGACATCTAAATTGCAAAGTAGCACACCAATACCAGCAGCGACATTTTCACAAGCACCTGGTGTGCAATACGCAAACAAGCAAAGCACGCATGGACAAGTCACATGAGCTAATGGAAGGGAAGCAACAAGAGCAGCACCGGGAGGGAGGGGTCCAGGTGATGGGAGACGTCCGTGCGACCAGCAACTTCGACGAGATGCGAGGTGATGTCGTGACGGGAGCGGAGGCGATGGGGAAGACCGGCGCCGGCGACCTCATCCTCAAACTTGAGGAGATAAGGGAGGGGATGGGGGACGGAGGCGCCTGCACGGCCAACGACCTCGACCTCGAAGCCTGAGCAGCCGGGGACCTCGACGTTCGTGTCTTCGGCAGCGTCGACGCCGGCACGGCCGCCGACCTCGAGGAGCATGCGTCCAGGATGTGGGAGGAGGGAGCAGAAACCAGATCTGATTTTTTTTTCCCTTTTTACAAAATTGGTCACATGCCACTGCAATTTGTCGTTCATTGCCAACAGACATTAGAAAAAAAAACATGATTTCATCATAACACACTTTAAAAACGTGTGATTTTGTCGTAAGATATCGAGACGACTATTTTATCATTTCCGAGCCGAAAGGAGAGAGAATTTTTTGAAAAAGACTTGGTTGCCACCAGCCATCCTAGTGCGATCGAACCCTAAAGCCAAGCTCTAAACCTCACACGCATCAAGCCTAAAACCTCTGCACTCCTCCCCCCAAAATCCTTCTCCCTCACAGTACTTCTCCCCCCATATTTCTCGTTGCCCACCATCACGCCACCATTCGAATCGTCAAGCATGTACTCGAGGGCTCCTCACAAGATTTCTCCCTAAATTTCACCACACCCACTGCCGCCACCATTCAAAATCGACTGGAGCATGGGTCGTTGAGGGCTAACGAAGATGAAGTCGCCGAAGTCGAAGATGTGGCGCCTCAGGAGCACAGACTCCCCGTTGAAGCCTGTGCAGCTTTCATGGCCCCCCGCGGGTAAGCTTCTCATGCTCACCCCTAAGCTCACCCCTTTTACTTCACTTGTTGTGTCAATTTGGTGTGTATAATTCAAATATGGGTAGATGTTGTGTCGATTTGGGGTTGTACTTTGATATTGCTGTTTTCATTCCATTCTAATGTGCGTAGGATGGATTCGGGATTGGCATGCAGAGTGGCTGTTTGTGTTGGTTCTTATATTGAGGTCATTGACGACGGTAGGCAAGAGTACCATGTTAGCCGTGACATTAACTAGGTTGTAAACAGTGATACTAGTTGTTTCCTTGACTTACTGAAAGATCTTGACGATGAGGTGCAACATGGAAGCAACAAAACACTTATTGTCACCATTTAGAACAAAAACTGCAGTAGATATACCAAGGTTGCTTCTGACTCAGCTTTGTATGATGCGATTAACATGTATTGGGACATGAGGAGGCTCCCACTGCTTGTTAGTGTATCTGGTTCCAATGCATGTAGACAGCCAAGCACAACCAGTCTTGTGTCTAGCAGGCCACCTCCTCGCAGAAGACATTGCCATCTACCCATGATTTTCCAATACAAGAAAACACAGCTTGCCAATACAATGAGCCAATACCTTTCAAACCTACTGTTGATGTGGACAAATGGGGTGAG
This sequence comes from Phyllostachys edulis, assembly GCA_036346405.1. NCBI lineage: Eukaryota > Viridiplantae > Streptophyta > Magnoliopsida > Poales > Poaceae > Phyllostachys > Phyllostachys edulis. Next base: position 104,623,088 of record CM070550.1, read on the forward strand.
GATGACCAAGAAGAGTATATGGGTGTGGATGATGAAAGGCTTCAGTACAAAGACTTGATGTCAGGTGACGATGCCTCAGACTATGAGTACGTGCCAGGGTCTAATGATGATGATCAAAGTGAGTATGAGTCTTTAGTTGATGATGACCTTGGTTGTTAGTCTAATGTGCATGTAATTGACATAGAGAACCCTAACATACACATTGGAGTTACTTTTGAGGATGGTCAATGCTTTAAGACGTGTATAAGGCAATATGCAGGTACCTACAGTGAGGCATCTAGGTACAGAGCACATTACAAAGCCAAGAAGTGCAAATGGAGGATACATGTGCCAAGACTTCAGGATGATAGGACTTGGATGGCTTTCTTATTTTCATAAGCTATCATGTTTTCAGATTATTCATCTTTTGTTATGTTTTCAGATCATGTCTTCATGTTTTCCTTTGCAGATTAAGAAGATGTCATACAAGCATATATGTCCAAGCTCTAGCCAAGTAGAGAGGAATTGTATGGCTACCAATGCATGGGTCAGGGATAGGGTTATTGCAAAGTTGAGACATGATCCTACAATTGGTGCTACAGCTCTGAAGAAATTTTTAGAGGAGAAATACAAATGGCACTGGATGATATATTAGGCAAATAGGAGGACAGTTTTGTACATGTTTTCAGCTTCAAGGCAGAATTAGAGAGGAGATGTCCTGGCAGCATAGTAAAAATAGAACATGAGTAGGTTGGCTACAAGATGAGGTTCAGCAAGATGTTTGTTGCCCTCAAGGCTTGTGTTGATTGATTCCTCGATGGCTGGAGACCTTACTTAGGCCTTGACTCAACAGTGCTCACTGGTAGGTGGAGGGTCAGTTGGCATCTGCCATAGGGATTGATGGACACAATTGGATGTTTCCAGTGGCTTATGGAGTTTTTGAATCAGGAAGTGCAGAGAACTGGCAGTGATTCATGTAGAATTTTCACAGAGTCGTTGGTTCGTCCCCTAGTTTGGTGATATCTACAGATGCAGGGAAAGGCATTGACTATGCTATTACTAGGATCTTCACCAATGGGGTTGAACATAGGGAGTGTATGAGGCACCTAGTCAAAAAAAATTCACAAGAGGTTCCATGGGGAGGTTTTCTAAATGAATCTGTGGCCTGCCTCTAGGTCCTGCAAAAGGGCAAAATTTGATATGCACTACAAGGAAATGGAGGAGGCATGTTCTAAAGCCATGGAATGGATTAAAGAGAACAACAAGAATTTATGGGCCAGGAGCATGTTCTCTACTGCAAGTAAATGTGACTATGTCACAAATAACATTGCAGAGACATTCAACAGCTGGGTGAGGCATGAGAAATCACTCCCTGTTATGGAGTTAGTGGATAGGAAAAGGCAAATGATCATGCAGAAGATGTGCACCAGGAGAAACCTTGCTGAAAAGCTGCATAGATTGATAATTTCCCATGTCATCAAAGTCCTCAATGCAAAGAGCAGAAACTTGTCTTACAAAATATTCCATAGTTATAATTTCACAGGTGAGGTTGGTGGCACTTGTAAGAACTTGACTACTTGGAGGCATACAATTCGTCGTCCCGTGTTCTACCTTGTGCGGGTGATAGCTTCACTGGAGACCGCCGGAACGCCGTCGTTGCCTTGGGCCGAACGCCTCCGCCGCCTTCTTCCTCATCGCCGGTAGCTTCGTCACTCCCCCGTCGATGAAAACGTGCGCATAAGGTTCCCCGTTCCATCCTCTCTCTACTGGTACCACCCACTCACGTCGCCGTGGCGCGTAGCGCTGACGACAATGGAAACTCGAGCGCCGCCATTCGCTGGTCCGATGCGGCAAGCCACGTAGTGCCAGGTTAGAACCATGTAGCGGCCACATGAACCGTTTTTAGCCCAGTCACCGCACACGTCAGCAGCCACGTGGGCATTGCACTAGCTCGTGCGCAAGCGCGCACTGTTTTGTGAGCTGTGTTCACCGTAGACCAAAACACAATCGTGGACCGGATCCATGGGCCCCAAGCCCACCTGTCATAGACCAAATAGGATTTCCAGTAGGAAAATAATTTAACTAAAATATGAAATCGTCCGCTGACGTCATGCTTACGCCATAATTTGAATTTCCTTCAGGAAAATAAATCATTTAATTCTAAAAATGGAATTTAGGTTAATTTCTTTAGATTTAAATCTTTCGAGGACTTGTTCTCATTCATACAAGTTCCGATTCCAACGTTTTAAATTTCTAAATTCATCTAAAATCAAGATCTAGATATCTATACTAGAATTATTCAATTTGGAGTTCATTTGAATTTGGCTCGTTTTTGCGTGTAAATTTTGACGACTCTGGGGAAACTGATCTTTTTAAAGAGTTAGACCCTCAAGCATATGAGCAAGGCAAGTTACATCATATATTTCAATCCCAGTATTTTAAACTATTTAAATTCTATTTTAAATTATTACTGTATGCTTATTTATATTCATTTATTTAAATTCCTATTTTAAATTATAGTTATTCCCAATACTTTTGTATAGCTGAATTTTGCTATTAAATTAGACATTCCTTGGTACCATAGTTAAAATCTGGTTAGTACATTAGTATGACTAAAACATGTTGGAAAATTGTGCTTAGCGATGCTTAGACCTGAAGTATTTGATTTGGGGAATTTTCAGCCAAAAGATCAAATATTGTCTAAAATTGTATCCATGACATCGGTTTGTCATGGAACTTTACAAATGCCTTGAAAACTGAAATAAAATGAAAATTAGTTTAGACTTGGGCGAAATGCATGTTTTGTGGGTGCATGTTTATGCACAGGCCCAATACGGGAATGGATGTGGCCCAGGGGTTTATTGGAAAGTTGCCCAAGTTAGTTAAGAACCGGTCTTCAAGTCGCATCTTGTAAAGCTCCACCATACTGCCACATGTACTGAATGGGCAGGTCTAGGCTAAATAATTTGCAGAATTCCATTGTAATTGTGCCATGTTGATGTATGGGTGTCAGAATGACCTACTTTTTATATATTCCCATATGGCGCAAGAGGGGGCTTAAATCCGGCGGATGGTTCAATCCAAAGGAAGCGAAACCTTAGCGGGCACGATTACTATAGGATGGCACATTATAAAGGTATTGTGATAATTGCTTAGTCGTACGCCTCCGGAAGCTTGTCTTGACCGACATGTTAAGCAGATTATCTCTTGTGGGTATAGTTGTACAACCCCTGCAAAGTGTAAAACTATTTGAATAGTCGTGTCCACGGTCATGGACATGCTGAGCAAAGCCACTCAAAGTTAGACTTTGGTTTTGTTTTTAAAATGAATTTTAACGAATGTTTTAGGATGGTTAATCCTTGTCGAAAGTTGGGCGATTGACCATGTGATAGGAGGGTATCCTTCACTAGAAATGTATGAAAGTTGTCCTACTATAAAACTTGGGAATTCTATAAAATGAATTTTAGTTATAGAATAACTACTTTGGAACTTAGTACAAGTATTGATAAAGAAAACCTTGGTTTGTGCAAAATCAACCCTATAAGCCATCTTTTGTTATACCCCTATGCATTATAATTTGTTATACCCTCATTCCATTCATGGTATTCCTTATCGCACTAAAAACGGGAGGAATTGCAATAATGGCACCCTGCATGTCAGTCATGAAATTCTTCATTTCTTCCATGATCTCCTGGACCTCACTCACGGCTAACTTCAACTCATCTAGGGTGGCTTCCATGCATCACCTCACCCAACACCTTGCTGCATCACACAAGAGCACGCTGTTGCCGCTAGCCCATAGCCGTCAGCCCGTACTACATCACCCTCGTTCAAACTGATGTGAGCTTCAAGCCTCTCATGGCAATGAAAGGATCTTGGACCTCCTAATTGCATCGCACCGCTGCTGGAAAACAACAAAGTGATCAAATCTTGCTTGGCTCCGGTCCACCGCTGCCAGACATCCACCAACAACCTATGCTAAATCGACTGGCACCACTCGATCCCGGGTCGCCAACCACAGCTCATGTGCGCGCTAAATCCTCCTAAGCACCGATGGAGTGACACTATCTTCTAGCATCGTCGCTGCCCAAAGCCTCATACTGCCGCCGTCAACTCTGGCTCTACCTCCACAAGCACTATGGGTTCCAGGCTCCCATGAGTATGGCTATACCACACTCTTGATGGAAACAAGTGTTCTGTTGCCGTAACAAGCAAACCAAGTTGTCCCGTGAGTAAATGTAGCACTTTGCTTTCTCACATCGAGTACTTGCTCGTAGTTGAATCAAAGAAAAAAGAAAATAAAAGGGAAATAAAATTCGGCCAGATGAGTCTTTTTACGCACTAACGGCTGTTAGAGTGACGGTAGTGCCATTTTCAAGAATTACTATTATTTTGCAGTCGGGCTTGATTTGGATGTTATTTATCTAAATACCAACAATAGGAGTGATACTGAAGTAAATTCCCCTTTTTTGCTGTAGAGATTGGGGAATCACTTAGGGTTGAGTAGCAAACTAGCCTGGTTATCAGGCCAGGCTGGGCTTTTTTTAGGCCAAAAATCCAACCTAAGCCAATCCCAACACTTGCTTCGGGCTCAAAATATAGGCTCAAGTTGGGCTGCCTATGAACACGTCTAGTTTCGATATTGGAGTTGTTGGCTAAAGTAGCGTTGTTGTCGCGTGAAATACCAAAATAGCCCTCCCCTCCCCCCACGCGCATCAAAGGCAAAAATGACACCTTGTCTGTGCCCTAGAGGACCAAATTCACCGTGCGGTCGACACATGGCCTCGTCCTAACCCCTACGGCGCAGTATTTCCCTTGTCCTAACCCCCGGGGCCTAGATTTGTCGTTCGGGCGACACATGGCCTCGTCCTAACCCCTGGGGGTTGGATTTGCCTCATCCTAACCCCTGGGGCGCGACATTTCCTTCGTCCGGTCCCCAGGGGTGGTGTTTCCCTCGACCGTCCCCGGGGTACAGTAGCCCCCTCCCTTTGTTTTCCTTTTATTTTTTAAAAACTAAAATCTTGCTTTCAACGCCCCGATTCTCGATGCCCTCAAGATGCACGAAAGTAGTATTGGTACCCAAAGTCGGCCGGAACGTAGAGGAAATCGTACTCTGACTCCACGACAATATTCCGATGCGGTTTTTATCTTCTTGAGTAGGTAAAAAAAAGAAGAAGTAGATATTATCACATGCACTAAAAACTTCATTCCACATTTTTTCACGCTGCCTACCGTTATGCCCGCCTGCGGTCGATCGATCAAACTTTCGTTGTCGGGAAGGCGCAGGTATTTCCACGGTGGCCTGTGGTGCGATAGCCCTCCTTTTTTTAAACTAAAATCTTGCTTTCGGCACCCCAAATTTTTAAAGGCTAAAATCTTGTTTTAAAACTATGTATTGGTAGTTAATTGTTCGCAATTTATTCGTCCTAAATGTTTAACCGTGATTAATTGGAAGTAATAGTACTTAATGTAGCCTAATTAATTAATTAAAGCTATAATTAACTAGGCTTAATTAAGAAATCGTAGTTAGTTGTCTTAATTAAAACAGTTGTAATTAATAAACCATAACTAATTAGTCGTAATTAATTATGTGGTGGTAATTAATTAGTCATTACTAACTACTCACAATTTATTTAGCCAAATTAGTTAATCGTAATTAATTAGTTACCGTTAGTAAGACGTAATTAAAATAGATCTAACTAAATTACCGTAATGAAATAATCCTGATTAATTAGTTTTTATTAAATACTATTAATTAATTAGCTGTAATTAATTAATTTTGGTTAGGTCGTGTTGCGAAATGTAGACTACGTCGTGCGACCTATTTGCATGTTAGGGGACACTCATTTTATGTAAACGGGTAGTGTTATCATATTTGTGCCTTTGTGTACTCCATTTTTTTTCTTAACAGATATGTATTTTGCTATTCTATTTGTTTCGAACTGACTCGCCCTTGTTCTATGAGAAACGCACACGAGTCGAAAGCTATGATACGGTATTATATGATCTGCATGTCAAGCATATTCCTCAATTGGTTCATAGACAAGCTTATCTAGCCAGTGATATAGTACAATATTTAAAAGGGGGATTTCATAATTTGCCATTATGAGATAGATGGATTTCAGGATTTGCCCCCCATGTGTCTATGACATGTGGGTCCAGGGGCCACATGTTATAGACACATGTGGGGCAAATCCTAAAATCCATCTATTCACTGTGGCAAATTCTGAATTATTCCTATTTAAAAATGCCACCTACATTAAACTGACAAATTAACAAAGAATACCATATTTGATCGGGGGGTACATGTGATAATACCCCCCCCCAGCTGTGCTGCGTCGTGATTTCATGTGTAAAAATTTGTGAACTTTTTTTGGTACATATGATAATACATTTTGGAATGAAATTAGGTGATTTCATCTGAAAAATATTGTTTGATATGATTTCTTCATATGTGATAATACCCCCTCCCCCGATAACGAAAGTTTGATCTGGCTAGTAGGGGCGGGCCATGCGGCCGACCTCGTGAAAAAATTTTGTGGAATGAAAATTTTAGGACATGTGATGATATTTACTTTCTTTTTTTTTTACCTCCGTAAAGAAGATAAAAATTCTATCAAAATGTAGCCGTGACGTCGGAGTATGATTTTCTCTACATCTCGGTCGACTTTAGGTACTAATACTATTTTCGTGCATACGGGGGTAGCGAGAATCTGAGGACGCCAAAAGCAAAATTTTAGTTTAAACAAAATAAAAAAAGGGAGGGAGCTACCACACCCCTGGGTCAGTCAAGGGAAACATCTCGCCTTAGTGGTTAGGACGAGGCAAATCCGGTTCCCAAGGTTAGGACGAGGGGAATCCACCCCCGGGTTAGGACGAGGCCATGTGTCGTTCATACGGAAAATTCGGCCTCTAGGGGTTAGAACGAGTGAAATACCGCGCCCCAGGGGTTAAGACGAGACTATGTGTCGCCGTATGATAAATCTGTCTTCTTAGGCAGTGACTATGTGCTGTTTTTGCCATGATCAATGGAGGTTAGTTTTGTTATTTCACTTAGCAACAAGCTATTTTAGGGAGAGAAAAAAACTCGCGAGATTGTGTGCGCCGTGTGGAGTACGTGCGTAAGCCTACGGCACGCGTCGTTGAGCCCGAAAGATACCACCTGTCACGTAACCTCGACGGAAAAGCTGGAACTTGGGTCCGAAGTCTTCTCGAGAGTGAAGATACGGCACGCTCGGTGACAGGCAACGCGCTGGGCGTTCCAACTCTCAGCTCCATTCTGCAGGGACCGAAGGCGTTCTGCACGGCATAAGTTGGACCCAGTAACCTTTTCAGTCGCGTTAGTGCCGCCCGCCCCACCCCACCCAATTCAAGGTTACACCGGCAATTTCCAATTTACCATGTGCTATATTCGCCTCTATTTTTTTTGGTTTACTACGCCAGTAATTTACACGAGATTACCAAGGAACATAAAACTAAAAGATGGCAGACTGTGGCTATCGTAAATAAACCAGAGCTCGCCAAATGAAAGCATCTTGCAAGTTGCTAGTAGTAGTAAAGGCCCTGCCTTTGCCAGTACTTCCTTTGGTCTTCTTTGCCTTTTCACGGTCTACAAAGTTAAACGGACTCTTAATTGTATACTAATACATTTATAAAATATTATAATAGTATGACATTATAAAAGTATTTTCATGACAACTCTAACAATACCATTTTACTATGACCGATCTAAATATTTTTAAACATAATATTGGTCAAAGATTACCAACTACGACCGATCAAAGTCAAAGAGGCTGACTGTTCTTAAACGTAGGGAGTAGTTACTAGCTTGGTTTGTTTATTCTTTCCTTGTAATTCGGCGCTATTGTTTCTCCTCCTAAAAGTCAATGAATAAGCAGCTCTCCTGCTCGTTCGTCGGGAAAAAAAGCGCTGAGCAAAAAATACACGCTCCCATTGCCCATTGGTTACTCCATCCACGGGCGAGTAACTGAGGCATGACTGGTGGAGTCAAGCAGCAAATGGAGATCACCGGACCGCGGATCAGCTCATCGTCCGCCCTTGTCCGCGCGTGAAGAAGGGGGCAGTGCGCACCCAAAATTCCGGCCTTAGCCACAAAACCTGACTATTCACTGCTCCAATAATGATCACAGGCTCGAAGTGTCACATGTCCAGAACGCTGGTTAGAACGGAGACTGCAGGGTGACCCACTTGGACTTTAGCTCGCCGCCTGCACGCCCTGAACCATATGCGCGTCCACGTTCCAAAACACAAAGCGAACTTGGGAAGTCTGAAGTCTGAACACTTCGGCGCCTCCCCGTGGCTGCGCGACCCGTGTTTGACTTGGCTCCGTACGATTGGCTGTAGACTGTAAAGTCGGGCCAGAGTGAGCTGAAATATCAGGAGTTTTAGCTGAAATAACTTTATAATGAAATAGCAAAACTAGTCACGGTTGCCTAGACCGAGACAGGATGGCTGATGGCTGTCATGTGCGTCTGCGAGCTGGCACGCTATTCTGCCACGGTCTGGATGTATAGAATGTCGATTCTGTGGCAAAATAGCACGATAACATTTTTGTCATTTCATTCGCGGAAGTCGGGAGGGCTACTTTTTCTATTTTGTTTTTAAAAAATGCTAAATGAGAAGAAAAAAACTCAAATAACGGTGATGGCACGCCGATCCAAGTAAAGCTGCGAGGATACCAGTAGATGTGTAGAGGGCTAGAGGCTAATCCGGCAAGCGAGTTTCAGACAAAACAGCCGCACTGTATGACATGCCAATCGACAGATGAGTTATTTGAGCTTGTGTAAGTTGTATGCCAGTTCGATCGCTAGGCTTCTCATACCTAGCTTTTCACACACAAAAAAAAGCTATGCTAGATACGTCTATGCTCTTTTTTAGAACAAAATCGTTCTACTTCTACACGTGATAGAAGAATATTGTGGTGGTGTATCAAGGTAGCTGAAAACGCTGGATGAGTGACCTACGCTAACCCATCTGCAACAACATGTACAACTGAAGCCCCTTAAATGAAGAACATACATACTCCAGCATGCATGACTACAATATTTCTCTTGACGCATAGAAACACTGCACGTCTCTACCATCAGCCTAATCCGGATATAACAAGAGATCCAAATAGCCCGGTCATTCCAATGTCAGTTTAACCCTGTTAAAGCTCGCTCCAGTGATAGCAAGAGAGTGAACAGTTGTAAAAAAAGGCAAGCGAGTGAATAATGCATTTTTCCACTGCATGTCATACCGTCAAACATTTTTGTGCATCCACTAAGTACTTCCAATGAATTGCTCGCTTCTGTTTTAAGACACATTGAACAACTAGCTCTGCTTGCAGCAGCCTTTGCTTAAACAAAACTCACCTCAGAGCATTAGCAATGTGGGTTTGAAAGGGGGTCTTAGAAGAGAGAGAAGAGGATGGACCTAGTACTTCACATTGCAACAAGAGGGTCTTATAGGAGAGAGAAGAGGAATGACGGTTTAGCTAGAAACCGGTTCCATGAGAGGAGAGGGAAGAGGATTGAGAGAGGTTTTTATTTGGATGTGAGTCCCACCAATTCATACTAAAAGAGTATATACATTATGTCATTTTTGCTTAGTTAAAGACCCCTCACATACACTATGGATGCTCTCTTAAACACCATCTGAGTTCACCAATACAAACCCCAGAACGGCAAATCTCAACACTACTCTGCCTCCTCGGCCACCATGGCTGTAGTCTAGTCTACCCTGCAGTGCAGCGATGCAGGGTTCAAAAGAAGGCAGTCTCACAAGTCACAAGTCATAAACCGAGTACAAAAGCGACCTGCCCAATGGCACCAGCGGCACATGCTGGGCACTCGAACACAAACGAAAAGTCTGCCTCAGCCTCACGGAGAAGTTGAAAGCTCACCTCATCGAATCCAACAAGTACTGCGACAGCAGAGAGAGCTGCCATTCAAGAAGCGCCCAAGTGCCTACTCTACGATTCCGAACGAGCGACGGCTACTGCTGATAACAACGCAATAATTCCAAGCAACAAGAGGCAGCCGTACGACGCGGGTCGATCATCCTCTTCTTTTCTTTCCCCTTCACGGCCTTACTTGCCCATTTCTGCGATACAAATTTCACGAAAAATCCACTGTTCCAACAACCAATTATTCCATGTGAACATGACCTGACGCTGTAGAGTATTTGCTTCCCTGATGCTTTGTTCGCTGTAGAGTACATTATACTGTAAAATATTGTATTGGAGGAAGACAAAGTATTCGTATTAAATTTCGTCCGTCTTTCTATCATAACCTATTTAAAATTCATACGTATGGTTCCAGGTATCAATTTAAATTAACCACCGAAACAAAAATTATCGAAACATTGTGAAATTTTGGATGCTGCAATCATACGAGTCGTATGCAGAAGTAGTGCGGGCCTAAACAAGAGCAGGTCAACCATTTGATGGGAACCATGCAACCAACCGCCACGAAAGAATAAAGCACAAGGAGAGCGAGATAACCTATTTAAAATAGCTATCGCCAGCACATGTATGTACCTGGTGCTACAGAAGTAGCATTGATAAGAATAGTTGGGGGGGGAATGGTACCAATCTGATGACGTACAGTAGAACCATTTGGGGGAGCTTGAATGCTCATGATCAACCACTGCAAGCTCGGTCAGGCACCAAATTTAATTCCCCTATCGACTTATGTACTGCTCTAGTATGCCGTGCATAGATGCACGGGCAGTAGCAGCTAGATGACAAGAACAATGAAGCAAACAAGAAGGAACAAATGCAAACGACAGAGAAGAAGATATGGAGAACAAACAAAAGAAACTTACTTGTAACTTCGTACTAAGCTAAAGAAACAAAAGAACAGCGAGAACAAAGAGAGTGGAAGAACAAAACAACAGCTAGAACAAAGAGAGTGGAAGAGACTAACTGCTAATTGGGCGTAACCTGGCTTCTACTATTTTCTTCTCCTCTTCCTTCGCGTTTTGCCAAATTCACAGCTGTTGCTAGATGCTACCAGTTGCTAGCTAGTAGTATTACAGGATCGGCGAGCTACCCGGATTCCTTTCCCACGGCTTCGCCTGCGCTCCACGGGCGGCGCCGAACGTCTCGGCGGCGCCGGTGCCAGTCCCGGCCATGCCGACCGCACCGCCGATGGGTTGGATGAATGCGGAGAGGCCCCTGCTTGCCGACGCGCCCGTCGGGCTCATTCCAAGGCCCAGGAAATCCAATGTGGCTGGCTTGGCACTGAACAGTGACGACTGACCCATCATGAGCTCCGGCAAGCCCACCGGACCGCCGGTCGAGTCGTATGGTAACCCGAGGCCGAGACCTGCCGACAGCATTGGGGCTGGCTCCGGCTCTAACCGCGGGGGCCATTGCGGCAGTGAACCCTCTGGGAGTGACACTTGCGTGGCTTCTTGATGTTGGTGCTGACCTGACGAAGAAGCCGCCGGCGACGATGATGACATGTCCAGGCCCAACCCACGAAGGAACGAGGAGCTCGATGAGGTGGCTCCCATTTGCGCGGCCTTCTGAAGCAACGCGGTGGCCGACATGTGCGGCGACGGGGACGGCGGCGGTGGTGGCGCGAACTGCTGCCTGTCAACGGCTACAGGGGCCGAGAACAGCGAGGACGATGCGTCGGTCGCGAGGCACAGCGATGGGGGCTTGGCGGGCAGTGCGCGCTCGCCCCGGCCACGCTGGCCGCCGATGAGGTCCGGGTACTGCGGCGCTTGGGCCACCGACGACGGTGCAAATATGCTGCCGAGGAGGCTTTGCGACGTCGCCGCGACACTGCTCGTGCTGGTGCTGACATTGGCAGCGGTGACCGGAGGCTGCGAAGGCGCCGGCGGCGTGAACTGAACGTGCTCAGGTGCAGCATTGGTCTCCCGCTCTGCATGCAGCGCCAAGTCTTTAGCAAATCAGGAGCAAGATTTAGATTAAGGCTATGCAGATTAATGTTAAAGGGCTAGTAAAAGCTAAAGCAACAAAGACAGACGCAGAAAGCAACGAGAGCTAGATATCCATCATTGGATCTTTTTATGTGTTCGTGGGCATACTTTTAACATCTGATTCAAGGTTCCAGAGTCCAGAAAGGCTTTGATTACTACACAGCTTTACTAACATGATCCTAAAGGAAACCAAGAACAAGAACAATCCCCAAAGTCCCAAGATTTATATAATCTCATCTCTATCGTGTGTAGTTAAGGCATGTTAAAAATAATTGGATTTTGAGATGCGCGCGTGCGATCTTACATGTACACTGCAACCGTGCTACCGCTACGCCCCAACTCTCGGACAAGGGCGCATTTTTTAGCCCCCTCTCAGATCCTGACAAAACCATGGCAGAAACTTCCTCCCATCTCCCTCACACCCACAACAAGGTCACAATCTTACAAGCACCATAAAACTCCAAAACAACGCAAGCATCAAGGCAAGTAGTACTACAAGTACGCTCGATTTTGACTAGAGTAAGACAAGTCCCAAACAAGCTGCCTGCCTGTAGTGCAGACACTGGATGAGAGCAGCTAGGAGGCGAAAATAATTGGGTTGGCCATTATTACCTTGCTCCTCCTGTTGCTGCGCGGGCGCCGGAGCCGCCGGCGGCGGCGGCAGCTGTTTTAGTGGCGCCGGAACGGCTGGTATTGAGACCTGCGGCGGCGGACCAGCAGCGACCGAGCTCCCGTCCTCCTCGGCCGGCGGCGGGGCCGGGCGCGCCTTGGCGCTCTCCTCGGCGAGCGCGTCGCAGAAGGCGCGGTGGGTGATGAAGCTGTCCCTCCTGCGTGCGCGCGCACGGCGCAGCTTCACTTTGTCAGTCATCACAATATCGGGTGCTTAAATTAGAGACGGGATTGGAAAGAATTCGTGGCAAGGACGGACGGACGGACCGGGAGAAGAGGGTGCCGCAGTCGCAGCGGTACTCGCGGGAGCCGCAGGTCTTGGTGTGCGCCTTCCAGTCGGACTGCACGGCGTACTTCTTGGAGCACTTGTCGCACTTCCACTTCTTCTCGCCGTGCTTGCGGCAGAAGTGCTTTTTGACCCCCGTGAGGTCGCCGAGCGCGCGCGACGGGTCGTGGTGCACGCAGCTGGGCTCCGGGCACACGTACACCCGCTTCCGCGCCTCCTTCCCGCTCCGCTGCCGCAGCTTCCACGGCAGGTTGTGCCCCCGTCGGTGCAGCTGCAGGTTCTGGTCCCTCTGGAACCCCTTGTTGCAGATCTCGCACACGAACCGGTTCGTCGCCAGCAGCGTCTTGGGCGACAGCGCGATCACCTCCGCGTCAGGATCTGCAACACGACGAAAACGCTCACCATCGCCATCGATGATCACACCAGACCCCACAAACCAACACCCACGCACGCTTCTAGCTTCTTGGTTAGTCGTCAATTAAGGCAATTAACTAATCACCTGGCATGCCGGGGAGGGCACGCTTCTTCTTGGCGGGCGGAGCGGGCGGCGGCGGCTGTGCCCCGCCGCCGGAAGACGACACGCTGCGCTCGGCCGTCGCGGACGATGTCTCGACCTCCATAACAGAATCTTGCTTTTGCGGAAAGATCTTCCGGGGCTGGGACTACTACTGCTACTAGCACCACTAGAGTCCAAGAAGCAAGCTGCCTCGAGCATAAAAGCGCGCGCCTTTGGAAGGGCGGTGGGGCGAAGCGGACGCGGCTACCAAGCTACCGGTCGTGGCCGCGGCAACCACCGGTCGTGGACGCGACGGGCGAGGTGGGCGGCGGCTTTGCTGCTTGTTTGGGAAGCCACCAACTGCGGAGCAGGAAGGCTGGGAGCAGAAGCCGAGTAGTATAAAAAAGAGATAAGAAAGAGAGCAAAGAGCGGTGCATTAAGTCGGGGTGGGAAGGAGGTGAGGTTACCCGGGCGGCGAGGGTGACGTGGATGGATCGCTGTCGTACACGTGGGGGCAGGCGGGGGAGGGGATTGGCATCTGGCTAGTGGAGTCAAGCGGGGGCGCCGAGCATGGCAGGCGCCTTGTCGTGTAGCGCGGGCGCTAATATTCTTTGGATTTTCGCGAGCCTTTTTTTCTCTAGAGGGCGAGAGGCTTTAATTTTGGATCCGGACGGTCCGCGCTACGGTAGTGAATCAGTGATCCGAGATTCCGAGTCCGTATAAACAGTATCAATATATATTGTAGTGTCCGAGTCTGTATGAGCAGTATCGATATATTAATTGTAGTTATTTGCTGTATTCTCGTGTGTTGGAAAGTTTGATTAGGTCGTTCGTTTGGATCGAATGGTGAAAAAAAAGGCTTGTAACCGTGCTCTTCTGTATTAGGGTATCTCCAATAGGTAAGGATAATCTTATCTTTAATATATATTATATATCTTTAGAGGTAATATCTTTAATAGATAGTCTCTAACACACTTTTTAACATTTATATTTTATAAACTTCTTTTGAAACGGGTCTATATGTCAATTAGAGTAGATTAATGTATCGTATCTTGTTTCACGTGCACGATAGTCTCTTCGGTAAGAAACGACGTGTGATCTCTCCTCTCCTCTTCTCTCCATATAGGATTTTATTGACATGATATATTTAAGAAATGATAAAAATACACTATTAAAGATGCCTTAGCCACGATCTGATTCCTTTAATTTCTTGGTCGTTTTGGACAAGATGAAAAGCAAAAGGGGACCACTGTTTACCGGGATGGATCAAGCAACCGTCCGTCTCCGCTTTGATTGCGTTGCTTATATTGGAATTCTCAAGTTTCCACTGAAATTTTTGCGACGCTGAATGTCAGCTAAAGAACAACCTATCATCCAGGTGTCGATGCTGATTTCGTTCGGAGCATGCGCATATTCTAGCTCTCAATGTTTTCAAAGTTCAAACAGTCACGCATGTGTCCGTGCTATCCGTGCTATTTTTTTTATAATGAAAGGTAAAATCTCTCTTGGACTCTGTATACAGTCCAGGGATATACACAGCCCAAAATTTATTACATAAACTCAAAAAAATTTAACCAGGTGAAATATTAGCCCTATAAACCTTAATGAAGTGGCAAAACAAACGTCGCAAAAACATAAATTAACAGCAAAACAAAAGCCGAAAAACAGTAAACATGCTTCTGACGAGAAACAATGGTATAAAGGTATTTCAAACATCTCGAAGCTTATTACATAGCTTCAAACTATTCTTGTTAAAGATCTCTCTTGTAATGATGCGCCGGTGGTATTGGATTTACTTGTGTCCATGCTTTACAAAAGGAGCTGCTAGCATGCAGTGGCCCCTCTCTCTCTCTTTGCACCGCCTTATTTAGAAAGCGGGAATTGCGAACGATTCTTCTTTCCAAAAAGGCCCCCTTTTTAAAATCTATGGTGCAGACAAGTTTTTTTTTTGGGTCTTTTGAAAGATCAGATAATGAAATTGAAAGTGAGACTGATACCTTGATGTACAGTACGATAGATGGCAAGATTACAGTTGTTGCTCCCACAGTAGCATGCATGATACATGATCAGGAAAACAGAGGGAACAATGAGGATAAGGATCGCGTTGGTTGAGGGGCAGAATGCGTACGTCGCGGGACGAGTGGAGAGCAAATGGACCAACCACAATGATTAGGACCAGCGAAGACGTTGCTTACATTCGCAGTATGAGCAGCTATCTGTAGACATCTGGGATGCAACGCATCAGATGTTGTTGGATGACATGGCCATCCAGAGTGATTGTTGCTTGACTTGTTTGGTACAAGCTTGAGTTGAGCCATGAATGATGCCTGAATCAGAGGCGAACCCCTCCACCATGCGCTCCAGCCCCGTCGCCCGAGAAGACGAGCCACGCGAAGTTTCGTTAGAAAGGTGAAGGTCGTGGACCATGTGAAAAAGGTGGGCCGCAGCAGCACAACCTGCCAAGTCCCTGGCCACCCACTGCATGTTCTAGTGTCGAGTGCAGGTGTGCGGCGGCGACCGAACCCAAGTAGCGTGCGGCGAGCGGAGTGGGTTGGGCACGGCAAGCGTACGGGCACTGGGAGGTGCGGCGCTACTCCCAGGAGGGGCATGGAGCCGACTGCCGAGGGGGCGGCGACCGGCATGGGCGACGCGGCGGTGCTGGCGGGTGACGCCGGTGTGAGACAAGGTGGGCGGGGCGGCGGGAACGCGGTGCAGAAGCGGACACTGGGCTATGGTCGAAGCTTCTTGCACGCAGAAGGAGCTTGTGGCGTTCGTCTCCGGGCTCCAGCAGCCCCGTCACCGGCGTCCACTTGTCTGACTCCCTTGTCTCGACTCCCTTGTCTCCGAGACAACTCTGTCACGCTCACATGTAAGCTTCTTTTTCCTTTGCCCCTAGTTGTTTCGTGAATCAAATGGTGGGTTTGTGAGTGAATTAAGTGAACCAGTGAACTCGTCCCTTTTTGTTTGGTGTGATGCCCCTAAAACGCTCGATCGAATGCCCATGAGTGTCGCATGTGTTTTTTTGGTATAACGTAGGAAGCCTGGTGTCCAAATGTCCATGATTTGTATAATAGTCCAGATTGAGACTGGACAAGTGCTAATGGAGTATTTTGTAACTCAAGATTTTTTTTTTCTTTAGACATTCAGTGTGGTAGGATTCTTATATTTTAGCTGAACGAATTTTTGGCGTCAAAGATCTAAGATGTTTGATTTTTTTCACACGAGATTTTAGCACGTTTTGGCAAAATTCTCTGCTTTCGTTTGCCATACGAGAACGTTTTTATAAAGAACGGCCGTAATTTGTGCCGACCAATGAATATTCCTTCCTTTCTCTCTCTCTTTTTTTTTCAAGTGTTGCGCAGTTTACACTTTGCACGGTATAAAAAAAGAACTATGTACTCTGCAATTGCATCCACCCGAAAGTAGAACCCAGGGAGAGGATCTTTCTATTGTAAATGGATACAAAGGAAAAGCTGTGTTGCGTCATACAAAAAGAAAAAGACTACAGCTTTTTTGCAGACTGCAAAGCATCAATATACACAGCACTTACGCACAAAAAAAAACATATATTATGAGCCTATTTTTTCAAAATGACTATAGGATAGTGTGATGATGTTAGCAACTATGGAACAAAAATATCACGAGTTTCCTGTAACAAGTGAAGATAACAAATACTTAAGTCATATCCAATAGTATTATTACACAAGAAAACATATATCACATAAAAGCCTTTCAAAAAAATGCTGGACCTCCAATTGTGAAATTTCTTCTTGAAGTGTGGTGTTCCCTGTAAATAGAAAGTAGGGGGGAAACAGAAAGAAGAGAATGTAAAACATGAGTAGCTCGTAGTTCATTTGAAAAACGCATCGCATGCAACAAAGCTGATTGAGATGACAGGGGGTGGCAGATACTACCAAAAAGCAGGCAAGGGTTTCTTCTTCCAGGCCTTCACCATTATCACGCCCATTGACTAATGCAATGCAATGCAATTGGCATCATCTGGTACCTCCTCCTCGCCAGCCCATCAGTCTACTCCCATGGTTTAGTTCACTTAACCCCTCCTGGGTCCGGCCGATTAACTTATCATCATAATCCCTTATCTTAACCGTTGCTGTCCATTTGTACAATATATAATCCTTCATACCATAGTTTGGCACTGACGTGTGGTGGGACCAAACATGTAGGTGTTCAACATGTCAGTGGTAGAAGCAAATGAGAGTACGTGAATTTTGGTCTATGTGTGGAGCTAACCAACTTTGTCGCCATCTGTTTATATTTTAAGTGTTTGATTTGGTTAGCGCGCTTTGTTTATCGTGGACAAGGAAGATCCTATTTTTTTAGTGCACCATAAACAACTTCGTGAATCTTGGAAAGCACTCGATGTTCATGTTATGTAAATCACGTAACGAAGGTTTATTATTGAACTTCTTACGTATATCCATCTAGTTGGAAGAAATTTCTGACGTCTCTTCTCAGTTCTCACCGAGGAGGCCCACTACTAAAAAAAAGTAATCACGGACGGTTCAAAATCGTTATTACATATGGTTTTTTGAACCTTCTGATTTTATAGGTATGTGATACTACGAGGTTATGACATACGGTTTTTAAACCGTCTGTGAAAAAAGCTATCAAAGACAGTTCTGAACAGTAACCGTCTATGATAGTCCGTTATCACAAACGGTTCTGAATAAGAACCGTCTGTGAAAATAGACTATCACAGACGGTTTTTTAGTAAAAACCGTATGTGATAGTTTTTTTTCTTAAGAACCGTCTGTGAATATAGACTATCACAGATGGTTTTTTAGTAAAAAACCGTATGTGATAGTTTTTTCTATTGCAAAAAAAATTGAATTTTGAGCTAAACCAATTAATTGCTGGACAGTAGTTTTCATATGCTCTTTCGATAGTTTGCAAGAAGGTAATTAAAAGATATTCTCTCTCTCTCAATCAATTGCCCACTCTCTGACGAGAACAAGGTTGAGTAGAGACGTCCATCTCGAACCGAATCGGCCTCCCTTGTCGACCACAAATAGGGATCCTCACTGAGAACGAAATCTGACAGGATAGAGGGGATGAAATCAGAGTAAGAAGGAAACTTTGATAGGGATTTAGGGGCAAAACTTTGTGCTTACCTGAGGCCAAGATGGGAGCGGTCGGTCCAAGCAGATCTTGGTCGAGCCGCAGCCGCCTGCTCACCGGAGGCGCCGTGGAACAGCTGGTCAAGGCTCTCTCTCCAAACCACGTCGGGGAATCGAGGGTGGTCGCCGGAGCTAGGCGTGGGGAGGGGAGACGGAGGGACTGATGGAAGACAAGGCAGGGTGGGTATAATATATAAGGACAACGCCAAAATATTTTGCTTCCCGCGCAAGCGTTCAAATATTTCCGCGAATCACAGACGGTTCTTAGCATATCCAGTAACAGAGACGGTCACGCTAGTAAAACCATCTATGATTACCATTAACAGAGATGATTTTGGAAAACTATCTGTGATGAGGCGTCCAGTATTAGCCACTTTGTATAGTGAGGCGAGGATTAGCTTCACCTGCAAGTGGATTTTTCATGCGATTTTCGCCGTCCTTTTGGATCCAACTGTCCAGATCGACCCCAGCGGCCTGGCGGCAAGCAAATCAACGACCACCGACCAAAGAGTTTTTCTACGTATGTACGGTTCCTCCTGTTTTGTCATGCACGGTCATGGTTAACTCGTGCATTAGCTGCAGTTTATTATGGCGGTCAAGACTCAAGAACGTTGAACGAAAGTGAGAGGCGAAGTTTGATCAAAGCTCTTGGTACAGCATGGTTCGCATTGGCCAATCAGTGGAACATTATCCAGATTCTCCATTTCATTAGATTAGATATATATTTTCTGCTGCCACATGTGCATCTTCCCTAGTATTAAAGCGCCTTGGATTGGCAGCCTCAGGTGACTTTCGTACATTTAGTCCTCCAGTCACACCTTGTCACCTGGCCCTGTTGGCGCCGTTCATCGCAAAAACGGCGTTGCACCATCGCTCCTCCCGGTCAACTAGTTGCTGCCACGCGCAAGCTGGTCGACGCGCCGCTCACTGCTCGGTCCTTGCTGTGGCTGGGCTGGTTCCTAGGCCTTCTCCCCCAGCGCTTCCCAACCGTAGGATTGCACCATCGCCAGCACAGCCACCCCATCGAGCCCTAAGGCCGTCTCGAGTCCCACGCACACACGTCGCTTTCTTCTTCCCCTCTCGATGTCCTCTCCATCTTCACCTCCTCCTCGCTGGAATCGCCGACGAACTGCTCTCGCGGCCGCCTTCTCGCTCGCCGTTGCTTGGCCGCTTTTACACCACCTCTCTTTCCTCTCCCCTCCCCTCTTCTTTTCTGCTTCCTCTGCGAGGCACCGTGGGGTCCCTCTCCATCCACATCGTCGGCTCTTCTCTACTTAGTCAAAGCACCCCCCCCCCAACCCTAGATCCACTCCTTCCTTCCTCCTCCAACCCCAACCCCAACCCCAGATCCACTCCTCCCTTAGGATGCATCCAAACTAGGAGGAGGAGCGCGACCAGCAACTGAAGGTGGCGACGCCGTTTGTTGAGAGATGGAGAAGCTGCAGCCGCCGCCAACGATATCATGTGGTTGTCTCCTTACATGAAACAAAGGTACATCAGTCTTTCTTTTGTGTTAATTGAGTTTCATACTATACAATATTTGTAGAGGAGAGCACGGTATAGTTGCTTCACCAAATAATTTGCAATTTAAACTGTGATATTGGTGTTATAACATTGGATAAACCATTACTTTTGCAAAGTATGTGCTATATGCCTTACATGTCTTGCTTCAACTCGGTTTTATATTTCCTCTATTAATCAGTTCTTCTATCGTTGTGATGGTAGCATGTATATTCCTACTGGCAGTAATGTTGTTTAACAAAATTTAGTTTATGACGAAGCAACATATTCAAATCCCTTTGAAGTGTATTTTGTATATATGTCATGTGACTGCAACGATTCTTATTTCCCTCAGCAATGAGCGGGGTATCTCCCTAGCTGATATTAATCTTCAGGTAAAACTCGCTGCATCACATCTTTTTGCTGTTCCATCAAAGCTTTTATGCACACCTGTTTTTGCTAAACAGTATTATTGGGTCATCCTAGACCCTTGCAGCAACTAGAATGTTACCACCATCTAGACGTATGGCTTTGGGCCAAATTCACTAGCGTGATGCTGCATCGAACAGTCCAAATTCATCCACTCGTTCAGTAGCGCGTAATTGAAGGTACAATTACTTCCTTGTTCTTTTTACTACCTTACATTTGTGAAATGTCCATTCAACATTGTACAGTAATTGGACATGCTATTTCACCTTTCTTTTGGGTATGATCAACAAGGTATATGCAGAGTACACAAATGTTCATGAAAAGAAAAGTAACACAAAAGAACAAAAATTAAGAATAGAAAGTGATCAAACACGGACTATACATGGACTGAGCTTAGAACAAACTCATAACACTGTATAGCACTTCAATTACAATTACAGTATAGTACCATGACAACCAAAGCAAACATCAATATTTCATTTTGTAGGCCATGACAACCCAGGTAGGCAAGTAACATATCCACAGTTGTCATGTTAATTCCCATAGTGATAGTAATTGAGTAGATTAAACAGTGATACATGAATTATTGGAATATTCTTTTGATTTTTTTCAGTGATTGAATCTAGCTGAAGCAAATCGATATTTGATATGGACAGGAAAAGGTAGTCAGGAGGAAGAAAGGAGCGGGTATATGACACTTGATTAACAATAACTACAGATTTAGCAGACCTGTATGGTTGGTAAAAACATAAAAAAAAAACCATCAAGCAGGTTTGGATTAGTCAGTAGAGAATAATGTTCAGTTAAAAGGAATGGATAGAAAGGTTACAGGACCTAGTAGAATATTGAGTTTACTTGGAGTTAGAAGAATAATGAATTTCACTAAATTTGGATCACAATCCAAGAGCATTCTGGCATGTCCTATCACCGGATGGGAATTCTATCAATGAAAAACACTTATCAATATTAAAAAAACCACCAAATTACAGTCTACTTTGCGATGTCTCTTTACACTTGACATTGTAACATCATAATTTTTTAATGGGATATACTTTACAACTGCTAATAGCATTTTTAAAACAAACTGGCATGAGAAGAATCAACAACTTGCTTCAAAGCAATGGAAAACATGAGCAGAGGACATTACCCTTCTTCAAGACTCTCAAATTCAAGCGTGGACTTATCAATTTCTATTTCACATATCACATCACCTACGTCGATGTACAACAGCATACAACTTTTGAAGATACTGTACTAGTTAGTTTATGGCCACATGAATAGTTATTTTGCTTCATCTGATTTAGGGGAATATCAACCTACTGTTTTGTTATCTTTTCAGTGCTCCATGACATATAAAGTGAAGGACATAATATACACAGCCTGACAACCCTCAGGCATAGGCTTATCCATGGTCATCTTCGTCAATCATTAAAGGTGAGAGTTTAAATTATTCTTGATTAAATTCCCTCTGTACCAATATATATCTTTTGTTCTTGCTCTTTTGCTCCCTTTCTTTTTATTTTAGTTTTGGTGGGATTTCTTAATCATAGGGGTTGCTGATCAGTGGGTTTTTTAGAGGTAAGAAGAGATTGGTAGATCAGATTTTAGTGGAAAAATCATATACGATGTAGTTCCCACATTTTAGCAATGGGAGAAATTGTATAGAGCTCTTTGACAGGCGTAGGTAACATTTTCAGCAATCAGTGATGCCAGATGTTGCCATTTGTTTCCCAATAATTTAGTTAGTCCCTTTTAATGTTAGTGGTTTGAATTTGGTAGGCCAAAATCTTTTTCAACTTCGTGCAATTTTAGTTTTATGTACACAGACCTAAATCTTGACAACGTGGTCTTAGTGCATTTAAAAAAACAATGTCATTCTCTGCACACTGCTGAGGTATAGCATGTATAGACCCTCGCTTTATTCCCTACTTTCGTCAAATTTCAGACGTAAATTCAAATACTTTACTTCCAAGGATTATCCCTCCATAGATATTCCATCTATCCATGATCACAGTGTTGTCAAGACTACCGATGGATCTACACAATCCTAAAGCCTAGAGTAATATTTTCTTAGAGCAACTTCTGATGGTATCCTACATGAGGCTTGGTTTGCTGAAATGGTTAGACTAGATAGTTGTTTTTATTTGCAAGCATCTTAGTTCATTTCTTTGTTTTTTATTTCATTTATATCATGATGCTTCCAACATCATGGGCCTTTCATATTAGGTTGATACCTCGTGTTTACCTTTTGATAGAGAGACATAGCAGATTAGTTTAAGAAGCTTAGTTTATTTTCACACTTCTATTTTTTTAACCTGCCTTGGCGTGGTTAATTAATTGTCTATCGTACTCGTGTTGGTGTTCAAGACTAACATATATACGCTTTTCATGTCTGTAAACATGTCTCAAAGGACCATATGTTTTGTCATCCCAAAAAGGTCAAACTACACTATCTTTCAAAAGGAGGAACTGTTGTTTAGGCTTTAGGTCAAATTAAAGTTTTGTTTTTGCCTTTACCCACTCCTGCTCATTTTGTGTTGATTAAAAAAGATAGTCAATTGTTGTTCCATTACAAGAAATTAGCCTCTGATCATGTTTCCTTTTCCATTATTAAACTAGAAGTTGATTGTTTCTCCTTTGCATCGATGACTTAACATTAGTTCTACTAATCACATACAATTGTGACTTCTACTGTGGAGATGACATGTATCTTGCTCATGCTATTGACTACCATGCGACATTTACACTCTTCCTGATAAATCTTTGTAGGTCATGCATAATACTCAAAACGATGTCGGCGTCCCTTTTCTCCCGCGAGGCATCGTTTATGACATGAATGGATATGTACATACAATTGCTTTTGTTCAGCCATCAATCACCATGAACCATCACCCTTTTGCTATGCCACATGCTACCTGATTTACTATGCGATGTCCCTATGATGTTTATCGTCTGGCCACAATTAGGCTTCTCTTTTATGCAACATTTATCTATCCATGTAACTTTCTCCGTGTAAAGAACACTTAGAATCGGTTCCCCTTTGTTTGTTACTGCACATCTTCGTGTTAGAAAACAATCTACGTTAGTAGATATTTCTATTATTTTCACGTATTCACCTATTGTTTTCTATTGTTTTATGTAGTTATAAATATACAACAATATGCGTGCATATTCTATGATCAGTGTGTGTATCCCCATCCTTATGAACCAGTCCTCCTGCATTTATGACTAATTTGCTGCCTTAAATAATCTTATCGCCTTGAAGACTACATAGATATATCATGTTGCCCGAGAAATAAAACAGGGAAATACATAAATGGTTTTTCATTTCATTCCACCACTATCTACACAGGCGCGACGTAGCGTGCCTTGCTGCCTAGTATCACTGATGTCGCCTGAGATTCACTATGTTTTGGTAACTGTCATTCCAAATCCGTAGAAAAGGAGTTCTCATACGGTCACTTTGTGCTAATCAGTTCTGATACGGTCACACGGCAGCTCGGGACTCGAGAGGCGACTCTAGCACCACCGAGAGCAGATAACCACCATGCCCCTTCACTCGCCGCCCACGCTAAAGGTGCAGTGGCGGCAGAGCCTTCCACAACAACTCTCCCTTCACCTTTTCCTCTCTCTAACCTTCTCCCTCTCCGAGAGCTGAACCATCAGCATCTCCTCGCTATCGGAGCCATGTTAGTGCTAGAAACGAGGACCTCCACTGTGCACCCACAATCCCCTAACCCCCACCCACCCTTCACCACATCTCCTCCCCCTCGTGATACCTCCCTCTCCCTCTTTTCAAATCACCAGATCTAAGGGTCTGTCGATCTCATGTGCTTGGCAGCATGGGATTGCCAACAACAAGGCCGTCTTGCCTTTGTTTCCGGTTGCTCGGCATCGTATACTCGACGGCCATGGTTGTTGGTCTCATTGCAGATGGGTGCTCTCTTGTTGCTGCCTCTCTCTGTTCCTTGTCGTTCCTTGTGGCCGCCCTATCTAGGTTTGTTCTGTGTTGCTGGCTACGGCAAGCCCTCGGCGTCCGACACACTTCTTCTTGAGAGTCTATGGATTTGATTTTCCTCTTCTTCAGGTGGCACCTCTTCTTCCAAAGTTAGGTTAGCGAGCTCCTCATATCCTCACCTCCCCTTGGATCGGCTCATTCTCGTTCGATGTCCGAGTCAAACGAGTGGTGACTACATGACTCGGCTGCCGGCGGACTACACACTCAGTGTGGCAAGGCCACAGGGAGGATGGTCGGCTCGTGCAAGCTAAATGTGGAGGAATGCATCAATTGTTGAATGTCGGTTGAAAGCCTGTCGCGTGGCAAAGGGACAC
This sequence comes from Phyllostachys edulis, assembly GCA_036346405.1. Taxonomy (NCBI): domain Eukaryota; kingdom Viridiplantae; phylum Streptophyta; class Magnoliopsida; order Poales; family Poaceae; genus Phyllostachys; species Phyllostachys edulis. Next base: position 104,647,869 of record CM070550.1, read on the forward strand.
AGATTGCCAACTTCTGGCTTTCAACCTCCGTGTACGGAAGGGGGGCAAATTGAGTATGACGAACATCGACCGAAGCGGCCAAACCGTTCTTCTGAAGCCTGGTTAGCGAGACCTCAAATCCGACATTGGATCTCCTCATTCTCATTCGATGACCCTCCCCCTTCTTCTGCGAGGGGTGTTGATGGAGTGGCAACCAAATGACTGAGGTTCAAGATGGCAAGCCGCGCAACATGGCATGGGCTATGGGCCGGCGAGTTGTAGTGTCATTTTTATAACTTCTACCATAGGATTTGGTTAGACGAGGAAGGGTGAAGAAGACCACATCTGTTTGATTGGAGTCGGCAAGCTATAAGTCTCACAGCGAGACTTTCGAGCTGGTCGCTGGCGTGCAACGTTGCTTGGCCAGCATGGGGTCATTTAATGAAGCTAATTATCTATACTATTTAATATGGATAATGGTATCCTCAACAACTATCAGAGATATCCCCGGTCATTAGAATCTACAATGTCCAAGGAAGATTATGACCACTTTTATGGTCTTAAAGTCTATCATGACTACCATATGGTCGTAAGTTTTGCTATGACCACCCTATGATCGTAAGGTTTGCTACGACCAGGTCCACCCGTGAGGCCGTGACCACCTTGTAGTTGATGAAACCCACAAACATGTGGACCTTATCGACTAAGGACTCTGTACACTACGTCTATTCATGTGTAATAGTTAATACACGAGTTGTTTATCTCTGACATAATCGCACATAGTTTTCTCTGTCTTTGGCATAACCGCATGACAACTGTGCAGGAGGATGTCACTCTGACAGCAATCGTAACCAACGTGTGCATTCAGGCAACCATCAAGGCGCCTCCTGATACACAACAACTGCCACATCTTTGGAGACTATATAAAGACAATGCCGGCAAATAAGATGGAGAATCCAAGATCCAGAGATTCAAGACACTCGTAAACCATTAAACTTAGTTTCAGTGGCTTGTCTCATTATGTAAACACATTCAATACAAGAACACATGAGTATGGCTATTATTCTCTCTGAAGAAGGCCTGAACATGTCTAAAAAAGACCATGTCTCTTCTTGTGTGATCTCGAGTACCGTGTTCCCAGCATTTATATCATAAAATCAATAGTAAAACATCGACAGTTGGCGCCATCCGTGGGACACTTTGGCGATTTTCTTCATTTCTACTCAAATGCCTCCGTGGCAGATGAGTGGAATGAGGAGAATTGGTTTTATATATATATATGTATGTATGTATGTATGTATGTATAGGTATGTACATCTATGTATGTATACATATATATAGGTATGTACATCTATGTATGTATACGTATATATATGTATGTACATCTATGTATGTATATACATACAACCATCTATGTATGTAATACATAGGTAGATACATACATCTATGTACATATATATAGGTATATACATACACATATGTACCTATACACACACACACATATATATATATATACACGTATACGTATATATATAGGAAAATGGTATGGTACTCCTGGGAATACGTACTCCCACTTCTCATATACCACTTAAATCGTATAATAATACCTCTTTATCTATTTGAGCATACTCCGATAATGATTATGAGATACCCCAAAGTGAGTTCCATGGAAGATTTCATTAAATCCACTTTTTATAGCAAAATTTGTGTATATACTTCTTTTATATATGAAAAAGGGTATATAACAAAAATAAATGGCTCCGATGATTTTTTTTAATGAAATCACGTTAGAGTATCTTATAATTGGTAGTGCTAAGGTGCTAATGCCAATCTTGACCATTGGATCATGCACGGTATTTAATGCGGGGCATTGGAGGTGGGAGCATGCAGGGTGTTTAATGAAGTCGCATTAATTAAGGTGCATTGGAGGTAGGAGCATGCAAGGTGATTAAATGGTTTGGAGGTGGGAGCCCGCATTAATCTTGGCTGATCAATCCAGATCCAATGGTCAAGATTGGCATTAGCACCTTAGCACTCAATTACCCATTAGCACTAGATATATATGTTTACAGACATGCAAGCTATAGTAGAGTTTTTGAATTTATTGAATTTAGTTTCATAAATTTGGGTGCACTTATTCATTTTACTTGCAATTAAGCTTGTTTTCTTAAACTTTTTAAATTATTTTTTAGTAAACTAATCATTTAAAATCCAATATATTAATGGTAATACTTTTTTCACCTTAGAACAACATCAACAAAAACAAAGCAAATTTAACTATTGTAGCATAAATTAGCAATTGGTAAAATAAAATTTTGTATGATGATATAGTTTGTTGTTAGGATCATGATCCTACCTGATTCTGAGCACGAATTTACCCGATTCTATACGATCCTACCTCCAGGATCACGATTCTATGAAATTCTAATCCATATACCGATTCGTGTCAGTTTAGCTCTGTAGGATTGTAGGATCCCACAATCCGTGTCGCGATCCTGACAACCTTAGTTGTAGGCCCTTGTATCGTGATCACTGTCTTGTTGAAAAATAGGAGGCAACCACTTGTTCTTGTAAGTCAGTTTGAAGAATCTAATTAAGTACAGGGAGCCAGCACATTTGGCATTGTTTGCGCTCGAATTAGCAAAAGTAGCCTTCTCTTCGAATCAATTACAAAAATAGCACCGCGACACGTGCCTTGTCCATGCCCTAGGGGCACGACATTGCCTCGTTCGGCCCCCAGCGGCACAACACTGCATTAGCCACAGGTTAATTTGGTTAAAAATGATTTTTGATACTATTTGAAACACTATTTAGCACTATTTGAAATACTATGTATAAGACTATTTAACACTTTTTATAAAAATCAACCGAGAGCACTTTTTTCTTTGAAGTATTTTTTCTTCTAGTTTTTTTTATCTCGCACTCGCAGCTTCAAATGTGTTATCACATATACCAAACCAAACAAAATTCTACAAATTTTTTCACATGGAATCACGGTGCAACACAACACAATCTCCTTGAGGCAGCAACGATTCGCCGGACGAGGTGGCAGACAGTATTACTCCGAGTACTCGTAGTACACCATCACCAGCTGTGGTCGCGGCGGGTGCATGTGCACCCATGCTTTCATGTGGAAAAAATTGTTTGAATAATTTCATGTGAAAAAAAAATGTTTGAATAATTTCATGTGACAATACATTTTTTTTAAATAGGATAATACATTTTTGGCACATGTGATAATACATAGAAAATCAGGCATAAAAGGAAAGCGTGTGATTTCATGCGCCCTGTTTGAAATGTGACCTATTGTACGAGTGTATCATGCAAACTCTGCAATTGTTAACATTATTTTTAAATTTTTCGGTTTAATATGAATGGCATTCTTTAATGTCGTACTGTACGTCTGTACCACATGTTAGACAAGTTTGTCTATGAACCAACTGAGGGAAATGCTTAGTAAGAAGATCACACTACTACACAAAGGGTCATCACAGACAGTTCTAAACCGCCATCACAGACGGTTTTCTGAACCGTCTGTATTTATGTGTCTGTGATAACAGGCGGTCATCACAGACGGTTTTCAAACCGTCTGTGAAAAAAGCTATCACAGATGGTTCTTGTTCAGAACCGTATGTGATAGTTTTTTCTATTGCAAAAAAAAATTAGATTTTGAATGTTTCATAGTTGGCATCTCATGCATCAGGCGCCGCCCGAGGCAGGAGGTGGTGGCCTCCATCAGGCATTGTCGAGCTACCATTGGCGTGGTGCATCACATGCATACACATGTACTGTCCATAGAGGCAATGCGATGTGGCATACCAAAAACATACGGAAAGCAACGGTACACATGCACTGCAACAGAGGTGAGGTGGACTCGGCATGCTGCTTAGATCCCAGAACACATTGCTTGTTAATAAACACAAGCTGAGTACAAGCATACCATACGAGTTTAAAGTGGTTAACAAGATCTAGATTACTACTGTCAGAGGTACACTAACATTGCCTATAGAGAGCTATAGAACGAACCCTACGAAGTCGAGCTAACTCGGAAAACCAAAACCAACCTACGCAACCTCAAGATTAGTAGAAACCATCTAGGCTAACTATTAACTACATAGAAGAGGCATCACACTTCACAAAGTGAGGGTTGAGAAGCTTGGCGACCTCAAGGAATCCAACGTGTTCTCGCCCAGCAAACAGGACTTTCAGTTTCTCATCACAGACGATGACCTTCTTGTCCTCAGGATCCTGGAAATAAGGAAGAAAATGTTAATCCAGCAAAAGATGAAGAAATGCTGGTAGTAACTAAAAAAGAGGGCATGCCAATAATGAGAAGTTACTGTTGGAAAAAAGAGATGAGAAGTGCAGTACTCCGCAAATGAGAAGTGAAGTTGGGAAATATATAAGGATAGTGCCTCCCACGCACACGTTCAAAAAATTTCGAACTCCCGCGCTGCGAATCACAGACGGTTTCATGCAAAAACCGTCTATGATATGAACCATCTGTGATACTTCACAGACAGTTTTTGATACGGACCGTCTGTGATAAGTATCTCATCACAGATGGTTTGTATTAAAAACCGTCTGTGAATTGGATTTTACCATGGCTTTAAATTTTCCTTACTCTATGATCTCTGATTTTACCATGGCTTCAAATACCTGTCGTGGCAGTCAATCCTCTGTCGCGCCCCTGTCGTGGCACACAATCCTCTGCCGCGGCACACAATCCTCTGCCGTGGCACACAATCCTCTGCCGCGGCACACAATCCTTTGCCGCACCCTGCCGTGGCACACAATCCTCTGCCGCGGCACACAATCCTCTGCCGTGGCACACAATCCTCTGTCGTACCCCTGCCTTGGCACATAATCCTCTGCCGCGCCCCTACCATGACACACAATCCATGGTAAAATCAGAGAGTAAGAAAAATTCCAAGCCATGGTAAAATTTCAAGTCACTGACGGTTTTTAATATAAATTGTCTATGGTATACAGAGACATCACAGACGGTTTGTAAAATAGAACATTATGTGATACTTCACAGACGGTTCTTAACAATAACCATCTGTGATAGTTACATATCACAGACGGTTCTAAAGGAACTATTTGTGATGAGGCGTCTTCTATAACTTGTTTTGTAGTAGTGTCATATAATACCGTAACCATAGCATTCAACTCGTGTGCGAATGTGCGAGAGCGAGACCGTAACAGCAACTCGAGCAAGTAGGCAACAACCTAACCCTAGAAGCAATGGCACCAAGCCATCACCGTCCATTGACTCATCGAGCCACCAAGGGCAGCGAAGGGTGGCAATGGTTGACACCTAAGTTTGAAGTTGTGTGTGCTGTGCTGCGCTGCGCCGTGATTTCATGTGAATTTTGTTTGGTACATGTGATAATACATTTGAAGCCGCGAGTGCGAGGTAAGAAAAAAAAGAAAAAATTCAATGAAAAAAGTGCTCTCAGTTAATTTTTTAAGTGATAAATAGTATCAAAAATCATGTTTTTAACCAAATTAACCGATGGCTAATGCAGTGCCTGACTTCGCCTTGTCCGTGCCCTTGGGGGTCGGACGAGGCAGTGTCGTGCCCATGGGGTCCGAACGAGGCAGTGTCATGCCCTAAGGGCACGGACAAGCCTCGTGTCGCGTCCTCGCTTGTCCACGGTGCTATTTTTGTAATTGATTTGAAGAGAGAACTACTTTTGCTAATTCGGGTGCCAATGGTGCTAAATGCGCCAAAAACTCAAGTTCTCCCCCTCCGTTGATTCCTTAAAAAAACTTCTTCCCTCCTACCTCTGCCTTCTTTTTGAGTAAAATGCCTCTACGACTATTTTTAGACTTCAGTCTGGTATTACTTAGTGCCTGTTTGGTTTACGACCCCAGGTAGTCATACCAAAATGTTGGTAATGCCAAAACCTGGGCAAAAAAATGATGTTTGTATTGTAGCCATACCAATTCACGGGCAATGCCGAAATTGATGTGTTTGGATTGCAGCCATACCAAAATTTGCTAAAATTGTGAGTATGACACATGGGTCCCCTACATGACATATATTCTTTTTTGCCCCAAAATATGCCAACAGTGATATTGTTTTGTTGATAAAATGACAAGGAATATAATGGTTCAAACGGATCACAAATCAGATACTCGATTTACGAAATATGATCATTTGAAACTTACTAATCGAACTAACTACGCATTTAATGACCCTATTCATATCCAACGAAATGACGCCACGTAGCAAACTCATGAGCTAGTTGCCTAGCCAATTTTTTGGCGAGCTTTTTGGCCGCCAAGACTTTACTTTGCCTGGGAATTGTGAAGAAAAAAATTGGCTTTATCAAATTTTAAGGATAACGCCAAATTTTAGAACCAAACCAAACACTAACCAAAATTTTTGGACAAACCAAAATTTTGGTTTGGCTAATTCAGAGCTTAAACCAAACAGCTCCTTAGTTCCTTCTCCTATTTATGTCCTTAGAAATGCTCAGCAGCAGGAGTGCATAGTTTAGGATCCATATTGGCCGATCTGAACCCATCGAAAATAGTACCAAACATCCCGGAATAACTTGAGGTCCAACGATCCAACAGCTCAATTAACTCCAGCTCACTGTTCTGATCACCTCACCTACTGCAAATCTTGACGAAAAATTCTAGTAGTACCTTGCAGGCGCAGTGTTATCACCGGTCCTTTTCCGAGCGCTACCGATGGTCACCCTTCATTGGCAAAACTTGTACTGCAAACCAAATACTACCTCCAATTTTTTATAATTGACGTTAGGAAGTAGAAAATATGCTCAGAGGACGTCAAGAATAAACAAACGAAGGGAGTAATTCACACGCCCGCCTACAAAAGTACAAAGTCAAAAGCAATTAATTAAAACCCCAATGCGCCCCAAAATAACGCATGACACCGATCTATCCAAGGGGATGCCATCATCGCATCCTTAACACTGGATGCTTAACTAGATGCTGGATGCTGCGTAGATCTTCACCGTCCGTCCGATCACGCGATCAATGGTGGCCTAGTGTACTGTTCTCCACTGCATGAGATATGGTTACTGTTCGCTCTGTTTCTGAATCTCTGATGTGCGTACGCGCAGTGCGCACTTGAATTCGATGCCTGCCTGGGCTGTCACCGACCATCGCACGCTCATTGTGACGCTGTCGTTGGTTGTCGCCAGGAGCACCGTTTCTCTGCCGCAGCGCGCAAAGAGTTGCCGCTTTCATCTGCGCGCGCATGGGGGCGGACCCACGCGCGGCCGGACGGTTGAATGAATCCCGTGGCGAGCGCGAGCTGCAGTGCCATGCCAGATGCCACGGCCGGGCCGCGGCGGCCGCTGGTCTGATCTGGTGGATGTGCGCGCCGTGCAAACAGACGGCGCGCATTGAACTCGTTCGCGAGGTGATTGGATGGAGTAATCGCTCGCTGCTGCCGCTGCTGCTGAAGTGAGTGCTGGGGCTGGGCGTACGGCTGCATGCACATTTATGTGTTTTCACGTTGGGACAAGGAAGCGTGCAGCTTTTATCGGGGGCGAGAAATTATGGGCAGCGGGCGGGGCGGCACGTGGAGGAATGGTGGTGGGTGTGTCGGATTTCTTTCTTCGCAGGGTGGTCGTGGTACACCCCAAAGTGGGAATTAACTGCTGGTTGGCCGTAGCATCCAGCGTCGTTGAACGCAACGGCAGAAACAGAAATTTGGAATTGTAAAAAATACTGAGGAATAATATGATTTGAGAGGTAATTAGATAAACTTGGCTACTGACTTGGTAGCTCCTAGCTGAAGCTCAGTCCGCGCCTCGCCATCTCCTAGCTCCGCTTGTCACCGGCGCCGCGCCGGGCATCTATCGCGGACCACGGTCACAGCCTCGCCCGTCGGCCGTCCCCGCACCATGTCGAGCTCCTACTGTCCCGCACGTCGCCTCGCCTCAACCCTTAGCTAGCCCCTGTCCACGTCGCGCTGTGCTTTAGCCCTCGCCGCGCCCCGTCGAGCTTTCGCCACCCCGCCGGCTCACCTCACCGCTGCCATCAGCCCACACCCACGTAGCCCGTCGCCGTCAGTGACTCTGGCTCGTGCCTCGGCGGCGCAGTTTGGTGTGCGCGTGTGGATGGCGGTGGGCCCTGCGTGGTGGAGTGTCTGATTGGGAAATAGCCGAAATCGAATAGGAAATTGTCTAGTTAGAGTTAATCATCACTTCATTCCCTTGGACGCGGCATCTTCTCCTTCTCCGGTCCTTCTCCATGGCTGCGTCAGCTCCGAGCAAGCTTAGTTCTGCCACTGGTTGGACGATACGGCACTGTTGGCTCTGTTGCTACAACTGGTATAGACTGCTATCAATCAGGGTTGCTAAAAGCAGGGCAATGCTAGTACTGCTCGGTTCGTAAGATGGGTTCCAGGCTGAATTCCAGACAAATTTCCACTTTTCGATACCCATCCTTCTCCCCATCTGTGCTTCGTGGAATTTTTATTAGTGTACACTATAGGTGGTGAAGGTCCACCATGCCATAGATCTAAGCACAGTTTGTTCCATGTATTAATTTGAGATAGACCGTAGTTTCATCAATTTATTGAAAGCACCTACTCCGCCGGATACATCCCTGACGACAACAATCAGCATAAAATACATGTCGCCTCTGATCCCATCACAAAGAGAGCACCCAATCACGTCTACGCAGTTGGCTATTGCTCCCCAAATTTTGGTGGTAACACGTACTGCCTTCCTCCTCCGCCTCCATTGCCCTAACTATCGGTGTCATGGCCGCCTTCCGTGCTGCAACCGGTTACCCTCTGAATGGTGGATGCACCTTTCCTGTCCCAAAACATAGTTTCATTGTTCTCCTCGCCAACTGCCCTTCAGCCCAACACACCGCAGGACCGCGCCCCTGGCGCGTTGTCGAATCTGTGGCCAGGCCCGCGTGGCTACTCGGCCCACTGCGGTCCCACGAGTCAAGGCGAGCAAAGGCACCAACGCACAGCGAGCAAGCGCGCGAGGCCCACCGCACAAGTGTCCCAGCCGCAGCGAAGGAAGCGCAGGTGCTGATCGGGCGGGCGCGCGCGATCGGACGGCTTGCGATTTCTCGGTGACGTGTCCGCGTGGGGAGGAGCTAATTCCTCCGGCTGTTAAATAGAGTAATGCGACTGCAAAGTTCCCCATTTTGATATATGACACTACAAAGATTCTTCTTCGATATATGCCACTGCTAAGTGGATAAAATTGGAGATATGACATTTTGGACAATGATACCCTTGTCTGCTTCCTTTCCCCTCCATCCCATCCCACACCCCACCTCCTCCACCGATTCCCATGGCCGCTACCACCATGTGTGCCTCCCTTGCACCTCCTCCATCATCGCTGGACTTCCATCTTCATGTGATTTGGCCTTCCCCATCACCGTCGACGCTGGACTCGGTCATCTCCATCGCCGTCGAGCTTCGGCTTCACCTGATCTGCCCTCCTCCATTTGAGCTCGTCCACGCTGTTGTCGATGTCGTCTCCAAGATCACCTTCACGGTAGCCCTCTAAGATCCCGACGCGGTCCATGGACTCGAGCTTGGCGTTGGGCTAGTGCAATGACTTTCCCTCCTCGTGGGAGGTGTGGAGGCTTTCGAGTGCATCGAGGATGGCAGCCATTTCCATGCTCATCACATCGACTTCCTTGGAGAACCCCTTGAGGCTAGTGGTGGGCATTGGGTTGTGCCGTGCCAGCACAGCACGGGTCCGCCGTGCTTCGGGCCTTGTTGTGCTATGCCATCTCAGCTTGGCCACCCCGTCATGCCATGTCGTGCCAGCCCGCCTCGCCTCCGGCTAGGCCCAGGCACGGTCTAAAGCCCGTTGTGCCAGGGTCGTGCCGTGCCGGCCCAAGTCCAGCCCTAAGTAACTACAGACGATGGAGGCGGTGGCGACGATGGTGGCGGCGACCGTCATCTTCATTCCTCTCATGAGTCGTGATCGCCTCGTCAAAAACCTAGTTAAAATTGAATTAATTGCGTAAAAACATGGATACGTAAATATTTTTAGGGAAAAGTGGAATTCTCTTGATATTTTACAAACACAATATTATTGCCTCGTTAAAAACCTTACGCCCTAGAGTGGGGTTCCCCGAGTAAGGAAAATTAGTATAGTAACAACATGCGTACATACTAACTACTCATCAATGTCGAGATCGTTCATGCGTTCGAGGTCAACGTACGCCTGCACGATCTCAAGATCCTCTAGTTGATGTTGTTGTCGCTCTTTAGCCAATTCCCAGTCCTTGGTGTATGTGATTGCCTCCACCATCCTAGGCGTGAGGGATGATCTCTTTTCTTCAATTATTTTCTCTACCATGCTGAACGTTGCTTCTGAAGAGACAGTGGACACCGGCACCAGCAGAACATCCCGTGAGAAATGTGACAGCACAGGAAATATCCGCTTGTTGTTCTTCCACCACTCGAGCAAGTTTATCTTGCCTCCTCTAGCAAGATCAGGATCGATGTTTGCAAAATCATGCTCCAGATAGTGGTTTAGCTCTGAGACATAATTACACTTGGGGGCCGCCTGATACTAAGAGGACGAAGAACTAGACTTGCCCTTTAGCTTCTTCCACAAGTAGGATGTCAAGCTTGTCTTTCCTTGTTGCGTCTGCTGTGAGGTCTCTGATCTCGCGTTGCTGTCGAATTTGTCATGATACATGCGGAAAACACAAAAAAGCTCATCTCTGACATGTGCAAAAGCTTCCGAGTAATCAAGACCGAGGCAGTCACCTATTCCCTCCATACCGATATGCAAACCTGCCAACTTTTTCGTATGATCGAAAATGATAGCAAAGCAATACATGTGTGAAATAAAACTGAAATATTAAATAAATTTTTCCTGCATTAGTACGATAGCATGACCTAAAAGGGGATCCTCCCTAGATTTGACAATCTTGTCTGCAATTAACCAAATAAATTCTCCCCAAATAGAACTGTCTTGAACAATAAGGTTCAAGATATGGCATACGCATCTCTGGTGAAGAATATAATCGTCTTGAACAACAAGGTTCAGAAGATTCCTATGGTCTGGTTTACATTTCTTCTTTCCTTACAATGTTGGATCAATATGGTTCATTCCTGGACTATGCTCTTTCAACGGCTGACAAAAGTGGAGTACGGGCAAGGTTGATCAAACTGCTTGGTTTGGTTTGTCATGGTTCGGTTCGTCAGAGGTATTAAAAAAAACCATTTTTTTTTGTCTTTTCTTTCTTGCCACCACTTTAACCGGTGTCGTTGCAATGAGAGCGTAAGTTGCGGAGTTTTTTATTGATTCTTTTTTGTTTTGGTGCGCTCTTCCTTTTTTTTTATAGAAAGAAGTGTACATTAGTAATTCCTAAAGAGGCTTAATGTCTATAGCATGTAAAGATTACCATGTAAGTTTTAGAACTTTTAATCGGAAACAAACTGCAAGATCCATTCCATATGATCTCTAATCTCTCTGGTCTCTCTCAGTCTCTCTCTCTCACATACGATTCATCACCGTCTCTAATGTCTAGTCTTTCTCTCCCATAGTCCAACTGACATACAGAGGCAGTCAAGCAGAGGCATTAATGCCGAGCAGTCAAGGGCTCAACTCTCAAGGCTCATGTGAGACAAGGTGTGATGTGTACTCTGTACTCCAAGTATCCAGCACTCCAATAATCCAATCCAATCCCGTTCATTCCCCCTCCCGATAGCACAGCAGTGCAGCACCCCCATCCCCAACTCCATGGCATCTATTCTCCAACCCAACACCAATCCAACATCCCCAGCTCCCATTCTCCCCCATCCCCTATGCTCTGCCCCCAACGTCCCCCATCTCCTCCACCGCCCTGGCCTCCCCCTGGACCACCTCTCCCCCAGCGCCTCCCCTCTCCCACATTGCCACCCCGAGCTCTGCCGCCACTACCCCCGGCCTCCCTTCTCCCCATCGCCTCCACTGCCTCGGCCCACCTCCCCAACCGCCTTGTAACATCCCGTTTTTAGGGCTTTTTGAAAAAAATTCGACCACCCCTTCGGTTTCGACCACCCTCTTGGTTTCAACTAGTGCCCCTCGGTTTCGACCACCCTTGCCTCGACGCATTTTCCCCTCTCTCTCTTTTTCCGCCACGACGTGCGCATTAAATGTCGTTGCCTCCGTCGTGACGTGCGCATTAAATGTCGTTTCCTCCGTCGCGACGCCGTGAATTCCGCCGCTCCATGTAATCGCCCTGTCCCTCTCCTTCCTCTATAGATAGAGCACCAGGGAGCCCTTTTTGCCCTCCTCTTATTTCCCCTCAACTCTCCCTTTCCCTCTCTCTCACCCTCGTTTCGTCGTGCTTTGAGTTTCGCCGCCGTCGGCTAGAGCTCGTGCCATCGTCAAAGCTTCTCCGCTGACGTGGTCTTCGCCGTTGGCTTCGCAAGATCGTGGCCTACTCAAAGCCGCCACATTTCCTCTTCTCCTTCAGTCCTGGCTGACCCCTTCGTCGCCGTCCTCCTTCGCCTTCGACTGCAAGCTTCCCCAACGCATTCGCCGTATTCAACCTCCTCGCCGCTGAAGAGTTTACCGGAGGGCCTGCGCCGTCTCCGACCTCCCCCGGCCTCTCTCTCGGTCTTGGTGAGTTTCCCTTGCCCTGTTCTCTCTCGAGTCCTTCTTTCGACCACGTTGAGTAGTCGAATCCCTCCTTCGACCACGTTGAGTAGTCGAAACCTCCTTTTGACCACGTTCCATAGTCGAAACCTCCTTTTGACCACGTTCCATAGTCGAAACCTCCTTTCGACCATGTCCTATAATCGAAACCTCCTTCTGATAGTCCGTTCTCCTTCGTTCAAACTCCGATTCAAATGATTCGAATTTCTAAAATCATCAAAAATCAAGATTTATCTTTATAAACTAAAATTATTTAATTTGGAGTTTATTTGAATTTTATTTGAATTTGCTTTGTTTTCGTGTATAGATTTCGACGACTCTGGGGAAACTGATCTTTTTAAAGAGTTAGATCCTCAAGCATACAAGCAAGGAACATTACACCTTTGATCATATCTAATCCCAGTATTTTAAATTATTTAAATTCTATTTTAAATTATTATTGCATGTTTATTTAAATTCAAGTAATTTAAATTCCTATTTTAAGCTATATAGTTATTCCCAATTCCTTTGTACAGCCAAACTTTGTTATTAAATTAGTCATTCCTTGATACCTTAGTTAAAATCTAGTTGATACATTAGTATGAGCTAGAACATGTTGAAAAACTTTATGCCTAGACCAAGCTTAGAACAAAAGTGTTTAATTGGGAAAATTTAGCCAAAAGTTCAACTATGGTTCAAAATGATTCTATGGTATTGTCTTTACCATAGAAATTTATAAAATAATTTGACTTGTTAAACAAAATAAAAATTGGTTTGGACTTCGGCGAAATGGATGTTGGTTGGGTGCATGTTCATCAAGGTAGTCTGAGTCAAGATCGTGAGTTAGATCAATTTGCCTTCGGTAGGATCGAAATTGTAGTATCAAATTGTAGAATCGGTGATTCTACAGAATTATAAAATACACATATTTAACATCTATACAATAAGTTTATATGATTCTTATATAGTTTACTACTTGCATGTTCCTTAAAAAGCGGCTAGACATACTCCATGAATAAAATTAGCTTATCATTATCAAGCTCAAGATTACCCATGCCATAATATAGATATTTGTACTAGCATTACCACACTGATACAATATTTTACATGCTCCTTTTTTATTTATAGTTTCATTCTCAGAAATTAATATCAATAAATTTTGCTCTAAAATAAAAAATCAACAAAGCCTAGCCTATAAAAAATTGCAATTTTTTTTTTTGCACTAAGTCTCTACGAGTAGGATCGACAGTGCGATTTGGATCGACAGGCTGTCATGGGTTCATAGAATCATAAGACTCTAAGAGTAGGATCGCGATCCTAACTACCTTGATGTTCATGCACGAGATCGATTCATTTCTATGATCGAGGCCCAGGGTTTTATTGGAAGTCACCCAAGTCAATTAAGGTCCGGTCTTCGCGCGCATTTTGCTAAGCCCTCACTACTACAAAATAGGCTATAGTAGATGGCCCATCACAGACGGTTTTTATGGAACCGTCTGTGTTGGGTCTGTCGGGATAAGGCATTGACTCTGCCGGTTTATCACAGACAGTTTTTTTAAGAACCGTCTGTGATAGGCATATATCACAGACGGTTCTATTCAAGGATCGAAGAACCGCTATCGCGAAATCCGCTCGGGGCGATAGAATTCTACGTCGAGAATCAAAAAACCGGACAAAAATCGGCCAAAATGCAAAAGCCAAAATTTGAATTCAAAAAATCTCGACCGATTCTGGCAGAATCGAAAAAATCGGTGGCAAAACCTAAATGAAAGGAAATTTGGTAATTAGTTAATAAAGATGCTAACTAGATAATGTATATACTCCAACCAAGAAGGTATATACGATATAGTATTCATATACTCTAACCAAGAAGCTTTAGAATACAACTTCAAGCTTTAATTGAGTAAATCGAAGTTAAATTCAATTTTTTTTCGGCCGGTATTCCCCCTCTCGGCCACCCTCCGGTATGATTTCTTTCCCTGGTTCTATTCATAAACCGTCTGTGATACGCTGGATTATCACAGACGGTTCTCATTAGAAACCGTCTGTTAATTATCACAGACGGTTTGTGAATAGAACCGTCTGTGATAACCGATTATCACAGATGGTTCTAATTAGAAACCGTCTGTGATATTCTAGCATTATATAAATTGCGCCCGACACATCCTCTTCGCCAGACCGCCGCCCATCGCCAGATCCCAAGATCGCTGCCTCTGCCGCTCTGGAGCAACCTCTACTGCCTCTGCTCACAACTCCTCGCCGCCCTGCTGCAACCCTACCGCTGGCTCCACTTAGATCTGCTCCTCCTCCCCCATGCGCCACTTCCCTGCCCTAGCTCCTCCAACCTGCGGCTCCTCCCCCGTTGCGCTAGCTTAGAGAGAGAAGGTTGGACCCCGCCTTAGCGCCTCCTCCACCCCACGCCTCCTCCCCATTGCGCCACTGCACCTTCTGTCAGTGCCTCCACCCCCATTGCGCCACCTTAAAGAGGAGAAGGAATCATATTTTCTTCGTGAGCTCCGAGAGTAACGATCTACAACCCTTTATGTTTGCTATAAATTAATCGCTAATCAATTGAAGTATGTTTGGTAAATAGGAAGAGTACGTACTTGCGGTTTATTAATCTAACTTGACACTAATTTGTTACATGCGTAGCGTAGATGGACCGAAATTGGATGTACGGTGTGAACCGTGTGAGTCAAGAGTACATTAATGGCGTGGTTGCTTTTAGAAGAGCCGCGAAAGGATATGTTGAAGAAGGGGATAAATTTTATGTACTATCCATGCATTGATTGCGGTAATCTGAAGATGTTTAACAACGCGGCGCAGATCGAAGCGCACTTGATTCGAAGGGGTTTCAAAAAAGGGTATACATGTTGGACCAGTCACGGTGAAGAGCAGACTATACCAGAAGTTAATAATGACGACATCGCCGAGGAAGTCAATGATTTGCCGGATGTGGACTGTGCTTTTGATGAGGATAGGTTGCACGATGACAATCTGGATCAGATGCTACGTGATGCAGAAGAGAACTACAGTGAGAGAGAGTTTTGTAAATTCGAGGGCTTAAGGGAGGACTCAGTCAGACCTTTATTCCCTGGCTGCAAGTCGGAATACACAAGGTTGTCAACCGTGCTTGAACTGCTGAATTGAAGGCAAGCAATGGTTGGTCTGATAAGAGTTTCACGGCGTTGTTAGGTCTCCTAGCGGACATTCATCCGGTGGGAAACGTGTTTCCCAACACCACCTACCAAGCAAAGAAGGTTATTGTCCATTGGGCATGGAAGTAGAAAGAATACATGCATGTCCGAACGATTGTATCCTCTACCATAAAGAGTATACAGACACGCATGTATGTCCCGTGTGCAAAGCATCCCGATACAAGCGCCGAATCATCGCTAAGGTGAAGCAAGGACCTCCTGCTAAGATGTTGTGGTATCTCGCCAGTATCTCCACGTTTGAAGCGTTTATTTGCGAACCCAAAGGAGGCAAGATTGTTGCGTTGGCACTCGGAGGAGCGTAAGAGAGATGGAAAGCTAAGACACCCTGCTGATTCTGCCCAGTGGAGAAACTTCGATCGGAGCTTTGAAGAGTTCGGTGAGGAATCGAGGAACATAAGGTTAGGGTTGAGTACGGATGGAATGAATTCTTTCGGTAACATGAGCAGCCGACATAGCACCTAGCCTGTGAATCTATGCATGTACAACCTTCCTCCTTGGTCGTGTATGAAGTGTATACATTTTGATATCACTACTTATCCAAGGGCCAAAGCAACCAGGAATTATATTGATGTGTACCTAGCACCATTCTTTGAAAGATCTTGTGAAATCGTGGAACGAAGGGTATGCAATTATGGGATGCGTACAAACGAGAGAACTTCACTATACGCCATATTGTTCTCGCACCATCAATGATTTTCACGCCCTTGGTAACCTCGTCTTCAAGCCAAGACAAAAGGAGCCAAAGCCCGCCCACACCGCTAGATGCTACAGAGGGTGTATGGCTAAACAACTCGCGCAAAACTGTGTATATGAGTCACCATAGGTTTCTTCCCAAGAGTCACCCATACCGCAAGATAAAGAAACAAGTCAACGAAAATAAGGAGAACGGTTCAGCTCCAAGGGCTTTTAGAGGAACAGAGGTCTATGATATGGTTAAGGATATCGATGTTGTGTTTGGGAAGAGACGTAAATTAAGAACCCGTCAAAAGAACATCTGGAAGAAGCGGTCAATTTTTTGGGACTTGCCTTATTGGGAGCACTTAGAAGTTTGTCACTGCATCGATGTCATGCACGTAGATAAGAATGTATGTGATAGCTTGATTAGTCTATTACTGAACATAGTGGCAAAACAAAGGATGGTGCTAACGCACGGCGTGACTTGGTTGATATGAACATAAAGACCGAGTTAGCACCGAAAGAGACCGATACAGGACGAACATACCTTCCCCCAGCTTGCTACACTCTGTCCAAGGCCGAGAGAAATGAACTGTGCCAGAGCTTGCATGGTGTGAAAGTCCCGTCTGGTTACTCTATTTTTGATTTGTATGAACTACAAGCATTTGTTTTTGAGCTCAAAGTCTGATTTGGAGTTATCATATTCAATGTGAAGAATTTTGGCATAATGGTTGAGATGGCAAACACTATGTCTTTTGCAACTAGCCTAATGAGAGCAATTGAACAAATTAAAAATCTGGGCTCTATGCTGATTTTTGATGTTCTCATGATGTTTGCGTTAACCATTTTATTATCTTTAGATGACTTGGGAGAATTACATGAGTACATGTTGTTTTGGTCATTTAAATTCTTTAGGAATTATGCTTTAATGCTAACTAATTTTGTTGGGATTAATTTCAAATCTTGCTAAAAGCGCATTTTTACAACAATCCGTAAAGAAAGTTTTACTTGATTCTATTTTGTTTCTATGTCTTCATGAAAGGCTAGTCTTACGTACATGAAGCATTAAACCTTGCTTAGCATTTCCTTAGAGAAGTTTGGTGGATTAAGGAGTGTTAGAATAGGAGCTAACTCAATGCCTGAATTCAGCTAGCTAGCTCGCTCCTTGGGCGTTCATCCTAAACGTTCAGGTGAAACACATCCTACTTCGTCGATCCAGACACACTTGAGTGTACCTTTGCTTCATGCCAATCCTCCACGGCATAAAGCAAATAGTATACTCCAGTGTGTCGGGCTCGATGAAGTAGGCTCGGGCAAAGATAGGCTCGGACAAAAGATTCGTATCACTAGTTTCTATCTATACAAAAATCACAAGAGATTGTTATATATGTGGTTGTTATGTCAGTCTAGTTAAGCTTTGGATAGAGCTCAAAATCTGAATTTTACTGTTCTTATACAATTTATTCATATACATGTGGTACATGTTTTGCATTTCAATCAATTTAAATGACTTGAATGATTTACATTTGATTATGTTAATTTAGTCATTTAAATGCCGTTGGATTAATGCTTTATTGTTTCATATTTATGCCGGAATTAATTATGATTATTTGCTAATAATGCACATGTTGAGCATATTATTCATTTTTAAATGACATGGAGATACTTCATATGTATATGTTAATTTGGGACACTTGCAATCCATTTTATTGCATATGTAACTTATATAGATAGCGAGTGTTTAGAGATGGCGGAGGCACCGCTTATTTGTTGGGTCACGTAGGCTACGATAGCTACAAACAAAAATTCTACCACGCAAAACCAGAAGCCATGCAAGTAGATGATCATAGATCGTTACCACCGACGCTTGAGTATCAAATGGAAGAAGGGTTGGAGCGGCTGTCCAACGAAGAGCGCCGATGTAGTGGTCGAGTCGATCGTCCAATGTCCAAAGTCGATGCCGTGGTCGTAGTCGATCGCTCCTCCAAAGAACGCCTGTGGTTCCTTGTGAAGATCGCGGATCGTCCTCAAGCGCAACAATCGTAGTAGCGCCTCTCGATATCCACACGCCCAGGAAGGAACAACCGAACGTCGGTGTGCGGCACCAAGTCGCACGGTGGAGCTCTCAGGAAGATGGCGGCTAGGGTTTTGGTGGTGTTTCACGCCCATCCCAACACCTCATGCACCTCCTTATATAGTGCTTGTGACGGATCCTATCCGAACACGTTTACGAATCGTATTCGTACTGGTTTGTTCCAACCCGTTAAGTGTGTGATCCGTTAGGTTCATGTGTAGTTCGGTTGTGACTCGGAAACCGTTTCCGATCACGAGTTGTAGCGGCTCCTAGCAGAACATATCGATTCCCGAATACACACGAATTATATCGGACGAACCTTAATGCAATATGATCTACGACTAGGTCCTCATCACTTACGACTAGGTCCTATCTTTATAATGACCGGTTCGATTTGGTCACGACCACTTCGTAATTGCTTACGACCACTCAGTGACTACGTTCGACCGATCTCGACCAGCTTGTATCAGATACGACCGATCAATTCAGAATCGTCGAACTAAGTGACCTACTCGTGTATACTCCTTTGCCTCACGATGTATGGTCGAACTCGGTGAGATGTTGTGTCATCCATGGATCGCTCAATACTTTCTCGATCGAGTGTCGATAACTTTACGTGGTCGAACACTTCGACTACTAGTGGCATGGCCATGCACTTTCTTTATCCGATCACAACGAGGGCCCAGACATCTCTCTGTTATGTTAGGAGGGCAAATCCATGTCCGACCAAATACATTCCTCTCCATGTTTGAGCATACCCGAAAGCTACCTTTATAACTACGCAGATTCTGATGTAGCGTTTGGCAACCCCTAAGAGTGCTTTTACACATGTAGGAAACCATGCTGATCTCAGGTCTAAGGATTATACATCATCATTGCTTGAGACCAACTACGACACATAGATTCATAACAATCTCAATAGTGCCTCAAGGTGGGTCTTATCCAACATCATGTTCTCTAACATGTGTCCATATTATTGGTTTGATATCTCCATATCTATGACTTGTGAAACATAGTCATCAACCAATACATATGCTAGTCTATTCATATGTGTCCACATATGTTTACTTACCGAGGATCGTAAGAATAATTATCGTAGGAATATAGAGTTTCACAACCAAGTCACATACTTGATAATAAATATTAACAATATTATTCTAGGAACAAGATAACACATTATCCAATGTCATGAACATAATGAAATATAATCATCTCTATGATTGCCTCTAGGGCATATTTCCAACATTCGGCCACCACCGACCGAAGCGGTAGCAGATGGCAGAGGCACTGCGTCTTCACCACCGCAAGATCGACGAGGCCGCCGTCACCGACGTCGCCTAATGCGTCATGCCGCCTGTCGGCGATAATGACACTAGGCGAGATGGCAGAGGAAGATCGCAAATGCACGTGGGCCGAATCGGTCATCACAGAGGTTAGTGACTTTGGGGTCCCTCTCGAGTCCCAAGAGACCAACATAGATTCCGGACCATATCTTGGGATAATTGCAAGGAACAGTCCCCATCACCACACCAAGGTGGAAGGATCTCGACGAAAGAAGCGAGAGGCGTGGGACGTAACTTTCAAGCAAGTTCACTATCCCGTATAAACATGGCACGCGTGCAGCGGACGGCGATGCTCATGATGGATAAATCGTGGAGGACCTTCAAGAGCATTCTTGTCACGAAGTACGTGAACACGGGTCAGACGCCCTTCGTGAAGTATGGATTCTTGACGCGGGAAGCATGGGACGCCTTTGTGGCTATGAAGACGATGGCTGAATTTAAGGAGAAAAGTGCGGCGCACAAAGCTCTCCAGACACGAAACACTCACCCACATAGACTCGGCACCGCTGGGTACGCGGGTAAATACGAGGAATGGGCGGCGGCGAAGGAGAACGCGTTTCCTGATGTCACAGACCCGTGATCCCTAAGTTGGTTAAAAGCGAGGGCAAAAGTCTCATCTTCGGGTATCATCTCTTTCACAAACCCGACAGACCAGGAAGTGTCCCAACGTGTGGTAAATATGTCGAACTACCTAGTTGTTAATAAGTCCATAACTTCATAGTGTCTATAATAACATGATGACCTCTTGCAGTGTGAATTGACTGCCCAAGCTTCTGAAGGCTCCTTCCAAGCAGATAGGGAGAAGGATATACTATCTACGGCCTTGGAAAACAAGGAGCACCTTGGTCGCACGCGAGGCCTTGGGGTTAACGTGCCTTGGAGTCATGGATTCGCAGATGACTCTGCGACGATAGGAGTAGGAAGAGATCCAAGGCCGAGCACGAGGACCGGTTGGTACAGATGATTATTGCAAAATTTGAAGGAAAGCTAGCGACATTGCAGATCAAATGAATCAACTCTTGAGCGATCATAAGCCGCCTCGTTAATTTGGGGAGCCACCCCGCCGACATCGAGTAGCGTCGTGTCCACGCATAATTACGAACATGACGACGTCCAATTACCGATAGATTTACATCAAGGTAATGTACATCTATGGAATGCACCAAAGATAGACCTATAGGACGCCTTAGCTAATTGCGTATTGTTTTGTAGGGGTCGACGCCCTGCAAGCTCCAAGTGAGGATGGATGGGTCCCTTTCTATTGAGGTCACATGGGGATGGTGTATCTATACCAGAAGAGGCAAGGCAAAGACGGTGCCCACCGGCGAGGGTTATGCCAGGGTTGAGGTGGATATGGTATATGGCAATTTTGTGGCCGTCCCGCTGAATATTTGCCCGAACGAAGAAATCAGAACACTAGGGGATGCCGTGCACACTTTTATCCAGTGGCCCAAGAAGGACATCGCTCGACCCAAAGAAGGTTGCGATCCGACACCGACCATTCCTCTCCAACGGGACCCTCGATGACTCCACCTCATGTTTCGCCTCAGAAGGCCACCTCATCGGTTCTCGTGAAGAAGATACCGAAGGAACAACAAAAGCGTGCCGCCGTATCGGTTCCCGAGTCGTCTCGCGGGAAGACGCTGCCAATCGTTAAGACCAAATCGAAATCAATGAACATTAAGGTGCCTCCCAAGTCCGGGAAGCCCGGGACGTCCGGGAATTACTCCATCAAGAAACCGTTGTGCTCCAACATGGTATTACTCCACGCTGGATATGCTTGTTAGGCTTTACATGCCTGGTACATCCAGAAGACCAAAAAGAAGGGGTGCGATACTGGAATCACCGTCGCATACAAGGATGAGCATTTCTTCAACGGGGTGGGCAACTTCGTCGTGAGCTTCAACGACTTATATGACCTATTCAACCTCGTTGGCCTCGACGCCTCACTTCTACGATATTGGACACTGTAAGTGCGTACAATCAAGTTCTGCATTCACGTAATACCGATAATTATCACAACTCATTGCTTGTGTATAGATACATGTGGAAAAATGTCCAGGAATGGAAAGAACCGGTGGGTTTCCTCGACCCACACGTGGTATCTTTGCAAACCATCCAAGCAGACCCGTCCTTCGTCGAGAAATACATAGAGGCGGCATTGCTTCGTCAGATAGACAAGAAGTACATAGTGGTGCCCTACAACGAGGGGTAAGTGTCACTACTTGCTATACAAATTTCATTTGTACTTTATACGCAGCACGAACTTAGGTTTAATGACTATAGCGACATACATGAGTAGGTACTACTGGGTCCTTTTAGTCATTATACCAAAGAGGAACCATGTGATATACCTTGATTCCCTAATCCGCAACGACCACAAATTCAGCATTCTAAAATGAGTACTCGAGAGGTATACTCATTTCCTCCATACATAACTCTATTGTAGTCTTCATTCATTTGAAATGGCCGAGGATAACTTTGTGGAATCATGTGGTCGTTCATCGCCTATGTTGCCAACAAAGGATTATACAATGGAAAGAGCGTCGGACTAACACACAGGACGAAATTTCCGGTACGCACTACAACACGATAATCCTATATCATACTTCATAATAATGCGTCTCGAACTGACTATACCTATATATGTAATTCTTTTTTTGCAGTGCCGCCAGCAAAAAAATGATGAGTTATGTGCAATCTACGTTTGCTATCATATGCAGCAAATCCTTACAGCTAGGAAGAAGGATCTCGAGGTTTGTCAATCTCGAAATAATTATTTCCTAATTATAAATTTAAATATATATGCTTACCACTTTACTATTGCTAGCGACAGGGGTTGCATATAGAATTAGATGGACTCGTTGAGCAAGAGATCGCGGACATTCGAGGGAAGCTCTGCAGCTTTATCATTTCAGATATCATTTCCGACAACGGAGACTTTCACCCACCTGCAAACAATTGACTCAATTGTAATCCAATTGTAACTATAGCGACAATACTTGAACAAATTCGATCTTTTGTAATTTATTTTGAGTAATGATCCATTTGAGTTGTCAACAATTGAATATCTGTGATGTATCTGTTTTTGTGCATGCTTGTTTTCAGAGGGTATGGCTAGCAATCCTGAGGCTAGCCAAAAAACAGCAAAAATGTAGTTAGGATTATGAACTATCACAGATGATTTTTTGTTGAAACCGCCTGTGAAGGCTATTATCCCAGACAGGTTCGTCTAAAAACCGTCTGTGATCCGAGAATATCACAGACGGTTCTATTGAAGAACCGTCTGTGATACGTGGAAATATCACCGATGGTTTAATTTGCAAACCGTCTGTGATATTTCCACGTATCACAGACGGTTCTTCAATAGAACCGTATGTGATATTCTCGGATCACAGACGGTTTTTAGATGAACCCATCTGGGATAATAGCCTTCACAGACGGTTTCAACAAAAAAACCGTATATGATAGTGCGTATCACAGACGGTTTTGAACCGTTTGTGATAACTGCCTGTTATCACAGAACAACAAATATAGACGGTTCGAAAACCGTCTGTGATGGTGGTTCTGAACCGTCTGTGATGAGGCTTCCTGTAGTAGTGCCTATTGTGCGACCACATGTTCTGAATGGGCAGGATCTGGCTAACTAATTTGCAATATTTCACCGTGGTCATGCCATCCGGTTGTGTGGGTGTCTTTATGACCTACTTTCATGTATTCCCACGTGACGCAAGAGGGGGCTTAAGTTTGGCGGGTTTCTATCCAAAGGAAGTGAAACCTTAGTGAGGCGGGACTACGGTGGGATGGTGCATTGTAAAGGTCTTGTAATAATCTCTTAGCCGCACACATTCGGAAGTGTGGGAGCAGACATTGCGAGTGATTATCTCTTGTGGGAAAAGCTGTACAACCTCTGCAGAGTGCCAAGAACTATTCGAATAGCCGTGTCCATGGTCATGGACATGCTAAGCAAAGCTACTCAAAGTTAGATTTTGATTTTATTTTCAAAAGACTTTATCAAATAGTTTATCCAAATGGGAATTTGAGTGGTTAGCTATGTGATAGGAGGATATCCTTCACCACTCGTTGATGAATGTTATCTGAGTATAAAACTTGAGGTTTAGAAAATGAATTTTAGTTATAGAGTAAACTGCTTTAGAACTTAGTATGAACATTTAAATGGAAAATGATGCTTTATGCAAATTGAGCCATATAAGCCTCCCTTTGTCGAATCCTTGTATGCATTATAATCTGTTATTGGGAGTAACTTGCGAGCACGGTTGATTGTGCTCACTCTTGCTTAATACAATTGTTGAGTAGGAGAGGACTGCTACAAGGAGATTGAGAACTCAGACGACTAGGCTGCGCCTCCAGACAATTACCTGTGACAAATCGTATGGTCTACTTTACTGCTTTTGCTTATTAGCTTTATGCCCCCCCTTTTTTTTAATCAAACTTGAAGTATTTTGAATGAATCGCGTGTTATGGTTGTGTTATCACCTTTCGTTTGACTGTATACACCAGCTGTTCTTGGACTAGTGTATGAAGCATAGAGACCTCGGGATCCTTCGCTCCTGGGTTTGACACCCCTCCACCTCGTGTGGAGCGCGAGGGCGAGTGAGGCATGGCGTCGCTGGCTTGCGGCGCGGCGCGGCGCGGCAAAGCAGCAGACAAAGTGTCACGGGCGGGGTTGCGCGGCGCGGTGCGTCCTGGCGAGGTTGCGTCGCCCGACGGGATTGGCATGGCGTGTCACCGTCATGCAGGGTCGGCTCAAGCACGATCCAACTCCCCACGTCGTGCCACCCATTGTGCCCCATCCTTAGGCATGGCACGGCCCTGTCGTTTGTGCCGTGATGGCCCAGCCCGCCACGTGGCGTGGCGTGCCGTGTTTGGGCTGTGTTGTGCTGGCTGGGCCTCGTGCCAACCCGGAAAAAGCCCGGCCCAAGTCCCAGCTCTACCTGAGGCGCTCGTCGATGACGCCACCCCTCGCCTTCGTGAGCTTGGTCTCGTCAACCCCCGCCTCGAAGTTCTTCATAGCTGCCTTCTTGAGGTCGATGGTGGTGGTGTCCATGGGAGGGGTGAAGGAGGATGTGGATGGGAGGGGTGGTGGAATAAGATAAGGAGGAGGGGATGGGCTGGTGGACATGGATGAGGAAGGAAGCAGTGAGGAAGGAGGTAGGAGAAAGAACACAGGGGTATTTTGGTCTTAAATTGTTCATGATGGCATATTTCAAAGAATTAGCCGTTAGTAATGGCATATATCAAAGAAGGAACTATGTAGTGGCATATTTAAAAAATAGGAGCTTTGAAGTGGAATGTATATAAATAACCTTTTTTTTTTGCAGAACTAGCAGGGTGGCTGCACGTTTGTGCGACTAGATTTGTTTCAAATGATATAACTTGGATGCTTCGTAATATATTTAAATATCTTATGGGAATTTAGATTTTTAAGACATCATAAACAAGAGAAATGATAGTAGAATATTGAAGAAAAAATACAACTTGAGGAACGTAATTGAAGTATAAGATTTGATCCAAGAAAATCATTGAGTATAATAAGTTGTCGGGATTCTTAGAAACTTAACTACTCTCCATCATGCATGGATCATGCAGCCGCATGCTCCTATTCTTCCTCCATTAGTTACTCTTTTCCTAAATGTATGCATGCATATGTACATCTATTTAATCTCGAGCAATACGTTGATTATGTGTGAATAATTAAATCTTATTAGTTTACATGGTATTAGAGTACCTTGCTTACACACACACACATCTATGCACCATGAGCGACCTACCTTGAAGTTATCCCCCTCACACTCCAGTTGCCCCACTGAACCGTGCTTCTTTAATCTCTTCTCACCGCCATAGCTCTTCTGTTTCAACCTCCAACAATCTCAGCTGCTACCCCTTCCAATGCAATACTCTACCACATAGTTTCCTTTTACTCCTCTCAAATTATTGCTTAATGCTAACCGTGACGACATCAACATGCATGCATGTGCAACCGTCAACGAACCCTGCCAAGGACACCTGTCACGCTATCTCCGGTGGCCCTGAGTCTATTCCCTATGGTTGCATCATCTCTACTCCGAGCTCTTTGCTCCTCTACTTCTGTATACATGTGCTTCTATTCGTACGAATGCATGATGTTATGCGTTCTCGATGTCCTCTTCTCCCGTAACAGTCACTCCTCTTCTTCGACGTTGGCCAGCTCGATACTGTGGACTCATCACTAACCATGGTGACCTATCCTCTTCAATGATGTTAACATGTCTATTTTAGCCGTTGTCTAACAATGTCACAGTCCTAGCTACTCGATGGCTCCATATCGTCCATAGCTCGTCTTCACTTCAAAGCTTCATCTCCTCTTTGTCAAGCCTTTCCCATCATCGAGCTTATTTTGCCACTGACTTATTCAACAACGCCGATGCTTACCACTCGTCGTCGTGCCTTGACGAGGATTAAGTAATCCTTAATAAATGAATTGATCGACCACAATGATTGTCGCAAATAGACCCAATTAGTAGCTCCACGTTTACGCTTGGCCGGGGAGAACATGCTTAAGTCTAATTGAGCATGGACCACCCCCTGGCCGGGCAAGTGCCACCACCAGATATGTGAGCCTAACTATCTGACCAGATAGTATATTCATCTCAAATATATCCTTAAAAGGAAATGTGCGCCCTTGTCTCTCTGACATAGCCACACATCCTTGCTTCCTGTTTATGACAATAACTGCTCGACGATCATTCATAGGAGGGAGATTCACTGATAACAACCATTGTCCATGCATGTGGGAGATCAAGGAACCAACAAGGCATCTCTTTGTAGGCAATAACTTCCACCCCTTTGACACTATATAAGGAGCGGAGTCAGACGACAGAAGGGAGGGGGAAGAGAGTTGTAGTTGCACCATGTTCATCTTGAGAATGGTGTACCCCCATTGTAATCCCATTCAATACAAGCATACAGGAAGCAGGGTTGCTTATTATCTTCGTAAAAGGCATGAACCTTTCTAAAATCCATGTCTCCTCCGTGTAATCCCCTAGGTCATGTCTTCCATATTTACTTCGTAAAATTGATAGCAATTCGTCGAAACGCCTCATAGATCCTTTGACTCTGGCCTTTCTCTTTAACGGTTCCAACGAGCAGCACATCATTGTCTTCGTCGAACGGCTAAGGTGAGTAGCTTGACATTGTCCTCATCTCTGCCGCCACCACCCCGACTCTTCGCTTCCCCATGGATCAATATGCTTCTTGCAATTGCACCATTTTGTGGTCTCCTTTAACACCATTCGTGTTATCTTTGTTACAAATTTTCTTCTTCAAAATTTTAGTTAATTATTACTGGGGTTCGTATGCAAATCAAATTGCTAATTTTATTTCATTTATTTTGAATTTTAGTTATTTAGGGATTTTACTTTGGAATTAGTATGGAAATAAAATTTCAAATTTTCTTTTTATTTTTATTACGAACATCAATTATTTTTCTTGGAATTTGTATATGAACCCAATTGCTAATTTTCTTTAATTTTTATTCTAATTACAACTATTTAGGATTTAACTTGGAATTTGTGTGGAAATCAAATTGATAATATTATTTTATCTTTTATTCCAAATTTTAGTTATTTTTTGGTTGGATTTGTATAAAAATCTAATTGACATTTAGTTTAAATTTTATTCCAAATTATAATTATTTAGAGATTTCAGAATTAGTATGGAAATCAGATATCTAATTTTATTTTGTTTTTATTCCGAATTTTAGTTTTATTGTACTTGACACAGACTCTTTTTAATCTAGACCGTTATAACATGGACCCACCACGAATAACGGTGTAGATCTTTCTTATTTTTCTCCGATTAACGTGGAAATTTCTAACCCTTGAGAGCAAACGTGGTGGGTTCTTTTGTGTCTCCTCTCTCACAATTTGTGATATCTTTGTTATAACTTTTATTTTTATTCAAAATTTGAATTATTTTTATTGTGTTTCATATGCAGATGGAATTGCTAAATTTATTTAATTCATTATGAAAATTAGTTATTTATGTATTTTACTTTGGATTTCGTATGAAAATCAAATAGCAAAATTTCTCTTTTATTTTATATTACGAATTTGATTATTTTTCTTTGAATTCATATCTGAATCCAATTGCTAGATTTTCTTTAATTGTTATTCAATTACGCTTATTTAGGAGTTTACTTTAGAATTTGTATTGAAATAAAAGTGCTAATTTTATTTATTTTTTATTCAATTTCGATTATTTTTTGGTTAGCTTTAGTATACAAATCTAATTGCCATTTTGTGTTTATCTTTTTATTGTGAATTCTAATTATTTAAGGATTTTACTTTGAAATTCATATGAAAATGAAATTGCTAATTTTATTTTGTTTTTATTCCAAATTTTAGTTTTCTTTTATTTGATATGGACTCTTTTATTTAGGAATTAGTTTGGAAATCAAATTGCTACTTTTATTTTTTTTCTATTACAAACTTCAGTTTTATTGTACTTGAACTCTTTTTTAAATATAGAACTTTACAATACGGACCAACCACGATCGATGATGTAATATTTTTTTCTCACCAATTAACACAATAATTTCTAGCTGTTACGAGCGAGCGAGCACGGTGACTTCGTCTGACTCTGCTTTAATAAACTATATAGATATATTGTCAACCTCGAAGAGAGAAAAAAGTACAGTTTTGATGGCCATGATCCAATCTAATCTCAAGAGAAATTAAGGCCTCAGGTCGACTAAATGTAGGGCCTATTTGGTTCAATATCAAAATGAACCAAACCAAAATTTTGGTAATACTCTGAAAATTTGGCTAGCGTTTCATTTGGTTCCAAATTTTGATAATACCCTAAAAAATTTGGCAATACCAAATTTTTTTCTTCACCTATTTTGGGCAACTTTCGGTTGGCCAAATCCACCGCCATTTTTTTGGCTAGGCAGCTAGCACTTGCCAAGACAGGTGGCATATGGTGGTTGGCTGATTCCAATGCATTAATTGTTTGTTTAATTTGATTAATCAGTTTCAAATGACCATATTTTCTAAGCTGAGTATCTGATTTGTGATCCATTTGAACCGTTGCGTTTCTTGTTATTTTATCAACAAAACAAGACCCATGTTGACATATTTTGGGGCAAAAAAAAGATGTCATACAGGACCCACATATCACTCTCACAATTTTGGTAAATTTTGGTATGACTGTAATTCAAACACATCAATTTCGGCATTGCCCATGAATTCGTAAGGTTACGATGCAAACACTATTTTTTCCCCTATATTTTGGTGTTATCTAGATTTTAATAATACTAAAATTTTAGTATAATCATCTATGTCACAAAAAAACCCCCAATTCTAGAGCTTTTCCTCCCATCTTCTCGCAGATCAATCGCCAAAACCCTAGCCCGCTCCATCTCCGACGACGGCGACATCGTCTATCCCCTCCGGCTAACTGAGGTAGCGGAGGCGGACAAAGCCATGGACAGCGCCCTTGCGAGCGCGGCGGCGATCGCCGACCAGCGCCAGAAGATCGAGCAGTACCGCCACATCCTCGCCTCCGTCCTCTCCTCTTCCCCGCCGGACATATCCCAGGCCAAGCGCTTCCTCGACCACAGTAACACGCTCTGCCCAAACCTAACCGTAGATTTCTGGATATTTTAGTTTTTGCTTGGGTCTAATGGTTGGGATTGGTGCGAGTGCAGTGGTGTCCGACGAGGTGCCGCTCGTGGTGTCGCGGCAGCTGCTGCAGACGTTCGCGCAGGAGCTGGGGAGGCTGGAGCCTGACGCTCAGAAGGAGGTCGCCCACTACGCGCTCACGCAGATCCAGCCTCGTGTGGTTTCCTTCGAGGAGCAGGTAGGCACCCTTGGTTTCCTACCGCGAAGGCTAATTTTATGTCCCAGATTGCTCTGGAATAGTTGTTGTATGTTTTATTGCACAGCCTGTAGAACTGGTACAAAATGTCTGCCCACTAATGACTAATATGTATGGAGCTGCTGCTGCTGCTGTAACAGGATTTTCCGTTGTTTTTGTGAGATTGATTTCGGAATGAGCAATTTGGGTTGTGTGGCTAATGTTACTATTAGGGAGTATGCAATTCATGAAGATGATGCCATCACACTGGCATATTCGTGTAGTTTTAGCTTAGATCGTGTAAGCAGGGGAAAGTAGTGAGGATAATGTTTCATTTTCGCTGATGTCCTTAGCATTTTAATTTATGCCTAGGAAACTATTTAGGGGAACTACTAAGACAGGTCGGCCATGTTAGCCAATTACAGGGAAATTGCAATCTGTGTCAGCCAATAAGAAGCACTAGCGCTAGGTCAGCCAGCCAATTACAAGCGATAGGTTTGGGACTTAGGTATGGTGCATGGGACCAAACTGAAATATGGTGCATGGGACCAAACTATGGGGAATTACATGGCAAGGTTAACGCTCTGAAGCTTGTTGTCCCATTTGGTTAACTTATATTGAGTACTTGGTGGTAGTTCGAGATTAGAGAGCAAGAGGAAAATTACGGGGCAAGGTTAATGCCCTCAAGCTTTTTAGCCCATTTGGTTCACTTATATGTTGAGTATTTGGTGGTAATTAGAGACTAGAGAGGAAGATGGAAATTACAGGGCAAGGTTAATGCCCTGAATCTTGTTATCCCATGTAGTTAACTTATATTGTGTAGTTGGTTGGTGGTAGTTAGGGATCAGAGAGGAAGAGGAAAATTGCCAGAATGTCATGCAAAGTTAATACCCTGAAGTTTTTCAGTCCATTTGATTAACTTATATTGAGTAATTGGTGGTAGTTTGAGACTATAGAGGAAAATGCAACGCTGATGCTGCTACTGCTGCCGCCGTTGAGGGACTCGTGTTCTTGTATACTTACTTTTATGGGTCACATCTTCTAGTCAATTTGGTATGCTGTCCGGGAACTTGTATATATTGAGCTAGCCGGTCTAGTAAGCATTGAGTTTCTAGGGTATAGTAAAAGTTGGCAGTGCAATTGATTAGGATGCATCTGTGCTGAGTTTTAGAATAAATCATTTTGTTTTGTGTAACCTTATTTCCACAGATTCTGTGTAACATTTTTCTTCATGGTTTTTGTTCCTTCATAGTTCATAACTTTGGCTAGAGACGATAATGCATACAGGGAATGACTGCTGCCACATGGTCCATGCTCATAGGCATTGCACTACAGAAATTTAAATATCTATAGATTGCTTCATGCCACATGATCCATGCAGTACTGAAATCTATGTATATAGATTTCTTCATTAGTGTTACCGATCAGTGTTCTAAAGCCGGGTCTACTAGGCTGTATACATGTAACAAGTGCCCTTGCCTGTTACCGTGTAATTGCCGGTTATGCCGCATAAATCGGGCCGATTATGCTGTATAATCACTACTAGGTGGGTGACCTGTTGTGTACTGGTTGCCGATTTTTAGAACCTTGTTACCGATTGAGAGTTCTCTATGATGCACGGACACGGATACATCAACACGACACCGACACGAGAATTCGTCATTTTCCCAAAAATACCGATACGTCGACATGGCTATATATATTTAAATAATAAGAATAAATTACACATATGTATCATTTTTTATGTTTCCTCATGCTTGTCGGCCGAAATTTTGTAAAGTGTAAAATAAACTCTAATATGTACCTCTCAAAGATGACCCTTGCCTCTTCATTCTTCTTGTAGTCAATTCATGAATCATGATATGTTCAATTGTTTATATGAATACCATTTTAAAATCATAATTCCATAAACACGGAAAAGAAGTAACATGATCGAAGAAGAGTTGCAAGACTATAAAGATAACATATATACTTGATTTTTGAACAATCAAAGGCTCAAAGCAATAGAGCAACTACAAATCTACAATTGATAATTGATAAGCGATAAAAATTAACAAGCAGCCAAGTTCAAACATAGCCAGGTTCGACAAGCATGGCCTGAGTCCAAAAAACACCCCGAACTACAAAACGTTCACTTTACATCCCTCAATTGTCAAAACCAGATCAAATTACACCTTAGGTTGGTTTCACAGGTGGTTTTAGCCAGGTTGGGTTTTAGCCAGGTTGGCAGCCACGTCACTGGTTTTGGATGACGTGGCGTCCACGTGTACACAAATCAGATAAATAGTGCTTGATTCCTCCCAAATCAATCTTTCTCTTCGCTTTCTTAACTCTCTCTCTGGCGCCGCCGCTTCTTCGCTTCGGCTCCTCGGCTCTGCCATATACCACCCCCTTCTTCTCCACCTCTCCATCCTTTTCTTGCATTACTCACCGAGCCACCGCCGGATCTTGAGGCATCGAGAATCTCTCGATGGCGACCTCGATCTCGTCGATGTGGTACTTGCGGTAGTGGATGTCGTGGTGGTGATGGTGTCGGTATACGCGCTTCTCGTCGACCTCTGCACGCGCCCTCGGCGTTAATGGCGCCATTGCGCCTCAGTCGGCAATACATTACTGCCTCCATGCGTAATAACTGGCGATTTCTTGGCCGTGCTGAGTAAGAAAGAGAGGGAGGAAGAGGGCCTAGATCCGGCCTTCGGCGACGGATCCGATAAGCGCGACAGTCGGTGTGGATCCGTGATAAATTTGCTGCAGCGCGCTTCGTCGGCGGATCTGGCCAGCATGCTGCGCGCCCTCCGCGCCATCACCTCACTGTCTGCCGCTCTCCGCGACCTCGCGGCTCTCAGCGCCCGACAAGATTGTCGCCGCCTCTTCCTCTCCAATGGCAGGCCCGCCTCTTCCTCTCCAATGACTTCGAGTGCGGTGCCTCTCTTGGTCTTGATTGGCCAAGAAACAAAATCAGCGACAAATAGGCGCCTCGACCGGCCGCCTACCACTTTCTTGGCGGCGACGCGGCGTGGCTCAACTTCCCGACAATGCGTCGTCGCGGCCCGCTCGACCCGCCATGGGCGCTAAGCTCGAGCCATCTGCCACGCCATTCTGCGTCCAAGAACTCCAAGGCACAGGCGGCAAGGCCCGCCCATCAACGCTTCCATTGCGGCGGCGTCTATCATCCATCGCTCTGAGCACTCGGTGCTTTCATTTGTGGACGACGGCTCTGAGACATCGCCGGCCTCGGCCTCGGCTTTGGCATTTCGCGAGATGGACGGTGAACTTCAATGAGGTGCTTAGTGGGGCCGAGAGCTTCGTGCTCAAGAAGTACCCGTCATACGAGATCGACTAGGACTCGTTGCTCTCCAACTAGTATGATATAATCTAGCTGCCATGGCCGATGCAGATGAGGTTTTAGACATTCTGCATGACCAAGTGATCATTTCCCCGGCGGCATATGAGAGAGAAGGAAGAGGAATGAAGAAAGATATGCCACGTCATCCAAAACCACTAATGTGGCTGCCAACCTGGCTAAAACCACCTATCAAACCAACCTAAGGTGTAATTTGATCTGGTTTTGACAATTGAGGGGTGTAAAGTGAACGGTTTTGTAGTTAGGGGTGTTTTTTGGACTCAGGCCATAGCTCAGGGGTGTAAAATGGACTTATTCCAAACTTAAATGCATAGTTCAACCAAAAGCAAGGTGCCACTAGGCAACAGCCCAACATAGAAGTGGTTCAACTTAAGGTACATAACAAAATGAAAATCAAATTCCAGTAGCAAGACTAAATAAAAGACAGCATGGGATGGGACTCTTAGTCTTCTACTTCATCCTCATTTTCTTCTTCGATCATCACAGTAGAAGACTCATCTTCAAACAACACACTCTTTAACTCTGTTTTTTCAATAGAGAGTTGAGCAACTTCGAGAATGCCAACACCAGTTAAAGATACAAAGCTATCCTCCCACATCCCACATTCTAGTTGCTCCTGTTTTATATGCTTCAGTTCTTCTTGATAGAAGTCTTAAATTGTTATGCACAAATACCAAATCTTGAAAGACGCTCAGAGTTAATTTGTTTCTTTTCATCTTTGTTGATGAAGCTATATGTGCTCCAGTTTCTTTCACAATAAGAAGATGAAGCTGGTTGGTTAACCAATTTGAGAGCCAAACTTTACAGCACAGGAATGGACTGTCCATGATTTGCCCACCAATTCATTGGATTAAGGATCCATCTGTCATAAATAGAATCAAAGTCATTGAATTCTCCAGAACAAGTGGAAAATCTTGCATATTCTTCTTTCACTTTCTTCAAATCTTCAAGCACAGGGAAGAACTTTTTGAAGCACTTCATTCTCATTTGTGAAATCTCAATATCCTTGTGTGGGGGTACACGGCCAACACCAACACCTTCTTGACGGATCCACTTCTCACTATAATATCTACAAACAAAAATGGATTAGAACTTTGTGAAACTGAAGTGTTAGCAAAAGCAAAAGGAAGATTTGTAGTTCACCTTGGATTGAGTGAATGTGCCAAACAATGGAGTGGAGTGTTGCCTTTTGCCCAACGATCAACCAATATGCTTTGAACAACCGAGTAAAATGTGGACTCCTCATTGTCTTCCTTACCTTCATGCCTATATATCACTTTCTTTACATTCTCAATCATTGTATCCCACATCTCATAAATTAGATGAAGGCATGGTGTGTCGGTGTTCGCCACACGAATCATTTCATAGATAGGCTCAGTGAATTCAACAATGTAGTTCATCTTGTCCCACCACACATCATTGAGTACTAGTTCTCTAATGGTTTGTGCCAACCCTCTATTGTCATCTCTATATGTCTCCCATTGGTCACTAATCACCATGTTTTGGAGAGCCCTCTTGACCATGCAAAACCGCTTCAACATAACCACAACTGAGGCTAACCTCGTCTCATCAATAGCAAGTAACTTCAGCTTGCTAAACTCATTGAACATTGATAGCCTCATGCCATGATTCATTATAAAATTCTTGATCATATTAGCATCTTCAGAGATCTCAATTATCCAATGGCATTCATGAAAGATTAATTCTTCATCATTAGTTCTTGGCATTTTAGCAGCACAAATACTCTTGAGAGCAAGATTGAGAGTATGAACAACACAAGGAGTCCAAAAAATATGAGTGTACTTCTGTTGAACAATCAAACCCGCACCTTTGCAATTTGCAGCATTGTCAGTGATGACTTGGATAACACTTCTTGCACCCACTAATTCAATAACAGCAATCAACTTATCAGAAATGTACTCCTTTGTCTTCACCTCGCCTTTAGCATTGATAGCTCGCAAGAACATCGGTGCACACTCAGAAATAGCGAGAAAGTTAATGAGAGGTCGCCTCTGCGCATCTGACCATCCATCTGAACAAATGGTGACACCATTTTCTGGCCACGTGCTCCGCGTATGCTCAATAAGGTCTCAATGTGAGTCCTTTCTTGTTGAAGAAGTGTAATCCTCAACTTGTTGTATATAGGTGGGACATAACCAGATGGCTTGCAACAAAGTTGTACGACTGTTGAAAATGTGGATTTCTTGCTAGATTGAAAGACAATCCTGTAAATTTCACATAACCAAAGTTAGTTGAATGCATATGGTAAGTTGGATAAAATTGAAACAATGATTTCAAGTTGATTGCATACCTCCAGAGTAAAACATCCTTGCAATTTGTGCATCCAGTTGATTGCGCAATTCCATGGCCCAAGTTTTCTCTAATGGTGAAGGAGGTCCCCTCCGCTTCTTATTCCCCAACATAGCCGAGTCCATACTTGATGAAGAAACACTAGCACTAACATCAGTTCCACTACCGACAGTTGATGGTGGCAAGGGCACATCTCTTGGCCTTGTTTTTGCTTGTTCATCCTCAGCCTTTGCAACTTCACTTTTAAGCTGAGCAAGAATAGGTACTGTCACCTTAGGACATACCTTGATTCCACCATTAGTAATTTTCAGCAAGTGCGCTCTGACTCTAGAGTAGCTACTAGTGCCAACATATTTGCAATACTTGCATATCCATTTCACATTTCCTCCCCCTTGACCACCCTTGTATACAACGTCAACATGTTTCCACAATGGAGGCTTGAACCTATTGTTGGTTTGCTCCTCTCTAGCACTAGAATTACCGGTTTCCATTTTTCTAAAATGATGAAAACAAGCAATCGGTAACATATTAACACAATAACATGAGAACAAGCATCAATGCATCATTTATGTACTGATGCTATGCTTGTGATACATAAATGAATTGATGCAGTACATACTAAGTCTCACACACTCACTGTCTCAGTGTATCACAATTCACGAGCAATTAAGCAAAGCATCAGTACACATGCAGCCTCCAATCCTCCATTCTGGACTAACATACATACTAATTAGTAATTACTAAGTCTCAGTCACTCACTCAGTCTATCACAAGTTCACAGCTTCACAAGCAAAAGCCAAAGCATCAGACCATCAGTACACAACTTCACTTGAGGCCGAGTGCGAGACTGCTTGATCTTGAGTCTGGAGGTCTGAGTCAAGCAAGACGAGGCTGGAGTACCGAGTCTCATGGCGACATGCCGAGGAGGGCGGATCGAGTGGATCCGTGGCCAGACGAGAGCCGCCGAGCCGGAGGTCGAGTAAGTGAGGAGGAGGTGCCGCCGAGCCGAGGTCGAAGCGAGGAGAGCCGCCAGCCGAGCCGGAGGTCGCGCGAGGAGGAGCCGCCGCCGAGCCGGAGGTCGCATGGGAGGAGCTGCTGGCCGAGGTCGTCGAGGAGGCCGAGCTGGATCCGTGCTGACCCTCCCGAGCTCGATTCAAGACGGCGAGCCGGCAGCACGGAGAGGCCGACAGGCGTGGGCTTCACGCTGTCGGGAGGCAAGACATGCAGCCGGCCGGCGGTGTGGGAGGCAGCCTGCTTCGCTCTTCGCTTCGGTGCAGGAGGCAAGAAAACCTAGCTATTCGTTGTGTCCTGGGCCGTGTCCTCAAATGTGTCGGACACGCGGCCACGACGTGTCTGACACGTATCAGGAATTTTAAAAATTAAAATTTATTATAAAAGTCGCCGATACTCCGCTGACACGTGTCCGGCACGTGTCCGACACGTCGTTTGACACGGATACGGCAATTTTCCTAAGTGTCCGTGCTTCAGAGAGAGTTCTTGTTCAAGTTGCAATTTATACTGTTTGATGGGCTCGAACTTTGTCAAGCTGCTGAGAGCACCCAATAAAGCTAGAAGTTGAGGAGCATTGTGGTTTCTTTTGATTGCAATTATGGTAATTATTCAGTGGTTTACTGGTCTTTAGCTGTTAATTCCTAGATAATAGTGATTATCAAAGAAAAGTGGAACAGTTTAGTTCTTTTTACAAAATTGTTCATTCCTAGGTAATAGCATAACTGATATAATGTTGTTTCTCTGTGTTTGTAGCTTCTGAATTAACTCTTTTTGGTTTTCATGTTTGACATTTGTTGGTATTACGTAGAGAACTGCTGTAATATTCTTAACCTATATGATTTGGCTGGTTATGTATTCACAGGTAGTAGTGATTAGAGAGAAGCTTGCAGAACTGTATGAATCTGAACAACAATGGTCGAAAGCAGCACAAATGCTTAGTGGGATTGACTTGGACTCAGGAATTAGGTGAAGCTGACTCTTGTCTCTCCATACATGTGGATGGAATTTCCTTTCGAGTCATGGGAATTCTGACCATTTTTTTGTAAAAAAACAGGATGCTTGATGACACGAACAAATTATCCAAATGTGTTCAGATTGCACGACTCTATTTGGAGGTTTGTGTTGCTTGGCTATTGTTTTATCATCAACATTTTTTGTCAGCTGGACTAATGTAGTTCTTCATTTTGTAGGATGATGATGCAGTGAATGCTGAAGCTTTTATCAACAAAGCTTCATTTTTGGTCACAAACAGTCACCATGAAGTTCTAAACTTACAATACAAGGTTTGATGGTGCATAAACAGTTAACATTTTTTTTGTGTACCTTAAAAACAAAAGGTTTGCTTCACTTTTTCCCTTTTTGTATCTTTTGAAGGTCTGTTATGCAAGAATTTTGGATCTAAAGCGAAGATTCTTGGAAGCTGCACTTCGATATTATGATATCTCTCAGATTGAACAACGCCAAATTGGAGATGAGTAAGGCTTTCTCGATTCAGTTGCAGATTTTTCCCTTTAGCAATCTGTTTGCCTACTAGTCTTACCCCTTCAAAAAATTCTGTCTTGTATGGTCATCTGTTGTCTTGCTGGTGCGGTGGTGCCCAATTTTTATTTCTACACCCTTCTTGCGACATTTCAACATTTTTCTTATTGTATGTATTTGAATCACCCTGCTTGGTAGCCATATTTTATATATTGCAAGTTGGTTATGTGCGATTGATTAGGCAACTTGCATCTGCAACTGATGTGTACTCATTTTCTTGTAAAAAAATCATGATGGAACATTATTTGGATATGGTCTCAGAGAGATTGATGAAAATGCTCTGGAGCAAGCTCTTAGTGCTGCTGTGACATGCACAATATTGGCTGGTGCTGGTCCACAACGCTCTCGTGTTCTTGCTACATTGTACAAGGTATTGGCTTTGTAGGCCCATCTCAATATCCTGTGATTACATTCTGGTTATATCTACTCTGTTTCATTTATTGCTGCAATAACTTCTGGTGGCATCATGATCATCTTAGTTATCTCCCCGTCCTGTGTTTGTCAATCGGAAACAATTAACGGCATGCAGCTTTCTGGAGCTGTCACATACTTAGTTTTAGACTGACCGGGGTAAGTTGTTAACTAACATGAGTTGCAGCTTTAGCTTGCTAATCCAATGGTCTTGTGATGTTCCCCTTTCTTTCATATTTCAATTGACTGTACTCACCAGATTGCCACTTCCTCAGTTATCTGAAAAAAACAGTGTGAAACAAATTAAATTGCCTCCTGAAATTGTGGGAAACTGGCATCATTAAACTGGTGCTGGATAACTTGGTCCAAAACACCCTGTTCTATTCAAGTATTCGATTTGATGCTAGTTTAGTAATATCAAGATCCTTTCAACCAGTATTTTTAGGCTTTTTTTTGTAATTCTTTTGTTAAAATTGACAAGCAAATCGTAACATCCAGTTTCAGCGGGCAGTTTCAGACTATGTGCAATGCCAAGCAATCTATACATTTGATCTCCAAATGATTATATTTTTGGTCTTAGCTACGAGGCTTGAAACCAACACTTTGTTGTATCTATAGTGTTTTAGTATCCGCAAATGCATTTGTTTTTCATAGAATCCATCTTATCATAATGACGCTTCAATTATGACATACGGGGTGATGATATTTATGTTTTGCCCATTTCAGGATGAAAGATGCTCGAAGCTCAAGATATACCCAATACTGCAGAAGGTTCTGATGTTGATATACTGCGCTGGCAATATATTTTGGAACTTAAGTTCTCTTTATTGATAGTCTTTCTACTTTTAACAAATATTCAGGTTTATCTTGAAAGGATTTTAAGGAAGCCAGAAATTGATGCATTTGCAGAGGAGCTGAGGCCACATCAAGTAAGTGAACCTTCATACCCTCGCAAGATAAGTTGTCATTTATTTTATTCTTGACTGGAATTTTCTATTGTTAAACAGAAAGCTCTGTTACCAGATAAGTCTACTGTGCTTGACCGGGCGATGATTGAGCATAATCTCCTCAGTGCCAGTAAACTTTACACTAATATCAGGTCAATAGATTTACCGAAAGTTTCTAGATTCATTATGATTCATTCATTCTAACAAACCATCGACTTATTTCTGCAGTTTTGAAGAGCTTGGAACATTGTTGGGCATTGACCCTAGGAAGGTAAGTTTCTTTGCAAATATGTTTTTTTTTCCATTTCCCTCAACTCTACCAGCAATCTGGTCTGCCTGGCAAGTTTGCTTTTGATTTGTAAAAGAAAACTTTAAACTGCTGTGAAGCCAGAAAGGAAACATAATAATTTCACAAGCCAGAAGGTGGACATGTATGTTAGGCTTAGCTCCTCGTTCTGATTTCAGTATCTACTGGTATAAAAATACAATTATTGGTTTGCTTGATTATGCGTGCATATAGTTTTTTACAGTATATGAGGTACAGAACAGCTGGCATGTATTGTTCAATCCTTCATACCATATGTAGAGTTATAAACTTAGAATCTAGGATATGCTGCAACCATTTAAACTTGGCCCTTCTTACTAGTGACTTTGATACATGCAGGCTGAGAAGATAGCATCTCGAATGATTTATGAAGATAGGATGCGGGGTTCAATTGATCAGGTGTTTAAATGATTTCCATTATTTGTCGGCATTGCACAATTTTCTGTTCAATTATAGAATTCTGAAATAGATTTACCTTACCATTATGACGTGCTATTTGGTGGTATAATTTGAGTTATCGATCTGAGATTCACTCATGTCTCTTGTTTTACAGGTTGAAGCTGTGATACATTTTGAGGATGACACTGAAGAGCTGCAGCAGTGGGACCAACAGGTTAGTTTAGCCGCTCACTGCTTCGCATGGTTACTTGTAAAAAAAGTGGGTGACTTGGCATCTCACTGTTGCACACTTGCACTCAACTGCACGTCCCCAGTTACTTGTCTCATGTACATTCCCCAGTTACTTGTCCCATGTACCTGCAATGTAATACAGCTATTAACTAGAAAATCAATCCATCAATTGCTAAACCTCGACAGATTGCTAATCCATCGGTTACATTCGCAGATTGCTGGACTGTGCCAAGCGCTGAATGACATCCTCGACAGCATGTCAAGCAAGGGAATGGCTATACCTGTGTGAGGAAGTCTGTCCATCCAGCTGCTTCGATGGCACCTGTGAGAACTTGTGATCACCACTCCCGGATTAACATTTTGTACAGATATTTTCTGTTGCAAGTACTAGTCATGACTCATGAGCTTTCGGAACCAATTTTGCCATACAATCATCTGATATGAAATCAGGGTGGAAAACGCTGACCCAAGCTATGTGCTCCGGTTTTCAGTGGGCTTAGGTACATGCGCATTGCTGGGCAGAATTGGACCGCAGCATAGCGATGGCTACGAAACATCAACTGAAATCGATTGAACTTATGTTGCTGTCTTTGTTATATCTTGGTGGTTTATAGCCTTATTCTCTCCGGTCGTCCACTGCGTTCTTACATTCCAAGGATGGTGGTTACTGGCTTGCTGGATCGTTGATAGGAGACGCTATGTGGCATTCAACTTCGATCCAGTTCATTGCGGCTTCATGTGTCTTCCCTCTTAACAATCTATGCCAAGATTGACTGCATTCGCCTTCGAGACCCCATAGACCTCATGCTGGTTGCGTAGCTAGTGTTTAACGTGTGCTTCGACCTAGTGGCGCAAATGCGCAACATGACATACAAGTCCCGACGACTCGGACTCGGACCACGAAAGGTACAGTATGGTCGCAACT
Organism: Phyllostachys edulis; assembly: GCA_036346405.1. Taxonomy (NCBI): domain Eukaryota; kingdom Viridiplantae; phylum Streptophyta; class Magnoliopsida; order Poales; family Poaceae; genus Phyllostachys; species Phyllostachys edulis. The sequence continues at coordinate 104,689,077 of CM070550.1, forward strand.
CGCTAGTCCGGTTTTTGGTTCATTTAGCTTCTTTTGAAATTAATAGCAAATTTAGTTTCGGAAACGATAAAATTAACACTGTGGTAAGCTAAGCAGGAGATACGTATTCTCTACCGCGTTCTCAATCCACCTACGGCGAACGCGGTGGCCGGCCTAACCTATCGTCATTTTTTCTTAAAATTTTGAGCTAGCCAAACTTTTGCTATTAAAAAAACGTACCAATTCAGCACCTCGCTAGTTTTGTAATACTTCGTCCATTATTTACGTGCGCCTAAATACAAGTAGGGTCAAGCACTTCATAGTTCATATATACTAGCTACAGCCAAACACAGCCACAGTGGACACAAGTAAAGTCGCCCTCTATACGAGTGAGGCCACCATTATTTATACGTACTACGGAGAAAAGGACAGCAGAAAGCATCAGGAGGCTATGGAACGGTGCTCAGGCGCTCTTGAGCACGCTACACGCCACCCTTGCGAACACGGTAGCGTTTCTTCAAAATCTTGGACGATTGATATTGCGGTTCTCCCCACTCCCCTTCCTCCTCCTCCCTCCTTGGTTCATCTCCTCCACCCTCCTCCTCCTCCTCTTGCTCTCTCCTCCTTTCTTCCTCTTCCTGCTCTCTCCTTGCTCGTTCTTCCTCCTCCCGCCTCCTCTGCTCTTCCTCCTCTCTCTGCCTCCTTTCCTCCTCCTCTTGCTCCCTCCTTGCGCTCTCCTCCTCCTCTCTCCTCCTTTCCTGCTCCTCCTGTTCTTTCCTCGCCTTTTCTTCCTCTCTCCTTTTCCTCTCCTCCTCTCTCCTCCTTTCTTCCTTCTCTCGATCCCCCTTTCCTTTCCCTCCCTCCTCTTCCTCCTTGCGCCGTCTCCATTCATCCTGCTCCGCCTTCCTGTCCAACTCCTCTGCGCACGAGGTGCACGCCAGTATGGTCGAGTCGCGCTGCGCAGACAGTAAGCTCTCGACGGCGGTAGAGTTGTTCTGGCCCAGCGACAAGGCCAATATCTCCTTGCCGATGATTTGCAGCACCGATCGACTCCCGGCCAAGAATTGAGGGTGGTTCTGCCCCATGTCGGTGCTGAACCCGACGAACACGAATGAGTCGTTATTGAACGATATCTGCGCCATCGGGTGAAACCTCGGCACCACGAAGACGTCGCCTTCCTTCACCCTGAACACCGAGTTCCTACACCTGGTGCCTTCATCGTGATCACCACCAGGTCCACCGCCCTCGTGGTGGCCTCTCTTGCTCTCGCCCGACGGGCTGCTCGAGCAGACCGTCTGCACTATCCCTTCACCGTCGGTTACAATGGCGATCTCCGTCGCTTTCGGGTTCCAGTGAGGTCCCATCATGGACCCCTGCAAATTGATCAAAGGAAAGTTTATATCTTAGTACCAGAACTGAAAAACTACTACAAGCAACAGGCGCGAAATGTGCGAATGCGATGTGCTCACCGTAGTCAGGTTCACCATGAACATGCCAATGTTGGATCCCTGCAGGGTCTGGAGGTATTCATTGGTCATTGATCGGCTCCATCCGTAGCAGTTCTCGACGTCGGGCTTGCCGGAGAAGAAGTTGAACGTCTTGGTCTTGGACCTCTTGTCCTTCTCGTGCTTATGCTTGTCCTTATGCTTATCCTTCTTTTTCTTCTTGTTCAGAAAGTGCGGGTCTCGGACTCCCAACAGCGCATCAAAGACGTCTTCCGTCCAATTCGACTCCCCGTCCTCTGGATTGTAAGGTATGATCGATGGTGGGTTCTGCGTCGATTTGATTGCTTCCACCACTTCACGAGGAGCCTTAGGAGGATGAACGATGAATTAGCCGATGTAATTTCTAGATGGCAAGACATGTGCATACGTACGATTATAATCTTTATACTTACCCCAAATCCCAATCGAAGAACATCCACCTCGAATCCTTTCAGTACGTCACTAACACTCGAATAAGCTTCCGACTTCGGATTCTGCATGGGCGCAGAATACTCGGCATAAGAACGAACAAATTAGCATATCAAAACAAGCAAGCAAGCTAGGAGCGTCAATTTTTCGAGGAGAGATTATTTGTTTGTACCGAGGGGTCATCGGCGTTGATGCCGTCGCTAGTGAAAATGGCATAAATCTGAAGACGCTCTCTCGTGGCGCAGGGGTGGCTCTGGATGTACAGGATGGTTCCCTGTTCGAAGTTGTAGACGTCTCCTCGCTCCACTTCGAGGGAACCGGTTTCGCTGTTCCCTTCTTCTATATAAGTCATCTTACCCCGCCCTATCATCACAGATCACACAATATTAGTCACATAAACACGTGTACTTTCAGAAAACTTCTCCACTGCTAGTGCTCAAAACTTTATTCTACAAACAAGAAAATAGCTAGTCAAGTACATGTACATCCTAAGTACTAAGTACTGACAATGTAGATTTCTTAAGTACATATATATCACATATGTATGGATGGTACATACCGCTGTGCACGTAGAACACCATGTCGGCATGCAGCTGCACGGGCAGGAACAGCGCATCGGGATCCATCGTGATGAACTGCAGCCGGTACGCCGTGCCCGCTGCGTCGGCAACATAGACGGCCGTAACCGTGCCGGCCTCGCTTGCCGCGACCACCCTCCGCCTCTCCTTCTCCACAACCTGGCCACCCACCGCACCGCTCAGCCTCCATTTCTCGTGCGCCGCGGCCGACGCCAACGCGGCCGAGACGGCCAGAAGCAGAACCACCCACCGAGCCGTCGCCACCGCCATGTCTCCACTCCTTCTTACTCCGCCCTCGCGCGGTATGCGAAGTGGTAGAAGGCTTCGGCGCTTCATATGTAGGCAGGGTGGGCGATGGGCGGCGCGTGCGACGTGGGAGGCCGTGGCATGGTGTCCGTGCATGGGCGCAACGTGGCCCGGGTGGCGCAGTGAGGTGGAGTGGGATATATATATATATATATATATATATATATATATATATATATATATATATATATATATTTCTAACCCATCCTTCTGGATGGACTCTCATGAAGAATAAGACATGTCTTGAGATTGCTAATGTTCATTTTGAAAGCATGATTTCGTACTCCACTTTAGCTATATTGCTTTCAGATTTTTGCAATTTTGTTTGCAGGAGAGCATAGGAATAGTACTTAACAGATTCTCTAGCTAGGATGCTTTTGTGGTACGTACCACAAGTCTTACAATCTGCTTGTTTAATTACGGTAAGTTATAGTATATGTGGGAATTGTTTTCCAACCTGAAAACGAACGAACTTCATCCATGTACTTGGTGTTTCAGGTTGAAAACTGGTACGATTCAATACAACATTTTGTTCATTAGACTTTTTTGAAAGGTTAAAGGGTGGAGTAAACCTGATTTTCCAGCTCCCTAACCTAACGCGGGCGGACCGCAGATCGAGAACCTTAGCACGGGGACTTAAGCTGAAAAGCCTTGATAGACTCCGGAGAGCACCGCGCTTCGTGATTCGTGAAACCGCCAAGGCACGGCGGCCGTCACGGGCTTTTGCTGGGCTGCGGCTCCTTGGACGGCGCGCTGATGGCGATGCGCGGTTGTCACTTGTGCGTGCTGTGGACTAGTCGTTGGTTTTGTTCATTTCACCAGCTCCACCGTACACCAGCGAGCCGGACTCCTCGTGCGCCACACGTCTAATCCAGTTCCTGGGTCGGATCTAGCGAAACCGTGTCCCTAAGAGCCGAACCACCCTAAACCGTGTCTCTGGAGCACGATTTTGCCCATGCCATGGCCTAGGTCACAGGTTCGCCGGGTGCAGCTTTCCTTCTCCCGGGCGCAAGGAGCACGGCACGGCACGGCACTGTCCTCTGCGATGGGCCTGCAGCGTGTAGAACAACATGTACTAGTGCATGCAGTGGGACAGTGTAGCGGGAGAACCTCACAAGTCACGATGCTAGGTTAGCGAGCAGCAAGAAAGTCACTGCGTGCTGTCTTTTTGGTACATGTGTACTAAAAAATTCAGCCGGACTTCTCAGCGCACGGCAAATTAAGTAGAAAGGTGAAACATTAAAAATAGTGAAACCGAATGAACAGTGTTTCGGCACGCTACTATCTGAAACACTATTTAATCATATTTGCAACATTATTTAACACTCTTCGGCACAATATTTTTTGTGCTATTCAATACTATTTAAAATTTGATCGAGGGGACAATTAATATGACTCAGAGAGGCCGAAATTTTTTTTGAAATAATATATTTTTTAAAACAAATTACAAAACTAAGGTATCATCTCAAAAAATTACAAAAATAGGTTCCTGTCGCCATTTCATCTGGCGACAGGAACCTATCGCCGATGAAGTGGCGGCGAAACCACATGCTGGGGCGGGTTCTGTCGTCATTTCAAATGGCGACAGGAATATATGAATTTTTAAATATAGCAAATAAACTTAAAAAGTTATAAATTTTTTTGTGGAGTATCCAGATAGAGTGTTCTTACTTGTGTAATTTTTCATAATTTTATCCATTATGAATTTGTCTCTAAAATTCATTTAAGTATACTATTTGTAGAATTTGTAAATATACTAAATGAGGTCAAAAATTATGAAATTTTTGTGAACGCTTCTTACATAGTGTAATTGTTTGTGTAATTTTTTCAGAATTTTATATGCTCTGAAATTGTCTCTAAAATTCTAAATTTAGGTTTCCGATCTGATTTACTTAATTGTGTACCCTTAATTGTTGAGATAATTTTATAGCATATAAAATTCTGAAAACATTACACAAATAATTTCACTATGTAAGGAGAAACTACAAAAATTTCATAATGTTTGGACCTCATTTGGTATATTTAAAATTCTACAAATAGTATACTTAAATAAATTTTAGAGACAAATTCATAATGGATAAAATTATGAAAAATTACACAAGCAAGAACACTCTATCTGAATACTCCACAAAAAAATTTATAATTTTTTGAGTTTATTTGCTATATTTAAAAATTCATATATTCCTGTCGCTATTTCAAATAGCGATGAACCCCGCCCCTAGTGTATGCAGGGGTTCCTGCCGCCATTTCATCTGGCGATAGGTTCCTGTCGCCAGATGAAATGGCGACAGAAACCTATTTTTGCAATTTTTTGAGATGATAACCTAGTTTTGTAATTTGTTTTAAAAAATGTATTATTTCAAAAAAAATTCCAGAGAGGCCTATAATTTAAACTTTAACCGCTAATTTACCTTGAAGTAGCCCGAACAAATCTAGTTACCTTACCAGAAAGCATTTTTTCTGTGAATTTTTTCTTCCTATTTTTTTTTACCTCGCACTTGGACTTGGGCAAACACATCAAACGAGCCCACGAATCGAGTGGTCAGATCAAATAGTTTAACGGGACGTAGAGAAAATCGTACTCCGACTTCACGACAACATTCCGATACAGTTTTTATATTCTTTACGGAGACTGCGATGAGAATAGGGGAAGGTAAAGGTAAAAACGGAAGAAGTATTTTTATCTTCTTTACCACAAATCATTCACCCACTTACCGCAACATTCCGATACGGTTTCATAGAAAACATGAATATTTTCCTCTCTCCAATATTCTCATTAAATCTCTAGCATGATTGCACCTGAGAAAATCTTCTTGATGCGCGTTTCAAGTTAATAAAGACTTCAGTAAATATTATCAATATTATCACATGTACCAAAAAAACTTCCACAAAAAAATTCCACGTGGTTGGCCGCCTGCCTGCCCCTGCTGATGCATGAGATCAAACTTTCATTGTCGCATACTGGCCAAGATGTAACGAAATCATTCAAACAATTTTTTTCCAGATGAAATCAGGTAATTTCATTACAAAAATGTATTATCACATGAACCAAAAAATTTTCCGCAAATTTTTAAACATGAAATCACGACGCAACACAGCCGGGGGAGAGGATATTATCACATGTACCCCCATCAAATAGGGCATTCTTTGTTAATTTATCGGTTTAGTGTGGATGATATTCTTTAATACTGTATTATACCATAGGCTATATAAGCTTGTCCATGAACCAACCGAGGAAAATGTTTGGCATGCAGATCATATAATACCTACCATAGCCTTCGACTGGTGTGTGAATGTACGAGAGCGAGACTGCGACGCCGACGCGAGCAAGTAGGCGGCAACCTAACCCAAGTTTGAAGCAGCTGCGAGTACGAGGTAAAAAAATCAAGAAGAAAAAATTCATAGAAAAAAATGCTCTCAGTTGAATTTTTTAAATGGAGAAATAATGTTATAAATAGTATTGTAAATAGTGTTGCAGATATGTTTAAATAATATTTGAAATAGTAACTAATAGGGCAAATAGTAACAAAGCACTGTTCATCTAGTTTCGCTATTTTCAATGTTTAATCACCTTCCTACTTAATTTGCCGCGCACTGCACTTTCCTTCTCCCGCACGCTAGCCTGCCGTGTCCCAGAACTAAACAGTACTAAGGGCATCTCCAATAGTTAGAGATAACATTGTCTCTAACATATGCTACATCATCTTTAGAGACAACATCTCCAATAGATAGTCTCTAGCACACTCTCCAACATTTATATTTTATAATTTTCCTTTAAAACGGGCCTACATGTCAACTAGAGTAGATTAATGTATTATGTCTTGTTTCGCGTGCACGACAGTCTCTTCAGGAAGAGACGACATGTGCTCTCTCTCCTCCCCCTCTCTCCTCCACGTAGGATTTTGTTGACGTGGCATAGCTAAGAGACGACAATAAATGCACTATTGGAGATGCCCTAACGCGGGAACAGGAAGTGGCGCTAGTGAGTGTACCGCTAGCTGCCAGTGCATGCAATGCATGGCAAGCTTTGCTAACAGCTATCCCCGATAATAAGGCTGATCGATCGAGTAGAGTAATTAATGGCCACCGTGATCGCGTGTGATTGCAAGTGATCCTAGTAGTATTTTGCATTGCAAGCTTGCGAATTTTTGGCAGATACGACGCTTTTTCGTTGCGTATTTGCGGATTTGACTACCGCGACGGCGTATTAGCAGATATGGCACCGCTTGACGTATGGTAGCCGTGCGCCAACGTCGGATAGCACGGCACATGGCGTTGGCGCATGACCATTGTGTGCCAACGCCGCCATCGACGCACGTGCCCACCCCGCGCCACCTCGGCCATTGGCGCATACCACCGCCACCTCGGTAGTATGTGCATGGTGGGCATGTGCTAGCCCTTTGGCACATGCCCACCATGCGCCAGCCATAGTCAGTAGGGGTTAGGGGGTTAATTAGTCGGGGGTTAGGATTAATTAGTTAGTGTTATGCTGAAATTTGGAGGAATTTTAAAATATAGCAAATGAGTTCAAAAAATTATGAAATTTTTTGTGGAGCCTCCCGACACCGTAATAAGGATGTAAATTCTTCATAACTCACATTGTCGATATAGATTACGCCCTGGCAAGTATTGGGCTCCTTCGGTGCCTCCTCAATAGGGTCCGGTATGTAAGGTTTCCACCGCACGAAGGTCTCGGCCCGCATCGAGTAGTTCAGCATGTATTTCTGCTGGATGAATGCCCTGTCATACATCTCCGGGCCATTCACGTATCCATCTCACCAGTGGAACGACGTGAACATTGTTATATGATTTGCATGCCACGTACTTCCCTCAGTTGGTTCATGCACAATCTTATCTAGCCTGTCGTACAATATAGTATTAAAGAACATCATCCATACTAAACTGAGAAATAAACAAAGAGTATACTATTTGATCGAGTTACATGTGATAATACCCCTCCTCCTTCATCCCGGTTCATGCACAAGCTTATCTAGACTTTGGTATATCCCGTGTTATACGATTATGTTTGGGTATATTTGTATTCATATTTTGTTTTGCTATATTTATACGTGTATTTTGGTTGTTACGTGTGTACTCTAACGCCATATTATATATCGACATCTCCAATGGAGTTGCAATGTAGTTTTTTTTATATACAATCCAAGTCACATGAAATCATGAAACCCTAATTTCCAAAACCTAAAATGGAAATTTTCACGACCTAAATCCTAAATTTTCGAGACAATTCCAGAACACATATAAAATTGCTGAAATATTACACAATCAAGTCCACTCTGTGAGGACCCTTCAAAATAAAATTCATAATTTTTGGATCTCATTTTCTACATTTATCGATTCATACGAACATGACACTTATACGAAATAGCGATAACAATTTTGAGCGAATAAAATTATGAAAAATTTACACAATCAAGTACACGGTGTCGGGAGACTCCACAAAAAATTTCATATTTTTTTGGACTCATTTGCTATATTTTAAAATTCCTCCAAATTTTAACATAACACTAACTAACCTAACTAATAATTAACTAACATAACTAACTAATTAACCCCCTAACCCCTGATGAGCTGGCGCATGGTGGGCATGCGCCAAAGGGCTGGTGCATTCCCACCATGCGTTAGCGGCTGAGGTGGCGGGGGGGGCGGCACGCTGTCGTGGCGTAGGCATTGGCGCCTGATGGGCGTCGCTAACGCCACGCGTCTTGCGTGCTATCCAAATTGGCGCCACGACCACCATCGCCCGTGATGCTATTACGCTATCGCCCGTGAAGTGTCGATCCGCAATCTGCGATGAAAAAGCGTATATCGCCAAAAATTCCAAGCTTGCAACATACTCCTATATTATATTACTAGTATATGCTACTTGCACTAGCTAGGAAATAATCAATATATTATTATTATTATTATTATTATTTTGGAAGAAATCAAAAAGAAATAAAGGGAAACAAAGTGACCGCATAAGCCGACCCACACTCTGCAGATCGATGCACATGTTCGAGCAATGGGCCAGGGTGAGAAGAGATTGAGAGGATATATATATATATATAGTACATTAGTAGTAGGGCCATGTTTCATTCAATGCCAACAAGCCGCTGAATTGACTAGATGCGCAAGTGCTGTGTTCGCTCAAAACCCCTGCTCGACCTCTTTCTTTCCCTCAACGTTAGTTGGCAGCGGGGGCTGAGCTAGGCTTCAGACCTCCGAGGCAATGACCTAAGACCCAGTGTAAAAATGCAAGGTGAAATTTCAAAGGCCAGCGTCAAAAGACCAACATCAATTTGATTTTAGGCCAAAAGCGACTGGGCGGCTCGAGGCTGGCCAGCCTTGGCTCCGCCTCTGGTTAGCAGGCCGACCCTAGGGCCATGGGCAAAACCGTGCCCTTGGTCTAGGGTGGTCTGGCCTCAAGGGGCACAGTTTCGCTAGGTCTGGTCCCTAGGGGACTGGATTAGAGAGTCCAACCTCCTGGGACACAGTGGAGATGAAATTCGGTCTCCTGGGACTGGATTTCGCTACGTGTCGTCTGCCGCCAGCTTCGTGGTGTCTTTTTTTCATTATGACTGGAAGAAGGCTAATTTTGGCATTACGTTCGGTAAACAATGCCATATAACCCCAAAACTCTTAATTAGGTCGCCATCGTGCGGGCCGGTTGACCCATACTATGACCCAAAAACAGTGCCATATAACCCAAAAACTCTTACTTAGGGCGTGTACAATGGTATAGACAATTGTTATCTGTAATACTCTCCATATCATCTATAGACAAAATTAAAGACAACTCATACAATGGGTTGTCTTTAAGTTATGTATATATGACCCCGCAAACTATACATATAGCATGAATACAACAGCAAAACAGTCATCTATAAGGATCTTATAGACTTTCTGTTGCATGCCAGACAACTTTATTCTCTCTCCTTGTTCTCTCTCATCCATATTATTAAAAATCTTACGTGGCAAATATTATAGATTGCAGATGCCACCCCACTGTACATGCCCTTAGGGCAAAACCATAAGAGCTTGTCTGGGAGGGCCAATCCCAGCCCAATCCCAGGGAAGATTTCTCTCGTGGTAGATTTTCTCGGTCCAGCTTGTAGCTCTGTTTGGATGACGTAGGGATGGGGAAATTTCGATCGAACCCGGCCTCATCCACGAGAGAGAAAAACCACGTCCGAGGAGGTCAGGAATTTCTTCTCGTCGCCTCCTGGTCTCTCTCCCGAGTTCTTCCTCCTCCCACTCGACCTCCTCCTTGACCACCTCCCACCCGACCGTCGCCTCCATCGCGTTCTTCCTCCTACCACTCCAATGACGGGAACTCACCGGTGAAGACCTCTGCTTCCTCTCCTCCTCCTCCCACTAGGTACCCTATCCTCCTCCTATTAGGGTTCCGCATCTCATCTTCTTTTTCTCATAGATCTTGGTGGGAGACGACGACTCGAGGCGGAGGCGGGTTGTGACTTGTGGGGAGAACACACGAGGCATGGCTAGGGTTTGATATCTCCTTCCTACTAGGTTCGAATCGTACCCTCCTCTTCTCTGTTTGGTTTTGAGTTTTGGCATGAATTAGTATTGTGATCTGTTTGGTTCTTGTCGACGATTGAGTCACTGATATTACGAAATAAATAGAGGAGAATGGCAAAAAGTTCTTGGGAGAGAATGAGACTGCTCTTTATTGCTATGAACTGGCTATTACAGGGGGTGCCCTTGACAAGGTAGTGGACTAATCCTAATTACACTGAGCATAATGCTCGCTGTATCGTAGAATCAGACTTGAAACATGAATCTAATGCCGATTGCCATGCTTCAATCTGATGCGGTTTGATCCGCGCTCCATCTTTAAATAACCGTCGAAGATGTGACCGTTACTCCTTGAAGAGACACCTGATGGAAATGCCGCGACTGGTCGGAACGATGCAGCGGTTGATAAAGTACCAACCGCTCGGTGGTTGTGTGTCTGTGAGACCATCAACCGTATGGTGGTTGTTGTCAGCGTCTTAGGACCATGAAATGTCGAGTGGTATGGAGCAAATATTATATATGTTCCATTCATCACACGGTGAGGAATATACTTGGAGTTAGATCCGAATTCCAGTTCATTGCTTCTACGAGCAGCCATCTGGTCGGGGACTGGGTACAGGACCTCATCCAACTAGGATACTTATTATGTAACCTCTGGAATCCTTACGACCACAGGGGTCGTTAGCCTTAGGGGTTACGACCACAAAGACATATGGTCTTTTATTATGTATTAAAGTAATACATAGAGATTTTAATCCTCGTCGGTTCCGCACCTCATCTTCTTTTCTAAATGTTTAGCGTATATTGGTTAGATTGTATTTTTCAAGCTCCTTGTGAGTTTTCTGAATGTTTAGCATCTATTGTATTTTTCAAGCTCCCTGTGAGTATTGTATTAGCCAACAATACATCCACTTTTTTTGAATGTTGTTGAATTTATAATGAAAAGCTAGCTTGCTGTGAGTATTGTATTAGCCAACAGTCCATCCACCTTGATCATTCCCTATGAGAACAAACTCCCTACTGAAGATTCATAATGCAAAACATTAACTATGTAGTCAGGAAATAGCAGTAGAATGAAAAACAATTCTTGGATGGAAAAGAGTAGAAAGTATGGATTTCTTTTCTGAATTCTTGAATGTTTAGCAGTAGAATGATCAAGGTCATCATGCTAGCTTCTGGTGTTGTCCAGCTAGCCGTGACATGCTTAATTGTGCATTGGATGTGGTCTGTTTGGTAAAAGTATTTTTATTAAGCTTGTAGTTTTGGTGTCTATGATTTTTAATTTACAACCAATAAAATTATCAAAGATCAATCTTTGGTAGTTTTATTTCTCAGCTTGATTGTTATGATGGTGAGTTGATTGTGTTTCTAGTTCGATGGATCAATCGTTTTGAGAAAATGAGCATGCATTTCTCTGTTTTTAGATGAGTTAATTGTTGCAAATAGATTTACTGTTAATTTGTGAAAATGAGCATGGCTAATTCGAAAAATTTGGTGCCCCTACGGCCCTATCTATGGCCTTGCCATTTCTTACTAGTAGTATGTTGTTTTTAGCATGATGAATGGATTTAGATCAGTGTTGGTGCTAATTTTGCTCTCTTGCGATGATTAGTTTTAGAAAGTCCAATTGGAACAAGTGTTTTTTTCAATGATTTTGCGGATGACTATGCTGTGCTAGTTCTTATGATTATGCTGACCCTCAATTTGCTGAAGTACTTGTGTTACCCCATGCTAGTCTGTTATTGCTTTTTCTTATTTTCCAAAATACACAATTGTTGTAGTTCATGAGGCATGATTTCTTAGGGTGTTGTTGTGTGTAGCAAGTGGAGCCATTGCTGTGTTACCTGTTAGTAGCTCATCTTGTAGTACCTGTGCAATGATGAGGGATGCTTTTACTATAATTTGAGGGGACACAATATTGCAGCGTGTCGTAGTTTATGATTTGGTTTTGGTTGAGGATCTAGGAGATACACTAAATTTCTGTCATGAACAGAATGTGCAATGCCACAGAATTTTAATTTTTATCCTGCTATGAGTCGTTAATGTTGTAATCAATTTAAGAAGGTTTGCATTTGCACTGGCCTTTTTTTTTTAAAAAAAAAATCCTGTTGTTGGCCAATCAGATATGTAGCTGAAAGCTATTTGATCACTATTTCTCTACCCTTAAACCTTATGTATTCTGAGTAAGTTCTTAGATGATTAACTGAGCTATTTTTGCATGCCTCTGTATCTAGTAGTTGTCCATGTAACCATGTTCTTGTTGATTGTTCATGTAAACAGGCATAAGTAAGCTGATCATTCTCATGATTGTGACTTGTCAGGCTAGGCGGCTACTCTTGTGGATTCTGTAGCTATCTCCATTAGTGAGTTGTTCTGCATTTTCTTTAACTGTTACAATTAACAGTAATGGGATGAACCAAGTTATTGATTGTGTTTAATTTTAGATTACATGTTGAGAGGTCAATAATCATGTATGGTAAATGTGTATTTTTACATGTTAACTTGAAAAGGTTCTTACACTCAAATCGGTATTTTCAAGGTCTGTTCACCACAAAATTCCAATGGGCTAGTTTGACTTGGTGAAATATAAGTGATGAGTAATAACAGGCAATATCTTTACCTTGAACTAGCAAGTTGGTAGATTCGTCCACGCTGTCGTTTCGCATCATATGTTAAATGCTGACTAGATGCTTATCTACTTTCAGGTATTTGATGAATTCGAAAATGGAGTTTGCTAAATTTTTTGGTAAGAACTATGATGCAGATTCCCTTGTTGATGGCATCATCAAAGAATTTCGAGAGCACAAGAGTAGTTGAAATTCTGCACTTCATTTGGACTCGACACTGTGTTCAGGGATTATTCTTAAATAAACAAACCTCAGCAGATGCTATCGACTATCTATTGTTAGTTCATTCTGGAATGTTAGGAGCTTAGGATATTCGTATCTTGAGGCATTTTGTTTTAGCAGATTTTGGTGCACGGTTGCTATTTGAGAACTGAAGATTATACTTTTGGTGTGGATGTTGAGTAATTTTGACTTCTTTCTAGGAAATGTTTAGCAAAGAAACAAAAAATGCTCTACTTTAGAACAAGTGTTATCTTTGTCGAGTTTGCTAATGTTATGCCAAATGAGGTACTTGAGATGGTCAGCATACTCTTTGATTTGTTTAGTTGTGCTATTGTTTCTAAATTTTATGATTTTGTTGATATTTTTTCATGCCAGGGATTTTTTTTATCTCTGTTGTTCCCAAACGTCAACAGAGATTTTGTTCTCGGGCGGAAAGATTTCCCCGTGGGGCTGAGGGAGATTTTGTTCCCAGCCACATGATTTTTATCTCTATTGTTCCCAAACGGCAACAGGGATTTTGCCCCTGGTTTTCCTACCCTTGATACATTGTGATCCGACTTAATCCCTTTAGACTGACTTAGATTTTGAACTAAAACCCCTTCCAATCCAAAAGAATTAGTTCTAATCCTTTCCTATCCAAACAAACCCCAAAAATTCTAAACGCTCTTAGCCTGTCCGTCATCAAGCGGGCCGGCTGACCCATCCTGTGGCCCGTTTATCAGGCCGCCTGCCTCTTGAGACTTGAGTCTTGCCCCGCTCGGCATTTCCTCGTCTAGCTGCCGGCCCCACAAACGGCCGCAAGGAAGTTGCCCGCCGGCCGCCAAGAGTTCAGCCCACTGGTATCTCCCCGCCCACTTCCCTCCTTCACGCTGGGCTGAAATGTTATGCTTCGGTTCAAATGTTATGATGGGCATGGGGCGGCCCCTCCCCTCGCTGCTGTTCTTCGTCGTTGAGGTCGCGGAGCGGGGTGCCGGCGGGCAGGTCTGTCTTGTCGCTTGTGGCTTCGCCCCCTAATCAAAAACCAATCATCGCGTAACAAGGCCAGGAAATAGTTTTCTTTTTTATCATCCATCATAATTTGTGACGTGAAGAACATGTCAGTTCTGCCTCAATATTCAAACCACCAAGAATATTCAAACGGCTGGCGGCTAACATATAAATACGGCACAGGCGCACCGCCATGACATGACAGGTGACATGCTACTTTATAAATATGTTTACCCGTAAATAAAGCATAAAATTGGCACAATCGACAGTAGTTTATAGGTATTACATACTACGATTAGTATGGCCTCTTGCGTCCAAATTTGCCAAAGAACCCTTCTTGATTTTTTTTCTCTCGTCAAGATCACCCACAGGCCAGAGTCCCCAGAGCCCAGACACTGCGAATATTTGCAGATTCCTGTAGGGTGGTAAGGACCGTCATGTATTACTGCCTCTGGTGATCCTTTTGTGTGTGTGTGTGAGAGATTTTGTGACGCATGTGTTCAATTGCCCTGCATGCCGGCTAAGACAATTAATAACGTGCATCCCATCTCAATTTGAGAAATCTAACCACCAAAATCCAAATTCATGAGCACACGATCATATTATTGAAGCTCATGGACTAGAAAGACGACCAGACCACTAACAGTGCATGCCACTTAAATGCCACGTATCAGTCGGTACCTATTCACTGGTGACTACTACTCAACTCCGTGGACTTCTCATGCTCACGTTCATCCTCCTTTTCCTGACCATCGCCACCCCCGAAGAGCTTCTGAGTGTCCTCCAAGCTCGTACCCCTCGTCTCCGGCAGGAAGAAGAACATGAACACCCACCCGGCGGCAGCGATGCTGGCGTAAAGGTAGAAGCTCCCGGCGATGGTGATGGCCTTGTAGAGTGAGATGAAGGACATGGTGATGGTCCCGCTCATGATCCGGTTCATCGCCGTGCCGAGCGCGCAACCCTGGGCGCGCAGCCGTAGCGGGAAGATCTCCGAGCTGTACACCCACGCGATGGGGCCCATTCCGATCGAGAACGAAGCCACGAACGTTAGCACTGTCGCGATGCTCACGGCCGCCAATGGCGTCGCCTCTCCCGCCGGGCGCTGATCGATCACGTGCAGCACTGAGGCGAGCGTGACGAGAGATATCACCATCCCGCCCGCGCTGGTGAGAAGCAGCCGCCTCCGGCCGACGCGGTCGAGGAGGAACGTGGCGACCAGTATGAAGAGCGTCTTGCTTGCGCCCACCGCTACGGTTGCTCCTAAGGAGTTTGTGTTCGACTTGATGCCGGCCTTCTCGAACACCCGCGGGCTGTACAGCACGACGGAATCGATGCCCGAGGCTTGCTGGAAGAACTGGAGGCCAAGGCAGGCGATGAGTATGCGGCGCACGGGCGGCGTCGGGTGGAGCAGCAGGTCCCTCCACACCCCCTCTCCGTGGGAGCCCTTACTCTTGACGGCAACGGTTACGACATCGTCGCCGTCGGAGATGCCTTCGGGGATGCCAACGGTGTTCTTGATGTCAGCGAGCCGCTCCTCGGCCTCGGCGGGCGAGTCAGAGGTCTTCTGGAGGACGCGGCGCGCGTCACCGATGCGTCCCTGCATGACGAGCCACCGCGGCGACTCCGGCATGAAGAGGACGCCAAAGGCGAGGAAGATGGGCGGCACGGCGCCGACGAGGAACATGACGCGCCAGCTGATGTGAACGGGGAGACTGTGGAAGGCGAAGTTGGAGACGTAGCCGAGGAGGACCCCGGTGTTGATGAACACCTCGGGGAAGGACGTGAGCAAGCCGCGGGCCGAGGTGGGGGCAACCTCGGCCGTGTACACCGGCGCGATCATGAGCGCGTAGCCGACGCCTACGCCGGCGATGAAGCGACCGAGCATGAGGATCGGGTAGCTCGGGGCTAGGCCCATGATGAGGGCGCCCGCGAAGAATATGGCCGCCGCGAGGACCATGGTGTATCGCCGGCCGATCCAGTCGGACGTCCGGCCTGCCGCGAGCGAGCCGACGAGCGAGAAGATGTTGATGATGCCGGCGAGGATCTCGATCTGCGTGTCCGTGATCTTCAAGTCCTGCTTCATGAATATCTGTGCACCGCTCATCACTGAGACGTCTGCTCGCGCACGCACAGAACAAGAATGGTTAGAGCCCGGTTGGTTACACACTTCAGCGGTTGCACGCACGTATCGTGTCGTGTGGTAGTGAGATGTGCATGGCGGAAGCGCATGTGTGTACACCAGTACACGTACCATAGCCGAGGAGGATGGAGTTCATGGAGGCGAGAACGGCGCAGGCGAGGGCGTACTTGTTGAGGGGAGCGCGCTTTGCCGGCGCCTCGGCGGCAGGGATGTCGTCGGCGGCGTCCTTCGACATAGTGAAACGGAGAAGATCGAGGCGGCCGGCTGGGGTACGGAGTTTGTACGGGATGATGTGGCTCTCGGCACACTTGATGTGTCGTCCTACTGCCCTGTGCCACTGCCTCTTCTCACACTCTTATGGTTGTTCTCCGCCTGCAAATACCCTGTGCGCGCGGGTACTGCTATCATTGGAGTAGAAAATTGCTATGCGAACCCGCGAGATGGTCTTGTCTTGTGGTCATAAGTTCTTCGTCTTTTTTATACTCTTATAAGCTACGGACTTGTGTGGTTACTGTTTCTAGATGAGGCTACGTACGGAGTATCTATGATCGCTATCTAAAGGGTAAATTTGTGTACAATTGTGATTAAAATTTGAAAAAAAAGTAGATTTCAGTGTATTGACCGACTAGCTAGCTAATTTATGTCGTTTCCAAGATAGAAGGGTGGATGCCACTTTGACAAGTGACCGTGCTGCAAATTCCGACTAATTGCGTCAAGCTGACAACGACCTTAGAACCCACATATATTGGCTCTCAAAACCGCTAGTTACACTACATACACCAAAGGTTAAGAGCTCATTAGTCCATGTTAATATTTATTTAATTAATTAGTATCCCATTGGTAAATCTTGCATGTACTTTAGTTGAAGAATACGCTTTGCATATATTTTTTTTCTGAGAACATGCAAAAGATTTAGGTATCATTTCATTAAGAAGTAAAAAAGTTTACAACGTCCCATAACTTCTTTATGGTTTTGCCCTAAGTATTCTAATACAATCAACTCTTAATTTGTATCTTGTCGACAACGTCAACCATTTGGATCTAATAGTATAGAACACTTGTGATTTTTTTTTAAAAAAGCTAGTAATTAATACAGAAGCTATTCCTGTATCTATTTCACGTGCCCGAAGTCTTTGAATAGTAGGATTCAATTCCGTACACACGTATATTGCTCACAGGAATTATCTGCATAATATGCATGACTCCAGGTAGTGCCACGTACCATCGCCACCTACATCGTCATGCACTGATATTCTATGGCTGAGATCATGCTCCACGTACGGATCTAGGGATTTAGGGGCCAAGCTCTCCCCTCGCCTTGTTGGAGACTGCATGTCATGTACGTTAACTGTCTTCTGAACACAAAATCAAAGCAATCGTCACCGGCAAGACTTGTTTGTTTACCAACACTGAAGCTTGGATGTTAAACAAACTTAACACCTTTTAGCGTAGTGGTGGAGTTATGGGTATACGGCTACACCCATAAGGGTTCAAATTCTAGTATCCACACTACTACAAAAAGGCTAACATTGGACGCCTCATCACAGACGGTTGACCAAAACTGTCTGTATTACATGCAATCATAGACGATTTTGGTTTGTGATTGTCTGTGTTACTGGCTGCGCTAAAAACCATATGTGAAGAGGTAATATCACAGACGATTCATTATAAAGACCGTCTGTGAAGTATCACAGACGGTTCTTAACAACAACCGTCTGTGATATTTCAAAATATCACAGACGATTTTTAACAAACAACCATCTGTGATATTTCACAGATGGTTTTCATAATGAATCGTCTGTGATACGACACCATATCACTGACGGTCTGTGATAAGTATCACTGACGGTTCCATAACAGAACCGGCTGTGTGTCGGGACCCCGAGTAACAACCCTCAGGACCCTCTGTGCACACTGGACTAGTCCCATGATCGATTATACGTCCGCACAATCCTAACAACGATGTCATCACAACCATACAACAAACTATAGAAGAAGCAGACAAATTAACAACAAAAGCAACAAAAGACCTTATGGTTAAGCTTTTTACAGAGGTTTGTCGTACAGGGCTACAACAAAAGAGCTCACAGCGGAAATAAAAGAACGCATGGAGGCCATTCGATATGCCTACAGGCAATCAAGTGGAGGACGTCCTAACACGAGAGGTCTTCAAAGAGCTCGGAGCACCCTGGGAGGTCTTTTTCAGCTGCTGATCAACCAGAGGGCACAAGCCGTGAGTACTTTGAATGTACTCAGCAAGTCGTAGGGAAATGTATGCAAATAATATTCATGCAAGTCTTGACAATGTTAGCTTTATGGTTACTTTGCCAAAGCAATGTTGACTTGAAATACTGTAAGTAGATTGCAAAGCACAAGTTGAAAGATTAATACATAAGTAAATAAGTTTTCTTTTGAAACAACTCGTGACCACCCTAGTCATGAGCCAGGCCACTCACGACCACCCTGGTCATGAGCCAGACCACTCGAAAACAACTACGACAACAAGTTTTGAGAAAATCTACCCCTTGCGTGAAATCACCAGGCATGTCCATAACCGGGGATACAGCTATTCGAATAGATTTACACTCTACAGAGGTTATATAACTTTACCCACAAGACACGACCTCTCTAGTTTGTTTGGCACCCGTCGATGCCCCTGCTCACTACCTTAGGTAAGCAAGCTAGAGCACGTGACAAGGCCTTTACAAGGTTCTGTTTGGACTCGGTTCCGCTCGCTAAGGTTTCGCCTTCCTGGCCCTCTCTTGCGCCAAGTGTGCGTGTCCATCCCATGTCTTACACACTTCCACCAAAACGGAACCGAAGCAAAGCATTGCCAATTAGTTGGCCAGGACCACCCCATAATGGTCTTATGGTTGCACGGTATGGCCCGGATCAATGGCTTACAAGGTTAAGTCCTTAGTGGGTGCTCAGGCGAGACCTCCACATTCCAATGTGCTTTTTGCACCCCTTTTACTGCACGATCACTCGTCTGAGCCAAAAATATTTTTGGGTTCAACCCGGCCAATGACCACCCTAGTCATGGCACAACAAATTTTATTAACGGCAACACATGCCAGGGCAACGCTTAACAAGACAACCAATGCCAAGGCAACACGTGCCACAATTCCATATTCACTTAGTCAAGTTTAACATCATTGAGACAAGTGATCGAGACACAGCACACAACTAAAGCAGGTCTAAGCAACATACGCACCCATGTTGGTTATCACAAAGAGGTCCAACTATGATTACCCAACCTATGGTGGTCCAAAGATACATAACAACATGTCGAACACAATTATCCAAGGGGTCATACTGCCAAGTGGGTGTTTAACTAATTCCCAAACTATTTTTATACAAATAGCCATGCATGTTGATATAAAACAATGTAGTTTTACAAACTAGGTTCAGCATGATCAAAGGTCTACGACTTGCCTTCGTTGAAGGGTTGAAATGCTTCGGTAAAGGTCGCTGGGTCCAAGAACTCTTCGGTAAAGCCGGAATCTACATGTGCGAAAAGAGCCAAATAAATACAACGAATTCAAATAAAAACTAAAGCTACCAAACTAGAACAAAAGAAAAACACAGAAATAGAAACGGGCTCTGGAGAGGAGGTCCTGAGGAGGAGGTCTGAGGAGAGAGGTCCTGAGGAGGTCCTGAGGAGGAGGTTCAAAGGTGGTCCTGACGAGATACTAGGATCCAGCGAAGGATACGACTACTCCACGTGGTCGTATGAAGAGGGATACAATCTACGCTATGTGGTTGTGAGAGAGACACAACTACGCAACGTGGTTGTGAGAGCAAAAAGAGAACAAGGCACAGAGAAACTCACCCGGACAGAGAGAAAGAGAGGGAGAGAGAGAGAGAGAGAGACTAGAGAAGGACGGCGAACGGCGCAGGCGCTCCGGTGAACTCTTGGAGACGAGGTGGTTGAAGGCGGCGCATCTCCA
Organism: Phyllostachys edulis; assembly: GCA_036346405.1. Classification (NCBI taxonomy): domain Eukaryota; kingdom Viridiplantae; phylum Streptophyta; class Magnoliopsida; order Poales; family Poaceae; genus Phyllostachys; species Phyllostachys edulis. Next base: position 104,709,315 of record CM070550.1, read on the forward strand.
TTAAATTCCTTAGCGACGAGGAGGTGATGGCGCAGCTCCAGCGAACTCCTTGGCAAAGCTTCAAGCACGAGAAAGCAGGGCGAGAGCAAGAGAGTGCTGGGTGAGGAAAAGGTGATGAATGCGGGCTGCTCAGGCTTTTATGGCCCGGAGGAAACGAGGAGAGCCACTGAGACTCAGAAACACACATGTTCAAAGGTAGGTGAAGGAGAAGATGGGAGCAGGTCAGGGAGGAGACAAGAGAGGGAACAAGTACTGCAAAAGGTGACAGCATTTAATGTGACACAACAGCATTTAATGCTCAAGGACCTTTGCGTCAGTAGCGACGCAACGAGGGGAAGAGGAAAGTGAGCAGGGCTGACAGGTGGGGCTGGTCAAAATCAGGAGGGTGGTCCAACCAAAGGGGAGGTCGTGACACAAGGGGTGGTCTTTGCAAAAAGACCAAGAGAGTGGTCTTGACCCAGGAGGAGATCACGACTCAAGGGGTGATTGTGGCCCAAGGGGTGGTCGCGGCCCAAGGGGTGGGCGTGGCCCAAAGGGAGGTCGCGGCCCAAGGGGTGGTCGCCAGGACCACCCGAAGGTCTTGGACAAAGGGGGAGGTCCAAACGAGAGGGAGGTCTGAACCAAAAGGGAGGTCCAAACGAAAGGGAGGTCTGGACTAAAAGGGAGGTCTAAACGAACAGGAAGTCTAAACCAAAGGGAGGTCTAGACTGAAAGGGAGGTCCAAACGAGAGAGAGGTTTGGACAGAGAGGGAGGTCCAAACGAAAGGGAGGTCCAAACGAAAGGGATGTCCAAACGAAAGGAGGTCTAAACTAAAGGAGGTCTAGGCGAGAGGAGGTCCAAGCGAGAGGAAGGTGCAGACAGAGAGGGGTCCAAACGAAAGGGATGTCTGGACCAAAAGGGAGGTCCAAATGAAAGGGAGGTCTAAACCAAAGGGAGGTCTAGGCGAGAGGAGGTCCAAGCGAGTGGGGTGCAGAGCGAACAAAGCGATTCTAACACCAGAGAACTCGAGCGACACAAAAGAAACCAAACTCAAATTAATTGAAGTTGGATTAGTTAATATTAAATCGCTGCAAATTTCCAAAATCTCCAAGTTAAGCTTGAGCAATTCGACAAAACCAAATGGTTATTTTTGTTTTTTTTCGAAAACTCTCAGAAACTCTGAAAAATTGGGACGTTACAAACCTACCCCCCTTAAAGGGAATCTCGACCCCAAGATTCGGGTTGGCTAGAGAATACGTGCGGGAACTCTGCCTTCAAGTCCTCTTTACACTCCCAGGTAGCTTCCTCTTCAGTGTGATTGCTCCACTGGACCTTGCAGAAACGGAGGAGCTTGCTTCTTGTCACATGCTCGGACACTTCCAAGATCTTGATGTGTTGCTCCTTGTAGGTGAGGTCTTGCTGCAGGTCCACAGCTTCTACGGGCATCAATTCCTCTGGCACACGCAGGCACTTCCTCAATTGCGACACGTGAAATACATCATGCACGTCGGATAACTGGGGCGGGAGGTCCAATCGGTAAACCACTTCTCCTCTTCTGTCTAAAATTGGAAAAGGTCTAATGTAACGAGGTGCAAGCTTTCCACTTACTCGGAAGCGTCGCATTCCTTTGAGAGGTGAGACGTTTAGATACACATGATCTCCTGGTGCAAAGGCTAACTCTCGTTGACGGTTGTCCGCATAGCTTTTCTGCCTAGACTGAGCCGTTTTTAACTTTTCTCGGATGGACTTAATTTGTTCTTTGGCTTCTTTCAAGATATCAGGTCCAAGCACTTGTCTTTCTCTCGTTTCTGTCCAATACAAGTGTGTTCTACACTTTCTTCCATAAAAGGCTTCAAAAGGGGACATCTGCAAACTTGCTTGATAACTATTATTGTAAAAAAATTCTGCATACGACAACATTTTATCTCAGCTGGCTTGGTTCTCTAGAGAGCAGGCTCTCAACATGTCCTCTAGGATCTAGTTTACTCTTTCCGTTTGTCCATCTGTCTGAGGATGGTAGGCTGTACTGAAGTTCAAATTTGTACCCAAAAGCACGTGCGACTTTTGCCAAAACACAGAGTGGTCGAGATCCTCGATCCGACACAATCTTCTTGGGTACTCCATGGTGACACATTATCTTTGTCATGTACGGCTCTGCAAGTCTACCTCCTGAGTACTACAAGAAATCTGCTAAACTATGACAAAATTTCTATGACAACTAGGTAAATCGTCATTATCTGCCCATATTCTATGACGTTTTTCAGCAACAGCGTCATAAAAAGCATCTCGGGGCTGGGACCCTACTTGTAGTGACGAAAAATGTCAAAATCGTCACTAACTCCCAAACCTCAAATTGTCATAAGCAGGACGTTTGGCATTGTGACGCCATTGCTTTGTGATAGTTATACGGTGACAATCTCATATTGTCATATATAATCCTCTTGGAGTTTTTTTTGGATAAAGTTACACAGGTGATAAGCTAGTTTGTTGCCACCGTGGACGCACAGAAGTGGGACCCACATGTCAGGAAGTGGTGCAAAATGTAATGTGGCACGCGCAAATAAAAACCAGCTCCCAGGCTTCGAATCGAGGACCTGTTGCATCGCAAGCTGCTGCAACACCACTGCACCATCAAGAGGAATTCGTTGGAATCGTATGTGAATAGCTAGATAAGCTATTACATGCGAGGCAGGGACTTACAAAGAAAAACCAGTAGCATGGTGGCGGCCACTGTGTTTGAACGGCTGAGCAAAGGGGACGGCTGTGACTCCCGTTGGCGACGGCTGCGACTCCATGTTGCACCAGTTCCACAGCTCCGTGGCACGGTCACAACTGCTACGGCGGTCGACCGCCACACAGGCCAACACCCAGATCTGGCCAGACATAGGCCATTCTCAATTGTAGTCTTCAATTGAAGGTAAGGATGCCCTCCATTCTCCTTTTGTTGCTTCTTAGTGGCTCGGGTTTGGTTGAATAATAGTGCTATTGTAGATTTTGTGCATTTTTAGCTAGCCCATGGTTTAACTTGAGTATATGCCACTGAATTACCAATTTGAGAGTTTAGAATACACTTAATTTTACAAGCCGTTCGGTCATTGCAAAATATTTATGTTTTGTGAAGTTGAACAGTATGAAGATGTGAACAACATGGACAATAATTTTGATTAAGGTTTACTTGTTTGAATGGCTGATAGATGGGCAATAATTTTGATTAATTTGTACTTGTTTGAATGTTTGACAGATGGACAGATCTTGGATTAAATCCAGACAGTTTAGCACTGCACATATCAATGGGGTGAAAGAGTTCATGCAATTTGTTAGTGCCCGATTTGATGAGAATGCTAAAATACTTTGCCTATGTCGTGTATGTTTGAATCGGGCTCATAAACCTCAAGGAGTTGTGGAGGATCACATATATATTCATGGGATGTCAAGCACATACAATAGGCGGATCCATCATAGAGAACCATTGGATGATGGAATTCATGAAAATGCACCACATGAGAATGAACCATTCGATAATATGGAACATGATGTTGAAGAGGATGTTGATTTGAACCAGGATGATGACGATGATGATAGAATTCTAGATATGGTAGAGGAGTTATACACAGTTGAAGAACAAGGTGGACGGAATTCAATGTTTGGAAGTGTAATAGCGAGTTGCGGCCTTGACTTTATCTGGATGTGCTCATTTTTCAAGATTTACATTTGTTGTGAAGTTACTTCATATCAAGTCATTCTATCGAATCAGTAATGCTGCATTCACTGCATTGCTGAAGCTGTTGACTTCAGAGTTCCCAGCTTGCTTTCTTCCCACATCTTACAATGAAGAAAAGAATTTTATCCGTGCATTAGGACTTGGATATGATTCAATCCATGTTTGCAAGAATAATTGTGTCTTGTTTCGAAAGGAGTATGCCAACAATGATGAGTGCCCAGTATGTGGTGAATCTAGATGGAAAGATGCATAAGGAAGGAAGCAGATTCCTAAGAAGGTATTGCGGTATTTTCGATTGATTCCAAGGCTGAAGAGGATGTTTGCTTTCAAAAATACAGTGGAGGAGGCACAATAGCACAAGTTGAAGCGGCAACCTGTGGACAATTAACTCAGCCATCCTGCTGATGGTGAGGCATGGAAAGACTTCGATAGAAAATATGAGTAGTTTGCAAAAGATGCAAGGAACATGAGACTTGGCCTTGCTATAGATGGTTTCAATCCATTTGGCAACATGAGCTCCTCCTATAGCATGTGGCGATGGTGTAAATGCCTACAACGGGTCACCACAGGCATGTATGGAACAGTCCAACTTCATGATGGCCCTACTGATCCCAGGTCCAAAATGTCCAGGAAAGGATCTTGGTGTGTTCTTGGAGCCTCTCATCGAAGAGTTGCTGGAGCTTTGGAAGGGTGTCCGTACTTATGATGCATGTAGTGCTAGTACGTTTGATCTACATGCAATAATTTTATGGTGCATTTATGATTATCCAGCATTGGGCACCTTGTCAGGACGAACCACAAAAGGTTATTATGCATGTGCGCGTTGTGACAAAGATCCCTGCTCAAAGAAATTAAGGCACAAGATATGTTACATTGGCCATGGTCGTTTCCTTCCAAGGGATCATCCGTGGAGAAAAGGAAAGAATTTAATGGTGAGAATGAAACCGGTGCAAAGCCTTGGAAACTTAGTACAGATGAGCTGCTACAGCAACTGGATAATGTAAGAGATGTTAGACCAGGAAAGCATCTGCAAAGCGGTAATAAGAGAAAGCGGCAAGCCGATGGTCAAGTTTACACTCAAAGAGTTTGTTTGTTTGACTTGCCATATTGGTCGAGTTTGAAGCTGCGGCACAATCTTGATGTAATGCACATTGGAAAAAATATATGTAACAACCTGCTTGGTATATTTCTACACTATATATTGTCTTTGGATCATCCCTGCAATAGTTAAAAAACAAAATTTTACGCTGTTAAAAATTGAGACTCACATTCGGCTATTACTGTTGTCACATTCCACGGCCACACCGACATGTCTGCTCTCACATTCGACACAAATCTATACAACCCCAAATCCATACAGCCCCAAATCCATACAGACTAATATGCATACAACAAAAAAGGAAGGCAATAAAACTTATTCTTTGCTTACCCATGAGCAACTCCAGACGGATCCATCCCATGAGCAACTCCAAACGGATCCATGCCTCCTCAATCCTCCCACTACATGCTCTACACCGCGCAAGAAAGTAGGGTTAGATTTGCTGCCGCAAATGCAAACCAAAACACCAAATTGGTGGATGGAGGAAGGAAATCTCACCTGCGGGAACTCCAGCATGTTGCCCCGCTTCCTTCCTGAGGCGGGCGTTCACGGGAGGAGGCGCTGAGGCGATCCGATGAATCACGAGGAGGGAGGAAGAGGCGAGTCACGCAGGAGGTGAGTCACGAACAAGGACGAGCGAGGATTCACAAAACCTAATTTCTTCGGGGCAATTTGGAGATTTCACATGCTTGGTAACGGCGAAGCCAGGGCAGCTCACGGGAGTGGCATTGGGCCGAATGGAGTGAGGCATTGATGGTATTAAAATGAACCGGTACATTTCAGTGGTATTAAAATGAACCTCCGTTTTCAATGTGGTACCAAACCAATTTTGCCATTAGAATTTGAAAGAGAAGCCGGGTACAACCAGCTAAGGTATATATATATATATAGATCCTTCATATATACCGGTACAAATGACCAGATTGCAACGGTCTTGCATAGCATATATATGAACATGGATCTCTGTGTTCTATGGTTCGAAAAGTAATTATGACGGTTTCATTGACTCTAGAAGAGAATTTGCATAAAAGTCGAGGTGAGTGTTATATAACATTTAGGTCATTAACTTTTTCTGTATATTAAAATGAATTCATTCATAAATTTATATGAATTTTATCATCACATATCATATTAAATTAATTTGAAAAATATTATTCACGAGTTTCATAATTCACTAACTTAATTTTTTAGTGAAATATATTGAGCCTTTGGGGGCAAAAGCTATGAATGCACCCACAATCTCGCCCAAATATTCATTATGCATACAACCCACCCCGCCACCACCCAATTTTTTGTGAAATGTCTATTTTGTCCAAGCAGTCCTTTGGACCTCCCCAATAGGGTGGATGGTATTTTCAGTAAACATCACACGCCAGCGCGCAGACCCTACATATTCTGGCGAATCCCTCCTCAAATCCTCTCCCCAAATCCCTCTCCCAAACCTAGTCGATCCATCCCCACCCTAAATCCTCCTCCAAAGAATCTGATGGCACTCGGTGGGGCGGCAACAACTTCGACAACGGTTGGGCGATGGCAACGACAAGGAAGAACAGCGGTGACATCCATCTCCTTCATCCATGCCGCGGCGGAAGGTGCTAGCGAGAAAAAAGAAGTTGGCCGGTAAGTTCCATCTCCCTTCATCCGGTCGGTGAGGGGTTCACATCGATAGGCCGGACCGGCGGAGGTGGGTGATGCCGGGGCGGGAACACGTCCTGACCTGGCGAGAGGCACGTTAGGGAGGCGGCGTTAGGGCGACAGAGCGATGTGGCGGACCTTTGCCTCGCATGCTAAAGTTCTTGTAAATTTGTTACTTCCATTGGGCGTTGCATGTTAGAGTTCCATAGTAATCTTGCCGCAATTTAATTAGTTGCATACTAGTAACTTTGTAGTATCAAAATTCCAATCTTACGCTTATTTTCTTACTCATGTAAAGAAGCACTACTTACCGAATATGACAAAAAGAGGGCTCAAACTCCGATGAGGAACAATCAAATGTTGCAAGGACTTGGCATCAATGCATTAACATCAATTCTTACAAATACACATCTAGACAGCAAGGGTAGTAGTCGCGAAGACTCTGGATCCGAGTATGACCCTCAAGAGAACGAGGATGAGGACATGAACAAGAGGAACTCGATAAGGTGCTCATTCTTGTTCTGTGTCTCTCTCTCTTGTGTTGGGGGTTTGGGGGGTTGGGAGAGGCTGCTCATGTGGTGTCCTTGCACTGTTGCAGTGTTATTTATCATATATTCAATTTGTAGTTTGATTAATGTGTAACTAATTCTTCTTGTATTCTGCCAATGAGGCTTGGTAGGTTTCTAAGAAGAGATCTAGACAGAGGGAGAACAATTACGCCAGGATGCCTCTAGGAGGGATATGCCACCAAATAGGGTCTTGGCACGATGATCAATTCAACTTTGCTAGATGCACTAGGCGTAAGACAAGAGAGTCCGCATTAACTCAAGAAGTTTCCCTTGGTACGAGTTTAGATCCAAAAGAACAGGCCACTCAAAGCCCTCCTACTGCCACACATGATTCTTTGGTACCTACCCAATCTGAAGAGCACATTCAAATGTACTATGATGAAGGCAAGTGATTGTGCACAACCCTTTAAGAAATGCAGATATGCTTTACATTAAATTTATGAAATTCATATTTTCAAATGCACCCGATGTCAGTCAACAATCAAATAAAAGGGGAAGAAACAAGGGCAGAGATCTTGATAGGATATCAAGAGCATTAAGTATGAATTCCAATCAAATTTTGAAGGAAGAAAGCGGCTGAGGCACCTATACAAGCCGCAAAGCTTGCATCGAGAAAATGGGATCATGCTAAGGCGAAGATATACCGATCCTTCCACATTGGAAAGAGTACAAGAATGATCGGTCTCACCTTACGGACTACATTGGAAAAGTTGCGATAAGTATATCAACTCTTGGCCAAAAGTGAAATCCTTCTGTTTTCCTTGTTCTGTTGTTTCTCGTTGTATTCACATGTCTCTTGTGTAATGTGTATGCTCTTTATTAGGGTCAATTTACCATGGACACCAACTTAAAGGCAGTCACATCTACATGTGCTGATTTGCTCAAGTGTGGACAACGATAGATGAGGTACATGCTTAAAAAGCGCTACTTTGATGGTGTACCAGCCAATCAAGTGAGAACCACTAGCCCACTAAAACAAATGACTGATGAGCAATGGAGGGCGCTGGTGCAGATGTGGTCCAACCTAAAGCATATGGTATGAAAGTAATTGGTTCATTTTCTTAGTTATCTGTTACTTGGCGTGTTTTACACTAATCTGTCTTTCTGTAGGACCATTGTGAGAAAAACAAACTGAACCGTGAGAAAGTTCAGTTTCAGCAGCGGACTGGCTCTCGTTCCTACATTGCACATTGTTATGCTGTTGTAAGTACTTAGAGAAATGATGTTCTTATAGATTTGTTATGAAACCCTTCCATACCATGTTGGAAGTTTACAGTTTGCAATGATTTGAACATTTCAGAAGCAAGAGAAATATAAAGATATAGAGCCCACTGCAATTGACCTCTTCAAAGAGTGCCATAATAGCAAGAAACTTGGTTTTAGTGAGCCAATGAAGAAAGTAATTGTTAGTCACCACTTGTTCATTTCTTTTGTACATAAGTATATTGTAAATAATAAGACTTTTCACGTGTAATCCATCTATTGCTAGGCTGATATGGAAGCCATAGTGGCTCAATCGACGGAAGATGGACAAGAATCAAAGTCTCCTACTGCAGTTGTTTCTGAAGTGCTCGGTGAGTCAACCAAATTCCTTGAACGTGTGGGCCTTAAAACACCCTTACAGAAAAGCTCGAGACAAGGCGTTTCTTCGCGTGTGGAAGAGCTTGAAGCTGAACTTCACATTGAGAAGCAAGGATCATCCCAACTTCGAGATCAACTTGAAGCTCAGCAGCAAGACTTGGATGCCTTGAAGAAGAAGGCAGAAGAATCCGAAGCAGCTAGGGAGAAGAGCTTAGAAGAGATTGGCTTTTTGAAGGATAAGATTGCAGATACTAATGCCCTCCTTCATCGTTTGCTGAACTGCAATCAGGGTCAAGTGAACCCTACTCCCTAAACTGATGTAGTTTATGGTTTGATGGCACTGCGATTTGGGATATTGTTATTTTGTGAACTGTGTTGGAGTTGGGAGTTGTGAAGGCTGATGTGAACTTGATGCTGGTTGTTGTGTTCCAAGTCCTAGTACCTCGGACAATGATGCTAGATGCGTGTAACCTGGGAACAATGTGCTGGATGTTGCTATTATGACATGACATGAACTTATTGTGTATCCTTGTCTTGTTTTTATGCGTATGGATGTCTTTGGGCCAAACACAAGCGGTTTGAGTGCAGCAGGTGTGAAATTGGAAAATTGGTTTGTGAATTGTCAAAGGGCTTGGCCCAGATAAAACTGGGCCAAAATGGTTTTAGCCCAACAATATATTGCACCTTTCAAAACGGCCCAGCTTGAACCCAGACTGGGCAATCAAAATGGGCTACACCCAAAAAAATTTGGGCCTGCAATTTGGGCTAACCTAAAATAAGTTGGGCTTACAGAATGGCCTACGACCACAAATTGACTCAGCGGACGATGGAATCAAAATGGGCCTTGTAGAAATTATGACAAAAATTTACATGGACCTAACTCACATTATGACAGTAAACATCGTCACAAACCAACATCCATGTCAGATCCCGCGTGGCCCGACCAGGCTACCAATGACAATAAGAATCTGACGTGGCAGCGTCATAAAATTCGTAACGATAATGGTTTCGTCACTAAATCTGTGGCGATTTTGCTACTTTCGTCACAGAAACCAATTAGCGACGCACTATAGGTGACGATCGATTTTTTGTCATAGGAGCGTCATAGATCACATACTATGACAAAAAAAACACAGATCTGTGACGAATTCTGATTATCACCGTTCAGCTGATTTCTTGTAGTAGGCGGTCTTAACCGGGATGAAGTGGGTAACTTTTTTTAAACGATCTACAATTACCCAAATAAAATCATATCCAGCTTGGGTTCTTGGTAGACTAGTGATAAAGTCCATGCCAATCTCTTCCCATTTCCACTCGAGTATGTTCAAAGGTTGTAAGAGTCCAGCAGGTTTTTGATGTTCGGCTTTAACTTGTCGACAAACATCACACTAGGCTACATACTCAGCGATCTCGTGCTTCATTCTAGGCCACCAGTACATTTCCTTAAGGTCTTGATACATCTTAGTGCTCTCGAGGCGAATGGAGTACAAGGTCTCATGAGCTTCTTTGAGTATCAATTGCTTGAGCTCTCCCTGGTCTAGTACACAAATGCACTTATAAAACCAAATGGTCCCTTAGTTTTCTTCGAAAAATCTTGGGAATTTACCCTTCCACATGTTTCTTTTGATCTCCAAGACGTCTGCATCTTCTCTTTGAGCTCTTCGAATCTGGTCTTGGAGGGTTGGTTGCAATTGCAGAGCAGCTAGGTAACCTTCTTCAAATAATTCCAACTTGAGCTTCCGGAACTCCTCGTACAAGGCTGGCTGACCTTCCTTGATCATCAAAATGTTATAGTAGACTTTCCTACTTAGAGCATCGACTACTACATTGGCCTTTCCTGGATGGTAATAGATTCCCAAATTGTAGTCCTTGATTAACTCCAACCATCTCCTTTGCCTCATATTAAGATCAACCTGAGTAAAGATGTACTTCAAACTCTTATGGTCGGTGTAGACCTAACAGCGATTACCAATGAGGTAATGGTGCCAAATCTTCAAAGCATGCACTACGACAGCTAATTCTAGGTCATAGGTGGGGTAATTGACCTCATGAGGCTTTAACTGACGGGAAGCGTAGGCTACCACCTTCTTTGCTTGCATTGGGACACAACCAAGACCTTGTCGTGAGGCATCACAGCAAACCTCAAAGTCCTTTTGGACATCCGACAAGATCAACACTGGAGCAGAGGTCAATCGCTCCTTTAGCTCTTGAAAACTTTGTTCACATGCTAGCGTCCAAGAATACTTCTTTTTCTTCTTCAGCAACTGTGTGGGAGGTCTTGCTATCTTGGAGAACCCTTCTATAAACCTGTGGTAGTAACCGACCATTCCAAGGAAGCTTCTGAGCTGAGGCACTGACTTGGGTGACTTCTAATTGAGCACGTCTTGGACCTTGCTAGAGTTGACAGCGACTCCTTCGGCCGACAAGACGTGTCCCAAAAAGGTGACCTCTTTCATCCAAAACTCACACTTGTTGAACTTAGCATAGAGTTGATGATCTCTAAGCTTGTTCAGGACTAAGCGGAGGTGGTCTTCATGCTCTTCTTCACTATGAGAGTACACTAGAATGTCGTCAATAAAGACAATGACGAACTTATCCAAATACTCCATGAACAACTTATTCATCAAGTTCATAAAGTAAGCAGGAGCATTGGTCAATCCAAAAGACATGACCATGTACTCATATAGTCCATAACGGGTCGAGTCTTGGGGATGTCCTCTTGGTGAATATTCAATTGGTGGTACCCTGACCTCAAATCTATCTTAGAGAACACCCCCGCTCCCTTTAGCTGGTCGAACAAATCATCAATCCTGGGCAGAGGGTACTTGTTCTTGATAGTGACCTTATTGAGTGCGCGATAGTCCACACACATCCGTTGGGTACCATCTTTCTTTGCAACAAAGTTCACTGGAGCTCCCCACGGTGAAGAGCTTGGTCTAATAAATCCTTTAGCTTGCAACTCTACATTTTGTTTCTTCAACTCGACCAGGTCGTCAACGGGCAAACGATAAGGTTTCTTGGAGATGGGTGCAGTTCCAGGGACGAGGTCGATGACAAACTCCAAGTCTCGGTCTGGTGGCATTCCAGGTAGCTCATCCGGGAAGACGTCTGGGAACTCACAGACCACTGGGACGTCTTCTAAAGACACAGCTTGGACACTACAGACCACTACTTCTTCAAGCTTCTCCGGAGAGACTTCAAATTTCACTTTAATCCCAACTGGACTGACCAAGGTGATGCTTCTCCCACCACAATCCAAAATAGCTTGGTGATCAGTGAGCCAATCCATTCCCAAGATCACATCCAAGGACTTGGTGTCGATGATGATCAAATTAGCTAGGAATTCTACCCCTTCTACGATCATCTTAACTTGTGGACAACCCTGGTTCGTACTTAACTCCGAACCGGGGGATTGTACCAACAAGGAGGTCTTAAGAGTTGAAACCTTCAACTCATGCTTTGCAGCAAAAGTCTGAGAAACAAACGAATGGGAAGCTCCAGAATCAAACAAAACGGTAGCAAGTGCTGAATGTACTAGGAACTTACCCGGACGACGTCAAGAGGCTATCTAGGCCTCCTCCTTTGTGACATGGTTCACGACGACTCCCAAAAAGGTTGGGAGGTCTTGGTTAGTGCGGTGGAGGTCGAGGACTCCGTCCTGCTCTGGCGAGAGGTCTTGGTTAGAGGAGTTACCGAATTGACTTTGACCTGAGGAGGTCCTTGCTCAAGGGACAACTGCTGGCGTAGCGTCTCAGTTGGTGGCAGCTAAAACAAGTGATCCCCACAGAGAGATTGGTGGTCTGAGCTCTTTGGTTGTTCTTGGGGTTGTGAAGACTGGAATGTCAGGCGAGAGGTGGTCGCAGAGGTGGTCCTAGAAGCAATAGGAGGAGCAAAATGGGCAGGAGGTCGTGGAGACGTCCTGGCTTTCTGAGGATGTCCTTGATGAACACCATGCTGCACCATTTTCCTCTTATAAGACTCTGCGAGCTCCCGACGAGACTTTTCAATGAGCATAGCCTTGTTCACAAAGTGCTGAAAATCCTTAATAGTCGTTGCCAACGACTTGGACCTTCAAGCCAGGGTTGAGACCTCTTGTAAAGCGCTTCTGTCGTGCAGCATCCGTGGAGACATCCTCTGGAGCATATCTAGAGAGTTGGGTGAACTTGTTGAAGTACTCACCCACAGACATGTTGCCTTGATGCAGCTCACGGAACTTATTCTTCTTCATTTCTACCTTCCCATCAGGGACATGTGAGTGACGGAAAGCTTCGAAAAACTCCTTTGCGTAAGTCGTATCCTCCTTTGGACCTTCTCCTTAGGACCTCTCTCCTTTGGACCTCCTCAGGACCTCTCTCCTCAGGACCTCCTCTCCAGAGCTGGTTTCTATTTCTGTGCTTTTCTTTTCTTTTGGTTTGGTGGCTTTGGTTTTTATTTGAATTTGTTGTAATTATTTGGCTTCTTTTTCGCACGTATATTGCTCACAGGAATTATCTGCATAATATGCATGACTCCAGGTAGTGCCACGTACTATCGCCACCTACATCGTCATGCATTGATATTCTATCACTGGGATCTAGGGGCCAAGCTCTCCTCTCGCCTTGTTGGAGACTGCATGTCACGTACATTAACTATCACTAATTAGCATCATGGTTGGATCTATCTTCTGAACACAAAATCAAAGCAATCGTCACCGGCAAGACTTGTTTGTTTACCAACACTGAAGCTTGGATGTTAAACTTACTTAACACCTTTTAGCATAGTGGTGGAGTTATGGGTATACGACTACACCCATCAGGGTTCAAATTCTAGTATCCACACTACTACAAAAAGGCTAACACTGGACGCCTCATCACAGACGGTTGACCAAAACCGTCTGTGTTACATGCAATCATAGACAATTTTGGTTTTGTGTCCGTCTGTGTTACTGGTTACGCTAAAAACCGTCTATGAAGAGGTAATATCGTAGACGGTTCATTATGAAAACCGTCTGTGAAGTATCACAGACGGCTGTTAACAATAACCGTCTGTGATATTTCAAAATATCACAAACGGTTTTTAACAAACAACTGTCTATGATACTTCACAGACGGTTTTCATAATGAACCGTCTGTGATACGGCACCATATCACGGACGGTTCCATAACAGAACCGGCTGTGTGTCGGGACCCCGAGTAACAACCCTCAGGACCCTCTGTGCACATTGGACCAGTCCCATGATCAGTGGCTGGTCCGCACAGTTACAACAACGATGTCATCACAACCATACAACAAACTATGGAAGAAGCAGACAAATTAACAATAAAAGCAACAAAAGACCTTATGGTCAAGCTTTTTACAGAGGTCTGCCGCACAGGGCTACAACAAAAGAGCTCACAACGGAAATAAAAGAACACGTGAAGGCCATTCGACATGCCCACAGGCAATTGAGTGGAGGACGTCCTAGTACGAGAGGTCTTCAAAGAGCTTGGAGCACCCTAGGAGGTCTTCTTCAGCTGCTAATCAACCAGAGGGCACAAGCCGTGAGTACTTTGAATGTACTCAGCAAGCCGTAGGGAAATGTATGCAAATAATATTCATGCAAGTCTTGACAAGGTTAGCTTTATGGTTACTTTGTCGAAAGCAATGTTGACTTGAAATACTGTAAGTAGATTGCAAAACACAAGTTGAAAGATTAATACATAAGTGTCGATGTTTTAGGACCGAACTTATGTGAAGATTGTTTGATTCGGGGGTTCCTCTAGGCTCAAAATCACACAGAGATGGAAATTTTTATACAGGTTCGGACCTTCTCCTGGGAGAATAACAACCCTACTCCTGTGTGTATGTATTGAGTATGCTGGATTACAATATGGAGCCAAAGACTAGAGTATTATGCTTCTAATGCTCTTCGGATCGCCTGATTGTCCTAATGATTATGCCTTTTATACAGTCTTCAAGGTGTCTTGTTGTATCTCGGTGTAAAGGCTTAATGTACCGTTATTGAGCCTTTATTGGAGGTTATTGTGGGTAGTAATGCGTTCCCCACGCCGACGCGCTACCACAATAACAAAGGAGTTAAAATCGTGCCATTATTCCAGAGAATAACCGCGTAGTTTACTACCCATATCTTGAATATGGTGCAAAAGATTCCCTTTTCGACTAGGCCCACATATCTATAAGCCCTGTCGATTAGGGACTAGTCGTAGAAGAGCTTACGACCAGGTGGTTGTTGTAGAAGATCTTACGACCACAGACTGATCGTAGAAGAACTTACGATCATATAATAGTCGTAGAAGGACTTACGACTATGGGGTAGTCGTAAGAGGACTTACGATTACTAAGTGGTCATAGAAGAACTTACAACCTCCAGCTTCTCCCTTATGGCTATTAAGGGGTATACTCAGGAGTTATACGACGTCATTGTCATCCATAATATGAATTATAGATAAATAATAAAACGAGGATTATTATATCCTCGTCATCTAGCCCCCAGTTTAAGCGAAAATAACTTACTTGAAAAAGGAGCAGTAGATGGTCTTACGACCAGTAGATGGTCGTAGAGAGGTGGTCGAAGGAAAGACTCTTCGACTAATGTTTCATTTGACCAGAAGCTCACTTGGTCAAGAAAGTTGTGGAATAATCTTGTTACTTACAAGGTGGTCATAAGGAAATCTTTTGAACACCGAGTGGTCGCAGTACTATGGTTGGAAGCAAAATCTTTCCAATCGCTGTTGCATTTGACCAGAAAAAGACTTGGTCAAGAAGGTAATTTCGCTTGAGGTGTAAAGATTGACCTGATTTCCTCGAGCAGACAAATTTAAGAATCTCAATCGACTCCTCATTTACATGCATTGGAGCGGTTCGAAGCGTTAGCAACCGCTGGGTAGCCATGTCTTTTAACCGAGTGATGCGGTTATAAATATTCACCGTGGATGAGAATAAGGTCTTTTACCTTCCCCCAAATCGCTCATACTGTTCAAACTTTTGAGTTCTCCGCCGCCGACCAAATCGAGACTTCTTCCCCAATCTTTCCAAATCCAAACCTTCGGCTTTTGGGAGAAATGGTCAGAACCGCTTCCCAGTGGGCCGAATCGGAGATGGATGCAGCCAAAATCGGAGCTTTGGTCGACTCCGACAAGATCCCGAAGGAGGAATTTGTGAAGTGGATCGAGGCCGCTGGGTAGCAGTGGCCGTCGGGGGAGATTGGGCAAATCCCCGTCTTCCAGGCATTCTGTGAGTGTGGTCTTCGATTGCCCGCTCACCCTTTCCTCACGCTTGTGCTCGAACACTTCGGTGTGGAGTTGGTGAACCTTGTTCCCAACTCCATTACAATGCTTGGAGTGTTTGTGTACTTGTGTGAGGCTTACCTGGGGATTCCAGCCGACTTGGAGTTGTTCCAGTACTTTTATGGAATGACTAGATTGTTCGAGTTACCGGATGTTGCAATCTGAAGCTCCACGACGGTAAGTCGAAGGAGTATATTCAGATGTTTACCTGGTCGTCGTGGCCGGGGTGGAAGAAGGGGTGGTTCTATTGGGAGATCACCAATGAGGACAGCCTCTCCTTCGTCGGGAAGTCGGCCGAGAAGATCTCTACCTAGGATTCGACTCCCAAGGGTCTCGGTCGGATCGCCCCCTTCATTCAAGCTATTGCAGACTTGAAGGAAGAGGGGCTTACTGGATAGCACGTGGTGAGAGATTTCATCACACGCCACATAAGTCCTCTAAAGAAGAGGGCTTATCCAATTCAGAGGTACTCTGGGTCGAGAGACCCAACCAGGAATTACGAGGAGGGTAAGTAAACTTCAAGTTCAGCCTTCTTTCTGTTAATTTTGAAATCAGCTTATTGAAAGTTCTCTTATCCTTGCAGACCTTTCACAAGAGGACATTAACACTCAAGTCAAGCTCACCTGTGAGAAAGTGCCAGCCCATGTGCTGGCACCTCCAATTCTGGCTGACCTGTCCCTAGAGGACAAGGTGGAGCGCCTAAAGGTAATCAAGAACTAATTTCGTCATTAGGACTTTATAGTCATAGAAGAACTTATGATTGGGTACTGATTGTAGGAAGGCTTACGATCATGTTCTGGTCGTAGAAAAGCTTACGACCAGGGGATTGTCATAGAAAAGCTTACGACATGGTGATGGTCGTAGAAGAACTTACGACCAGGGGATTGTCATAGAAAAGCTTACGACATGGTGAAAGTAGGCATGGAGAACCGTCGGGACGACGAAGAAGTCGAACTGGTGGTTGTCGGCGCGGCCGTAGAGCAGCTTGTTTCTCCCCCGGCCAAGAGGCGTCGGCTCGCTCAAGTCACTGACAAGGGAGGCTCAAGCTCGAGTTCTTTTGATCCGACTAGACCCTTCGCAAAATTTGCTATGGATTTGGCTACTGCAACAGAGATTGCGGCCAGAGCGGTTGAACCTCTCAAACGCAAAGCCCCTAAGACCCAGGTACCCTTCTATTACGACAATAAGACTTTCACAGTTTTTGCCTCCCGTGGCTTTGTCAGGCGATTAGAAAAGGAGAACTGGAAGAGTTTTATATCTTTTGTGAAGGAAACTGTTACACCAACAGTGCCTGTGGTCGAGGGGAGCGATGTCCTTGAGGTGGTAGAAACTGGTCTCGACCATCCAAAGAGCCTAGAGGCTCAAGGAGCGACATCGCTCGATCAAGACCTACGACCAGACGTGGTCGTGACCGTTCCTCAACTTGAGCGTCGACCAGACGTGGTTGAGAAAAAGTCGAAGAAAACTTCCTTAGGGAGGGCTATCTCCAAAATCAAGATCAAGTCCGGCACTAGAAGGTATGTAAAAGAGACAAAAGTGTAAGAACATCATTTACCTTTTGCTTTTTACTACCTAATCGTGCTTTCCTTTCTATGGTCTTAGCCCGGCTTCTCTCACCATCAAGGACGTTCTTGTCAAGGAACCCACTGCTGTTCCTGCGACAAACGGGGGAGCAATAGTGGCGGTGGTCAAAGGATCGTCCACCGTCCGAGTGTTGGAAGGTGTCGTTGTTGCTGATGTGGCTACGACCACTGGAGCGGTCGTAGAGTTAGAAGCGGCTATGATCGCAGGAGTGGTCGTAGGGACCGAGGCAAAGGCGACGTCTGATACTGCGGAGGCATCAGGCCATCGCACCGGGAAGGAAGTCGTCGCAGACGTTCCTCTAGGTCCTCAAGGAGGAGCTGGCGTTACCGAATCAGAGGATGAGGAATATGCCAACTTTGCCTCTGAGTTCTTCGGGCCGTCTTCCATTGTGGGATCTTCGGCTCTTAGACCTCGTGCTCGTATACCTCACCCTAAAAATATTCCCGACGGAGGGGATGTTTTCGATGATGCGTGTCTCAAAGAGGTGTGGTGGGACCAAGTCCGAGAGATTGATGAACTGAAGAATCCCACGAGAGTAGTGTCTTCGTTTGCATGAAGGACAATGAATGTAAGTACCAGTTGTTTGGTATTTACACTCATATCTTTTCTTGCTTCTAACTGTCTTTCTTTTATGCAGAACGCGTTGGAATAAATTGTTACTGTTGTTGAATACAACAGGCAACTTGTCCAACTGCGACAGGAAAAAACGGAACTCTGCGAGCAAGCAGAGAGGTGGTAAGTAACTGGTTTTCGTAGCCTTTTGTGTTTCGACCACTTACATAGTACTTTCTGGGGTTGTCGTAGAAGATCTTATGACTAGGTACTAGTCGTAGAAGGTCTTACGACCAGGGTATTGTCGTAGAAAAACTTACGACTAGATCTTAGTCGTAGAAGAACTTACGACTGCTTGTTTGGTGCTGACGTCTACTCTTTCCCTTTGCAGGTTCAAGAGCGACGAGAAGACCTTAGCTGATTCTCTCGACTATGAGAAAGCCGAGACGAAAAAGCTAAGGGAGGAGAAAAAAGACCTCCTGAATAAGCTTCATGAGGCAAACTCTGCAAATCAAAGGTTGCAGGGATGATTGAGCGGTAAGTGCTGAACTTAAGACCGTTTACAACCTTCTTTTCTTTATCTGATTCTCATTTCTTTTCAGAAAAAGACCAAGAGGTCTAGACGTGGGAGCAGCGCTACCTCAAGGACACTGCTTCTCACGCTGAAGAAGTCAAGAAGTTAGACTCTCAACTAGTTGGTAAGCAAATCTTTACCTGTGATTGGTTGTGTTTTCCTCTCGAGGTCATTTTATCTGACTGGTCTTATTCTTTTCAGAACAAGTAGTACAAATAAAATGACTCTGTGAAGCTTCGACTCGCAATCAAGATGAAATGAAGTCTGTGAAGGGAAACCTCCAAGACAACGTTTTACTTCTGAACAACGTACTCGGTGGGCTTCATGCTGAGGGGATCACCCCTCGTGAAGACACGCTATCTACCTACTCGAGTGCCATTGGCGATCAAGTCGGGACATTGCAAGAGTTGGTGACTACTCTGAAGGCTAACCAATTTGATTCGATAAAGGATGGGATCCAAGAGGGAGTAAGATTTGTTTTAGCAAAACTTAAAGCTCATGATCCCAGCCTTAATCTGCAGCCTATCATAGACTACTTCGTCTGCCCTGAAGCAGAGGCGGAGCAGTTAATGACAACAATGCAGTCGATTGCTGAGGCAATCACAGAGGATATGCAAATAAAATCTCCTTTGCCAGAGTAGTCTGTACCAGAATCCTGAGTCCTGTAAAGACAAGTTTTTTTTTGTTGATGTTGATATATAATCCTTCCTTCTTCCTAAAAATCATCTTGTCGAGTAGTTAGTAACTCATAAGATAATGAATGGAAAAAGAGTAAGACTAAGAATTGAAGTCAAGTTAATAACTTTATCCTAGCCCCCGACTATTTGCTTGGTTTATTTAGATAAACCGAGTAAATAGTGCGAAATGGGTTTTCTTTAAAAAAGAGAGGTTTAACTAACTTGTAGTTTTTTTATCATGATTATCATGCACTGGTCGAAAGAGTAGGAACGAGTCGACACTAGGAAGTTCCTTCTAGCAGGCAGGACCACATGCAGAGAGGAAATGCTTCGACTAGGTGATGTTACTATCTCCGACCAGGCCACTCACGACCACCCTGGTCATGAGCCAGACCACTCGGAAACAACAACGAGAACAAGTTTTGAGAAAATCTACCCTTTGCATGAAATCACCAGGCATGTCC
This sequence comes from Phyllostachys edulis, assembly GCA_036346405.1. Taxonomy (NCBI): domain Eukaryota; kingdom Viridiplantae; phylum Streptophyta; class Magnoliopsida; order Poales; family Poaceae; genus Phyllostachys; species Phyllostachys edulis. The sequence goes on from CM070550.1 coordinate 104,729,016, forward strand.
ATAACCGGGGACACAGCTATTCGAATAAATTTACACTCTGCAGAGGTTGTACAGCTTTACCAACAAGGCACGACCTCTCTAGTTTGTTCGGCACCCGTCGATGCCCCTGCTCACTACCTTAGGTAAGCAGGCTAGAGCACGTCACAAGGCCTTTACAAGGTTCTGCTTGGACTCGGTTCCGCTCACTAAGGTTTTGCATTCCTAGCCCCCTCTTGTGCCAAGTGTGCGTGTCCATCCCATGTCTTACACACTTCCACCAAAATGGAACTGAAGCAAAGCATTGCCAATTAGTTGGCCAAGACCACCCCATAATGGTCTTATGGTTGCACGGTATGGTCCGGATCAATGGTTTACAAGGTTAAGTCCTTAGTGGGTGCTCAAGCGAGACCTCCTCATCCTAATGTGCTTTCTGCACACCCTTTACTGCACGATCACTCGCCCGAGCCAAAAATATTTTTGGGTTCAACCCGGCCAATGACCACCCTAGTCATGGCACAACAAATTTTATTAACGGCAACGCATGCCAGGGCAATGCTTACCAAGACAACACATGCCAAGGCAACACGTGCCACAATTCTATATTCACTTAGTCAAGTTTAACATCATTGAGACAAGTGATCGAGACACAGCGCATATCTAAAGCAGGTCTAAGCAACATACGCACCTATGTTGGTTATCACAAAGAGGTCCAACTAAAGTTACCCAACCTATGGTGGTCCAAAGGTACATGACAACATGTCGAACACAATTATCCAAGGGGTCATACTGCCAAGTGGGTGTTTAGCTAATTCCCAAACTATTTTTATACAAATAGCCATGCATGTTAATATAAAACAATGTAGTTTTGCAAACTAGGTTCAACATGATCAAAGGTCTATGATTTGCCTTCGTTGAAGGGTTGAAATGCTTCGGTAGAGGTCGCCAGCTCCAAGAACTCTTCGGTGAAGCCGGAATCTACACGTACAAAAAGAGCCAAATAAATACAACAAATTCAAATAAAAAGCAAAGCTACCAAATTAGAACAAAAGAAAAGCACAGAAATAGAAACGGGCTCTGGAGAAGAGGTCCAATGGAGGAGGTCCTGAGGACAGAGGTCTTGAGGAGGTCCTGAGGAGAGAGGTCCTAAGGAGGAGGTCCAAAGGAGGTCCTGAGGAGAGAGGTCCTCAGGAGAGAGGTCCAAAGGAGGTCCAAAGGAGGTCCTAAGGAGATCCTGGGATCCAACGAAGGATACAACTACTCCACGTGGTCGTATGAAGAGGGATACAATCTACGCTACGTGGTTGTGAGAGAGACACAACTACGCAACGTGGTTGTGAGAGCAAAAAGAGAACAAGGCACAGAGAAACTCACCCGAACAGAGAGAAAGAGAGAGAGCGAGAGAGAGAGAGAGAGAGAGACTGGAGAAGGATGGCGAACGACACATGCGCTCCGATGAACTCACGGCGGCGAGGTGGTCGAAGGCGGTGCAGCTCCAATAGATTCCTTAGCGTCAAGGAGGCGACGGCACAGCTCTAGCGAACTCCTTGGCGAAGCTTCAAGCACGAGAAAGCAGGGCGAGAGCAAAAGAGTGTTGGGTGAGGAAAAGGTGATGAATGAGGGCTGCTCAGGCTTTTATAGCCTAGAGGAAATGAGGAGAGCTACTGAGACTCAAAAAACGCACGTGTTCAAAGGTAGGTGAAGGAGAAGATAGGAGCAGGTCGGGGAGGAGACAAGAGAGGGAACAAGTACTGCAAAAGGCGACAGTATTTAAGGCGATACAACAGTATTTAATGCACAAGGACCTTTGCGTCAGTAGCGACGCAACGGGAGGAAGGGGAAAGTGAGCAAGGCTGACAGGTGGGGCTGGTCAAAACCAAGAGGGTGGTCCAACCAAAGGGGAGGTCGTGACCCAAGGGAAGGTCGTGACACAAGGGGTGGTCTTTGCAAAAATACCAAAAGGGTCGTCTTGACCCGAGGGGAGGTCGCGGCATAAGGGGTGGTCTTTGCAAAAATACCAAGAGAGTCATCTTGACCCGAGGGGAGGTCGCGGCATAAGGGGTGGTTGCGGCCAAAAAGGTGGTCGCGGCCTAAGGGGTGGTCACGGCCCAAGGGGTGGTTGCCAGGACCACCCGGAGGTCTTGGACAGAGGGGGAAGTCCAAACGAGAGTGAGGTCTAAACCAAAAGGGAGGTCCAAACGAAAGGGAGGTCTAGACTGAGAGGGAGGTCCAAACGAGAGGGAGGTCTGGACAGGGAGGGAGGTCCAAACGAAAGGGAGGTCTAGACCAAAAAGGAGGTCCAAATGAAAGGGAGGTCTAAACCAAAGGGAGGTCTAGACTGAGAGGGAGGTCCAAACGAGAGGGAGGTCTGGACAGAGAGGGAGGTCCAAACGAAATGGAGGTCTGGACCAAAAGGGAGGTGCAAACGAAAGGGAGGTCTAGACTGATAGGGAGGTCCAAACGAGAGGGAGGTCTGGACAGAGAGGGAGGTCTAAACGAAAGGGATGTCTGGACCAAAAGGGAGGTCCAAATGAATGGGAGGTCTAAACCAAAGGGAGGTCTAGACTGAGAGGGAGGTCCAAATGAGAGGGAGGTTTGGAGCGAATAGAGAAAGAGGATTCTAACACCAGAGAACTCCAGCGACACAAAAGAAACCAAACTCGAATTAATTGAAGTTGGATTAGTTCATATTAAACCGCTGCAAATTTCCAAAATCTCCAAGTTAAGCTTGAGCAATTCGACAAAACCAAATGGTTATTTTTTTTTGAAACTCTCAGAAACTCACAAAAATTGGGACGTTACACTGTGATAAGTCTCTTTATTAGTAGGAGCCCGCTAGGGTTTGCGCTCTAACTCATCACTCCCCAGTGCCCTTACTCTCGTCCGTTCCCCTCCCTACCTGAGTGACCTCGTCGCCAACGCCGCCATTCTTCTCGTCGCCGACGGTTGTGACACCACAGTTCACTGCACAAGACACTCTTATCGTACGAGTGTGCCACAACTACGGTGACGCTACCTTCCCCTCTTCCTCCTACCCTAGCGTGCGCGACCCCGGCTACCTCTAGCTCCACCGACCTCAGCCTTGGCTACCTCACCACCGACACCGGTGATGTCGATCGAGGTAAGACAGATCTATTGGTTTGTGCTGTTTGTATTCATGTGAACCGAGTTGCAATGTGGGCTACCTAGCTAGCTTGTCAGTTGATGGTCGGTTTGGTCACCCTTGGCCTTGCTGTCTTGTTGTCTTGCCCTCTGTGACTGCTGGCTAGATGGATGGATGGATGGATGGATGGATCTAGAGGTGGGGAATGGGGTTGTGTTTGGGTGTGACTGCTGGTATGTCCCTGAAGATATTTTTTTTGTTTTCGATACGTATGATGTAGGGTGTGCTGCTAAAAAAACACATTGATGCAACCTTAAGAAGTGGCAATCTAAGGGAGGCAATTTGGTTGCCTCCTGGAGAGGATCTTAACAAATGGCTGTCTGTTAATAGTAAGTCTGATCACCATCTATTCTTAGGATAAATAATACCATGTAAGTGTTTCATGGATATAGGTGAGTTCTACAGGTTGCTGCTCTTATCTGCTTGACATGAAAAACCGCAAATGTTACTAGCTAGTTGTGTTCATTGATGAGATATGAAATGAATCTCCAAGGACAATATGATGAACTGTATATGAATAAGTTTTTAATCAAAGCTTATGAATATATGGAATCAAAATCCTTGCACAGAGTTTGCACATGAACTTCTATATGGATAGAGGTGAGTTTCTACAGGTTGCTGCTCTTATTTGCTTTATAGATAGAGAGTTAACCATTAAGAAAACTCTTTTTTAATTATATCCTAACATGGTATTGTCAACTTACCATATATTGTTATCTTATTACCATTCATGTTATGAAGAAATTTGTCGCTCGGTATTAAAATACTTAAGCGAGATATGATTGTAATTGTGCGAGTCTTAATTATTTGTTTCAACATATTTTATATGTTTCACTGGACTTGTATTCAAGTATTATCCATGAACCACTCATATTCCAATTTCTTACAACCATGCACTAACATATTTTTTTCCTCTTTTGATAACCTAGATTCTTAATGCTTGTGAGAGTTTTCCAAATAGTGGCCACCTCCTCCCCAGCCTGCCTCCTCTCTTCTCTATTCTTGATCTCTTCTCTCAAAATCTCTAGCGTTAAGTCGCCTTTAAAAAATGCCTTTATATATATATATATATATATATATATATATATATATATATATATATATATATATATATATATATATATATATATATATATATATATATGTATGTATGTATGTATGTATATATATATATGTATGTATATATATATATATATATATATATATATATATATATATATATATATATATATATATGTATGTATGTATGTATGTATGTATGTATGTATGTATGTATATATATATATATATATATATATATATATATATATATATATGTATGTATGTATGTATGTATGTATGTATGTATGTATGTATGTATGTATGTATGTATATATATATATGTATGTATGTATGTATATATATACATATACATATTTATTTATTTCAGTAGTTTTGTTAGCTAACTTGATGCTCGATTTAGCTAGTTAGCTCACTCTTATGCGTTCATCCTAAACGCTCAGTCAAACACACCTTACTTGCCGATATCGACACCTTCGGAGTGTAAGATTTGCTACATGCCATGGAGGATTTGCATGAAGCAAATCGTACACTCCAGTGTGTCAGGATCGATGAAGTAGGATGTGGTTCACCTACACGTTTAGGATGAACGGCCAAGGAGCGAGCTAGCTAGCTGAATTCAGGCATTGAGTTAGCTAACAAGGGACTACGAACTATACGAAACCGGTTTTAAAGGCAAAAGTAGCCACTGCTTAGAGATTTTGTAGAGAAGAGGCTATCACAAACGGTTCGAACTACCAACCATCTGTGATATGTAAGCTATCACAGACGATTTTATATAAAACCATATGTGAAACGTAATCTATCACAAACGGTTTTATCTATAAACCGTCTATGATAGTCAGCTATCACAGACGATTCTGAGTTAATAACCGTCTGCGATAGTGTGCATCACAAACGGTTCGAAAACCGTCTGTGATGATCTCATATCATCACTGACCCATAAACTCAGACGGCTCACGAAATCGTCTGTGATGACGTTTTTGAACTGTCTGTGAAGACCTTTTCTATAGTAGTGCCATTTTTACGCATCCGTGAGTGTGTTTCATGTAACATCCTGATTTTCCAAATCCTTTTAAATTTGTAAAATAAAATAAAGCTATTTTGTTTTGATGAGAATTCATAGTTGGTTCGTTGGAGAGGTTTAAGTTTCATGTTGTCACCCCTTCTCGTATGTTGGCCGCCTCCTCTCATCCTCTCTTTTGTGTTATGTTTGGTTTAGACCTTCTCTCAGGTTCGACCTCCCAAGTGGTCCTTGAAGTTAGACCTCTCGGGGGGGCTCAGACCTTTTCTCAATTGGACGTGCCTTATGTCCAGATCTTTCTCTCGAGCTAGATCTCTTTGGATCTCTTTGTTGGTTCGAATCTCTTTGGTTCGGACCTCCTCCTTAGGTCTAGACCTCCTCTTGGTTAAGGCGTGCCTATATGTTTAGGCCTCCTTCGACTTGGGTCCTTTGGACCTCCCCATCCATCGACCTCCTTACTCGCTAACATGGGAACGCCGACCTCTGGGGTTTCCTCCTAACCTCTAAGACCTCCTATATTGAGATCCTCACCGCCAGATCTCCCATTGTGGAGATCCTAGCGATTAGGACCTCCCCTTGGTGAGATCCTACCAACAGACCTCCTTTTACAAGGATCCTCACCAGACCTCCTTGATGGGATCTTGGTTGTTAGAACCTCTTGTCGCAGAGACCTCCTCCATGTATGTCTGGACCTCCCATGTCCGCACCTCCTCTCAGAATCTGGACCGTTAAGACCTCCCTTGAGATCTTAACAGCCTGCACCTCCTCTTTGAACATCTCGGACCGTTAAGACCTCCCCGAGATCTTAACCGCCTGCAATTCTTCGCTAGCGATCGATCGTTAGGACCTCCCTTGGAGATCCTAACCGCTCGCATTCTCCTGCTTGGAATTGATCCTATGGCCCTAGACCTCCATGGCGCGAGGTTCTCCTCTTACCTTGGATCTCCCGTTAGCACTCAATCTTGGCCGTTGGGCCTCCTCTTTGAGATCCAACTGTCAGACCTCCCTTGACCCAACTATTTCTAGATTTGATCGTCCCACCGCCAGGCTTACCTATTTTATGTTTCCCGCCACACTAGTACCATGAGCATTTAAGGCATGTATTGTCAAGATTAAATGCACCAAGCAAGTGGTCAAGCTTTCATTGTATGGGGTCATTCAGGGCACTATTGGTGTCTTTTCTAGTCTCCTCCGTAATAAAGACACTACGCCCTTTATATTTTTCTTTGACACCCAGCATTCTCTTACCCATCTCATATGCTCACCAAATCATGTACGCATTGAGTGGTCTTTTCACTTTTTTGACTATAACTAGCCCCGGAGCCCTTCATTGCCACCTTTTTCACACACTCAACACTTTGGCTCACACTCGGTGGCTCCTCAAGAGTCCTTGCTTGCCAAGAACATCGCCAGAGCATCTCTTCATCGATTATCACCATTGAGGCTTGTTAGAGCTTGGGCGTTGTCCTCAACCGCCCATATTGCCTTCGACCTCCCTTCAACTCGCCACCTCCTCCCAATTGTTTGGTAAGCCTCCTTGTGCATCGATCTGTTTTGTTCTTATTACCACAATAAGAGATTATACCTCTTCCAGACCTCTTCTTCTCGGCTTCTCCTTGAACTCTATGATTTTTGTCTAAAGATCACCTCCTTGGACTCTGCAAGTATCATCCTCTTGGTCATTGCTAAAGCCGCCCTTTGGTCTTCCCGTGAAGACCTTCCTCATTGAGCTTCTCCCGAAGAAGTTGGGACCTCTCCCAAAGAACCCATTTTGAATATGTGATGCTTCTATCAATTAAGTTTCGGAGTTTCTTTTGAAGTTCTTTTGGCTCTTTATTTGGAATTTGGTTTGAGTTGTCTCCTTTCTCTCGTATAGAGCGTGAAGGCACTGAGGAGCGTGAGAGCACTGAAGAAGAAGACTCTCAAGACAGTGAGCAAGGCAAGTCATGCTCTTGATCATATTGCACCCAATATTTCAATTTACTTATGTTCTGTTTCAAAGGATAATGCATGCCTATTTCTACCAAGATATTTTAATACCTATCTTTAAACACATAGTTATGCCTAATTCCTTCATATGGCCAACTTGACATTGAACCAAATCTGTTGTCACCTTAGACAAAACCTGGTTAATACATTAGTGTGAACCAGGAGCAATTGTGAAACCATATGCTTAGTCTTGCTTAGTCCAAAAGTACTTGATTTGGGGAAATCTTTACCTTCATGACCAACTATTGTTTAAAATGTTTTGACCATGGCATTGGGATGTCATGGGAGTGTGAAAATATTGCTGGGGAAGCAAAGAAAATGAAAATTTATTTAGACTTGGGCGAATTGGTTTGCTTGGTTGGTGCACGGACTCTAACCTGGATAAGGTGGAGGTCCAGGGGTTTGTGATTGTCGCCCAAGTCGGGCTGAGGACCGGTCTTTGAGCCGCCAATGCTAGGCCTATGATGGGCTATGCCAAACCCGTGCAACCACATGTCTCCAAGATGGGGTGTGGGACCTAGCTAAGTGATTTGCGTAACTTCCACCGCAGATCGATCCAGTTGGAGGAGGGAGGTCTTCTATGGCCAAGTGGTCTTTATGACCTATGTTCCCACTGGTGCAAGAGGGCCCAGATCTCATGAGTCAATCCAAAGGAGACGTAAACCTTAGCAAGGAGAGGCCGTGGTGGGACAATGCATTTTAAAGGCTTTGTCATGAACTCTAGACCTCTTACCTTTGGTAGTGAGAGGTGTCATCGACGGATGCCGGATAAACTAGAGGAATTCATGTCGTGTGGTAAAGTGCACATCCTCGATCGAGTGTAAATCTATTCGAATAGCCGTGTCCACGGTCATGGACATGCTGGCAGCGGCCACTCAGAGTTAGATGTTAAATTTGGGTTCCTAAAAGTGTTTAACAACTGTTTTGGGATTTCTATCCCATGGGTTTTGGGCAGGGAGCCTTGTGACAGGAGGGTATCCTTCACCAACTTGTTGATGAATGCTATCCAACCGAAAAATCAAATGTTTGAAAAGGATTTTATCTATTAAAAACCCGCCTTGGAACTTAGTAATTGTAATTGAAAGAAACTTGGCTTTATGCAAAGCAACCATAGTATGCCTTCTCATTGTATATCCATGTATGCATGTCATTTTGTTACCCCACGGTGTGACTTATGCGAGCACAAGTGGTAGTGCTCACTCTTGCTCAATGCAAAATCTTATCGAGAGAAGACAACAAATGAGAAGAGGAGGACCAGATTTAGTAGGTTGTGCCTCCACCATTTTGCCCGTGGTATAGTGGATGGACGCCTGCTTCCGCTCTTTTGTAAGCTTGCTTTTGGCCCAAGGCCACCTTTTGTAAACAACTCCTTTGTTATGTTGTAAATAAAGTTATGTCGTGGATGTTACCATTCTTGTATGTCAGGAAGAGCTAGCTTGAGATCCTTGGGACTAGCTCGACACGCTAGGAATCACAGGGTGATCCTCAAGCTCACGACCTCCTCAGTCAGTCCTATGACCTCTCCCGAGTTGGCCGTGGCAAGAAGGATCTCCCGGACTCCTGCTCCCACGATGGTACCTCGAGTGGCCTGCGAGACTCGATTGGTACCCCGGGATGATCCTACCCGAGCCTCGGGAGGTGCTACCGGACCTCTCGGGTGCCCTAGGGTTGGGTCGCCACATTTCAGCAAAAAAATTATGAGGTTCGCGGATTTATCCCCAGACTTGTGTACATGTGGTGTGCATGTGTAACTACGTGATGGTGCGCGCGCATGTATCTTACTGTAATTGAAAAAGAGATTTGCTAAACAACATTCGACTGTTTTCTTCGGTCAAAATAGTCGAATTTTCATCCATCCGATATGCTTTGAGATTTGCACTTCTTCTCATATGATGAATTGAGTCCGAATTTATTATGATTTTTTTTTGGAATATAACGGGTTCACCACATTGCCGTATTTTGTTGGTATTGAATTTCATTTTTTGTCTTTGTTTTTGCTCCAAAGTATACATTAGATTTTGAATCATGTGATGGAAATATGAGTTATTAAGACTTTCGAGAATAATTACAGTGATCAAGAACAAAAATTACATAAATAAATTACTATAATTTATGTATAATAAAGTTATATATGAATTAAAATTTGATTGTTGGATTGAAAAAGTAGTTGAATCTTGAATTGACAGACCATCGGAAAAATACTAGTGAGATTTCGTTTCAGTTTTTCTATGGCAGTTTCTATGTGACAAGCATCCCTGACAGCTGGCCACATGCTGCGCGAGACTGGTCCTAAGCTCGTGGAGGAAACTTCAGAGTTTTTTTTTTGTTGAAAAGGGGGATACCCAGCTTTTATAAAGCAGAATAACAAGTCTTACAAAGCATCAAACAAAGAGAAAGCTGAGGATGCCAGCTTACAGATAGCAAGCGAGAAGATCTAGGAACTTAGACAAACTACAACCAAAAGTCATCCTAGTCCAGATTACAGCGCAATCACAGAAGACAAAAGCTAGGTCTGATACAAAAGGGTCACCCCTATCCAGATTTCACAAAAACTTTAACCCAGTCTTCCATGCTCTTAATGAAAACCTCCAGCTTCTCATCAGCATCATGTTTGATGAGAATCTTCCACTGTTGCAAAGAAGATAAAAAACTGAAAATCACAGCCAGAGGATTCTTAGGGAAATTCTTGTCAAACGCCATTTTGTTCCTACAATTCCAAAGATTCCAAGCTGAGGCTGCAAAACTAAAGAGGACAAAATCATAGTCATTAGCTCCCTTCTTCTCCAGCCAGTTCAGTTTGAAGTCATTCAAAGAACTAGGGCTGAAACTCCAACTTAAGGCTTCTTTAACACATCACCAAAAGAAATTAGCTAAAATGCATGAAAACAAGACATGATCCAAATTTTCTTCAGCACCGCAAAGAACACATTTGTTCTCTCCTTTCCACCCTCTCTTCTTCAATTGGTCCAAAGTCTGGATGCTGTTATTGAAACAAAGCCATAAGAAAACTTTAACTTTCAAAGGAAGGTTACTCTTCCAAATTTTTTGTCTATCTCTACAAATAACACCCCCGAAAACAGTATGCCTATAAAGAGAGTTAACAAAAAAAACACCTGACTTTTCCAGGCACCAAATCACAATATCATTATCAGCAGTAAGGTCTATTTCCCCTAGCATATGTTTAAGTTCCTCCCACTAGTCATTTTTTGAACTTCCAAAAGTTTTGTTAAACTTGATGTCCCAATCACCCCTAGTAATGCACTTGTCAACACAAATGCCAGGATCCTGACATATGGAATATAGAGAATTGAACTGAATTTTCAAATGACAATTGCCCAACCAGACATCCTCCTAAAAAGAAGTATGACAGCCATTACCAATCCTATGTCTAGTACCCTTATCGAACATACATCTAACTTTCATCACATTTTTTCAAAATTGAGAACAATTAAGAGTATTAGCACCTTTAAGAACACCACTGGGAAAGTATTTGGCTTTAAGGATTTTAAATCAAAGTTCAGATTTAGCAGAGTACAATTTCCAAAACCATTTAGCCAAAAGACAATCATTTAAAACTCTGGTATTAACAACTCCCAAACCCCCAAAGTTTTTTGGTCGACACAATGCATCCCACTTAACCATATGGTACTTAAACTGACCACTAACACCCCTCCAAAAGAATTTAGAACGAATATTATCAAATTTGCTGTGAATCTCCTCACTAAATCTATAAAACCCCATGGTATAAATGGGAAGGCTACTCAAACTACTATTGACCAAAATCAACCTGCCTCCAGAAGAAAGAAATATGTTTTTCCAATTATTCAGCCTCTTATTCAATTTATCAAATACTTTTTCAGCTGCTTTCAGACCAACATGTCTGTCCCCCACTAGAATGCCCAAGTATGTCATGGGAAGCTGAGCTAATTTGCAATCAAAAACATTAGCAACATTAGAAGCTACATCATCATCCACCCCCAAAACAAAAACTTCACTTTTGTGATAGTTAATCTTCAGACCAGACATCCATTCAAAACAATAAAGAAGGAACTTAAGATGCAGTAAATACTCATCCTCAAATTCCACCATGAGGACAGTATCATCAGCGTACTGAAGGATAGGCACCCCACCGGGAACTAGATTAGAGACCAAACCTTTTAAAAAAACCCCTATCTTAGACTACGTTGATGATCTCTACTAAAGCATCTGCCGCAACTTCAGAGTTCAGACTAGGATAGCAACAGGAAGAACAAATGGTCCGCGAGAGCACAGTGACGCGCTTATGGCTAGCTGCTATCTGTCGCCTATCAGCTTCAGGGAAGCAGCATCCTTGACTCCCGGCGTCAAAGAAAGCTAGCGGCCGGAGAAACGACATGGAAAAACTTGCCAGTTTGTCCATACGCTAATAATGAAAGATGCCTGGCTCTTATTTTTTGCTTTCACTTTGCCACTGTTTGCACGGCGATTCAATCAGATTGCGATAGCTGCGACCAGCTCTAGTCTTTGCAACGAGCCTACGATCGCTTTTAAGCTGCAGAGTCTAGCAAACACTCTTTTTTTTTCTCGTCTTGCATCAGAAATTTGACTTGCACCTACCACGTATTGGACCAGGGCGTCATTTAACCTGAGATTGTAAAGTTTTATTCGCAAAAGGATCTTCCAAATTTTACTTGTTGCTTTCGTGCACGTAGCTAGCTTAGACTCAGCAGCAGATTTTGATACTTGCTGAATCTGCTAATGTTAAATTTTGTATTCTGAACCCTCGAAATGCGGCTCTGCTACCGTTATTAGCTCCCCACGAGCTCAGTTGACTGACTAGGCAACAGTAGAAGTTTGCATGTTGACGCTATCACGCTGGTATTAATCTTAGGCGGCGTATTGGGTGGAAATACGAATATTATGAAAATTTAAAATTTTGATTTTCATCGAAGGTAGATGTTTTAAAAAAATTACCATATGTAGTTGAGGTTATGTTATATATCTATGAATTTTTTCAAGATTAAACTTGATAGCATTTGCAAGATAAAAAGACAAATTGAAACACTATTTCAAGAATTTTTCTTTTTTTTCTTTTTGTATCTTGCAAATGCAACCGAATTGAACTTGGAATTTTGCATAGATGTATAACATATGTATTTTTTTTAGATTTTTTGAAACTTCTGCGTTTGTGGAAAATCAATTTTTTACCGTATGAGCATTTTCACCACATCTATCGCCTTAATATTAACCAAACTGACAAGGATATCTGTCTTCTAGAAGGACGTTGTTGAAAAATATATGACGAAATGCTTCGTACACAAAAACATCGGAGCAAGAGAGATATTCATGGAATTTTTGGCAGATAAAGCACATCTTCAACTCGTATTTGTACTGTTGACGTATGGTTACTGTGCGCCAACGGTTCTTGCTGCTATGTAGCATTGGCGCACGGTCACCGTGCACCAACAGCTCTTGCCGCCATGTGGCATTGGCGTATGGTGACCGTGCGCCAACGCTTGTCCCGCCGCCACGTGGCCCTCCCGACCGACCTCGCTGCCACCTCATCGCGTTGGACGGGTCACCGTCATGCTAACGTCCCGGCGCCGCCACGTGTCCCTCCGCCGCTAGGGTTTCAAGAAATTAGGGTTTCAAGAAATTAGGGTTTCATAATTTCATGTGACTTAGAATGTATGGAACAAAAGCTGCATTGCAACTTCATTTGAGATGTCGATATACAATACGGCGCAAAAGTACACACATAACAATCAAAATACGCGTACAAATATAGCAAAAATATAAATACAAATATACCCAAACATAATCGCATAACACGGGTTATACCAAAGTCTAGATAAGCTTGTGCATAAACCAGGATGAAGGAAGACGGGGTATTATCACATGTAACCCGATTAAATAGGACACTTTGTTAATTTATCAGTCTACTGTGGATGATATTCTTTAATACTGTATTGTAGCATAGTCTAGATAAGCTTGTGCATGAACCAACTAAGGGAAACGTGTAGCATGCAGATCATATAACGATGTACCGTAACATTTGACTCGTGTGTGTTTCGAAGGCTACGGTACATCGTTATATGATCTGCACGCCACGTATTTTTCTCAATTGGTTCATGCACAATCTTATGTAGCTTGTGGTACAATACAGATCATCCAGGGCAAACTGATAATTTGACAAAGAGTGTCCTATTTAATGATGTGTGCAACTAGTCTCTGCGGTGCCATAGCGAGTTCCCCTTGTCTCGGGTCTGCCCACGGTGGCGGCGAGTGTCGAAGTCATCCAGGCCCTGCGATTCCATGATGTAAGTAGATCGTACAGTAAGAAACGTAACAAGAATGCAAATTGTATATAACTCACGTCTTCGATATGGAGTGCGCCCGGTCGGCCGAATACGCTACGACGTCGGCCGATCTCGGTCGAAGGAGCCTTCCCCTTCCCCTTGTCGTGGGACTCTCCACGTCGGGATGGTGTGTCGAAGTCGTCCATGTCCTGCGATTCCATGATGTAAGTACATCGTACAGTGAAAAACGTAACAAGGATGTAAATTCTTCATAACTCACATCGTCGATATGGATTACGCTCAGGCGACCAGATACGTTATGGCGGCCGAGCTCAGCCGCATGAACCTTTCCCTTCCCCTTGTCGCGGGACTCTCCACGTTGGGCTGGTATGTCGAAGTCATCCATGTCCTGCGATTCCATGATGTAAGTGCATCGTACAGTGAAAAACGTAACAAGAATATAAATTCTTTATAACTCACGTTGTCGATATGGATTACACTCGGGCGAGTATTGGGCTCTTCAGTGCCTCCTCAACAGGGCCCGGTACGTAAGGTTTCCACCGCATGAAGGTCTCGGCCCGCATCGAGTAGTTCAGCATGTGTTTCTACTGGATGAACGCCCTGTCGTACATCTCCGGGCCGTCAAACCATTGGAAGAAGTGGCAGCGCATCTCGGGCTACCATTACGTGAGGATGAAGTTAAAAATTTAAGGAATTCAATGTAGGGAGAAGAAAATCGATGTGTGCGAAAGAAACACTTACAAGGTGGTGCCCACACGTGTAGTACGTCCAGACGACCATGTTTGGGTGTGTGGACTGAATGATTTCTGCCGGCTCGCCACACACACCGCGGGATTGGAAAACGTGGTGGTACTCGAGCATCTTTATTGAAAAATCTGGGTATTGCAGATGTTTTATCTTCTGCGTAAGCCACTTGTGCTTCTGCAACACCCTCACGTAGAAGTTTGCCGAAGAGTCCATAGCTAGGTATCGTAGAAGTTTGCGTTGTACATAACAAATAAGGCGGAAAACATTACATTACGACACTGAATGACGACCGGATGAGCTGAGTCTGTTGGGACAATCCTTGATTGAGTGCTCAGGGGTCTTGCATATCCTACACTTGATTGTGCGGCTAATGCTGGTACGTTGATTGGCATCCATATCATTCTGGAAGCGCCGTGTCTGCCATCGCCCCTTCCCTATTCTTTTCAAGTCCTTGTTGGGACCCCATCGCACCATGTCCGGCCAAAGATCCTTGTAGTTCATTTACAAGCCGTACGAGTGAAACTCTCCACTCTATGTACCGAATAGGTGCTGCATGTCGTAGTACTCAGAGATGTATGGCGTAGATATTTTCCTCATTTGCGCACACGCCTTGTACATATGCGAGCATGGCTTGTGGAGGAGCTTTGTCTTGTTGCAAGTGCATGTCACCACATCACCCAGGGATAGGGTGCATGCCTGTTTCCTTCCCCCCTAGCATGACTGTTGACGTATTTACCGGCTCGATCTCGTGATTTTTACGAGGCCGTCAATTACCCGGATGTCATGCATTCGGGTCTTCTCCATCTTTCGGTCCATGTGCCTCTGCATGTTCTCGGACCATTGCTTGCCTTCGTCCATCTGTTACTTGGCTGCGGTGGCTCTATTGACGAAATAACCAACAGTGCGAGTCCATGTCTCCTGAATGATCGTGGTGATAGAGAGGCACCACACACCTTTGAGGACGCTGTTATAGACCTTGGACATGTTGGTCGTCATAATCCCGTACCTCGCACCGTCTGTGTCATAGAGAAGGGACCATTTCTCCTATTCAGGAGTGTGGCCATTAATCCACTCGGAGAAGCTTATGGCACTACTAGGTTGCTCCCCCTCTAGAGTAGACTCCCTTGTATGCCTCGTAGTTAAAATGGGTAAACTATTATATGGGAAAACCTAATTTGCTATTTGCCCAAAATGGTTTATGGATCTTTATGAATGCATGTTTTTCTCATAAGCATGAGCTAAATTGTCACATCCTTCAATTGTTGCATTCTTTGGATCCAAAATATAGAATGAACTCCACCAAGAGTCAAACATGAATATGTGTATTTTGTTTCATTCCATATATTTGAATGCACATAGTTAGGGGGAGTTCACTATGTTTTGTCATTTCACTAGCATTGATCATATTCTTCCATCCACTCATATTAAGGATCTCTATTTTAAAATGTATCCTTGAGTATATAAAGCTTGTGTAGTTGATATATACTCATGTTAATTCAATTTCAATTATTTACAAGAGGATTGTCATCAATCACCAAAAAGGGGAATATTGAAGAATCTAGAGCCGCCATTATGAGTTAATGGTATATTTTGGTAATTAATGACAATCGTCATATGGAACTAACATTTTCTATGAGTTAGATGAATAGGTTATGTTCCATGATGATGAAGACTTTGTATGATATCATGTGTTGATCGTCATCAAGTCAAGACTCGGGATGAAGGAAATCATCATGTGTTGATGATGTTCAAGCAAAGATCCCGAAGTAAAGAAGATCATCATGTGTTGATGATATTGAAGTCAAGAGCTTGGAGTAAAGGGTACATCATGAGTTAATGCGTATCAAGATCTCTAAGAAGATATGATCATGAGTTGATCATCAATTCAAGTCATCATATGTTGATAAGCGTTCAAGTCAATGACCCAGTCTTGAAGTGAAGATGTGCGCCATCAAGCTTCAAGAGGATACTCAAGGCAAAGGTATGACTAGCTAGGGCTAAGGATGTGTTCCTAGTCTTTTACCGGCCTTGGTGTTTGGTTGGAAGACCGGATTGCTCGTATAGGTTGCCGTACTATTAAAAGGGGTCGTGACTAGTAGCTTGAGTGTGTCATGTGTTGATAGCTCATTGTGCTTGCTCTAGCTCTTGTTAGCATGGTGCTAATATTTGTGAATGTGTTTTACAAATAGTTGAGGCTCATGCATAATCCTTGTAGCATA
Source organism: Phyllostachys edulis (assembly GCA_036346405.1). Taxonomy (NCBI): domain Eukaryota; kingdom Viridiplantae; phylum Streptophyta; class Magnoliopsida; order Poales; family Poaceae; genus Phyllostachys; species Phyllostachys edulis. Next base: position 104,745,492 of record CM070550.1, read on the forward strand.
TGACTTTAGTTTGTGAATATGTTTTGCAAATGGTTTAAATTCATGTACCTTATTCCTTGTGATGTTGATTCTAAAAGTTGGCAAATATGTTTTGCAACTTGTTGAGAATCTTGCTTTTAACCTTTGTTTGCATCTTGCATCAATTGGCAAATGTGTTTTGCAAATTGAGTTGAAGCAAGTTGCAAAGATTAGCTTTTGTTCCTGGTCTGGACTGACCGCAGGCCATTGGGCGGTCTGACCGGCCCTTGAGAGGTTGACCGGGTTGTGTGCTGGTCCCTTTTGTTATGGCGGTCTAACCGCCATTGGTTGACCGGTCTGACCGGGGGTGCCGGACTGACCGCCATGTGTTGGCCGGTCTGACCTGACCTCCGAGTCAAGAGATCCGGTCAGCTTTTTCCAGAGAAGGTGTTTTCTGGAAATATTATTTGTTTTGCTGCGCGGTTTGACCGCCATGTGTTGGCCGGTCAGACCGGGTTGGCGCGGTCTGACCGGCCATTGGTTGGCGGTCAGACCGTAGGTGTCCAATAGCTAGTTTTATAGCCGTTGGAGTAGGTGCAGTCTGACCGGCCGTTTGCCTGTGGTCTGACCGGGCCTGGCTGATTTTTCAGTATCTTTTCACCCAACGGCTAGTTTTTTTGTGTGGGCTATAAATACCCACCTTGGCCGGTTGTGGGAGGGTCGCTGGTGCCATTACACATTCCTTAAGCCAAGAGCAAGCCCTCTCATTTCTTATGTGCATGTGTTGCACTTAGTGAGCTTAGAGAGTAAACCCTAAGTGCATGTGTTGTCTCAGGTAGTGGATTGTGTATCCATTGAGCTTAGACACTTGATTTGTTCAAGTGAGCGTCTCCGACTTGTTATTCTTGGTGTTTGCCGACACCTAGACGGCTTGGAGGAGTTGCGCCGGTGATCTTCTACAAGAAGGTTGTGAGAAGACCCGGGCGGTTTGTGAATGGTTTGGTGCTCGCAATCTCCGGAGTGGAGGAAGAGCAACCCCGAGTTGATCGAGGTGTTGGTTCAAGTTGTGAGCCGGTCCAAGTGTTTGGACTTACCTCAGAGGTGTTGGCTCAAGTTGTAGAGCCGGTCCAACATGGTTGGGCTTACCTCAACGTAGATTAGGGGAGACCGGCAAGTCTCCGATCACCACGGTAAAACATCGTTTTGTCATTGTAGCTTGTTCTCTTATGTTTTACTTTGTGCAATTTATATTTCTTGTATTAAATTGCTTACATATCTTTGTATGATTGCTTTCATTGTCGATAGTCTTATATTGTTGGTGCACTTAGTTGAGACTAGTTGATTTAGGTTTTAATTGTGCAAAATCGTATTGATTTACAATTTCGCATTAGAAATCGGTTTTAGCCAAAGAAGTTTTTAAAACCGTCTATTCACCCCCCTCCTGTCGGCCTCCTCGATCTTACAGTGCCTCATGCACCACCTGGATTGCACGTCGTTCCACTGGTGAGACGGATCCGTCCCGCGCTGCATGGTGTTGATGGCCGCCAACAACCTAGCATTGCGGTCTGTGATTAGGCAGACGTTGGGCCGGTCTCCCACCACCGCTGTCTTCACGTTCTCTAGGAACCACAACCAGCTGGATGTGTTCTCGCTCTCTACAATGGCAAATACCGCCGGAAGAAGCTAATCATTCACGTCGGCCGCTATCGTGGTGAGGATGGTGCCCTTGTACCTCCCCGTGAGGAAAGTTCCATCCATCGTTAACACGGGACAACACAACTTGAAGCTCCTGATGGCCTGAGCGAAAGCCCAGAACACCCGATCCAGTATGAAGCGGTTGGTCCCTTTCCCAGCATCTTCACAATCAAGCTTGTTTATGCACGTGCTGGGGTTTGATTCGACAATCTGGTGAAGCAATCTCGGTACAAGGTTGTACGCCTCTTCGTATGTTCCGTACATGTTCTCAATAACATTCTGCTTGGCTCGTCGGACCTTGTTGTAGTTGACTGGATAGCCAACCTGATTGGCGACTTCCGACATCAGCATCTTGGGGGAGACATACACGTTCGCTTCAACTAGGTGTGTGATGAGGCTTGCAACATATACAAAAGTCACGTTCCAATGCCACCGTAGGGGCTCGCTGAGCTCGCAAGTGTGGTCGATCAGCGTCTTGACCGTGAAGACTGAGCTGAAGATCTTTACTTGGTGAGCGCTGACCTTGCCAGGGCAACCTTCCACTACACACTTCACTGCGTACTTTCCTAAGTTGGATCGGTGCACTCGGTACATACGGCTGATGGACAAGGCGTACCGTGCTATAGCTTGTTGCATGGCCACCTTGTCCGGGAAGCACTACCCAACTAAGAGGGTGTCGGCTTCAAACCCCTACTGGGAGCCTTCTTCTTGCGGCAGTAAGGACCACTGGCTTGGTGTGCGTCCTCATCTCTACCATCCGAGCTTGGATTGGTGTCCTCGTCAGACTCCAACCCGAGAGGCTCGTCCGGTAGATACTCGTGGCAGTCGATGCGGGCCGCCCCCTCATTTGGCACAAAATTAGGCGCGGGACTTCCCTCCGAGGCAGCACATTCCGTGCTGCCATTTTCATGTTCGGGCTGTGCTTGCCCGCTTGTAGAGGCCCCAGCATCATCAGGGTTTCCCAACGCCCTACGTACTAAATTCACGTACACCATAGGCTTCCCGTGAATGGCCGCCTCGGGCTGAGAGGCAATCTCCATGCACTGTCTCCATGCTATGCTTCCATTCGTCGTGATGAGCTCCCACACATAATTCGTGCAGGTAATCGCCTCGATCACAACTTTCTTCGTCGTTGGCTCCGTGACGAACTTCCTCCGGATGCAGCTTCGCAGACCATGAATATTCATCGCGTGGAGCCCCTCCGTCTGGACCACCTTGTACTGGCATCTCGACAGGTCCAACCCATCTGGTTCGGCCCGTACGAGACCATTGCCGTAAAACAAAAACAAGTCTTGCATGTTCGAAAATACCTAAAGCGACAACAACCACTAAATAATTACAAATGAGTTATGCCTAACTAATTCCTACTTAACTAATTACGACTAATTAATTACGACTACATAAATTACTGGTAGTTCATTTCCACTAATCATTTATGCAAACAACTGATTACGACTAATTAATTACCACTAAAAAAAATTACCAGTACTTCATTTTCACTTATTTAATATGCCGTAATGATGACTACTAAACTAATTACAACTAATTAATTACCACTAAACTAGTTCATTACTACTAAACTAACTAATTATCTCTAAACTAACTAATTACGATTAATTAATTACCACTAAAAAATTACCAATACTTCATTCCTACTTACTTAATATGCCGTAATGATGACTACTAAACTAATTACGACTAATTAATTACCACTAAACTAATTTATTACTAGTGAACTAACTAATTATGACTACGGTAATAACGGCAAAAGCATCTGACAAATTACTTGCCCTTCGGGGGAAAGTAATTAAAAAAGGCCGAGCGACGAGCAACGAGAAGCAAGAAAACAGTTAACCTCCCAATAAAAGTAATTATGTTACGTTCTCTGAGTTCTCAGTGACGGGCACAAGAACGAGAATCGAAACGCAAATGAGATGAGCGAAGAGTGAGTGCTAGAGTTCAATATTTATAGTCTAGAGGAGGAGGAGTCGTGGCGTTGGCACTGGGAATTCCGTAAGCGTTGGCGCTGGAATTTCTGGACGAGGCGACAGATGTGCAGGGGAGGGAGGAGGGACAGTGGGAAAGATGTCCACCACACGGTTTTTTTTAATTCTCTGCAGAACAGTCCAGGTGTGGCGGGTGTGGTGGGCGGGAGGGAGGGAGGGCCAGAAGGGGGCACGTGTCAGGAGGGTGTTGTGAGAAAAATTCTGAACGAATAAAATTATGACAAATTTACAACGTATAGTACACTGTGTCGGGAGGCTCCATAAAAAAATTCATAATTTTTTGAATTCATTTGCTATATTTTATAATTTCTACGAATAGCCATGAAACCCTAATTTCTCGAAACCCTAGCGGCGGAGGGACATGTGGCGGCGTACGGTGACAACCGTTGGTGCATGGTGGCCGTGCGCCAACGCGCTGAGGTGGCAGTGGGGTCAGCCGAGAGGGCCACATGGCGACGGATAGGCGTTGGCGTACGGTGACAGTGCGCCAACGCCATGTGACGGCGCTGGAGCCGTTAGCGTACGGTAGCCGTGCGCAAAAAACGTGCTGTATCTGCCAAAAAATTGATATTCATGTGGATATCCTTCAATCCTCTTTTCATGGCGTGGCGTGTAAAGGCAAAATCTGATTGGGAAATGGAATAAAATTACCACCGCGCGTGCTAGCTAGTGGAGCCGAGTTAAAACTTACTCATACAAAAGAAGAAAAAGAAGTGCATAGAAGTATAGAACCACCCGTCCACCAATTTAAAGTCTATTGGCTGTTGTGATCAGTGCCGATTCTTCGTTGGAATCTTTCGGGACGACGTCTCTGGTGAGAGGGAATGGACAGTGATCACTCGTTGTAGAGGCGATGCTGCACGAATTTCTGGTATAATTGGGCCTAAGTACGAGGAAGACAGCCACGGAATTACCATATGGATGGATGTGTACCGCCTTCTGCCCTCACATCGATTGCTCAAACGATATAATTAACCATGGGAAATGGAAAGAGAATTGCAGTTTGCAATCTACCCTAAAAATATTCAAATTAGTCAAAATTTGATATATGCCACTTCGAGATATACCCCTTGGTATGTTGAAATAGAATTGCAGTTTGCAATCTACTCTAAAAATATTCAAATAGGACAAAATTTGATATATATACCACTGAGAAACATGTCATTTCGAGATATACCACTTCGTATGTTGAAATTAGAAATATGTCACTCCAGTTTCTTTATCCTTTGAAATTTATCATTATCTCTACTTTTCTCCTATTTTTTTTTCTCTTATTTTCCATCTATTCAGTAGTAAACTACCTATTTTGCCCCTCATCTACCTAACCCCATCCCTTTTGCAGGTCCACAAGGAGCTCGGGGGAGGCGTGCACGGCCTCAATTGCACTCGTACAAACACTTGATGTGAATGGCTTTCTGCTACTGTGATGATTCTGTGGTGGAATTCATGCCTCACCGAGGTGCTGTGGAGATGGCATTGCGCAGCAATCTACAGGTGTTGTGAGTCAAAACTCAAAAATAGGGTGTGAAGATTTCATGGTCTTGGGGCATGGAGAATTGGAAGGGTTCACCGTTGCAAAAGCATCAGGGATGCTATGTGAACAATGTTGTGGTGATTGTGTGAGAATTGAACAACCTAGATGCTGCTGTGCTGGTGCTGTCTTTGTGTCGATGTTTATACACGTATATGATGTATGCATTGTATATACACGAAACTTCAACACTTGTACTGTATAGATCATTCATCAGTTTGTTTGCCCTAGCATACAAGTGATACTGAAATATTTTGTTTGCCCTAGCATACAGGTGATACTGAAGTATTGATACTATGACACACAAGCTCGTGCCTGCCTTCCACAAACTCTATGCTCCGACATACACTTTTTTTTTGAAAACCGACAGGAGGATTGCCCGTTATATTAATAAAGACGGAACGAGACCGCGAGAGGTCAGAGTTAAAGGAAACAAGGTCTAATTACAGAGAAAAGAAAAACTCCAAAGATTTAGCCCCCGCTAGGAACCACGCTCTTCCTTCCTCCTTGATCTTGGCTAGGAGATCGAGAGGCGCTGAAGCTCTGTTGTTGAAGATTCTTTCATTCCGTTCCTTCCAAAGTTCCCAAGAGATTAAAATCGTGATCGTCGTCCTGGTCTTCCGAGAGAGGTCTGATGCCTTTGCCACATTTGCTCACCAATCATGGATGTTCGTGTAACGGGCCAGGTGGTGGGTTGGAGGCTTTCAGTACCTGTCCAGTCTACCATAAGCTTTCAGATACGGCCTGAGTAACGACACATTGCGATGAGGTGCAGTATTGATTCCGGGGTGTGTCTGCAGAGGGGGCAGAAGCGATGGTTTGGCTTGAAGATGCACTGTTACTCTATAACCATGCAGCAGCTCACGAGGACAGCTGCTCCGCGTCCGGCGACGCCGCGGACGCCTCCACGGTCGGCGCCTCGGGGGCTGCGGCCTCGACGGATGGGCCGGGCTGGAGCGCGAGCACGGCAGGGGCCTCAACGGAGGAGCCGGGCTGGAACTTGGCGACGTAGTAGCTGAGGGGCGGATCGGCGTGGTCCGGGGCCTGCACCTGCGGCTGGTTCTTGTTCACCTGGACGAGGATGGACGACGCGGCGGCGATGGACAGATATCGGGCCCGACGAGGAGCTCGGGGGAGGCGTGCGCTGCCTCAATTGCAGCTCGCTCGGGGGATGCGCAGCGGCCGACTGGGGCCGGGACCGGAAGGTTGCTCGGGGGAGGCGCAGCTGGGACGCAGCGGCCGATTGGGGGTGGGACTGGTGGGGTGCTCGGGGGAGGCGCCAGTCTTGCCTGAGCTCGTTTGAGAGAATGCCGCCATGGCCCTAGTTCAGATGCATGTGCTGTGCTGGATTCAGCTTCTGTTTGAGCACATTCAGAAGGGGTGGAAGGGATGAAGTTGGATAGATAAGGGGCAAAATAGGTAGTTCACTAATGAATAGATGAAAAATAAGAGAAAAGAAAAAAAAAGAAAAGTAAAGATAAGATAAGATAAGATAATGATAATGATAAATTTTAAAAGAGGAAGAAACTATAGTGTATATCAAATTTTGCCCCGTTACGGTGGTCAAGAGGCCGAGAAGGAAAACTGGGTGGCCGACGAACTAACAGCACGGCTTATGTTTCATTTACTTTTTCATTCTTTGTTTATTTTCTTTCTTAAATTATCCTTTGTTTGTTTTGTTATTATGATCCAGTTATAACTACGAGTTTTATGATGATCCAGTTATACCTACGAGTTTTTCTTCTATTTTTTTTACAAAGTCAAACATAACTCAAGTACTCAACTGCATACAAACAATGTTTTTTTAATAAAAAAAACACATCTCTATCCTCTTTCGTTGCATTGTAACAGTAGAGGTGAACAGTGATGTAATCCAAAAACAACACATGAAACAACATAAAGCTATCAAATCAACATCCAAAGAAACAAGAGATCAGCTCAAAAAGAGTCGAGACTCGAGAGATCAGATGGAAGTGTCCGATTCCCATCAGGTACATAACAGCGACAATGGGAGAATTACATTAACAGCATATAAAGTTCTCGACTCAACTAATCGTTTCGGCACCCGCAGCATAATAACGAGGGTGATATCAACGTGATTCAGGTACAGAACAATACTGATATCAACTGATATCAATCCGCATTTGCTCGTATACTCAAGGGCGGCTCCATTAATCTTCATGATGATGCAAGTTATACAATGGAATCCATTCCCGTATGTTCTATCAGTAAAACTTCTAATCTTACTAAAAGGAATACAATGTGGGTATTTGCCATGAATTATTTATCGTTACTAACCTCAAGTGGTATAATCAGCAACATAAAAAAAAGTGCTAAACAACTGTTAAGCTTCCAGTTCCAGGAGTGCCTTTCTACATGACAAACTGGTCTTCTTTATAAAAGTATCTCATTTACCTGAGATGCAAAATGTTTGAGTCAGCCAAATGAGTAAAACCAATTTCCAACAAACATCAAGACGTGCTAGTTCATTCAGGGCTATTGATGTATAGCATTTTTTCCAGATGAATGATCGGGAAGTGTAGGTACCGCTGAAAAGTGAAAACATAACATCATAGGGGTAACTTCTTCTGTAAGCATATTTGCAAAGCAGACCCAACATAAAAGACGGCCATGTGCAAACAAATTTAGTGTAACTTCTGTAGCAATGAGAACGGGGCCATTCAAAATGTGGCATCACGACTTTGTTTGTAAGCATTTTTTTACGTAGGATGAGGGTAAATGTCACAAACTAAAACGTTGCTGTGTGTGTAAGACATAGGTAAAGGTAGAGATCAATTTAAATGCGGTACAATTCCTGGTCGTGAAAACAAACTTACCATAGTTTTGGTATTTCTTTGAGAAGTTATAGAAGGCTTTCACAATGGCGCTGTATTTCATTGATTTCAGTGGTCCCATATGCCTGGACAAGAAATAGTAGAGATTTTCAATGGTTGAAATAGATAGTAATTTAAATTGTTCAGTCACACTTCAGGTGGAATGATCTTAGCATGTGATTGAGGCAAGGTCTTTTCTGCTGTACTAAATATATCCCTTTGAGGATTATTAAATGGCTCGAAATCTAAAGAAACAATTCCTAGATAATACCACTGCTTTGTGACAAAACCAACTAAACATGACCATTTACATCAATTTAGATACTTAACAGCTATTAAATTAAACTATATACGGGCGAATGCATTAAAAGAAAAATTGAGATTTTTTTTTTGAAACCGCAAAATTTGATAAAGTTTGTTTGCTACAATGCAATAGGAGTATAACAAAACTCCAATAAGACTTTTTTTCTATCACTAGCCGAGTGCGTGTGTTGCAACGAATCTCAAATAAACATAATATAAGTTCTATACTTAGAAAACCAATATGCATAAGGTAATAATTATCCCTACATATGAAAGTTTCATACATAATTTGCATCCAATCAACAAGCCACATAGTGTCTTATCACAAGTCACATATACAAATAATCTAATTATCCATAGAAGATTCTTCAAATAACAAATGCATATATGCACATATTTATCCACAAAAGATCCTACCAACTCGAGGTGAGGAGAGATCTGACTCACCATCACCGCCAAGCCCTTTTTATAATATATAGTAAAGATAAGGTGACTGTAGGTAAGAACAAGAATTCTTTGAATGTTATGCTAGCATGTGATCTAAGTTCAGTATGACAGGATCAATGCAAAACTGAGAACTAGGAAGACTAGTATAATGAAAAAAAAAACTTACATAATCTCAGTATACCGCAATCTCCATGCAGGAAAGCCTAGGTGGCATCTAGCAGGAGCATACACAAGAAGAAGATCAGGTTCTGGTCCACCACAACCTAATGGACAAAGCAGGAACTTAAGTGCTCATCTAGAATTATAACGATATAAATGATAAAATTACTAACAAAATGATAAATGAGTATATCAAATATAGCATCCGAAGACGGAAACTTTTTTCAAGCGTACCTACGGATTTCAACGCACCAGCCATGTCAGCTTCTGTAAATACTGACTCACATTTGTCATTTCCATTAGTATCTCTATCACCATTGGAGTAAGTTGAGCAAAGTAAGCTGGCTGCTTTAGCAATGCCTTCCTTGCCATCAGAACCAGAAATACACTCTATCGTCATCTCTCTATGACAACAGTGTAAAGCTTTGATGTTTGCACCAACATCCTACAGGTTGCCATGACCAAATGAAACCAATGAACAAGGTAACCAGCAGGGAATAAAGAACACTGTAAAACTTTAGACAGGAAATGAAGCAAATGCAATAGAAAGTTCAAGTATGTAACTTACCAAATTATCTCCTGAATTCTCTTTTCTTGAGCCATTCATACCAGGTTCAAATGATTTCTTCAGCACTCCTATGGAGCAATATAGAACGGTAAGGTACATCTCTTATATGCTAGTTAGTATTCATGCATCAATAAATATCAGAAGCTGATATGTAAAAGGCATGTGGCCATTAGTTTGAATTGTTCTGCCCCTGCCCTCCAAATATTGTGACAGCCCTGAATTGTTGCTTAAAGTCACTTGATTTCTTATAACCATGTTCATTTTCACAGAAAGAAAGATGTTATAAGTACATAAGTGGCCCATGAAGATAAACTTCAGACTGAAAACAATAGCACCTACAAATTCAAATTTCAAACAATGAACTCATTGTCTTACCATCAATGTCGTAGAGACATACATACTTCACACCAATAGTTGAGAGCCAACATAAAAGCTGCTTGATCTTCACGGTATCCTTAGCTTCTCTGCTATCTACCACGACGGCCAGGTACTTGAGTCTCTCCAGTTGGAGATTACGATACTTTCGCAACAACCGATATGAAATAAGATAACATTCTAGATTATAAATCAGATGAGACCATAAACTGAAAAGGCTGATTGCTAAGTGGATGATGCACCATAGCAACCCCAAAGTGAGCTTTATAATCATTGATGGTGGAGACATCTGCACATCCAGAGAGAAACACAACTTTTTTAGTGTTCTACTTCTTCCCCCCAGAATGCATTAATATTTAGAGACGTATATTTAAGGAAACAGACAAATATCCATTTCAGATAATTGACTTTTAATTCTAACCCTTAATGCACTCAAATAATCTGATGACAACATGCATGCCCGCTATTGTAGGTTCAATTATGACGGTTGTGTCAATGGCACCATGCACACCGCTTATGCATCCTAAAATTACTATTAAGTTTCTAACTCTCTTTTGCCAAAGAAACACATGAAAACTTAGGATATGGGTGAGCATGAAACAAATAATTTGCCTGATATATTTCAGTAAATAACTTTAAGGGCTTGGATCAATCTAAAACAGGGTTACTACAACAATACAAGAATTATTACAAGCGGACATTGAAGCTTGACATGATTGGAATTTTTTTGGTAGGACTAAGTCAACAGTTAAAATTTCAGCTAAGGTCATCAGAAATGTGCCAAAGAGATAACTCACAGAAACCTTCTTTATCAAGTAATTGTACTACAGAAATCAAAGAAAACTACTGCAAAAGAAGCTAAGGTGTTGTTTCTGCTGTACTCTTCCTTCCCCTCAGCATAACAGAGCAATAACTTATCTACAAGGATATAAACTACTTACTAGTGTGGTTCTGCACGCCTTATAGCTACCCACCGAAATTCACAGAAAGCATTCACTCGCAAGAATTTAGTCTCTACTTAAATCAGACACACACTATAAATAAGACGGAAATAAATCTAACGAGAGTGACAAAAGAAAGAGACAAATTCACCATCGTACATACATGTGGATGAGGCTTATTCGTGAATAGGGGGATCTCATTGGCCACAAATGCCTCCCTGCACAAGAACCACGAGATTATTATTTCTCAAGAAAGAAGGAAGAAGAGGACATTGTACAAACCACGAGCTATGTGAACATCAAATTTTGAGAAGTTAAATTGAACTTTGTTTCCTCCCTTTTTACTTTTTCAGAACAAGGGGTTACAGTAACACTATTCTAAAAATAGAAGCTAACAAATGGCACAGGGGAAATGAAAGAGAAAGAAAGACACTGCTGCAAGGAAATGGAATGATGAAATTAGAAGCAAAGGAAAGCAAACAAGTCTGACATGGCCTTGGTACCCATGACAGCCGCAGCTTGGCTGAGAGAGATGTGGAGGAAACAACAGAAGCACCAAGAACCCGGCGTACGCTATCAAGCTAGAGACTATGCTGTGCTATTGACCTTCCTTGTTTGTTTGCTAGAGACTAGAGGCTTCACAGAACCTCTCTCGTTTTGTTTTCTAAGGCATATTATTCCTCTCTTTTTTAAAAGCTTCAGCCATTGAGCGATCTCCACGGCATGGTTGCAGGTACTTGCCTACATGTGCACATGTAACATCAAGCACTAGTAGAATAAACAACAGTCCCAGCATCGAACGCGTGGTATTGCGAATTCAAAGGCGAGTACGATAATTTAATCCATGCACATCACAACCATCTCGCACGGTCCTCTCCAAAACAAGGGACGGTACAGTGCAGCGCAATTATGCAGGTGATGTGGTGTAGGATGAAAATAAACAACTTCCCGTTCTTGCCACGCATTTCCACAAACACCTAGCATGCGCCCACACCAAATATGTTTTCAAAGCGAGACCTCCGCGGAGGCGGAGGCGGAGGCGGCGGCCGGTGATAGGGAGTGGCTACGAATTCACGATCTGGAGTTCTGGACTCGCGAAGTTGAAAGGTAGAACAGCGGCGACCAAATTTTGACCGGAAATAAAGCAGTGGGCCATCATGTTGGGCCTGATCTCCGAGATGCGGCTGGTACGAGCCAACCATGCGGCCAATAGGCCCAGGCGGTTTGGGACCCCCCGGGCCATACTCCGTACGAACCCAGTAACTTTCCGAGGCAACCACTTGCTACTAAAATCACACGCCTCACACGACCTCGCGAAAAGCAGAGATGATGATTGCGGTAAGACCAAAAAAAAAACAAACAAACAAACAAAGTTAGAGCCATCGCTTTGCTGCCAAACAAGAAGAGGAAGGGAATCTTATCTGAATACGGCCTCTGAGTGGTGTCATGTTGAGACATAGCTGTTGTCAAGCTTTCTTCAACCCTGCAGTGCTCCTCCGATTCATACGAGCCTGTGCGGTCGTCGTGATCAGTTTGCATTCATGTTTGCCTCGGTATTGTTGATTTCGCAGTTTAGAGTTTGTTTGGGTGTTGTAGGTTTTTTTTTTTTGAGATTTGGAAGAATACCATGTTTAAAAAAATACTATTGCGACATCATGTCATGTGTGGCCTTGTCGAAAAGCACAGTGCATGCACCTGCATAATATGAGAAGGGAACAAAAAACTTTTGGAAGAACAACTCTGTTGGTTGCACACTTGCACCTGCGTAGAAACAAAAAAAAACTTTTGGCAAGAAATCTGTTGGTTTGGGACAGGTAGCACGGTAGCAATCAGATTATCTGAACATCGTGAATAAGTTTACAAGGCGCGCAGCAGTTTGGTAGGACTATTTTGCAAGTTCTAACCAGGTGATATATAATAGAATGCTGTAAAATACAAAAATGCTTATGTTTGTTGTTTATCGGCTCATTTCCGAGGAGCGATATATGCGAACACTTTACCTAAATAAAAGTTCATTAGAGGATTGTCGGTCCACAAGGCAAATTAGTAAGTTTAGTCTCATATTACTTATTTATGCACGAAGGGATAAGCAATGCACGAAGGGAGACCTCTCCTCCTATATAAAGGGGAGCAAGGAGCTTTTATTGTACACACAAGCCTATATGCGAACAGATCAATAAAGACAGAAGGCTGGTGCTATATCCTTGTCTTCTTCTCCATAGTTTACTATTTGTAAGTTGAGAGCTTTGTTCGTCGACAAGGCGACCTCGATTGTACAACACGTTATCAGCAGGATAACACTCTAAGCTAAGGCTTTCTGGTACGTTGCTTTGATCTAAGTTTTTAATTCTAGCGGTAATGTTCTTTTTAGTAGGATAGTTTTTATTTTACTGTTCATTGCCGTCGATCCTACCGGCTAAGCGTATGCCTACGCGTGCGCGCCGACAATCCCTTTCCCCGGCCGCACTGGTCGTACGCCTCCGCGTATGGGCCGATGCACCATCGCCATCGCAAACCAGGCACCGCCTCCGCGGCACGCCGCAGGCCAACCGAGCCGACCAACCGTGCGCCTTCGGACTCCACCGAGATTGGTTTGGGTATGCCTACGTATACCTTTGTCAATCGCTGTTGACGGGCAAACTAGTCGTGCACCTCTGCGCACGCGCTGCCGGTAATCACCGTCTAGGCAACGGCAGCATGCCTCCGCCATGAATCGAGCACCGGGTGCTGCCTCCGCGACACGTCATCGCCGGATCGATCCCACCATCCTGACCGGATAGGGTGTCGCCTTTGCGCCGCACCACCGGCCAGGGTTGGACTTGCCGTCGCTCGCCTCCGCGTGCGCCGTCGGGCTCCTTAGGGCAAGGACCTCGTCATCGGGCGAGGTGTGTCGTGCACCCCTTCGCGTCTAATGTCGCTAGCCAAATCAACGCCTTCACGTTGTGGCTGCCACCGCCTTCACACTCCGCCATCGTCGTCGCCTTTGCGTCGGCCCTCCGGAGAAGAAGAGACGGTGTAAGGTCGAAGAGGCTGACTAGAAGGGGAATAGTCTTTTCTAAAAATCTCTAAGACTAAAACCGATTTCTAATGCGGAAGCGAAAGTCAATTCAGTTTTGCACAATTAAAACCTAAATATTCTAGTTTCCCTTAAGTTCACAAACACCATAAGTCTAAGTCAAGATTTGTAATTCCAGTTTAACATGCAATCAATTTAATTATAGGAATGTAAATTGCACAAAGTAAATCACAAGGGAGCAAACCACAATAGCACAAGGATGTTTTACCCTAGAGTTCAGAGACTTACCGGTCTCCCTTAATCCACATTGAGGTAAGTCCAAACGAATTGGACCAGCTCCACAAATTAAGCCAACACATCGATCGCTAGCAGTTGCTCTTCCTCCACTCCGGAGATGGTGGGCACCAAGCCACTCACAACACGTCGGACCTTCTCACAAGCTTCTTAAGAATATCACCGGACCACGACGCCTCCACGTCGTCTAAGTGTCGGCAAACACCAAGAGTAATAAGCCAAGCCTCTTGCTTGACTCTCACCAACTGCAACACATGCGCAATTAGATGGTTAATCCAATTTTAGTCGCAACACATGCAACTATAACCTCTTCCTTTGCTTACAAGGTGCAACACATCCACAATTGAGAGGAGAAGCTCACACTAGCTCAAGAGAGTAAAATGAGATGCCAAGAGTTGTCTCCCAACTGATCATAGTGGGTATTTATAGCCCACACACCAAAGCTAGCCGTTGGAGGCTAAAAGGGCTGAAAAACAACGAAACTTAGTCTGACCGCCAACCAACGACCAGTCAGACCGGGCTACAATGCAGTGCCTATAAAACTAACCGTTACAGATAATTGTCGGTTAGACCTCCCTCATAGGGTCCAGTTTGACCGAACCATGGTCAGTCCGGACCAGTCAGACCAGACTTCCGGGAGGAAGAAAACTAAAAAAACATGCCCTCTAGAAAAGGTTGACCAGCCTTATAAGGGTGGTCAGATAGGACTTCCGGCCAATTCGGGCCGGTCAGTCCGAGCCTGAATTTCAACACAGGCGACACTCAAAAAATAGTCATAACTTTTGACTCCGATGCCAGAATTGAGTGATCCTGGGCTCTATGGAAAGCTTATTCAAAGAGCTACACAACTCATCTATTTGATTGATCTCAAACATATTTGATAAAATCAAGAAACACAACTCCAAAGAGCCAACACGTGGCCTAGGTCCAAGAAAAGAGCAATAGGCAATCTTAGACCATGCCAAGGAAGGATGCATAAACTTCAACAATTTGCAAAACATATTTGCAAAATTTAGTACCATGCCATAAAGAGTAGGTGCATGGACTTCAACTATTTGTAAATTATAGTCTCATGCTATAAAGAGTTAATGCATGATCTTCAACTATTTGTAAAATAAATTCGCAAACAATAGCATTATGCCTAGAAAAGCTAGAGCAAGCGGGATTGAGCTATCAACACATGATGAGACTCAAACTACTACATAAGACCCCTCTTAATAGTACAATAACCTATACTAGCAATCCGGTCTTCTAACCAAACACCGTGTCGGGACCCCGAGTAGCAACCCTGGACCCTCTGTGCACGCTGGACCAATCCCATGATCAGTAGCTGGCCCGCACAGTCTCAACAACGATGTCATCACAACCATACAACAAAATAAAGAAGAAGCAGACAAATTAACACTTATACAACAAAAAACCTTATGGTCAATGTTGTTACAGAGGTCGACTGCACAGGGCTAACAACAAAAGAGCTCACAGCGGAAAGCAAAATTAACACGTAGAGGCCATTCGACATGCCCACAGGCAATCGAGTGAAGGACGTCCTAGCACGAGAGGTCTTCAAAGACCTTCTCTTCAAAGAGCTTGGAGCACCCTAGGAGGTCTTCTTCAGCTGCTGATCAACCAGAGGGCACAAACCATGAGTACTTTGAATGTACTCAGCAAGCCGTAGGGAAATGTATGCAAATATTGTTCATGCAAGGCTCAACAAGGAATAGCTTTATGGTTACTTTGCAGAAAGCCAAATTGACATGAAATACAATACGTAGATTGCAAAGCACAAGTTGGAAAGAGTAGTACATAAGTAAACAACTTCTTTGAAAACAGCTCGTAACCACCCTGGTCACTTCCCAAACCTCCCGTGACCACCCTGGTCACGGCCCAGACCACTCACGACCACCCTGGTCATGAGTAGGGGTGAAAACGGATCAGATACGGACGGATAATGGCTATGCCATATTTGTTTTCATATTTTTTTCCTGAATCCGGATACAAATACGAATACCCCGGATACGAATACGGATACAAATAATATCGAATACGAATACGGAGCGAATACGAATCAAAGCAAATACGGTCGCGAATATTTTTCGGAACATGAAAACCCCTTAAATTGTATACCAGAAATTAACAAAAACATATAACTAGTTTATTTGATACAAACATTAATGAATTGTTTATATTTTCAGTAACCACACATAATATTGGTACTAGCAAGCTGCATTAACTAGTTCATCACAAACATAACACTTAGTTTACTATATTTAGCTCATAAGTCATAACTCACAAAGTCACAAGTCATCACTCATTCACACTAGTTCATCACATACATAAAACTTAGTTCACACTAACATTGATCAGGCTGGATGGTTAATCTATACACAAATCCCAAAGTATGTTACCAAAAATAAAATTAATAAAGTTATTATTTTATTTGATTTTCGAGATTTAAAAGAGTTTTCTTGGTTAAAAAGAAAAATAGTAAAACAAAGTCAATTATTTAATTTCCTAGTTTTTAATGTCAAAAATAAAATTTATTGAGTTTTTCGGATTTTATTGGATTTAAAGTGAAAAAGGAAATTTTAAATAATTTCTTGAATTTTCGGATTTTAAAAGGTTTTCCTATTTTTGAAATTAAAATAATTTATGTGCAAAAATAAAAACCAACTTTAAGTTGGAATTATTTTTATTAAGTTCAAAATAATTCAAGGAATTTCTATGATTTTTTCTAGAATTTTTTTAACTCTATTTGCTATTTTTTAAAAGGCTATTTGATTTGTTGCATTTTCTAAAATTCGAAAATCAATTAAAATCTCCTTTTCTCTTTTGGGCTGAAATCCAGATATCCGGATTTCATCTTATCCGGATAATCCGTATCCGCCGGATAGCATGCCTACCGTATTCGTTTCCGTTTCCGACAAAAAAAAATCCGAATTCGTTTCCGATCCGAAAATTATCTAAGAAAAGTCCGATCCGAGATCATCCGAATCCGTTTCCGTCCGGATCGGTCAGAAACTATCCGAGAAAAATTCGAACCGAGATCATCCGAATCCGTTTCCATCCGGATCGGTTGGAAACTATCCGATCCGTTTTCACCCCTACGTACAACCCCTTCGCTGGTGCCGGAGGATGTCTGCACTGGACTCCCACGCCTCCGCATGCTGTGGCTCACCGGGTGCGGCCTCGTTGGGAAGATCCCACCTTCGATCAGGAGCCTGAAGAAGTGAAGAGCCTCGCCGGGTGCTAGGCTTAGGTTGTTACCAAAATCCCGGATATCCGGATAATCCGAATTCGTATCCGTATCCGCCGGATATCATGCCTACAGTATTTGTTTCCGTTTCCAGAAAAAATCCGAATCCGTTTCCATCCGGATCGGGCGGAAACTATTCTATCCGTTTTCACCCCTAGTCATGAGCCAGACCACTCAACAAGTTTTGAGAAAAGATCTAACCCTTGCGTGAAATCACCAGGCAGGTCCATAACCGGGGACACGGCTATTCGAATAGATTTACACTCTGCAGAGGTTGCACAACTTTACTCACAAGACACGAGTTCTCTAGTTTGTTTGGCACCCGACGATGCCCCTGCTCACTACCTTAGGTAAGCAGGCTAGAGCACGTGACAAAGCCTTTATGAGGTTCTGCTTTGACTCAGTTCCGCTTGCTAAGGTTTCGCCTTCCTGGCCCCCTCTTGCGCCAAGTGTGCGTGTCCATCCCATATCTTACACATTTCCACCAAAACAGAACCGAATCAAAGCATTACCAATTAGTTGGCCAGGACCACCCCTTACTGGTCTTGTGGTTGCACGGTATGGCCCGGATCAATGGCTTACAAGGTTAAGTCCTTAGTGGTTGCTCAGGCGAGATCTCCTCATCCCAATGCGCTTCCTGCACCCCCTTTACTACACGATCACTCGCCCGAGCGAAAATATTTTGGGTTCCACCCGGCCAATGACCACCTTAGCCATGGCACAACAAATTTTATTAACGGCAACACATGCCAGGGCAACGTGTGCCAAGGCAATACATGCCAAGACAACACGTGCCACAATTCCATATTCACTTAGTCAGGTTTATCATCAATGAGACAAGTGATCGAGAAACATCGCATAACTAAGCAGGTCTAAGCAACATACACACCCTTGTTGGTTATCACAAAGAGGTCCAACTAGGATTACCCAACCTATGGTGGTCCAAAGGTACATGTCAACATGTCATCACAAGTATTCAAGGAATCATACTATCGAGTAGGTGATTAGCTAATTCCCAAACTATTTTTATACAAATAGCTATGCAGGTTGGTATAAATCAATATAACTTTGCAAACTGGGAACATCATGATCAAAGGTCTACGACTTGCCTTCGATGAAGAGTGGAGACGCTTCGGTAGAGGTCGCCGGGTCCAAGAACTTCTCTGAGAAGCCGAAATATACACGTAGGAAAAGAGCCAAATAAATACAACGAAACCAAATAAAAACCAAAGCTACCAAACTCGAACCAAAAGGAAGGCACCGAAATAGAAACGGGCACAAGGAAGGAGGTCCTACAAGGAGGTCTTGAGGAGATCATGAGGGGGATAGGTCCTGAGGAGGAGGTCCAAAGGAAGATACGATTACGCGACGTGGTTGTGAAAGAGATACAACCACACAACGTGGTTGTGTGAGCAAAAGGGGGACAAGGCGTGGAGAAACTCACCCGGAGAGAGAGAGAGAGAGAGAGAGAGAGAGAGAGACTGGAAAAGGATGGCGAACGGCGCGAGCGCTCTGGTGAACTCTTCGACGGCGAGGTGGCGACGACGCGGGGCTCCAGTGAACTCCTTGGTGAAACTCCAAGCACAGAGACACAGGGTGAGAGCAAGAGAGCAGGAGAGTTGGGTGAGGGAAAGGTGATGAAAAGGGGCTGCTCAAGCTTTTATAGACAGGGAAACGAGAAGAGTTACAGAGACTCAGAGACACACGTGTTCAAGGGTAGGTGAAGGAGGAGATGGGAGCAGGTCAGGGAGGAGACAAGAGGGGGAAACGGGTACTGCAAAATGCAGCAGCATTTAATGTGACACAACAGCATTTAATGCTCAAGGACCTTTGCGTTAGCAGCGATGCGACGAGAGGAAGAAGAAGGTGAGCAGGACTGACAGGTGGGACCGATCAAAGCTCAAGAGAATGGTCCAACCAAAGGGGAAGTCACGGCCAAAGGGGTGGTCGTGACACCAGGGGTGATCGTGACCCAAGTAGAGGTCGTGACCCAAGGGGAGGTCGTGACACCAGGGGTGGTCTTTGCAAAAAGACCGAGAGGGAGGTCGAAAAAGACCGAGAGGGTGGTCGTGGCAAGTCTCCAGGACCACCCGGAGGTTGAAGGATCTAGACCTACCATTTTGTTTTAATAGAGTTTTGGTGATTAATGACAAATCTAATTATAAGACTAACACTTTTATTGATATACATATTGTGTAGTCTTATTTGGATATAAAGGTGATAATCATGAAGGCATGCATGTGATTAATGACAAATCGAATTCATTGGATAAACCAAAGGAAAATCCAAACAGGTATGCATTTATAATGACAAATCTATTTGTGAGACTAACTCTCTTATTGTTATATCTCATATTTAGTGTCGTTTGGATATCAAGAACAAAAGATGTATACATTCTACTTTGTATTCATATATACTTTGTTGCATTCCTCGGATCCAAAATATAGGTTGAACTCCACCAAAAGATTATCTTGAATATGTGCATATGTTTCCATTACACATTCGTGTATGCACACATGTAGGGGGAGTTCATTCTATCTTTTGAGGTTTCATTAGTATTGATTCATATTCTGTTTCCACACATATTTGGGATCTTTACTTTGAAACATATCCTTTGAATATATTTAACTTGCGTAGTTAATATATTCATGAGTATATAAGACTTGTGTAGTCTAAATATACTTATATGTGAGTATAACATAACTTGTGTAGTTCATGTGTACTCACATATCCTTGAATATATATAACTTGTGTAGTTAATATATTCATGTGTATCTTGAGACATGTGTGCTCATATATCTTTTGAGTATATATAACTTGTGCAGTTATATATATTCATATGAGTATATACAACTTGTGTAGTGCTTATATACTCATACCAATCTACATTCAATTATTTGTTATTGAAGTGATTATCATCAATTACCAAAGAGCAAAAGATTGTGATATCTTGTCCCACCATTATGGGTTAATGGTATGATGTGGTAGTTAATGATAATCATATTGTGGAACTAACTTTTTCCATGAGTTGGATAAGCAGGTTAGGTTCCATGATAATGAAGACTTGGGATGACATCATGTGAGGATTGTCATCAAGTCAAGAGGAGTTCCATCATGTGTTGATGGAAGTCAAGTGAAGGAAATCATCGTGTGTTGATGATGTTCAAGAAATGGAGATGATCATGAGTTGACCATCAAGTCAAGATTCTTGAAGAAGATGAAATCATCATGTGTTGATGATATTGAAGATCAAGAGCTTGAAGTAAATGATGCATCATGTGTTGATGCATGTCAAGTTCTAGAAGAGGAGATAATCATGAGTTGATCATCAAGTCAAATAGAAGACCCATCATGTGTTGATGGAGATCAAGTGAAGGATGTCATCATGTGTTGATGAGCGTCAAGTTAAGATCCCGAAGCAAAGCTTCATCATGTGTTGATGAAGGTCAAGTGAAGAACTCATCATGTGTTGATGAGCATTCAAGTCAAGAACCCGGACTTGAAGTGAGGATGTGCGTCATCAAGCTTCAAGTGGTTGCTCAAGGCAAAGGTATGACTAGCTAGGGCTAAGGATGTGTTCCTAATCTTTTTCCGGTCTTGGTGTTTGGTTGGAGACCGGATTGCTAGCATAGGTTATCGTACTATTAAGAGGGGTCTTGACTAGTAGCTTGAGTTTATCATGTGTTGATAGCTCATTGTGTTTGCTCTAGCTCACCTTAACATGTTGCCAATATTTGCGAATGTGTTTTGCAAATAGTTGTGGCTCGTGGATAATCCTTGTATCATGTGACTTTGGTTTGCGAATGTGTTTTGCAAACAATGTAAGTCCATGTACCTTATTCCTTGTAGTGTGATTCTATAAGTTGGCAAATGTGTTTTGCAACTTGTTGAGAATGTCAAGTGAATCCTTGTTTGCATCGTGCGTCAATTTGGTGGCAAATGTGTTTTGCAAACTGAGTTAAAGCGGAGTGCAATTTGTGGTGTGATTCTAAAAGTTGGCAAATGTGTTTTGCAACTTGTTGAGAATCTTGCCTTTGAACCCTTGTTTGCATCACTTGTCAATTGTCAAATGTGTTTTGCAATTGAATTTGTTTTGGATGCAAACTGCTGTTTTCTCAGGAAAATCGGTTGTACCAGCGTGTTGTCTGCGGTACAACCGCTCTGCAGTACAACCGGATCTTGGTGCGGTATGACCGCACATCGGTTGTTCCGATTCCTTGTTGACGGATGCGATTTTTCCAGAAGGCATGTTTTGGGAACATGTTTGCCTTTGGAGGTGCTTGGTCGTACCAGCGTTGTTCAAGCAGAACTACCGCATCCCGGTCGTTCCGGTTCCTAAATGGCGGTACGAAAATTCCAGAGAGGCTGCTTTTTGGCTTGAGTTGGAAACCCTGTGATTGGTAGTACTGCACTCCTTGAGCGGTACGACCGGTCTCAGCGGTTGTACCGCATGCTGGTTGGCGGTTGTACCGCGCCAGTGTCCAACGGCTAGTTTTATAGCCGTTGGAGGAGGTGCGGTAGTATCACTCGGTACTTGTCGGTACAACCGTTGGCGCTGATTTTTCAGCAGACTTTTCCATAACGGTTAGTTTTTTGTGGGTGGGCTATAAATACCCACCTTGGTCGTGTGTGGGTAAGTTGCTGGTGTCATTATACACTTCCTTGAGCAAAGAGCAAGCCCTCTACTCTCATTTGTGTATATGTTGCACTTGTTGAGCTTTGAGAGGCAAATCCTATTGCATGTGTTGCATTAGGTAGTGGATTTAGTATCCACTTGAGCTTAGACACTTGATTAGTTCAAGTGAGAGTTCTAGACTTGTTACTCTTGGTGTTTGCCGACACCTAGATGGCGTGGAGGCATCGTGCGTCGGTGATCTTCTCAAAGAAGCTTGTGAGAAGACCCGAGCGGTTTGTGAGTGGTGTGGTGCTCGCCATCTCCGGAGTGAAGGAAAGAGCAACCCTAGTGGAGCGAGGTGTTGGTTCGGTTTGGAACCGGTCCAAGTGGTTGGACTTACCTCGGAGGAAGGCTTAATTTGTGGAGCCAGTCCAATTGGTTTGGGTTTACCTCGACGTGGATTAGGGGAGACCGACAAGTCTCCGAACACCACGGTAAAACATCGACGTGTCAATTATGGCTTGCATTCTTGTGCCTTACTATTGCATTTACATTCATTGCATATGAATGCTTGCTTTACCTTGTGCAATTTACATTGCTTGAATTGAATTGCTTATAAGTCTTGCTTAATTGCTATATTCATCAATAGACTTGTATAGTTGGTGCACTTAGTTGAACCTTGTTGTTTTAGGCTTTAATTGTGCAAAACCGTATTTGTATTAGCTTTCGCATTAGAAATCGGTTTTAGCCAAAGAAGTTTTTAAAACGCCTATTCACCCCCCCTCTAGTCGGCCTCCTCGATCTTACAGAGGTCTTGGATAAAGGGGACGGTGAAGGGCCACGGGTAGGCTACACTAGCGCAAATTAATAAAAATTCTACCCGTAAACCAAGATCACTGTAGTTATAGATCACGGTCTTACCACTAGGCGCCAAGAAAGGAATTGATGCAAAGACGTCGGGCGAGTAGTCGTACTAAGTTGATGCAGCACGTCGGGGTAGAGTAGTCGTACTACTTCCTCGTCCTCGTCGCGGCGTCCCACGTACAGCTCCTCTCTTGCGGTTCGTCCAAACGCTTCTGATCTGGCGCCTCAAAGGTATCCACGTCACGGGAGGAAGCGTCGCACGCCGGACTACTAGATCCGCGCGAGCGACTAGGGCGTGGGAGGGGTGGCGGCCAGGGTTTGATGGTGTCACGAAAAACTCATCATCAAACACATCGCCCTTGCCCTCCTTTATAGGCGTCCTTACAATGGGCTTCTACTAATAGAGGCCCATTAGGACTCAATGCTCGATCTAATTCGGATCCAATCCGAATTAGGCTTCAACCCTTAAGTGTGTGACCTATAGGTTCACGTATGTTTAGACATGACGCGAGTATACATACTTGGTCAATAGTTGGTAGCGGTCTCTAGCAAGGCGTGCCAACTCCTAAGCGTACACAAAGATCATATCGGACGAACCATCACAGCGTTATGTACATGCCAATCCCTTTGCCTCACGATATTCGGTTGAGCTCCAAGTGACCACTCTTTCTCGATCCCGTGATTGGAATCCCTTACTAGGTTAACTCTTAACCTTAAGTAGCATGGCCATGCATTTACGGATCCGATCACTCGAGGGGCCCAGATATCTCTCTCGGGTAGAGAGGGCAAATCCATCTCGTGACCATGCCTCGCAACATGCTTCATGACAAACCCGAAGCTACCTTTATAACTACCTCATTCACAGATAGCGTTTGATAGCCCCTAAGTAGGTCGATTCACATCTCAAGTACATGCGACAATCTCGTGTCTAAGGACAAAGGCGTACACATTGTGTAGAGAGAACCATAAGTATAATTGTTATGTCTCATGTTGGGTCGGTCCAACCCCATGTTCTAAACATGTGTCCACATTATTGGTTTGACATCTCCATGTCTATGACTGTGAAACATGGTCATCAACGATACATGTGCTAATCCATCATTCACATGTGTCCTCACATGAACTCGACTAGGGACAATCTTTAGAATAACCATACAAGTGAAGAGTTTCACAAACAAGTCACATACTTGTTAATCAACACAAAGGCAATATTCAAGGAACATTTATTAAATCATGGATACAACGAAATATCATCATCTCTATGATTGCCTCTAGGGCATATTTCCAACAGACGGTTCAAATGAGAGGGAGGTCTGGACTGAGAGGGATGTCCAAATGAGAGGGGTCTAGGCGAGGGGAGGTCCAAGCGAGAGGAGGTGCAGGTGAGAGGAGGTCCAAACGAGAGGGAGGTCTGAAGCGAACAAGGAAAGGAGATCCTAACACCAAAGAACTCCAGCAACTCAAAAGGAACCAAACTTGAATTAGTTGAAGCTGGATTAGTTCATGTTAAAGCGCTGCAAATTTTCTGAAATCTCCAAGTTAAGCTTGAGCAAATTCAACAAACCAAATGGTTATTTTTATTTTCGAAAACTCAGAAACTCGAAAAAACTTGGGACGTTACACACCGAGACGAGTAAAAGACTAGGAACACATTCTTAGCCTATACTAGTCATACATTTGCCTTGAGCATCCATCTTGGAGTGATCACTTGATTACGAACATCTCCACTCCAAGTTCGGGTTCTTGACTTGGTAATCATCAACACATGATGATTTGCTTTACTCCAAGTTCTTGACTTGAATATCATCAACACAGAATGATCTTCTTCACTTCAGGATCTTGTTTTGAATATCATCAACACATGATTTTTTTTTTGCATCGAGATCTTGTCTTGATCATCATCAACACATGATGGCATTATTCGTCCCGAACCTTGACTTAATGACAATCAACTCATGATGACATCTAAAATTTTCATCATCATGAGACTCAACCTATTTCACCAAGTCATGGAAAATGTTAGTCCACATGACGATTGTCCACATGACGATTGTCATTAATTACTGAAATACCCCATTAACTCATAATTGTGGGTCTAGATTCTTCAGACGGGACGACCTCGACGCCTCTGCACCATGGTTGCCACTGTTTGCCTCTATGCTCATACCGCTGCCTCCGCAGCAACGTCGGGCCGAGGCAACCTCCACGCTGCACCGTCTTCGCGTGTTCGTGCAGACGAAGCTAGGGTTTCTAGCAAGGTCAGGGCCACCGAAAATGTGCACGTACTAAATAGCTCCTTTATTTTATTACGAGGTTCATTGTAGTATTTTACTAGATCTTTAGTTGTTGTCTGTCTACAAACAGCAGAAAATCTAGGATTATGCGTAGTCCTAAAGTAAGTTTGGAAAACAGCAGACTCTCCAAAGCCTAACGGTAAATTCTCAGAAGCAATTAAATGATTGAAAGATTGATGGGCTACTTCAGGATCGTAGTCCCAGCTACGTATTGTACCGTCAGGATTGTATTGCAGTTGTGTCTGCCTCATCACCAATCCTTGTTTGGCTCGACATCTTGTATCATGTCTAAGCAAGTGCCCCGTTCCACATGTAGACCTTGCATACAATTCATTGCAATAAATTTTGCAAATAGCATATGGTACCTGATTTCCCTATGTGTCTGGCTTGGTTATCCTATCAAAATTCTCCCACACTCCTGATGTAGACGGCCTCGACCTCTTTACTCCGGTGGTCGCCGACGAAGATGCTGCCGTGGAGCCTGATGACGAAACTCCGTGTTGCCCTTCTGGTTGGTTTGTGGTAGCCGCAGCAGCCTCCACGAATGCAACTTTCTCCGGTGAAAATCTGTATTCACCAAGAGCTAAGCTGTTGTAACTGTCCATAACAAAGACTGCAAAATCGAAACTAACACTATTATTACTTTCATCTTAGCATGTATAGTGTTAAGTTGCAAAAGTCACTATGCATGTTAAAACAATCAGTTTGTATGTGGTATAACCGACTGAGTAAATTCCTTTTACAAAATGGGTACATAAGCAATGAAGTATGTCCATGCGTGTTCATAAAGAAATCCAAGAATGTATTTTGCATCATCTCTGTGTATGTTGATGACTTGAATATAATCGGAAACATGGAAGACATTCTTGAAGCAAGCTTGTACTTAAAGACGGGATTCGAGATGAAAGATATGAGAGAAACCAAATATTGTCTTGGATTGGAGATTGGAAATTTGCCTGGAGGCATATTTCTGCACCAGACCACCTACACCAAGAAAGTGTTGGAGAGATTTTATCTTGATAAATCTCATCCACTGGGTACACCCACGATCGTTAGATCGTTGGAAGTGAAGAAATATTCATATAGACCTAGACGAGATAATGAGGATACATTAGGGCTCGAAACCCCTTATTTAAATGCTATTGGAGTATTGTTATACCTTGCCAATTATATTAGGCCTAATATTGCGTTTGTAGTAAATTGTTTGGCAAGATATAGTTCCGGACCTACGAAGAGGCATTAGAATGTAATTAAGGGAATCCTTAGGTAGGGGTACAACTGATCTTGGACTCTTTTATCCCAAGGGTCAAGATATAAGGTTGAAGGATTACTTAGATGCTGGCTATCTTTCTGATCCCCACAATGCCAAGTCACAAACTGGATACGTCTTTCTAAGTGGTTCTACAACTATCTCTTGGAGATCTGTAAAGCAATCGATTGTTGCTACGTCAACTAATCATGCTAGAATCATTGTACTATACGAGACAACTCGAGAGTGCATATGTCTTAGAAGACTAATTCACCATATCTAAGAGTCTTGTGGTGTAAAGGTGGATAAAATTAATACAATCCTCTATGAGGATAATGCAACTTGCATTGCACAAATGAAAAGTAGCTATTTCAAGACGCATATGACACAACATATACTCCCTAAACATTTCTACCCATATGAGCAGTAGGAAAATAGAAATATAGAAATACAAAAAATCCAATCAAGTGAGAATCTTGCGGATTTGTTTACTAAGGCATTGCCAGGACCAAGTTTTGATAAACTTGTATGTGGTATTAGTATGAGAAGACACAAATAGTTGTTGTCTTCAGAGGGAAATATATGATCTTCATATATGTTCATCATTGGATGAATAGATGTTGTACTCTTTTTCCCTTGTCTGAGTTTTGTCCCAATGTGCTTGCCCATTCGAAGGCTTTTAATAAGGCAACATGTGTGTTGGTGTTTTAGAACCGATTTTACGTAATGACTGTTTGATTCGATGGGTCTCCAAGACTCAAATCATGCAGAGAGAATGACACAGGGATTTTCATACAGGTTCAGGCCTTCTCCGGAGAGAATAACAACCCTACTCCTGTGTGGCTATATTGAGTATGCTGGTTACAGATCAAGAAAAAGACTCAAGTCTAATATCTTGTGCTCCTGATTCATTTTTATTGTTTTTTCCCACTGGGTTTTTGAAAGAAGTTTTTAATGATGCATGAGCATGAAGTTGGCAAAGTGTCTACGGGGTGTTTTATATTGGCTCGTTTTCGATGCCCGATTATGTGTGAACACTTTACCTAAACAAATGTCCATTAGGAGGTTGTCGGCCCACAAGGCTTATTAGTTAGTTTAGTCTCATATTGCTTATTCATGTATGAAGGGATACTCCATCCTCTTATATAAAGTGGGCAGAGGGCTTTCATTGTACACATAAGCCTATGGGTAAAGAGATCAATAAAGACAGAAGGTTGATGCTACATCCATATATTCTTGTCTATTGTTTATTATTTGTAAGTTGAGAGCTCCGTTCATCAACAACGCGACCTCGGTTATACAACATTGTTCAATATAATGATATGCTGCTCATCAATATTTTGAGATACGTATCAAATTGGATTAGCCTTTCATAGTTTAAAGGAGCAATTCACTATATACCACTAAATAATTTCGGATCTTCACAATATGTCACTGGTGTCTCGCTGACATATGGGTTTGGACCCACATGTCAGCCTCACAATGAGTAACATATTATGGATGACGTAGTTATTCTGTGACACATTATGAATTTTCTCTAGTTTAAAAGTCCTCCCACCGAGGACAACATTTTGGGTGCTCTAATGGAAGACTGTAACACCCTAAATTTTCTAAACCCCTTTTTGAAAATTTCAAAATAAAAAGAACCATTTGGTTTTGTTGAAGTCCTAAAGCTTAACTTGAGATTTTCAGAATTTGAGTGTTTAAAATGACTAAGTCAAACTTCACCTAATCCCAAAAGTTGGTTTATTTGGAGTTGTTTGAGCTCTGGAGTAGTCTCACCCTTTCTCTGTTATATTTGCTCTCCTCTTAGCCCAGCTCTTCCTTTCCAGACCTCCCTCTTGTTTGGCCATCTCCTTGAGTCCAGACCTCCTTGAGCTTGGACCTCTCCTCGTGTTCGGATTTCCTTTGCGACCAGACCCTATTTTTCTTGTTTGTTTGGACATTCTCCTATGTCTGGACCTCCTTATGTTTGGGCATTCCCTGTATGCCCAGACCCCTCCCTTGTTTGGACATTTCCTCTATGTCCAGATTTCTTTCGAGTCTAGATCTCCCCTAAATCTAGACCTCTTCTGTGCCTAGACCTCTTTGGTCCAAACCTCCTCCTCTATTTAGACCTCCTTTTAGTCTAGACCTCCACTTCTGATTGAACCTTCTTTTGGTTTTGACCTCCTCTTTAGGTCACGACCACCTCGTGGCATCCTAGCTCGGGTTTGTGTTTCGAACGTTTTTTATTTCTGAAATTCAATTTGAGTTAAATTTCTCCTTTTTGGAACTCTCCTGTTTAATTTTCTGTCCTCCCTTATATTCATTTGAACCTTCCTGTGTTCTTTTAGACCTCCATGTGTCCTTTTGGACCTCCCCGGGTCCGTTAGGACCCCCTTGGCCCTTCTTTTTGGCCGTCAGGACCTCCTCGGGTTCATCCTGACCGCCAAGACCTCCTTTGGTTCTATCTTGACCGTTGAGACCTCCCCCTGTGTTGGTCTTGACCGTCAAGATCTCCTTTAGCTCCATCTTGATCGTTGAGACCTCTCCTGTGTTGGTCTTGACCGTCGAGATCTCCTTTGATCTCCTCTTGACCATCGGGATCTCCTTTGAGTTCATCCTGATCGTCAAAACCTCCTTTGGACCATCTTCTGTGGATCTCCTCTGTTGGATCCCTCTCCCTTTGAAACCCCTCCGCCTAGACCTCCCTTCGTTTGGATTTGATGGTCCAGACCTCCCTTCGTTTGGATCTGAGGGCCCAGACCTCCCCGTGGCTTAGACCTCCTTCCAAGACCTCCCCGTGCGACTCAGCTTTGCGCCCTCGTTTGGAACCATCCAATCTGCATTGGACGGCCTCATCTTGTGGCACGGTCGGCTAGTCCAAACGTCCTATCCTTTTGAGCCACCCGATCTGAATCAGACGGCTCTGTTACACTGAGCTTTTCCTTTTGCCCTTTTGACCTCCTTCTCTTCAGGACCTCTGGTCTTTTTGTAAAGACCACCCTTGGTGGTCAGGACCTCCCTGTCTGTAGGACCTCTTTATTCTTTGGACCTCCTTGTCCCTTGGACCTCTTAGCTTTTCAGACCTCCTCAAGATCTCCCTTGATCTCGTAGGACCTCCCTATCTAGCGAACCTCCTCTATGGTTTTTTCAAAGACTACCCTCTGTGGTCTCTTTGCGAAGACCACCCCTTGTTGTCTTTTTGCAAAGACCACCCCTACGGGTCACGACCTCCCCTTGAGCCGTGACCACTCCTCTTTGACCAGACTGTTTTCCAAGTTGACTGGTTCCACTTGACAGTCTTGCTTACCCTCATCCTTATCTGCCACCTAAGCCTTTGTGCATTTAATGCCATTTGAGCCATATAAAATGCAGTCACTTACGTGGCCATTTGCTTTCTCTCCTTGTCTTCTCACCTCACAGTATATCTTGTCCTTTTTGCCATCTCCTTTCACCAGCTGGCCTTATTTTGTCCTGTTCTCTCTAGCCAGCTGGCCATACCTGGTCTTGTCCTTTAACTACCTTTGACCCATGTGTCGCTGAGTCTCAGTGACACTTTCCTCCTCTTTCTTCACCGGCTATTAATAGCCTAAGCAGTCTTTCCTCACCTTTGGCCACTTAGCTCTCCAGCCCTTTTCCTTCTTGCTTTGTGACTTGAAGCTTCGCCAAGGAGTCTGTTGAGGCGGTGTCGTTGCCTCCTCCTCGACAAGGAGTTCACCGGAGTTGGCGCTGCCACTTCGCTGCCGAAGGAGTTCGCCGGAGCGCTAGCATCACCTTCAACCGTCGTCGCCGAGCCCTCGACCTCCTCCTCCTCCTTTTCTACCTCCCTCTCGGCCTTGGTGAGTATCCCTGTGCTTTGTCCCTTTTTCCTTGACTCCTTGAACGCCCACCTCGCGTGGTCGTAGCCTTGCTGGACCTCCTCCTTTGGATCTCCCAAGGATCTCCTCTTTGCAAAGATGACTGTCTCGGTCTTTTTGTAAAGACGACCCTCTCAGTCTTCTTGCAGAGAGAACCCTCTTGGGTCCCCCCCCTCTGGACCTCCTCCTCCGAGACCTCCTTTTGCTCTCTCGGGACCCTCTCAGGACCTCCCTTTTTGCAAAGACCACCTTCTCGGTCTTTGCCACCCTTTTGATCTTTTGCAAAGACCACCCTTTTGGCCTTTGCTGGCTTCTTTGCAAAAGACCACCCTCTTCGGTCATTTGCAAAGACCACCCTTCCGTGGACCTCCTCCTTTCCGTTGGACCTCCTCTTGAGAGCCCTTTCTTAGTTCATCTTGTTCTGTTCTTTGCTATTTGGGTTTGTTTGAAGTTCATTTGGATCTTATTTGGCTGCTATTTGATTTTGCTTTGCTTTGTCTCGTGTAGATTGCAACTCTTCGGAGAGCCCGAGTTCTCCTAGTTAGTTCCTCAAGCTTTCGGTCCAGGCAAGTTACACTATTGATCATGTTGCACCCAGTATCTCAAATTATTTAAGTTCTGTTTCAAAAATTACTACATGCTTATTTTAATTCAAGTATTTCAACCCCTGCTTTAACTTTGCAGTTACTCCTAATTCCTTTGTACATCCAATCTTGATTATTGAATTGATCGCCCCTTGTCACCGTAGTAAAAGCTAGTTGGTACATTAGTATGAACTAGCATGTACTGCAAAACTTGAGGTTTAGTCATGCTTAGACCAAAATCTTGATTTAGGAGTTTTATTGCCAAAAGACCAATGTTGTCTAAATATTTTAATCCATGACATTGGGTTGTCGTGGTAGTTTGCAAAATGTCTTTGAAAAGCAAAGAAAAAGAAAATTGGTTTGGACTTGGGTGAATTGATTGTTTGGATGGGTGCATTTTCATGCATGGGATCGATCCATTTCTATAGACGAGGCCCAGGGTTTGTGGAAGTCGCCCAAGTCAGTTGAGGACCGGCCTTTGAGCGTTCCTTTGCTATGCCTATAATGGGCTATGCCTCACCGTGCAACCACATGTCCTGAGAGTAGGGAGAGGACCTGGCCAATTAATTTGCAGAGTTCCATTGCGGTTAATCCTGTTGGTACGTGGGAGGTCTTTCATGGCCGCTCTTTTTGATAAAGTCTTTCATGACTATTGTTCCCACCTAGCGCACGAGGGGGCCCTTGATCTCTGCGGAGTCGCTATCCGCAGGGTGGGGCGAAACCTTAGCGAGGGTGGGCTGTGGTGGAATGAAACATTGTAAAGGACTTGTCATGAGCTCTAGACCACTTACCTTCGGAAGTGAGTGGTGGTATTGCCGGTCGCCAAACAAACCAGAGAAATCATGCCATGTGGGTAAAGTGTACAACCTCTGCAGAGTGTAAATCTATTCGAATAGCCGTGTCCACAGTCATGGATATACTAGCAAAGCCACTCAAAGTTAGATTTTGGTTTTGGTTTCCAAAAGATTTTATTAAACTGTTTTGGATCTTTATCCAAATGGGTTTTAGGCGGGGAGCCTTGTGATAGGAGGGTATCCTTCACCACCTTGTGATGAATGTTATCCAAACTGTAAAATTGATCTGAGAAAATGAGTTTTAGTTATTAATAACTGCCTTGGAACTTAGTAGTTGTATTTTAATGAAACTTGGCTTTATGCAAATCAACCATATTATGCCTTCCTTTGAGATATCCATTTATGCATGTCATTCTATTATTTGACGGATGTAACTTGCGAGCACGGTTGTTATACTCACTCTTGCTTGATTATGCTTTTGAGCAGGGAAAGAAAGCTTGAGGTGAGCTGCGCAGTGGACCAAGAGGTCCTGGCCGACTAGGATGCGCCCTCCAGTCGATTGCCTGTGGTGTATCGGTGGCCTATATGTGTATCTTCCGCTGTGTTTTGGTTGTCGGCTTGTAAGCCTCCCTTGTAAACACTTTGTTGATATTAATAAAGTTCTTATTGATGTATGTTACCACTTTTGTATGCTGTGAAGAGCTAGCTATTGATCCTTAGGACTAGCTCGGTTTACACTGAGGACTTGGGACCTCACCAGGCCCCACGACCTCCTCGGGCTTGGTCTCTCGACCTCCCCCGAGCTAGGTCGTGGCACTTGGGGACATCCCGTGCCTCACGACCTCCCTAAGACCTCTCGGATGATTTTGAAAGACCTCCCGAATTGTCTGATGGACCTCTTGGGTGGTCCCGGAGGTCCCCTTAAGCGATCCTGCTAGACTTCCTAGGAGATCTTGGTGGACTTTCCAAGTGGTCTTGCAGGACCTCTCGGGCGACCCCAGGTTGGGCCGTTACAAAGACGCTGAAAGGAACTGAAAGGGAACGAAGGCTACCCACACTGTCAAACGGTACATATGCTTGCATTTCCTTGCAGCCTTAGACGGGAAGAAAACGAGTGACATTGTGTTTAATGGCACTGAAATGGCAGCATAATTGTCCTTGTACAGTTGAAAGAGCATCTTGGATCTTACATTTTTCCTACAGACTGAAGACGAATGGTACTTAAGAGACCAGAGAAACAGAGAATAAAGTGGAGAATTCTCCTAAGGTGAAAAATAGCGTGTTGATGCGCATATCAGACGTAGCACTTCACCTGCCATTCAATTCCCCAAATCAAGGAACGAAAACTTCATGCAAGCAATAAGCAAAGTGTACCATACAGTCCATCGGTCGTTGCTCCACATCTTACAAGTTTACACATGCTTGCAATTTAATCAGTGCAGGCACGCGGCACACCTAATAATGATAAACTTTTTTCCCGTTCTTGTCAAGAACCGAAGAGAAGTTTACACACCGGCAGGCGCATGACAGGAGCTAAGGTAGTACGCGTTCACGTCGCACATGGCGGCCAATCCTTTTTGCCCGTCTTTCCCCTAACGACGCCCAATGGCGCCGCGGCCCAGTGCGGCAGTGCAGGAGACACTCGGCCAGGCGATCGCTGTCCGCTCCCTCTCGCCGGCGACTTTTGCCCGCCTCCACCTCATCCAGAGCATCCCAGGAATGTGCGAACTGATTGATCGCAACGGCTGATTGACGTGAGTGGGTCGGCGGTTTTGCTGATTCGTTTCTCTCTTTTTTAGCCTCCCCCACGTGCGCGCGGCTGCGCTGGTTAGGTAGCACACGCGGAGTGACCGCTTGTTCCATGGATTTTCTAAGGGTATGTACAATGGTATAGACAGTTGCTGTTTATAACAATATCCATGTTATTTATAGACAACACTAAAGACAGCTCATACAATGGTATAGACGGCTACTGTTTTTTTAGTTGTCTTTTAGAACACACAATCTTTTAATGCTTTTCTTGTTTCTTGTGCATAGTCGGCTATAGGATTGTAGACAGCATCTTTCTCTCTCTTCATTCTCTTTCATCCACATCAGCAAAAATCCTACGTGGCAATAGTTATAGACGGCTGACATAAGCCCATTGTATATGCTCTAATCAGCTTTAGGCGCCTTTCCACGACAGGATCGGATGAATCGGGGGAGGATTAGTAGGGGATATCTCATGTCATCCGCATGCATAATGCCGTGATCTGATCGCTCTTAATTCCGGGCTCCAGCATATTATTGGTGCCAAGCGCATGGAAATAATTTTTTTAAGGCAAAATTTGATATATGCCACTGAGAATGTTGCCACTTCGAGATTTGCCACTCAGTTCCTTGAAATTGGAAATTTGCCACTCCAGTTTCTTGCTCTTTTGAAATATGCCATTATCACTCATTTTCTCCTATTTCATTTTCTATTATATGATTTTCCATGTTTTCCAATTGTTATCTTCCGGTTTTGCCCCTGTCTCTTTCTATTCGGATAGAAAGCATCTGAATGCTGCTCGTGGTCATCTTTGTTTCCACATGAACTGGGCAAGGCAGCCATGAACTAGGTCATCCTCCCACCTCTCGCTCTGCCTGCGACTCACCCCTTGATCCAAGCCTTCCCGACTAACCCACCGGCGTCGGTTTCCCGAGCCCCCGCCGTGACCGAGCCGCCTCCCCCCAAAGCACCCATGCCGGTCCTGGCCCCTGCCTCCCCAGAGTCTGCCACGGCCGCATTCCACAACTGACTATGATGAGGCAGCAGTTGGATCTCACATCTGCTCATGGTCTTGGAGGTGAGAAGCTAGCCACAAAGAAGCTAACTCCTAAGAAGAAGAAGTAGGTCGTTCCTATGTAATGTGATGTTTTTGTAATGACAGACTTGTTGCATCTTCCTTTATTTTGCTTTATGGTTAAGACTTGATGTTAGACTTGTGTTCAGACTATCTCACTGATACTCTTATGTATGGTTGGAAGATTACTATTACATGCAATGGATGAACTGTTATTTTGACTTTACACTTCTTTGTTTCTGTAACTGGGTATATCTTGATGACAGGATTGGTTGGAAGATTATGAATTTCTGCTGTGAGCTTGGATTTTACATGTATATGATGTCCTTGCTGTTAGTTTCTGCTGCAAAAGTTTGGGTGTTGGGCCTGATGTGAGGTCACTCATACTCACAGTATGTTTAATTGTAACCCCAGTGATTGTCTTTGCCGCCGTTGTTTCTCCACAGCTTGCCCATGAGTACCAAAACCAAATTGAAGGTTGGGTTGCATCTGTAGCTATCATCTTTACAACATATGTAAGTTTATGAGACATGTACATGCAGTTAGCTATACAACCATTTATGTTTTTTTTTCTATCACAGCTATGCAAATGCAGCATATGGATTATCACACCCTTATCATATGTTACAAATTTGTTTTAGGAACAACAATTCTCTGCATGGGTTATCCCATGTTAACTTATACCACAGTTGCGTAGGGGAGAATTCTCACATCTGGCCGGGATCCTGGGATCGTTCCTCGAAATGCTCATCCCCCAGAACCCGAAGACATTGGTGAATCCTCCAACTTATCAGATTGGTCAGGTGGTCAACGTGGTTTGGTAGATTTGCCACTGACCAAAGATGTTCTTGTTAATGGTATCTTAGTCAAGGTCAAATATTGCCATACATGTATGCTTTATCGTCCACCAAGGTGCTCTCATTGCTCAATCTGCAACAACTGTGTTGAATGCTTTGATCATCACCATTCTTTTCGACTGAAGCATCACACTATTGGACATCACAATATTGTCAACATTCATATATTCTCTAAATCAGTGTATTATCAACATCCAGATTCTTGTACAATGGACATCACAATTCACAATATTGTCTGATCACACGCTTCAGCAATGTACAAATGAGATTTCACAAAATTGTCAAGAAATGCACAAGAACTTGAATATGCTACTGCTTGGCGCCAGACTCTAGAGGGGGAGCTCAGATCCATGAAGGTCCTTCATGATGAGCTATTGAGTCGGCGTCGGCATCGACATATCCTGATCAACAACAAACAAAAAGGATTCTAACTTCACCGTACCAATTGCATTGACAAAAACATGAGAATTGGGCATACCAGTGGCGGTAGGCACTCGTTGGCATGCCATCGCAGGACGGAGAACCTACCATGGGTACTTGTGTTGGACGGTGTCAGGATCTTGCAGAAGGAGTGCACCACAGGCCTCAAGCCTCGAGCTCACTGGCTCGGGCCAAGAAGAGCTCGAGGCGGCGGGCCTGGCTGGGGTCGGCCCCGGCGGGGGAGCAGCAAGGCGCCGGTTGAGGCGAGTAGCACGGGAGCAGAGAGCTCGGGGATCTGCGGCGGCCGGGGGGGGAGGGGGGCAGGACTGCATGGGGGGGCAGGGCAGGACGGCGGCGCCGGCCAGGGGTGCTCGGGAGGTGCGGCTCGGCTCGGTGGGGGCTCGGGAACCCAAGGCGTGTTAGTCGGAGGCCACGCAGCCGTGGGTGAGTCACGCAGAGCAGAGGAGGAGGGATGACCTAGTTCATGGCTGCCTTTGCCCAGTTCATGTGGAAACAAAGATGACCACGGGCAGCATTCGGATGGATTCTATCCGAATAGAAAGAGACAGGGGCAAAACCGGAAGATAACAATTGGAAAACATGGAAAATCATATAATAGAAAATAAAATAGGAGAAAATGAGTGATAATGGCATATTTCAAAAGAGAAAGAAACTGAAGTGGCAAATTTTCAATTTCAAGAAACTGAGTGGCAAATCTAGAAGTGGCAACATTCTCAGTGGCATATATCAAATTTTGCCTTTTTTTTTGAGGGACCGATCCTCCACCATCACTGTTGGATCTCGTGAGATATCATCAAAGCGTATGTGTATAAGGAGGGCTGTGAGGGAGGGTCTCACCCCAGAAAATTTATTTCCTAGCGCATCCCGTCGTACGGTGGCCTTGGAAGAGCGCTAAAGGTGACGGTTCATACGTGTCGAACTTGATCGGGTCATGGGATCGAGAGGTAGCCGTGAGATGAAACTTTTGGGGTGATCTGATCCTATGCACTAATGATGTTGAATAAATTATTGAGCTACATTTAATTATTGTTTTGTTGGAATTAATCATCTCTTAGTTATGCCACATTAACAAAATCCTTCGTAAAGAAGAGAGAGCACATATTATCTCTCCTTGAAGAGACTATCATGCACGCGAAACAAGACATGATATATTAATATACTCTAGTTGACATATAGGCATGTTTCAAAAGAAAATTATAAAATATAAATCTTGGAGAGTGTGCTATAGACTATATATTGGAAATGTTGTCTCTAAAAATGATGTAGCATATGTTAAAGACATGGTTATCTCTAACTATTGAAGATGTCCATAGAAGGATAGGTATTACACATATTAATAACGCGTGGGATTAGCCCCCTCCCGGCCTGACCACATCGCCCGGGAATCGCTCGCCTTCTGATCGTCTCCGCGTTCGGCTCGTGCCGTTGGATTTCGGCCGGTGCGGTTCGTGCGCACGGGCATCCCTCGCGTGGCCGCGCGTCAGGTGGGACCTAGAGACTCGTGTGCTTGCACGGCTTCGGCGGGACGGCGCGACACGCGTCTGCTACCCCGTAGCCGTGCGGGTATGTTTCCGCGAGACGAGCCTGACGTGCCCGCACCGAGTGCGCGATTTTTTTTTCATTTTAGCCCCCTGACACCATTTAATTCCAAAAATAGCTCCTGTGCCGTTTTATTTGCAAATCTAGACTCCCTGCTCACCTTCCGCGGTCGTCACCTTCCCCACTACAGCAGTACAGGCAATAGTCTAAGATATTTTGGATGGTGCTCTGCTCCCTGTTCTTGATCAGAAGAAAAGATCATCTTATGCCTCGTTGGCGCCCTCCTCAATCATCAGTCTACTCACGAGAGGGAACCAAGATGAAGTAGGGCCGTGCTCTTGAGTAAAATAACTATGCACGATGATGTAAGACGATTGGCAGGGCAGCAGGAGTATCATCAGATAACAAAGGTTCCTTGAGTAAGATAAGATGGTTGCTGCAGAGCTGCATGCATCCTTGCACAAGTTAGAAAAAACTTATACCATATTGTGGGTGCAGTAAGAGGGTGGTAAAGCCGTTTTACCGAATAAGCGGCTGAAGAGGTGAATAAAAGCACATATTTTTTCACCTCCTACGATATTTAATTTTTTTTATCACTGTTGTCGGTGTTTTAAAACCGAACTTACATAAAGATTGTTTGATTCGAGGACTTCTCTAGGCTCAAAATCACATAGAGATGGAGACACAGGGATTTTTATACAGGTTCGGGCCTTCTCCTGGGAGAATAACAATCCTACTCCTGTGTGTATGTATTGAGTATGTTGGATTACAAGATAGAATCAAAGACTAGAGTATTGTGCTTCTAATCTCCTCTGGGTCATCCCAATTGTCCTGATGATTCTGCCTTTTATACAGTCTTCAAGGTGCACCGTTGCGCCTCCGGTTAAAGGTTACCTTGATGTCCCAGATTATTGAGCCGTTTCTGGAGATTATTACGGGAGTAGTAACGTTTCCACGCCGCTAGGCAGTTATCACCATAACAAAGGGGTTAAAATCGTGCTATTATTCTAGAGAATAACAACGTAGTTTACTGCTCATATCTTAAATATGGTACGGAAGATTCCCTGATCGACTAGGCCAACATGCCTGTAAGCACTGTTGATTAGGAACTGGTCGTAGAAAAGCTTACGACCAGGTGGTGGTCTTAGAAGATCTTACGACCACGAACTGATCATAGAAGAACTTACGATTATGGGATAGTCGTAGAAGGACTTATGACTTTGGGATAGTCGTAAGAGGACTTACGACTACTAGGTGGCCGTAGAAGAACTTACAACCTCCAGTTTCTCCCTTATGGCTTTTAAGGGGTATACTCAAGAGTTATATGACGTCATTATTATCCATAATATGAATTATAGATATATAATAAAATAAGGATTATTATATCCTCATCAATTGTAATACCTATAAAAGCTATGAAAATCAAAGACACGATAACACAACAGAAGTCTTGTGTTGAAACCGAAAAACCCCAAGGCAAAACCTCTCGGCCAGTTTGACTGCTATTGCCTAATCGGTCGGTGGGCTAGTCTGACCGCTGGCTGCAAGAACAGTAGTACGAAAGATCTCCAAAACGACCTAACTTTTGATTCCGAGATCCAAATTCCCTGAGATTTCAGACATAGCTCATCAAAAATATCAGAAACTTATTTCAATCGACGATCGAAGCCAAGGTTCCATGAATTTCTTGATCGAGATCAAGAAGTCATAAAAACCGGGGAAACCCAAAACTTGATCCAAAAGCCTAGCAAGCAAGATCATAACAAAACACCCAATCAAAACCCTTGAAACACAAATGTTAGACCATGTGACTAGGTCTAGAATAATTCTGTTGATGAATAATTGATAATATTGCTCACTGATATTATTTGAGGCGTGTGGCATGTGTGTGCACTTATGTTGGTCAAGTTGGGAAGAATATGTGCCGGGAAAAGATGTTGCTTTGGTCTTTGCATGTGCAGGGTAACTCGGAGGCGATTGTAGTCTATGGTAAGGACCGAGAGATGGCTTGGTGTGAAGTCATCTCGATCGAGGATGCTGGAGGAGACGATCGAGCTCGAGTTGGGGCGCGTGGAGATAAAAAATGGATGATACGGTTCGGAGGCTACGACACGTGATAATTTTGGGGTATCAAAAATTAGAAAGCTGAGTAAAATTGAAAGGCAAAATTCGATATATGCCACCAAGAATCTCGCCACTTTGAGATATGCCACTCAGTTTCTTGAAATTCGAAATTTGCCACTCTAGTTTCTTTTTCCTTTGACATATGCCATTACCATCTATTTTCTCCTATTTTCTTTTCTATTATCTGATTTTCCATATATTCCAAAGGTAAAATACCGGTTTTGCCTCTGATATATGCAGCATCCTTCAATTCCCTTCATCAGCATAGTGTCCGGTCCATCCGAGCTCTCCCGTGAGCCGGTCCCGTCCCCAGTCAGCCACCGCATCCCGCGCTGCGCCTCTAGTGCTGCCTGTAAGATCGAGGAGGCCGACTAGAGGGGGGGTGAATAGGCGTTTTAAAATTTTCTTTGGCTAAAACCGATTTCTAATGCGGAAGCTAAAACAAATACGGTTTTGTACAATTAAAACCTAAATCAACTAGGTTCAACTAAGTGCACCAACAATATAGGACTATGTAAATGATAGCAATCATACACATATAATTAAGCAATTTAAATACAAGTAATGTAAATTGCACAAGTAATCAAACCACAAATGACACAGCGATGTTTTCCCGTGGTGATCGGAGATTTGCCGGTCTCCCCTAATCCACGTTGAAGCAAGCCCAAACTAATTGGACCGGCTCCACGAAATGAGCACCCGCCTCCGAGGTAAGTCCAACCACTTGGACCGGTTCCAAACCGAACCAACACCTCGCTCCACTAGGGTTGCTCTTTCCTCCACTCCAGAGATGGCGAGCACCACACCACTCACACACCGCCCGGGTCTTCTCACAATCTTCTTTGAGAAGCTCACCGGCGCAACAACGCCACCATGCCGTCTAGGTGTCGGCAAACACCAAGAGTAACAAGTCTCCAACACTCACTTGAACCAATCAAGTGTCTAAGCTCAAATGGATACGAAATCCACTACCTAAGGCAAAACATGCACTTAGGGTTTGCTCTCTAACCTCACTAAGTGCAACACATGCACAAAAGAGAATGAGAGGCTTACTCTTTGCTCAAAGGAATGTCTAGGGGCGCCAGCACACAACCAGCAACTTCTCCCAACTGGCCAAGGTAGCTATATATAGCCCACACACAAAAACTAGCCGTTGGGGAAAGATTCCAGAGAATCTGGACGAAATCGGTCTGACCGCCATGTAATGGCCGGTCTGACCGCCCTTAGCTCCAACGGCTATAAAACTAGCCGTTGAGCTTACGGCCGGTCTGACCGTCATGTAATGGCCGGTCAGACCGCACACCGGTCAGACCGCCCAAGTGACGCCGGTCAGACCGCTCCACAAAAAGTGGCTAAGGACCAGAAAAGCACTTCTCTGGAAAAAGCTGACTGGGTCTCATAACCTGGAGGTCCGGTCAAACCGCACCAACTGAGCCGATCAGACCGATACACAAGCGGTCGGACACGATATCAAGGTCGAGACCGCCAAGCTGACCAATAAGTGCATTTTGATTTTTCCACAACTCAAATTTGTAAAAACGCATTTTGCTAATTTGATATAAGATGCACACAAGGTTAAAGACAAGACTCTCAACAAGTTGCAAAACACATTTGCCAACTTTTAGAATCAATGCCTCAAATTGCATTCCGCTTCAACTCAATCTGCAAAACACATTTGCCAAAATGATACGCGATGCAAACAAGGATTCAAGTGAGATTCTCAACAAATTGCAAAACACATTTGCCAACTTATAGAATCACACTACAAGGAATAAGATACATGGACTTATACCATTTGCAAAACACATTCGCAAACTTAAGTCACATGCTACAAGGATTATCCATGAGCCACAACTATTTGCAAAATACATTCACAAATATTAGCAACAAGTTAAGATGAGCTAGAGCAAACACAATGAGCTATCAACACATGACTAACTTAAGCTACTAGTCAAGGACCCCTCTTAATAGTACGACAACCTATACTAGCAATCCGGTCTTCCAGCCAACCACCAAGACCGGTAAAAGACTAGGAACACATCCTTAGCCCTAGCTAGTCATACATTTGCCTTGCGCAACCATTTGAAGCTTGATGACGCACATCCTTGCTTCAACTCCGGGTTTTTGACTTGATATGCATCAACTCATGATGCATCCTTCACTTGACTTCCATCAACACATGATGGGTCTTCATTTGACTTGATGATCAACTCATGATCATCTCCTCTTCTTGAACTTGATACACATCAATATATGATGCATCTTTTACTCCAAGCTCTTGACTTCATATCATCAACACATGATGTTCTTCTAAAAACTTCAACTATAGAACTCAACCTATTCATCCAACTCATGAAAAATGTTAGTTCTATAATATGATTATCATTAATTACCACGCCATACCATTAACTTATAATGGTGGGACAAGATACCACAATCTTTCCCTCTTTGGTAATTGATGATAATCACTTCAATTGCAAATAATTGAATGTAGATTGGTATGAGTATATAGGCACTACACAAGTTGTATATACTCATAGGATATATGAGCACACAAGTCTCATATACACACATGAATATATTAACTACACAAGTTAGATATATTCAAGGATATGTGAGTGCACATGTACTACACAAGTTATGTTATACTCACATATAAGTATACTCAGACTACACAAGTCTTATATACTCATATGAATATATTAACTATGCAAGTTAAATATATTCACAAGATATGTTTCAAAGTAAAGATCCCAAATGTGTGGAAACAGGAATATGGATCAATACTAATGAAACCTCAAAATATAGAATGAACTCCCCCTATATGTGTGCATACACGAATATGTAGTAAGAACATATGCACATATTTAGGTTAATTCTTTTGATGAAGTTCAACCTATATTTGGATCCGAGGAATGCAACAGGGTATAAGAATACAAAGTAAAATGCATACCTCTTTTGTTCTTTATATCCAAACGAGACTAATCATGAGATATAACAATGAGAGAGTTAGTCTCACAAATAGATTTGTCATTATAAATGCATACCTGTTTGGATTTTTCTTTTGTTTATCCATTGAATTTGATTTGTCATTAATCACATACATGCCTTCATGATTATCACCTTTATATCCAATTTAGACTAAACAATAAGTATATCAAGAAACATGTTAGTCTCACAAATGGACTTGTCATTAATCACCAAAACACTCCATTAATATATAATGGTGGGCTAGATTCTTCACCGCCCCCCAGTCAAACCTCCCCTGAGCTCCCCTCTCTGGTCCCTTCCCGCCTCCCGCGAGCTCCATGAGAATCCAGGCCCACCCCCTAGGTGGCCGCTGCCGCCGCGTCTCCGGGCCAACCCCTAGCTCGCCGGCCACCGCGTCTCGGGCCTCCCCAGCTCGCCCGCCGCCTCCGGCCACTCTCTTGAAGATGCCGCGTCACCGTCGAGGCCCGCCCCCTAGGTGGCCGCCACCACCGCCGCATCTCCAGGCCACCCTCAAGCTCGTCGGCCGCCGCGTCTCCAGGCCACCCCCCGGCTCACCCGCCGCCATCTTGAAGATGCTGTGTTGTCGCTCTGGTGGCCACCATCTTGAAGAGCAGGGGGAGCAGGCCTTGGATGCAGCGGCCAGCAGCGAGGGGGAGGGGAGCAGGACCGGCGGCGCCGTCTCACTAGGGAGCAGCCAACTGAGGGGAGGCGGCGCCGGTTTGGGAGAGGACCATGAGGAGCAGAGGCGGGGCTTGGATGCGGGCGGCGGGAGGAGGGGGGGAGGGGGGATCGGCGACGCCGGCGCATGCCCAAGTCTAATGGATGCATGTGACTCACGGGCAGGGCAGAGGGGATGGATGGCAAGGGGACAGGGGCAAAACTGGTATTTTACCTTTGGAATATATGGAAAATCAGAGAATAGAAAAGAAAATGGGAGAAAATAGATGGTAATAACATATGTCAAAGGAAAAAGAAACTAGAGTGGCAAATTTCGAATTTCGGGAAACTAAATGACATATCTCGAAGTGGCAAGATTCTCGGTGGCATATATCAAATTTTGCCAAATTAAAAAGCTGGGCAAAATTTGGGAGACCGAGAGAAATTAGAATCGGGTCTCTTGTTTGTAGGGATTGAACTACGGAATTTTGGGTGGCGACATGAGCAAGTAGGCTGTACACATGTTGATTTCCTGGCCGTGAGTCATCAGGTGAGGTTTTTGGGGATTATGTGAGGAGCTCGCGGAGGCTTGGTTTTTCTGGACATGGGTGTGTGCTAGGATGCCATGCTTGTTTTGCTTTGGTGTTGGCATAGCCATC
This sequence comes from Phyllostachys edulis, assembly GCA_036346405.1. Taxonomy (NCBI): domain Eukaryota; kingdom Viridiplantae; phylum Streptophyta; class Magnoliopsida; order Poales; family Poaceae; genus Phyllostachys; species Phyllostachys edulis. The sequence continues at coordinate 104,789,207 of CM070550.1, forward strand.
GCTTCTTCTTCTGGTCGTCGGTCAGCGGTGATGAAGCGTTAGTCATTGGGCGGATTTAAAGGACGAGGCGCGGTGATGTTCTCTTTGAATCGATCTTGATTTGGTCCGAGTCTTTGAGGGGTGTCTTGAGGGCATTTGTAGCAAAAAATTTGATGATCCAGCAATAGCAATTAGATTTAGGGGGTGTTTAGATTGAGGCTTGACGCGTAGCAGGCCTGATCAGGAGCAGCCGGATTGCTGCCTAGGTGTTGGTTGCTTGATGGCCAGGCACTATCATCACACTAGGCGCAGAAATCCAACGCCTGCTAGGCAGCTATCTCTTCTCTCCGTCTTTAGTTCTTTCTCTCTTTTTTCTATCTCCAAGCACGTATCACCAACCAAACACTATATTTTCAGGCTTACCTGATCAGGCAAAAATCATCTGCTTCTTAGGCTACTCTCAGGCACCTCTTTTTCTCAGACATAACTCTCAGGTCTCGAACCAAACATGCCCTTAATCCCTGTCTCGTTGCTGCGCTCTTGCATGCTGTTTTCTGCTTGGGTTGGTGTGCCGAAGGATGATTTTCCTACCATGTGCATGTGGTTCTTACTTCTAGCACGTACATGATTGTTCAGCGTGATCCATGGCCCAAGGATTAGTCTTCAGCCAGCATCCAGGTTCTGCCGAGAGGTTCTCTAGAACAAGAACAAGATATAACTCATCTTGGAGCAATGTTGATTGGATTGATTAGATGGATTGTATGTTTACAGTCACTTCACCATAAAGGACAAAAACTCACACTTGAGCACTCAATTTCTCAATCAATCTCTCTTAAACCCTAGTCTCCTCTATTTCCTCCCTTTTCCCTAAATCATAAATTAGGTTTTCCAAGGCTTGAATGGATAGGTTTGCATATCTTGCACCCTTCTCTTTTATAATGGAGGTTAGGTCTAACGAGAAAATCCTAATGGACACCCATTAAACCCACACACAAACAGGTCTCACTCACACACGCTTACCAAAGCATCGTCTCCACCTTCTTTTGACCTAAACCACATCTCTTTTGCGTCATCCGCATCGCGGTTTCTCCAAGGTTACCAACTGGTATTTTGGCGAAGATACCAAAATACCAATTCCCGATCCTTCTGCAAAGGCCGAGTCCAATCAATGTGAAACAATCTCTTATTTCACCACGCGTAGGTTCATCAATGACTCTCTCTCCATGTCAGCAAATCTCTCCCATCTCACCAGAACTACCATGACACTTGCACCTACCCCTAATCCACTTGATGCAGCTTGAACTTCTCGTTCGATCATTCTTGTCCATCTTGTGCCACGCCATGTTTGAATCCAACCACTTCACTCGCCATCCTCGAGCGTTCTGGACCTCAGCTCTCCTAGCCTAGCCATGATCACCCTCATCGTTCACCGTAGTTGACTCAAAACCATCTACACAATAATAGACCAAGAAATCGATTTCGGACACAAGTTCCTCGCAACTTGACACGTGTTAGCCAAAACACGCATCATGCAACACCTATGTATTGACACCCATGACTTTGACCAATTCCACAAGATCATCGCACCTCACTCTGCATGATCACGCTCTAGCTGGTCTGACCGTTAGCCGGGCCAATTTAACCGCTCTCAAAATTTTCCAAGTCTTGGAAAACACCCTTTCTGGATATTTCGGCAAAAACTCTATCTAGTTTTGCCTCGAAACTTTATTTTTCATGAAACATAGTGCAAACATACCTCCTAACACTCCCACATAAGTGTTTGATCGCATTCCTCAAAATTCCACATTTGCATTCCTGGCCGGTTTGACCACCGACCCTTTATCAGTCAGATCGTTAGACTGCAGGCTGCCTGATAGCAAATCCAATCGTTTTCTCAAACCGAGAGTTTGAACCTCAAACACTTTGACACCAATACCAATTGTTCAAGCCTAATATTAGGATCATACATGATCTCCACAAAAGCTGAAGCATCTGATTGCAAAATTTAATACTCCTACTAATGGTAATGGATTCAATCTGCTAGCTTGAAAAGCTGATGCTGACTAGGGATGACAATTGTGCCCGATTACCTACGTGCCCGTGGGTAAATACCCTAACAGAGCCAGGCATGGGCAATTTTCTTTGCCCACAGGCATAAAAATAGGGGAAGTCTCTGTCCGTCGAGTAAACGGGTACGGGCATGGGTAAGCTCCACCCATGCCCATTTCGCCCGTTTACCCACAACATGCACTGGCAGGTGGGTCAGCAATCAACAGTCAACACTGGTCAGTAGTCAAGTCATTGCTAGGGCTAACTCAGTCACTCCCCGGGACCCCGATCCTTGCCCAACACGTGAAGGAGCGCCGCCACCAAATCCAGATCCCTAGCACTGCCGCCACCAACACGCCTCAATCCCTCATCCCGGCCCGCTGACAGCCACGTCCTTCTCCTGGCTAGCTGCCGCCCCCGCCCTGCCGCTGCTCCTCCTCACACTCGGCCGCCACCTCCAGATCCAGATTCACCCCCGTCCTCCTCCCAACCGACCGCCCGCCCACCGCCCCCGTCCTCCTCTCGCCTGGTCGCCTCCTCCCGCCCGGTCTCCTCAACGTTGGCCCGACTCCGTCCTCCTCCCACCTGGTCACCTTCTCATGCTCGACCGTCCTCCTCCCGGCCGCCGCTCCTCCTCACGCCTGGTCGCCTCCTCCTGCCCGGCCTCGTCCTCAACGCCGGCCCGACTCTGTCCTCCTCTCGGCCGCCGCCCCTCCTCTCGGTGAAGTTCCTCGGTGAGTTTTCTTGATTTCAAGTATGCGTGCACTTTCTCATAATGGAGTTGGAGTACATTAGTTCAATTTTGTGAATGCTTGTACTGATTCAATTTTGTGAACATTTTGTGAATCGGTCAGCAAGAATCGACACTCATTTGATGATCTTGAACATCGACCACGCGCAAAATCTTTGCAAACCTGCTAAGTGTTTAAAAGAAGTATGCTCAGATGGGCAGTCCTGAATGTTGAATGCAGAAGAAAAATCTTACGATAAGATAGATAAATCGTTATAACTTGTATGAAACTGTATGGGAACATTGTGCATCTAGTATGAAGCAGGACCTTTTCACATTGTTGAATAAGACATGTTAGAGATTGTTGACAAATGACAACTCTTCCATGAGTTCTAACAAAAAAAAAAGATATATTTGTTCCACGAGGTCACAAAATGCAGAACATAAACCTTAATATATAATTTCCCTTATCATTTTAAGCAAGCAAATGACTCTTAATTAGCGGTTTGCACTAAATAGTAAGGAAACCTTAACCACCCAGAGAAAAGGGCCAATCAATGCATGCTTTGGAGAAAATATGAGAATAAGACAGAATCAAACAACACTCTTAATTGTAAGGCTGCTCCTAATGGGCAGTATCTTAGTGCAGTTTCTTTAGTGCATGAGGAGTGTTAGGATACTATATTTTCAATGCATGGTTTCTTATGGTGTAGTATCTTAGGATGTTTCATTTAATTACATGCATGATCTTTACTAGTATTTGAGCATTGTGGCCTATTTGTGGCATATACTAAAGTAATACATGTTTGTTGACACACACAAACATAAATATACGGGATCGATCACAATAAATTTTATGCATTGGATTTCGAGACCGAACCGGTATCCAGATTAGATACTAGAGTAAACTCTCTCTTCATTAACTATGGTGCCACATCATTATTTTGCCTACATGGCAGGCTTCAGATACCAGTCAGGGTGGAGCACTGGGAGCAGCCTAATGAACTTGATGTGTGCATTGTTCGCGGGTAAATGAGTATGCCCGTGGGCGATGGGTACCCATGGGCAGCGGTGCATTGTTCGCGGGTAAACGAGCATGCCCGCGGGCGACGGGTACGAGCGAGGTTCTGTCGTCCTTTGTGGGCTTGTCTGGGGTCGCGGACATGGGTATGAGTCAAGGTAGTGAAAATCGTGATCCTACTCGTAGAGTCTTACGATTCTATGAACCCGCGACAGTCTGTCGATTCAGATCGCACTGTGAATTGGAATCAGGTAGAATCGTGGTAGAGTCGCGATCCAAAACATAGAATCGCAGAGTGGAATCGTGGTAGAGTCGTTAGAGACTTAGGGCAAAAAAAAAATTGCAGCTTTTTTTAGAGGCTAGGCTTTGCTGATATTTTGTTTTAGAACAAAATTTGTTGATATTAATTTTCGAGAATAAAACTATAAATAAACAAGGAGCGTGCAAAATATTATATCAGTGTGGTAATGCTAGTACAAATATCTATACTATGACATGAGCAATCTTAAGCTTGATAATGATAAGCTATTTTTATTCCTAGAGTATGTCTAACTGCTTTTAAGGAATATGCAATCGTTGCAATTAGATATTGATTTACAAAAGTTGTGAACATTTCTTATGTAATTGTAGTAAACTAGTCATAGTTATTAGCTGTTCTCCTATAGTTCAGAACTATATCACCTATCATGTCGGTACCATTATGTTTTTCTGTTGTGCGATTAAAAGGGCTTTGTCCCTTTTTCGGTTATAAGTAAGTGGTAAACCATATAAAAATCATACAATTTATAGTATAGATGTTAAATATGTGTATTTTTACAATTATATAGAATCGCTAATTCTACAATTCGATACTACGATTCGATTCTACCGGAGGCAAATCGACCTAACTTAGGATCTCGACTTTGACTACCTTGATATGAACAAGCACTACCATACCCACCGTGTCCAATTGCCATGAACTTCTTTTTTTATTAATTAACCTTTTTTTGAATTTTATTTCTGCTTAACCCCCGACGCACTTTATTTCTAATTCTGACCCCTTTGGTCACGCCACGGGTGGTGGCGTGACAAAACAACACTGTCATGCGCCAGTATAAGTCCCCAAAATAGCACTTTTTGTCACGCCGCAGGTTGTGACGTGACCAAATAACACTGTCACGCCACTTGGCGTGATAAGAGTTTGACTAGAAATGGTCTGGCGTGACCAAATGGGTCAGAATTGGAAATAAAGTGCGCTAGGGTTAACTTTAAAATAAAATTAAAAAAAGTTAATTAATATAAAAAAAATTCAATTGCCATCCCTAATGCGGACAGTGAATTCGGTGACTACGTGTAAGGGAGCAACGGGTACAAACTTAGTGGCAGGCCCAACCAACGTATCAATTTTTTTCAAGTCTTTGCTCCGAGACATCAGACACAGTAGGTACGAGCTCACTGGCAAGCTAGAGTGCTAGACTCTTGAAGCAACAGGATCGATAGGTAACCTAAGAATTCAATGGAAAGATTATGCGTTTCTGCTGGTCAATAACTGGCGCAGCTACAAACCCCATCGATCGGGCTAAGTTATCGCAATCCGGTGAAATCCCAATGAAAAAAGAACGGGAGTAAAAGCAACGGAGTAAGAGCCAAGCTAGCATCAGTAATGGCAAATGGACAGTATTGTGCAGGTTCGTCCATGCCCTTTCTCTGGTCGGCCGGGCTGTCGCGTCCCTTTCGCTCGGCACAGGAAGTTCACAGTGACTGACACGGCCGACGCTAAACGCCACACGCGTGTCGCTGTGCTTTCCATGGACCACTTCTCTTCTCTTCACAGCCTCTTTGAAGTCCACAGTGACTGACACGGCCGAGGCTAAACGCCACACACGTCGCTGTGCTTTCCATGGACCACTTTGTAGGATATTTTGAGAGACACTTCGTTAATTTCTCAATTAAAGAAAAGAAGAAAAGAAAGAAGAAAATAAAAAAGAAAAGAAAATGGCAGGGCCCACCTGTCATTGGGAGGCGAGAGGAGATAAGGTTGGAGACATTGTCTCCAACTGGCCAGAGCACACCGAGGGGATCAGTTCCCCTTTCCTCTTGTGCGTGGGCGATTTGGGCGGAAGGATGGAGGAGATGACGGCGCTGGAGGAGCAAGCAGCCTGGGCATCTCAGGCTCGGCCATTCGTAGCAACCGCGTCGTTTCAACCTTCCTCCTCTTCAAAGCCAAGAACTCTTGCTCTTTTTTGGCACCCAAAAAATCAGTGAGTTGATCCCCTTTTTTGGTGCTTCTTCCTCCCTTCTGATCTGTGCTCGGTTCTGGGCCTTTGAAGCCTCCATGCCACCGTGCTTGTCTTGGCGCCGTCGGTGGTAGGGGCCGGATACTTCTCCTTACACATTTCGCCGGTTTCCCTTTGTGTCCTATCCTCTCTTTATTGGACAAGGTGAACTTGGCTCTTGTGCGTTTAGGAAGTGATTCGGTTGGCCTTTGACTCGAACTTGGTGAGGGAGAAGAAGGCATCGGTTTATGGTTTTTGGTGCTCTGTGAGTGCACTTGGCCGGTGCATCTCGGTGGGTCTTGTGCGGCATCCCCTGTACCTCGGCTTCGTTCTTTGGTGTATCCCGAATTGCGAAGATCGGTATTGTATCTCCAACAACCTCGTCTATTTTGCGTGGCACGGCGAGGCGATTGGTTTTCTGAGATAGTGTCATTTGACGTGCCATGCCTGGTTCTTCTCGGTGGCTTCGATTGCCATCTGCTTCGTGAGTTGTTTCTTTTTTCAGAATTACTTTACTTTGCATATATGTGTTCTGTTAGTCTAAATCTGAATTTGGATTAATTATAGTACTAGGAGATATTGCATGTTAAAGCTATGGGTTCAGTTTATTGCTCAGTGATGATCTTTGTCATGTTATGAAATTAAATTGTTAACAAAATTAGACTTGAGCTGTTAGGATTGCTTGCTGTTGTTAGATTGTTTCTAATAGCTTGTCTCTGGTACTTCCTGTTTTCAGCTGTGATTGAGTTAGAATTGTTCTTTTGATTCAATGATCTTGTTGTTCCTCTGTTAGCCGATTGGCTTACTCTGTTGAAATAAGTGATCACTTTAATCTGTTAGATGATCAATTCTCAATCTATTGAATGGTTTATGTACTAATAGAGTGATTCCTTGTGCACTGTTGATCATATAATCCTTTGTTGACTGAAAGTAAAAATTGTTGTTTGAGATAATTCTTGACTTAATCAGTAGAGCATTAATTCTGAGCTTATAGTCTGATCCATTGTTATCATATTTAATTAGTGAAGAATCTTGACAAAAGTAGTGAGAAAACCAAGATTACATCTTGTGCAACTCTACATCTGAGAGCAAACATAAACCATTATAGATTTGAGTAATATACTGATTTTGTATGTTTTCTTGTTCTATCTTTCAAGCATATTATCGAGTTTAATTGACATGCAGAAATTACATGTTTATATGTTATTTTTGTCAATTATATTTTGCTGGAATTATGCTTTAATTATTGTTAGTTATGCTGGAATTAATTCTTATATTTTGCTAAAGCTGCCATTTTTACAACACACTTCTCTTCACAGCCTCTTTCTTCCACCAGTTTTGAGCACGGCGGTCTCCGACCACACAGCACCGGTGATTGGCACAGAAACAATACCTAGCAGTATTGAGTTGAAGTCTTGGACAAGTTTACTATGGCCTGGAGCGAATCTAGTGAAAAAAGTCACCGGTGTCACTCACCTTAGGTAGTTTAACTATTAGGCGCGACCGAATGTATGATCCGAGCGCTAGCGTCGTACGCCCAAGCGCCAACATGTACGTAACAAAAATGTAGACCATGCGCAACATATCAAAAATTCATATAAAACATTTCAAAGAAGATGAACAAATATCTTAAAAAGGGCGTGTTAAAAGCTCATCTTGCAATCATCACGTGCAACAAAAAATAAAGAACATATCAAAAAAGGATGCAACATTTTTTTCACTTGGTGCAACATATAAAAAAAGATGATGCGACATTTTTTTCGATTGATGCAACATATCAAAAAAGAAGGTGCAACATCAGGAAAAGAACGCAACTTGCAACATCACGCACTGCAACAAAAATTTTCAACGCCCACAACTAAAATTTTCAATAGTTGCAACAAAAAATTTCAACGGTCGCAACATTCTCAGACGCAGCATTTAGGATCTACAAAATTGTCAATCAAAAACAAAAAAAAAGGAAGCAAAGGATGTGCTGCTGCGGCGAGGGTGGTAGAGGCGCGATCGGTGCCACCACTGCCAGACGATGCGACACACCATGAAAAGGCAGCGACACCCCCCCTCTCCTCGCCGCTTGTTCGCTTGTTGTCTTTGCTTATTGTGGTGTGATTGTTTGAGAGAGAGATGAGAGGGAGAGGGATGGGGAAGGGCAAGGCATTGAATGGCATTAAAAAGTAGGTGCACTGTGGTGCGAGTGTTGGAGGCATAGTAGACGGGGACTGGAGAGGGTAGATAGGAATTAAATACCTGTGCATGTTTGTGTGCCGGGATGAATGAGTGGGTTTTGGATTCTCGAAGTGTTGATATTTTCGCTATTGAGGAAAGAGAGTGAAGTGAGCGCGTACCATTTTATTACTCCATCCGTACATATGTGTCACAGTGTTTTCCTTAACGATTTACTATCAACACAAAAGATTTCTTGGGCTTTCCCGGTGAGTACTGGTGTCACGTGACACCAGTGAATACACTTGGATCCGCCTCTGGTTCTATAGCTATGGAAAACTAGCTCTGTATGTTGTAGGTTTCAATTCATGTTTGATGAATGATGAAAACAGACTATTTGTCGGTGCCAATTACTTCGATTAATTTGCATTTGAGAAGGTGATCAATTAACCATGATGGTAATCGGAGGGAACAAGTAGCTCGATCTCCATTGATGATCGAATGCAGCCGCTAGAGCGATCTCACAGATGGTACAGCCGAGTGGTGACTAGTGAGGACCGGCGGTTGATGCTGCATGTCATCAGGCATGGAACGGATCGATCAGTTGGAACGATAATGTGGTGGGATATGTGGACATGTATATACACAGTAGTAAATGTGCATGGTTGTGCTAATTAAACACTAGCTATGGAATGTGGAATGCTGCATTCGTCCATTCTCTTTTTCTCTCTCAGCAAGGAGAGTTGGCATAGGCCTTGATCGAGAATCAAAACCTACCACGGAATTCTGGAGTAAAAAAAATAGAGAAATTCAATACGAATCTTATGAAAGGCGTTTTGAATAGGGAAAATTTTGATATGGCCACTCAAAATGTGTGCAGTTTTGCTTCTGCCATCAAGAATTTGCTTCTTTTGAGTACATAAGTATTTTTCGAATTACTTTAATCCAGAAATAAGCTAGGTAAAACATGAAAAATACTCTAGCTATTTTCACAAATACAAAGCAGGTATGTATGAACACTATAGGCATACTAATTTCTAGAAAGTCAGAAACTAGCATATCTATCTCAGCGTTCATCACAACAACAAATAGTAAAGCAAACCAAGTAACATACCCAGATTCAGTAGAAGAAGAAGTAGCGCCAGAATTCTTGATAATGTCGTTGTTCGTCATGACGTCGCGTAGTTGTGCAGTTGATGTAGAACGTAGCAGAGAGTCGTAGTCGTGCACTTGATGTAGACATAGCAGCGAGTAGTCGCGCGAACGCTCCCCTAAAACCTTATTCGTCCTCGCTCGTGCAAGCCTTCAAGGACGAGGTTCCGGAGGCCTGCTCTCCCGGTGCGGTCGTACACGCGCCTCGTCGGGATGGAGATCGCTAAAGATAGCAACAAGCACTGTGGAATTTTTGAACTGTGGAAGTGGAAAAAGCTCGGACCAGAGCCAGTTCTCTTAGTCTCCTTATATAGCTAAAAGACAGAGAGCCCAAAGGTCGCCAGAAGACCAAAGAACACCAGTCACCATCAAGGACAGTCGTCAGTAGTCCAGAGGCCAACAGTCACCATCAAGGACAGTCGCCAGAAGACTAAAGGCCAACAGTCACCAGAAGACCAAAGGCCAACAGTCACCCTAAATGTCAGTGCGTTTCGATTTTCGAATAGATAAAGAAAATCGCGCCCGCACCCGACACGCCAGATACGCTCTGCAAGACGCGACACGCACCGCACCAAGACGGCTTTCGGTTCAACACGGCTCGGCGAGGCGAAGCGAGCGCAGCGCAGTGTTGTCTCTTTTCAATTCCACAAGAGGGCTACCACGCTCCACCTTATAAACCGTGTAACTCCCCTTCATCTCGCCTATGTGGGACTAAACAGGTTTAGCACATGCACATGGGCCTTTGAGATTTACCAGAATTAATTAGAATATAATATTTGGGCCTAGCCCATATTAATTCCAACAATCCCCACCGAGATCTCAAGGGCACATGTCAAATGCCTTGATCCACAAGATTGTTTTAATATACCGGTGTTTTGATGGAGACCGTTAAGGTTGAACATCTACTCGAATGGTTACACTTATCCACAATCGCACAATGGACTAAGCCTTGAATTGACAGCTTTGTGTGAATAAGTTTCACTTAAGTCCTTAATCGATACTAGGTGGCGCAGCATCCCATGAGTTGGAGCATATAAGTCATACTCTGGCCTATTCATGAGCTTCCTAGAAATTACCCTATTTCATAGACCTGTGACTAGCATCGGGCTCATATAGGTGTGTTCTTTCAAGATCGCTCAGAGGACAAAGATCTTTGCTTTAACAAGCCACAGAACACATTAAGATAAAAATCAAACTGCCATACAGATTTAGGAGAGAATTGCATCTCCAATGGAGTGGGTCTATAAAGATACTCTCCTCCCAGTTAACCAATAGCTTGTTTCGCCAATCCTACTTCACGGGATCTCCGATCACATAGGATGGGTTACCACTATGGTATAACTCACGTGGGTCTCAAACCCATCTCCCTTGATGCATTGTCTATCACATTTCGTGATAAACCCTTTGTGAAGGATTCGCCAGATTCTTAGCTATTTGGATATAATCCAAAGCTATTACTCCGAGTTTCTCATTTTCCCGATGCACTTCGATCTTCTCTTCATATGTCTTGATGATTTCATATTATCCTTAGAATCTGTTCACCTTGACAATCACACCGATTGTCACAGTTCATCGAATAGCCGTCACCGGTTTTTCAACCACCCAAATCCATCAAGAGCTCACGGCCATTTGGCTTCAATAGTGGCGATTCTAATGTCGTGAGTTCTGCTTCCATTGTTGACCTCGTTAAGATGGTCTCGCTTGCAAGACTTCCATGAAACAAAGGCCACCTCCAAGTAAGAAGACATATCCACTTCGCCTTAATCTCATCAAAGATCGATATCCAGCTTTGAATTGTTATAACCCTCCAAAGACTCGGGTACCCAGATAATGAATGTCATAGCTCATAGTACCCTTTAGATAGCGATTACCCTCTCAAGAGCATGCCAATGATCATCTCCCTGATTAGAAACAAGCGGCTTAGTTTGCTCACAAAGAAACGAAATGTCGAACCCGGTACCGCTAGCTAAATACATGAGTGAACCAATTATCTCGAGAATATTTCAATTGGTCTCTGGCTATTCTCTCGATTCTTCCTAAGCAACACGCTAGGATCATAAGGTGTTGGAGAGGGTTTGTAGTCGCTATAACCAAAACGACTCAGAACCTTTTCCACATAATGGGATTGCAACATTGTAATCCCACCATCATCACCTCTCAACAACTTGATGTTTAAGATAACATCAGCTACTCCCAGATCTTTCATCTCAAAATTCTGAGATAAGAAATCCTTGACCTCCTTAATCACATTAAGGTTGGTCCCAAAAATCAGTATGTCATCAACATACAGACATAGAAGTGTTGGAAATATGCCCTAGAGGCAATCATAGAGATGATTATATTTCATTATGTTCATGACATTGGATAATGTGTTATCTTGTTCCTAGAATAATATTGTTAATATTTATTATCAAGTATGTGACTTGGTTGTGAAACTCTATATTTCTGCGATAATTATTCTTACACGATCCCTGGTCGTAAACATATGAAGACACATATGAATAGACTAGCATATGTATTGGTTGATGACTATGTTTCATGAGTCATAGATATGGAGATATCAAACCGATAATATGGACACATGTTAGAGAACATGATGTTGGATAAGACCCACCTTGAGACACTATTGAGATTGTTATGAATCTATGTGTCGTTAGTTGGTCTCAAGCAATGATGATGTATAATCCTTAGACCTGAGATCAAGATGGTTTCCTACATGTGTAAGAGCACTCTAGGGGTTGCCAAACGCTACACCGTGAATCGGGTAGTTATAAAGGTAGCTTTCGGGTATGCTCAAACATGGAGAGGAATGTGACCGGTCGGATATGGATTTGCCCTCCTAACATAACAGAGAGATGTCTCTCGCCCCTCGTTGATCGGATAAAGAAAGTGCATGGCCATGCCACTAGTAGTCGAAGTGTTCACCACGTAAGTTATCTCGACACTCGACGAGAAAGCTTTGAATATCCATGGATGACACAACATCTCACCCGGAGTTCAACCAGATATCGTGAGGCAAAGGAGAATACATGAGAAATGCTTAGTTCGACCACTACTTGACCGGTCGATGGAGATACAAGCAAGTCGAGACTAGTCGAACGTAATCACAGAGTGGTCGAAACCAAGTCGTAAGGAGTTACGAGTTGGTCGTGATCAAATACGAACTGGTCGTATAAAGATATGACCTAGTCGTAAGTGATAAGGACCTAGTCGTAGATCATATTGCATTAAGGTTCGTCCGATGTAATTTGTGTGTATTCGGGAATCGATATGCTCTACTAGGAGCCGCTACGACTTGTGGTCGAAAACGGTTTCCGACTCACAACCGAACTACACATGAACCTACAGGGTCACACACTTAACGGGTTGGAAGAAACCAGTACGAATACGATTCAGAACGTGTTCGGATAGGATCCGCCACGCAGCACTATATAAGGAGGTGCATGAGGTCATGGGGAACGGCGCGTGAAACACCAATCAAAACCCTAGCCGCCATCTTCCCGAGAGCTCCACCGCGGCGATTTGGTGCTAGCACACCGCATACGGTTGTTCCTTCCCTAGACGATGTGGATACCGAGAGGCGCTACTACGATTGTTGCGCTTTGAGGACGATCCGCGATCTTCACAAGGAACCGCAGACGTTGTCGGAGGAGACGATCGACTCGTGAGGACATTGGACGATCGACTACGACCACTGCATCAACTTGCTGGACGTTGGACGATCGACTACGACCACTACATCGACGCTGCTCTTCGTTGGACCAGTCGCTCCAACCCTTCTTCCATTGCTCAAGCGTCGGTGGTAACGATCTATGATCATCTACTTGCATGGCTTCCTGGTTTGCGTGGTAGAAATTTTTGTTTGTAGCTATCGTAGCCTACCCGTGACCCTACAAGAAGGACTCCCTCGCCCCCACCATGGCGATAATACACACATCTGTCAGCTTCATTCACAACAAAGCCTGCAGATGTTAAAGTTCTGTCGAACTTTTCATGCCAACGCTTAGGTGCTTGTTTAAGACCATACAAAGATTTCAACAACTTGCACACCTTTCCTTCTTGACCATCTACTACAAATCCATCCGGTGATCCATGTAAATTTCCTCGTCCAACTCTCCATTTAGGAAAGTCGCCTTAACGCCCATCCGATGAACGAGAAGACCGTGTGAGGCAACCAGAGATAGTAGTACTTTAATAGTGGTCAATCTAGCCACAGTGAATAAGTATCAAAGAAATCTTCGCCTTCCTTTTGGGTATAACCCTTGGCCACAAGCCGTGCCTTGTACTTCTCAATAGTACCATCAGGCCTAAGCTTCTTTTTGAACACCCACTTACATCCTACAGGTTTACAACCATAAGGACACTCAGTGATCTCCCAAGTTCCATTAGAGATAATGGAATCCATTTCATTACGGACTGCTTCCTTCCAAAGATTCAGATCAGAGAAGCATACGCTTCAGAAATGGTACTTGGAGTATCATCCACAAGGTACATAATGAAATCAGGACCAAAAGACTTTGTAGTCCTTTGTCTTTTACTCTTCCTTAGAGTTTCATTGTCTTCCTCCTCAGGAATTTGCTCAAGGGTTTGTTCAAAATATTCCATTGGAATGGTAGGTTCAGGAATTGTATCAGGTTCCTGACTCAATGAACTAGGCATATCTTTCATTGGAAAAATATCCTCAAAGAATGTGGCATCTCTGGACTCCATAATTATACCAACATGCACGTCAGGTACTCCAGATTTCACCACTAGAAATCTATATCCAACGCTATGGTGAGCATAGCCTAAAAAGACGCATTTCACGGTTTTTGGTCCAAGCTTACGCTTTTTAGGAATTGGCACATTGACTTTCGCCAAACAACCCCAAGTGCGCAAGTATGAAAGTGATAGTCTTTTCTTCTCCCATTGTTCATATGGGGTTATCTCTTTATTCTTTGTGGGAATCCTATTTAGGACATGACATGAAGTCAATATAGCCTCCCCACCATGCTTTGGAAAGACCCACCGTGTTCAACATGGCGCTAACCAAATCGCTTAGAGTGTGGTTCTTTCTTTCAAAGAACCCCGCTTGATCTGGGGTGAATAGGAGGCGTCCTCTCATGAATTATACCATGTTCCTCACGTAATAAATTGAACTCATTTGAAAAGTACTACGCCACTACGTCAGACCTAACCCTTTTGATTTTCCTTTCAAGTTGGTTCTCAACTTCTGCCTTATAGATTTTAAAGTAGTGAAGAGCTTCATCTTTAGTTTTCAAAAGATACACATAACAGAACCTAGTGGAGTCATCAATCAAAGTCATAAAATATCTCCTACCACCTTTTGTCAACACACCATTCATCTCACATAGATCTGAATGTATGAGTTCTAATGGTGCCAAGTTTCTTACCTCCGCGGCCTTATGAGACTTACGAGGCTGCTTTGATTGCACACAAACTTGACATTTAGAACCTTTGGCAAGGGTGAATTTCGGGATTAACTCTAAACTGGCTAACCGCGTCATGCAACCAAAATTAATGTGACAAAGTTGTGAATGCCAAATAGTAGTCTCATTACTACTGCAAACATGGTTCACAATATTATTACATAAATCTGAAAGAGATAGGCGGAACAAGCCTCCGCACACATAGCCTTTACCAACAAATTGTCCACACTTAGACACTACAAATTTATTGGACTCAAATACCAGTCTAAAACCATCTCTACACAGAAGAGATCCACTGACAAGATTCTTATTGATCGATGGCACATGATGCACGCTCTTCGCTTGCACAATCTTCCCAAGTAAATTTCAGATCGACCGTACCAACACTATGAACAAGGCATGTGACCCGCTCCCCATTAGAACGGTGAATCCCGAGTGACACGTAAGAAGAGAACAATGAAATATCAAGACACACATGTATATTAGCACCGTTGTTCATCCACCAATCGGTAGATTGACATACTGAAGAACAAAGAGGTAAATTACCATACCACAAGTTCCCTGCCTCAAGAGTACCAACAACAACATTGGCGGACTTGGAATTCGCCCTTCATCGATTCTTCCCACCCTTGCGCTATCGCAATCCTTGGCCTAATGACCGGGTTCGCCATAGACAAAGCAAAGGCTATCCTTTGTGTTCTTCTTCTTCTTCTTGAAGCTTGTTGTTTGTGCACTTTTATTCTTGCCTTTGAACTTTTGAGTTTGGCCATTCTTCTTCTGTACCATATTGGCACTAGAATGTCCCTCATTACCTCTAGTGTGTGTATCTTTTACCCTCGCCTTCTCTTCAACATCAAGAGACCCAATGAGATTTTCAATGTAAAACTCTTGTCTCTTGTGTATCGAGAAGTAGCAAAATTCCTCCAAGAAGGAGGAAGTCTGCAATAATACCTCCGCGACAAACTTGTCCTGAAATACACACTTGAAGTACTCAAGTTACAGGGTCATAGATTGTATCTCATGAGCCTACTCAACTATAGAATAGCTATCAACCATTCTCAGTAGTCATGGTATTGCTCCATGAGATACAATTCACTTTGCTCGCATCCCAAACCCCAAATTTGGCCTCGAGTGCATCCCACATCTCTTTTCCAGTTTTAATCACCATGTATGCATCGACTAACTTCTCACCAAGAACACTAACCACGGCACCTTTAAAAAGGTTATTAGCAGCCTCGAACGCTTGCTCCTGTTCAGGAGTAAGTGTTCCTTCAGGCTTGCCGTTTGCCACATGGAAAACATTCATGGCAGTTAGCCAAAGCACCATCTTGGTGCGCCACCTCTTGTAATTCGCACCATCGAATTCAGAGGGTTTGAGCACAGCAGCAAAGCCAGTTGGTGAAAAATGCCTATGCCCAGAATAAGGTTTTTGGATTGTTGAGTACATAAGCATTTTTCGAATTACTTTAATCCAGAAATAAGCTAGGTAAAACATGGAAAATACTCTAGCTATTTTCACAAATACAAAGTAGGTATGAATGAACACTATAGGCATACTAATTTCTAGAAAGATGAATCGCATATCTATCTCAAATTGCTCATCACAACAACAAATAGTAAAGCAAACCAAGTAACATACCCGATTCAAGAGAAGAAGAAGTAGCGCCAGAATTCTTGATAATGTCGTTGTTCGTCATGACGTCGCGTAGTTGTGCAGTTGATGTAGAACGTAGTAGAGAGTCGTGTAGTCGATGTAGAACGTAGCAGAGAGTTGTAGTCGTGCACTTGATGTAGACGTAGCAATGACGATCAGGCTTAACGCTCCCCAAAACCTTATTCGCCCTCGCCGTGCAAGCCTTCAAGGACGAGGTTCCGAGGCTCGCTTCTCCCGGTCTTGGCGTCGACACGCGCTTTGCCGGATGGAGATCGCCAAAGATAGCAACAAGCACCGTGGAATTTCGAATCTGTGGAAGTGGAAAAAGCTCGGACGAGCCGCCTCTCGATCTCCTTATATAGCCAAAAGACAGAGAGCCCAAAGGTCGCCAAGACCAAAGACCATCACCACCATCAAGGATAGTCGCCAATGGTCCAAAGGCCAACAAATACCAAGACTAAAGGCCAACAACACCCTCAATGTCGGTGCGTTTGATTTTCAATAGATAAAGAAAATCGCTACCAAGACTGACACGCTCACAGACGCTACAAGACACGCACACGCACATGCACGGCACGGCACGGCACGACACGGCATGGCTCGGCTCGGCGAGCGAGCGCGCACGTGTGTTGTCTCTTTCCAATTCTACAAGAGGGGCTACCACGTTCCACCTTATAAACTGGTGTAACTCCCCTTCATCTGTCTATGTGGGACTAAACAGTTTAGCACATGCACATGGGCCTTTAAGATTTACCAGGAATTAATTAGAATATAATATTTGGGCCTAGCCCATATTAATTCTAACAGCTTCTGCCATCAAGAATTTGCACATTTTGTTTTTGTCACTGCAAATTTTGCTTCCTTTCTTCTTTTGCCATTTCTGTCAGTCAAGGCCTCCCTCACCTTCCGCGGTCGGGGAGCGCGGAACGTGGGTACTCCGCATGAATCTCTGCGGAAATGGATTTACGATCATGAATCTGGCGTTTCTGCTCGCCACATGGAAAGTTCGCTTCACGCTCACGCACGGCAAGTGGTTGATCCCACACCACCTCTGGTGCCTTTTCGCGCTCGAGGAGCGCGGAAAGTGACCTTCCCCACTCCCCGACCGCGGAAGGTGGGGGAGGGGGTCTAGATTTACAAAAAAAAAAGATACAGGTGTTATTTTTGTAATTGCATGGTGCCAGAGGGCCAAAATGAAAAAAGTTCTATGTCACCGAGGCTCGAGGCTGGTGCCGACCACCAGATACCACCTTGAATTGGCCGGTTCGTTGCCATGGCTTGCTGACTTGTCACCTGTCAGCAGGGCCATACGGTCGGGGATCAGTATATATGCTTCCTTGGGTCATTGATCTGTGGCATCATCAGTTCATGACTAAACTACAATGCTCTATAGTATATCAAAGAGCTCCACTACACAGACCTTTCTCCACAAGAATACATAAATTTGCCGCTATAGTGAACGTGCACTTAATGCTCCAGTTTTCTTTTCTGAACAGTCAGCAGCAGGTAGACCTGATCATGGACAGCCCGGCCCGAGTCCGATCATGTTCGGGCCGGGCTTGGGATTGGAAATCTGACCCGAAGGAAGCCCGGCCCAGCCCGAAATCCCGGTAAAAACAATTAAAAAATAGAATTCTATTTATTTAATGCTGAAAATAAATTAAATATTAGTTTTTTATTCCAAAAAATGGTTAAAATAATACATTTTAAACAGTAAATACATTTTTCGAGTCGGGCCAGGCTCTGCCTCCGATTTTTAGTCTGCCCACTTTATTTGAACAGTCTAGCAAAGAGTGCAGCTCCCCATAGAAGTGGGAATTGATTATTTACCCTCCTGTTAGATGTGTTTTGATATTTTACTCTCATTCCTGACGTAATTGATTTTTTACCCATGCTTATTCTGTTTCTTGATTAAATACCCTATTTTTATTATTTTATTAATATCTCGCCACTTTCCCCGTTTTGGCTGTGCAAAAATACCTCATTCCGCATGCTCTCCCTCCTCCTAAGCGGCCGTCTCATTCGCCATTCCATTCCCCAACCAACCCACCGCCACCGCCTCC
Organism: Phyllostachys edulis; assembly: GCA_036346405.1. Taxonomy (NCBI): domain Eukaryota; kingdom Viridiplantae; phylum Streptophyta; class Magnoliopsida; order Poales; family Poaceae; genus Phyllostachys; species Phyllostachys edulis. The sequence continues at coordinate 104,807,702 of CM070550.1, forward strand.
TCTCCCCTCCCATTTTGTCTCGCCGCTGGTGCCATGCTCGGCGTGGCGGCCCATGTGGTGGGGCTCCGTGAATCCACCCACGACACCGCGAAGGGCGAGCAGGAAGCCGATACGACGGCGACAGTGGAGGAGGAAGGGGATGGTTCCGACAGCGGGTAGAGCTTCGTGGGGCTGATGAAGACGTCTGCATCGCGGTCGGAGTCGGTGCTCGGGGGCTACCACCGCGACCTCTAGGACCCTGGCTCCGGCCTCCGCATCGAGACCACCGCCCTCCAGCCCCTCTTTGTGCTCTCCCAGCGTGCTGGCCGTGAAGGAGGGCGACGCCCTGGCGCTTCCCTTCAGCGGCGTCACCTGGTGGCACAACACCCCCGTGGCGCCTCGAAGCTTGTCGTCGATCCTCTTCCTCAGCAACACCTCCAAGGGCGACAAGGCCGGCTAATTCACCAACTTTCAGCTCACTAGCGCAAAACTGCATCTTCACTGGCTTCTCCACCGAGTTCGTGGGCGACGCCTGGGACCTGGCCTAGGAGGGTGTCGCAAAACTTGTCTCCAGTCAGCCCGCTGCCGGCATCGTCAAGCTCAAGGCCCGCCAGAAGCTCCCCGAGCCATCCCACAAGGACCGCGAGGGCATGGCGCTCAATATGTACACTGCACCGTCTGTGATGAGTTAATTATCACGGACGGTTTTTAACAAAAACCGTCTATGAAGAGGTCATATCACAGACGGTTCATGTTTAGAACCGTCTGTGAAGTATCACAGACGGTTCTGACCAAAAACCGTCTGTGATATTGGGTAATACTTCTGACGGTTTTCAGTACAAACCGTATGTGATATACTTCTTCACAGACGGTTTTTAGCGCAGCTAGTAATACAGACGGTCGTTAAACCAAAACCGTTTATAGTTGTATTTAATACAGACGGTTTTGGTCAACCGTCTGTGATGAGACGTCCAGTAGTAGTCAGGCAAACTATTATTTGTAGTAACTTGTATATAAAACTCACACAAAATTCAATTGCAAACAATATAACTATTCCATTTATGGCTGTGTGAGTTTCTCACCATTCTGATTTTGATATTTGAGGTCAAAAACTCTATTTTGTAATATCTTTATGTTTCTTTCTGCATCCCTTCCTCCGTGGCAGCGGCACTCCATATCCCAGTCTCATACTCCACTATGCTACACACACCGCCTACACCGCACCCAGGCTGAAAGATCGCATATCCAGAGTAACTAACATAAACATGTGAATGGAGATTACTAAAATGAAGCATCTTCGATGACGAAATGTGCAATATAAATGTGCTTTTTTGCTATACTTGATAGTTGGCACTTCTCAAGTTGCTACAAAGTGCATACTAAATCTAACCTTTCTTTTACAAGGATATTATGAACATTTTGATTTAAACTTAAAGCGTGCACAAGGGTTGAATTGCTCAATTATTTCTAGAAAATTTACTGTGGTGCTTGCTACACTAGAAGATTTCACATGACTCCATCGGGATTTTTTTTAAAAAATAATATTTTTTAAAAAGATAATTATAAAAATATATAGTCGCCCAAAAAAATTACAAAAATATGTCCATGTCTGATTCGGTTCACTCCAACGTCCGATTGCTGAGCGGCTTTGATCCGATCCACCACGGTTGGTTGCACAACCAGGGTAGCGAGGAAACCATGCTCAATCGAGTCCGGACCAAAGAAGGGTCTTTCGCCGTCTCAGACCAATTCAACGGGGACCTGCACTTCCTCCCGTATAAGGCCTCGAAAGGTGCCATACCGAGACTGGCTTGAAAGCTGTTGTTGTAAGAAAACTCTGCGAATGGAAAGCATTTCTCCCAATGCTTCCTATAGGAAAGAACACAAGCACGAAGCATGTCTTTTAAAACTTGATTGACCCTTTCGGTCTGACCATCAGTTTGAGGATGATATGCTGAGCTGAAAGAAAGACGAGTTCCCATAGCCTCTTGCAAACTATGCCAAAACCGAGAAGTGAACAGAGAACCACGATCTGACACAATCGTCTTTGGCACACCATGCAAACTCACGATGCGGGCTATGTAGAGATCCGCCAAGAGACCTACACGAAGGTCAGTTTTGACAGGAAAGAAATGAGCCACTTTGGTCAAATGATCGATGACAACTCAGATGACATGATTTTTCTTCGGAGATCGGGGTAGACCGGTGATAAAATCCATCTCGAACGAATCCCACTTCCACTCAGGCACTGGCAAAGGCTGAAGCAGACCTGCTGGACGCTGATGCTCGGCCTTTACATGATGACACACGTCGCACTCGGCAACGAACTTCGCGATCTCCCTCTTCATTCGGGTCCACCAAAATCTCTGCCGAAGATCTTGATATATCTTTGTGGCCCCGGGATGAATGGACAAGGGAGAATCATGGGCTTCGCGGAGGATCAAATTCCGCAATTCCATGTCCTTTGGAACCACAAGGCGCTGTCCGAATCTCACAACACCAAGTTCATCTTCTGAGAAGCACTTGGCTGTTCCGTTCTTGACATTCTGCCTGATTCGGTTCACTCCAACGTCCGATTGCTGAGCGGCCTTGATCTGATCCACCACGGTTGGTTGCACAACCAGGGTAGCGAGGAAATCATGCTCAACCAAACCCAAGTTGAGACGCTGAAATTCCTCCAGAAGGGTGGGCTGCTGCTCCTTGAGCAACAAGGCATTACAATGCACATTTCGACTAAATGCATCGGCAACGACGTTAGCCTTACCAGGATGGTAGTGAATACCCATGTCATAGTCTTTGATCAACTCCAACCACCTTCTTTGTCTAAGGTTCAGATCGGGTTGGGTGAACAAATACTTCAAACTTTTATGATCCGAATACACTTCACAACGATTACCGATTAGGTAATGTGGCCAAATCTTAAGTGCATGAATCACAGCAGCTATTTCTAAGTCATGGGTAGGATAGTTGAGTTCATAAGCTCTCAATTGCCTTGATGCATAGGCCACTACCTTGCCTTCTTGCATAAGGACGCAACCGAGTCCTCGACGAGAAGCATCGCAAAAGGTATCGAAGCTTCGATGGACATCGGGAAGAACGAGAACGGGGGCGGTGGTCAAACGCTTCTTGAGTTCTTGAAAACTTTCCTCGTAATCAGCAGACCACAAGAACTTATTGTCCTTCTTGAGAAACTCAGTCATCGGCTTCGCGATCTTAGAGAAGTTCTCGATAAAGCGACGATAATATCTCACTAAACCAAGAAAACTCCACACTTTGGTTACCGAACTGGGCTAACTCTAGGAGAGCACATCACTGACCTTGCTAGGATCAACGGCTACACCTCCCGCTGAAAGAACATGGCCCAAAAAGGCCACTTCCTTCAACCAGAACGCGCACTTGCTGAACTTCGCGTACAACTGGTGTTCACGCAGCTTTCCCAACACAAGCTTCAGATGCTCAGCGTGTTCTTCATCGTTCTTAGAGTAGATAAGAATATCATCGATGAAGACCACCACAAACTTATCCAAATACTCCATAAACACCGAATTCATGAGATTCATGAACAAGGCAGAAGCATTTGTCAAGCCGAAAGACATGACGGTGTACTCGTACAGACCGTAGCGAGTAGAGAAAGCCGTCTTTGGAATATCTTCAGGTCGGATCCGAACTTGATGATATCCCACTCTCAAATCAATCTTGGAGAAAACTTGAGCTCCAGACAACTGATCAAAGAGGTCGTCGATGCGGGGCAAAGGATACTTGTTCTTTACCGTTACTTCATTAAGCGGACGGTAATCGATGCACATGCGTAACGTATTGTCCTTTTTCTTCACAAAGATTGCTGGACAACGCCACAGAGATGAGCTAGGGTGGATGAAACCCTTCTCTTGCAGCTCACCAAGTTGCTTCTTCAACTCCACCAACTCATTCGGTAGCATCCGTTAAGGCCTCTTTGAAATCGGAGCAGTACTGGGCGCCAACTCGATGACCAACTCGAGGTCACGAACTAGTGGCATCCCAGGAAGATCCTCGGGGAAGACATCGATGAAGTCACACACCGCTGGGACTTGACGAATGTCCAGAACAGGCTTCGCTTCAAGCACGAAGAGATGCGGTCCTTGCAGCTTCGGCAAAAAGCGAACCTGCTCACCGGAGGGACTTGTGAGGTAGATGAGTTTCTGGACGCAATCGATTTGTTCTAAATGCTGGGACAACCAATCCATGCCAAGAATCACATCTAAGCTCGTTGAATTGAGGAGGATAAGATTTGCCAAAAATCCTACTCCCTCAATCACAACAGGAACATCCCGACACTCAATTTCAGCTCTCAACTCCGAACCGGGAGAGTGAATGAGTAACACGACCAACAGAGGAGCAAAAAGAAGATCACCAACAGCAGCAAAAGACTGAGACACAAAGGAATGAGAAGCTCCTGAATCAAACAAAACAGTAGCAGGATGAGAGTTGACAAGAAGCGTACCCAACACGACGTCAGGCGCCTCCTGTGCAGCCTCAGCTGAGATGTCGTTGACATGGCCGCTTCCCACACCTTGGGTCGCAGGGACAACCTTCTGATCCTGGGGAGGACCACCTCCTTGCCCGCGTCCTCCATTAGGACGAGGGGCCGCTCCAGTCTTCTTAGGGCAATTATTCGCATAATGACCTTTCTGGTTGCAGAAGAAACAAGTGACCCCGGCAGCTGGATTACGGAGGCCACCTTGCTGACTCGCAGGTGCACGTGGTTGAAACACGGCCTGCGGAGGGCAAGGTGCAGGTGCTGAAGGCCTCGGCGGTGCTGAAGCATGAGGACGGGGCACCTGGGCTTGCTCGAAACGAGGACGGGGAAAGTTGACCCTGGACGACTTCTGGGACTCCCATATGCGCTTACAGGACTCTCCCAGCGCTCTCCCCTTGTGCTCGACGACGATGGCCTTGTCGACCAAGGTCTAGAAGTCGGGGAAGTCAACAATAGATAGCTTGTCCGACAGCTCCTCGGACAAACCATCGATGAACTTCTCCTGCTTGGCCTCATCGGTGGCGGCTCTTCCGGAGCATAACGAGCCAAGTGGTTAAACTTCATACAAATACTCCGCCATCGATCGTGCCATTGCTTGAGCGAAAGAAATTCCTTCTTCTTGAGCTTCATCAAGCCAGCGGGGATGTGAGCTCGATGAAAAGCAGAACGGAACTCCTCCCAAGAGACGACGTGGCCAGCGGGCTGCATGGCGAGGAAACTTTCCCACCAAGAGAGCGCTGCACCTTCCAGCTGATGGGAGGCAAAGAGTGCCTTCTCTTGATCCTGACACTAAGCAACGTTGAGCTTCCGCTCAACCAGACACAACCAATCGTCTGCATCCAATGGGTCCTCTGACCAGGAGAAAGTGGGCGGCTGAGTGCGAAGGAACTCCGCGAGTCCCCCTCGTGGCTGATGTCCACTTCCTCCCCCTGATCCGGAGGCACTAGAAAGAGTGGAGGTATTGCGCGCAATAACCTCCAAGATCCTTGTCTGATCCATTCAGTTTTGCTCGATCTGAGCAAGAACAGAGGTCATGGTCGGAGGAGGCAGGAGCTCCTCATCCAGACCAGCTGATTGACCTTGACTGCTTCGAGTCCTTCCAGCCATCCTGTTCCGAAGAGAAATGTTAGCAACACAACCCGAAAACTAGAAGCTAAAGAAAGCAAAAAGCTATCGACTAGGGGAATGGGACATCACCCTACCCGAGAGCCAACAAGACAGCGAAGAAACGAACTCTAAAAGCTCACAAAAAGGCTCAATAAACAGCAAGGAACTAGAAGACTTAAAACCAACTTCCCGACACGACGAACCCGTATTGAATGAATGAGCAATTGGTTGGGAAGACAAAATTTCAGAACACTACTCTAGATCTAACACACCTAAAGAACAAGGTAAAAACCAGCAAAAGAGGTGTTAGATACTTAGCCAACTAGTATCACATCTTACCCTTTTATTCCCACAAGTTTTAGTTGAATTATCCTCTCATTATCTACCTTATTTACTAACTAGAGCTTGCTGTCCGAATCGCTACTTGCTGTCTGTCATTTGAATCCAGCTCCAAGTGCTTCCACTCTTCACCAAAAAGGCAGCCAACACTTCCATTTTAGAACTCTCATTGGTTCCCCAAAACCAAAATTAAACGATAACAACTATCTTTGGAAAGAAGGAGAGGAAAGCAACTTTTTCAAAACTCAATTTAGAGCAAGACGAGATGAGCAGTCTAAGATAGGTAAGGAGTAAAATCTGAGAATTTACTTAAGCTTTCATAAACCATTTGATATTTTGAAACTAAGTTTTTCAAAACATCATAAAGACAACCAAGCTAGGGTTTCTACGGCCAGTACGGCTTTGATACCAAACTTTGTGAGACCTCCGGGGTATTTAGCTTGTATTGCTTAGTCTTCCAAATGACCCTAGCATCATAAACAAAATATCCTGTGCCTCGGAAAAATATGTACCTCCCAGGAGTGCCGTACACACACCCTTTTACAAAATCATGTATCAATTCCATACAAGCACATAACCAAAGCACAAACTTAACCAAATAAAAGACATACATAATAAAGTTCTTACAAAAGGGGCCGACCGACCAAATCATAAGCTAAAGAGCTAAATAAACAGCGGAAGCAAAAGCCATAGGATGGCGATAAACAAAAGCCATACGGTTTGCCTTTAAGCCCACAAGGCAACCGACCGGGCCGCCAGCTAGTCGTCAAAGTCGAAGTCCGTCTCACGATAGTCGATCCCTTGGGGATCAACCTCCTCTGCAACAATTAATTAAGCAAAGCAAATGAGTACAAAAATGTACTCGCAAGACTTACGTGTAGTGTAACAGCCTATACATATGCTACATGCAAGCTTAATCAATGGAGAAGGCTCTAGGCTCATTTTCAGCATAAAGCAAGTTTTCATTTGCAATAATGTACTAGATTTAAAGAAATTTTTGCAATCTGTTTTTAATGTTCAAATAACAGCGAGTAACAATAGATAAATGACAACAACAACCTGAAAGTGACTAACTCAATAGCCACCACAACAATAGCATGAATTGCCCATTCATACCACCTACAACAAGTTTTAATTAAAATGTTATAGTTTAGTTCTTGCACGACCTTACTAAGCATGTCCATAACCTAGGACGAGGCTATTCGAATAGTTTGAACCCTGCAGGGTTGTACCAATGTACCCACATGTCAGACCGCCTTTTTGCCAAGCTATTAAGCACACTTCCTTTGGTATGCCGGCATGGCTAAGTCCTACGAGACATTTCCAATGGATTGTGCTAATTAAGAGCCATGCGTATGGGGGTTAACCCTTAGTGAAATGCCTCCCCGGCTCTCATCAAGGACCCATACGAAGAGTGGGATACACCAGCCAGCTCAAGCCTTTGCGGATGCTCCCCTCCTGTCCCATGTTGTATATAGTCAAATATACAACCCACCACGCGACTCATTAATTAACACCCCAAAGTACTTAGTCAAGAGAGGTCCTATATCCCCCTCGTTTGGTTAGCACGCAATAATCGCTTGGCTTAGTGACACAAGTAACTCGGTCCTTGTGGACTTAGGCACCATTCCAATCACACCCGACAGATCACACCATCATCCATTGTGGCCAAGTCAATAACAATTTATTTTCAGTTTTTGACTTTACAAATTAACAAAGCACAAAGTGCTGGATATAATAGAATAATAATAAGATTTGTGTGATCAAGATCATCGAGTAAGTCGATGACTGCCCAATTCTACCGGTAGCTAAGTATTTCTAAGCATGACACCGTAAAGACAATAAAAGAGCATACTTTAATCACCGGCCTCTAATTCACCGGCGAGATTAATAACTTATGGTTAGTGGCAGGGGATAAAAATTTAAGGGCAACCATGCAATAGGAATAGCTACCTCTAATCGGGAAAATTAACTTTGACACAAAAGCATGCATACATACAATTTGTAAACAAGGTATTAGACTTTAAAAGTAATGGGATTGATATGATCAAACTGCTTGCCTTCTTGGAGATGCTCAATATCTTTGCGAGAGGATCACTCTCGTAATCAATGAACTCGTCGGCACCTAACGAAAGAACGAAAAGAACCGATAAGAACGAAGAACACCGAAAAGGCTCAAAAACCAACTTCAGCGAAAGGCCACAAAATTTTTACAGCAGGTAGAGCATGATTTTTAAGGAATTTAGCAATAAGAACCAACTAATTTGTATACTTAATGCTAAAGTTATGGCCAAAACAAGTTTGGCCGGTTGGAAAAATGATGAAAAATTCCCCTCAGGTACTATTCACCCAAAATTAAATTTTTAGCACAAATTTCCAGAGAGGTGGTGCACCTGAAATTTTTATGGTAAACCGAGCACCACATGAGATGAACAACACAATTGGATGCACCTCATTTGGAGCTAGAATGCATTTTCTATGATTTTTTAAAGACATGACTTTAGTATAGTGACATCGTGGATAATCTAGATTTTGAGCCACGATCCATCATTCGGGCGACTAAGGCAAGGTTCCAGTACACAATCAGCTATGCCAAGGCTTGGAGGGCAAAACAGAAGGCATTGGAATTAAGGTAGGGCACGTTCGAGGATTCCTACCACAACCTCCCCAGGCAATTTCGAGTCATACAAGACAGAAATCCTGGCACCCATATCGACATTCAAGACGCCACACACCTGAAATGGGCCAATAAGAGGGTACTGCAGCGAGCATTTTTCGCTTTTGGTCCATGCATCAATGCATTCCGATACTGCCGTCCAATCTTGTGTGTAGATGGCACATTGTTGACTGGGAAGTACAAGGGCCAGATACTGACTACAATAGCGACGGATGGGAATAATCAAGTTCTTCCCATGGCATTCACTTTAGTTGAAAGCGAGAACATGGACAACTGGCTGTGGTTCCTGAAGAATGTGAGGATTTTTGTTGTGCAAGGCCGCCCCAACATATGCCTCATACATAATCGGCATGCAGGGCTGCTGCGCACATGCAATAACCCAGCTACAATAAGGAGAGAACGTACCAGTTGCATGGTCGGATCTGCAGAGCAGGTGGTGCATGAGGGGCTTGGGTGCAAACTTCTACAAGCAGTTCCGCAACAAAGACTTGATGAACATGTTCAAGTGGCTGTGCAACCAGAACCAGCAGCGGAAGTTCGAAGCACTCTGGAAGATTCTGGATGAGCGGACCAAGACGCACAGAAGGGAGGCAGAGAGAAGGGTCGCCGAAAGCGCTGACTAGGCCCCCGAAGCATTGCCACAGCTACCCACAGATGCTCCCAGATTGACGAGGAGGACGGGGGCACAGGTTAGATGCTTCTCGAACTGGATTGAGCACGAGCCTAAGGAGAAGTGGTCACTGCTCCATGACAGGGGTGGTGCTCGATATGGTGTCATGACAACTAATCTAGCCGAGGTGTACAACTGGGTCATGCGCAGTGCAAGGTGTCTCTCTTTGGTGGGTATTATGGAGGCAATTCTCCACGGTACGACGAACTACTTTGTTGACAAAAGCAACAACGCGTCGCTCGCTATGGCAAATGACAGAATACTCTACTCTGCCATGCTCACCAAGTACATGGAGGAGAAGAGCAAGAAGGGTGAGATGTACCGGGCATTCAAGATGGGCACAAGTGAGTTTAAGCCGAGATAATGTGCAGGATAAGGGCCATGACTAACCGCGAGAGATCACCCACGAGTGCCTGCCGCGCGCTGATAGTTGCATATGCACTTGCAACAAGCCCCTTCTTCTGCATAGACCCTGCTCCCATGTCATAGCTGCATGTTCGACGGTGGCGTAGCATCCCGGTCAGTATCTCTCTGACTATTTCACCAAGGAGGTGGTGATGCAAACCTGGACTGGGGAGATGTATGGTTACGCTGTGGTTGGCCATTTCACTGGCCATCCGACCTGGGAGCAACTAATATGGGCCGTGAACATTGATAGGCTCAAGGGAAAGGTTGGCCGGTGACAGGTACGGCGCATCAAGAATGACATGGACGAAGCAGAAACCGGACGTCGTACGAAGAAGTGCTCCATTTGTAGGGAGTCTGGGCACACCTTCAAGAAATATCCTACGAGAAATCCTCAGGACGAAGGAGATATCGGCACTCTGGACGTTGCCGCAGGAACCTCATCCGGTCACCCAACTCGAGACAGTCCACATGGGGGACGTTGAGGCTACGACCACGAGAAAGCACAGACAGTAGTAATATGTTATTGTCAATGTTCTGAATTATCATTTTGATTAAGTGTTGTGATGTTTTGTTGAATGTTATGTAATATCAATGTGATTTATCGTAGTTTTGATAGTAATGGCAAGTTCACATTTGTTTCCTTACATAATATGCAGTGCATGTACATGAGCAAGTGTATGAATTCCCGGGCGCATCGCAATATCACTTACCTTCCTACTTATGAATCATTAATACCTCAATCTTCCTCATAAAATTCTTTAGAAATTCACTGCACTAGAACAACATACGACGATCACAAAATGTTATTGCCAGTTTAATAGATTTCATACCGTTCAAAATCTATAAAAATCACAAGTAGATAAAGTGGATTAATTGGATTAGGGTTTCAGTCTTCCTGTCACCATTTGAACTAGCGACAGGAAGATATCGCTAGTTCAACTAGCGACAAGAACCTATCTCCAGTTGAACTGACGATAGGTATCTGGGCCACCAACAGAGTGGCGAGAGGTGGTTGTAAAAGGAATTTTTAGATATTTAAAACATTTATCTAGCATTGGCTTGTCGTATCCCAAAGGTGCAAAATTTGATTTAATTGGATATTCGGATTTCGGTTATGCGGATTGCAAAGTGGATAGAAAATCTACCTCGGGTAGTTGTCAATTCTTAGGAAGATCCTTAGTATCTTGGTCATCCAAGAAACAAAATTTCATAGCCCTATCCACCGCCGAAGCCGAATATGTTTCCGTGGGTTGTTGTTGTGCTCAATCGCTTTGGACGAGGCAAACCTTGATGGATTATGAAATAAAATTTAAAAATATACCTTTTTTGTGTGATAATGATAGTGCCATGAAGATTGTAAATAATCCGGTCCAACACTCAAGAACCAAGCATATAGATATCCTTCACCATTTCTTGAGAGATCATGTGGGCAAAAGAGATATTAAAATTAGCCACATAAGAACCAATGATCAATTAGCTGATATCTTTACCAAACCTTTAGATGAAAGCTGTTTTTGCAAATTGAGGAATGAGTTAAATGTCATAGACCATTCTAATGTTGCTTGAAACTAATGCCTCATGTCATTTGCACTCATTTGAGTTTTATTGGAATATTTATGAAAACAATTTCGAAATCTCTTTAAAAGCTCTATTTTTGTAGAAACTATATTCATTAAAGTTTCTTTTATCTATCTCACGCATAATGATCCTAAAAATATCTATTTGAATGTTTGAGATAAGGATCATTTGCCTTTCAATTTCAGCTTTTGCTTTGTTAGGCAAACAGGTAATACCGCGGTTTACCGCTGGTACTGCCGCAGCCCGGTAATACCGCATATCAACAGTGGTACTACCGCATCTGGCTGGTGGTCCCAATATCAGTCACTACCAAGAGCCTATCTCTCTACACCTCCTCCCTTGTGGTATAACCGGCCCCATTTAGTCTCAAGAGCAGCCGAGCCCCTCTCTCTCTCTTCTCTTCTATTCTCCACAAAACCTCCACTCAAATTCGTTGATTTTGTGGATTTCTATTAAATCTTTTGTTCGGGATTGATTCTAGGAGTCATATCCCCTCCATTCCTTAAGGTAAATGCCCCTGAATCCTCTCTTATCTCATTCTCTTGGCATTTATCTCATTTCTAGGGTTTGAGTCAAATATGTATGTTTTGATCAATTAGTTTTGGGCAAATTGGTAGAAACTAGTATTTGGTGACATATGAAGTCTATTTCATGATTTGATTCATGCCAAATACTTGTTCAATGCAAAATCAATCAAAGCCCTAATGTGGTTCTATCATTGCGGTAATACCGCCCGTGAACTGCAGTACTACCTTTCATTGGTAATACTAGTGTTCATTTGCGATACTACCGCCTTTACAGAATAAAAGTTGATTCAATCATACAATTTTACTTAATCCTATTCGATCTAGTCCTATTTGCTTTCTCTTATCTTAGCAACCATGGCAAGGACAAAAAATTCCCTTCACAAGAATGCTTTTCCTGATGGAGATCCCGAGGAGAGATATGATCCTCCAACTTCCAGTATTGCACCTTCTCAACCAAGAGTTGCAACTCGAAAGGCTGCATCCCAAAAGTTAGCATCCATCACAATTCAAGAAAAAGGGTCAATCATCAAGGCAACCTCACGTATCTAAAGAACAAGAATCCAGTGAAGATAAGGAATATTCTGAGGAAGAAGAGGATGAAGATATGGAAGACGCCGAAGAGCCTAAAATTGATTTGATGCAGATTACAAGTGACAATTATGCGATGCTCTGACATCCAAATCAATTTGACAATCCAGCAAATTCAACGGATGCCAGGTTTCACACCAGATTTCAACAACAAGTCTATGCTCAACTCTACAACCATCATCCTCAGTTTGCTGATCATAAGTATGTAGACTGGGCACACTTGCAGAATATTGATAGTTTTGCTGGAGCCTATCAGCTATTTCAAAGAGCTGGTCTGGAAGAGATTGTAGCCTTGAGATGCAACTATAATGAGGAGATAATTCGATAGTTCTATGCTACAGCCTATGTCTCTCTAGACTTTGATCATTTGATATGGATGTCAAGGACTCAAAGACTTCAGGCTTCCAAAACTGACTTTGAGCAAGCTCTAAGGACGTACTTTGGATCTCAAGAGAAGATATACAACAAAGGAGCACTCAGAACACCGGCTTGGCATCAATTTTATGATGAAAATGTGAACTTTGTACCTGGGAGAATTGAAGGTCTTTTCCCCTTACCAAGCTTGATCAGTAGGATCATTAATCACACCTTCTTTCCCAAGAGTGGAAACTTTGATGCCATCCGAGGGCATGCATGGAACATCATAGACAACATCATGCATGGGAGAAGATTCGATGTGGTTGATCTCATTATAAGAGAGATTGGAGCTTCCAAGAATAACAGGATCAAAAAGATTTATTTTGCTCCCTATACTATGGCTCTTATGATGAGAAAGATCTAGTTCAGAGATGGACATCTGGGAATTCATAAGCCATATAAGCCAAGGGATGGGGGTCCAATTCCTACAGCAATTTCCCCACAGGTGCAAGAAAATGCTCCAACTGAAGATCCAGTCACTCTCTCTCTCTCAGATTTATTTAGCTATTTTGGAGATTCGAGATACTCGGCGAGAATTTTAAACTGAGACCAACAATAGGCTGGCTGCATTGACAGAAAGTGTGAACGCTCTAGAGCAAGTAGTTCATGCACCTTCTTCGCCTGGTCGATTTGGTCGACGTCATCGTCGAGTCTCTTCTTCGCATCCTCCTCAAGATGCACCTCTAGTCCCAGCCTCTCAAGCTCCAACACCACCTCAAGATCCACTTCAAGCTTCAGCCTCTCAAGCTCCACCACCTCCTCAAGATCTAGCTGAGTGATTCCTTTTGGGTCTTGATGCCAAAGGGAGGGAAGTTAGGAGGAGAAAACAATTGAAAGATTAAGGGGGAGTAAGCAAGAAGTTGGGGCTGCTATTATCTTATATTATATATCTATGTTGGACTTGTTTTATAATAACTTTGTTATGTTTAAGTACTTGGCACTTGTGTGCTTGTAATAGCCTAGTTTAAATTTGTTGCATCATGACTCTTATATTATTCTATGCAACATGTTGGATATTATCCTTGTTTAATAAATTTTAAGTGTTAAAGCTTATATCATACTTGTCAGGCCCCACTCGGGATGCACCGAAAGATCTCCCAGACCTCCCAAGAGGTCAAGCAGGTTCCACCCAAGGTGCAGGAGGTTCTCCAAGCATACCCTGAGAGGAGGTCCTCGAGAACCACCCAGGAGATCTCAAAGACCTCCCTGAGGTCCCAGCCTTTGTGCTCTGAGCTAGTCCCAGAATCACTAGCTAGCTCGCACAGATCAACGTAGGTGTAATCACAACCACACGACAAGAAATAAGATGAAGCAGATAAATTAACTTATATTAAACAAGAACCTTATGGCCAATGTTGTTTACAGAGGTCACCACCAAGGCTTACAAAAAGCGGCAACAGAACTTGCAGCGGAACACAAAACACGCATAGAGCCATCCGGCAAGCCCACCGGCTGTCGAGTGGAGGACGTCCCTAGTCAGCTGGATCATCAAAGAACTCCTCCTCAAAGAGGTCTGAGTGCCCCTGATCTTCTTCTGCCACTGCTCAAACAGAGGGCTTAAAGCCATGAGTACGTTTGAATGTACTCAACAAATCGCAGGGAACATTTATGCACATAAAATTCATGCAATGGCTTGGCCAAGGAGAGCTGTAAGGTTAGTTTGCAGAAAGCAAGATTTAACAGTAAATAGTATAAGTAGATTGAAAAGCTCAAATTAAAAGCATAATACATAGATACATTTATTTTCAAAGGAGGTCGTGAGCACCAACTCACTTCCAAAACCACTCGTGGGAGGTCTGGCCACACCCACGTCCAGGACCCCTCCCACGACCACTCTGGAGCACCAACTCCAGAGCTCCCAAAGACCTCCCTAGGGCCCCAAGACCTCCTCCGAGCACCCACTTAGGAGCATCTTGGACCACCCTAGGTTTCAAAAGACCACCACGACCAACCATGGACATCACGAGACCCAGAACACTCGCCGATACCCACGGCCAACTGTGGACCACAAATTTTATAAAAGTCTACCCCTTGCGCAATTTTCACCAGGCAGTGTCCAAGACCAAGGACTTGGCTATTCGAATAGATTTTTCACTCTACAGAGGTGTACAACTTTACCCACAATCCACGACCTCTCTAGCGGGTCGGGTTCCTGTCGGAACCCTTACTCACTTCCGAAGGTGAGCAGTCTAGAGAGCGTGACAAGGCCTTTACAAAGCTTTGAACTGGCTCGGAGCTGCCCGCTAAGGTTTCGCAGATCCCCCTGTTGGGTTAATGGGTGCCCCCTCTTGCGCCAAGTGTGAATAAGCACACACTTCTACCATAACAGAACCAAGCTAGCTCATTGCTAATTATTTGGCCCAGACCACCCCCATAAAATGGTCTTGTGGTTGTACGGTAATACCCGGTTCAAAAGGATCACAAAGTTAAGTCCTTAATCCACTCAGGCAAGACAACCTCATCCCAGTGTGCGCATGGCACCCCTTTTACTGCACGATCACTTGTCTGAGTGTGAAAACATTTTAGGTTCAACCCGGCGAAAGACCACCCTGGTCTTGGCACACCAAATTTTAACAAGAGTGACATCGCACCACAATCAATACAGTTGGGCATCAGCACCACAACTGCTCAATAGTGGCACCAACCACAGTTTCATAGTTCAATTAGTCAAGATTATTATTGATGAAGCATGATTCTCAAGACCCGCGGTTCTAAAGCAAGGCTAAACATAAACATACAGTCCTATGTTGGTGTTATCAAACAGTACTAACTAAATTACCCATTCTAAGGTGTCCAAAGGGAACATGTCAACATGTCGAGTACAATCATCCAAGGAGGCATAATGTCAAGTGGGATATAACTACTGCCCAAAACATTTCTTATAAAAGTAGCCATGCATGATAATGTAAAACAACATATTTTTGAAACGCTGGGTTCAACATGATCAAAGGTCTGCGACTTGCCTTCGATGAAGGGTAGCGAGGCTTTGGTAGTGGCTGCTGGGTCCAAGTACTCCTCCACGAAATTGGGATCTACACGTTCGCAAGGAACCAAATAAGCAAAACAACTCTCGGAAGAGAACTTAAAAAGACTTAAAAGGACTTAAACGAACTCATCCAAAAACCAGAAAACAGGAAGCCCCGATGGAAAAGGATCCAAACCAGAGAGGGTGATCTTTGCAAAAAGACCAAGAGGTGGTCTTTGTAAAAAAAAGGCTACAAAGACTTAGAGGTGGTCATGACCAAGAGGAGATCATGGCCGAAAGGGTGGTCCTTGCAAAAAGACCACAAGGGTGGTCTTCGCAAGAAGACCAGCAAAGACCCAGAGGTGATCTTTGCCAAAAGAGGCCCTGAGGAGATCCAGGGAAGGAGGTCCTGAGGAAGACACGACTATTCCACGTTGTCGCGAAAGAGACACGACCGCGTAGCGTAGTCGTAAAAAGAATACAATCACGCGATGTGGTCGTATGAACGAGAAAAGATAGGCACCAAGAAACTCACCAAGGCCGAGAACTAGCTCGAAGATAGAACAAGATGAAGGAGCTGACCCAGTGGCTGGACAACAACCAGCTAGAGGTGATGGAGAGGTCGTCGCAGAGGCTCCGAGAGGCTCTTGATGACGAGGAGGCGACGGCGCCGCTTCAAAGGGCTCCTTGGCGAAGCTTTGGGCACGGAGAAAACTAGGCAGAGTTGGTAGGAATAACGAAAGGAGGCTCACTTAGGCTATTTTTATAGCCGGAGATGAAAGAGAGAGAAAGAGAGAGTCGCAGAGAGGCTTAGAGACAAACATGTCAAAGGTAGGTACGAGTCAGGGCAAGTGTCACGACCGATTTGGTGTAGGACAGTCAAAACATACTTTGCTGGGAAGAGAACAAGGAGGGAGATTAAGGTGCCACGCAAGTGACCACGTAAGTGGCCACATGTAATGTGACTCAACCGACATTAAACGCACAAGGGACTTATGTGGCGGAGAAAAATATAAGTGAACAGGACTAACATGCGGAGCCAGTCAAACTGGGAAAACAGTTTAGTCAAAGGGGGTGATCGCTACCAAAGGGGAGGTCGTGACCAGGGAAGGAGGTCACGGCAAAACAACAAAGGAGGAAGTCACGGCCTCAGAGGGAGGTCACGGCCCAAGGGGGTGGTCTTTGCAAAAGACCAGGAGGGTTGTCTTCGCAAAAAGACCACGGGGAGGTGATCTATGTAAAAGACTAGGGGGAAGTTCGAACGAACCAAGATGTCCTGAAGATCAAGGGATTCTCAACGATCAAGAAGACCACTAGGAGGTCTAAACAAAGAAGATGGTTTAGATAAAAAAAAAGGGAGGTCTAATCCTCTGAAGAGATTCAAACCAACAAAGAGGTCTGAAGGAGGTCTGGACTAAAGGAAAGTCCAGGCAAAGGGCATAAGGGGAAAAATCGATAGAGAGGCTAAAAGGAGGTCTTGAGCTAAAGGGTGGTCCAAGCACAAGGGAGGCCCGAACCCTTGGATCCAATCAAAGGGAGGAGGTCCAAAAGAAGAAGAGAACTGGGCCGAAAGAGAGCACGGAGCAAACAAGGAAAAGGAAGAGCTCCAACAAACTCGAAAAGTAACCGAACTGATTTAGTTGAAGTTTGATTAATTCAAGTTAAGTCTCCAAATTTCCAAAATTCCAAGTTAAGCTTGAGCAATTCAATAAGGCCGAATGGTTCCTTTTGGGTTTTCAAAACTGGCAGAAACCCTAGGACAAACGGGACGTTACACATACTTATTATCCTGTGCTTGAATGTTTACAAGTTCCTCGTAGTCAATAAATAAAGGAAATGTAACACCCTGGCTATGCGGAAACCAAGATGCAACCTAAACTACTAACATCAATCAACTCTATAAATTGACAAGTATGACTTGGCGTTAGTGAGTAACTCTCTAGGAGTTAAAATCTTTATAAAGACAATTTGTTCGAGGTTATGTTTGCATGTTGATATTAAAGATTGAGTATGTTTGGATGGTGGGAATCTTAATCATCGGATTTGAGAGTTTTTGTATCAGTTACACCGAAATACATTTATAAGAGTCTTGGAGATGGAATTTGGGTTTTAATATTGAATTACTTGCTGTAATTTTATTGGTAAGTGATGTAAATTTAATTGTTAGGG
The DNA here is from genome assembly GCA_036346405.1 of Phyllostachys edulis. Taxonomy (NCBI): domain Eukaryota; kingdom Viridiplantae; phylum Streptophyta; class Magnoliopsida; order Poales; family Poaceae; genus Phyllostachys; species Phyllostachys edulis. Next base: position 104,825,642 of record CM070550.1, read on the forward strand.
TAGTTTAGTGGCATTCCAACCTTAGTGTTGGGTTGGGGTGTTACAGGAAACTCTGCCAAAATTTCTAACAATACACAAATGTGCATGAAAATCACCTCTTGAATACATGTGCACATCTTTAGGGGGAGTTTTGTTTATTTGTTGATAGACTTTGAACGCAATTATCTCCATTTCCTTGAACTATCATTTCTAGAATTACTTGCAAATTAAATGTCAAAACAAGAATATACAATTTGGTGTATATTCAAAATCTTTAAAATCATTTATATTGATTGGGTTGTCATCAATTACCAAAAAGGGAGAGATTGAAAGTATAGGCCCCCAATGATGGTTTTGGTAATTAATGTCAATAATGTATTAAGGGACTAACATGTGTGCTAAGTTTGTTTAAAGGATTAGTCCCAAAGGTTGAATGATGACATGGAAATAGCAATGCAAAGGTGATAAAGATCGACATGGCTCGAGGTAAAGGTATCATCTAGTCTAAGGATCTTTTTATAGTATTTCACCGGTCTTGTTGTATGGAGAAAAGAACAGATTTATAGCCTAAATGCCGTACTATAAAGATGAATAATGGCTAGTAGCTTGAGGATCTTTTTATGCGCCATCTTGATCAACTAGGAGTCATGCATCGCATTTGTTTTTGCTTCTGAAAAACTGCTTAGAAAAATTGGTAAGATAGCAACTATTAAGCGGTATTACCGCAAGTCGGTAATACCGAAGTGGTTGTGTGCTCACCATCTCCAAAGAGGAGGAAGAGCAACGATAGTGATCGAGGGTTAAGGCTTAATTCGTGTAGCCAACTTGATTCGTTTAAGTTTCCTCAATGTGGACTAGTGAAGACCGACAACTCTTCGATACTATGGGAAAAACATCATTATTTCCTTTGTGGTTTTCTCTTGTCTTTACTATCCCGTATTTAAATTTCTAGCAATTTACTTGTGTAAGATTTTCTTAGCTAGAACTGTATCTAGTATTGACATTAGCTCACAATTGTCTTAAATAGCTTAGTAGTTCTATCATCATATTTGTGCTAGGAAGCTTTGTTAAAGACAATCTTGTTTAAAATTGTTAATTAGTTGAAAAGTTTTAAAAACCTCCTATTCACACCCTCTAGTCGGTTATCCTTGATCATACAGAAAGGTTTCCCAAAACAAAAACCAAGCCTGGCTGAGGGCACCCTTGGTTCCACCACTAGCCCACAAGCGTATTAAATTTTCATGAAACAACAATATCTACTGTTAAGCTTCGGGCTAGAACTCCTACGAAATTCCCGCATAGACTTAAAAAAAACTTTGGCTCTGATTCAATTCAACAAAGTGTTCTTTTTAGACTTGAACCATTGTTCCCAAAGCATGTCATTAGCGATTCCATGGTACAATTAGAAATGATGGACTTTGCGCTTGCACAGTAGTGTGTGATCAGCCTTGCACCCTAAGTCTTGTTAATTCGAATGAAATGCTCCAAAATATGAAGGGTTGTAATTAAAATTTTGCAGCATGAGAAGGGTCATGCCCCCCACCATACATACATACACATGTGCGCGCACACCCCCACCCTCACTAGGGGTGGGCATTCGGTTTATACAGTTTTTTCGGTATAAATTTATTTTAGTTTTTGGAAGTTGCCAACCGAATTAACTGACCAAAAATTATAAACCGAAACTAATAAACCAAATTATTTTGGTTCGATTTATTCGGTATACCGAAATATCCTACCAGGGATTCCGGAATTGTAGTTGAAATTGACATGGAAACTTTAAAGGCTCAGGACATGGTGAGATTTAAAGTGGGAGTTTAGGATCCTTCAAGATACTTTCACATTCTGAATAGGCAACTCAAAGTCAACAATCATAACACACAACAGTATTTGATCTACCAATTCACATTCTAAATTGACAACTCAAAGTCGAAAATGATAATTCACACAAGGCCGTGTGAGAGAGGAGAGGAGATAGTCGAGGAGGGAGCGATTGGGGAAGAAGACTGTGAGGAGGAGAGTCGTATCTGGGACTCGCGATTCCTTATTCCTCAGTGGTGCGGCCGTCGTGATCTCCTTTCCCTTCTCTGCAGTCATTAGTCGCCTCTCCCTCTTGCTGGCTCGTCGCTCGCCTACCCGATCTTCCCCTCGCCGGCTCACCGCTCGCCTCTCCCCCTCGCGGCCTCGCCACCCTCGGTGAATCGGTGAATGGTGGGCGACGGTGGCCTGGCACCTTGGGCCCTTGGCGGCTAGCGGTGGTGGCTAGGGTTAGCATCTTGGGAACGAGAGATGGGGACTTGGGAGAGACTCAATGTAATACCCCTTTCAATCTTCAGAACTATATTTGAATTTGAACCGTTTTATTAGGAATTAAAAAGGGATTTCAGAATTTCTCTTGAAGGGGGATTAAATTTTGGGCTAAAGGCCCATAGCCTTGGCCCATTAGGGACAGCCAAAACCCTATGTGCTACAGTACCACCCCCTCCTGCTACAGTACCACCGCCTCCGTAAGAGGAGAGGAGTGCCTCGTGGGGTTTTTAGCGGGCACACGCGTGTTCAAGGGGTAACGATCTTCTCCTCGCTGGTTGGATCGAATTAGATTCGTAAATTACCATGATTAGGGAATCGTTGTTTTGCTGTGATTAGTTTCGGTAATCTGTCCAATACTTGCTCATCAGTTTCCGTGTAGTTAAAGTCCGAATCTGAGGATAGCGTCTCCTAAAGATTTGTAGGTTTTGTTTTCATATTTCCACAGGTTCAAATATCACCCAATTCGGAGTTGTGGTCTAGAAGTTACGTTGATTTCATTACTCCTGTCCAAAAAGTCTGACGAATATTAGTAGTCGTCTTGTTTATGAAATACGATTGTGTTAGGGGCTGATTCAGGGATTTCACTCAACACGATTGTCGTAGGAAATTTTTTAAGATTTCCAGATTGTTAAAAATCTTGAAATTCGGTTCATCCATTCAAAAGTTATGAATTTTCTTATTCTGCTGTATATTCTGTCTGACAGATTATAGTTTTGGATGTTCATCTGATAATTAGACTCAGAAGTTGGCCAAATTAGAGATTCTCGCCAACTAGGTTATTGTAGAGTATTTCATTACCTTTTCAGAGAATGTAAGTTTGCTCTTTTACGAGCTTCAGAGCGAAAGTTATTTAACTTTTAATACTACTGTCCAGTGTAGCTTCCTGTTAGATTGTTGTTTAGCTTGAGTAGAGCAAGTAGTTAACTATGGGTTTTGGGAAGATGATATAGAAGCGTTATGAGTAACGTCTTGATATCATTTTGTTCTTATTCGAATAATTTAATGGTGTAGGAGGAGAGGCTTCGAGATTAGTGGCATCATCCTTGCCTCCTAGCGCATCCTTGCCTCCTAGCACATCGTAACGCGAAAGGCAAGTATATTTTGGATTGAATTGATGGTTAATTATTTGTAGTGCTTGATGTTCTTGTTATGATTAACTTCTATGGTCTATTAGTAGTTTCCGATGATTTCTGTTTCTTTCTACGTATGTTAAACCATGCTTCTTGAGATTATGCCTTTTATATTCATATATTCATTCATTCGTTTATGTTTCACCCACGGGAGTGGGAAGTAAAGACCCATCATTCCAGTATAGGCACGTAAGATCCACCATTCTAATGTGGGCAAATTGGATCCCTATTATGAAACATTCTTCATACGGGTCTTGGATCCCCGCATTTTGGATAATACGGGCCTGAGTGAACACCGACGGGTGTTCACTGGCTATACCGGTATAAGCAGAAGTAAAGAGCATGCATACCATTCTTGCATAAGTGCTCTACCATTCTGTTTCATGTTTAGACATTATGAATGTTATGTTCTTGATTCAATATATTTTCTATAGTATTTTATTGTACTTGCTGAGTCGTGGACTCATTCTTGCCATTATTTGTGTGTTTTAGGTAAACACTGATGACGGTATGCTTGGGAGGGATTAGTCACGGATCACTTCATTCACTTCACATTTCACTAATAATTAAGGGACTTGGTATTGTCTTTCATTTGATAATATTGGATTGTAATAATGGAGTTCTGATGGTTGAGGTTATTATTCATTATGACTTGGTTGAACTAGTGAATGCTTAATATTCTTCGTATAAACTCTTGATAGTTTTATCTTGAATAGTTCAATGTGATTGGATATTTACAAGTTTGATATGTTGCTGAAATCTAAATCAATTTTTATGATCAATCTATTGTTTGTTGATCTTTACCTGTTATTAGCTGATAGGTTGCTAAAATTTCTTCGTATTGTTGATGTATGTTAGACTTTTAAGTAATATTTTGACTTTCACATAGCTAGGGTATTACACTCAACTCGAGTCGAGATATTATAGAGGAGAGGAGAGCCTCAACTCGAGAGGGCTGGAGGCCTAGGGGATCGGCCGAGTAGATGTGCGTGGCCCGTGGCCGCGTCCCATGCAGCCATGATGCCCGTCTGGGCCTTGGGCCTTAGGCTTCCTAGGCCAAGTCGTACTGGCGCTGGCAAGTCGCAAGTTGCAAAATCGGTAATATGGCTTATTCGGTTTCTAAGGAATAAACGTTGAATAGAGGATATTTAAAAACCAAACTGATCACCGAATTTACCGAAAATTTCGGTTATATCGGTTCGTTGTAAAATGCCCCTACCCCCCCCCCACACACACACACACACACACACACAAAGCTCCCCTCTCTTCGCCACTAGGACTAGCTATTGCTTCAATGTTGTTTAACCCGAGAAATAGAAGCGACCAACGTCCTAAATATAGATCACAACACCGCTGAGTTGATGCAGGCATGGGCCAATGAGTTGATCCACACTGTAAGCATCTAACCATTGTTCAAAAGACAAAACCCTATTTTACTGCGTTATTAAGTCAACACTCTTGAGAAGTTCCACAATTTGGCTCATGGGAGGCCTAGGCTTGGGGTCCCGTTGATGCAGGCATGGGCCAGCCAAGCCATCTTCCGAGCTTCTGTTACGGAGAAGTTTCCCTCTAGATGGGGGGATCTACAACCGTATCCAACCAATTTTTGATCAAAATACACATTCAAGTCATCAAGTGATTGAACACACATACACAGTCTTATCTGATTTGGGATAGCAACCACACGCCTACTCGGTGGCTCGATGGACGGTGGGCAGTGGCCGAGGGGAACCTGTTGCAGAAATATCCCGTGGACAGAGCGGCTCGACGACGGCAGACCAACAATGGCGGTGGCACTGCTACTGATGGTGGAGATGACAAAAAAGCAACGAGCTCTGGTGGACTAAAGCCTGTAGAAGCACACTGAAGAAAACGTGAGCCGAGGAGGACCAAATTTGCGTCACCGGCAGCCTAGACACGCGACGGTGGCGAACAACAGGCAGCGACCTTGTGCACATGCCTGCGCACATGAGAAGGTTAAAGACAATCTTGTTTAAAATTGTTAATTAGTTGAAGGTAGGTTAAGAAGCATTATAAGTGATAAAAACTTCAAACTTACACTCTCAAGAGCTGCATATTTGTGTGTTCCCAAATTCCCATGGGTTGAGTAGACACGCGTATCGTATCACCATTAGGGCCATCTTTAGCAAGACCAAAATCTAAGAATTTTGCATTATAGTCCTACAAACATATATTTACGAAATGGACAATTATAATTTTTTCAATCAAGGTGAGTTTTTCACACCCCAGTTAATCCCGCCACACTCCAGTTAATCCCGCTTTCGACCTAGGCTACCGACTTTTTTCCTCCTTTTTTGGAAAAAAAAACATGTGGTGCAGCGGGAGAATGAACTAGGGCCAACCGCATAGAGCCCCACACTTCAACACTGGGAATGGGCAAGTGTAGTAGTCTGAACAATTATAGTCTATATTTTTAAGAGACTTAGAAACTTGTAGGGCAAAAAGTGCATTACGATTTCCGTATGATAAAGTCAGATCGAATAAATCAATTTGTTATTTGTAATGGCTAAAAATAGAGCCTATACCTCAGTGATCATAGGTAGAAACTCTGAAATGATGTGAGAAGTACTAACTATTTCGATATAGCTTTCAGAATATGTAGTAGATGTCATAATGTCCCTCCCATGACTCCTGTCCATAATGTCTATCCCATGAGAAAATTTTTTTATCAATTAATCCTTTTTAAATTTATTTTAAAGTTAACTGGCATACTTTATTTCCAATTCTGACCTTTTGGTCACGCCACCACTCGTGGCGTGACAGTGTTGTTTGATCACGCCAAGAGCAGTGGCGTGACCAAAAGTGCTATTTTAGAGACTTATCTCATGACGTGACAGCATTATTTTGTCACGCCACGGGTGGTGGCGTGACCAAAGGGGTCAGAATTGGAAATAAAATACGCCGAAGGTTAACTTTAAAATAAAAATTAAAAAAGGTTAAATAATTAAAAAAAAAGTTCATCACTCCTAGGCTCGATGTACATTTACAAAGATAGTGCCCCCATTCGATTTTTGATCCGCATTCGCCCTGCACACGCGCATGGACCTACATGGAGGGCTAAATATCTAGCGTACGAGCACCATTTAGTGCACATGTGCACAAAACTTTTGGTTTGTGCATCGAATCAACACAAAAAAATTCCAAAAACATTTCTAGACGTACTCTGGCGTGTCATATAACTCTGTAAAATTTGAAGTTCAAACTCAAAGTATATTAGAAGAAACAAAAAAGATAAGTTTGCTATGAACAGTAACATATGTCTTTTTTCCTTTTTCCTTTTGATTTATTGTTTGTCAGAAATTTCTCATTTTTGTTAATCTCAATGTGGAATGAGTTTGAACTTGAAATTTTATATATAAATAGAGTAATTTCATAAGTACATCTACCACTTTTTCCAGAATTTTTTATGTCAATTTGATACCCAAACTAAAAGTATGTGCACCAAATAGTTCTTGTGCGCTAAAGCACGTTTGGTTCTGAGCCCCAATTAGCTTTACCAACTATTGGTCACGACCAAAATCGTGGCATGACCAAAATTGTGGCAACATTGATGTGTTTGGTTTGCAACCATTCCAAAATTTGGTTAGAAGCCAAATAAATGGTTGAAATTCTCCTATTTGTGAATATGACATTTGGGGTCTCATGTCATCTAATATTTAACAACTTCAAAAAACAGACAACATTGGTCTTGTTTTGTAGATCTTGTAGCAAGGAATGCAACAGGTTTAAACCAATTACAAATTGGATTTGGGGCTAACGAGATACAGTCAATTGAAGCTTCTTAACCAAACAAAAACGCATTTAATGCAGCCAATCTTCTCTTGCCACGTCACAGCAGCATGCATCACCTGCTCTACCAATTTTGGGACGAAGGATTTTGCCGCTCGCGAAACGCCAGTGTTTTGGCAAGGAAAGTACTTGGCATACCAAAATTTTGAGAGTAAAACCAAATATTGGCATCAAATAAGTGCTAGCCGAATTTACTTCGTACTAGAAGAGTACCCACGCCGATCGGCACGGGCCATGTTGGTGGACCGACATGGGCTGCAGAGAGCCACACCCCCTCTCATGAAGCGCAGCTGCTGGCACGGGCAGTCGCGAGCGCACGCGCGGAGCAAATTGGAAGTGACTAGGGAATGATATAGCGTTGCAACGGTGTGCCAGCCAATTTCATGATGTTTCAAGAAGTTTTGTGTGAATATTTTAAAAGTTTCAGGTTTCAGCGTGTTTCTAGATGTTTCCATGAGATTCCAAAAAAATTTCAAACTAAGTTTCAACGAGTTTCAGATTTTGGAACACAAGTTTCAACAAGTTTTATCCAAAGAGTTTCGAGAAGTTCTAACAAATTTCACTAGTTTCAAAACAAAAGTTTCAAGAAGGTTTCAACGAGTCTCGGATAGTGTCGGTCAACTCACACAGCTCGACGCAAGACTTTGCTGACCTTGTTCTCCAACTTCGCCCCATCTATTGTCGCCGCCATGGCGTCGATAGCGTGCATCGCCGAATCGTGCTTCGAGCTACGTGTCGAGCATCTCTCTCTCTCTCTTCCCAGCTCTAGCCTGAGCTCCGCACCATGCCACCGCCAGATCTAACCGTCTCGAGTCGCGCCGCCATTGCCCGTTGATAGATCCAGAGTTAGAGGTGAAGCACTACGTCGTCGCCCGCACCAAATCCGAAGCTGGAGTTGAAGCAGGAGGTGGAGGGGTGACGCTGGAAGTGAAGAAGTTGGGGGGTGGCCGCTTGTCTCTGTCAGCCTGCCGGCTGCACTCCTTGGCCGGACACGTGAGAGGGGGATATCAAGGAGGGATGGATACGAGAGGGAAGGGTGCGAAGGAGACGCAACTTTATGGTTTTGTGGAGGCGGGTCGGACGACTAGGACGTATACCGTTGCAACGCTATTGTGTTCCATAGAATTTCTTTATCAAATTTTGGTTTGGGGCTGTGACTTGTGAGGGCTCCAAACCAAACAATCAATAGATATCTCCCGAGAGGCGTGGGGCCGTGGGGCACATGCCCCCTCTCAAAATTTGAAACTGTATGCACCCTATGTTTGGCAATAAATTTCTTCCATTATTATAAGACACTAATGTGCAACATTGCACATGCACATGAAAGAGTTACGCACGCAAGAATTAAAAGAAAGCTACGCTGGGACACTATTCCTTACTAGAACAACAAACCACAAAAGCTACTACGGTACCATCACGGACACAAAACTAAGATTTCTGCAATCCTGCTAGGTTAAGCTTGCGAAGAGTTTTTTTTTTTGCTAAAATAACGTTGTTGGCGTGCAAAATAATAAATCTAACCCCCCCCCCCACATACACACACATCAAAGGCAAAAAAAATAGCACCTTGTTCGTGCCCTAAAGGACCGGATTTACCGTGCAGGTGACACATGGGCTCGTCTGGCACTGTTTGTTCCGAACTAACTCGTCCTTGTTCTATGAGCTACAGCAAAACATTCAATCTTCCAACCCGTCTCGCAAAACAGGGCCCCGCGGTGCTAGTTTTGCATTTGATGCGCCGCTAGATTTGTTACTTCGCACACCACCTGTGCTATTTTAACCAAAAACTATCTTCATGCCCCCATGGTCCGGTCTTCCCCTGTTCTTCTTCTTTTACCTCGCACGTGACCGGCCGCCTGACCCACTCCTGCTGATCAAATCAAACTTTCACTGTCGAGGGAGTGGGGTATTATCACATGTGATGAAATCATATCAAACAATACTTTTCAGATTTTAGCGAAAATTGGGGACACCTAAAGCAAGATTTTAGTTTTACAAAAAACAAAGGGTGGGGGGCTACTACACCCCTAGGGCCCCAGGGGTTAGGATGGGGCAAATCCGTCCCCACGGGTTAGAAATTTTCAAAAGCTAAGTAAAATTGGGATACTTATATTTAGAATAAATGTGGCAAGTATTTTGAGCAAGGTTTTTGAAATTTCCTCAAATCGATTATTTCATTTGCATACAAATAGTAGCCTTAAAGGAATTTTCGAGAAAATTCAAAACAAATAAAATTCTAGAAAAATTACAAGAGTAAGTACACTATGTTAGGAGCCTTCCCAAAAAAATGTCATAATTTGGTGAGATCATTTGCTATATTTAGAAATTTCTACAACTCTCAGCCTTTTCTAGAGGAGGGGGATCCGCGTACATGGGGCCGGACAAAGCCATGTGTCGCTCGGACGACAAATCTGGTCCTTTGGGGGCACGGACAAGGTAGCATTTTTGCCTTTGATGACATGGGAGGGAGGGATAGATTTATTATTTCGCACGCTAACAATGCTATTTTATCCAAAAACTCGCTTGCGAATATTCTTCTTGGTGTTGTTGGTCACTAAGCTCCACCCGATGGCGATCTTGCTCTTTCTATAGCAGCCTCCATTGTTGTAAGAAAAAAAACAGCTTGTATAAGGCATTCCGAGTGCAAATATTGCATAACTATGTCTATAGATTACCACCTCATATATAGATATAAGACTAGAGACAACCTCTTCAATGCATAGCGTATATCGTGGACCCAAGCAATAAATGTTCATCATCTGCCACCTCTCTTCCTCATCTCACCTTCTCTTTACCCCTCCCATGTCCTCCACTCACTCCCCACCGGCCGTCGGGCCCTCTCCCCGACCACTGCTACCCCATCTCCCATCTCCCTACCGGTCGCCACACCATCTCCCCTCTCCCTAACGGCAAGCGCGCGGGCGCTCGCCAGCGCCGTGATAGTGAGGTGCGCGACGGCGAGGTGTGCGGGCGTTGCAGCTGCCAACTTCACCCAGATCCACCGTCGCATCTCTTCCTCCCCTCCGCCTCTCTCCCTCCCCTCAGGCCACCATCGGATCTGAGCCGTGGCCGCACGACCGGTGGATGTGGAAGGTCGGGCAGCTCTCGGCGATAGGCGGCAGTAGTCGGTAGGTTCAGGAGGTGACATGGCGCTCGGTGACGGCAGCCAGTGGATCTAGGAGGCGACGTGGTGCTCGGTGACGCGAGAGGTGATGCTCAACAATAGCCACTGTTGTCCCCCACAAAGCGCGTGGTGGAGACACAACCCTTCCCACTGCAGTGTCTAGTTGTGTATAGCTCCCTTGGATTTTCTCAAAAGTGTTGTTTCTTACATGAGACATTGCTTCCTCTATCTCTCTCTTCTTTAATTTCTACTCCACCTCAGCTTCAATCTTAAGCGGCATGCTAATTAATTATATGGACATTGTACATGGTGGAGCATTGAGAGTGCCCTAACACATCTGTAGGATGAGAAACAAGCTTAATTAATCTTGAAAACTATTTTATTTCTAATTATCCACGATGCCTAGTAGGCAGCAGGTAGCCACAAAGCCATAACATACCAAACCACTGCAGACATGCCGATTCTATTTATGGTGATCATTTGGTATGGTCCTAATCTTAGTGTCAAGCAATGGGCAGCGGCACCGAGGTGTTTGAGGTTCAAACCCTCGATTTAGCAAATTGCCAGTTTTGTTGTTAGGTGATCGGCAGTTTGAGCAGGCAGGGTGGAAGCCAGACCAGCGGTGTGAGATCGAGTGAGCTTTCGAGGAATGGGCACCAAATACTTATGTGAGAGTGTTTGGGGTGTGTTTACACTAGGTATCATTGAAAATAGAGACTAGACATGAAACTATATAGAGTTTTACCGAAAAGTCAAAAGAGGGTGTTTTAAGGATTTGGGAAGCGTTCTGATTGGCCATTGATTGTCGGTCAGACTGGCCATGTGTGTGAGTATAGACCGTTTGTGTGTGGGCTTAACGGGTGCCCGTTAGGGTTTTCTTTCTAGACCTTGTCTCTACTATATAATGGTTAGTGCAGGATTTGGACAACCAAGCCTTGGAAACACTAATTTGTGATTTGGGGAAAGTGGAGAAAATAGAGGAGGCTAGGGTTTGAGATAGATGGATTGTGAATTTGGGTGCTCATGATTGAAGTTTTGTCTTCCATGGTGGAATGACTGTTGACGAGGATCTAATAATCATCATTTAATTATTTATCTATAATTTTTATTATGGATAATAATACCATCATATGGTTCTTGAGTATAACCCTTAATATCCATAAGGGAGAAGCTGGATTCGTAAGACCTTCTACGACTACCTCATGGTCGTAAGTTCTTCTACGACCACCCCATAGTCGTAAGTTCTTCTACGACTACCTCATGGTCGTAAGTTCTTCTACGACCACTCCATAGTCGTAAGTCCTTTTACGACTACCCCGTGGTCGTAAGTTCTTCTATGACCACTCTACAGTCATAAGTCCTTCTACAACTACCTCATGGTCATAAGTTCTTCTACGACCAGATCAACTATGACCACCCTATAATTGATTGAGTTTGCAGACAAGTAGGCACAATTGATTAGTGCATCTAAACAGTTAATATACACTATTATTCTCTAGAATAATAGCATGATTAAACTCTCTGCCCTGATGATAACTGCCTGGCAACGTGGGGACGTTACTACTCCAGTAATAATCTCCAGTAACTGCTTCATCATCTGAAACATTGAGGCGCCCTTTGGATTGGAGAAACCGTCGTCCACTTCGAGCACTGTATAAAAGGGCGGAATCAGCAGACGGCAAGAGGGAAGAGAATGGAGAGGCAATTAGGAGCACAAGACATTAGACTTGAGTCTTTCTCTTGATCTATAACCAGTATACTCAATATAGCCACACAGGAGTATGGTTGTTATTCTCTTCAGAGAAGGCCTAAGCCTATATAAAAATCTATGTGTCATTCTCTCTATGTGATTTGAGTCTTAGAGACCCCCCCAAATCAAACAATCATTACATAAGATCGCTTCTAAAACATCGACAGTTGGCACCGACCGTGGGGATCTTGTCAACAGGTTTCCTTCATTTTTTTCAACTCTAATGCTTCCATGGCAGGAGAGTGGAACGAGGAGAGCTGGTTTGACTTGGTCGATTACGCAATATCAACATGGATGCCGGCTTCAACTATAAGCCGAGTATTGTATCATCCGATGGTAATATCGCTTCCAGATATCACTCATCAGATCCAGGAGACAATACCACCGATAGACTTAAGGAGGGATTCTTATCCCCCCACAACGTACGTCCAACTGAGGGGCCAGTTTTCTCAGAGGGCAAGGATCAATCCGACTATGATCAGGACTGTTCCAAGGCAGACCCAGAACATGGAGAGTGTTCCCCCTCCAAATGTTCGAGTCCGTTAACCCCACAGAGGATGGGGTCAAGCACGTTTTTCCTGCGAGTTCGATCATCCCCTCGTAGGGCTCACCTACGGACGGGGACGGTTATAACTAGAAATTTCTCTTCCTGGAGGGGCTTGCTCCAAGTCGCCAGACGGTGTCTTTCAACTACTCCTCAAGTGAGGAGGCCTCAAGCGCAAAAGGATATCATCAACAGGAGGTTTTCGTCCTTCTCTTAGATAATGATCACTCTCCTAGAGACATGATTGAAGATGCTCCCCGACGATCACACACTGTGACCCTTCGTGGCAATGGCGAGGACAGCTCCGATGATGAACAGAGTCAACACTCTGATGAGCGTGAGGGAGATTATCGAGATAATCACGCTCCATTGAGGCAAACTCGAGGGTCAGATATGGATGATCTTGAGACAACCCGGCAGAGAAGGATTACGGCTCAGAGATATCTGCTTGGGCGCACCCAGTATCAGTCGGAGGAAGCTCAGGAACTCCAGCACATCAACGATCTGCTTGAAAACCCATCTCGGGAACTTTCCCGAACGCCCGGCTATGACCTCTTCGCCGAAGAGATCGCACGAAAGCTTCGAAGCACGATGGCCAGACTCGAGCAGCCTCAACGACATCGACCTAGAAGTTGTAGCGGTACGACTCCATCAGCTACCAGTTGTTCGAACAACTCACCGTGTGGAGACCGGCGCGACAACAGACCACGTCGCTCTCCTAACCTTAACTCCAATCGAAAAAGAGTACTTCAAACGCATGATGATCAACAAGCTCCCAGAAGAGGTGATTGTTCACCACTTCGACCCAGAAATCTGCAATAGTAGATGGAATACGAGGAGTATTTCCATCGTAAGGCTGAGACCTACCACAGGTCAGGTCCACCCACAACCAGGTATCATCACGTACGATCATCTGGTAATTTCAACCCTTCTTTTCTGCAAAGAAGATGTCAAGAAGTCATTACTGGGTGTCGGGCTTTCTCATCTGACCTCCGAGTAGTTCGCTGGCCGCTTCAGTTTTGATCAATGAACATGGAGAATTTTGATGGATCACAAAATCCCATTGAATTCCTTTAGATTTACACGACCGCTGTCTAAGCATCAAGAGGAGGAGAGCATGTAATGGCAAATTACCTTCCTACTGTGCTCGTGGGATTTGCTCGATCGTGGTTGTTAAATCAGTTACTCGAGTCGATCTATTCATGGTAGCAGCTCTGCGATCTGCTACTGGCTAATTTCCAAGGCACCTACCGTCGTCCTGGGAAGGAGGAAGACCTACACAGGATGAGACAAAACAACCACGAGACTCAACGCCAGTTCATTAGACGTTTCAGTCAGGTTCAAAATTCCATACCTGAAGTTTCTGATTCTTCTGTCATCAGAGCTTTTAAACAGGGAGTCCGTAGTAGAAGGATCACAGAGGATATCGCTTTAAATCCTCATGCCACTGTCGTCAAGCTCTTCGAGATGGCCGATCGATATGCGACTGCTGCTGAAGCAGTCAAGTAGAACAACACTATTGATCTAGATGATAAAATTCCTTAAGAAGAATAAAAAGGCCAAGAAGTCCAAGAACAGGATCAAGGGCCAGAAGCCTCAGGTCAACCATTCCAAGGAAGTCTTGGCCGTAAGAGATAAGAAGCCTCAAGCCTCCAAGCCATGCTCTGATCGAAGCAAAGGTAAGCGCCCCGAAAGGAAGAACGACAAGCCTATGTGGTGCCCTTTCTATAAAAAGGAAGGACACGACCTTCGCAACTGCTGGGTTTTCCTATGAAAACTCGAGGGCTATTGCAACGGCAAAGGATCACTTCTTACCCTCGAGGAGGTAGGGCAAGCGAGTGGTCGTAAGCAGTCGGACGACGACGAGGAGATGCCATTCCAAGATTCTGAGCATATCATCGAGCATATCTATGGGGGATCATCGGCATATGAGTCAAAATGACAGCTTAAGACTGTAGAACGTAAGGTAAACTCCATTGACCCTCCTCTTGTCAATAAAATCCGAAGTGGTTGGAAGTCACCATCTCTTTCGAGAAGAGCGACTGCCCGATCTCTTCTACTCGACCAGGTCGGTTTTCGATCGTGGTCGAGCCCGTCATCAACAATTATCAAGTAAATCGAGTGTTGATTGATGGTGGTAGCTCGTTAAACAACTTGTTTACGAGTACTCCAGACGAGATGCAAGTACCTAGGACCAAGGTAAGGCTGGTACAATACTCTTTTCATGGTATTGTACCGGGGTCTTCGGCCAAACCTATTGGCCAAGTTTTTCTTCCTTTAACATTTGGTTCTCCCAGCAATTTTAGGACAGAGAAAATCTCCTTTGATGTGATCAATTTTGATGTGGCATATAGCGCCATACTCGGACGACCAACTTTGGCGAAATTCTTAATGGCTATTCATTATAGGTATCAATGTCTTAAGATGCTAGGTCCCAAAGAAGTAATCACAATTCACTATGATAAAAAGATGACGTATACGTGTGACTGTCGATCTCTTGAGATGGTTGACCAGATACCAACTCGAAAAAAAAAGCAAAGAGCAGTCTTCGACCAAGCAGTCGAAGCCTAAAGTTGTAACGGGGTCTTCACCTTAGCCATCCTCAAGGCCCAAAAGAAACCAAAACCAAACCCAAAGCCTGAGCTGCTCCGCACGCGTGCCGCCGCCGGCTCCATGTCGCAGCCGGCGCAGTGCCCCTACTGCCGCGCGTCCGGCCCGGCGCGGTGCACCACGACGCAGCCGCCGCTCTCCCGCGCCGTCTCCGAGTGCTCCTCCTGCGCGCGCCTCGTCCTCGAGCGCCACCTCCACACCCACCCCTTCTTCCCCCTGCTCCCCTCGCTCCACCCCCTTCCCCTCGTCACCCCCGACCTCGCCGCCGTCCAACCCCCCTCCGCCCCCGACGACGACGACGATCCCTTCCTCCCCGCCGGCTTCGTCTCCGCCTTCTCGGCCTTCTCCCTCGAGCGCCACCCCGTCCTCGCCCGCTCCGCCTCCGCCTTCTCCGGCCTCCTTGCTGAGCTCGAGCGCGCTCTCGCCGTCGACTCCGCCTCCTCCTCCACGCCGGACCCAGCCGGGCCCATGGTGTCTGTCGACAGCCTCCGCGCCTACCTCCAGATCGTGGACGTCGCGTCCATACTGAGGCTGGACCGGGACATAGCCGACCACGCCTTCGAGCTCTTCAAGGACTGCTCCTCTGCGACGTGCCTGAGGAACCGCAGCGTCGAGGCGCTGGCTACCGCCGCGCTAGTGCAGGCCATCCGCGAGGCGCAGGAGCCCAGGACGCTCCAGGTTTGTGACGCGCTCACGCTCGCCATATGTTTGTTGAAATGCTCTCGTGCAGAGATAGACAGACATAGCCGTTTAGGTGTGTGTTTCTGCAGCCACTTAGGATTTAGGGCTAGCCAGGCAATTGTAGGTTCTGAAATGGAGATTTCCACAATGTCATTCAAGATTTGATTGCTTGGGAATTAGGGATGTTGTTCATCATTTCTAATCAGCTGGTACTTTCAGTTTCCAAGCAACTCAACAGATGATTGTTGTCTGGAAAGAATTGTTGTTGGATGATACGCTGCTTTCCGGTATACTGAACTGTGGACCAAAGTCAACAAGTCAATTTAGTGTCAGAGCACTCTACTCAATTCCCCATTTTTAGTGGGAACCTATGAGAGCATCTTTAGTGTATTGAACCGATGTCGATTCAAAGTCATGCCACGTAAGCATTCTAGGAATTGAGCTTGTTTTTCTCCAATGTATTGAACCGATTCCTACTAATAACTGAGACCCACGTTACATTAAAAAAACCACAAAATAATAATATCCTCTCTCAGCCGCACTATCTTCTATGTAGTTGTTTAATGCTCATATGAGATGTTTAATGTTTTGAATCGATTCCTAAGTAGAATTCGGTTTCATGCATTTTTTTTGTTGAAATCGACCCCTCCAATGTATTTAATCCATTCAATGTCTTCTCTCTCATCATTTGAACCGGCTAAAACACAACATTGGAGATGGTCTGAGGAACAAACAAATCTATATTTTGCTTGATTCGTAACATTTGCTCTTTTTTGGGGGGTCAAATTAGATAATTATCAGTCTTTGAGTTACCTTAATGTATGCAAACTTGTGCTGAAGTTATTATAGATTAGGATAACTTTTAACCACAATAGTCATTCTTCATGGTTGAAGAACTGAACTAAATGTTCAGTCAGCTGTGGAACATTGCAATATGTGCTGTATAAATACATTGTGTAGCATTTTCGTGTATTGCTACCTTTATCAATTAGCACTGATTCATCTTCTGTTTACTGCATGGCCAGGAAATCTCTACTGCTAGTAATCTTCCTCAGAAAGAGATAGGAAAATACATCAAAATACTTGGCGAATCTCTGAAACTGAGCCAACCTCTTAACAGCAATTCAATAGCAGTTCATATGCCTCGGTTTTGCAGCCTCCTCCAGCTCAATAAATCTGCTCAGGTATAAGATGAGCTGAAAACCTGGAACATTATGCAATAAATCAAGTTCTGTGTTTAACATATCCTGTGTTGTTTCCTTAGGAACTTGCAGCCCATATTGGCGAGGTGGTTGTTAATAAATGCTTCTGCACACGGCGGAATCCCATAAGCATATCTGCTGCTGCTATCTACCTTGCATGTCAGCTCGAAGACAAGCGTAAAACTCAGGCAGAGATATGTAAGGTAACAGGCCTTACAGAGGTCACTCTACGAAAAGTATATAAAGAATTGTTGGAGAATTGGGATGATTTGACTCCCCCTAACTACACACCAGCTACACCACCAGAGAAAGCTTTCCCAATGACCACCATTCATTCGGGGCGCTCATCAAGTGGCAAAGATCTTTATCAGGATAAGCTGTTGGATAGTATTAAGCAAAAAAACTCTGAAACTGCAGAGCCTGATCACATGGTCATTGTAAAAGAGGAGGAAGACAGGAAAACTGGTCCGCTTGGCCGACCACCTACAAAACTTGAGCCCCATGACTTGAGCCAGGCATTGTGGCAGCCGAATGTTCCATTCTCAACATCACCAAAATTGGACCGTGACAAGATGGAAACGAGCATTCGTGGGATTAACCTTAATGAGGCAACATGCACAATGGATTCTGAAAAGGCAGACATAACACCCAAGCCAACCTTTGCTGATCGATGGTTAAATGAATCAAAGGTGTTTCCATCTCCAAATAAGCAGCCTCTACCATGGCAGCTTAAGCAAGGGGCACCGGCACCTGGGTCCTCGTATTCTAGGATTCGTGAGATGCAGTTTGGCCTGGACCTTCAGGCTGCCCGTGGGAAAAGGAGTGCTGGGGATGGTGGTGATGGCCGTGATAAAGAGGGAAAGTGAATGGTTGCAACTGCTTATGTCTAAAATGAAATCAAAGGATAGCTGCTTTGTAAATATAGATGTTTATCTGTAGTTGAGTTAAATTTGGCCACCTCTTGTCATTCTGGTGGTCTTATTGACGCTGTAAAATTTTACTACAGATTGTAGCTTCTGTGCTGAAATTTTTACTACTACTTCCAAATTAGTTAGCGTGTGAATGGATTTTGTTCTCGCCATGGCTCGTGCAATGAAATGCCATACATTTTCATTTGAGCACTGGTATGAGCAATCTATACAAAGTCTGTTTGTTGCGTGGAGTTTATGTTCAATTTTACATGATATTTTTTTACGGGTCATGTGCTGTAGCTTCTGAGAGTTTCAGGTGATAGGGGCGGTGTTGCCGTAGTCTATCTTAACTTCTACTAAAAAACTAGGGTTTCCTATTAACAAATTGTGATTTTTTTGCTGGTTTCATTAAGAGTAAATTTTGCAAAACTTCACATATTTTATACAAAATAGCGTAAAACTCTAGATTTAAGACTTAATTTCACAAAACTTTAGATTTAAAAATATATGTTATCACAAAACTCTAGGTTTTGGGTTTCACCGTTAGACGCCGTAACTCTGACGAGGTGGATCCACATGACAGCATCTCAACATGCATAATGGTGCCACACCACTTCCTTCCTTTTGGTCACGCCACAACGCGTGGCGTGATAAACGCGTGCTTTACACCACTCCTCTTAACGTAACATGATCTTTTCCTTGAAGGGCTATCACGGCAGATTTAAATACCAAAATGTTGTATAAAAATAATAATTTCACAATGTTCGTTGAAGATGCTAGCACAGGCAGGGACAGAACATCCAGAGCTCCAGACAGCTCGCGCTGTATGAAGTGAACAACAGTTACTGCGTCAAATCCCAATTTAACAAATCCGAAGGGCTCAAAGGAAAAAAGCACCTCCGAACCGGATAATACCATCACGATAGCGAAGCAGAGGCCTTAAAAAACCCAACGCCTCCCAGACTTGCTCCTTCCCCTCCGTTCCCTCCCCCTCGCCATGGCCGTCTCCACCTCCACCTCCACCTCCTCCCCGCTCCCCCTCCTCTTCCTCCACCGCGCCGCGGCGAACCCTAGCCCCACCTCCCTCTCCTTCCCCTCCTCCCTCCGGGCATCCCCACTCCGCTCCCGCGCAGCGGCTGCAGCCCCGCCCGCCGAGAATCTCTCCGATGACCAAGCCTCAGACGCGCCTCCGGTACATGAATGACCTGATATATTAGCATGTGATTTCGAGTATTTCTAGTGCAGAACTTGTGAATTCTTATGTAGGCAGTGGAGTAGATATGCGCGGTTCCAAACTTTCCCATTTTGTGACGTGCAATTACTTGGAGAAATTTGTTCAGTTCACATCCGTTAGAGTTTGTTTATTCGGTGACAAGAATTGTTATGCTTGCGGTTTCAGGCGGCGGAGGGAACAGGAATTCCGATGCCGTCGTCGATTGGGGATGATGGGGAGCAGGTACCTTATCCAACAGCTAAAGTTTCCCCGATTATACCGTCTAATATATGATTGTAGTAATGTCATTCCTGCGGTTGTATTGCAAAATTTCATTGTTAGCATCTAGCCTCAGTTTCTCATTAATTGCTTCATACTTTGTATACCATAACAAATGAAAAGCAGTATATGATACATGAGTATGTTGGTAAGTTGAGCTAAAAAATAGTTCAGCGTGCTACTTAACATAGTGAGTAGAGACATTATGTGAAGTACACTCTTCATGGCTCATTAATGATGGACTAGGTTAGCGCATACCTTAAGGTGTTTGACTTATAGTATAATATTGGTAGTGTGAGTGTGATTTGGGTATCGGAATTATATTGGTGGTTTCACCTTAGATAGTGTAACATCCTTAATGTTTGGGAGTTAAGAGTTTGTTCGAGTTGCCAGCACATCCATCTAAGAGATTGTTCATGAAATGAGGTGCTGTCTATCCTTGAAGTATTTCCTTTTTAACTGGAGAAAGGATAGTAGCCAAATCATATGTGGCAAATGCTGTAAGTTGTTTAAAGGCCGACAATGGTGTAGTTTGCCAGGTTCAATCGAATGCTAGAATGCCCCCTGGATGAAAATGGGCTAACTAATTGTGTTTCCCTTTACCACTTTCAAAGTTTTCTATCCATTCATGTTCTCCTTTCCTCCTTGGAATTTGGTATATCTTGCCAAAGGTACTTTTGGTGGTACTGGAAAAAAGATGAGCCCAATTATTTATTCTAATGAAAAACAAGATATGAAATCATTTATGCTCTACATAGCTAGAAAAAAAGACAAAGCAACGGTAAAAACAATGTTGCTAACCTCTTTCTTTGAGACAACCATGGTACCATGATTATCTATAACCCCAACCCTTAGTACCGCCTTGCCAATTTACAATGAGTTACACTAGCATATAATTCATGTTGGCCCAAATCGTAGCACTTTTGGGTTAACCCTTTTGGGTGAAGTGAGGCCGAAAGCCCAAGCGACGTGCTATGCATGTGCGTCCGTCGCGCATGGCTTTGAGCAAATTTTGGGCCACAGGACAAAAGCCCAAGCAACGTGCTACAAATGAGCGTGGAGTGCACGTCCCGCGTGGGACCTAGGCAGAGTGAATTTTGGGCCACTTGGTGTTACGAATGGAGCTTTGCCAAGAACATTCAATTTATGGTTTGGAAGATTCTAGTCTAACTAATTTTTTGATTTGACCCTTTAGCTCTCCTCCATCTCCATTCAGTGGTACACTCTATCCTCTCACTGTTGTAGGTTTCTCCATGTCACTAGCCTACTGAATTTTCTCTAACCATCGGCATTCCATTTTCCATTGTTTTTCCCATTGTTTTGATTATCTTCTGTTTTGTATCTGTTCTTCCAATGTTAGTGCATAGATGCAAGGATTTATATTAATATGTTAGGGGCATTCTTTCTGCTATTAGCTTCTGTTACATCTTGGTCTAAAGGATTGATTTGCTGGGGTCTGTGGGGCTGAGAGAAAATAAGTTATAACGAAAACTGATAGACCCTTTTAGTTATAATCTATACCTATTTTTTTTATCCTCCTTGGAACCTCCCTTTAATGTGTTCTACCTTCGAATACTGTTGGAGTTAGACAATTGGAGATCATTTTGTATGACCCAGATTGTTTTTACCTTAGGTCAATACTCATTACTCAATAGTAATCTGTCAGTGGCTACTCCCTATCATTATATGCTTTCTTTATTGCTTCACGTTTTCCATTTGTTAAGCATATCCACTGTGCATGTCTGTGTGCAGTTGCTGTTTGGTGCTACTGCCGGAAAAGAATACGTTAGAAGGCCTTGTGCACAGTTGCACTCTTCCTTTAGTGATTCCTTCAGTATACCACAAGACAAAATAGTGATAACAAACAGTTATGGGGAGAAACTCGTTGGTGTTTTGCACGACGCTGGTTCTAAGGATATTGTAGTGTTGTGCCATGGATTTAGGTCATCAAAGGAAGGTAGAACCATATTGGGCCTCGCTGATGCATTAACATCAGAGAAGATTAGCGTATTTCGTTTTGATTTCGCTGGCAATGGAGAAAGTGAAGGTACATTTCAGTATGGCAACTACAGCAGAGAAGTGGATGATTTGCGTGATGTAATCCTACATTTCAAGAAAAACAAACGTGACACCCGTGCTATTGCTGGCCACAGTAAGGGAGGAAATGTGGTTATCCTCTATGCATCCATGTATGGAGATGTATCTAGTGTTATTAACATGTCTGGAAGATTTGATCTGAAACGTGGAATTGGAGATCGCCTAGGAAATGATTATATGGAAAGGATAAATCAACATGGTTTCATTGATGTGGGACAGAAAACAGGACATGCCATCTACCGTGTAACCAAAGAAAGTCTGATGGATTGTCTTAAGACAGATATGCAGAGTGCATGCATATCTATTGCCCCTAACTGCAGGGTGTTGACAATTCATGGTTCCGATGATGATGTTGTGCCATCCAAGGATGCTCTAGAATTTCATAAATATATAAGCAACCATGAATTGCATATTATTGAAGGAGCTGATCATAGATATACAACCCATCAACTTGAGTTGGGTAATATTGTACTGATTTTTTTAAAATCTGGGTGAGAGAATGTTGTTGGAACAAATGTAACCAGAGATTACATGCTTTGCCCCAATATTTATGTTATGAAAATTCATTGGATTAATTTTAGGGGCTAATGCTTCGCTTACCTTTTCTTTTCCAAAATGCTAATATATATATATATATATATATATATATATATATATATATATATGGGGGGTTACCTATACCCTATACTTGCCTTATCATATTTGGTGTACTTAACTTGATAATGTTAAGGTGTCCATGCTTCTGGTCCTATTAGTTGTCTTTCATGGAAAAGTATGACACATATGTCCAGCATACAGGGAAATGAAGTTTTTAAGCTTTCATTTTCATATTGCTAACTTACCATAATTCTCATAATCTTACCTAATTAATCAACTGCATATTTCGATTTAGTGTTTCTTCAGTTTACCTTCGGAAGTTGCTATTCTCTGTAGGACTAACACCATTCAGTGTCAATATTTTTTGGCTTTCAGCTGGCACCTAAGCAGAAGATCAGAATCAAGCTGAGGTCTTACTGGGTGCCGTTGATCGAGGACTCCTGCAAGCAGATCATTGAAGCTGCGAAAACAACCAATGCAAAGACCATGGGTCCAGTTCCTCTGCCAACCAAGCGGAGAATATATTGTGTGCTCCAGTCTCCCCACGTGCACAAAGATTCAAGGTTCCATTTGGAGATCCGAACGCATCAGCGACTGATTGATATCATGTATCCGACTGCCCAAACAATCGATTCATTGATGCAGCTCCAGCTCCCCGCTGGTGTGGATGTCGAGGTTAAGCTATGATTCCACTGTAGCTGAACTTTTGAAAAATTGATGTCATGTAATGCTCTTTTCTGCAGGCTTTCTAGTTTATCCTTTTGCTGTCTGAGACTTAAAACAAATTTTGAGCCTGTAACAGGGAAGAAAATGTTCAGATATGAAATATCTTGCAATTGAAGTATTGAACGAGGTTATTTATCACCTCTCATATTTCAAGATAAGTCCATATGCTATTGATCGGATGTTGTTCGTGTGGATCAAGTGGTCTTACTGGTTGAAAAAAAGGGTAAGAGTTGGTCTTTAGCAGCCTGCAGCCCCATGCACAGTTGTTTTTCAGTGCCATTCTTTTTGACTCTCTCCATTCGAATACGACCGAAACATGGTCAAGACCGTCGTTGGTTGATCGACAAGCAAATCCATAATTTATGCTTGGGGGTGGCCCATATGAACGAATAATATGATCTTGCCTGCCTGGTTCAGTGCTTTGGCCAATTTTTTTTTACAAAAAGAATCGGCTGCTAGCTCACTAGAGGAGTCAGAGTGTCAGTTGCTATCTTTGATTAGCATACTGAAATTGTATATTGTTACTCTTTAAAATGCAGAATAACGAAGGAATGGCACCATCAAGTTACTGAGGTAATCATATATTTCATTTTAATTTTGAGTTCGGCAAGTAGAGCACTGTCCATTTCTCTATGTGGCGATAATGGCGTATATACTAGATAAGATCACTGAATACAACAATAAATCACTGTCCATTTTCTGACAAATATCGCTCAGAACAGTAGGAAAAATCGCCATCACATACAGGCAAAAAACCAAAAAAATCGTCAATGCATACCGCACCATACTATTTCGACAGCGAGAACCCCAATCTGCAGTAGAAAAGAAACAGATAACACGATGTAACTAATGTGCTATACAGCCAACGCGCGATGCTTTCACTTCAGTGTTTCTGTCGCGTGCAGCAAATTCCAATGCACATATACTGCTATCTTTTGGGCGTTCCCTTCCGAAATTTCTCCATTTCCTTTTTTAAAAAAGAGACTAGCATAGTGGTAGTAGCTTTTCGATTTCGAGTGCGCTAGCTCTAGCGGCAGCTCTTTGACCCTAGCACCGGTGTTGCTTTCAGTGGTGTCACCTGTTACGTTCGCGGCAATAATCGTAAGGCTGGATCGGTTGCAGCCCAGCAATTCTGGGATCCGGATACTATAAACGAACGATGGTAAATTGGTACGTTTGTTCAGAACTGTATGCAATTGCTAAACTAGGGGAATATCACATCAGAATCTCAATCAGCTAAACAAGAATTACAGACGGCGAGGTACTATCACATGAACAGGTAACATGATGTAACCATGGACGTATCTTGCGTAAAATTCAAGAAAAGTTTCTCGCCCCACCAAAAAAAAAACGAGAAAAGCCGGTTTTAGTATTACCAAGTGAGGTATATATTATGTCAGCTAGTAATTTTATAGCTAGACATGCATACGCAAGCAAGACGAACATATATATATATGTGTACACCATCAGAAAAATGTTATTTCCCCTAAATAACTCATATAAAAATGTTATCACAGGTAGGCAGGCAAGAACCACAGATGGTAAGGTTCTATCGCATAAATAGGTAGCGTGATGTAACTAGAGACGTGTCTTATGTGAAAATTCTAGGACAACTAGGACAACCATTTTCACTGCAACCGAGTGAGGTATGTATATATCATCAGCAGCAATTTTATAGCTAGACATCCATATGCAAGCTAGAGGAACAGACATGATTTGGCACCCAATTGAACGATCTAAACACTAATTACATGTGTATTTATTGCTCCAAACATTTCCTCATTGCCAGGGTCCAAGCTCTTCCTTCTTCCTTGATCTTAGAGACCAGCTCCATAGACGAGGTGAAATTTCGGTTGAAAGTTCTGGCTTTACGCTTTTTCCAGATCTTCCAGGTGATTAAGATGATCACAGAGGCCATTGTCCTCCTTGGCAGATGGCTAGTGTGGTAAATTATCCTTCACCATTCCTCGATGCCATGACTGACCAGCCAATAGGATGGCCTAAGCGGTGCACAGCCCACCTAGTCTGCCATAGATTGTCAGACTCGACGAGAGTACTTACACTCCACCAAAAGACGGATGACCGATTTTGGGGCTTGTCTGTAGAGGGGGCAAAGGGCCTGGCCAATCCCGCGCTTGTAATCTGTCAGAGGTACAAAGTCTATTTTGAATTGCTAGCCACGCGAATTGCTTGCATTTAAGTGGTGCCGAGGTTTTTCTAGATGAGACTTTGAAACTCCATTGTCGTTGGTCCTGGAATTGCAAATCGTAAGTTGATTTTGCTGAATATTCGGCCTTTGAGGATTGCTTCCAGATGATCTCATCTGAGGCCGATAGATCCAGGGTGATTTGGTGCACTATTTCCCAGAGACCTATAAATTGATGGACTAGCCCATCTGATATGTCACCTTGAAGGTTTATGCCCTGTATTTAGCCGTTTTTCTGCAGCGTCACGTAGAATGTTCTATTTTATTCGGATGGAAAGACGATAAATCTCCGGTGCAATGTCCTAACGGGAAGTCCCATTGAGTCAAATTGAAGTTCAGAACTTTGCTTTTTTTTTTTTTCCGTTGCCTAAAGTGATTGAGGTGACCGTCGTAAAGAGACGTCTGTCGGTCTCGTCGCAAGGCATATTCATACCGATCCAAGGTTTGTTTTCGGCTTTCTATTCTTGCCAGAGCTAGCGGAGTCTGAGGGCTCGCATCACTACCATCCATTTCCTGAATTCCCCACGTGTACGCTTGCATCATCACTGGATCTCGGCTCATTAGTGGTCCAATAAGCGATAACCTCTTGATTATTTGCTTGCGCGTCAAGGACAAGGTGGTTGGTTCAAGCCACAGAGCAGCCCTATGGCTTTTCCATTATCTCGTCACTCCAAACGTCACATTTCCTCCTGGCTCGGATCTTCTGCGGTATCCTTCGGGGAGCTAAGCGTGGTTTGCAGTATGCAGCGTGCACAATGAATCCCAAGTCATTAGTACTTAACCGCCACTGACGGTCAACACTGGTAACCGGATCCAGGGCGACCTTGCGTATACGCAGTACAAGAAACTTCGTCTTGTGGGTGATAGTAATCTGGCTTTGGATTCATCCGTTTGAATAATAATAATAATTCAGATGTAAAGACGTAATTTATCTAAATTTAAATTTGGATGAAAATTAAATAAATCCGAATTTTTTTGCCTTGAAAAAAATTATCAGATTCGGCGAAAGAATTTTCACTGCGTCCTACTGATTAGATAGTTGCTTTCGGAATCTTTCGTTGCGCACCGTCCATTGGTCGTGTTGATCCAGGCGAATAAAAAAATTATCGATCAAGGCCCCCCTTTTCGTGTCCATCTTGTTGTTGATCATCGATCTGCTTCAAGATTTCCCACCTTTTTTTTTGCGTTTTTGTTTCTCCACAACGCCTTATCGTACATGTGAATATTGCTTGGATGCAAGTTTATCGTACATGTGAACATGGTGCACAGCAGGTGGTCAAACATGAATAACAGCAGGTAGCTTGGCACGAAAGAAACCTAGAGAAAATTAAATGTGAGCAAGGCCCGGCCTTCGTTTCCTGACACCATTTAATTTGCTCTTCTTTGAAACTTCCCCTGCCTCTTCCCTCCTCTGATATTCTCCTCCCACCACGGACACGTATATATAGGTGGGCGATCGAACACCCGTTGCTTGTCTAACCACAACATCATCGCCTCGCTTACACCATCCTCTCTCTCTCTCTGCACGACACACATGGCTGCCTGCGTCGACAAGTGGCACCCGACGTACCCCTGCCGCCTATCCGACAGCATCTACCGGTTCTTGCCGGACTACACCACGGACCGCCCGGTGGCCGCCGCATCGGCGGCCGTGGCCGTGAGCGGGAGCGGCGGTTGCTGCGACAGCGGCGATGACGTCTGGGAAGAGCTGCGCGCTGAGGCGCAGATCGACGCGGACGCGGAGCCGCTCCTCCGCAACTACTACGCCGACCTCGTCCTCTCGCGGCCGTCGCTGGAGGCCGCCCTCGCCGCGCACCTGGCTGCCAAGCTCTGCATCCCGTGTGCCCTGCCGCAGGACGCGCTCCGGGACCTTCTCGCCGGCGCGCTCGCCGCGCACCCGGAGGCCTGCCGCGCCGCGCGCGCCGACCTCCTCGCGGTGCGCGACCGCGACCCGGCCTGCGCCAAGATGGTCCACTGCTTCCTCTACTACAAGGGCTTCCTCGCCCTGCAGGCCCACCGCGCGGCGCACGGGCTCTGGTCCGAGGGCCGCACGGCGGCGGCGCTCCTCCTCCAGGGCCGCGCCTCCGAGGTGTTCGGCGTGGACATCCACCCTGGGGCGCGCATTGGCGGCGGCATCCTGTTCGACCACGCCACAGGCGTCGTCATCGGGGAGACGGCCGTCGTTGGCGACAACGTGTCCATACTGCACGCCGTGACGCTGGGAGGCACCGGGAAGGTGTCCGGCGACCGGCACCCCAAGGTCGGGGACGGGGTGCTCATCGGCGCCGGGGCGAGCGTGCTCGGCAATGTGCACATTGGCGCCGGAGCGAAGATCGGCGCAGGCGCAGTCGTGCTCCGGGACGTGCCGGTCGGAACTACGGCCGTCGGAAACCCAGCGAAGGCGATCGGGAAGAAGGCGGCGCCGCAGCGGCGGCCGGAAGAGCAGCCAGGGGTGACCATGGAGCAGAGGTGGTCGGATTACGTGATTTGAAGGTTTCAGAGGGCTGTGAGCGCAAATGTTTAGTGCAAGAGAGTTTCCCTCCTAAAGATATCTGTGGTTGGTTGATGACTACATCTTAGTATTCTATACTCTATGGAGAGCTACATCCTACATGGCCTATGGGGAGCTCAATTAGGCATTGAGCCCTAGTGCAAGTCCATACCATTTTCTCTTCTTTTTTGAAGGGATAACAAAAATATGCAGCTGATCAGGTGCTGGCTCATTGTAAACATAGCGCGAGTTCACCCTTTGATTTATTTTTCTTCTTGTTATAATCTCGAGTACTAAGTTTGACGGAGTAAAGGTTTGACAGTAGTCTGTTTGAAGGAGGTCAACTAGCCGATGGGGATCAATGGATAATGTAACTTGAGTAAGCACATTTTGGAGGGCTCCTTAAAACAAACCAGAGCATAGAGTATCGCAGCCCAATCTAAAATTTGACTGCCAAGCTGCCAAAGAGTTGCATACATGAATAAATAAAAAGCAGTTCCATCACGACTTTGACTGCTTGTCTTTGTCCAAATAAATCGGCAAAACATGTAGCATTTTCGTATTTATAAACAGCACAAACAAATAAATAACAGGATGAATTAAGCAGAGGAGGTGAACGCGGTCGTCAGGCTAGAGCATCTGAGCAAGCGGCTGCAAACTGATGGCTACCCGATGAGGGAGATTTGAGCCGCATGTAGCTTTTCTTCAAAACGGCAAAGTGTGAAACCGAAAGATCGTTTTAGGTTTCCCTTCAGCTAAGTCAACTTGATAGATAGCAGGATATTGCTTGTGGGCACTGCCATTGAACCTTGATTCTCTAATACAAAGCCTAAAGGAATCGAGTTCCTCTAGCGGAGACGAGGTCCAGGAATGGATAGAGTTAAACATTTATTGGACGAAAAATGCTTCACGCACCACATATTTTGTAGCACATATGTACTACAAAGACGATCTTAACCTTTGATTTCTTCTCACACCCAATCCTACCCATGATCTACACCTACAACTTTTGATCTACACCATCCGACAAGTGGTGTACGTGTATACAACAAAAAAGTTGGTGTGTATAGTATTGCCGTAACTGGACGCTACAGCCCTCGCAAAAAAAGACACAACAAGCCTAAGTGAAGATAAAAAATGATTGTACAATCAAGTTAATGTAATGATCTCTATTTGTAGAATCATATGAAATCACTGGGAATATTAAAGGTTCATACAAGTATTTGAATACACCAGAGTGATACAGCATGCACGGTTGATGGTTGGTGGCAAGTTTCATGTCGCTATGAGCCATCACCATGAGGTCCGCGAGTAGTGTTACAATGGCTACTCTGAACTGCAGAGATCCATGGAGAGGGTATCAGAGAGTGGGAAGAGGGGGATGCAAATCTGATGAATGCTTATTTTGAACTTTTTCGGTGCTAAATTTGACGAAGAAAAGGTTCTCCACCCCCCTGCACTTGAGTACATGCGCCCGGTTGGGCTGCGGCCTGTAGGCTACAATGGGCTAAACTAGTTAAGCTTAGCCCAGTTCAGATACGTAACGAGCCCGTAAAAGGCTTACGCACACACCGTGTGACGCCATCTCGGCCCAATAAACGCCACATGTGCTACGTAGGGCCCACTGCAGCCTCTAGTGGGCCTCTCATTATGGGCTGTCATGGGATGCTCCACTTACGCAGGCTTCGTTGGCTATATAAGCCTGCGCGGATGAGATAAGGCAGCTTTACTTGGAATTTCGAAAGGGAGAACAGAAAGATGGCTCTAGCGAAGTCGATGACGGCATGTGGGTCAGAAGAAAAACGGAGTACCGCATATGCTTGAGGCCACCGTTGGTTGTCCTGTATCTTTATCTTTATAAAAAGATGACTTGGTTGTGACGGTGTTCCTATTATCTACCTCTTTATTCTTAGAGAATTGCTATATAAGCTCCGATAGTTTTTTGAAGCCAAAACTATCACTTTTCTGTTCGTTAGATATGCTATAAGATTCGTGTTGTTGATTACATTGTTTACAAATATTAGTAATTCACATGCTAGCTGGTTGTGGCGTGCTAAGATTATTGTACTAGATGCAATCAATTAATGCTGCTAGTTGTGATCTACCTACTATATATTACAAAGTGTGTTGTACGTGCACAATTTGTAAGTGGTTGATGTGTGGAAGTAAATCTTCAAAATGATACGTACGCTGGTGAGATGAAATGACGTGTCTTTGGTTACAACTCCATTATACATAAGTTACAGTAAATTATTTATGTAATTTTGATTCTTGGTCACTATAATTATTTTTGAATATGCTTTGAGATTTGCACTTGTTCCCATATGATGAATTGGGTCCGAATTTATTATGATTTTTTATTCGGAACATAATGGGTTCACCACATTGCCGTATTTTGTTGGTATATAATTTTATTTTTTGTCTTTGTTTTTGCTCAACCTCTTAAAGTACATGTGAAGAGCATAACGGGTTCACCACATTGCCGTATTTTGTTGATATATAATTTTTTTTGTCTTTGTTTTTGCTCAACCTCTCAAAGTACAAGTGAGATTTTGAATCATGTGATGGAAATATGAGTTATTAAGATTTTCAAGAATAATTACAATGACCAAGAACCAAAATTATATAAATAATTTACTGTAATTTATTTATAATGGAGTTGTAAATGAACTTTCAGAATATGAAAGTTTTTTTACAGAGAAAACAGTCCAATTCTGTATAGATAGACCCTTATTTTTAAGTTAGTGGAATCTTTTTTTTTAAAAAAAAATGCATACATTCATATGATACTCGAAGGATCTTCTGTGGATAATTAAATCATTTGTATACGACATGTGATAAGATTCTATGTAACCTATCGATTGGATGCAAATTATGTATACAACTTTCGTATGTATGGCTTAATATTTTATTCATATTGATTTTACAAGTTTAAAGCTTGTATTATATATATTTGAGATCCGTTGCAAGGCATATACACTCGGCTAGTAAGGTGTAAACGGCCCACTTGGGAACAGCGGACCGATCATACCTCGCGAATAAGCCCGAACCATGTAATGTAAAAAACTGTTCATGGCACGCGCTTCAACTGAACTCACACGACACATGCCCCGGCACAAGCCCTTCCCGTCTCCATCCGATCCGCACATATCTCGCGGCCTGGCCGAAACGGCGGCCGGTTCGGCAGAGAGGCGCCCGCGCCCGCCCACCCGCGACTTCGGCACGGCCGTGTGGCCGTCTTCCCGTCGCTTTAACGCCCTGCGGCCGATTCCCCTCGGCTGATTTAGGCCGTCGTGCGTGTGCCTCGATCGTCGTCCGCAACTACCGCCGTATGTCCTAAACTTTATGTTGCGTTAGATTGGTCTTATGATCAGGAGGAGTACGTCTGTGCTTAGTGGATCGAAAGGTCAATCTCCAAGGCCCAAGGATCAAATTTGCTAATGTTTAGCCAGGATTAACATACTAGAAATCATCCTATTCTTTGGAGCTCTGCTCGTTGTTTTATCCGTCCAACAGTCAACTCTTTTCCTTGCATCACGTACCGTGGCATCTTTCCCAGCATACGTACTTGCCATGTCGCGCAAGCAAGCAACATACCGCCCGGCTCGCTTAGTCGCGTGGCGCCAAGCATGCGCTCCCAAACCAAACCGCGCACTCTTCCATCCCGTCGCAACAAAACCCACGAGGCAGGTGCAGCAGCAGCCGAGCAGGACATACGAAATCGCATCGGGGCGTGAGCCAAGGGGCTCGGGTTCAAGAGCAAAGCTCCAACCGTCCCGACTAGCTAGACAGAGTCACACAGTAGATATGGCATTAGGTCTCTCTCGTACCGCCAGTTCATCACAGTAGACGTGGCATTAGGTCTCTCTCGTACCGCCAGTTCGTCAGAGAACGGCTCAGATATAGTTTTTTTTTCTATGTATAGTAAAACTAGAATTTTTTATTAATTAATATTTTTTTAATTTTATTTTAAAGTTAACCTGGCGCACTTTATTTCTAATTCTGACCCCTTTGGTCACGCCACGTGACAAAACAACGTTGTCACGCCAGCCCGTATCTAGGGCAAGTTCTTGTCACGCCACCACTCGTGGCGTGACAGTGTTGTTTGGTCACACCAAGACCAGTGGTGTGATCAAAAGTGCTATTTTGGGGACTTATCCCGTGACATGATAGCATTATTTTATCACGTCACGGGTGGTGGCGTGACTAAAAGGGTTAGATTTAGAAATAAGGTGCGTCGGGTTAACTTTAAAATAAAAACTAAAAAAGGTTAAATAATAAAAAAAGTTCGTAAACCTAATACTGTTTCTATAATATTATATACAATGCTCTGTAGAGCACTTTAGCAACAGTCTTAAACTACTGTTG
Source organism: Phyllostachys edulis (assembly GCA_036346405.1). Classification (NCBI taxonomy): domain Eukaryota; kingdom Viridiplantae; phylum Streptophyta; class Magnoliopsida; order Poales; family Poaceae; genus Phyllostachys; species Phyllostachys edulis. The sequence continues at coordinate 104,857,670 of CM070550.1, forward strand.
CTATAGTGCACATCTGCAGTATCGTGGTCCGTGGAGTGTCCGATCCTCCATCCCTCGCCTAAACACGCAACACAAACAGGAGAGGTGTTAGTTACCTACTGTTGCATGCTTAGTCGCGTGGTCCAAATTAAAGGGCATGCAGCTCCAGCAGCCTCATAACCATCAGAGGTTGGGTTTTTAATTCTCTATAGTACTCCATGTCCTTTCACTCCCTCGACTCCAAGATTTTACTCAGTTTTGCGATCACCGATTCACCGTCCTTTCCTGGTTGCAAAAATGGTGGCTCTTGCCATTCCATGCATAGATTCTAAGTTTTTAACGGTAGTGCTGTGAGAACTGGTGAGAAAAATTCGAGCTAAAAGGCACCTACCTGACATGAACGTGCGAACGGCACGTTGATTTTGGCATATCAAATTGCACGAACCACCGCGGGGTCATATAAGTTCACATGGAGCAATCTTGGGTTGCTTTGACGATCTGGTTTCTTTGATCGCTCCCGTTCCCCTTGTTGCTAGCCTCCTTGTTGTCTTGCGATTACACGCACTCGCATGTAGGATTGCTGATTGGTCGTAAAGTCCACTCATGGCTACGTTGTCTGGTTATTTTGGGCTAGGGTCCATCTCAACACAGAGCTCCACGTTCCGCTCCTTTATCCTTTTTGACGACATGACATTTGAACTTCACCGAAATTTTCTGCTTATATTATTAATCGTCAGATCTAACTGAGTTGATATAGTGTTCGTAATATAGGCCGTGGCTACTCACGTATGTACTATAGGTGCAGACTTAATTTGCGTGTGCGTGTGCGAATTTGCAGAGATTTCTTAGCTTAATTTTGTTGCTTAACCATGCAATCCTCTTCAGGTGCAATTTGCATAAACCCAACTCGCCCAAGATTCCAAGGACAGCATGTATTGCCTCGGATCGTCTAGTACTGCTTGTTCCATGATAATGAAACTAATCCATGCCTGCACACTTGGATGCATGCATGGATCCAGATGCAGAGCTATAGCTGCGCGAGGAAGGAAGAAAGACGGAGCATGCGGTTTCTGTTCTGATGCATGTGGTGGTGTGTACCCATTCCTCGGGAAAGCTGGCTCGCTTGGCCTCGCCTCTTTGACTCCATGGTACGTAGCCGGCCGGCCACCGAATCCATCCATTCACTCGTTCGTTTGTTGATTTCTTTATCCCCGGCTGTGACGCCGTGTCTACGGGCCTCCTCACGTGAGAGCTCCCTTGGATACATCTCCCTGCTCCTCCCCCTCCCTAATTAATTAACTTAGGATTTTGTTTTTGTGCTGGGAATCTCTGTTGCTGCAACATGCTTCCCCCTGCATGCATGCCTCGCGTATGCACATCTTGTACTACTATCTACTAGCTAGTACTAGTGGTACTACTTGTTTATTGATCTGTATCGGCTTCAGGTTTCAGTGCTCCGTTAAAAAGGTTAACAGAACTTAAATTGGTTAAGTGATTGAACATCAGTTATGATTCCCTTGGAACCAACCCTTCTTTTTACCTGATTGCTTGTTTGTCAAAGTGGTGTTGTATGCAAGGGCCTTTTTGGTAATTTCTCAATTGGAGAAAAGAAAAACAAAGAGAAGGTGGGGCCCACCTAACATAGGGAGAGAAGAAGAGATAAGGTTGGAGACTTGGTCTCCAACCGGTGCGCGCACAGGAAGGGGATCGATCCCCTCTATGGCGGCGGCGAAGGCGCTGGCGTGGGCGGCTCAGGACGATTTTCATGACGCTGCCAACAGGTTCCTCCTCTTCGTGTGAGCTGCTGCGCCGTCGTGGTTGAGCACGGCGTCGTCGGAGGTGAGGTTCGACCTCCTCCTTGCGCACTCCATGTTTGTCTTCTTGTGCCACCTCCTTGTCGAGGTAGCTGAGGAAGACAGGGCGACGCGCCGTTGAGGTTGGGTCCAACCGGCTCTGTGCATGCTTTGGGGAAGAAGGAAGGGTTCGGTGTGGTGGATTTGCTACTTGGTGCATTCGGCCGGTGCATCTTGCTGTTGATTCTTGTGCAGTATTTTCCCTGTACCTCGGCTTCACTTTTTGGTGTGTCCTAAATTGTGAAGAGCGACATTGTATCTCCGACGACCACGTCCGTTCATCGTGGCACAGCGGGACGATTGTTTTCTGGGACAACGTTTCGGCGTGCCTTGCTGGCCGACTCGGTGGCTTTGAGTGTCATCCGCTCAGTGAGTTTGCACTTTCAGATTATTTGTTTTACTGTACATAGTGTGTCGTGCTAGTGCTAGTTGCATATTATATTTGTTTTACTCTAGCACTAGGGGACTTTGCATGGTAAAGATTGTGGTCTTGGTTTATGCTTGATGAGGATATAAGGTTACTGTGAGATTGAATATGACAATTTGGTTATAAATTTGGTCCTGAATTTGGTTATAAATTTGGTCCTGAGCTTGTAGATTGCTTGCTGTTTACTGTTGTATCATATATTTATGCTTGTCTGTTCACTGTGAGTTATCTCTTTCAATCACTGTTATATATCATTGTCAATTGATATCTTGTTACCTTCTCTAGTTGGCTCAATTGCTTGCTGTCCAGTGAACATTGAATTGATAACTGCTTTATGTGACCGATTAGCTTAGCAAGATTATAGTTGAGCTCAAGACCTAATTTATTTCAGAAAAATTGTCATATTTAATTTGTGATTGAATCTTGACCCAAGTGGCGAGGAGGCCAAGAATTAATTCTTAAGCAACCTGACATCTGAGAGCAATAAATATCTATTTAAAATCTGAGCAATAGGCTGATTTTAGTTATTCACATGTTCTATCTTTGCAGCATATTATTATGTTTAATTAACATAAGAAGATTACATGCTAAACTAAATGTTTATACATTGTTTCTATGTTTTATATGCTGCTGGAAATATGTTCTTTATGATCATGTTTATTGCTGAAATAATTTCTGAATATTTACTAAAACCGCTAACTTTACACCAAGTAGTAGCTCTGAATTCCATTTGACTAATGCATGCAACTTCATAGTTTGAAGCAGTGATAAAATGCCTTGCATTTCTGCGCATGTTGAGTTGGCAATGGCAAGCTCTGCACGTACGTAGGGGATTCAATCAATGCTCTCTGCGCATATATCGTTGCCTCTGCTTGTGTGGTAGCTGTTGTTGTTCTTGCATGCAACTGCAGGCAGGCTGGTTCTTGGGATGGGGGCATGCAACGTGTACAAAGGCTGGCTTCAGCGCAGAGGCCATTTCCTTTCCTGGGACGAGCAGCAAGTAAACAACCCGAAAATGGCTTCTCATAACGACCCAAAGAGCCTGCGTATGTAGCTTGTGACCCAAGGATGTGTCAGACATCCAAAATGACGTTCTTTTGTGTCTAGAGTAATTCGTAATACAGGCAAGAGTATATATATAAATAGGTACATTCTCAAAAAGTAGCACAAGGCTGGTTCTGCAACATGTGGCCATATTAATTAGCAAACCAGTACTATTTGAAGTTTGAGAATTTGTTGGCCATCTCTTCAATTGGTAATAGCTGCCTTTTAGGCTTTAATCCTTTCGGTTAAATAGAGTTAGAAAGGGGCGCCGGGGAGCTAGGCCACGTCTTTTTTTCTTTCTTGGCCGTCGGATGCTGTTGGGATCAAAAAATATAATTCTGGACGCTCTATGTATATTGCACTAGTTTAGGATCACGCTAGTGCACACAGTGGCAACATCGATAAAATATTATTTCTATATACAAAGATGACTAATAAATAGGCAAATAACAATAAATATCAGAGTAACGACATAAGGTCAAAGCTTACAATTAATGCCTCAGAAGGCGAATAGCTCAATGAAGCTGCAGCGGAACGTAACGGAATAACTTCGGTGAAGTCCATCCATATGCCCACATGCAATCGGTCAGGGTAGCGCGACCTAGTTCTCCACGATCCTTGAAGTAGACCTTGCTGACTGACGATTCATCTACTTCTGTTGATTGATTATAGCAAGCATGAGTATACAACCGTACTCGCAAGTCATACCACATAATACAATTTATAGATGATGGCTTATTCTAAAGGAATGGCTTCTGTGGTTTTTTTTTGCAGAAATGCAACATTTGCAATTGAATATGAATAATAGATTGAAAGCATAATTGAAAACAAATAAATAATATTAATTTATCAGTTGTTTTCACAAAGACACATAGCCTAATCAATTTCTTTCACACAACCATATAACTTAAATCACACAGCCGTCTCTTCCCAATTGTTTTATGAAAATCTACACCTCGTGTGAAATCCCCGAGCATATCCATAACCGTGGACATGGCTATTCAAATAGATTGATTAACACTCTACAGAGTTTGTACACTTTACCCACAAGATGTAATCAACTTGTACGGAGCTGATCACAACAAAACCTTTTAGAAATTTTATCTCAAACATTGACACTCCCGATGTGTTTTACCGCCAGACTACCCCACATAGGAAGCCAGTCCGACACACATTGTTGGACAGGGAAGCGGCGAACCGTCCTGCGATGCGATTTACCTAGTAGTACACACCTTCACCTTTGCACACAGGCTAACCTACTACCTGAGTAATCAATGTCAAGAATCCATAACTTACTAAGTTAGGCCCGTCCCATATCAGGCATGTGGTTGTACAAAAGACCCAATTCAATGGCACATAAAGTTAAGTCCTTAATTGACCAAGGCAAGATTTCCAATTTCTAACTATGTCACACAGATTATTATTCCCATGCACACAGCTTCACCATATCACTTAGTGTCCACCACTTGCCTCAGTCTAAATCTTTTACCACCCAGTTGGTTAAGTGCAACATATGCCATTAACGAGTAATAGCACACAGTACACACAGTTTTATCACAAAGTTCCATAATTACTTAGTCAGGTTTATATTTGCAACTCACATGAGATGATGACTCGTAGCATGGCTAAGCAGACTAATTGTATCTAACCAACCCATATTGGTGCTACAATAATACCAACTAAATAATGAATCAATCTAGGGTGACAAAAGGTTATGACATAACAATATACAAGATGGATATAACAAATTGGATAATAACTACACCCAAAATCATTTAAATAAATACTTAAAGTAAATGCAATAATTTAAATCAAAGTAATTTTAGAAAACTAGGTTCACTATGATCAAAGGTATAACTTGCCTTGCTATAGTAATGATGTTCTTATTTTATCTTTAATCCTTTACTTTCTTGATCTTCAGCTTCTTCGAATGATTCCGGGACTTCAACATTTAACGGAAAAGAAAACGCAAAAACAAACAAAATTCAAAAAGACAAATCAAATAAACTCCAAATTAAAATTGAATGGTACTGAAAGGTAGATATTGACTTTAGATAAATTTAGAAACTTGAATAGGTTCAATCGGAATTCGGATAAAGAAGATATGGCTCTTAGAAGATTGAAATTCATATGAAATGATGAAAAAGAAAAAGGGAGAGAGAAACTGACAAGTGGGTTCTACGGAATATTCTCAGAATATTCTATTCCGAAAATATTAGAAAATAGGTGAGTGCATGACATGTGGGACCTACTGATATTTATGAATTTCTAGAATTAAAATAATTCCAGAAATAAGGTAGAAAGAGCGACATGTGGGACCAATAAGATAAAATGATTTTTTAAGAATTAAATTAATTCCCAAAAATAGGATTAGGGTTAACATGTGGGCCACTGGTCTATGGACTAGGTCCACGGAGATATGCTAGTCCACGGTGGACCAATATCATGAATTAGGGTTTGACTAAGAGTTGACTGATATGCGGGACCCGCACGTAAGAGAGAGAAATAATTAAGGTTTTTAATTGGGTGGATGGCATGTGGAGTCTACAAGTAAGAGAGAGAGATATAATGGCTTAATTTAGTCAGATGACATATGGGACCCATTCATCATAGAGGAAAAAAATGAACAGATCAAAGTAACAGAACAGAGAAGGAGCTCCACAGCCTAGTTCATGGCGCAAGGCGGCTTCGGCACTAACATGGCAACAAGGATTAGGGAACAAGATAGAGAGTAAAGAGTTGTTTGGCTTGGCTGGCTCCCATCAGAGAGGGATGAATTAGTAGAGCAGCCGATCAAAAGAAAAGAATTGAGAATAGAAACCGAACTATACAGAGAGCAGGAGCTGCTGCTGTTGGATTCTTGCGCATGGCAGCAGGAGATGGTACTGGCATGGCAAAGCAAGAAATAAAGGAAGGAGAGAGAGCCTGGAGGCTGCACATCAGAAAAAGAAGGAAATCGGAGAAAAAACAAAGGATCGAACGAACAACAGAGGGCAACAGCCATGAACAGGACTGCAGGCAACAGAACCAACGTGGCTGATTTTGGTGCATGGAGGCGTTGGAAGACGGAGGCGAACCAGTGGCATGGAAGGGGCAAAACAGAATGGCGACGACAAGCTAGAGATGATGACAAGGTCCAGATGTTGAGAATCGGCACCATGCGACAGCAGCGAGACGAAGAACGACAGTGGCGACGACCTCACGGGTGCGTACCACTTCGGGCAATGCTCTACGAAAAAGGAGGTGAGCATGGTGTAGAACGCGGCGATACGAACCCAACGGTGGTGGAGTTGAAGGCAGGGGATCAACGTTTGCGGAGTAATTAGCTAGAGAAGGAAGACGTACAAGAGGCGAGAGAACGCTCAATTCTCGACGCACGGTGGATGAAACATGAATCTAAAAGATGCGAAAAATAGGTATCAACGAGGGGCACGAGATGACGCGATCGGATTTTGAAAAAACTCACCGAGGAGGCATGGCACTTGATGTACGCGTTTCAGTGTCATGGCTCGACATGGCCGACTGTGCTCTGGTGATCTTCGAGCAAAGAGGATGGGAGCATGACGTAGAATGCGATGACGCGAACTCAACGCCGCAGACGGTTCGGCCGGGAGACGTTGGATGAAGACGCAACTCACCAGAGGAGGCCTTCAGTTGGAGCTCGGTATTTTGCCAATTGCGATGAAATGAGGACGATTCGAAGGAAACCAATTTGGGGGATTGGAAGAGGAGATCAAGACGGACGTTTGGACGCGAACGATTTGCTTTTATATGCACGGTGGAGAAAGATATCAATTTTGGAAGGTATAGTTGGAAACGCGTACAGGAAACGAACTCTCGGGCTGTTCGGTTGGAAATGATGATGAACAGTAACCACATGCGATATTGTAGCAGCCGAGAGGAGATAGAAAAATTAAGGATTTTCAGAATAAAGAAAGAGCCTAAAATCAAGGAGACCAAATAAATAGTAAACAAATCTAGAAAAATATCAGAAAATACTAGAAAATTCCTTGGAACACAAGGAAGCCAAATAACACAAGTTTTTATTTAATTGATATTTATATTAGTCAAATTAAATATTTTTAATTTAGAAAATTCCCAATTAAACTTTATTAATTCAAAAAAAAATTGTTGAAATTTTCCAGGGACCTGAACTACTTAAATGATTTTTGAAAAGCCAAATTTTGGGACGTTATAGATGCGGCTGCGGCTGCTCCCGCTCTCGCTCGTTCGATTGGATCGGAGGCTTCATCGGTGGCTCGATGTGCACTGTCTCTGCCTCGCCATGCGCTGCCTGCCTGCCTCCGTCTTGCCATGTGTGGCCGCGTGCACAGAGATGGTTCCTCAGATGTGTCTCTAAGATAGCTTCATTTCTATTCCTTCGGTCTTCTCGCCCTCCTCGGTGTTGCTTCGTCGTCTTCCCCGGCGGCCCGCCTCCCCTCCTCCTTCTTCATCGTTGCCCCTTCTGCTTTTTCCCCACCCCGATATCTTCCATTTGCTTCCTTCGGTCTTCTCGCCCTCCGTCGCAGTTGCTTTGTCATCCTTCTCGGTGGCTCGCCTCCCCTCCTACTCCTTCACTGCACCTCCCCCTCCTTCTTCCTTTCTCCATAGGCTCTGCACGCCCCCTCCCCCTTCCCCAGCACCTGGCGCAGAACGAGCCGGCGGTGCTGTCGCTGTACCGGTAGATATTGTGGGCGCTCAAATCACTAGTGCTTTCGCTGGGGCACGTGGCGCGGCTGGCCAAGAAGCCGGAGTACCGCATCGTCTTCATCTTTGGCTCCGAGGAGAGGTCTCTCCACAACATTCGGGACCTCCTCGACACCACGTGCCACACCCTCGGCCTCCTCAACCATGGCCGCCTCCTGTAGGAATATCAAAGCTTACGAGCTACTACGACTACGAGCCAAGCGCCCAAGGCCCAACCCCCATCGGTATCTTGTCTATTCTAATTTCCTTTGCTATGTTCGATTGTATGAATTGGTTCGTCCCTGAGTCGGTGAAAGGTTACTGATATATGGCTTAAATTGGTGTCATTTGTTCAACTGAACTATATACCGATTTGTATATGTACACAACAAAACATATATACTACGAACCCAAAGAAAACAAGTTTTAGTATGACTTTGCTATCATTGAAGTAGTGAAGTTATTGAACAGTCCATGTTTTTGCTATTCAATTTGAGATGTGTAGTTCTACGATTGCAGGAAGCAACGAACTTGTAGCATTTAGGAAGTAGAATTCCTTTGCATTGCCCAAATGACTGGTGTATTACACTGTTTCTGTTGCAATAGTATTTAGTTTTTGCCTTTTGTGACATTTGACTGACCTTTAGATGTAGGAGTTGTAGTTCATACACCACAAAATGAATGATTTCAACACAACTAGAATGGGTCATAAGTTCATAACTAATCTTGCAATTGTACCTTGAAACATGAAACAGTTAGCTTAGAACACAGAGCAGGCGCAAACTGGACCCAAATCCACCCCTTTAGCGGTAGGACACGAGGCTAGAGGACAATGCTCTTTAGTCATTCCCCACCAGCCAACGCTTCAATTCTCCATGGACAATGAAAAGTACAGAAGCAACCCCATTAATTCTGCTCCAGTGTCAAGTGCTGCAGAGAGGATGTAGTTGTACCTCTCCCACCACTTTTTCCTGTACCGAAACACAAACAAATTGAAGATGATGCCAACGAGCAGCCATGAGTTGTAGTTTAGAATCTATGCAAGTGGCATGCTGGCTATCATGCCGATGAGCACTGGCAGGTTGATCATAGACATCCACTTCTGGCTGGGGAACGCTCCGTGGACGATGTACATGATGACGGGGTCTGCTGCGCCGACAAGGAAGAACCAATTGAGGGTGCCATAGTTACCAAGTGGCCCGAAGATGCGCCTTGGGCCGAGGAGGCCCCAGATGACCGATGCGTCAAAGAAGACGCGGTCGCTGGGGCATGTCCACGGGTTGTCAGGCAGGAGTGAGTCCTGGCAGATGTTCTTGATGGAGCCTAGTAACCACCATGCTACGCCGAGGTTGAATGTGCCAGCCATAATTGTACCAACAAACTAAGCAAATAACTTCAAAATGTTAGCAAGTTTGAACATGAGCAGACTATGGATTTGGGAGGGATCTTCATGTAGTGGCCTAGCTTGAAGTCAGAGAGGAAGGCAATGGCCTGTGACATGCTCATGTAACCGTACACTTTGAAGCAAACATTTGCGATTGGCTTCCTTGAGAGTATCAACCCCATGGCATACTCGGTAACAACATTCAGACCAGGTGTCTGTTCATCAAATTTCATTAGTTTTTTTTTTTACTTATGTCAGATTCTATTATTCACTACACTGCAAGTAAGAAAATACTTTGAACTATCTAATACAGACCTGGTTGGCCGTTGCAGTGATGATGCCGATAGGAAGGGTGAAGACAAAGGCCATGCCATAGGCAAAGAGTAGGCTCCACCACGGTAGCTGGATTTGATGCTTCAGAATGATGCAGAGGACGAGGGACACAACCACAAATAGTGTGGGCAGCAAGTAGAACCACCACCGTGGTACATCATCATACCTTGTCATCAACTTCATATGATTGTCATTCTTCTCTGTTTGTGACACTTCGAACTGATTGTAGATTTCCCTACACATTTCTTCCCTTGTCAGACTCAGTCATGGATCATATATCTTTTAGTTCAAATATTACAGCTTCATAATTTTACTCTATATTATCTTCCTAAATTGATTTGTCCAGTAAGGTTGGTTGTCTATGTTAGCAGATTTTTAATTTGGTTATAACTGGACCGTAAGAGATGCTACCTAGGATCAATGATGCAAAGGTTTGCAAAATTTATGTTGTTGTTGATATATGGAATGAAGCTGTGGAATGTTTTTGTTTAGTGGTGATATGCATTACTGGTTCATGGAAACTTCTATTGCCTTTTTAAGTGTTGTTTGTGTTACAGATTTATACAGTTGTGCATGTACAACCATTGTCGTCTCACTGTTATTAGACCAATTGAGGTCTAAATATGAATCGGATACCATCCTCCTCCCATCTATGGATGCATTATGAAGGTAAGGATATATTATTCTTACCTCATTAGTTTTTACTTGCATGGTAAATTTAAAAGGGTGGATTTTTGATGAGGTTCTTTACAATTTGAGTTATGTATTGTGTGCTGCTGCTCATTTTTTAAATCCTAAATGATGTGTGTCATGGCTTGACAAAAGGTCTTGCTATACTACATATATGATATACCGCGTCGTTGCCATCTTTCTCATTTTGCAGTGGACTGTTTATACTATGTAGCAAAAACTTCCTATTTTTCAGTGCGCCATGCATTGCGGACGTGCCACTAGTAGGGAGAAACAGGAGCAGAGTCCAGGTAGCAAGGTACCCTGCATTGTGGCATCGAGAAATAGTGGCAATGGCACCGAACCCAATATCATCATCTGATTGGGACCCAGAAATTTCAATTAAATCTTGCAGGGTACCCGTATGTCCTGGACTTTGAATGCGTTCGCTTTGGTGTTCTGCAAATTTTGTGTAGGCAAACCAAGAAGCAGCGCTTATATATACGTGCAAAGCAGTAGCATTCATAACGTGCCTGTAACATCTGCTCCTTGGTTATTTTTCGGGAGGCTCATAGGTTAGCCGTTGCCGCCGTACAGCTTCATGTTTTGGTTTTCCATTTATTCGAACTTTTTTTTGGGTGCGTTGAGACTTGGGTCAATCAGGTGGATACGGACGAACATCGTTCATCTTGTATCTTATTCCTTTTTTTCTCAGAGTCGGAATAGGATACGAATAGTGTCGAATAACCATTTCTCCATTCCGTATTCGCTCCACGAGCCTTCGGTTGGACGGAAATTATCAGCTTCTTTTGAACCATACACATGACATTGGATAGTAGGAGTGCAATCAGAGTGAACACGGAGAGACTAATCGCTGAGATGTTGAAGGAAAAACGCTCGGTATCCCCTGTCTACTTAGATACAACAACTCATATATCTGTTATCTTGTTCCTAAGTGAAGTCATAATAGGGTTTCTTCATACCACCTGATATACAAACACATACAAATGGATATCGCTCATCCTGTATCCTATTCTATTTTTTTTCTTGGAGTTGGAAACAGATAGTGTCAGATACCCATTTCTCCATCCCGTATCTGCTCCGTGAGCCTTCGGTCGGTTGGTCGGTCGGGAATTACTCACTCCATTTGCACCCCTAGTTGTGATGCATATCTTTAACGTGAGTAGCATATCCAGACTATCGAATGACATTGAATATTTTATAACATTGAACTATCATGTTTGTCTAAAATTTTATCTAAAATTAAACATTCAACCACGAAACCGGGTAACCGACATCCCTTAATTGTCAATACCAAGTATTTTACCCCCTCAGACGATTCCACCCCGGTTTTAGCTTACGTGGCATCTACTACATGGACAAGTTTACTCACACGTAAGTGTCGAATCACCTCCTAGTTAGCTATACATGCACCTTAATGAATTAGAAAAAAACAAAAGTTGTAGGCCCACATGTCATACTAAAAAATCACCTTCCTCCTCATGTTCTTCTTCCTTTCTCTCCTCCCTTCTCACTTTGTTCCTTCTCTCCACCAAGCGCCACCTGCCTTACCTGGCCGCGCGTTGCTACCCTCGGCCACCCGCCTCCCTCGGTCGCCCACCTCCCTCGGCCTTGCCCTGCGTCCTAGTCATCCTCCTCCCCCTCTGCGTCCTCCTCCTCGATGATGGCGATCTCGCACGGAGGGCTATTGATGCGGATCAAATCTCTAAATGGGATTAAATATGTAGGTTGCCCAATCTTTCATAGTGGTAATTCCTAATCAGATATGTGGAGCACGAATTACAAGATGCAACTCACTTGGATAAATAAATCTCACACCCGCGCACACCACAATACATGAACGAGAGAAGAGATCAAACAAGATCAATACTCAAATTAAATCAATCACTACTACAGAAAAGGTCTTCACAGACGGTTCAAAAACGTCATCACAGACGATTTCATGAGCCATACGAGTTTATGGGTCAGTGATGACATGAGGTTATCACAGAAGGTTTTTGAACCGTCTATGATGCACACTATCATAGATGATTATTAACTTAGAACCGTCTGTGATAGCTGACTATCACAGACAGTTTATAGATAAAACCATCAGTGATAGCTTACGTTTCACAGACGGTTTATATGTAAAACCATCTGTGATAGCCTCTTCTCTACAAAATCCTTAAGCAGTGGCTGCTTTTGCCTTTAAAACTGGCTTCGTGTGTGTGTGTGTGTGTGTAGTTCATAGTCCCTTGTTAGCTAACTCGATTCATGAATTCAGCTAGCTAACTTGCTCCTTGGTCGTTCATCCTAAACGTGCAGGTGAACCACGGCCTACTTCATCAAGGCATGAAGCAAATGGCACACTCCAGTATGTTAGGCTCGACGAAGTAGGCTGTGTTTCACCTGAACGTTTAGATGAACGCCCAAGGAGTGAGCTAGCTAGCTGAATTCAAGCCTCGAGTTAGCTAACAAAGGCTACGAAGTATGTATGTATGTGTGCGTGTGTGTGTGTATGAAGCCAGTTTTAAAGGCAAAAGCAGACACTGCTTAGAGATTTTGTAAAGAAGAGATCAAGAATAGAAAAGAGAGGAGGCGGGCTCGGGGAGGAGGCAGCCACTGTTTGGAAAAGTCTCACAAGGATTGAGACAAAACTCTCATGGATAATACTTAAATACAAGTCCAGTGAAACATATAAAATATGTTGAAACAAATAATTAAGACTCAGACAATTACAATCACATCTCGCTCAAGTATTTTAATACCGAGCGGCAAATTTCTTCATACTAAATAACAATATATGGTAAGTTGACGATATCATTTTAGGTTGTAAAAAAAGAGTTTTCCTTAATGGTTAACTCTCTATCTATAAAGCAGATAAGAGCAATAACCTATAGAAACTCACCTCTATCCATGTAGAAGTTCGTTTACATTCATATGTGCAAACTATGTGTAAGGATTTTGATTCCATAGATTCATATGCTTTCATTCCAAAATTATTCATATAAGTTCATCCTATTGTCCCTGGAGATTCATTTCATATCTCATCAGTGAACAAAACTAGTAACATTTGCGGTTTTCATGTCAAGCAGATAAGAGCAACAACCTGTAGAAAATCACCTATATCCATGAAACACTTACATGCATGGTGTTATTTGTCCTAAGAATAGATGATGATCAGACTTACTATTAACAGATAGCCATTTGTTAAGATTCTCTCCAGGGGGCAACCAAATTGCCTCCCTCAGATTGCCACTTCTTAAGGTTGCATCAATGTGTTTTTTCAGCAACACACCCTGCATCATATGTATCGAAAACAAAAAATGTCTTTAGGAATATACCAGTAGTCACACCCAAACACAACCCCATTCCCCACCTCCAGATCCATCCATCCATCCATCCAGCCAGTAGTCACAGAGGGCAAGATAGCAAGACAGCAAGGCTAAGGGTGTCCAAACCGACCATCAACTGACAAGCTAGCTAGGTAGCCCACATTGCAACTCGGTTCACATGAATACCAACAGCACAAACCAATAGATTTGTCTTACCTCGATCGACATCGCTGGTGTCGGTGGTGAGCTAGCTGAGGCTGAGGTTGGTGGAGCTAGAGGTAGCCGGGGGAGGTCGGTGAGGTAGCACCGGGGCACGCCAGGGGGAGGAGAAAGAGGGGAAGGCGCGCAGCGTCACCGTAGTTGTGGCACAACGGTGACACTACACAAGACACTCTTATCGTACGAGTGTCTTGTGTAGTGAACCATGGTGTTACAACCATCGGCGATGGGAAGAATGGTAGTGTCGGTGACGGGGTCACTCGAGTGGGGAGGGGAACAGACGAGAGTAAGGGCGCTGCGGAGTGACGAGTTAGAGCGCAAACCCTAGCGGGCTCCTACTAATAAAGAGACTTACCACAGCCGGTTCTATTGTGGAACCGTCAGTGATACTTATCGCAGATGGTTCCACAATGGAACTGTTCGTGATATAGTCTCATATCACAGATGGTTCCATAATGGAACCGTCCGTGATATGGTGACTTATCACAAACAGTTCATTATGAAAACCGTCTGTGAAGTATCATAGACAGTTGTTTGCTGAAAACCGTTTGTGATATTTTGAAATATCACAGACGATTATTGTTAAGAACCATCTGTGATACTTTATAGACGGTTTTCATAATGAACCATCTATGATATTACCTCTTCACAGACGGTTTCTAGCGCAGCCAGTAACACAGACGGTTGCAAAACCAAAACCGTATGTGATTGCATGTAATACAGACGGTTTTGGTCAACCGCTTATGATGAGGCGTCCAGTATTAGCCTTTTTGTAGTAGTGAATGAGATTAAACCTGGGTAGCAATTAGAGATATCCTAGATGGAAAACTCTCAAAAACTTACAAACACACACGATAACAGGGGAAGACCCTCATAGCGACACACCAAATAACTCAATTCATAATTTCAACTCCTAATGATTTGACTAAGATTTTTATCCCTTTTATATCTTGGAATATCTCTTTACCGAACAAAAAATAAAAACTTGACTCAAGATAACACAGAGGGATTCTTGATGTAGTTGTCACGGTTGCGGGTAGCCCCATCCCAAGTCACATAGAGCAAGAAACGTTCACATGCCAAGAAAACACAAATGTTCCATCCCTAAATATCTAGACGTGCATGCAAAGGAAAACCTCAGCATTGGCTTCTTGATATTTTGGCAGATTTTATCTCCTTCCTTCTTATCTCCTTGAGTGTAGGGGTCACTACTTCACTACTACATAAAAGGTCTTCACAGACGGTTCAAAAATGTCATTACAGACGGTTTCCAGAGTTGTCTGAGTTTATGGGTCAGTGATGACATGAGGTCATCACAGACGGTTTTGAAACCGTCTGTGATGCATGCTATCACAGACGGTTATTAACTCAGAACCGTCTGTGATATATGACTATCACAAACGATTTGTGTCTAGAACCGTCTGTGATATATATAAAACCTCGAAGCAGTGGCTGCTTGTGCCTTTAAAACCGGCTTCACACACACACACACACACACACACACACACACACACATATATATATATATATATATATATATATATATATATATATATAAAAATATATAATATCGTTAGTAGTCTCCAGCCACTTTCGGGGGGTCGTGAGGGGGGATGACACGGCTGCCACGGGCAACCTCTCATCGAGCCTACAAGTTCAAGAAGCACAGCTGCAAGAGAAAGAGCGTGGACATACAATTACCTGGATATCATTGATAGGTAATTGGACTTGACATCAAGGAATGATTGGTTGCTAATACATGATGCCACTTCCTAGTCGGATAGAAGTGGCTTCACTTTCTCTTGCAGCCGTACTTCTTGAACTTGTAGGCTTGATGAGAGGTTGCCTATGGCAGCTGTCTCATCCTCCTCACAACCCACCGAAAGGGCTGGGGACTACACACACACACACACACCACTGCTTGGAGGTTTTATAGAGAAGAGATCAGGAATAGAATAGTAGGACGTATACGTACCTGGGAAGCAAGGGAGGAGAACTTGACTAGCATGAACACGGTTACAAATTAGCCTAACCTTTACAAATTTGAAAAGTTAATTGCAACCAAGCCCCATTTGAACCACATCGATCCCATGTAAGCCAACCAAGCATAAAGAACAGGCATCAGTAACCCTCAGTACCCATCAGAGAGCATTAACAGAACCCACCATTTTTCCCCATTCATTTTTGTCAATCTGAACCCACAGCATGAACTAAACAAGATACACAGAATGCACATACACCAATAGCCCTCAGCTTACATCATAGAGCAAGGAGACTATTAATATGAACTAATTATCAATTCAATTTCAGCATAAGACTATTAACATCATTACATCACAGAGCAAGGGGACTATTAATATGAACTAATTATCAATTCAATTTCAGCATAAGACTATTAACATCATTGAGCAGTTCAATAGCAAGACAGCAAGACCAAGGGTGTCCAAACCCACCACACCAATAGTAGCCCTCGGCATCCATCGCAGAGCACTAGCCATTTTCATCACAGAGCAAGGGGGGTAGAGACAGAGAGGGGGTAAGGTAGGGTGATACCTTAGTACAACGCAACAACGGCGACGACCCCACCACCAGCACAACCCTCATCCATCTCCTTCACCTTGCATAAATCACATAAACATCAGGACACAACTTAAGGCTCAAGCATAAAAATCAAACTCAACAAAAGACATTGAGCTAACAAAGAGGAGAATAGAGGGAGGATGGGGAAAGCAAAGCCAGGGGGCCAGGGCCCGAGCGCAGAAGGTCGAGCAAGAGAACCAAGCCATGGACGTGGGCAAGTAGTAGGTGTAGGTGGAAGCGCAGTGGATTGGGTGGCGGCGTCACCGTAGTTGTGGCGCGACCCTGACACTGCATAAGACACTCCTCTCGTATGAGTGTCTTGTGCAGTGCAGAGTGGTGTCACAACCGGCGGCGACGGCGTCGAGGTGGGGAGGGGCACGGATGAGAGTAAGTGCGTTGGGGAGTGACGAGTTAGGGCGGGTGCAAACCCTAGCGGCACTGGGGAGTGACGAGTTAGGGCGGGCGCAAATCCTAGCAACCGGCCGGGCTCCTACTAATAAAGAGACTTATCACAGACGGTTCCATTATAGAACCATTTGTGATATGTCCCATATCATAGATGGTTCCATTATAGAACCGTCCGTGATATATCCCATATCACAGACAGTTCCATTATGGAACCGTCCGTGAAATGGTTTTTCTCAAGTATATTATCTTGTATGTATGTATGTATGTATGTATGTATGTATGTATGTATATATATATATATATATATATATATATATATATATATATAGTAATAATTCAATATATAATTAATATAGTAACTTCACCTCCAAACTAGATTTTTTTTTTCATTTTGGCATTTTCATATGGCCAAACAGCGTGGCCAGTCGCTTCTTACAAAGATTAAAAAAAAAGTAGAAACCTATAAATAAACAAAAAATTTCTAGTGGCGGAGCTAGGCTGCTATCTCCGTCTTCAATACTTCGTAGGCGGCGGCATCGGCGTTGGCCGGTTCATGATCGAACAAAGCTCGAATCGTCCACCACGACGCGCTGCTCGAAAGTGTCTCTCAAGACCCTCGGATCGTTGAACTAAGAAGAATTGAGCCCATAGGCTCTCTTCCCTTGCTTGAGGGTCTCGGCTGTCGACTCGGTCGCCCGCCACCTCGATCAAGCAGTCCAAGTCACGGCAAGCCTTCTGGAGACGTGCAACGTTGTTGTGGAGGACCACATCGATGACGTGGTAAACTCGCCAAAAGTGGGAGATCACCCAGAAGACGCGGCGGAGGAGGATGTCAAGACGGCGGAAGGTGGCCGCCACCGCTCCCAAAAATTCTCGGAGAGGATCAAGACATTGTTGAAACAGTGTTCTTCCGCAGCATCCGCCAACGTACGGCCGGAGAGTTGCTTGTACAGTATGGCCAGGTAGGCCATCAATGCCGGCGACAAGAAAACAGAAGAGGCAGCCATTTCTATTTTTTTTATAAGTACTAGAGTTATATGTGGGGATGATAATCATCTTCGATGGCGGATGATCCTTTTTATAAAATAAGGAATAAATTCAGAGTGTGAGACGAAGAGACGCATCAGGGAGCCAAAGCGCCATTGATGTGACGAAGAGACGCATCGACGACGAAGAAACTGATCATCGGGCTTCAACTGGGAGCTGTAGTGATATTATCATAGACGATTATAACAAAAAACCGTCTGTGATATGTAGTAATATCACAGACGGCTATTGTTAAGAACCGTCTGTGAGGTTTCACGAGACGATTGTTTGTTGAAACCGCTCGTGATATGTAGAATTATCGAGACGATTATTAGCAATAACCGCTCGTGATACTTCACGACGGTTTTAGTTATGAACCGTCGTGATATTACCTCTTCACGCATAGCTTTTGAGCGCAGCCCGAGAATACGACGGTCATTAAACCAAAACCGTCTGTGATTGCATGTAATACATACGGTTTTGGTCAACCGTCTGTGATACTTCACAGATGGTTTTAGTTACGAACCATCTGTGATATTACCTCTTCACAGACAGTTTTGAGCGCAGCCAGTAACACAGACGGTCATTAAACCAAAATCGTCTGTGATTGCATGTAATACATACGGTTTTGGTCAACCGTCTGTGATGAGGCGTCCAGTATTAGCCTTTTTGTAGTAGTGGGTGTAAGTGAGGCAGGTTGCGGACAGCCCACACCCACCCCATGCTGGCCGCTGAGGATTTGCGGCTGCCGTTGGTCGCTGAGGATTTGCGGCTATCGCTAGCCTGCAATGCAACGATGCATTCATGTTGGTGGGTTTGGCGGCTGCCCGCTAGTGCTGTTGCCACTGCATAATTTGCTAGATGCAAACATCACTATGGTAGCGTACTAGTAGTAGTTGCAAACATCACCATGTTACATCAGACTTATTATTCGTCTGATAGTGCTAGTATATTGTTGCTTATAGTACTAGTCCTTTAGCAGCAATAAAAAAATCCCAAAATAATACTAAAAAATCCGGGGAAAAAATCTAAAAAGACAGTTATTCTGATGGAGTTGTTAAGATGAATAACTTAATAGGATTACATCATTTGTACCTCTGTCTTACAGAATTTGTCATCAAATAGTTGGGTGACTTGGGTCTGAGCTTCTAAACTTGGCATCAAAGAGTTGGGAGTTGAACTTCATCTGGAAATCACTTCAGAGTTGTCATTTTTATGAAGAATTGGACCAATGTTGTCTGCAAAGCAAAAAGAACATACAAGATGTTTTTAATGAAAATTAGATTTCAACTTGTATGTATGGTTATAGATCATAGAAATTCAGATTTCCAATATCCACACACGTATGCAAAATCAACTCTTGATGAACTATGATGACACACATAAGGTTGGCAAAAACAATTCCATAACAAAGAGTCATCCATATGGACTATATCAGAAGTTGTTGGGACCACAACTATTAAAAATGTAGTAGTTTAATATCAATGAAGGAAAACTTCACGACATCAGCTTGATTATGAGGGATAAATAACCCTACACCGAGTATTTTCAAAAGTTGCATGAACATGGTTCAATGAAGTGCATACAAAGCTGGAATTGCATACCTTTGAAATCAAGGGCTTCTTAGGTGCAATTCCTCCATACTTCTTCTCAATGTAGGCCTGCAACTTAGAGATTTTAGGAGTTTCAGAAAATTGTGCAATCTGCTTGATGCTATCAAATGCAACAGTTTTATCTACATGTGAATTTTGTCCAATTTTCTCATAGTAAATATGGTTTGTCTTTTGAAATCACCCAAAATTAAGAGTAACTTGATGGTCAATACTATTCCAATATGCTCAATGATTTTATTTGTGCATTAGCATACATAAGCCAACGGGCAGGTTACTAGGATGGTCATCTCTAATATGTTATTGAATTACTATTCTTGTGGTCATGTCCAATTTTTCACTGTCACATGGACAAGCACTTTGCGAAGCCCACTTATAATGATTGATCCAATTGCAGAGTTTGTGTGGTAATGACTTGGTAGAAATTAAGCATGCTTTTTTTTCTTTCAAAACTAAGTATTCTTATTGGCTACTCATACTAAGCAAAGCACGACTTTATAACGATAGATAATTTCAGATTTTGGTGCCATTGAAGTTGAGTCAGTGATGATATGGCACACATCTTGTGGCCAAAACACAGGAGAGGCAACATGCTTGCCCAGTCACAACTCAACCATCCTGGTTAGGACCAAAACACTACCCTATTTGCTAGGCCGTTCTTGCCACAGTTTGGGCATGATAACAGTCATAACTCATGATCATATGTCTTACACTGTCTGTTATTGTAACAATGCCACAACCATGTTTTGTAAGTTGTAACACAAGTAGTGGACTGTAGAAGCAAGAAGCCAAATGAGTTTTTTTGGTAGGCCACAGAAGACCCAATCATGTATTATAACTTTATAACTTGCTAGTAACGGCTGAGCAAGATAAAATATTATAAGAAGGGGATTACCTGAAGTAATACATTAAAGGAGATCATACGAAGTTATAAATTAAAGGAGATCATGACCATCCTGAATATCACTTCTTGTTGTGTTGTCGTTAGTGTTTGAAACATTGAAAACGAATCAATATGCAATTACACTAAAAAAGTATTTAGCATAACATAATCTAGAATTTTTAATAGAGAGAAGAGTACATGTACAATCTGCTCTTATCCAATCTTGGAGACAAATAAGAGCTTCAACAGTCTCGCTGGTCAGCCTGCTTCTATAGTCACTTATAACCCTCTCTCCAGTAGAAAATGCAAACTCCGATGCCACTGTAGATGTAGGGGTTGCTAACAAATCATGCGCCATGTGAGCAAGTGCATGATTCCTGGTGGAAAACATTATCTAATACTGTAAGATGTCAAAATCAACTGTTATGGGGATAGTTTCTTCTTCCAAGTATTTGTCAAGCTCACTTACTCTATTCCTTTGCTGTGCATTGAGATGTTACCCCCCAATTAGCTCATAGGTTACTTTCATCAACAATTGTCTCAGCATTACTGCCTTCTTGTGTATTCCCAATGCTTGAGTCTCCTATTTGTGAGGAAAACTCATCAAAGAGTTTTCTAATTGCCTTCTTCACTTTGGAAAGGTATCCATATGCTCTATCCCCAAATCCACAGCTCAAGCGATACTCAAGAAAGCCCAACTTGAACATAAGATCAAGAACAACAGGAACACATATTTTCAAGAATGATAGGTCCCAATATTTCTGAAATTTCTGCTTCATTTCATCCACCATACATGCAATGACAATGTCTGGATTCAAGGACTCTCTTTCCAACATTTTCTTCACTTCCCAAATCTCATGGAAGTGGCAGTTGGCAGTAGGGTACTTTGAACCTGAAACTACTAGAGTGGCATCATAGAATACCTTCAACATATTGGATAGTTTCTTTGTCATTGTCCATTCTTCAATTGAATCTAGGGTACTCAACTATGCTAAAGGGCAACTCATGCAGGACAATCAACTTCATAAGTTCTTATCGAGAGACTTCTTGGTCAAATTTCCAATCTTTCAGAGCAGTAGCATGAGGGGACAAATTAGAAGAGTTCATCTAATCTACCATCGGATGCAATCTAGCTCTTTCCTCACAACTTTCCAAATGCCTACGACAACTACTTGTGCCAACATCATGTGTAGCCTTAAACAATCTGTTGCAGTGAATGCACTCAGCTTCTATAAGTTTCGTACCAACATATATAGGCTCAAAATCACTCCAGATATCTAATTTAAGTTTGCGTCTTCTAGTTCTACCCAGAGATCCTAAATATTTAGCATGGAAACATGTATTATGACAAGATCAAGTATAATGTTAATGGGACAATATGAATGTATAAACTTCTGATCAATTATAATTTTTGACATTTATTTTTTCTAAACTTATATGACAAACTAGCAGCAGCTGATTGGAAAATTTACCATGCCCAAGACCACTTCTTGTTTCCTCAAGAGCTAGAGACAATTTGGATGGGGACCTCGTCCGTTAAGAAGATGAGGACAACAGCCTTAGAGACATCATGCGCCTTATCCCTGGAGACCTCACCATTGTCACTACCGATGAACTTAACTGCTTCGCGGCTGGGGGCTTTTGCCGCTTCATCATAGGGGCTTTCCGTTTTGCCATCGAGAAGCTGCTCGAAGAAACTCCCACTTCTTGGCCAGCTCCTAGCCCTCCCTCTTGAGCTTCCATAGACAACACCTGCAGTGGCACAAAACCTCGATCATGAAAAGTAAGCAAACAATTGTCTCAAAACTACTACTAAATAGGACAAGCAACAACATCATAATTGATCAGAAGTTTATACATTCATAGGCAATAGCATATGAAAAATTTAAAAATATCAAAACATTAATATATTTGCATGTTAGACACCTTGCAGCAAAGCATTGATTGTCCATTCAATGAATTTCTTTGCAATTATCTGGTGATGCCGCTTTTGGATAGGAGGCTAAAGAGATGTAATCTACAACCAAATCTGGACAAATATACTAAGAAACTAGCGGGATGGAAGCCGAAACACTTATCTGTGGCAGGCCGTATGACCCTAGTCAAAGCGTCACTTTCTGCCATGCTAACTCACCAAATGCTCGCCATTGCACAGCCCAAACGGTTAATAAACAAAATTGACAAATTCAGGAGAAGATTTCTCTAGACAGGACATGATTCAGCAACCAGGGGAAGGTGTCTGGTCAGATGGATAAATGTTTGCAAACCGATGGAGTTTGATGACCTCGGGATCACTAGTATTCAACTACACAACACTACTCTGAGATCAAGATGGTTGTGGCAAACTGATGGTCTTTGATGACCTCAGGATCACTAATATTCAACTACACAACACCGCTCTGAGATCAAGATGGTTGTGGCAAAATTGAACTGACCCAAATAAGCCATGGTAGGGGCTCCTGCTACTAATGGACAATGAGGTTAAAACACTTATTAACGCATCAACTCAAATACACATCAGAAATGGAGAGATCGCAAGCTTCTGGGACACTAGATGACTCGATGGAATGATCCTCAATCAATGCCAACTCCGTACCAACATAGAAAAGGAAAAAAAGACAGCAGTACGATATACCTTGAATGAGAGACATCCAGGATAGAAACATCAAAACCTCCAACCAAGACTCAGATGTCAAAATCAAGAACTCGCTCGTAGAAGCTAACACACACATAGAAGCTAATACATCAACCAAGAACACGGCCAAGAACAGGGCCAGAGTAGCTAAGAAACGACCAAGAACAGGGGTCACACATAGATGGCTGCACCGAAGATGAGGGCGACGGTGGAGGAGATGGCTGCGTTGAAGATGGAGGCAACTGTGGAGGATATGGCTGCGCCAAAGATGGGGGCGATGATGTAGGAGGCGACCGCCCCGGCAATGGAATGATGGGGCGACAACAGAGGAGGAGGCTGCCTCGACGATGGAGCGATGGGGCGACGACCGAGGCAGTAGCTTGGGTTCACGCGAGGCCACGGGGCGTGAGGAAGCCTACAAGCGGCAAGGGTTCAGCGGCTATGCGAGTGAGTGAGCGAGTCGTGCTACGTGGGTCTTCGTGGGTTATGGCATTTCGGTCCACTTAAGCCACTTAGTTGTTGCAGTTTGCCCGCAACTGCCACATGGTTGTTTTTTTGCAGGCGGGGTAAGCGGGCTCGCGGGCCAACCATCGCTACTTACACCCCTACTTGAGCCCATGTAGAACAAGGAAACCAATCAAATAACAATTGATGTTGCTTGTATAGTTCCACATGGTTTGACCTCGCTTTAGAATCCTTTTGGTGCGCGACAAGCCACTACTACACAAAGGGTCATCACAGACGGTTCGGAACAGTCATTACAGACGGTTTTTGAACCGTCTGAATTTGTATGTCTGTGATAACAGCCAGTTATCACAGATGGTTTTTGAGCCATCTGTGGAAAAAGCTATCACAGATGGTTCTTGTTCAGAACCGTCTGTGATAGTTTTTTTTACTGCAAAAAAAAATCGGATTCTGAAGCCTTGCCGGCAGCGGCGAGAGGCAGCACAAATGGCACGACCGCGACAGAGAAAACGAGCGGAGCAAGGAGAAAGCGAATGAATGCGTGCGATGACTCCAGGAAGCAACCGCCAAGCTATCGGTAGCGGCACGAAGACCAATGGTCATTGGAGTTGTGCTAGTGATGAGCGGTAGCCGCAGCGGCGAGAAGCTAAATGGTGGCAGCGAGCTAGAAGACACGGGAATGCTATTTAAACCTCACACTTGCACTCACGAAGGTCCAAGAGCTCACGAAGGTGGTTGACGATGACGGAGCCAGTCTGGGACAGCTTGACGGTGGCGAGCGGATATGACGGAGCATGTCCATGGTAACTGTGAGCTTGAGGTAGAACTAGGCAATGAGAGGCGGGTATTAGTATCTAGAGGACCTAGAGATGACATAAAACCAACGAGTCAAACGATAACTCACCGGATGGGGAGAGACAAAGGAAAATGATGACGACAGCCAGAAATGGAGAAGATGACACAGCTCGACAAAAATATGAACGCGAGAACCTCGCCCCAGCGTGTCCTGCCTCGACTCGGCTATAATATATAAGGACAGCGCCAAAATATTTTGCCTCCCTCGCACGCGTTCAAAATATTTTGAACTTGCGCGCTGCGAATCACAGACGGTTTCATACAAAACCCGTCTGTGACGACATATCATAGACGGTTCGTGATATGAACTGTCTGTGATACTTCATAGACGGTTTTTGATACGAACCGTTTGTGATAAGACATAGACGGTTCTCAACAATAACCGCTATGGTAAAATCAGAGAGTTCTTATTTGGAGCCATCACAAATAGTCCTTATTAAGAACCGTCTGTGACGTTACACTGTCACAGATGGTTTGTAACTAGAACCGTCTGTGATAATTCACAGACGGTTCTTAACAATAACTGTTTGTGATCTCTGCGATTATCACAGATAGTTCTTCTTAAGAACCATCTGTGAATTATCACAAACGATTCTAGTTACAAACCGTCTGTGATAGTTACGTATCACAGACGGTTCTTAAGGCACTGTTTGTGATAACTACAACACAAACGGCTCCAAAGGAACCGTCTATGATGAGGCATCTAGTATAGCCTGTTTTGTATTAGTGAGCATAACTCTGTCTTGGTCATGATCTGGTCGATGCCATGCAAACCAGCCAAATATGGTTTCGGTACTATGGAGAGAATAACAACCGAACCGAGTACAAGCCCAAACAGATTTGAACCTGCATGCATGCATAATTCTCCTCCTCAGGTACCACGTAGTTCTGGCTTGCATGCACCCCTATCTTTTCCTCACGTACACCGCATGCAGAGTCCGGCTCCAACACTTGCACACGCACATCCCCTCATGTATATCTCTGCTTACTCCAGCACAGGTACTCGTATGCAAGTAGCCCTCCTAGATCAAACATACGAGCATATGCGCCTGCACATGGTTAGCTCCATCTGAACGCGCCGGCAGCGGCCCGCGCGCATGCACCCACGCACTGGCCCTGCACCTGTGCACGCTGGCTCCTCCATACGGCTAGTCATTTCCCCATGCGCAACATGCATTAGGGTTTCTTAGGTCGCATCAGCTATTATGCCGCCGCCGTTGGCCACCCTCCTCAGCATCGTGCTCGCCGGCATCGTCGTGCAAAAGGTGATGCCCTCCGGCAGCCATGGGGAGAGGATGAAGGAGAGAGAAGGGAGATAATAAAATGGTCATAACATATGGGTCCCACCATGTTTTTTTCTCTGATGATGCTGATTTGTTTCAATGTCATCCCAAAGCCATCACACGTGTCAAAACCATTGCCACTTCAGCGCCACGTCGGAGCAAAGCCGGGCTAGAATCGTCTTAGGGGGGGGGGGGTAAAATACCCAGTATTGACAATTAAGGGGTGTCGATTACCCGGTTTTGTAGTTAAAGATTGAATCCATATCTTTACAAACAACTGGTGTGATTAAAAACACCTCCTTCGTCTTGGAGGGTTAGATAATTTCACAATAATTCTTAAATCAGAAAAAAGCAAAATTCCTATAAATTCTCTCGTTAATCGATAGAACACATTGCTGACTCACACTCTTACACGATTTCCTACACAAACAATGTGGTCATTATATAAACATGAGTTACACATTGCATCAAATGAGAACCCCGTTGAAAAAATAGCTTTCGCATCAACTATATCTTGTCTGATCTTCGCATAAACTATATATATCTTGGCTGATCAAGTTTCACGTCAAATTGACATCAAGAACAAGGTATGATTCTCCTTCTAATCTAATTATATGTAATGAAAAACCTCCTTACTTCTAATCTTCCGTTTAATCCATCCGATAAGCATCGGACACACCGATATAGACTTCCAATTACACCTATGTTGAAAAAAGACATCAAAACAATTATTTAGATGCTACCAAGCTAGACCTATATTGGAAAAAGACATCAAAACGATTATTCAGATGCTACCGCACTACATTACTTATAAAGATCGTTTTTAGTTTTAATGCCTCCTTTATATATTCACATCAAGCAAAACCACACCACACCAGCAATAATTATGCCTTTGATTTTCTTAATACATAATTTTTAAATCAATTAATTAGTTAAAGCAGTGATTAATTAAACCTCTAAATGCAATGTGGTCATTATATAAACATTGTGTGGTCATTATGTAAACATGAGTTACACATTGCATCAAATGCGAACCCCGTTGAAAAAATAGCTTTCGCATCAGCTATATCTTGTCTGATCTTCGCATAAACTATATCTCGGATGGTTTTGCATGATGTGGATATCTCGGCTGATCAAGTTTCAAGTCAAATTGACATGAAGAACAAGGTATGATTCTCCTTCTAATCTAATTATATGTAATGAAAAACCTCCTTACTTCTAATCTTTCGTTTAATCCATTCGATAAGCATCAGACACACCGATATAGACTTCCAACATCTATGTTGAAAAAAGACATCAAAACAATTATTTAGATGCGTGCTACCACACTACATTACTTATAAAGATCGTTTTTAGTTTTAATGCCTAATTTATATATCCACATCACGCAAAACCACACCAGCAATTATGCCTTTGATTTTCTTAATACATAATTTTTAAATCAATTAATTAGTTAAAGCAGTGATTAATTAAACCTCTAAATACAATATGATATAAATTATAATCAATATATGCGCTGCCTGCATACTAACAAATATTATAGTTCAAAGTTGTAAAATGAGCTTTTTTTTTCCTTAATAGAGTCAATTGTTTTCTTTGCCTCGTTGCATGAACGATACCACCTGATTACTGGGCACTATCTAAAGAATCTTATACAAGTAGCAAGCTTCAGTTGATCGAAGTCTGATATATAAGCTGCCTAGGCCTTCTTATCCTCTGCTCGCTCTCAAAGCTTTCACGTACTGTTGCAAAGAGAGAACCAAAGCTCGATATCTCAATGAAGGCTCAAATGATTGCAGTCGACATGACGCGACGAATTTCTTGCAGCCTTTTGACCGCCACAAGGGGGGGATAGATCCAATGCATGGTTGCCAAACACATGCAACTCCCACGGGAAGAGGGGAAAAGCGGAAAAGCAGCGTGAGGGGAAGAGGAGCAGCACAGCACAGCCGTACCGAGAGAAAGTGAACGAAAGGAAGATTCCACGGCTAGGTTTTATTTCACTCGTGACTTCGCGCAGCCCGTGATGCTAAGGCATACTATAGTATTTTTCTATGTTATCTATAACAGCACTAAACAATAAAAACAGCTTCTACAATATATTGTCTCTTTATATGTTTCTATAGACAGCTCATCTATATATAATGTGTCTTGTTTCTTGTGTTACAGTCGACTACTACATGAGAGACGACCTAATTATCTATACACCCTCTCTCTTCTTCATATTATCTCGTGTCCTATGTGTCAAGATTTATGGACAGCTGACGTCACACCATTGTACATACTCGAGATGGCCTAATTCTCTATGCTCTCTCTCCCATCAACGTAATCTAATATCATACGTGACAAATATTACAGACAGCTAATATCACACTATTATACATGCTTTTATAGCGAAAATTTCACATGAAAGTCGGGCCCATCGCCGGGTCGTTCGCTCCAAAAGACACGTACGACCTTGTTAATTTACAAAGCTGAAAGTTAGGGGATCAAATCAGTCACCATTGCAACTGTGATGGCAAATGAGGTCGACGAATTCATGTCCTCTAGCTAGCTTCTCCGGTGAGGACTAGCTCGCTACTCACAAACAGTGCCAGTGCCCGGATCAGATACGCAGCACATGCCTCGTTACCAGGAATCCTGTCCGAGAGAGTAGCGTCCAAATGAGGAATAAATGTGAAGGGTCCCAGATGCTTACTCACGCAGCCAGAGACGATGCAGAAGCTGCTATGCATGCTAGCGAAGAGAGAGACGTACGTACATGCATTGCATAGGCAGTATAGGGTGGCGGGAACCGAGCTGCTGGACATGATCAGTCATCATCATCGCGTACTGCAAGCATCGGTTCACCGGCCGGCCAGTCGGTTTGGAGTTTTTTTTTTCTCATTTAACATCTTTTTAAATGAAATAGCAAATATAGCATCTGAAGATCGAAATGATAAAAATAACATCGTGTTAAGTTAGACAGACGATACGTGTCCTATATTGCGCTTCCAGTCTGCTGAAGCCATCTTCCGTGATGCCCGTACGCGGCATGTCACCTGCTGTGCTCCCAGTCTGCGGCATAATGACATGCGAACATGGCGCACTGCGGGCAGGCATGTTCCTGCTTGCCGCGCACGGAGATTGCGGAATGTGGCTGCCGTGTACAGGGACCACGGAAGGTGTCTGCCGCGGTGCTATTTTTGCAAATTCTTACGAGCAAGGACTACTTTTGCTATTACAATTTGAAAACTTGTAATTTTAGCCAAAGACTCGTCGGTTTGCCGTTGTCGCTCTTGCTGGAGCTAGCTAGCGTTGAGGCATGGGTACATTCTAGGGGTGCTTGTGGGGCGGGTTGCGGACATCCCGCACCAACCCACGCTGGCCGCTGAAGGATTTGCAGGTGCTGCTAGCCCGCAATGCAATGCCACAAGCAGCTTGGTGGGTTTGGTGGCAGCCCGCATTGCAACATGCAGCAGCATAGACAGCCAAGTAACCTCACCTCCGCCCCAAGCCCCCAACCAAACACGCGGCAAGGGCAAGGCCAAGGCCAAGGCCAAGCAGCACAAGGGCCCGGAGGCCAACGACTTTGAGGCGGTGTTCCAGGAGTTCGACGAGGACTCCGAGGAGGAGGGCGACGACAAGATGGCGATGGAGGAGGAGGTGGCCGAGAGCAAGCCATTCGTGTTCCGCGCTTCCTCCAAGAAGCCGTCCAGCAGGAGGGCGGTGAGGCAGCAGCCGGTGCCCAGTCGCCGTAGGAAGCCCACCCAGTTCAGGGGCGTCCAGCGCCAACCGTGGGGGCAAGTGGGCTGCCGAGATCCGTGACCTCGTCAAGTGCGTCTGTGTCTGGCTCGGCACCTTCCCCACAGCCGAGGCCGAGGCCGCGGCCCTCGCCTACGACGATGCCGCACGCGGCATCCGCGGCTCTAGGGCCAAGCTCAACTTCCCCTCCTTCGTCACGGACATCCGCAAGCGCGGCCTCACCGGCGCTCACACGGCTCCGCTGCTGGAGTGACGCCAAGGAGCGAGCGAGAAGACAGGAAGGAGATGAGAAAGACTCTCGCTTTCTCGCTTAGTGGCTAAGGACGAGGAGGAGGAGGACATGAGGTTGCTGCCGATTGGATCTAGCTCCGCGGCTGGAGTGACGCGACGGAGGGGGAGGCGTGGTCGCGATGGGATTTATCGGCGGAGATTTCTCCGGGCGGTGGGTGGTGGACTGGTGGTCCAGAAGAAAAAGAAGAGGATCTATGCGAAAGAATTAATGGTGGCGACTGGCGAGTTGGTTCAGAACTTTAGTGTGTGCGATGCTCGACGGCCCGGCGGGCTATGCGGGCCGAGCTGCTTGCGTCGCTTATCAATAAGCGGGTTTTTGAGGATGTTTAAGTGGGCTGTTTTTGTGGGGCGGGCTGGCAGCTTAGCGGATAGGCCCGCCCCACTTGCACTCCTAGTACATTCCCAAAGATAAGATTCTTCTGCTCCGACTAGTCGGCTTGAAGATCAGCGATGCACTGATGCTTGCGATGTTTGGGACTTTGGGTGAAGATCTATATATTTGGCATGGAGAACCTCAAAAGGGTGTACTGGTTTGTACGTATGATTTGGGGACCTCGACGGTGTTGCATGCCTATACTCGGACCTACAAGTATCTCAGCTATGTGTAGCGTCAAAGATCACAGATGGCCCACGTCCTATGTGGGTCAGAGATTGAGTCATTCCGCCTATATTATCTTGGTTTCATGATCTAGACCATCATTTAATTCAAAAGTCTAAGACCCCATTTGAAACGTGCGAATTCTTTAATGTTCGATTCGATGAACTGCAATTTAGGTCCGTGTAGAAGCTAGTAAACATACACACTAATAAGTAAGTAATCTTTCCACCTTGCAAAAGCTCACTTGCAGCGGAGAATGGAGGCCGAAAGGACGAGGTTGCCCTCGGCGACAGTGGGGGATTTTTCTCATGAGCGTGCGTCATTTCAGGACGGCGAAAGGTCGGGGTTGCCCCCGGCGCTAACGGGTGAAGTTTCTCGAGACCTTGAGCCTGGCAACTCCATCCGCCGTCCGCTAGATAGGGATGGGGGCGTGTCGAACAAGGGTGAGTCGCGCGTGGAAAATGGCTAGGGGCAAGGGAGTCAAGCAGCGATCCATGGTGGCCACAGCGATGGGCCGGCCTATCATTTTGGTACGACCTTATCTGATCTCTATGCGCACTCCTGGCGAAGCATTCCGAGTTCCTCGTGGCTTTGGATACCCAAGCGAGCTTGCGTCGAAGAGTTAGGGTTTCCAGCAAGTACTCACGAGATTCATCATTTAGGGGTGGAGTGCAAAGGTGGTCCAGCGGATCCGAGATTTGCCACCGCTAACACGTTCCTTTGCTGAAGCAGTGCGGGGTGAGAAGATGGATAGGGGAAGGGACCACTACTCGTGTCGTTTTGGGGGAGGTGGTCGTAGCATCAGGGATAAAAGATCTGCTCCTGAGGAGTAGATGAATGATGACGACTTGCTAGTGGAAGAAGATTTGAGAGCGAAGCTTCGCTGAGATCAAGAACAGAAGTGGAGAAATCAGGAGACTCGACATGGGGGATTCCCTAAATCAGGTACGCAATTTGGTGCACATGAGGGGAATAGGTATCGATTTGATTCTCGTTTTGGGGGATCTGGTAGAGGCAATGTAAATCAAGGGAAAAATTGTCAATACGATTCTCGAAGGGAGTTCTCAGATAGAGTTGGGGGTGTTCACCGGGAAGATACTTTGCGAGGGGATTCCCGGGGGGGCATCGGAGACAGAGGTGGAAACCTCAGGGAAGATAATACTAAAAATGTGAGTCCTCGGGTTTCTTCTGATGATTTTGGTAAAGGGGAAAATATCAAAAAAAAAACTTGGGGTGAGATTGGTCCTAATACAGGGGTGCTCAGATCTAAAGATCGTGGTACATGTTTTCGATGTTTACAATCGGGTCATCACCAAGTGTTGGACCGAAAAGGCGACTAGAGGGGGGTGAATAGGAGCACGCTCACTTTTTCACAAAAGATAGATTCAACACAAATTTCACTCCAATAGCTATGAAAGCTATGAAGATCAATATACCAAGATCTGTTGGAAGACTAGTATTGAATCCAATCCAAACCCCAAAGCAAAACACCCAAAAATAACCAAAACTCAAATCTCAAAGTGTTGGGCGGTCTCGACCTCTCACAGGGCGGTCGACCGGTTTGCCTAGCGGTCGACCTCTGGAATGGGCGGTCGACCGCTCTTGACAAAGGAACAGAAAATCAGCAAAATCAGCCCGATAATCCGAAACGAAAAACGACCTAACTTTTGATCCGTAAGGCCAAACTTCACGAAATTTGAACCACACCTTCCTAAAGATATTAGGAACCTATTCCAATCAAAGATTTCAGAGATCTATGCCAAAGTTCCTATCTTTTTCAGTTTGAGCGAAGGAGGTTCAAAAACCAAGCCAAATGCAAAATATGATCTAGAGACTTGCTCGTGGGTGATTGATGATTAAGATGATCCTAGATGGGTTCCCACATGTCGCAGCAAGTTAGATCACGGCAAGAAACCAACCAAAAACTCGCGGATCAAAGAAAGACTCAAAATCATCAAAATCGGTCAGACCGCCACCTTGGCCGGCTCGATCCTCATCTTGGTCCGACCGCACAGACAAAGGCCGGTCTGACCGCCAGTCCATGACTTAACCAAAAAATCCATCCTGGAAATCTGAAACCTACTGGAATTTTCAAACCAATAGAACTTTTGCCTGGAAGCTCCAAAAATTATGAGACAAAGTGCAGAAGCACCTTCTCACTTGCCTACACCTTCTATTTTTGGCCTAGCTCCAAAATCCAAAAACATTGCAATGGTCGGTCTGACCGCTCAGGCAAAGCCGGTCAGACCGCTCCATGGCCGGTCTAACCGCCAAAATGGCCGGTCAGACCGCCAAAGGCCTGACAGACTTGGAACTTTTCCGAAAACACGTGATTCGACAAACCGTCAACGACATTACCAATTGTAACATCATCCTAAGATCTCAGGCATATCCCCATGATATCCACAATCTCCCCCTTGATGAACACATTGGTAATTTTCCACAAATGTAAATTTAGAGGTTTGAAAAGTAAAAAACACGTCGTTTTCGCTCAAAGGCACAACTTGGTCCAAAAGCAAGAAAAAAGCAAAGGAAATGACCAAGCTGGCTCCAGAATAGTATCAGCAAGTGAGATACGACAAAAGAAAGCACGGAAGCTTCAAATTCCAGAAAGGAGTCAAAAACTCACTTAAGGTCCATATGAAAGAACAATTGTTCGATATGACCTTTGATCATTGTGAGGATCAAGAATTGCAATTCTATTTCAGAAATGACAATAAAACCATAAGAATGCAAATAAGAAACTCCCCCTCACTATGATCCTCAAATTTCAGAAAATTTCAAAATTTCCAATTTTCTCCAAGTAACTCCCCCTTTTTCAAAACTCCCATTTTCTCCCCTTTTTCAACCATCTTCTCCCCCTTTGACAATGGAGTCATCAAGGAATCACGCCTTCCTCTCATCCAGAGATGACAAATGCAGAATGAGGAAAAAGCATAAGAAGGAGCATGCATGAAATGCAATGGAGTGACTTCAATTTTTTTGTATTTTTCAATTGTTGAGTACAAGAAGCTTTGGAGATTACCCAAAAGAACAAGTTAGCATTCCTAAAGTTGCACAAACAACATATCAAGCCTAACAGCGCTAGCAAGATCATGATAGGACATATATAACAAAGCTAAGCAAGAAGGCTCAATATAAAGCAATGAATTTTAGCATTTTAAGCAAAACTTCAAATCTAGCAAGTTCATCAACAGGGATCCTAAAATGATACTGGGCATGTCAAAATGTCAATGTTAGATCCAAAAGCTAACAATGACCATATTAAGAGACAAAAGGTCTGAATTGAATCATTTTGCTCAATTTTCTCAAATGCCCATTTTTCAACCTGTTTTTCATTTGCAATGAATATTGAAGTTGACTAATGGTCTAACTTAGTGACAGGATCTGGACTAGGAGCCATCCACAAACTCATCCTAAGCTTCGACCAAAAGTTGATTAAAGGTATATCTTAGTGAAGAAGATCCTGGACTAGGAGCCATCCACAAACTCTTCCTAAGCTTCTACCAGGGCGACAAATCTTGAGGTTCATGTCAGTTGTGACAAGCAGTCCCCATGAGATCGTCTGGATCATCAAACTATCTCCAAGTTCATGTCTTTGACATGCAGTCTCGTAAGAGTAGTTTGGCACAATTTAAGCAAGAGACAATCTTGAAGCTTGATTTTTCATTTTTCACAAGAGCAGTTTTAGATTCTCAAGAACACAAGAAGCTCAAGTAATGATCAAAGCTAGATTCAAGAGCTAACAAAGCAATTTTGACAGGGCCAATGTCACAAAAGGAGCACTAATTAAGAATGGCTGGCTAAACAATTCACAAACTGCTAATTTCTTAGTTCAAGTTGTTTTTCAAGTTCTAGCTCATACAGCAAAGACTTAGCTACACATGTGAAAGCATGATAATTCTAGCAAGTCAAAGAACTAGACATAGCATTGAGCAAGAATTTGAAACACTAAAGCTCCAAAGGGTAATAAGCAAAGCTTCATCAATTTTAAAAGATAAGCAGAAAAGCTTATATTACAATGCATCTTTTTTTTTGGATTTTTCATATGAATGCAATATAATACAATGAGATGCAAGAAAAACTCAAAAAGCCTAAAAGAACAAAAAGATCAACAAGTTCAAAAAGAAAATCAAGAAAAGATTAAATGAACAAGGAAAGATCAGAAAAGATCCAACTCCCCCTCAAACCAACCCATAAGGATAAATTACCCCTAACTCACTCCTCAAGGTGGCGAACCTTGTTGGGTCTAAAGGCTTGGTGAGGATATCGGCTAACTGAGCCTCGGACTCCACAAAATGCAGCACAATATCACCCTTCTCAACGTGGTCTCTAAGGAAGTGATAGCGAATGTCTATGTGTTTGGTCCTAGAATGTTGCAATTGGGTTCTTAGCAATGTTAATAGCGAAGTGTTGTCACGAAAAAGGAACACTAGCAAAGGTTAACCCAAAATCCTTAAGAGTGGAGACCATCCACAAAATCGACTCTGACAACTAGCGGCTGACTACATATTGACTTGTCAAAGATGGATTGTGCAATGAAGACCGCTTCCTAGATAACCAAGAGACAAGAGAGGTGCCTAAGAAATGACATGTGCGGAAGTGCTCTTCCTATCTAGCCTCTGACCCATAAAATCGAATCTGAAAACCCCGAATGGACAAATAAGAAGAACAAGAATACCAAATGCCATCTTGAAGGGTAGAGTGTAAATACCGAAAATGCGCTTAACGGCTTGGCGATGTGAAGTCCTCGGTGATGCACAAACCTCGCAGAGGCGCATCAAAGTGGATGTCGGTCTTGAGGCCGTCAGTCTGAAGGAGCCAATTATCTTTGCGATACTCGCGTTGATCCACGGCTTCTCCTTCCTCATCTGGATCCAGCGATCGAAGTCGCCATGGGAGTGGTGATAAACTGCGATCACCCATATCAAAACGCTTGAGCAAATCCTTGGTGTGCCGTTTGATGGATGAAGATCCCTTCCTTGCATTGCTTGATTTGTAGCCCCGAAAGTAATTGAGTTCTCCCATCATGCTCATCTCAAATTCCTGGACATAGTCTCGGAAAAAGCTGAAACAAGAGTATTAGAGGAACCACCAAAGATAATATCATCAACATATATCTGAACAAGCGAGAAGTCATTGCCATGCCTAAGAATGAAAAGAGTCTTATCAACTTTTCCCATTTCAAAATCATTCTTAAGCAAGAAGGTCTTAAGTCTATCATACCGGGCTCTAGGGGCTTGTTTAAGACCATACAAGGCTTTGGATAGCTTAAAAACATGATCGGGTGCTTGGGATTCTCAAAGCCGGGGGTTGCCTAACATACACTTCCTCCTCTATAAAACCATTCGAAAAGCACTCTTAACATCCATTTGATGCAACCTAAAACCTTTAGATCAGCAAAAATGCAAGCAAATCTTGAATGGCTTCTAATCTAGCAACACGAGCGAAGGTCTCATCAAAATCTAACCCCTCAACCTGGCTAAAGCCTTGAGCTACCAATCTAGCCTTATTTCTAACCACAGAACCATCCTCATTTTGTTTATTTTTGAACACCCAACGGGTTCCTATAACATTATGTCCACTAGGAGGTTCTACAAGATTCCAAACTTTATTTCTTTCAAAATTCTCTAACTCCTCATGCATGGCATTGACCCAACTAGCATCAGATAAAGCATGTGATATATCCTTGGATTCAAAAGAAGCTACAAATGCAGAGTGAGAGAAAAGACTTGGATCATGATACAGGCGAGTGACTCGCTCATGGAGATTACCAATAATCGATCCGGAGGTGTTGCTTCAATGTGCAAAGGCGCTGGGGAGATAGCATCTCCTCAACCTCCGCAGTACTTGATGAAGAAGTCGCAGCAGAGCCTCAATTGGAGGTGAAGCGATCGTAGCACGCTTAAGAGCTTGGGCGGCTTGCAGGAACATCGACAGAGATGAAGGAGCAAAATCAAGTTCATCCTCATCTTCTTCAACAAAAATGCTCTCTCACACTGTAAGTCACAGAAACATCGGATCTAGCTCGAGGGCTAGTCTCATCAAAAGTGACATTGCATGTCTCTGGACAATGTTAGTTTCAACATTAAAACCCGAAAACCCTCGAATGAGCGGGATAACCTAGAAATAAACCATCACAAGTCCTTGATTCAAATTTATCTAGGTTTCCTGTCTTGAGAATAAAACACTTTGATCCAAAGACTCGAAAGTGAGAAACAGAGAGTTTTCTACCAAAACGAAGCTCATATGAAGTCTTGCCCAAAGACGGTCTAAAAAGACACGGTTTGAAATATGGCAAGTCAGTAGCAATAGCTTCGCCCAAAATCTCCTCGGTGTGCTATACTCATCGACATCGTCCTAGCCATCTCGACTAGAGTCTGTTCTTCCTTTCCACAGCGCCATTTTGTTGAGGGACGTGTGGAGAAGAGAAGCGATGCTCAATCTGCGCTTCGGCACAAAAGAGGCAAAGAAGCATTCTTGAACTCCGTGCCATTATCACTGCGGATCGCTTTCAAGGCACCAGGAAGTTCAGAAGCCAAACGAAGAACAAGGTCATGAAAATGATTAAAAGCCTCATCCTTCGAAGCAAGAAAGAACACCCAAGAATATCTCGAAAAATCATCGACTATGACAAGGATGTACCAATTGCCACCCGACTGACCGAACCCTAGCAGGACCAACAGTATCCATATGAAGCAAGCTGTCGGTCCGTCGGTCATAACCATATCAATGACGGGTGTGAGGTGGCAACTTGCTTGCCATGCCTCTGAGCGCACATCTGACATCCTTGATGACTTTGAGTTTAGGCAAATCTCTCATGAGATCAAGGCCGCTAACTCGTGTCGATGATCAAAACCAATGTGCCCCAAGCGTCGGTGCCAAAGCCGGATATCGAAGAAGAAGCAATTAAGCACTTAAGGGATCCAAAGAAGAGATTCCAAAAATCAGCTCAAAAATTCTACCAACTCTAGAAATCCAAAAACGAGCTCACCAAAAGAATCAAGCACACGATAGGCATTCTTCTTAAAACGGGTCTCATAGCCATCATCAAGAAGCTGTGAGACAGAAAGGAGATTGTACCTCAACTTAGACACAAGCGCGGCGTCCTTGAGAATGAACTTGTCGTTCACCCTAATCATTCCAGTTCCTTCAATGCGCCCTTGTGTATCATCTCCAAAGGTGATGAAGTCATCACCGGTTGATCGCGTGAAGGAGGTGAACCATCTTGAGTCTCCGGTCATGTGGCGTGAACACGGTCGGCGAACCATGTGTTCTTCCCCTTCCGCGCCAATCACGAAAATCAAGGAATAAAAAGCGATGTGTCTCAATCTTCAAGTTAGTTAAAAGCGACTTGGGAATCCAGTACTGAGACACTCGTCTGCGAGTAGTATGCAAAGCAGATGTGCTATCCTTGACTTTATTAGCAATTCTATTATGAGCAATGGCAACAAGAACATGAGATGCATCTGTCTAGGAACATGGTGATGAGCATGTGCAACAAATCTGGTGGGTTTCTTCTTTTGAGCGTGACCATGTCTCATAAAAGCTCTAGGTTGATTAAATGACATTCTAGCAATATTTCTCTTAGCGTTCTTCAACCTCATGTGAGAACTCAACCAAATGTCCACTCTTCTTGCAATAGGTGCAATGGTATTTTGTACCACTGGGAGAAGCACCTTTTGCCTCAAAAGAAGGTTGGACAAACCCTGCAGATTAAAAGACAGTTTTTGCAGGTTGGGTTTTGAATTCAACTAAGCCTTTTTCCAAGACCTGAATGACATTAGGTTTGGACATGTCTGGCGAGTTGTATCCTAAACCTTGCTTCTTAAAAGGAGTTTTAGATTTATCTAGAATCATGTTTAACTGTTTTTCACCATTAGAGAATCTTTCTAAAGTATCCTTGAGATAGGCATTCTCTTTTTCAACATTAACACATGATTCACAAGTCTTGCCCTTAATGGCTCTAGCATGTTTCTCCTTAAGATGAGCAACTTCAAGCTTATAAGCGGCACAAGAGGCACAAGATGTAGAATCAATTGTGTCCTTAAGCTTAGCAAATTTAG
Source organism: Phyllostachys edulis (assembly GCA_036346405.1). Classification (NCBI taxonomy): domain Eukaryota; kingdom Viridiplantae; phylum Streptophyta; class Magnoliopsida; order Poales; family Poaceae; genus Phyllostachys; species Phyllostachys edulis. The sequence continues at coordinate 104,896,043 of CM070550.1, forward strand.
CTCTAACTGCTTCTAGAATATCCTTAACTTCATGTTCGTGTTCTAAGCAGAAAGAGCAAAAGCTAGATTTCACATTACCAAAAGCATCCAACTTGCTAGACTCTAAGCATTTTTCACATGGAGCAGATTTAACATCAATTAGCTCAGTTCTAGCATTTTCAAGTTGATGCAAAGCAATATTATGAGCAGATTGTAGTTTAGACAGTTCGGAGTGCAAAGCATGGCAGGATGAACATTCATCAACATCTAGACTCTTAGCATTCACAAGCTCTAATGTCAAATTCTCGACTTGTGACTCTAGATCCTTGTTCCTAGCCATGGTAAACTCTAAAGCCTTATCTGACTAAGCAATTGATCATACATGTTATCACATCTAGCGAAAAGAACATCATAGGAGGAGGTACCTCATCGTCGTCATCGGCGTCGTGAGTCGACCATGAAGCACATGCCGTGAAATCCTTAGCCTTCCCTTCTTGTCTTGAGGAATCTCCTCCTCCTTGTCCTCCTCGCTCCGGAGTCCACATCGCTCATGGATTGATCTCCAAAAGCGGCAAGGACTCGGTGGCGACCTTCATGAGCTTGGCGACATCATACTTGGGCTTGCCCCTTTAGGCTTCTTCGAGCAAACTTCTCATTCTTATGGTTGCCCTTACCTTTGACTTAGGGCGGTTGGCGGATGTGATATAGCTCTCCACACTCATAGCATGTCACAGGCCACCTCTCTTCTGTTTTTGACATTGTTATATGCCCGTGTGACTTTCTTGGCTAAAAGAGCTAAATCGGCCTCGGAAGACTCTCAAACTCTTCTTCTTGAATAGCGAGATAAACACGCAAGAGAAAAACCGAACAAGACTCGGAAGAACCATCGAGTCCTTTGAGAGGATCACCACCAAAGCCATGTTATCCTTCTTAGGATTACCGCCTCTCTTGATCTCATGAGTTTTTAGCTTGCTATAAAGCAGCTCAAAGTGAGATTAGAGATCGACATTCTCCTCTATGGCGATTGCCTTCATCTCCCACTCCTTGGTGTTGATTGCGACCAAGAGGTGGGTGGCATTCTCATTGAAAGTACTCAATGTCAACTGACTCTCATCGATTGATCACCTTGTTAAAGCGAGTAAAGACGTCATCGATGCTCTCACGGGGCGCATCTCGAATTTGTTGTACTCTCGCTTGTAGACATTCAGACGCTTGCTTGATCAGGGGCGATCCCTCATGGTAAGTTTCGGTGTGCCAAATCTCATGTCTTGATCGCAAGATTGCAAATCCTATCGTACTCTTGCCTACCAAGCCCGAAGATATAGAAGGTTCTTTGCCTTATTGTTGTTAGCCAAAAGAATCACTTTGGCCGTAGCAACCGGGAAAAACGAGCGGGCTCGAACAACCTCCCATATAGCTTGTCCTTCGCTCTCAAGGAAAACTCGCATGCGATTCTTCCAATAGGCATAGTCGAGCCCATCAAAGACATGCGGCTTGGTGAGTACTTATCCATCGCCAAGTTCAAGGACGGTTAAGATCAAGATTGAACTAACCGGCTCGATACCACTGTTGGACCGAAAAGGCGACTAGAGGGGGTGAATAGGAGCACGCTCACTTTTTCACAAAAGATAGATTCAACACAAATTTCACTCCAATAGCTATGGAAGCTATGAAGATCAATATACCAAGATCTGTTGAAGACTAGTATTGAATCAATCCAAACCCCAAAGCAAAACACCCAAAAACAACCAAAACTCAAATCTCAAAGTGTTGGGCGGTCGACCTCTCACAGGGCGGTCGACTGTTTGCCTAGCGATCGACCTCTGGAATGGGCGGTCGACCGCTCTGACGATGAACAGGAAAATCAGCAAAATCAGCCCGATAATCCGAAACGAAAAACGACATAACTTTTGATCCGTAAGGCCAAACTTCACGAAATTTGAACCACACCTTCCTAAAGATATTAGGAACCTATTCCAATCAAAGATTTCAGAGATCTATGCCAAAGTTCCTATCTTTTTCAGTTTGAGCGAAGGAGGTTCAAAAACCGAGCCAAATGCAAAATATGATCTAGAGACTTGCTCGTGGGTGATTGATGATCAAGATGATCCTAGATGGGTTCCCACATGTCGCAGCAAGTTAGATCACGGCAAGAAACCAACCAAAAACTAGCGGATCAAAGAAAGACTCAAAATCATCAAAACCGGTCAGATAGCCACCTTGGCCGGTCGATTGCTCATTCTTGGGCGAGACCAGCGGACAAAGGCCGGTCGACCGCCATCCATGACTTAACCAAAAATCGATCTGGAAATCTGAAACCTCTTTGGAATTTTCAAATCAATAGAACTTTTGCACGAAGCTCCAAAAATTATGAGACAAAGTCTGAAGCACCTTCTCACTTGCCTACACCTTCTATTTTGGCCCACTCAAAATCAAAAACATTGCAATGGCGGTCGACCGCTCGAGCAAAGCCGGTCAGACCGCTCCATGGCGGTCGACCGCCCGACTGGCGGTCGACCGCCGCCGATATTTTTCGAAAAACCAAGCAGGTATGGCGGTCGACCGCCAAAATGGCGATCGAGGCCCGCCAAAGGCCCGACAGACTTGGAACTTTTCCGAAAACACGTGATTCGACAAACCGTCAACGACATTGCCAATTGTAACATCATCCTAAGATCTCAGGCATATCCCCATGATATCCACACCAAGCCAGATGCACTAATTCGCCAGTTTGTTATAAATGCAAGAAATCTGGACACATGACTTCTAGTTGTCTTGATGATAAGCAAAATTCAGGGTTGAAGTTGTGTGGTTTTGGGATACCAGGAAAAAGGGTTTTATAGTCTACAAGTTCCGGGCTTGAAATTGACAGAATTACAAGAAGCTTCAGGGATTTTGAGCATAAAAGGTGTGGCTTCAGTGACAAAAATTGAAGCTGAATCGAAACATTTAATTCAAGTAGATTGGGATTGGAAAGTTAGGAAACTTTCATAGTCAGAAGTTGGGGTGGTTTTTCCTTCCAAAGCTATGTTGGATACTTGGTCGAAGGCCAGAAGTGTGGAATTGGCTTTACATTCTATCAAGGCGAAAATAGAGAAATCGAATCTAGATCCCGAGGCATCATCTGTTCTTATGGCAGGTTGGATCAAGGTTTCAGGTATTCTTATTCCTGTTAAGACAACTGCAATTGTTAAAGAAATTTCTAGCGCTGTGGGGGAGCCACTAGAAGTGGATGAGATAAGTTTGATGAGGATTGATCCTGTGAGAGTGAAAGTTCTCAGTAGGGATCCGACAAGCATTAACTGCTATGTTGAGATCTTCATCAATTCGATGGGTTATGAAATTAAATTCGAAGCTGAAGGAGGTGCTATCAGGAAGAAAGGGGGACCTGTGTATGATCACTTCCATAAAATCAATAAACATAAGAAAGATGATGATGTGGAGGAGGAGGAGGAGGAGGATTCCCATAGCAGCAATCATAAAACAGAGTGGGAAAAATTGGCTAAGAAATTTGGAGGGGAAATCAACGAGTCCTCTGAACAACATGGTGAGGGAGTTTCTGTCAAAAGTAAAGGTAAGCAACATAAATGGGTGGATGACAAAAAGGAAAAAGAGGATTCCAACTTAATGGATGAAGGTCTAGCTGATCTCAGTCCCCATGGAGCTTTGCCTATTGCAGATGATAATTTTCAGGAGGTATCGGTGGGAGCTGAGAACAGTTTGGGTGGTGGACTGGATTATATTGATCAAAAGGAGATAGTTCCAGTTTCTGGTCATATCTCTATAGATAATATTCAGTCTAGTGTCAGGATTACCAAGACTGAGCTTGAAGTTAATACTGATCAAGAGGTATCTTTTGTTTCTGAAATTTCAGGCAAGGGTAAAGAGATAGTTCTAACTGCTGCTGATAATAATGTCCTTGAAATTGTGCCTCTGGCATATAGTTTTCCTCCTGAAGCTGATGAATTGCAGGAGATTGAAGATGATAAGATATCTTTGGAAGGGGATGGGGTGATGTATCTACAAGGGAATGAACCAGAAGTTATTGAGAGAGTTGTGAACATGGTCCAACAGGAGATTGTGGTGCACACTGAGGGAGGTCCTACTTTGCTACCTGCTAAAAGTTGGCCATGTCTGAGAACTCCTATGAAGGGAAAAAAATTGCTACAGAGCAAAAGGTCGTGGATAAGGAGGTATCCCAGATCAGAGATACAAAGTTTCACCTAAAGAAGGGAGGTATGAGTTGTATTATTTCAGAAGATAGGGTAGATGTTGATAGTGGAAGAAAGTGCTGCATGGGGGTGAAAGCAGAAAACTCAAACAATGGTAACAAATTGAAGATTTGTGGAGGGATTGAGACTAATGAGGAGAAAGAAGGTTGGATGTCTACTAAAAAGAAATGGAAGAAAAATAGAATTATTGAACCTCAAATGGCAACTAGGAAAAGCTCCAGGATCCAGGATCAAGGGATACCTATGGAGTAGAAGGCATCCAAGCTTAAATCTATTCATAATTTAGAGACTCAAGGTAAACCTGATAATCCTTTCAATGTTCTTAACAATATTTCTATTAATTATTTAGAACAAATTGCTTTTGCCTGTGATATTACTTTTGGAAATCAATATAAAAGCTCTAGAGAGATCATCTCAGCCATGCAGGCTCAAGAACTTGTAAGAGTTGCATTGGCTAAAGCTGAACAAACAAAATCTGAAGCAAAGGGTGATGAACTTGGGGGTGATGGAGAAAGTAATGTTATTGAGAGAGAATCTAAAGAGATAGAGGTTAATGAAAAGAGGGGTGATACAGGTTTCAAGATTAGTAAAAAAGTGGGCAGTAAGCTCAAAAAAAGGGGTGCAGATGATAAATCATGAAATGCCTTTTTTGGAATATTAGAGGATTGGGGAAGGCGGCTAGGAGAAGACAGCTAAAGGAGATGGTGTGGTTTGAATATTTAGATATTGTGGGGGTGCAGGAAACTATTAGAAAGGACTTCTCAGTCAAAGAGCTCAAGAACCTGGTGGGTGACCTTCCTTTTAATTGGCACTGGACACCAGCAGCAGGACATTCAGGAGGTATCTTGTTGGGTGTTAAGGAAGATCTGTTTGAGGTGGAAAAGTATGACTCTGGAAGGTTTTTTGTTAGCATGGGGATTTGAAACAGAGTTAATAATTTCAGATGGGAAGTGATAGTAGTGTATGGTCCTGCCAAGCATGAGTTTTCTCAGAATTTTGTGGAGGAACTGGATAGAAAATGTAAAAGTGCAGTGCTCCCTTTGGTAATGGGGGGTGATTTTAACTTGTTTAGGGTGGCAGGAGATAAAAATACTGGTAATCTACACTATGGTTTGATGGATCTTTTTAATGAGTTTATTTCTGAGAACAAGCTCTTGGAAATAAAGAAAAAGGGAGCCAGATTCACATGGTCTAACAAGTAGATTAACCCAATCATGGTGAATTTGGATAGAGTTTTAGTTTCAACTGACTGGGAAGCTAAATTCTCTCTTTGTCATGTTCACTGTCTGGTCAGAGTTGGATCAGATCACAGTCCTCTTTTGTTAAACTCTGGGAGGGAGAGAAAGTTAAGACATGAAGATTTTTCTTTGAAAAAAATGGATGTGTTATGGGAACTTTAGGGGATTAATTCAGAATAAATGGGGTGAGATTAATAACATAGCTCTAGAAGGCTGCTACTCCTTGGATAGATTGAATGGCAGCATGGCTTACTTAAGAAGATTTTTGAGAGGTTAGGGAGCCAATCTTAATGGGGAGTACAAGTTGAAGAAGAAAAGTGTCCTGGAACAGCTAAAAAAAATTAGATTATGAGGCTGAGGTCAGGGGCTGAGCTATGAGGATTAGAGGCCGAGGTATTCTTTGGAATCTGATTTAGAAAAGCTGTATGAAGTGGAAGAGAATCACTGGCAGCAGAGAGGGAGTGTTAAATGGATCACACAAGGGGATTCCAACATAGGATATTTTCATAATTGTGCTAATGGAAGACGTAGGAAAATAATCACATTTTCAGTTTAGAGCATGATAAAACCAATCTAGAAGACAGAGATGAGATTAGAGATCATGTGTATGAATATTATAAAAACCTTTTTGGTTTTGAAGGTGACCAGGAGGTTGGTTTGGCAGAAGGTTTTTGGGGTAATTTTTCTAGAATCTCAGAGACAGATAATTTGCATTTGCTTAGTGATTTCACTGAAGACGAAGTGTGGAAGGTGATTAAGGAGTTACCTGTGAACTCTACACCTGGTCCGGATGGTTTTCCTAGCATTTTCTTTAAAGAGTTTTGGGGGGGGGGGGTGTACAAAGACCAGTTCATGGCTTTGGTTAAAGATCTAACTTCAGGAGACCTGAACTTGAAAAGATTAAACTTTGGGGTTATCACTTTGATTCCTAAACTCAAAGAGGCAAACAACATTAAACAGTACAGGCCGATTTGTCTCCTTAATGTCAGCTTTAAGATCCTCACTAAACTTTTGGCTAATAGGCTGGGGTTATTGGCAGATAAAATTATTAATGTCAGTCAATCGGGGTTTATTAAAGGAAGAAATATTTTAGATGGGGTGGTGGCTCTGCATGAGATTTTCATGAGTTCAAAGTATCAAAAAGGAAAGGGGTGATTTTAAAACTGGATTTTGAAAAAGCTTATAACAAAATTAATTGTAGTTTCTTGGAGGAAGTGATGATGAGAAAAGGGTTCTCTGATAAATGGATTCAGATAGTTATGAGCTCAGTTAAAGGAGGAAAAGTTAGCATTAATATAAATGGAGAGATGGGTCCTTACTTTAAAACTTTCAGAGGTTTAAGACAAGGAGACCCATTATCTCCCCTTCTCTTTAATCTGGAAACCGACGCCTTAGTAGAAATTATTCACAAAGCTCAAGATAGAGGTTTGGTCAAGGGGGTGATATCACATTTAGTTCTTGGAGGGGTCCCAATCCTGCAATATGCAGATGATACTGTGATTATGATGGAATATGGGATGGATTACTTTCTGAACTTGAAATTCTTACTATATTGTTTTGAGTGGATGTCAGGTTTGAAAATTAATTATCACAAAAGTGAAGTTTTTATGTTAGGGGTGGATAATGAAGAAGCCAGCAGAGTAGCTGATACTTTCAATTGCAAGTTAGCTCATCTACCCATGGCTTATTTGGGCATCTTAATTGGTAATAGTTGTTTAGGGGTGAAAGCTGCAGAAAAGGTGATTAATAAACTGGGCAAAAGGCTAGACAATTGGAAAAGTAGTTTGCTATCTTCTGGGGGTAGATTGGTTCTGGTTAACAGCAGTTTGAGCAGTCTTCCAATCTATACTATGGGGTTTTATAGACTTAATGAAGAGACTCATAAAAAGATGGATAGTATTAGGGCTAAATTTTTCTGGAGAGGAGCTACTGACAAGTTTAATTATCACATGGTTAATTGGGGTGCTGTTTGTAGGCCTAAAAAGTTTGGTGGTTTGGGGATTATAAACACAAGGGTAATGAATGATTGCCTTATGGCTAAATGGATTTGGAGAATCACTTCTGCTAACAAGGATATTTGGTTTAATATTTTAAAAGCAAAGTATTTCCCTACAGGGGTGTTAAAGGATGCTAGAACCTTAGGTGGTTCTCAGTTCTAGAGAAGTGTGATGAAAGTCAAAAAGTTGTTCAACTTGGGTGTTAAGTATAAGGTGGGTAATGGTAAGGATATCTACTTTTGGGAGGATGCATGGATCAATGAATGCTCTTTCAAGATTAAATACAACAAATTGTTTAATCTTTGTCAGTCGCCTTCTATGAGTGTGGCTGCTGGGGTGAGTGGTGATAGTTGGGACATTCTTTTTAGAAGAAGTTTTGGGGCAGATGAAACCCAACAGTGGGAGGACATTAAGATAGATATTCAAAAAGTTGAGTTTGATGATAATAGGGACAAACCAGTTTGGTGTCTAGAAAAAACTGGGATTTTTTCAGTCAAATCTTTGTATAACTATCTATTATTTGGGGGTGTTAATAGTAGAAAGATGATTAAGCTTTGGAAAACCAAATTTCCTTTGAAAGTTAAAATCTTTGTTTGGCTTTGTTATCATAATAGAGTCCAAACTTTGGGCCAGCTTAAGAAGAGTGGGTGGAAAGGTAATACTAATTGTCTTCTTTGTGGTGTGGAAGAGAACATTGACCATATTTTGTTTACTTGCAGCTTATTGAATTTTTTCTAGATTTGCATTAAAGAGATTCTTAGCTGGAAGCGCCACCCAACTTCTTTAGATGATTTTCAACTGAATTGGCTGGAAAAGAAGGGGGCTAATAATTACAATGTTGCTTTGTTTAGTTTTGCAGCTACGGCATGGACTCTTTGGAGAATTAGGAAGAAAATGGTGTTTGAGAGGATTTATATTAAGAATCCAGTAGATGTGATCTTCAAAATTTTATCTTGTTTGCAGCACTGGCGAGTTCTTTTAAAAGGGGTTGAAGGTGACAAGCTGGACAGCTTCATGGCGTCAACTGAAGCCTAGTTGAAAGACTTTTGTAATAGGAGAGAAGCATCTGCTGGTAGTTTGCTTAGCGTTTAGCTAGTTTCGTGGTTGATGCTGGTAGTTGTTGTCTTAGTTGCTTGTCTTGATCTTGTTAGCAGCTGTGCTGCTGTTTTGCTGTGCTTGCTTCGCTAACTGGAGTTCCCAGTTTTGCTTTCTGTTCCTTCTCTTGTAAGAATGTTTATATGCTTTCTATAAAAAGCAGGGGTCTCCCCTTTTCAAAAAAAAGAGAGATTTCATGTGAAATTTATATCAGAATATTATTTTCAATGGATTTGCTAAATTTTGCAAAATCATAGTCGGTTTTCTCACCTTCGGGTCAGCGTGGAGATTTTTGCTCCGGCGAGCTATCTTCCTCCTCTCCGGCGCGACCATCATCCTCCACTACCGCTAGGTTAGGGCTCAAGTTCAAAGGCTGGAGTTTGGGTTCACCGGAGCCCTAAGCTTAGAGAGAGGGGGCAATTCCGCATCCCTACCAACCTTCCCCCGCCCCCGCGAAGGTTTACAGGGGGAGAATGCGCCCGTCCTCGTCCACTGTGGGGATCCTCGAGGGGGATTAGAAAAGAGTCATATATATTTTAAAATATTAATATGGTGACATTCATTAATTTAGAAGTATTTAGGTGTGTGTGTGTGTATATATATATATAGAGAGAGAGAGACACACACACGGTAGCGCTATTATACTCCTGAGCATAGAATAGCTTATTATACGCGTTGGCCACGCGATGCGCCAACTCCGACCCTCCCCCTCATGCGACCAACGGGCGCCCATCGGAACCGACAGTAAAACCCACATGCACCACGCTACAATCGACAGTAAAAATGACCCAAAAGCACACATACCGATGGTAAAATCGATCCCCCGTTGTCCGTGTCGTACAGGGACCAAGCCAACTAGCAAAAATCGGTTCCTTGTTAGTAGTGGAATGTTTCTTTTCATGTTTTAGCCATAACTTTTGATTGGAAGCTCCAATTCATAAACGGTTTTCACCGGTAGCTTGGTGACGACGAGAGTAATAGAATGATATAAGTCTCGCAAAACTAAAACCTCTCTAAGAGTTTACTAAAAGAGATATACTATATCACTAAAAAGATTTACTACAACCTCTATATGACTTTACTGTCATCTTAGCCAACTAGTAACAACCAACTAGCAAAAATTGGTTTGTTGTTAGCACTGAAATGTTTCTTTTCTTGTTTTACCCATAACTTTTGATTGGAAGCTCCGATTCACGGACGGTTTTTGCCGGTAGCTTGCTGACAACGAGAGTAATAGAATGATATAAGTATCGCAAAATAAAACCTCTCTAAGTGGTTACTAAAAGTGATTAACTGTATCACTAAAAAAGATTTACTGCAACCTCTATACGATTTTACTACTATCTTAGCCAACTAGTAACTACCAACTAGCAAAAATATGTTACTTGTTAGTACATTAATGTTTCTTTTCTCGTTTTAGCCATAACTTTTGATTGGAGGCTTCCTTTCATGAACGGTTTTCACCGGTAGCTTGGTGACGACGAGAGTAACATAATGATATAAGTCTCGTAAATAAAAACATCTCTGTGTGTTTACTAAAAGAGATTTAATGTAACCTCATTATGACTTTACTACCATCTTAGCCAATTAGTGCAGACACGTAGACAACTAACTAGCAAAAAAACCAGTTCTTTGTTAGTACATGTTCTTTATTAGTACATGAATGTTTCTTTCCATATTTTAGCAATAACTTTTGATTGGAAGCTCCGATTCTTGAACGGTTTTCACTGGTATCTTGGTGATGATGAGAGTAACAGAATGATATAAGTCTTACAAATAAAAACCTCTCTGTACATTTACTAAAAGAGATTTACTGCAATCTCTACATGACTTTACTGCCATTTTAGCCAACTAGTACAAACATGTAGACAACTAATTAGCAAAAAACAATCGGTTCCTTGTTAGTACATGAATGTTTGTTTTCTTATTTTAGCCATAACTTTTTATTGGAAGCTCTGATTCATGAACAATTTTCACCAATAGCTTGGTGACGATGATAGTAACAGAATGATATAAGTCTTGTAAAATAAAACCTCTCTGTGCGTTTACTAAAGGGATTTACTGCATCGCTAAAAGATATTTACTACAACCTTCACATGACTTTACTGATCTGTTACAAAAATATTTACTAGACTCCACTTGTAGTTTACTGGCACATCCAACCATGTGCGTATGAAACAATCGTAAAAAAAAAATATATAAACGCGATGATACGTGCGGCAGTAAAATTGCTATCACAATTACTTTCGACCGTCCCATTACATTTTACTGGTGCACCTCGTCATAGCGTGGATTGGACGCACGTGGGGGATTATGGGTTAGTGGGCCAAAATGGCACGCTTTCGCTCCGCAGAGGCTTGCTTTAAACGACGCTGTGATGGGTGGCTCGGCGTGAAAATAACTTATTCTACCCTTAGGTGCAGAATAGTGGGTGTGTGCGTGTGTGAAAAATAATACACATTTTATATTTAAAACTATAATATAATATATTTAAAAAATATTAGTGGGTGCACACGCGCCCCCATTGGGAAGTTCGTCCCCCGCCCTCGCGCTGCTAGGATAACGGGGCCCCGTCCCCGTCACCACGTGGGGGAGTTGTTCCTCGTCCCTACCCCCATGGGGAAATCCCTGCGATCCCCGCTCCCGCTGGGGAAATTGCCATCCCTAGATGGCATTACCGGCGCCACAGGCTGGAGGAGCGCAGTGGAGGTCGGCGAGGGTGACGAGGATGAGAGCGGTTAGGAGGCAGTGGGTGGCGGTGGTGGATCCGATGACAGTAGCCGCTAGAGATGAGGAAGGAGGGCGATGCAGGTCGTTGGAGAGGAGGAAGAAGGGCGACGACGGCGGAGGGAGGATGAGGCCGAGCGGAGGGGGGGAGGCGGCACGGGTGCTAGGGTGGGTGGCAGAGGCTGGGGTGGTGGGGGTGGAATGAGTTAGGGTTTTGAGTGTGATTTTATATATGAGGAGAGAAGGGGGAGATGAGGATGGTTGAATCTTGATCCAAAGGTTGGAAGAATTGACTGTGATTTCACAAACTTTCAGTCGTATGTGCAATAGACACCTCCCTATTTTCAATTCTGAAATGGGCCATGCATTCCCCTGCAGTAGTACCTAGACACAAATAGTAGAATTACAAAAAAAAAAGATGAAATAGAACTACAATTGATCCCACATATAATCCTGTTTCTTGCAGAATTGTCCTCTCAGTCTACACAAAATTTACCTAGTCTGAATTGCCTTTGCTGCAACTGTTGACATGGGGAATTAGTCAAGTTTTTACCTCCACTAGTAAGGTGTCCGTGCATTGCAACGGAACCATAAAAATAACACTAAAATAACATTTATCTCTCTCTCTCTCTCTCTCTCTCTCTCTCTCTCTCACACACACACACACACACACACGTAAAGAGAATCAACCAATTACAAGTGGGTGATACATATATCTACAAGCATTATATTAGGGTAACATGATAGAACAAACACTCTATGTGACAATTATGTAAATGAACAAGTAGCAAACAACTTTTCCCGGTAGTATACTTTAGTACACAAATAACTGACATACCATGTTGTAAAATAACATGAAACCAACTAAAGGAAATGCAAATTTTTGTGCAGCTTTAACACGTGGGCATGAAACAATTTGTACCGTTTGAGCCTTCGCCTTGTAAAAGCACAGTCGTCGTGAGGGTACTTCGAGATGGAATTATATATAGAGTAGGTATTTGATTTGGCTCATCTTTGTCATATGACGACGTAAAACATGGGCATGTAGCATTGTAGGGCTCACATATAGTCAACCCGGTAGGAGTTCATGGCATGTTATTGGTGCCAGATCTCTATGGAGCATGATGTCCATCCATGACTATTAAAATGATAAACATGCACACTTTCATTTAACATCACATGGAATGGAAAATACAACGAATATTGAAAGGCTTGGCATCATAGCAACCTTCTTTTCCTTTCCTTGATGATCTTGATGATTGGTTTGGATGATGCGACATTTCCCAAAACCCTTGTGATCTAGTAGAGAGAAAAAATGGTATGAGGCCAGATAAAGTAACAGAGTTGGAAGGGATATGTGGGGGCCAATTGGTTTATTTTGACAAGCTTTGAGCCTTTGACACAACATTGCATTATGAAAAAAAAAAATTCAATCAAATGAAACCTTGACCCATGGCAAAAAAAAAACACATAAATGTTTGTGAGCCAACACTGACCAATATATGTTTGTACATCTCTCCTATAGTTTGTCTAGTAGATACTTGTTGTCACAAACATAGTTATGTACATCTTCGATCTACAGAATGTCTCTTAGGTAATTACCCTCTTTGTAGAGTCACACGATCAATCTAGTGTGTTGCTCTTCACTATAACTTGGTTGTATTTCTTTTCAATTTAGATAATGAGAATTCAAACAATATGTATAAGATATTACAGATGTGTTGAAACCCAAATCACGAACATAAAAAAAAATAGGCCACAGACATAGAATACAATAGCCCAAATGGGTTGAAGCCCAAATCTTTGTCTTGTCATATTGTAAGTTTAGGCCAGGTCTTTTTTTCACCATTTGATTTGATCAATGTCCATATTCACGTCTATAATACAGGTTTACACCATAAGTTATGTTTGGCTGCAACCAGCATTGCCCCACTTCACTTATTATTACATGCCATATCATAGTTTAGATTCATTTAAAATATACCATATCTAAAATGTGCATTACAATAACAACTAGTGATGACAATTTTCTTCCATTATGTTATAACAAGTGGACCAGCCAAACACAAAAATAATGATGAACATGCAAAAAAAAAAGGAAAAAGAGTAGAACTCAGTTCAAATAAGCATTGTGCATAGAACTGAACCTGTGTTACCACACACTGCCAAGGGCGTCCTCTTGTGTTTGGTGCTTGAAGTGATTTCCCTCCTTGACTTCTTTTCTTCTTATTATTCCCTTTGAAAGCTCTACATAAAAAAATTGAAGAAACACATCACTAATTTGAAGTAATGAATGGAAGTTCAGAAAACGAAAGGAGCATACAACAAGAGCAACACTGTACAACAACTATAAGATATCAGACATTTTATAACTTGGCTACATAACTAAATATTGATCTTGATTAAAAAAAAGAAAGCCACTTTCTTTTTTGACAAATCTTTATAGAAAACCCAACAGTAAGAAGATAAAGTTATATGGAATAACAATTGAACTGTATTAATTCTCATAGTAAACATAAAAAATAATGCAATCGAAGCCATCAATGCTCACTGCAGGTCTCCCATTCGCATCATGTACATTAAATGGAAGAAAATTGAGCATGGATAAGCTGAATCAACCAATTAATCATAATGACACACTACTACAAGACAGGCTATACCGGACGCATCACCACAGACGATTCATGTGTAACCGTCTGTGTTGTAATTTTCATGGACGGTTGTTAATAAGAACTGTCTGTGATATGTAGCGATGGCTAGAACTGGCTGTGATACGTAATTATCATGGACAGTTTTTAATTAGAACCATCTGTGATATTACTAAATATCATAGACAGTTTTTAATTAGAACTGTCTGTGAATTATCACAGACGGTTCTTAACAAGAACCGTCTGTGATATTACTAAATATCACAGACGATTTTTTTCTTAAAACTATTTGTGATACTTACAGTGAAGTGCTCACCTGATCATAGAGATGTTCTTCTACCAATTTCTTGAAGGCTTCAAATCCATAGACCAAAATGACTTTCCAACCACCTTGAAGTCATATTCTATGGATTTTGTTCTTTCCACGGTGGTCAAAAAGTCAATTTGTTCCGTGAATTTTGTCTTACTAGAAGGGTCTGGTGATGAGAACTTTTAGAAGAAATGGAAATAAGAAAGAAGGGAAGTGTGTGAGTGATTTTTTCTTAGTTCTGCCCTTCTGATGATTATTTATAGGCCAACAACTTGTGGCAAGATTAAACGAATAAAGACGAAAGTCCGACGGATAGGATTTATTAGAATATGCTCCTAATAAATCACTGGAAACCAAAGCATCACTGTCTTTTCGGGAATTGTTTTTCATAAATAAGGTTGACGCTCCTTTTCCTGACGATTTATGTCTAAAATCGTCCATGATATTACCTCTTTACAGACGATGTTTTCTTAGAACCGTTTGTGATACTAGTTTAAATGCGCCAATGTCGCTACGGCTCCCAATGTATCTCTTCGTCTCCCACGCCGGCTTTAGTACTTGTTTTATAAATAGACATCCTCTTCCGAAAGGGATTTCTCGTGATCCTCCTTAATCTCCTTTCTCCATAAACTCCAAATGGCTTCCCCTCTTGTGCTGGCCGTATTGGCCTATATTGTACTTGTCTACTCGCACCTCTCCGATCGCAACGTGGCCCAAGCTGCGGACAAGCCTTCCGTTCGCAATGTCATCCGTTCTAGGCCCTCTGATCTACTAGAGACCATAGCGGCCATCATCTGTCGATTAGAGCTCCTCCTCCGACAGACCAATACGAGGGTCTCGAACACCCGGCGAGTAAACCTCGTTGTGGAGATCGTACTCTGGAACTACTTGGTCCGCACCGAGGATGCAACCCGGAGAGTCGAGGACGACATCTGGATGGCAGGAGAGTAGGTCGACCTCACTGAGATGGAGGAGACCAGGCTTGATGGCCTCTGGGCTATCATGGACTTGGTTACGGAGTCCGAATGGCTACAAGCACGAATCGAGCGTGCAAGAAACCAAGTAGAGGCTTTTGATCGGACAGACGCTGATCTCGCCACCACCGAAGCTGACGAGAAGGCTTACAAAGATTTGAAGGCTAAGATAGGATTGCTGATCCTTTTTTATCGTTTGTGACGTAAAAAGGATATATTTAGTCTTTTGTTAAAGTCCCTTTGTCTTCAATTTCACTGTTTATTACCCTAGAATTTACTAGGTGTCTCGTTTTCGTTAAGTGCATGGAGAACACAAAAAATGCCACGACCCATGCCAGTAAAAAATGGTTATTTATTGGAACCGTACTTATCACAAACGGGTCTACTTTAGAACCGTCTGTGATGTGTATTTATCACAGACGGTTCTACTTTAGAACCGTCTGTGATGTCCAAACCTATTTATATTCGGACTCTAGGATTTTTCCCTCACCCGTTCGCATCCTCTTCACCGTCTTGTCTCTGCACTGTGCTTCCCCACCCTTCATCTGGCGGCGATGGCTGCCCAGGCTCCCTCCTCCTCGACAAATGCTCTTCCTCCCCAGCGACCTCTTCATCCACGGTGACCTCTTCTTCCCCGGCGACATCTTCTTCCCCGGCAGTGGCTCCCTCCTCCCTGGCGGTGGCTCTTCCTCCCCGGTGACCTCTTCTTCCCCGGCGACATGTAGGTTCATAAGGATGGAGGAGTTGTTCATTGCAATTTATTTGTTTCATATTTCTACATAAGTGTCTACATATTTCTATGAATACGTGAAGACAACAGTCGAGATAGACAAATAATGTCGATCCATGTAAATGTATTGAAGAAGCTTGTAGCATATTTGTTTGTGTGTACAATAGGTGCTTTTGAATTAAACTATGCATAGTTTTTTGTGTTGCACATGCAACTTCTGAAGTTTGGATTAGTCATAGAGAAATGGAGACTTTCATGCAACTAACCCTCATTTGGGGAGTTTCATACTTGTGATTGCAATGTAGATTTTCATACCACGGGGAGTTAGATTTTGTGCTTGAATAATGGTGTGGTATGCAGATGCATACTGATAATGGTGCGGTATGCAGGCTTGAATTTTCTAGTCAAAATTTTAGGATATCTGCTAAATGCATACTGATAGATGAATGTCCATATCATTCTTCTTATATGTTCTACTATTGGATATATTCAATCTGTGTGATTTGTCTGTAACTAGCACTTAGAGGTATTGCAAATTGGTATTTGTATGCTCTGTTGAACTGCTCAATGATGCTAATAGTCTTATGCTGAAATTGAATTAATAATTAGTTCATATTTGAGCTCTAATGAATTGCTAACCGTGTTCATCAATTATTTATTAATTTGCTATTCCATTACGTCCCAAGGTCCTACCATTCCATTCCTGATCTCTTCTCTATAAAATCTTCAAGTAGTGGCTGCTTGTGCCTTTAAAACTGGCTTCTCTATAAAATCTCCAAGCAGTGAACTGCTTAGAGATTTTATAGAGAATCACAATCACAGACGGTTCCTTAGTACAAACGGTCTATGATGATCTATCATAGACGGTTTCATCTAGAAACCGTCTGTGATACATCATCTATTACAGACGATATCATCTACAAACCGTCTGTAATATATCAGCTATCACAGATGGTTTCTAGATGAAACCGTCTATGATAGTCAACTATCATAGACGGTTCTGCGTTACTAACCGTCTGTGATCACTACTACAAAACAGGCTATAATGGATGTCTCATCACAGACGGTTCCAAAGGAACCGTCTATGAGATGGTTCCTTTGGAACCGTCTGTGATATGTAACTATCACAGATGGTTTGTAAATAGAATTGTCTGTGATAATTCACAGACGGTTCTTGTTAAGAACCGTCCGTGATAGTTAAACGTCACAGATGGTTCTTAGTAAGAACCGTCTGTGATATGCAGTCATTATAAATACATGATCCCGACAGAACCCCCTGCCCCTAGCACTTCCACCTCCTCCCCGTTTGAGCCGCCACCCCTGCTGCCTCCTCCCCCACTGTGCCACCTTAGAGAGGAGAAGGAAGGGAAGGAAGGAGGCAGGGAGGAGAAGGAAAGGAGGAAGCTAAAGAGAGGAGGAAGAAAGGGAGGAGGATCTCGCTGGATATTTGGGATTTTCATCGTGAGCTCCGAGGGTAATGATCTGTAACCGTTTATATTCGCTCTAGGTTAATCACTAATCAATTTTAGTAAGTTTGATCTATAGGAAGAGTACGTACTTGCAGTTTATTAATCTAATTTGACACTAATTTGTTACGTGCGTAGCGTAGATGGACCGAAACTGGATGTACGGTGAGAACCATGTGAGTGAAGAGTACATTAATGGTGTGTTTGCATTTAGAAGAGCCGTCGAGTAGGATATGTTGAAGAAGGGGATAAAATTTATGTGCTGTCCATGCATTGATTGCGGTAATCTGAAGATGTTTAATAACCGGACGTAGATCGAAGCGCACTTGATTCGAAGGGGTTTCAAAAAAGGTTATACATGTTGGACCAGTCACGGTGAAGAGCAGATTATACAGGAAGTTAATAATGATGACATCACCGAGAAAGTCAACGATATGCTGGATGTGGACTGTGCTTTTGTTGAGGATAGGTCGCACGATGATAATCTGGATCAGATGCTACGCGAAGCAGAAGGGAACTACAATGAGAGAGAGTTTGGTAAATTCGAGAGCTTAATAGAGGACTCAGGGAAACCTTTGTTCCCTGGCTGCAAGCCGGAATACACAAGATTTTCAACCGTGCTTGAACTGCTAAAATTGAAGGTAAGCAATGGTTAGTCTGACAAGAGTTTCATGGCGTTGTTTGGCCTCCTAGCGAATATCCTTCCAGATGTAAACGTGTTGCCCAGCACCACCTATCAAGCCAAGAACGTTTTTTGTCCATTGGGAATGGAAGTAGAAAGAATACATGAATGTTTGAACGATTGTATCCTTTACCGTAAAGAGTATGTAGACATGCAAGGCATCCCGATACAATCGTAAGAATACTGGTAAGGTGAAGCAAGCACCTCCTACTAAGATGTTGTGGTATCTGCTCATGATGCCAGGTTTGAAGCGTTTATTTGCAAACCGAAAGGAGGCAAGATTGCTGCGTTGGCACTCGGAGGAGCCTAAGAAAGATGGAAAGCTAAGACTGAAGGGATATGGGTAGGCTACGATAGCAACAATTCAAAAATTCTAACACGTAAACTAGGAAGCCAAGCAAGAAGATGATCACAGATCGTTACCAATAGACGCGTAGAGCAGCGGAAGAAGAGTTGGAGCAGCCCGGTCCAACGTAGAGTGTGTCGATGTAGTCTTCGTAGTCAATCGTCCAGCGTTGAGCACGTCGATGCAGTGGCCGTAGTCGATCGGCCTGCGTCCTCGCGAGTCGATCGTCTCCTCAAGCAACCTTTGCAGTTCCTTATTAAGATCGCGGATCATCCTCAAGCGCAACAGCAACCGTAGGAGCAACCGTAGGAGCACCTCTATGGTATCCACACGTCCAGGGAAGGAACAACCGTACGCTGGTGTGCTAGCACCAAGTCGCACGGTAGAGCTCTTAGGAAGATGGCGGCTAGGGTTTCGGTGGAGCAACTCACGTCAACTTGTGTGTCTCTTAATAGCCTCAAACATCTCCTTATATAGTGCCCATGACGGATCCTATTCGAACACATTTTGTTCCAACCCGTTAAGTGTGTGACCCGTTAGGTTTATGCGTAATCGGTTGTGACTCAGAAACCCTTTCCGACCACGAGTCGTTAGCAGTTCCTAGCAGAACATAGCGATTCCCGAATACACATAAATTATATCGGACAAACCTTAATGCAATATGATCTACAACCAGGTCTTCATCACTTACGACTAGGTCCTATCTCTATACGACCAGTTCGTATTTGGTCACGACCAGTTCGTAACTCCTTACGACCAAATTACGACCACTCTGTGATTACGTTCAACTAGTCTACGACCGGCTCGTATCTTCGTACGACCAGTCCGTAATTGATCAAACTAAGCGACCTACTCGTGTATTCTCCTTTTGCCTCACGATATCTGGTTGAACTCCAGGTGAGATGTTGTGTCATCCATGGACTGTTCAATACTTTCTCGATCGAGGGCCGGATAACTTCACGTGGTCGTGGTTGAACACTTCGACAACTAGTGGCATGGCTATGCACTTACTTTATCTGACCACAATGAGGGGCCCAGAGACATCTCTCCTGTTATATTAGGAGGGGCAAATCCCATATCCGAGCAGTCACATTCCTCCGCATGTTTCAGAGCATACTCGGAAGCTACCTTTATAACTACCTAGTTACGAGTAGCGATTGGCAACCCCTAAGAGTGATATTACACATTTAGAAAACCATGCTGATCTCAGGTCTAAAGACTATACATCATCATTGCTTGAGACCAACTAACGACGCATAGAATCATAACAATATCAATAGTGTCTCAAGGTGGGTCTTATCCAACACCGTGTTCTCTAACATGTGTCCATATTATTGGTTTGATATCTCCATATCCATGACCTATGAAACATAGTCATCAACCAATACATATGCTAGTATATTCATATGTGTTCTCATATGTTTTCGACCAGGAACATTTAAGAATAATCATCGCAGAAATATAGAGTTTCATAATCAAGTCACATACTTTATAATAAATATCAACAATATTATTCTAGGAACAAGATAACATATTATCCAATGTTATGAACATAATGAAATATAATCATCTCTATGATTGCCTCTAGAGCATATTTCCAATAGTCTCTCACTCGTACTAGAGTCAATCATTTAAGTATCTAATACCGATAGCTCTTGTGTGCGCCTCATGCTTTGGCTGTGTGAGAAGCTTTGTCAATGGATCAGCAATATTTAAATCCGTATAAACTTTGCATATCTTAACATCTCCTCTATCCACCAATTCGCTAATAAGATGATAATGCCTGAGTATATGCTTGGATTTCTGATAGGATCTAGACTCCTTAGCCTGTGCAATAGCTCCATTATTGTCACAATAGAGATCCATTGGGCTCAAGGCACTCGGAACCACACCAAACTCAGTAATGAAATTCCTTATCCAAACACCTTCTTTTCTAGCTTCAGAAGCCGCAATGTACTCGGCTTCCATCGTAGAATCAGCAACCGTCTCTTGCTTGGAACTTTTGCAGCTCACTGCTCCTCCATCAAAAATGAATACAAAACCAGATTGCAAACGATAATCATCTTTGTCGGTTTGGAAACTTGCATCGGTGTAACCATTTACAACAATCTCTTCATCACCACCATAAACTAGGAACGTATCCTTAGTCCTTCTCAAGTACTTAAGAATGCTTTTCACAGCTGTCTAGTGACCTTCACCAAGATCAACTTAGTATCTACTCGTAACACTTAGAGCATATGATACATCTGGTCGAGTGCATATCATGGCTTACATGATAGATCCAATAGCTTAAGCATATGGAATACCATTCATGCGGTCTCGCTCATCAGTTGTCGAAGGACACTGACTCTTGCTAAGACTTATACCATGTGACATAGGTAAGAACCCTTTCTTAGCATCTGTCATGTTGAACCGAATCAATATCTTGTCAATATAATTACTTTGGCTTAATCCAATTAGCCTTCTTGATCTATCTCTATAGATCTTTATCCCTAAGATATATGTCGCCTCTCTTAGGTCCTTCATGGAAAAACTATTTTTCAATGATGACTTAATGAATTCCAGCATAGGAATGTCATTCCCAATCAATAATATGTCATCCACATATAAGATTAGAATAACAAGCGCACTCCCACTAACCTTCATGTAAACACAAAGTACTTCTTTGTTCTTAACGAAACCAAACATTTTGATCTCCTCATCAAAATGTATATTTCAACTCCGAGATGCTTGCTTCAACCCATAAATGGACTTTTGAAGTTTGCATACTTTACTAGCATTCTTTGGATCGACAAAACCTTCAGGTTGTGTCATGTACACATCCTCATCTAGGTTTCCATTAAGGAAAGCTGTTTTGACATCTATTTGTCATATCTCATAGTCGAAATATGCAGCAATAGCTAGAATGATCCGTATAGATTTAAGCATCACTATCGGTGAGAAAGTCTCGTCATAGTTAACCCCTTGAACTTGTCGAAATCCTTTTGCGACTAGTCGAGCTTTATGAATGTGAATATTTCTATCCGCGTCAATCTTTTTCTTATAGATCCATTTGAACTCAATGGTTTTAACACCATCAAGTGGATTGACCAGGTTCCAAACGTGATTGTCACTCATGGAGTCTATCCGGATTTCATGGCTCCAAGCCATTTCTAAAAGTCTGGGTCCATCATTACTTCCTCAAAAGTCTTAAGCTCATCATTATTCAACAATAATACGTTATGCCCATACCTTATAGACAATTGATGTGGCCTTTTAGATCTACATGGGGCTGATGCCTCATCTACAGGTTCAACAATATTTTGTTCATTCTGTAGAGGTTCAGTAGGAGTTGAAACATTTTCAGACGTTTCTCGAATTTCTTCGAGTTGCACCTTTCTCCCACTGACTCCTTTTGAAAGAAACTCTTTCTCTAAAAAGAGACCATTTCGAGCAACAAAAACTTTGTCCTCTTCTTGGTTGTAGAAATAATATCCTTTGGTTTCCCTAGGATATCCTATAAAGAAGCATTTATTTGACTTGGGTGTGAGTTTATTAGACGTCAAACGTTTAAAATAGACATCACATCCCCAAATATTTAGAAAAGACAAACTAGGACCCTTCCCAGTCCATATCTCTCAGATGGTGTCTTATCTACTGATTTAGATGGTACCCTATTTAAAGTGAAAGCGGTAGTTTCTAGAGCGTAACCCCAAAAAGACAATGGCAGATCTGATTGGCTCAACATCGACCGAACCATGTCCAACAAGGTTCGATTACGCCACTCGGACACCCCATTCCATTGTGGAGTGCTCGGTGGCGTAAGTTGTGGAACAATTCCACATTGTTTCAAATGATCATCAAATTCATGGCTTAAAATTTCACCTCCACGATCAGATCGTAAAGATTTGATTGTCTTGCCAAGTTGATTCTGTACCTCACTCTGGAACTCCTTGAACTTTTCAGAGGATTCTGACTTATGCCTCATTAAATAAATATATCC
The DNA here is from genome assembly GCA_036346405.1 of Phyllostachys edulis. NCBI lineage: Eukaryota > Viridiplantae > Streptophyta > Magnoliopsida > Poales > Poaceae > Phyllostachys > Phyllostachys edulis. The sequence continues at coordinate 104,918,449 of CM070550.1, forward strand.
ATATCTACTAAAGTCATCAATAAAAGTAATGAAGTACTGAAAACCACCTCTAGCTATGGTACTCATTGGTCCACATACATCAGTATGTATGAGTGCTAGCAAGTCGAACGCCCTCTCATTCCAATCAGTGAAAGATGTCTTGGTCATCTTTCCAAGTAGGCAAAATTCGCACGTTTCAAATGATTCCAAATCAAATGAGTTTAGAATTCCATCTTCATGGAGCTTCTTCATACGTTTCTTACTTCTGTGACCCAAATGACAATACCAAATGAAAGTGGAATCCATATCATCAGGTCAAAGCCTCTTTGCATTAATATTATAGACGGGCGCATCATCAAGACTTAAAATAAACAACCCGTTCAAAACAGGAGTATAGCCATAAAACATCTCATTCAAAAATATGGAACAACCATTGTCCTCAATAATGAACTTATAACCCTCTACCGTCAAACATGAGGTAGAGATGATGTTTCTACTTATGGCCGGAACGTAATAACAATTATTTAATTCCATAATAAATCCTGAGGGCAAAAGTAATGGTAAAGTCCTAACGGCTAATGCAGCAACCCTTTATTCCCGACGTGAGGATCCATCTCACCCCTTGCAATTCTCCTACTCCTTGTTAGACTCTACATCAAATGGCAAATCTGAGCAACTGATCTGGTATCAAATACCCAAGAGTTAACAGAAGAATTAGCAAGAAAAACATCTATAACATTAATACCTGAAGCGAAAGGTTTAGTTCCACCATTCTTTTTTAGATCAACCGGGTATTTCTTGCAGTTCCTTTTCCAATGGCCTGGCTCTTTGCAGTAAAAGTATTCATTCTCTTGAGTCAGGCTGGACTTAGTCTTGGGGTTAGGCTTGTTAGTTTGGATCCCATCCGAAATTTAGCCTTACCCTTTCCTTTGACCCAAGTCTTAGCCTTCTTCTTGAAGCTTGTACTCTTTTGCACCATTATCACATGACTATTGCTTTTCTTAATGTTGTCATCTGTAGTCTTGAGCATCATATGCAGCTCGGTGAGATTCTTGTCTAAGCCATTCATATGGAAGTTCAGAATGAACTGCTCATAACTTACAGGAAGCGAAGCAAGAATCAAATCTGTAGCCAACTCTTGACTAAGTGAAAAAACAAGTTTTTCCAAGCTCTGGGTGTAACAAACCATCTTGATTACATGTGAGCTCACCGGACTACCCTCAGCTAGCTTACTCCCAAATAATTTCTTTGAGATCTCATATCTCTCAGTTCTTGCTTGTGTCTCAAACATGGCTTTGAGTGCCACGATCATATCGTAGGCCTCTGTGTTCTCAAACTATACGAAGGTGCGAGTTCATAGCGACAAGCATGAGACAGCTAACATCAAGGGACTCATCACATGTGTTTTTATAGGCAGTTTTAAGAGTAGGAGTAACATTTTCAGCAGACACATTTGGAATTGGTTTCTCTAGAATATGTTCCTTTTATCTTGCCTAAGAACAATTCTTAGGTTGCGGGACCAATCCGCAAAATTTGTTCCATTCAGTTTTTCCTTATCAAGTATCGAACGTAATGCAAAACTGGATGTAGGTACAACAGTTGGTGCCATGATCTACAACATAAAATATGCAAAGCTAAGACATATGTTCAAGAAAAGTAACTTCTATTAAACAATTTAATAAAGATACTCCCACTAAATACCATATCCCTCTTGTGATATTTAGTGATTCAAGACCCATAATCAATTAATCTACTAGTGAGCTTTGGCATCACTGCTAGAAGATTAGTAAAATTGGTAAGCAACCCTTTGCTAATCATATCTCTATATGACTCTTGTTGTTGGGCAGCATCTCTATGCTCCGACACCCAACCCTATTCCCCAAGGTCCATAACCGTTGTGATGACCTTGTCAAGTTAAACCAATGCTATACGTGTAAGTGTCTGACACAAACCCATCTAGTCAAGGAATATTAATGGCACTCTGCTTTAGCAAGACCTACCATTAAAATACATGACTTTGGATGGTCTGACTAATTGGGAGGGAATCAATTTAACTTAATATTATGTGAGGGAATTTTACTTCTACCATGTTAAAAGCATTTAAAGCAATTAAATGGCATGCATAGAAATAAATGAAAAGAAATATAAAGGCATTCATAGACAATCAAATTGCATTGTGAAGAAGCATCACAAGTCGACCACATTTGTCATTATACAAATATAAACTGACCTTGAGAACAATAAGCATGACACACAGGTCATGAACATTACACACATACATGCATCTCATACATTATGGGTCATACTATTCACATCAATCCCTACAAAAACCAATTATGCATGGAATCCGATTCTGTCGGGCGACATGAACACATACTATCTATAACACGCGGTACGATTACCCAGCACGGCTGGTCGAGGGCAGCGCTCTCGGAATTTTTTTTCAGAACATGAATCTTATTCACGTAACCGAGCCTCAAACTAATCATCGGACTAATCATATTAACCCTATTCCGAACCAATCCGATCATTGCCTTGATACGACCACCCACTACGACATACTCCGATGGCGGAATTTTGACCAATAGGAGTGTTATGCAGCGTGGTCGTGAACATGCGCAATAAACCATTTGGTCCTTTTAGCCCATACCTCGTAAACCCATCTACTACCACTGAAAACCAATCGATCTTATCGACCAGGGCCTAGATCGTTCCATCTATATGAATCGATCTAGGTTACCAGACCCGACAAGTAATAAATCTAATCTACTACTACCACATATCAAGTATATGTGACTGATTCATATCAAAAACTACGCAGAATGGCTCTGATATCACTGAAGGGATACGGGTAGGCCACGATAGCAAAAATTCAAAAATTCTATCACGTAAACCAGGAAGCCAAGCAAGAAGATGATCACAGATCGTTACCACCAGACGCGCAGAGCAGCGAAAGAAGAGTTGGAGCAGCCTAGTCCAACATAGAGTGCATCGATGTAGTGGTCGTAGTCGATCGTCCAGCGTCGAGCACGTCGATGCAGTGACCGTATTCGATCGGCCAGCGTCCTCGCGAGTTGATTGTCTCCTCCAGCAACCTTTGCAGTTCCTTATGAAGATCGTTGATCGTCCTCAAGCACAACAGCAACCGCAGTAGCGCCTCTACGGTATCCACATGTCCAGGGAAGGAACAACCGTATGCTAGTGTGCTAGCACCAAGTCGTACGACAGAGCTCTCAGGAAGATGGTGGCTAGGGTTTCAGTGGAGCAACTCACGTCAGCTTGTCTGTCTCTCAATAGCCTCAAACATCTCCTCATATAGTGTCCATGACAGATCCTATCCTAACACGTTTTGTTCTAACCCGTTAAGTGTGTGACCCGTTAGGATTATGCGTAATTGGTTGTGACTCAGAAACTCTTTCTGACCATGAGTCGTTAGTGGTTCCTAGCAGAACATAGCGATTCTCGAATACACATAAATTATATCGGATGAACCTTAATGCAATATGATCTACGACTAGGTCCTCATCACTTACGACCAGGTCCTATCTCTATACGACCAGTTCGTAACTCCTTACGACTAGGTTACGACCACTCTGTGATTACGTTCGACTAGTTTACGACCAGCTCGTATCTCCATATGACCAGTTCGTAACTGATCGAACTAAGTGACCTACTCGTGTATTCTCTCTTTGCCTCACGATATTTGGTTGAGCTCCAGGTGAGATGTTGTGTCATCCATGAACTATTCAATACGAGTGTCGGATAACTTCACGTGGTCGAACACTTCAACCACTAGTGGCATGGCCATGCACTTACTTTATCCGACCACAATAAGGGGCCTAGAGACATCTCTCCTGTTATGTTAGGAGGGGCAAATCCCATATCCGACCAGTCACATTTCTCCGCATATTTCAGAGCAGACCTGATTGCTACCTTTATAACTACCCAGTTACGAGTAGCGATTGGCAACGTCTAAGAGTGATATTACACATGTAGGAAACCATGCTGATCTCAGGTCTAAGGATTATACATCATCATTGCTTGAGACCAACTAACGACACATAGAATCATAACAATCTCAATAGTGTCTCAAGGTGGGTCTCATCCAACACCATGTTCTCTAACATGTATCCATATTATTGGTTTGATATATCTATATCAATGACCTGTGAAACATAGTCATCAACCAATACATATGCTAGTCTATTCATATGTGTTCTCATATGTTTCCAACCAGGGAACGTTTAAGAATAATCATCGCAGAAATATAGAGTTTCACAATCAAGTCACATACTTGATAATAAATATCAACAATATTATTCTAGGAACAAGATAACATATTATCCAATGTTATGAACATAATGAAATATAATCATCTTTGACGAGGATCTAATAATCCTCATTTTATCTTTTATCTATAATTCTTATTATAAGTAAATATGATGTCATGTGGTTCTTGGGTATACCCCTTAAATTTACAAGGGAGAAGCCTACTAGGTGGTCGTAAGTTCTTCTCGACCACCCCCATAATCGTAAGTCTTGCTACGACTACCTTATGGTTGTAAGTTCTTCTCGATCACTACCCGATCGTAAGTTATTCTCTGTTGCCCCATAGTCGTAAGTCTTGCTACGACTACCTTATGGTCGTAAGTTCTTCTACAACTAGGTCAGCTATGACCACCTTATGATCAATAAAACCTACAGGCGAGTGGGTCTAATTGATTAAGGAATCCAAACAGTCAACATACGCTGTTATTATGCGAAATAATAACACGCAATACCCTATTATCTTTGACAAGTAACTGTCAGGTGGCGTGAAGGAGTTACCATCCCGGTGATTACTGCAAATGTGCGCCCGTTACTGGATTTGATGAGGCGTGTCTTCAGCAGGGGAAAACGGCTATTCCTTCATGACTATATAACGGCAACGGTCAGAGAGGGAAAGGGGACAGAGCAATCGAGGCGTACATACACGCTATCCAGGGCTATCAAGAAGACACGTGCTATCATCTGTAATAGTCTTAGTTTTTCTCCTGATTGTTCAGAATACACTCAATACCATACACACACAGGAGTAGGGTTGTTATTCTCTCCGGAGAAGGCCTGAACCTGTATAAAAATACCCATGTCAATCTCTCTGCGTGATTCTATTCTAGGAGACTCCCCGAATCAAACAATCTTTATGTAAGATTGGTTCTAAAACACTGACAATCTCTATGATTGCCTCTAGGGCATATTTCCAACAAAGACACCCTGCTGATTATGTCTAGTGGAGAAACTTCGATTGGAGCTTCGAAGAGTTCGGTACGGAACCGAGGAACATAAGGTTAGGGTTAAGTACGGATGGAATGAATCCTTTCGGTAACGTGAGCAGCCGACATAGCACTTGACCTGTGAATCTATGTATGTACAACCTTCCTCCTTGGCTATGTATGAAGCGAAAGTATATTTTGATTTCACTACTTATCCAAAGGCCGAAACAACCTAGCAACGATATTGATGTGTACCTAGCGCCATTGCTGGAAGATCTTGTGACACTGTGGAATGAAGGAGTATAAGTATGTGATGCGTACAAATGAGAGAACTTCACTTTATGCGCCATGCTGTTCTGCGCCATAAATGATTTTTCTGCTCTTGGTAACCTACCAGGGTTCAGTACAAAAGGAGCTAAAGCATGCCCGCATTGCTTAGATGGTACCGAGAGTGTATGGTTCAACAACTCGCGCAAAACTGTGTATATACGTTACCGTAGGTTCCTCTCTATGATTCACCCATACCACAAGATGAAGAAACAATTCGACGAAAATAAGGAGGACGGTTCAGCTCCAAGGGCTTTTAGAGGGAAAGAGTCCTATGATATGGTTAAGAATATCGATGATGTGCTTGGAAAGGGACGTAAATTAACGATCCATCAGAAGAACATTTGGAAGAAATGATCAATTTTTTGGGACTTGCCTTATTGGGAGCACTTAGAAGTTCGCTACTGCATTGATGTCATGCGTGCGACATGCAAGATGCGGGGGAAGGCGCCACCCTTCGGATTCAAAGTTAATGAATTGTGGCGGCGGCGGCGTGAGAGTATGGGGATCGAGGCGATGGTGGCGTGAGGGGGGGTTGACATGCGACATGTGGGGGGAAGGCACCGCCCTCCGGATTCGAAGTTGATGAATCGTAGCGGCGGCATAGCGAGAGTGTGGGGGATTGAGGGCAGCGGCGGCACGAAAGGCGGGGGAGGGTGCGGGTGACAAGCGAGATGGAGGGGAAAAGGCGGGGGGAAGGTGTCGGGGGAGGGTGCAAGTCATGGGCAAGATGCGAGGAAGGTGCGGGAGAATTGTACGTGCAAGTTGAGTTGATCGGTTCTTTTCTACGTTCTGTTTTTGTGCAAAGGGATTTCATCGATTTTTTTTTGTGTGTGTGTGTGTGCGGGTGCGACGTGTGTGCGTTTTTTTGGGATGGGGTAGTTGAGAGGGTGGCGTGAAGGACGAAACTCTCTCTTTATATTTTACATCCATATCATACACGAAGCGGTGATATATACACATCACCGTTCTTAGTTCACGTTACGTGTTCATTTAGCTGCTTTGCTTTAGTCAAAAAATGAAACGTCAGACAAGAAGAAATAAGGGCGGATTAGCCCCTAGCAACCTGTCTCTCGCAACCTTCCGAATCGCAGAGTAAACAACGTTGATGTAAGTGCTCATCAATCAGGAAAACAAAAAAAGAAACTTGGATGTGAGTGACCGTCGAATACATAATGTTTTTGTGTATCGAAAAGATGTATGCGTGAGCTAGCTAGCCGTTGAGACCTCGTTCCACTTTTCTCGGCGGAACGCCACCCGAAAACCAAACGCCATCCCGAAAACTACACGAACTAGCGGTTACGAAATGTGTTTTGTCGCGAGCCTGGGCATCACTAGAGGTGGAAAAAAAAGGTTATTAGTGGGGCTCGCTCCCTTATTTCAAAATTGCTCCAATTAAACTCGTTATTTGATCAAATATTAAAATGAGTTAATTTCAAATGAAATTCGATTTCACTCTGGCTCGATTCGGTTTGGCCCGTTAGCTCGATCATAAAAATACTTTCAAACTATAAATAAAATAATATTAAATCAAACTATGTTAATTTCGAGAAAAACTCGGTAAGACGACTATCTGATTCGATATCCACCCCTAGGCACCATCGTCTGAACAGCTCTGCTTAACTTAAACAGTGTATACCTAGCGTCCAGCGACACTTATTTGGGAACTCGTGATTATAGATTATAAGAAGGTAGCATATTTGTCACTGTAAACCAGCTGATTTCTAGAAATTTTACCTTGTAAAAATATCCATCTATAGTGAAAACAGTGTATGATAATAACATATAGCCTCACAATTGTGCGGTATTTATGGTTTTAGTTATATGCAACAATAACATACGTAGTAGTCCGTATAATACAAGGAGTACAAAATACTTTTATTTTCGATTGGCGGGAGTAGGTATATCGTCGAGCACATCCGAATTTAGACACCACAATTTACAGCCTGGAGAGGAGTTGGATTAAGAAGTCAAAAAGGTCAAAACAAGCATGTAGTCCAAAGCAGTAGCAAAGGTGCATGGACCAAAGTCTAAAGCGAAAGGAAGAAGAGCATGCACCCGTAAAGATCAGCACTGGATATACCCAAACAAACATTTCTCCAGTGCTTCCATGAACTGTCACCTTCACTTCCCTCTCCTAGAATGAACAGTTCAAGGCTACAAGATACAACCAAAAGGAGCATACTTAGGAGCTCTAAACTTGCAACAGCACAAGATTTCTCACGCAAAAACAGCTTGCTCCTAGAATGAGTCGTGCGGATGCAATTAAGGCCGAGGGCTTTGGTTGCCTATCAATGGCCGCCATGCACGGCGAGTTGGCAACATCAGTGCGTGCGCTTGACCGAGCTACAGTAGTACACAACCACCGGCCGGGCGGGGCGGCCGACCACCGCACCGCGCGTCGACATGCAAGGAAACTCGCCGGCCGTAATGCCAAAAAAAAAACCCTCCATGCATAATCCATATCAGTATCACACACAAGCTCACAGCTACGCTACACTACACGCACTCGCAACGCGGTCGAGTAAACGACGTACGCTGCTGTGTGCCTCCCTCTCCCTCCCCCTCGCTTTCCGAGGACGAGAAAGCACGCCCTCCTCACGTGAAAACGAACGCGAATACTTAAGTCGCAGCGCCTACGCCTCCTCAACGTTGCGCATCTCCACGCCCCTTGGCCCGTCGCGCTTGGCCCCATCTCCTCGTTCACTCGCCGCACCAGATGCCCTCACGAGCCACAAAACTCTCTCTCTCTCTCTCTCCAGTCACTCTACACCTTCGGATTCTTTACTTTACGGTGATTATATGAGTATGTGGGAGACAGCAAGGAGTAATTAGCACTCTCAATCTCAGTTACGCTGGCTGCCATTGGTTCCAAGAAGGCTTTAATCGCCTTTTGGGGTGCCCCCACACGCGCATAAACACAGAGTCAAAACCGCGCCGCCTCCCTATATATACGCTCTCCAGTCTCCACCCGTCTCGCTCTCACCTATCACTTCCCTCTCCTCCACGAAACCAGCCAGCACTACCCTCGAGGCACCGGCACGGCCGGCCGTGTATATGGGAGGACGGCCCGCGCCACGGCAGGAGGTGGTGGTGGTGACGGAGCTGGAGCTGCGCGTGCAGCTGCTGGGCGGCGGCGCCTACAACATCAATGACAACGCCGACCTCCTCGCGGAGATCCTGACGCGCCTCGACGGCCGCTCGCTCGCCGCCGCCACCTGCGTCTGCCGCCTCTGGGCTGCCGTCGCGCGCCGGGACGCCGTCTGGGAGGCGCTCTGCCTCCGCCACGTGGGGCCGGCGTCCGGCCCCACTGCGGGCCCCGCCACCCGCGCTGTCGTCGGCGCGCTAGGCGGGTACCGGCGGCTCTACCGCCTCTGCCTCGGCCCGGCGCTCGACCGGCTGGGCCGCGCGGGTGCTCTTGCCCACGCGCACGCACGGGCCCACCTGTCGCTCTCCCTCTCGCTGTCGCTCTTCTCCATCGACTGCTACGAGCGCCTAGGCGGCGGGAGCGCCGGCGCCGGTAGGCAGCAGCAGCAGCCGTCGTCGCTGCTGTTCCTGTGCAAGCCCGTGGACGTGTCGTGATCAAATGGGCGGACACGATTCCATCGTTCACCTTTCGCTCGTTTAATTCCGGCCGTACGATTCGATGCCGTCGCGTTCTTGGCGTGTACGTGCTGCGCCTTGTTGGACGCACGCCGCTTAACATAATTCGGTTACGTATTATTAGTACGAACAATAAGGATTAATTAAGCTGTACCGGAGGGGCATTAAATATGCAAATAATGATTCTTTTTTCTCTCTCCTTGCGATCGTTCCTTTGCTCGGTGTACGCTTGGGCTTTGTTTGCATCTGTTTGGCGACTTGCTATTTCCAAGCACTCGGTTTGTATCGCTCCTCGTGTTGTTGCTTCGGCTGGATGCTTGCGTGCAAGTCGGGTGTGATGTACTTACGTAGTAATCACCTCACCTAGCTTCCGCGGTTGCTTTCGTTCGTTCCATGGCTTGGTTGGGCTGCTTCCTGTGGGGATGTGTGATGCATGCCGAACTGATCTCTCGTCGATCGGCTGACAATCATTGCGCCCTGTGCGCCTTTTTGCCGCAAATGGTAAGCTGTTGCTTCTGCTGGATACGCTCGGCACGGCTCGCCCAACAGTCTACTGTCCGGGGACCGCCGGTGAAATGGACCACTAGCAGCCTAGTTGGAGCCTGTCTATTGCTGTTCTTTGGACAACTCTTGGGCAGTGGCCGAACCATCCCCAGGGCAAACCGGGGTGGCTGCCCGCCCCCCGGCCGTCCCCCCGGTCGCCCCCACCGACGTCCCCGGCCAACGCCATGACTCCATCCTCCATCTCCTCTCCAATCTCTGAGAGTCAGCATGAGCGAGCTGCGCAACATGCCCGCGAGGCATGGGCCGAGTTCGGCAGCCAAGGCCCAAGGCAATGAGACACCAGCTGCCTGCACAACACCAGTACAACTCCAGCACAACCCTAAATTTCCCCATTCCCTATTCCTCCTCTTCCGCTCTCGGCTCTTCGGTTCATCCTCTGATCCTCGGATCCTCCGTCGAACCTTGCGCCGTCAGGGCATCCAACATGGGCGCGGGTCATGACGCTGGATCGTTCGGGGTCTGCATGCGTGCAAGCGGCAAGAATGACAGTAGTCATGAGACTTACACACTCTTCTTGTTGTCACGGGAGGTGAGCGGTGAGCCATTGACTGAGGCACTGACCCTTGAGCCCCTGAGTTGAGCTGTTGAGCATTGTTTATAATTTTATTCAATTTTAGTAAATGTTGATGTCTTATGGACATAAATCTAGTTGGTTTACCGTCATCGTTTTGAACTAGCTGGTCTAAATTATTTTTTTGCTTCGCATTTCTATTATGTTTTTGAATAATTGAACCTATTATGACATCTAGTTTTGATATCCTTTCAGAGGTACTCTCTCTGGACCAAAACTAATGTTGCTTTTGAATTAGTGCTGGTCGATCTTTTAGAACTTGGCTATTGATATCGATGCAAACATCAAGATTGTGGAACGAAAATGGCATAGGTATATTCTTTGTGAACTGCCTTAGCACTATGATTTTGCAAATTTTTGTTAATATTTATATCCAAATTGCATACCAGAGACTATGCTGGTAATTAAATAGAACACATCCTTTTTAGACAGGAAGTAGTATATATGTTAAAGATGATTTTTTGAACTGAATGGTAATTAACTCGATAAATTTTAACATAACAAAAGTTATGAGGGTTCCAAAAAGCGCTGGTTATTGGTAGCCCTGTACTAAAATTTGTCTAGTTGTATCGGTTAGATCTTGACAATTTGAACGTGTTCAACATCGTTAGTTATATTGACTATTGCATCACATTGTGCCTCGGTATTTTTTTATACTACAAGTTCGCCCCGGATCTTTGGAATTCCTAGATCCGCCACTGCTCTTGGGTATTAGGCCGAAAGAAACAACAATATAGCTAGGAGTAGCAGGATTACCAATGTGTTTTGCTTCAGCCCGTCTCAAACGTAGGATTCCCAGAAGGATCTATTATTTTATTAAAGCAGAGTTAAAAGAAGTCACAACCACATTTGCTCTCAAGGGTTAGAAATTTCCATGTTAATGGTGGAAAAAGATAAAGATCTATACCGTTGATCGTGGTAGGTTAGATTATAACGGTCTAGATTAAAAGAAAAGGTCAATGTCAAGTACAATCAAAATAAAATTTGGAATAAAAAATAAAATAAAATAAAATTAGCAATTTGATTTCCATACAATTCCTAAGTAAAAGAGTCCATCTCAAATACAATAAAACTGAAATTAGAATAAGAATAAAATAAAATTGGCAATGTGATTTTCATATGAATTCCTAAGTAAAATACCTAAAATAATTATATTCGAATTAAAAAAGTGCAATTAGATTTGTATACTAAATCCAACAAAACAAACTAAAATTCAAAATAAAAATAAAATAAATTAGCAATTTGATTTCGATCACAATTTCAATAATTATAATTCGAATTAAAATTAAACAATAATTGGCAATTAGATTTGTATGTGAAATCCAACCAAAAATAAACGAAATTCAAATTTAAAATAAAATAAAAATACCAATTTGATTTCAATATGAATTCCAAAGTAAAATTCCTAAATAACGCAATTAAAAACAAATAAAAAAACTTAGCAATTGGATTTTGATACAAATTCCAAGAAAAAGAACTGAAATTTGGAATAAAAATAAAGAAAATCGCAATTTGATTTTGATAGAACTCCAAAGTAAATTCACTAAATAACTAAAATTTGGAATAAATTAAAAATAAGCAATTTGATTTGTATACGAACTCCAATAAAAATAACTAAAATACTGAATAAAAATAAATATTATAACGAGAATAACACGAATGATGTTGGAGGAGGCACAAAAAAAGCAAGGTCACATATTTCTATTATTGCTTCCTATGGAATAAAAATAACTGAAATTTTAAATAAAAAATACAAGTTAGAACGGTGATAGAACAAATGGTGTCGAAGGAGACCACAAAAGAGTGCAATGACATTGATCTGTCCTACAAGAATGGGGAAGCGAAGAACTGAGTTTGCGATGGCGGAGATGAGGACAATGTTGTGCTGCTCATCTTAGTCGTGCAACGAGGACAATGTCATACTGGTCACCAGAGCCATTGAAAATAAAGTCCATGCATGCGTCACCGGAGCCATTCTACATGCATGTATCCGTACGAATAGAAAGGCGAGCGTACAGAGGCATATGAGCAAACATCTTGAAGTAGAGATGGCATGGTAGTAGAGAATATGCTCAAGGTCACTAGAGAGAGTGTGATACGTGTCCCCAGCTGGGATCGGTGACGGTTTCATATGTATGTGTGTTAATGTCACAATGGTTAGCATTAAGCAATAATTAGAGAGAAGTAGAAGATAACTACATGGTAAAGTGCTGCATTGGAAGGGGTAGCAGCTGAGAAAGATTGATCAAGATTTGAGCTTACTGTTGGAGGTTGAAGCAAAAAGGCTATGACGATGAGAAGAGATAGAAGACACAAGGTTTAGTAGGACAGCCGGCGTGTGAGGGAAGATAAATTTAAGTCAGGTCACCTATGGTGTATCAGTGTGTACATAAGCAAGGTACTATAATATCATGTAAACTAATAAGATAATTTGCCACACACATAATCAACTTATTGCTTGAGATTAAATAGAGGTACATGTGCATGCATACAATTTGGAAAAAGATAACTAATAGAGTAAGAATAGAGGCATGCAGCTACATGATCTATGCATGACAGATGGTGGTTAGTTTCTAAGAACCCCGACAACTTATTATGGTCAATAATTTTCTTCCATCAAAACTTATATTTCAATTATGTTCATTATATTGTAACTTCCTTCAAGCTTCTATTATTATTTTCAATGTATAGGATATCTTAAAAATCTAAATAGTCTATAAGATATGTAAATATATTCTCAAATATTTTACAAATTTCGAAACAAATCTAGTAGCGCATTTTGCGCGGACCACCCGCTAGTTTGGTAGGAAACTAGAGTCTAGACATCAGTTGAGAACTTGAGATCGAGTGGATGCTAGCTAGCTTAATTCCCTATCACCGATGTTCGCGCATTTCAAACAGCGAGTCGATGTTTGAAATTGCTACTTGAAAACGTTACGAGTTGTTCCGATGAGGGACGTACTGGAACGAAATCTTTTCACGAGCTCCGAGGGAGCCAGATTTTTTTTGCCTGAAGCATAGCAGGCGGGGTACAGATCTGCAGGGTCGGTTCCTGCTCCGTCATTTTAGGCTTTTCTCCGGAAGCGACATGCATGCAAGCACCCGGTCAAAAGGTAAAAACGCTCGACGTGAAAACGTTTTCCTTCTCCCGGCCTCCCGGTCCACTCGTCGGCAGACGCTGAACTGCTGAGACGTAGTAGTAGTAGTGTAGTACGCTTCGCCGTCGAGCTGTCTGCCTACACTGCTCGGTCTACTTGCACAGCTCCCGCGCTCTTGGCCACATCAACGGTCCACACGTCGCAGCTCTCTATCTCCGGTCGGGCGTCGACGTGCGACCGGACCGAAAGCGCGCGGGGTGTAAATTCTTTTTGAGATGAAAAGGAGATAATTTGGTTGAAGGAAGATAACGGGGACTCTACATTTATGTAAGTTCGCAGTGTTGCAGTGTGTATATTCAGTATTCGCGTCTCGAGAGAATGCACAATAAATACACCTGCTACAGGCAAAGAGAGTTCAAAGTACTGAGGTGATTAGAGCATCTACAATAGTCCATTTCATTTGTTACTAAAGGATAAACACATCAGTATTTAGGTGATGTGGAAAAGAGTAGATGTGTTTGTTTTTAAACGAAGAAACAAACAAATTATTGATACCAAGACACAAAAACAACAAAATAGTTATTAGAGACTTGTTTATTACCTAAAAACTTATTTTGTAGGTAGCAATTAATCAACATAATTAAAGTTTTAGATATAAATTTAAGAAACAATTTATTGGAAGGCTTGTTTACTCTCTTTCCTGCGTAGGCGCAATACATCGAGGTTCCCACTGCGGACACACATAAATTCAAGAGAGTTCACGAGCTATGCGAAATTATTTTTGTCAAGCTAGCCGGTAGTACCACCAAGTTTTTAGCAAGCTGCACCAGCATCATGTGCGCACATTCATTACTCGCCAGGAACTATAAAAAAATTAAGATCATTGATCCTGAATAGCCATCGACATCCACACTGGGGAACACTTGTGTGTGTGCAAGCGTACTCTACCGGGGAATCTATGGGCTCCTCGTAAACGACATGGAGACTGCAGCTTCGGGGCGTTCACGAGACAAGCAGAGATCGATCGAGTACGTTGTCATCAGTCGACAGCAAGTCGCCAAAGCCCAGCCGCAGCTACATGTATTCATCATCAGATTTGTTATTTTTAAGTCGTCTGAAATTTTTCTTAAGTTTAAGTTAATCGTTATGGCTATTGAATTTATTTAGAGATTGATATATCATATGATTAAATATTAATACAATAGATAAAAAGCATGTCTTATGGTTAAAATTTTTTTAATCATCTTATAAATAGATAGTCCCGTCATCATAAGTACTCTCGCCTCGATCAACCGAGGCTATCGACGATTGACCAACAGTTCAAGTAACTCACCAAATTAGGCTGGTCCTAATGGGTGGTTTCTTACTATAGTTTCTTATTGCATGAAAAGCATTTAGATACCATCTTCCCAATGCATGGTATCCTAGAGTGTGGTATCCTAGGCCTTTGATATAGAGTATTTACTAGTATTTCTACCTAGGATACTGTGTATGAGTGGTATCTAAATAAGATACCAGTCTGCTCTCTCTCTCTTTCTTAATTACAGTGCTACATCAGACTTTTACCTATGTAGCAGCCTTATAAAACTTACCAAGGTGAAGCATTAGACCAGCCTTACGCAACCGACCCGAGATCCTAGCGCCCTGCAAACGACACCGAGATAATAGCAAATAAATATGCGTCGATCAGCTGCTTGCTCACACTCACACACATCACACATGCATGCATGCATGGCCGCCGCGCCGAGACCGAGTTCACGAGGCGGGCGAGGAGAGATTGATTTCTCGAACAAGCTAGCGATACTTGGCGTTTTGGTACGAGATCCTCGCGTGGTCCGTGGATCGATCGAGTGCAGTCCAATCCTGAAAGTGCTAGGGTTGCAGGAGGGGAGATGGAGGGGGTCACGTGTGAGAAGAGGCTGCGCGCAACCTCCCAAGCCCGTGTCTGCTGCGTCTTTCACATATGACAAGCTCTCATGCCAGGGCAAAAGGAGCAGACCGAATGCATGCAGTTGCAGCGATGTGTACACCTGTTAAAGCTTCAAAAGAGACGAGCAATTGGAAGTGAATGGACTCGGTACGTACGTATGTGCAAGCAGGTTCATTTGCTAGGCAATCTGCATCGAACATGAGGAGATATGGAAACGATTGATGTGATGCACGGTAGCGTAGCTAGCTAGCGAAGGCCCGCCTTGAGCAGGATTCCAGGCTACATGGCACTACGTGGCCAGAATATGTATATTCCCAAGAGCATCTTAAAAAGGTTTTATCTTAAAACAGAAACAGGATTCTTCTGTGCTGCTATGCAGTTCACTGATCACACATATCGTAAATACGATCGACTACTGAGCGTGTTTTTGTCTTACGCAGCACAGGGTATCTTTACGGAGATATTGCCGCATCTGGTGCATGCAAGCAGTGTTCTTCCTCGGAAGATCATTAATTTCTGGCTAACTTGGGCAGGCATCCTTAACTTGTGTTGTGCATTAATTTCAGGTTGTTGACTTGGCTATCCGGAATCACTACAGATCGTTTGCACGAATTGTTATTGCTTACTATACATCGTTCGATCGTGTGTTGCAACTTGCAAGAAACATAGGAGTCGTAGTAGCAAAAGTGCACTGTAGTTTTTTTTTTTTGTGTAGCCCAATTTGATATGACTCTGCTCCAATTTTTTTACAGCTCTAACTCTAGTTTTACCCTTGGATCCACTTTTATAAGTAATTGGAGCAATCTGAGGAGATGTTTGATTAGAAAGTTGCCTTTAGCTCTGACGAGGATATCTATAATTCTTATTATAGGTAAATATGATGTCATGTGGTCCCTAGGTATACCCCTTATTACAAGGGAGAAGCCTACCAGGTGGTTGTAAGTTCTTCTACGACCACCCCTCATAGTCGTAAGTCTTGCTACGACTACCTTAAGGTCGTAAGTTCTTCTACGATCACTATCCAGTCGTAAGTTATTCTACAACTACCCTATGGTCGTAAGCTCTTCTACGACCAGGTCAGCTACGACCACCTTATGATCAATAAAACCTACAGACGAGTGGGTCGAATTGATTAAGGAATCCAAGCAGTCAACATACGCTGTTATTCTACGGAGTAATAGCACGTAATACCCCATTATCTCTGACAAGTACCTACCAGACGACCTGAAGGAGTTAACACTCCGGTGATTACTGCAAACATGCGCCCGTTACAGGACATGATGAGGCGCCTCTTCACTAGAGAAACGGCTACTCCTTCACGACTATATAAAGGCGGCGATCAGAGAAGAAAGGGAGGGCAATCGGAGAACACAGCAAGCACTCGGGAAGACAAGCACTATCTTCTGTAATAGTCTTAGTCTTTTCTCCTGATTGTACAAGATACACTCAATACCATACACACACAGGAGTAGGGTTGTTATTCTCCCCGGAGAAGGCCTGAACCTGTATGAAAATACTCGTGTCAATCTCTCTGCGTGATTCCATTCTAGGAGACCCCCCAAATCAAACAATCTTTACGTAAGATCGGTTCTAAAACACTGACAAGCTCTAGGAATGAGGATGATGTATGTGGAAAGACTACACTACCCTCGTTTTGTGACTTGTAATATTTTATTTTTGTATCGCATAACTTATAATAGTTTAGTAAGTTGATTCAAGTCATGTACTTTTATTTTATTTTATTTTGCCATGTTGTACCATATTTTTCGCCCACAATCAACACTTTTACCCAAAAAATAATAAATAAAAATACAACTTGTGAAGTTCATAACAAAGGCTCTAATGTATCTAACGAGGATATAACAATCCTTATTTAATTATTTATTTGTAATTCATATTATGGATAATAATAACGTCATATGGTTCTTGAGTATACCTCTTAATATTCATAAGGGAGAAGATGGAGGTCGTAAGTTCTTCTACGACTACCCTATAGTCATAAGTCCTTCAACGACTACCCCATAGTCGTAAGTCCTTCTACGACTATGCCCTAATCGTAAGCTCTCCTACGATCAGTCTATGGTCGTAAGCTCTTCTACGACCACCATCTGGTCGTAAGCACTTCTACGACCAGTCCCTAGTCGATGGGGCTTACAAACATGTGGGCCTATTCGACCAGGGAATCTTTCGCACCATATCTAAAGATATGGGCAGTAAACTACGTTGTTATTCTCTGGAATAATGGCACGATTTAACTCACTGTCGTGGTGATAACTATCTCGCGACGTGGGAACGTTACTACTCCCACCATAATCTCCAATAACGGCTCCATCATCTAAAGCATTAAGGCGCCCTTTGGACTGGAGGAATAGCAATACGCTCTGAGTACTGTATAAAAGGTAGCAGCATCAGAGGATAGAGGGAGAGGAAAAGAGAGGAATCAGGAGCACAAGACGCCTCATTCTAGTTGACGAGGATATAACAATCCTCATTTAATCATTTATCTATAATTCCTATTATGGATAATAATGATGTCATATAACTCTTGAGTATACCCCGTAATATTCATAAGGGAGAAGCTAGAGGTCGTAAGTTCTCCTACGACCACCCTGTAGTCGTGGGTCTTCCTACGACTACCCCATAGTCGTAAGCCCTTCTACGACTATCCCGTAATCGTAAGCTCTACTATGATTGATCTGTGATCGTAGGCTCTCCTACGACCACCACCTAGTCATAAGCCCTTCTACGACCAGTCCTTAGTCGACAAGACTCACAGACATATGGGCCTAGTCGATCAGGGAATCTTATGTACCGTATCCAAGGATACGAGCAATCAATTACGCTGTTATTCCCTGGAATAACAGCACGATTTAACTCCTTGTTATGATGATAATTGTCTGGCGACGTGGGAACGTTACAACCCCCGTAATAACCTCCGGTAATAGCTCCACGATCTAGTGCGTTAATGTAACCTTTATACTGAAGATCCAACGGCGCACCCCGGAGACGGTATAAAAGGCAAGGATCATCAGGACAAGGGGGAGACCCAGAGAAGATTAGAAGCACAATACTCTACTCTTCGATTCCATCTTGTAATCTAGTATACTCAATACATACACACAGGAGTAGGGTTGTTATTCTCCCAGGAGAAGGCCGAACACATATAAAATCCCGTGTCTCCATCTCTGTGTGATTTTGAGCCTAGAGGAACCCCCGAATCAAACAATCTTTACGTAAGTTCGGTCCTAAAACACCAACAGTTGGCACCAACCGTGGGGAACTTCGAGTTATAAGATTTCGTTCGTCTTTTCAATTCTCATGCTCTCGTGGCAGGAGAGTGGAACGAGGAGAACTGGTTCGACTTGGCCGATTATGCAGATATCGACATGGATGCCGGTTTCGATTATGAGCCGAGTGATGCATCCTCCGATGGTGATGTCGCCCCCAGAGATATTTCTCCAGGAGACTTTACCACCGATGGAGTTGAGGAGGGATCCTTATCCCCCACAACTATACGTCCAGATGGGGAACCAGCTTCCTCAGAGGGCAAGGGTCAATCCGGCCACAATGAGGGCTGTCCCAAGGCAGATTCAGGGCACGGTGAGGGTTCCCTTTCCAAATATCCAAGTCCACCTGAGACAGTCCAACCTGGCACGACAACTCTTGGAAGTCGTAATTCCGGATCTTCATCAGCATTTGGTGATTCTCTCTCTCCGGTTAGCCCAGCCAAGGATGCGATCGAACATGCTCTTCCTGCGAGTTCGACCATCCCAACGCAGGACTCGCTTGTCGGCAGAGACAGTTATAACCCGGAATTCCCCTTCTTGGAGGGGTTTGCTCCAAGTCGCCAGATGGTGTCATTCGACGACTGCCGACGTATGCACCTCGCCCTCCACAGGCCGTGGTTCCATCACATGCACCTGTGGGACAGCAAGGAGGTCTTCACAATCTAGCTACTGAGGTTGTCAATTTCTATTGCCACAACAAAGGACACTACGCCAACAAGTGTCTAGTGAAGTAGGAAGCAGCTGCTCACCCTAAACAGGGGCAAGCGCAAGGGCAAGGACGTGGTCCTCCCCCAACTCAGAAGGTGGCCCAGCAAGCTCAGAAGGTTGCTCGTGGGCGAGTCAACCACATCTCTGCCGAGGAAGCACAAGAGGCACCCGACGTCGTGTTGGGTACGCTTCTCGTCAATTCTCGTCTTGCTACAGTTTTATTCAATTCTGGAGCTTTGCATTCCTTTATATCACAATCTTTTGCTGCAAGTAGTGATATTCATATTGTTCATATGCTTGTTCCATTGGTTATTCATTCCCTAGGGTCGGAAATGAGAGCTGAGCTCGAATGTCGGGACATATCTATTGAGATGAAGGGATTGGGTTTTTGGCAAATCTTATCCTCCTCAAATCAGCAAGTTTGGATGTGATACTTAGCATGGATTGGTTGTCTCAACACTTGGGACAAATTGATTGTACCAGGAAATTCATATCCCTCACAAGCTCTGCCGACGAGCAAGTTGGAATTGCTCCGAAGCTGCAGGAGCCACATCTTTTTGCCCTAGAAGCAGAATCGGCCCTAGAGATTCATGAATTCCTAGTAGTGTGTGACTTCGCTAATGTTTTCCCCGAAGAATTGCCTGGGATGCCTCTAGTTCGGGACATTGAGTTTGTCATCGAACTGTTGCCCGGTACTG
The DNA here is from genome assembly GCA_036346405.1 of Phyllostachys edulis. NCBI lineage: Eukaryota > Viridiplantae > Streptophyta > Magnoliopsida > Poales > Poaceae > Phyllostachys > Phyllostachys edulis. Next base: position 104,938,466 of record CM070550.1, read on the forward strand.
CCCCGATTTCGCGAAGGCTATACCGGATGCCTCCAAATGAATTGGAGGAGTTGAAGAAGCAACTTGGTGAACTTCTAGCAAAGGGTTTCATACGCCCTAGCTCATCTCCGTGGGGCTGTCCAGCAATCTTTGTGCAGAAGAAAGACAAGACCATGCGGATGTGTGTGGACTATCATCCGCTGAATGAAGTCACGGTGAAGAACAAATATCCTTTGCCCCAGACCCCAGATTGATGACCTTTTTGATCAATTGACCAGAGCTCAAGTATTCTCCAAGATTGATCTAAGATTGGGCTATCACCAAGTCCGAATCAGATCTGAAGATATTCCGAAGACGGCTTTCTCTACTCACTACGGATTGTATGAGTATACAGTCATGTCCTTTGGCTTGACCAATGCTCCTGCTCTTTTCATGAATCTTATGAATATGGTATTCATGGAGTATTTGGTCAAGTTTATGGTGGTCTTTATTGATAACATCCTCATCTATTCGAAGAATGGTGAAGAGCATGCCCAACATTTGCAGTTAGTGTTAAAAAAGCTACATGAGCACCAACTGTACGCAAAATTCAGTAAGTGTGCATTCTGGTTGGAAGAAGTGGCATTCTTGGGTCATGTTCTTTCAGCGGGAGGCATAGCTGTGGATCCTAGTAAGGTCAGCGATGTGCTCTCTTGGGGGCAGCCCAAGTCGGTGATCGACGTAAGGAGTTTTCTCGGTTTAGTGGGATATTATTGTCGCTTTATCGAGAACTTCTCCAAGATTGTGAAGCCGATGATGGAGTTGCTCAAGAAGGACAAGAAATTTGAGTGGTTCGCTGAATGCGAGAAGAGTTTCCAAGAACTCAAGAAGCGGTTGACCACAGCTCCAGTTTTGGTTCTTCTAGGTATCCATCGTAGTTTTGATATCTACTGCGATGCTTCTCGTCAAGAACTTCGTTGTGTTATTATGCAAGAAGGCAAGGTAGTGGCCTATGTATCAAGACAATTGAGACCTCATGAGCTTAATTATCCAACCTGTGACTTGGAGCTTGCTGCAGTGGTTCATGCACTGAAAATTTGGCGACATTACCTCAACGGTAATCGTTGCGAGGTGTATTCGGACCACAAGAGTTTGAAGTATTTGTTCACTCAACTGGACTTGAACCTTTGGCAAAGAAGATGGTTGGAGTTGATCAAAGATTATGACATGGGGATCCAATATGATCCAGGCAAGGCTAATGTCATTGTAGACGCTCTCAGTCGCAAAGTTTATTGCAATACTTTGATGCTCAAGGAGCAGTAGCCTGCCCTTCATGAAGAATTTCAGCAGCTGTAACATCCCAATTTTTCAGAGCTTTAAAAATCATTTAAATAGTTGTAGTGAGAAAATTCACCATTTGGATTTATTTGAATTTAATTCAAAAGCTTAAACTTGGACTTTAGTATCAAAACAATTTAATATGAATAATTCCAACATGAACAATAGTCAAAACTATTTTATTTGGATTCTATGTGCTCAGTTATATTTTCTAGAATTTTCTAGAATTTTTCTGAGTGTATCTGCTATTTTCCTTTGCTTATTTGAATTCTCTGTTTTTTTAAATTACAAAATGTATTTTAATTCTCAAATTTGGCTTCGGGCCGAATCTCCTTCGGCCCATCCCTGTTCATACCGGCCCGGCCTTGCACGCGGCCCATCTCGCCAGCGGACGCACGTGCCACGCCCGCTTTTCCTTCGCCCTCTGCCCGGTGGCCCCGAGCGCCCGTTTCCCCGTCTCGCTGCCAGGTGGACCCCACCACCTTCGTCCCCGCCGTCTTCGTCTCCGCGCGTTCGCCGCGCGCAACCGCCATGGGATTCACGGGCGAGCTTCGCAACGGCCGCAACCGCTCCCGTTTTCCCGCGTGCGTGCGCACGATCTCCACGCCCGCCACCGCCACCACCCACACGACCCCCCTCGTCCCCGCGGCCGGTTACGCCCACAAAGTCGCAACCGCCGCCACGACCTCCACGTCGCCACGCCACGGAGCTCCTCGACCTCTATAAAGGCACCCCGGACCGTCGCCCCTTTACCAAAACCCCTCGCTCAATTCCACCCGAGAGCCTCCACATCGCCGCCGATTCGAGCTTTTAGAGTTTCTCGCCGCCGGTCGATTTCTTCGAATTGCATCGCCGCCGACGCCGCCGCGTCGTCGTGGGGCACACCGCCGTGTCGCCGTCGCAGCCTCTACCTCCAGACCGTCGCTGTCGCCTGAACCTCGCGGGCGCTTTGTCCGAACAAGACCGAACCTCTCGCCGCTTGAGCTCACCGCCGGCCGCCACCATCGTCTTCTCTCACCGGTGAGCACACCCCTAGGTTCGCAATAGCGCCTCTACCGTTGGTACCACCCACCTCACCGGCGAGCCACCGTTCGCCGTTGTCGTTGGTTCCCGAGCCTCGCCATGGTGACGTGGCGTCCACGGTGGCGACCACCTCGGCGCCACTTTGCGTGTAAATCTGTGTGGCGCACAAGACTACAGCGTGTCTTGTTGCGTGGCGATCCACCCCGCCCTAGATTCGAGGCTCGGTGACCCAGCCATCAGTGGTAGGGTCACCGACATGTGGGTCCCACATGTCGATTAATCTTTAATTCTTTTAATTCCGGAAAATCCTTCGCTGACATCATGCTGATGTCATGCTTATAATATTCCGATTTTTCTATTAAGAAATAATTCGAATTCGATAAATCAATTTCTAGGGTTTTCTTTAGATTCAAACTTTGAAAACCCATATCTTTTGCATCCTAACTCCAAATCAGCCCATTCAAATTTCTAAATTCGTCTAAAATCAAGATCTACCTAATGGAGATTTTTATTTATTTTTTTGGAGTTGTTTGCCTCTGTTATTTGTTTTTGTGCTTCGGTTGCGAGTAGACTTTAACGCTGTTGGAAGAGTTGAAGAAGAAGGAGCTTTCCAAGACCAGGACCAGCACATAAACTTATTTCAAGGCAAGTTATACCCTTGACCATTTTTCTTCCCAGTTTTACAAAAGTATTTTAATTCAAATTACTGCATCTTAATTCAAGTATTTATTTAAAAGCTTTTGGGTGTAGTAGTTAATTCCAAATTGTTATGCCCTGATCCTTTGTCACCCTAGTTGATATTTAGTTGGTAAATATTGTAGCACCAACGTGGGTTGGTTAGTATGAGTAGATTGCTTAGCCATGCCACGACTCATTTATTCTTGTGAAGTTGCAAATTATCAATCTGACTAAGTGAATATGAAATCTTGAATAATCTGTGTACTATGTGTCTTTATGGCATGTGTTGCACTTTAACCAAGGGTGGTAAAAGGATTTGGGTGAGGCAAGGGTGGATCTTGTGTGAGATGGTGGATGTGTGGGTGTGTGAATAACAATGCGTGTGTCTGTGTGGTTTAGTTAGCATGTGGAAGTCTTGCCTTGGTCAATTAAGGACCTCACCATGTGCGCTATTGAATGAGCCTGTGCGACCACATATCTGTTTTGAGACAGGCCTAGCATAGTAAGATAAGGTATCTGAAATGCTTTGTTATGATTAGTGTTAGCTACACTAATTGTATCTTGTGGGTAAAGTGTACAAACTCTGCGAGTGTAATTTAATCTATTCAATAGCGCGTCGTGGTCATGGACAATGCTCGGGGATTTCACACTAGGGTAGATTTTCATAAAGCGTGTGGGAAGGGAGTGTGTGGTTTAAATCATCCACTATGTGAATAAAATTGTCTAGGTTTGTGTGTGTCTTTGTGAAATAAATTGTTAAATTATTATTGTCTATTCGTTTTACTTGTTTTCAATCTATTATCTGTATTCAACTGCAAATATTGCATTTCTGCAAAAGAGCCACAGAATGCCTTTCCCTTGTAAAAAGCGAGCATGTATACATTGCATTTCTGTGGTGTGGCTTGCGAGTACGGTGTGTACTCACGCTTGTTTTGACGAATCAAGCAGAAGAGGAGGAGTCTTCACCAGCTTTCGAGGACGAGTTTATCGAAGGTGCCTGATCGCGAGGTCTTGATCCCAGTCGGTTGCCTGTGGTGAATCGATGGGGTGCCACTACGCTTTTGTTTCATTGCTTTATTTCTCTGTTAGCCTGCGTGGCTTGAATAAATGTAAACTTCGTAGTAAGGTCAAACCATTATTACTAATCAAACTATCGTTTATGCTATTATTCGCTTGTGTGGATCGATATCCACCTTTGTTAACACTGTGTGCACTAGCGTGATCCTGGACTAGTGCATTATACACAGAGGGTCCCGAAGTGTAATTTTGGGTCCCGACAGCAGCTCAACTTAGAAGTGGTTGAGCATGGTTTTCTCGCTGCCTTAGTAGTACGTCCAACCCTAGAAGATCAAATCAAGGCTGCACAACAGACGAACGATGGAGTGAACCAAATCAAGCAAAATATCAAGAATGGAACAGCCGAGTGCTTCTCAGAAGATAGCAATGGTGTTGTGTGGTTTGGACAGCGTCTACTTGTTCCAAAGGACATAGAGTTGCAGAATTTGATTCTCCGTGAAGCCCATGATTCTCCGCTATCCATTCATCAGGGAGCCACAAAGATGTATCAAGATCTTCGTCAAATATTTTGGTAGACTCGAATGAATCGAGAAATTGCTAAGTTCGTTGCTGAATGCGACGTATGTCATCAGGTGAAGGCCGAACATCAGTGTCCAACGGGTTTGCTTCAACCTTTGTAAGCACCCGAGTGGAAGTGGGACTCGATCGGTATGGATTTTATCACCGGTGTGCCCCGAACTCCTAAAGGAAATGATGCCATTTGGGTTGTCATTGATCGACTAACTAAAGTGGCACACTTCCTTCCCGTCAAGATTAAACTTCATGTGAGCCAGTTAGCGGAGCTCTATCTTTCCAGAATTATGAGTCTACATGGAGTACCGAAGACGATTATTTCATATCGTGGCTCACTCTTCACCTCTCAGTTTTGGAAGAGTTTGTAAGAGGCTATGGGAACCTGTCTTTCTTTTAGCACGGCTTTCCATTCTCAGACTGATGGCCAGATGGAGAGAGTCAATCAAATCCTTGAAGACATGCTCCGTGCTTGTGTTCTCTTCTATGTAAAGAATTGAGAGAAATGCTTGCTGTTTGCCGAGTTTTCTTGCAACAACAGTTTTCAGGCTAGCCTTGGCATGGCAACCTTTGAAGCTTTATACGGGAGAAAGTGTAGAACCCCGTTGAATTGGTCTGATACTGGTGAGAGACCACTCTTTGGCCCAGATGTGATCAAAGAGGCTGAAGATCATGTTCGATTGGTTCAAGACCGATTGCGCACGGCTCAATCCCGACAAAAGAGCTATGCAGATCGACGTCATCGCGTGTTGAGTTTTGAACCAAATGACTTTGTTTATCTTAAAGTCTCTCCTTGGAAGGGTACTCATTGGTTTGGTGTCAAAAACAAGTTAACTCCTCGATATGTCGGACCTTTCCGTATTATTGAGAAGAAGGGAGCTATGGCCTACAAGCTAGATTTGCCCGATACACTTTTAGGGGAGTACGATGTATTTCATATGTCTCAGTTGAAGAAATGCCTTCGTGTTTCTACTGAGAAAGCTCCATTAGAAGGTCTTGAAGTGCAAGAAGATCCAACCTACCGTGAGCGTCCTATTTGTATCCTTGAGGAATCTGAACGAAGGATAAGAAATCGATCCATCAAATTCCTCAAAGTTTAGTGGTATAATCATGCCGATGATGAAGCCACTTGGGAACAAGAGGATCGCCTTCATGCAGACTTTCCATCTTTCTTTTCTGAGTGAACGGAATCACGGGACGAGATTCTTGTAGGGGGGGGGAGTTGTAACATCCTGATTTTTAGTTTGTGTTTCAAATGTATAAAAGTATCAAGGTTTCAAAAACTTTTGTTGAAATTCTTAAGTTTGCACTCGGGTTCAAAACTTTGTTCTAGAATGTCAAACTTTTGACTTGAAACCAAGGTTCTAGTCTATTTCAGAAAAATTTGTGTATCAAAATCCACTACTACAGAAAAGACCTTCACAGACGGTTCAAAAACGTCATCACAGACGGTTTCATGAGCTGTTTGAGTTTATGGGTCAGTAATGATATGAGGTCATCACAGATGGTTATTAACTCAAAACCGTCTGTGATAGTCGACTATCACAGACGGTTTGTAGATGAAACCGTCTGCGATAGTCGACAATCCTGACGTTGCATCTACAAACTGCTCGTGATTATGATTATCACGAGCGGTTTCATCTACAAACCGTCTGTGATTGTCGACTATCACAGACGGTTTCATCTACAAATCGTCTGTGATATTCTTTTGCATTGCTAAATCTAATTCTGTTTATTGGCTAGCCTCAAGAAATGCTAGCCATGCCCTCTGAAACAAGCACATCCAATTCGCATTCATTTTAGAAGCAAGCACTTCAAATTCACGTTCATTTCAGAAACAAGCACATCCAATTCACAAATCAATTAACTAAAATTAACCATTAATGTACATTTACACTCATGTACCATTAAATTCAATCTTATCCCAATCAAGTTCAATCTACACTGTGGAAACTCCCATCTGGATTTATGACCTGACTGTTCAGGAATGACGTAAGGTGTGATCGAACTTTTATGAACTCGCTCTGTTCCAACGCAGTTTCGGCGATGGTCGCAACCTGTCGCTAGGAAGATTAAATTCGTGTTTATATAAATCGGTAAGTATATATGAAATAATTGTTGCAAGATTGACAAACCTGAGGATCATTGGTGATCACGGAACCAATGAGTAGTTCCATGTTGTGGCAAACATAGTATCCACAGACGTTGCGGCCTGACGGCTGCTGGTGGCACTGCAAAAATAGAATTTGTTAGTTCGGGAGGCATTACTACGAAGTGTTATATAGGATTAATGTGTACTAGCTAGTGAGTATCGGGAATTTTAGATCGTGTGACAGCGTCCTTCCCTTGTTTTCCCTCCTTTAGCATAGTACACGCCGAACGCCCTAAGTGACTCCAAGAAGTTAGCCTTAGCCATAGCAAAGGAAGGAAAGACTACAACAGAGTTTCTATGGGGGAAATGTGTTTACCTGTTGATTAAATGCCGGATAACTATGAAGTTATGAGGGGTCCTCTGTAGGGAATCTAGGTATATTATTGTGCTCCATTTTGGTATAATTACAATTAGAATCCAGTGGAACCTACACAGGTATGTCACCATAGTCATTAAACCTAAGTTCGTGTTGCTTATAAAGTACAAATCAACAAGTATAGCCAGTAGTGCAACACTTACTCCTGGTTGTAGGGCAAAAGTATGTATTTCTTGTTGCGATGAGAAACCTACCGGTGAATTCCTTCTTTCGGCTTCAGACATCATGTATCTATATACAAAAACAAGGAGTTATATATAAAATTTTATCGGTATTACATGGACATTGACCGTGATTGTACACACTTACAGTGCCCAACATCGCATGAGTGAGATGTCGAGCTGGTCAAGGTTGAAGAGACAGAACAAGTCCTCGAAGGTCACCGTGAAGACATAGTCTTGAAGCTCGTGGTTAAAATGAACCTTCTTCAACTTGACGGTGACAGCCAAGCATCGTTGTTCATCCGTCTTGTTGGCCTATTCCATGTACCATGTATACAATGTCGTGCAAGCCGATCCTAGGGTAGGGCTGTCTAACCTCTCGACCAACGGCTCGCCTAGCACGAATTTCCGGGCCAACAGCAAGAAGGGGATATCAGAATAGGAGTCGACCGTCTTCGATTTGCGCTTGCTGCCTCGCTTTGTAGAGGTCGACTTCACAAGAGTCGACTGAGCATGAGGTGTAGATGCATCTAATGCACCGGGCCCTTGCAGCGTCGGTCAGAGTAGCCGGTCTTGATCGGCTCCCATGGACTTGATACCGTTGCAGGACATTCCCGTGAAGTTGACACCGGAGCAGGTAGCTCCAGGCAGATATCCCCCTTGGGCCACTAGATGAATGTTCCAACGGCTTGCTCTAGAGTCATGACCTCGTCGTTTGGGGGAATATGCAGCAGGACGGCCCCAAAATTGGCACAAACACCGTCCACATTCACTTTTGCGAAACCCGGTGTTAGATTTACACCATGCACCAAAGCCCCGACACCGGATGGATACACCTAGCCCCAAGCAACATCGGCAACAGAGATATATCTCACTTGGAGCTTGCACTTCATAGCCACCTACATAACGATACAAAATTAGCTACTCCAATAGACCTATCAATGGATCGAGCATTCCAGAGATAATAATTATTACCTGGATGTCATCGACAGAAAATCTGTCGTCGCCTATTGGGGTAGGGTTAGGGTTAGACGCACAGCTACTCGGAAGTTTGGGGGGCAGGGGCTTGTAACTGATTTGGGATTTGCAATTCCCTAAGCCTTTCCTCAAAGCTCTCCAGCTGCCATTGCATCGTAGCTCTGACGCGATCATCGATCTCATCTATGAGGGATTCACAAATCTCATCTTTGAGGGATTCACGAATCTCCTTTCGTAGCTTTGCATCGCGCTCGGCTTTGGCTCTCTTCTTACTCTGGTACGTTCCGGAGTCCGCTCGGAACCAATCTGCCCATGTAACATAAACATCAGCGCCTCTCGTGCGACCCGGATGCTCATTATTTCCTAGGGCCGCGGAGAGTATATCTCTATCCCTGTCTGCCTGGAATGAGCCTTGGGAAGATTGTGCACTCAGCGTTACCTGCAATAGCCCGACATGTCATTTCATTTACTATGAAGTTATGGAGTAATTACAAACTAGGTAGTTAGATATCTTACTAGGCGTTGGGACACTTTCTGGTCTACGGGGTTTGGAAAGGAGACTTCCCCCATAGACAGGGTATGTAACCTCCCAAATAACCAGTTTCGGGCGCGCACATCAGTGATATCGGGAAATGGCGAGGAGACATTCGAACGGCTTGCCTGCTGGTCTTGATCCCTTCATATCGGGATTTTACCCGCATACCCAACGGTGCCAAGTCTCTGGGGGTGCTTGTTTTTTGCCTGGAGGGCCGTGTGCACCGCACTTTCACTCCTAAATTTATCTGTCGTCTTCTTCGCCACAAACTCGGCTCAGGACTCTTCCAAGAACGGATATTTGTGGAAGGGCCTCAGATCCTTCTCTATGTAGTTCTTGATAAGTGTATTTTTGAAGTTCTTCCACGCTTTGCACGCCTGTAGCAATGCGTGTCGTCGCACGGAGTCCCGGTGTTGCTCTAGGATCTCGAACGATTTGAGAATATCCGTCAGCAGCTCATCTTTCTGAGTTTTGGTTAACTCCTTCCATGAATCGTAGGTGACGTTGATCCGTTCCCGTGCAACTATTCCGACCGTTCTCCGGAATGCGGATGTTGCTCGGCAAGGATTGATAGGGGTCCCAGACTGATCGACCTCCGTGATGGTAAATCGGCCCGCGGGCCTTTTCGATATTCCTCTTCTTCTACCGCGGTTGGATATTCCAGAGGATGGTGCACATCAGACACATGAGGCGGCGATGATGAAGAATGAGCGGAAGATATCTTCACAAGAAATAGAAGCTCTAACAGGAATTTTTTTTCAAATAATCCATTTTTATTATTAATTACAACATTATACCTGCGAAAATATTTTTTACAGAAATATAATCCTGTCGCCGAACCGTTGGCGATCGACCCGATCGCTCAACCGTTGAGTGGTAGGACACTTAATATGCAACCAGCACAATGCATGCCCGACTAGATGAGTGAGTTGCACACTAGGACCAACCGTTAAGCGACAAGTGTTCCAGTCGCTCAACCGTTGAGCTACTAGGTCCAGTCGCTCAACGGTTCGGCGACAGGAGTATATTTCTGTAAAAAATATTATCGTAGGTATAATGCTGTAATTAATAATAAAAAATAGATTATTGTGAAAAAAAATTCAGTTCTAACACGCATGAACATATTATCATAAGATTTGATCTCTATGTGTATGGGTATACACACCAATTAATAATAATTGACATAAATATGTAAATCCTCCAAGTCATTTAAAAGGAATAATATGCTCAACACAAACATCACGTGAACAAATGAAATCAGCATAAAGCTAAGATTTAACATTTTGATATTGCTATCAGATGTAGAGTAAGCATTCAAATTAGAGCTCAAGTTCAAACCCGATTATCAAAACAATTTCAGTACAAGACTATTATCATCACAGAGCATTCATCTCAAGCCCACCACACCACATGGGTTTGACTTTGTCGTTTAAAATAGAAATAAAATTCTAAAAATTATGAAATTTGTTGTGGGTGCTCTCAGGTTCATCTATTGCTAAGGAAAAATCAAAACGTCCACTTTTGGTTTGCCATTTAACTAAAATAAATTCTTTTTCAAATCAGCCTTTCTGATTTGGTTTGAATTTTGAAGAGGTCAAAATAACTTTTAAAAATTCTAGAAAAAAAATAATAATTAGTGAAAAATAATATAGTATTTTATAAAATTGTTTCCAGAGATTTTGATAGAAATTTTTTTTCTGAAATAGACTAGAACCTTAGTTTCAAGTCAAAAGTTTGAAATTCTAGAACAAAGTTTTGAACCCGAGTGCAAACTTAAGAATTTCAACAAAAGTTTTTGAAACCTTCATACTTTTATACATTTGAAACACAAACTAAAAAATCAGGATGTTACAAAGGCTAAGATTGAGAGTTTACTTACCCTCCTCGTAGTCTCTGGTCGGGTCTTGCGGCCCCGAGGACCTCCACATGAGATGAGCCCTCTTCTTCAGAGGGCTAATGCGGCGTATGATGAAATCCATCACCACGTATCATCCAGTGAGTCCCTCTTCCTTTAAGCCTTTGATGGCTTGAATGAAAGGGGCGATCCGACCAAGATTCTTGGGAGTCGAATCCCAAGTAGAGATCCTCTCGGCCAGCTTTCCGATGAAGGAGAGATTGTCCTCATTGGTTATCTCCTAATAGAGCCACCTCTTCTTCCACCCCGGCCACGACGACTAGGTGTACTCCTTCGACTTCTCGTCGTGGAGCTTCAGACTACAATTACCGGCAACTCTAGTCAGCCTGGTCATTCCATAGAAATACTGGAACAACTCCAAGTCAGCTGGAATCCCCAGGTAGGCCTCACACAAGTACATGAACACGCCCAACATCGTGATAGAATTGAGAACAAGGTTCACCAACTCAACACCGAAGTGTTCGAGTACAAGGGTGAGTAGGCAATCGAAGGCCACACTCACAGAACACTTGGAAGACAGGGATTTGCCCAATCTCCCCGGATGGCCAATGTTGCCCAGCAGCCTCGATCCACTTCATGATCTGATTCTTCAGAATCTTCTCGGTGACGACCAAAGCTTTGATCTTGGTCGCATCTATCTCCGATTCGACGCACTGGGAAGCGTCTTCGACCATCTCTCTCAAGGGTCGAAGATTTGGATTTGGAAAGGTTTCGGGAGAACAATCAATTTGGTCAGAGGCGAAGAGCGCAAGAACTTGAAGAACAGTGGAAGCGATTTGGGGAAAGGTAAAAAGCTTAAATCTCACCCATGATAAGTATTTATAACCACACGTCTAAGTTAAAGATGTGACTACCCAACGGTTACCACCGCTTCGGGAACCGCTCCAACAGACAGGTCTATGAGAGTCGATTCAGATTCTTAAATTTGTCTGCTCGAGAAAATCGAGTATGTATTTACACCTCAAGCGAAATTACCTTCTTGGCCAAGTCTTTTCTGGTCAAATGCAACAGCAATCGGAAAGGTTTTGCTTCCGACTACATTACTACGACCACTTGGTAACCGTAAGATCTTCTACGACCACCTTGTAAGTCGTAGGGCTTTCTATAACCTTCTTGACCAAGTCAATTTCTGGTCAAATGAAACACCGGTCGAAGAGTTTTTCCTTCGACCACCATTCCATGACCATCTACTGGTCGTAAGATCATCTACTGCTCCTTTCCCAAGTAAGTTATTTTCACTTGAAGCTGGGGGGGGGGCTAGATGATGAGGATATAATAATCCTCATTTAATTATTTATCTGTAATTCATATTATGAATAATAATGACATCATATAGTTTTTAAGTATACCCCTTAATATTCATAAGGGATAAGCTGGAGGTCGTAAGTTCTTCTACGACCACCCTATAGTCGTAAGTCCTTCCACGACTATGTCCTGATCGTAAGCTCTCCTACGACCAGTCTATGGTCGTAAGCTCTTCTACAACCACCACCTGGTTGTAAACTCTTCTACGACCAGTCCCTAGTCCATGGGGCTTACAGACATGTGGGCCTAGTTGACCAGGGAATCTTCCGCACCACATCTAAAGATATGGGCAGTAAACTATGCCGTTATTCTTTGGAATAATGGCACGATTTAACTCCTTGTCATGGTGATAAATGCCTCACGACGTGGGAGCGTTACTACTCCCACCATAATCTCCAGTAACTACTCTATTATCTAAAGCATTAAGGTGCCATTTGGACTGGAGGAACAACGATACTCTCCGAGTACTGTATAAAAGGCAGCATCATCAGAGGATACAGAGAGAGGAAAGAGAGGAATCATGAGCACAAGACGCCTCATTCTAGTCTTTCTCTTGATCTTGTAATCCAGCATACTCAATACATACACACAGGAGTAGGGTTGTTATTCTCCTCGAGAGAAGGCCCGAACCTGTATAAAAATCCTTGTGTCGCCTCTCTCTGCGTGATTTGGGTCTTGGAGACCCCCCGAATCAAACAATCTTTACGTAAGTTCGGTTCTAAAACACCGACAGTATCCATCTACCGATCATTCGATAGTGACGTAGACCTATCCAAAGCATCTTGAGAAATTGCATATTTTCAGTATCTTTAATCTCACACAATTATAAAGCCGCACACATACAGGTTACAATTTGAAGACACTAGAGTCAGAATGTGTAACACTAATAAAGGCTGGAGCTCTCATCAGAATGCAAAAGCCAAATGTAGAGTTAACACTACACTGTCTCTCAAAACACACACTCACGAAACTATTCTTTGCATTAGTTGAATAAAGTTCATCTCCTTAAAAAATGAATGGGATGTGCTTGATTTCTTGACATTTTCGAATCGGCTAACTATCGGTGTATAGACCACACAACATGGAAATGAGGATGCCAGACCCAAAAATTAGAGGAAGAATTTTACATGTTCCCTTCTATCACTAAAAGAAGTGCATGATGGTACGCTGATGAGCCCAAATCATACAACATATGGGGTCAGCAATAGCTATCTTGAAAGTAAACCAAGATCAGTTATATGGTATTGTTTTGTCGTGTTTGGTTTAGAGTGTATCCTCATCTTTGCTGGCAAGTATCCCAGAATCTCAACAAGTCATTATTTCTTCTCCTTCTTCGTTCTCTTTAGGTTGGGTTTTCCTTGCTCCCTTTTTAGCAACCTTTCCTGCAACCTTTGCCTCTGTCCCTTCCCCTGCATGTCACAAAAATAAGTCAATTTTGACATCAGCTCTATGATATTGCACTGTGCATAACAAATTGTAACATGGTTTCATATTTTTCATAATATTTGCTTGGTAAGGACTAACATGCTGGCATAGCAACACACTAGCCAGCAAGGCTTCAAAGATACAACTAGCAAAAACTAGAGGATGGCCCATGTTTTTCAAAATTTATATGGTAAACTTGTGGTAACACATTTATTACATCATCTTAGGTTACTGTTCTGTGATCTAACTACTTGAAAGAGCATGGAAACATGATATGCACATATATGAACAACAGGATATGCATCTTAGGTTGCTGTTTGGGTTCAGAGTCCTCATCTTAGGCCAAGTACTTGATAAACAATTGTTGACGGTGAATGCTGTTCCCTAGTAGTGAAAATGGCATAACAACAAGATATGCACATATATGATAAAAACATGAAGTCTTTAAGTGCTCCTCACAAAGTTGCAGTCTGTGTCAAAATTTCCATTCACTTAAACACTTTCAATGCCCAAGTACTTTAGTGCATAAGTAAATCCTAGAGAATAGCTATCCACAAATGGGTTATAAGAAGTTACTATATGGTAATATGTTGTGCTTCTAACAGATCAATGGTAAAAGAGTGTGAGAATCATACATTCATGTTTTGAATGAAAGTATGTCATCATCAATTCATCACAAAGGGCATGACAAAATGGGAATACAATGGATCATTCAAAGAAACTAAAAAGCAGTAGATCAACGAAAGGAGAAGCAAGAAACCACACCGCTGGCTTCTCAGCTATGAATGTCAATTGCTTCAATTCTACTGAATTCTATCAATGTGAATTTTGCCAAGTTAACATCAATACTACAAGTTTGCTTGTTACTACTGAACAACATGATTACATGAATTGAATAACCTAAAAAACACGATAATCAATTGGATTGCACCAAAAATGGGAGATTAATTGATGGAGATGTTTTTTTTTGCCAACTCGGCTGAGTCCCTTTGGAGGTGATCGGCTCCCCAGGCGAGCAACTCCTGGATGCAGTCCAAGTCACCACCACGAGCAGCCAGATGCAATGACATGCTCTTGGGGAAGTTGCAAATGTATAGGCAGTAGCACACATAAGAATATTTTAGAGCTGCCTTCAGCTGCAGCAACATCGTCGAATTCATACCCATATGAGTTTGTGGGGAGTGATACGAAGGCTCCATTCTCCAGCATCACGTGCACGCACTTCGGCCGCCCCTGCCTCACCACCAGATGCAGCGGCATCACCTCGTGCACGTCATTGATTGACATCTGATTCTGCTTGAGAGCTCTGAATTTGTTCTTCTTCATTTTCATGGTACCGGCTGGTACAAAGTTGGTTCTGAAAGCGACTTTGAATTCAACCCAAGGAATTGACCGCCATTTGGGTTCATCTTCATCTAGCTGTACTTCAGCAATCTCTTCTACAGCAGCGGGGGCTAGTTGAGCTCCGGTCATAGATGCTGCGGCTTCTGGTGCTTCTTCTTCTTCTTCTTCGGACATTAGACTGTCATTACCTCGGGTAGCGAGGTAGTTTTCCCACCATGCAGCGGCGGCTCCTTTTAGTTGATGGGTGGCAAATTCCACCTTATCTTCATCTGAGCAGCGGGCAAGTCGAAGTTTCTTCTCAGTATCTCTGAGCCATTTTTCAGCTTCCAAGGGTTCATTAGCTACAACAAAGGTGAGAGGTCTTGTCCTGAGATAGTCTGCTAGCTTGGAGTTGCGACCGGCTGGTCCAGTTTGCTGATTGTTGAGCAAGGCCTGAATAATCTGAGTCTGTTGGAACATGACTTGAGCCATTGTTGGGTTTGCTGGTGGCGAGGGAGGTAGATCTTGTCCTTGGCCACGACCACGGCCATTGCCATGGCCTCTTCCTCGGCCAGTTGCAAAAGCTCCACGAACTAGGACGGCGGCTTATCTAAGCAGCATCTGAAGAATTGCTGAAGCTAAGAACGAGGGGGGGAGTATATGAGGGTTACTAGCCCTCTAGAGCACACCAAAAGAACTCAAACCAACGAGAAGAAAGAATCAAGTACAGTACAAAGCCTAGAGTGACTGCATTATATTAAGAGAGTTCGGTGTTATATGACTCCTGGAACATAGCATATAGGCTATGCTAAGCCACGACACAAGATACAAACACATCGTCTACAAAAGAAGGAAACGAAAAGTGCTTGCAACCCAAGGACTGCCTGGCAAGCACTGCTAACTAACCTAAACTAGTCGGACTACTACAACACGACGATGAAGATCTCGTGGTCGAACTTCCCATTCACTTCCCAACCAACCCATTGATAAGTGAATCCCCAATTCACCAATCGACACAACCCACCAAGTGAATTACCTGTTCATCAAACAAACATTATATTCATCAAGTGAACTTCCCATTCACACTCCGACATATTTTATAAGAAACTCTACCTCCCGTGTGAAATCCCTGAACACGTCTATAACCGTGAACACGGCTATTCGAATAGTTTTACACTCTATAGAGATTGTACAGCTTTACCCACATGACACGACTTCTCTAGTTTGTTTGGCACCCGTCGATACCACCGCATACTACCTTAGGTAAGCAGTCTAGAGCACACGTCAAGGCCTTTACAAAGTTCTGTTTTGATCCAGTTCAGCTCGCTAAGGATTCGCCCTCCTGGCCCCCTCTTGCGCCAAACACAACACAAACAGAACCAAATCAAAACATCGCTAATTAATTAGTCAGGTCCGTCCCATACCATACATGTGGTTGTACAGTTAAGGCCCAGTTCAATGGTGCACAAGATTAAGTCCTTAACACGTTACTCAGGCGAGTCTACCACAAACCCACGACGTGTCAATCCCATCTCCACTATCCACCAACCACTCGCCCGAGCGAAAACCATTTTGTTTAACCAAGACCAATGACATACCCTGTCATGGTACACAAATTTTAATAACAGCAGTGGCTAACCACCACGACTCCATATATCATTAAGTCAAGATTAATCATTACGACATATGTGATGATGAACCCATCGTAACTAAGCTGAACTAAGCATATGTACGCTACCCATATTGATGATACAAATATGTCCAACTAAAATTATCCATGCTAGAGTGACAAATGATTCATGGTATTCAAATAATCAATGGAGGCATAACGATAACAGGTAATAACTAATTCCAAAACAATTTGTATAAAAATAGCATGCAATTGTATAAAACAAGATACTTTTAAAATCATAGGTTCAATATGATCAAAGAACTACGGCTTGCCTTGGAATAAATCCTAAGATTGATCTTGATCTTGTTGATGTCCTCCTTGCTCAAAACTTCCCGAAGTATCAACATCTATTCGCAAACAAGTAAATAAACCAAATAAATAAATAATAGATACAAAACAAACTCTAAAAATTAAGTAAAAATCTTTGATAAATAGATCTTGAATTTAAATGAATTTAAGAATATGAATGGACTCAATCGGAGTTCGGATGCAAAAGATATGAGCTTTGGAAGATTGAAATCACATGAAATAATGAAAATCATAATTTCAGGATTTACTGGAATTACTTTTCTAAAGAAAAAAAGAATTATGATGTCGGCATGACATCAACAATGCTTTTTTGGCTAAGAAAGAAAATAAAGGAAAATTGAATTTAATCTATGGGACCCACTGGTCATAGAGTTGGTTCACGGTGGAATAGGTTTATGGATTTTGGTTTGGGTGGGGCTCCTAGGTGTGCCACATGGACAATGACACGGCTGCCACATGGACTGCCACCTAAGCAAATAGGTGAGGTGGAGGGGTAAGTTGGAGGCCACATGACCAGAGAGAGGAATCAAAAGAGAGAGAAGAGCCAGACATTGCCGGTGACGAAGGTGGCTCACGGCGCGGCGGTTTTGGGCAATGGAGTGACACCCGAGAGAAACAAGGAGAAGCATCGTGATGGCAAGGTGACGGGGACCTCATGGAGCTTTTCGGGGTGGACCGAAGATGACCAAAACAGCGGCAAGATGACAATGACCGGAGAAGAAGAAATTGATCGGAGGCGACTTTTCGGCGACATGGAAAAGTTGAGGATGGAAGTAATTGCATGAGAAGGGGGCCGGGGCACGGTGTGACGTGCACAAAAGGGCACAGGGCTCAACGGAGTTGCAGATTGACAAGCGGGCAGCGCGGACGGGTATCGGTGACAAAAACAAAAACGACGTCTCGAGGATCCTCGAGCGAAGAGAACAGCGTCACGGTGTAGACCACGCTATTGTGGACTCGGCGGAGGTGGAAGCTCGGCCGGAGAAGGTCCAACGGTGAAGATCCCCGTTGAAGAAAAGCTTCGGTGGCGGTTTTCCTTTTTAGAAAATAGCAGAAAATCCAATTAGCAACTAGAAAATAGCAAATGCACTCAGAAAAATTCTAGAAAATAGATTCAAGCACATAGAATCCAAATAAAATAATTTTGATAATAGTTTATGTTGACATTAATCATATTAAATTGTTTTTGAACTATGAAAATTCCAATTAAGATTTAACTTTAGCAGAAAAATTCAAATGGTTAATTTTCTTTTTAAAACTTTAAAACAGACCAAATTTTGGGATGTTTTACATGCGGCGAGGACGGCCATGGCGTTACGGGCGTGGCAGCTTGAGGCGACAAGCGAGGGGAGGGCGCAGAGGTCTTCGGCTGCAGAGGGGCACACAGGAGCAGGTGGCGTAGAGGGAGGCGTGGGTGTGGCAGTGAGCACGAGGGTGGTGTTGGCTGCACGAGAGAGAAGGAAGGGGAGGGCTCGGGTGTGACCCAGTTGAGGAAGAAGAAGGCCAGAGGGGGAGAGCTGGGCCAAGCAGGCCGAAAGAAGAAATGGGCGGGGGGAGCTGGGCCGGAGAAAAGGCTAAGGGGCGCTGGGCCGGGTGGGCCAAGAAGGGAGGAGGGAAAAGCGGGCCAGCCCTAGGAGAAAGGAAACGGGCTGAGCCCAAGAAGAAAAGAAAGGCCAAAAAGAGAAAAGGCCCAAAATTCAAAAGAGAGAATTCAAATTCAGGAGTTGTGAAGATGTTTGAAACACAAACCTGAGCTTAGAGGAAGCTAGAGAAATTTTGAGAAGATAAGTTAATTTGAAAATACGAATGGAAACCGAAAACCAAATAGTAGTTACTATTCACGTCCGAAAACAGGATGTTACAAATTCCCTACTGAACTACCTAATTTGCCCCTCATCTATTCCTCTGTCACCCTTTTGAACATGAATCGAGCATATTGAAGGCAACCCAGATTGAATTGAGCAGATTGAAGGCAGAGGCACAGGTGCTAGCCCCTCCCCCGTGCTCCCCGCTGGTTCTGCACACCCCCTCCCTCTCCCCCTGGGTCGGCCGCCGCATCCTAACCATGCCTCCTCCTGCTCCTTGCCCCCCCTCCCCCGGTGCAGCCCGCCGCATCTTCAAGAGCTCCAAAGCGTGAGCTTCTCCGTGCCAGCCCCCAGTCGGCCGCCACATCTTCAAGAGCTCCAAGGGCGCCACTCTGGTTGAGCAGAAGCAGCAGTAGACGATGAGAAGTAGAAGATGAAATTTCCTTGTTGGAATGTGAATAGTGTTTTGTGCAATGTGATTGTTCTGACATGTAAACAAATGTATTTCTGGAATTGCTGTAATGATATGTCAATTTGGCTGCATGTGTGTGATCAAGACAACAAACACTAAAATGTGATGTCAAAAAACACTGAAATGGCTGCATGATCTTGACAAATTCTTGAGCTTTTGTCGGGCACTAGAGTTTGAGTTGGTTCTGAGTTACATTGTGCAGTGCATATGGTGCTCACCGCTCGGGCTTGTGAGGATGCTTCTTTGTCCGTGATGAGAACGCCATCCATCTTGCTACACTCTTGCTCGCTCCGTGAAGCTCCATGTCTGTAATATAAGAACTAATAAGGGTGAGTTCTAAGATCTAACCTGGAGGAAGTAACAATGTTCTGACAGAACATATTTCCGCATATAGTGCTGGAAGAGGATTCAAGTGGAATATATAAACAGTATAAATCTGACTGCAAGCTAATGAAAATCTATGTGGATCATAGAAATAGACAGCAGTTCAACCTAAGCAAGAGCTAAATAAACTCAAACATCAAATCATTCAACTGCTCTCAAGAATATCAAACCCACATTACCAACATTACCCACATACAGATGGAGGATTCTGATACAATTTCTACGGGGGTGCAGAACCGGCGGGGAGCATGGGGGAGGGGCTATCGTTTGTGCCTCTACCTGTGCTCGATTCGATCTGGGCTGCCTTTAATCTGCTCGATTCATGTTCAGAAGGGTGGGAGAGGAATAGATGAGGGCAAATTAGGTAGTTCAGTGGAGAATTGATGGAAAATAAGAGAAAAGAAAAGAAAATAGGAGAAAAATAGAGATAATGGCAAATTTCAAAGGAAGAAGAAACTGAAGTGGCATATTTCTAATTTCAATATACTAGGTGGCATTTCTCGAAGTGACATCTTTCTCAATAGCATATATCAAAATTTGCCATTTATCTTAACTTCTATTGACATTTTGCTTTTTTTGTCCTCGGCTTCTCACTTAAAGCAATGTTCTATTCACTCTAAAAAAATTACACTATGGGCTACTCCGTTCCTAGTTGCTCAAACTCCAAAATTTTTGTGGAGCAACCTCGTTTGCCATAGCTCCATCTACTTCAACTACAAAATTAGAAGTTTAAGTCATACCAGACGGGTCCTTAAAGTTTAAGACAATTAGGGCATATATATATATAGGACAGAATACGACATTATATGGTCTCACAGGAATTCTACTGTTTAAAACATTACAGAACTGCCAAGCTGCTGACGGATAAGGAAGGCATGCAAGAACAGACTGCTCGACGCATGCTCCGGGGCTGACAGTTAGGTGTACTGCATTGAAATCCCCTGCAAAATTAGGTCCATGATCCATGCTAGATTCCGAAATCCGTAACTTCTGTTCGTATAATGTTATGGACATCATCATTTGGGTCCAGATGATTGAAATGATACCTATCACTGTACTTTTTTTTCGAGAGGTGCCAAGACCCCAAGACATTTGTAGTTCTGGAAACCATCAATACCATGTTGAGCCTTTCCTCTTTGGGCCCTCGCGTCATGCACGCGTCGAAGTGATTGCAAGGCCCAATCCACACCCACAGAGACATATACGGAGTATCATGCATCCAATCCCCAAAAAAATGCATCCGACATGCAACGCTTTGATAGTCAGTTGGGTGGTCCATTCTTCAACCATTTGACAAAGAGCAGAGAACCATTTGACCTGAAACAGTTTAACTTCTTTGTTTCACACTGTGACATTTGTATCAATCTCATAAAACACCACATGCCTCCAGGCATCTCGCCATTGTCACGGGATCCAAACTACTACTACCACCAAGCAGTAAATTAAGGTAGGCATGCACAGGACAGCAGCAGCAACACCTAAACGATCGAGTAATTTCCCTAGCCCTGCCATCCTGCCGGCGGCCACACTGATGCATCGCTTTCTCGCTCGTTTATTGCGCATATTACTACAAACACCTTCGATCACTTCACATCATATACATCGATCGTGTCCCACAGACTTTATGGCTAACGCTGACAACATTTCAACAGCACAAAACTCAAAACAAAGAGGGCGAGGGCATAACTATGCATGGTTCTCCAGATTTTGGTGTTAAAACCAAAAAGCGGGGAGCAAGATCATCATCATAGGCTGCTTCAAAAGGGCAGCGAAGGAGAAACACCGGTTCACTTCACTTCCTCCCTTTGCCGTTGCCGTACAACCGGAAGAGGTTGAACGCCGAGAGGAGCGCGATCCCGACCATGTTCACGCTGGCAGCGATGGCGCAGGCGATGCCGCCGCCGGCCTGCGCGCAGAACCTCTTGTAGAGGTGGCACGTCTTCATCCACTGGAACTCCGGTTGGCCGTACTTGCCTATCAGCGCAGCCTCCATCGCCACGGCCACCGCTGAGATTGTGATGTACGCCATCACCTGCGCAGTAGACAGGATGCCAAGTTACGACTAACAGTTGGGAAAGTCTCAAAAAGTGTGATTTTTTTCAGAAGTAATAAAAGATAAAAATTACTGAGGTACAGTTTATCGTTTGTGCTTCACGTCAGTACTAGATGCAGTTGTGTTGACCTCTTAGAAGTTAGAAGTAAAGTAAAACTGTGAGAGTTTAATGCTAGAATAGGCAATAGAACAATCGAGAGCTTCACATTAATAACACCATGTGGTGTTGTGATGCTTCTGATCTCACCTAATACCAGTTTACACTGTCCATCTCGTTGCTTGTTGATGGTACTACAGATGCTGCACTCAGACAGCAAATGCACATGTTGGTTACAAGGTCACTTAGAAATCTTTGTACTTGTCTCATCCATCCTATTGTTTCGCTATGGCACGAGATGTATATGGTTACAATGTCGCTAAAAAGTGTAACACAATTCTGTGTTTGGGATATGTAGCGCATATGCTGGAGCAGCTGCTAACATTGTGCGTCTTAATTAAGTGTTTCTTGCTTATAATGATTTTTCAATTTTCATGGAATATGCCAAGATGTAGCTAGACGTTGACTGTGATATGTAACCTGCTGTACTGTACTGACCTGTTTTAATACCAGCAGTACTACAGTACCTAGACAGGATGTGGCATGACGATAACCCAATCTATGGTTTCTAGCATCAGAAAAGTTTTCTATATCTATAAATGCAAAAAAAAAAAAAATTAATCATTTCCCCTACTATTTTCGTTCTTCTGCAAAGGTCAGTATTTTATTTAAACTTTTGTCTCTGAAAAGCAGAAGGAAAACAATTATTTGTATCAGTAAATTCATACAATTCACACATCTGGCAAATAAATTCCATATTTTTTTTTCCTTTCTTTCAAATTGATTAGGATATATTTGTTAACAGATTAGTGATTACTGTGGTATGCAGAAGGATGCAAAGGGAAACTAAAGAGATCACATGTTCATCATGTTCACATGATTTGTGTATTGTGGTACAGTACCACTTTTCTCTTTGAGAACTAACTAACAACAACCAACAAATGATGTTGCATTCGCTAGTTGCTACTGGGAGAAACATCTGTTTTTTTCACCCGAAGGGCTTCGTTTGAAGGCACTGACCATAACCTTGCAATATGTTGAAACTTGGTTACGTA
Organism: Phyllostachys edulis; assembly: GCA_036346405.1. Classification (NCBI taxonomy): domain Eukaryota; kingdom Viridiplantae; phylum Streptophyta; class Magnoliopsida; order Poales; family Poaceae; genus Phyllostachys; species Phyllostachys edulis. Next base: position 104,961,067 of record CM070550.1, read on the forward strand.
AAGTTTCGCTTTATTCAATGTAATCATCTCATTCTCTACGCGGTAGAAAACCTGTTCAATGTGAAGAGCTACAGAACAGCAGCAGCATTTACACCTAAAATGTAGTCATTATACTCACTTCTGTCACAAAAGGAAGCCGTTCTTGATTCTAAGTCAAGAAGATACTATTTGACCACTAGATTTTGTCACCATATTTTTTAAAAAAGTTATAAAAGCGTAATGTTATGAAAATATTTAATCATACCATTTTTACCTCTAAACTATATATTTTAAATAATATATTTGGTCAAAATTAATACGATTTGACTACCACACGCATCCTATACGATATATATATATATATTTTTTGACAAACACACGTGCGAGAAAAATAACGAAAGCAAACAAACGACTAGAGAAGCTGATGGTGACAATAACAACTACTTGCCTGATCACAGGAGAAGATAGCCCATGCCAAGGGCCTACTGAGAAGGACATCACCCCTCACTATGCTCGCCAAGCACCTTGCACCCTGGATAAGGCTATAGCAAGCAGCCATCCCATTTGCTATCACCAAAAACCTGCATCAAATCAAACAAGCTTTAGCCGTGCACTCTGGTCTCTTTGATTAAACTTCAATTTTCAACCGTTGTTTCTCTAAGGCTTTCACGAAAACAAATCAGTGTTTTTTGGGGACTTTTTTCCTAATGATATACTACCCCGTGTGTGCCTGAAAAATTCTGACGACTTCGCGTCCTTGATTATCTTTTCAATAGTATGTATGTCAGTACTTGGAACGTTACACAATTCCATGGTCCAATATGAAGATGGTCCTGCTCATAGGTGTTAATGTAAAGTTGTGGACAGCAATGGAGGCAATAACTGCAAAGTGAAAGCAAGCACAAATCTGAAGACTTAAATACTGATAATTGATGGCCGCCAAACATACTGAATCACTGATCATAGACTACATAATCTTTTGCATTTTCACCAGAATACTACGACAAGTTAAAAAAAAATACTTACTTCCATCACACACACACACACAAAAACAAAACAAATCCTAGATGTGCCGCAACCGTGCTGGTAGGCGGGAAGTAGGCTATGCATTTATGCGTTCCCATGAATGATCTACTAACCATGAACACTGCTGCATCGGGCAGGCACCACGTGGTAGGTGCGAATCGTTACTCAACAGAGTGAAGGCACCGATCCGGAGCACCAGTCGTCTGTCCCAAGTCTTAACCCTTTTTCACTTGGCGAAGAAAATAAAAATCTTCTCTTTCGCGATGCCATCAGGGACAGCCATAGCCAGTACCATTAATGGATATGGAGCTCCCTACTCTTGAGTGCGGGCCCTTGGCTTCGACAAGGAAATAAACTTGCCCAACCGTGCCTCATCGGCAACTTTAAGCGGCTGTTTCCTCCGCCTCCGCGTACGTTTGGTTGGTTGCTCTTACTTTCTTGCCATTAATATCTTCGCCAGCTCTCTACCGTCTTAAAGCTTCCACTTTGATGTGCCGATAGTTTATCAATGCACCGTGTGTTGATATAGCTAACCAAATCAAATTGCCAAATTAAGGAGGCTTTCTCTAGTTGCTAAGTAAGCATTAGACGAAGTGACGTGCCTTTTAAAGGATGCATGTAGTACTAGGACATTGACCAAATTACCAGCACTAGCTGCTGAGCAACCACAAGGTAAGGTACACGCTGTTTATTTATGTGAAAGCTAAAAGGGATCTTATTAGAACAATAGGCTAGCACCCGTGACCAGTGGAAACAAATAATTCTGTGACATAACGACGCTGGAATAGTACTAAGTGTATTGGGAGGCTCCATTCCAATGAGGCAGTGACGTACTTAACGCAAAACCAAAAAAGAAAAAAAAACGATTCGCTTGCTGCTGTCACCGCTTCACAGCATCAGTGACAACTGACTAGTCAAGGAAAGGATTTCACTGGCCGTAAATAGAGGAGATTTACTGATACTAACAGAGACGAAAGGAAAATTGAGGAGGCGTTGATGGAGGAGGGCTTACACGAGGGACTGCATGTCGGTGTACCGGGCGACCTTCTCGATGGAGAAAAAGAAGCGGGTCTGGCGGTCGGCGCCGAGGAGGGCGGCGGCGAGCACGGCGAGGCCGCACGCCGCGCACCGCAGGAGCACCTCGGCGGCGCGCACCCGCCGCTCCAGCGAGGCCGGCACGCGCCCGCCCGGGCCGTAGTAGCACACCGGGACATTGCCGGGGCTGATCCCGTCGGTTCCTCCTCCTCCTTGCCTCATGGCTGATAGCTTATGATATCTCCTACTGTTTAGTAGTACTGCTACTACTGAACTGAAGGAGAGAGTCGGAGAGAAGCAGAGTGGGGAACTGAGCTTAGCTGCTGTGTACGCTGCGGGAGGAGAAGGTATTTAAAAGCGCAGAGCCGAGGTAAATAAGAGTAAATTGCGCAGCGTTTTCGCTAGGTGCACGCCACCAACCCCGAACGATGGAGGGCCGTCCGGTGGTGAAATTAATGGTTGAGATCAAATGTGGATATAGATTAAGTTAGGCGAGTTTTTTTTTTAAAAAAAATGGTTAATGACCTATTTGGTCCCTCAACGTTCACCAAATTGCTAGGTCCTTCGAGTTTCAAAATGGCTGATCTAGTTCTTAAAGTTTCAACTTTAGGTCAAACGAGGACCTCGATCAATATGTCGTGCGACACGGCCCGCTTAATCAAAATGACACACCTCTTTATCTTCTTTGTTGAGTTAGTGCATGCAACATGACCTGATTGCATTCACCGAGCAATGGGGGCCGCCACACTCACATCCTCTCTTAACTAGAGCGCCACCATATCGCCAACAGTGAAAAACTCTATTAGCGAAATTTCACTGGTAACCGGTTATTGATGGGGTTCGATAAAATTTTATGTTGGACAAAAAAAATTGGATTGATCTAATTTTTATCAAATTCAAAATTCAAATAATTTTCATCTTTACATCTGAAAAAAATTCAAAATTTTCGTCCAAAATCTTGCTGAATCGACGGGAACCGATTCTATCGGTAGGTCCAATAAAACTTCCCTATCGATATAGTTTACCTGCTTCCGACCATCACGGACCAAGCACACCACTAGCCGGATTCTTGCCGGAATCCAGTGCGACACCATCCGCCACCCACTGGAATCCCAAATGCCTCCACCTAGCACCCATAGGAATGTTGGTCAGTGCAAATTTGACAAATGTCCAACTTTTGATAAGTAGCTGTGGCAGGATGGTTATCCTACCCTTGATGTGGTCGTCACCTGCGCAATCATCGGTCGGTGGTCGAAGCCTCATTGCATTGTCCTGCGAAGTTGTGTGTTGTGATTGATGTCGAATCGAAGATACTTTGTGATGATGGCACGAGAAGGATACCGTAATTAAGGCCCTCTTTTTAATCTGTATTTTACGACGCCCGTTCTGTTCTTTCTCTGTTAATATAACTTTCTCTGTTAATATAACAGACAACTCTTCCACCTGTTTCAATTAGAAAAAGGTAGGTTACTCTGGTCATTTCACACTTAACAAATCAAAGTGGGGGCTAATTGGATGATGAGTCAGCATGCCGCATAGCCGGCTAGGTCAGCAAAGTTGCAACTTTAGGGATTGGATTGACATTTTTGTACTTGAGGAATCAAAGTGGTCATTTGGTGAAAGTTGAGGACCAAATCGACATTAATCCATTTTTATATATATATATATATATATATATATATATATATATATATATATATATATATATATATATATATATATATATATATATATATACCGAACTTACATGAGAGAAAAGTTCTCTTTTCGCCGGAGTAACACATGTGAACTTCTTGATACAATTTTAGAGGTTTTGTTATGTACTCTGCTGTTTCTATTACAAATTCACAATCAAGATACTGGTCATTAATTCGTTTCTCTTCGTGTGACAACGATGACATTTGATGGAATGTACAATCTAGTCATTTTGTAAGTTATCAATAGACTAAATAAAGACTAGTCTTAATTTCCTTCTCTCTCTTTTTTTTTTTGTCGTCAAAGGGCATGTTCTTCAAAGTTGGTTTGCTCAAACCTTTTCTTTTTGAATTTTTTTATTATTAATTAACCCTTTTCTTAATTTTATTTTAAAGTTAACCATCGGTGAACTTTATTTCCAATTCTGACCTCTTTTGTCACGTCACCACCCGTGACGTAACAAAATAACACTGTCACGCCAGCCTGTATCTAGACAAAGCTCTTGTCACGCCACGACAAGTGGCGTGGCAGTGTTGTTTTGTCACGTCGCGGATGGTAGCGTGATCAAAAATGCTATTTTGGGGACTTATTCTATGGCGTGATAATGTTGTTTTGTCACGCCACGAGTGGTGACGTAACCAAAGAAGTCGAGTGGAAATAAAGTCACGGAGGTTAACTTTAAAATAAAAATTAAAAAAGAGTTGATTTATAAAAAAAGTTCTTTCTTTTCACCTAACACTAGGATTGTAATGACTTATATAAAACGTCAGGAATTCTACTAGATTTCTGTATATGGACAAGTCAGTATTGTGTACGAGAAATTTTAAGTGGTCCAAGCACCTACGAGTCGCTATTCATGCTTAGTGCATTGAGTTAGTTGATTGAACGAGAGAAAGCGTTCCCCACACACACACATATAAATATATATATGAACACACACACATAGGACAAGTGTTTCATGCACCATGGTGGCTAGGCACCCAAATTAATATCCATTGATGTGCTTTGAGATTCGCAAAGTTTGACGAGGGTATCTTCACATACCCTAAAAAGTGTATTTGAGATGTCAAACTCGGAAAAAAAATTAAATTCATCTTCAATTTAACTAGCTTGAGCTAGTTTCATGGTATATAATCACTCTAGTTGCACTAAATTCAAAACTAGTTTGAACTGAGTTCAAAATTCACTTGCCATAAATATATTGGGGGTATAAAACATTTTCATATCCAAACTCTGAAATTTGCATTGATCATACACGTGTACCGGATGGTTCATGATTTGGGCGCCCAGGCACCCGGGCGCCCCACACAACCGACCGTAAAATCTCGCGCCTCACGCGACCTCATTGTGTCTTTTATTACAACACTACAAGGGATATACTACCACGTTGAGCGCAGAGGGATGGGCGGAGAGAGAAACGTGGGTTAATTGCAAACTTTGAATGACAATATCTCCTAAACCATTTATCATATTTACAATCCGTTTGAAATGTTTTGTTGGAAAAAAAAATATGCTTAACAAAAAGAGATCCATGATGAATATGTTTTAACGCTGTAAAAATAACTACTACACCGAAAATTCGGGTTTACTATATCTAAGCCAATAAATTCTCAGATCACTGGCACGACACAACCGATCAGAAATCGCGCATGACCCTCAATCCCCACTTCCCCCTCTCTTCGCCGCCCTTCCGATTCCCCTTTACTTGATATACAAGAGATTTATTGTGATCTTATTTTGCCTTTTACTCCAACCTTCTTGTGCTTTCAATGTAGCACTATAAAAGATTTATTGCGATCTTATTGTGTCTTTTACTGCAGCACTACAGGAGATTTATTGTGATCTCATTGTGCTTTTTACTGCAGCACTACAAAAACGATTTACTGCGATCTCATTGTGCCTTTTACTGCAGCACTACAAGAGATTTTACTACGACCTTGTTGTGCCTTTTACTGTAACACTACAAAGAGCTTTACTGCCACGCTAAGCGTGCATGGGCGGATGGAGAGAGAAGCGCTGGTTGATTGTTAACTTTGAATGATAATATCTCATAAACCATTTATCCTATTTACAACTTGTTTCAAGCGTTTTGCTAGAAAAAATATGCTTAACAAAAAAAGATACATGATGAATATATTTTAACATTTTAAAGAACAATTATTGCACCGAAAGTTCGGATTTACTCTACCTAAGCCGGTCAATTATTGTATCGTCTGAAGCACGAAAAATATGGGTGGAGAAGTTGACGAGAGGTGGGAGGTGGTGGATTTTCTTTTACTAGTCTTTGACTATGGTGGGAAGTGGGTTTTACAGAAGGTGACGGGCGTAAAATGGATATACTACACTTAGCTATATAATAGTGTATCTGTCTATCTATATCTATGTTTAAATCTATCTATGTTTGTGCAATTGTGCACAAGAGCATACGAATGGCGTGTACCTAACATTTGGCAGATTGAGATGATGGGTCGCTCTGCCCTAAACCCTAGAAGAGGAGATGCATTGAACATGAGTCCCTCGTCCGGATATTCGTGGTTGGGTGGAGGCGTGGAGCAAATGCCAAAGAAAATCCATCTCTACAGCACATTGCTCCCCTGGAATTTAGTACTGAAGAAAATGTTTCCATCAAGAAAAGGGGAACCTGGGAGGGGGAATCCGACAAGAAAGCGAGGAATTTATTAGTCCTGCCTACTCGGAAGTCTTTTAAAAAACATCTGTTTATGATTACCGACTCACAGATAAAGCTAGTAGATGGTGGAAAAATCAGGAGCCTGTCCATAAGTGAGACGATTATACGAATTTATATCATCTTATATATGCTTAGTGTGTTACTGTCAGAATACAAAACTATGACTTTCAACTTTATGGATTTCAAATTCAATGGGAAACTGATTGGAAATTAAAGATACAGTGCAATTGCCAATTGGTCCAGTTCGAGTCAGCTCCAATAGACCTATCCCTTCGTTGTATTATTAACCACATTTTACGACTTCGCGCGAATATCTTGAATTTAGAGAATCCATCCGACTGCCCCGATTATCAGGCAATCTACTAATCCCCAGTATTGGTCTAATCACAAACAAACGAACTGATGAACACGGCAGAAAGGGTGGGGAAAATGCCAAAATTGTGTCGGCAAGCTGATCCCGGGTTCCGAGTTCCATGTCTTCACAAAGAAACAAGGAGAAGACACGGATATGCACCCGCCTCCTGTTCGTTACCCGCAGCCATTGCGCACAACAGCTAGCACAAGCGTGGCAAGATGCAAGAAGTCTATGGGCTACCTTAAATCAGCACATCTCTGGTCTCTCCTCCCGGCACGGGGAAGATGGAAACGCCAATGGCAGATTGGCCGGTGCCCTACGTAGGCAAGTAATGAGCATGTGCTTTGCACGGCAGTAACGTAGCTAGCCGTCTAGTAACTTGTTTGCTTAACACTGTTGTGTGAGATTGCCCGAGCTGCGAAGGAGTAATAAACCGAGACGTTTTCACAGGGAAAGGGGCAACAAGCAGGCCGGGTCGACAGGGACAATAATGAGATGGCAATTCACTTCGGCAGAGTCCAGATTCAAGCACCTTCCACCAATATCCAGATGCCAGTTTGAGCACGCATAGGGCTTGGAGGTTTGCACGACATTAAGGTGTTTTGTCCACTAGTTTTAAGGTTCTAGGATGGTGATATATATAGCTGTTGTTTGTTTTTCCGGTCGAGCAGTAATGCAGTATTAGTATTATGCTTATGTGCTTCTGCTCGTTACTTTGAAGTTTGAAGGTGTAGCATCATCCTAATCCTCATACTATTAGTTTAGAACATTATTTGTCTCTATTTGCTAATATGAAGTTTGCTGAGCACTATTTGTTATCCTAGTCCTTGTGTATTTAGTCCTATATTGGACGCATGAGTTTCCTTTTTAGAAAATTTACATGATAAAGTATAATTCCTAAATAATTCCTGTTGAATTCCACCATCGATCCAGACAGACCTTAGTAGTGTGCTAATGTCAATTTGCTTTTGAGTTTCCTGAAGTATTCGAGTCAGTATAAAAAGGTTGTTGTTAGCTCTCAATCATCTTAATTTAGATCTAGTTTGTTTCCCACCATGATTCGAAGTCTTCATCATTTAGATGGATGTAATGTCGCCAGCTTGTGATTATATCCCAGAATAAATTCTCCCTTATGAGAATATAGTCACAGTTTGAGAATGAAGTCTATTAATTTCCTCCAACAGTACTAACAACGTACTTCTCGGCAGAGATTCAAAGTACTCGTAAACGGAACGTTGAACAATGTACATGGTAGATGATGCCGATCGATATCGCCAGTTCAAGGTTTTCGTTTGGAAAGACCCGCTACCTAGGAGTTTTTTTTTTCGGTTTGGTACTGTTTATGCATGGAATAGCAAAAATAAATCACTCTCAGAAAGAATTGTAAAAATGTCACCGCGGAGAAACGCGGACGTGCCACGTAGCCAAGTCTGTGCCCTAGGGGCCTGGAACACGTCGTTTGTGCCCTACGAGCACGGTTTTGACATGTCTAAAAAATCTAGGCCCTATTTTAGTGTTTTAGAGGTGCATGGCCACCACCCGGACATGCACCTCCACCTCGTCCGGACTTGCATGCATGCACCCACGCACGTCGTCACCTCCATCAAATCCATCGCCGTGTGGACGAGGGGCGTGCGGGCGTGGCCGTACGAACGAGGGGCGTACGAGCAATGGCGGAGTCAGGAATTTAGTAATAAGGGTGCACACTTTAAGGTTGAAAAAAATTTTGTACGACACATATGTAATTTCAAAAGTCAAACACAATTACACAAAAGAGTTCGAAATTAGTTAACAATGCAATACAAATAGTTCAAATAAAATCTTACATGAATAAAAGAGTCCTAAATAGCTAATGGAAATCACAATACCACACGACGCGATCTCATTCCTTGGAAGAACTTGATTATATCATCATCACTAATTTTCGAGAAGATATCTCACTCTATAAAGCTGACTAAACAATTATTCAATACTTAATTACTCATACTATTTCTTAACTTGTTCTTCACAAGATTCATCGTCGAAAATATTCTTTCAACGCCGCATTGCACACCACAAGGAGCAATACTAATTTGAGAAGCAAGCAAACCAACTTATAAATGTTATGCTTTCTTGTATCAATAAGCTTAGTAGAAAGCTCACCGAGATTCTTTAGACCCTTAAATTTATCATCACTTCACATATCATCAATGAAGTTATCAAGTTGGAAAGAAAGTCTCATTAAATCCGTGCTTGAAAAATCATTGGGATAAAAGTTGGCAAGGCTAAGCACTTTGTCCCTATCATAAGAAGCAAATGAATTCAGAGAATTTAAAATGGACATGCAAACAAGCAACTCCATATTAACCTTGTCAAGCCGATTGTCAAGCTCTTAGAGAACATTATCAATGATGCCAAGATACACTTCACTTCTAAAATGATCATCATTTGTTTGTTTTGGGTAAAAACGTGATGATCTTCCATAAGGCACATATCTAGATCCGGCTTAGGAACTTTGATACCATATTTAGTGCAAAATGATGTTACCTTTTCTTGAAGAAATTCTTCCCACCCATCACACCTCATTCGTTGCATTCTATCATTAGCCAAATTAACAAGTGCTATAGCATTAATAATATCTTGATCTCTCTTTTGCAAAGACTGAGACAACTCATCTGTGTATCTAAGTATGACAAGCATCAAGTGTGCATTGAAAACAAAGTCAAATGACTTAAAGGCTCCCACCATAGTGCGAGCGGTGGCCGTGCGGACGCGGCTACGTGTCAGCACACGGCATGTCCGGGCTATGGGCGTGCGTACGAGGTGCCATTTTGGCAAATGCGGTGCGAGGAGAGCCATTTCCGCTAATACGACGCAAAATAGTGCCATTTATGCCAAAAACTCCATAGAGGGCTTCAAGTTATGTCGTCCGGTGCTCACGATATGATGGATGACACTGACTCACCCTTGTTCTATGAGCTAGAGCAAAATATTAGGTCGGTCATGGAGATGTCGGACTCGTTGTCGGACTTTTATGAAGATGTTACGGAAGCGCAAGTGGCTTGTCGAAAGGGTTAAACTCTATCCAGATTGTTCTATGAAGGATGCATGGTACCACCGGAGTTTCCACGCTCGTAATGTGTGTGTGAAGAACCGGCAAAGATCATTCAATCCATACACCCGGCGACCGCCACTCGAGCGTACTACACGTGCGGGAACATCCTCGTAAGTGAATCTTACGCACACATCAATTTTTCACACCTTACGTTGCATTCCACATATCCGTAACTTCATCCGCGTATAAATGGCAGCTCGAGATGTGTTGCAACTTCTTCTAATAGATCAACGGCCTGAACATGTACGATAGAGCGTTTATCGAGCAGAAGTACATATTGAACTACGCGAAACGAGTTGAGACATTCGAACGATGGAAACCTTATGTACCCAACCCTATTGAAAAGGCACCGGTCGATAATGGGAAGACTCCTGCTAGTGAGACTGGTGATCGTCCTAGTGCTCCCCGTCGCCCTGGCACACTCCGGATCGAAGAGGTAAGTGTTGTTCAATTTACATCCTGATTATTGATTTCGCTTGACGAACGTGCTAACATTATTCAATCTTCCAACCCGTCTCGCATAACTGGGCTACCTTCAAGACTAGTCGTCGCCGCGAACAGTCAAGAGACAAGGGGAAGGGACCGATGCGCCGCCAAGACTAATTTTGACCCTCTTTTTTTCGATTCCCAAAAAGTCGCCTGTGTATTGTTTGTGTTTTTTGGTTTGTTGATTCGTGCATGCTGTCGTTTCTAATGCACGTAACCAACCCTTGCGTGTCATGTAATTTGCAAATTACTTCATTTTTCAAATTTTATTTCGAAATTTATTCAATTTCATTTTTGAAATTTTATTCTCTAACTTCACATGAAATAACGATGGCAGTTGGGTAGGAGTGGATGGGGGGGGGGTGTTACCGTGTCCCTGGGGCTGGCCTAGGCCATTGTTGTGCCCCTGGGGGACTTAGGCAGCGCCGTGCCACTATGGAGTCGGACTTGCCTAGGGGCATGCCGTGCCACTATGGAGTCGGACTTGTCTAGTTCATGCCCCTAGGACCTAGACGTGCCAAAACTATGCCCCTAGAGCACGAACGCCATGCTCCGAGTCCTTGGGACATAGATCTAGCTACATGGCGTGTCCGTGCGACTCCGCAGTGCCATTTTTTCAATCCTTTTGAAGAGAAAACTACTTTTGCTATTTCATACATGTACATGATCAATGAAAAATCGCCAAAAATTCCGCTACCTAGCTCAAGATATCCAAGTCGTATACAGATGATATACAGGGACCCCACCGTACAATACCACTGGCCAACGGAACATAATAGTACAGGATGGTGCAACTGCTCTTTCAGCACCCTATGAGAACACCGCCCAATAACAGTTGCTCATCAGACAACATTAATGGGGAAATGGAACATAGTTCAACTTGCATTTAGACAATAATAGCAGCTGCCATGAAAACATGAGCCCAGCATTTTGGGCATGCTGAATTTGACAAGAGAGCGGATGAGCATCACTTTCACACACAGAATGGTCATTACAGAACGCTAGCTCTTGACAAGGGAGCAGATGAGCATCCTTTTCGTAGAGTGATTAGAAGTTTAGAACAGCAGAGCGGGCGATGAAAGCGGCATTGAAAATGTGCAAAAACAAGTAGATGGCCGTGCGGTTTGGGGGCTGCCCAAAAGGGGACTGTTACCTGCTCTGGCTGCACAACATGAACAGACCAATTGCAAGCCCACAGCTTTAAGTTGCCCTTAAATCCTGTCTTTCTATCTGCAGTTGCAGCCGAACACCGCAAGTGAAACACTGAACATTGCTTTATGCAGCCAAACGGTTGCTCTTTACAGCTTACTACTACTACCTCAAGCAACCATACCATAGCATGCCAGAGGCAACTACTGATCTTGCCCATTCCGCTCGGAAGAGCATGAAACGAACAAGAGTTGCTATTTACGTGAGCACCGGCAAAATTTCTTCTTTCGATTTCATCGGTCAGGGAGGAAGCCGAAGCCTAAGGCGCGGCTTGATAGCCCACGCCGGTGAACGGCGATGGAACCGCGGCGGAAAAGTTCGGCCTAGCTAGCTTTTCGATGCTGCTTTTCAAGAAGCAAAAAGCCATCCCAGGACAGCTTCTAGGGGCATTTGGGCGGAAATTTGCCACTCATAAGTGGCATACCCCTTTCGTTCTAACTCGAGCAAAAATAGATCCGGCCCCTTCCCCTTCCCCCGTCCTACCGGGAGACGCCGCCGCCGATCCGCAGCCTTCGCGCCGTCGTTACCGAATTGGACTTTGTCTCCTTCGTCATCCTGGAGCTTGATTCCAGCGTCTCCGAGCTCGATTCCGGCATCTCAGAGCTCCTTTTCGTCGCTGCCGGTCGTCCTTGTCTCTTCCATCACCGGCGTCGTCGGGCCCGAGCTATTACTCGCCGCAGCCGGCCTCGTCGTCGTCGGATTCGTCGGGCCCTCGGCGGATCCCGTAACCGCCGGCCTCTTGAGTGACCGGATCCGTCAAATCCATCGTCCTCAAGCTTCGATCCGTCGCTTACGCTCACCGCCGGCCTCGATCTGGAGATTCCTTGTCGTCGTTGTTATTAAGTGGTTAGTTAACAATTTGTAAGATCATTTTTATTAAGGGCAAGTGAAATTTTAAAATGAAGTTACAGGAGCATGGTTGTAATTAGCTGAATGTATGAATGTTACGTGATCATTTCGTAAATTAGCTTAATCAACATCAAACAAGTTATTATTTGACTCAGGGATATTTCAGTCATTTTACATCTCCAAATAACCCTTCAACCCAAAGCCGAAAAACAGTTTTTGGCAAAAGGTATAGCTCCGAAACAGGGCCTAAGCGGGGATTGAAATGTCGTTCGCTGCCCGTGGGGACAAGCGGTGGGCTGGTGGCACAAGCCCGCCTTATCCGCGTCGCACAGTAACGTTCCACACCACACCATACCACACAGGTGATGCATGGGGAATGGGGATAGATAGAGGAGCGGATGCCTCGCTTCGCGTGGCCGCATGGCCCAGGCGGGAGAGCCTGTACGAGCGGCTTGTGGAACACCCACCCAGCACGTTGAGAGATTCTCGTTTGTTCGGCTCGACAGAGTGTAGACGGTGCACCAGTTGAGCGTGCGAGGCGGGCATACCCGCTGTTCGGCCGAAGCGAATTACGGCGCCCCAATCTAGTGCCGCTCGCCCCGGTGCTTTTCAAAGTTTTAGGGCCTAAGGTGAATGCAATGTTGGGAATTCTATATATCTATAGCACAAATAGCATGGCCTTCGTACGCGTTTTTCTTCTTCTTTCACACCGTTTCTTCTTGTCGAATTAGGCCTGTGAGTTGGGTCGTGTCTTTTCGGGCCAGCCCGAGGTTCGGCCGGCACGGCACGTGATGGGTCAGACCGGCACAAATGCTTGGGCCTGGCAGGGCTTGAGGACCGAGCATAGAGCTAGGCATTGGGTCTTGTGCAGCCAAGACGCAAGACGAGCCTGTCAGGCTTCAGGCCCTTTGTCTTTGTCTTTGTCTTGCGTCTTGGCCGCCTCGCCTCTGGCAAGACCCAAGCATGGCCCAAAGCCCGCTGTTGGAGGGTCGTGCCGGCCCAAGCCCAGCCCTAAGTAACTATAGACTACGGCGACGACGACAATAGTGGCGACGACCATCATCTTCATTCCTCTCGTGCTCGCCTCGTTAAAAACCTAGTTAAAATTAAATTAATTACATTAAAACATGGACACATAAATATTTGGAAATGGAATTTTCTTAATACTTTACAGATACAATGTTACTATCTCGTTAAAAACCTTACGCCCTAGAGTGGGGTTCCCTGAGTAAGGAAAAGAGTACAGTAACAACATATGTACATACTAAATACTCATCAATGTCAAGATCGTTTATGCGTTCGAGGTTAGCATACGCCTGCATGATCTTAAGATCCTCCGGTTGATGCTATTGCCGCTCTTTAGCTAGTTCCCAGTCATTGGTGCATGTGATTGCTTCCACCATCCTAGGCGCAAGGGATGATCTTCTTTCTTCAATTATTCTCCCTGCCATATTGAACGTTGCTTCTGAAGAGACGGTGGACACCGACAACAGCAGAATATCCCATGCAAAATATGACAACACATGAAATATTTGTTATTCTTGCACCACTCGAGCAAGTCTATCTTGCCTCCGCTAGTAAGATCAGGATCGATATTTGTAACATCATGCTCCAGGTAGTGGTTTAGCTCTGAGACATAATTTCCACTTGGGGGCCGCCTGAGAGTGAGAGGATGAAGAACTGGACTTGCCCTTTAGCTTCTTCCATAAGTGGGATGTCAAGCTTATCTTTCCTTGTTGCGTTTGCTGTGAGGCCTCCGATCTCGCGTTGCTGCCGAATTTTTCATGATACATGCGGAAAACACGAAAAATCTCTTATTTGACATGTGCGAAAAATTCCGAGTAATCAAGACCGAGGCATTCACCTATTCTCTCTATACCGATATGCAAACCTGCCAACTTTTTTGTAGGATCGAAAATGATAGCAAAACAATACACGTGTGAAATAGAACCTAAATATTTAATAAAATATTTAATAAATTGTTCCTCCATTAGTGCAACAGCATGACCTAAAAGGGGATCCTTCCTATATTTGGCAATTTTGTCTTCAATTAACCAAATAAATTGTATAACTAAGCAAGAGGTAGGGTAATAAACACTAGATAGAACCTTTGTTGCTTTATAAAAAGGTCTTAAAAACTCTCGAAAATGAATACTAATTCATTATTTTGAGAGTTAGCATTGACAAAAACGGATATGAATGTTCGTACCCTTGTAACTTCTTTAACATGATGTATGTCGAGTTCTACCTCACCATCATGTCAAGACCGAATTTTCTTGGCTCCTTCCCATTGGCTGCGCAGTACTCCGCGAACCTGTGTACCACTTGTGGGGAATTTGTGAGGTAGCGAATGGCATCGCGGATACTGTTCAAACATCCGCTAATCGCTTGCATACTATCTTGAACAACAAGGTTCAAGATATTGTAAACACATCTCTGGTGTAGAACATAACCACCAATATACGTCTGCAATCTTGGGGCGAGGATGTTCATAACAGTTGTGTTCGCTGATGCGTTATCAAGAGTTATAGAAGCAATCTTATTATCTATCTTAAAATCATCAAGTACGTGTAGTATACGCTCGGCAATGGCCTCTCCCATGTGTGATTTGTTAATTACTTTAAACCCTATGACTCTTGTTTAGCTTATAATTGTCATCTAAATAATGGGCTACAACACTAAGGTAGACACTTCTCTCGTGTGACGATGTCCAAATGTCTGAAGTTATAGCAAAAGAGAACTGAACTTGTAGGAATAGTTCTTTTAGCTCTGCTAGATCCTTATGATACATTCGTAAAATATCAGATGTAGTGGTTCTCCTACTAACATGTTGGTACTGTGGGCAAAAGCCGCGTTGGACCATTCTTTCGAATGCACGACTTTCACCCATCCTAATCGGTTGATCTTCCGAAACAATATATATAGCAATTTCCTCACAGACAGAAAACGGGTTGTATACCTAAGTACTTATAGAGCCATCGCCCTCGAAGTTTAGCTGCGTTTCTACTCCTCCCTCTCGGCTCTGCGCCCTGATCTTACGTAAGCATGCTTTGTAGTGCCGGTTCAAGTGCCCTGTTCCTACAGTTGTACGAGTAGTTATTTTAGCTTGTCAATAATTACAAGTTGCAATATCTATCGTTTGGCCATCTTGGATTTCTTGGCTCCAGGTCATGTGCTTCCAGCAATTTGCCTTTCGTCCAGACCCGCCAATGTTGCCGTCCGTGGACGGGGGAGAGAACGCTGGTGTCCCCATTGGCTCCAGACCACTCTGGTACTCCTCGTAGCCCTCCGTACCATCCATATGACAATCATCCATGACGTAGTCTCCCATGCTTGGTGAGAGCTGACGAGCATCAACGGGAGGAGGAGGACTAGAGGAGCGGCGGCGGGAGCTTACACTAAGTCGTCATGCTACCCTTTTCATGCTACGACTCCTCGGTAGCATACCGCTCGGGAGCTCCTTGGTGCTCCGACTCATTGGTAGCATAATGGATGGATGGATGATTAATAAATGGGGAGGGTAGATGGATATTGAAGAAATGAGGAGAGTAGATGGACGGTGAATAAATGAGGATAGTAGATGGATGGTGAATAAATGAGAGTGGATGGATGGTGAAGAAATAAGGAGAGTGGATGGATGGTAAAGAAATGAGAAAATGAGTTATTTTTATAGTCATCCATCAGAAAGAAGGCTGTTGCTCTCGAATGTTGCTAATGACCGTTGTCTGTACCTCCCGAACGTTGCTAATAACCATTGTACGGTCTTTTTTTTCCTGATTCCCTCTCTCAATCTATGCATGTATCTGTACACCGGTCACTCTCTATCTCCCTCTATCTAACTTTCTTCTCTCTTTTCTCTGATTCCCTCTCTCAGCCTTAGTCTTAGTCTCAGTCTCTTTCTTGCCACATTTGAGTGATGGAGGCAATGATGCCCCATTGGCCATTCTGCATTTTGTGCTATTGTGCGCATAAAAAAAACATGACTGATCATTCTAGCTGACACCTGACAGCAGTAGCTATAGCAGCTAGCTAGGCTGCTTTAGCAGCACAAAATGCTCTGGTAGCCCCTAGAGCACCAGTGACTAGCCACTAGCCAGTACCTAGCAGAGCATTCGGTTTCGACTTTCGAGCCAAGATACTTCAATTATATAAGTTTTAATTTTGTTGGTCCATCCGTCCATGTCCATACATGCTGTGGTAGTATGGTTGGCTTTTGGGTGCTGGACTCTTGGCTGGTTGCTAGTAGTTAGTACTTACTACTTAGTAGCATACTAGTATACTTGTATACTAGCTGACTAGCACGACAGAGATGAGCATCCGGTCCTCCCAGTCCCAGGCTCAGTTTCTCACTTCTCACTCACTCTCCCGTTCTTCACTTCTTCCCCCTTCTCAGATCTCTTATCAGTACTCCTCCAGTCCTCCCAGGCTCCCACCCGGCTCTGAAGATAGGATCGCAGAGGAGGTGATCGGCCGGATGTGCTTCCCGGTGCGGGTGCTGAACGTGACGAGGCTGACCAACTTCCGCAAGGACGGCGACCCGTCGATACTCAGTGTACGGCAAGGCGCAGGCGAAGGTCTCTAGGAGGAAGCAGGACTACAGCCACTCGTGCGGCCACCCCCGGTGGCCCGGCACGTCCCCCGGTAGCTCGGCCTCCACCTTCCCCCCGCGGCTCCAAGCGGCCAAGGCGTCACGGGCGGGGGAGGGCACGGCGTGCGCGTGCAAGGACGGTGAGCCGGCGGCCAGCTCCCTCTGCCGTCTACCCCGCCTCCCCCTTCTTCCGGTGGCGGTGGCAGCGAAGATGGCGCGCCGAGTGCGTCGGTGCGGGGCTGCGGCCGTGCGGGGCAACGGGGGTCACAGAGCGAGCAAGCGGGCTTGGCGTGCCACCGCCGTGTCGTGCTGGCCCGAGCACGGCCCTATCAGTCAGGTCGTACTGTCTGTCGTGTCACGTTCGTAGACCTGGCCCAGCCCGTCTGTTCGTGCTGTGTCAGCATGGTCCGTCACGTGAGCGTATCATGTTTGAGTCGTCGTGTCACGTTTGTAGACCTGGCCTAGCCCGTCTGTTCGTGCTGTGTCAGCACGGTCCGTCACGTGAGTGTATCATGTTTGAGTCGTGCCGTGCCGGGTCGGTCGGACCTCATGCCGACCCAGAATGGTCTGGCCCAACTCCCAGGTCTAACCGGACACGTTGGGTAGCACGATACAGCACAACCAGTTGGGCCATCCTCGGGTCGACATGGCACGAACGTAACACAGTAGGCTGGAAGACACGGCGGTGGCACGTGGTTGAGAGGCGGGTGTTGCTAGCTAGTTTTATCTGCAGTATTATCACCATCAGTAGCATCTTACTGCACAAATCAACCAACCAATCATCAAAACCCAACAAAGAAACTCAAGAAATCATCACTCTTGGACAGCGAATCAAGAAATTAGAGCCCAAGAACTCCCGGTACGTACCGCGCTGCAACCTATGCTGCTATCGCCGGTGTCGCTGTCTATTTGCCCAGATAATGATGCTCCTGCAGGAGGTAGCTCCGTCGTGCTGTGGTGCAGCCGCTGCTCCTCACTGGCCACATCGAACTGGAGAAGACAGAGAGAGGATGGGGAGGGACAGGGAAGGAACAAGATTGTCATTGGGTGCCTCGAACAGAAGATGGGGAGATAAGAAGGAACGAGTTTGATTAGAAATGGACTGGTGTGACAGTGTTGTTTTGTCACGTCATGGGTGATAGTGTGTCTAAAAAGGTTAGAATTAGAAATAAAGTACGTCGAGGTTAACTTTAAATAAAATTCAAAAAAAGTTAATTAATAAAAAAAAATCGAGTAGATGAGAGCTCTCCTCCTTCAATTATTCATTGATGGATGGGTGGGCCCACCTTTTTTTTCTTGTGACTGAAAAAAATTAGCACCAGTTAATCTAAGCAATTGAGATTACATGTGCAATCCTAAGATTCCTACATTTTTCTATTTCTACTTCTATGTTTAAGTTCAAACACCCAACCCTTTAATTTCCGCCCAATTTTTCTATTATCTATTTTACACATACATTCCTTTCTCATTCTTCTGTTATACATTCCTTTCTCATTCTTCTGTTTTTCCTCGTTCCAGTGTTCCGAACAGGCTCTCATAGTCCAGAGCACGAGACATTGTAGTTCTCCCTTCCTGTTATTAGTTAGTTAGATCTCCTCGGAAACTCAATATCATAGACGATTTTTTGTGAGAACCGTCTATGATACTTCACAGATGGTTTTTAATAGGAACCGTCTGTGATATTACTACATATCACAGACGGTTTTTGTTGAAAACCGTCCATGATAATTAACTCATCACAAACGGTGCAGTGTACATAGCTCCTCAACAGAGTCTTCCTGATCTCTATCTCTAACGCTACGATAACCACGGGAGATCTTCAAGCCCGGTGAGTCCATCGCTACTCCGTGCCTGGTTTGAATATCGTCTGACCTCACTGAGCCCGCTCGTGTGGTCCATTTCAGCTATTGTCGCCTACGCCGAGCTGTCACCGCCGCCGCCATCGACGCCAACTCTTCTCCGGTGAATCCTCGACCCCACCAAGGTCGATTTACCCACCTATATGTCCCCCTAAAGCTGTGCATATGCTTGGTTTCAGTTTATTTCCACTGAGAAGACCTGTCACCGAGGAGCTTGCCGCCACCGCCTCTGTTCACCGACGACCAGCCATCTTGGACCTTCCCCGATTTCGACTAGCCGCCTTAGATCTTCCCCGACTTCATTGACACCTTCCTCGTGATTGAGGTGAGCTACTGGAGCATAAGCTTCCTTTAATTTGAGTAGTTTCAGGCGTTTACACCGAAATCGCTAGTGAAGCCCATGGCGCCGCCACGAGACATCACCGTCGGTTTGCCTCAGGCGATCTTAGGGCCCCAAGCCACAACTATTAGCAATACAATGTCACCCTGAGCCCAATTTGAGCTTCAAATCCTACTGTTTTTAATCATTTAGTTAATAAACTAACGAGTCTATGACATGTGGGACCGCCATAGATTTTATAAATAAAATCATGAAATAAAAAATGAGTCACTGACAAGTAGGACCCACTGACAAGTAGGGCCCACATGTAAGTTAATAAAATCCAGAAAAATGAAAAAAAAACCACCTTTAGTTCAGAGAAAAATACGCTTTCTCTGCTGAAAAGCGTAACTAAGCCTCAAAAAATACACTTATTTATTTCCAGGGGTTTTCAATACGAACCGTGTGATGGACCGAAACTGGATGTACACTGAGAATCCACTACTACAGGAAGCCACATCACGCATTTTCTTCCAACCGCCTATATTTGTTGGTGCGTGATATGAGTAGCTATCACGAGCGGTTCAAAACCATCTGTGATAGGCAATATCACAGACGATTTTTTATTAAAACCGTCTGTGAAGGCTAGTATCACAGATGGTTTCTTTTAAAAGCCATCTATGATACGCGAATATCACAGACGGTTCTAAACAAAAACCGTTTGTGATACGTGAATATCACAGACGGCTTTTCTTGAGAACCGCTCAGGATATTCACGTATCACGCAGCGGTTTTGAGTGGAAACCGCTCGTGATATTATAGCCTTCACTGAGCGGTTTTAATAAAAAACCGTCTGTGATAGTTCATACTCCTGACTACATTTTTGCTGTTTTTTTGGCTAGCCACAGGAATTGCTAGCCATGCCCTCTGAAAACAAGCATGCACAAAAGCAGATTCATCGGAGATAATCAATTGTTGACAACTCAAAGTGATCATTACTCAAAATAAATTACAAAAGATCGCATTTATTCAAGTATTGTCGCTATAGTTACAACTGGATTACAATTGAGTCAATTGTTTGCGTTGAGAGGTGTTGGCGGGGTGATGCTCTGGGTTGGCGACGGAGTGAAACTCTCCGTCGTCGTTAATGATTTCTGAGTTGATAAAGGTGCAGAGCTTCTCTCGAATGTCCTTGATCTCTTCCGCAACGAGTCCATCACATTGTAAATACAAGGCCTGTCACTAGCAAGAGTAAAGTGGTAAGCTATATATATTTAAATTTATAATTAGGAAATAATTATTTCGAGATTGACAAACCTTAGGATCCTTCTTCCTAGCTCTAAGGATTAGTCGCATATAATAACAGACGTGGATTGCACATAACTCATCATCTTTTGTCACCACTTGCAAAAATAGAATTACATATATATGTATAGTCGATTCGAGATGCGTTATTATGAAGTATGATATAGGATTATCGTGTTGTAGCGTCTTGAAAAATCCATCCTGTGTGTTAGTTGGGCGCTCTTTCCATTGTATATTCCTTTGTTGGCAACATAATCGATGAACGACCTACATGATTCGAAAAAGTTATCCTCGGCCATTTCAAACAAATGAAGACTACAATAGAGTTATGTAAGGAGGAAATGAGCATACCTCTCGAGTATTCCTCTTAGAACGCTGAAGTCGTGCTTGTTGCGGATTAGGGAATCAAGATATATCACATGGTTCCTCTTGGGTATAATAACTAAAAGGATCCAGTGGTACCTACTCATGTATGTCGCTATAGTCATTAAACTTAAGTTCGTGCTGCGTATAAAGTACAAATGAAATTTGTATAGCAAGTAGTGACACTTACCCCTGGTTGTAGGGCACCACTATGCACTTTATGTTCTTCTGACGAAGCAATGACCTCGTTATGTATTTCTCGATGAAGGATGAGTCTGCTTGGATGGTTTGCAACGATACCACATGTGGGTCGAGGAAACCCACCGGTTCTTTCCATTCCCGGACATTTTTCAGCATGTATCTATACATAAGCAATGAGTTGTGATATTTATCGGTATTACATGAATGTAGAACTTGATTGTACACACTTACAGTGTCCAACGTCGTAGAAGCGAGACGTCAAGGCCAACGAGGTTGAATAGGTCATATAAGTCGTTGAAGCCCACGACGAAGTACCTCGTCCCGTTGAAGAAATGCTTCTCCTCGTATCTGACGGTGATTCCAGTATCGCACCCCTTCTTTTGGGCCTTCTCCAAGTACCAGGCATGCAAAGCCTGACAAGCATATCCAGCGTGCATTAATACTGCGTCGGAGCACAACATACTGTTCACAATTAAAATACTTAATTTCAAATTCTTAACCGACTAGCTAGGTTTAAATAAGGACATACAAATTTGTTAAGGTCAAAAGGATTTCTATAAATTTGACAAGAAATATTTTAATTCACGATAATTAATCTAGTATTTGATTAAATTATTTTCAGGGTTGTTTAGAAGCATTTACTTCAGTTCTTGTTTTAGAGTTTCTTTTCAAGTGAGAATGAGTCCCTTCTCATCATGTTTGGAGATAAGGGTTACATACATAAATAGAAAATAAAATTATAAGACCAAAATAACTTGCTTCACCTCAATTGGAGTTCACATGAGTTACTTATGAATTTGCAATGTTAAAATTATTTTGTAGTGTACAAAACATTCGGCTTTGGATTAATTTGCAAAAACTATAATTTCTGGGGTAGAGATAAGTTTGAAACCTATTCCAAACTAAAGTTCACTTAAAAAAAATTATGAAAATTGGTTTCACTTGATTTGGAGTTACTTTGAATTAGTTATTCATTTATGAAGTTATTCTATTTTGGACCGTCTGATCGCGATTCGATGGTCGTGATTGAGTGAGCTGTTCAGATGGTCCGAACGGCCCAATCGATACGGTTGGCCCGATTAAGATCTAACGATCCAAATGCGTTGGCCGTTCGAACGGTCCGAACGTCCCAAGCGGTGTGGACCGTCCGATCTAAATCGAACGTCCGATAGCAAATGTGTGGCGTGGCAACGAAAATGGGGCGCGGCAACGAAATTCCTGTGGGTACGCGTAAACCGACGCGAATGATACCGACGAAATATGGGGCGCGGCAACGAAAATGGGGCACAGCAACGAAATTCCTGTGGGGACGCGCAAACTGACGCCAATGATAATTTTCCTGACGGTTATATATCAAACCGTCACCAAAACTTCTTCATCCTTGTCGGTACATCCAAACCGACGTAAATGATAATTTTCCTGACGGTTATATATCAAGCCGTCACGAAAACTTCTTGCATCCTTGTCGGTGCATCCAAACCGACGGTAGCTAAATCATTAGTGTAGATTTATCACACGCTCGTCGGGAAAATAAAACCTCAACAAAAAAGATCGGTTCTTCAGTAGTGGTAATGCCATTGAGTGCATGCAATAACCTTGTTGAGTACTTGCAGTAATATCGTTGTGTACATGCATGCAGTAATGTTATTGAGCGCCAAGTGAGTGCTTGTCCATGTCCGGCTACGATCGGCTGTACTGTACGTTCTGGTTTCGGATATGTTCTACAGTTCGACATGTATATTTGAACTTAGTTAAATTAAAATTCTACTTTGTGCAGTGTGCAAATATTTAAGTGAGGGGATGGTGAGGCCTACAGTAAAATACAATACATTGTTGTATTAGTACTTGCCTTAAGCATGTTCCTGTTAATTAAATTCGCTGAAGTATTTAAGAAAAAAAATTATTTTTCCTAATCCATGAGGGTTGCAACTAAATGTATGCTTGTACTTGGGATCAACTTGATCCATCACAGCCCATGGGCCGCTCGGCCTGTTGGTCACCAGACAGTCACATCGTTATTAGTACAGCCCAGTAGTGCTCAGTATACATCCCTCTACTACTACTACTCTCTTACGCATACACCCACATGACTGCTGCTTTCCCGTCTCTCTCTGCTCTCTTGACTCCCTCCACGCATACCAGACCACTCAAGCCGCCGCCGTCCATTCTGTCACCAGCAACGGCGGATCTCGACGCCGTACACCATCAATCGCCTCCCTGTGCTACCCATATGCTAAACCCTTTGTTTCCTCATCCGATATCTCCCCCTTCTCTTGCGGGATCCAGAGTCTCAACTCGGGTGCCATCGAGCTCTTTCACGTCGGCGAACTCCCGGGTTCCTCTGCTTCCCCTCAGCCGTTCTAGTGTGGTCTTCCTCCGACCTCGGCGTGGACTCGCGGTGGTGCTGACCCGCGGCCTCACCATCCAATGTGCCGCGACGGGGTTCAGAGCCTCACGCGCGCTGGGGCGCACAGCTACGACGGCTGCCACGACGCCAGACGAAGGCAGCGTCGGACGGGGGAGGCCACGGCGGCGGGCGACCACGGCGATAGCGGCTCTGGAGGGCGCCGCTCCTCCACGGGCCACGGCGACGGCGGCCGCCCAGGCCCCAGGTGAAGTGAGCACGGGCGCACGACGCACCCTCCCTCCCTTGCCTCCATTCGGCGCACGCGCACGGATCTCCACGACGACGGCGGCGTCCACGGCTCCATCTCCTGGTCCTCCACGAGTCCAACGACCGTGACTAGGCCGACACGACACGACACAGTGACGGCCCGTCGTGACCTGGGCCGTGGCTGACCCTCGCCGGAGGCGAGTCGTGCCGTACGTGACACGCCAAGGTGGCCGTCGGTACAGCCCGTTGCAGGCCAAAGTCGGTCGTGCCGGCACAGCCCGACTCTCAGGTCTACTTCGAATAGTGTGTAGTACTAGCAACAATGGACCCTAATAATCTCGCAACCTCGTATCAACTCAGCCTTTAATTACCCTACAAGTTGAAGAAGACACGACGAAACATAACATATGTTAGTCATGCCATGCCGTTGATTGTCGAGTTGACAAGCTTGTGCGCAAAATTCCAAACAAACAAGGACGCCACGCCACTATGACGGAGCACTAGTACGCAGCAACAAAAATAAGTAACAGCTATAGTTTTCCTCGGCAAACGGCGAACCGCGCGCTCTTACTTACCCCATCGTAGAACACAGAGAAAAAACACGTACGACCGGCCTGCATCCCTGTCGATCGCGCGCGATACCGCCCCGGGCCCCGGCCGCGGCCGCGGCCGCGCTACATACCATGCGCGAGGCTGCGGCCGGTGCCGAACCCTCCTCCCGGCGCGTATATGCAAAATCAACTGGGCGCCAAGCGCAAGGCGACAGGTCGCAAAAGCAACGGCGCGCGCGCGCGAGCAGCGCAGCCACGCGGCCCTGAGCGATCGATCGAGCCCATCACGCCATTCCCGTCCAACGCGGAGTCGTTTCGCCAGACCGCATGATTACCCCCCTCCGCAGGTACCGTCCTCGCCCCGGAAGAAATCCGTCGCCCGCGCGCTAGCGGACACCGCGCGAGGGGGACACACTGCGTGCATGGATGTGACGCTTGACGCTACCCGCCCTGCCGTCCGGTCCTCATTATTTGATGGGAACGGCTCATCGGCATCCTTGGAACAATATGCGCATGCAGAATTGCGGATAGGAAGAGCTAGTAGCCTATTAGCCAGCAAAGTAGTAGCTCTGGTGTTTCATTGAGGATCGTTTCTGCGTCAAGTATATGCGGTACGTGGTATAACAAGATTAATTGCACAGCTAATTTTGTTACTACTTTACAATACAACTAGAAACATTGAAAACAACAATAGAAGCCTGAAAGAAAATACAACTTGGGGAACGTAATCGAAGTATGAGCTTTGATGGAAGAAAATCATTGAGCATAATAAGTTGCTTGGGGTTCTTACAAACGTAGCCACTCTCCGTCATGCATGGATCATATAGGTGCTGTTGGGTCACGGGTAGGCTATGATAGCAACAAATCAAAATTTTCTACCACGTAAACTAGGAAGCTAAGCAAGTAGATGATCACAGATCGTTACCACCAGACGCGCAGAGCAGCGGAAGAAGGGTTGGAGCAACCTAGTCCAACGAAAAGTGCGTCGATGTAGTGGTCGTAGTTGATCGTCTCCTCCAGCGACCTCTGCAGTTCCTTGTGAAGATCGCGGATTGTCCTCAAGCGCAACAGCAACCGCAGTAGCACCTCTACGGTATCCACACGTCCAGGGAAGGAACAACTATGCGCTAGTGTGCTAGCACCAAGTCGCACGGCAGAGCTATCTGGAAGATGGTGGCTAGGGTTTCGGTGGAACAACTCAACTCACGACTTTCGTGTGTCTCGTCTGTTACGTTCACCTCTCTTCCCAACAGCCTCATGCATCTCCTTATATAGTGCTCGTGACGGATCCTATCCGAACACGTTTGACGAATCGTATCCGTACTGGTTTGTTCCAACCCGTTAAGTGTGTGACTCTATAGGTTCGTGCGTAATCAGTTGTGACTTGGAAACCCTTTCCGATCACGAGTCGTTAGCGGTTCCTAGCAGGACATAACGATTCCCGAATACACATAAATAATATCGGACGAACCTTAGTGCAACATGATCTTCGACCAGGTCTCCATCACTTACGACCGAGATCTTATCTCTATACGACCGATTCAGATTTGGTTACGACCGATTCAGAACTCCTTACGACCAAGTTTCGACCATTACGGATTTCGTTCGACCGGTCTACGATCACCAGATCTCCATACGACCAAATTCAGAATCGATCGAACTAAACGACCTACTCGTGTATTCTCCCTTTGCCTCACGATGTCTGGTTGAACTCCAGGTGAGATGTTGTGTCATCCATGGACTGTTCAATACTTTCTCGATGGACTATCGGATAACTTCACATGGTCGAACACTTCGACCACTAGTGGCATGGCCATGCACTTTCTTTATCCGACCACAACGAGGGGCCCAGAGACATCTCTCCTGTTATGTAAGGAGGGGCAAATCCCATATCTGACTAGTCACATTCCTCCGCATGTTTCATAGCATACCCGAAAGCTACCTTTATAACTACCCGCCATTTAGTAGCGATTGGTAACCCCTAAGAGTGCTATTACACATGTAGGAAACCATGTTGATCTCAGGTCTAAGGATTATACATCATCATTGCTTGAGACCAACTAACGACACATAGAATCATAACAATCTCAATAGTGTCTCAAGGTGGGTCAATTCAACCTCATGTTCTCTAACATGTGTTCACATTATTGATTCGATATCCCTATATCCATGACCGGTGAAACATGATCATCAATCAATACAATATGCTGGTCGATACTGGTCGATAGAGTCAATAGTGTTTCGACCATTGACATCCGACCAGGGATACATTTAGAACAACATCATATAAGTTAAGAGTTTCACCAACAAGTCACATACTTGTTGATCTTTATAACCAAGGAACAAGATAACACATTATCCAATATTATGAACATAATGAAATATAATCATCTCTATTATTGCCTCTAAGGCATATTTCCAACAGGTGCATGCCACTATTCTTCCTCTATTAGTTACTCTTTTTCCAAAATGTATGCATACATATCTCCCTCTATTTAATCTCAAGCAACATGATTAGGCGTGCAACAAATTATCTTATTAGTTTACATGGTATTAGAGTACATTATTCACGCATACACCGATATACCATGGGCAACCTACCTTCCCTCATACGCCAGTTGCTTCACTGAACTGTGTGTCTTCTAGGTCTTCTCGCCGCCACAACTTTTCTGCTTCAACCTCCAACAGCAAGCTCGATTCTTGATCGATCCCTCTCAACTGCTACCACTTCCAATGCAATAATTTACCACATAGTTATATTCTACTTCTCTCCACTATTGTTTACTGCTCATCGTTGCGGCATCAACACATATACACGTGAAACCATCACCGATCCCAGTAGGGGACGCCCATTACGCTCTCTCGGGTGGTCCCAAGCCTATTCCCTATGGCTGCGCCATCTCTACTCCGAGCTTTTTGCTCCTTTGCTTCTATTCATACGGATACATGCATAATGTTATACATGCTTGATGTCCTCTTCTCCCGCATCGAGTGCACCTCTTATTCGATGTTGGCCAACACAACGTTGTGGTTTTCTCACTAACCGCGGCGACCTCCCATCTCCACTGATGCCGACGTGTCTTCTTTATTCGTTGTCTAATGATATGGAGAATCTTCTCGCCATCATTAGTGACGTTGTTCCCCTCACTAGCGATGATACGCTCCTAGCTACCCAATGGCCCCATATCATCCATAACTCGTCTTTAATGCAAAGCTCCATCTTTGTTGACATGATCAATGTGCGTGCTCTGGTTTCCCTTGAGTATTTCCATGGTTATCGAACATAGGGAATAGATGGAACTATGACTAAGGTTATGGCTATGCACAATTACTAACAAAAAAGATGAACAATATTAATTAAAGCTAACTGCTACGAATAGAGATGATTCTAGGGTTTCTCTCAATTAGAACAAATCTTCCCCTGGGTTGGGTTTACTAGCAAGTAAATCAACAAATGCATATATGAATTGGTACTTAAACAACGATTGCTCTCACCCTACGATGCAACACCACCTTTTTCACCGGTTCACCTATCATGTGATAAGGCTATTCTTAGTGTAGCATGCACCATACTATTTACTATAGATTGGCCAAATAAACCCAGGCACCATGCCTCAATCTATGACTTAAAAGTTCCCTGTACAGTACCAATTTAATGAAAGCAATGGTAAATAGACTAATCAAAGTATTAAGCATCATATCATAAATCATAAATAGATCTAAAGTCGATTACATTGCAAGATCCCCCGAACTCGAAGGAAGAACATAGATCCACCCACTCCTGGTTCGAGAATACATCATGGAATTTATGGAGGAAGAACAAGAGGAAGAGGTTGTCGTCATTGCGCTGACGAAAGAGGTCGGCAGGGTGGCACGCTGGACGGCACTGGTGGTGTGTCGCTCAGCTCTCCAGATGCACTGCGAGGCTCTTCCTCTTTCTCTCGCCAGAAACCCTAGTTTTTTAATCTTTTCTCGCCCACCTTTCGGATGGGAGACTTGGCATCCTTTATAGGTGTCGAGGAGGCTTGGGCAGCAAGGAAAAGGAGGTGGCTGTGTTTGAGCCGCTCGGCTCACTCCTTGCGCTGCCCGACGCCTGGGTTGCCGACAGGTGGGCCCAGCCTCCTTTCTCTTGTGCATTCTCTGGTCTCTTGATTCGCGGACTCTCCAACATTTTTTTGGATAAAATCTTCCATAAACACATGGTTTTATCTCCTTAATTCGCCTCCTTCCGAAAGCTTCCCAATCTCTTTTATGCCTATTTTATGCATTTCCCTGCAAAGAACACTTAATGCAAACATCTCTTATTTTTTGTTAGGGTTAGTTACCAAATGGCATGATTAGCTCAATAATCTAAGGAAAAATCACAATTAAATGATAGTTGCATGTGCACAAAATCGAGCATCAACAACCTCCTCTCTGAATGTCCTCTCTGTTAGGGCTTCCTCATTGTTGTGGCAGTGAAGCCAAACAGTGGGTATAGAATACTCTTTCTGCATTGTGGAGATAGAAATGGAGGAGCTAAATAATGCTAGCCATTGAGAGAGAGAGAGAGAGAGAGTAGTAAAATGAGTGAGATCTAGATCTCTCATGCCTCCTTCGGTTCTTTATATAGTAGTGGGGGATTGGCTTATTCCCACCTTGCCTCCTAATAATTACAAAAAGGTGAGGGTAGATTGAAACATTCCCTCATATGTACAGTAATCCACTTATGAGCTTACCCTAAGGCCCACTAAACATTTTTAGCTGCTCGTACGCACACTAGTCTATCCTTGGGCTTACCCCAAGGTCCATTAGGCACTCCTAGCAGCCCAATAAGGGTTGGACGCTCCCACAACACCCATCATCGAGCTTCTTTGGCCACTGACTTCTTTAACAACGCCGACACTCACAACTAGTCGTCGTGACCCTTAGCTCTTTCGACTCTAGACTTTCACTTCAACGGCCCCGGTGAGCAGCATAACATTGTTCTCGTTGAATGGCTATGGTGAGCAGCACGATATTGTCCACATCTCCGTTGCCGCCGCCTCACACTACTACAGAAAAGGTCTTCACAGACGGTTCAAAAACGTCATCACAAGCGGTTTCGTGAGCCGTCTGAGTTTATGGGTTAGTAATAACATGGGGTCATCACAGACGGTTTTTGAACCGTTTGTGAAAAAAAAGCTATCACAAACAGTTCTGAACAAGAACCGTCTGTGATAATTACTTATCACAGACGGTTTTTGTTTAGAACCATCTGTGATAGTTTTTTCTATTGCAAAAAAAAAATCAAATTTTGAGCCAAACCAATCGGTTCTTGTTCAGAACCGTCTGTGATAGTTTTTTCTATTGCAAAAAAAAAATCAGATTTTGAGCCAAACCAATCAATTGTTGGATAGTAGTTTCCATATGCAACCTCTAGCAACACAACTAAAATCCAATTCAAATTCTGATGGCAAACACATTATAAGAAAGGGAAACCAAAAGGTTTCACAACGTCCCCTCCAAATAGGAAAAAAAGAATAAAGTTACAAAGTTAAACTAGCACTACTACAGAAATGCTAATCTTGACGCCGATCACGCATTTGTTCATCGAAACCGCTCAGATAAACACAATCTCGAGCGGTTTTGTTACCCACCGCCTCGTGTTATTCTCCGCTAAAACCGTCTATGAAGATGTCATATCATAGACGGTTCATATTTGGAACCGTCAGTGATACTTCACGATGGTTCCAAACATGAACCGTCTGTGATATTACCCAATATCACGAGCGGTTTTTTAGAACCGTCTGTGATACTTCACGAGCGGTTCCAAAACATGAACCGCTCGTGATATTGCCCAATATCACGGCGGGTTTTTTAAAACCATCCGTGATAATTAACTCATCACGACGATATATATAGCTCCGCCTCCCCGCCAAAACAGATATAGTCTTCTTGATCTCCATATCTCTGGCGCCACGATAGGTCCATTGCCGTTCCATGCGGTTTGAGTACATCGCCTCACCTCACCGAGCCGGCTGGTCCATTTCACCAGATATTGTCGCCGAGTAGCTTGCCGTCCGCCTCTGTTCACCGACGACGACCCACCGCGCCTTGGACCTTCCCGACTTTCATTGACACCTTCCTCGTGATCGAGGTGAGATCTCAAGCATAAGCATCCTTTAATTTGAGTAGTTTGAGCGTTTACGCCAAATCGCTAGTTTCAGCGCCTCCATGTGGGACATCGCCGTCGGTTCGCCTCAAGCGAGACCTTAGGGCCGAGAGCCACGACTATATAGCAATGCGACGTCACCCTAAGCCCGCTTTGAGCTTCAAATTAATCCTCTTGCTTTTAATCATTTAGTTAATAAACTAACGAGTCTATGACATGTGGGATCGCCATAGATTTTATAAATAAAATCATGAAATAAAAAATGAGTCAGCGACAAGTAGGACCCACATGTAAGTTAATAAAATCCAAAAAAATGTAAAAATGAAAAAATCGTAATTAAGCCTCGTAAAATACTACGCTTTGAAAGTCATCACCCTTTTATTTATTTTCGTGGTTTTCAATACGAACCGTGTGATGGACCGGTTGGATGTACACCGAGAACCGTGTGAGTGAAGAGTACATTAATGGCGTGTCTGCTTACAAGAGCCGCCGAGGAGGATATGTTGAATAAGGGGCGGAATATATGTCTTGTCCATGCATTGATCGCGAGAATCAAGATGTTTAACAACCGAGCGCAGATCGAAGCACACTTGATTCAAGGGTTTCAAAAGGGTTATACATGTTGGACCATCCACGGTGAAGAGCATATTATACAGAAGTCAACGATATGCATATTATACAGAAGTCAACGATATGTCGCGAATGATGTCGATTGTGGTTCCGATTCGGATAAGGCCGCACGATGACAATCTAGATCGATGCTTAGCGATGCGAAGGAACTGTGATGAGAGGAGTATGTTCAATTCGGGGCGTGATGGAGGACTCGGAGAAACCTTTGTTCCCGCCGCAAGTCGGAATACACAAGGTTGTCATCCGTGCTTAAAGCTGCTGAAATTGAAGGCAAGCAACGGTTGGTCCGACAAGAGTTTCACGCAAGTCATTAGGTCTCTTAGCGGACATGCTTCGAGGGAAATGAGTTGCCCAAAACCACCTACAAAGCCAAAAGGTTCTTTGTCTATTGGGAATGGAAGTAGAAAGAATACATGCATGTCCGAACGATCAGATCCTCTCATCAGTAACGAGTATACAAACATGCATGTATGTCCGTGTGCAACGCATCCCGATACAAGCGTAAGAAGCAATCGATGACGACGAGGAATCGAGGTGAAGAAAGGACCTCTGCTAAGGTGGCATGGTATCTTCTGTAATTCCCGTTTGAAGCGGTTTTTATAACCCAAAGAATGCAAAAGCTAGCAGTATTGGCACTCGAGGAGCGTAAGAATGACGGAAAGTTAAGACACCTGTTGATTCCGCCCGGTGGAGAAACATCGATAGGAGGTTTGCGACTTGGTGCGGAACCGAGGAATATAAGGTTTGGATTGAGTACAGATGGAATGAATCCTTTCGGTAACATGAGCGGCCGACATAGCACTTGGCCGTGGCGCTCAGTATCTACAACCTTCCTCCTTGGTTGTGTATGAAGCGGAAGTATATTTTGTTGTCGATACTTATCCAAGGGCGAAGCAACACAGGAATGATATTGATGTGTACCTAGCACCATTGATGGAAGATCTAAAAATACTGTGGATTGAAAGGGTACAGGTATGGGATGCGTACAAACGAGAGAA
The DNA here is from genome assembly GCA_036346405.1 of Phyllostachys edulis. Taxonomy (NCBI): domain Eukaryota; kingdom Viridiplantae; phylum Streptophyta; class Magnoliopsida; order Poales; family Poaceae; genus Phyllostachys; species Phyllostachys edulis. Next base: position 104,993,045 of record CM070550.1, read on the forward strand.
CTTCACTTTACGTTCCTTGTTGTTCTGCACCATAAATGATTATCTTGCCCTTGCTAATCTGTCGGGCGAGTACAAAAGGGCCAAAGCCCAGACTCACCGCTTAGATGATACCGAGAGTGTGTGCTCAATCACTCGCAAAAACCGTGTACATGCGTCATCGTAGGTTCCTTCGAGAGGCTCATCCATATCGCAGGATGAAGAAACAATTTGACGGAGAGAAGGAGGACAGTTTAGCTCCAAGGCATTTAAGCGGAAAAGAGGTCTATGATATGGTTAAGGATTTAGATGTTGTGCTTGGAAAGGGATGTAAATCGAGGACAAGTAAGAAGAACATGTGGAAGAAGAGATCAATATTTTGGGACTTACCTTATTGGGAGCACCTAGAAGTTCGCCACTGCATCGACGTCATGCATGTAGAGAAGAATGTATGTGACAGCTTGATTGGTCTCTTACTGAACATTCGTGACAAAACAAAGGATGGTGTCAACGCATGCGGCTTGACTTGGTTGATATGGACATCAGACCTGAGTTAGCACCAACAAGGACCGATAAAGGACGAACGTACCTTCCCCCTGCTTGTTACACTCTGTCCAAGGCCGAGAGAACCGAACTGTGCCGGTGCTTGCATGGCGTGAAAGTTCCGTCCGGTTACTCTGCCAACATGAAGAAACTTGTTTCGATAAAAGATTTGAAGTTAATTGGCATGAAGTCTCATGATTGTCATGTGTTGATGACACAAATGCTCCCTGTTGCAATTAGAAGTATTTTGCCGATCAAGGTCCGAGAGACAATCATGAGGTCAGTGTTATTTTTTAACACAATTGCTCGAAGGTCATCGATCTCGAAGGACTAGATGCTCTGCAGATGAGGTGGTAATGACACTATGTGATCTTGAGATGTATTTCCCTCCGTCGTTTTTCGATATCATGGTCCATCTCATTGTTCATATTGTGAGGAGATAAAGATGTGCGGTCCGTGTTCCTCGTAGCATGTACCCGCTCGAGAGGTTCATGGAATTCTCAAGTCATATGTACGGAATCGATCTCGGCGAGGGCAAGATCGTCGAAGGTTATGCAACCAAGAGGTCATTGAGTTCGCCTCGATTACATGGCTCAGTCGAACCGATGGGTGTGCCTCGATCTCGCCATGAGGGGAGGCTCGAGGGTATCGGGACCATCGGAAGGAAAGCAATCACTCCAAATATGGATCGTATGCTCAAGCCCATTTCACGGTCTTGCAACACATGACCAAGTGTCCTCAGATATCGACCAAAGACAAGGGCGTGCTTGACAATGTAATCCGCTGCGGCGGATGTTTGGATCACGAGACAACACAATGCATTTGCGGTTCAACCAATGGTTGAAGGAGCGACTTGCTAGGAGCTCGTCAAGTGATATCTTGACATAGTTGGCAAAAGGGCCAACATTTACTGCTTGTAACATGGCGAGGATACGACATAAATGGGTACACATTCTATACGCAGGCTCAGGATATAAAAAGCACTAACCAGAACAGCGGTGTTCGCATAGATGCATTCAGTACCGATGGGCTGAGGAGCTCCTACTATGGGCAAATAGAGGAGATATGGGAGCTCGACTACGTGCTTTTCAAGATCCCCCTATTTCGGTGCCGTTGGGTCCATCTCCCACAGGTGAAGGTCGACAAGTACGGCGTCACTACCGTGGACCTCGAGCGTGTCGGATACAAAGACGAACCATTCGTCTTGGCTAACCAAGTTGTTCAAGTCTTCTATGTTACCGACCGGCAAATAAGAAGCGCCACGTTGTTCTTCATGGAAAAAGGAGGATTGTCGGAGTTGAGAATGTAGTGGGCGAGGAAGAATACAATCAATTTGACGAGTTGCCTCCTTTCGGAAGCAAGATAAGGGTCGAGGAAGAAGAACATGACTAAACTAGCTACATACGCGTCGATCATCATGAAGGGCTAATTTTTAAAGATTAATTGAACAATGTGTGTATATGTATATACATTACGATGAATGGTTAATTTTAGTTCATTTGAGTTAATAATTAATTGATTTGTCTTGTGAAATGGATGTGATTGTTTCTCAAATGAATGTGAATTGGATGTATATACATGTACTTGTTGTCTTTTCTCGCTTGTTTCAGAGGGCATGGCTAGCATTTCTGAGGCTAGCCAATAAGCGAATCGATTTAGATATTAACCAATACAAAATAATATCACAGACGGTTTGAACTACGCATCGTCTCACATGTATATCATGAGACGGTTGTTTATCAAAACCGCTCGGCTACATATATATCACGAGCGGTTGTTTATTAACACCGTGCGTGATACATCATATATCACGAGCGGTTCTAAGTTAGAACCGCTCGCGATATCACATATCACGAGCGGTTGTTTATTAAAACCGCCTGTGATTCATCATATATCACGACGGTTGTTTATTAAAACCGTCGTGATACATCGCATATCACGAGCGGTTCTAAGTTAGAACCGTGCAGCGATAGTAATATCACTGAGCGGTTCTAATTTAGAACCGTGCGTGATGTCCATCCCTATTTACATTCGGATTCTAGCTAGGGTTTGCCGCTACCGCCACTCTCAAGCGATTAAGTTTCTCAACTCCTCTCGCTCCTCCTCCCCGAGCCTGTCGCCCACCGTCCTCGACGCCTCCTCCTCGAGCCCAGCGCTTCTCCTCCCGATCCCGTCGACGCCGCCTCCTCCTCGGCCGGCCGCGCCTCCCCCGAGCCCGCCGAGCCTCCTCCTCTGACCCGCCGCGCCTCCCCGAGCCCACCGCGGCCTCCTGCCCCGAGCCCGCCGCCTCCCCCCCCCAGGCCGGCCGCGCCTCCCCTCGACGCCAGCCGCCGCTGCTGCTCGATCTTGCTCGCCTTTCGTCCGTCTCGTCGGCCTTAAAGGTAACCAATGCCGAGTTACCGATCGACCCCACGCCCTTTTCCTAACTATTTCTATCAATAATCTGTCATGGTCCTTCATGATAATTGTACATGTTTTAGGAATTTGTATTTGTTCTAGTCGATTATTCATATGGTATTTGTTTTGATCTCGCTCTTCGAATACATTGCAATGATAATTCTATTTCTTGTGAAGATGTCTTCCGCTCATTCTCGAGTCATCGCCGCCTCATGTGTCGATGATGCACCATCCTCTCGAACAATATCCAACCGCGTAGAAGAAGAGGAATATCGAAAAGGCCCACGGGCGATTTACCATCACGAGGTCGATCGATGCAGGACCCTATCAATCTCGCCGAAAGCGTCGCATTCCGGAGAATGGTGAATAGTTGCACGGAACGGGTCAAGATCACCTATGATTCGTGGAAGGTGGTGCGGACCATCGAAAACTCGCCAGGTTGGCGGAAATTCTCGCATCGTTCGAGATCCCTAAGAACTCACGGACTCCGTCGACGACACGCGTTACTCTGGCGCAAAGCGTGGAAGAACTTCAAGAGCACGCTTGTCAAGAACTACGTGGAGAAGGATCTGCCGCCCTTCCACAAGTATCTATTCTTGGAAGAGTCTGGGCGAGTTTGTGGCGAAGAAGACGACAAATGAATTTAAGAGTGAAAGTCTGGGCGCACACGCCCTCTAGGCAAAAAACAAGCACCCTCACGGACTCGGCACGCACTGGTATGCGGGTAAAGCCCGATATGGAGGATCAGAACATCGAACAAGCAGTTTGAATCTCTCCCTGCTATTTCCCAAGATCACTAATGTGCGCGCCCGATAGTGGTTATTTGCGAGGTTATGTATTCGGCCTCCGGGGGAAGTGTACTTTCCAAACCCCGAAGACCAGGAAGTGTCCCAACACCTAGTAAGATATCGAACTACCTAGTTTGTAATTACTCCATAACTTCATAGGAAGTGAAATGACATGTCGGGCTATATTGCGATAACGTTGAGTGCACAATCTTCCCAAGGCTCATTCGAGCGGATAGGGAGAAAGATATACTCTCTGCGGCCCTAGGAAACGATGAGCATCCGGTTACGCACGAGAGGCTGGTGTTTTTGTTACATGGGAACAATGGTTCCAAGCGGACTCGGATCGTGCGAGTAGGAAGAGAGCCAAAGCCGAGCACGATGCAAAGCTACGAGAGGATCTTCGTGCATCCCTCGAGATGAGCTCATCGAAAATTCAATCAATCCTTTGAGGAAAGGATTCGATGCGTTCGAGCAAAAGCAAGATAGAGACCTTTGAGGAAAGGATTAAGGGATTGCAAATGCCAAGTCGGTTGGAAGCCCTACCCTACTATACCGCTAGCCACCCCCAAACATCCGAGTAGTCTGGCGTCAACCCTAACCCTACCACAATAGGTGATGACAGATTTTCGTCGATGACATCCGGTAATAATTATTATCTCGGAATGCTCAATCCATTGATAGGCTTTGTTGGAGTAGCTAATTTTGTATCGTTATGTACGTGGGTGGCTCTGGCGCAAGCTCCAAGTGAGATATGTCTCTGTTGCCCTAGATCTTTGCTTGGGGCGGTGTATCCATCCCAGATCGAGCTTTGGTGCAGTGCAAATCTAGCGCGGGTTTCGCAAAAGTGAATGTGGGCGGTGTTTGTGCCAATTTCGAGGCCGTCCGTGAAAATTCCCCAAACGATGAGGTCATGACTCTAGGGCAAGCCGTTGGAACATTCATCCAATGGCCCAAGGAGGACATCTGCTCGAGCTACCGCTCGGTGTCAACTTCACGGAATGTCTGCAACGGCATCAAGTCCACGGACTGGACCGCACCGGCTACTGACCGACATGGCAAGGGCCCATTGCATCACATGCATCTACACCTCGTGCTCACCGACTCTTGTGAAGTCGACCTATACAAAGCGAGGCAAGGGCAAGGGCAAATCAAGACGATCGAGTCCTCTCCTAATATCCCTTCTTGCCGCTTGGCTTAAATACAAGCCAGGCGAGCCGTTGCTCGAGAAGTTAGACACCCTACCCTAGGATTTGGATTGCACGGAATTGCATGCATGGTACATGGAGCAGTCCAACAAGCGGTTGATCAACGATGCTCGGGTGTCACCGTCAAGTTCAAGGAGCATCATTTTAACCACATGTATCAAGATCTTTGTCTTCACGGTGACCTTCGACGACTTGTTCATCTCTTCAACCTCGACGAGCTCGATGTCTCAATCATACGATCTTTGTAATCGTAAGTGTGTACAATCACGGTCAATGTTAGTGTAATATTGATAAATGTTATATATAACTCCTAGCTTTTGTATAATAGATACATGATCGTGAAGCGAAAGAAGGAAATCACCGGTAGGTTTCCTCGACCCACACGTTGTCTCCGAGCAAAGCATCACGGCGAATGCAACATTAAATCGAGAATTACGTTATAGATTTTTCATGGCTCACCGCAACAAGGAATTCATACTTTTGCCCTACAACCAGAAGTAAGTAGTGTTGCACTACTGGCTATACTTGTTGATTTGTACTTTATAAGCAACACGAACTTAGGTTTAATGACCATGCTGACATACCTGTGTAGGTTCCATTGGATTCTAATTGTAATTATACCAAAACGAAAATACGTAATATACCTAGATTCCCTACAGAGGGCCACTCACAACTTCACAGCTATCCGGAGTTTAATCATCAGGTAAACACATTTCCTCCATAGAAACTCTATTGTAGTCTTTCCTTCCTTTGCAATGGCTAAGGCTAACTTCTTGGAGTCACGTAGGGTGTTCGACGTGTTACATGCTAGAGGATGGAATATCAAGGGAAGGACGCTGGCACATGATCAAAAATTCCCGGTACTTGCTAGCTAGTACACATTAATCCTATATAACACTTCGTAGCAATGCCTCTCGAACTAACCAATTCTATTTTTGCAGTGCCACCAGCAGCCGCCGGGCCGCAACGTCTGTGGATACTATGTTTGCCACAACATGCAACTACTCATCGGTTCCGCGATCACCAATGATCCTCAGGTTTGTCAATCTTTCAACAATTATTTCATATATACTTACCAATTTATATAAGCCCGAATTTAACCTTCATATCGACGGAGTTGCGAACATCGCTAAAAGCGTGTTGGAGCAGTGAGCTCATAAAATTCGATCACACCTTGCGGCATTCTGAGCAGACGGTCATAAATCCAAATGGGAGTTTCCACGGTGTAGCAGATTGAACTTGATTGAGATAGATTGAACATAACGGTACATGTGTGTAAATTAATGTACATTAATGGTTAAATTTAGTTAATTGATTTGTGAATTGGATGTGTGCTTGTTTCGAAATGAATGCAATTTTGATGTGCTACGAAATGAATGCTAATTGGATGTGTTTGTTGTTTGAGAGGGCATGGCTAGCATTTCTGAGGCTAGCCAATAAATGAAAATAGATTTAGCAATGCAAAGACTACCACAGACGGTGCAGAGATGAACCCGTCAGTGATAGTCGATTACCACAGACGATGCAGATATGAAACCGCTGCGTGATAGTGAACTATCACGAGCGGTTTCATATCTGAATCGTCTGTAATCATCATCACTGATTTGTTTCATCTACGGGCCGTGCGTGGTAGTCAACTATCACGCAGCGGTTTTATCTACGGACCGTCTGTGGTAGTCGACCATCACAGACGGTTGCATCTACAGACCGTCTGTGATAGTATGTATTACAGATGGTTCGAAAACCGTCTATGATGACCATTAGCATTACTGACCCATAAACTCAGACGGCTCACGGAACCGTCTGTGATGGCGTTTTTGAACCGTCTGTAAAGGCCTTTTCTGTAGTAGTGTAGCTAGAAAACATATGTGCCTCCCAGCTCCTGAAGAACTCATTGGCTTCTTGAATTGGTTTTGTGAGCTCCTCTCTGTACCTCACCAGCAAATCACACGTTGTACTTGCATGTCGTCCGAGTTTGACTCAAGCTCGTCGGCAAGGAGAGACAACTGAAAACCTTCGATAGCGCTCCGACCTTAGGTAACACAAAATTAAGATCATTTTTTTACAACAAATAACCAACAAATTGTATATGTTTTGGGGATGTACATGTACCTTCCGACAGTCTACCTCTTGCGGCAGACAAGGAGCTCCTCTGTATCCCTCCTCCCCGTCGTCGTCGGTTGTGTCTCCTCGTTGAACCGCGACAGGGAATCGAGGGTGGTCGCCAGAGCTCGACGTGGGGAGGGGAGACAAGGCTGGGGTGGCTATAATATATAAGGACAGCGCCAAAATATTTTGCCTCCCGTGCACACGTTCAAAATTTTTTGTCCTCCCGCGTTGCGAATCACAGACAGTTTCATACAAAAACCTGTGATTTTACCATGGCTTGGAATTTTCCTTACTCTCTGATTTTACCATGGTAAAATCACAGGTTTTTGTATGAAACCGTCTGCACAGATGGTTTTGAAGTATACGCTTAGATGCAAGAAAATCATTGAGTATAATAAGTTGTTAAGGTTATTAGAAATGTAACAACTCTCCATGATGCATAGATCATGTAGTTGCCTAAACTTATTCTTACTCCATTAGTTACATTTCTCCAAATTGTATGCATGCACATGTACCTCTATTTAATCTCATGCAATGCGTTGATTTAGTGTGCGGCAAATTATCTTATTAGTTTACATGGTTTTAGAGTACCTTGCTCACACATCCACCGATGCACCATGGCAATCTACCTTGAACTTATCTTCCCTCACACGTCAGCTGCCTACCAAACCGTGTGTCTTCTATCTCTTCTTGCCGCACAAGTTTTTTGCTTCAACCTCCAACACCAAGCCCAAATCTTGATCGATCCATCTTAGCTGCTACCCCTTCCAATGCAATATTTTACCACATGGTTATCTTCTACTTTTGTCCAATTATTGATTAATGCTAACCATTACGACATCAACACGTATACACATGCAACCATCACCGATCCCTACAGTGGACACCTGTCATGCTCTCTTTGGTAGCCTCGATCCCTATGGCTACGTCATCTCCACTACAAGTTTTTTGCTCCTATGATTCTGTATGCCCGTGCTTCTATTCATGCAGATGCATCATGTTATACATGCTTGATATCCTCTTCTCTCATGTCGGTCGCTCTCTTCTTCGATATTGGCCAACTCAACACTTTGGCTTCCTCACTAACCGCGATGACCTTTAATCTTCACTGATGCCGACCAGTCTGCTTTAGTCGTTGCCTAATGATACGGAGAATCTTCTCACCATTGCTGGTAATGTCGTACCCTTCTCCAGTGATGGCACGCTTCTAGCTACCCGATGGCCTCATATCGTCCATAGCTCGTCATCAATGCAAAGCTTCATATCCTCTCTGCTAGGTGTAAGGTCGAGGAGGCTGACTAGAGGGGGGATAGGCGGTTTTTAGATTCTTTTGACTGAAACCGAGTTGTTTTGTGGAAATATAAATCAATTCAGTTTTGCACAATTAAAACATAAATTAACTAGTCTCAACTAAGTGCACGAACAACTTAATTCTAAAACAAGATTTGCAATCCTAATGTGACAAACACACAATTAATTGTATCAAAGTAAACTGCAAGAATGTAAATGAGCATAACGAGCAAACCAAACATGAGATGACACGATGATGTTTTCCCGCGGTGATCAGAGACTTGCCGGTCTCCCATAGTCCACGTTGAGGTAAGCCCAAACGAATTGAAACGGTTCCACAAATTAAGCCAATACCTCGAATCCACTAGGGTTGCTATTCCTCTACTCCGAAGATGGTAAGCACCGAACCACCCACACCATCCGGGTCTTCTCACAACCTTCTTTGAGAAGATCACCGGCACAACTTCTCCAAGCCGTATAGGTGTCAGCAAACACCAAGAGTAACAAGTTGTAGACGATCACTTGAACAAATCAAAGTGCTAAAGCTCGATGGATATGCAATATACCACCTAAAGCAATACATGCACAAGGGTTTTCCTCTACAAGCTCACTAAGTGCAACACATGCACATAAGAGGAGAGAGGGCTTACTCTTAGCTCGATCAAGGGGGAAGAAAATAGCACCAATACTCTCCCTCAACTGGCCACAAGAGGTATTTATACCCCACTCAAAGAAACTAGCCATTTGGGAGAAAGTTTGCTAAAAACAGGGAATCCTGATCTGACTGCCAACACATGGCCAGTCAGACCGGCCTATCTCTAACGGCTATAAAAACTAGCCGTGGACCCTCAACCAATCTGACTACCCACACATGGGCCGATCAGACCGCACCAGCCAGTCAGACCGCCTTGAGGCCGATCAGACCACTCCACGGAGGAGCCAAGGTAACTCTAGAGGAAAACCCTACTGGAAAACGTCGACCGCGGGGGTCAGACCGAGGGCCGGTCAGATCGGTTATACAAGCCCGGTCAAACCATGACCCAATCGGTCAGACCGCCAGATGGTTAGGCCGGCACAAAGCCAGGTCAGACTACAAGGAGGCCCGCTCAGACTGCCCAACACATGGAGGTCAGACCAGCCACTGACAAAAACAAAGATTCAGATTGCATCCACTTCAACTCAATTGCAAAACACATCCGACAATTGTCGTGTGATGCAAACAAGGAATTAACACATGATTCTTGACAAGTTGCAAAACACATTTGCCGACTTTAGAATCATGCCTCAAAGGTTAGATACATAGACTCAAACCGTTTGCAAAACACATTCGCAAACTAAAGTCATATGCTACAAGGATTATGCATGAGCCTCAACTATTGGCAAAACACATTTGCAAATACCGATAGCATGCCACGGAGAGCTAGATCAAGTAAAATGAGCTATCAAGATATGACAAACTCAACCTACTAGTCAAGACCCGTCTTAATAGTATAACAACCTACTCTAGCAATCTAACCTCCAAATCAAACAACGAGACTAGTAAAATGACTAAGAAACACATCTAGTAAAACGACTAAGAAACACATCCTTAGCATATGCTAGTTATATCTTTGTCTTGCGCATCCTCTTTGAGGTTTTGGATGATAACTCACACCTTTCTCTAAAATCGGGTTCTTGATTTGAGCATCAATAGATGACGCCACTCACTTAACTTGATGACTTCCAACACATTGAGCCATCCAAAGTTGCGAGGTGACACTGACGCCGATCAGCAACCCGGCAGGGGATTGGGGGACGGAGAGGGATGGGAGGGGGCAGGGGAATTGGGATCTCAAATGACCGGCTGGGGGATCTGTGTTGGGGGGATCTCGCACTCTAGCAGCTGGAGGTTTGGGGTCGGGGTCGGGAGGGAGCCGGGGAGGTGACAGGTGGGGACACCGAGGGCGAGTCCAAGCCGTCCAGGGAAGAGAGGCTGCTCTCTCTCTCTCTAGGATCCGGTGCATGCCTGCCTGCATGCATGGTGGGTGGGTTAAGGGGTCGACAGAGGCTGGCCATTGCCCATTGGTAGCGGTACACAGTACACTGCTGCAACTACAGTTCACTGATCCATAAATATGTACCCTAAGTTAGTGTGAGGTTCCAAAAATGACAGGTTAATTGGAGTAACGTAGTACGCATAACTAGCAGGATTTCCAATTTTCGGAAGCAAATATATCTTAAAAATTAGCATATGATATCTATAGTGCAGTCTTGTTGTTCGAGAATTAGATTCTCCTTTGTGTTTTGAGCAAATTGTGAGGTTCAATTAAGGTAAAACCGATTATGTATTATACCCAAGATAGGGCTGACTTATCCAAGGACCATCTTATCAAAACCCTAACTCTCTCTTGGGTATGTGTATAACAACATATTCTACACACAACTTGCATACATATGTAGACTATGTAGTATATATTATCCATATATACATTATAGAGTCCCCGCACGAATTTCAACACACCGTTAAGTATAACTATTGTGTGTGTCTGACTACCAGGGGTGGAGCCTAGTGTAGACCAACAAGGGTCGCGGCTAGTGACGTACGCAGGACGAAAATAGATATGATTGTATATGTGCTAATGGAAGATCAAAGTCTTATGCTACGTGTTAGGATAAAAATCTATTGGTTTCTCCCTCTCCATACTCAATTTCAAGTATAAACCATAGTATCTCAGAGTTGTTTCATGCCTTTAAGTGCCTCCTTTTGTTTCTTCTCACGCACCATCGCCACCGCGACTACCGAACAATATAAAACTACACCTAATATACTCTCTAATCAATTTGTACGATGCCTCCAAGCACCAACAAACATTTCTTACCAAGCTCGAGCTAGCTATATATATATATATATATATATATATATATATATATGAGAATATATCTAGTGCTAATGGGTAATTGAGTGTTAAAGTGCTAATGTCTTGACAGTTGGATCTGGATTGAACAGCCAAGATTAATATGGGCTCCCACCTTCAAACCATTTAATCACCGTGCATGCTCCCACATCCAATACGCCTGTATTAAACACTCTACATGCCCCCACCTCCAATGCCCTGCATTAAACACCCTACATGATCCAACAGTCAAGATTGGTATTAACACTTTAGTACTCAATTATCCATTAGCACTAGATATGTTCTCTCTCTATATATATATATACACACACTTAACTAAGCGACACAGAAGCCACTGAGAATAATCGAATTAGGACCCCATACGTGGATTCTGTTAATAATCAACTCACGCATCGATTGGACCTTGACATATCACGTACTATGTATATTTGTGTAATTATTATATGATACCTGCAATCGTTGATGGAGCCACCAGCCATGACCACATCATTGAGATGGATCAGTAGGTTGTGACACGGCCGGTCCCTTTCTGGCAAACTGTGACACAACTCTCACTTGACAACGGAAAGGAAACACGCACAGTACCTAAACATACACACATGCAAGGACATGTACGCCCGCGCCCACACAGCCAGAGAACACACCTATGTAGCTTGCCACTAGTCGTACAAAAGTTGTAAAAAGCGAGCACCCCACTAGTATAAATCTTGAGGCTCGCTTGATCCTTACAGGAGGAATAAGTGTGTATATATATAGAGTAGTGATCATGCATGGATGGAACTTGTAGTACTTGTTTTTTTCCCTCTTGGCATTACATATGATTTGGGCCTACGACTCTTGCATACTTGACCTCATCTAAAAATTAACATCACAGCTAGAATAATCAGGTTACTTAAACCTACCCCCTGAAAAGCTTCAACTTGCTCCAACAGTCCAACTGCACCTAGTAAAAAACAGAATCAACAAGGAGGTGCTAGCTAGTAGTAATATGTATTTATACCAATCCTTGACTCTTCATCTGGCTTGTTGATTGGTTGAAGCACTAACTCATCCTTCACCCCCCCAAACTTAGCCCTGCAAGCAAACAACAGAAAACATCAAAGTGACCTCAACCCCTACACACATGTACAGCCCACACCAAAATCCCAAGCTAGGTTAATTAAAGAAAGAACTGGAGTTGGAATGGTTCACCGCCATCGATGGCCTTGGGGAGCTCCTGTCCCAATCCATGACATCAAACAAGGCAAGGATAAACATTGAGGAACAAGGAGGGCAGGGACAAGGAGAGCCAGCAACCCTTGAAAAAGAAAAGGGTCTCAAGGCCCCCACTCCCTTCCAGGGCAAGGGTTACAGGACAAAGACCATCACAAAATCCTATATGGCCATATTCCCCTCCACAATCTCGTGCCAAGCGCTAGCCTCCACGCTGGTTTGTTCTACCTCTCCACCCTTACTCCCCCAACTTTAAAAAGTGGCACCTCAGTCCCTCATATCCAATCACCAAACCCCCTACACTATACCACTCCCCCACCCTACCCCCCCAAGGCCCTTTCTCCCTTGGACTTTCCACCCCTCACCCTGATTCCCTTTCCTCTTCTCCACTGCAAATTGCTGTGCCAACAAATTAAGTGATTGGATTCATTAGATTGGAGTTGAGTTGGCACAGAAACACATGCAATGAATATCAAGAGTGAGTAGTAGTAGTGCAAGAGGACAACACCCCCTCCCCCTCACACACATATATATACACACACCATCTAGCTCCCTCCAAGCGCTCCTCAATTAGTGATCAGTGCATTGCAGTTAGCTTGCCTTGCTAGCTCCAGCCAAACACAGCAACACACCACGCCATACATCGATCATACCCTACATGCAATTGCAAACACCTCACGTCACATACTGGCCTAGCTACAAGTAAGTTAAGCCAGATCTTCGCAACAAAGCTAGCTAGCACTTGCTAATTGTTGATCTCTCTCATGAGAAGGCAAGGCAACGAGGCCTCCCCTTCGGCCATCCACACATCTTCCATAGCTCTCCTCCAGGAGAGGTTCAGAAACCTGCAGAGGGTGAAGGAGATGAGAGAGGGAAGAGAGCTGCAGAGGGTGCAACCCACTGATCATACTGACCGTGCCGGGTCCGTGTCGGCTCTGAACCTTGGCCTACAGGCGGCGAACAGCAACGAGCAGCCGAGGTGGTTCTTGCACCCGGACTTGGTCCGGCCGTCGAGGCCTCTACACGGCCCGGCGTACCATGGGCTCGGCGCCAATGGCGCCCAGGCCTCGCCGCCGCCGGAGGCGAGCTCGTGGGGGGACGTGCCGAGGATGCAGAGTTCAGGTTATAGGGGTGATGTAGATGTCGATACCTCGCTTCATCTGTAATCTATATGCATGATCCACGTATGGCCCTGCTGTTCTTTCGTTGTTTTGTACGGCTTGTGAGTACGTTCCGGACTTACTTGCAGAACTTGTGTTAAATTTTGCCTTGTAACTTCTTGGGTATTTAACGTTGAGGTTTCCGAGAAGGGAAGGTATATCTGCAAGGTGTTCCATCAGTTTCTTATTAGACAGTACATATTTGAATTAAAACGATACTATTTGAAAAAAAACCACATGCATGTTTATTAGAAGTGGAGGATGATGCAACTTCTATAGAAAAAAAAACATTATAGCATCAGCATATTATTTAGCTCAACATACGTGTTCTTAGGCATTCATAAATCACAACTGGCTACATGGCAAGGACAAGCATCACAGGCATGGCCTACTACAACTGACATGTCACTTTAAGAATGTACTGCCTCTTCGTCAGAAACTCAAGTCGATCACGGGTATTAAGTGAGTCGCAGTTCATCTGGCCACGGTATTTAATATAGTGTGCCCAAACCATGCATGATTTCATCAATTAAGGGGAGATGGAGTTGTTTGAATATAGTACTACTACAGAAGAAATACAGAGCGAAAAAGACCAGAAGATTAAGTGGAAGATGCCTAATTAATATGCTGCACTGATAAAAGGACGAACAATTAACTGATCTGAGCAAGTTCATGCTGTAGTATTTACAGACATAATATAAACGTATATTTTACTATCATGAAATTATTTTATTAGGGCATAGAATCCTCAAATCCAGTGGCCTATCATAGCTCTCTTCGTCTTTTTCGTGTCTTTTGTACTTGATTGACCGGTGTCGAAACAAAGCTTCTGACAAAGTACATGATAGGCTCCAAGACAGCGCCATGTGATGCCTGCCATCGCGGCCAATAGCCGCGCGTGGTTACATGTATGCCATAGAATGTCAGTGGTAGCATACCGGCAACCGCTGTAGCTTAGCTTAACGGCCTTTCCCCCCTGCTTTTTCCTGCCTCATCGTATGCGTAATACTGGAGAACTAACTACATCGTACAAGTTCAGATATTACAGGCTTTTCTCCTCTTTCAATGTAGATCACAAGGATTCATCCACTCGGAATTGTGTTTTTGCGCAGTCATGTGAAGTTAGATTGAAAAAGCTAGTGTAATACAACATGCAAACACATGTTAAAGCTAAACCGAAACAAAAATGCTGCCAAGGAGGCTTTGGCTGGTTCAACCGGTAAGGCACCGGTGGTCTAGCAGGATTGCATCCTCACAAGCCGCACTACTGCTTGGGAAACCTTCTTTTTTTTTTTGCTAGCTGTGGGTGCCCCAACGGCACAATCTGATATTCTGATCCAAAGCAGAGGAGCTGTATTTTTTTGTTCCAAGTTGTTGTGTACGCTGGCCCTAGCAGCAGCACAGGCGTGCATGAGCAGGAGGCAAAATACTAGCAGCCGGCTGGTCGGCAAGACATCCAGGAAAACATATGTTGTGGACTTGTATTGGGGCAAATACTATCAGCGTCAGTCTCGGACGTGTGAAGATGGGAGTCCACAAGCTTCGGAACTTCCGACAGGAATACAAAGTAATGACAAGTAATAGCGAGTCTTGTAGCAATACGGCAATACCATGTAATCGGTAGTTTCTGAATACGAGTAAGAGTCTGTATCCAAAGTAGAGTTTGCATATGAGTCGGATTAGCTGATGTACTCTTTAAAAGTGCATCGAGTCTGTAATACACAGGCAAGCAAGAAATCAATCTCCTATCTTCCGATTGCTATTCTCAGCCCTTCTAGTTTCTCTATCTCTACCTCCGCTACCTTGCTGCTTCAACGACGACGCCCGGCCGTAGGCTCCGAAGGTCTCGATCGCTAGTACTACATCCATACAACCCGCGCAGTAGAAGCCGGCTACATCATTTGGTATCAGAGCCGACTGCCATGGCTTCCGATGCGGACAAGAAGATCGATGAGCCGTCACATGTGATGGTAGCAATCGCTGAGTTGAGGCTCGAGTTGAGCAAGCAGATCAAAGAAAGTTTTGCATCCTTGGAAGCTCGGGTCATAGCCCTAGAAGAACATCCAAAAAATCTAGACGAGCGCATCAAGAAGCTGGAGAGTCTAGGTTACGCAGGTCTCCTAGGAGGTTTCCTTCCGCAACCAACAAAGGCATCCTCTACGACAACCATCAACACCACCACAGTAAAGACAGATGTGATCTGGACGTCCACTTCAGGTTCGAGATCAGAAACACCGGCCTTGCCATCGGCAGGGCAAACCCTACCTGTGCTTACTCAGATGGGATCTACCCCTGTGTTGCTGATTGCTTCTGTACCACCGTTTCCTCCGATGTTGCCATTGGGAGCAACAATACCTTTTGTGCAGGAGCAACCACCCATAGTGCTTGCCAAGTTCTTGCACGTGCACAAGGAGCAATCAATACGTCTAGCTGCTGTCATCCAGAATTGGGACGAACCAGCTACGCAGCTCACCGTCCAGGGGGCTCAAGAGAAGCACATCAATATTTCAGGGTTGCCGCCTTGCTTGCGGAAATTGCCGTCGAGTCTATTGCACCCAAGCATGGAGGCTACAATCTTCAAGGTCTCGTTGCGCTTTCGTGCAAAGCGGCACTAGTGTCACTGTCTTTCATCGACGTGGGGCTATGAAGGATTGCAGTCGTGGCCACCACCTTGCAGCTTGAGGACAAGCTGCTTGTTCGGTAAGGGTGTAATGTTGTGTACGCTGGCCCTAGCGGCGAAGACAGTGTGCATGGCGGGAGGCAAAACACTAGCGGCCGGCTGGTCGGCAAGACATCCAGGAAAGCATATGTTGTAGACTCGTATTGGGGCAAATACTATCAGCGTCGGTCTCAGACGTGTGAAGATGGGAGTCCACAAGCTTCGGAACTTCCGACAGGAATACAAAGTCATGACAAGTAATAGCGAGTCTTGTAGCAATACAGCAATACCATGTAATCGGTAGTTTCTGAATATGAGTAAGAGTCTGTATCCAAAGTAGAGTTTGCATATGAGTCGGATTAGCTAATGTACTCTTTAAAAGAGCATCGAGTCTGTAATACACAGGCAAGCAAGAAATCATTCTCCTATCTTCCAATTGCTATTCTCAGCCCTTCTAGTTTCTCTATCTCTACCTCCGCTACCTTGCTGCTTCAACGACGGTGCCCGGCCGTAGGCTCCGAAGGTCTCGATCGCTAGTACTACATCCATACAACCTGCGCAGTAGAAGCCGGCTACATCACAAGTAGATGTTGCAATCATTTTTCCTTTCCCCCCTAATTTGCTTGTTAATGGATATATAGTAGCACACTAATGGTTTCACTAATTGGGTGTTTTTTTTAAGTGCAGGTTTTTGCTCATGCATCAATTATCCCTCCAAGATATTTTTTAGAAAATTTTCAAGACTATTTAACAATGTCGTCTCTTTTATAGAGATGGCTTGACTTGACCCTAAAAAACATATCTCTAATATAGGAAATAGATGATCCTAACAATTCAATCTAAAGGATATGGAAATAACTAAAGATAACATCTCCTAAACTTAAGGGATAGATAAGGGGGTTTCCTTGGCCACCAAGGCAAGAGGTGTTACCGTGCTACAGTAACCTGTGCTTGGATCTTGGACCATAACAACTGGCAACATTTTTATATACTTGGGTTGAGCTGAATTTTCTACGTACTGATTCATGTTATTAGCATGCTGAATTTTATATTTCAATTCTTATGAGGCTAACTATGATACATACACCTTTCTCGGTTATTCCCTGAATTAGGTCAACGAAGAGATTGAACAGAATATACAAAATACCAGGGAAATAGAATTAGAAATAGTGAAGCACTCCAAAACTGAAAAGGACTATCGTGAAGGAGTCTGAACTAATGAAAGGAGTATCAGTTGCTGAGTTTGAACTCAAATGGCCTAACCCAAGTGGCTGGTAATTATTGCCTTTAATCATGCAGTTATTAGTTCATTGGCACGACTGATAATGTTAACCTGTACAAGTATAATACATCCATGAGAGCAGTAAACTTTTGACCAAAGGTTTTTAATTTGGTTCAGTTGCATTCACTTTTTTCACTTCCAAAGCGGAAGCTCAAACTTGATTTTTGTTCATTACAGAACAGATATCTAACTTATCCCAGCTTGATCTTAAATTATAACTTTAGTTAGTTAAGAGGCCAGAAATATACCTGAATGTGGATTCTATTTTCAATATTGCACCCTTTTGCAAAACAGTTCTGTGTCTTTATTCGCTACAATGTAGATGCCAACAATCCCATTTGCTCACTGTATAGTGTATAGTGCATCATCAACGATGCTTCAAATCATTGCCTGGAATGAGGAGCAGGTCAGTGAATCATCAAAAAACAAAAAAAATAATGTATGTTGTAAGGTCAAACACCCTCCAACTCACCATGTGTAGAGATACGAATTTGATCAGGATCAACTGAAAATAACAAATAGTCCTTCAGTAAAAGGAAATAGCAAAACATTGAAGAGTTCCCTCAAGCCATCCACTTACTATAGGTCGACAGCTCTGGTGCAACAGGTATCACAAGAGCATCCACAATCTGCTGCAGTGCCTGAAGTCCAGCGGATTCTAATGATTGCTACCCTTTCGATGCTTCCCTTGCTAAAATGATGTACGTCTGGAAACTAGGCTTACAATGACTTGTTTCCATGAAGCACAGAAATTCCATGCACAAGTCTTTGTATCCGGCCCCAAGCAGTCCATCAATGAGCACCGTCCATACAACGTCATCAGGATTCCAAGTCCTCGTAAGCATGTTTTCAAAAATAATTTGGGCTTCTTTCCTTCTGTGTAATTGGCATAAAGCACATATGAGTGCTTTATAACCAGCAAGGTGGAGCTCACAATGTTGAGCAGACATATGTTTGAATACACCCATAGCGAGGTCAACTTTCAGGGCTCTCAAAAGTGAAAGCAATAAGGAATTGTATGCCTCCTGGTTTAGACATAAACCCTGACCAACCATGCTTCTGTACAGCTCATTAGCCTCAAACCATCTCCCACTTGTACTTAAGCTAGAGACCATTGTGTTGTACAACTGAACAGAAAGGTTAGAATCCAGATCTGCCAACTTTGCAGACAAGACAGAAACAGCATCGTTATTAATGACTTGTTCATCAAAACTACAGTTTGAGACTGCATCTGGTAAGGCCGCAAGTTTCTGGTCCACTAACAGGTACTCATTTTGCAAGCCCTTAATCAAAACACCATATGTCCACATGGTTGGTTGGCATCCAGCATTTACCATTTTGCCCAGAAAATCAAAGGCGCGATAAACTTTGCCTGACATTATATATGCTTCAATCATCTTAACATAAGTAACTTCATCAGGAACAAGTCCTTGCATCTCCAATTCTGAAAACAATTCCTCAGCTTCCGCTACCTTGCCTTCTTGACCCAGAGCATGGATAAGAGAACTGTAAGTATGCAGATTAGGCAAACAGCTCTGTTCAACCATCTTGTTGAACATTTCAAGAGCCAAAGATGTGGAGCCATTTTTGCACAACCCATCAATCATTGCAGTGTAAGTGACTACATTTGGAAATATCTTTTCTTCAAGCATCACTTTACATAGTTCCTCTGCACCAGAAAAAATATTATGCTTAGTCAGACCATGGATTAGAGCATTGTAAGTCTGAACATTTGGTTTGCAACCACTTTTCTTCATGTGCTCCAACATCGCTGTTGCACAGTCCAGTTTCTCATTCTTGCAGTATCCATTTATGAGTGCAGTGTAGGTAACTTCATTTGGGCATAAGCCACGATCTACCATTTCATTGAACATTCCAGAAGCCAATTCTATTTTACTTATCTTGCAAAAACCACAAATCAGTTCAGTGTACGACCACTCATCAGGTTGACACCCATTAGCCTTCATAAGCTCTAGAATCCTAAGAGCACTCGTAGTATTTCCTGAGTCACAGTATCCTTTGATGATGGTGTTGTATGTCACGAGATTAGCTGAATGTCCTCCCTTCAACATATTGGTCAGCATTAACATTGCCTTCTCCGTATCACCAATAATGCAATAGCCCTTGATCATTTCATTGTATGTCCTGGTGTTCGGTGAACAACCATGTCTCTCCATTGTATTAAAAACAGCAAATGCAGATTCAGTTCTCTTGTTCTCCACCAGAACATTTATCAAAGTGTTATACGTCACTGTATTAGGGAGCACGCCATCTCTAGACATCCTATGAAACAGTCCAATGGCCACCTTGAGCATCCCTGATACACACAGCCCACTGATAAGTGCTGTGTATGTATACACATTTGGTTCGCATCCCTTCTTTTTCATATCGACAAACAGCTTCCAGGCATCTTCATTGCACCCCATGTCACATAATGCAACAATAGGGACAGTAAAAGTGTACACTGTCGGCAGAACACCACGGTGTGTCATCTCCCTAATCAAATCCAACGCCTCATTCACCCTCCCACTATTGCAGAGCCCATTGATAAGTGTTGAGTATGTTGCGGTGTTTGGCTCACAGCCCTCCTTATCCATCCGATTGAAAACCTCAAATGCTGAATCCAAGTCATGGTTCCTGCAATAACCAAGAATCATCGATGTGTAGGTGAATGTGTCGGGCTTCATCCCAGACTCGAACACCTTCTTCATGATTGACTCTGCATCCCTAACATTGCCATCCTTGCACAACACATTGATAGCGGCATTATATATAAGTAAATTTGGCTGCACACCCTCGCTGAGCATCTGGTGATACCTGTCCATGACAACTTTAGTCATTTTAAGCCTGCTCAGATGGATCAACAGGGCGCTATACACGAAAAGGCCCATCTTGAGCCCTCTTTGGCTGAGCATATCCAAGTAACTCATCGTTCGCATCATCTCCGCCTTGCTGCGGCAGGACTTGATCATGTGGATGCGGGCGCGTCCCGCAGCAGCGTACTCGCGGGACTCCAGAAGGCGCATGGCGAGCTCGGCCAACGTGCCCGGCAGGCATCTGTGGGAATGCTCCCGCGAGAGGAAGAGCAGGAGCTCGAGCGCGCGGGTGGCGACCGGGTACGAGGCTGCCACGGATGCGGCCTGCGCGGGCGTGAGAGCGGTGAGCAAGGTGCTGCGGTGCCAATCCGGCTGCGCCAGATTCCGGTGCGCGCACATAATCAGGGAGGCGTGCGGCTGCTCTGGCTGACATCTCTGGCTACGGCTATCCCTGGGGCCTCCGGGCAGTGGCTGCTCAGATCCCAGGCCATTCCGCTCTCGAGAGGAAGAGGAGAAGGCGGAGAGGGCCGCGTAGAGGAGGGGAGGGAGGAGCGGCCTGAGCGGGGCGGCGCGTGGCAGAAGCGAGAGGGGGTGGAGGAGAGGAGTAGGCGACGGGAGGGGCGGCGCCATGCGAGGCGGCGGCGGCGGCGGGGAATCTCATGGCTCATGTCATGGGAGGGAGATGTGGGGAGGCGGTGGCCAAGGGATGAGAGGCCTGTCTGGTACAGCCTACAGGGTAAGAACGAGGCAAACCAAAATTTTAGTATTATTCTAAATATTTAGCTAGTGTTTGATTCGAATTTAATATTTAGCGTTGTTCTTAAAATTTTGGTAACGCCTACTATTTCCTTGCAAATTCCTTGGCTTCGCAAGGGCCGCAAAATCCCTTGCCATTTTAACGTGGCAACAAGCAGCTAAGTCCCAAACGTGGCATATTTTGGTTGGCTATGGCTTGTGGCATGTAACATTTCAAAATTCTGTTACCAAAAATAAAATTAATAAAGTTATTACTTTATTAGATTTTCTAGAATTTAAAAGAGTTTTCTTGATTTTCTTGATTTTCCTAGATTTTAAAGTCGGAAAAAAAATTTATTGACTTTCCTTGGATTTTCTTGATTTTTAAAGTTTAAAAGAAAATTTTAATTTATCTAATTATTTTTCGGATTTTAAAATGGTTTTTCTTATTTTTGAAATTAAAAATAATTTATGTGCAAAAATAAAAGCCAACTTTAAGTTGAAACAATTTTATTAGGTTCAAAATAATTCAAGGAGTTTTTGTGAATTTTTGAACTCTATTTGCTATTTTCTAAAAGCCTTTTTTATTTCTTGCATTTTCTGAAATTCGAAAATGAATTTAAATTCCCTTTCTCCTTTTGGGCCAAAACCCATTTTTCTTTGGCCCGTTTCTTTTCTTTTCGGCCCGTTCACTTGACCACCTTTTCCTACAACCCACCCCTCTCTCTCTCTCTCTCTCTCTCTCTCTATATCTGCCACTCGGGGCCCACCTGTCAGGTGCCCTTCTCCCTCCTCTTCTTTTTTCTTCCTCTATCACTTGAGCCCAACTACCATGGCAGCGCTTTCTGGGCTCACTTGCACCAAGATTTCTTCCCTTTTTCACGCCGCATTGCTAGGGATGGCAATGGGGCCCCATTCCCCATTCCCCAATAGGGAATTCATCTATTAGGGGGCGGGTTTGGAACTAGTTCTTTCCCTACGGGGATATTAATATGAAAAAAAACATTCCCCATCGGGTGAGACGGGGACGGAGCTATTCTCCTACTCCCCATCCTCAGAACCGATAGGCCCAGATATCACAATTACAGCCTGACCCTTCCTAAGGCAGTAACATTTGCATAACCCTAGCAATGCCGCCCAACTCCCAACCCCAAGTCCTATTTCCTTCGTTCCCGTCCCAATCCCAGTAGCCTTCCAACTCCCAACCAGTCCGGCTCCCCAATGGCCGACGCCTCCTCCTCTCTACCAACGCCTTGACGCCTCCTCCTCCGCCGACGCGTCGGCGCCTCACGTCGTGCCCTTGCGCCTCCTCCGCCTTGCGCTCCTGCTCCTCCTCCTGACAACGGACAGAGCGACAAGAGCACCTCCTCCTCCAAGCCGCGCCTCCTCCAACGCCGAGCAAGCCGCCGACCTCCTCAAGCCTTGACGCTTAACGCACGCGGTCTTCCTCCCCAACAGCCTGACGCCGATCTTTGGTATATGAGGTTCTATTGGTACTTGTGTATGATAGTATGAGTGTATCCATGAATCCATGGCTTGAGAAATTTCTCTTTGCTACAGCCAAAATCTAGAAATGGCAGTATTGAATTTCGGGTCTGGGTCCCATGAGGCCCCGAATAACCTGACGAGGGGCGAGGAACGGAAGAAACGATGCAGGGGCGGGGCGAGGATTTTTTTCTTGACACGGGGATGGGGATGGTCTACCACTCCCCGCCGGGGAATGGCCCCGTTGCCATCCCTACTCGCTACGCATAATCTTCCTCAACCGCCATCATGCCCATTCTGGTCATATCCTTCCCCATTGCGCGCGCCGTTTCACCTGATTCCGTACTAGCCACCGTGATCTTCGCAGCATCAATTTCCTTCCCCCGTCCTCCTCCGTCCCTATAAAAGGGAGCACAAGTTGCCCCTCGTCCTCCTCATTCCCTCACCACGAGCTCACCCCATCTCCCCTCCTCTCCTCGCTGGATTTTGAATTTACCTCGCCGCCGACCGCAAGCCTTCCGCCGCTAACAATGATGCTACGCTGCCTTCAACCCCATCCCCGACTTCGCCTCTCAACATTCTACCTCGTGCTCTCTCCCTCCTCCGTCTTCAACCAAATTCTTGCTGCGCTTGCGCCACGGGCGATCCTACTCATCCCACAGTCGCCGAGGTAAGCACCACCTTCCGTGCATCTCCCTCTCTCATTGCTTGTTGGTACCCTCGCCGTCGGCACGGCATCATTGTTCTTAAGCAACCCTTGGTCCACGTGTGTGCCGCCACATGTGCGCCACCTCGCTGCCACACGTGGACCACCTTAGCACCAATGTCCACATGGCTGCTCCGTCAGCGCACATGTGGCTATTTCCTTTTTCTTTAGGAAAACAATTTGGCCGAAATTCTTTTTCCTCTCACTGACGTCATCATGACGCAGTAAATTATTTTTCTAAAGGAAAAATAATTCCGCAAATTTCAGAATTCTCATTTCTATCATTTCATGTGTGATTCAATCTTTCGAGAGGCCGTTCTCCTTCGTTCGAGCTCTGATTCAAGTGATTCAAATTTCTAAATTTATATAAATTAAATATCTATCTCCCAAAACCTAAATTGTTTATTTTGGATTTTATTTTAATTATTTTTGAATTTAGCTTATTTTCGCGTATAGATTTCGACGACCTCGGAGAGCCAGATTTCGACGCCGTTTTAGAACAATAATTAATTGAGCAAGGCAAGTTACATCTTTGATCATATTTGGTCCCAGTATTTTAATTTATTTTAATTATTTTTTAAATTATTATTGCATGCTTATTTATATTCAAGTGAATTTAAATTCATGTTTTAAATTTATAGTTATTTTCAATTCCATTGTACAGCCAATTTTGACATTGAATCAAACATACCTCGACACCTTAGATGAAAATCGATTTGATGCAATAGTATGAACTAGAATATTTTGGGAAAATTAAGCTTAGCCATGCTTAGACCTGAAATGTTTTATTTGAGAATTTTCAGCAAAAAATCAAATATGGTTTAAAATTTTGTTTATGTCATTGGTGTGCCATAAAAATTTACAAATGATTTGAAAGTAAAATAAAAACTAGTTTGGACTTGGGCGAAATAGATAGTTGGTAGGTGCAGGTTTATGCATGGGCTCAATTTAGTTAATGGTTGGGGCCTGAGGATTGTTTTGGAAGTCGCCCAATTAATTAAGGACCGGCTTGTGAGCTGCGGATTGTTAAGCCATTCCATACTACCACAAGTCTGATATAGGACAGACTGGGCTAATTAATTTGCAAAGTTTCATTGTTTGTTGTGCCATGTTGATGTATGGGTATCAGAATGACCTACTTTTTATGTATTCCTACATAGCGTAAGAGGGAGCTTTGTGCAAATGATTTAATCCAAAGGAAGTGAAACCTTAGCGGACATGACTACTTTGGGATGACGCATTGTAAAGGCCTTGTGATAATCACTTAGTCATACACCTGTGGAAGTTTGCGAAGCGGACACTATAAGTCGATTATCTTTTGTGGGTAAAGTTATACAACCTCTACAGAGTGTCAAACTATTTGAACAGCCGTGTCCACAGTCATGGACATGCTGAGCAAAGCCTTTCACGGATTAGACTTTGTTTTTATTTTCAAAATGATTTATAAAACAGTTTATGACCTGGATGGGTGTCTATGAGAAAAATTATGGGTTGAAGCCCCGGGTTGGTGCTCATGTTTAAGTTAGTGTTAGGTTGGTGCCTACACTAGCATTATTAATTTAGTTAAAACTCAATTTTTAGATATTGTAAAACTTGAGCTTTCGAACTTAGATATTGTATTTAAAATGTCAAATATTACTTTTGCACAAATAACCCTATAAGCCCTCCTTTGATAATATCCATGCAGGTATTAACTCTGTTATGGGTGTAACTTGCAGAGTACATTTTTGCACTCACCCTTGCTTAATAAAATGTTGTTCAGAGGAGAAGGACTTCACAACTACTGAGGATCTCGACGACTAGGCCGCTACCCCAGTCGATTGGCTATGGCAGATTAGCTGGGCTCTACTACTTCTTCGTATTTCGTTGTGTTCTTTATTGTTGGCATGTAAGTCATTCTTGTAATAAACTCTGATATTTATTAATAAAGTTGTGCGAATTATGGATGTTACCATATTTATTTACTGTGTCCACTAGCTACTGTTCCAGAGACTAGTGTGGAATATACAGAGGATTTGGGGGTGTTACTCCCAGGTCGGGCATGGCATTAATTATATGCTTAGTTTGATTAACAAGCTTGAAATGATCATATTTCCTAAACCAAGTATCTGGTTTGTGATCTGTTTGAATCGTTGTGTTCCTTGTCATTTAATCAACAAAACAAGACCCATGTTGTGATATTTTGGTGCCAAAAAAATAGATGTCATGCGGGACCCACGTGTCACACTCACAATTTTAGTAAATTTTGGCATGACTGCAATCTAAACACATCAATTTTGGCATTACCCATGAATTAGTATGGTTACGATCCATACACCACTTTTTTTATCCAGTTTTTGGCAATGCTTAGGTTTTGGCATTACCAAAATTTTTGTGTGGCTACGTGGGGTCAGAAACCAAACAGGCTGGAGATTTCCCAAGGGATTTCCAAGGCGAGAGAGAGAACTACACGAAGAAGATCTAGGATGAATCTAGTGTATTTTTGCGGGATGCGGCCCAACCCAACCTGTTATGATCTGAAAAAAGCTAGCCATAAGTTGAGGAATTTTTTTTAAAAAAATTAATTCTATTTTAATAAAGAATTACAAAAATTGGCTACTATCGCTATTTGAAATGGCGAAATAAACATATTGCCATTTTGCCATTACAACAGTGTGAATTGGCAACTGGATCTGGATTTTTTTTAAAAAAAATGTTAGTAACGACAAACAAGTTACACATTATAATTCGACGCATCAGCGGAATAAGAAACAATATTAACGATACTACATAGGTTACATATAATAATTCGACGCACGACATAACATCAGTACATCGAACAACACAACTAAATAGGACATACGTCATCACATAGTTTCTCGATAAATCACAATGATAGTACGCAAAACATTCAGCACAACATATTTCAATAAGATAAACCATCCCCATAGCCGCGACCTCAACGTCTGCCATATCGACCTTCATGGTGCCTGCCTCCAGTGGGGCGGTCGGATGAGGTCCTCGCAACACCGTCCGGACTGCCGGCCACTCCTTCAAGTTGTTCATTTCTTGCATGGCAATTCTTGTAGGTATTCCCGGACTCCTTGTAAATAGAGCACTTCTTCATATGATGCACGACTTCTGCTTCGTCCATGTCATTCTGATACGTCGTCTCTACTGCCGGCCAACCTTTCCCTTTAGCCTATCAATATCCACGGCCCAGATCAGTTACTCCCAAGTAGGATAGCTTGTGAAATGCCCAACCACACCGTAACTAGACCTGTTCATGGGCAACCTTGCCCACGACCGGCAAGTTCGATCTTGTCCGGTAGAGACTTGGGACTAAATCCGGCCGACGAAGCTGGCTCGGCCCGAAATCCCGGTAAAAACAATTAAAAAGCGAAAATCTATTTATTTAATGCTGGAAATGAATTAAATATTAGTTTTTTATTTCAAAAAATGATTAAAATAATACTTTTAAACTGAAAATTCGATTTTCGGGCCGGGCCGGGCTCAGGCCTGTTGATTTTTGGTCGTGCTTTTCAAGCCCGGCCTGGCCTAGCATTTGAACAGGTCTAACCGTAACCATACAACTCTGCATTCCAGGTTTCAATCACCTCTTCCTTGGTGAAATATTCAAAAAGGTATTGGCTGGGATGCTGCACTACCATCGAACAAGCAGCCATCACATGTGAGCATCGCCTATACAGAAGAAGTGGCTTGTGCATATGCAACTAATGCGACGAAGCGTGCACTCATGGATGATCCTCTCGCGGTTCATCTCGCGGCGTCCTTTCTCCCTGCAAAGTACCTCGAAGCGAAGCTCCCTTGTGCCCATCTTGAATGCCCTATGCATCTCACCATTCTTGCTCTTCTCCTCCATGTACTTGGTGATCATGGCAGAGTATAGTACTATGTCATTTGCTATGGAGAGCGACATGTTGTTTCTTCGGTCAATAAAGTACTTTGTGGTACCCCGCAGAATTGCCTCCAAAATACCAACCAAAGGGAGACACCTCGTGTCGCACATGACCCAATTGTATATCTCAGCTAGATTCGTTACCATGGCACGATATTGAACATCATCCTTGTCATATAGTAACGACCACTTCACCTCAGACTCGTGATCGATCTAGTCCGAGAAGCATTTCACCTGCCCCCCATCTTCCTAGTCACACAAGGACCATATGTGGGTAATTCGGGCAATGCCTCGGGAAGATTGTCAGCGTTTGTAGCGGACTTTTTTGTTGCCTCCCTTCTACACGTCCTCATCTACTTATCCAGAGTTTTCCAGAGTGTATTGAACTTTCTCTGCTAGTTCTGGTTGCACAGTTGCTTGAAAAGGTTCATCAAGTCCTTATTGTGAAACTGCATGTAAAAGTTTGCACCTAAATGCCTCATGCACTACCTGCTCTGCAGATCCACCCACGAAAATGGCTCATTTCCCCCTTGTTGTAGCTGAGTTATTGCACTCAACAGGCCCGCATGCTGATCATGTATGACACATACATTAGGACGTCCTTGTACAATATAAATCTTCACGTTCCTCAGAAACCACAACCAACTGTCCGTGTTCTCACTTTCAACAAATGCGAAGGCCACGGGAAGAACCTGATTGTTCCCGTTCGTCGCAATTGCAGTAAGTATTTGCCCTTGTACTTCCTAGTCAGGAACGTATCATGCACGCACAAGATCGAGTGACAATGCCAGAATGCATTGATGCACGCACCAAAGACGAAGAATGCTCACTTCAGTATCCTCTTCTTGGCCCACCGCGGATGTGTGTCATCTTGAAGGTTGACATGGGTACCGGGATTACTATCCTGCATGACTCGGAGTTGACCGGGCAGGTTGTGGTAGGAGTCCTCGAACGTACCGAACCTTACTTCCAATGCCTTCTGCTTTGCCCTCTACGTCTTAGCCTAGCGGATTGTATACTAGAACCTTGTCTCTATTGCCCGAATGATGGATCGTAGCTCAAAATTCGGATTATCCATGGTCTCGCCATATATGATGTTCGCGATGAAGCCTGATGACATGTTCTTTGTGGGATTGCATTGATTCAGAGACGACACAAGTGTGAGGGATTACTGTCGCGTCCCTGGGGCAGACCACCCTGGGACCTCCTGTGCACACTAGACCAGTCCCAAGATCAGTAGCTGGTCCGCACAGGTTCAACAACGATGTCATCACAACTATGCCACAAACGATAGATGAAGTAGACAAATTAATATTATTAACAACAAAAGACCTTATGGTCAAGGTTTTTACAGGGGTGCCCCGCAGGGCTACAACACAGCGGAAAGCAAAATACACATGGAGACCGCCCGACATGCCCATAGGCAATCGAGTAGAGGACGTCCTAGCACTCCTGGTCTTCAAAGACCTCCTCTTTGAAGAGGTCGGAGGTCTCTGGGAGGTCTTCAGCTGCTGATTAACCAGAGGGCACGAGCCATGAGTACTTTGAATGTACTCAGCAAGTCGCAGGGAACAGTATGCAATTAATATCATGCAAGGCTTGACAATGAGGTCTTTATGGTTACTTTGCAGAAAGCAATATTGATTAGAAATACAGTACGTAGATTGCAAAGCACAAGTTGAAAGATTAGTACATAAGTAAACAAGTTTTCTTTTGAAACGGCTCGTGACCACCCTGGTCACTACCTAGACCTCCTGTGACCATCTTGGCCACGGCCTAGACCACTCGGAACCAACCAAGACCAACATTTTGAGAAAATCTACCCCTTGCATAAAATCACCAGGCATGTCCATAACCGAGGACGCGGCTATTCGAATAGATTTACACTCTGCAGAGGTTGTATAACTTTACCCACAAGACACGAATTCTCTAGTTCGTTTGGTATCCGTCGATACCACTGCTCACAACATTTGGTAAGCAGTCTAGAGCACGTGACAAGACCTTTACAAAGCTCCGTTTTGGCTCAGTTCTGCCCGCTAAGGTTTCGCCATGCTAGGCCCCCTCTTGCGCCGTGTGATTCATCCGGAACTCGGAGATCACGCCACCATGATAGAACCAGACCAAAACTTCTGCTAAATAGTCGGCCAGGTCAACCCAGCCTGGACATGTGGTTGCACGGTATGACCCAGATCAATGGCTTACAAGGTTAAGTCCTTAGTTGATGCTCAAGCGAGACCTCCTCATCCCATGTGCTTCGCGCACCCCCTTTACTGCACGATCACTCGCCCGAGCGAAAACATTTTGGGTTCAACCCGGCCAAAAGACCACCCAGGTCATGGTACAACATCTTTTAACAACAGTGGCCGCACCACAATTCCATATATCATTAAGTCAAGTTTAACAACATTGAATCATGTGATCGAGAGACATCGCATAACTACAATAGGTCTAAGTAATATACGCACCCTTGTTGGTTATCACAATAAGATGTCCAACTAAGATTACCCAACCTAAGGTGTCCAAAGGTACATGTCAGCATGTCGGACACAAGTATTCAAGGAGTCATACTGACGAGAAGGTGTTTAGCTAATTCCCAAACCATTTTATATAAATAGCCATGCATGTTGATATAAAACAAAGTAATTTTGCAAACTGGGTTCGATATGATCAAAGGTCTACGACTTACCTTCGATGAAGAGGGATTCTTGGTGAAGTCGCTTTGGTCCAAGAACTCTTCATGGCGGAATCTACGTCTTGAAAATAGCCAAATGAATACAACGAATTCAAATAAAAACCAAAACTACCAAACAAGAACCAAAAGAAAGGCACAGGAACAGAAGAACTAAAAACGGGCTCTAGGGAGGAGGTCAAGCCGAGAGGAGAGGTCGAAGGAGGTCTGAGGAGGAGGTCTGGCGAGCAAGAAAGTTGGGTAAGGCTAAAGGAGATAAAAGAGGGTTGCTCAGGCTTTTATAGCCCGGAGAAAGCGCACGGGTTCAAGGGTAGATGAAGGCAGAGATGGGGGCAAGTAGGGGAAGTGACAAAGAGGAGCGGATCTGCGACGCGTGTGACATTTAATGCACTGTTGACATTTAATCTTGTGAAGGCTTTTGCATCGACAATGATCTGACGAGAGGAAGAAGAAGGTGAGCATGACTGACAAATGGGCCAGTCAAAAGGGAGGTCGGGGCCAAAGAGGTGGTCGTGACCCAAGGGATGTCACGTGACCAAGGGGAGGTTGCGGCCACAGAGGGAGGTCGCAGGGTCAAAGGGGAGGTCGTGGTCAAAAGGGAGGTCGTGACCCAGGAGGGTGGTCTTTGAAAAAAGATCAAGATGGTGGTCTTTGACACGAGGGGTGGTCGTGGCAAGTCTCCAGGACAACCCGAGGTCCAAACGGAAGGGAGGTCTAGACCAAAGGGAAGGTCCAAACGAAAGGGGGATCTGGACCTATGGGAAGGTCCAAATGGAGGGGGGGGGTCTAAATCAACAGGGAGGTCTAGATTGAGGGGAGGTCTAAACCAACAGGGAGGTCTAGACTGAAGGAAGGTCTGGACCCTCAGATCCAAGTGAAGGAAGGTTTGGACCCTCAGATCCAAATGAAGGGAGGTCTGGACCCTCAGATCCAAATGAAGGGAGGTCTGGAGAAGAAGGAGCTGAGCCGAGGGAAACACAGAGCGAATAGAAAAAGGGAAAACAACACCAGAGAACTCCAACAAGCTCAAAATAAACCGAAACTGGATTAATTGAAGCTGGATTTAGTCACATTAAAGCACTTTTAATTCCAAAATCTCAGGTTAAGCTTTAGAACTTCAACAAAACCAAATGGTTCTTTTTATTTTGAAAATTTCAAAAAGGCTCAGAAAATTGGGACGTTGCAATTACTATAGAGTATTGCTAGTAGGCGTAGGCTGGAATGCGTGCACTCACCAAGAGCATTCCACTATGTTGCATTTCACGTCATAGCATCTTGGGTTAGACTTCACTATTGTGAATGTACGCCACAACAACAAGGCCCAGAATTTGACAGCCTCCTGCACGGCCTCCTTGCATTTGTAGATGGCTCGTTGCCTGAGCTCGTTTTAGTCGTACTCGCACGGTATATGGGAGCCTTTGTCCACGACGAGGTTATCGAATTGGTATGTGTTCCACTCGGATGTAACCGCTTGCTGTTCCCCACCATCCTCGTCATTGGATCCTTCATATTCCCACAATGCCTCGTAGTCCTAGTCTTCGAGCACCATCCTTTGAACTAGGGCTTCGATCTCCTCACTTTCGCCAGCAATACCACTAGCTTCCTGGACCAAAGGAGCTTCTTGAACCCCATCCTCATCGATAACATCAGCACTCCCCGACCTTCGGCCATTGTGTGCGCCGCGCTGTGGCTGGAGTCCCCAACTTCTTCTTCGGTATCACCATCAACTACCCCTTTTTCAACCACAGATGCAGCAATGGTCTTGGCATATGCCTGGGCCAGAAGGACCAAATCCCACCCTTGCTCCCTCGCCTTGTGTACGTATGACTACCATGACCTTGTTCCCTTTAGCTGCACTAACTCCTAATATGTGCCATGTAGTGCTCAGTTCACAAGGCAGCTCAATTTCAGATCGTACACAGCATGGTCCAACTTGAATGTGTAGAACAACCACCGCATCACACCGCCCCCATGTACGATGCTTTGGTCTTGTTAGGCTTATAGTCGTTGATTGGAAATAACGCAAATCAACCCCTCGGAACCTTGCATAACAGTCCCTTGACCATAGCAAATGTTGAAATTGATTGCGTCTGACATATCTACGTACTGCACCCTAAACAAGATTTACATGATTAACCATATATCTAAAACTAAACTACACACACCAAAAAGGATGTACTACAACATACTACGCTACTTAACCATATATCTAAAACTATGTAATCCATTCCATTAAAAAAATTACCTACAAAGTGGACGACTGTATGGGCAATGCTTCGCTAGCTCCTCTCCTCCCCTCTACTCCTCTTTGCTCCTCCCCCTTTTCGCCCCTCTTTTCTATTTTTTTCTTAATAAAAGTGAATTTTGCCCGAATTTATGGGGTCTTTTGTAGGGGAGGTTGTGTTGCCATTTCAAGTGTCGCCATTTGAAATGGCGATAGGGACTTACGGGGTCCCTGTTGCCATTTCGAATGGCGATTTGCCTAAATTTTAATATTAAAAAACTACCTACAGCGTGTCCCGAACCCCAACATCCTTGGCCTCTTCCCCCTTCCATCGTTCAATCAACCCATGTTTGTGCGACTGTGCCCCTCACATGCCATATTTATCCTCCCCGCCCGTTCATTCGGCCACCACCTCACCTCCTGTCCATTATTAAACCACGGTCTGCCGAATGGGTAGCAACTGCAGTACACCCACGCCTCACTCACCGAAGCATCGAATAGTACTATGAGGAGCTATAGTGTGGTGCATTGCCATGCATTAGCTTCCACACCATCTGCATTGCCGGCGGCGTCATTGGATGTCAGGGCAATGGCGGTGGCTTTGGTTGTGCTGGCTCTACTGGTCTTGCCACACCACACTCACTGTGTGTTCAATTTCCAGCTCTTGTTGCCAATTGGAATGGCGACATCACTATTTCCATGGCGACATGTCCATTTCTCCATTTGGAATGGCGACGAAAGCCCATTTTTGTAAATGTATTAAATGAGCATTTATTTCTGCAATTCTATTTTTAAAATGTATTATGAAAAATTCATAAGCTGAGCACGACCTGGCCGGTCGCGGCTAACCTAACCGCATGCTGCACGCCGACTACTTCCTATCAAGCCGCCGCTTTCCACCGCACTCGTGCGCTGCGAATGTGTCGGTTGCCATTGGCGCCCCTGGTATGGCCGATGGAACAGCCGGTGGTACCAGGGCGACTGCTTCATACGACTCCTACTCCCGATTCAGACTGCAGTGTGAGGAACCACCATAGGCGCTAAGAAATACCACATCACTGCCACATAAGACATGTGCTAAGTCTATTTTTCCTTTGTGTTTAGTTCCTCCTTTCATCTCCAATGGTGAGACCCACACACACTTATATTCCCCTCAATCTCTCTCCTATCTCCCATTCCCCTCCATCTTTCTCGTTCTTTCTCTCACACAGACGTCGCTGCCGTCGCCGGTTCGCGTCCCCCTTCCTCTGCGCCACCGCCGCTTCGTGTCCCCCTTCCTCCATGACGCCTCTATGCCGCCGCCTGCACCACCTTCCTCCATGTCCCCCTCAATGCCGCCGCCCATGCTCCTTTCCTCCGGCCCCCCTCAACACCACCTCCCACGCTAGATCTAGAGGCGGTGAAGGGCATGAAGATCTGGGCAGCTTCGTCGACCTCGGCCAGCCAGATCCGGATCTATAGCAATGGTGATAGCAGGCGATGACAACCACGACGACGCCTCCTCCTCCTGGTGCGGGCGACGACAACCACAGTGACGCCTCCTAGCGCAGGCAACAACGGCTGCTGCGGGCTGACTGGTGGGGTCGTTCGACTCCCCCCTTGGTGTCGGCACCTCGCTTGAGAGCGGTACCAAGTTTTGCCCCAATGTGTGATACCGGTCCCAACTTTCTCTCTCTCTTCTTTCTACCGATAAAAACTACACATTGGAGATGCTCTAAAGAACTAAAGAAGTAAGCTCTGATTTTGTCCATTCTTTTTTATTCGATGTTTTATAATCCGCAAAGTCATTTTTTAAAAAGAATTAGCTGAGGGTTTAAGCCCTCCTGAACTCCTAGCAGTGTCAAAACTGTTTTGATTATAAAGAGGATAGCATCCTGCGAAACATGCACCTCCAGGGGTGTGCAACAAAAAGGGGAAACATGCACCTCCTGGGGCGAAACATGCAGCTCCTGCTTCTCGGGCCAGATTGATGGCTCCTCTAGCCAGGGAAAACTCTTTCTTTTGCAAATTATTTCGTTAGAAGGTGAAGGGCTGAAATTTCATTTATAAATTTCGGTGAAATGGTCAAACAAGCGCTTGATTTTTTTTGGCCAAAATTTGATCGAAATTTGGACAAAATTTGACTGAAATTTGGATGAAATTTCATATAGAAATAGAGAAAATCATAGCGCAAAAAAGAGGGAAAACAGGGCGTGAAACAGAGAAAAACATGGCGCATAGTACACATGAAATGGACTGACCTTGTATCATAGGCATGAACGCATTGGCGCATCAATGGTGAACTGTAGCCTGCAGCAACTCAAACTTATTATCCAGTTCCAAGTTTTCTCGCTATGCTACATACACAATGCTGCAATGGCGAACATCAAAATCAGATCATATGCCTTCAGCTTTGCCTTGAACTGAAAATGGGAACTTTGGCATTCCATAATTTTGCTTGACAATTAGACGCCAAATTTCTATCCTGCCCAGCAACAATATTAGTACACTCCAATATAAGCAGAAGCTAACAACCAGAAATGAAAATGTAGCAACTAGTACTAGTCACTTGCAAGGCAATTCATCTTGTTTTCTTCCATTACATTTCCTTTTCTTTAGAACTCTCCCATTACATTTCTACTAACTGATAACATAATAGCAGCAACTGCCCGTGGATAGATCACAGCATGATACACAGAAAGATGGCAAAAAGATGATATTTTTCCAACGACCACATGATAAGGTTATTCACATTATCACATAGGAATATCAAATCTTGAGTGGTAAAAGGAGACTAAAAAGACCCAAGCAAAAATTATCCATTTCTTTATGGTTAAACAACACCAGAAAGTTCAACAACTAATAGGAAACACAACAGCAACAAAAAGTTCAACTCTTTAGTCAGCACTCCAGCTCTACCATGTCGACTATGCAAAACCAAAGCACGCCTTACTAGTTGAACACTCTAGGTCAGTATGTTATGACCTCATACAAAGAACATATTGCAGATTAATAATGGCACAATCACAAGATTAACAACCTCCTCTTAAGAGAATAATTGTTATGAAATACTCAACTCACTACATGTGAAAGTACATCTCGGCTAATAGAGGCTTGAGAGGTCCTTCTTCTTCTTAACCTGCTTTGACCGTCGAGGACGATGAACGTGAGCCTCTATCTCTTCTAAAATTGTGGCCTCTCTATCTTCCGTGAAATCCTCATATTCCTCTCCTCCACTACCATTATCATGATCATCATCATCATCATCCTTGGATGAGGTTTCCTCAAATCCATCCTCTTCATCATCGTCATCACTCTCCATAAATTCTTCCTCTTCATCCACCATTGCCATCTTTCCTTTCTTTCAACACGAGAAAGCTTCATCTTTGAGTTTTCTCGATGTATTTCATCAAGAATGACCCAAGATGGGCATCCTCCCTCATCTAGAATTGGGCACGATTCACTTCGCGACTTATTAAGCCAATACTTGATTGGGTTTGATTTATCAAATAGTGCGCCATCCACCATTATTTCACATGGATCAAGGTCCTTCTCATCCCATCCAATCTTGTTTTGTTGGATGTGCAATTTTAAATTGTAATGGACATATACCAGCTTGTGCAGCTTCTCATAACCTAGCCAATTTATCACATTGGTATGAACTAATGCGAATGTGCTCCAATTGCGCTCACACCCACTAGATGAGATGCATTGCGAGACGATCTGCAAGGCATATTTTTGCAAGAGTATGACTTCTCCGTACTAGAACCACCAGGCGGCTGCGAAATGAAAATACCACAAATTATTGAAGGAAAGTACTTTTCAATAGTCATTAAATCCGAATGTGTTTCACTTACTTGGGCTAACCACGAATGTTCTAAGGTGTGCCATCACTCTGTCAAACTTTCCTTTAGAAGCACGAAATAACTCAAATTGAGCAAGTACATGCATTGCAATATGAGGTGAGTTCACTATCCTGCCTATTATATATGTTAGTGCTTCGACATAGTCGGCTTTGCTACTAAAGCGGTACTTGTAGTGGCCTTCAGGGTCAAGGACAACAGCTACATGGGAAAGGAAGACAATGTACATTAGAATGCATGAGAATTACCTAATACATAATTTCATACGATTACTTTCTCATTACCTAGAACCATCATTGTGTCCATGTATAGATAGCTAACCCTGTGGGACACCTTACTCATGTATCTATCCAATTCCTCAGTCCCCTCACCAAGATGAGCTTCCATTGCATGCATAGCCGCCATCATCCTTGCCATGAATCTAGAAATTGTGCAAATCTTTTGTTGATCGGCATATTGTAGTATGTCATATAGTGGCTCCACTATATCTAGGACCCACCTGAGTGCAGACCATCGATCACTTCTTATCAAGCAGTTTTCTATGTAATCATAGTTAGAATCACTTCTCCAATCACTATCCTTCCACTCTTCTGACACCATCCATTGCCGGAACTTGTATTTCTTATCCCAGAAACTTTGAAGGAAAATAAATACACTTCCAAAGTAGGTGGCATTTGGTCGGATCAACTCTCCGCCGATCTTCTTCTTCATCTCATCGTGCAACCTGTTGTGGTTTTAGAAGAATCTGCAAATCCGTTTGGCACTTTTGACCACACTAGCAACCTCTGGGAATTTACCTATTTCCTTCAACATAAGGTTGACAGTGTGAGCGGCACCTGGTTGACAAAAATATTTGGGTACTCACTAATGAACTGGGCACATGCTTTCTTGTAGTTCGATCCATTGTCGGTGACAATTTTCACAACTAGCTTGTGGCCAATCTCATCGATCACCCTCTTAATCTCTGTGTACAAAAAATCTGCATGGGAAAGGAAGACAAGGTAAATCAGAGCGCATGAGAATGAACAAGAAATATAATTGCAAGTATTTTCATTACCTGCATTTTGGATTTTACCGGTTGCATTGATGGACTTATGGAAGAACATATTCTCATTGCAATACACAATGAAATTGATGATGCTCATGGAGGTTGGTCCTGTCCATGAGTTGCACATGACAGTCACACCAAATTGATCACAATCTTTTTAAAATTTCTCAAAATACACCTTCAATTCCTTACAGTTGGCTTGCAAGTATGTCCCATCAATTTCAGTGCCTTTAGGGAGGTTCTCGACCGGACCTAGCTCTCGAGTCAACCTCAATGCTCATCGAAAGTAAGGGCAGTTGGCTTTACAACCAACGATGTCATTGGGGTGAAACCACTTTGCCAAAGCTTGCCCAAGTTTTTCTATCGACTCTTCTTCAACATGGTGTCAATCCTAGGCTGGATGAGCCCTTTGCCGCATGCCAAGTCTGAATCAAATGAGGCAGAAGCACTACCACAACGACCAACCCCTGCACTATGAAGCATTATGACAATCCTTCCATTAGCATGTCAGGACCCAAAAATACAATTATGGACCCTCTGTGTATACCGCACTAGTCCAGGATCACGCTAGTGCACACAATGACAACATCGATGAAATATCATTCTATATGCAAATATGACTAATAAATAGACAAACAACAATAATTATCAGAGTAACGACCTTAAGGTCAAAAGTTACAATTAATGTCTCAGAAGGCAAATAGCTCAATTAAGCTGTAGCGGAAGGTAACAGAACAACTTCGGTGAAGCCCCTCCATATGCCCACAGGCAATCGACTGGGGTAGCGCGACCTAGTTCTCCACGATCCTTGAAATAGACCTTGTTGACCGATGATTCCTCCACTTTATCTGAATGATTGCAGCAACAATGAGTACTCCAAGTACTCAACAAGTTGTACCACAGAATGCAATTGTAGATGATGGCTTATTCCAAAAGAAATGGCTTCTATGGTTATTTTGCAATAAAACTGCATTTGCAATTGAATACAATAATAGATTGAAAGCGTAATTCAAAATAAATAAACAATAATTATTTTCACAAAGGACACAAAGCCTAATCAAATTCTTTCACACAACCATATGAGTTTAACCACACAGTTGTCACATCCCAATTTTTTTTTAATGAAAATCTACCCCTCGTGTAAAATCCCTGAGCATTTCTATGACCGCGGACGGGGCTATTCGAATAGATTGTTTAACACTCTGCAGAGGTTGTACACTTTACCCACAAGATGTAATCAACTGGATCAGAGCTGATCATAACAGAACCTTTTCGAAACTTTATCTCAATAATTGACACTCAATAATTAGTCTGTCACACACCGTTGGACCTGAAGACGGCGAACCGCTCATAAATGTGAATTGCCACAGAGATAGAAACACACCTCCACCCTGACACATAGCTTAACCTATCTGCTTGAGTAATCAACATCAAGACTCCATGACTTACTAGGTTAGGCTCATCTCATCAAGCATGTGGTCGTATGAAAAGGCTCAGTTCAATGGCGCACAAAGTTAAGTCCTTAATTGACCAAGGCGAGACTACCAATTTCTAACTATGCCACGGAGATTACCATTTCCCAACCACACAACCACCATGTCACACAGTTTTCACCACTTGCCTTAGTCTAAATCTTTTTCCACCCTGTTGGTTAAGTGCAACACATGCCCTCAACGAGTAATAGCACACATCACATAGTTTTATCACAAAGTTCTATAATCACTTAGTCAAATTTATATTTGCAACTCAAATGATATAGATGACTCGTTGCATGGCTAAGCAAACTACTCGTGTCTAACCAACCCACATTGGTGCTATGATAATACCAACTAATATTCAACCAAGCTAGGGTAACAAAATATCATGATATTACAATAGGCAAGGTGGATATAAACAATTGGGATGAATAACTAATCCCAAAGCATTTAAATAAATACTTAAATTAAATGCAATAATTAAATCAAAGTAATTTGGAAAAACTGGGTTTAATATGGTCAAATGTATAACTTGCCTTGCTATTGCAATGATGGCCTTATTTTATCTTTGATCTTCTACTTCCTTGACCTTCAGCTCATTCGGACGATTCCGAGACGTCAACGTCTAACGAGAAAGAAAGCGCACAGCAAGCAAAATTCAAAAAGACAAATCAAATAAACTCCAAATTAAAATTGAATGGTATTGAAAGGTAGATATTGAATTTAGAAACTTGAATGTGTTCAATCGAAGTTCGTATGAGGAAGAACGAACTCTCGGAAGTTCAATCGGAAAGGAAAATGTTGAAAAAGGAAAAGGGAGAGAGAAACTGACAAGTACGGTCTACGGAATATTCTATTCCAAAAATATTAGAAATAGGTGAGTGTATGACATGTGGGACATACTGATATTTATGAATTTCTAGAATTAAAATAATTCTAGAAAATAGGATTAGAGGTTGACATGGGGTCACTGGTCTATGGACGAGATCCACAAAGAGATGCTAATCCACGGTGGACCAAGCTCATGTGATTGGGTTGACCAAGGGTTAACTGACATGCGGGGACCACACGTAGTTGAGAGGAAAAGAATTAGGGTTTTGAGTTATGGCTCAAGTGCACATGACAAGTGGGTCTATTTATTAGAGAGAAAACAAGAAATAGAATTCCAGAGAAGGAATCAAGAGGATAGAGAAACAACAATAGAGAAGAACAACGTGAGAACCCAAAGGAGCTTAGCCTATTGGTTTTGGTGCATGGCAGCATGGATTTTTGGCACCGAGATGAGAAAACAAGGAATAGAGAATGGAGAGCAGAGAGCAACCCAAATAAATTAACAACAGACAACAAACTTCAGAGAGAACCGAAGCAATAGGCAACAAACCACAAAACAGGGAGGCGCACGGCCGGTTCATCGCGCATGCAGGCAACGGCAAATGAAAGCGAGGTGGCGGCGGTGAAGGGCCAAAACGGAACGACGACGACGAGCCGGAGAAGATGAAGCGGTAAAAACAGTGAAAAACGGCACCATGCGTCGGCGGCAAGGTGAAACGCGGCAGTGGCGGCGGTCTCATGGGTGCGCAGCACTTCCGGCGACTTTTCGGGAAAAGGGAGGGGAGCACGACATAGAACGTGGCGACGCGAACCCAACGGTGGTGGAGATGAAGGCAGGGGATCAACGGTTGCTAAGTATTTGGCCGGAAAAGGAAGATCGGCCTAGAGGAGAGAGAACGCTCGATTCTCAGTGCACAGTGGATGAAACTCGAAACTAAAATATGGGAAAAATAGGTCTCGACGAGGGATATGAGATGACATGATCATCTTTTGGAAAAACTCACCGAGGAAATGAGGGACGCGACGTACGCGTTTCAGGGTCATGGCTGGTGGTGATTCGGTGGTCTTCGGGCGATGGGGATGGAAGCATGACGTAGAACATGGTGAGACGAACTCAACGGCGTAGACGGTTCGGCCAGGGGATGTCAGATGGAGGTAGAACTCGATGGAGAAGACCTTCGGTTGGAGCTCAGTTCTTTTGCAGATTGCGATGAAATGAGAGCGGTTCGGAGGAAACCAAATTAGGGGATTGGAAGAGGAGATCAAGAGGCTCAATATGACATGGCCGATTTCCTTTTATATGCACCGGAGAGGAAGGGATAGAATTGAGGAGATTGCGGCTGCGCATGGGAGCTCTCTAAACTCAGCTGTTCAGTTGTTGAAGATAATGAACAGTGTAGGGCCACGTGGTAGGAGAGAGAAATTCGGAATAAAGAAAATGTCGAAAATCAAGGAGACCAAATAAATAGCAAACAAACTCAGAAAATACCAGAAAATTCTTTGGAAGACAAGAAAGCCAAATAACACTGGTTTTGATTTAATTGATGTTTAGATTAGTCAAATTAAATATTTTAAATTTAGGAAATTCCCAATTAAGCTTTATTAATTCAAATAAAATTGGTGAAATTTTCCAGGGACCTAAACTACTCAAAAGATTTTTAAAAAGCTAAATTGTGGGATGTTACATAGCACCACTACCAACACAACTACCAGTGCCACTCCCACTCCCACTCCCAGAGCCATGCACAAATGTGCTACCCATCCTCTCCACTACATGCCGAAAGTGAAGACCTCTCAATGATCTCGACAACGACAACTACACTCGGCCCTCTTCATCACTAGGCACATCAATTACTTCATTTTCCTCTAATTCATGCATAAGCTTATTTTCGAATCTAAGTTTGCTCTCCTTCTGTTATCTTCTCTTTTGCTTCCCACTATTCCAAGACTTCCTCATTGCATCCCGCAGTTCTTGCGGCACATGTTCACAAGATCTCACATCACCTTCTATTCCACTCAGATGCTCCCTCGGTCGGGTTGCACCTCCACCTTTCTTCGTCAGTGAGCAATAGTGACATATGAAGCTTTGGGTACCAATTCTGGCCGCATGATTCCACATTGTTAATGTTTCCTTCGTTCACATTTTCTACATTTCCATGACAACATATTTGAATTACATTTTTCTATGCATCGTACATGACTTCAAGCAACACATAAATATATAATACGCGCGACACTTTGCTACTAGAAATATAATATGGCTATGCAAAGGCTCTACAATACATATGCTGATATGCATATAATTTACCCAAGCTTCTTCTGCACATATACACACACTTTGTCCAAAGGCCCTCCGTCTGTTGCGGCCCGTGTTCTTTCTTATCCCACTGGGTTGCTTTCCTCATGTTCACCCCAAACACCAGCCCAGTTGGCCCACCTGGACGTTGCTCGTTCCTCGTCTCCAACTCCTGCCTCAAGCATCGCCCAAGTGCGCACGACACAACTTGGCACCACTATTCCTTCCTCTATCACAGGCGGCGGCCGTCGGCGTCTGCGCCGGTCTTGTGTCAGCCGTAAAAGTCCTCACACCTGGACTTCACATCGAGGAGAGCGGCGTGTTGCGACCGGGGGATGGCGCTTAGGGGCCCGTTGAGCTGGCGCAAAAGCAGCTCATGCGTCAATTGGGGATAATTGAAGAAAGGGAACAGATATCGGAGGTGGCTATGCAGGATTATCTAAACCTCTTCAAGAAGCCTCTGGGGCAGTACCATTTGTGTGCTTTCGCAGCGTTGTTCGATTGGGAGGGTGACATCCCGGAGCAAGATGGTGATGCTAGCGCGTTGGGTGTCGTGGCTCTGGACCATTTGTCTCCGAGCGTAGAGGCGGCGGCCTAGCGACTGCGTTTGCAGTCCCCCTCAAAGTGATGGTGTGTGCACGCTATGGCCCCCAAATTTAGTGTCTTAGTTTGGAATGTCAAGGGTCTGAATATGCCCCAACGAGGAGGAATGTGGTGAGGGAATTTTTGGAGTGCCATCAATGTATCCTTAATTTGTTTGCAAGAATCAAAATTGGCCGAAGTGGATCGCTGTGTTATTTTTCAATCTCTTGGTGCCGGTTTTGACTAGTTCGATTTCCTACCGACCACGGGGAACACGAGTTGTAGTTGTGCTAGCTTGGCGATCTGACCTCCTGCATGTTTCAGACGTGCAAAGAGAGTTTTGCCTAACAACAAATGTACAACTACGGGAAGATGGTACACATTGGTATGTGGCCTCTGTGTACGGACCGCAACTGGATGCGGACAAGCTTCGCTTCCTAGCTGAACTAGAGGAAATTGGGGTAAC
This sequence comes from Phyllostachys edulis, assembly GCA_036346405.1. Lineage (NCBI taxonomy): Eukaryota > Viridiplantae > Streptophyta > Magnoliopsida > Poales > Poaceae > Phyllostachys > Phyllostachys edulis. The sequence goes on from CM070550.1 coordinate 105,035,653, forward strand.
AGTTTAGAACCCATGGCTCCTCAATGGAGATTTCAACCTGATCTGCGTTGAAGTCGACAAGAATAATAATCGGGTCAACAAATGGATGATGATCATGTTTCGACATACTCTAATAGTCGGGTCAACAAACGGATGATGATCATGTTTCGACATACTCTCAACTCGCTGGCTCTGAAGGAATTGCCATTGGATGGAAGGAAGTACACTTGGAGAACCCACCTTGGTGAAACTTGATTGTGTTTTTTTCTCACTAGCTTGGGAAGATGTCTTCCCGGATAGCCATTTGCAAGCTTTGAGCACCTCGATCTCAGACCATTGTCCGTTGATGCTTCACTGCAATGCTTATGTCCTGTAGTCCAGGTGATTTTGTTTTGAGACCTTCTAGATGAGGCTGCCTGGTTTTCAGGAGGTGGTGCAGCAAAGTTGGGCGGCTCTAACTACGAGTGAGGATCCTTTGGTCATCCTTGACATTAAGCTTAGAAGACTGGCCAGTGCTCTTATGGCTTGGGGAGAGCGGCAGATTAGTGGGTACCGTATAGAGTTGCATTTGGCGCACAATCTAATTCTCTGGCTCGATCAGGTGCAAGACTTCAGATCGTTGTCCCCCTCAGAGAGATGGCTTCGATCTTTCCTCAAGGGTTGTTGTCTCGCTTTGGCATCGTTGGAGAGGATAAGGCAGCGGCAGCATGGGAGGATCAAAGAGCTTCGGGAAGGAGACGCGAACACCAAGTACTTCCGCATGAAGGCCAATGCTCGCCGCAGGAAGAACCTCATACCTTATCTGGTTCATGAGGGTCGGCGAGCCACATCTCAAGAGAAAAATCTTGACCTCCTTCATCCGTACTTCTCGGATATCATGGGTAAGCCTGGTAATGGGTTGGATTGAAACGGGTGAAACGGATTGGGTTTCAATTCGGATTGGCTTTGGATGGAAAGAAATGGTTTGAGGCAGCTAATAGTTTGGTTTGGATTGGGTTTACACAAAAATTGGTTTGGTTTGGTTTGGGCTAATAATTTTCGGGTTCATATGGTTTGGAACCACGGTTTGGACCCGTGGGTTGGAATGGGCTGGGCATGCTACCGCGTTCCCAACTCCATCCTCCTCCTTCAACAAGGCGCGAACTTCTTCGATTACGCAGCGCTTCCGAAGTTAGGCGGTAGGCTGGCAGTGCGTGCTTCGACTCGATGTGCTTCCCCATCATGTGCGCGCTCGACCCCGTCCTCTCCTTCAGCGTCACGATCGCCTCCGAGATCATCTGCGAAACAACCAACACCAAAACCATCTCAGATCCAACGAAACCACCACACGTAAACGCAAACACAAACGCGAATTGAAGCACCAAGAAAGAAACCATCTCGATAGAACCTCGGCCTACGGTGGGTGGGCGGCGGCGGCGCGGGGCTTCCTCGGCGCGACGGGCTTCTTGGGCTTGGCCTCCTTGATCGCCTTGGCTGGCTTGGCAGCATTCTTCTCCACCGCCTCTGTCACCGCCGCGGCCGGTGCCTCCACCTCGGGAGCCGGGACCTCAGGCTTAGCCACCTCCGTTGCCATCACACTCTTTGTCTCTCTCTCTCTCTCTCTCTCTCTCTCTCTCTTGTGATGCGCTAATGGAAATGCGATGCAAAGATCAGCGGTTGCTTTTGCTTCTGCTTTCCCCTCTTGGATGCGCACTACCTCCCCTCCTTTCCCCTCTTCTACCTCCTCCTTCCACCCATTCCCCGAGCCGGAAAGAGCTCACTCTGCTACCTTCTCCAAGTGCGGCAATCAGTCACCGCACCCATTCTTCGTCGTCAGAGAGCCAAAGCTTGATTCCTTTGAGCTGTGCTTTCCTCCCACTACCCTAATCATTTCCCCTCAAGCAATTTGAGGAAACCGAACCTTCTTCCTCCGCCCCGATCGCCACGCCTCCGCAGTAGCAAACTGAAACCAAAGGAGATGGCGGCATTCTTCTCCACCGCCTCCGTCGCCGCACTGCCTGCCTGGCTCGCTGGCCGACCTCCTCGTTGTGCTCTCCGCATCCCACGCACTCCCCAAGGGGTAGCAACTCCACGGTCACCTCCTCAAGTTTGGCCACCGCCTCCTTTCACGCGCTCCTCACCATCTACGTCCACTGCGCTCAATGGGCTGTGGCTATTTGGTTGAAAATGGGTTCAATGGGTTGTGGCTGATTGGTTGGAAATGGGTTCAACCCGAAAATGTGAAATAAGTTGGTTTGGTTTGTGTGTAAAGTGCATGTGGGCTGGATTGGTTTGGTTTCTAGAATTTAATTTGTGGATTGGGTTGGTTTGGGAAGTAGGCTTTTTTTTGTATGGATTGGGGTGGATTTGGGGTGGGCTTGAAGCCATTACCAGGCCTAATCATGGGCTCAAGGCATGACAGGGCACATTCCATCATATTGTCCGACTTAGACCTACCTACAGTAGACCTGCGTGCTCTCGAGCAACCATTCTCTAAAGAAGAAATCCGTTCGATTGTAATGCACCTTCCGTCGGAGAGAGTGCTGGGACCAAATGGATTCTCTGGTCTTTTCTACAAAATCTGTTGGGATACGATAAAGGAGGATATGCTCAAAGCATTACATAAATTATATTCAGGGATTAGTCAACATCTCGAGTGCTTAACACAACCATCAGTCCCCTACTCCCTAAAAGGAATGATCCATAGTCCGCCAAGGACTATCGACCAATCAGCTTGTTACATAGTTTTTCTAAGCTTTTCATGAAATTGTCGGCAACTAGACCTGTGATGCACATCGACAAGTTGATCTCCCCCACACAGAGTGCATTCATGTATCGGCGCTGCATTCATGAGAATTTCAAGGTGATTGAAGGAATCACCAAGACACTGCACAAGAGGAAGATCTCGACATTGTTGTTGGAACTCAACATCTCCAAGGCTTTTGATACCCTTTCATGGGATTTCCTGCAAGTTTGCGGATTTGGACAACGGTGGTGGGACTGGATTTGCATGTTCTTATGAACAGCCTCCACAACAGTTTTTATCAATGGGGCATGCTGTGAGAGGATTTAGTATGCTTGTGGCCTTCGGCAAGGCGACCCCCTCTCACCGCTACTCTTCATCTTGGCAATGGATGTGCTTCACGACATGATCTCTTGGGTTATGCATAGAGGGTTGCTCTCTTCGATTATCTTGAACCAATCCGTTCTGCGGGTATAACTTTATGCATATGATGCTATCCTCTTCTTCAAGCCGCTCGAGCAAGATTGCATGGTCATCAAAGGGCTACTAGACCTTTTTGGCATGGAGTTTGGGCTAAAAACAAACCTAGTGAAGAGCACTCTTACTCCTATACACTGTGACGAGGAGTGGCGCAAGGAGCTGGCCGACAGACTTAACTATCAAGCGAGTTCCTTCCCGATCTCATACTTGGGGCTGCCTCTCTCTTCTCGCAAGCTACGAAAGCGTGAAACTCAACCGTTGTTGGAGAAGTTCAACAAGAAACTCGCAGAATGGAAGCCAGAGCTGCTTACCCCGGATGGGCGCATTGTCCTTCCAAACTCGGTCCTTATGGCACTACCTATTTGCTTCATGATTGTGCACCAGCTACCTCAATGGGTGATCGACATTATCAATCATAGATGTAGGGGTTTTATGTGTAAATGCTCTAATGAAGTGAATGGTGGCCACTGCCTGGTAGCTTGGTCCAAGGTATGCATGCCAACCGTGAATGGGGGCCTTGGGTACATAATCTCAAGAATTTTGGCATGGCGCTTAGGCTACGCTGGCACTGTAATCGTTGGGCAGAGCAGCTGAGGCTCTGGTGTTTGTTACCAACTTCGGAGGATCAAGGTACCTTGCCACTATTTAAGGGGAAAACACAGGTGGTTCTTGGAGATGGCCATTGAGCGAGGTTCTGGCAGGATGCTTGGTTAGAAGGCCAAACCGTGCAAGATTTGGAGCCTATCCTCTTCACCTACATCCACAAGTCGAGAAAATCAGTGGCGGAGGCACTAAAAAATGGGGCTTGGGTCAGGGACATAAGAGGAAGCATGTCGCTGCAAGCCTTGAGGGAATACCTGGCTCTTTGGGATGCAGTAGAGAATGTTTCATTAACGGTGGGACGACCAGATCGCTTGGTTTGGAAGGCAACTTCGCATGGCGAGTACACCACCAGCTCGGCCTACTGCCTCTTCTTCCGACCATCAACTACCTTCACGTGCCACAGCCCACATGTTGGTGATATACCCTAGAGGCAATCATAGAGATGATTGTATCACGTATATGTTTATGAGTTATTGAATAAATGTTATTTTATTCCTTGAATGAATCATCAGTTATAAATATTAACAAGTATGTGACTCGTTGGTGAGGCTCTTTTAACTTATATGATGTCGTTCTAAATGTATCTCTGGTCGAATGTCATCTAATCGGAACACTAGTGACATATCGACCAACACATGTATTGATTGATGACCATGTTTCACCGGTCATACATATAGGGATATCGAATCAATAATGTGAACACATGTTAGAGAACATAGTGTTGGATTGACCCACCTTGAGACACTATTGAGATTGTTATAATTTTATATGTCATCAGTTGGTTTTAAGCAATGATGATGTATAATCCTTAGACCTGAGATCAGCATGATTTCCCACATGTGTACACTTAGGGGTTGTCAAATGCTACTTGTAACTGGGTAGTTATAAAGGTAACTTTCGGGTATGTTATGAAATATGCGGAGGAATATAATTGGTCGGATATGGGATTTGTCTCTCCTAACATAACAGGAGAGATATCTCTGGGCCCCTCGATATGGTTGGATAAAGAAAGTGCATGGCCATGCCACTAGTGGTCGAAGAGTCAACCACATAAAGTTATCCGGCACTTGATCGAGAAAGTATTGAACAGTCCATAGATGACATAACATCTCCCCTGGAGTTCAACTAGATATCGTGAGGCAAAGGGAGAATACACGAGTAGGTCGTTTAGTTCGATCGGATGCGGACTAGTCGTATGGAGATACAAGTTGGTCGTAGACTGGTCGAACATATAATCACTAAGTGGTCGAAACCTGGTCGTAAGGAGTTATGAACTGGTCAAGACTAAATATGAGCTAGTCATATAGAGATATGAGCTAGTCGTTAGTGACAAGGACCTGATCGTAGATCATATTGCATTAAGGTTCGTCCGATATAATTTGTGTGTATTCGGAAATTGTTATGTCCTACTAGGAACCGCTAATTACCTGTGGTCGGAAAGGGTTCCCGAGTCACAACTGATTACGCATGAACCTACAGGATGACACACTTAACAGGTTAGAACAAACGTGTTCGGATAGGATCTGTCATGGGTTCTATATAAGATGATGCATGAGGCTGTTGGGACATATACTAGACAAAACATGAGTTGCTCCACCAAAACCCTAGCCGCCATCTTCTCGAGAGAGCCATACCGTGTGAGTTGGTGCTAGCACATCAACGTACGGTGTTCTATCCCTGGATGTGTGGATACCGTAGAGGCACTATTGCGGTTACTATTGCGCTCGAGGACGATCCACGACCTTCGCAAGGAACGTGACACGTTGCTGGAGAAGACGATAGAAACTGACAATGCTGGAGATTGACTACATTGGACGATCGACTACGTTGGACGATCGACCACGACCACTCCATCGATGCGCTCTACGTTGGATCAAGTTGCTCCAACTCTTATTCCGCTGCACTGCACATCTGGTGGTAATGATCTATGATCTCTTACTTGCATGGCATGGTAGAATTTTTGAATTACCAGCTAGTGTAGCCTACCTGTATCCCTTCACCACAAGCTGATCTAGAAGTCCAAAGCTCTGTCTTGATGTCGGTTCTTCATGTGGTTGGCTATTTGAGAGAGGTGCCTCATTACTTATAGCCCAGAATCGTGCAATCATCAGAGGAAGCCTATCGCTACAAGCCTTGAGGGAATACCTGGCTCTTTGGGATGCGGTAAAAATGTTTCATTAATGGCGGGATGACCAGATTGCCTGGTTTGGAAGGCATACACCACCAGCTCGGCCTACTACCTCTTCTTCCAGTCGTCAACTACCTTCGCATACCACAAACTAATACGGAAGTCCAAAGCTTCGTCTCGATGTCAGTTCTTCATTTGGTTGGCTATTCGAGAGAGGTGCCTCACTGCTGACAACCTTCAGCGGTGAGGGTGGCCTCGTGAGGATAGATGCTTGCACGATTCTGGGCATCTGTTCGTGGATTGCGCTTTCTCCCTTCATGTTTGGGCCCTTCTCAGGAATTGGGTGGGAACTAACTTCCCACTGCCGAACCAGAGCTTCGCTTCTACAAAAATAGTGGCTAGAGGCTAGACGAAGCTTTTCAAAGGAGAGACGAAGGAATTTTCACACAATCACCATTTTGATTCATTGGCGGATCTGGAAGGAGAGAAATGCTAGGATTTTCTAGGGCGTGAATACGACCAGCGATGAGCTTTTTTGGTTAATTAAGGAGGGACTCTGGTCCTTGCGAGCAGCTAGATGTGTGTCTTTTTAGCGCTCTAGCTTTGGAGAGTGGTCATGGCGTATCGGTTCTAGTCGGTTGCTGAGCATAACTTAGTGCGTTCTTTAGCTGGACGCGACGAGTTTGTAAATGTTTTTTACTTCCTACCTTAATATACTTCGCAGGCAATATCTACCTGCCCCTCGAAAACAAAGAACTCTCTCCCTCTCTCTTCTTCTAAATGATGGATGACGATACATTGAATTATCAAGCATCACTCTTTTAATCCATCAAACCTTCACCCAATGAAGTGTTGTATCTTTGAGGGCTGTTTGATAATTTCTTATTTTGAGAAAAGAAGAAATGGAAATGGAAAAAGGAAAATGGAGGTAGTACCCACCTATCGGTTTTAAGAGGGATAGATAAGGTTGGAGACAAAGTTGTCTCCAACCCTATCTTTAGTTGGCAGCGCGTCTTGCTTGGATCTCCGTGAGCGGCGGCGTAAGCCTTGAAGCGCTTCGGCGCCGGCGCCGGCAGATTCGCACCACCGTGTCACCTGCTTCGGCTCCCCTCTTTAAGAGGCCGCCTCCTTTTCCTCTTTTTGGGACCCGAGATCAGTGAGTTCTTCCCCCCCCCCTTTGGTGGTTCTTCTCCCCCCGATTGGTCTTCAGTTTTGAGTAGGGATGGCAATCGGGCGCGACGGGTACGGGTAGTGCTCGCCCATACCCATGCCCGCGACCCCAATTTTCCCCCACGGGCATGCCCGCGAAGGACGACGGGCGAAGAACCTCGCCCATGCCGCCGCCTGGTAGTACCGTCGCTTCATGAGCATGCCCGTTACTCCATCAGACGGTCAAAAAGCTCGGCCAAAATATATATCAACAGCAAGTGAGTTAGAATGCAAAAAAAAAGGGGGACCATCAATGTTAAAAAGGATAGAGAGTACATTTTATACCAACTTGTACATAAAAGGCAGTGGATCAGTGATGAAAGAACTAAACATATGTGCATAAAAGTGGCTGGATGAATATCTGGAATTGCCCCCCAATATAATGCTAAGAATCATTAACATCAGATGAAAAGTTAGTGTCTGCTATATCCAGTTGAAGATTATCAAACTCTTGAACATCTTGGACTGATTGAGGAAGATCATAAATATCGGCAGAGTCTTCTATCTGCAATAACTGCTGAACTGAAATATCCTGATTTCTTACAAAAGAAAAAAGTCTTGGATATTTGTAATAAAACAAGAAGCCATTTCAAAGATCTTGCCAGAACAGAAGGGTATAACCAGAACCTAAGGTTCCAGTAGAAATGCCCCTGTAATCTATCACAAAACTCATGACATCTCTCCACCAAAATGACCCACAATCATTGACTGCATGAGGCACCACATTATTGTAATGAGAATTCCAGATCAATTTTACCCAGGGCAGATTGTGACTGTTATAAAATTTATGAAGATTGGTGGCCCTGAGTCATGTGGGAGCGCTCAGGAGGCGGCCCTGAGTTGGCATGAACACAAGTTAACCCAAATCAAAGATAACCAAACTCAAGCTCAAGCACTAAACCAAATTAACAAAAGGGGGGAGAAGCATTTGGCCTCATCAGCCAAAACCGAACCAACAGCCGAAGCGGGCGCGAGCCAGCCGGCGGGCGAGGCGAGCCGAGCCGCAGGCGAGGCGGCGGCCGGGCCGAGTGAGGCGCATGGCGGGCCGGAACCGAGGCCGAGAAGAGGAGCGGCGCAGGACCGATGCGCATGGAGACCGGAGGTGCTGGCGAGCAGGAGGGCCAGCACCGTCCTCAACGTCGCCGCTCAGTTGCCCGACCTACCCAGGCCAGCACCGTCCTTAGCGTCGCCGCTGCCGACGCGGGCGCTGGGTGTGAGGAGGGGTGGCGGCTGGGAGGAGGACGGGGCGGATCTGGATCTGGAGTGCAGAGTGCAGAGTGGAGACGGCTGGGCGTGAGGAGATGGCCCGGTGGGAGGACAAGGGCGATGAGGAGGTGTGGCGTGCGGCAGCCGGGTGTGAGGAGATGGCTGTGAGGAGGGGAGCGGGGGTAGGACTAGGAGGAGGGAAAGGGAGCGGTGAGGCAGAGGAGATGAGACAGAGAGAGTGAGATGTGGGAGGGGAGGCGAGTGGCGGCTGTGTGTCTCTGTCTGGGTCTGGTGGACGAGGAGGGGAGGCGAGGGGTAGGGTTTTTCAACTATGGTCCACCTGTCAGTAGGGGATGGCGGGTAATCGGGTGGAACGGGTACGGGTGGGGCTCCCCCGTACCCATGCCCGTTTACCCGTCGGGCAGAGATTGCCCCCCATGAACATACCCATGGGTAATAAAGGAAGAACATACCCACCTCTATTAGGGTTTTTGCCCGCGGGTACGCGGGTAATCGGGCAAGATTGCCATCCCTAGTTTTGAGGCTTTGGAGCTCCTAAGCCACCGTGGTTGACCCGATGCCGTCAGTGGTGAACTCCGGACTTTCCTCTGTGCGCATCCCGCTGGTTCCCTTCTTGCGCCCTCTCCTCTATGGGTGTTCTGTTTGGGAATCTCGGTCTTGTGCATCTGGAGAATTGATTCTAGCTTGATCTTGAGTGGAAGAAGGCATTCAGTTTTTTTTTTTTTGTGATTGGTGCTTCGTTGATGCATTCGGCCGGTGCATCTTAACTGTTGTTCTTGTGCGGCATCCCCTATACCTCGTCTTCACACACTGGTGTGTCTCGATTTGTGAAGTTGGCATTGTATCTCCGTCAACCTCATCTGGTATTCGCGGCACAGCAGGACGATTGGTTTTCTGAGACAACGCGATTCGCGTGCCTTGCCCGGTTCTACTCGGTGGCTTCGAGTGCCATCTGCTTCATGAGTTTTCTGGTTTTCCATTTTGCACATCACTTGGCATATGTGTTGTACTAGTCAAAATCTGGAATTATGGTTAATTGGTTTGATACTAGTACTAGGAGATGTTGCTTAGTGATTCTGTGGGCTCGGTTTAAATCCTCAATGAGGATAATTGTCATATACTGAAATTGGATTGATAGCTAATCCAGATTTGAGCTCTAATTGTGTTGCTTATTGTTGTCAATTTATCTCTAGCTTTCAGCTCTGTTACTTTCAGTAGGTTCGGTTACATTGTGTTTACTGAATTGGTTTGATTGTCTGTTATGTGACCTTGTTGGTCTTCTGTCAACTGATAGGCTTACATGTTGCAATTTGTGATATTTTAGATCTGTTAGTCATTTACTTCTCTGTTGACTAAAATGCTTAAGTATTGATTATGTTATTCCTTGCATTGTTAAGCAAAGTCAATTCTCAGTTGGCTAAAAGAAAACTTGATGTTTATGAGATCAAATTTTGACATGTTAGTAAAGCATTCTTTAGAGCTCAAAGTCTGATTTTAGATTGTCATATCTAATTTGTGAAGAGTATAGACTTTAGTGGTGAGGAGGCTAAGATCTTATCTTGTGCAGCTTGACATCTGAGAGCAGTAAACAATCAAATTTAATCTAAGCATTATGCTGATTTTTTTTTTGGGCCAAGCTCTGTCTTTTGAGTATTTTATCATGTTTAAATGACAAGAAGATACTGCATGTTTTTATGTTATTTTTATCATTTAAATGCTGCTGAAAATATGATTTAATTATAATAATTATTGCTGAAACTACTTGTGAATATTTGCTAAAACCTGATTTTACAACATTAAGTGCTTGACAACACACGCCACGACCACAGACACTGATGTAGATATCCATCTAGGCCACCATCTCCTTTTTCTTCAACCATATCTAGCAAACCTAATGCGCTCCAACTCCGGCACACCTTCTTTATTTACCTTTTTTTGCAAACTGTGTCGTTTACTCCCGTTCTGCTCTGCTCTATAAAATCACACTTGCAAACTTGGATCTTGCAAAAAGAAAAGCTAGAACTTGTGTTTTCTCCGCCTGTACATGACTAGGCGCATCTCCTTCAGACATTCTCCGCCACCTTTGGAGCAAATTTCTTCACTGCATCACCAACCGCGAGGAATATCTTGTCATCACCAATGAGCTCTGTGAATTTCGCTGACCGGAGCTTCTGGATCACAGCCGGCCCCGGGTTGGCGAGAATAAGCTGTAAGTGACACATGGATTTTGTTCTTAGTGAGGTGTTCCTTCCATGGCCATTCTTGTAGACTTGTAGTAGCAGTTAATAGTTGTAGAATTGTAATACTAGTTTGGCTGTTTTACCTGAATTTGGCGCTTTTCAAGTGCTTTGAACAACTCCTCCAAGGCGTGGATTCCACTTGTGTCGATGTCAATTACCGCTGTTGAAGAGTTAGACCAATGTTCTCAACCATTAGCTACAACTCCAAAATAAAAATTGCAGTATTCTGAAAACAAAATAAATCCATTGTGTTCTTACGAGATAGCTCAACAATCAGAAACTCTGTTCGGGGCAACTTCTGTTCCTGTTGTCGTTCTTCCTCGTCCCTCAGCCATCTCAGGATTCTGAAAATTGGATAGTAAGTGAAGTATTGTTTGATTTTCTTCTAACTATTTCTAAGATTCCAACATGTTCCTATTAGAGCACTGAACATGGCGCAATAATGAGAGTAAGGTGCCACATGTGGTCACATCTAGGAGAGCTTCTAATGTTACTTAAGCCTTTTTTACAAGGAACTGTGAGTTGACTTTCTACTTCTGATTCACATAACATCCTTGACATACCAGAAAAGATCTTCTTCCCAATAAAAAAACAACCAGTTGAACTAGATATACGAGAGTGGTGATTATCACATCAACCTAGTGAAACTTTAAACATGTCGAAGTAAAATACATTGGATCAAAACGGAAACTGAACTATATCTGCCCTATATGCCACTTCCAAATCTGTCAAATGACATATAGTCATATAGATATATGAGTATATACAAGGTTTATGTGGCATTTTTAAGACAGTATCTTGTTCTTTCCATTTTATACGTATACATCAACTCGTTATTCAAGTATGCCTCAAAAGAATGGTTAATCCCATTTTGTCAAAAGAAGCTGTATCAACGATAATACCGCAAAAGCAACATATGTTATTCTGAAAACCCTATACTACTAATCATACCAGTGACTGAAATAAATACCTATATTTTGAATATAAGCATTTTACCTCTCTTTAACATAATTGGAATTTGTGAAGTAGATAGCTGAGTCCACTCTTACAATTAGAATCCCTGGCACCTTGGTAGCTTCTGGGTATTGTTCGATATTCCTATAGATAGTTGTTCTTGGAAGGTTACCAAGTAAAGCTGTCCTTGGCCGTGTTACTTGGAGAAGAATTTTGGCAAGAGATATTGCAACCTATTCCACAATAAGTTCAGCAATCATCAGCCCTTTGTCAACTATGTGTATGGAAGGATTCAATTGGATGTGCCATGACAGAAATGGTTGCAATACGCACCGCAATGAGCAGGCCGTACTCCACTGATGCAAATACGACTCCTAAGAACGCTCCCAAGCATGCCACAAAGTCCAACTTATCAACCTTCCAGATAAGGTAGGCTGATTCGTAGTCAATTAGGCCAATCACTGCCGATATGATGATGGAAGAAAGGATGGCATTGGGCGTGTACTTGAACAATGGAGTGATCAACTCCAGTGTGAGAAGTACTACAATTGACATGACAACATTCGATACTGCTGTTTGGCAGCCAGCCATGTAATTGACTGCTGACCGCGAGAAAGAACCTACAACAAACAACTTCGGTCACAAGAATGATAATACCTGTATGGGTATGAGTTGTTTTCAGCTGAATTAACAGTTACCTGTGGCTATGTAGCAAGAAGTCATCGAACCGACAACGTTCATGGTTCCTAGAGCCATCATTTCCTTGTTCCCGTCTATTTGGTAGTCCTTCAGGCCAGCAAATGTTCTTCCAATTGCAATTGCTTCCTGATAAAGTTTGCATCAGTTTTAGCACATTGCTAGCTATCCTAGAAATCTTTTTCATACTACTGATTTGAAAAACAAAGGTAATGAAGTTTGTGTCACCGTTAGGCCTATCATTCCAGCTATTACTCCAATTTTGAATCCTTTCATTAAGTACGGGCCAGTGAAGTATATGAGACTAGCCGAAGGTGGATTGATGCCTTTCTTTATGTTTTTGACCTGCAGTTAATCAGCGATAACCTTCATTGTTAACTTCAACTAATTATGTAGTACTGCACTCTTTCTTGTCTTCGCTGATAGCAAATGATGCAGTAAGTAGCCAGAATGACTTACAATTGCAACGCCGTGCTTGTCTGCATGAGTGATGTAGACAAAGAAGGTCGATATGATCACCGAAATGAGCGGCGCGATTGCAGACACCCAGAAGAGCTTCTTCTTCTTCTTCCCCTGAATTATCCCAGTGGAACAGTGTAGTCATCACAAGTAATCAAGGATAACCAAGATAAAAAAATTCTGGAACATGTAATATTCTATCTTACAATGTACTTGGCAACCAGAAGGAATGTCAAGAAGGATGCTCCGATCAATATCGTCTGCCAGTTCCACTGAATCAACAACGCAAGCGTGTAAATTCTCTCAAATGTCGGTTTTCATCAGAGAAGTAAAAAGTCTGAAAGGTACAATATTCTTACCCCATGGTGAACATTTCCCCATACTGATTTCATGACCGATACGATATCGGTCTTCTTGGTGAAGTTTGCGATGCCAAGGAAGCCTTTAAGCTGCTGAAGAGCAATGGTGATGGCGGCACCCGCCATGAATCCGACGATGGCAGCGTGAGACAAGAACTCTATGATAAACCCTAGCCTGCAGCAGAGTTCGGTCGGAGACTACATACATTGTTCATGCCAATAGAGCTGACAGGTTAACATTCACCAGTACCACTCACCTGAAGAATCCGAGCGTTGCTTGAGTGATCCCTGCAAAGAATGTCGCGGTGAACGCTAGCTGGCTGTACTCTAGCGGATTTTTCTTCGGATCAATCTCATCCTGGAGCATAGTACCGAGCAACAGTGACACGACGGCCACTGGGCCGATGGCTATATGCCTGGAACTGCCCATCAAGGCGTATATCAAAGGCGGGACGAAGCTACTATCTGCAAAAGAAGCTCATCTGATCATTGTAGTTGCAGTAGCACTACTGATCTAGTGATCTTAACAGGAACGAAGAGATGCATGTATATATGCACTTACACAGTCCATATTGTGGTTGCAGGTTAGCAAGCTTCGCATAACCAATGTCCTAGTTTAAGATATCATGAGACCACATGTCAGAGTTGATAAATGAAGGCCTTGTATTGCTACATCCATGATGATCTGTACTGTGCTGCTGCTGTGCAACAGTGCAAGAGCATGCATGCTCACTAACCCATAGTTTTTTATTTCGGCCGATAACCGGCCGATTTTCGGCGCTCTCGGTTCTGCCGGACCCGGTACCTATTCCGAATTTGTCCGGTTTGGATGAATTTTGTCTAAACAAAATCAAATTTAATTGAATTTTGTTCTGTTGATGAATGAGTGTAGTAATATAAGCCCATTCAAATCAATAGTCTATATGAACATCTTCTTAACTAGCTCAGTTGATGAATTTTGTCTGAATTTAATTTTTTTTTTAATTTAAAATCCAAAAAGTTCAAGTTTTTTTTGAAAATTTCGGCCGAAATTTTCCGATCTTTGGTAGAATCGGCCATACCGACCCTTTTAAAAATTTGTTGCCGGTAAAAAAATCCCTGCACTAACCTGAGGTATGCAGAGGCTGGCAATGGTGAGCCCAGCGATGAGATCGCCCTTAAAGTTGCCGAGGGTGTAGTGCCTGCCCCAGTCGAGCACCGGGAAGACGTGCTGCAGGCCGAGCCAGACCTTGTTGGACCTCGGCTGGTCCTTGTACTGCCGCAGCGGGTCGTCGGAGAAGAATGTCTCCTTGACCGCGTCGGAGAACTCCGCGAGGAGGTTCTTCTTCGGCGGGAACCCGACCTTGTAGCCGTGCTGGGCGCTGTCCATGCGGCGGTGCGACGACGTTCGGCTGGAGATGTCGGCGTCGAGGTTCTCGCCTCCGTCAGACGCGGTTCGCGACATTGTCGCGGCTTGCAGAATTGACCGGCTAGGTGCAGAAGGATACTTTTATCTGTATATAATGCATAGTAGGGAAGCAGTGAGCAGTGAGCACAAACACATCAAGCCCTAAGTACAAAGCTAGGTGCAGAAGGATACTTTTATCTGTATATGATGCAAAGTAGGGAAGTAGCGGTGAGCACAAACACATCAAGCCCTAAGTACAAAGAACTAATTAACAGGCTACAGGTAGTACAAAACACTGAAGTTATATCCATCAATTCATCCACTATCAGATAAAAATATCAACTATACTATCAAATGAATCACACACAAACACATGACCATCTGCATGCATGGTACACCTAAGGTCCGAACTCCGAACTAAAGAAAATAACTTTGAAGAAAACCAAGATAGAAATGTTTGTCTTCAGAACTAAAAAATAACCAAAGGAATTAGAAACCTGTGCATGAACAATAACAAGCAAGGAAGCACCCAACACTATTAGTCAGTTGTTTCTAATATAACCAATGTTTGATCATGGCATCTTACATGAGCATCAAGAATGGGCACAGGAAAGAAAACCTACACAATGATGCCTATCAGACGCACTTAACCCGAAAGGCCTGTTTTGTTGCACTGTCAAGAAGCTAGCGAATGTCCATTATATATATGTAGAGGAGCTCCAGCTACGATCAAGGTCAAAACCCTATTTTAATAGTGCCAAGATAAGTTGCAAATTACGAATCTGCGTCGAAAAATGCACCAGATTCAACACAGCTAGCGCAGGAAACGCCTACCTAATGAATAGGTTATTCCACAGCTGAGCGTTTGCCGAACGGCATGTCCAACATGTAAATCATTTCGTGTACACAGTAGTCGTTGAAAGAATGTGTGGGCGATAAGGGACAGCAAGAAAAAACCAAACCGTTTCAGCTCTCGTTCTTGTACGTGGTGGAAGAAACATATATAGGAGTTGACTTGAACAAATGGATGCAAGTGCCATACGTGGCCAACTTAAGATTATATAAACATCTTCTCAAGTTGCAGCAGAATTATGAATCTTCGCAGCTATTCTAGTCAGAATGTAGCACTTACCTGGGCTGTCAGTGACATGCATCTTCGGTTAATATTCAGGCAAACTCCAGTCTGACCAAAGGGGGCCAGACCGCTTGCATATTTTGCATTTAGGCTAGCAAAATGCATGTGTTATGATGCAATAAAGTCTGGGGGATTCTGCAAAAACAAATTTCCTGGGAGATTCTGGGCACTCTCGGTGGCTCTCATCAACCTGTCAAAGCAGAGCCTAGTTGCCATTTACCCTGCCCTACGCGGCTACGCTTTCCATGCCTGTGTGTGTATGTGCTTCCCTATGGCTTTCATAGCCGTACTACACTACTACCGGCCAGTTGATCAAGGAAATAAAAGAGAGTTTCTTAGCCTGAGATATGAACAAGTTACACTAACTATGGCATACTTACAAATTATAATAGCTTGTTTTCTTGTGGTATACTGTCATGTTTACCATACATGCAAATACCTCTAAAATTTTCAACATCACAAGAAAAAGACAGGTACATTTGCATGTTTTAGCACACATGCAAATACCTCTAAAATCCGTTTTAAGTTAACTACAGTCTACAAACAAGCGACCAAGTTTAACTCGTTATTCATTACGTCCACAGATTTCACAAAGCTGTATTGCCTATCAAGGCCATAAAACAATCAGGCAGGCCTGAATACTGCAGTTGTTAATTCTAATTAAGTATGAACATATATTCTACAAGTCCAGACTCCAGACAGTTAGTCGTCGCGAGAGCCAGATGGATTAATTAACTATTGGTTTTGCTTTGCAAATCCTGCGCTGCCAATTGCATCAACTTGGTCCAAGAACTCAAAAAGGTCAAGGCCAATACAAGGCCGAGCTTCTTTTTTTTATTTATTAAAACCGGCAGGAGGATTGTCCGTTATATTAATATAGAAGGAGTATAACCATAAAGGGTCAGAGTTTAAAAGAAACAAGACCTAATTACAGAAAAATGAAACATTCAAAGATTTAGCCCCCGTAAGGAACCAAACTCTTCCCTCCTCCTTAATCTTGGCTAGGAGATCGAGGGACGCTGAAGCTCTGTTGTTGAAGATTTTTGCGTTTCGTTCCTTCCAAAGCTCCTAAGAGATTAAGATCGTGATCGTCGTCCTGGTCTTCCGAAAGAGGCCTGACGCCTTTGCCACATTTGTCCACCAATCTAGGATGTTCGTGTAACTGGGCCAGGTGGAGGGTTGGAGGCTTTCAGTACCTATCCAGTCCGCCATCAGCTTTCAAATGCGGCCAGAGTAACGACACAGTGCGATGAGGTGCAGGATTGATTATGGGGTGTGTCTGCAGAGGGGACAGAAGCGATGGTTTGGCCACCCCCTAATTTCGAGCCTGTCAGAGGTCCAAAGCTTGTTTTGAATTGCTAATCAAGTAATAAGTTTCCCCTTTGGAGGGGCTTGAGATTGTCAGATTAAGACTTTGTAGTTGGTCGCTAGCTAATGATTGCTTCATGAATTTGATCCGGACGTACGTGCGTATGTGATGATCAGGCAGCAAGGTGGACGGTTCTAAATCTAAAGTGCACAGCACCAACACGTTCTGTGCCTAACAGATTCCAGGCACTCTTGGTGGCTCTCATCACTTCCTTTGAAATGAATCAAAGGCGCTGAACTTGTGGGTGTAGTTGTTTTTGTAGGGAGTTTTGGCGTATTTAACACTGTTGGCACGTGAATTAGCAAAAGTAGCCTACTCTCCGAATCAATTGTAAAAATGGCAACACGGACAAGCAGAGACGTAGCACGTGGCTTGTCCGTGCCCCTGGGGGTCGGACTTGCCTCCACCGTGCCCGTGGGGGCTGAATATGCCTCCACCGTGCCCCAAGATTCTTGTTCAGAGCTGTCTGTGATAGCTTTTTTCACAGACGATTCAAAAAACGTCTGTGATAACCCTATGTCATCATAGATACATAAAGTCAGACGGTTCAAAAAACCGTTTGTGATGACGATTTTGAATCGTCTGTGATGACCTTTTCTGTAGTAGTGACAGATAATTAGATATACATAAAGCAATACTAACAGAAGATAACACATTGTACTTCAAAATATATGCAAAAAAAAGGATAGTAACTGAGTTATTAATTTGGTCACACAAACAACTTACACTCGGATTTGATAAAGATCAGGAAGCAGTATATGTTCGATACAGTGTAGAACGTAGACGAAACAGCCATAGAACGTGAAGTACGCAAACAACTTTATGGACGCGTCTATCGAATCCCTCGTTAAAATCCAAGGGTATGTACGCAAGCATGGGATTGACGAAGGCAGCAGGAAAGTGAAAAGAAATGTACTATATGAACAACTAGTTGGTAGCGGTTCATGCCGAGAACCCTAATTAAGGGATCAACATTTAATTCACCATTTGCATATAGTCCTACAGATCTGATGGAGCCAAACAGGTAGGTACATGATCACCAAGTTCACCACAGTAATCCTATCAAACATGTATAAAAAATGCACTTGATAATTCTAATCAGCATTCCTGAGAGCAGCTAGATCGATCATTGTACCAAGAGGCAAACACCCAAATAAAAGATAAGAGAAAAGAGAATAAACAAGGCAGGAACTAACACTGCATCTGTATGACTGTGTGGTAAAAAAATATTTCTGCTGAGTTTTTGCCGACTAGCTGTAACAAAAGAAACAAACAAATCGAAAAGAACAAAGATTTTCTTTTTCTCACCATGATGTTCCTCTCGAGCACTTTTGACGAGCTTGAGACTTTTTCCCCTTTGCTTTGTCTTTTTTAGTTATTGAGTCCCACCAATTTACTACTACTATACCTTCCAGATTGGGTGGCGGAGGGTTGTTTGGAACGTGGACGCAATTGTGGGTCAGGCGATGACAGTTCCTTCACTATTTAAAAGACTAATGAGAATGTAGATTAGCGAGTGAAAAAGCGGAGGAGATCACCTCCAAAAAAAAAAACGGAGGAGAGAGGAAGTCAAATGTGTCCAAGTTCAATGAATCTGGTGCAGGAGGAGGCAAAAGGGGTAAAGAAGGGGATCAAAACTAATGCCCTCTTGGCCACGTTGACTTTGCTGGATATTTTTAGAGGGCTCATGCTAGATTTAAATAGATTTAATTTAGAGAGCCAAAATTATTATGAGCATTATTTACACTTTTGGAGACAACTATATTTTGATTACTCAAATATCATTTATTCTGTTAGCAACACATTATATATTCTCTTATGTTTTGTATACGAATAAATAGTATATGAGGGATCTGTGTTCATACTTTTTTAGCCACAGGCCCACAAGCCCATACAAAATTTACGTAGTCGGTGATTGTGATCCAAGCAGGTCGGGAGTAGGCGAGTAGCTCATTCTTCAAACTTGAATACTTATTTTTTTAATTAAAAATTAAAATGGGCTAACGAATGATTTTAGTTGACAGCTCAACACTTGTCTAGTCACAAGCTAGGTTGAGCTTTGCTTGCGCTCTCTTTTAAAAAAAGCTAGTTTGGCTTTGCAAAGGAAATGTGGGGTTGATGCTTATGTCAGTCCGACGAAGAGAAGAAAGGTGGACAAAGAAGAATCTGTCTTTTCATTGTTGCTACTAGGCAGTAACGCGCACGTTGCCACGTCGGTGACTGTAACATAGATCGTTATGACCATTATCACGCCGATGACCATAGAACGTTACGACCGCAATTATATGTTTGGAATTTCACATAACGTTTTTTCACCCTTTTTAATTGGCCTGTCTATAAGAGCTGTTATGTTCTAATGCCATGCAAAACAAAACGGGTGTTATAGCATGAAATCCAAAAAGATGCTGTTGCCTAATGGAAATCCAGAAAGATGTTGTTGCCTAATGGAAAGCTGAATAGGATTTTTCACTGTGGTTATATACAATGATAGCATAGTCCTAAGTATGTACAGAACTTTTAGGTAATTCATACTATATAGAAGCATGATCTCTTAAAAATCAAGATGAAGACATAATTATTACATGGGTAACAAATTTTTTTTGGTCTAGCATAGCTATAATACAGATAGTAGTCTAAGATTTGTCGTATAAACAACCACGCTATTGCGAGTAAGACATGCACAGTTATATATAGCAAAAGGGTGTAGCAGCAAATAAAGTAACGTAAGTGAAGTCGCATTTCTTGTAAGAACGGTCTTGGAGCAAAAGGCTTATATCACAACGGTAGCACCGTGGGGTAAGACATGTTAAATGTCTTACAAAATAAGGAAGGTCTTAAATGTAGCAATGGTAAGTATTTAATAGAGTAGTGCTAAGATAATGTGGTGTAATCTATTGGTTTTGTTTAGTCGATACTAATTATGTACAACCTTTTTGTCTGCAGTGAATTTTTTTTGGGGTGCATACAATGCAAATATACAATGGAACACTACTTTTCACAGTTTCAAAGCTGGCTTGTGCTATGCTAAATATTTGTAAAGCGTAAATGTTTTTTTGGGTTCCGTACAGATTTGTTTAATACTGATTACGGCAAAAGCGCAAAAAGTAAAATTCGTTAGTATAAAAACTGTTGTCTAAGTAAAGATGGCAACGTATCATGCCAAATTTGATCACAGATCCCAATAAATGCATAAACCATGAAAAAACAGAGGAGACAATAACCTCAAAAATGTTATTGCTGACAAAAGGTAGTGAATGTGTAGAGACATAAAAGTATAACCTAGATGCATCCATAAAACATTACATATGTGGATGGAAGGCACATGCACAAACTAACTAATCCATTAGGCCCGGCCATGTTCTACGAAAAAAGCACGACAGATGATGTGTAACAAAATTTAAACGTGATAACTCCAATATGTTAGCAAACAATGACGCTACTTGGACTAATTAGAGATTGAAAATGCTCAAAGAATGTGGAACCTTTTGAGCATGAAATATTTATGACATAAAAATAAGTCACCATTTCTGCACTGATGGTACATCAAAAAGGGTAGAGTTGTATATAACCAGAGATGTACTTCAACACAAAGAAATATTAAGCCATCAAGATAGTGCTAGAGAGGGAAAAACATAGCTTATGATTGGGATCTTCAAGGAGCTTCATGGTGGCCAGATGGGATTACATTTCATCCATTGTGTCTGCTTTCCGAGCTCCTCCTTCCCATTTTCTTTGAATTCCTTCTCTTTGTTAGTAAGTAATCATAAAAGGAGAGGGCATGGGGTTGGGTTGAACAGTTCCTTTCCATGGAGCCATAAGTTGTCATTGAAAAGGAGACACTAAAAATAATGATAAAAGGAGAAAAAAATGATATGTTATTTATTTGTGAACACCATTCAAAGGTAAGGAAGAACAAAAACATAGACTTAATTTGAGTGTTCTGAGACATCCAACAAGAGATAATATGATATGAATTTGGACATTAGGTAAATTGTTCGCAGTTACTCATATTCATTCTTAAACAAGCAAGGATTATTCATGAATTTTGTCACTAAGATAATATGATATGAATTTGGACATTAGGTAAAATTAGGTAAATTGTTCACAGTTACTCATATTCATTCTTAAACAAGCAAGGATTATTCATGAATTTTTCTTGTGGGCAATATATGTATTGAAGAATGAATTGTAAGACACTTTCAAGAAAATATCATGAATGATCGATCATCTGCAACGCTTAAATGTTGAGCTCATATATTAGGAAACATTTGCATGGGAAATGTTTTCTGAATGTTAAAACACAACAGGCTTCCATTTATTAAAGAAAAGATATATATTTCTCCCTATGTGCAGGACCAATAGGGCTACTGGTATCCTCAATTACAAAGAGTTAGAAACGCATATCTCCGATGCTTACTCTAATTCTTAGTGTTATGTCCCACATTAGTAATGCACAGTCTGCTAATTAATTGCACAATACAACCAAAGCAATCTTTGTGGCCATAACAATTGCTTTCTAGTTTTCATACATGGAAAGGCTGTAGTTGAACATCATTCTAAACTATATTATATTTGGATAGAATAACGGGA
Organism: Phyllostachys edulis; assembly: GCA_036346405.1. Taxonomy (NCBI): domain Eukaryota; kingdom Viridiplantae; phylum Streptophyta; class Magnoliopsida; order Poales; family Poaceae; genus Phyllostachys; species Phyllostachys edulis. The sequence continues at coordinate 105,057,190 of CM070550.1, forward strand.
AGGTACAAAATTAAATCTAGTGCAAATTATTTAAATGTGAAAATATCAATAATCCGTTTGATCGGTGTGTCCCAAATAACACAAAGTCATAACATCAGTGGATATTATGATATCATAGCATGAATGAACTAATGGTGCATATGGCTTTGGAAATAAAGCCTAATTTATCAAGCGAGCCAACAGTGACAACAGTATCAATTGATCCTGACTGCAAAACATATTTCTCAACTGCTAACGCCACCACAACTGCCACCAATCCAACATCATTGTAGAACACCCATTTAACATACATATATGTGGAGACACTTCAACAAGAATGTAATCAAATGGGTAGAGATGCAAACCTTGTGGCCATGAGCACTGCTCCAGCATGACCCCCATTCCCTTCAAATTCCACCTTAATACTTGCAGGAGCAGCAATAGCAGTAACAATGGCAATTGGGATGCCTATTAAGAGAACAGACATGAACAAGAGCAATTTCAAAACACGTGCATATTAATTCACTAAAAATCAAACCTTCTTTCTCCAAGATGGGACTCTGTTTAATGTGCAATTCTCTAAAAGCAAAATAGTTGTCTTTCTTTAGAAACACACTATGTAGATCCTCTGGATACATTTTGTAGCCAGCAGAATCAGCAGCATAAAACAATGATACATTGTTGTTGTCAACTGTCCTTTGAGGGATTGAGCTAGTTCTTCACACCCTGCCATCAAGCGGCTGCACATTTGTAGGAAAAAGATGAGAATCAAGAAATCAAGGTTATGCCATAGTTATCAGAAGCAGACTTGGCTTGCTATGGAACAGTTATCAGAAACAGAATTGGGTTGCTATGGAATGAAACATCTCTGAGACATTTTAACATGCATGCCTTGCTATGACAGACCAACTACGATTGGTAAGCTAACCTTTTAGAACTGTTTCTGACTGTCATGACAAATAACTACATTCATTAACCCCCCAATTCTCTTGCACCCAATTAAGAAACGGTTACATGTTTATTTTCTCATGAGGACAATCAAATAGTGATAGACAACATACCTGCAAGCCGAAGTAATTAAGCACTTGTATGCCGGTAACCTCCATTTCTTTTGCCATGCCCATCAATGCGAAATATTACTCCATGGGATTAAAAAATTCCAGCAATCATCATATTCTGAACCACCAATCCAACATCATTGTAGGACACCCATTTAACATACACTTGTTGTGCCAAACTCCTTTGTTGTCTTGCCAAGCACCTCCTAGATCGATTTAGGAGTGACGTTTCTCGCAAAACAGATGATAAAAAGAATCATCTAACAATAATAAGACGTTAATAGCCGAGTAAGCACCGGAGAAAATGGTACTCTTGAAAAATCCAATAGATTATATAATTTAAAAAAAAACAGTATACGATGTTTGTTATAGTATTATGAATCAACCCTAAAACCTGCAAAAGATCATGCGTAGGGCCAACAAATGTAGAACGTGGTCTATCACGTTTCTGTGATATCGGGTGATGTGGTGGCCACGAATGGAACTAGAAAATGATCAGAAGTAAGCGACTGTAGCGGATAGCTGCTACATGGATCAAAGAGTTAACATATAAATCTAACTGACAATGGCAGTTAAATCAAAAGAGAGTATATTCTATAGATATTAGATAAGGAACTATTGCTATCATATGCTTTGGTTGCAACAACATAAACTGAATCACTACTATCCACAACCAGTTTATTTCTTCAAGCTTTTTGAAACTACCTGTGCTACATACAGCAACGGAACATAACCAATTCCTCAAAACTATGATTGGAGACTGATACATGATGAAAATTGCAAATTATTTCCCATTATAGTGTACTGACAAACTCCTTACACCATGTGAACTCATTAGTATTTCAAATTTGGAGATTATTTAGTTTTCAAATTCAGCCTTTAAGCACTGAACTCCGCTATAATAAGAGGTAATATTCAGTCTTTAAGCACCATCTACTTATACTAAAAATGAGCTGAAATTTGTAGATTGAACCATAGATTACCTGGTGAAGTGCTACAGAGCTACGGGCCCTGGATGTGGTTGTATCTGGCCACGGCGGTGTGGCAGAGACCAGAGAGGGAGAGCAGCAGCCGTCTGGGTGACTAGGTGAGGGGAGTCGCGTGAGGAGGATGCGGCGGCGCGGGCGCGGGAGGAGAAGGGAGGAAATGGGTGCTGGGGGAGGGAGGAGATGATGCCGACGATGGAGGAGGGGAAGGCGGCGTGCGGCCGCGGGGATTCTGGCAGGCGGGTGCACGCGAGAAAGCAGGGAAGACGAAACACTTGGGAGAGAGGGGAGGCGGTGCAGCAATGGCGCAGTGGCGGCGGGAGAGGGCGAGCATATGGCGGTGCGAGGGAAGGAAGCGGCGTGGAGGGAGCGGAGGGACGGGAGGAGAGGAGAGGGCGGCGCGGCGCGGCCGACACGGACAAAGGGCATGGTGACGACGCGAGGACTTGGGAGGCTTCTACACAGCGACGGCTCGTGCTGCGATCGAACGGCGAGCAAGCCACCTGCATGCGATCGGACGGCGAGGAAGAAAACGCATGACGTGGACACAGCGAGAGCTCGGCTACGAACTCCGCTTTAATAAGAGCTAATATATGTCCGACAGATCTTGAGAAGAATAAATGCTGTTTAGGTCTTAGTTACTAACCATTGTTTAAGCATTATGCTTCTAGCAAACCATTCTAAAGGTAACTCTTGTATAGGCTCGAATCCAAATATAACTTGCTCTCATCTAGACTCCAAATTCAAATGAGATATGGCTGTCTCATACAAGTTTGCACTGCATGTGCATGCATGCCTGCCCCTGTCATATATGTCGTATGTTGGAAATTTGACCTGCACGGTGCCTTCAACCTTCGTTGAGACCGGTTGATCTGAGTTTGAGGTACATGCAGTGGCGGAGCCACATTATGGCCTATGGATCAAGCGACTCCACAGATTTTTACCAAATAGTCTTAATACTTTTAATATTTACTGTAAAACATATAAAAGTTTACAAGTTTTAGAGACATTGACACACATGATTTGAGTTCTGGCTCCGCCACGGATACACGCATCTTCGACGTCTGTTAGGATGCTCAAGAGTCAAGAGATAGGGTCGGAACTCGGCAGGCGCAAGACTCAAATTCTTTTCCAGCGCCGACCTACTGGTGGTTGACATATCTGTGGTTAAAATAGCTTCCATTCGTATACATCTCTAGTCAATTATTGTCATTGTCATCGGTGATGACCGGTGAGTGGAAGTGAGCCCATTGCTGAACTTCCCTCCAAGGAGATGCAGACCTGCTCAAATGGGCGGCCCAGTCCGGACACGATTGGACACGGTACATCTCGGCACGGCTGTTAGATGGGTCGTGCTATGTCGGGGTAACGGCCCAGGCACAGTTCGTTGTCCGTTCGTACTGTGCCAGGCAGAGGCGGAGCCACGTTGGAGCAAGGGGTGCAACCACACCCCCCAAATTTTGTGATTTTCCTTTGGTTTTGTTTTCCTTTGAATTAAGTATGGGTCGGTAAAATCGATCGAAAGACTTAATTTTCATAGGATATATTAAATGTTGATCTAGCTAGCAGCAGTTCCTTTGATCCAAATGGTGAGAGAGAAGACATGCAATTCTTAATGAATGTATTTCCTGCGATCTATTTTTCCTACATTTTTTCTCCAATTGATGGGCTGAGCACGAGGTGAGGATATATACGATGGGGTGGAAATCAATAGTCAGCAACCCATCAACACAAGCAATATTTTGTGATATCGGTTGTACTAGAAACATATAATTTGTTCCACTTCAATTTTTACTATGTCATTTAAACTTTTATGTTGAAATATGTCATTTAAGTTCACACCTTTATGCACACACGAAAAGCGCTTTGATAGATATTTTTGTAAGGTCGCGGATTTATTCTCGGCTTCGTCTTTTAGACATGTGATATGAGGCGTACTCACACGTGTGTGTGGTGGGGGTATGTGTATATGTGTCTTCCTTATAATCGTAAAAAAAAGTTTGCACCCCCATCGGCAAAATCCTGGCTCCGCCACTGGTGCCAGGCTGGCACGAGCTCGTTTAGCCCATCAGACCAAGTATGGCCTATTTAGCCTGTTTGGCCCGACAGAATGAAAAAAAAAATCCAAAAAAATCAAAAAAATTTTTAGAAAAATGTGTAGAATTCAAGAGTAGACATGAAAATTGAAAAAAATGAGACAATCATATTGAAAATATATTAAAGAGCTTTATTAACATCCAACTGGCTACCTTGTTAAAATCTCCGCCAAGTAAAAACTCAAAATGAGAAAATCTTGGCAAAGGAAAAAGAGTACAACCTATAGTTCTACATACATAATACATCATTGTTCTACGTGTCGGTGTCACTGTCATTGTCTAAGTACAGATTTTCGAACACCTCTGACAACTCTGTATTTTCCACAGAGTATTATGTTCGTGAATCAGCTTGTTCCCAGTCCTACACAGTTAGAAGGATCTCCACCATCTCAGTTGTGAGACTTGTTCTCTCCTTCAATATTCTTAAGAGGCACCGAAGATCGTGCCCCACATATTTGTCTTCCTACTCAAGGTGGGGTCTACTGGAGGTCGTTGTGAGTGGACTCCCAGGAACTTATTTTTATATCTTTGGTAAACCTCGTATAACCGAGAACGAACTTCTATAAAATAGTCAGTATAGTTTAGCCCTGTAGCATCACTAAGAAGATCAAGTACAGTACCAAATGCATCAATTATTTTAGCCCTATGATCTAAAAGAAATGCAAATGCATATAGGCAAGAGATTTTTCTCCAATATTTAAGGTATTTAGATTTCATGGAAACAATAGCATCGCGTAAAACTAAGTCATTTTCATACATTTTCAATTAAGTAGCAATCCGTAAAATAGTATGAACAATGATAGGGGATGTTGGATAGTAGACAGCGGACAAAGCAACAGTTGCCTCATAAAATTTTTCTAAAAATGACAATATCTTCTCAGCAATGAACCAATGTTGCTCAGTTAATAGTATACTACTGTCAGTACTATGATAGTGCGTTTGAATAAAAACAGAAAAAGTGCTCCTGTATGGTAAAAGATTCTTAAGCTTGAGGTAAGCAGAGTTCCACCTTACCTCTATGTCCAAACCGAACTTTCTTGGACGTACACCCATCGCCCTGTAGAAGTTCTTATATTGTGCTATTCTTACGTTAGAATTATTCAAGAAAGAAATCGCATCGCGAAAAGCTTTAATATACGGACTCAACATTTGACTATAAGGTTGGTAATACGACAAGTGCATCGTTGATATAGTAAGAAGGAATCGGCGTATGTACTCAACACTGGAGTGAGAATGTCCATGGCCCTAGAGTTTGAAGCGGCATTATCTAAAGTAATTGCAAATATTTTGTCTGTAAAATCAAAGTCTTCCACGACGTTGATAATACAGTCCACAATATTTTCACCCGTGTGTGCTACATCAATTAATTTCAAAGCTATAATACTTTTCTCCATTACCCAGTCGTCGTTAATATAATGCGCATCTACACTAAGGTAATCCTCCCTAGCTCGACCACTCCATATGTCCGAGGTTAGGGCCACCGAAAATGTGCATGTACGAAATAATTCCTTTATTTTATTACAACATTCATCAATGTAATCAAAATGTTGGCTCTCCTCACTCAAAGTCTTGCTGGTCTTGGTCGTGCTCGATCTGCTGCTCTTTTGGAGATTCGGGATCTATTTACGCGAAAACAACCAAATTTGAATAAATCTGATTAAATTCAAATTGTATTAAAAAAAATAAAACAAATTCTAGAATTCACGTTTTTGGTGTTGTTATGTAGGGTTTGAATTTAGATGAATTCAGAAATAAGATTCGTCAAATTCGGGAAAAAAATCCCAAAAATAAAAGAGGAGAGATGTTATCTCTCACTAACAGCTGGGGCCCACTGGATTTTTATTATCTTTTCATTTATTTCTTAATTAGAAATTTCTACTGTGACTGACAGGTAGGGCCCAGAGTATTTTAATTTCTTTTCTGATTTATTTTCTAATTGAAAATGGCTACAATCACTAACAGGTGGGGCTCACTAGATTTTAATTATTTCCCTAAAGGAAATTCATGAGTCACTAATAGGTAGGGCCACGGTCTGTGTCATCTTAGTCCATGGGAACAGTGCAAGGCTGAGGGCTCACATGTCAGCGGCATGGTCTGTGGACCGGGTCTGCACAATATGTTTTAAAGGTGTGGGGCCCGTATGTCATGGACTCATAACTTAATTTAGGTTTTATTTTTATTTTTCTAACCAACTCGGGCCCACATGTCATACTAACTTTAACAATTAATTAAGCTATTTTTGTAGTGATGACATTAGCGCTAATGACGTAGCTACAATGATCTTCTCCAAATCCAACTGGAATAGGGGAAGACTACCATGGCCACACTCGGGCGAGTGCGACGCCGGTGAGCCGGTCCCTGAGGATTATACGAGAGCCCCAAAATGAGTTACTGCATCCTCAGTGACCCTAGGGGTGGTAGCGGCGATGCGACGATGAATTGATGGCTAATCCAACAAACTGGTGCAAGTATGAGCATCTACACCCCAAGGGGTTCTAATGGTGTCACCAACACGACGCGGGAATCTCTGTACGTGATTGTCCACGGTGACCCATGCCTGAGACGAAGGGCTACGACGCGGTGGCTTCGTGCACCCTACAGCTCAAAATGACTAGCTCGACAGCTTCGCCTAGACCTAGAATGCGAGATGATGCGGAGACTTACGGGTTGGTGGTCAAGAAGGTGAGGCCAGGTCCTTAGGGAGAAGGTGGGGCCAAAGGAGAAGACAGCGATGCTTCGGTGCTCCTGTGGGAGAGGAGGGTGAAGACGGTGAGCGTTGGACGGAGGAGACCGAGGCGGTGCTAAATTACACGGGCACCAAGGTCGAAGCTCTCCAGAGAGGCGTCAAGGCTTGATAAGGATGGGCAGCACAAACGGCACGGGCTTCAGAGAGGATGAAGATGACAGCGCCGATGCTAATTCTGCGGAGGAGGAAGACCGAGGTGAGCACAAGATAGAGGAGGCTAAGGCACACACAAAAGACACGGACTGAAACAACCCAAAAATTAGGGTTTTCAAAAATTTGAAGCTTTTCATTTGAATTCCAAAAACCTTCCCAATTTGGCAATTCTGCTCTCCCTCCCGCTTTCTCTTTTCTGCCTTTCTGCCTTCCCCACTCGGAAGCACCTTCTTCGGCGGGCGCCATCCTCTTCTTCCCCGTCACGCCCGCGCGTCATCGCCCGATCGTCATCACCGCCACCTCCGCCTCCGTCAGCCGCCATCTCCCGCGCCACCTCGCCTTCGCCCGCAGCTTCTACCGCCTTCGCCGCGCCACCTCACCTAGCCACCACCCCTCTCCCGGCGCCGCCCAATCGCTCCCGGCCGCACACATTGCCACCACTACCGCACCGCCTCCCTGCTCCCACCGCCTATCCCCGGCTATAAAAGCCCACTTAGAGCTTGCCTTCATCTCCACTTCCCACCAAACCACCTCCCATCAGCATCATCTTCTTCACGGCCGGCGAATTTGAAGTTTTCCTCCGCCGCCCTCTTCTCGGCCGAGGTGAGCCCAAGCAAAATTAGTCGCTCCCTCTCCTCCCTTTCCCTTCCCCACCCGGCCTTAGCTTCACCTCACCACCGCCAAGCTTTCCCTAACCTCCCCCACTCTCTTGCCCACTAGAGCACCGCCGCACCGTCGCCCTGTCCCGGCCTTGCGCCATTGCCATCGCCGCCCCACCTCCACACCTCCTCTGCCCCTCCCAACCCCCAAAATGGGATGCCCATAACTCGTGGATGCTCCCTACACCACTCACCCCCGTCCACCGGCCACCACCGCCATCGGCGCGGGCAAGGCCGAGCGCACTCTCGCCATTACCCAAGCGCAGCTCAAGGCCGCCAAGTGTTGGGCCTTAAAGGCCTGGCCAGTTTGGGCCATAGCCCATTTAGGCATTGGGCTCAGCACAATACTGTTCACAACCCGTGAACAGCACAAACAAAATACTGTTCACTCTTTTTTTTCCAGCTTTTACTGTTCATGATCCGAAAATGCATAGTAAAATATGTGTACTGTTCATAGAAAACACTATTCATCACACCAAAAATAGTAAACCTACTTATTGTTCACTAATCCATTTTTTTCAAAGGCAATGAGTAGTAAAAATCACTATTCATTATCCGACACCTTTTCATCCGAAACCCTAATTTTGACACTTTATATCATTTTCGACCGTTTCGAGCCCGTGAATTCATTTCTCGACTCCGTTCAGCCAAATGAAGCTCCAAATCAATACCTACCCTCCACACCACCTTCCTGTATGTTTCTTTCTTGATTTTATTTACTTGCATGTTGTTCCCAACTCATTCCTTGTCGAGCCAGATTTTGTTTGGTTTATTTTATTTTGTTTCACGTTAGGTCACGACTTCGACAACCAGACTCCAGAAGACACCGGACAAGACCTGTTACTAAAAGATATTGTGCAAGGAGGCAAGTTGCATTTCTTTGATCATTTTGAGCCCATTTTCATATATTTATAATATTACTTTCATTATTATATTTGTGCCAATTACTTTAATTATTGAAATAATACTTTTGAATGTCATGATAATTAGATAAATCCTATTACCCCACAAACAAACCCACCTAGCACTTGTAGGCCATCTTCACCTTGATAAGGTTAAAATCCTTTGTAAGCAATATTCCCCTTGACAAGTTCACATAAAATATTAGCTATATAAGTAGCTTTGTCACACAAATGTGTATAAAATCACGAAAAGCAGCATTGGCAGTTCTCCAATGGTTTTGGGTGGAGAGTTGAGGGCCGTGTCCAGGAAGTTGGACAACCCAATAGACTGGTTAAAAGTGAGTCGAAGGTGAATGTGGACAACCACGAGATGGTGTTGGTCCATTTCCTCACTGGACACAAGTACGGATAAGAACCTTGTGCCAAAGTGATCGACACAGAAAACCGCTCAACCACATGTGTGGTCATTACTCCCTGGCTTAGTACACTGCTGTCCCGATTGAATATCTACAAGATGTCAACTGCTCTTGTGTGATAGAGCAAGAGGAATTGGGTTGAGACAGGAGTGGCCCAATAGGGACACTCACTGGTCTACACAATGGTATGGTCCCGTCAGCCTCGGAGTGCGAATTCCACTGATTAGCCAGTGGTCTCCCGAGGGCTATATGGGTTTGAACCTACCCGGTAAAGGCTAAAAAGGTTGAGCAGTGAAAAGGCTTTGTTATCTCAGCTCAGTCGCACGCTAACGGGTTGCGTGTCTATATTCTGACAGTATGAGTCTGAGATATCTTGTGGGTAAAGTTGGGCAACTCTGTATAGTGTATATCTAAAGGTATTCGAATACGCCGTGCTTCCGGTTAATGAAGTTGTGTTCTCGGGTGATTCCAGTACATGAGGCATAAGTAGAGTTTTTGAGATGTTAAGTTGGTAATTGAGATTGTTGAGAAACCCCTGATGTTATTATTTATTATTGTTTTACCATTTTAAAGATAAAATGCTTTAAATGCAAAATGCATCCACATATGCCTGTTAAGGTAAACCCTAACCATCCATTGAACTCCTTGCATATAATTAATTAGCTTTTCCATGTGGCTTGTTGAATACCGTAGTAGTACTTAATCTTGCAAAATCTGCAAATCATCTACAGAAGAAATCTAGGAAAATCTTGAGGATCTTGATGAGGAAGGTTTTGGCAGGATCACTAGAAGGCGATAATTACGATTGTTAGGTCTCGATCGTGCTCAAGCGTGCCTGTGGTTTGAAGTTCTTTTGCCTTGTATTATATTAACTTTGGGCTTGGCTGCCCGTGTCAGGTTGAAACTAGCTATTAAGCTTTAATCTTATGTAATAAAAGTATGGTTTTTGTTGTAATCGAAAGTTTGCTTGAGGCGCTGCTTACTTCGCAACTATACACCTGGGCGATTGTGAAGAGTTTAACGGTCCCAGATTTTGGGGGCGTTACAAAGTGGTATCAGTGCTTAGCTTGACTGTAAGTTGAGACCTTAGGTTGGCTATAGGAATTAGGAAATGAAGACCTTCGAAAATCTTAAATTGAAAAATTATGAAAGAATTTCTGAAAACAAAAATATAAGTATTATTACTGTCTTTTCCCTTCTACTGTTGCCTCATCTAAACTTAGATTTGTAAAATCTCTATTTGTTTTTATAAAAGATTTATCTTCTTCTCACCTAATTTCAACTTAGAGTAGTGTTAAATAGAGTGAACCCTAATTAGACGAACTTTGATTGTAAAACAAGTGGTATTATGTACTCTAAGTAGTATGGATACAACTCGTATAAAAATAATTGAGCTATGTTATTTATTGATAATTTGTTTTTCTATCAGTACCTGTATATCATCATTGTCAAAATTCAATTCCTCCTTTTCATCTTAATTCTTACCTTAATCTTTCTCCACTTAACTTAAGTCTGAATCTTACTTACCTATCTTTTTTTGGTCAAAATCGCTGCAGAAATACATTCCCAAGATGTCTGGAACCAAGATCCATACCAATCACCAAAGCGAGACTAACACCGAGGAGTACCAACCAAGCATGACAAAACTAATGACCATGATGGGAAGGAACAAATACCAAGCCAAAGAAAATCAAACAAAAATAATGGTAGCACCACCATTACAAAATCAGCAGAAGCTACCTACCCATCCCAATCCAATCGCCACAGTGCAGTGCTACACATGTGGAGGAAATCACCATCAAAGGGAATGTCCCCGGAAATCAATGAACTATTATCACTGTGGGCAACTGGGTTATATCAAGTTTCAATGCCCATTAAGGAGTATGCCATCAGTGGCAGCCAAAGCTCAAGTGAAAGGTCAACTACATATCAACGAAACACCACCAATAAAACAAGCGTACAAAGGATATACGCTATGACCCAGAAAACAGCTAAGAAAAGCGATACAAATTCTAGAAGAAAGAAGACCAACAATGGGATCAATGCAGGGCAAAAACAACTATATTACTGCCAAGGAAACAGCAGAGGCCGCCAATATCGTTGTCGGTATGTTTTTACTACACGCAAGGATCAGTTTTAATTTTAATTAATCCAGGAGCCATCTTTTCAGTTTCTGTCACAGAATCTTTCAACAAAAAAAGCAGCATGGAAAAAGGAATCGAAGATGCAGCGTTATTTTCCAATCTGTCCCCTAGCTTTGAGTGAATCTCGGGGTTGAGATTCTTTTTAAGGGGGTAGATTGAAACAACCCAAAAATTATGGTTTCCAAAATTTTGAAGCTTTTCATTTGAATTCCAAAAACCTTCCCAATTTGGCAATTCTGCTCTCCCTTCCGCTTTCTCTTTCTGGCCTTTCCGCCTTCCCTACTCGGAAGCGCCTTCTTCCCCGGGCGCCTTCCTCTTCTTCCCCGTCATGCATGCGCGTCATCGCCTGATCGTCATGATCGCCACCTCCGCCTCCATCAACCACCATCTCCCGCGCCACCTCGCCTTCGCCCGCAGCTTCTACCGCCTTCGCTGTGCCATCTCACCCCGCCACCTCCCCTCTACCGACGCCGCCCAATCGCTCCCGGCCGCACACGTCGCCACCACTGCTGCACCGCCTCCCTGCTTCCACCGCCTACCCCAGCTATAAAAGCCCGCCTATAGCTTCCTTCATCTCCACTTCCCACCACACCACCTCCCCTCAGCATCATCTTCTTCACAGCCGGCGAATTTGAAGTTTTCCTCCACCGCCCTCTTCTCGGCCGAGGTGAGCCCCAGCAAAATTAGTCCCTCCCTCTCCTCCCCTTCCCTTCCCCACCCGGCCTTAGCTTCACCTCACCACCGCCAAGCTTTCCCCTAACCTCCAGAAAACACTGAACAAGACCTGTAACTAAAAGATATTGTGCAAGGAGGCAAGTTGCATTCCTTTGATAATTTTGAGCCCATTTTCATATATTTATAATATTACTTTCATTATTATATTTGTGCCAATTACTTTAATTATTGAAATAATACTTTTGAATGTCATGACAATTAGATAAATCCTATTACCCTACAGTCAAACCCACCTAGCACTTGTAGACCATATTCACCTTCATAAGGTTAAAATCCTTTGTAAGCCATATTCACCTTGACAAGTGCACATAAAATATTAGCAATATAAGTAGCTTTGTCACACAAATGTGTTTAAAATCATGAAAAGCAGCATTGACAGTTCACCAGTGGTTTTAGGTGGAGAGTTGAGGGTTGTGTCCATGAAGTTGGACAACCCAATAGACTGGTTAAAAGTGAGTCGACGGTGAAGGTAGACAACCACGAGATGGTGTTGGTCTATTTCCTCACTGGAGACAAGTAAGGACAAGAACCTTGTGCCAAACTGACTGACACAAAAAATCGTTCAACCACATGTGTGATCATTACTCCCTGGCTTAGTACACTGCTCTCCTGATTGAATATCTACAGGATGTCAACTGCTCTTGTGTGATAGAGCAGGAGGAATTGGGGTGAGACAGGAGTGGTCCTATAGGGACACTCGCTGGTCTACACAACGGTATGAGTCTGTCGACCTCGGTCTGAATTCCACCGATTGGCGATGGTCTACCGAGGGTCAGATGGGTTTGAACCTACCGGGTAGAGGCTAAAAAGGTTGAGCAGTGAAAAGGTTTTGTTATCTCACCTTTCGATCATGCGCTAACAAGTTGCGTGTCTATGTTCGACAAAGATGAGTCCGAGATATCTTGTGGGTAAAGTTGGGCAACTCAGAGAGTGTATATCTAAAGGTATTCGAATACGCCTTGCTTCCGGTTAATGAAGTTGTGTTCTTGGGTGATTCCAGTACATGAGGTATAAGTAGAGTTTTTGAGATGTTAAGTTGGTAATTGAGATTGTTGAGAAACCCCTGATGTTATTATTTATTATTGTTTTACCGTTTTAAAGATAAAAAGCTTTAAATGCAAAATGCATCCACATATGCCTGTTAAGGTAAACCCTAACCATCCATTGAACTCCTTGCATATAATTAATTAGCTTTTCCATGTGGATTGTTGAGTACGGTAGTAGTACTCATTCTTGAAAAATCTGTAAATCATCTACAGAAGAAATCTGGGAAAATCTTGAGGATCTTCATGAGGAAGGTTTTGGCTGGATCACTAGAAGGCGATAATTATGGTTGTTAGGTCTCGATCGCGCTCAAGCGTGCCTGTGGTTTAAAGTTCTTTTGTCTTGTATTATATTAACTTTGAGCTTGGATGCCCGTGTTAGGTTAAAATTGGCTGTTAAGCCTTAATCTTATGTAATAAAAGTCTGGTTTTTGTTGTAATCGAAAGCTAGCTTGAGACGCTGCTTACTTCGCAACTACACATCCTGGGCGGTTGTGAAGAGTTTAACGGTCCCATATTTTGGGGGCGTTACATGGACGGAGCGACGAGGGCTTGCCCGAGTGCCCGGAGCGGCTGGGCGATGATGGTAGCGGCCAAAGCAGAGTGCGAGCTCCTTGACTTAGCTTCTTGCTTCTAGAGCGTGAGGGAGAAGGAGAGGAAAATGAAGTGGGGACGGAGGCGAGCTTGGAGCACAGCTTGCCCATGGCTTTAAAGGGGCGAGGGAGCCGAGTAGGAGCAGTGGGGGTTGTGCGCTCGACGCGACAGCAGTGGGTGGCGTGGGTGCGGAGCGACGACGTGACGCAGGAGAGTGGGTCACACATGCGCTGGTCGGGGCGTGGGGGGATGACAGGCAAAGCGATTGTGGCATTGTGGTGAGGCAGGGCGGTGACGCACTGCATAGGGCGATGAGCTCGGGGGGCTGGCGCGTGGCGAGGTGAGCGCGTGGGCCAGGAGGAGGATAAGGACATTGAGAGGCTAGGCCGGGGAGGGAAGGAAGAGAGGTGGGCCAGCCTGGGAGGAAAAGGGAAAAGAAAGGAAAAAGAAAAAGAAAAGAGGAAGGCGGCCTAGGCTGTCTGAAATTCAGCCTAAACCGAATTTTGAGGTTTTTGATTTCATTTCTATTTCATTGGCTTTTAAAATTCAAATTCTAGTTCATTTTTTTTATTTTGCGATTCAATGTAATACCCCGAATATCAAATGGAGAGGATATATTATTCGGGAGAGAATTTATTCAATATCGAGTGCAATCTATTTCAGAGAGGGATTTGTCCTAACAAAGAAAGAATACAATATAGATGGCTATATCAAATAAGGGGTTTTCCATAGTTGTTCGCCAACTTGGGCTTGGGCTTTTGGGCTAGGAGGCCCATGAGGGGCCGGCCAAGGGGAAAACCCTAAGGTTTTTTCCCCCTTGAACCCCCTCCTCCCCCCTTCAAGCCGCCACCCCTCCTCCCTATCCTGGCCACCATCCCCTCCCCCATTCTTTCCTGGCTACCTCTTCACATCCTAACCAGCCCCTCCATGGCGCCCCTTCCTCCACCTTGCTGCTGCCCAAGGCCGACCACCTCCTCCCTACTGCCGGTCTTCACGAAGGAAGGAGAAAGAAAGGAAGAACGAGGGAGAGGGAGGAAGATCTTCTTTGTGGGGGATTGATCGGCGACGTTCTGTGGTTCTTAAAGGGTAATGATGGATTCCCCTCGCTTTTTAGGTTATATTAGATGTGAATTCGATTACGTTTAGTAGATCGGTTCCCTGCTGCAATTAGATCAATTCTGTCCAGTACCTTGCGCGATGGTTTTAATGTGTTTAGGTTACAAATTTGAAGATCCCATCTGCTAGAGTTATGTGGGAATTGTTCTTAGCTTTCCGTAGCCACCAAGATCACTAAATTCCTATTTATAGTTCAAAAGTTACGATAGATTCTTTCCTGCTGTCCTGAAAACCTGACGAGAATTGTTAGTAAAGGTGTTTAATAAAATATGATATGGTTATGATCAGATTCAGACTTGTCACCCAACAATATTGCTGTAGATAATTTTATCATCTTTCCATATTGATAAAGAACACTCTAATTGGATTTGTAGAATAAAAGTTATGATCATTTCTTTACTGCTGTTTTTTTTGCTAGACAGATTCTACAATAGACTTTCATCTAATTGTTACACTAATATTTTGGCCGAATAAAAGAATTCACCCAACTATTTTAATGTGTATATTTTTGTTATCTTTCCATAGGATCTGAGCTCACTCCATTTCGAATCTCAGATCAAAAGTTATGCTTTGTTTAGTACTGCTGTCCAGTTTGTCGTCCTGTTAATCTGTCGGGTTAATTGGGTAGAACGACCATGTGAACCTTGGGTCGAGCTTGATGTGATTAAGCGTTTCGAGTAGTGTCCTATTTATGTTGTTTCTTATTCAAGTAATTAATTTGTGTAGGAGGAGGGAAGTTGAGATTAGTGGCTTCGTCCTTACCTCCTAACGCATCGCGGTTCGAAAGGCAAGTACAATTGAATTGTCTTGTTTGTTGATTGTTCCACTTGATTGATGATTATGCAATGGGTAATTTCGGTATTTCTTATTTCCATTCATAAATGATATACCTTGATTCTTTGATACTATGTTTACATTCAAAATATTTATTCGTTCCTTCTTTCATGTTCACTATGGAAGTGGGTAGTGAAGTCTCATCATTCTAACATGGACAAGTACCTTGTGATTCTTATTGTTGGTGAATGCTGAGTGATTGTTGTTCATACTGTTATTTCTATGATCCATGAGTAGATTCAATGCTTCATGTTTTTTTCACGTTCGTTAATCCATGTTTAATGAGATGATGTCTTTCATTATTCGTAATTCATTCCATTCATTCATTGTTCATGTTTCATCCACGGGAGTGGAATGAAAATACCCACCAATTCCAGTATGAGCACGTAAGACCCACCATTCCAATGTGGGCAGATTTGGATCCCCGTATGAAACGTTCTTCATACGGGCCTTGGATCCCCGTATTTTGTTAAATGCGGGCCTAAGTGAACACCGACGGGTGTGTCACTGGCTATACCAGTATAAGCAGAAGTGGAGTTCATGTATTTCATCCATTCATATGATTTCATCCATTCTACCTTCGATTTCTATTCTGTGATATTATGTTCTTATTCATCTGTTCTACATTCGCATTCTATTCCGTGATTGATATGTTCATATTCAGTATGGTTCGCTTTATTCTGTTGTACTTGCTGAGTCGTGGACTCATTCTTGCCGTGTTTGTTTGTTTTAGGTAACCATTGAAGACGGCATGTATGGGAGAGCTTAGTCACGTGGATCACACCATTCACTTCACATTCTTTCTTTCACTTCACATTGTTTACTCTTAATCATATGAACTTGTTCTTTCCGATCATTCGTTAAGTATTGGATTGTAATAAATGGAGTATGTTATCATTCATTATGTTTATGATTGATTCAATAACGCATGTGATCCTTGATTAGATTATTGATAGGAATATTTTAATTGACTCAATATACTTGGATATTTAGAGAATGTGATTAAATCGATGAATTGATTAAATTCCTACATTTGTTCCATTAGATGTTGATCTTTATTCGAGATTAATTGTTTTATTGTTTGAAATTATTCCGCATTGTTGTTGTATGTTAGTCCTTTAGGTAACATTTTGGCTTCCGAATAGCTAGGGTGTTACATTCAAATTCAAATATCATTTTAATTTAATTTCAAGTTTCATGACTTTAACCAGCTTGCTTTTCATTAACTGATTTTGTGAAATTCAAAATACGATAAAACTCCAAATAATTTACATAAAATTCAAATAGCCACAACATGCATAAAAAGTTTTAAAAATCCCACATTTTTATTCTCATGATTTTTTGTTACAAAATTTGGGGATGTTACATATGGACACATCTCTCTGCCTGTCTAGCTATTAGTAGCATGCATGCAAAATGAATTTAAACATGCATATATAATTACTAGCTCTGATCGAGCCACAGATTCTCGTTTACTATAATTTCCAGGTTATTCCATTTTTAAATGCACGGCATGCAAACACCTTGACCAAGAGCAAGCAGTCCCGGTTTGATCTGTAGGCACCAGGATTCAGGAATTTAGGCAGTGGCCAACTACGCGCGACGGGCGTGCTGCAGGAAACTTCGTTTCCCCACGTCGTCCAAGTGACAGAACACGAAGAGGTCTCTCTCGCCGTCTCGTGCGCGCGCTTTAATTAATTCCTTTTTCCTCGACGCGGACCTCCACTAGGCGCTGATCCATCACGGCCACTGCTGGTCCCTCCTCCCCCACTGTTGCGCGTGCCGTCGCACAAATGCCGATCGGCGATCATCTATCTAGCTAGGACGTATGATAGCGCACGGAATAGGTCCCCGCGCGCATGCGACGTGTAGTGGCGTAGGGTGTGTTTGGTTGACCGCATGTATGACCCGATCTTGTCATGTGGTATGAGATTTCTACCATGGGCGCTGTTGTCTGACTGCGTTGGTCTGCAAAATATATCTCTGTAGGTCTGTATGTACCGTCCAATTTCCTCGATCAAACCCTCCATGCATGCTGTAGAACCCATTCCATTAGTCCAAAGAGCACTCTGGTTCTTACTGACTGCAACTATTGTGCCACTCGCTAAGCATCGATTCGCTGGTTTGGTTTTGTATTCTTCACGAGTGACAGAAGGTGATAAGCACTCATCTATCAGACGTACGAAGCATGGGCGGCGGCGAAAGTAAATGAATTTTTTTTCTAATTAGGAACAAGCACTCAGCAGTTGGATATTTGGACTAGCCATTTCAACAATTTAGCCCATCAAACCACCAATCAGAGCAAATTGCCAGGCACTACGACAGTGAGGCACCCGCACCTTCCTAAGTCATTGTACAATCGATCACAGAGAGTACTATCACAAAAGACTAGTTGTACAAGCTAGCGAAGACTTTTGGCATCTGTTCTGACGAAACGTTTCGGTTCTTGGCACAACCTTTTGTTCCTGTCATGGTGTCATCTCGGCTAGCTACAATAGCCAACTGAAACAATCATTTCCTGATGCACACCTGCAGAGTACCAGTAATTTATCTCTGGGTACAAACATGGGCGGAGCCAGTAGGGGTGCCCGGACACATCAAAAAATCGAAAATATTTCCAGAGATTAGTTCTGCATTTGGGCCATATTCATAGTACTCCTTAGTGTGCACTCTCTTGGAAGCTCATCTCACAACCCATGGCCCGCCAGTGCCCACCAAATTTCACGACCATCTCATCACTCACCAGCCCACATCCATCTCTATCTCCAATACTCCAACTCTCCCCAATTTGGTTCCTGCGGCTCGGCGGCCGGTGCGACGCAGAGAGAAGGAGCGGTGGGTGGCGTGGCACCAGTGTGGGAGTAGCAAGCAGCAGTAGACAACGCGCCACTCACTAAGACCAATGGTTTTGCAGGTGCGCATGGAGCAACTTCTATTTTTCTCACATTCATATTATTATGCAAGTCATTTTCCAAATTGATTATTATAGTAATGACATGTGAAAAGATACTAGTAGACAATTTTCTTTGTTCTTTTTTCGATGTTTTTTTACTTCTAACAAGCAAATTTCTGGTTTCGTTGGGCGATGCGTAGTTTGAACCAGTGAAAACTTTTTAGTGAAATTTCGGCGGTTACCGGCGAAAATCGGATCTACCGAACCCCTCCGATAAAATTTCCATCCAGCCAAAAAATTTTGGATTTGTTAGTTTTTTTGACAAATATAAAGAAAGTTTGTAACCATATGGAAACACAAGAGTGCATGTGCCGTGGTGGAAACATCTTTAATCTTGAAGAGGTTGGTTCTGGGTCCGAACCTTGGCTATGTATTTTTTTTCTGTATTTTTCGTTTTAACTTCACAAAAAATTCAAATTTCAATTCGAAAAATTTTGCTGAAATAAAACTGAAAATTCCGTTAACTAGGTCTATCGCCAGGCTCCAAATTTGTTTCCCAACCGATAGCTTTTTCTCTGGTTTAAACTGATCGTACTCGGCGTTGCTTCATGTGTGCACCCCCAACATTAAATTTCTGGCTCCACCACTGGTATGAAGGATCATTAGGGTGTGTGCATGTGCCCATGTTGTGAGGGCAGAGGAATTCTGCAGTCTCGCTCGCTTTGCACTTAAGCATGCACGTGATTAGGACTTGTATCTGTAGAGTGACAAAGAGAAAAAATGACGATGGACGTAGATACCCTTATCTCCTATCGATAAGCTGTACAGAAGATGGGACCTTGCCACATTTGACTTTCAGCGGAAACAAGTATTAATCGAAGTGTAGAGGTAGCTCTCTGATGTGGAGCACATAATTCTATTGCCATGTTGCAAAGTATTCTGCTGAAATTATTGGCCTAATCTATGCACAATGATTAGTTTTGCTGGTACCTTACACATTGGATAAGCTGTCAGCACGGATTGGAGAGATAAGCGTTGTCCAAGGTGTGTACAATCTTCAGTTGGTGATAGGTCCTTCGTTGCTCACTTGCTCCTCCATTAAAACTGTACGTAGTTTTATTGACTCACTTTAATTAGTCTTATGCTAATTTCATTCCGGGGTTGAAAGAATGAAAATGGCAAAATGCTTCTATTATTTCAGGCTTGCAGTTGTCCTTTTTAATTTAGGGACGTTTCAGTTGTATCGGAAAGAACTAAAAATAGTTGTGTAATTGTGCTTGTGCGTGAGCCATTCATGCAGCGGATTACTTTAAATACCACTTGGATGAAAATAAGTAGATAAATAAGGGAGACTTTTCATTCAGCCTCAGATAAGTCGGTTACAACACTTATCACCCCATACGATCTTCTATCCTCAGAAACTGCTTGGTGCCCAGGGAACCGGCGTCCCCATTAACGAATTTAGCATGATGCAATATTTAAAAAATACCAAAAAAACCATATGTGCAATACACATAAAAAGTTGTTCAAACCTACAAAATTTTAATTGTTATATTAATTTAAAATTAAAATTTTAAAGGTTTACATAACTTTATGTGTACTACATCCATTATTTATATTGGTGTTTTTGAAACATTGCATCATGCTGGATCTGGTAACAGCGATGGTTCCATGGGGAATTATTTTTATTAATTAACTCTTTTTTAATTTTATTTTAAAGTTAACCATCTACGAACTTTATTTCTAATTCTGATCCCTTTGTCACGCTATCATCCGTGGCGTGACAAAACAACACTGTCACGCCAACCCGTATTTGGACAAGCTCTTATTACGCCACCACCTGTGACGTGACAATGTTGTTTGGTCACGCCACCACTAGTGGCGTGACAAAAAATGATATTTTAACGGACTTATCTTATAGTGTGACAATATTGTTTTGTCACGTTATCACCAAAGGGTTAGAATTGGAAATTAAATTCGTGGGGGTTAACTTTAGAATAAAATTTAAAAAATGGTTAATTGATAATAAAAAAAAGTTCTTCCATGGGCACCAAAACTGCATTCTTCTACCCTTCGCATGCAACATCACAAACAAATATTACTTTCACCCAACGACTACTTGTCGATTGGAAGCACTCTAATCTCGTATTGTAAACGTCAGCGGGCTGAAGACAGAAGAGAACGTGTAATGCTGGGTCACATGCATGTTACTTAATCGTCTACACTTGCATCCAATCAATCACGAATCCTTGTTAGACAGTCACAGCACGTGAGGCGATCGTGATCAGCTGCTGATGGCAATCGGCAATGAATAATCTAGTAAACGCTTTGAATTATACCTTGCGGCTTCCTGAAAACTAATATTCAATTAAGGGAAAATTAGGCCCATAACACTAGAGATGTGTAATTAGAAGGATAACGTCGCAAACACACTTGACTTCAAAATAACGTCGCAACGAGCAAAAATTCTGGAAAATAACACTCCCGTGAGTGAAAAGACACTTTTGCCCTTATAAATTTTTTTGAATGATAGAAGATGTTTTTGGAGGCTAGGTAAAAACGGTTGTCAGTTCATCTGTTCGTACTAGCACAATGGAGAGGGGACACGATAGGAGGTGTTGCATGCCTGGAGATGGAGGAGTTGGGGAAGAGGGGTATTCGTATCATTTTAAAAATATTGTAATGGAATATTCTAGGGAGTATTATTTTCTATAATTTCTGCTCTTTGCGATGTTATTTTGAAGTTGAGTACATTTGTGATGTTATTCCTATAAATACGCACCTTTAGAATGTTACTGATCTAATTTTCTCTTAAATTAAATCGATGAAAAGAAGAACGTTACGCTAAGAATAAAGTTTTATTCTAGCTAGTGGGTTATGGTCATCATAATTTTTCAGTAAAAAAACAAAGACTACTTTGAAGTTTGAGTATTCCCCATGGAGGTCCAAGTAATTTTAACCCTGGCTCATGTCAGAATTTGGGAGTAGATTATAGTCTAACGCAATGCCTTCCTGCTTCCTTCGAACGAATGAATATGATTCCTTCATGATTTTTTTTAATAATCTATTTTTTATTCAGAATTACAGAAATAATACTACTTTATTTTTTTGACAGAAATAATCATCAGTCGTCGTACCGTTAGGCGACTAGAAAAAACCGCCCAACGACAGAACGACACGGGTTTAGTCGCCTTCTGGTTAAGCGACTTCACTCAGTCGCCCAATGGTTGAGCGGCTCATAAAAAGTCACCAAACCATTGGGCAATTTGAAGTAATGACTTTACTATTTTATTAATTTTATTGGAATAATTGTGTGAGAATAAATGTCAAATTTTGTAGGTAATACATTTAGCAAATCCTATTTCTACGATGTTATTTTCTAAATAAAAAAAAGGTGGTGATAAGGTTAGTTGGTCGGTTTGTGATTTTCGTAGAATCTCAAGGGTACGAAATTTGTCAAACTTGCAATAATATTTTATGATTGTCGTATGTTGTTGTAGTGCGCTAAATTTCTAAAATTTTTTGTGAGGATGATAGAGGTAGCAATGATTCGTAAGTACGAAGGTAAGTGATATTGCGATACGCCAGGAAATTCATACACGGTGGAGAACTTTCGAGAAATGGCACAACGATAACAACACGACAGTTGATCCGACAAGGGGTTACATGGTAAGCAGGCTAACGAACCAAGGATGGTACACGTATGCCTTTAGGGAATTAGAAATACATGGAAGATATGGACGAAGAGGGTCGGACTACTGCGTGGAGCGAGGCCATTTGCCCTTCCTTGCGAGCTCGACGTTGTACTCCTCGTCGATCGCCTTGCCCTCAGCCGCCATTTCCCTCTTTTTCTCACGCTCCCTCTCGCGAACCTCGTGCTCCCTGTCGGATACGCTCATTGTGATCTTCGGTGCAGCGCTCCTCCTCCCTCCTCTCGCGGTCCCTGTTGGCATCCCACTCCTTGCAGTCGAGAGTCCACTGGTCGTGTTGGTGGATCTCTAGGTCGATCCACTTGCGGTAGCTACATAGCGGATCTGGGGACTACGGGTAGACGAGAGAGGTTGTTAGTGCGTACTTTGAAAGAGAAATGGTAGAGAAACATACTGTAGCCTATCCTTACCAGCTGCCGATAGCGGCTCGTGCCCCAACGGCGGTCGGGATAGTCGCAGGAGTAGTTCGCACAACCCCAGTAACACATGCCCAGGCTGAGCCGGTGCTTGGACTTGAAGAACTTGCATCTGTCCCTGCACCAACATAGGGGCGGCGTCTCCCCCTCAGGCGGGTGTTGCGACGAATGCTCGGTCGGGATGTTGTGGTAGGGGTTACTGTTACGGGGGCAGCGTCAGTGCGGGCAGGTGGCCTCCTGGCACGCTCCCTTTGATCATCTTAGGGCGCATACTCCCTTCGCAGTTCGCGGATCTCCTCCAAGTGATTCTCCATCTGAGCGAGATTGTATTGAAATCTGGATGTAGGAGAACCCGCCGTGGAAGGAGTAGTACTTATATGTCGAGCCGGCACTGCTTACACGGCTGAATTGTAATTTGGCTGAGGGAAATTCACGTCCGCGAGGCAGCGGCTCTGAGGAGACTCGTTGGGTCACATCGCTGTGCAAAGCTGACTCGTCGGGTCATGTCACTGCACAAAGCTGACTTGTTGGGTAATAAGGCACAGGAAGCAGACCCGAGGAGGAATCATGTGGCAGCGTTGCGTCACGTCTCTGCGGGGAGCAGACTCGTTGGGTCACATTGTTGCGGGAAGCGGCCTCGTCAGGTCACGTCGTTCTGAAAAGCTGACTCGTCGGGTCATTTCCTGCTTTGCGGAGAGTGGTCACGTCCTGCTTTGCAGAGCGAGGTCACGTGGTGCGCTGCAAAGCGATGTCACGTCGTGCATTGCAATTACAACGAGAGATTTGCAGTGATGTCACGTCGTGCATTGCAATTACGACGAGAGATTGACACTTCAAATAAAGTTAAAATTTGCAATTACGGTACAATTAGTTTCACAGGACTTACAACAAGCTAGGTACTTACTGAAGTACAAGTACGATGACACTGCACACCTCGGGGGTCCAAGGAGAAGCTTCTGGTGAGCCAGCATAGGACATCTCCAATTCGGACATTCTCTATGTCCAGGTGTACCATACTGACTTACTAGAAACCACTTAGGATAACACCGTATGGACCTTCACGAACCGTACCAACACCGTAATGCACTTTCAATCTTGTGGGCTCCGACATGACTGATTTATCACTGCAAATATTTCAAACATTTCACCAAATACGTGCTAAATCAACAAGTAGCTACACATCGCCTACATTCGGTCGAGAACAAGAATAGACAAGACTATTACCTTCATGCAGAGACGTTCTCTTTTTATCAACGAGCTTCCTTCGTCTTTCTCTTTCACGTCACGAGCTCCTCTCCTCCCTTATCCCCATCTCCTACGCACCTCTCCTCCCCTTCTCTACCTCTCCCAAGCTCCTCTCCTCCCCTTCTCTCCCTTTCTCGAGCTCCTCTGCTTCTCCCTGTTCCAAGACCCTCTACTTCTCCCTCTCCCTACCTTCTCCCCCTCTTCACTACCCCTATCCTTCTATCCCTCCCCTTTTCTACTCTCCTGATCTACTCTCATTGTCTACCAAGAGAAATAGTGAAACAAACCGTGACGGGACTAGGTCTGGCTTTCTATACAACTGTCTAGTCGCTCAACCGTTGGACGACTTAGCAGCAAGTACTGACCCAACGGTTTAGCGACACGTGGACTAGTCGCTAAACCGTTGGACGACTTGGCAGCTAGTAGTGGTCCACTTTTTTCTGCCAAGTCATCCAACAGTTCAGTGACTAGGGCACGAACGATTGGTAAGTAATACCATAAGTTATAGTACAATACAAGAGGGAATGAATAGACAACCATGTCATAGTAACTACGAACTAGAATATGTATACACATAATACAAGTACACAAAGCACAACGAAAACCCCCTACTAGCCACCCGCTACGCCACCCGCAGCACCTCCTTTGTCGTCACCACATCCCACACCCGTATGCGCCCACCAATACGGCCCCGCTTGGGCTACCGAAGCGTGGGGTGCCGGGGCCGGGGCCCGGACAGGGAAAGCCGCTGAGCTGTGACCCGGAAAGAACCTTGACGAGTGCGGGCTCAGCTGCTCCCCTGATCTACCAAGAGTAATCTGCGAAGAAGGCGTCTACGGCCTCGTGGGCATCATCGTGCGGGGAGAGCTCAACTCCCGCCTGAAGCACAAAACCTGCAAGACAAATAATGTTAATCCCTACAATATATTGATGATCACAACCCTGAAGAGAGGAAACGTACCTTCGTCATGGGCCATGGCGCGCGACAAAGGGTCATACTAGCCGTACAGTCCATACAGGTCGGGGAAGAAAGGATACTACCCTGGCGCTGTTGGGTAGGTGTCCAGGAATGACAGCGGTGGTAGTAGCGGTGGTGGTGGCGGTGCGTACCCACGTGCCCACATGGACACTCCAGCCTGTCCCGACAGAGGCGGGGGTGGGTAGCCACGTGTCTAGTCTGACCCTCTAGCCTGCCCAGGCGGAGGTGGGGCACATGTCCAGCCTGACCCTCCAGCCTGCCTAGGCGCAAGCGGGGCACGTGAACGTACCCCTCCTGAGCCTCTTGACTGGGCTGCAGGATGTGTCGGCCTTGGCGTATCGTCGACATGGCCACCTCCTGGACCGTCCAGCACAACGTCAGGGTCACTGCACGCCTCGCTCCATTGTAGACCCGATGGGCAAACTGCACCATCTCGTCCCGCGTCACCTCCACACTGAGGGCGAGCCTATCCAGGATTGACCAGGACTCCCTCACCATCACGACATTGATGTCCGTCTGCAAGGACTACACGAAAGCGTCAAGCTTATAATTGACGTGACCTTACTCAAACATGTTGAACCACGAAAGTACGTACTGCAAGGTGCACGTTCCATGCAAAGTGTATAGGGTAGCGTCAGTCGGTGCTGGTACGCGAGTGGGGGGAGGGTCGACTGAAGGGATACGGGTAGGCTACGATAGCAACAATTCAAAATTTTCTACCACGTAAACCAGGAAGCCAAGCAAGAAGATGATCACAGATCGTTACCACTAGACACGTAGAGCAGCGGAAGAAGAGTTGGAGCAGCCTGGTCCAACGAAGAGCGCGTCGATGTACTAGTCGTAGTCGATCGTCCAGCGTCCTCTCGAGTCGATCGTCTCCTCCAACACCTCTGCAGTTCCTTGCGAAGATCGCGAATCGTCTTCAAGCGCAACAACGTAGTAGCGCCTCTATGATATCCACACGTCCAGGGAAGGAACAACCGTACGCTGGTGTGCTAGCACCAAGTCGCACGGCAAGGCTCTCAAGAAGATGGCGGCTAGGGTTTTGGTAGAGCAACTCACGTCAACTCGTCTCCCTTTTCCAACGGCCTCATGCATCTCCTTATATAGTGCCCGTGACGGATCCTATCCGAACACGCTTTATGAATCATATCCGTATTGGTTTGTTCCAACTCGTTAAGTGTGTGACCCGTTAGGTTCATGCGTAGTTCGGTTGTGACTCGGAAACCCTTTCCGACCACGAGTCATAGCGGTTCATAGCAGGACATAACGATTCCCGAATACACACAAATTATATCGGACGAACCTTAATGCAATATGATCTACGACCAGGTCCTCATCACTTACGACCAGGTCCTATCTATATACGACCAGTTTGTATTTGGTCACGACCAGCGCGTAACTCCTTACGACTTGGTTTCGACCACTTTGTGATTACGTTCGACCAGTCTACGACCAGCTCGTATCTCCATACGACCAGTCCGTAACTGGTCGAACTAAGCGACCTCCTCATGTATTCTCCCTTTGCCTCACGATATCTGGTTGAACTCCAGGTGAGATGTTGTGTCATCCATGGACTGTTCAATACTTTCTCGATCGAGTATCGGATAACCTTATGTGGTCGAACTCTTCGTCCACCAGTGGCATGGCTATGCACTTTCTTTATCCAACCACTTCGAGGGGCCCAGAGATATCTCTCCTGTTATGTTAGGAGAGGCAAATCCCATATCCGACCAGTCACATCCCTCTGCATGTTTTATAGCATACCCGAAAGCTACCTTTATAACTACCCAGTTATGAGTAGCGTTTGGCAACCCCTAAGAGTGCTATTACACATGTAGGAAACCATGCTGATCTCAGGTCTAAGGATTATACATCATCATTGCTTGAGACCAACTAATGACACATAGAATCATAACAATCTCAATAGTGTCTCAAGGTGGGTCTTATCCAACACCATTCTCTCTAACATGTGTTCACATTATCGATTCGATATCTCTATATCTATGACTGGTGAAACATGGTCATCAATCAATACATGTGCTGGTCGTAGAGTCACTAGTGTTCCGACCAGTGACTTTCGACCAGGGATACCTTTTAGAACGACATCATCGTAAGTTAAAAGAGCTTCACCAATAAGTCACACACTCGTTAATCTTCATAACTGATGATTCATTCAAGGAACAAGATAACATATTATCAAATATTGTGAACATAATGAAATATAATCATCTCTATGATTGCCTCTAGGGCATATTTCCAACATCGACGACATGCACTAGCCTGGTGCGTGTCTGCGGAGCGTACTAGCGTAGGTACTCATCGTACACGCTGGGGTCATACAGGGAGCCCTCCTGCACGCAATCCTAGAGGACGTCCGTCCACTGCGCCAGCCACGACTCCATCTTCGCCGCCTAGTTCGTCCTACAGCCACCCCTACTACTATGCCTGCGAAACGTACCACTGCAATTAGAAGCCATCGTAGCACAACTAGAAAAAATATATGAGCATATGTTGTGTCTAACTCACGTGTGGGTCGAGTTGGGCACCCGCATCCTAACTGGAACAGGAACAACCTAGCGGAGGCCGAATTGGCGAATCAGCTTGTGCACCGCGTATTCCTCGACGAACACATTGAAGACGAGCTTCTTCCGCGACAGCCAGTACGCGCGGTCGCGCCAACACAGTAAGGATAGCCTGGTGGGAGCAAGGTCCTCCATCGCCTGATCAGAGTAAGGCTCCCAACTCACGTCGTCAACGGTGAGACGGTCGAGTTGCTCGACAAAGTGCTCTACACACGTGTGCCTGCAAGCCGGGACATTGGTTATAAGGGACGACCTGTAATACGACTGAAGTAAAGATAGATGAGAGTACGTACCCGTCTACGGCACCAAAGGGACCCTGTGGTCGGCCGGTCCACCGCGCTGTCATGGTACATGTCTGTGCAGTATGAGTTGGAGTCCAGCAGCATAGGCCGTCCAAGGGAGAAATGCTCGAACAACCATAGCTGCAGCAGGAGGGGGTTGCCTGTGAGGATAGAGGCCGGCCTCATCCGATAGCACGCCTCGCACATGCCGCGATACGTTGTGGCAAGTACGGTAAATCCCCAGCTGGTCTGCACCTCCTCCCCGTCGGCGATGGCCCTCGCGTACCCCAACCGAAGAGCCACAACAAGAATACCTCGAGATGCCGCGACACCTGGTTTTCAGTGAGCTCCATGGCCATCCGCTCAACCTATGTATAAACGAATAATTAGTAAGCCCGTCATATAGTAAGGATAATGCATTGCTTAATATAAAAAAAATAAATAGCATACGTACATGGAACTGTGAAAGCCACCACAGGGGTGGCCCATGTCGCTGTTGAGACGGGAATACAAAGAAGGCAGGCACGGCCTCGACCGAAAGAACCCCCTCAAACCTGCCCAGTAGGGCATCACGCCAGCGGTAGGCGCGTTCGGCGGGGAGGCAGCGGCTCCCGTAATAGGCAGACCAAGCAGCAGCGCGACGTCCTAGAGAGTGGAGGCCATCTCCCCGAATGGGAGGTGGAAGGTGCGCGTTTTGGGTCGCCAACGGTCCACCAGAGCTGTCAGTAGCGACCAGTCGAACGGGAACCGCCGTGACCTCTCCGGGCCAGCATGGACCTCCCCGTCGTCCTCGACCAGAGCGTCGTCCTCGTCGGTGGTCTCCACCATTCGCACGAGAGGTAAAAGGCCGGTAGCGCTCAGCCTGCAAAGCACGAAGAAGTAAGTACATAGCAGATATATGACACAAAGAAATGACACAATTTGTAGACAAACCTGTATATCTAGCGTGGATGTAGTCTCCAAGCCTGTCGGGGTGTCCGCGTACGGACCACCCCACAAGTCGATCGCTGGCCCCCTCGACATCAAGATGCGGGCACGACGGTGGTCGCGATGTTGTGCGTCGACGAAAGGTGTCCAAAGAAGTCAAACGCCATCCAGATCGCCAAGGTCACGAGCCATACCTGCAAATCAATTTGAAGTTAGCAATTATGACATAATTATTAGTTAAATTATTAACAGTGTACCTCCCGAAATTCGTAAAATTTAGTGGCATTCCAGCATAAAGAGCATATTCGAGTGGTAGGGTACGTTAACTGTCATGCAAGACGTGTAATGTACCAACTAAAAATAATGGAATGACTATACGTTTTTAATGATATGTTCACACATATTAACTTATTTACCAATGTTAGCAATTGTTATCAACAACACTCCATAAAATTAAGTTGTTTTCACAACTAAAATACTGCAATAGTTAGTTCATTCGAAAAAAAGCGCAACTAAATACAGATAAACATTAGGTGTCACATGAATACAATATTGATAATGCCTGGTTCACCTAATGCTAGCATGTGTTCAATCGATAATTGCTTAATTACCTAATCTTTACCATCACTACTGCTCCCCCAACACAAATTTTAACTCACCGGCATCTACGCATCTAAATATTTCATAAGCTAACCTACAACTATTTCATTTGCTAACAATATGTCCCTACACATGATGTAGGTTGCTAACCTACCATGGTTTCAAAAGTGAATCTACAAAATAATGCAAAAACTCACCGGCGTCGATGCAAAGACCCTCTCTTCCCCCTCTCCCTCTCCCTCTCCTCTCTTTCTCTCCCACTCTTCTCTTTCCCTTCCCTCTCCTCGCACCTCCTCCCTCTCTGCGACATGGTGAAATGCTAGGGGCGCTCACGCGCGCGGCCATATAAGCCAGCTTGTCGTTAAATAGTTGGGCGACTAGACTATATCACCCAACGGTTGAGCGACAATAGTATAAGTCGCTGAACGGTTAGTCTACTAGGATCCCAAACGTCTAGTAGCTTAACGGTTGAGTGACTTGGACAATTGTCGCTCAATTGTTGGGCGACAGAGCCAAGTCGCCCAACGGTACGGCGACTAATGATTATTTCTATCAAAAAAATAAAGTAGAGTTATTTCTGTAATTCTGAAGAAAAAAAGATAGATTATTAAAAAAAAATCATTCCTTCATTCTCACAGGTCCCAGCTGCTGAATAATAGAGGAAGCAGAGCAAATTAAGGGAAGCAATGCAGCACTAATGCAACCATTAATTATGTTCCATAGTCCCAAGTTCTACGATTCTATCCAAGGGAGACGCAGAAAAGATCCACCTCACGTCAGAACTGGGCCTCCTCATCTACCGACCTATGCGTGACATGTATGCCGTTCAAAACAAATAGAAAATGTAAGTATTTCAAACAAATGGTATGACTAGTGTGTAATTTTTTTGTTTCAGAAAAAGCGCAGAGGGAGTCGTCGTGCATTTTTGTTTTTAAGGAGCACGAGGATATGAACCTGCCACCTCTTGCACCACACAATTAAGCGTTCTAGAATAGGGAAATTAGCTCAATGACATCGTGTTAGAGCGTAATCGAAGGAATGATACTCTGGTCAGGACACACTGAAAAATAACACCACGAACACCGAAAAATTAGACGAATGACATCGCCGTCAGTTACTTTCATTTCCATAATTTTTTAAATATAGAAACTAAGCTCAAAAAATTATCAATTTTTTTGTGGAACCTCCCAACATAGTGTAATTGCTTGTGTATTTTTTTCAAAACTTTATAAGTTCTAATTTTGTCTCTAAAATTCATTTAAGTATAATGTTTGTAGGAATTTTCTAATATAGAAAATGAAGTCCAAACATTATGAACTTTTTTTCGGACTCCTTACATAGTGGACTTGATTGTATAATTTTTCTAGAATTTTTATAAAATTAATTAATGCAATTTCATAATGTCCTTACATTATGAAATATTAGACTCTCACACAAAGGATATTATAAAATTGCATTACTTAATTTTGTAAAATTCTGAAAAAATTACACAATCAAGTCCACTGTGTAAGGAGCCTAAAAAAATAATTTCATAATGTTTGGACCTCATTTTTTATATTAAAAAATTCCTACAAACAATAAACTTAAATGAATTTTAGAGACAAAATTAGAACGTATAAAGTTTTTAAAAAATACACAAGCAATTAAATTGTGTCGGGAGGCTGCACAAAAAAATTGATAATTTTTAAGCTCAATTTCTATATTTAAAAAATTCTGGAAACGGAAGTAACTGGTGGCGATGTCATTCGTCTAATTTTTGGTATTCGCGATGTTATTTTTCAGTACGTCACGAACGAAGTGTTGTTCCTCCGATTACGCTCTAACGCGATGTCACTGAGCTAATTTTCCCTTCTAGAATTGGTATAAGCATGACTTGCCCTTTTTCAGTAGGGAAAATTGATAAATGCCACTGCTAAATGATCATTTTTGAGAAATGACACTCTAAAGTGACGACTTTTAGAAATGCCATCGCAAACTAAATTTATTCAAATGAATGCTGTTGGAATCAATATACCAGCGTTTTAAATTAAACTAAATTGGGTACTGTCTCTATATGTCCTTTTGGACCGAAATGACCCTTCATCAATGCACCCAGCTATATCCTGGTCAAGTATTTGTCCCGTACGTTGTCGCCGTGGCATCGCTGCAGTAAAGCTGGCGGCAAGGCTGAAGCAAGCTCAGAGATGGCGATGCCGCGAAGGATCTCGTTGTCATCGCTGTTGAGTGTCGCCTGACCGTAGGGATAGGAATAGGATACGGACTCAGCGCTGACGTCTTCGGAGAATCGGAGGTCACACCCCTTTCGGTCAGATCGACAACGAACTCGACTCTTGTTCCTCGATTCTACCAGGAAAGGAACGACAAGAAATCGCTGATGCGGCACTAGGTGTTGGAGGAGCCGCAGGAGTGTTGTTGCATCAAGCCATCAGTGCTATTGCAGATCTGGGCGATGCTTGAAGCTGCGGGAACAGGACATGCCGGCGACGTAGAAGGTGAGGGAGAGACGGTGTGGATGTGGATCTGAAGAAAAAAAAGTTTGTTTCTCTGAGATCTAGCGTATGGCAAGTAGGAAAGAAGGGGCTAAAACTACCACCGCCGCCACCACGGATGCCGTCGCCACGGTAGTGCACAATGGCGAAGTTGAATAGGAATGAGATGACTTTGCCGCTGATGGAGTTGAGCAGGTGTGAGGCCAGTTGACTGCTAAGGGGTTCAGAGACGCTGGAGTTGGGAAGAGTATGGCAGAAAGGCATACGTGAGAGGAAGAAGGGCAATTTTGTCCATACAAAAAATACATGGTCAAATACGAGGTCACATTGCTTGAAAATGCTTGCATATGCGCCATAATGGCATATTTGTGAACAATTAAAGTTTACCGTGGCATTTTCCCAATAAACATATTAGCAGTGGCATTTATCTAAATTTCTCTTTTCAGTACAGCGTGGTTTGATCATAATATAGTACCTCATGTGTCGGTCAAGATCAAAATTGATGAAAATTTCCAGAGTTCAGACATGTCATGATAAGTTGGACGTATGCAATCACGGCAGTATGCAATTACCAAGAAGAAAAAGAACTGCATATATGAAACCTGTCCTGCTTCATGCGGTGCTTACTAATCCACTAAACTTCGACGGCAAGTTCCTGTCTCTTACCACCACTGGGATGTATTCTCTTGCCAACTGACATTGGCCATCACGTTCAGGGTTTCAACTCAGTGTTTCACTTGCTTAATCATTGGCAGAATCGTGTTGCACTTGCACTTGCTAACTGCCACAGTTTACATAGTTGCTAGCATTTTCTGTGGTTCATAATCGGGGAGTGTCCGACGTCTGCAAATTCTGCCGTCACCAATGACACAAATTCAGTGTTAGGTTGAACAAATTATATGGTCACTACTCACCACACAATTAATACTAATTAATAATATTGATAAATACTACCGAGAGAAATACTGTCAGATCACAAAACATACTACACGCCACGACTACCTTGTCATGAATTCATAATCTATTAATGTTTCTGTACCAGATATCAATGTATCACCTGTACCAACTAGCAACAGTACTGACCACTGAGTGCATGCACAGGAGTGAGGTTGACATTCTTGTGGACCTGTGGTGGTCTAGTGGCTACAGACGAGACGATAAGAACGTCTCTCTGATTCTTCAAAAAAAATTGTAGACGATTTTTTTTACGGTCATGAATCATGATTCTTCAATTATTGAGAAGCTGGGAAGTTGCATGGGATGTACAATCATATTTTTGTGCACAATGCATTCATCATGAAATGCCTGGCACAACTTGTATGTTGATTTAGGCGCGGCCATAAAACTGAGGGCATGTTTGGTTTGCACTAAAAGGTTGCCACACCTAAGTTTAGGTGTGCCAGTGCCACATCTCTTTAGGTAGGTGTTTGGTTTTTTACTAGGTTTATGCTGCCACAGTTCTTTAGACGAATTTAGAAGACTTTGCCATAGAGTTTTTTTTTTGCCACAAGTGTGGCGGGGAAAAGAACGCCATGCACTATCAGAAATCGTGTAGTTCCCGAGTGTCTGGACGAAAACACAAAAAGGTCCCGGGTGTTTCATAGGACACTCGGGACGAGAAGTCAACACTCAGTAGAATTTACTTTCCCGAGTGAATTCCATAACACCCGGAAAACAAAATGTAATCCCAAGTGTATCGAAACAAAAACACTCGGGAACATTTTTTTCGGTCGCGCCCTTTTTTTCCCCTGTCGCGCCCTTTTTTCCCCGACGCGCCTTTTTTTTTGCTTTTAACCCTAAGTCCCCGCTCGATGTCCCCAATCCGCAGCCGCCTCCCCATCTTCCTCCCCACCAAGACCTTTCGCGCCCAAGCCGCTTGCTCTCCGCCAGCAGTGCAGCCTCCTCCTCCTCCTCCTCCCGTGGCCCGCCCGCCTTCGTCCATGCCCCCGAAAGCACTCTCTGCTTGCCTTGTGGCGCCTCCTCCGACTCCTCCTCCCTCCGCCAGGCAGTGCCTCCTCCTCCCCTCCTCCCTCCTCCCGAAGGCCGCCCGCCTCGTCCCTCGCTCCCGGCGTCGCCGCCTCCTCCTCCTCCGCCCTCTGCGCCCCTCGCCACGCCCATGGAGGGCCACCCACCCACCTCGCCGCCTAGGCCTAGCCCCCCTCCTCCCCCCCTTGCCGACAAGCGCCATGTCCGCCCTTCCACCTCCACACCTCATGGTGCGCTCGTCACGGAGGCTCCATGATTCTAGTTCCAGTCCCTCTGCGCCCCACCAAGTCCCTCTCCTCTACCCGGCTTTGCGATTCTTGCAGTGCAGGCCCCACTTGCTCGCCCCAATCTCCGCCACGCGTTGTCCTTCTGGTGACGACCGCTCCTCGCTTTGTGGTGGGCGGAGGATGATGCTTGAGGCGGCGGCGGTGAGGAGGGTCTTGATGGCGATGGCGATAGCGTGTGGTCTTTGGATCGAGGGCGGGCATGGCAATGAGCGGCCGGGCCTAGGGGCGCACGGGTAAGCGTAGAAGCCAAGAGGCGAGCACTGGGCCAAGCCGACGGCCATGGGGGAGGCGCGAGCCAATGGGTGGCACAGGCCGCAGGAGGCCTAGGGAACGACGGCGCAGGGGACCAAGCGGCCGGAGGCAACGGAGCCGGAGGCGGCCGGGCGAAGGGCAACGCGCGGCCAAGAAGCACCAGGAGGGGAGCCATGGGCAGGCGGCAGCGTCATGGGAGAACTGGAAGGGAGAAGTGGATTTCTGGTAATTTATTATGTATGCTGAGTTTCTATCACCGACTACATGGTATGCGCTTCAATCTGTGGTTTCCACTTGCTACGGTGTGTAGATTTGGTGGCTTGCAAGCGAATTATTTGTATTAGCTTGCATGCTTACGGTGGTTTGTTAGGGTTCTAGAGTGGTTTTGGTTCCGAATTGGTAATTTCCTTTCTTAGATCTGAGTAGTTGCTGGTTTAGTTGCCTAATTATGCTATTAGTTGATTCATACAGCTTGAGAGTTTGTAGATTTAGTGGTTTTCTTTGTGTTAGGCTTGTTTTAGTGTGTTGAATCGTATGTATTTTGTATGTTATGCTCATAATTTCAGTGTCGCCCTTGTGATGTGCGAGACCTACATGTTCAAGTCTGACGGCGTACACGGCGATGGAAGCACAATGACCTAGAGATCAAGGACTCCAAGACGCTTCTCTTCGTCGAGAAGCTCCATCGCCTTGACATCGTAGTCGATATTAGTATTACGACTTCGTTGGAAGAGATGTGTTGAAGCTTATGCGTGTTGAAGCCGTGAAACTAATGTTTGATCCATCGCAATTCTTGAGGAACCCCGAGGAGATCCCATGGGTGAGGTCAGGTCTTGAGTATGTCGTGGAGTCCTTGGTGTCTTCACCGATAAGGAGAAGGTTGTTGCTCACTTGAAGGTTATATCCATTTATGGGCCAGGATGGTATGGAGTCTATGGACTATGGATCATAATTTATGCTGACTATATGGAAACCAATGAATTTGTCATTTCTAGTAAAGAAATTGCTTATGGTGATGAAAAGATTTTACTCTCATCTTGAGCTCATCCTTCTTCATGGCAGGAAGAATGCTTCTCAAATAGCAGCATATAACTTTTACAGTTCTCATGCATCGATATATCATTTACTTCTCGGTAATGAGCATTCCATGAGGCTCTACAACATGGTTTAGCACCTAGTCTTGATATTAGAAAATAAAACTAGTTCGAGGTGGTTACACTTATGTTAATCTCTATGAAAAAGGAAGTTCCTTTGTGGTGAGAGTGAGACTGTCTACCATGAATTCCTCTTGTAACTCAAACTGTACAGGCTTTAAACAGACAGAGGTTCTTTTGTGAACTGCACATAAAAACTTCCAATGACAAATGTTTCTTTTCTCTTGATTGCCAGCTGCCATTTGATTGTCGGCTGAGTGCGCTTGTGACAAATGGATTGTTTCATGCCTTAGACGAGCTTAGGTGATAGTCACAAACAATAAAAGTTTATATATCGTTGAATTATCAAAAAAAATCATATGCTTGTAAGATCAGCTATTCATTTTGTAATCATAAAAATTAATTAAATATAGTTTCATTTCTTGAAAACTGGTGATAATTGATGTTATTTCCTTCTGTTATTTCGGTTTTTGGTGATAGCATTGATTCACTTTCTGCTTTATTTATTTTTGTGTTCATGCATGGAGAGGGAGATGGATGTGGGTTGGTGCTTGCTTAAGTATGCATGAATGATGGTGATGGAGTGGGTTCTACTGCCATGGTTGTCGCGTACTGAGGTATACTCCCCCTCTTGTACTCCTCTACCTCTCTCTACCCCTCCCATTGCTCTGTGATGTGGAAAAGGATGAATGATGTGGTTGCTTTGTGAGGTTGGCTGAGACTGGGCGAGTCATATACTGTCTCACTTATCTGTAGTTCACCTGTGAGGCACACTTATGTATCCTTTTTTATTGCCTACTTCTTTATCTGGTGGATACCTTACTCGTTCTTTTTTGGGGCTAGCACTGATTAAGGAGCTTGAGTTGTATTATACTTAGTTTCAAACTTACAATTAATATGAAGTGATAAGCAATGGTTAGACAGGTTCACATTTTGGCATTGAAAGTCCTTAATTTTATGGTAGTAGTGTTCAGTATGGGTGTGTATGTGCATGTGCATGTGCATGTATGTAGTTCAGTATGCACCTGTGCAAGTATGCATGGATTCATAATAATATAATATGCTACATAACCACTACATTTATACATTAAAAGCATAAGGAGCTCACTATCATTGTATGTCTTGTCCTATCTGCAACACAAAGATCTGAGCTCATCCGTGCTACGTTGGCTACACTTCATGCTTTATCGCCCGTGTAATCTTCAAACTGGTGTGAAGCCCCCTTTCTTAAATTATGCTAGATCATGAGGGAAACACTGATCTATTTGTCTCATCTTAATCACGAGGATACTGAGCAACATGTATGTCTTATACACGGATACTTCTTTATATTTTAAGAAATGCATGCAATAAATATTACCTTTGTAGTAAGGTTGCTCACATTATGTGTTATCCGATTGCACTTGTTCCATGTTGAGATGGCATAAGCTCATTGAAACATGAATGAAATTAAGTAATAAAATGGAGTATTTAAGCAGCGGTGGCATATGATGCTTGTAGTTGGTATTTTGGTTATTTGAGAAGGCTCATTCCGATGCGGTAGTGGAGCCATTGCAACAAATCTATTTTCATTATATATTTGTTGCGCAATTTGTCTTTTCTGTTTATTGCCTTTTGTGAATTTGAACCCGAACTTAAGTATGTTTCTTTTGGAATTCCAGATGTTGAAGAAATTGAGTAAACAATTAAATGGAGAAGACTGGAGTTGGAATAACCTCAATACTCTCTGCTGGGCCATAGGATCAATATCTGGTTCTATGGTAGAGGAGCAGGTATGTACACTATTACTCTGTGATTGCCAGTACATCATGTAAGCATTTATCTCAATTCTCCCATGTTTATAATTACAAAATTACGTCTTAGCTGATTCAATGATGGCATTGCTAGGTATGTTGTTGGTCGTTATCCAAGATTTTTCAGGGCTCATTGGAAGTTTTTTAAAACGGTGGTCAACAAATTATTTCAGAGGCTCAGGTTTGTAACTATATTATTTTGTTTCAGTTATGGTTGATCTCCTTCAGTTGTTGTGATCATCATGTACACAAACTGTCTTTTTATATGGTAGGCTTTGGATACCTCATAATATTTTAGTAAAGATACTTTTTGGAAGAACTCAATGCCTTGTTATCCTTGAACATGTGTTGTGTTGCTCTATATGCTAAATTCATCAATCAATTTATAGCTTGTTTATGTTGCTTTTGTGCTATGTCCTCGATATTTTTAGTAGCATGCATATTTCTAGTTTGTTTGTGAGGGCATTGTAGTGTTAATCAATTCTGTATGGAGATTATTTTTTATTTTTCAGTTACATAGTTTCCAGAAGCATGACTCCTTGTGATTACATAATTTGTGTTATGTGATTGAGTATATATGGTATAACATTTAATTTAGCTTGATTCCTTCTGATAGCTCATGTTTCTCTGAGTTCTACGATGTTGCTTGCATTTAGTTTCAAGTTATGTATCTCGATCACAATTCCTTTTCATAGTTTGTGCCACAAACAATCAGATCAATGTCTATAGATTCTCTTTACCAATTGACTTCATAGCTCAGTACACATTAGCTACGTTTGTTAGCTCCTTTATTATTACAACTTTCTTGTTTATCGTCGAGCTATCGCTTCTGACCAAATATAAATCTGTGCATGCACCTTCACCTAATCTTTCGTTTATATACTCCAGTCTTATCCCATGTCGAAAATACTAAAGCAGCAATTCGCACCGTGCTACTATTGTTTGTACTCCGCTTATACATATGCCTTACTACAACTGTTAGTCATCTGTAATGTAACCGCGTAGGTCAGTCTTTATAGGCTCTCTTTAATAATATCTTTTATGTCGCCATCACCATTAAAGCTGTTTAGATTTTCCACTCCCCATTTAGCATTTTTGTACTCACTATACTCCATTAAATTCCCTTCCTGTGGCCTTTGTTGGTTACATTTAACTTCTTATCAATCATTGCATAATCTTGATATGATGTTCTGAACATGCACTATATATGTGAGCATAATTTTGTGTTCATGTCCTATTTTTGGCAATTCCATAACATTTTATTTGATTTCCATCTCATAGAGACTTGAAAGCACTGGTTGTTGACAATATACTCAATGTTTTTTCACCTTGAGTATTTCGATCTTTGGTTTTGTCAGCTGTAGAGAGGAGCAACGGATGCCCTGGAAACAGTTGAATCTGCTAGGTGGTTCATTGGACTTCTGCATTCTTTTTTTTTCTTTTTTTGTACAAGGTGATGCATACATTTTGAGGTGTAGATTTTGTATCGTTTGCTTGTTGGTTGTTGATGAAAAGAAAGCATTGCCATTTTGTAAACCTGTATGTGCTAACAATTCATTTCATATGTCGTCAAAATATGTGTTTCAACCTGTATGTACTAACAATTCATTCGTATGTTGTAAAAATATATGTTCTTTTTAATGATAAAGCGGCGAAGTTTGCATTGCTATACTACATGCAGATGGATTGTTCTTCACTTTTTTATTGTAGCACATACTAAATTCAGGATACAGATGATTTATTTTAGTGCTTTACTACTAGTAATCAGTGGTAATCGGTGGGTGTCACTTTTCCTACTTTCCCGAGTGTTTCCCGAGTGTCAACACTCGTTAAAAATATTTCGGTATGGTGGCTAAACCCGTTGTGCACTTATTTTCCGAGTGTTATATGTTTCCTGAGTGTTCAAA
Source organism: Phyllostachys edulis (assembly GCA_036346405.1). NCBI lineage: Eukaryota > Viridiplantae > Streptophyta > Magnoliopsida > Poales > Poaceae > Phyllostachys > Phyllostachys edulis. The sequence continues at coordinate 105,096,155 of CM070550.1, forward strand.
TTTACACTCGGGAAAGTTATTTTTCCCGAGTGTTCAGATTTACACTCGGGAAAGATATTTTTCCCGAGTGTTGGATTGTTTCTCGAGTGTTCAGATTTACACTCGGGAAAGGTATTTTTCCCGAGTGTAAATCTCAGAACACTCGGGAAACCAGTTTTTTCCCCGACTAAACTATCCCGAGTGGTTTTTCCCGACGGCCGACCTTCAGAAATTAATTTCCCGAGTGTTTTAGAGACTTTCCCGAGTGTTTTGGGCATTCGGGAAAAGAAAGGATTCTGGTAGTGACGGTTCTTTGGCACGACATAATGCCAAAAGATTCCTCATCTTTTCTGGTTAAGGTCACCCCTCTATCTCCTTCCTTCGAACACTTCACTCAACACCACCACCATGCAGTGGCAAAACTTAACATTCAACATAACTAAGGATGTAAAATATGTCCAATTTCTCAAGTCTAACTGATAAAACTAACCAAACATAGAATTGAACGTTAACAACTGAGATTGGTTGATTGAGGTTTGAGGCTCCATACTTTCAAAGTTGAGATTAAGGGGCAGATCAGGGCAGTGACAGAACTAGGAATTTGGGAGATCCGGGGCAAACTTTTAACGTAAAAACTACAAAGGAATTGAGGGGTATTTGAGAGGCAAACTTGGCTGACCACTCGAAACCATCACTCGCTGGACGGTGCATGCGCACCAGCACACCCGCGCGCCGAGCCGCGCCTCCTTGGCTCGTAGTGCATGCACCTCATAGCTGGCTGCAAGACATTGCCGCGTCGCACCACCGCTTGCTCACTCGGCTTCTTCGCACGAAGTCACTTTCAGGTGGGAGGCGATGGCTAGGTTACAAGACCTCTTTTTTTAGAGGAAGGCTGGGATATGAGACCTATGAGAGGGAGTTTGAGATTAAGGTTAAGGTTAATCAACCATGTGGGCTTTGCATTTTTTTAACATGCCTACTCCTCTACAACCCAGTCCGACGCCCCCATGTCATATATGGTTGGCTCCATGACTGCATCATTTTCCTCCCAAAGCTTCTTCCCGTCCTCTCCCATGGCGCCACGGTGTCCGCCACTCAAAAGCTGAGGAATGCACTGTGGTACCTAGCGGTAGGTCCTCCGGGTGACCCGGGGCAATTGCCTCGACTCACCCCTATAAGTTCAAGCTCCATTAATTTGGTTTTGATGATTAATGATAAATCTATATGTGATACTACACTTTTGCTGATATGCTATTGTTTAGTCTTATTTGGATATAAAGATGAAAATCTTCCGAGGTATGCATTCGATCTCATATACTTATATCTTGTTGCAATACTCGGACCAAAATATAGGTTGAACTCCACCAAGAGTCAAACTTAGATATGTGCATATTGTTCCAATCCATATATATGTATGCACACATTTAGGGGGAGTTCACTCTTTGTTTTGTTGTTTCAATTGTATTGATCTATCTCTTCCATTCACATATATTGATGATCTCTACGGCGAAACACATCCTTGAGTATATGAAGCTTTTGTAGTTGAAATATACTCGTGTTAATTTAAATTCAATTATTTGTATTCGGATTGTCATCAATAGCCAAAAAGGGAGAGATTGAAGAATCTAGACTCGCTATTATGAGTTAATGGAGTATTTTGGTAATTAATGATAATCGTTTTGTGGGACTAATATTTTCCATGAGTCGATCAAATAGGTTAAGTTACATGATGATGAAAACTTTGGATGACATCATGTGTTGATGGTTATCAAGTTAAGGTTCGGGATCAATGATGTCATCATGTGTTGATGAGCACTAAGTCAAGATCCCGACATGAAGGGAATTCATCATGTGTTGATGAACAAGACAAGAACTTACGACTTGTAGGTGTGATGTTCGTCATCAAGTCTTGACCCCAAGATGGATGCTTAAGGCAAAGGTATAACTAGCATAGGCTAAGGATGTATTTCTAGTCTTTTACCGGTATCGGTGTTTTGTTGGAAGACCGGATTGCTAGTATAGATTGCCTTACTATTAAGAGGGGTCTTGTCTAGTAGATTAAGTCTCATCATGTGTTGATAGCTCAATCCCTCTTGCTCTAGCTCTTCTAGGCATGATGATATTGTTTGAAAATGTGTTTTGCAAATAGTTGAAGCTCATGCATTTACTCTTTGTAGCATAAGACTATAATTTACAAATGTGTTTTTACAAATAGTTGAAGTCCATGCACCTATTTCTTGTGGTATGATACTAAAGTTTGCAAATGTGTTTTTCAAATTGTTGAATTTCATGCATCCTTCATTGGCAAGGTCTAAGATTCCTCATTGCTCTTTTCTTTGATTTAGGTCATGTGTTGGCTCTTTGGAGTTGTGCTTCTTGATTTGATCAAATATTTTTTAGATCAATCAAACAGATGGGTTGTATAGCCCTCTGAATAACCTTTCCATAGAGCCCAAGATCACTCAATACTAACATCGGAGTCAAAAGTTATGACCGTTTTTTCGAGTGTCGCCTTTGATAAAATTCAGGCCAAGACTGACCGGGGTCCGGTCTTACCGCCCTTATAAGGTCGTTCTGACTGCCCCAGATTGACTGGGGTCCAGACTGACCGGGCCGGTCAACCTTTCTCAGAGGGCATGTTTTTTAGTTTTCTTCCTCCTAGAAGTCTGATCTGACCAGACCCTGTGAGGGAGGTCTGAACGGGAATTGTCTATAACGGTTAGTTTTATAGTCGTTGCACTGTAGCCCGGTCTGACTGGTCGTTGGTTAGTGGTCAGACCAAGTTTCATTGTTTTTCAGCCCTTTTAGCCTCAAACGACTAGCTTTTGGTGCGTAGGCTATAAATACCCACCATGGTCGGTTTGGGGGGGGGGTTAATGCTTGACATCCTATTTCACTCTATTGATATGAGGGGGAAAATATTGGTCGATTATCACCGATTTTTGGGGATAATCGGTTCTATTGGCCCGAGGGTAGGAATTCAAACCGGGTTCAAAAAAAATCGGTTTGCTTGAATTTTGTAAAAAAACGAATTTGCTTGAATTTGATTTTCTTAAAAGAAATTAAAATGAAAAAATGAAAAATTCTACCGAAATTTTTCGATTTTTGGCCAAATCGGTTCTACCCCCCACCGTAATGATAACCCTGATTAAGCTAGTTTGGGCTTCTCCTCTCAATTATACATGTATTTCACCTTGTGAGCAAAGGAAGAGGTTCTAGTTGCATGTGTTGCAACTAGAATTGAATTGAGCATCCAATCGTGCATGTGTTGCACTTGGTGAGAGTCAAAAAAGAGGGTTGGCTTATTTCTCTTGGTGTTTGCCGATACCTAGACAACGTGGAGACGTCGTGGTCCAATGATCTTCTCGAGAAGCTCGTGAGAAGACCCGGTGTGATTGTGAGTGGTTTGGTACTCGTCATCTCCGAAGTGGAGGAAGAGCAACCCCGAATGGATCGAGGTTTGGCTTAATTCATGGAGCCGGTCCAATTTGTTTGAGCTTACCTCAACGTAAATTAGAGGAGACTAGCAAGTCTCCGAACACCATGGTAAAATATCCTTGTGTCATTGTGGTTTGCGCTCTTGTGATTTACTTGTGAAATTTACATTCCTAGAATTAAATTGATTGCATGTCAAACGAGGATTGCAACCCTTGACTTAGACTTAGGGTGTTGGTACACTTAAGGAAAACTAGAATCTTTAGGCTTTAATTATGTAAAACCGAATTGACTTTTGCTTCTACATTAGAAATCAGTTTTAGCCTTAGAGATTTTTTAGAAAAGACTATTCACCCCCTCTAGTCGGCCTCCTCATCCTTACAGCCCCTACGGTGGTTCCACCACTGCCACTGTGGCCTCCATGGAGAGCTTCTGAGGATTGTCCCGCTGCCACATCTCTCTTCTCGGGTAACACACATCTCTTTACATCCCTTTCCTCTCTATATCCACCATCCCTTCCATCTCCTCATCTCCCTTTCCTCTCACACATGCAAATCTGGAGACCTCTCCACTTTCTACAACAGCAGCTGCCTTCTCCTGTGATCCTACCACCAACCCCCTTTCTCGATCTACTATTCCTCTACTTGTTCATTATTCCGTGGTCGCTCGTTGCCATCTCCTACCTTAGGTTCAGAGGCTAGTTCGTGTAGGAGACCAGAGGTAATACCACTTCCCTTTCTCGGTTCTACTTCGGTTCCTGCTGATCTAGTGCGATTCAACCATGTTATCAAGTTCATTACTACGCTACGAAAGTCGTGTTACTACACAAAAAACGTAGTGTTACTACACCACCGCCGAAGTGTTACTGCACGAAAGACATCGTGTTACTACACCACCACCTGAGTGTTAGTGCACGAAAGATATCGTGTTACTACAATACCGCCGGAGAGTTACTACATGAAAGACGGAGTGTTACTACACTACCACCGGAGTGTTACTGCACTTTTAATTTACCATGAAAGATCGGGCAACCCTTGGTGTCACTCAAAACCAAGTGAATCGGCACTATAATTTATACAAGGAGAAGTGGAGTTGGGTGCATCCGGCTATGACTAACAGTGGCAACGAATTCGACACCACCGCATGCTAATTCACTCTTTTTGAACCAGTGAAACAATATCTTAGTGTAAGTCTTTAGTAGTGTATTTCTGACTTTTTAGTTAATGGCTTCATGCTTAACAGTGGATATATTTTGACCCTTTTGCTTGCCTTCCTTTGTATGAAAGAAGAAAGTGAGTAATTATCTTACTGGTCCTATCAGGTTCTTTCATCTATTTGTAAGAGTTGTTCTCTGACCACTCCTAAGATGAAGGTTCACTTGAAGTTGACCACTATGTTGCTGATGATAGTGATGACAGTCCTACAATTGACAAAAAAAAATGCAAGTGTGTCAAATGATGTGGTGCACAAGTTGGTCCACATAGTTAATTGTTGCTGTCGAGAAGTATCACTTAGTAGTTAGTAATGTCATGTTATTTAGAGGTGTGACATGTTCAAAATGCAACTATTTACAATCATGGCACTTTGACTCGATGAATGAGATGTGGAACTTTGGTATTAATTTAACATCTAGTCACTCGGGTTCACGGTTTGAGAGACCACGGCTGATCGCTTCTACTTCAGTTCTTGTTGATCTAGTGCGATTCAACCACGTTATGAAGCTTGTTACTACGCTACGAAAGTCGTGTTACTGCACGAAATACGTAGTGTTACTACACCACTGACGGAGTGTTACTGCACAAAAGACATTGTGATACTATAATACCGCCGGAGTGTTACTACACGAAAAACATCATGTTACTACACGACCGCAAGAGTGTTACTGCACTTTTGCCGCTGTTCCACCGCGAAAGATCAAGCAACCGGTTCGATCTGCATCAGGTTATCTCCCCACTCCAGGGTTTGGGTGATCATAATCACCTTTGGCTTCAAACCAAACAGCTGCCACAGATTTTTGCCAAACTATTGTGGTAGCAATCCAAATAGCTGCCACACATATTTTGCCATGCCTAAACTTAGCTGTGGCTATCAACCAAACACATTGGTTTTGCCACATAGTTAGACAAACCATAGGTGTGGCTAACGCCTAAGGTTAGACGTGGCAAATTTGCCTGCAACCAGACACGCCCTAAGTGACTCAAATTGTCGATTGAACTAGTATTAGCTAGCTCCATCAAAGATATATCTCTCTCTAAAAAAAACTTCATCGAACGTACCCAATTAATCTGTATGCTTTCTTTTACATCCCATGGAAGTAAAAAAAAAAATCAACTAAGACTAGCCTTTTGTTGTATGTCATCGCCCAAAGTTTTTTAGATGGTATTGAAAAAACTATGACGGTGAGAACACAAGAATGTTATTTTTGTAAAATTTTTGAACATAAGAGATTGAAAAACAGAGTGGAATTAGTAGCCGATTATGGTTGTGAGAACATAAGAACTTTGGATTTTTTTTTTTAAAGTGACCTATCTTTTTGGTGGATTTGGAAAATGAGAAAGGGCACCCTCGTGTTATGGTAATCTAAGGATGGGGCATATTGGAATATGAGTAGAAAATTGATATATAAGTCATGTCTTCTCCTGCCAAAGAAATGTTTTTATTTCTTTTTTCAAGAAGGTTCAAATCCCAAAAAGTTGTAGTGAAAAAACCATACAAAATAATCCCTCCAATCCGCGGTAGGAATCCCTCAACCAGAGAGATAACGTGCCATGCCTGTGCTACGGTTGACAACATATAAATATTTTTAGGTGAGATGACATAAGCACGTATGGTTGGCAACAGAGAATTTTTTTTAGATGAGTGGCATAAGTACATCAATCATTCAAATAAGATTACCGGTACTTGAAAATCAACTCAACATAGGGGCAAAACACCATGCTTTCTGACAGTTTGATCTCTTGGGTAATTGATTGGATGGTCTGAAGACTGGCTACGTGGGAAAATACAGTGTCCATTTGATTTTGGAGAACAACAGTTCGTGCTCTATGCCTCTATTATTATTTTTTAGATCAATGCTTCCGTTTAAGTGGATGATACCCCCATGTTGGTATAGGTATATGTCATGTGATTTTTTTATTGAATTATTGGGTGTCTTCTCTAGGGAAAGATATCTATGAATTATTGGTAAACAGGGAAATACTATGTATCATTCTTATCTGGTACATGTATTATATCATAAGGTTTTTGTTAAGGATGAAAGTGGGAAGTTGCGGATTAGTCTTATTTTGTCCACTTGGCCGCAAGCTTTTATGCAGGTCAATGCAGCAGCCCACAAAGCTCATACAATAGTGTGACGTCAGCTGTCTGTAAGACTTACTACGTAGGATATTAGATGACATGGATGAGAGAGAGGGAGCATAGAAAATTAGGTCGTCTCTCATGTAGTAGTCGACTGTAACATGAGAAACAAGACACATTATATATAAAGGAGTTGTCCATAGAGACATGTAAAAAGATAACTCATTGTAGGAGCCGTTTTTAGTGCTGTCTATAGATGATATGGAGAGGTACTATAGACAGTAGTTGTCTTTACCATTGTACATACTCTTATACTGGCAACGTGGCACCCATGAATCCTGCAACTTCGCAGTCAACTGCTTTGCTCGTTGAGACCATAAATCAATTGCCTGTTGTTGTACTAGTATTTCCCAGCTTCATGTATGTGAAAGTGAAACATTCATATTGAACTCCATGTACATAATTAGTTGCTGAGCCTGAAGGTGCACATCACCGCCTGTGCCTAGTACTTGCGCCTCGTCTTCACCTTAGCTGGGTAGTCCCTACAACAACATATTGAATAACGCATGAGTTTAAATGTTCAATAGCAATCTAAGAATGAAGTGAGCGGAACAAAAAACAATTCTATTCTTGTTACAATCAAGAGAAATCGAGAGCTGAACCTTCTACATGATTCAAATGAATCAAGAACACCAGTTTGTCAGCGTCACTGACCGTCGTCTGCGAGGAGCGCAATAGCAGTTGCTGATGCCCGGACGCTGAGGCCCACAACGAGGAGCTGCAGCGTGATAATGCGGCCGTCGCACCACCCGCACGGGGACACCGTCCCGCTGACTCGTCCCAGGGGAGCCACAGGCCGACCGTGGCCCGAAACGTGAGCAGTGCGGTGAGGTCCACAAGATGAAATTAGCACGGCTCGTTGACGGAGTTGGAGAGGAATGGATCTTCCTCACGGTGGGTGAAGTAGTGGAGGCATGCCCGGCTAATAAGATGGGCAACGCCCTGGAATGCTGAATCCACCGTTGCCGCTCTTTGGTTGTTGGAACAAATATTAGTGCGGTATGCTAGTATGCTACAAGGAATGTATTGTATTAGAGTGAAAGTTTGATGATGCAGCTCTAGCAGTATGCTTCACTATTTGTGCCGCATACTTGCTTCAGAGCTGCTCCTGATCGAAGTACTGCATCCGTCTGAAATGTGTGTGTAACCGTTGTGTGTGAATGTTCCTATTGTATTATTGTAACTAGAGCCCGGCACGTGTGCTATCGCGCGTGTAGTAAACATTTTTTTTTTGTAAAGAGGAATCAGACGATTCAAGTGGAGTTTTTTTTTGTAACGTATCAATAAGATAGAGCTATGCTGCGGGTTGTTTCAGGCCCTAAATAAACACGGACACTTAAAAAATCTGTTGGGCAGGCAGATTCGCATCTCTTACAACCCACACAATCTTCGGTTCTCGGCTAGGTATCCACCGCAAGCCTTTCCTCTTTTGAACCTCACCATTAACGTTAAGGCTATGCCATCCTAAGGTGCTACTAAATGGAAGGATCTTATCAACGTCCATGAATGCGAAATCAAGGGGTTGTGGGTTTTTTTTACCAATGGGGACTTTCCTTTCACCGCCCCCATGGGGGTGGTCCACAGGGTTCATAACTACCCCTCTTACTACGGGGCTCCCCACAAGACAAGTACCTTTATTTCGAAATTTTAAAAAAATCTATTCGTGTCGGAAATGAGAGATATTTTGTTTCTCCGTACAAAATTAGTTTCTTCTGATTCTGATGTAACAAACAATTTCTATGAGACATCAGAACCCCCATTTACCCGCGTGCTATCGCACGTGTAGTAAACTTTTTTTTAAGATGTAGAGGTTACGTCTAGTATTATACAGGAGGATTGTGAAGATAGTTACACATATATAGTATGTTGTACAATGTCTGGAGCAAACAAAGAGACATAAAGGCAGTTCTATGTGCAACAACAAATAGTTTTAAAAACTAGACGTTTTTTATTCGTAGTTTTCTAAAAGATAAAAGGCAGTAGGAGAATTTCAATGACTGAAAATAGAACACCTTATTTTTCATGTTCCAAATTTCATGAGCCTTTTAACATCACAGAAACTTGTTCTATATATTCCTATTTGACTACAAAGGTTCATTTTGCCCTGCTTTCTTCGATTCATACTGAGTTACAGGCATTGTATCAATGCTTCCATCAAGGAGGCGAAATTAATTACATGTAAATAACCCAAGGAAACAAGGCAACAAATCCAGGTTTCCATAACCAAGATTAAGTATCTAGCTCAGTGGCGAGTGGTCACATAGCCTTATTGCAATGCCTTGCCATGGTTGAGTGATGAGAGAGTTGTTGCTCGTACAGGGACCTGAATATATGATATTTGGCATCATGGTATTTCTTCACCCTAGGATCTGAAGATGGATACATAACCTACAAAGAAACAGAGCCAGTTACTCCAAAGTTTTATTTCCCCCCAGAAAAGGGACTGGGGAATACCTTCCGTGCTGCATTCAGTGCTTTCCTTGCATCACGAACGCCAGAAAACTTCTTTGCAGCAACAACACCTAGAACAGCAGCGCCTAAAAGCACAGACTCGTTCTCTCTAGGAAGGATTATTGGATATCATGTAAATCATGTGTTAAAATTCACATATCAAGGAGATAAGGAGGTGGAGAGAGATGATAGCAGGAAGAGGAGACTTGTCGATGACATCTGCATGTTCTTGGATATACAAGGAGTTCTTTGCAAGTCCACTGCAGGCAGAAGAGTGTTGATCTATTATACATGAAGAAAATATATAGATTCTAGGCAACATATACCAATTTACTTTTTGGAATCCTTGGCAAGTAAGTACCTTGTGCCCATGAGCATTGCAGTGATCCACAATAGGACGAGTAACATAAGCAATGACCTGAATTGTAGCTAGGTACAGAAGCGCTAAATGCTTCTCACTTGTATCAAGTGTGAAGCCATAAATCACACCCTTGGATTTTGGATCAGCCACAGGAGACCTAACCATTAGAATAGTTATACATTCAAGTCAACTGCAGGATAAGAGTGTCATTTGGTGCCAAGTAAATATTAACAAAAACACTGAGAGAAAATAACAAATTCTGGTATAAGTTTCACTTTCTTAGGAACAACTGAGATTGCTAGATGCCTCACTGATTGTGTACTATTGTTGTATTGTTGGTTGAATGCATCTAACTAAAATGGCAAGAAAAGAGAAATACTTTTGCAAGTACATCACATTAAAGTTGACATAATACAGCTAGTTTTCACAAACTGGAGTGAAACAGTTGCTGGTTGAAATTCAGAACAGGAAAAGGGGACTCTGGTTGATCTGGTCTGAGATCTTTATGTATCACATTGCAAAATTGCGAAGAAAGGAGACCTAGATAACCATGTTTTTTGTTTAAGCACTGAATGTGTAATGATTTTCTTACCGATTTCCATGAAAATCTGGAAGGACATGGGTGTCCTGAGTCAAGGCAGAAAGGAAGGGAATGCTTTGTTCATGTGACGTCGAAAGCAATAACTTGTTTAGCAACTCATATATGGATACACCTGAATAATTTGAGAAGAAAATTACACACCTTTTATAGTGTACAGCTACAAACATAGTGTGCATGAGCAAACATGAAACTTACTTTGAGAAGCAGCGTGATTAGCAAGAAGGGGAGCAACAACATGGTTTTCAACAATGTAATCAAGTAGAGCACCAGTTGTACTTTGGCCACCTTCAGTGAGCCAAAACTCAGGTACCATCGCTGAATGTGGAATCACGATATAGCATTAACCAACATAGTCCACAGAAGATAGCACAGAACCAAGTGCAAAAAGCAAACTAACAGAGAATGATGGCAAAGTGGCAACAAACATATGGAAGTAAAAATATGATATGTGAAGGCAACTATAGTAGACCAAAAATGGCCCTCAGACACCAGGGATAAATAATTTGTTCTGAGACAGCCATGTGGCATGTAGATGTTCCACAAACCAAGACCATGCGGTGGCATATTGCTTCTTCATCAGACACCGAAAACGAAATGTTTCACAATAAATAAATATAGAGTTTTAAAAGTATTTCCTTTAGAAAAATACAGACCAATAAGCACTAACAATCAACCTTAGATTCTGCATATGGTACACTTTCCATGACTCCAACACCACCAGCATGAGCATCAATAAGCAAAGTTCCAACAGGAGTCCCAGGAAGCAAGCCTAACTCCTGAAAATAGGAGATAACCAACATTAGAAAAATCTGTATAAACTACAAGATACAACAAGAGGCTATACATTTGCTACAAGAATGTTCTGGATCAGTGCTTTCCTCAGAATAAATCATGTCTCCAATATAAAAAAAGAGAGAAATATAACAGTATTTGATGTTTCCTGGATACGTTAATTGGCAAACAAGTATCGTATTTGGAGAAAACAACATAAATTCGCTGCACTGGCCAAATTGTTTGGAAGATTTAATCTAGGGGAATTTTTCTCTCTGCAATCCGACTCACCAAAGCATCTGATTATCAATATTGTTACTAATTAGAACTATCGTGTTAAAAGTAATAGATTAATTCACTACAAAATCTAGAAACCTGTAAGAGCATAGCGAGCAAACTTACAGAGGCTGCCATCTGAGCCCACTTGTTCCCCATCATCGCATGATGGCGCTCAATAATCCTCTGCTCCTCCTCATCATCAAAGGCCCCTTGTTGAGGTCGGGCCTGAGGTTGTTCGCCTAGCGGAGGCGGTAGCTCTTGCCGCACCAGTTCAGCCCGGCGTTCCTCTGGACCTGGTTCCAGTTCTCCTCACCGTGCGCCTCCATGTACTCCCTCAGGCTCTTTTCCTCTTCGGCCATCCAAGGACCGACCCAAAACGGGGAGGATCTAGTAAGGGATTGAAGCGAGGAATAGAAGGGCTTGGCACAAGTCGAAGCGGCACGCAAGAGGTCGTTGGGCACACGAGGAAGAGAAACAAATAGAACAAGGCAAAGACGAAGAGGAAGTGGCAGTGTGCTACCAGCGATGGGCGTACAGACCAACGCACGCATCAAACCACCCGAAACAAAAAGCAGACGAAGCATCCAACGGCGCAGGCGACAAACAGGCGTTGGACTCCCACGCGAGGCAATCGGACAAGCGAGAGAGGAGGACAACACGAAGGGACTGAAGGCACGCAAACCCCAAAAAAAATATCGGATGCTCGCGAAGGAGAGACGCACTGGATCCAACAGAAAAGAACAACCAAGGCGACATGGCCACCCTGGGCACACGACAATTCTGCCTCTCTTTACCTGGTAAGATAAGCTGCAGCAGTTGCATTTGTGAAGAACAAATGCAAGTTTAGAGTGTTGCGTGCGAATGGTTGTGTAATTGCAAGCTGGGGTCCCAGTAATTATAAAGGCTGTTTAGAGCATAGTGCTATGAGATTTTTGTTAAGAAACCAGGCCCAGGCGAGAGAGTCCTGGCCCAGGTAGACTCCTCATCCATCCACTAGCCTATAAATAGGGGGTGCTATTCATTGTAAACAATTGATCGATTGAATAAGGAATAAAGAGAAGCAAGAAGCCCCTATATCTCTGTGCTCAATCTACTATTCTGTTATTGTATTCTTACATTGTTCTTACGATTCTATACTTGTCTACGAGGTAATCACTCGGACTGGACTCACTAGCGACGGTTCCTCAACACGTTATCAGCACGATCGACTCTCCTCGGATCAAAAGGTAACCGTCGATGAACGACACTCGTAGATCGAATCGTTTTTTTCTAAATTACTTTCAGTTCTGCAAATTTGGCTTTTTAGATTGTAACCTATGGTGCAAATCCGCTCTAATCTACCGCGAGCTGACTTGAAGTCGTCGGCACAATATCGATCGGTAGATTGCACGAAAGATTGGATGTGGATTATACCGTAGATTGGGAATTGCAAATTCGTTCTAATCTACCGCGAACTGACTTGAAGTCGCCAGCTAAGCCAATCGGTAATTGCATGAACGACAATTGCATTGCATGAACAATAATCGGGAAAAAATCATCAATCCCACGGCGACCGCATGTGAGCGCCGGCCTGGAGACGCCATGCACCGCGTCTTGAAGGCGCCACCCCGAATGGGAGCCGTCGGTCGCCGCGTCTTGAAGGAGCGCTGCCGCGCCCACAACGTCCGGTTACCGACGCCACGTGCGTTAAGACTCGTCACGGCTCTCATGCCACCACCGTTGGCATGCACCGACTGTCACCCGGCCGCCACGGCACTCAAACCGAGCCGCACAAAATCAAGCAAAGATTGAAAAAAAAAGGAAGGCTCGGCCACGATGGTCGCCGCCACGCCGCCATGGCTTAAACATCCACGGCCGCCGAAGCGCTATGGCGGCAAGCGAAGCGCGCCGCGTCTTTCCCACGCGCGCCCGCCCATACGGCATCGTCGCCTCTACTGCCCGCGCCCGCCCGTCGGCCCCAGCCCTCAAGTAAACCCATGGAACCGCCGCGTTCGCCGGATCCCGCGACGCCGCCGCCGCCATCGCCCGCCACCTTTGCGCCGCCGCAGAAGCGCTAAGACCACCACCGACGCCCACATGGCGTCGTTCATTCTCGCATGGCCCCAAAGGCGTCGCCTGAATAGCGCCGCGCATCACCGGCCATGCCGTAGACGATCGCCTCACATGCGCTGAATCGCCACCGCCGCCTCGCCCTCAAGGCCACGGAGGCCACAAAGCATTAGCGCCATCGCCTTTTGGGGACTCGGTGCTAGCGTTTCCTAGCACGGTGTTAGTAGGCCACCGAGCCGCCGGTGGATCCAACGGGCCAAAGAAATGAAGCCCAACCAAGGCCGGCCCATGAAGGTCTGTCCGTTCGTCTTTGGAAGGTCCGAAGATGTTTCGAAAAAAGGAAGAAAAATGGGAGAAAGCTGAAAAAGAAAAGGAATTTTGCAAAAGGGTCCTCGGAATTCTGAAAATTACGAGAACCTTTTCGTGAATAAGGAAATTTTCAGAAAACACCCAAGAAAATTGGAAAATTACGCGATTTTTTTCTCAGAACTGAAATTTTGCGATTTAACCCCTGAAAATTATAAAATTCACCGAAAATTCAAATTTTGAATCGGTTTTTGCATTTGAAGCATGTTTAACCTTGTTATTGTTATTTCTATGCAATTTATTTATTGTATTTACTGTTTTGATTATCTGTGATTGTTTATATTGCTTTTAATCATTGAAAATAACAGCAAATTATGAAAAAAAAATACATAGAAAAGTACGGGAACACGAATCGGGAGTTCGAAGAGCATTATGAGAATTTTGCAACTATTTTATGTAAATTACTAGAAGTAATCTTATGAACTCTTTGCATGAATATTGAAATGACTGGCATCACGAACCAGGAGTTTGAAGAACTGACCTAGCATGGCCAGAATTTATACAAGTCTTCAACTCTGTGATAATATAATCACGGACGAGCAAAAGATTAAGAAGACTCTCTCTACCTTTCACCCAAATGCGGCGTAATCCGCACACAATTATCGTCAAGACAGCTACAAGGAGTATGCCGTATCAATTGACACCATGCAAGTTGTGGAAGCTCACGATGATGTTCTCAGGAAGAACTACATCTCACAACCACCTAGTAGCAATGTTGGTTATGGAGCCAATGCTAGCAGCTACAAGGTGATGAAGCCTCTCATGAAGAAGAGGGCAAGAAGGGTAAGGTCGTGGGTTGCACATTATTGATGCTTTCCAGTCTAAGAAGAAGGGCATAGGACAGCATGATCCACATCCATTAGTTGCACTCATGGATGTGGATAGCCTAGTAGCAGCCCCCATCATCCCTCCTTTGGACATCGCAGCGGCCACAGTCGTAGTTGCCCAAGAGGAGAAGATCGCCATGGAGCAGATTGAGGCAGAAGTTTCTGAATACTTCGCTGATTCGATCTAGTGCACGCATTGCACTTGGATCTTTTATAGTAACTTGCAGTGTGTAATTGAAGCAGACCATTGAATTATTTTACTCTTTGAATAATTGTTGTAAGCTCTAGGAGTGCAAACCATTAAATTCTTATTATGAGTCCCCTACGAGGCTTATTTTTCCGTATTTATAATAGCAAGTTATGTTCTAATATCTAGAGTATTTTATTTATGTGTTGCTTGCTTTCTGTTGCATATTAATAAAGTACATTATATTAGAACGCGTGTAGTGCCCTATGGAGGGAGTGTGCTTAGCAGGTAGTGGCACAATAAATACCATCTTGAGAGAGACAAAACTTTTTTAGTCGATCAGCAAGAATACTGATAGCCTTACGACAATCGCAGGCAGCGATAGTTGTATAATAGGCTCAGGAATGGTCACAATTATACTTCTAATGGGCACAACTTTGGTCATTGAAGAAGCCTTGTTGTACCCAGAATCGACTAGAACTCTCAAGGATATTCGCGCTAACGGTTTCCACGTAGAGACTAAAGAAGAGTATGGTAAGGAATACCTACTCACTACAAAGCATGAAGAAAGTAGAAAAACGGTATCAGAACGACTTCCTTCATTTGAAACTGGGCTATACTATACTAATATTAAGGCATCTGCAGCCTATTCTGCCCTGAAAACCATATTTAGAAGCTCTGAACCTTTTCTATCTCTGGCATGATAGATAATGCCACGCAGGTCTTAGGATGATGAGAAATATAATTAACAATTCACAGGGACAAAATATCGATGTAAAGAATTTCTCGAATCAGGAAGATTTTGTGTGCCCCGCATGTGCCACCGAAAAATTAATTACTAAACCGTCTGCTCTGAAAGCGAAGGATGAAGTCCCTGTATTCTTGGACCGTATCCAGGGAGATATTTGTGGTCCTATACAGCCCTTGTCAGGGTCATTTAGGTATTTTACGGTGCTCTTCTATGCCTCCTCGAAATGGTCGCACATATGTTTATTATCTACGAGAAACTACGCTTTTGCAGAGCTAATCTCGCAGATAATTAAAATTAGAATACTTTCCCTAATCATCATGTGAAGTCCACCAGAATGGACAACGCTGGAGAATTTACTTCAAAGGCATTTGATGATTATTGTATAGCAATGGGAATTAAAGTTAAGCATTCCGTACCGCAAGTCCACACCCAGAATGGACTAGCAGATGCATTAATCAAAAGGATTAAATTTATTGCCCGACCACCTTTGAAGAATTATAATTTACCAACTACATGTTGGGGACACGTAGTCCTGCCCGCAGCAACTATCATCAATTTTAGACCGTTGGCATATAACATCCATTCACCTATGCAACTAGTGTAAGGGTCAACACCGAAAATTTCTCATCTTTGAAGAATTGGTTGCGAGGTTTGTATACCTATACCACCACCACAGCGAACTGCAATGAGCCTTCTCCGAAAGTTTAGGATATACGTTGGTTATGAGACATCATCCATAATCAGGTATTTGGACCATATGACGAGAGATTAGTATACTGTCCGATTCGCTGATAGTATATTAGATGAGGCTAGTTTCCCGTCATTAGGGGGAGGAAATCAACCCCTTGATGAAAATATTGGGAAATAGAGAAGTCCAAAAGATAATTGAAGTCCAGAAGATAATTGAAATCCATGCACATGACCTGCACACTAGTGAAGAAAATAGAGAAGTTCAGAAGATAATTGAAGTCTAGAAGGCAATTGAAATCTAGAAGACAATTGAAGTCCATAAGATAATTGATTTGCAAGCATTAGTGAATCAACTGCCTGACCACTTTAGTGATTTGAAGAGCATGACCAAGTCGCATATGCCTGTACGCAATGCACCGGAGAGGGTTGAAATACCAATGAAGGTATCCCTAATTCCGTCCTAAGGCCTCTGAAAGGATGAGAACTCTGACCCCTCGAATCCGAAGTAACCGGGGACGCCTAGTGAAAAAGGATAAGAAGAACTTGACATAGCCGATTACCGAAGTTCCCCAAAACCAGAAGGAGAGTTAGTTGAGACCTGGCACCAGTATGAAACATTCAAAATAAGGCATACTAGAATTGAACATCCTCATGAAGGGAGACATTAGCATGGATGTGTGCGCACACATCGGAGCTGAAAAACTAAAGGGACTTGCCTCCGTAATTGAAAGCAGCGGTGGGCTAGTAGAAGCATTGGAAGCATTAGAAGAATCGCCCCTTGAAGAAATAGCTATAAACTTTGTGACCTCGGGAGAATCTATGAATAAGACAACAACCAATGTCGACATTGTTTTTGCAAAGAAAATTGCCACAATCATCGATCTTAATCCAGAGCCTGTATCGCTCGCTGAATGAAATAAAATGTCAGATTAGGAAGATTGAAAGAAGACAATAGAAGCTGAATTATTATCTCAGATTGGGAAGATTGAAAGAAGACAATAGAAGCTGAATTATTATCTCTGAATAAAAGAGAGGTGCTTGGGCCTGCAAGCCACATGTCTCCCCATGTGCACCCCGTAGGGTATAAGTGGGTATTTATTCGAAAGAGAAATAAAAAATAATGAAATAAAGCAAGGCTTGTTGCACAAGGTTTCACTCAACATTCAGGAGTTGTTTATGAAGAAACCTATTCCCCGGTCACGGGCGGAACCACCCTTTAGATATTTAATCTCAATGGCAGTAAACTTGAAGTTAAAAGTGAAATTGATGGATGTGGTAACAGCATACCTTTATGAAATATTAGATTTGAACATTTATATGAAGATACATGAATGTATCCCTGTCCCGAACCAAGACAGAGCAAATAGAAATCTGTAGAGTGTGAACTCAGAAAGTCACTGTATGGACTTAAGCAATCAGACAGGATGTGGTATAATCGCTTGAAGCTACTTTCTATGCAAGAAAGGCTACACGAATAATGAGAATAATCCCTGTATATTTATACGATGATCCCAGGATGGATTTTGTATAATCTCAGTGTATGAAGATGATCTGAATATCATCGGAACCCTGAAGGATATTAAGAAAGCAAACTCTTAATTTGGGTAAAACCAAATATTGCCTAGGCTTGCAGCTTGAGCATGCCCCTGAAGATATTTTAGTACATCAGTCAACCTACACTCAGAAAGTGTTAGAAAGATTCGGCTTTGAAAAGGCATATTCTTCGAAAGTATTGATGGTTAGGAGATTTTTGCAGCAAGACAAAGACTTGTACAGATCTAAAGAAGAGGGGGAGGAAGTCTTGGGACTGAAACTCGCATACTTAAGTGCAATAGAAGCATTCATGTATTTAGTAAACTGTATTAGATCGGACATTGCATTTGCCGTGACCTACTAGCAAGGTATAGTGCAGAACCTACCAAAGACATTGGCAGTGAATGAATGCCATCTTCTGATACCTCAAAGGAAGCAAAGAACTTGGTCTGTTCTATAGAAAGAACCAAAACTTAACTATGAATGGCTATGCAAATGCTGGGTACCTGTCGGACCCGCATACAACTAAGTCGTAAACAGGCTATGTATTCCTATATGGTGAAACTGCAATTCCATAGAAATCGTCTAAGCAGAGTCTTGTATTGACTTCGACGAACCACTCGATAATCATAGCACTGTACAAGGCCTTACGAGAATGTGTTTGGCTTTGGCGGATGATTCACCACATCCAGCAGTCGTGTGGATTGAATGCCACACAAACCCCCACTATTATCTATGAAGATAATACAGGTTGTGTTGCACAAGTGCAGATGGGTTATGTGAAGAGTCCTCTCACAAAGTATATCAACCCCAAGTTCTTTTATGCACATTAATTGCAAAAGATGAACGAAATTAAAGTACTGCATACTAAGTCATGTGAAAATCTTACAGATTTATTCACTAAGTCACTTCCAGCATCTAGCCTTGAAAGATGCATATGTGGAATTAGAATGACGAGACTTAGAGAAATGCAGAATTTGGGGGGAGAACCTTCACGAACTCATTATTAAAGCTTGATCACGAAGATCGAGTACCCAAAGAATAGATCTTGAAGATTAAATGGAATTGGGTGGATTGTACTATTTTTTTCCCTTGACGAGTTTTCCTGAAGTTTCTCGGCTAAGGTTTTTAACAAGACAATTTATGCAACGTAGCGGAACGCATGTCATGTACTCTTTCTCCAAAAAATTTCTACTGGGTTTTTATGGAGTTTTAACGAGACATGAACATGTCAGATGAGTATCTAAGGGGAAGTGTTAAGAAACCAGACCCAGACCAGAGAGTCTTGGTCCAGGTGGACTCCTCATGCATCCACTAGTCTATAAATAGAGGGTGCTATTCATTGTAAACGATTGATCAATTGAGAGAAGGAATAAAGAGAAATAAGAAGTTTCCTATATCTCTGTGTTCAATCTACTATTCTGTTCTTGTATTCTTATATTGTTCTTACGATTCTATACTTATCTACAAGGTAATCGTTCGGACTGAACTCGTTAGCGACGAATCCTCAACAATTTGTGGTGCTTGAGCTACTTTGGTCACGGTACACCGACTGACGCCAGCACTTGGTTATCGTGGGCCACACTTGCAGCCAGCGTCCCACTGCCTCCGATCATAGGGTCCCACTTGCAGTTACAGAGCTCGCGCGATCCGAACCTTTTGTATCTATGACACGCGGCCCCACACCTCCCTAGCCCGTGTCATCTCCTTCCTCCGACTCTAAAAATGACCTAAAACCCTTTTTTCTCCCTCTCTCGAGCCGAACAACGCCGCCGCCAACGCCTCAGGAGGGGTCGCCGCCGGCAAGTCTTCCAGGATGGGATACAACCGCCAGAGGCGCGGCCGTGGGTCATCCTCCTCGTCACGCCGCACCAAGCAAGAAGCCTCGTGGTAATAAAATAACACGCGACCTTTACCGAGCGCTGGTTTCCTGTCCAAATCGTTCCCCTCCGGCCCTCCTGTAAGATTTTGCTTCGGATTGTTTGTTGTCTCCGGCCAAGGATTGCTTAAAATGGATTTTCACTGGTATTTAGGTGAGACAAATCAATTGAAGTTGGTCCGTTTCGTGGTGCACCCCCGCCGCTTTGGGCTGGTGTTGTATTCTTCTCTTTAATGGAATGAGGCAGAGCTCCTGCCCTTGTTTAAAAAAAACAATTGAAGTTGAGATTTTGATGCAAAATCTTCGTTTGGAAACAGCTAAACTTTTTTATGCTGAAATGTTTTAGTTTCTTTTGCGTGCTGCGTTATGATGGGTTTATTAGATGTTTTTTTTTTCTGAAATGTTTTAGTTTCTTTTGCGTGCTGCGCTATGATGGGTTTATTAGATGTTTTTCTGCTGTTATGTACCTACTGCAGAGAGGACAAAATTCACTTCAGTTGAAATTGCAAATTTGGATTATACACCAGTGATTTTTTAACAAACGGGGGTAAATTCACCTTTTTTTCTTTAATTTCAGGGATGATGGTCCTGGGACATCACTTCCAAGGCAGGAAGGTACAAATTTTCCTGGCGGTTTATGGATATGGTGTACTTTAAACATGCTTATGAATTATGATTGTAATTTGTACGGTATCGAGATGCATTTACATGAAAATATACCACTCGTGTCAAGTATTTGGTGTGACTCATGAAAAATACCGTAAACATGACCAGAGTTATTTCATAGGCTACATTTTACAGGAATTTAATAGCTCATATAATTATAATACCACTTCTTGATTGCAACTTTGCAAGTATATTACACGATAAATCAGTCATTGGCAAATCCATGTAGGGATTAGTCAGCTGCATGAAATCAGTTTACATTATTCCTCACAGCTTATTAATGGTAAGGTCATTTTGATTTTCTATCCAGACAGCACCGAAGAGGAACCTAAAGTTCCAAGAATCCAGCTTGCAATGTGGGTAGGTGCAATGCTTTCAAGTGTTCTTATGGTGCTCATTTGATGGTGTGACTAAGCTCTTGTGCTTTCTGTATAATTTATAGGACTTTGGGCAATGCGATGTTAAAAGATGCACTGGTCGTAAGCTTTCAAGAT
Source organism: Phyllostachys edulis (assembly GCA_036346405.1). Taxonomy (NCBI): domain Eukaryota; kingdom Viridiplantae; phylum Streptophyta; class Magnoliopsida; order Poales; family Poaceae; genus Phyllostachys; species Phyllostachys edulis. Next base: position 105,116,831 of record CM070550.1, read on the forward strand.
TTGGGCTTTTAAAGGTAAGGCACCACCTGGTCCACAACATCCAAACCCTTTCCCTCCTCTCAAAACCAAGGTACATGCTAAAACAGAAAATAAACTACAATTCTACAAATACTGCGTGAACATGGATATAGAGTCATGGACATCCAATATCATCAAACTTATTCTGCATAGACATTTGGTAAATTTTGCTATCTTAATACATACTTTTTGTCAAACACCGGAACTGTCTCTGCTGTTAAAGATAGTAGCTGTTTTTTAACAAGGTTATTCGTCTTGCAGGAGTTGCGAGTGACCAATGGTTTTGGTGGTGTTGTTCTCAGGTACTTTTATAAGCTATGCAGTAAGAAAAGTTCATGTAAACCATGTGAATCTAAGCTGTGTGATTTCTACCTGATTACCCTGTATAATTTTATAAAAGAAACTAAAGACTGGTCATGTAAAATTGGCCTTTGAGAGATACATATGTTACTTCTTCTGCTTAGTTGTTTTCTTTCTTTTGCTTCAGCCCTGTTGGGACACAGTGTGTGTCCAAGGAAGATCATCCTATCGTGCAAAGGAAAGGATTGGCTGTGGTTGATTGTTCTTGGGCACGTTTAAATGATGTCCCTTTCGTGAAACTCCGTTGTGGTGCTCCTCGTCTCTGTAAGATCATCCTATCTAAGTATATTCAATAAGACAATGCATCCTTGGTGTTCATTATGATTTATAAATGTAGTCCTTGGGATTATTCTCTCCAATCTGCTTTACATGGAACTAGTTGCAGCATACCAATAAGATGGTTCCACTAAAAGATTCTACATAACTTTAAAAGAGTTATTATTTCTAAATTTTGTCACTGTGTCACACTGTCCTGTGACTCAAAAGTTTCGGACCCCTTGCTCTTTCAATTTGAAATGCAACTGTAACACCCCGGCCCAACACGGAGTCCAAAATGCTACTAAACTACACTAACTATCAATTTAAACATTAATTAACACTAAATTACAGTAAGCATGTCAATGATAAAACCTGTCCACAGGTCACGATAACGCAAGCATAACGATATGACAATCATGGGTAATTAAATCATAGGAATCATGACAATATAATAAACCAAGATCAAAGCAAAACCAATCAAATCAAGTCTATTGAAGAAATATTCAACTCCAACCTAACAACTATGGCTAAGCAATAATCTCAAATCCTAATTATAATTCATCTTGCTAATAAAGTGTCTCATGGCCAGTGTTTCATGTAATTGAATGTATGACGTAATTCAAAGTGAGCTAGCCCTTCCCAAGTAAAATATCGTCAACGGTCACCTAAAAACAATAATAAAGCAACAGTGAGTCCAAGACTTAGCAAGTACATAATAAAGCTATAAACAACAGTTTATCAACCATATTCAAGGTTATCATCATCATATATCTATTTAATATCATTCTCGTACTCAAATAAACAAGTCATATTCCATATAGGTAAATTTGCACAATTTAACAATTTACTCATATATGTGAATGCATCATTTATGCTCATGCTCATATGCATCTCCTCAGCTGACAGCCTGACACCGGTATAGCGGAGTGTTCACCCGTCGATGACACACTCTTTCCTCATGTTCGTTAGGATGGGGTCCCTATATCGTGGGACTTTAACTAGTCCCAACAAATGTAAGACTTTATTTAGAGCACTTCGGACTAATCATGTATCTTTCTCACTAACCTCACCGGAATAGTTACATGACTTTCTTACCGACTTGGCTCGTGCACTCTTATCATGATGAATGTAAATGATGCAACATCTTTAATTATTCATCAACATAATTCATCTCATTAACTCAATATCTCATTCTTATTAACTCAATATCGTAATCTCATTCACTCAATGTCATCAATTTCATGTCTAAGAATAAGCTTAACGAAAGTGTAATAAATAGCATGCTAAGTAATATCAATGACAATGACGAACAACCCGTTGTTAACCACTCTACCATGTACTTGCCTCTTAGCTTTTAGAAGGCGGGTGATGAAATTGTGGTACGGCGCATGAGGCCACAGTTCCTGAACAAGCAAGTTAAAACAATCTCAAAACCACATCATCACAGTACCAAAACATTACACTAATCGCCCTCGCATGTCTACGTCAAGACGACACAATTAACTCAAAATTACCGGACGCACTACTCGCTGTCCCAAAAATAAAAATGCTCTAACTTTCACATCTGAACTCCAAATCCAGCAAACTAAGACTTTCTGGAATCCTCATGAAAAAACTTACAACTTCCTAGTTATGATGAACCTCTGATTCTACTGTTTTATGTCCCGTTCCTTTCCCCGAAGACCATTCCGGAATATGTCAAAACAGTCCGTTTCACAATTTTATATCTTTAATTCTAAAACTTGAAATGAATGATACCAGTTTTGGAAACTACACAAAATTTCCTATATTATTCAGGTTGTCATCATATTTTAATTTTGCCATCTACTATATGAAACGGACCCATCTTCATGACGTCTACTAGCTACGTCCAGATTCTGGACAGCGATCTTCCCAAGGCCGTATCTCTTCACTCGTTACTCCGATTCTAATGATCTAGACCTTCTTGGAAAGCTAACGAGATTATCTAACTTTTCTCTAATTGAACCGACCTCTGAATCCGAGCCTAAATACCCCAAATCGCCCTCGTAAGGTTCTGCACTTAACCTTGACGAACTAGGGCAGATTGAAAACTAATTTTCTCCTAATCAAAACGACCTATAAACTTAGCAGCGACTAATCCATGGCAAAACCTAGGGATTAACAGGGTTTACCCTTGATGATCACGACGAATCACGGGAATCTGCGAAAACCTTCTCTTTTCCTTCCTTTTCTTAATCTTCTCCTCTCCTCCTTGCTGTCCTCCTCTCCTCTTCCTGATCTCCTTGCTTCTTCCTTGGCAGCAGCAGCACAGCTGCCTCCTCTTCTCTTCTGTTCTCTTCTCCCTCTGTTCTTTCTTCCCTGCCTCCTTTCCCCTTGGCTGCCGTGAGCTAGCAGAAGCAACGAACTACCAGCAGCGGCACCACGCAGCAGGGGCAGCATGCTGCATGCAGCCATGCATGAGGGGAAGCAGTGGTGCAGCGCAAGGCATGCAGCAGCAAGCGGTAGGCATGGCAGGCTAGGGCAGGGGAGGCGCGCAGGCGGGGAGGGGGGGGGGTCGGCTTTTATTTGCACCGGCCCACCTTGGGTCACTGCTGTGGGCCGGAAGCCTAAGGCCCAGGTTTTCTCCCTTTTTCGGAACACCCCCCCCCCCCCCCCCAACTAATTCTCTTTAATTCCTCTCTAACGCGTTTCGGAATATTACAACAACTTTGGCCTGTTTTGATATAAAGAGTTTATCATGTTTTCCTTTACCCAAATGAGGTCATTAATTAGGTCCACTCACAAGGCTTTGCCTCTTCTAAATCAGAGTGGATTCATTAAATGAAATTTGTGTTTTACTCTACTGTTTGCAGTGCCATGGTTGGTAGCAGCAAACCCTGTGAATTATGGCCGTCCATGTCAGCTGTCTTGTGTGGAAGCTTTATCAGCAGCCCTCATAATATGGTAAATTTTCTAGCCTTACCTAGTACCAAAAAGTGTTTATTACGTTATTGCTATTGATTTAAGATTTGGCACGATTAATTACTTTGAGTTTCCAAATTCATCATGCACCGTCATGGTACATTGTTCTATTTTATGGGGTATATTAACTATATATAGCTATGATGTTGTCTTCTAGACCTTTTGGTGTAGAGATGTGGTCTTTTGGGCGTTTTGATGTTGACTAACTATTATAATATTTAATTCTTCTATCAAGTATTCAAGCTTAACTTATTGTTCTGAATTTGTAGTGACACATCCAGCATATGAATTTGTAGTTCACTATAGTGCTAGTTACTTACTGCCAGGTGTCAGTTTATGCTATATACAATATTTGCAGTGGGGAGGAAGATACAGCACATCTGCTGCTTGGCAAATTCAAGTGGGGTCACTCATTCTTGTCACTTAACAGGTCAGTCCAGTAAAATATTTTGGAATATCATATATAGACTGGCTGTGAATTTCGGACTTACTGAAGTGATCGTAGTATCATATACCAATCTTCCTGTTTATGATAGAGGAAGCAATGCAATGCATGGAGAGTGTACCATTTTTTCTGCAAAACACATAACCTGTAAACAACAATTAGATATATGATGCAAACTAATTTCTGGTACATTCCTTGCCTCCTTTCCTCCTAACTTGAGCTCTTCATACCTCAGTCCATGCAAATAAACCAAATAGACAATGTAAGACTTGTCAATAGTCATATACTCGCGGTTTTTATGAGAAATACAGCATAAAGAAAAGATGACCTACCCAACAAAATGTGACCTCAAATCCTTGAATCCATGATCAATAATTGAGACAATAACCTTGTACCAACAAAGCACTAGTGACTAGTGAGAACAGCACTAAGAAATAAAATAAAATAACAAATGAGAAATGAGATATAAAGATAGTCTTGTCTAGCAGCAACATAACATAAACTAGGATACAAGGCATTATGGCCTTAGTGCATTACATAACATAATGGGATACAAGGCACAAGGGCCAATATAATTGCTCCACATGAGCTAAATCTGTGAGTCAGCGAAATGCGATTGCTCCATCTCTTCAGAAGTTCCTCATTCTTCTTCACATATGATCACCTCAAATTCCATCTCATCTAGGGTGAGATCATCTAGGCTTGCGGGAGGAGGAGAAGAAGGCGGTGGCGGCAGGATCTGGGAGGAGGGCATCGGCTGCAGCGGGAGAGATGGCGGCAGAGGGAGAAGGGAGGGGAGGTGGCGGCGGCTTGATGGAGTAAGCAGCAGTGGCAGGATCTGGGAGTGGGAGGAGGATGGCGGCTGCAGCGGGAGAGGTGGCGGCAAAGGGAAATGGGAGGGGAGGCGACGGCGGCTTGCTGGAGAAGAAGGAGAAGGTGGCGGCAAAGGGAAATGGGAGGGGAGGCGACGGCGGCTTGCTGGAGAAGGAGAAGGTGGCGGTTGCAAGAGCAAGGGTCGGCGGCAGCGTGTGAGAGTAACGAGAGAGAGCGTGCAAGAGGAAAGAGAGAGAGAGAGAGAGAGTGCTGCTGCGGTTTCACTCGGTTTAGGGTTGGGAGGAATGAGCTTTTTTTTGGCTTTCAGATGAGGTGTTTTGGGCCTGGGAGGATCGCGGAGTATCGGGATTATTTTTATTAATTTTAAAAGCTGAAATTCACCGGTACATCCCGATCCCATATTGGGAAGGATCGTGATATGGGGTACGTACGGAGTACCGGTACGACAGTTTTGTGAAGGATCGGTGATTCATAGGTTGCAACTTGCAACCATCTGCCTTTAGCAGTTAATGTTGTTAGATTATCAAGCCTGAATTCTTCATACCAGACATGTTCTTCTTACATAATGTATTTAGGTCAGGTTTTCACACCCTGTTGTTGTAATAATGTGCAGAGATCTGCTCAAAGCATACTCCCAATGTCAAAATGGCTCCGAGATAATCAATGTGCAGAACTCCTGGTTATCAAGTAACTCGAGTGTTCCAAAGTCACCTGTAAATGGTAATAATCACATCCCAGAGCATATGATTTTGCCACAAGCTATCCATCTGTAAAGCACAAAATTGATTATTTTTTTTGAACGATATGTGGACATTGATTTGTACTTCATTATTTGAGCGTCACAGGAGCAGATAAATCACGCCAAAGCACAGAGGAAGGATCTGATGCTGATTCTGACGATGACTTGCCGCCTCTGGAGGAGAACCTGAACCACTTGAACCTTGACCAAGACGAAGAAAGCGAGGAGGAAAGCGAAAGTGAGTAAAAGAAAGGGCCAAAACGGATGACATGGAAACTTTTCAACATTTTTACATTATATTTGAGGAAAGTTAATTTTAAGCGCCGTGCTGTGGTACAACCTTACAAGCCACAATAGGATTATGCCAATCACAATAAGCTTCGATTGTCTTGAGGCGTTGATCGTGGCTCTAAATGAACCTTTGTACACTTGTTGTGCTTGCTTCGTACCAGTGTAACACAATCTTGGAGAACGCAAATGTGTGTAGCTATATTATAATTCGTTTACTTATAATTATTATAAAAGGATTCTACGTCAGGAACTCGGGATCTGATAGAAACTCACAACAAACAGTTGAAAAGATGCACTATAAAAACAAAATATGGTACTCCCTCCGGCTAAAATTACTGTCTTGTAGTCCTTAAGTCTCTTTGTCAATGTTAACTATAAAAAATCGGAGGGAGTACTAGATTAGTCTACCGTTTTAGGGGGAGAAACAAAACCCACCAACTTCCTCACCGATGATTTACTCAGGGCGGCACTCTTGTTGACGTTGGTACGGCACTCTTGTTGACGTTGGTAGGGAGATACTCTGAACGGCTGATCCCGGGAGAATTCCTCGGTAGAAACGGCGCCGCGCCGACGTGCCGTCCGTCGACCAAACCGTGCTCCGTGCGCGACACACCGGCAGAGTGGCAGTGGCGCGTGGTGAGAGATGGGACGTGCGGCACTGGGGGCTCTCGGCTGCTAGCGGCACCGGCCGCAAAACCGAAAGGCGAAGGATCCTACACTCGTACAGTATGGCGGCAACGGCCATTTACCAGTTCGTCGCGCCGGAGTCGCGGGCCAGCGATTTGCCATTTTCTGTTCTCACAATGATAAAAAGGAACTCAAATTGCAAAAATCTATCACACTCCATTACAACGGACAACTTTAATTACCTCCGAATATAATGAACACACATCTCATTTTTTTTCTATTAGCAAACAAAGAACTACAATTTTAGGTGGGCTTCGTGGGCGACATATCGTATACACATGACATATTATGTGCACATATGCACATAGAGGATCCCGGCCGTCTATCACGAAATCGACGGTGTGGATCGCGAGCGCGTGGGCGAGCGCTGGGAGCGAGCATTTTGTAAAAAACACCCGCGTGTGAAATCTTCGGCCCTCCCGCCCTCTCACCCTGCACCAGCTAGCTAGGGTTGCTCCTCTCCGCGCCGCGCCGCCTTCCTATTCTCCTCCAGGGGCTAGGGTTGGGGGAGCTCCTGCATCGCCTCCGCACGTCCCGAGCCCCCACATCTCCCCCCCCCCACCCACCATTCTCCTCCACAGGCTCTGTTGGGGGAGCCTCCTGCCTCACCGCGCCGCCCTTCTGCGGTCGCTCCTTCGTTCCTGCGCCCCATTCTCCTCCACGGGCTAGGGTTGGGGGAGCTTTTGTGTCGCCTCCGCACCTCCTGAGCCCCTGCGCCTCCCCCCATTCTCCTCCCTCCACAGGCTCTGTTGGGGGATCTCTTGCGTCGCCCCCGCACCAAGGACCTCCAGAGCTCCTGCGTCGAGGTGAGCTGCGCTGTAGTGGTAACTGCATTTTGGTTATTTGTTCGAATCAGTTGAGATGGGATGAAATAGGGGAGGGCTGTTGTGGTAATTGATTCATTCTTCTTTCAGTTGCAGCAGCCCAAGTGCCACATGGATTCCATGGAAGATGTGAGTAGCTCCGTACGCCCACTAGCGTTGCCATGTCCCGAAATGGTCGATGCTCACTCTCTTGTTGCGAGTAGTTTGTGTAAAACACCACAGAAAGCGGCGAGCATTCCGTTCTGTGTGAGTGTATGGTGATTTGAAATTTTTAAATTTGAATGAGTAATGTCGATGTCATGCTAACCCATCCAAACCGCTGCAGGGTTCGTTGTCCACACCGGTAGTTAATGACAACCTGATGCCTGCCGTGGGGATGATTTTTGAAGATGAGGATGCAGCCCTCGAGTTTTACAAAGCATATGCGCATGTTGCCGGCTTCTCCGTTCGTATTGGGCAGCGGACGATCGCAAACGGTGCTGTGTAATGGAGGCGGTATTATTGTGCCAGACGTGGTTGGAAGGAAGAAAAATGTAAGGAAATGTTGGAGGTCAAAACGAAGAGGTCATATGAGTCTAAATTGACTAGGTGTGAGTGTGAGGCCATGTTTGGTATCAAACGGACTAAGGACAATAATTTCAGGTTAGAGACATTTGTGGAAATGCATAACCATGGTTTTGTCTCACCTAGTAAGCAACACTTGGTACGTTCTAATAGACAAGTAAATGAGAAGGCTAAGATGACATTGTTCGCATGGCATCAAGCTAGCATTGGGACATCTGGGGCATTTAGATATCTTCATGTTAGTGAGGGTGGGTTTCAGAATGTTGGATGCACAAGGAGGGATTTGCAAAATTATCACCGCACTTTGAGAGAGAGTATAAAGTCATCAGATGCTCAGATGTTCCTTGATAATCTAGATAGAAAGAACGAGAACAATGCTGCATTTTATTTTGACTATGTCATTGACGGCAAGGGTAGGTTGGTCCATGTGTTTTGGGCGGATGCAACTAGCAGGAAGAATTATGTTCATTTTGGGGAGTTGCTCTCATTTGATACAACATATAATACAAACCAATATGACATGATATTTGGACCATTCATAGGAGTGAATAACCATGGGAGATATGTTCTATTCGGGGCTGCATTGCTGTTCGATCAAACGATTGAAACGTTCAAATAGTTGTTTCGTACGTTCTTAAGATGTATGAGAGGTGCTGCACCTAGGATTATAATAACTGATGAAGATGCGGCCATGAAGAAGGCAATTCAATAATTCAAGATGTATTCCATAATACAACACACAGATTATGCATGTGGCACATATTGAACAAACTCCCAACAAAGATTAGGCCAGATTTGAGGGATAACCGAATCTTTTACAGTCGTGTCAATTCATGTATGTATCCCTCAGAAACTCTAGAAGAATTCGAGTCGCAGTGGGCTAATATTATTTCAGAGTTCCATTTGGAAGATAATGAGTGGTTGGCTGGTCGTTACAGTATTATGGCATCTTGGGTACCGGCTTATTTTAGGGACATACCCCTGGCAGGAATCCTTAGAACAACTTCAAAGTCTGAGAGTGTCAATTCTTTTTTCAATTGATTTATAGGTTACAAACATGCTTTGGTTGAGTTTTGGATCTGCTTCGACACTGCGGTCGACGAACAAAGAGAAGAGAAGCTAAGAGAAGACAATGCCACTTTTCACACGAAGCCTCAGTTGAAGACACCATGGCCAATAGAGTTGCATGGGAGCGAAGTTTTCACACATAAGGTGTTCACAAAGTTTCAGAAGGAGGTTATTGCTGCTAGGGACAACTGTGTTGTTGAGAGCACAGCACAAGTATGCGACCTTAAAGTAACAGCGGTGAATGAGGATGGCAAGAAGGTTAGAAAAGTCACTTGTGACACTAACACCATGATTGCGCAGTGCTTCTGCATGTTGTTTGGCATTCATAGAATTCCTTGCCGCCACCTTGTTTTACGAGGTGCAATGCTGAATGAGCTTCCTAGTTATTATGTTTTAAAAAGATGGACTGCTAATTGCAAGAGGGAGGTTGTATTTGATGAAAATGACAATGTTCTTGAGGAGAAGCCCAAAGATCCCACAGAGGAAGAAATTAAAAAGTTGGTAGCTGAGATGCAAAAGGACTTGGAAGATTTGATACATCGAGCTACCTTCACTTCCTTACATGCAGAATGCTAGAGGGAAACTTAAAAAGTTTATATATAAGATAAACCAGGAAATTCCTGTCCGCCAGCAAAGTAGAGTGGAGGAGGTTGAAACGTATCTTGAGTGTGGCATCCCTGATCAGATCGATATATTGCCGCCAACAGACAAACTCACTAGAGGGAAATGCAAAAGGAATCGGCACGGGGAGAACAAGCAGAAGTCTAAGGGAAAGGCCGCTCATATGTGTAGGACATGCAATGAGATCGGCACCCACGACAACCGCAACTGCCCTTTAGGGAAGCAAGCAAAATAATCATGCCCATACGGAATTCTAGTATGACTTGTACACACTGTATAGCATTCCATTGTTATTTGCTTCTAGTACTCATGGTCTAACATGTTCAGTATTCATATTTGCTTTGTAGGTGGCTGCAAAGGAGGTGGCTAAGCAGGACTTGTAATATGTTGTATTTTGCATGCACTCCTGCAGTAATATGTTGTATGGACTTGTAATAGAATTGGACATGTTGCATTTCATATGTTGTATGGACTTATGGACTTGTAATATGTTGTATGGACTTGTAATAGAATTGGATGATGCACCATGGATGATTGCTTGCCTGTTTGTCTTGTAATTGATACTACCTTTTGTTTCTTTGCAGTGTTATGTGCTGAGGAAAGTGATTAAGTGCATGTATGTGCTATGTTTGCCTGTTTGCCTATTTGAATTGTTTCTTTGAACAGTATCAGGTTAGCTGTATGTGCTGATTGTTCATCCAAAACTGATGTTGGCTTTTCAAGCACACATTGTTCATCCTGATACTATGTGCATCCTGTGTGCATCTGGAACAAACCTGATACTGTGAAGACATACCATGTGGGAAGTGCATGTTATGGACTAGATGATGAAACCTTAGTGCATACACACACCAATGTACATCCATAATCCACAATGTACATCCAAAATCCAGACACAATTGAGACAATTGAGATTTCAGAAATCAGAAATCAGACAAAACTTCAGAATCCAGACAATACTTAAGAAAGTGTACATCTAGATGCTCAAAGCATACACACAAAGAATGTACATCCAAATCCTCCAAATTTCACACAAAGAATCGAACTTAGACAAAACTTCAGAATCCAGACACCACATTTCAGACATCATTCCATAGTACAATAAGACAACAACCACATTTCAGATGCTCAAATTGCCAAAATTACCAGTGCAAATTCCTATTACATCTTACATTACATAAGACTACTGCAGAACTAAATCACAAACTCAGTTCCCTATCTTCTCAATGTAAATTCCTGCCAGCAAGAAAAAAAACTGAAACAACAATGATTTTTAACTTCTCATCTGCAGCACTGGACTTTTGGATTGACTTGGTGATCTGGTCGTTCATCTGGTCCAATGAGGTTTCCATGGCAGCTAATTGTTGCAAAATCTGGTGGTCAATCAACTTCACAGGACACTCATCTCTTCTCTCCTGTTCAACCGGAATCAACCCACTCAAATGTCTCTTGTATTGATCCTTCCACATGAATGTGTCGCATTCCCCGGAATACATCTGGACCAAAACAAAGCATCAAAATGAATAAAGTGCAACCGCCCGGAAATTCCAAAAACCATATTTGAACATCAAAATCAAGACAAAAGGGAGATTCTTACACCCTCGTTTCTAGGGCATTTGTAGTATTCCTTTCCTCAATTCTTCGAGCTCCCGGACACAGCCCAGATCATCGTCGTGCGACACTTAGGGCATGGCACGAGAGGAAGCCCACCGCTAGGGCCTATCATTGACAGCGCCGTCGTTGACCACTCAGATAATAGTATGCCCTTAATGAAAAGGGTTTTGGTATAACCTTTTAATTTGTATAGTATATCTACTCAAGAATAAAGTGGTTGATGTAGTGAGGTTGTAAAGTTTTGGTGGACTCTCAATTTGAGGATAGGATGATAAATTAGTATGAAACAATTTGGTGGGTTTTTGGAGAGCTGTATAATGGAAGAGTAGACTATGACGATTTTTGTTAGTAGTGTATTATTCTGGAGGTTAGTAAGATTGTTAGCAATGGATTATGAGTGTGTTGTTGATTTTTATAGAAAGAAAGTAATTTGATCGTCATTCGTGGTATCGTTTAAATGAAATGTTTGGAGTTTTGCTTCGTGAACTTTTAGAGTTTATGATTTATTGGGTAGATGAAATTGGTTTGAGCAAGTGGCGTGTTGGAAAACTTAATTGGTTCTTAAGTGATTCTTGTGATTTGGTCTTAAGAGCGCTTCTTGTTTAAGTTGGCAAAGTGACATTGTAATCAAAGCAAATTACTTTTTTTTGTTAAAAAAAGAGTGAAGTAGAAGTATTTGAGATTGAAGTCAAGTTTGGTAACTCGCAGTTTATTTGAAGTGTGTCTAACTTTCTATTTTACCCGTAAGAGTTTCTCGATTTTCAAAAGCAATGCTTTATTCTTATTTGAGGTTTGATATTCTCTTTTTGTGGGACTTGTGCCCTCAACAATGGACTCCTCTTTTGCTTTCCGAGATCATAGCTATTTAACTATTTCTCTTGGTCTTGTGTTTACTGTGATTGGTAAACGTTTTCTGTGTGCTGAAAATTATTTTTATTTGTCTCTTCTTTTGAGAAAGGAATAATGGATTTATTTTACAAAACCTTATAGAGTATATAGTGGTATGTGGTTAATAGTGGTTAAGAATATGATGTTTTGAGACCTTGTGTTGCAAGTTAATTGAGGAGCGTTGGAGGATGAATTGATTTCGTGATATAAATCTTGTAGAGAATTAGATCTAAAAGGAAATGATGGTTATTGGGCAAAACTGGTTATGTTGTTACAACTGGTAGAACCAATAGTGAATTGCAATTCAAGAACCTTTGTTTATGTTGGTGGAATATTGGAATATTCAAAAGTTGAATCTTGGTCAATTAGTTGGAGTATTACGAATGTGTATGTTGTGGTCGTGTAGGTGAAATGAAATGGTGTGGTTTAGTGAGTTCAAGATTGGTGAAGTTAATCGCTTTAGGCGGTTACTTGATTAGTGATGAATGTTGATATTAATGACTTAGAATATTGTTTGGATTGTGGGAATCTTTTTTATTAATTGGATATGAGGATTACCTATCCAGTATACCATAAGTTCATTGTAGGAGTCTTAGAGGTTGAGTCTAGGCTTTGCATTTTTATGCTGGCATCTTGGTTGCTCATGATTAGGTTCCGAGAGTTGTGGTGATCTTTGATATAATCCTTTGGATGTAGTAAATGAGAGTGTATGATATGAATTTCGAGTTGATTATCCTTAAAGGATTGAGGTGATATGACTGCAGGTGAAATCTATATTGAGGTGCGTTGCAAATTATTTGTCAAAACAATTCCTTTCATAGAGGAGTGGACTAGAGTATCTTTTTGTGAGTTAGTAGAGTCCCTCTAGATGAGTGTGGCTGTTGCTCTCGGGTTGAGCATCTCTTTGAGTTTGTTGGTTAAGAGGAAGGAGTTAGTGGGATGATTTAGAATCACATGGTTTAAGAGAAAGTTGAATTCTTAAAAGAAAGGTTAAGGGAAAAAAAGTTTCCCTGAGTAGTGAAAAAACTCTCTTGGTTCTTGTTTAAGTTTGTGTTCATGATGGATGCCATTTGTAAATTGGGTTGGTTTTATGTTGGTGTATGCATAGTTCTTTCCGATTAAGAAAAGAAAGGAAATGGTTATTTTGGGCATTCAAATGATTTCGCTTTTGACTTGTGGTGTTTATTTGCAAACTGCCTACTTGGAAGGTGAAAATGTTTTCACGATGAGTCTTCGATTTAGGTTTTGACTCTTTTGGAGGATAGTTGGTAATGCGTGGCTGCGATAAGGATTCTTTCTTCTTCAGTTGTTTTTCTTTTAAGAAGATTGGTTTAATGCGAGTTTTTATGCGTCCATCGTTAAGGGGATGCCCCTTGCAAAGGTGAAGTGGTTGGTTGATAAAAGGGAACAAGAGTTCCATGTGTCTTGTGTAAGTTGTGTGGTTTGGTACCGAAGTGAAAGTTAGCTTAAGGTACATTGGTTTGTTTCTAGAAATTGCGGGAATTTTAGAAGATAGCGTTTCACTAGGACCATCTCGAGTCCTGACGCGGGGTACACAACATTTTGTATAACCCAGTGTCGAGGGAGTACTTGATAGAATCGGAGTGTGAGGTTTGGTTAGAGTCGTTGACCAATGAGTAAGGCTATACCTTCGAGACCAGTCCGTTGAGTATACCTGGAAAGGTCGGGATGAGTGTTAGGGCGTAAGACATCAGTTTACGTCAAGGTGATGTGGTCTCATTAGTCCGAGAGAGAGACAACTTGGGAGTTGGAGCCTTGCATGTGTGAGCAATATCCAAAGTTGTTCACATCGGGTATGTGTGATTTGTTGTTTAATTTCAGTGTGGTTGTTCTTTGAGTAGAACAACGAGTAGAATTCGGAGTCGAATTCTGTTTAAGAGTGGTAGAATGTAATATCCTGAAATTAACCTTAAAGGGCTATGTGTAATTAGACGAAAGGGGATACGTGAGGGGAGTTGGCTCGTACTGAATTAAAAGGAGACGTGGGGGTTAGGAGATCTAAAACCCAAAAAGAAACCAACCCTAGCAGCTTTCTCTTTCCCGTGCGCCGTCCGGGCTTGTCTCACCGAATTCACGTGGAGATCTGGCTGTTTGGCGATCGTCTTGTAGCTGCAGTGCGTGTTCCAGCCGATCCGTTCTTCTGCGCGTTCGTCATTGTTGCACCGATCGCTTTGTCTTTGCGTGTGCATCTTGCTTAGCGATTACTCTCCATCCATCGATCAACGCGCCCAATACGCTTTAGGTGCGGACCCGTCGATGGCGGTAGAGTGCAAGGTTTGCCGCTTGTTATTTTTTTGGTTGCTGTTGATTCATGCGTTAGTAGTTAGTTAGTGCTAGCATACTATTGGTAATTGGCTTAGTTAATTAGTGCTGGCATACTATTGGTAATTGGCTGTGCTGCGTGAAAGCATACGGTGACATAGGCAGTGGATAATTGCTAGCTATGCTATGAGATAATGAATTGCATGCCATATGCTGTTAGAGAAATGACTTGAAAAGATGTATGCATCGGCTGGTTTGCTATATGTGAATATTTAATTGGATTAGTAGGGGAGAGAGAGATTAATGAAATAATGCTAATTAGTAGTTAACTAGTTTGGCCGTAGCAATGTATATATGCATACATGTTTAAATAGTAAACGTGAGTCTTTGGCTAGTTAGTACTGCATGTTTTATTAGCATGCTTCTAGTCGGGGAGATATCGAACACTAGATTAGTTTTAGTCTGTTGTTCTATTGTACGATTTATTCGGGCACCTTAATGGCGAATTTTGGGAATATCATCTACTAGTTAATTGTAGATAATTTCGGTATCTTTCCATAGAGTATTTAATCATGTCGGGCGAACGAGTAATCTTCAAGTTATGAATTTAGTAAGGCTCGCTGTCCAGAAGATGATATATCGGTCTTCTGGAATAAAAACAGGTGGTTAGATGATTTAATTAGAAGTTATGGTAATCTAAAAAAATCTGGGTAATTTTGTGTAGATTCCAGAATGTGGTGGTTTGCCATGATCAGACTTGTGAGTCAAGAGTTACGCCCTTTTTAGTACCAGGACAGCAAGGGGTGACTGTTCAGTATTGGGGAAGCGTTGTTGATTTGGGGGACGTGTAGGAGCGATGTCAATTAATTGTTGTTCTTGTGATGCTGTAGCATGTATTGAAATATGAGTGTTTATTGTAGGAGAGATATCGTGCTTGTTGTCATCTTCTAGCCAAACCGTGCGTCGCATCTAGTAAAGGCAAGTGCATGGTAGACAGCGATTCATGATGGATCACTGTATTTCTTTATTGTTCATTACCATTATTGTTGTGCTTTTATTTTATTTAATTACAAGTAATGGAATGATATGACTATATCTTGTTGACGAACATGAGGAAAATTGAATATGATGAAATTATGCATTTTTGCATTTATAAGTATCTTTGCATATGAGAAGGTGATCATGATTGATCACAACTCCACGGAAGTGGAGAAGGTCCCTGATCCTTGAGGAGGAGCGGGCTTGAGAGTGAACGTTGTCGCGAGCGTTCACTCAAGCTATACCGATATACGCGAAAGAAGTGCATGTGGACATGTAGAATAGAGTTGCATTGAGATATGAGATGAATGTGTGTGAAAACAATGATAAGAGAATGACATGAGAATAATGATAGAAGGACATGTGATGATAATGAAGTTATTGAATACTGTTGTTTCATCATTGTTTATTGTTTATTGATGTATTTACTGAGTCGTGGACTCACCCTTGCTCTTTTGTTGTTTTTAGGTGATCGTTGAGAGTGCCATGATTGAGAGGGACTAGAGCACATGGAATAGTTTCAGACTTCAGACACATGATTATTTGCCATGAGAACCATTTGATTCATTATTGCTGGACTTTTTTTAGGACATGTTAGAAATTAAATAATCTTAGATGAATGTTTTGAACTAGTCTACTTTGTTCCAAGGTTTTTGATTTACTCGTTTGGTGCTGTTTTAGACTTATTGCCTTGCTATGTTTCTCTCACTTATTTATTCATGCTTGACAAGTCGTTATTCATGTTCTATTGTGACCCATGGGTGGATCTTATTAATGCTTTGGTTGCTGAGATTCTATAGTGTGTTTCTGAATATTAGTTGAAAAGGTAGTTTAGTGGCATTCCAGGCTCAGTGTTGGGCTGGGGTGTTACAAAGGAGTTGTGTAGCTAAGGAGCTGTGTCGGTGCGTTGGTGCCTGCTAGTATCTGCTGGTCTTTTGCTGCTGCTATGCTGCTAGCTCTGGTTACATGCTGCTGCTAATTAATCTGCTGCTCTTTTGTATCATTTTTTTTGCTTCGTCCATTTAAGTTTGTAAAACTCTATCCTTAGAGGTCGTCTATGCCATGCGAGTCCACAAATTTATTGTCAGTCATAGAAGCATAGGAATTTCTTTGCATGGCAGCAGCCGCTGTTCTTTTCTTCGAGCCGCCGCAGATCCGTTGCTCCAAGCTTTTAAGGCCACCGCGCTTGCTGTGCACTGCGTCTTCATTGTACTTTTGTGCATTGCGTCGTGCTTCTTCTCGCATCGCGCCTCGTTATGCTTTCGGCATTGCGTCAGCGCTTCTTTTGCCTTTGTCGCGTGTGTTGCGCTTCTATGTCTTCTTATTGCTGCCATCTTGGACTTTGATCTGCGTCGCCATACTTCTGTCTATGCCTATTCGGCTTGATTTGATAGATTTCTCTATTTGCCGATTTCATCATCTTCTTCGTCATGTTGCCGCGGTTGACTTTCTCAGCTCCTGCACCTTGTGCTTTATGGGTTGTCATACGACCCCGGATGGGAGGAGATCTTTTATCGACATATTTTCCAAGAGTTGCATGCTACGACAACATTATCAAGACTCGGACTTTGGATTTTTCATATTTTAGTGTCAACCCATTCCAAATGCAATGCTATTGCATACGTCTTGCATTTGAGGGGGGGTGTTAGAGATATATTAGAGATAGGAATATCTTTGTATTCCTTATCTGATTTTTGTATTGCCTTATCTGTATATGGCATGCACCCCTTGTATACCCTATATATATTGCCTATTGAGCCTCTGAATACATACACATAATATTCATAACAGTATACACATCACATATGTTGGTGTGAGTTAGAATTAGAGTCCAATAAGAGTTTTAGGGTCCAACAAGAGTTGGAGTCCGTAGTCTAATGATGATTTGTGTTAGAGCTCGGTTGTAATCCTTGGTACTATAAACAAAGGGTGTGGGGGTTATCTGGGACAACGCGTAATTATTTTCTTAGATTATTCTACAACATATGATATGAATCTGCTATTGGTATCAGATTGTTGAGATTCTACTTCTATTTACAATACAAAATGTATACAGTTTTCACTATAGGGGACTAGCAGCATTTTTCTTCTCTAGTGGTTCTCTTCTGTTCTTAAGGGTACATTACAAGCTTCTGTCTTTCTCCTTCCACCTCAGCAAAATGTACACTCAGCTCCGAGTACCACTCTTGCATCACTTTTAGCTCACTTTTGACAGCCATATGCTTTCTTTTCAATTCGACCATATCTTGTATCAATTCATTGATGTCCCTGAAGCTTCGTAAGGCTGTTGCCTCGTCATTGTGTTGCTTCAAGAATGAACTGGTGAAATTATCAATAAATTGTTAGCATCTACTTGAAGCTATAAATTGCAGGTGCTTCCTTTTCTCGTTTATGAAGGAACTAAGGTATCTCAAAAGAACAGCAAACATCTAGAAGGATAAAAGCAATAGGCATAAACTTTCACCCCATAAGTATATGAAGAAGTGTATTGTAGGTACAATTTTGCATTCTTGAAGCTAATTGGAAGATTGATAATAATGACCTATTCACTAGGTGACATACATAAAAATAGAAAGCACAGCACTGTTTTTTTCTTTGCTTGGAGTGTTTATGCAAGCTCAAGTTGCACAACAAGTACTCTTTCCAAGGCATTGCAAGAGTCAGGAAGCTCTTTAAATGAAGGAAACATGCTTTGTAAATGCTCATTCGCCTAAAAGAGCTTACAAAAATGAGCACAAAATTGGGACTACATGTTCGTTCAGAGAAGATCTATCTAAAGAAAAATACATACCTTATCGAGCTGTGATAATGCCCTTTCCAAACCATTCAATGATGGGTCAATCAGAGTAAAGTCTAGGGAAAGATGAGACAAATTCTCATCTTTTAATCTTTTTAGCTGCACATGCAAAACAGCCATCAGTATCCAGTATCATGTATTAGCCCTTCTCCACACATGCTGTAGTACAACTAGGGACTACAAAACCATTCTTGACTCTTGTGCTGAAAATTGCCGGGTTTGCATCAAGAGTAGTTTCCATATACCTCTTTCTGGAAGTGCTTTACGTCAATTGCCAATTTTTTATGCTCTTCGAAATTTTGTTTCACACTACTGTCGGGTGAGAGATGCTCAAAAGATTCATCGCCGTCGTTAGTTCTATCATAAATAGAAAATGAAAGGTAAGTTGAGGAAATCAGGAAATAGTTATGAAGCAATCGTCCATATGTGATCCAGCGCAATAACAGCATCCACAGTTACTAGAAAGAATTATAACGTGAACAATTTTAATCTGAGTTACCTCTGAGTGTTTTGATCCTGACAGAGAGTTGGCAATTCCATTTTGACTACAGTTTTCAACATCAACCCCTTTTTGAGCCAAATTTGACGAGAAGCTTGCACTTTGAGGATTATCATTATCTTCCATATTTCTTGGATTGAATCCTGTTATATAAGTAGATTCCCTTGATGTAGGCCCTGAATGCACGTCTCCCATGATTTGCCCAAAAGAAGTGGTGTCAGGAATGCATGATGCATGATAATACTTTGTTTCAGTGTTGTCTGTTAATGCCAAGTTTTCCATCAATCTTTTAGCCAAATCAAGCTCCACTTTGATGCTGTTGCATTCCTTGTCGCAGTCTTGAAAAGAATCCTCTAGCCTTTTCTTTTCTTCCTCGCAGTAGTCAAAGTTTAATGTCATGCAATCCAGCTCGGTCTTCAAGCTATCATATGGATTAGACAATTCTCTTTTATCTGCTAATACATCTTGAAGCTCCACCTCCATCTCGTACACTTTCGCCGACAATTCTTTCAGCAAGTGCAATCTCATTTTTTCTCCTCTCATCATCTTCCAGTGTGTTTTGTAGCTTCATCAACACATCTTCAGCATACCTTTTAGAGACAAGCACCTGATCGTTCAATTCTTTAACCTTTGATTCATACTGTTCTTTCATAAAAGCAATTCTACGGGAGTCCTGCATTGAGCACAGTGATCCTTCATTCTCCTTCTGTGGATATCATGGGGATATCCTCATGATCTTAGGATGATGATACAATTGGTAATGGTGTTGAGGGTTTGTTGAAGCACATGTTTTTGGCAAAATTCATAAGCTATCGGTCAGAGAGCGATCGAGACCCGGCCAGAGCGGCGGTTAGATCGCCTTTGTGGCGGTCGACCGGCACCTCGATGGTTAGATCGGCGTTTAAGTGCCAAGAGGTCGATCGAGACCGACCATAGGCGATGGTATGTCCAACTAAAATTAACCCAACCTATGGTGTCCATGGTACATGTCATTCATGATTTATCAAGGAGGCATAATGACAATTAGGTAATTAACTACTCTCGAAACCATTTTTATACAACTAGCCATGCATGTTTATATCAAACAATATAATTTTACAAATTTGGTACGACATGATCAAAGGTCTACGACTTGCCTTCATTGAAGGGTCGAGATGCTTCGGTCGTCGGGTCCAAGAATTCTTCCGAAATGCCGGAATCTATATGCGCGAAAAGATCAAAATAAATAAAATAATTTCAAATAAAATCCAAAAATTACCAAACTAGAACAAAAAAAAGGTATTGAATTTAAATGAATTTAGAAATTTGAATAACTCGAATCGGAGCTTGAACGAAGGAGAACGGATTCTCGAAAGTTTGAAAACACATAAAATGAAGAAAATCAGGATTTTCGGATCTTCGGAATTACTTTTCTAAAGGAAATTTCTTTATTGCATCATGCTGATGTCAGCGACTAGATTTTGATTTTCGGCTGAATTATTTTTCAAAAGAAAAGGCTTGAGCCACTAACGAGTGTGCCCCACGGCCATGGACAGGGACGGGGCTGACGCAAGCTCATACGTTGGCAGTGATGAGGTCGCCACATCAGCGAAGGAGGCGACGTGGCGCCTAGGTGGGTGCGAGGTGGTGGCCATGTCACTGAGGGAACCGGTGGCGGTTCGGGCTGTGTAACATCCCAAAGTTCTGTTACCAAAATAAAAATTAATAAAGTTATTATTTTATTAGATTTTCTAAATTTAAAAGAGTTTTCTTGCTTTATTTGAATTTCTGAAGTTTTAAAAGTCAAAAATAAAATTTATTGAAGTTTTTGAAGTTTTATTTGATTTTAATTGAAAAAATAAAAATTAATTAATTTCTAGAATTTTTTGGAATTTTAAAAGCATTTCCCTAATTATTTTAAAGCCAAAATGAATTTATTTGCAAAATCTATTACCAATTATATGTTGGAAATATTTTATTTAAGTCCAAAATAACTCTAGGAATTTACGCAAATTTGTCTAGAATTCTTGGATTTTATTTGCTATTTTCTAAGCTTAATTGAATTATTTTAATTGGAAAAACAATTGAAAATTTGTGAATAGTGCTTGGTCCGAATTCAATCGGCCCAAATCACCGCACGCCCACACGGCCCGTTCCACACGCCCATTTTCGCCTGTTGGATCTAAATCCAACGGTCCCGCTCCCTCCCTCTCTCACCCGTCACAGCCATATGGGCCCGCAGCTTCTTCTCCCCCGCGCCCTTCTTCGCCGCTCAACCGCACCCGACACTGCCGCCATTAACGCCTGCGGGAGCTCCATCCCCGCTGCCTATTCCACCCCCTTTCCTCACGCGGTTATGCGCGTTCAATCCCGCGCATCACGCCACCCCTCTTTCCGGTCCGTTCCCCCTCCATCGCACGCGATTTCGCTGGAATCGCGAGTTCACCGCTGCCGTCTTCGTGGGCTCGATCTCCTCCCCTCAACCTCCCCGGCCCCTAAAAAAGGGGGCACTGGGTGTGCAATTCAACACTCATCCAAACCCCTCGACTCACCCCTCCTCTCCTCTCCTCTTTTCGTCGGATTTGGGGTTTTTCCACCGCCGGCCGCCACTTCTTTCGCCGCCTCTAGCACCACCGTAGACCATGCCCCTCCGCCATTGACCCCACCGCCAGCTTCGCACGACCACAGCCTACACGGTGCTGGCACCGCCTTCGGCGGAGAGTGACAGGAACCCTCGTGCCACCGCGAGCCCGAACTCGTCGTCGTCGCTCTCGCGGCTTGCAAACCCTTCTTGCCCTAGCCCCACCAAGGTGAGCCCTGAGATCTCCGCACCCTCCTGCATCTGTTGGTGCCCTCACCACCGGCAGCCGTGCCACCGTTCGCCAGATCGTTGGCTCCCGTGCGCCACCACCCGCCGGCGTGACGTGGCATTGCCACGTCACTGCCACCTCACGGCCACGCACGCGCCACTGGCGCCACCTCGACCCTTGTCGGCGTGGCGCACAGTGTCACGCCCACGTGGCATTGCCAGCATCTTGCGGGCCCCATGTGTCAGCAACTCAGCATTTTTCCAAATTAAAAATAATTCCAAAATTCCAAGAAATCCTATTATTCATCATTTCATGTGATTTTAAAACTTCCCGGGGTTTGTTCTCCTTCATACGAAGTCCGATTTTGTCAATTCAAAATTTTAAATTCATATAAATTCAAGATCTAGCTAACTAAACTAAAATTATTTAATTTGGAGTTCATTTTAATTCTATTTTGAATTTTGTTTGAATTTGGCTTATTTTCGCGTATAGATTTCGATGACTTCGGAGAGTCAGATTTCGATGCCGTTTGAGAGCAACTAATTGAGCAAGGAAAGTTATACCTTTGATCATATTTGATCCCATTACTTCAAATTAATTAATTCTATTTTAAATTATTATTGCATGCTTATTTCTATTCAATGTAATTTAAATTCCTGTTTTAAATTTATAGATATGCCTAAATCCTTTGTATGGCTAATGTTGATATTTGAATCGAATATATTGTCACACTAGATAAAACCTAGTTGACACAATAGTATGAACTAGGACCATTTGAAAATAATATGCTTACCCATGCTTAGACCTGAAATATTTGATTTGGGAATTTATAGCCAAAAATCAAATGTTGTTTAAAAGTCTATAGCATTGTTTTGTCATGGAAGTTTTGCAAATGTTTTGAAAAACAAAAAGGAAAAGTTGGTTTGTACTTGGACGAAATGGATAATTGGTGGGTGCAGGTTTATGCACGGGCTCAATCTGGGTAGGATTGAGACCCAGGATTTTTGGAAGTTGCCCAAGTCAGTTAAGGACCGGTCTTCGAGCGTATTTTGCTGCGCCTCACCTTACTACCACAAGTCTGGTATGGGACAGACTTGGCTAACTAATTTTCAACATTCCATCGTGGTTCTGCCATGTTGATGTGTGGGTGTTAGAATGACCTACTTTTATGTATTCCCACATGGCGCAAGAGGGGGCTTAAATCCGGTGGGTGGTTAGCCCAATGGAAGCGAAACCTAGCAAGGTAGGACCACGGTGGGATGATGCATTGTAAAGGCCTCGTGATAATCGTCGCACACCTTCGGAAGTGTGTGGGCGGACAGTACAAGTTGATTATCTCTTGTGGATAAAGCTGTACAACCTCTGCAGACTATTAAGAACTATTCGAATAGCCGTGCCCACGGTCATGGACATGCTTGGCAAAGCCACTCAAAGTTAGACTTTGATTTTGTTTTCAAATTGTTTCATAAAACAGTTTATGACATGGATGGGTTTCCATAAGAAAAGTTATGGGTTAAAGCCTTGGGTTGGTGCCCGTGTTTAAGTTAGTGTTAGGTTGGTGCCTACACTATCTTTATTAATTAAAACTCAATTTTAGTTATTGTAAAATTTGAGCTTTTGAACTTAGTATTGTATCTAAAATGTCAAATACTACTTTTGCACAAATAACCTTATAAGCCTTCCTTGTTAATATCCATGCATGCATTAACTCTGTTATTGGGTGTAACTTGTGAGCATGGAAGTTGTGCTCATCCTTGCTTAATGCAAATAAATTTCAGAGGAGAAGGACTTCGCTTCTGGTGTGGATCTCGATGACTAGGCCGCTACCCTAGTCGATTGCCTGTGGCAGATCAGCTGGACTCCACTACTTCTTCATCTTCCATTGTGTTCTTTATTGTTGGCTTGTAAGCCTTTCTTGTAATAAACTCTGTTGATTATTAATAAAATTGTGCGATTTATGGATGTTACCATATTTGTTTTCTGTGTAAACTAGCTACTGATCATGGGACTAGTTCAGAAATACACAGAGGATTTGGGGGGTTACTCCCGGGTCCGACAGGTGGTAGGGCTCGCCAGCGCTTCACGCGACGGCAAGCCAAGCGAGGGTGCGCAAAAGGGAGGTGAGGTGCTGTCGAACCTGGTGTGCTAAGTCCCAATGGTGAAGCACAACGAGGCGGCCGGCGGCGAGATGCAGGCGAAGGCGGCACAGAGGCTCCAGTGGGTCTTGGAGAGAGATGGTGCGCGCAAGAGGGAGCACACGGCGAGGCGGTGCTAGAGGTGGAGACGACGGTGGCAAAGGATCTTCAACGGTGGTGCAATCGACGGCGGTGCGAGCTTCGACTGGCAAGGATGGAGCTCAAATAGTGGCAAGCTGAGGGAGAGGGAGGGAATAGAGGGAAATAGAAGAGGAGGTCCAAGGCTCCTTGGTGCTTGCCTTTATAGGGCACGGGGGAGGCCAAGGAGGGAGAGCGGCATGGGTGAGCACTGGACGTTCGTGCACTCCGGCGTGACGGGGGCAGGTGAGGCGGAGAAAAGGAGGGGAACGGGCACGACGGAGTCAAGGGTTTTTAATGTAATATCCCAAATATTCAAGTGAATGCAATAAAGTTTAGAGAGAACAACATTAAATTGGAGAGAAAAATTACTCACAAAATTCAGAATCTTTTGAGAGAGGATTGGACCTTGGGCTTTCGGCCCAAGGCGTCCTAGCCAAATGGACCGGCCTTTTTAGTGAAGTCAAGAGAGGGGGTGCCTCTCCCCCAAAACCCTAGCCTCTGCTACAGCACTGCACCACACTATAGCACGTGGTACTGTAGCAGCCACCCCTCCGTGCTGCTCTACCAAGAGAAGGAAGAAGAAGAGAAAGAAAGGAGAGGAAGAAGAAGGGAGAAGAAGGGAGGAAAAGGGAAGGGAAGAGGAAGAAGGTGGGGGGAGGTCTTCGTGAAGGTTTTAGTGGCATCCTGCATCATTCTAATGGGTAAATTCATGATCCCCATTAGTTTTGGTAAATCGATCTTGTGTGTAATGTCTCCATATGTTAGATGGAAGCTGCTGCAGTAAATCGGTTTAATCTATGATCTGTTGACGTGCGAGTTTGAGATAGTTCAAAGCAGAATCTGTATTTAGGGTCTTCTGGAGTTAGATGGGGAATTACATTAGCTTCACATAAAGTTTTAATTCATAATTTTTGGATAAACGATGAATTATTTATGAATTTCACAAGACTGGGTGCTAATTCAGTCTCAAGACTTGTGCAGCGAACATAGATCTGTACATTTGATCTTGGAGACGGCCCAATTGGGTCAGTTGGTTTCCATGATATTTATAGGTATTTTCATTATGATTCCATAAAGTTAAATTTTATAATTTTGGATTTCTAGATAAAAAGATATGAATTTTAGAAGCTAATGCTGTAATCTGTCCCTCTGTTGTGGACAAAAGAGTTTTACTGGACTGTTTGCAACTTTTGTTGCATAGTGTGAATATTTTGATAATTTTATTGAGATAGCTAGTTTCCTGTAGTTTCCAGAGAGTATTAGAACAATGTGTTTGGTTGTGCCAAACAAAAGTTATGATTTTCTTAAGTCAGGAGCCTACACAAACATTTTTATAATTTTGGGAACCCGTTTGATAGGATTAATTTTTTTGGCAAAGTCTCAGCCTTTTTTTGGAAATTGCAAACTCCATTTGAATTTCAAGCTCGCCCATTGGGCCAAATCTGCACCGACCCAATCCATCGTGGTTGCTCCAACCCATGCCAATGCCCCCACTCTCTCTTCTCGCTGACACGCTGGCCCCACTCGTCAAGACCCGTCGTCCACCTTGCCTTCATCTCCGCGTGCCAACGTGTCGAGCCTATGCCTGCTCCACCAGTTGGTTTCGACCATCGCCCACCATTTTGCGACCTCACCTTCTCCCGTCGCCTCCGCTTGCCCTCGCCCATGCTAACAACCCGCATGTCGCCTCCTTTTCCCATGCAGGGCAGAGACACCAGAGCATGCCCGCGAGTTTCTCGCGCACCGTAGTTCTTCTCACGCAAAACCTAGCCGTACTTAAGCCCTAGCCATGTCATCGTCTTCCTCAGGTCACCCACATTCCATTTTCGCGCAAACCCAAGTTTATCGCTCCTTGGTTTCCCGGGAACGTGTGCGTCGTTCTCGATGCCGGTGAGTACGCCTCCTCATTTCCATCGCTCTAGTGAGCTTCCTCGCCCATGAAAAGCATGTCACTTTAATCCTTGAGCTTCACTCATCCTCCCACTCTGCTTAATGCAACTCCTGGAGCCTCGTAGTACGAACATGATCGCCTTCGTCCTCAACTCCAGTGCACACCCTATCTTCGCCAACATGTTCCTGTCACTCTGGTGAGCTTGTGCTCAACCCTAGTGTGTCACAACGTGTTCCATACCTCATTGATGCAATCCCCTTGCTCAACGCAGGCAAACTCACTATGAATCCGAGCTTCACCACCATCTTCTTCATTCTCGGCTGTCGGCGCCATTTTCGATCTTCCTTAAAGCTCGGTGAGTCCCTGTCTAATTCGTCATGTCTACACCATCCTTAGAACTCCAGTGAGCTAATGCGACACTTCTTGTAGCATCTCAATCAAAGTAGAGCGCCTTCACCGAGGGACCTCTCTGCGCCACCACAGATCACCGTCGACAAGCCACTCCAGTACCCCTCCGACCTCATCATCTTCACCTCCATGATCGTGGTGAGCCTCTGAACCTCATGCACGTTTCAGTTTGTAGAGGGCGAGTAGCTTGCACCGTATTCCCCGTAGCCACCCATGGTGCCGCGGTGGCTACATGTTGCCAGCTTGCCTCTGGTGACCATAGGTCCACGCGCCTTGCCTCGGGGACAAAGCTTGCCGAGACAACGATGAATGCCTCATTGAGATGGGGGTGTACCCCGGGTGAAGTAAGGATTTTCATTCGCCCAGCTAGTGCAAGGCTAGAACTAGGTGATCTAAAGGATTCGTTGCGAACTCTAGAGCAGTAGTGTCGACGGATGCCAAACAAACTAGAGAGCTTGCATCGTGTGGATAAAGTTGTACCCCTGTGTAGAGTGTAAATCTATTTAAATAGTCATGCTCGCGGTGATGAGCGTGCTAATTGTATTATTGCCAAGTATAGTGTCTATTTTTGTAAAAACCAGACTTGTTGGAAAATGTGGGGAATGGTTTTTTTGTTGTTAACTTGAGTGACATGTCTATGGTAGAGAATGAAATGTTGATCACAATCGAGGAGGGTTGTGAGTTTACTTTTGTTATATTACTTACTTGTTATTTCCTTATCAGTCAATAGCTCTCTAAAACTTTCGTTCCAAAGTACTACTTATTGATATTGCAAATTAAACTTGCTTAATGCTGAAAATAACTTGTAGTGTAGAGTCTCGTCCCTTGATAGCCTTGTATATATAATTATGTTGTGATACACTACAAGTCTTGCTGAATACAAAATGTACTCAATCTTACTTAAAATTGTTTATCAGAGTATAAGGATGAGCCCTTGCTAGACGATACGTTCTTTGCACCTGGTACCGAAGGGTTATGTGATGGGTCTTGCTAGGTCTTGTCCTTGTCAGTTTCCTGAGGGTTTGGATGGGCATACCGCTGGACTTTTGGGTTGTATTTAAAATGTTTCTGCTGTTTAACTTGCTACTTCTGATACTTGTCGTTTAATTTGGCCGGTCGGCCGTGTAATATACACTTGTGATGTAATCGCTTAAATTAAGTACCATATTTGTTTCATATTGTATGTATATTGTGTATGAATGTGTATGCCAATGTTGTGGATGTGTGTACTAGCCACTGGTCATATAACTAGTACGGTACACACATAAGGGCTTTGGGTATTCTACGCCTGGTGTCCGACGGGAACTTGAGGTCACCTTTGAACTTTAAAGTTTTGGATTTGAAACTTGAAGTTTCATTTTTTTTAACTTGAAACACATATGAAACTTTAATCTTCATTTTTTCGAACTTTGAATACTTATGAAGCTTGCTTGAAACTCAGAAGTTTCATCCTAACTCGTTCATGATTAGAACTTCCTTGAAACCTTTTTTTGAAACTTCTTAAAACTTGCAATTTTTTTTATGAAACTTAATGAAAAGTTTCGAAAGCATTTTGAACTTTTCACAAAGCATGCTTGAAACATCAAACTCGTAACCTGAAACATTTTTCAAACTTTTAACGAAACGCGTTGGAACCTAGTTGAAACTTCAAACTTGAAATATAGAACTTTTAAAGAACTGAAATTTCACAAAACTGCATGAAACTACTATACCATTGAAAATGCATTCCAACGGTATAGTGTGGACTAACAGCTCCCAAAAATAAATTTAACCGATCCCAAGATGGAGACAACCCCACTGGCACGAGTGGTGTTGCTGCAGATCTGCCATGTACGTCAAAGAAAAAGTACCAGCGCGTGTCAAACACAAACAAAATATAAAGGATGTAACAGTAAAAATTGTAAGCCGTCTCACAGGGAAGAAATTGCATGCACTAGAAAATTGTTTCCTAATCAAGAAATTGGCTAATTGGTATCCTAGAAACATATCATTCTAGATTTCAAATTTTGTTTCAAATATATATATCATTCTACAATTCTAAGACGACCTTTTATCATCTTTCCCTTATATACACCTCTCATTTGGCTATTTCTATCATTTACTGCTATGAACGAGAGTAATGCACCTCTGATGCCTTTATATCATTATCAATTTTACATATACCTTCACCCCCTCAGACTTTTTTTCCAACAGAATCTTGAACCTCCTGATCTTTCTTAGTCAACTTGTCATTCTCAGCTTTGGCTACAGGAGCTCTAACAAGCTCTTGAGCCTGCATGGCTGAGATCACTTCCTTAGCATTTTGAGAATGATTACCCAGAACAATTCCACAAGAAATAGCCGCATTCTCTAAATACTCAATAGAGGCATTATTAAGAACATTAAAAGAATTTTCAGGTTTACCTTGATGCTCCAAATTCTGGATAGACTTCAAGTTAGATGCCTTCTTCTCCATGGGGATCCCCTGATCCTGGATCCTAGAACTCTTTTGAATGGCTTGTTGAGGTTCTAGGATTTTATGTTTCCTACCTTTCTTTTTAGGAGACACCCATGTTTCTGTCACCCCATCAATATTAGAAATACCCATTGGATCAATGTCTTTTTCTAAATGAATCATATCACTCACAACCTCTGTCTTGTCAACTAGATTTTTGTCTAGGTCAACCAAAGTATCTGAGATCATACATCTCTTTCCAGAAAACTTAATGTTGTCTTGAGAAGTTGCTGATTCCCCTGAAGACTTCTTAATAGTCTGTTTACCTATAGGTGTTTGTAAGCAAGGCCATAAGGATGCAGATAACACAGCAGGCCCACCTTCAGTATGAACTACTATATCTCCTTGAGAAGAAATCAGAGAAGTAGAACCAGTTTGAGTTCCTATTTCAGCTTGGGCTTCTTGAAGACCGCAAAATCCATGTGTTTCCAAATTAACCTTATCCTCTTCCTTTTTCTCCAAGTCAACATCCCTCCTGATATCACTTGGAAACCTAAAAGCCAGAGGAACAATCTGAAGAGCATCAGGAAATTCCTCCTCATGAACACCTCCCACATTATCATCCAAATTCTCTCCTCCTTCAATAATAGTTTCTTTTGGAGCATTTACAAGCATCACATCCTCTCCTTGATTATTTGGATGAAAAACCACCATGTTAGAACACATAACTTCCTTCTCAGGGTAAGAGTCTGTATGCTGTTTACCTTTGTGCTTGTTATTCCCATCCCCACTTTTATGGTCAGGAGATTGATGCTTATCTCCACCAAACTTTTCTGCCATCTTTTTCCATTCAGTTTTGCGATTACTTTCACTAGACTCCACTTCGTCGTCCTCATCATCATCATCATCATCATACTTTTTGTGCACATGAATTTTGTGAAAATGGTCATAAACTGGACCTTTCTTCTTTCCTACCACACCCCCCTCTGCTTCAAATTTAATTTCATACCCCATAGAGTTAATGAAAATTTCAACAAAATAGTTTATGCTAGAAGATTGCTGAATTCCTCAGATATTATAGTGCATCAAAGGTTGAATGATAAGCTGAAAAGAGGGGGTGTTGGTCGAAATGGGTCTACATCATGAAATTTTTATTTTGGAACATTAGAGGTTTAGGGAAGATTGCTCGAATGAGACAACTCAAAGAGTTTGTCATTCAAGAAATTTTGGATGTTGTGGAGGTGCAAGAAACTATTAATAAGAGTTTTTGTGAGAGAGAACTTAGGAATCTGGTGGGTAATTTTCCTTTTAAATGGCATTGGACTTCGTCAGAAGGGCATTCTGGTGGCATTCTGTTGGGGGTTAAAGAAGAACTTCTTGAAGTGGAAAGTTGTGACTCAGGTAATTTTTTTGTTATCATGGGGATTAGAAGCAGGTTGAATAATTACAGATGGGAACTGATAGTGATTTATGGGCCTGCTCATCATGACTTGTCTCAAAGCATTTTGGATGAACTAGATAATAAGTGTAAAAACATTGCCCTTCCTGTGATTTTGGGAGGTGATTACAATCTGATCAGAGAAGCAGGAGACAAAAATTCCAATATTTTGAATTGCAATCTTATGAGACTCTTCAACGATTTTATTTCTGATGACCAATTGCTTGAGATCAAAAGGGGGGTGCTAGATATACTTGGACTAACAAACAAAAATGTCCCATTATGGTAAATCTAGATAGGATTTTGGTTTCAACTAGCTGGGAAGTTCAATTTCTTTTGTGTCATGTTCAAAGTTTAATTAGAGTTGGTTCTGCTCACAATCCCATTCTTCTAAATTCTGGAGAAGATGAGGTGGTTAATACTAGGAGATTCTACTTTGAAAAAAATGGATCTACCATGAGACTTTCAGGGGTGTTTTACATCAAAAGTGGTTGGAGTTTGACAGGAGAGCTACTGATAAGGTTTATTCTCTTGACAGATGGAACAGCTGCATAGCTTTACTGAGGGGTTTTTTGAGAGGTTGGGGTGTTGATCTGAATGGAGAGTATAAGAGAAAGAGAAAGGTTCTTCTTGATCATCTCAAGTGTTTAGATTCTTTAGCAGAGATGCAAGGGTTAAATTCTGATGAGTGGTCTCAGAGGTATTTTATTGAATCTGAACTCGAAAAGACTTATACAATGGAGGAAAATCATTGGCATCAAAGAAGTGGTTTAGATTGGATCACTAAGGGGGATGCAAATACTGGTTACTTTCATAGTTGTGCTAATGGGATACGAAGGAAGAACTATATTTTTAGCCTAGATCATGATGGAGTGCTTCTGAACAGTAAAGAAGAAGTTAGGAGACACATTTATGATTTTTACAAAAACCTTTTTGGTTCTGGAGAAAGCCAGAAAGTGGGTTTGGCTAATGAGATTTGGAGCAGAAAGTTGAGGGTTCAGATGTAGATAATCTAATGCTGGTTCAGGACTTCATTGAAAATGAGATCTCGCAAGTGATTAAAGAACTGCCGGTCAATTCAGCCTCTGGTCCTGATGGCTTTCCAAATTTTTTTCTTTAAGAGTTCTGGGGGGTGATAAAGAAGCAGTTCTTAGAAATGGTTAAAGACTTTTCCAAAGGAGCTTTGGACATGGAAAGACTTAATTATGGGGTGATTACTTTGCTTCCTAAGATTAAAGAGTCAAATAATATAAAGCATTTCAGGCCCATGTAACATCCCAATTTTCTGAGCTTTAAAAATCCTTTGAATAGTTAGTAGGATAAAATTCACCATTTGATTTTATTTGATTTTAATTCAAAAGCTTAAGATGGACTTTGTACATCAAAACAATTTAATATGATTAAAATCAACATCAACAATGGTCAAAACTATTTTATTTGGATTCTTTGTGCTTGGATATATTTTCTAGATTTTTCTAGAATTTTTCCAAGTTCATTTGCTATTTTCTATTGCTTATTTGGATTTCTGGTATTTTCTAAAAAGGAAAACTATTTAAAATCTCAAAATTTGGTCTCGGGCCGAATCCTTTCCCCGGCCCGATCCTATTCCCGCTCAGCCTCGTTTTCTTTGCTTCACTCACTACCGCCTCCCACCATTTGGCGGCGTCGGATCGGCCCGATTAGCGCATCTCCTTTCCTTGCGCACGCATCAACCGGAGCCGTGCCTTCCATTCCTCTCATCTCACTGCCGGTGGACCCGCTACAGCCTTCATCTTCAACTCGTCACCGAGCCAGACTCTTGCTCCGTGTTCGTCTACAACACGCGCAGCACCGCCGCACCCGACTCAAATCCCCATCTCCCGTGCCTATTTAAAGGAGCGCCTCACGTCAATCTCTTTGCACGGAGCTCCTCCCTCAAAACCCTAAATCACCGCCACCGATCCATTCTCCTCTCCACCGAATTTTGCCCTAGAAGCTCTGCACCGCCGCAAGCTTCCTCGTCGGAATCCTTCGTCGTCCGTCGATCTCCGACCATCCGGAGCAGCTATTGGTGATCCCCGTGTACTCGCCAACACGGTGCTCCCATCCGTTGTTGTTGGGCGCCCCTCCTTTGCCATTTCCATCGTCGCCCACAAGCTCACCGCCGCCAAAGCCTTCACCGTCGCCGTCTGGTCGCTGTTGGAGCCGAGCCACCATCGTCAGGAGCATCCCCGTGCTGCCGGGTTTCCGTTTTGGTATCTCCCCGAGCCTCTCTTATCTCCAGTCGCCCTCGCCACCGAGCTTCGTTGTCACCGACCATGGCCGCCGCCCTTCTCTGCTTGTTTGCTACGAGCCAAATCAGCCACCAGCTAGACTGCCACCTCACCTTTTGATCCCATGTGGCACACCAGCACCCTTCACCAGATCCAAGCATCTCTAAACCAAGTCCACATACACCCAGTCACTTCCAAGTGGGACCCACCAGTCAGGTGGAGTCTTGTTCGGCCGATCCTTTGATGACGTCAGCGCCATGTCATAAATCTTGAATTTTCTTTTGAAAGATAATTCGGTTAAATCCAGTTTTAGGATTTCTTTAGATTTTCAACTTCCCAAGCTCATATCTTTTGCATCCGAACTCCGATTGAGCCCATTCAAATTTCTAAATTCATCTAAATTCAAGAAATATTTATCTGAGATTTTTATTTAATTTTTGGAGTTTGTTTTGCCTTTGTTATTTATTTGCTTTGTTTATTTGCTTTTGTTTGCGAGTAGACGTTGATACTTCGGGAAGATTTGAAGAAGATGGAGCACCTCAAGAGCAAGATCAGTACTTAGACCTATTCCAAGGCAAGTTATACCTTTGATCATATTGAATCCAGTTTTCAAAAGTTATATTGATTTAAATTATTGCATTTACTTTAATTATTTATTTCAATGCCTTTGGGATTAGTTAATATCCAATTTGTTATGACCTCCTTGTCTAATTGTATGCCATAATCTTTTGTCACCCTAGTTTGGTTTATTTAGTTGGTGCTATTGTATTACCAACGTGGGATGGTTAGATGCGATTAGATTGCTTAGCCATGCTACGAGTCATCATCTCATGTAAGTTGCAAATATAAACTTGACTAAGTGACTATGGAACTATGTGATAAAAACTATGTGTACTATGTGCTATTACTCGTTGATGGCATATGTTACACTTAACCAACATGGTGGGAAAAGGTTTTGGACGGGGGCAAGTGGTCTGGTATACTTTTATGGTGGATCTATGTTGGCGGGAATGATAGGTTAGAATTTGGAAGTCTTGCCCCGGTCAATTAAGGACTTAACTTTGTGCGCTATTGAACTGAGCCTCTTGTACAACCACATGCCTGATGAGATGGGTCTAACTTAGTAAGTTATGGAGTCTTGACATTGATTACTCAGGTTGTAGGTTAGCTGTGTCGGATTGGGTGGAGGTGTGTACTACCATGTAGTCGCATCACGGGGTGGTTCGTCGTGTCCCTGTCCAACGGTGTGCGTCTGTGGCGGCTAAGCATACCGGGAGTGTCAATGTCGAGATAAAGTTTCTGAACTGTTTTGTTACGGCTAGTGCTAGCTACACTAGTTGTATCTTGTGGGTAAAGTGTACAACCTCTGCATAGTGTTAATCAATCTATTGAATAGCGCGTCATGATCATGGACATGCTCGATTTCACACGAGGGTAGATTTTCATGAAAACCTTGGGAAGGAGTGTGTGACTTAAGTCATATGGCTATGTGAATAACTTGTTTAGACTATGTGTCTTTGTGAAATAAAACTGTCAAATTACTACTGTTTATTTGTTTTGAATTATGCTTTCAATCTATTATTTGTATTCAAATTGCAAATGTTGCATTTCTGCAAAAGAACCACAGAAGCCATTCCTTTGGAATAAGCCATCATGTATAATTGCATTTCTGTGGTATGACTTGCGAGTACGGTGTGTACTCATGCTTGTTGTAAAACATGCAATGAAGAGGAGGAGTCATCGCTTTGCTTTAGGAGGAGTTCATCGAAGGTGCTTGATCGTAGGGTCTTGATCCCATCGGTTACTGTGGTGAATTGATGGGATTCCGCCAAGTTTCTTTGTTCCGCTGCTATTTTATTTATTTGTTAGCCCTGCGCGGCTTAATAATTGTAAACTTGACCATAAGGTCAAAACAACTATTTGTTATCAAATTACTCATTTATGTTATTAATCGCTTGTGTGGATCGATATTCACTTGTGTTGACACTGTGTGCACTAGCGTGATCCTGGACTAGTGCATTATACACAGAGGGTCCAGAATTACATATTTTGGGTCCCGACAGCCCATCTGCCTTTTGAATGCTAGCTTTAATATTTTGACTAATCTTCTTGCTAGTAGGTTGGGTCAGATTGCTGATAAGGTTGTTAATGATTGCCAATTCGCCTTTATCAAGGGTAGATATATTTTGGATGGAGCTGTTGCTCTACATGAGATTACTCATGAGATTAGATGCTCTAAGAGGAAAGGGGTGATCTTGAAGCTTGATTTTGAAAAGGCTTATGATAAGATACAGTAGTGTTTCTTGGAGGAAGTTATGAGGATAAAAGGTTTCTACAAACTTTGGATTGATCTAGTCATGGGAACAGTAAGAGGGGGAAAGGTCAGTATCAATATTAATGGAGAAGTTGGTCTATATTTTAGGACTTATAGAGGTTTGAGACAAGGAGATCCTTTATCTCCCCTCCTTTTCAATTTGCCTGTAGATGCTTTAGGAGAGATCATTAATATAGCCCAAGATAATAATCTGAATAAAGGGGTGATTTCTCATTTGGTTCATGGGGGGGTTCCCATTCTGCAGTATGCTGATGATATTGTACTCTTGTTGGAATATGATGAGACTTACTTTCTAAATTTGAAATTTCTCCTTTATTGTTTTGAATGGATGTTTGGTTTGAAAATAAACTATCACAAAAGTGAAGTTTTTGTGCTTAGGGTGTCTAAAGAGGATTCTGTTAGAGTAGCAAACATCTTTGATTGCAAATTGGCTTCTTTGCCTATGTATCTGGGGATTTTAATTAGAGATAGGCCTATTGGGGTGAAAGCAGCAGATAATGTGATCAACAAGTTGACTAAAAAGCTTGATAACTGGAAAAACAATTTCTTATCTTCTGGGGGCAGATTAATTTTGGTTAATAGTAGTTTGAGTAGTCTTCCTACTTACACCAT
The DNA here is from genome assembly GCA_036346405.1 of Phyllostachys edulis. Taxonomy (NCBI): domain Eukaryota; kingdom Viridiplantae; phylum Streptophyta; class Magnoliopsida; order Poales; family Poaceae; genus Phyllostachys; species Phyllostachys edulis. Next base: position 105,152,037 of record CM070550.1, read on the forward strand.
GGGCTTTTACAGATTAAATGAGAAGGTTCACAAACAAATGGATGCTATCAGATCTAGATTCTTTTGGAGGGGGGCAAATAATAATTTTAAGTATCATATGATGAAATGGGATGATGTGTGCAGACCTAAAGACTTTGGGAGGTTAGGGGTGATTAACACAAGGGTTATGAATGACTGTCTTATAGCTAATTGGATTTGGCGAATTAATTCTTCAGATAATGAACTTTGGTTCAGAATTCTTAAAGCAAAATATTTCCCCAGAGGTGCTTTCAATGATGCCAACTCTCACAGAGGCTCTCAGTTCTGGAAATAGTTGATTAAAGCTAAGTCCTTTTTTAACTGGGGTGCTAAATATAAGCATGGGAGTGGGCATAATGTTTCTTTTTGGGGTGATGTCGGGACTGGTGATTGTCCTTTTAAGATCAAATATAGGATTCTTTATAATATCTGCCATTACCCTGAAATGAGTGTGGCAGAAGGTTTGGTTGATGATAATTGGAATATTTCTTTTAAGAGATGTCTTGGGAATAAGGAAGCTAATCAGTAGGAGCTTGAAAAGAATGTTAGCAAAAGTGGAACTTAACAACAACTCTGACAGGGTTGTTTGGTGTCTCGAAAAATCTGGGATGTTCTCAGTAAAATCCTTATATAGATAGTTTCTCTTTGGGGATGTTGTTTGTAGGAAATTGCAAAAATTATGGAAGTGCAAAATGCCTTTAAAAGTTAAAAATTTTGTGTGGCAATATTACCATAACAAAGTTCAGACTTTGGAACAACTTAGCAAAAGGGGGTGGAAAGGAGGGATGAATTGCATTCTTTGTGGTGGCATAGAGAACATTGATCATATTTTGTTCAACTGTATTCTAGCTAGATTTTTTTGGCTTTGTATCAAAGAGACTCTTAACTCGGAACGTACACCAGTTTCTGTTGAAGATTTCCAATTGAATTGGTTAGATAAGAGGGGGGCTACTGATTACAATGTTATTTTGTTTAGTTTTGCAGTTTCAGCTTGGATTCTCTAGAAAGTTAGAAACAGAATGGCGTTTGAGGGGATTTTTTCTGGGCAACCTATGGATGTGATATTCAAATTTCTATCTTGTTTGCAGTATTGGCGAGCTCTCATCAGCGGGGCTGATCGTAGTAAGTTGGATGACTTCATGAAGGCTGTCGAAGACTGGTCCAAGTGCTTTTGTAGTTTGATCAAGCCTACTTGTGAAAACTTGTAATTTTTCAATATGGTTGTCCTTGCTTTGTCTGTGCTTGTATCGAAAACTGGCTACCCAAGTAGTTCGGTTTCAACTTTTGTATGAACTGTTATATGCTTTATAAAAGCTGGGTTTTTTTCCCTTTTCAAAAAAAAAAACCCCGAGAGTAATGCATGATATCCAAAAGTAATAAGTGGTCTAATAAAAGAGGTTAATTTGATATTTTCTACACGTGTCTCGGTTGAAGTGCAAAATACTATAATATCGTCTATTTAGGAACGGAGGGAATATTTTTTCTGAATAAAGTATTATTATTCCAAATCGAGCAATGAGCATACATGCATGTATATCATCACGTCTCCATCGATACATAACGCGTGGACTGCTGTAATTACGATCAGTATGAGCCAATATAACTATACGTGTCAAGGCATCAGCGCATCGCAGTGTTATTAGACGTACATGTATAAGTACGAAGTGTGTATACGTATATAAGTACTACACGACCGAAGAATAACCGCGTATAATACGTGCGGACGTCGCTCACGCGAGGAAGCTTCTGAGCCTCCTGCATGCCTCCATGACCCTGTCCCCGCTGTTGAAGGCGCTGACCCTGACGAACCCCTCGCCGCCGGGGCCGAACCCGCAGCCCGGCACGGTGATGACGTGCGTCTTCTCGAGGATCTCGGCGAACACGTCCCACGACCGGCGGCCGGGGAAGCGCACCCACACGTAGGGCGAGTCGACGCCGCCGTACACCTCCTTCCCCAGCGATGCGAACGTCTCCACCAGCACCCGCGCGTTCTCCCTGTACGCGTCGACCACGCTCCGGATCGCCTCGCGGCCCTCCTCCGAGAGGCAGGCGAGCCCCCCGACTTGCGCAATGCTGGAGGCGCCGTTGAAGCAGGTGCACACGATGCGGTCGAAGTCGCGGGTGACGGGGGAGCCGTCCGAGTAGCACAGCTCGTCGGGGACCACTGCCCAGCCGAGGCGGACGCCGGTGAAGCCGGCGAACTTGGAGAAGGACGAGATCTCGATGGCCACCTCCCTGGAGCCGGGGATCTCGTAGATAGACCTCGGGCTGCCGTCGTTGGAGACGTAGGACGAGTAGGCCGAGTCGAAGACGACGATGGAGCCGTTCCGCCGCGCGAAGTCGACGAGCTGCCGCAGCTGCTCCCTGGAGGCGACGTGGCCCGTTGGGTTGTTGGGCGAGCAAAAGAAGATCACGTCGGTTCTCGGCACCCGTGACAGGTCCGGGAAGAAGGAGTTCTCCGGCGCGCACCGCATGTACGCGATCCCCGCGTACTTGCCGGCCTCGTCCACCTTGCCCGTCTGCCCCATGATCACGCCGTTGTCCACGTAGCCCTGCATGCATGCCCATGCCCATGGAAAAATTTTCATGACCGCGCGCAGAATCTGAAAGTGCAGTACGGTAACTGGTGCGGTAAAACGGATGGCGTTGTGTACCGGAAAGGTGGGATCTTGGACGGCAATGGTCACGTTTGGCCCGAACAGCATCTGTGTGCAGAGAAAATATGAGATTTTTAGCATTTCAGATCTCAAATGAAATGGGCTTGAACACCTAGCATATAGGATTATAGTAATCGATAATTTGCAGTGCCTGAAGGCGTGCAATGTCACACTGAGCTCCGTCAGAAATGAACACTTCAGTCTCTCTTATCCCCATGTTTGGGTATACTTTGTCAGCAATGGCCTTCCTCAGGTTCTGCATATATTTCGCAAAGACTATCTTTTTTCAGTGAACCTACATCTCGTATCTGTTTAGCCTTTTGTTTAGGAATAGCATGCATGATCTACATTACTACAGGGTATATCATTACCTTTTGACCTTGCTCCGGTCCATAACCTTGGTATCCTTCAGGGGTTGATAACGCGAGTGCATACTGTAAAAATGAGATCGAGAAACTATTTGTAAGGCATGCTAAATGTTATTCTACCACAGATCATGGTGCAGCCTATGTAAGAAAAAAAAACTTGATCCAGGTAATTGTATCTTTTAAATAATCTATGTAATTATTCTGAAATTAACTTTCCACAAATCTTTTTGGGCTGGGCTTGGCTCCACGAGACAGACCTAGATCAGGTCAAGCAAGCAAGCATGCTTAAATTTGTTCTTGGGTCGCAATCGTCGAATCACATGTTCCTTTTTGTCCCCTGATGTCAACATACGTACCATGGGCAGAGAACTGCCAGACACAGCCATTGACCAATGATTTTAGGATTGGCCAGGAGCTGTACGCCAATCCACAAATGATACATAGTTAAATAAAGCAGCCATGCACATGCAGTGGCAGACGCCTTATCTTACTCTTAAACTGGATTCAATTAGAGATGATGGGGGTGCTGTTCTCCTAATCTTCTTGTCCTTTGCCATTGGCACTTGCACCTAATGGTAGGAGTTTGTGGCAGTACATGAGGAAAAGGGGGAGAAGTATAAGGCATGATGTGGCTGAGGTGATGTCCTCTACATTCGGATCAGGGTCTCAAACAAGAGGAAAGACTTGACAAAGAAAGGAAGTTTATGTTTCTTGGTAGAAAAAAGTGTAGCATGTAAAGCAAATAATGGCACGAGGTCAAATGAGGGTCTGACAAGTCAAAAGAAGGATATAGCTAAATTTCTAGATGATGGAGCAGAAGAATCTTGGCACTTGCTAGATATTATGAAAATATGACGTGATCTTCTTCTCTACTTAGGAGAAAGTTCTTCTATGTAAGTAAAACGTCTAAGAATCATATACGTTAATACATTATTAACTTCTTCAAGAATTGTATATATATAGGAAAATAGTATGGTACTCCTGAGAGTACGTACTCTCACCTCTCATATACCACTTAAATTGTATGATGATACCTCTTTATCAATTTGAACATACTCCAATAATGATTATAAGATACCCCAAAGTGAGTTCCATAAAAAAATCATTAAAGTTCAATTTTTATAGCAAAGTTTGTGTATGTACTTATTTTATATATGAAAAAGGGTATATAATAGAAATAAAAGGGCTCAAAATTTCAATCAAGTCACATTGGAGTATCTTATAATTGGTATTTAAGTATACTGAAAGTGATAAAGAAGTATAATATGGTCATTTAAGTGGTATATTGTAGCACCGTATTTTTCACAGAGGATTCGGGATTTGGAAAATCCGGGTCCGACACAGAGGTATCAGTACAGTTGGTTATTTGGACCAAGAAATGGATTGAACTATCAGCTCCGTATTATATTTTGCCAGTAAGATCATGTAAGAACCAAATTAAATAGGTGGAGTATTTGGCCGGTTTTGTTTGGAATACTTCATGTAACTTTCCCTTGGTTATGCCTTTCCCATGCATGCATATTCAAGAGAAAAAAGGGAAAAACAAGTAAAAAACAGTGTAAGCTTCGAGGAACATATAAGAATACCTCAGCCATAGCTGATGTTATGATGCTTGGTATGGGTTTAGTTGTGTCACCGATACCCAAGCTTATGACCTTCGCATCTGGGTACTTCTTCAGGTGTGCTTCATGTTTAATGCTAATCTAAACCATCCAAAGGATGTGCAAACGCGTTGTTAAATGAGTGAAAAGTATGCTCAACGGTCAGTGAAATCGTAAGTCTCTATACCTCCGGGAATAAGTACCCCTTCTGAAGCTTCTCCATGCTTGGATTGCGAAGCACGCTTGTCCGAGGGGCTGAATTGTAGCAGTAACATGCAGAAAGAGCTAGGGTGCTAAACGTTATGAAACGGCAAGATTGCAGCAAAGAACAAAGACAGAACCATGCCATCTCTGTGTTTGCACACAGTACCTCTTCCTATCGTCACATGAGGTGCAACATCCTGTGAAAGGAAGGCCTTCTCAACCACCCTGCATGAAGGATCAAACAAAGGGGAAAGGCAATCACATGAATTGAAAATTGAAATCCCTTCATGCAACATCATCCGTACTCTACATATACACCGAAAAGCGTAACATATGCAGTACTTGGAGATCATATTTGTCGACATGAATCGAGCTTGGACTAGTCAGTGAGTCTTGAAGCAAGAATGTGAGGTTGCTAGCTAGCTCTTGGAGGCAAAGAATGAGCCCCGTAACGTATTTATAGTGCTGGAGCACACATTCAAAGGTGGCAACAGCGCAATGTGAGCAATGCTGGAAAGCTATCTAGGTGGTGTTGAAAAGTAGCTTGCCATCCGAATGGTCCACTTTGGAAATGTTTTCCATGGTCGGAAGCAAACTGATCGATTTGAGTTCAAGCAGATTCTCTAGTTGTTTAGCAGTCTTAAGCTAGGCATGGTTGCCCACTTGGACAAGCTTGGTTTGTGGTGTCCACACCTGCACTGCTCATATGCACGCCAAGTGTACAATCGTATATGGACGGAATATGATTTTTTTTTATCAGGGGTAATGCACCGGCATTGCTGTTGACCTCACCAAACCATGCACCTGAAATTTGATGATAATTCAGATGTTAAAATCTTCTTATATATACTTGGGGGGTAAAAGATTCAGAACAAGAATATGCAGAGTGCTGTACTGTACGTTTGTACACTGTGATTAGGAAATTTTCGTAGCAATTAAGCGCACGATCTAATTTGATTTTTATAGGGACAACAAACGATCAAATATGCCTTGAATCAATATTATCAGAGAAGTTCTTTTCTTGGATTTACTATATCTACGAAGGACTAACTATACTCTGAACAGATGGCGCCTTTGTGTCTCCGGCCACTATAGCAGCCTAGCTACACGCATTGCACAGGATACTCAACTCGTGGCGATAATACGATTCCTCACGCACAAAAGTGGCATCCATGTGGAATTTTTTTTATTAAATAATCTTTTTTTAACTTTTATTTTAAAGTTAACCTCCGGCGCACTTTATTTTTAAAAATAACCCTTTTGGTCACGCCACCACTCATAGCGTAACCAAACAACACTGTCACACCAGCCCGTTTCTGGGCAAACTCTTGTCACGCCATGGGTGGTGGCGTGACAGTGTTGTTTGGTCACGCCATAGGTGGTGGCGTGATCAAAGAGGTTTTTTTGCGGACTTATCTTATGGCGTGACAAAAGTTTGCCCTAACGTGATAGTGTTGTTTGGTCACACCATGGATGGTGGCGTGACCAAAAGGGTTATTTTTTAAAATAAAGTGCGCCGGAGGTTAACTTTAAAATAAAAGATAAAAAAAGATTATTTAATAAAAAAAGTTCATCCATGTGCAACTTTCCAGACAAGTGCCTGAATTGTTCTGATTGGGATTTTTCACTGGCATTTCTCATGACTTGATTGTGTGTTTAATTAATTGCTTTGCATGTGTTTGCCAGAGAAATTTGCTGTGTTGACCACTGATGAATCCCTTACCAAGTCTTCACAATGAGTACTCGTGTAACCGTACTAAACTAGATTTGTTGAACAGTCCTATTAAGAGATAACCTAGACCTGTGATTTGTTTCTGTTTTGTAAAAGCAAAGTTACTTTACCGTGATAGTTGTATACTTGCTGAGCTTAATTATGGCTTCGGGTGGTACTACTGATCAATCTATCAGCCCCACATTTTCTTCCCTTTTTAAGGGGAAAACTCAATTTCTTCCCCTAGGACACAAAAAATTCAATGAAACAACAATTGCTAATCTTGTATCTATTGCTAAGTCATGACATAACCACAAAAGAACAATATCTCTAGGGTGCAATAGCGTGCAAATGAGTTGACTCAAATTCCCGAATTATTTCGAGGCCTTCTTCTTTCTTTCCTTCTTTTTTTTTAGTCAAGTCAATCACAGGTTTCAATTCCCTCTGCACAGTTAGATTTATAAGTTGCAGCAAGGATCAAAATACCGGTACCGGGTAACACTACAAGAAATCTGCTAAACTATGACCAAACTTCTATAACAACTAGGTAAATCGTCATTATCTGCCTATATTCTATGACGTTTTTCGGCAGCAACGTCATAAAGAACATCCCGGGGCTGGGACCCTACTTATAGTGACAAAAAATGTCAAAATCGTCACTAACTCCCAAACATCAAATTGTCATAAACAGAGCGTTGTTGCCACCGTGGACGCACAGAAGTGGGACCCACATGTCGGATCCCACCCACGCCTACAACAAATCCGAACGAAAGCCCACGAGACAGCCCATTCCGCCCCAAACTCCTCCCCCCTCATCCCAATATAAAATCCCACCCACGCCTCCTCCTTCCAAACAAACCCTAGAACCCACCTGCCTCCTGCGCCTCCACCTCTCTCACCTCCCTCTGGTAAGCGCGCCGCCGCCGCCGCCTCCTCCTACTATCTCGCCTTCTTCTCGCACGCCGATGCATCTAATCTCGTTGCCTCGCCGATGCATCTAATCTTAGGTGCCGGGCGCGGGCGGGGCAAGGCCGCAGCTCTGCTCCCTAGCGCAGGGCCACAGGCGGTGCCACGGCGCTAATGCTGGGCGGCGCAGGCAGGGGCTCCTCCCGGCCTCCCAGGTCCTCCACTAGCCGAATCAGCGACTGCGCCTCCTGCATTCGCTGGCGAGATGGGGTGGGACGAGGAGGAGAGGACGATATTGAGCAGAGCATGGATGCCTCCTCCATGGGGGTCTCTGCCCTGCTGGAGAATGCCGCGGCCATGGCGGCGGGGGCAGGTGGTGGGAACGGAAACGGCAACGGCATAGGGAGGGGCAAAAGGAAGGGGATACTGGCCAAGAGCCTCATGGCGGAGCGGCAGTGCAGGAAGAAGCTCAATGACCGCCTCTACATGCTGCGCTCTGTGGTGCCCAAGATCAGCAAGGTGACGAATGCTCCCACCATTTCTTTGTTATTTAATCATCTACTTTCCATCTCTACTATACTGTTCAGTTTTACTATAGGAGTGTATTGTGATACTGTCACTGAAATTGGTGTGTATTTTGGTGGTGAATTCTTGAATATTGTCACTGAACTTAGATCCCCAAAGCACCCCTTTTTGCAGATCTGTGGCACGCATACTTGCTGGACCAACATCAGCTAGCTTTCATCCGTCAACACCCACCTTGTAGACATTTCCTGGCCGCGTCAAGGAGGAACTGTGCCTAACCTCATTTCCCAGCCCTAGTCATTTCCCTTCTTTTCCTGCAGGTTTGCTAGTGATTTGTGCAACAATTGTAGCGTCCAGGGCATTTTGCTAGAGATTGTCCAAATGTGGCTGTCTGTCGTACCTGTGGGCTTCCATGGTAAGAAGTATTTGTTATTCTGCTTGCTCAGATTTCATAGTCTTGTATGTTAGCTCATGTTAAGATCTTCCATTATTCAGTCACTATTTGTTATTCTGCTTCCATTATTCATGTTGGATGAGACTTGTGGCATCGGTTTCAATTGGCAATTATTTGAGAATTTGTTTCCAAGAATCAAAACATGGTTCACTTCAGCCATTTGTAGGCATCTCATACGATTGTCTTAGCGCCCGAGACTTGTATAGGGATTTCATTCATTTTTATAATTTGTTCTGGGATAGAAATATATCATCAGAAGGTGGTTAATAAACAATTAACCTTGAAGCTTAAGCCATCCAGAAATCTAAGCATCTGAAGATGGTATCTTGAAGCTTAAGTTGTAGATAAGTCATAAGTTATAGTTCCATGTCAACAGGAAAGGCTACATTCTTCACCTTCTTTCTTTTGATCTAACATTACTCAATCTAATATTTTTATGTTGGCGCACACATTGCGGTGAGTGTTCTTCCAAAGGTCTCTCTTTGAATCGCAAAGAGCCTAGCCACATGGCTAACAAATGCCGAATGAAGGGATATGCCATAAGCGTGGCAAGTCGGGCCACATTGCAAAAGATCGCCGCTTTGCCAACGCCGCTGGAGAAATATGGCTCTGCACAAGAATCGCTACAAACCAGGGGCACATTGTCATGGAATGCACCAACGAGAAGGCTTGCAACAACTGCCGGTAAGTACTTTGTCCTTTGATCCACTTCTCTCAAATATCTGTAGTCTGTAGCATAGAATTGGGACTAGTAGGAACTAGGAAGAAATTGTGTGCAAATTGTTCAATTTTTTAAATTACTAGTAGAGTGTCTGTGCGTTGCAACGGAATCCCAAATCCTCATATTCAACATATTTTCTTCACACATAATAACATAATCAAATAATGCTTTCTACAGTATATACCTCTCCAATTCCATGTTCCCATTTTCACCCTGTTCACCCCTATAACTTTTGACTTATGCCCTTAGGACTACAGGTATCATGCATGAACTCAAGTTCTCAACCAAACCTTGAACCCTTGATCACTGAAAAATGGGCTATGCAGTATATACTATAGAAAGCATAAGTACTGACAAAACTAAAGAACATGATAGATGCATTACCATTGAAAATGCCTCACGTGCAGTAAATTCAGAAGCCTCCTCTGCATGGAATGGAAAACTTATTTCAAGGCATAGAATTAATGTAAAGATTATATTCAATGAATGCTCAACAAGTGGGTGCATAATTTTGAATGCCACAAGATAAATAAGTACCTTAGCATGTGCCAGTAAAATATAGAAAGTGTGAAATAGTGGAAAACACTACAGAATGATAAACGTGGGAGAAAACACCTACGTCAACATCTAGAGTTACATGTTTACTTAGGATTTCATAAATTGTTATACTTCCTCACTTTAGAAATGATATAATACCATAAAACATATGTGTCATCCACACCTGAAGCTTTCTTTGTCAATACATCAAATTTTCTTCCAACTCTTGCTTTTCAGCTACCAAAGAAGCAAGACAGATTGTTCTTCACTAGTTTCATTGATCTTGATGCCTCAAGAGGGACTCTTCACCAGCTTTTTTTGCTCTGTTGCCTTAGCAAAGATTCTTCTTTGTGTTTGTCATTTTAGAAGTTATATGGATTAAATAAGAACAAAAGCAAGTACAACACTAAAGCAGAAAGCATAAACAACCAACCTTTAGCTGCCCTGTAAATCTTGTATCTCCTTTTCCATGGCAAGAGTTTGCTCGCTTGATGTTCCCACTGAATAAGCACTGTAAGAGTTGCTCATTACTGCTGCAGGGTATTTAGCTGTGCTCTCTAGGATACTGAGTCTTCTTCTGCCTGTGAGTTACAAGATTAGCACACTGACGATAATGCTAAGAAGGCATAAACTTCAGAAATACCTTGTACTGCTCCTCTTCTACCTCCTCAAGCCGCTTCTTCATTCTCCTCAGTTGCGCTAGAGCATCCTCTCCTACTTAGCATACCAGGAAGAATTGATAATGGGGATTAATCATGCATACATAATTAGCAGATCACCATGCACAATAACATAGATACTCCTACAAGGATAAACAAGTGTTGAATACCTTAGGAACAACTACAGCATCTTTCTCCAACGAAATGTCATTCAGAGCCTTTTTCAAGGAGGGTACTACATTCTGCTCCTACAAGTTACAAATCAAGTCCCAAAGGTTAAAATGCATGCAAGATCGGATGCACTAAGGTGCACCGTCAGTAGTTAGTACCAGTTAACAATATACTATATGAAACTCACAAGGTCATTCAAGCGGTTAACCAGGGAGTCCTTCTCAACTTCCTTCTCAGCAATCTGGGGAAAGCATGTTGTGTTAGGGCTTGCCCATCCTCAAGTAACTATACCATATACCCAATTGCAGATAAAATACCTTGGACAACAGCATTTGGTTTTCCCTCTCCAATTCCATGTTCCCATTTTCAAGTTCTTTAACTCGAGCAAGAATATACCATTCAGACGAAAAAGCATGTTTGTTATTTGCCATTCTTGTGCTTCTGTACTACCAACGCTGGATGCATTACAACATTGAAATCGAGTTAAAATTATTCATGTGCTTTTGTACTATCAACGCTGGATGCATTACATTGAAATCGAGGTTTCTTCTGTGCTTGGTTGTTGCATTGCTCTATTGTTGATGGTTTAATTTTCTTCTTTGGAAACAAGAATGTTTAGTTGTATCAATTTCGTTTGTAGGTGGTGGTGGTGTTGCTCAGGTTCGCCTTTTCCTTGACCATTTGGTGTTAGTGCAAAGAATTTCTTTGCCTTTTCACGAGGAGAAGAAGGTGAGCTATCATACATCTAGACAACACTTTTATTTGCACAACTAATACTGTGTTCAATAACTTACAAATATTTTTTGGTTGACTATCCTCAGGAGGAGGCTAAGGAAGAGAGTAGTGATGATGACATGGGTTTCAGCTTGTTCGATTGAGCAGTCCGAGCCCAGTTGTTAGCAAATTCTCCTAGTCTTCCAAATACTATCTTATGTTATGTATGTCTTTTAGGTTTTTAGTACAAGAGGTACTCAAGTTGAGGATTTTGATATTTGATGTTATGGGAATTTAGCATGTGTCATGAGAACCACAAACATCTTTGGATGGTCTTGTTAGAATGAAACTATTTCTACATTCTATGCCCATGCTTATTTGATTTTGTTGTTGATTGTTCATTGCAATTATGCTTCATAGAACCACAAACCGCTGGCTCGAACCTTGACTGGGCAATCAAAATGGGCTACACCTAAAAAAATTTGGGCCTGCAATTTGGACTAACCTAAAATAAGTTGGGCCTACAAAATGGAATCAAAATGGGCCTGGTAGAAATTATAACAAAAATTTACATGGGCCTAACTCACGTTATGACGGTAGACATCGTCACAAACCAACAGCCACGTCAAATCCTGCGTGGCCCGACCAGGCTACCAATGATAATAAGAATCTGACGTGGCAGCGTCATAAAATTCGTGATCTGTAACGATTTCGCTATTTCGTCACAGAAACCAATCAGCGACGCACTATAGGTGACGATTCGATTTTTCGTCATGGGAGCGTCACAGATACCATACTGTGACAAAAAAAACAAAGATCCGTGACGAATTATAATTGTCACCGTTCAGCAGATTTCTTGTAGTGTAAAATCCCGCTGGGCGGCCGGTAATGGTTACCGGCCAGTAACTGGAAAACCAGGGAAAAACTCGGTCGAAATTCGTCTGAAGAAATTTGAATTGGGGATGTAACCGCCAGGATTTTGAATTTAAATTTGAAATTTTTCAGCCGGTTTTTAGGATCCCAGTTCCCACTGATAAAACCGGTAACCGCTGGGATTTTGATCCATGAGTTGTAGCTAGCTAGCTATTGGTTGTTGAAAAGTCCATGCAGGCAATATGATGCAATAAACTAGCATGCATGTCCTGGTTCAACTAGCCTTGAGATTGTGTGTGTGTGTGTGTTTGTTTGTTTGTTAATGATATGTAGTTAAATTCCTGCTTGATCATCTTCTATCTTTTCTCCTAAATTGTCCCGGCAGGAGTTCTGTTCACTAATACATTCAAACTCCATAACCGTAGGATAATTTCTCATAGAACAAGCATAACAGCTGATAAGTGTGTAGGATGTACATATCATTGCACATAACTGTTGAAAATATAAGCATTTTTCGAATTACTTTAATCCAGAAATATGCTAGATAAATCATGGAAATTACTCCAGATCCAGTGGAAGAAACAGCAGCAGCAGAAGTCTTGATGAGATCGTCATTCGTCATGGTGTAGTGGACGTCGTGGTAGTAGTCGTGCAGTTGATATAGACATAGCAAAGAATCGGATGAAGAGAAAGCAACGAGCAGTCACGCGAACGCTCCACAAAAACATTATTCGTCCTCGCTCGTGCAAGCCTTCAAGGATGAGGGTTCCGGAGGCCTGCTCTCCCGGTGCGGCCGTACACGCGCCTCGCCGGGATGGAGATCACCAGAGACAGCAACAAAACTGTAGAGTTCTGTCTTAGTCTTTCGCAGAGAGGATTGGATTAGAGAAGAACCAATTCTCTGTTCTTTTGATAGCCAAAAACAAAGAGGCCGGAGGCTTTTTAATTCACCAAGGAAACGGTCGTCATTGATTCGCCATCAACTAGTGTTAACTGTAGCCATTACTCACTAGTAACTGAACTGTTACTACCAGCCATTCGTTAATGCCATTTACTACAAGTCGATGCGTTTCGATTTTCGAATAGATAAAGAAAAATGTGTCCGCACCCGACGCTCACACCGCACCGCACCGCACGACACGGCACGGCTCGGCGAGTGAGCGAGTGTGTGCGTGTATTGGCTCTCTCCAATTCCACAAAGGGGACTACCACGTTCCATCTTATAAAATGGTGTAACTCCCTTTCATCTCTCCATATGGGGCTAAACAGTTTTAGCACGTGCACATATGCCTTTAAGATTTTTCAGGAATTAATTAGAATTAAAATTGGGCCTAGCCCGTATTAATTCCAACAATCCCCCACCAGATCCCAAGGGCACATGTCAAATGTCTTGATCCACAGTATTGTTTTAATATACTAGTGTTTCGATGGAGACCGGTTAAGGTTGAACATCCATCTAGAACAGAAGCTACACTTATCCACAACTGCACAATGGACTAAGCCTTGAATTGGCAGTTTTGTGTGAATAAGTTTCACTTAAGTCCTTAACTGATACTAGGCTGCTAGGCATCCCCGCGGGTTGGAGCATATAAGTCATACTCCTGGCCTATTCATGAGCTTCATAGAAAATACCCTATTTCATAGATTGTGACTAGCAGTCGAGCTCATATAGATGTGTTCTTTCAAGACTACTCTGTAGGACAGCATCTTTGCTTAAACAAGCAACAGAACACATTAAAATAAAAATTAACCTGCCATACAGATTTAGGAGAGAATTGCATCTCCAATGGAGTGGGTCTATAAAGGTACTCTCCGCCCAGTTAACCAATAGCTTGTTTCGCCAATCCTACTTCACGGGATCTTCGATCACATAGGATGGGTTACCACTATGGTATAACTCACGTGGGTCTCAAACCCATCTCCCTCAATGCATTGTCTATCACATTCTGTGATAAACCCTTTGTGAAGGGATTTGCCAGATTCTTAGCTGTTTGGATATAATCCAAAGCTATTACTCCGGAGTTTCTCATTTTTCTGACAGACTTCAGTATTCTCTTCACATGTCTTGATACCTTCATATTATCTGTAGAACTGTTCACCTTGACGATTCTACCGATTGTCACGATTCATCGAATAGCCGATACCGGTTTTTCAACCACCGCAAATCCATCAAAGCTCACGAAGCCATTCGGCTTCAACGATGGCGATATCTAATGTTTGTAAGTTACGCTTCCATTGTTGACCTCGTTAAGATGGTCTGCTTGCAAGGCTTCCATGAAACAGCGCCACCTCCAAGTATGAAGACATATCCACTTGTGGCCTTAATCTCATCAGCATCAGATATTCAGTTTAAATCGCTATAACCTTCTAGTACCCTGGAGTACCCGGTATAGTGAATGCCATAGCTTATAGTACTGTTTAGATAGCGCATTACCCTTTCAAGAGCATGCCAATGATCATCTCCCAGATTTGAAACAAAACGGCTTAGTTTGCTCACAGCAAACGAGATGTCAAGCCTGGTACCGCTAGCTAAATACATGATAGACTCTGGACACACACACACACCGCACCGCACCGCACGGCTCGGCGAGCGAGTGAGCGAGCGCGTGCGTGTATTGGCTCACTCTAATTCCACAAGAGGGGCTACCACGTTCTATCTTATAAAATGATGTAACTCCCCTTCATCTCTCCATATGGGATTAAACAGTTTTAGCACGTGCAAATGAGCCTTTGAGATTTTCTAGGAATTAATTAGAATTAAAATTGGATCTAGCCCGTATTAATTCCAACAATAACAAGGAACTTGGAACAATAACATATATTCAGAATAGTGCATTGAGAACTTGAGTGATTGTGAGAGAAGCATCAGTATAGTCAAAAAGAGTACTACAGTACTGCTGGTCAGTGATAACCCCAAACCTAACCTTTTGTGAGCTCACTCATATATGGTCAACTAACAACTCATCGCTTGTCAACGCGTAATATAATGCATTCACACAAGAACTTGCATTGCATGTACACCTGCTCTATTACACTGTTTTTTGCTTACAGCGTCACCAACGCGCAAGTTCTTGACATTCTGTCTATGGTACTTCGCTGTGTCAACCATGCATCCGGTAATGCACACGCCACTTCCGTGTTGTCTGGGACATGTTATTGTTTGCTCCTTGTTAAACTAAGGGAATACTTATTGAGCTGGTAAGTTACATGTATGTTCGTTGCTATGTTATGCATCCATACCAAAATTTAGAAGTAAAGAACTATATTAAGGCGTGGCAATATAAGTTGTTTGGAAGCTTCCTTAGTTTCATTTTTCATGCATGTTTAGATACCATACCACTAGGGAACCATCTCTTGGTGGGGGTTGAAGTTGTGAGTATACTACTCCACCTACAAGGTTCAAATTCTGGTGTCCACTTTTACACACGTGCGGGTGCATTTCAGTAGAAATTTTATAAGGTTGCGGATTTATACCTGACCTCCGAATTTCTAGGTGGTGCTAAGGGACACACTCGCACGTGTGTGTGCATGTGGTGTGCGTGTATTGTGGTGTGTGTGTGCGCGCGCACGCATGTAGCTATCTTGTAATCACAAAAAAAAATATGCTAGTACTAACTGGAAATAAATCTTCTGCAGGGGGCCTCGACGAGGACCCCCCGCATCTGCTGTCCATTGAAAGAGAGAGAAAAGAGGGCGAGGGAGATCCAATGGGGGGAGGGGTTTCACTGAGGCCCTCTCCATAGAATTTATCTCCCTACTAACTGATAGCTAGTACTTGGTCAACTAGCTATCTACTCAAGAAACACTGCCCGAAGCTTGAAGTTTAGGTGCAATAATGAACATATAATCAGTGGTGGAGCCAACAATTAGAGATAACAGAAATCACATAAATCATATAATGTAACAATATTTGATAAGAGTGGTCAAATAGCACTTGTGCTATCAAATTTTGTTGAATTCTAAAAGGCTAAAAATGCAAACATTCTCACCAGGGAAACCATGGCCCTCACTAGCACCCCTCCCTCCGCTACTGCATATAATCTTCCGAAAGGAAAGGGAAAACTGACCACAATAAAACATGTAAGATAGTGCAATGATCTTTACCTTGGAGAACAATTTTTATTATTTAACACTTTTTAATTTATTTTCATGAATAGCATTTTCCCAACTTTATTTTTAAATTTAACACTTTTAACCACACCACTATCCGTGGTGTGGCAAACAATATTGCTACACCATAGGGTGAGTCTAGCGTCGAGCCAAGAAATTGCATGTTTCTGCCATGCCACTAATGGTGGTGTGGCAAAGTTTGGCCACACCAGAATGATGGTGTGGCGGAGTCTTTTAGCCACACCACGGGTTATGGTGAGGACAAAAAGGTTTGATTTGGAAATAAAGTTGAGAAAAATTATTGATAAAATATTTTTCAAAAATGATTATTTAATAAACAAATCTACCTTGGATAATACTACAAGTTGAATATTCCATGTCAGAGGCAAGGCATCGAATCTTCACTATGTGGTTGTCTTTGGGTGCATGCTTTCGTCGTCCACGTAGAGCTTTTCTTGATTGGCAACTCTCCACACAGAATCCGTTACTTTCCCGATTGATTGGCAACTCTTTACACACTACCAGAATACGTTACTTTCCTGAACGTCTAAAACACTCGAAAAAATCCATAAAACACTCGGAAAACTAATTTGGAGAGATCGGCCGTCAAAAAAAAATACTCGGGATTGTCCTTTGATTTGACAACATCAACATTCTTTGGTCTATGAGAGCGTTTCATTTGACCTTCTAACTTGACGCGATAAAAATGCAGGGTGGTACTTAATTTTATTTCTCAAAACTTTTATTTTTAGAATATATATGCAAGAGAGTTGCATATCATTGCATTCTAATGCAAGAAATGAAGTTTACGATAGTAGTTCAATGTCCGTGCTTTGCTATGGACAAAACAAAAATCATATTTAACTCAGCACATCGAGTGTCATTGCACTTTGTGTAAGCCCTCGATTCTGCCATGACACTCGTCCTAGCACATATTCACTCCTTCGCTGCCATATTCGATGCCTTCGGCTCTACTGCTATGGCACCCCACGTCTTGCCCATGCTCCATACCTGATCTTCATAGACACCCTCGGCTCCATCGCTGAGGCACCACACGTCCTGTTACGAGAGATTATAAAGAGAAAAGAAAATTGTTGGGATAAGATTATAGTTTGTTCAGATAAGATTGTAGTTTGTTACAAGTTTGTTAGGGAAGCTAATAAATAGAAGAGAAAATTATGAGAGTGATCCACACAATACACCTTGACATATACCATAGAAAAAGACCTTGATGTCGGTATAGCAGGGCCAAGGACATAGGTTGGCTGTGATACTTGCCATGCTGGAGCTGCCAAACATGAAGAATAATAGCACACATCAGTGAACAGATCGGAGATCAAAAATCTAAAAGCACAAAAGAACAAAGGAGAAAAAAAAATCCTCGATTACAATATATTTATTCCATCTACCAATACATCAGTTCGGTGAACAGAAGGATTCATATATATTTAGACAACAAAAAAAACATGAGATGGCCGAGGGTAGAAGGGAAACTACCAGCAACAGCCTTATCGCTGCATGCGAGGCCACGTTACACCTGGATCTCAACGGCCGCCTGCAAGAGGTGCTCATCCAGATCGACAATGCACCTGTGGGTGGTATATATCCAATTCGGTGTCCTTGTCTAACAGCCACCATACCACCGTCACCAACGATGTCATGCCCATTGATGGTGGTAGGGCAAGAACTCAGGCCACGACAAGCGCAGTGGGTGGCGTCAATAGCGAGCACAGCAGCATGTGTAGAAGATGGGTGCGAAAGCGACAGGGAGCGTGAGGTCATGGGAAGGCAGGGCGGCAGTGCAAGTCGGAGAGAAGAAGGCCTTAGGGAGTCGTGGAGTTGCATGGCGAGGAGAGCACCGGCGTTTAATTTGGGAGTAGAGATCGTGTGATTCGATGGAGGTGGACGTTTGTTGGGCTCACGTGGCGACGCCAAAATATTAATGAGAGGAGGGAAATAGAAAACGCATTACTTACTTACTATCGCTAGAGTCTTTTAAAGGAGTAAAGATATACTATATGGCCCGCATGTGCCTTAGCAGGCTGTGGCAACCACTCTCAGGACTCGAATTTTCTGAAGTTGATATTGGCTTATTAGATTAGTGGTTGCTAATTGCAAGGTGCGAAGAGCATTTTGGCAAATTAAGTCAAACGGTCACCTCATGCTTATTTGTATAGCTACCTCACCGTTTCCTAGATTCTTTCTTGAGAGTACCATTTCCTACATATGAAATCTGCATTAGTCGTAGGCTCATAGCTTTCATAGTATAACCTGCTCGATCTGTTTTTCTTTCGTTGTAAAAGAGCATTCTATGACTTCCATTTATGCGCACTGTTTGTTAAATTCTCAGTAGCGACAAATAAGAATCGGCACTTGGTCTGAAAATAAGTAAATTATCCCCTGAAAAGGCGATTGATGTACGCAGTACATCACACGAGAATGACTTCCCACATTTATTCTCAGAAAATACATGGCCATGGTCCGGCAGCTCGGGCTGACAAAAGCAAACCGGGGTGGTGGCATCATGCGACTATGCATGTGAGGGACAAGATCAAATTAGAGTGGTTCGAGTAACAGTAATATTGAACAAGATCATACAGTACATGAGAAATTCCGGGAAATACGCATGAACATTCAGGCTCTACCTACACACATGAGTTTCCTCGCAAATAAGCAGAATTTCTTTACTTATTATTTTTCTTAAGGAAAAGCATATGTGGCTGGCATGTGGGTCTAGTTGGGTTTTTAATTTCTTTTCTAAATATTTTTATTCGAAAAAACTCGAGAGACTGACAGGTGGGACCGCGATCCATATGTACTCAGTCCACCCAACCGTTCATAGGGCTAGGGCCTCACACGTTAGCGGCTTGGTCTACAGACTGGGACTACAGAATGAGTTTTAAGTGGAGAGGCCTGCATGTCATACACGTGTACACTAACCTACGGCTAAATTAGATTTTCTAATTACCGAGGGCCCACATGTTATACGGACATTAACTACTAACTAATGTTAACTAATTACGTTGACTTAATTAGCTCGGGCCACACGCCAGTGACTCTAAGGTCGTCTTCTTCCTCTTGGAATAGAGGAGCAGGTGGAGTAGCCATAAACGGGCTCGACCAAGCTTAGCGTTGGCACAGAGGGCCCCGTAACCCCCAAAATGGATTACAGGGTCCAAGGCGACCCTAGCGGCTACGATGGCGTGGCAGGAGATGGACCGAGGCGGATGCACTATGGCAAGGATGACAGCGATGTCACTGTGCACACGAGCATCTACCGAGCGACTACAACTGAAGGTTTACAATACCATCTACAGGCTACTACGATGCTACAGGTGCTCTCGGTGCTCCAGGAGACGCGGCGCACCTAGCTCTCCACAGTGGCCTGCGGCGGCGCAGCAAGGTGCTATGACGTAGCTACGCTATGGTCAACTAGGCTGTACATCGACTATCCTACAGGGTTTTCAAGATGAAGGAACACACGGGAACGAATGGACTCACCCAAGGTCTAAGCGAGGAAATAGATTGATGGTGGCAGCGAGGTTGCGTGCTCCGGGCCGGCGATGGGTACGAAGACGCGTTCCGGTGGCTCTAGTGCACAGCAAGGAAGAAGAAGGTGCATGTTAGAGAGAGGAGGTTGAAGCAAACCCGAGAGACAATGACTTTAAGGTCGAAGCTCACCGGGAAAGGCGAAAGGAGGCGGCGATGGTGTAGGCATGCTCTGGCTAGCTCTGCGGACGGTGACGGCACGCTGCCCTTTCTATGAGGAAACAAGCAAGGCAAGGTGAGAACAAGGAAGAGACGGTTGAGGCGACCAAGATGCTTGAGACAACGGAGGCAGAAGCTCACCTCAATGGTGGAAATCGACGGGCAAAGCTGACGGCCGGAGTTGGAGAAGGTGACTGGTGCGACTCATGTTCTTCTCCACCCGAGGCGAAGAGGAGAGAAAAGGTTGGGGAAAACGTAGAGGAGAAGTGAGCGAGCAAGATAACGCGCTCGGTCGTAGCTTAAATAGAGTAGATAAGAGGGGAGATGAGTGCGATGACATGGCTCGTCTCGTGTACGAGATCTTGCGAGCGAAACAGCGGTAGAGGCTGTGGCGTTTGGATGGGACGAGGTCGCGGCGGTGCGAGAGGACGAGAGGCTCGAAGCGCAGGGTCTGACAACGCTTGGCTCGCTCGGTGCCCATGCATACGGCGACAACGGGTGAGAGCGAGGCGAGCTGGCGCGGGGAAGAAGCGCAATGCTTCTCCGTGCAGACAACAGTGGGCAGGGCTCACTTGTCGTGAATCTAACGCGAGAGAGAGGCGGTGCTTTGGATCGGTGCTGCGCTACGCCGCAATCGGGTCTTAGCTTGCGCTGGTCATGAGGGAAGGGAGGAGAGGGGGAAGCGGTGGGATGACTGGGCTGTGGGGAAAGAAAGGAGAGGGGGAGAGGCGACGTCGTAGGCTGGGCTGGCGTGGGATGCGGCCCAAGGAGAGAAAGAGAAAGAAATCGATTTGAATTTTTTGTTTGCAAATTTCAGGATTTGAATTCAAATGTTGAGTTGGTTTTGCACACAATTAAACTTGTAGATTTTTGCAAATCCAAATTTGAGGCAAGGAAATTGTTTTAACATTTCAAATTGCAAGGCATAGCTTTTGGAAATTCTTGAAATGCAACAAAAATTTTAAAATTCATGTAAACTTTATACCGGTTCAAAATTGGGCTGTTACAACATGCGTGCATCAAGCGAAGAGCCGGCGCAACTGCGGCTCTTGACTCTTGGGATCCGGAAATCTCACTCCACCTGTGACTGCGAACGTACGTGCTCCATCTAGAAACCGCTCGTTCACGGTCGTACTCAGGCAGTCAGGCCATGTGCCGTATTTCTACGCACTCGCTGTCATTGGTGTGATAAGACACTAGATTTGAACCTTGAACGTGGCGGAAAGGGACTGATGGTGAATACTGAATATCTAGGCAAGTAGTATACGAGGGTGTACAAATCCTAGTTCGTAAAATTTGAACCGACCCTTCTCAACGTCGAGGATGGGCTTGAAACTTGAACGATTCCCCGTTGACCCCTAAAAAAAATTAAACGGTTCATTCAAGCGGAATTTATTCTTCAAGGTAACCCCTCTAGAATCACTACTACAGGAACCGACATCATAGATGGTTCGGAACCGTCATCACAGACGGTTTTCGAACCGTCTATGTTTGTTGGTCTGTGATAACAGGATATTATCACAGACGGTATAAAACCGCTCGTGATACAATATCACGACGGTTTTATTAAAAACCGTTTGTGAGCACTACTACGTAAATGCTATATTGGGCGCCGATCACGCACGGCTCATCGAAACCGCTCAGATAAACACAATCTCGAGCGGTTTTGTTACCCACCGCTCGTGTTATTCTCCGCGCTAAAACCGCTCGTGAAGATGTCATATCACGACGGTTCATGTTTGGAACCGTCGTGATACTTCACGACGGTTCCAAACATGAACCGCTCGTGATATTACCCAATATCACGACGGTTTTGTTGTAGAACCGTCGTGATACTTCACGACGGTTCCAAACATGAACCGCCTCGTGATATTGCCCAATATCACAAACGGTTTTATTAAAACCGTCCGTGATAATTAACTCATCACGACGATATATATAGCTCCGCCTCCCCGCCAAAACAGATATAGTCTTCTTGATCTCCATATCTCGGGCGCTACGATAGGTCCATCGCCGCCTGCGTCTTGGTTTGAGTACATCGCCTCACCTCACCGAGCCGCCTGGTCTATTTCAGTGTATATTATCGCCGAGAGCTCCGCCGCCGCCTCTGTTCACCGATCGACGACCAGCCGCGCTTTGACCTTCCCCGACTTTCATTGACACCTTCCTCGTGATCGAGGTGACATCTCAAGCATAAGCATCCTTTAATTTGAGTAGTTTCAGCGCGCACGCCAAATCGCTAGTTTCAGCGCCCATGTAGGACATCACCGTCGGTTCGCCTCGGCGAGACCTTAGGCCGAGAGCCACGACTATATAGCCATGCGATGTCACCCTAAGCCCAGTTTGAGCTTCAAATTAATCCTACTGCTTTTTAATCATTTAGTTAATAAACTAACGAGTCTATGACATGTGGGATCGCCAAAGATTTTATAAATAAAATCATGAAATAAAAATGAGTCAGCGACAAGTAGGGCCCACATGTAAGTTAATAAAATCCAAAAAATGTAAAAATGAAAAATCGTAATTAAGCCTCGTAAAATACGCCAAAGTCATCACCCTTTTATTTATTTTCGTGGTGTTCAATACGAACCGTGTGATGGACCGGTTGATGTACACCGAGAACCGTGTGAGTGAAGAGTACATTAATGGTGTGTCTGCTTACAAGAGCCGCCGATGAGGATATGTTGAATAAGGGGCGGAATATATGTACCGCCCATGCATTGACCGCGAGAATCAAGATGTTTAACAACCGAGCGCAGATCGAAGCACACTTGATTCAAGGGTTTCAAAAGGGTTATACATGTTGGACCATCCACGGTGAAGAGCATATTATACAGAAGTCAACGATATGCATATTATACAGAAGTCAACGATATGTCACCAATGATGTCGATTGTGGTTCCGATTCGGATAGGCCGCACGATGACAATCTAGATCGAGATGCCATGATGCGTAAGGGAGCCGTGATGAGAGGGAGTATGTTCAATTCGGGCGTGATGGAGGACTCAGAGAAACCTTTGTTCCCGGCCGCAAGTCGGAATACACAAGGTTGTCATCCGTGCTTAAACCGCTGAAATTGAAGGCAAGCAAGGGTTGGTCCGACAAGAATTTCACTGAGTCATAGGTCTCTTAGCGGACATGCTTCCTGAGGGAAATGAGTTTCCCAAAACCACCTACAAAGCCAAAAAGGTTCTTTGTCCATTGGGAATGGAAGTAGAAAGAATACATGCATGTCCGAACGATCAGATCCTCTACCGTAACGAGTATACAAACATGCATGTATGTCCGTGTGCAACGATCCCGATACAAGCGTAAGAAGCAATCGATGACGACGAGAGAATCGAGGTGAAGAAAGGACCTCTGCTAAGGTGGCGTGGTATCTTCTGTAATTCCCGCTTGAAGCGGTTTTGCGAACCCAAAGAATGCAAAAGCTGCGATTGGCACTCGAGAGGAGTGTAAGAATGACGGAAAGTTAAGACACCCTACCGATTCCGCCCAAAGGAGAAACATCGATAGGAGGTTTGCGGACTTGTGCGGAAACCGAGGAATATAAGGTTTGGATTGAGTACGATGGAATGAATCCTTTCGGTAACATGAGCAATGACATAGCACTTGGCCCGTGGCGCTCAGATTCTACAACCTTCCTCCTTGGTTGTGTATGAAGCGGAAGTATATTTTGTTGTCGATACTTATCCAAGGGCGAAGCAACTCGGGAATGATATTGATGTGTACCTAGCACCATTGATGGAAGATCTAAAAATCCGTGGATTGAAAGGGTACAGTATGGGATGCGTAAACGAGAGAACTTCACTTTACGCTCCTTGTTGTTCTCGCACCATAAATGATTATCCCGCCTTGCTAACTGTCGTGCCGTAGTACAAAAGGGCCAAAGCCTATACTCACCGCTTAGATGATACCGAGAGTGTGTGGTTGAATCACTCAAGCAAAACCGTGTACATGCGTCATCGTAGGTTCCTTCGAGGGCTCACCCATACCGCAGATGAAGAAACAATTCGACGGAGAGAAGGAGGACAGCTCGGCTCCAAGGCATTTAAGCGAAAAGAGGTCTATGATATGGTTAAGGATTTAGATGTTGTGCTTGGAAAGGATGTAAATCGAGGACAAGTAAGAAGAACATGTGGAAGAAGAGATCAATATTTTGGGACTTACCTTATTGGGAGCACCTAGAAGTTCACCACTACATCGACGCCATGCATGTAGAGAAGAATGTATGTGATGACTTGATTGGTCTCTTCTTGAACATTCGTGACAAAACAAAGGATGGTGTCAACGCACGGCTTGACTTGGTTGATATGGACATCGACTGAGTTAGCACCAACAAGGACCGATAAAGGACGAACGTATCTTCCCTTGCTTGTTACACTCTGTCCAAGGCCGAGAGAACCGAATCGCGGTGCTTGCATGGCGTGAAAGTTCCGTCCTTACTTCGCCAACATGAAGAAACTTGTTTCGATAAAAGATTTGAAGTTAATTGGCATGAAGTCTCATGATTGTCATGTGTTGATGACACAAATGCTCCTGTTGTAATTAGAAGTATTTTGCCGATCAAGGTCCGAGAGACAATCATGAGGTCGTGTTATTTTTTAACACAATTGCTCGAAAGGTCATCGATCTCGAAGGACTAGATGCTCTACAGACGAGGTGGTGACGACACTATGTGATCTTGAGATGTATTTCCTCCGCCGTTTTTCGATATCATGGTCCATCTCATTGTTCATATTGTGAGGGAGATAAAGATGTGCGGGCCGTGTTCCTACGTAGCATGTACCCGCTCGAGAGGTTCATGGAATTCTCAAGTCATATGTACGGAATCGATCTCGGCCAGAGGGCAAGATCGCCGAAGGTTATGCAACCAAGAGGTCATTGAGTTCTCGCCTCAATTACATGGCTCAGTCGAACCGATAGGAGGCTCGAGGGTATCGGGACCATCGGAAGGAAAGCAATCACTCCAAATATGGATGCGTATGCTCAAGCCCATTTCACGGTCTTGCAACACATGACCAAGTGTCCTCAGATATCGACCAAAGACAAGGACGTGCTTGACAATGTAATCCGCTGCGGCGGATGTTTGGATCACGAGACAACACAATGAGCGGTTCAACCAATGGTTGAAGGAGCGACTTGCTAGGAGATCGTCAAGTGATATGTTGACATGGTTGGCAAAAGGCCAACATTTACTGCTTGTAACATGGCGAGGATACGACATAAATGGGTACACATTCTATACGCAGCTCGGGATATAAAAAGCACTAACCGTACAGCGGTGTCCGTGATAGATGCATTCAAGATCGATGGGCCGAGGAGCTCCTACTATGGGCAAATAGAGGAGATATGGGAGCTCGACCACGTGCTTTTCAAGATCCCCTATTTCGGTGCGTCATGGGTCCATCTCCCACAGTGAAGGTTGACAAGCACGGTGTCACTACCGTGGACCTCGAACGTGTCGGATACAAAGACGAACCATTCGTCAAGCAACCAAGTTGTTCAAGTCTTCTATGTTACCGACCCGGCAAATAAGAAGCGCCACGTAGTTCTTCATGGAAAAAGGAGGATTGTCGGAGTTGAGAATGTAGTGGACGAGGAAGAATACAATCAATTTGACAAGTTGCCTCCTTTCGGAAACGGCATAAGGGTCGAGGAAGAAGAACATGACGAAACTAGCTACATACGCGTCGATCATCATGAAGGGCTAATTTTTAAAGATTAATTGAACAATGTGTGTATATGTATATACATTCTGATGAATGGTTAATTTTAGTTCATTTGAGTTAATTAATTGATTTGTACTGTGAAATGGATGTGATTGTTTCTCAAATGAATGTGAATTGGATCTATATACATGTACTTGTTGTCTTTTTTGCTTGTTTCAGAGGGCATGGCTAGCATTTCCTGAGGCTAGCCAATAAACAGATCGATCTAGATATTAACCAATACAAAATAATATCACAAACGGTTTGAACTACAGACCGTCTCACATGTATATCACAGACGGTTGTTTATCAAAACCGTCTGTGCTACATGTATATCACAGACGGTTGTTTATTAACACCGCTCGTGATACATCATATATCACGAGCGGTTCTAAGTTAGAACCGCTCGTGATATCATATATCATGAGCGGTTGTTTATTAAAACCGCCGGTGATTCATCACATATCACGACGGTTGTTTATTAAAACCGCTCGTGATATATCGATATCATGCATTTGCGGTTCTAAGTTAGAACCGTGCTCAGCGATAGTAATATATCCTGAGCGGTTCTAATTTAGAACCGTCTGTGATGTCCATCCCTATTTACATTCGGACTCTAGCTAGGGTTTGCCGCCCGCGCCACTCTCAAACGATTAAGTTTCTCAACTCCTCTCGCTTCCTCCTCCCCGAGCCCGCCGCCACCGTCCTCAACGCCTCCTCTCCTCGAGCTCGGTGCCCGATCCTCCCGACGTCGCCGCCTCCTCCTCCTCGGCCGTGGCCGAGCCCGCCGAGCCTCCTCCTCAGACCAGGCCGCCTCCCCGAGCCCACCGCGCCTCCTGCCCGAGCCCGCCGCCTCCTCCTCCCCAGCCCGACGCGCCTCCCCTTCGACGCCACCCTCTTTGCTCAGATCGCTCCTCGCCGTCCGTCTCGTCGACGCCTAAAGGTAACCAATGCCGAAGTTACCGATCGACCCCACGCCCTTTCCCTAACTATTTCTATCAATAATCTGTCATGGTCCTTCATGATAATTGTACATGTTTTAGGAATTTGTATTTGTTCTAGTCGATTATTCATATGGTATTTGTTTTGATATCGCTCTCGAATACATTGCAATGATAATTCTATTTCTTGTGAAGATGTCTTCCACTCATTCTCGAGTCATCGCCGCCTCATGTGTCGATGATGCACCATCC
Organism: Phyllostachys edulis; assembly: GCA_036346405.1. Classification (NCBI taxonomy): domain Eukaryota; kingdom Viridiplantae; phylum Streptophyta; class Magnoliopsida; order Poales; family Poaceae; genus Phyllostachys; species Phyllostachys edulis. The sequence continues at coordinate 105,178,878 of CM070550.1, forward strand.
TCTCGAACAATATCCAACTACGGTAGAAGAAGAGGAATATCGAAAAGGCCCACGGCCGATTTACCATCACGAGGTCGATCACCGGGACCCTATCAATCCTCGCCGAAAGCGTCCGATTCCGGAGAATGGTCAATAGTTGCACGGAACGGGTCAAGATCACCTATGATTCGTGGAAGGTGGTGCCCGACCATCAAAAACCGCCAGGTCGGCGGAAATTCGCATCGCTCGAGATCCCTAAGAACTCCCGGACTCGTCGACGACACGCGTTGCTACAAAGCGCAAAGCGTGGAAGAACTTCAAGAGCATGCTTGTCAAGAACTACGTGGAGAAGGATCCGCCGCCTTCCACAAGTATCTATTCTTGGAAGAGTCCCGGCCGAAGTTTGTGGCGAAGAAGACGACAGATGAATTTAAGAGTGAAAGTCTGCGCACACGGCCCTCCAGAAAAAACAAGCACCCCACGCACTCGGCACCACTGGGTATGCGGGTAAAGCCCGATATGGAGGATCAGAACAGCGAAAGCGCTTGAATCTCTCCTCGCTATTTCTGAGATCACTAATGTGCTGGCCGATAGTGGTTATTTGCGAGGTTATGTATTCGCCCACGGGAAGTGTACTTTCCAAACCCGAAGACCGTGAAGTGTCCCAACGCTCGTAAGATATCGAACTACCTAGTTTGTAATTACTCCATAACTTCATAGGAAGTGAAATGACATATCGGGCTATATTGCGATAACGTTGAGTGCACAATCTTCCCAAGGCTCATTCCAGCAGATAGGGAGAAGATATATTCTCTCGGCCCTAGGAAACAAGTGAGCATCCAGTCGCACGAGAGGCGCCGGTGTTTTTGTTACATGGGAACAATGGTTCCAAGCGACTCGGATCGCATCGAGTAGGAAGAGAGCCAAAGCCGAGCATGATGCAAAGCTACGAGAGGATCTTCGTGCATCCCTCGAGATGAGCTCATCGAAAATTCAATCAATCCTTTGAGGAAAGGATTCGTATGCTCGAGCAAAAGCAGATAGAGACCTTTGAGGAAAGGATTAAGGGATTGCAAATGCCAAGTCAGTTGGAAGCCCCTGCCCCTACTATACCGCTAGCCAGCCCCCCCAAACATCCGAGTAGCTGCGCGTTCAACCCTAACCCTACCACAATAGGTGATGACAGATTTTCCGTCGATGACATCCGGTAATAATTTTTATCTCGGAATGCTCAATCCATTGATAGGCCCGTTGGAGTAGCTAATTTTGTATCGTTATGTACGTAGGTGGCTACGGCGCAAGCTCCAAGTGAGATATGTCTCTGTTGCCCTAGATGTTTGCTTGGGCGCGTGTATCCATCCGATGTCGGAGCTTTGGTGCACGTGCAAATCTAGCGCGGGTTTCGCAAAAGTGAATGTGGACGGTGTTTGTGCCAATTTCGAGGCCGTCCATTGAAAATTCCCCAAACGATGAGGTCATGACTCTAGGGCAAGCCATTGGAATATTCATCCAAAGGCCCAAGGAGGACATCCGCTCGAGCTACTGCTCCCGTGTCAACTTCACGGAATGTCTGCAACGGCATCAAGTCCACGGACTGACCGCACCGGCTACTCAGACCGACATGGCAAGGGTCCGCCAGATCACATGCATCTACACTCGGCTCACCGACTCTTGTGAAGTCGACCTATACAAAGCGAGGCAGAAGGGCAAGGGCAAATCAAGACGATCGAGTCCTCTCCTAATATCCCCTTCTTGCCGCTGGCACGAAATACAAGCTAGGCGAGCCGCTTGCTCGAGAAGTTAGACGACCCTACCCTAGGACCGGATTGCACGGAATTGCATGCATGGTACATGGAATACCCAACAAGCGGTTGATCAACGATGCTCGGGTGTCACCGCCAAGTTCAAGGAGCATCATTTTAACCACGTGTATCAAGACGCCGTCTTCACGGTGACCTTCGACGACTTGTTCTGTCTCTTCAACCTCGACGAGCTCGACGCCTCAATCATACGATCTCGACAATCGTAAGTGTGTACAATCACGGTCAATGTTCGTAATATCGATAAATGTTATATATAACTCCTAGCTTTTGTATAATAGATACATGATCCGTGAAGCCGAAAGAAGGAAATCACCGGTAGGTTTCTCGACCCACACGTTGTCTCCGAGCAAAGCATCACGGCGAATGCAACATTCGCCGAGAATTACGTTATAGATTTTTTCATGGCTCACCGCAACAAGGAATTCATACTTTTGCCCTACAACCGTAAGTAAGTAGTGTTGCACTCTGGCTATACTTGTTGATTTGTACTTTATAAGCAACACGAACTTAGGTTTAATGACCATGCCGACATACCCGTAGGTTCCATTGATTCTAATTGTAATTATACCAAAACGAAATACGTAATATACCTAGATTCCCTACAGAGGGCCCTCACAACTTCACAACTATCCGGAGTTTAATCATCGTAAACACATTTCCTCCATAGAAACTCTATTGTAGTCTTTCCTTCCTTTGCAATGGCTAAGGCTAACTTCTTGGAGTCACGAGGGTGTTCGACGTGTTACATGCTAAAGGATGGAATATCAAGGAAGGACGCCGCAACATGATCAAACATTCCCTGACTTGCTAGCTAGTACACATTAATCCTATATAACACTTCGTAGCAATGCCTCTCGAACTAACCAATTCTATTTTTGCGGTGCCACCGGCCAGTAATGTCGGGCATAGCGTTTGCTGGATACTATGTTTGCCACAACATGCAACTACTCATCGGTTCCGCGATCACCAATGATCCTCGTGTTTGTCAATCTTTCAACAATTATTTCATATATACTTACCAATTTATATAAGCCCGAATTTAACCTTCATATCGACAAAGTTGCGAACATCACGAAATCGTTGGAACAGAGCGAGCTCATAAAAATTCGATCACACCTTGCGCCATTCCCTAATGCATGTGTCATAAATCCAAATGGGAGTTTCCACAAGGTAGCAGATTGAACTTGATTGAGATAGATTGAACATAATGGTACATGTGTGTAAATTAATGTACATTAATGGTTAAATTTAGTTAATTGATTTGTGAATTGATGTGTGCTTGTTTCAAATGAATGCAATTTTGATGTGCTTCAAATGAATGAGAATTGGATGTGCTTGTTTCAGAGGGCATGGCTAGCATTTCCGAGGCTAGCCAATAAATGTAAATAGATTTAGCAATGCAAAGACTACCACAGACGGTGCAGATGAAATAAATCAGTGATAGTCGATTACCACGACGATCAGTAGATGAAACCGTCTCGCGATAGTCGACTACCACGACGGTCTACGTATATGAAACCGCTCGTGATAGTGGACTATCACGCACGGTTTCATATACGCATCGCTCGCGTGGTAGTCGATTATCACGCACGGTTTCATCTACGCATCGTCGCGTAATCGATCATCACTGCATTTGGTTTCATCTACGCATCGCTCGGTAGTGTCGATCATCACGCACGGTTGCATCTACGCATCCGCCTGTGATAGTATAGTATTATGCACGGTTCAAAACCGCTCGTGATGACCATTAGCATTATCGACCCATAAACTCGGACGGCTCACGGAACCGCCTCGTGATGACGCTTTTTGAACCGTGCAGAAGGCCTTTTTCGTAGTAGTGAAGTCAGTATCACGCAGCGGTTTCAACCGAAAACCGCTCGTGATTCGAGACTATCACGCAGAGCGGTTCTCAATAAAAACCGCTCGTGATAGGAGAATATCACGCAGCGGTTCTAAATAAAACCGCTCAGGATTTGTGAATATCACAGACGGCTTTTGTGTAGAACCGTCGTGATATTCTCCTATCACGCACGGTTTGCAATCAGAAACCGCTCTGTGATAGCTCATACCCCCGCCCACAATTTGTTTGTTTTCTGGCTAGCCTCGTGAATTGCTAGCCATGCCCTCTCGAAAACAAGCATTCACGTAAATGATTCAAGCATTCACAAAAATGATTCAAGCGACCATGACAACTCAAAGTGATCATTACTCAAAATAAATTACAAAAGATCGATTTGTTCAAGTATTATCGCTATAGTTACAACTAGATTACTATTGTTTGTGTTGAGAGGTTTTAGTGGGGTGATGCTCGGGTTGGCGACGGAGTGAAACTCTCCGTTGTCGCAATGATTTCGAGTTGATAAAGGCGCAGAGCTTCCTCGAATGTCCTCGATCTCTTCCGCAACGAGTCCATCACATTGTAAATTCAAGGCCCTGCCGCTAGCAAGAGTAAAGTGGTAAGATATATATATTTAAATTTATAATTAGGAAATAATTATTTCGAGATTGACAAACCTCGTGATCCTTCTTCCTAGCTCTAAGGATTAGTCGATATGATAGCGCACGAGATTGCACATAACTCATCATCCTTTTGTCAAGCGGCTCGCAAAAATAGAATTACATATATAGGTATAGTTAGTTCGAGACGCGTTATTATGAAGTATGATATAGGATTATTGTGTTGTAGCGCCGATCGAAAATCCATCCCGTGTGTTAGTTACGCTTTTCCATCAGATATTCCTTTGTTGGCAACATAATTGATGAACGACCTACATGATTCAAAAAGTTATCCTCGCCATTTCAAACGAATGAAGACTACAATAGAGTTATGTAAGGAGGAAATGAGCATACCTCTCGAGTATTCCTCTTAGAGTGTCAAGTCGTGCTTGTTGCGGTTTAGGGAATCAAGGTATATCACATGGTTCCTCTTGGGTATAATAACTAAAAGGATCCAATGGTACCTACTTATGTATGTCGCTATAGTCATTAAACCTAAGTTCGTGCTGCGTATAAAGTACAAATGAAATTTGTATAGCAAGTAGTAACACTTACCCCTGGTTGTAGGGCACCACTATGTACTCCATGTTCCTCTCAGAGAAGCAATGACCTCGTTATGTATTTCTCGTGAAGGATCGAGTCTTCTTGGATGGTTTGCAACGATACCACGTGTGGGTCGAGGAAACCCACCAGCTTCTTTTCATTCCTGACATTTTGCAAAGATGTATCTATACATAAGCAATGAGTTGTGATATTTATCGGATTAGATGAATGTAGAACTTGATTGTACGAACTTACAAAGGTCCAACATCGTGAGAAGCGAGACGCCGAGGCCAACGAGGTTGAATAGTTCAAATAAATCATTGAAGCCCACGACGAAGTACCTCGTCCCGTTGAAGAAATGCTTGTCCTCGATTCGACGGTGATTCCAAAGATCGCACCCTTCTTTTGGGTCTTGTCCAAGTACCGGGCATGCAAAGCCCGACAAGCATATCCAACAGGCAACCGCATTAATATCGCACGAGCACAACGGTTTTCCGATGATGTATTTCCGGTATCGCGGACTTCCCGTATCGCGGACTTCCGGACTTCTCGGACTTCCGGACTTGGGAGGCGCTTTAACGCTCGTTGATTTCGATTTGGCCTTAGCGATTGGCGGCGTTTTTTGTGAGACGACTCGAGAACCGACACGCCGGCACGCTTTTGTCGTTCCTTCGGCGCCTTCTCCACGGAATCAAGAGGTGGCCTTTGAGGCTAAACATGAGGTGGAGTCATCGAGGGTCCCGCTGGAGAGGAATGGTCGTGTCCAGATCGTGGCAGCCTCGCGGGTCCAGGCGATGTTCTTCTTGGGCCATCGGATAAAAGAGAGGACGGCATCCCCTAGTGTTGTGATCTCTTCGCTCGTGCAAATGTCCAAATGATGGCTCGAAATTGACATGTACCATATCCACTGACCTTGGCATAACTGCACCACCGGGCACCGTCTCAGATCGCCCTTCCTCGTATGGATACACCATCCTCGCAACCTTCAATACAAAGGGACCCATCCATCCTCACTTAGAGCTTACAGTATGCCGGCTCCTACAAAACGACACGCAATTAGCTAAGGCGTCGTTAGGGTCTATCTTTGGTGCATTCCATAGATGTACGCTACCTTGATGTCGCTCTATCGGAATCGGACGTCGTCATGTTCACAATTATGCGCTGACGCGACGCTACTCCAACGCCGAGGAGGACTGCCTCCCAAATTAGCGGGGTGGCTTATGCATCACCGCTCATGAGTATATCCATTTGGCTCCGCAATGCCGCCATCTCTACTTGAAATTGGTTAGTAATCATCTGCACTAACCGGTTGTCGTGTTCGCCTTGGATCTCTTCCTAGTCCTATACGCAGAGAGTCGTCCCGCGAATCCATGACTCCAAGGCACGTTAACCCCAAGGCCTCGCGTGCGCACTCCGGTGCTCCTTGTTTCCCAAGGTCAGAGATAGTATATCCTTCTCCTGCCTACATGGAAGGAGCCTTGGGAAGCTTGGGCGATCAAGTCACGCCGCAAGAGGTCATCACGTTATTATAGGTACTATGAAGTTATGGACTTATTAACAACTTAGTAGTTCGATATATTTACCACACGCTGGGACACTTCGATCTGCGGGTTTGTGAAGGAGATGTCGCCCAAGACGAGACTTGTGCCTCGCTTAACCAAATTTTAGGGAACGCTGGTCTGTGACATCGAAACGGGTTCTCCTTCTCCGCCGCCCATTCTCAGATTTACCCGCTGCACCCAGCCGTGCCGAAGTCTGTCTTGGTGAGTGTTTCGGTTCCGAGAGCTTTGTGCGCCGCACTTTGCTCCTTAAATTCGCCGACGCTTTTCATAGCCACAAAGGTGTCCCATGCTTCCCGCCAAAGAATCTATACCGCACGAAGGGCGCCCGACCTGTTCACGTGACTTCGTGACAAGAATGCTCTTGAAGGTCCTCCACGATTTACCCATCGTGAGCATCGCCGTCCGTCGACGCTGCGCTACATGTGCTTCGAATAGTAAACTTCTCTCGAAAGTTCTCGCCCACAACGCACATTTGCTTCTTTCGTCAGTCCTTCCACCTTGGTGTGGTGATGAGGACCCGCTCCTTCCAAGTATCCCGCAGATGGTCCGAATCTCGCCACGATCTCTTGGGACTCAGAGGGACCCCAAAGTCATCGACCTCGTGATGACCACCGCCCGTAGGCATTTTCGATTGTCCTCTCGCCATCTCGCTTCAGGTCATTATCGCCGACGGTGACGGCGGCCTCGCTTCGGCGCCTCTTCCATCTCAAGGGTCGGTGTTGGCGGCCTCGCTCGGTGCCTCTTCCATCTCATGGGCGCGGTGACGGCGGGCGAAGACGGTGCCTCTGCCATCTCGCTTACTTGCTCTCGTGAAGAAGTACAAAGGTTGACTATAGAGATCAAGATGGCAAATGAAAAGTTGAATGAGCTCATACGACTACTAACATTCCAAAGATAAATATGAAACAATTAATCTCGTGAAGAAGTACAGAGGTTGACTATAGAGATCAAGATGGCAAATGAAAAGTTGAATGAGCTCATATGCACTACTAACATTCCTAACACTCCTTAATCCACGAGCTTCTATTCTAACACTCCTAACACTCCTTAATCCACCAAATTCTCTTGTGATCTTTGTATAGATAGAAACTAGTGATACAAATCTTTTGTTCGAGCCTATCTTTGCTCGAGTTTACTTCATCGAGCCCGACACCTCGAGTGTACCATCCGCCTCATGCCGTGGAGGATTGGCATGAAGCGTAGGTACACTCAAGTGTGTCAGATCGACGAAGAAAATGCTAAGCAAAGGTTTAATGCTTCATGTACGTAAGACTAGCCTTTAATGAAGACATAGAACTAGAATCAAGTAAAATGATCGATTTAAGGAAATGCTAAGCAAATGTTTAATCCCAACATAGAAACAAAATAGAATCAAGTAAAACTTTCTTTTTGGATTGTTGTAAAAATGCGCTTTAGAAAAATTTCAAAATTAATCCCAAAAAATTAATTAGCATTAAAGCATAATTCCTAAAGAATTTAACACTCCTTAATCCACCAAATTTCTAAGGAAATGCAAAGAGTCACGAGACGGTTCTTAATAAGAACCGCCTCGATTAAACTCTCACCAATAAAAGGTCTAGAGATTAACAAAGGCACGTACACTATTCCAACATATTGATTGATGATATTATGTGCTCTCGGAAGAGAGTAGCTAAAGAACAAGTCTTTGACATCTCAATCCTATTGTCTATACTCTTCATGAAATGAATATGATAATATAAATTCAAACTATGAGCTCTAAACAATACTTTGCTTAATCACAAATGATCTCAATCGTTAATCTAAAAACAGATAAACTTCCAACAAACAGAGGTTGACTACGAGAGATCAAGATGGCAAATGAAAAGTTGAATGAGCTCATACAGACTACTAGAAGAATCACAAACTAGTCAATACAACTGATCAATTTGCAATAGAACTATGAGCTCAACCGAAAGTAACCAATTAACAGTACAACATATTGATAGTTATTAAATAGAACCGTCAGGATTGGGGGATTATCACGCACGGTTTGTGAATAGAATCGCTCAGGATAATTCACGACGGTTCTATTCACAAACCGTCTGTGATAGATGACTATCACAGATGGTTCTAAAAAATACCGTCTGTGATATTCTTCCCGCGCCACCCGCAGGTCCGGCAATGCCCAACACAGACGGTTCCAAAGGAACCGTCTGTGATGGGGCGTCTACTATAGCCTGTTTTGTAGTAGTGAATGTTAGTTGAATTCTTGACCCAGCTGTGGCAATTCGCTATATGTCATAGAATAACTTCATATCTTCACAATATGTTGTTGATGTTTTACTGACATTTACACTCTGGATCCGTATATCAGCATCACAAATAAATGGTACAGTGTGATTCATATAGTTATTCCCTGACATAATGTAATTTTTCGCTCTCTTTCACCGTTCCTATTTGTAGGATGGGTCAGAAGTTAAGACCATACATTTTTCTCCAACCTGTGTGTTGCAGGCCCGCAGGCACGTACCGGTGTAGCAGACCGGTCCGTCAGCCGCCCGATGCGAAGGCCTGCCCAATTGCTTTGCCATGTACTGGCTGAGCACTTGGCACCGCGCAGAGGCCTATCTTGTCAGTCCAAAACTCCAAATTAGTTCGCGCCCACTCCCTGTTCCTTCACCACACCATGAGCACAGCCGCCTAGGTAAGGCTAAAAAAATAGCTAGAGACTCGTAAGTCTACTTAGACTCATCACGGTTCTACTCGGGTTCGTGAATTTTTGAGCCTAGCCGAGTCTGCTTTCCAGCTCAGAGGAAAATCGAGCCGAGCTCGAGCCGCTCACAAACTGGCTCGTGAGCTCGTTTGGCTCGTACAGGCCCACGAGCCCACGAAGCCCTACTGCGCTAGTCGCCCGAGAGGATAAGTCTCGTGCGTCCCTAGTCGTCCCGTGTCTGCACCACTCGCCCGATCCCCATCCCCCCAAGGGCCCAACCCAATCCTCCCTCCCGATCCTCTTTCTCTCCCCTGCACCCCCCCCCCAATTCCACCACGGTTCCACCACACCCCTCCCCTCCCCTTCATGGCCTCCAGCCCTCCGCCGACATCCCCAGTCCCCACCTTCCCATGGGGGGCAGCAGGGGCCTCCTCCTCGCTGCCGCCTCCAGTCCTGGGCCTCCCGGTCCCGGCCTTTAGCCAGGACACACTGCAGCAGCGCCTCCAAGGCTCAACTCCCTCATCTCCGGGCTCCGGCTCCGGCTCCGGTGCCGGCGTGCCACCCCGACGAGGCCGTCAAGGAGGAGGCCCTCTCCAACATGCCATGCGATCGCGTGCACCAGGTGGTCCAGGCCTACACCTTCGATCCGCTGCCACCGCCCTCTCCATCCGCCCAAACACTGCTGGCTGCTGCTCGCCTCCCTCCTCTAGTCCTCCCCCTCCTCTTCGCTGCATTGCGCCAACGAGGACATCCCGCCGGCGCCACTGCTCGCCTCTCCCTCCTCTCCCTTGCTGGTTTGCTTTATGGATTAGTTTGTTCATGTAGGGCAGGAGGAAGGTGGTGGAGGCTGCTGTCATGATAAGGATTGTTGGATCTAGTTCTTTTGTCTTCACTTGTGATTTTGTTGATTGAAATGAATGGATGCACTGATTGTTGAATCTAGTTCTTCTGTCTTCACTTGTGATTTTGTTGATTGAAATGAATGGATTCAGTGATTTTGTGATTTTGTTGATTGAATGGATGCACTGTTGTTCCTGGGCCTGGCTCTTGGCAGTTTCGATCATTCTGCTCCCTGGGTTCGAGCCGTGAGAAGGCAACTGTTCCTGGCTCGCGAGCCGAACGAGCCAAGCCGAGCCGAGCTTACTGTGGAAACGAGCCTGAGCGAGCCTGGCTCAGATCGGCTCGGCTTGTTTCCAGCCCTACGCCTAGGCCCGCACTCCCGTCTGTCCTGTATAATGGGTTTACATCTGCTGTCTATAGTCTCTGCCACATAAGATTTAAACTGATGTAGATGAAATAGAATAAAAATAGATAAATGTGTTGTCTGCAATTCTGTAGCCGACTGTATCACCAGAACCAAAGAGAAAATGTCTTAGGTCCATGAAAGCATTAAAAGATTGTGTCATCTATAAAGACAAGTGAAAAAAAACAACACATTGTATGAACTATCTATAGTACTATCTACATGCGACATGAAGAGTTGCTATAGACAGCATTTGTCTGTACTATTGTACATGCCCTAAGCGCTCCTCCTGGTCATCTCTAGACTATAGTGACGACAATATCGCCCCTCGTGGTCATCTCTAGACTATAGTGACGACAATATCTCCCGATAACCTGATTAGAAAAAATTCCAATAGAGATAGGTATGTACTTAGTTTATACTTGCGAGCACATTCGTGGACACAAAGTTTTGCTCGATGGATAAACGGGCATACACGTTGACGACCTCATCTGTGCCCACTTCGTCTGATTACCCGCAACAGGAGGGCTAGGATGAAAACCATGTGGCTTCCTCCACTCTCCTTTCCAAATTCCAATCCAATGCATTAGCAGTTTAGCAGTAGCAGAAAAGCGCTCGACCTCTCCAGGGTGAGCCGCTTGTTCTGTGCCCTTCACCGACGGACTGGAAGGCCAGGCTGGAGCATCGGTTCAGCGCACCTATCCCGGAGCGTGCACGTGGTGTCCCCCGGACTTGGCTGAGGCATTTCAGTCAATGCCCGTAGGATGCACCTGACAAGGTCGTTAGGACGCACCTCGTTGCTTACCTTCTCCAACTCTTTGGTTGGGTCCTATTTCCAATCACACAGGGCGATTGGTGCTACCCCAGCTTCGTCCGTGTCACTGAGTCTTTGGTTGACACGGAGGTTGGGCTAATGCCTCAGTACAGCTAGGGATCAGCCATCCTTTACGCCACATACCGGGGGTTATGTGACGATGCGCGGTGCGGCACTGGTGATACCCCAAACCTGGCCGTCTACTACATGCTCCTACAGCTATGGAGTTAGGAGCACTTCCCTGTTGGGCAGCCGGACTTCGAGAGAGCGGTGCACCCATACGCCGTTCTGGACGACCAGATAGACAGGCCCATCATGGGCTTACGGTGGACTGCTGCCCATCTACGCTGGGCCAAGGATAGACCGGTGAGGTGCTACTTGTTGTTCCACGACGAGTTCGAGTTGTTGCACAACAGCAACATCATATAGCGTCCATGGTATCCAGAGTTCATGCACATGGTAGCGCCTCACGGATTGTCCGTGCAATGCAACCAGGACGGAGGACTGTGGACGATGACCTGCCACCTGGTGTTCGCACATATGATGGAGCCTTACGCGCTGTAGTGCGTAATGCGACAGTTTGGTGTGCACTAGGTCGTACCCCCCGGCAGACGGCCCACTCCAGCCGCGATCCGTACACTTGTGAGTCAAACTTCATCCGAGTAATGTTTACATTTCTTACATCTTCTTTTCTAATATCAATCCTTTCGAAAATGCAGATGATCGAGGGCGGGTGGGCATATTCAGGACTGGCGCCTGGTCCAGCACGAGTGGACTATGACATGGACGGAGAGGGCGCACTTGGATGTCTTGCATGAGTAGTATCAATGCATTCCGGCACTGGTGTCCAATGTGCGTGGATGACACATTCTTGACTGGAAAGTACAAGGGCCAAACACTAACTGCAATAGTGATGGACGAGAACAACCAAGTTCTTTCCGTGGCATTCGCATTCGTTGAAAGTGAGAACACGGACAACTATTTGTGGTTCCTGAGGAATTTGAGGATTTCTGTTATAAAGGGTCGTCGTAACGTATGCGTCATACATGATCGGCATGCGGGCTTACTGAGTGCAATAACTCAGATACAACAAGGAGAGAACGAACCATTTCCATGAGTGGATCAATAGAGTAGGTGGTGCATGAGGCACTTGGGTGCAAACTTCTATAAGCAATTTCGCAACAAGGACTTGATGAACGATGAACCTGTTCAAGTGGTTGTGCAACTAGAACCAGCAACGAAAGTTTGACACACTTTGGAAGATTTTGGATGAGCGGACCCAGACACGCAGAAGGGAGGCAGTGAAAAAGGCCGCTACAAGTGTCAATCAGATCCCCGAAGCATTGCCACAACTACCCACAAATGGTCCTAGTGTGGTGAGGAAGACAGTGACGTAGGTGAAATACTTCTCAGACTAGATTGAGCACGAGCCTAAGGAGAAGTGGTCGCTGCTACATGACAGGGGTGATGCTCGATATGGTGTCATAACAACCAATCTAGCCAATGTGTACAATTGGATTATGCGCGGCGCTAGGTGCCCCCTTTGGTTGGTATTATGGAGGCAATTCTTTTGGTACCATAAATTACTTTGTTGACAGAAGCAACAACGTGTTGCTCGCTGTGGCAAATGATAAAGTACTATGTTCTACCATGATCACCAAGTATATGGAGGAGAAGAGCAAGAAGGGTGAGATGCACTAGGCATTCAAAATGAGCACAAGGGAGTTTTGCTTCGAGATACTGTGCAGAGATAAAGGACGTTGCAGAACGAACCGTGAGAGAATCACTCATGAGTGCATGGTACGCCATGCTAGTTGTGTATGCACTTGCACCAAGCCTCTTCTTCTGTATAGTCCCTGCTCACATGTCATGGCTGCATATTCGACAGTGGTGCAGCATCCTGGCCGGTACCTCTTTGATTATTTCAACAAGGAGGAGGTGATGTAAACTTAGAGTACAGAGATGTATGGTTATGGCATAGTTGACCATTTCACTAGCCATCCGACTTGGGCACAACTTATCTGGGCCGCGGAAATAGATAGGCTGAAGGGAAAGGTTGGCCGGCGACAGGTACGGCATATCAGGAACGACATGGATGAAGCAGAAGCCGAGCGTCGTACGAAGAAATGCTCCATTTGTAGAGAGTCTGGGCACACCTTAAAAAAAATACCCTACGAGAAATCCATAGGATGAAGGAGACATTGGCAGTCCGGACGACGCCACGGGGACCCCATCCGACTACCCCACTTGAGGCGGTCGACATGGCGGACGTTGAGGTTGCGGCCACAGGAAAGGTTCGTCTTGTTGAAATATGTGGTGCTCAATACTTTGTCTCATTTTGATTTGTCAAAAAACTAGGTGATGATGTTGTGTTGAATGTTTTGTAATATCAGTGTGATTTGTCGACAAAATATGTGAGAACGTTGCATGGAATGTTCCGTAATATCATTATAATTTGTCTACAAAATATATGGCCGAAAATAGATAGTAAAAAAATAAGCAGAGATCCTCTCGCCAATTGAAATGGAGACATAGTTTTATCGCTAGTTGGAGTGGCGATAGGCCCTGTCGTCATTTCAACTGGCGACAGGGACCTCTCTGCATTGTTCTAGACTGTCGCTATTGCATAGGCTACCGTCGTCATTTAGAATGACGACAATAGCCTAATTTTGTTAAAAAAAAATTGACTCTTTATTTTTGTAAAATTCTTTTAAATAATAATATTTTTTTAAAAAAAAATCGTGGTTTCAGCATACCAGTGAAGGAAAATATGGGACCTTTGCTCCCCTGAAACAATCGATAAAGTTGTACTCTGTTTTGTTCAGAGTGGAACTACTCAGCTACGTTGGTAAAGAGACTTTGATCTACGGCATTGAATCATAACAAGACAAAGCCCTGTTTGCAGTACACTCTCATGAGTCGTGAATCATGGCTCATGCTAATGCTCGGTAAAGCCCAGTCTGGCTGGCTCGTATGGACGTATATTGAGCCATACAGCCCAGACTCCACTGGGATGCGATATTCTAACGGGCCACAACCCACATGCGAAAGCTGAACTGGACAGGGACGAACAACTGAGCCCATCTACGTCATGGCAGCATCATGCTTGCATACGCCGTTTGTTTGGGCGGAAATGGATGGCCATATTCTTCATTGGCGTGTCAACCTTAGCAACTGCCTCTGTCCTTCCCAGAGGCCCTAGACAACGATTTTTTCAGATTAAGACAATAAGAAAAGGATTCGGTCATGGAACTAGTAGTCATAGAAACCGGCAACATCTTCAGGATTTTGCTATCAAATCCAATAGAGCAGGTGAACTGCCGTGTGTAGAACAGTAGAAGGTTACATCACAAGAGCATTAATAGGTTACATGAAAGACTAGGTGTACGTCACGTTATCCCAAAAAATTAAAATTATAGAAATAATATCATAATGAAACTTGACTACTTAATAACATTCAAGCGGATGAAAAGGATCACTCCCGACGGATGAAAAGGACCATGGACTTTTTTTGTGTGTCAACAAAAATCGCATTTGAAAACGGGGACAAAGCAAGTTTCTAGAAGGATGTCTGGCTGGAGCGTACACCCCTCAAAGAGGAGGCCCCTAACATGTTTCGTATTTCGGCTAAGAAGAATAGGACGGTGAGAGAGACACTTCTAGGAAATACTTGGATCACAGACTTGAGACGAAAGATCACAACGTTCCATATCCCGGAGTTCATACGTTTGTTTGCCAAAGTGGCACAGGTCACGCTCTCACCGGAAACACCGGATGATATCACTTATAAATGGACCGCGACAGGTACATATACGGCCAAATCAGCATATCAGGCTCAGTTCTGGGGATCCATTGAGAAGCCTAACCTTTTTTGGAATGTTTCGGTACCGCAAAAATGTAAAATTTTTGTATGGCTAGCCGTTCAAGAACGGATACCAACGACAGACATTCTAACAATAAGGCACATGCAAAATGATTTTTGGTGCCCACTCTACACAAACAATCCAGAAACAGCACGGCATTTGCTCCTAAATTGCGCTTTCATGAAACGGGTTTGGAATGCCATAGCATCTTGGGCACAACACAACAGTATCCTATCGACTCAAGAGGACGTAGATGAGTCAGTTCTACACTGGTGGTTGGAAAGATCGCAGAAAGAAGTGACATTGAGTAGGAAGGGTCAAAGCTCCTTCATAATATTGACAATGTGGCAAATTTAGAAAGAAAGAAATAACAGAATTTTTCAGCATCAAAGGAACAAGGTTAATGGGGTTGGTTGCAATAATTAAAGAAGAAACTCGATCTTGGATTCTGAGTGGGGCAAGTAATTTAGGAGCTTACGTATCAGCCGGAATGCAACAATTGCATTACTAGCGCCTCACCAAAGGGGAGTCTCGCGGGGTTTCGGACTAGAGCTTAAGAGCAAGCACCTGGTACCGGAGGAAGGAAGAACAGTCAAAAGGGGAGAAGTTTTTTGGGACCGCAAGAGGCTGAAGGCAGTTAAGAGGTTTCGGTTTGTGCTTGGGGTAGCCTAGCTTCTTACTTTTTTGCTTGCAGGTTCATCTTCTTGGACCTGGTCTTGTATTTGAATAGTTGTATCTTTTATTCGCTTCTTTAATGCAGTGTTGACAGCTCTCCTGCCACGCCTTAAAAAAACATCCAAAGTGCTTAAAAAATATGAAAAAGTGCTTAAAAATATGAAAAACAACACTCTAAAGGAATATTCTTTTCTAAATTTTCCAAACAGACATAATTAGCCCATTTTCTCCCAACTCCAACGTCTCCGTCAAGAGGTATCTCTCCTTGTGACCGGCGGTGGCAGCACAGACCAACGGTAGTGGTGTGCTTGGAGAACGATGGTGGCAGTGGCAGTGGCACGGCTTGGGGCATGCGGCACGGCGTGGCTAGAGGAGGGAGAGAGAGTGAAGCTGAAGAAAAGAGAGGGGGTGGAAAAGAGAGGGCAAAAACATCATTTTATCCTATGGGTATTTTTCTAATTTTTGGTTGTTCGCGGTGTTACTAGGCCGTCAACTACGAATGCAATGTTATTTCTCTAAATCCTGATTGGAATGTCCATCACCTAATTTTTCCTTACATGAAAGACTAGGCGTAGGATTGTTTATTGCAGCGGTTTGTATTGAATGTTGTTATATCATACAATTTTTAGTTAGCATGGAAAAAGTACAAAATTTTTGGACTCTGAACTTCTTTGTACTACAAGACTTCCTGAATATTACGCCAAACACCCAGTGTTTCCCTTAAATAACATATCCGATCATCAGTGTTTGTAAAAGCCTTTTACACTCTTTGTTGCGTGTCTGGCACCCAGGCGTCAAGCATTTTCACCTTCATTTTTTCCACATCATTACCTCCTTTTTAGCCATCCTTTCACGGGTTAGAACTCAAAAGAAAGGTCGTTTTCAGTATTTCCTTCATGTGATCTTGTGACAACTGGTAAAATTGCCTCGTGTACATCTTAAACCATTGCCTTCCGTGCTGTCAAATGGAAGAAAAGACTAGAAGAATTGTTCCAATTTTCTCTGCGTGATGATATCACTATAGAAAAATCCCATACGTTGTTTTCACGTCTTCTCGTAGGCAATGACGTGGTCCAATACCTGAAGCCTCGAAGCTTTTCGCCAGTGACAAAAATCATAAAATGCATCGACAACATTGGTAGTACGGGGCCGATTAATCGAAATCATACAGTATGGATATAAATAAAAGTAATCATACATCAACGAGAGAAAAAAACGTATACAAATGCCATCATAGAACCCTAAAGAGAGAGAAAAAAAAAAGAAGAGAGAAAAGACCTACTCTACAGAAGCAAAAGATACAACATATCTCAAAACCATCACCATCGCAGCAAAACTACACGCATAGTGCGTGCAATGCACACGTACATCTGAATTATACACCCTGCTGGTGCTGCAGGCCGGAGCCGTTGGCGGCGCGGTGCGACTTGTCGGCGTCACGCTTGCGCCGCCTCAGGACGATCACCCACGTGATGGCCTCAAGGCAGAGGGCGATGCCGCCGAGCGTCGCCAGGATGACAATGTAGGTCGTCTTCCAGCCGCTGGCCGGCTTCAGGATGTTGAGCCCCTTGAAGATATTGATGGCGGCCAGGACGATCACCGAGTACCCAACGGAGTGGTGGTAGATGTTCCAGTAGAACCTGTACTTGTTCTTCTTGTCCGGCCTCAGAAGCAGAGCAAACACCTGATCATGGAACAAGGCAAGCTTCCAGTCAGCTCCTGACATGGCAATGTAACAGAAGCAACGTTGCAGAACAGAGAATGGTGAGTGTGTGACTGTACAAACCTGGAGAGTGGCGAGGCAGAAGATGGCAATTCCGATGTTGCGGTGGGGCTGGTAGGTGGTGCCCTTGGACTCGCTGCCGAGCTTAAGGCCGAGGCCCCAGCCGGCGACACCGAGGATGTAGCCGGAGCACTGGCAGGCGATGTGGAGGTAGAACCATGCCGGGTCGGCGGACTCGAAGACGCGCAGGTAGCGTGCGATCATGGCGCCAAGGGGAATCAGGACGCCCCAGCCCACCGCGTTCAGCACTCCGTGGATCTGTATATATGCATGTGCGCCATGGTTAGAGCTACCAAAATCTAATCTCGATCAAAACGAAGAAGAAAAACATTGGTCTTTGAGGTGATTAGGTCTGTTCAACAATTATCGGCAGTTGAATTTGATGCAGATTCTAAATTACTATGCCCTGTGTCGATATAGATCACGATGCTTTCTGATAAAAATATGTGAAAATTAAGCGCGTACTAGCTGTCTGTCTAGCTTGAACAGCTCTAGGTATCTAATAGCATACTACTAAAGTTGGGCAGGTAACAATTCTAAGGTGTGGTGCAGCTCCCCCAAGTTGTTGCTTCTCGGAGTTGGGTTTTGACCATCCTTTTTCTAGAAACACATGAGCAAAAGGGATAAGTTCCTCCTAATCCCATCCCTATCCACTGTCCAGTTGTTGAGGTAATCGCATCGTGTTATTAAAAGCCTAGAGCGTCAAAGTAAACCGTTTTGCTGATTTTATATGTGTCATATGTCACGTCCAAATAGATCAATCGAACAGCTCTCGCTATTCCGGTCATCTCCAACTAAACTGAAATAATTGAACCTAACATCTTAATAAATAACAACGTCGCCGTCCTATACTTCATTGCTTATCATAAACTTACCTAACATCTAAACAATTCGACAATGAAGCGAGCCAATCAAGCATTGAGCCGACCATTCAAGAAAATCAAAGTATTATCTATTTCTCTTTGTTTACTGAATTAATCAAGCTGGAGAGCGGCAGGAGGAGAACTCACGTTACGACGGTGCAGCCTGGAGTTGGAGGCCCCGGTGCTCTGGCCGGACAGGAAGTCCAGCCTCTGGATGCTCTGCAAGTTCGGCCCCGATGTTGGGTGCGGCGCTACCGACCCGCCGCTGAGCGGCCCGGCCTGCCACACCGTGTTCTGCTGCGTGGAGTTCCTCGGCAGCGCCACCGTCGCGTATATCGTGTACGCGCCGCCCGTGTAATCGGCGGTGGGCGCGACGGGCACGTCGAACTTGAGGGTCGCGTTGTTCAGGGTGGGGGACGTGCTCTCCAGGACGGTGGTGAGGACGGACACCACGCCGTTGCTGTCCCGCGACGCGATGAACACGCTGCTGCCGGCCATTTGACTGCCGTCGGTGTTGATGCCCCAGGCGACCCATCCGCCGGCACCCGACGGCGCGCGGAACGCGACGTCAGCGGTGCCGTTCTCCGCGTGGTACGTCCAGTGCAGGCTGGCGCCGAGCACGGGCAGGGTGTTGCACTTGAGGAACGACCGGCCCGCCTGGAGCGTCGTGGATAGGCAGTCCTGGGCCGTCGCGCCGGCCGCGAACAGCAGCACGGCCGCGAGGAGGAGCCACGCCGTGTGGCCTGGCCGCGCCATGGTAGTAGAGCACTTGGAGCCTTTTTTTTTTTTTTTTTTGCTTGTGCTGGGTTGCTTCCCTCGAGCTCCGAGTCTCCGACTCGAGGTGCAAATGGAATAGGAGGTGAAGGCGAGAAGCTGGTGAGGTGGTGAGGGAAAGCGAGGGAGGCAATGCCTATATGTAACGGCAATGCGAAGCGCGGTTGTTGGGGGAGTTGGCGTGTGGGTGGAAGCTTCCAAGTTGACCTGGTCAACAGCTATTTTGCAGACTCATCGGGGATTTCTATGATATGGGAACTACTTGAAACTTCTATTTTTTTATTGTTTATATGACATGGTCTTATTTGCTGAATAACCGAGGTGGTACAATTCATTGGGACAAGTATCTGTTGAAAGTACTAGGGAGGCTTATGATATGGTTCACATGATAGGCTGTATGACAACGGGTATGCTGCAAAGTGCAAACATGCCAGCCAGGCATATCCGGTTTGTTCTTGATTATTTCGACGGATTGAAGTCACCCGTTATTTCAGCAAAAGGATTGCTGTCAGTGTGTAGAGTAACTGTAGAAGAGAGAAGGAAATGACTTTATTATTGCACAGTACCTTTAAGCCTTTATCATATCATCATGAGAAAGAGTTTTATTTTAGTTGTAATGCTTACAATTGCCACTGTCTCCGTCTCCTATAGCCTGCACGTAGTCACACACATACCTGTACCACAGGGCAGAGAGGCACGCATACCTTTTCCACGTTTATTGGGTCGTGACCTTGTTACCGGCAGCGGAGTTGCAGGAGTTGTTGAAGCTGGCGAACGAAATAGCAATAGAAAAATGGTAAGAGGATTTGGTGGGAGTAAGTTCGGGACTGTACACCGTGTTCTGCTCGGTCAACCGCTGCTTCCTTTTTTCTTTTGCTTCAGGTAATTGCACATGTCAGTATGCTTGAGACAGTTCAATGTATATTTTTTAGAACTAATCTAAAGGTGCCACTTGTATTGTGCAGCGTGATCGAACCGTGAAACTAGCATATGATCCCAGACCCGCTAAACCAGCGGCCCGGTTTCAAATCATTGGGCCGCTATACTAAAAAAACATGGCTACAGAACAACAACCAAAGGATCTTGGACCATCCCCCAAAAAAAAGATTAGCCTAATATATTGGTACACCCTTACTCTTATTAATCGTGCTCTGTCTCATCCCACAACCAATATGGGACTATCCTAACAAATCTCCCCATCACACATCGGATGTGCTCCCCGGCAACCATGAGGCTTGAGATGTATCCAGGAATATCTGGGCTCTGATACCAATTATTGTGCAACGCCATTGGACCGTTAAACCAGCATTTGATCCCAGGCCCACTAAACCAGCGTCCCAGCCTCAGGTCGTTAGGCCACTATACCTGCAAGCCCAACTACAGAGCAACAATCAAGGGATATTGGACCATCTTCTTCTAAAAAACTAGCCTAATACGTGGTACACCCTCACCCTTATTAATCGTGTTATGTATCATCCCACAACTGATGTGGGACTATTCCAACACAATATACTACATGAGCTCATAAATATCTCCATTGTGAGTAATATCCAATAAAGCCTTGTCTCGGAGACCTATTCCCGACCGAGATCCATGTGGGTGGGCTGAAAATTTGAACTCAAATCTCGGTCCATCCACGTAGATGGTTCAGGATTGTGACCCAACCAAACAAGACCTAAGTGAATTATAAGAGCTCTTCTATCCATCACTGTACTACAAAAGTTGCCATTGTACTACAAAATACTATGGGCTTGTTTGGGACAGCTTCGGCTTCAGCTTTTCGCTAGAAAAAGCTGGAAGCCATCCCAAACGAATGGCTTTCTCAAGCCTCTTTTGGAAAAGCCGGAAGAGGTTTTCAACATAGAGAAGCCAAAAGCCAAAAGCCAAAAGCCGCCCAAGGACAGCCTCCCATGGTTTCGGCAGGATGGGGTTCCGAGTATGTCCCTAGAGTTCGGGTTATTTACCCATCACTTGCCACTCAACTAAACCCCAAATCGCCATCAGCCTCCGCCCGCCCACCCGAATCGTAACCCTAGTCGTGTGCCTTATCCGCCCGCCTTGCGCCTCCTCCGACCGGCTCCTTTCTCGACGACCCCCTGAACACCTCCCTCCCCCTCCAGCCGGCCTCCTCCCTCGGCTTTGCAGCCCTGGCCGGCCTCCTCCCTGGTGCCGCCTCCCCGACTAGCCTCCTCTGTCGGCTCCGGCCGACCTCCTTCCTCAGTGACGCCCAGGCCAGCGTCCTTCTCCCTTGGCCCCGGCAGGCCTCCTTCCTCGGCGTCGCCCCAGCTTCCCTCTTCCTTCCTCGTTGGAGCGGTTAATTGCCGTTTAATTATGGCTAATTACGGATAATTGCAATTAATTATCGTTAGTTGTCTTTAATTGCTATCATTTGCCTCAGTAACATTTCAAATATTGCCCACCTCAGGATATTGGCCACCTCAGAAACTCCAGTCAGTCTACCTAAAATTTAAACTGACAAACACCAAACGTTTTTAACTCAGCCGTTCAGTCCAGCCGAAAACCGCTTTTCTGAAAAGCTACCAAGCAGGCCCTACATAAGCTGACGCTGTACTACAAAGCGAGTAATTTCCGATAAGTGAATTGCAAGAGCTCTTCTATCCATAACTGTTCATATCGAGTATATCTCATAAAGAAAACAGTTTGTAGACGTATTGAATTTGTTTGATCAGTGGCGCTTTTCTCCCACGTGCATCCGACATGCCCGGCGTCGACAGATTCGTCTCCCAAATCTTCGCAGAAAGCATACAGCACGAGAGTCGTTGGAGGCTAGCTCCTTCAGTCTTCAACTGTTCTGCCTCAGGCGCGTGCCATATGGAGGCCTACCACGCGTTTGCCCGATCATGACCGGGTTTAACAATTTGAGACACTTGCAAATGACTTGTTCATCACACAGACTAGTCTCAATATCCCTTTGTGTTCACGCAGTCTGGTGAGCGATCTGTACATGTTTGACATTTCTACGTACGTATCCTTGTTGGCTTTTGGTTCTACTTTGACTGCATGTACTGCCAGTATTAGCAGACCGTCTGTAAGTATGTATATGCTAAAAGATCACGAGAGAACATGCTTTGATTCTGTGACGAAGTACAATTACCTGGTCGTTGTCCCTTTCACCATAATTGAGCTCTTTTTACGGTACTTTTATACAGACCAGGCTTCTTCGCAATTTGATACAATTGGAACACTGAAGAGCAGTGGAGTATTAGGTGAAAATGCGAATATATTGAAATTTTGATTTTTGCCAAACTTAGAAGTTTCGAAAAATTCTCAAAAAATACTACATGTAATGGAACATATATCTTTGCAAAATTTCAGGATCAAATTGGATCGCATTTGCGAGATACAAAAAAGATAAATTCTCATCAAACTCGATCACATTTTCGAGATACAAAAAAAGATAAATTCTTGATCTTCAAATTTTGCAGAGATATAGAACATATCCTCCATTATATGTGATAATTATTTGGGAAACTTTTGAAATTTCTTAGTTCGATGAAAATCAAATTTGCACATTTGCACCCTATATGTCACCCTGAAGAGCAAGTGTCAGGACTTCTAAATAAAAGTACTAAATACCCACGTAGTATGTCCCACCTTTCGCTCATGATGTCTATCACCTTCTCCGATGTTCATTTGATGATCTTTACCACCGTTTCACGCAATTGAACTACTGAGGCACTGAGCACACGTCCGCGTCCATCCCCCTTAAACCTGCGTGAATTATACGACTTACAACCGTTTCACGCAATTGAACTACTGAGGCACTGAGCACACGTCCGCGTGACCGCGCCCATCCCCCTTAAACTTGCGTGAACTATATGACGGGTAAATCTATGTATGCATACTGCAAGAAATCACCTCTTTGGTGTGCTTCTGCTGTAAAGTTGACATGTCACGTTTTGAAAAATCATCTGTTGCTGGTGTATATTTGCCTACCTTTTTTCGTCTTTGTTACGCTGTCAAAAAACTGAAGACATCTGTGCGCGCCCACCAAATCTCCTATTTCTGATAGTCTCCACTACCCTTAACGGCCTTAAGAACACAGCAATAGTAGCATCCGATTTTTTTTCTTCTCTGCGACGAAATAGGTGATTATTTAGCCATAGATAACTGAAAATTGAATTATGCAACAGTATTGAGGGGAAACACACGATTGTTATTCTAACAATCGTTGTGAGAACTCGATGAACTAAACTTCCAACGACATGTTCAACACTTGACTAAAACTGGAATACGGAGGAACAAAACAAACAAGATGGTTGGCGGCAATGCCATGGAGAAGTAAAGATGAAGAAAGCATGCTTTCAGCCTTGCCTTCTTACTGAAAATTCAGAACCTGGAAAGTACAATTCGCGAAAGAAAAATGATGCTGAAATGTACAGCTGTTTATCCAGACTTACCTATCAAAATATTTTTCCTTGTGCATCTCAGAGAATGCTTAGGAAGTGTGTCCTTGAAACGTTTCTCTTTTCTGATCGATGCTCTTGTTTTCTTGAGTTTCTAATTGACTGTAGGCACGACAGGGGAAAGTTCAGTTTAAAAGGTGATGTGTTTCCTTGACTTACTTCAGCTGTCATTTCGAGAATGCCAAGTTATTTTTAGTTAGAGGTTCACTCGTGGTCGTACACTAACACAAACACCTTAACTCGCTCATCTGATCTAGAAATTACTGCATGGTTGTTACACTTATTTTCAGGGCTTCTAGACACCAAGACGAGAGTTCTACTTCTGTTAAATAAAGACTAAGAGTTGTATGCAACAAGTTCTCATCATCAATCTTAGTTAGCACTTTATACGATAAGATAGGCACATAGCAAAGCGTGTGTACTTGAACACACAGAATGTATTAAGTTGTATGCACCAACTAATTCGACCAAAACCTTAAGCTGATGAGGAAAGACGAGCAATTCATTTATACTTCAACACTCCCCCTCACGTATAGACAGCCTCCCTCAGACCTAAGACATGTAATAGAAATGAGCTGTAATTATTTTCTTAATTGCACCAGCCGGGTCTTGAACTCAAGATCTCTTGGATACCATATTAAGTTGCATGCACCAACCAATTCACCCAAAAGCTTAAACCGATGATGAAAGACAGACAATTCACTTATACTTCAACAGAATGTACTATACAGTAGTAGGCATACGCAAATGACCAAGCAATTGGACTAATTCCTAACACGAAGCCTCGTTGATGACATCAACTTGTAACAACAAAAAAAATGAGTAAATTTCGCAAAACTACAGATTTGTTGTACAAACTATCATAAAGCTACAGATTTTAGCAAATATTTTACACAACTCCGGATTTAAGGGCTAGGTGTATCGCAAAGCTATATGTTTTAGAAATTCCGCCACACATACACATATCTAATACACTTGTCCTACCTGGCAGCCGCTATACTGCCCTCACCTCCTGTTATGGTATGTTCCCATCATGCGCCACGCTACAGCTGCCCACCATGCCAATGTACATTATGTGTCTTAGGGCTTCGCCTAAAGGATTTTGGGCTCTTCTTCATTTGGCCAGTGACCTTGACAGGTGATATGTTGAACTTCATTTGGCCAGATCCTCTCTTCTTCATCACACACAAGCAGACCTTCTTCTTACTCTCGTGCTCTATTAGTATTCTCATCACATCATTGTCCCATGCCAGGTGGGTCTAGTGTGTCAGATATGTGTACGATGCTATTGCAATTAGTTGGGCTTTGGCCCACTCATTTATCAATAATTCCTAGAAAATCCCAAAGGCCTACTCATACATGGTGGCATGTGGGATACTTTAGTCCCATATTGCTAACCAATGTGGAGAGACACCACGTTATAAGGTGGAGCATGTCTAGCCTTAGTAAAGCAAGACAAAGGAGGAGAAAGTAGGACTACATGTGAGCGCTCACTCGCCTCGCCTAGCCACGCCAGGCTTCGCGGCCGTGCGTGAATGGTGCGGTCGTTCCGGGTTTGGCTGTGGATCCAGACGTAGCTTTCTTTGGCAATTTTTTAATTGCGATTATTAAGCACGATTTCTTATAGCCGTTTCCTAATCAGAGGACGGTTTCCTTCTGTGGTCTTTTTAACTAAGAATCTTTGCCTGACTTCTCTCTATATCGCGAAACACATCCGTGCGAGAGAGAACTGTTCTCGAGCGCTGCGCTGCTACAAGCTACTCTATCCCTGCGCCCGGCATGCATCGGTGGTGGGGAGAGTAGGTCTCCGGAACCGTCGTCCTTGCGATCCTGTACGGGAGAGGGCGAATCAGGTTTTTAGGAAGCGACTCCGCGACTGTTCGCCGTTCCCTGCATCGTCTACATCGTCATCTTCCTCATTGGCGACGTCCTCTTCTTCGTCGCTGTGACACTCTTCGCATCGCATCGGTAACATCTAATATTATGCATTTACTTCTAATTATCAGTATGAACATATACGTTATGCTGTTCGTATCGTTTATCGTTCTAGTTTATCTTCTGGACATATTTAGTACTCATACTATTTCTGTAGTCATAATTTATTTGTGGAATTATGTAAACACTAGAGTGCTAAATAATCTAACACATGCGACGGGATTTCCTAAACCTGAAGCTTGTTGATACATGTCACCCTTAAATATGAAGTCATGTGAAATGCTTGCTAAAATCTGTAGTTTGTTGATAGTTTGTATAAAAAGTTAAAAACATATAGTTTTGCGAAATTTACACAAAAACAATATAAGTGGGAGAGGCTGATCTCCCACTAAGATTTGCTCTATCGTACTTATGCTAGTACAGATCTTTCAAGTAGTACAAATGTTTCAATACATCTGGAAGGAAAGAACAGAAGGATGTTCCAAAACCAGATAACCACGGCTCAAGAGTTGGCCGATAAAATAAAGGGAGACATATAACAAAGGAGGAAATCTTTCCACGGTTCTTGAGGAGGATCTCTCGTTTCCGTAGTGTTGTAACCACTTGCGGTAATTGGTGTCGTAAGCAAACCATATGATATGCTCCCTTCGTTCCGGAATAAATGACGTTGCTTACCCCATATTTCAATTAGCTGGCGTCAAATATTAAAAACTGGAGCTGGTCATTGTATTTTGACTTAGTACATGCTGTTCAAAGAGACATGTGATGCGGGAGGTAAGCCAACTATAAATAATACCATGGAACAATAGAAATGTGCCTTGTCTTACGAGAGAAACACTGACGTGATTAAAAAAACTTGTTTCTTGAAGGTTGCGGCAGGTTCCTAAATGGTAGACCGACCGGTAGTCAGGTCTCCGAACAAGTAGTTTGTTCCATGGCTATTAGATGTTGTTGATCTTTTGACCCAAATTCTTATAGTTCATACCCTAAATTAATCGTTTCGATCAAACTTTTGCAGGATGAAACAACACGCGCTTTCATTGCTTCTAGCCGCCTAGTTCTTGCCCATTATTAATTTTGCTGAATTGTGAACAGATATGTCCACTGCTGCTTTTGGTTCAGACATGGATTTTTTTTTTGTCAACCGGTGTATATTTTTGCTTTTCTTGCTAGCCTCTACCTGCTTGACTGCTTCCTTTTGCTTCATTCGTAGTACCATAAAGGATCGTTGGTTCACCTTACTCCTAAGTCCTAACGAAGCTTAACTAAGGAGCTCTTTTATATTATAGTATACTTAATTTACTGTGGGCTGTTCATTATTTTTTATTCAAGATTCAGATTAGTTATGATTTAGTTATACTACATCTCGTAAAAGTTAAAATTAGATAAATAACTAGGTGTACGTCACGACATCCCAAAAAGTTAAAATTGTTTTGATATTCAGGTCAAATCTACGTATAGTAATAAACTAAGACAAATGCTAACTAGTAACTACATTGAAAACAAAAGGAAATGCTTTTTTGCTCTTCCAGAAGAAACCACTAATGATATGGACTTCGATTACATAAAGCACTACAAAAGTCATTGCAGAAGAATCTAGAAATAATTATTTCCTACAACAACTGCCGGTGTACCGTAAAATTTCTCTAGCTAAGACGTAACAAGTCATTCGTCGTGCCGCAGTCACCCTCAGCCTTTTGGCATATGAAGTTATGAACGATTCGTCACATGAGCCTGCATTTTTTTCCTCAAAGCATAGGCGCCCAATTTTTTCAACCCCAGAGGCTAAGCTGGTCCAGTTCATCTTGAATGAGCCGCGCGGGCGAAGGAGAAGAGGAGGCGGAGTTGACGTCCTTCGTTTCTGCGTCATCCGCTCTTATCGTCAAGAGAAAGAACAGCTTCCTCACCCAATTCACGTGAAGCTCCTCTCTGATGGGCCTGTTAGCGTGTGGATCATCTTGCATCTACTTCCTCTTCTCTCTCAAGTCGGTGCTAGAGCGGTCTTCTATGCTATCCGGTTCTTTCAGTTTGTAGCTCCTGTGGGTTAGTTTGGGAGGCGTTATCTTTTCCTTAGTTTTGATGTGTTTGTGCGGCAGAGCTGGCTATGGTGTGTTTATAGCTGGTTAGTTGGCATCCCTAGCTCTGGTGTTATTGTCGTTTGGCGTGTCTCTGTTGCAGCTTCTCTCTCGCAAAGGGCAGTGCTTCTGTCGGGCTGTATCTTTTTATTTTACTTGTTTTCTCCTACTTTATCAATGTAAATGGCAGTGCTCCTGCCTTTCATTCAAAAAAAAAAACCCAGAGGCTATCGTGTTCCGGCGGCAATGACGCACGCGATGCAATCATTTAAAATGACTCGTCACTTCGTCCCCATAAGTCATTGCCTTCGGTTTTAAGACTAGAACCTCGGGATAACATGCTTTGATTCACACATGAGCCAAAGTTCAAAGTATGCAGGTATAAACATATCGCCCTGCTGTTTTTCGTATGATTGATGCTTCGATCCAGATCCGGCATATCGAATCTTTGTCAATGGGGGCGGCTAAAGGTGGCGCAATTCGTATTATAAGACACCGAATGATGCTTTAATCACGCGATTAAGCAACGTTGGCGTTGCACGGAGGCAAGCAGTCGACGAGCTTGGCGGTTTCAGAGTCAGTCCATACCTTTCGCGGCCATGCCAAGTTTTACTGCAGATCAATGGCAATTTCTCCATCAGCAATGCCCCCGAGCCGCCTCGGTGTTCCGGTGAGCTAGCCGAACATGCATCCCCTCGTGCCATGCGATTCCGACTGGGTGGCAGACTGGCGGCCTCGGAATAGGGCCGAACCGGACAGATCTAACCTCCGGCGTGCGCTGAGCCGCGCCGTGCTATGTGCTTGCGGTGGGAATCGGGAACATGGCGACGGCGCCGCGGCCCCGAGCCGAAACTTGCCATAGCGCCGGGGCCTTTGGGCCGAGGCAGCATGTGCCGAGGCCGCTGATGCTGTTTGCTGTGGAGGTTGGCCCGGAAGTGGCAAACGAACCGACCCAAGTCAAGTCAAGTGGGAATTTTGGGCACTATTGACAACTGTACATCAAAAATTCCAATTGTAGCTCCGTAACTCCGAAATTCCAGAAGTAGTCCTCCCTTCTGTGTACCGCAGTAGCGGAGGTGCTGCCCCACCCAAACATAGCAAGGAGCTGCTGCGCCCGGGGAATGCAGCAAGGAGCTACTACCAACCCCCACCGCATTACCTTCAAAGAGGAGAGAGAAAAGGAGAGAGGAAAGAAAAGAAAAGAAAATAGAAAAAAAAAGTTTCAGAAAATTCAAGAAAATTTCGTAAAAATTCTTGGAACATGAATATATTTAAATAATAATAATTTTGAATTTAATTGAAGTTTATTTTATTCATTTAAAGTGTTTTTCATTTTCTGAAATTCCCAATTAAGCTTTAATCATTCCAATAAAATACAAATGGTTTATTTTATTTTTTAAAAGCTTTCAAAAGACTCTGAAAAAGGGGAAAACTCAAAAGAAATAAAAAGAACTCAAAGGAAAGAACAAGATTTAATTTAATTTAATTTGGGCTTGAATCAAGGTATAAATGATGAATGGAGCTTGTGGTTTAATTTAATTTGGGCTTGAATCGAGAAATGGTTTACAATTCTAAATTTAAATTATGTAATTTCGATTGTCGGTTCATCCTTCCTATCCAAATTTGTTTGTACAAGGTAAAATTCATTAGAACTTCTCTGCTTTGAAGTTGTTTATCGCTGCGCTGTTTTTTCTTGGTTTCTCCAAAATTAGAATGCATATGAAAAGAAAGGAACATTGTGGAAGTCACTTGTACATATGTATGCGTACACAAGAAATAAATCATTGTATTTTTCTCTCAGCAATCAACCCAAAAGGACATTAACATCAAGGTTCTATGCTGACATGGATGATTCGATGCTGGCGCGAATGATTCTTTATGGGATTCCACAAGAAGAGGCATACTTGCAATATGGGCTTGCTTCCATGGCTCAACAGGAAAGTAAACGAATCAAGCTAGGAAAGCTACCTATAAAACATGCACCAATATGCAGATACTAGTACTGCTACATTGCACTTACTCATGCTAGAGGCATGAATTACAAACTAGTTACTTTGAATTTAGGAGAATAGACAAAAGACAGAAACAAAGCAAAATATTACATATCAGTTTCACATTGTCTACACTGATCTTTAATTCTTGCATATTTTTCCTCACTTCTTGCACATTGTTCTTCAATTCTTGCACATTGCCATCAATAGCTAGCACCCATTGCTTCCAGGTGAGTGATCAACTTCTGCATATTCTTCTGTAACTTCTCCATCTCTATGTCTGGCTTCATTACTGTCTCCTTCTTCACATATACCTCGAGCGAATCTTCCCACAAATAAAAACCACATCCCCCAGACTAACAGAACCAACAAAAAAAAACTAGTATCAAAGTAAAGAATGCAAAAAATACGAAGCAAATAGGAAGAGTTTTATGTGTTCCAGAAGCGACGCACCTTCCAGTTAGCACACCTCAAAAATCCGCGGTTCGGATTCTTCTCGGTATTGGACTTGTACCTCTTTTTTTTCTACCATAGTCGCAACGGAACATAGACTTCCTTGGTTGTTGCGAGTTACCTGTGCTATATTGGCTCGTGGCTCCACTTTGAGCCATTGCGTCTCCCTCTCCCTCATCCATTCGGCTGAGAATTTATAGCCATGCCCAAAATTTGTGGCGCTAGAAATTCTCTCCAAAAATTGTCCTAGGCGCCAACTGCAGACATGGGACAATGGCAATCGTCAAAACCATCAACATTCCAGTGGCATTTTCATAATTGCTCAGAGGGTACCAATGGTCATTTTTCCTAGTAACAAGGATTAAAATCTCTATGTATTATTTTAATACATAATAAAAGACCATATGTCTTCATAGTCGTAACCCCTAAGGGTAACGACCCCTGTAGTCGTAAGGATTCCAGAAGTTACATAATGGGTACCCTGGTCAGATGAGGTCCTGTACCTAGTCCTCGACTAGATGACTGCTCGTAGAAGCAATGAACTGGCATCTGGATCTAACTCCAAGTATATATTCCTTACCATATAATGAATGAAACACATGTTATATTTTCTCTATAGTGCATGACGTTTTATTGTTCTAAGACACTAACAATAACCACCATACGGTTGAAGTGTCTCACAGACATTCAACCAACGCCTCGCTCCGACCAGTCACGTCACTTCCAACAGGCACCTTCTCTAGGAACAACTACCACCTTTTCGACGGTTATTTAAAGATGGAGCACGGAGCAGATTAGATCGGACTGCATCAGATTGAAGCACGATAATCGGCATTAGATTGATGTTTCAAGTCTGATTCAGCAGCATAGCAAACATTACGCTCAGTATAATTAGGATTAGTCAACTGCCTTGTCGAGGGCACCCCCTATAATAACCAGTTCATAGTAATAAAGAGCAGTCACATTCTCTCCCAAGAACTCTTTTGCAATTTTCCTCTATTTATTTCGTAAGATCGGCGACTCTATCATCAACACCTAGTCAAAGGGATTGACTGGACGCCATTCCGGCTCTAGACTGCCAGAGGGTGACGGTAGTGGCAATTTCGGAAGAAAATTCTAGACTGCAAGAAATAAATTATTGCATTTTTTTCCTCAGCAATCAACCCAAAAGGACATTAACACCAAGATTTTTTATCATATTGCGTCGTAGCATTCCCCGTCGGTCATCCGCAGGCCAAGTTGGCGAGGAGGTAAATTACATACAAATCTACGTTCAGTTTTTTTTGTTATGTCTTACGTTCTGCTAACATCATGTCGTTCCCCGCCGCAAGTCCGTTGGGATGAATCACTTATGTCGTCCGCACTAGGTACACAGACTGGTTTTTCAGAGTCTTCTGAAAGCTTTTAAAAAAAAAATAAAACATTTGTATTTTATTGGATTAATTAAATTTTAATTGGAAATTTTAGAAAATAAAAACATTTTAAATGAAAAAAATAAACTTCAAAATTATTTTATTAAATCTATTCATGTTCCAAGGATATTTTTTTTTACGGAATTTTCTTGAAATTTCTAAAATTTAATTTATTTTTGATTTTTCCAAAAATTTTTCTTTTTCTTTTCTTTCCTCTCCCCTCTTTGATAGTGCTACGGTGGGGGTTGCCAACATGTTTGCTTGTTGTGGTGGGGGTTCGCAGTAGCTCCTTGCTGCATTCCTCGGACGCAGCAGCTCCTTGCTGCATTTGGGTGGCGCAGCACCACGGAGCACAGCACGTGGGAGTAGAGGCTACTTTTGTAATTTTTGATGCATAGAAAGTCAATAGTGCCCAAAATTCATCAAGTCAGGGTTGGACGGATAACGCGTCGGCCGCGACATGCTGGGCCAGCATCCTGACCGATTTTAGCCCGCCGCGGTGCGTGCTGCGGCTGGGGCTCCCCGTCGCCGCCATGTACGTACTTCAACGCCGAGGCTCCGGCTACATGTCGGCACGTCGGCGCTTCTACTGAGTATTCTAACGCCGGCCGCCGGACGAAGCGCGTCCTTTTGCTTGCTTGCGTGCGTGCGTGCTCTTGCAGTCTGATGAACAGTAAATTCAAGATATTCAAATGCTCTTTGGTACTTCTCGCAAAAAAAAAACTATTTGGAACAATGTTACTACACGCAAATTGAGGCTTCACCATTGCACTGTTTATAATGTAAACAAGCATTGACAATGATTTATTTTAAAATTTATTTATCATTGAATTTAAGGGATTGTTCATTGTTGGTTGGGATTTTCTTCACAGGTCGCACCGGCCAGTTACCACCGGTTTTTATCCTCGAAAACTCCTCAAATTACGACGGTGCATCCTTGAGTTTGGGGCCCCGGTTCTCTGGCCGGACAGGAAGTCCAGCCTCTGGGTGCTCTGCAATTTCGGCCCCGATGTTCGGTGCATCGATATTTGCCCACCGCTGAGCGGCCCGGCCTGCCACACCGTGTTCTGCTGCGTGCTGTTCCCCGGCAGCGCCAACGTCGCGTATATCGTGTACGCGCCGCCCGAAACCTCGGCGGTGGGCGGGACCGGCACGTTGAATTTGAGGCTCCCGTTGTTCAGGCTGGGGCTTGTGCTCTCCAGGACCGTCGTGAGGACAGACACCACGCCGTTGGCGTTCTGCGATGCGATGAACACACTGCTGCCGGCCAGGGTTCCAAATTTCGTGGAAATTTCACGAAATTTCGGACATTTCGCTCACACCCGAATTTTAAGCCTTTCTGTCAAAAAAAATCGAGTCTATTTGAATTTTGCCTTCGGCCTGCTACGGCTTCTCCCCACTGACCCAAAAGCCCACCATCCCCCCGCCCCTTACTACTCCCCTCCCCTATTCCCCTCCCGTCTGTGACCCCTTTCCCCTTTGCTGGTTTGCCCTAGCACCAAAATACCAAAATCCTCTGGTCCGGCAAGGCGGCGCTCCTGCAGCGCGTGACGGCAGGAGTGGGAGCACCAGGTGGCAGCGTGGGAGTACGAGGCGGCGGCGACGCTGGTCAACTCAGAACCTACAACGCGGACGGCGGAGTGGGAGGTCGGAGTACCAGCGGCGACACGCCGCTGCTGCGTGTTTGCGGAGTGGGAGGCTGGGAGCACCAGGCGGCGGCAACACGGGAGTACGAGACGGCGGCGAAGCACGAGCTGCAGGCCTGCAACTTGCAGTGCGGGACGGCGGGAGTGGGAGCATCAGGCGGCGGCGTGGGACGGCAGGAGTATGAGGCGGCGACAACAACAACCGAGCCTTGGGATGGCAATGAAGAAGAACCGACCTTCGCGCAGCGCGGTAGAGTTTCGGCGGAGGGCCATGGCTGGCGCATGTGGTGGGGGCAACAGTAGCGGCACCGGCAGGGGCAGGAGTGGCGACGATGGCATGGATGGCCGCACTGGATGGGGAGCGACGGCGGATTCTTCACCTACTGCTGTCGGAGAAGGCAAAATCGTTGGCCTGGGCCATTTTTTTCTACTGCTGCCGGAGAAGGTAAATTTCGGTCAAATTTCGAGCAAATTTCAAATGCTGATTTCGCCCTTTTGGATGAATTGAAACTGAAATATTCGAAATTTCACCAATTTCAGTTAGTCCTGAATTTTTTAGCGAAACGAAATCTTAAACCCTGCTGCCCACCATGCTGTTGGGGCGGTCGGTGTTGATACCCCAGGCGACCCAACCGCTGCTGCTTTGCGGCGCTCGGAACGCGATGTCCGCGGCGCCGTTCCTCGGGTGGTAGTTGGTACGTCCAGTGCAGGCTGCCGCCGAGCACGGGCAGGGAGTTGCATCCCTGGAACGACCGCCCCGCCTGGAATTTTGCGGACACACAGTCCTGGGCCGCGCCTGCAGCTGCGAACTGCAGCACGACGGCGAGGATGAGCCACGCCGAGTGGCCTTGTCGTGCCATGGCAAGTAGATCACGTACGTGATCTTGTTCTTGTGCTGCGTCGCTTTGAGCTAGCTCCGACTTGAACAAGGTGGAGATGCAGTAGGGAGGTGAAGGCGCGAAGCTGGTGAATGGTGAGTGAAAGCGAGGGCGTTCTATATTTAATGGCGACATGAAGCGGGTTTGTTGGGAAATAAGCTTTGGAGTTGTCGACCTGGTCGATCATTTTGCTGTCTTTAGACTAGCTAAGTTTGAACTAGCAAATTAAATTCTTCACTCTTATAAACATTGGATAATTTATTTCCACTGTCGTGTCATAATTTTCATTTCGAAGAAGAGTGATCATCATGGACGGGCTTTTTCCAACACCTGAAACATACAAGATAAACGTGACGATGACTTCGTCCTGATCGACCGTGTATTTCTCCTTAGCTAAGTCTCTTGCTCCAGATGATATATACTTGCTGCCCTGGTGTATCTATCTCGATACATTTCTGTCAACATGTCATGGCAGACATCATATCATTGGCCTGGTTGCAGCCTGCAACCTACAGTTCATGAAAACGTCCATTCTCTTAACATCAGCTGTACCGTGTACGCAGCTACAAGATGCAAATCTTAAATCTCACGTTAAAATGTGCCTTGTGAACAGTAAAATCAGTAATTAAATATGTAGAGATTATTTGATACAGTATAGTGTACATAATATAATAGTACACATCAACCTTCTTGGTGAATAGTGTTTCTGTGCTCCCTCTGTATCTGAACTGCGCAAATTTGAAACACTATGGTTAAGCAAGGTACATAATATAGGGGTTGTCTACTTCAGTCGCTTGATTTTTCTTGGCCACATTCCTTTTTTTTTTTGGCAAGTCGCGCGAGAGAGAGAGTAATATATGTACTGTAAATTGCTTCAAAGAAGTCCAGGAGAATTGGCTCGAACCAGATGGCATTTACAGGTTCTGTGTAGCCATAGAACGCAGGACAATACTGACGTTTTTCCACAGAGTAGTACACAGCAACAGTGGCACCATCAGCTTCACTGAACCTTTGGAGGTATATCTTGTTACCATGATCTTCTCGCTCTGCTGGCCTTGCAAGGGCATCTCTGTTGTCCAAGAAGAGCACTGCGTCGGCCAATCCTTCGAGCTCCGACCACGCCATTTGCGACCTATCAATCCCGAACATACGTATAGGTTCTTCGCCCGGTCCGGTAAATATGGCAATCAGCTGGCCTGTCCACTCCACGAGATCGCAATGGTCGTTTTGGGCCATGTCGATCTCATCGTAGAGTGGCTCGGCCTAGCAAGAACGCTCCATGTCATCTTGCTTGGGCCGAATACCCCGATCCTGCCATTTCCTCACAGGCCATACCGCTCCTCGTCATATTGGGCAGCGAACTTGTGTCTGAGTGCATGCCATAGATCTATATCATTCTTCATGTGTATATACACATCACAAACCTGGTCAAATAACACGTTTAAAATACACCCGACAAATATTGTCGTAGCCATGTTGTACTCTGTTTATTGTGTAACAGTACGAGGTTCTGCAGGACCTAGTATCACGACTCAAAATACATTCATAGCCGAGAGCTATAATTGGATCCTTGTCTGTCATCTCTTGAAATTCACACCAGTGAATTTC
The DNA here is from genome assembly GCA_036346405.1 of Phyllostachys edulis. NCBI lineage: Eukaryota > Viridiplantae > Streptophyta > Magnoliopsida > Poales > Poaceae > Phyllostachys > Phyllostachys edulis. Next base: position 105,214,395 of record CM070550.1, read on the forward strand.
TTCAATTTCATTGCCCCGGCAAAACCAGCCATCACAAAGTGTCTATAAGGTTTTTGGATTGTTAGGTATATATGCACTTTTGTGATTATTATAATTCCTAAAACAATAATTGAATCGACAGCAGCATATATATTAGACATATTTATGACTATGAACAGTAACATGATCATCAACTCAAATATATCTATCTTATATATATATGCACTACCAAGGTAAAGCTTAGAACAAGAACTCTACTAACAGAAATAGACATCAACATCATCACTTGACAAATATCTAGGAAGCAAGACTTAGCCATATCAGATGATATCACCGCGACTTACAGAGAATTGCTCTAACAAAGGTCGCGGTAGAGTCTGATGCAAAGAAAACGACACATAGAGGATGATGGAGAAGGATGAAGCTGTGAGCAGTCGTGCGAACGCTTTCCAAAAATCTTATTCGCCTCAATCCGTGCAGGATCACGAGGGACACCGGCTTCGGAAACACTGCTCTCCCTGCATCGGTGCACACCGAAGAATTGATGGAGAAGCTACGGCTGCGCAACACAGAGGAACCGTGCAACAATACGAAACTGGTTTTGTCTGTTCTATTTCTATTTCTGAGAGTGACTATTCAATTTGTTGTCATTACTTTCATTACTTTATTTTAAACGTGGTTAATATGTGCCATAAAATCCAATTGAAACGTGGTTATGTAATTCGTATGCATGGTTTTGAAGTGCAAAAAGAAGTTGCAGCTCCACAGCCAACCGAACACAAAATCATCGGACAATTCACGCGCATATCGTGAGCGGACAATGGCGAGGCATGACGAACGAGCATACGCGTGTTCTTCTTTTGCTTGTTTCAACTATATATTGGTCTCTTCTTATCTAGACTAACAATATGGTACTAAACTTCCTATCTTTCATCATGTATGAGTGGATCTTTGAGATTTTTCTATGATTTAATTAGAGTATTGAATAGACTAAAGAAAAAAAAACTCTTAACAATTTGGTCGCCAGAACAAATCGGGTGCCTGGATTGGTCCCTCGCAACGACCGCGCGAGGCTGCACATCCCCTCGATCTCAATGGCTTCAGACCTCCTGGATAACTAATTAAATACTCCTCTGCTATTCACTTCCCAGAAGCTAAATATTGATCTCACCCGCTCTCCTCCACTTTGATTTCTCTTGGTTTGGTGAATCCTAAGAACTTATTTAGATACATTGTGATACGATTTAATTCCTTTGAATTGATAGAAAATTTGAACTAAAATCCATTCTAATCTTTTTTAATCCCTTCTCAATCCCTTTTTACCCAAACAAGCCCTAAAGATGACACAACAAGTTCTTAAACTGTAGCATCTTTCTGTTGATTTCCTGACACACGAGCCTTGGGGACCTCGTCGATGTACGAGATTGTGCGACTCTCTGGGCGATGGCTATGCGCTGTCTCTCACGGCATGCGGCGGCGCGATCTCACGCAAAGGAAGCACAGTTTGTGGGAGAAGGCAGCGCGATCTTCGTGTTCAACAAGGCCTGCGTCGACGACTGTGGTGGCCGATCGTGGTTGATGAGATTGGCAGCCATGGATGAGGTAGAAGGGGGCGAAGTGAGGAGGAAGAAGTCGGGTAAAATGAGCATTTTATCCTTAATTCCTCGTGACGACATTTTTCAAAGAAATCTCAGTTGACAATGGCATATTCCGAAATTTGAACTCTGCAGTGACATATCTCTTAATTATGCACTCTATAGTGACATATATCTAAATTTCCCTTATACAAATGAATTAGGTCATTACAAAGTTGTCTAAAAAATGTACAAGATTTTGCTAGAGATGTAATTGGTGGTAATTGTAAACCTGGCATGAATGGACACCTCTTTTTGTTTATAAAGGAGAATGAGTGATATTCTCAGTAGGCTTGATGATTGATTGAAGCTATTGCTTGGTTGTACAAGTACTAGCTAGTTGGGTGTACATAAGGGTGTCAATCAGATCGAATACGAATCAAACAGTGGTTTTTTATATTTGTATTTGTATTTTTTTTAAATGAATACAAATATGAATTTGAATATGCTCGAATACGAATATGGATCAAATGCCTACTCAATTCGGTCGGATTCGAATATCTTACGACATAATGAAGTTTAACGAGTTGGCACCAGTTTTATAGTAATATTTATGCCCATTTCCCTATGGTTTATCATGTAGTCATTAATCGTTGGTGTCATTTTATCACTAACCCTAACCAATTTTAGAGATATTATAAATAAATATGTTATAAATATGCCAAATTTGGCTAAAAAGAGCATGCAAAAAAGCTTTGTTGGGGATGTGCCAAAATGGGAAAAAAAAATCAAACGCCAAATTAGAATCCACCAGGATGACTGTCTCATCGAGACGATCGAAATGCATATATAATATGCCCAATTTGGAGGTTAAATGCAAAATATATGTATTAGATAGTTGTTATTGCATCGAATCCGGATATTATCCGCATTCGTATTCGATTCAACACCTATTTGTATACCGTATTGATATTCGTATTCAACAAAAAATCTATATACTATCCGAATTTATATTCGCTTTGTAATACAAATGCATTTTTGCTTAACACATTCGCTACCCATTCGAATACAGATGCCGGATAAAACGAATAATCCTGATTTGTTTGACACCCTAGGTGTACAGTAATACATGGTAGCCCTACAAGAAACATTACAATTACCTGATGGTATAACTAAGGGTCCGAGTTAGTGTCCAAATCAGGAACAAATATACTATTTTAATTTAGATCGTTGGTTTTCGATCCATTCGGGTGCATCACAGCATGACTACTAACATCATGCACCGATGATCGATTTTTTTCAAGGACCACTACTACATACAGCCTCATCACAGATGGTTCAGAACTGTCATTACAGACGGTTTTTGAACCGCATGAATTTGTACGTCTGTGATAACGCCGCTTATCACGCATAGTTCAAAACCATCTGTATGTCTGACATAACACAGACGGTTTTTTTGTTGAAACCGGCTGTGAAGGCATGGTATCACAGACGGTTTCCATTAAAAACCGTCTGTGATACCATGTCTTCACAGACGGTTTCAACAAAAAACCGTATGTGATAGCTCATTACCCTAACTACTTTTTTTAAAAAATTTGGCTAGCATCAGGAATTGCTAGCCATGCCCTCTGAAAACAAGCATGCAGAAAACAGATACATCACAGATAATCAATTGTTGACAACTTAAAGTGATCATTACTCAAAATAAATTACAAAAAAATTTGTTCAAGTATTCTCGCTGTAGTTACAATTGGATTATAATTGAATCAATTGTTTGCACGTGGTTGAGAGGTGTCGACGGGGTGAAACTTTGGGTCGGCGACGGAGTGAAAGTCTCCGTTGGGGTTAATGATATCTTTCTTGATGAAGGTGCAGAGCTTCCCTCGAACATCTACGATCTCTCTCGCAACGAGTGCATCTAATTCTATCATCAAGTCCTGTCGCTAGCAAGAGTAAAGTGGTAAGCATATATATTTAAATTTATAATTCAGAAATAATTATTTCGAGATTGACAAACCTCGAGATCCTTCATCTTAGCGCTAATGATTTGCTTCATATTATGGCAAACGTAGAATGCACAAAGCTCATCATTTTTTTGCTGGCGGCACTGCAAAAATAGAATTACATATATAGGTATAGTCAGTTCGAGACGCATTATTAGGAAGTATGATATAGCATTATTGTGTTGTAGCACGTACCAAAAATCGCGCCCTGTGTGTCAGTGTGTGGTTCGATCCCCCCTTGTATAGTCCTCCCTCATCAACATAGGCGGTGAACGACCTACATGATTCCAAAAGGTTATCATCGGCCATTTCAAATGAAGGAAGACTATAATAGAGTTATGTATGGAGGAAATGAGCATACCTGTCGAGTATTTCTGCCAGAATGTTGAAGTCGTGCTCTTTGCTGATTAGGGAATCAAGGTATATTACCTTGTTCCTCTTTGGTATAATGACTAAAAGGATCCAGTGGTACCTACTCATGTATATCGCTATAGTCATTAAACCTAAGTTTGTGCTGCGTATAAAGTACAAATGAAATTTATATAGCAAGTAGTGAAGCACTTACCCCTAGTTGTAGGGCACCACTATGTTGTCCTTCATGTTCTGACGAAGCAATCCTGCCGTTATGTATTTCTCGACGAAGGATGCGTCTGTTTCGATGGTTTGCATAGAGACCACGTGTGGGTCGAAGAAAACCACCGGTTCGGACCATTCCTGGGCTTTTTTCATTGTGTATCTGTACATAAGCAATGAGTTATGATATTTATCGGTATTACGTGAATGTAGAACTTGATTGTACACACTTACAGTGTCCAACATCATAGAAGCGAGGCGTCGAGGGCAATGAGGTTGAATAGGTCGTATAAGTCGCTGAAGCCCACGACGAAGTGGCCCAGTTCGTTGAAGAAATGCTCATCCTTGTTCTGACGGTTATTCCAGTATCGCACCCCTTCTTTTTGGTCTTCCGTATGTACCAGAGATGCAAAGCCTGACAACCTAATCCAGCGTGGGTTAATATTGTGTCGGAGCACAACGGTTTTCCAACGAAGTATTTCGAGGGATTGGGAGGCGCCTTAATGTTCATCGATTTTGATTTGGCCTTAACGACTTGCCCGCTACACGTCTTCCTGCGAGACGACTCAGGAACCGATATGGCGGCACGCTTTTCTTGTTCGTTCAGCGTCTTCTCCACGAGAACTGATGAGGTGGCCTTCTGAGGCGAAGGATGAGATGGAGTCATCGAGGGTCCCGTTGGAGAGGAATGGTCGTGTCGAGATCGCGGCACTACTGGGTCCAGGCAGATGTCCTTCTTGGGCCACTGGATAAAAGTGTGCACGGCATCCCCTAGTGTTCTGATGTCTTCGTTCGGGCGAATCTCCAGCAGGACGGCTATGAAATTGTCATGTATCATATCCACCTGGACCCTAGCATAACCCTGCGCCAGCTGGGCACCGTGCTGCACTGTCCCTTCCTGGCATGGATACTCCATCCCCGCCCAGCCTTAATAGAAATAGACCCAACTATCCTCACCTGGAGCTTGCAAGGCGTCAGCTCCTACAAAACGATACACAATTAGCTAAGGCGTCCTATAGGTCTATCTTTGGAGCATTCCAGAGATGTACATTATCTTGATGTCGTCAATAGGTAATTGGACGTTATCATGTTCAAAATTATGCATGGACGCGACGCTACTCCGATGTCGAGGAGGACTGGCTCCCAAAATAACGGGGGCGGCTTGCGACTGATTTAGGAGTTGATTCATTTGATCCTGCAATTGTGTTATCTGCCCTTGAAATTTTGCAGTAAGCATCTGTACCAACCGGTCCTCGTACTCGGCCTTGGATCTCTTCCTACTCCTATACGTATCTTAGTCGCCTCGGAATCTATAACTCCAAGTTATGGTAACCCCAAGGCCTCGCGTGTAACCCGGGTGCTTGTTTCCCAGGGCCGTAGATAGCATATCCTTCTCCCTGTCTGCTTGGAAGGAGCCTTTGGAAGTTTCGGCGGTCAATTCATGCTGCAAGAGGTCATTATGTTATTATAGACACTATGAAGTTATGGAGTTATTAACAACTAGGTAGTTCGACATATTTACCAGACGTTGGGACACTTCCTGGTCTGCCGAGTTTGTGAAAGAGATGCTGCCCGAAGACGAGACTTTTGCCCTCGCTTTTAACTAGCTTAGGGCATGTGAGTCTGTGATCTCAGGAAATGGCCCGGTTGCGATTTCATCCTCCGTCGCCCATTCCGCGGATTTACCCATGTACATAGCGGTGCCAAGTCTGTGGGGGTGAGTGTTTCGTGTCTGGAGAGCTTTGTATGCCGCACTTTACTCCTTAAATTCGGTCGTCGTCTTCATAGCCACAAAGGCGTCCCATATATCCTACGTTAAGAATGGATACTTTGCGAAGGGCGTCCGACCCATGTTCACGTACTTCGTGACAAGCTTGCTCTTGAAGGTCCTCCACGCGTGACACATCGCGAGCAACGCTTGCCATTCCATGTGTGTCATGTCTGCTTCTGGATAGTGAATGAGACTGAAAGTTCTGTCCACAGCGCGCCTCTCTCTATGACCGTCAGAGACTTCTAGCTTGGTGTGGTGATGGGGACCTGTTCCCTTGCAAGTATCCCGCAGATGGTCCGGAATCTCGCTGCTGATCTCTGGGGACTCAAAGTGATCCCAACGTCACTGACCTCCGTGATGATCAGTCGGCCCGCAGGCAATTTCGATTTGCCTCTGCCATCTCACTTACGTATCGTTATCGTCGGACATCTAGACGCATTCGGCGATGTCGGTGACGGCGGCGAAGACGGTGCCTCTGCCATCTCGCTTACTTGCTATCTATATAAGTTACATACATAATAAAATGGATTGCAGTATTTGACATTCATCACAGCACAAATAATTATGCAATAAGCATAATACCAGCAAGTAGTAAATCATCAATAAGCAGCATAAAGCACAGAAGATTGATGATAGTTTGTGCTCTCAGAAGGAGAGTTGCAAAAGAACAAGTTTTTGCCATCTCAACCAGTCTGTACTCTTCACTAATTGACTTTGGCAAAACAATATAAGCCTTGAGCTCTAAAAACTTCTTCTAATCTGTCAAATATTCTAGAAACAGTTAACATAACACCAATTCAGCAATTAAAAAGGCCAACAACCTTCATTTAACAATATTGATTCACTGACAGTGAACAACCATAGTTAAAGTCAGGTCAACAACAAGTTTTCAGGACTAATAGAATAGCATGAGCAATATGTTTAACAGGAAAACATTAAAAGGGTTAAAGACCTACAGGTCTTTAAGTATCCAAAAGTAACAGACTACTATCTCAAGATCAATTGACAGATTTGAACAATACTTTTAGAGCTCAAGTCTAAACTAGATTGCAATGTCAATTTCAATATATGACTGATTTCATCACAGAGCATTTACAATATCCCACAGAGCAATAGAAGTCTTATTGTAAATAACAAATGCCCAGTCAATCTTAAGACAATTTAAATCCTAACTCAACAAATGCATAATTGCACATGTGAAGAGTTCTAGACAGATACATAATTGCATATGTCAAGGCATAAGCAACGTTAAAACATACTGGGCACACAATCAAGAGAATAGATAAAAACACTAATTGTACACTTGCTGGATGTTAAAGAGTGCTCTCAGTATGCTGGATGCAAAGGATTTAACTTTTGCAATCTCGGTACATCAGTCAATATATCTTCACTAATCAAATTTAACAATTATCAAACAGATCTTGAGCTGAACTTAAAATTTTCCTGTTGAATGTCAAATTTATCTCACGGTAGCAAAATAAACTTTTAGTTCACAGATTGAATGATATCAAGATAATCATAATATCATTTCAGCAATAATCTTTATCCACATATTGAGAATAACTATGTAAGTATCTCACAAATATCAACTAGCTCATAAGGATAATCTGAACTATGCAGAATTGACAACCAAAAGGAATAAAGCTATAGATTAAACCTAACAACAGAAAGCAATAGTTTTAGCTCAGGATTGTTTCCAATTATCAAATTGATTTCAGATTTGACATTCATCATAGAGCTGATCAACCGAGCCCACATAACCACTTTGCTATCTCTTAGTGCACAATCAAATACAGAATTTGAAGCCAATCCAGCACATAATTATATAGCCAAAGTGATGCACAAACGTAATATAGGAATACTCACAGAGAGGATGCCGCACAAGAACTCACAGTGCAAGGAGGAGGTCAGTGCAGAGGAGGAGGCCGGTGCAGGGGAGGAGGAGGGCAGTGGAGGGGTGGAGGCCGACACGGGGAGGAGGACGGCGCGGGGAGGAGGGCGGTGCAAAGGGAGGACGCCGACATGGGGAGGAGGACGGCGTAGGGATGAGGCCAGTGCAGAGGGAGGACGCCGACACGGGGAGGAGGCCGCACGTCGAGGCGGTGGCAGTGTCGTCGATGTCGAGGGCGGTGGCGTCGAGGTCGGAGGCAGCGGTGTCGGGGCTTACGGGGAAGTCAACGAGCGAGCTCTAAAGGAGGCGAAGGGGCGAGAGCTGAGCGGGCTAAGGGCACTCAGAGATGAATGGGCAACACTGGGGAGATGAATGAGCGAGCCCTATGGTTATGAAGGCAGATCACAGACGGTTCTATTATGGAACCGTCGGCCCTACATGACCACCTCCCCAGCTTGGAACCGTGGCGCCGGTCCCGTACGACCACCGCACCACCGCCAGCCACGCGCCAAGATGGAACCATACGCCGGTCTGCCACGACCACCACGCCGCCGCTTGCCCACAAGGCATGGCCACGCTTCGGACGGCGCGCACCGCCGCCGATGGTCGTCGCGCAGACGGTCTTGCCCATGCCGCCGCCTTTACGATGTGCCACCGGCATGAAGCCGCCACCGGCGATGGAGCCGCACCTACCACTCGCCCACAAAGACGGAGGTCGCACCAGACTGCGCCGGAGCGCGCCGCCGCGCACCGCCGGTCGTCCGTAGACGCCCGTGGTCGCCGCGCCAGAAGCGCCGCCAAGACATGACCGAAACCCCGTGGCGCTTCGCTAACCACTCGCACCAGTAACGCGGCGCCTCACATGGCAGCGCTCGGTAACCACTCGTCGCCGGGCCTCCTCATGGCTCCTTGAAGCCTTGCCGCCAAGGGTGAGCAGGTAGGAAACCCTACCCTCCCCTATCCCTTTAACCAGGTCATTGGGCGGATCGGTAGAAAAAAAAAAAAAAGGCTAGGCCGGCCCAAGAGAATTCCGGGAAAAAAAATCAGGAAAAGAAAAGAAATCCTGAAATTTGCAAAAAGGATCCTTGCAATTCTGAAAATTTTCAAGGATAAGGAAATTTTGCGGGAAACCCCTCGGAATCTCTGAAAATTGCACGGAAAATTTTCTCAGGACAGAACATTAGCGGTTTAGCCCCTGAAAATTGTAAAATTTACCGAAAGTTCTTTTTCCGGCAGAAAAGGGCCTCGGGAATTCAAATTTTGAATAATTTTGAACTTTTGAAGCATGTTTAACTTTGTTATTGTTATTTCTATACAATTTTCTTATTGTATTTACTGTTTTGATTATCTATGATTTTTATATTACTTTTAATCACTGAAAATAGCAGTACATCATGAAAAATACATAGAAAAATATGGGAATATTATGAGAATTTTTACAACCATTTTATGCATGTTACCAGCAGTAATCTTATGAACACTTTGCATGAGTATGCAGATGACTGGCATTACGAACCGAGAGTTCGAAGAGCTGGCCCAGCATGACCAGAAATACTTGACTTGGGTATCAGATGTCGAGATTGAACTGGGAGCCAAGAAGCTCCGTGCTGCTATCGGACTTGGCACCTCGAAGGATGCCACTCCAACTGATGATGAACATGATCAGGCACTTCATTTTCTCAGACACCATATCTGCCTAATATTAAAGAATGAGTATATGGCGGAGAAGAACGCACTAGCTTTATGGACCGCACTGAAGAAGTGGTTCGAAAAGCTAAAGTACACCATCCTTCCTCAGGGTAGAGTAGGAATGGAACCGACTACGTTTTGCTGACTACAAAACCGTGGGGAGTACAACTCTGCTTTACATAGAATTTGTACCAGTCTTCAACTCTATGGTAAAGTAATCACGGATGAGGAGAAGATTGAGAAAACCCTATCCACCTTTCACCCAAATACGGTGCAATCCGCACGTAACTATCGTCAAGATGGCTACAAGGAATATGCTGAACTGATTGACATCATGCAAGTTGCTGAAGCTCAAGATGAGGTTCTAAGGAAGAACTACATCTCACAGCCGCCTAGTAGCAAAGTTGTCCATGAAGTCAATACTAGCAGCTGCTACAAGGTGAGGAAGCCTCACTCAAAGGAAAGAGACAAGAAGGGTAAGGTCATAGGTCATAAGACCAAGCAGAATGCTTAAGCCAAGAAGAGTGAACAAAAGAAGCGCGATGAGAAGCCCTATGGCCAGCAGAACCAAAGTTGCTACAAATGTGGCACATGGGAACATTGGTCATGTGTTTGCCGTGAGCCACAGCACGTGATTGATGCCTTGAAGTCTAAGAAGAAGGGCAAAGGACAGCATGAGCCACACCTCGCCATTGCAGGCACAGAGGATCCATAGTTATTGGTTGCACCCATGGATGTGGACAGCCCAACAGCAGCCCCCATCACCCCTTCTTTGGACATCGCAGCGGCCCCAATCGTAGTTGCCGAAGAAGAGAAGATGGACATGGAGCAGATTCAGGCATAAGTTTCTTCATACGCTGATTCGATCTAGTGCACGCATTGCACTTAGATTTTTATAGTCATTTGCAGTTTATAGTTGTGATAAAACATTGAATTACTGAATAATGGTTGTAAGCTCTAGGAGAGCAAAGCATTAAATTCTTATGATGAGTCCTGCAAGATTTTTTCCCGTATTAATAATAGCAAGTTTTGTTCTGTTTTAGAGTATTTTATTTATGTGCAGATTGTCCTACCCCATATTAATAAATACTCTATATATCAGAACACATGTGGCGCCCTGTGGAGGAAGTATGCTTAGCGGATAGGGGCACAACGAATACCATTTTGAGAGAGATAAAATTTTTCCAGTCGAACAGTAAGAAGTGACGATCGTAGGAAGCGATACTTGTATAATAGGCTCAAGGAGAGCCACAATTATACTCCCGATAGGCACAATATTGTTCATTGAAGAAGTCTTGTTGTACCCAGAATCGACTAGAACTCTCTTAAGCTTTAAAGATATTCGCGCTAACGGTCTCCACATAGAGACTGAAAAAGAGTATGGTAAAGAATATATGCTCATTACAAAGCATGAAGAAAATAGAAAAAGGGTATTAGAATGACTTCCTTCATATAAATTTGGACTATACTACATTAATATTAAGACACCTGCAGCCTATACTGTCCTGAAAACCACTTTTAGAAGCTCCGAACTTTTCTGTCCCTCGCATGATAGATTAGGTCATCTCGGTCTTAGGATGATGAGAAATATAATTAATAATTCTCAGGGACATAATATCAATGTAAAGAATTTCCCAGATCAAGAAGATTTTGTGTGCCCCGCATATGCCACTGGGAAATTAATTACTAGATCTTCTGCTTTGAAAGTGAATGATAAAATCTTTGCATTCCTGGACCATATCCAAGGAGACATTTGCAGTCCTATACAGTCCCTATCAGGGCCATTTAGGTACTTTATGGTGCTCATCGATGCTTCCTCGAAATGGTCGCATGTATGCTTATTGTCTACGAGCAACCATGCTTTTGCAAAGTTGATCTCACATATAATTAAAATTAAGAATAATTTTCCTAATTATCATGTGAAGTCCATCAAAATAGACAACGCCGGATAATTTACTTCAAAGGCATTTGATGATTATTGCATGGTAATGGGAATTACCGTTAAGCATTCCATACCAGACTAGTAGATGCATTAATTAAACGAATTAAATTTATTGCCCGACCGCTTTTGCAGAATTGTAATTTACCAACTATATGTTGGGGATACGCAGTCCAACAAGCAGCAACTCTCATCAATTTTAGACCGTCAGTATATAACATCCATTCACCTATGCAACTAGTGTAAGGGTCAGCACTGAAAATCTCTCATCTCCGTAGGTTTGGTTGCAAGGTTTATGTGCATATACCACCACTGCAGCGAACTGCAATAGGCCCTCTCCGAAAGTCTGGGAGATACGTTGGTTATGAGACAATATCCGTAATCAGGTATTTGGACCCTATGACAGGAGATTTGCATACAGCCCGCTTCGCTGATAGCATATTTCATGAGGATACTTTCCAGTCATTAGGGGGAGGAAATCAACACCTTGATAAAAAAAAATATTGAGAAATAACGTGGCAAGCCACGGGAATCCATGCACATGACCAGCGCACCAGTGAAGCAAATAGAGAAGTCCAGAAGATAATTGATTTGAAAGCATTAGTGAATCAACTGCCTAATCACTTTAGTAATTTGAAGAGCGTGACCAAATCGCATGTGCCTGCACGCAATGCACCAGAGAGGGTCAAAATACCAAAGAAAATTGAAGGTATCCCTACTCCCGTCTATAGGCCTCATAATAAAAGGATGAGAACTCCGGCCCTTCAAATCCCTAGTAACCAGGGATGCCTGACGAAAAAGGATAAAAAGGACTTGACACAGCCGATCACTGAAGTTCCCCAAAACCAAAAGAAGAGCCAGTTGAGACCTGGCACCAGTATGGAACCTTCAGTAAAAGGCATACCGGATTTGAACATTTCCACGAAGGGAGAGATCAACATAGATGTGTGCACACACATCGGAGCTGAAAAACTAAAGAGATTTGCCCTCGCAATTGGAAGCAGTGGTGAGCGAGTAGAAGCATTAGAAGAATCGTCCCATGAAGAAATAGCTATAAATTATGTGACCATGAGAGAATCTATGAATAGGACAACAACCAATGTCGATATTTATTTTGCAAAGAAAATTGCCACAATCATCGATCTTGATCCAGAACCTGCATCGCTCGCTGAATGTAAGAAAATATCAGATTGGGAAGATTGGAAGAAGACATTAGAAGCAGAATTATTGTCTCTAAATAAAAGAGAAATGTTTGGGCCTATAAGCTGCACGCCTCCCCATGTGCACCCCGTAGGGCATAAATGGGTATTTGTTCGAAAGAGAAATGAAAATAATGAAATTGTAAGATATAAAGCAAGGCTTGTTGCACAAGGTTTCACTCAACGACCAGGAGTCGATTATGAAGAAATCTATTCCCCGATCATGGGCAGAACTACCTTTAAATATTTAATCTCAATGGCGGTAAACCTCAATTTAGAAATGAAATTGATGGATGTGGTAACTGCATACCTTTATGGAAACTCGGATTCAGACATTTATATGAAGGTACCTAAAGGTATCCCTGTCCCGAACCAAGACAGAGCAAATAGAAATCTGTACAGTGTGTTACTCAGAAATTCACTGTATGGACTAAAGCAATCAGGTAGAATGTGGTATAATCGCTTAAGCAACTTTCTCTTCAAGAAAGGCTACACGAACAATAAAGATTGTCCCTGTGTATTTATACGACGATCCCATGATGGATTTTGTATAATCTCAGTATATATAGATGATCTAAATATCATTGGGACCCTGAAAGATATTAAGAAAAGAAAGCTCTTACCTGGAGTCGGAGTTCGAAATGAAAGATTTGGGTGAAACTAAATATTGCCTAGGCTTGTAGCTTGAGCATACCCCTAAAGGGATTTTAGTACATCAGTCAACCTACACTCAGAAAGTGTTAGAAAGGTTCGGCTTTGAAAAGGCATATCCTTTGAAAGTGCTAATGGTCGGGAGATCCCTACGGCAAGACAAGGACCCATACAGACCTAGAGAAGAGGGGAAGAAAGTCTTAGGACCGGAATTCCTGTACTTGAGTGCAGTAGGAGCACTTATGTATTTAGCAAACTGTACTAGACCAGACATTGCCTTTGTCGTGAACCTATTAGCAAGGTATAGTGCAGAACCTACCAAAAGGCATTGGCAGAGAATAAAGGGCATCTTCCGATACCTCCAAGGAAGCAAAGATCTTGGACTATTCTACAAAAAGAACTAAGACCTAACTATGACTGGCTATGCAGATGCCGGGTACCTGTTAGACCCGCATATAGCTAAGTCGCAAACAGGCTATGTATTCCTGTGTGGTGGAACTGCAATTTCATGGAAATCAACTAAGCAAAGTCTTGTATCAACTTCGACGAACCACTCGGAAATCATAGCGCTGTACGAGGCCTCGCGAGAATGTTCTTAGCTTCGGCGGATGATTCACCACATCTAGTAGTCATGTGGATTGAATACCGCATAAACCCCCACTATTATCTATGAAGATAATGCAGCTTGTGTTGCACAAGTACAGATGAGTTATATGAAGAGTTCTCTCACAAAGCATATCAACCCCAAGTTCTTCTATGCTCATGAATTGTAAAAGATGGACGAAATTAAAGTACGACGTACTAAGTCATGTGAAAATCTTGCAGATTTATTCACTAAATCACTTCCAGCATCTAGCTTTGAAAGGTCCATACGTGGAATTAGAATGATGAGACTTGGAGAAGTACAAAATTCAGGGGGATCTTCACAAACTCATTATTAAAGTCTGATCATGAAGATCGAGTAACCAAATAATAAATCTTATAGATTAAATAAAATTGGGTGGATTGTACTCTTTTTCCCTTGACGAGTTTTTCTGAAGTTTCTCGACTAAGGTTTTTAATTAGCCAATTCATGCAGCATAGCAGAACTTGTTTCATATACTCTTTCTCCAAATTTTTTCCACTAGATTTTTATGGAGTTTTGATAAGACATGAACATGACAGATAAGTGCCAAAGGGGAAGTGTTAAGAAACCTGGCCCAGGCCTGGCCCATGGTGGGCTCCTCTCTCTGTCCAATAGCCTATATAAAGGGGGGACCCCCAACCATTGTACTACAGTTTTACAAAAGAGCAATAAAGAGAAGCCAAAAGTCCCCTCATATCTCTGTGTTCAATCTACTATTCTATTTTTTGTGTTCTTGCATTGTTCTTACGATTTTGAGTTTGTCTACGAGGTAATCGTTCGGACTGAACTCGCCAACTATAGTTTCTCAACATGTTGAACGGTTAAAATCAATTATTATTAAAAATATGCAAATATTACCGGAGTGGCTATGATATAAATATTGGTTGGACGTATCAAGCTGAATGGGACCATCCCGTTCGGGAAATGAGTGTGTTCGAGCGTTTGGTTGGTTAGATGGTACCAAACAATCCAAGATCTAATGGTTCCAGAAATGAGAATATTCCCTTAATATGTTGTATCATCCCCTTCGCCAAAAAAGCCCGAACCACGCCGTTCACTCTGCCTCTCTCTCTCCCACGCCACACCATTGCTTCAAACAGAGCATGTAGAATTAAAAAAGGTGACTTGGCAATCTAATTTACAAGCTTCAAATGACTATATTTCCTAAACCGGGTATCTGATTTGCAATCCAATTGAACCATTGTGTTCCTTGTCATTTAATCAACAAAACAAGACCACTGTTGGCATATTTTAGTGCAAAAACGTACGACACAAAATTATGTGTTATTGTAAAACTTTTGTTTGATTGTAATAAAGTTTGCCCGAAATTTCAAATTTTAACTTGTTTTCCATCTTTTATTTGAATCTAGAATATTTGTGTGAGTAAAAGTTGTTAGAAACAATTTATTCAAATACTAGATTATTTATCTTGAATTATTATTTTTAACAAATTTTTAGAAATTATTTTGATCTCACCAAAATTCAAACCTTTTCACTAATTCAGTTTTAAAAATAATTTATTTCTAACAAATTTTAGTTTGAAAAGTGCTTAAAAATATTTTTCCTAAGACCTAGTTGATTCTCAGAACCTCCTCAAAAAAATTTAGAATTTTTCAAAATTTTCTTCTATTTTAAATCGGCCGGTCAAACTCTTTGCATTTTCGGTCAAAACCCTTTTAAACCCTAACCCAAACTCCAAACCAACCGGACTCGTTCTGACTTGGTCCAACCCAACCCCATCGCGCGCACCCAAGTCTGCTTCGCACCGCCTCATCGCGCCGTTTCTTTTGGGGCGTCCGATGTGGATCGAACGGCTCACATCCATTGTGCCATTCGGACGGTCCGAACGGCCCGAATTTAACGCCCAACGATCTGGGCGTTCATTTTTATCGTAGGGCTCACGTCGCTGGTGCCGTTCGGACGGTCCGAACGGCCCACTCCGTTTGGGCCCTTCGATCATGATCCGACGGTTCGTGTGTGAGTCCGTTTAGGCGGTTGGGTGGAGCCAAGTTGGTGCGTCGGGCTCGAGCCAGGGTGCGGTCGAGCCAACAGTGCTAGCCCAAGTTTTGAAAATAGTTGACCAAGAAACAAAAGGGTTTGACCAAGACTTTAAAAATAGGAATAAAATTTCTAAAATTCTGAAATAAATCAGAGGGGTTCTTGGGACATCCTAGGACTCAATTAAAATCTTAAACTTCACTTTTCAAGATTTAATTTGAATAATTTAAATTCAAACTTAGAATAGGTCTTTCATTTGAGTTTGAAACAAAAGGGTTTGACCAAGGCTTTAAAAATAGGAATAAAATTATATTCATACATGATAATTATTATAGTATTTCAATAAATTATTTCCAGAAGATGAACAAGAGTTTTTGTTCTTGTTTTCTTTTGGAACGTATAATTGAGTTGTAGGTTTAAACTTTATTTGAGATTTTCCAAGTGCAATAAAATATGCAAAAGTTTCCAAAAAGTCAAGCATGGATTCAATTCGGTGCTTGATCAGTTTTATGACCTAATTGAGGTTCGTTAAATGTTATCAATTATCATCAAATGTTGTTAAATGTTGTCAATTATCGTCAAATGTCGTCAACTGTCGTCAAATATCGTCAAATGTTGTTAAATGTCGTCAAATATCGTTAAATGTCGTTAAATATCGTTAAATATTGTTAAATTTCGAAAGTTAAAATAAATTCCTTGCCTCAAATTCGGCTTGGCAAAAAAAAATTAATTCTTTGCAAAACTATTTTCAAACTCAAATTTAAATTCAAATCAATTTCTAAACTCAATTCTCACAATTATAGGAGGTGAACTCACCACCTCTAGTGAGAGGGTTATCATATCCAACTTCATCTACCAAACCAAACAACATCTTGAACCATCCAGAATCATCCTATACAACCAACCAAACAAAACCCTATATCATGTCATACAACCAACCAAACAGACTGACTGTACCATCCCATACAGACGATCCCATCCTACCCATACCATCCCATCCCATTCAACCTTGTCCCACCAACCAAACGCACCCTAAGGCTAGCCGAGATCTGCCACCGCCGGGCGGTTTGTCTGTCCGTACTCCGACGCTACTAAAGTGTGTGGGAGCTTGAGTAAGCCTGGCTACGTCAACTGCATAGTTGGAGGAGCTAGGAGTGGTGGATATGAGCTTGCTAGTGATGAGGAGTCCGGTCGGCCGCCGCATCCTCCTCGCATGAGCTCAACCCTCGCCGCCGCCCATGCGCCCTCCTCCTCTGGTAGGTTGGGTGCTGTCATTTTCCGAATTATTGCAACAAATTTCTTAGTTTGTTGCATGAAACAAAAAAAATTAGTGCGACCTGTCTTCTCAGATGTTGAGAAGTGTTGCAGTTTGGTTTTTATTGTTGCCGTTGGGTTCTTTATTTGTTGCACTGGATTTTTATTTTTGTTGCAATAGGGATATCTATTTGTTGCACCGAGGAATCCATACTCGTTGCATCAAGTTGGAGATTTGTTGCATCGACAAGACTTTTTTTGTGTCTGAGAGAAAATGTTGCACTGTTGTAAAACAATATATTTGTTGTATCGGTTGAGAATTTGTTGCAGACTTACTAAATAATTGTTACGCCTTACTGATTTTTGTTGCATCCGATCGGATGACTGAGATCAAACTTTTCAAGTCAAATTCGACGATAAAGAGAAGTGTACCATGAAAAAGCTCCCATCATACGTCCGACGCTAGTCACTCCCACTATACTAATTCATGCATTTTACACGTAGTTTTCCTACCTACCGCTAAACATCCTACAAATTGGAGTACGGTGCGGAGTGACAAAAATATTAGCGGAGGAAAAGTTGGAAACTTTATTTAACTAGAGGTTGTATGCACCCACAGCTATCCCCAAAATGATTTGATAATATATACAGTGCTAGCATACACTTTATTTGATAAATCTAATAGCAACAACACTATAAACATGTGCGATTTATTTTATATTAGCATGACACTGATAATCGTTGTGTATACACATACGCATTACGAGTTTACGACGGTGCATGCATGCAGCCTGGACTTGCTGGAAACCTCGATCGGTGGGCGCTCTAGCTGGACAGGAAGTCCAGGCTCTGGGTGCTCTTCAAGTTCGGCCCCGACGTCGGGTGCACCGATATGGCCCCGCCTCTGAGCGGCCCGGCCTGCCACACCGTGTTCTGCTGCGTGGAGTTCCCCGGCAGCGCCACCGTCGCGTATATCGTGTACGCGCCGCCCGAGTATTCGGCGGTGGGCGGGACCCGCACGTCGAACTTGAGGCTCCCGTTGGTCAGGCTGGGGCTCGTGCTCTCCAGGACCGTCGTGAGGACGGACACCACGCCGGTGGTGTTCTGCGAGGCGATGAACACGCTGCTGCCGGCCATGCCGGTGCCGGGGCCGGTGTTGATACCCCAGGCGACCCAGCCGCTGCTAATCTGCGGCGCGCGGAACGCGATGTCGGCGGTGCCGTTCGCCGGGTGGTATGTCCAGTGAAGGCTGGCGCCGAGCACGGGCAGGGAGTTGCAGCGCAGGAACGACCGGCCCGCCTGGAACGTCGCGGACACGCAGTTCTGGGCCGTCGCGCCAGCCGCGAAGAACGGCAGCACGGCCGCGAGGAGTAGCCACGACGAGTGGCCTGGCCGCGCCATGGTAGTACTCAGAGCGCACGTGGAGCGTTACTTCCTTGGAGCTCCGACTCGAGGTGCAATTGTGCAAATGCAGTGGGTGGTGAAGGCGTGAAGTTGGTGAGGATGGGAGTGAAGTTGGTGAGGATGGGAGGGCGTGAATTTGGTGAGGATGGGAGTGAAGTTGGTGAGGATGGGAGGGAAAGGGAGTGGGGGATATATGTAATGGCGACGTGAAGCCGGGCTGTTGGAGGTTCGCGTGTGGTGTGGGTAGAGTAGACGAATTCTGCAAATTTAGACCTTTTCATTTGGAAGACAAGCTAGTGAATAAGTGATCGCCGCTGAACTTCTTCCAAGTTCCAACACCTGCAAGGCTCTGCTGCAACCCAAGGACATGACGACTTCGTGCATCCTGATCGTGTATACATACATCTCCTTAAGCTAAAAGTATCCGCATTTGACATTGCCCCGGGCGATGTTTCTGCTGCCTTGAGGTCCATCTCGCAATTAATATTTCTACCATATTTGTCAATATGGGATGGCAGGCTTCGGCAGTTACCTCAAGACGTCCCTTCTCGCGACACCTGTTGTGTTGCACGCGCAGCTACATTACAAACACGACGAAAACCACAGATCGAAACGTGCCCCCGTACACGCCGTACCCAGCCATTCGTCGAACCGCTGTCGCCTTCACCCTTTTCGCAGAAGAAAATACATCGCCACACGAACCTCAATACTGATTTCTTCCAAAGCACCTCCCAACTTTTCAACCCCAGGTGTCGTCGTGTTGCGGCTGCGGCTGCGGCTGCGGGCGGCTGCGGGGGCGGCTTCGGCTGCGACGCCGCCGTCACGCGAAGGCTTCGTCCTCACAAGTCATTGCCTTCGGTTTTAAGAGTTGCTTTGATTCACACCGTGTGTCTTTTCAAGATGTACCCGGATTAGACTCATCATGACCGTTCGACGCCCGCCCGGTTCAGTGGCCTCTCGTACAATTTTTTTTTATTAATTAATCTTTTTTAATTTTATTTTAATGTTAACCATCATGAACTTTATTTAATTCGACTTTTCGATCACGCCATATTACGTGGCGTAACAAAACAACACTGTCACATCAGCCCGTATCTAGGCAAGCTTTTGTCACGCCACCACCGTGGTGTGTCAAAAAGTGATATTGTTGTTTTGTCACGTCACCACCGTGGCGTAACCAAAGAGGTCAGAATTGAAAATAAAATTCGCGGAAGGTTAACTTTAAAATAAAATTTTAAAAAGGTTAATTAATAATAATAAAAAAGTTCCCTCTCGTAACCCGTTAGTATTGCAGGACTAATAAGAAGCAGATTATGATTTTGCACATTCTCACCAGTTAAGAATCTGAAGAACAATCATCACTTCATTGAGCTGGTAACAAACCATATCCCAGGTATGGATAGGAAATACACGATGCAAACATTGCAGAGCAGCCATACCATCGAGACGAATTTTCATAATTTTTATCTGACATGTCAACGAAATCTATCCACCCACGATATAATTATGCAAGCACATGCCTCAAAATTCAGCAAGAAAAACCTGGCCAGTTACTCAAAGCAAATC
This sequence comes from Phyllostachys edulis, assembly GCA_036346405.1. Classification (NCBI taxonomy): domain Eukaryota; kingdom Viridiplantae; phylum Streptophyta; class Magnoliopsida; order Poales; family Poaceae; genus Phyllostachys; species Phyllostachys edulis. Next base: position 105,234,511 of record CM070550.1, read on the forward strand.
TAGGTTTTCGACCTGTCCAAAAACAAAATTTACATACGCTAAGGCTGAAGCTAGCTTTCTTGAGCATCTCTTCTCCCTATGCTGTAGTCTAGTGCTTAGGCTTTAGTACTAACGACTGGCAGCAGGAAGCTAAAGCATCTGATGCATCAACAAGTGGTGGAAGCGTGAATGGGGGGAGAACGCCAGCTTTCTCATGCGCAACGGTCAAGGCGTCCCCGCCAAGTGTGTGTGCCATTGCAGCTTGCTGCGTGTTGAGCCCCTCCATGATGCAAGAGAATGCTGCAAAGGTGGCGCAGCTCTGAAGCAATGCTTGAGGTGCTCCTGGTTTAAGAGAAACAAGCATGTAAGAAAACTATATCACCAAAGGTCCAACAATTAACATATAAATAGTGGTTGATATTAATAATTGGTTCTAAATAGCAGCCTGTGTAGCGCATGCACAAATGACCCAAACAAGAACTCGACAAACAAACGTCCATGCCTGAAATATCCTTTCAACACAAACTTCCACCTAATCATCTTAGAAGGCCAACTGAACATATGTGTCAGCTATACTAAAACGCAATGAGGGCATGACTCAGGACTCTTAACGTATGCACCAGTAAAGCAAGACACGGTACGAAATAACAAGAGATGTGTTATGCATAACAATGTGTTTAGCATATCACCAGCTCAGCAATCAGTATTACTGGCATTTTTTCCAGGCAACTCGTTATGTATGAGCACAACAAGAAACTGAACATTGCAGGATATAGATGCGCCAATACAGAGTTACATAAGTAGAGGTAAATTGTCCCATATAAACTGTGCAAATCAGCACCACACGATGCATGAATGATTCAGTTTAAGTCTCATGACCAGGTCTCGATCTCAGGTTGTAGTTGTGTCTTGCAGGAGGCGCCACCGGGAATCGACGGCCAGACGTCGTGGTTGACCAAGAAGAAACGCCCAGAGAGAGAGTTGCTGATAGATAGAGCGTTAGAGATAGGTAGAGATCAGAGGAAGAGAGATTGAATAATTTTCTTATTGCCTTGTTAGCTGATGCGGCCGATCCTTTATACTGCAGGAAACAGCCCCTAACAAGAATATCTATCAAACTCTATATTCAAACTGAGATACAAACCAATTTCTGCTTTCCTAAGATAAACCGAACTCAACTTTCCTAATACAGATATATTCTATTTGTTAATGCAAACGTATTCTACTAGGACTCGGCTCTTGTTGTCGAACGCAGCACAGGATGTCTAACAACAGTTGGGTCGCTGCTCTCCTGAGGAATATCAACCGCTTCTGTGATTGCGCTGCTCTGATGCTTCCTGCGGCGTTGATAGGGAATACCGATCCTGACATCTCTCGCCCCCTCGGGAAACAGCTCGTCCTCGAGCTGGAAAGTCGGAAAACGACGTTTGAAATCGTCGGCGGTAACCCAAGATGTCTCAGAATCAGAAAGATCATGCCATTGGACGAGTAACTCCCACACACCTCGAGCTAGGCGAGAGCGCACAATCTTCTTAGGTGTGGGTGTAAGACGACCATGATGGAGCTCAGGCAATGGGGGCGTGCTATCTAGTGGCGAGCCGTGGAAAGGCTTGAGAAGACCGACGTGAAAAACATCATGTATCTTAGCACGAGCTGGAAGCTCCAATTTATATGCTACTGTACCGATACGAGTGAGAATCTTGTAAGGCCCATAGAATCGAGGTGCCAACTTGCAATGAGCTTTAAGTGCGATTGTAGTTCTTTGAGCAGTCTTAAACGGCCAAACCCAACGCCGATCTCAAATTGTACTGGCCGATGTTTTGCGTCGTAATGTCGCTTATAATACTGCTGAGCAAGAAGCAAGCGATCGTGAACATCTGCCAACAACTGATCACGGTCGGACAGAAGTTGATCCATTGCAGTTACTCGAGCTACGCCATTGTAAAGCCAAAGTGACGGAGGATCACGGCCATAGATTACCTTGAAAGGTGTAGTACGGAGGGAAGTCTGAAAGGACGTGTTGTAGCAAAGATACTCGGCCAGTGGAAGCCAAATAGCAGACCATTGACGTGGCGATCACCAGAAGACAACGCAAGTACATGGCAATGATCTTATTGGCTGATTCTGTTTGACCATCTGATTGTGGGTGGAAAGCGGAGCTAAGGTTGAGTTTAACGCCAGCCAAAGTGAAGAGCTCCGTCCAGAAATGACTGGTAAAAATCGGATCCCGATCACTAATGATGGAACATGGAAATCCACGGAGCCGAACCACTGCTTCAAAGAAAATTCGTGCCACCAACTCAGCTGTGTATGGATGTGAAAGTGGCACAAAGTGAGTGTATTTGGAGAAACGATCAATGACGGTGAGTATGACAGATTTGCCATTGACGCGAGGAAGACCTTCAACAAAATCCATCGAAATATCTTCCCAAATACAAGAGGGTACCTCCAATGGCTGTAGCAAACCGGCCAGTTGTAATTGTTCGACCTTGTTCCGTTGACATACAACACAATTGCTGACAAAGTCCTGGACGACGCGTTTCATCCTTGGTGTATAGAAATCTGCTCGGAAGCGGGTTAGTGTCTTTTGGACGCCTTCGTGACCGGCTGTGTGCACTGTCTCCAGTATGGAATCAAGCCAAGGCGAGGCCGGAGGGAGATAAACTTTGTGTGCATACATGACGAGGCCATCAGTAACACTCCAAGGTGCCGAGAGCTAGCCGGACTCAATTTGAGTGTGGGTCGAGGCTAAGACTGATGTTCCAACCGCTGCTTTGTGAAGATCCTCAAAGATGGTGAATGTAGGAGAGGAAAGCACATAAAGAGAGGCAGACTCGGCATCGCGCCTGGACAATGCGTCGGCCACCACATTCTGCTTGCCTGGTTTGTAATCCACCCTGAAATCATAGCCAAGGAGTTTGCTAACCCAATGGTGTTGTGGAATTGTGGAGAGCCGCTGATCAAAGAGAAACTTCAAGCTATAGTGATCTGTGTGTACGAGGAACGAGCGTCCCCACACGAATGGCCGCCAGTGTCGGACGGCTTGCACTAACCCAATAAGCTCCCGCTCATAAGCCGCCAGCTTTGCATGTCGAGGAGCAATGGAGCAACTGAAAAAAGCTATAGGACCGCCACCTTGATGAAGAATGGCCCCGATCCCCGAGCCCGACGCGTCGCACTCTATGATAAATTCTTTGGAGAAATCAGGCAATTGTAAGACAGTCTTGAGAGAGGACATCTGCAGGCGTGGCCGAAGCTGCATGCAAGGCCCACCGAAACTTCTTTCTTGAGCAAACTCATAAGGGGCTCGGCGATGGTTCCAAATCCACGGATGAACTTCCGGTAGTACCCGGCGAGTCCGACGAATCCGCGCAATGCCCGAACCGTCCACGGTGTAGGCCAATCGCGCACCGCCTGGATCTTTTGTGTATCCATTGCGACGCCGTCGCCACTGATGACATGGCCGAGGTAGCCCACCGATGTTTCTCCAAAGAGGCACTTGGACTGCTTAAGAAAGAGTGTGTGTTGTTGGAGTAGACGAAACACCGCTCGAACATGGCGCAAGTGATCCACCCAGGTGGTGTTGTAAATGAGAATATCGTCCAAAAAAACAAACACAAACCGGCGCAAGTAGGGTCGGAGAACGTCGTTCATGAGGGCTTGAAAAGTGGCTGGCGTGTTTGTTAGGCCGAAGGGCAAGACGACGAATTCAAATAGCCCTTCATGTGTGCGGAATGTCGTCTTCTCAATATCCGGTGGATGGATGCGCACTTGATGGTACCCGGAACGAAGGTCAAGCTTGGTGAAGTACTTAGCTCCCCATAATTCGTCGAGGAGCTCGTCCACGACAGGAATTGGAAATTTATCTTTGATTGTCTTGTCGTTGAGCGCACGGTAGTCGACGCAGAATCGCCAAGTGCCATCGCGTTTCTTCACCAATAACACTGGCGAGGAGAAAGGCGATGTACTTGGCCGGATCAGCCCATGGCGCACCATCTCCACACATTGCTTCTCCAGTTCATCTTTGAGCAGCTGCGGATATCGGTATGGCCGCATCCGCTCTCGGGCGCCGCCTCGAAGCAGGTGTATCACGATGGTCGCGAGCTTCGGTTGGTGGCAATCCACCGGTTCGAAAAATGTTGGCGAATTCATCGAGCAACTCCTCCATGAGATTCCCAGTGCATGCGAACGTCCGAGAAAGCGTTGGCTTGCTACCTAAGCCGTGCCAGGTAGCCTTGTGGTCGCCATGCCAAAAAGACATCATCTTGGAGAGATCCCATAAGATGGGTCCGAGGGTCTCGAGCCATTGCACGCCAAGGACTAGATCGAACTCGTCGAGAGGGATCGCGTAGCAGTCAATCTTGAATTGCTCGTTGCCCACCTCCAGAAGCAGGTTGCGCCCGAGACCCGAGCTTCCAACGCGGTCCCCATTGGCGACTATGACCTGCATGTCGCGGTGTGCCCAAAGTTGGATGCCCTCACGATGTGCTGTCGCCTGGCTGACGAAATTGTGAGTGGAGCCGGTGTCAAGGAGGGCCGTGAAGGTAGCCCCAGCTAGGCGCACATGCATTTGCATGGTGCGGCTGGAGCGGGGCTGAATTCCCTTAATAGCGTAGAGGGAGATGGCTGGGTCGTCTTCGTGGTAGTCGTCGTCCGTGTTGTCATCGGGACTGGGTGCCAGCAGTAGAAATAAGCGCTTGCAACGGTGGCCGGGGGTGAACCGTTCATCGCAATTGAAGCAAAGTCCCGCCTCTCGATGAGTTGCCATCTCTTCTGGTGTAAGGACGCGACGGCGCATTGGGGTTGGCCGCGGGTTTGTAGTTTGCCCCTCGGTTGGAGGTGCCCTCGGGAGCGGTCCCAACGTTACTGGTGTGGTGGCCGCTGGCGTCCTCACCCCCGCTTGTGCAGGCACACGTGGTGGAGGTGCTATTCGGGCTAGTGGCAGTGTGACCTCCCTGGCTGCCAATGCGCGCCGTTCGTACGCGCGGGCGAGAGCCATGGCCATCTGAAGACTGGCAGGGTTCTGAAGCTCACATCGGTCTTGATTGGCTCGACCAAGCCCGGGGTGAAGAGCTGTACTTGCTGTCGCGGTTGGAGGTTATCTACACGACACAAGATCGCCAAGAACTTGCGTTGGTATTCTTCCACGGTTCCTGTCTGATGAAGAGCTTTTAGCTCTCCGAGTGGATTGTGGCGGATTGACGGTCCGAAACGAAGGTTGACGTAGTCTTTGAAATTGCGCCAGTTCGGCTCGCCCTTGTCTCGTTCTAACTGAAAATACCACTGCTGAGCAACTCCAGTTAGATGATATGATGCGAGCCATACCCTGTCCGTCTCCGACGTCTTTTGTCCTCGAAAGAATTGCTCACAACGCTGCAGCCATCCCAACGGGCCGTCGTATGATGGAAATTCAAGTCGGTGATAGCGTGGTGGTTGGGGCCGTCGTTGCGGACATTTGATGTGTTGCTCAATGCGGATGTGACCGGAGGTGGAAGCATCAAGCCGTCGCCGGTCTTCTTTTCCAGTGTTGATACTCGGTCATGCATACTGGTGACCTGCACTTGCATGGCCGTCACGGCCATAGTTGTATCCTTCATGGCGGCAGTGAGATGTGCTAGCTGCTCGGTGAGGTCGGCGAGTTGAGCTTCCAAGTCTGCGTTCATGTCGGCCGAGGATGGTTGCTCTGATACCAAGTTGTCACGACCAGGTCTCGATCTCAGGTTGTAGTTGTGTCTTGCAGGAGGCGCCACCGGGAATCGACGGCCGACTATCGTGGTTGACCAAGAAGAAACGCCCAGAGAGAGTTGGCGATAGATAGGCGATAGAGATAGGTAGAGATCGGAGGAAGGAGATTGAATAATTTTCTTATTGCCTTGTTAGTGATGCGCCAATCCTTTATCTTCTTTGAAACATTTTAACAAGAATATCTATCAAACTCTATATTCAACCAAGATACAAACCAATTTACGCTTTCCTAAGATAAACCGAACTCAACTTTCCTAATACTGAGATATATTCTATTTGTTAATGCAAACGATTCTACTAGGACTCGGCTCTGTTGTTTAACGCAAAGACAGATGTCTAACAACAGTTGAGTTCTTTGCTCTCTGAGGAATATCAACCGCTTCTGTGATTGCGCTGCTCTGATGCTTCCTGCAGCGTTGATAGGGAATACCGATCCTGACAAGTGGATTGCACAAACTGTGCAGTTGTGACTCATGAACATAGCTAAATTGAAAAAAAAAATCCAGGGTCATTGATCAGTTTAATTGGACCCTCATGCAATCTTGTCTATTGGCTGCAAAACTCAATTAACAAGCAAGGCACTAAGTATCATTTACTGTTAAATTTGTAGATGATGCCTATTTATCATGCAAAGAACAAGGCCATCATGATTTGTGAATTCCTTATACGTGATATTGGACCTCTAGGAAAGAAAGTTGTTGAAATTCTACAGTAATTACAAAAAGCAATTGCACTATTGTATTTCTGCACAAACTTCAGTTTAAGTCCGCACTCTTCTTAACTCTTGAAATAAGTATGATTTCAAATTCATTTCAAGAATCGGAAACACACCCAAAACAAAACTTACACTCAAATGAATGACCTAAACAATTAACTGAACACAAACGATTGTCATCATCATAATGTCTAATGAAATAAGTGTCAACCAAGAATCCATGCATAGCACTTCAGAATGGTTAAATTTTTACTGAAATGGCATGTTTTTATGAATCCAGTATGAGAAGAACAACACATAGCAACAAGATTAACACAAATTGTACACTAAGCAAAAATATGTTTACAACTACTAGCCAAAATATCAGAATGCCATCTGATATCGTATAGCACTATAAATTTTCCATATTGGGGATAGTAGACAAAACAATACCAAGTGCAATAGTAGGCTGTGAAAACACTGTTAGTTCAATGTAAATGTACCTGGAAAGCTCAAAGCAAGGCCAGTGCAACAACCAGCAATGCCAGCATTGACAACTGCCAAAGGAACATATCAGTTCATACTATATATCCAACCCCCAAGAAGTTAAAAACAAATAGCAAACTAAAACAATACACATACTATCATCTTTCCCACGCAGCCTTCTCAACAAGCACACAACCAAACTCTGGACGCCAGAGAGAACTGCAAAAGTCTAATCCAATAAATTTCTGTTATGAGCAAGCTGTCCGGAAAAGAATAGCACAATTTCCGTGTTAAAAAAATATTTGCATAAACATTATGAACAACTAACCTTGGCAGAAGACCCTGCATTGCTGAATGAGCCCTTGAATCCCTTCTTAGTGACCAAACCTTGTCCTGAAAAAATGAAACCTTGCCCTTGAATCCCTTCTTAGTGACCAAACCTTATGCGAGGAAAATAACTGGGTGCCATAGGTGCTGTTAGTTAGTGACACCATGTAGACTGAATCATTTTGATGGTACTCAAGGCAACTAGACTAATAGTGCTTCCATTATTTTAACACAATAAGGATCTAAAATTCAGATTAAGGGATCAAAGGAATTGCATGAGTTGTGCGATTATCTACAAAGGGAACAGTATATCTAGTGACATTTTTTTTCTCAACCAACTAATTTCTTGGGGTAATTATGAATCTCGAAAAATTCCATACACTTAGATTCTGGCAAGAATTGGGAAAAGGAACTAAGACAAAGAAAGCTCATATCTTTATGTGCCCTAATAATAAGAACTAAGCTCCAAAATAGGAAACTCGAGATTACCACATAAGGAATAAAGAAAGCAGCAACGCAAAATAGAGTAATCTGTGCTAGGAAAACAGGGGAATTGAGGTAGTACTACCATATCCTACGATAGATCCGACGAAAGCGCCGCCGGCGAAGTCTCCGGCGGACCGGAGGAGACAGACGACGGGGGCGGCGGCTAGACGCGGCGGAGGCGCGCCTCCGTCGGCGGGGTTGGTGCCCTCGGCGCCGAGCTCGTCGCCGTCCGACTCGTTCTCGCGCTTCGCCGCCATCTCTGCGCCCTCCTCTCTATTTCCTGCTCCGTTATCGTGTTCCGTTTTGTTTGAGCAGGCCCCAGGGCTTATACCCGAGAATCAGACAAATGCGCAGCCCGGCCCACCACGGCACGAGCCCATCTAACCTATCTACACATGGCCATCCTGGTCTGACTATTAGATGGGCTGTACCGTGTCAGCCCATGTGCTGGGAAGGCAACAGAAGACGCGGTCCGTCACCGCTTAGTGTTGTCTTCTTGCCCAAGAAGAGTGATTGGCCTGAGGCTAAGATCGTCCCATTTAGCCCGTTATGTCCGAAAAAATTAGAAAATTAGAAAAAATCTAAAAAAAGAAAAATATGTAGAATTCAGAAATTGATATGGAAATTGAAAAAAAAAGGCAATCATATTAAAAATATAATAAAAAGTTTTATTAATGTTTAACTTGCTGCCTCGTTAAAACATCCGTCAAGTAAAAACTCAAAATGAGAAAACCTTGGGGAAAAAAAACAAGTACAGCTTATAGCTCTACATACATCTTTGTTCTACGTGTCATTGTTTAAGTACAGATTTTCTAACACCTCCGACAACTCTGAATTTTTCACAGAGTGTTGTATTCGTGAATCAACTTGTTCTCAGTCCTTCACAGTTAGAAGTATCTTCACCATCTCACTGTGATATTTGTTCTTCTCTCCTCCAATATTCTTCCAAAAAGACTAAAAATAGACTCGAATGAAACCGTTGAGATAGGAACAGTTAATATATTACATGCAAGTATGGATAACACGTGATATGTTAACTTATGGGCTTGTCATCATTGCAAAATTTTGAAGCCTTTTGAGTTAAAATCCACCGTATCGCTGTCCCAGATAGGTGGATAGTTTCCCACTCCTTGTGGGTCTTGGCTGAGTAGGCGGCGGTGTAGAAGAAGAAGACCTGGACTTGGAGGAAGAGCCACCGAAGATCTTGCCACCACATATTTGTCTTGCTATTTGAGGCGGGGGCTACTAGAGGTTGTTACGAGCGGACTTCTTGGAACTTATTTTCATATCTTTGATAAACCTCATATAACTGAGAACGAACATCTACAAAATAGTTAGTATAATCTAGCCCTATAGCATCACTAAGAAGATCAAGTACACTACCAAATGCATCAATTTTAGCTTTAGAATCTAAAAGAAATGCAAATGCATATATGTAAGGGATTTCTCTCTAATATTTAAGGTATTTAGATTTTATAGAAAAAATAGCATCGCGTAAAACTAAGTCATTTTCATACATTTTTAATTGAGTAGCAATCTGTATCATACTATGCATAATGATAAGAGATGTTGGATAATACACAGCGGGCAAAGCAACAATTGCCTCATAAAAAATTTCTAAAAACTGTAATATCTTCTCAACAACAAACAAATGTTGTTCGGTCAATAGTATACTACCATTAGTGCTCTAATAGTGCGTTTGGATAAAAACAGAAAAAGTGCTCTTGTATGGTAAAAGACTCTTAAGCATCAGGTAAGTAGAGTTCCATCTTACCGGCATATCCAAATCGAACTTTCTTAGATGTACACCCATCGCCCTGTAGAAGTTCTTATATTGTGCTATTCTTACGTTAGAATTATCGCATCGCGAAAAGCTTTAATATACAGACTCAATCTCTTCAAACCACATTTGACTATAAGGTTGATAATATGACAAGCGCATCGTTGATGTAGCAAGAGAATTGGCGTATGTACTCAACACTGAAGTAAGAATATACATGGTCCTAGAGTTCGAAGCAGCATTGTCTAAAGTAATTGAGAATATTTTGTCTGTAAGACCAAAGTCTTCCACGACTTTGATAATACAGTCCCCAATATTCCCACTCGTGTGTGCTATATCAATTAATTTCAAACCTATAATCATTTTCTCTATTACCCAATCGTCATTAATATAATGAGCAACTACACTAAGATAATCTTCCCTAACCTGACCACTCCATATGTCTGAGGTCAGAGCCACCGAAAATGTGCGCGTACTAAATAGTTCCTTTATTTTATTACGGCGTTCATTGTAGTACTTTTACTAGATCCCCACTTGTTGTCTATCTAGAAACGGAAGGAAATCTAGGATTATGCGCAGTCCTAATGTAATTTTGGAAAGAAGGAGACTCTCCAAAGCCTATCGGTAAATCCTTAGAAGCAATTAAACGACAGAGAGATTAACGGGCTACCTCAGGATCGTAGTCCCAGCTACGTACCATACCATCGGGGTTATACTGCAGCTGCGTCTGCCTCATCACCAATCTTTGCTTGGCCTTACATCTTGTAGCATGTCTAAGCAAGTGCCCCCATTCTACTTGTAGACTTTGCAGACAATTCATTGCGATAAATTTTACAAATAGCATATGGTACGTCATTTCCCTATGTGCCTTGCTTGGTTGTCCTGTCGAAATTCTCCCACACTCCCGATGTAGACGATCTCGACCTCTTTGCTCCGGTTGGCGTGGAGCCTGATGCTGCCATGGAGCCTTATGACGAAATTCCGCCTTGCCCTTCCGGTTGGCTTGAGGCAGGCACAACCACCTCCATGGATGTAATTTCCTCCGGTGAAAGTCTGTAATCACCCAGAGCAAAGCTGTCGTAACTAGAGATGTCCATAATGAAAACTGCAGAATTGAAACTAACACTATTATTACTTTCATCTTAGCATAACACCTCCTCTACGCCTGCCGCACTAGCACTAACACCTCCTCTCCCTCTCGGCCTCTCGCCCCTCAGCGTCGGCCTCCTCCCTCAGCCTCCTCCTCTCCCTCTCGCCCCTCAGCGCCGGCCTCCTCCCTCAGCCTCCTCCTCTCCCTCACCTCCCTCAACGCCGGCTCGAGTCGGAGGTTTCCGTTTGTTGTTTATTTCTTGACGTTTTTGGATGTTGGAATGTTGGTTGATGTGTTCGGTTATTGGGCATGCGAGCGGCGGCCGTTGCTATACTTCTTGATGCTCAATGTTCTTGATTCTTCATGCCCCTCGGTGATGTTCAATGTTCTTGATGTTCTTGATTCTTCATGCCCTCAATGACACAGCTCTAGCGGCGGCGGTGGCCGTTGCTGTAGTTCTTGATGCTCAATGTTCTTGATGTTCTTGATTCTTCATGCCCCTCAGTGATGTTCAATGTTCTTGATGTTCTTGATGAACACCGAAAAGGGGGATAGAGAGGAACACCGAACACCACGTCCTTCTTCATTATGAGGACTTGTGAGATCTTTCACTCATTGACAACGAAAGACTTGAGGCAACTTTATTACTTGGGGCTTCCTTTCTTCCTGACTCATCGCCTTCCTCTTCGTGTAGATTTCCTTTGATTTTTTGTAATGGTTATTATTTATTAAACATGATTTCCTTTGTTTGTCAAGTGTAGAGGAAACTAGTCTATGAATCTGTGATGCAAGCAACTCACTACAGAGATTGCGTCATTGTGGAGGGGGGAGCCGGGAGCCCTACAAAGTTTGAGCACCAAAAGTAGAAATGGACTAGGATTTGGACATTGAACGGTGTCTCCGTGATGTTTGAGTTTGTTCCTTGGATTAAAGTTTCCTTTCTTAGACATCTCCTCTGCTAAAGTAGCAGCCTATTCAGCATCTCCTAAGTCCTAACCTTGCTAAACCAGCAATTAATATGTTGTAGCTAACTATGTTTGGTTCTAGGCCTTGATTCTCCAAGTCACTCAGCAAGCCCTTTGCAGTTTCGATCTGATTTATGATCTAACTTGCAATAACCACCCATCAACAGTTCTTGTAATGAGTTGTTATTTATTCGATCAATGCTCCATTATAAATTTAGAATCGATGTTGCTTTGTTTGATCTGCTGATAACTGGTAGTCTGGAAATGGAATCATGGATGCATGGGATGGCCCGGCCACTCGGGCCGTACCTGACACGGTCCGACACTGTTGATATCGTGCCAGGCTAGCCCGCCATACCAGGGTAGTGACCCAAACACAGTACGGGCCACCGTGACAGGCCAGTCCAGCCTATAAATAGTATAGATCGTGCCGTGTCTAGACCAGACCTACAATACTGTACCTCAGGCCAGCCCGGCAAGCACGGCCCGCTTGGCCAGCTCTACCCGAGATAGAAATGCAGGTAGGGACTAGTGAGTATGGCAGGTGAACCCCATTTGTCAGTCCCATTGGTTGGGCTGGCTCAAACAAGTGAGTAATGACCGCGAGCATTTGCACGACACACTATTATTATCGAATGCTGTTTGCACGACACACTATTATTAACACTGATCTCTCCACGGGGGCAATTTAAGTACACTTGAGATAAGCATTGCAAAATGCTCAACACCATGGAAGTGTCTCCATCATGAACAATGTATATAGTCTGATCAAACGCGCCACCATCGTAAACTTCCAGCAGATTAATTAACTTGTTACATGTTGCCACAGTGACCATTGTGTTTGAGCTTGCAATAATTTCTGGCAAAAACATCGAGTGGAAAGCTTCCCAGAGATACTACATCCCGGCGCACTCTCCCACACAGGGCGCTGTTATTCAATCTCTATACACCATTATCTCAAGTAATTCTTGAGGAGATGATACATTAGTCAGTTTGCCAGCAAGCCGCAGTTAGCTCCGTTCGATGAAAACCAAACAACTGATGCTCGGTGATTAAGCAAGCTTGAGACATTTCAGATGCTACCAATTTCCAGTGGTTAGAGGAAATCTCAAGGGGAGCGCAGCTGCAGGTGCCTCCAGTGTCACCTGAGAGAAAGGTAATGAGTTTGAGTGATTATTTCTGTTTTGAGATGGAGTAACAGTAATTAGTGCTATTTCAATGTACTACTCCTATTTTTCCAAATCGTTGGGACTTGGGACTTAGACTTGAGAGCACGTCGGTGTCATTGTATGTGGCTTTACAGAAGTGGAAAGTCCTCTAAAGTCTAAATCATGAAGAAGAGAGATAAATCAAATTAGTCCCATATTACTAGCAAGACATAAGCTACTTGGATTATTTAACTGAACATTTTTTACCCAAGAAGTTAAGGTCTTGTGGACAAACTGTAATGTAGAGTAGCAAAAGTGATCTGTGGTATCGGTATTGTTCAATATTCTTTGCAAAAGTGGCATAAAGCATCGCAATCCATACCTCCTTAAACACTGCACTGTATGAAGCATCCTTGAAGCCCTGCATACAGACCAGACAACTATAATCCTGATATAGCAAACTAACAAGAGGAGAGAAGAGGGGTGCTCACCAATTTTCTGAAGAGCTTGAGGGATGCCGTATTTGATTCACTAATTTTTGCTCTGAAAGTGTGAATTCCGTATTTCTCTAGTGCAAACGCCATCATCAGTAATATTGCTTCTTGACCAAGTCCCTTTCCACGGCTGTACAATATTAACAACGGAAGCGTGAGTAAAGTGACCAAATAACATCACTATCTCATTGCAGAACAACCCTTTTATTTTCTGTTAAATACAACATCAACAAATAATGGTAAAACATCTACTTTCATGTGACATGTGTTACTGCTTCAAGCATAGGAGCAAAAGCTAGACAAGATCTACTTGCTAAGTAGATCTTGTCACTCTATTGCAGTATAAGAACAAAACAAGTTGCCAGAGATAACATAATTCCACTGGGTTATTAAATAGTCGCATAAATTAACTATGCTATAAATGTGGTTGGTGAAGCAGTATCCCACAACTGAAAGTTCAAAGGATAAGCAGTCAAATAGCTGCAATCATTTGCCAGTTTAAGCTTCACGTAATATAGAACTAAATGTGATGCCCACATTGGATTATCGAAGCTTATTAGCATTCAAAATGTATGTCAGTAGCTGTCCATAAAATGGAATGAATAAAATGGAGAACAGATATATATGATGATGAGAATAGTGATAGGTATGTGTGCTATCAGTCTATCATAGATGGTACCTCTTTTGTTCAGCTATCATAATCTCTATCTCAGCAAGTTGCAAATCATCAGGGTCATTCATATATATGTTCACATCACCAATCATGGCTGCAATGGACAAGGAAGGCTATAAATGATAGCAAGAACTGGCAAGCTGTTAGACATCAAAATTAAAGTATTAACAGACTTATGAAATTGAAATAACCAAGTATATTTAACTAATCAAAGTCAGCAGAAACATGGATGCTTTCAGTACTATGAATCCTTGGCTTGCCATTCACCCAGAGACAGGGCACACTACTTGGTTGATGGGAAGACAAAGACCTTGCTTGTGCTAAAAAACAACCTACTGCTTGGAGATTATTGTATATTGGTCTCAAAACATACCACTTTGAGTTGTTGCAACCAAAAGATTGAAAGAAAATAAAGATATGGTTATGTTGTTTTGTAAAAGAAAGCAATATCATTAGCCCATTGTGCTTGCCAGACCTTTCAGACAACCGATTAATGATCATTTAAGCACACCCATATATCAAAAACATAAATATGTTTTTATTCAATATATCTAACGACCAGATCTGACATGACAAAGAGCCAGGTGCTAATATTATGATTTAATAACGTCTCCCTTCTGCCTAATTCCATCTCCAAAACCAACAACACAGTGGTATATTAAATATCTGCATCTGGATACAAATCAGAACATGTAGACATTCATGCACATGTAAATTCAAACTTAAACTTGACCACTACAATGGTATCCTTGTAGTCCAATTTTTGCAGAGAGGTGAACTCAAATTTGAATTTGACAACTACATCATGTAAACAATGGTGGTCAGATTCTCTGCAAATTCATTTGATCTATGTTTGTTAGAACCATTATTTGAACTGTGTTCTACCTTTATAATGAACTAGTAACAAAGTACAGACTTACAGAGTAGCAGTAAATCCATGGAATCCAATATCTAGGAACTGAGCCTAGCTCAATTGGTGGGAGGTGTGGGTGTACACCCCCACCGCCTAGGTTTGAGTACTCTTCGGCTCGGATTTGGGTGCATATTTCTTCTTAATTTAATCGATACCTAGTTCCTCCTAGGTATCCCACATAGGATCCAATATCTCATCCGCATTAAGTGAAATCTAATCCATGGTCATATTGAGTAATCTTCATGTCTATATCTAAACACACGCAAATTCAATACGGAACTTACTTTTGAAAAGGCATAAAAACCTGATTTGATAATTATGCGGTCAAATACCCATTATATTTTCATCTCTGTATTACAGTACATCATGCACAAATATCCAAGAAAAAGTTCCCTAACCTTTCATCTCCATATCTTAACATGAGTAGTCTAACGCATTACTCCGTCATACCGCTGTAGTTCTATCCTTGATCACACTAGATATGAGATTATGCATTTCCATAGCAAAGCATACTGCAGGATTTAAGAGCCATTTGATCAAAGAGAACAACGAAGGTACATAAATGACATGGTTTTAGGTGAGGTTATATTCTTAACATCCTGAGTTTCAGCCATCAAATACATAAATCGGTCCAGCTCCAAAACAAGTCCAGGTAACTTTTTTCCCAATTCATGAATCATGATCATAGACATAGCTAAACAAGCTAAGCTATTACTGCGCATTACAAAGCAATAAGCAAAAGAGAGAAATGAACCTTCAGTGTGTGGGTTCCCGGCCACGAACTCTCTCTCGATCAACTCCTTATCCAACACGATGAACGTATGCTCTGGGAAACAAATCGACCACCACCGAATCAATCACAACATCTCAACACCACCAAATCGAAGCAAACTAGAAGCAGGAGATGAAACAGCGAGGGCACAGGAGCGGAACTGAGGGGGTCGAGGGTCCAGGAGCGGTGGACGTCGAACTCCTGGGCGAGGGAGAGGGGCTCCGACGCGGTGGCCTCCAGCAGCGCCGGGTCCTGCATCCACTCGTGGTACCGCGGCACGTGCTCCCGCAGGTACGGCACCAGCACCGCCCGCTCCCCCACCGCGTACCAGATCCCCTTCCTGCCGCCCCCGTCCTCTCCGTCGAAAGCCGCGGCCGCGGCCGCCGCCTCCATTGCAGGGTTTCTACTTCGAATTCGACCCACAGTCCACGGAACAGTGGGCTGCGCCGTCAAGGCGTCAACTGCTTTAGCCTAAAAGGCTCATGTATGTAATACGCAATGTCACTCTGAAGGCGGATAATTACAATTACGTAAAAGGCATATGAATGTAGCTATGTACAAAATGCATCAAGACCGTTCGAAGACGGAATGGAAATGCAGTGAAAATTTCATGCAGATTGGGTGCTCTGTTTCCGTTGCGTGTATAGCAACTGAATGACTAAACAAAAGTTAGTTTTTTTTTTTTTTGCCGATTACACAAAAGTTAGTTGCTTACGCGTATTGGCATGGGGATGGTGAAATAGAGATGAATGAGTGAGTCGATTCGCCCTACAAATGTGAACAATTAGGTAGATAAATAGGAGGAAGGGACTAGCGCACGCTATACCATAGAAACATATCTCGATGGGATAGGTCCAGACAGTGCGATTCAATTTAATCGGACGACCCATGGAATCTGGTGCACACCTTTCTCGTCGAGCTCGTCGCCCGTCTACCAGCCTGAAACCCATGGCAGTCCATGAGCACATATGTGTGGACATCCACCACAACACGCAGGAGCTAAGCGTCATATTCCTCCATGTGTGTGGCAACAAGTCACCGTCCACAAGCACATGATCCCATTGATGTCCTCAATGTTGGCCTATTGAAACACGTAAATTTTAGGATTCAGAAACAACCATACATGAGGTTTGAAAACCGGAACTTAAGTTTCAACACCTTTCGCATCTAAAACATGAAGTTTCAAAAAACGAGTTTCACATTTGAAAAAATTACGGTTTCATGAAGTTTCAAATTAGCCCAGTTGAACATGAAGTTTCAAAAAACGAGTATCATGTTCAAATCTTTTCAACAGAGTTTCACATTAGAAAAAAAATACGGTTTCATGAAGTTTCAAAACACGAGTTTCGAGTTTCAAATATGAATGCTTGTGTTTCAACGAGCTTCACATCCGAAACTTGAGCATATAGTTTCATTAAGTTATTTTAGGACATGTTTCATTAAGTTTCATCAAGTATCATTGTTTCTTCATATTTTGTAGAGCAAGTTTCACCTAGTTCCATGCAGTTTTATTAAGTTTCGTCCTAAGTCTCATGAAGTTTCATCTTTTTGTCTAGGACAAGTTTTCAATAGTAACATCGTGTCTCATCAAGTTTCATATAGTTTCATTAAGTTATTTTGGGACACGTTTCATTAAGTTTCATTGTTTCTCCATATTTTATAGAGCAAGTTTCACCTAGTTTCATAAAGTTTTATCTTTTTGTCTAGGACAAGTTTTCAATAGTGACATTGTGTCTCATCAAATTTTATATTGTTTCATTAAGTTATTTTGGGATATGTTTCATTAAGTTTCATCAAGTATCATTGTTTCTTCATATTTTGTAGAGCAAGTTTCACCCAGTTTCATGTAGTTTCGTCCCAAGTCTCATGAAGTTTCATCTTTTTGTACAGGACAAGTTTTCAACAGTGACATCGTGTCTCATCAAGTTTCATATAGTTTCATGAGACATATGTTTCATGAAGTTTCATCCCAATTCTCATGAAGTTTCATCTTTTTTGTATAAGATAAGTTTTCAATAGTGACATCGTGTTTCATCAAGTTCATATAGTTTCATCAAGTTTCATCACAAATCTCATGAAGTTTTATCTTCCCCGTGCAGCCGTACTTCGACGGTGAGGAGAGGATGGAGTCCAAGCTCACACTGGAGGGCGTTGCGCCGGTGGTGAACCTCCGGCGGTCGGACTTCTCCTGGAAGGTGCTCTTGCAAGTGGGCGCCAACCGTGACCACCTGACGGCGCACGTGACCGACGAGAACGCAGATCTGGTGGAAGCCTTCCCGCCGGCGATGGTGGTGATTGGCGGGTTCGACCCGTTGCTGGACTGGCAGCGAAGGTACGCCAACGTGCTGCAGCGGAAAGGGAAGGCGGTGCAGGTGGCGGAGTTCCCAGACGCCTTCCATAGGTTCTACTGGCTTCCCAGAGCTCGCCAACGCCAACAAGGTCTTGCAAGACATGAAGGCGTTCGTGGAGAGCAACATGGCGGCGTTGAAACCCACCATGCAGTGAGGAGCTGTTGTTCTAGTCAGTGTAGCGCGCGCGCTTGCATGTGTGAAAAAACGAAAACGTAATAAGTTTGTTGTTAACACATGCATCGAGATATATAACAGGGGACGGTAGATTGCTATCCCGTTGGATGGCTTCCAACACTATAGCGTTTTTTAGCTTTTCCCTAAATAGGAGGCATAACAAGTTGTAAGCAATGCGATTGGTTAATGTCTTGTAAAAGAACTAGCCCAACTAGTATAGTGCGGTACAGCCAGTTTAGCATAGCGAGAAGTAGCAGATACTTGTTAATACCGTTCCGGTGGTCACTTCGGTTTACCTATTGGAACAGAATGTTTTGGTATCGAGTTATATCGGTGTACCTTTTAGATATAATTATTTTAAAACTTAAAGTATAATTATATATAATATAAATTGTACAAATAGTATTGTATAGATAAAAAGTCTAGCAAATAATTGTATACTAGGAGACAAACAGTGCACCCATAGGACTGGATACTAGGCTATGTAAATTTTGGGCGGCCAGCTTGGCCACGATTCTCCAGGCTACCATTTCTAGCACTTACATGTGGGGTCATCTCCCATATCTCCCATATAGCACTTACATGTTGTTGGCCAGTTTTTGACATGTGCGAATAAAATATGGGATGATAGTATGTCAGCATGGCTTGAGTCTCGTGCGTGGAAAAACTGCGTATGGTTAGCGTTAGTTGTGGCCAATACCGAAATGAACGGAAGAATGTACTCCGTCCGTATTGGCCGGTTTTCACTAGAATGAGCGATATTGATTGGAATTTGACCTGAAATTGATTGGAATTTGACCTGAAACGGAATGAGGTTTTTTTATTCCATTTTACCCAATAGAATGGTACCTACCGGCCATACCAGGCTAGAATAGAACGGTATCGATAAGTCTTAGAACAGTTCATGCATGCTAGCTTGCAGCAGAAAGTTAGCCATTGTGCTAAGATAGTCATATAGGTTCAGAAGAAATTTATAAGAACAAAAATATATTGTTATGTTGGAGGGAATGATACCGTAGTGTCTACACTAGAGAACTGGAACTGGATTAGTCCTGACTTGCTGATTATGAGGTGTCGAGTAGCACAAAATATGGCAAGGGTAGGAAACCAGCATGAGGAATGCGATCATCTTCAGAGACGGCGCGCGGGGGCAATTTTCATCTACACGAGGGATGGATCTCCTGTAGGTTTCATATTTAATTTGATTTTCAACCCTCGTATCTTTTACACTGCAAATGGTCTCTTGTAATGCTAGAAAGGTTGGCTGGTCGTTTGCCGCCATTCAGAACTTTTAATTTTTGCTGTCACAAATTTGTAATGTAGTACGCGTCAGTAATGAAATCGGGAGCCCACTATTAAAAAAAGAGTAAATTTTACTTTTGACCATATAATCTTACAATGATTTCATTTTGCACCACCCTTAGCAAAAATTTTCACTTTGCATCACATCTTCTTACCATGGGTTGCACTTTGCACCAGGTTAAGGATTTGGTCATCTTCTTCGGTGCTCGCCGACGGTGAACGGCGATGTGGGATGTATCGGCGAGGCACAGGATGGAGAGAGGTGAGGTAGATTGAGCTAAGAAATGGGTCGAAAGCGGAGAAGACTAGATAGAGTATCGCCGGCGGTGGCCATAACAACGAAGGCGACGACAAAACAACTCTCTCTCTCTCTCTCTTTATTTTTTGGGTTGCTGCCACCTTGTTGGCCTTGTCTCACTGCTGGCAAGCTCCCCGTGGGCCTCTTATGACGTTCCTAGGTGCAAAGTGAGATAAAAAGTAAGAAGAGGTGGTGCAAAGTGAAAATTTTTGCCAAAGATGGTGCAAAGTGAAACCATGGTAATATTACATGATCTAAAATGAAATTTACTTTAAAAAGGACAAAGTCAACTTTTCAACCCCCAACTATGATTCAGGTCTCTTTTTCAACTCTCAATTGTAAAACCGTTTGAAATGGGTTCCTGGATTATCAAAACAGGGTCACTTGACACTAGTACATACAACCTTATCATAGACGGTTCGGAACCGTCATCACAGACGGTTTTTGAACCGTCTGAATTTGTACGTCTGTGATAGGGCATATCACAGACGGTCCTATTTACAAACCGTCTGTGATATGTCACGTATCATAGACGGTTCTATTGACAAACCGTCTGTGATACGTGGGATATCAGAACCGTCTGTGATATCCCACTTATCACAGACGGTTTTTAATGGAAGCCGTCTGTGATACTGCCTTCACAGACGGTTTCAACGAAAAACCGTCTGTGATAGTTCTTTATACAAAACTTTTTTTTTGATTTTTGGCTAGCCTCAGGAATTGCTAGCCATGCCCTCTGAAAACAAGCATGCAGAAAACAGATATATCACAGATAATCAATTGTTGACAACTCGAAGTGATCATTACTCAAAATAAATTACAAAAGAATTTGTTCAAGTATTGTCGCTATAGTTACAATTGGATTATAATTGAGTCAATTATTTGCAAGTGGTTGAGAGTTGTCGACGGGGTGAAACTCTGGGTTGGCGACGGAGTGAAAGTCTCCATTGGGGTTAACGATATGTGTCTTGATGAAGGCGCAGATCTTCCCGCGAACATCCATGATCTCTTGCGGAACGAGTCCATCTAAATATGTCATCAAGGCCTGTCGCTAGCAAGAGTAAAGTGGTAAGCATATATATTTAAATTTATAATTAGGAAATAATTATTTCGAGATTGACAAACCTCGGGATCCTTCTTCTTAGTACTAATGATTTGCTGCATATGATGGCAAACGTAGAATGCACATAGCTCATCATTTTCTTGCTGGCGGCACTGGAAAAATAGAATTATATATATAAGTATAGTCAGTTCGAGACGCATTATTATGAATTATGATATAGGATTATTGTGTTGTAGCGCATACCAGAAATTTCGTCCTGTGTGTTAGTTTGGCGCTCGATCCATTGTATGATCCTTCTTTGGCAACATAGGCAATGAACGACCTACATGATTCTAAAAAGTTATCCTCGGCCATTTCAAATGAAGGAAAACTACAATAGAGTTATGTATTGAGGAAATGAGCATACCTCTCGAGTATTCCTTGCAGAATGCTGAAGTCGTGCTTGTTGCGGACTAGGGAATCAAGGTATATCACTCTGTTCCTCCTTGGTATAATGACTAAAAGGATCCAGTGGTACCTACTCATGTATGTCGCTATAGTCATTAAACCTAAGTTCGTGCGGCGTATAAAGTACAAATGAAATTTGTATAGCAAATAGTGAAGCACTTACCCCTGGTTGTAGGGCACCACTATGTACTGCTTGTTGTCCTGACGAAGCCATGCCGCCGTTATGTATTTCTCGACGAAGGATGTGTCTTGTTCGATGGTTTGCATAGAGACCACGTGTCGGCCGAGGAAACCCGCCGGTTCGGACAATTCCTCGGCTTGTTTCATCATGTATATATACATAAGCAACGAGTTGTGATATTTATTGGTATTACATGAATGTAGAACTTGATTGTACACACTTACAGTGTCCAACATCGTAGAAGCGAGGCGTCGAGGGCAGTGAGGTTGAATAATTCGTATAAGTCACTGAAGCCCACGACGAAGTTGCCCCGCCCGTTGAAGAAATGCTCATCCTTGTAACTGACGATGAATCCAGTATCGCACTCCTTCTTTTCGGTCTTCCGCATGTACCAGAGATGCAAAGACTAACAACCAAATCCAGCGTGGGCTAATACTATGTCGGAGCACAACTGTTTTTCGATGGAGTATTTCGAGGGCTCGAGAGGTACCTTAATGTTCTTCGATTTCGATTTGACCTTAACGACTTGCCCGCTGCACGTCTTCCTGCGAGACGACTCGGGAACCGATACAGCGGCACGCTTTTTTTTTGTTCCTTCGGCGTCTTCTCCACGGGAACCGATGAGGTGGCCTTCTGAAGCGAAGGTTCATGAGGTGGAGTCATCGAGGGTCCCGTTGGGGTGGCCTTCTGAAGAGGTGGAGTCATCAAGGGTCCCATTGGAGAGGAATGGCCATGTCGAGATCACGACACTGGTGGGTTCAGGGTGATGTCCTTCTTGTGCCACTGGATAAAAGTGTGCACGGCAGCCCCTAGTGTTTTGATGTCTTCGTTCGGGCGAATCTCCAGCGGGACGGTCATGAAATTGTCATGTACCATGTCCACCTGGACCCTGACGTAACCCTATGCTAGCTGGGCACCGTGCTGCACTGCCCCTTCCTAGTATGGATATAGCATCCCCCGCCCAGCCTCAATAGAGATGGACCCAACAATCCTCACTTGGAGCATGCAGGGCGTCGGCTCCTACAAAATGATACGCAATTAGCTAAGGCGTCCTATAGGTCTATCTTTGGTGCATTCCATAGATGTACATTACCTTGATGTCGTCTATCGGTAATTGGACGTCGTCATGTTTAGAATTTGGAGTGGACGCGACGCTACTCCGATGTTGAGCAGGACTGGCTCCCAAAATAAAGGGGGGCGGCTTGCGACTGGCTGAGGAGTTGATTCATTTAATCCTGCAATGCTATTATCTGTCCTTGAAATTTTGCAATAAGCACCTATTCCAACCAGGCGTTGTGCTCAGTCTTGGATCTCTTCCTACTCCTATACGTCTTGCAGTCACCTTGGAATCCATAACTCTAAGGTGCATTAACCCCAAGGCCTCGCGTGCGACCCAGGTACTCCTTGTTTCCCAGGGCCGTAGATAGTATATCCTTCTCTCTGTCTGCTTGGAAGGAGCCTTGAGAAGTTTGAGCAGTCAATGCACGCTGTAAGAGGTCATCATGTTATTATAGACACTATGAAGTTATAGACTTATTAACAATTAAGTAGTTCGACATATTTACCATACGTTGGGACACTTCCTCGTCTGCCTGGTTTGGGAAAGAGATGCTGCTTGAAGACGGGCCTCGCTATTAACCAGCTTAGGGAACACTCGTTTGTGATCTCAGCAAATGGCCTGGTTGCGTTCTCGTCCTCCGCCACCCATTCCACGGATTTACCCATATACCCAGCTGTGTCAAGTCTATGGGGGTGAGTGTTTCGTGCCTGGAGAGCTTTGTGCGCCGCACTTTGCTCCTTAAATTCGGCCGTCATTTTCATTCGCACAAACTCATCCCGTATATCCCGCGACAAGAATGGATACATCGTGAAGGGCGTCCGACCCGTGTTCACGTACTTCGTGACAAGAATGCTCTTGAAGGTCCTCCACGCATGACACATTGCGAGCAACGCTTGCCGTTCCACACGCACCTGGTTTGCTTCTGGGATAGTGAACGAGGCTGAAAGTTCTGTCCATAGCGCGTCTCTCTCTACTTTCGTTAGAGACTTCCATCTTGGTGTGGTGATGGAGACCCGTTCCTTTGTAAGTATCCCGTAGATGGTCCGGAATCTCGCAGCTGATCTCTGGGGACTCAAAGGGACCCCAACGTCACTGACCTCCGTGATGATCAGTCGGCCCGCAGGTAATTTCGATTTTCCTCTGCCATCTCGCTTACGTATCGCTATCGTCGGACATCCACACGCATTCGGCGACGTCGGTGACAGCGGCGAAGACAGTGTCTCTGCCATCTCGCTTACTTGCTATCTATATAAGTTACATACGCAATAAAATGGATTGCAAGTGTCTCAAATCAACTTATACATATGAAGTATCTCCATGTCATTTAAAATGAATAATACGCTCAACATGTGCAATATTAGCAAATAATCATAATTAATTCAAGCATAAATATGAAACAATAAAGCATTAATCCAACAACATTTAAATGACCAAATTAACATAATCAAATGTAAATCATTCAAGTCATTTAAATTAATTGAAATGCTAAACATATACCACATGTATATGAATGAAATTAGCATAGAGCACAAAATTTTGAAATTGAAGGACCGGAAAGGCGACTAGAGGGGGTGAATAGGAGCACCTAATCTTTTTCGCAAAGAATGGATTCAACTTGTAAATCACTCCAATAGCTATGAGAGCTATGAAGATCAAAGATTAAGCACGAGAGAAGTCTTATGTTGAATCCACTCCTCACCCCCACATTTCAAAGAAACAAAAACAGAAGTTCGAACAAATCAGACAATCGGTACAACCGCGAAAACGGCGGTTGTACCATGATCGACAAACCGCAGAGAACGGCGGTTGTACCGCAGATCCGCACAACCGCAGTGTTAAGCCGGTTCATCCGATTGTCCCGAACAGCAAAATCCGCTTCGGGTTTCAAAACGAAAATCAACGTAACTTTTGATCTACGCGCCAAACTTGACCAAAATTGAACCACACCTTCCTCGAAGATATTAGGAACCTATTCCAAGCAACGATTTCAGAGATCCATGCCAAGGTTCCTATCCTTTGTATTTGAACGAAGGTGGGTTCAAAACCGCAAAAACAAAACTTGATCTAACGACTTGCTCGTGGGTGGATGATGATCTAGATGACCTTAAATAGGTTCTCACATGTCCCAGCAAGCAAGATCAAGAGGAAGAACCAAGCAAAAACTCCCGAATTGACGAAAGCCCCAAAAAATCACAAAAAGGGAGAACGAAGAACAGAGAGCACGAATAGAAGAAAACTTGATTTCCATTCATTGAATCAAGAGCGAAATACAAAGAGATACATCCCCATACGCATGGACATTAAAACAAGAGGAATGATTACAAGTTCATCAATCCATCCTCTCCCTCTCCCTAAGCCAAGAACTCACATGGGAGAGCTACAAAGGAACAAGCGAGGAGCACCCACCGCCTCCACCAACACTCTCAACCACTAAAGCCTAAAGCAAAAACACCACTAAAGACTCTTTTGACTCTAGCAAAACCCTAATTCCTTTTCAAGTGCTCAAGAGGGCATGCAGCCCTCCAATCCTTTATATAGCCTTGGCTAACGGGTCTCCTCCCGTTACGCCCGCTTAAGTCCAACGAGCCCCTTCGCTTGTGCAATTTTGCGAATTTCCGATTCGCCTTCAGACCTTCCGGAAGCTTCAGCGCTCCTTGTCTCAAGACGCCTGAACCACCTCGAGTCCACGCTGCCTTCGACACATCCCGACTGTTCGACCTCGGCGCCACTGCGCTTAGTCCAGATCCACCGTGTCTCGCCACGACTCCGCTCGACGTCCCGCACCACACGCATAAGAAACACGAAACCGGAACAAGTTCTTCACAACTTGACCTAACGTTAGCTCAAACATGCAATATGCAACACATATGCATGAACACACCGATATGACCTATCCAAAACTCAAAACACCAAAATGGCGAACCTCACAATACAATCGGTACAACCGCGATTACCGGCGGATCAACCGCGACTCGGTCGTCGCCCAATACTGCGGTCGTTCGATTTCCAATGAAGACCGAACACGAAACAAATTCTCTCCGAATTCTTCAACCGCCATTTACCAATCGGTACAACCGCCTGCGGCCGTCATCACCCATAACACGCCGGTCGTTCGATTATCCCGACAAATTTCGATTGACTTCACGAAAACGCGTGAACGGCAAGAACGACAAGGTCCGACCACACAAACCAAACTCGACTGACCTAAAACCTTTGTCAATTACTCATCACTCACACGGGACGACCTCCACATGGTCTCTCAGAAATTAATGTGAGCTCTCATATGGCGAGTTGCACAAGAAACAAACTTGGCCATCTCAGCACTAAGGTCTATGCTCTTCATAAATTGGATAAAAATACTAAAATTTAGATTTTTAGCTCTATCCAAAGCTTAACTAGACTGACATAACAATCATATGTATAAGAAGTTCAAAATGATACTATCTGTCAACCATAGATCATCAAGAACCATCAATATCCACTACTGAAGTCCACAGAAGACTGGCCTTTAATGAAGACATAGAAACAAAACAGAATCAAGTAAAATTTTCTTATGGTGATTACTATGACAGCAGCAAGCAATCTTGTAGAGCTCCAAATTGAACTAGTAATTCTACCAATTTCAGAATTAGACAATTCCAATCACAGAGCAATATTAAGCCCACAAAATTCACTTCGATATACCCAGGGACCAAACATTCACAGTCGAGGACATAACAATAAAAGATCACTCTCTAATACAACTGATCAAAATACACACGATGATAACCAATTTCAGTATATGACTAACTTCATCATAGAACAAAAATTGTAAATCTGAGTTGTTGGACAACAATATAACCAGAATGAAATAACTAGTAGTTATAACAAGAGCAACAGAATGAAAGATGATCGAAAGACAGCAGCAACTAACACAATAGAGCTCAAGTATGACCTAAATCACCAAGCTAATTTCAGTATTAGACAGCTATCATCACAGAGCATAAACAGGACCACTCATAACTTTGCAACTTTGCAATTGAAAGCATCTAGGCCCCTAAAAATTGTTTTGGTAATTAATGACAATATGTGAATATGGGATTAACGTATTTATTGAGAATGAACAAGGTTAAGTCCCATCAGCGTTCTTGATGACCGGAAACTGCACGCGAAAGGATTACATGAAGATCTTTTGACTCAAAGGCAAGGTACAATAGTCTAGGCCTTTTTCATTTTACCGGTTTTAGGCGAATTGGTTGAAGACGGATTATAGGCTAGACACCGTACTATTAAGAGGGTGCAAAATTGAGTACCTTGAAAGTGAACAATGCCACAACCGCTCCTATCTTAATTGGTTTTGCTCTTGGTTTTGCCTCAAGTTAAATTCTATCGTTTTTCTATTGAGGCCGGATCGACCGACGTTAATCGGCCGGATCGATCAGATTGCCGGACCAAAACGGCGGTCAACATTTTCCAAGAAGGTGTTTGTTTTCGGTTTTGCTTAAATCCTCCGCCCGGATCGACCGACGCAGATTTTGCCGGATCGACCGCACCGGTCCAGACGCCACTTTTTTCCAAAGAAGGTTTTAGTGAAAATGCCAGTCGGATCGACCGCAGTCTTTGTCCGGACCGACCGCACTGCGGTCCGAACGCGGTCGCTTTTTTCTAGAGTGTTCCTAAAACGAAATCCGTTTTTCAGAGGGCCGGACCGACCGCGTTCTTGCTCATGGACCGACCGGACCTTCCAGAACGGCTCTTTTTTCAGCATTAAATGCGTAATACGATCGTTATAACCGAGGCCGGATCGACCGCACCTTTGCTCATGGATTGACCTGCTCATCAAAAATTGAGAATTTCGTGTCCAACGGCTAGTGGAGTGGGTGGAGGCTATAAATACCTCCCCCACTGCCACTAGAAATGTTGTTGAGCCTCATTTAACATCTCTTGACCCCTTTGCATTGTTTCCTACTCTTTGAGAGCATTCATTTCCATTTGCAAAGGTAGTTGAGGTCTTTTCAAGAGCATTCATTGTGTTTGATAAATTGTGGCATTTAGAGCGCTTTTCAAGTGAAGAATTCTTGCTCTATTACTCTTGGAGATTGCCGTCTCCTAGACGGTTTGGAGTTGGGTTCGGTGATCTTCTCAAAGGAGATTGTGAGAAGGCCCGGGCATTTGTGAAGGTTGGAGCTCGCCTATCCGGAGAGGAGAAGAGCTACCTCTAGTGATCGAGGAAAGGCTTAATTCGTGGAGCCGGCTTGAATTGATCAAGCTCCTCAACGTGGATTAGTGAAGACCGCAAGTCTTCGATACCACGGGAAAAACTTCCTTGTGTCATAGTGGTTATTTCTAGTCTTTACATTTCCGCACTTATAATTCTAGCTTGTCTATTGTGATAAATTGCTTAGTTAGAATCATATCTTGTTTAGTCTAAGTAAATAATTGAATAAACTTGTTAATTTGCTAAAAAGTTTAAAAACCTCCTATTCACCCCCCTCTAGTCGGTTATCCTTGATCCTACAAGTGGTATCAGAGCTTAGTCTCTCATTGATTTAGACTTAACCGTCTAAGAGAGAAAAGGATGGCTAGTGAGGGAATTGCTATAGGAAAGGCTCCTCTCTTTGATGGCTCAAATTATGCTTATTGGAAAATTAGAATGTCAATTTATTTAAAGGCCATGAGTCCAAACATTTGGAAAATCGTAAATGATGGTTATGCTATGTCTCTTAATCCACTAGAACCCACGGATCAAGATACGCGTAACTCTCATTTAGATGCCCAAGCTATGAATGCTCTTTTTGGCGCTTTGAACGCGGATGAGTTCAATAGAGTGAGCAACTTGGAAAATGCTCATGCTATTTGGACAACTCTCTCAGAAATCCATGAGGGAACATCCACGGTCAAAGAAGCCAAATTGCATAGGCTTCGGATTAAATATGAGACATTCATAATGTTGCCTCATGAAAACATCAATGAGATGTATTCAAGACTCAACAACATTGTGAATGAGCTCAAAGGCCTTAGAACTAACCTTCTTGATGTTGATGTTGTTCGCAAGATACTTAGGGCTCTTCCGGATAAATATGAGACGTTGGTGACATTATTTCTCAACTCGCCCGAGTTGCCAAGGATGAGACCAACAGGGCTTTTGGGCAACCTCATCACAAATGAGTTGTTCAAAAAGGACAAAGAAGAGCTTTTGGAGACATCATCCTCAAAGAAGAAAATTACCGCATTCAAAGCCAAGGCGGAATCTAGTGATGATGAGGATGGAGAAGAAGACTCCGACGAGGAGTATGCACTCCTTGTGAGAAGAATGAAGAGGGTCATGAAGAGGCGCCTAATAGAAGCTATAACTTTGACAAGTTCAAGAAGGGCAATCCTCAAATGACAAGAAGAGATATAGCAATATTCGATGCTATAATTGTGAAGAAAAGGACACATAGCTTCTCGTTGTCCCGAAAAGAAGGATGACAAGAGCAAGCCATTCAAGAAGAAGGAATACAACGGTAAAAAGAAGCTTTTCAAGAAGCTTTACAAGGATGGCAAGAATGAAGCTCACATCGGAGAGTGGGATTCAAATGATGAGTCAAGCGACTCCGACTCCGATTCCGATGAGGAAGAATCCCCCAAGAAAAGAGGGCTAGTTGGTATAGCCATCAAGGAAGCTTCATCACTATTCTCCACTCCTACTTGCCTCATGGCAAAAGGAGATAAGGTAAAATCCATTATTGGTGACGAACCAACTTATGATGAATTAATGGATATGCTTGATGATTTAAATGAATATCTTGGAAAAGAAAAATCAAAATATAAAGTCTTAAATAAAGAATACTTTACTCTAAAAGATTCTTATATGGAGCTTAAGGAAACTCACAACTTGCTTATCCAAGAAAATTCACATAAGTCTTGTTCCAGTGTAGGAATTACATGTGATATTATTGATAAAATGCCTAGTATAGAAACTGCTAAGACTAGTGCATATACTTCATGTGATGACCTACTTGGTATGCCATGTTGCTCAAGTGATGATTCAAATGTTAATTTAGCAAATGCTTGTGATCCTTTGCTCATTGTTGAAAATCATGAACTAAAAGAACAAGTGACCAAGCTAAGCAAGAGCTTGGAAAGATGTTTCAAGGGTAAGGCCACTCTTGACAAGCTTTTGAGCGAGCAAAGGTGTTCATTCAACAAGGAAGGTCTTGGGTATGTGCCTAAGAAAGGCAAGAAGCCGGTAAATAAGCCCACAAGTTTTGTGAGGCAAAATGGTATGTATTGCTATAAGTGCCGGGAAATAGGACATATGCAACAAAATTGTCCTAAGGATAAGGTTCCATCTCTTGGTATATATGATTCATGCTATATGCTTAGAAAATCTAAGGATGGTAAAGTAATTGCTCATTTTATTGGCACTTCGATTATGGGCGCTAAAAAGAATGCTATTTGGGTGCCTAAATCCTTGGTTACTAACCTCCAAGGACCCAAACAAATTTGGGTACCTAAAAGAACTTGACTCTTGTTTTGTAGGTGAACTATAAGACCGGTGGAAAACATTGGGTGCTTGATAGTGGATGCACTCAACACATGACCGGTGATAGAAAAATGTTCACCACATTCGAGAATGGAAAAGGAGTAGACAAGATCACTTTTGGCGATAATAGCAAAGGAAAGGTATTAGGATTGGGTAAAATTGCTATCTCAAATGACCTTTCCATTTCTAATGTTTCTCTAGTAGAATCATTAAACTTTAATTTGCTATCCGTTGCTCAAATATGTGATCTTGGACTAATTTGCTCATTCTCTTGTGAAGGTGTAACCATTTCTAACGCAAATGATAGCTCTTTAGCTTTCAAAGACTTTAAATTTGGAAATCTTTACTTAGTTGATTTTAGTTCAAGTGAATCTTGTTTAAAAACTTGCTTAATCGCTAAAACCTCTTTGGGTTGGCTTTGGCATAGAAGGCTAGCTCATGTTGGAATGATTCAACTTAAAAAGCTTTTCAAACATGATTTAGTTGTTGGCTTGAAAGATATGAAATTTGAGAAAAATAGACTTTGTAGTGCTTGTCAAGCCGGTAAACAAGTCGCTAATTCTCATCCTTCCAAAAGTATCATGTCAACTTCTAGACCATTGGAACTCTTACATATGGATTTGTTTGGGCCGACAACCTATAAGAGTATTGGGGGTAATAGCTATTGTTTAGTCATTGTGGATGATTACTCTAGATATACATGGGTATTCTTCCTAGATGATAAAGGTGAAACCTCCGGAATTTTCAAAAGTTTCGCAAAAAGGTCTCAAAATGAATTTGATTTCAAAATAAAGAAAATCCAGAGTGATAATGGTTCCGAGTTCAAAAATACTAAAGTTGAGGACTTTTGTGACTTAACTTGAATAAAGCATGAACTTTCCACAACCACACTCGAGCAAAATGGAGTAGTAGAAAGAAAAATCGAACATTAATTGAAATGGCTAGGACAATGCTTGATGAATATAATACTTCCGATAGTTTTTGGGCGGAAGCTATTAACACCGCTTGTCATGCCATAAATCGCCTTTTATTTGCAACGCCTTTTGAAAAAGACTTCCTATGAGCTTATTGTAGGAAGAAAACCGAACATCTCTTACTTTCGTGTTTTTGGTTGCAAGTGTTACATTCTAAAGAAGGGTGTTCGCTTTCAAAATTTGATAGTCGTTGTGATGTTGGTTTCTTGCTTGGTTATTCTTCAAACAAAGAAGGCTTATCGCGTCTTCAACAAAAACTCCGGGTTAGTTGAAGAAAGGCACGATGTGCAATTTGATGAGACTAACGGCTCTCAAGAAGAGCATGAAAACTTGGATGATGTAGGTAATGAAGCCTTAAGAAAAGCAATGGAACATATGCAAATAGGCGACATCAAGCCCGAAGATGGTCCATCATCTTCCACTCAAGTTGAACCACCCACATCTTCCACAAGTCAAGTACAAATCATTGAAGAAGTTAACAAGGAAGACGATCAACCATCCAACCTACCACCGAGAATCCACAATGCAATTGCAAAGGATCATCCAATAGATCAAATATTGGGTGACGTAAGTAAAGGTATTCAAACTCGCTCTCGTGTTGCTTCTTTTTGTGAACATTACTCTTTTGTCTCGTCTATTGAGCCAAAGCATGTAGAAGAAGCACTTGACGATCCGGATTGGGTAAATGCAATGCATGAAGAACTCAATAACTTTACCCGGAATGAAGTTTGGACATTGGTGGATCGACCCAAAGAACACAATATTATTGGTACGAAATGGGTCTTTAGGAACAAGCAAGATGAGAATGGATTGGTCATTCGAAACAAAGCAAGATTGGTCGCTCAAGGATTTTCACAGGTTGAAGGTTTGGATTTTGGTGAAACTTTCGCTCCCGTGGCTAGACTTGAATCAATTCGAATATTACTTGCTTTTGCATCATGCTTTGATATTAAATTATTTCAAATGGATGTTAAAAGTGCCTTTTTAAATGGTGAAATATCCGAACTTATCTTTGTTGAACAACCTCCCAGTTTCGAAGATCTTAAAAATTCAAATCATGTCTATAAACTCTCCAAGACGCTCTATGGTCTTAAACAAGCTCCAAGAGCATGGTATGAACGCCTTAGAGATTTTCTAGTCTCAAAAGGATTCAAATCGGAAAAATTGATTCAACCTTATTTACTAAAGTTTTAGATGATGAATTCTTTGTATGTCAAATTTATGTTGATGATATCATTTTTGGGTCTACTAATCAAGACTTTTGCAAAGAGTTTGGTGATATGATGTCTAGGGAATTTGAAATGTCCATGATTGGAGAATTGAGCTATTTCCTTGGACTTCAAATCAAGCAACTCAAGGATGGGACTTTTATAAGTCAAGCCAAGTACGTGAAGGATTTACTTAAAAGATTTGGCATGGAAGATGCAAAGCCCATCAAGACTCCTATGGCTACAAATGGTCATCTTGATCTAAATGAGGGAGGTAAACCTGTAGATTTAAAACTTTATAGATCCATGATTGGTAGTCTACTTTATCTTACAAAGATCTAGGCCCGATATCATGTTTAGTGTTTGTATGTGTGCTCGTTTTCAAGCTTCTCCAAAAGAATGTCATCTTATGGCCGTTAAAAGAATTCTTAGATATTTAAAGCATTCCTCTAGCATTGGCCTATGGTTCCCCAAAGGTGCTAAATTTGATTTAATTGGATATTCCGATTCCGATTATGCGGGTTGCAAAGTGGATAGAAAAAGCACCTCAGGTAGTTGTCAATTCTTAGGAAGATCCTTAGTATCATGGTCATCCAAGAAACAAAACTCCGTAGCTTTATCTACCGCCGAAGCCGAATATGTTTCCGCGGGAAGTTGTTGTGCTCAATTGCTATGGATGAGGCAAACATTGATGGATTATGGAATTAAATTTGATAAAATGCCTCTTTTGTGTGACAATGATAGTGCGGTGAAAATTGCAAATAACCCTGTTCAACACTCAAGAACCAAGCATATAGATATTCGCCACCACTTCTTGAGAGATCATGTGAGCAAGGGAGATATTGAAATTAGCCACATAAGAACCGAAGACCAATTAGCTGATATTTTCACCAAACCTTTAGATGAAGGCCGTTTTTGGAAATTGAGGAATGAATTAAATGTCATAGATTGTTCTAATGTCATTTGATTACATTATGTTCTTGAATCTTGATTGAATTCGCTTTTCTCTCGTGATTCTCCTATTTCATGAACTAAGTTGGGAAACACAGTTAGGGGGAGTGCTATACAAACACCATGTATATCACAACTCAAATTGTGCACTTATCAACAAACATGCTAGAATGTGTCATTTGGAAAAAAACCTATCCTTTTTGGTCAAAAAGTCAATCTTGGAATTAATCAATCTATCCTCTATTATATTTCAAAGGCTTTCCAAAAGGAATTTGATCTTGCTCCCAAAAGGAAAAAGGTAAAGATGGCTATTCAAGAGCCTCTTCGTATTCACAAGATTTTCAAACACTCAACCAAATCAAAGTTATTTAAGTTTGAATCTCGCTAAAAATAGCTCAAAACCCGAAAAATTCACGTGAGCCAATTCTAGCATAAATTGAGTATTGCTATTTAGGCAATGATCTCCTTCATATATTGCTTCCAAATAGTATTTCATACTCATATATATCCTCACAAAGTGACAAATCTCGTTGTTTGCATGGTTTATTTCTTTAAACTAATTTCCTTCAAAATCTGCTCTATTTTCTTAAAAATTTATATTCAAAACTAATTCGTTGATCTAATCTCGTTGAAATTGCTCTAAGATAGTTTTTAAGTTGTGTGCTAAGTCTCTAGAGCAAAGACAACACAAAATTTCTGCAAAAATCCTCAAAAATCTCCAGGTGCGGTCTAACCGCAAGCTTTATCATGGCCAACCCAGAAGTTAGGGTCGGACCGACGGGCTTTGCCTCATGGTCATCCAGCGATGCGCTTAATGCGAGGCGCTTTCTTCCTTCTTTTTTTACCAACCCGCCGCTTTTCATTTCTCCCGCTTGCCCTCTTTTCTCTTCACACCGTGACGCCACTCTTGGAGGATCTCCTCGCCTCCTCTCTCTCACGCCCTCGGACGCCGCCTCCTCACCGCCGGTCGTCGCCTCTTCGCCGCCGGATCCCTTTCTTCTCCGCCGTCACCGCTAGGTCTTCTTTTCCTCAATCTTCTTTTTAATCTTCGCTCAATTCTGCTAATTAGCTCTTAATCGACTTGGAGTATGTCTTTGTCCTCATTACTCACCATTTTGTCGATTATTGACTTGCATTGCGAAAGATTCCGCTGCTTTGGCAAAACCCTAGTTTTGTTTGTCAAGGTCGACTAACCGGCGTGTTGCGAAGACGGTCGGTCATCGCTACTGTGATCGACCGCCAACCGCCACGGGTCATCCGACCGACAGAGAAACTTTTTTTGTCAACTTGATTATCCTTACTTCCAATCAATTCAATCTTTGGTTGTCTTGTCCATCTCTCCAAAGGATCATGGCAAGGACCAAGACGGTTGTCGATCCCGTGCTTCTTCGCCTCGCCCTCTTCGCCAAAGTTACTCATCGCCTCCTGGTTGAGCATTCCGATAGCGACGAAGCGACTCTTCGCCGCCCTTGTCCTCCGTACCTAGCGCCAAAGGACCATTTGAATGAGGAAGAAGATGCCGATATAGAGTTTGTGCTCGAGCCTCGTGTGAACCTTCACGCAATCCGAAATGATGATTTCAAGCAACTCAGATGCGCTCTCCTTATGAGCAACCAAGGTCACCAAGATGAGAGATTTCATACTCAATTCCGTGAGGATTGCTACAATCAAGTGGTGCTTCACAAGCGCTTTGCGCTCGTATACATAAATTGGACCTATCTCAATGAACAAGCCCGTATGCGACCTTGTACACTCGCCGCAATGTCGGTTTGATGGGCTTGTTAGCATCAAGTGCAACTTCAATGAGGAGGTAATCCGTCGGTTCTATGCTACTGCTACATTCCATCCTCCTTGGCCTATGTGACTTGGATGACAGCTCGACGCGCTACACGGCCACCAAGCGTCACTTTGAGGAGGCCCTTAATCTGCCAGCACGTGAATATGTTAAGATCCATCTTGAGCCAATACAGAGACTCCTAATGATACAGTTCTATGAGCCAAATGTTAGAATTGTCCCTGGTAAGGTTACCAATTTGAGGCCTCTCCCTAGTGTCATTAACAGAATCATCAGGGCCACCATCTTGCCTAGGAGTGGAAATAACGATGCCATTAGAGGACACACATGGAACGTCATAGATTATGTGATGCAAGGAAAGAAGTTTGATATTATGCACTTAATCTTGACTGAGTTGCAATCCTGTCACACTGATTTGGGAAAGAGAATGTATTATGCTCCTTACATCATGATGCTCATTTTGAGGACCACTGATTTTGATGGTACCACTCCTTTTCCTTACAAACAGTACAAGCCAGAGGGTGACCACCAGAGAGATTTGAGGAACAGGCCTCTTCACCCGCTTGTCGACGCCTGCCTCTCCTCAAATTTCAAAGCAGTTAGGTGGACTTGATCTAGTCTTATTAGAGGTTCTGCATACTGGCATCAACACGATTGTATCTCGCTTTGATGCAATGGATCGTCGCCTAGAGGTCTTGGATCATCGCATGGATTCCTTGGAGAGTGCTACTCAGTCGTTGGACTCTCGCCAGACAAATAAGAGAGCAATCCAACTCTCTTGTGCTTCAGCCGCTTAGATCGATGGTTGGCTTGGTTTCGTATTCAACCGACATGACCGAGATGACCACTCGCGTCTCGCCGATCGAAAGCAGATCGTTACCTATTCTCGGCGCCGACGATTGATCCTTCTACGTTCTCACGACTTCGATCGCAGCTCCTCCTCCTCCTCCTCCCATCACAGTAGCTTTTGGTAGTTGATGCCAAAGGGGAGAAGTGCTAGATGGTTCTATATATCTATTAGTATGGTTAATAAATGAATGCTTGTTGGACTTCGCGATCTCTTTTGTGTGTAATAATTAGAGGATAAGCTTATTACTCCTTTTTGCTATCTTGTGCTTATTGAACCTCTTATATATATGAGCGCTTAATGCTTTACCGCCTATGAGCTTGGTTGAATGATATCTACTTATATGCTTGTAATCGGTTCAAAGTTATCTTGATGAACTTGTTAGTTAAACTTGTGCTTAGATTACCCTCTTGAAATGTCTGTTTATAATGTTATATATTGTTGCATTTCCTCAAGTTCCATCATGTAAAAGAAACTCCGCCAAAATTTCTCTAAAATCTACTTGTGCTTGCAAAAATTTCTACCTTTTATGCACATGTTTAGGGGAGCTTTTAAACAGATTTAGCAAGGAAATAATTCTCAAAACTCATTTAAAGCTTATTGCAAGAATTATTTAGTTGTTAAGTCATCAATAGAATATACACTCACAGTATATTCAAAACAATCATTCTTTCACATATTAGTGTGTTGTCATCAATTACCAAAAGGGGAGATTGAAAGCATCTAGGCCCCTAAAAATTGTTTTGGTAATTAATGACAATATGTGGATATGGGATTAACGATTTATTGAGAATGAACAAGGTTAAGTCCCATCAGCGTTCTTGATGACCTAAATCGCACGCTGAAAGGATTACATGAAGATCTTTTGACTCAAAGGCAAGGTACAATAGTTCAGGCTTTTTTCATTTTACCGGTCTTAGGCGAATTGGTTGAAGATCGGATTATAGGCTAGACAAACCGCATTATTAAGAGGGTGCAAAAATTGAGTACCTTGAAAGTGAACAATGCCACAACCGCCCAATCTTAATTGGTTTTGCTCTTGGTTTTTGCCTCAAGTTAAATTCTATCGTTTTTCTATTGAGGCCGGATCGACCGACGTTAATCGGCCGGATCGATCAGATTGCGACCAAACGGCGGTCAACATTTTCCAAGAAGGTGTTTGTTTTCGGTTTTGCTTAAATCCTCGCCCGGACCGACCGACGCAGAGATTTGTCGGACCGACCGCACTTCGGTCCGACGCGTCACTTTTTTCCAGAGAAGGTTTTCGATGAAAAATGCCAGCCGGATCGACCGCAGTCTTTGTCCGGACCGACCGCACTCGGTCCGCACGCGGTCACTTTTTTCCAGAGTGTTCCTAAACGAATCCGTTTTTTCAGGGCCGGACTAACCGCATTCTTGCTCATGGACCGACCGACCTCCTCTATAATGACTCTTTTTCATTGCATTAAATGCGTAATAATGATCATTATAACCGAGGCCGACTGACCGCACCTTTGCTCATGGATTGACCTGCTCATCAAAAATTGAGAATTTCGTGTCCAACGGCTAGTGGAGGGGTGGAGGCTATAAATACCTCCCCCACGCCACTAGAAATGTTGTTGAGCCTCATTTAACATCTCTTGACCCCTTTGCATTGTTTCCTACTCTTTGAGAGCATTCATTTCCATTTGCAAAGGTAGTTGAGGTCTTTTCAAGAGCATTCATTGTGTTTGATAAATTGTGGCATTTAGAGCGCTTTTCAAGTGAAGAATTCTTGCTCTATTACTCTTGGAGATTGCCGTCTCCTAGACGGTTTGGAGTTGGGTTCGGTGATCTTCTCAAAGGAGATTGTGAGAAGGCCCTGCATTTGTGAAGGTTGGAGCTCGCCTATCCGGAGAGGAGAAGAGCTACCTCTAGTGATCGAGGAAAGGCTTAATTGTGGAGCCGGCTTGAATTGATCAAGCTCCTCAACGTGGATTAGTGAAGACCGCAAGTCTTCGATACCACGGAAAAACTTCCTTGTGTCATAGTGGTTATTTCTAGTCTTTACATTTCGCACTTATAATTCTAGCTTGTCTATTGTGATGAATTGCTTAGCTAGAATCATATCTTGTTTAGTCTAAGTAAATAATTGAATAAACTTGTTAATTTTCTAAAAAGTTTAAAAACCTCCTATTCACCCCCCTCTAGTCGGTTATCCTTGATCCTACAGCAATATCTTCCAGAGCTAGTCTCAGAGATCAATCCCAATCACAGATCACACACACACACATATTATATATATATATATATATGCAAAGAGACAGTGCACGATATGTTGCAATACTCACAATGACGATGGTACTCAAAACCACCGAGAAGATCAACAGACAAGGCACGAGGGAGGACCACTCACCGGGAGGGAGGAGAAGAGGAGGTGCTGGAGCCTGCAGCGCGAGGACCAGAGGAGGCACTAGAGTCGGCGGCACGAGGGAGGACCGGAGGAGGCGCTGGAGCCGGCGGCGCGAGGACCGGAGGAGGCACTGGAGCTGACGGTGCGAGGGAGGACCGGAGGAGGTGCTGGAGCCAGCGACGCGAGGACCGGAAGAGGCGCTGGAGCCGGCGGCACGAGGACCAGAGGAGGCGCTGCAGCCGGCGGCGCGAGGACTAGAGGAGACGCTGGAGTCGGCGGCGCGAGGGAGGACCGGAGGAGACGTACCTTGGGCGACGGTGTCGGTGCTTACGGGGAGGTGAACGGGCGAGCCCTAGAGGAGGCGAAGGAGCGAGAGCTGAGCGGGCTAAGGGAGTAGTGAAAGTGACGAGTAAGAGCAAAAACCCTAGCAGCTCCCTCGTTATAAAAGGCTATCACAGACGGTTCTTTAATAGAACCGTCTGTGATATCCTCTCACTATAAATACTTGGACCTGACAGACCCCTGCCCATTCCCATTTGAGCCACCACCCAGGTCCTCCCCCATTGCGCCACGACGAGAGAGAGAGAGAGAGGAGAGATGAGATATAACCTTGATTTCGAATTGAAGCATCAGCCTATGGTTTGAGGATAATTCATGTTGTCAATTTTTGATCAAAGATGTAGCCAATGGTTGATCTGTATGTACAACCTTTCTTAAGTTATGTCGAGAATGATATTGATGTGTACCTAGCACCATTGTCGAAGATAGGTACACATCAATATCATTCCTGTGTTGCTTCGCCCTTGATAAGTAGTGACATCAAAATGTACTTCGCTTCATACACGCCAAGGAGGAAGATTGTACATACATAGATTCACTGCCAAAAGCTATGTCTCACGCTTCATGTTATCGAAAGGATTCATTCCATCCGACTCAACCCTAACCTTATGTTCTCTGTTCACACCAACTCTTCAAGTCCGATCAAGTTTCTCCACCGCGTAATCACAGGTGTCTTAGCTTTCTATCTTTCTTACGTTCCTCCGAGTGCCAACGTAGCAATCTTACCTCCTTTGGGTTCGCAAATAAACGCTTCAAACATAGGATCACAGATAAATACCACAACATCTTAGCAGGAGGTCCTTGCTTCATCTTAGCAGTATTCTGACGCTTGTATCGGGATGCTTTGCACATAGGACATACATGCATGTCTGCATACCCTTTATGGTAGAGGATACAATCGTTCGGACATGCATATATTCTGTCTACTTCCATTTCCAATGGACAAAGAATCTTCTTTGCTTGGTAGGTGGTGCCGGGAAACACGTTTCCCTCCGGAAGGATGTCCGCTAGGAGACCTAACAACACCGTGGAAACGCTTATTGACCAACCATTGCTTGCCTTCGCCAGCTAGCTCAATCACTGTTGACAACCTTAGGTATTCCTTGCGCCAGGAACAAAGGTCTCACCGAGTCCTCCATTAAGCCCTTGAATTTACAAAACTCTCTCACATCAGAAGTTCTTCTCAGATCGTAGCATCCGATCCAGATTGTCATCGCACGACCTATCCTCATCAAAAGCACACCACATCCCAAGATATCGTTGACTTCCTACGATGCCGCCATTATTAACTTCGTATAATCTGCTTCTTCACCGCGGATCGTCCAACATGTATACCCTTTTTGAAACCCTTCAATCAAGTGCGCTTCGATTCATACGTTGTTAAACATCTTCGACACGCAATCAATACATGGACAATACATAAAATTTATCCCTTCTTCAACATATCCCGCTCGACGACTCTTCTAAAAGTAACCACGCCATTAATGTACTCTTGACTCACATGGTTCACACCGTACATCCTGTTTCGGTCCATCTACGATACACATATAACAAATTAGTATCAAATTAGATTAATTAACCGCAAGTATGTTCTCTTCCTATTTACCAAACATACTTAAATTGATTAGCGATTAATTTATAGCAAACATAAAGGGCTATAGATCGTTACCCTCGGAGCTCACGACGAAAATACCAAATATCTCTCGAGAATCCTCTCCTTGTCCTTGTCCTTCTCCTCCCTTCCTTCTTCCTTCCCTTCCTTCTCCTCTCCGTCACGGAGGACCTGGGTGGCGGCTCAATTGGGAATGGGCAGGGTCCGCGGGTCCGTGTATTTATAGTGGGAGGATATCACAGAGGTTCTTATTATTAACCGTCTCAGGATATACAATTATCACGCACGGTTTTAATACAACCGCTTGTGATAGGTCGATACCGCCCCGATGCACTCCAACACGACGATTTTGAACCGCTCGTGATA
Organism: Phyllostachys edulis; assembly: GCA_036346405.1. Classification (NCBI taxonomy): domain Eukaryota; kingdom Viridiplantae; phylum Streptophyta; class Magnoliopsida; order Poales; family Poaceae; genus Phyllostachys; species Phyllostachys edulis. Next base: position 105,274,909 of record CM070550.1, read on the forward strand.
ATTTCATCACAGACGGTTCATGAGGCGTCTTCTATAGCTTGTTTTGTAGTAGTGGTGACCCCTCTTTGTTTGACGTGACGCTAATGTGACGGTAGTTTTTTCACATAAACAAACAACAAATTTAAGCCCATAGGACCGTGGTGGCGACATGGCATCGGTGGGCAGCGATAGGCTTGGGCATTGCATGGCCCTGACGAACGGCGGTGGTCCAGGGCCGAAAAAGGTGAGGTGGGTGCGGTGGTCATGGTGGTGTGGTTGCACAGATAGAGCAGTGGTGCGACCATGGCCCACAGCGGTGGCGAAGGGCGGGCCCCCCTGGTGGCACGAAGTTGAGCACGCTGGGGGAAACTTGAAATTACCAAAAGTAGAAGGTAGATCGGGACATGGAATGTGACGTGACGTTAACGGATTTGCGAGAAACTCACCGGTGCGACGAGAAACGTGACACCAATGTTTCAGGCACGGCGGAGCACGCCTGTACTTGGAGAAGAAGGGGAACACCGTGCCCTCTGTGTGTGTGTGTGTAGTGTTTGACAGTTGGGCCCCGCTTCAATGATATTGCATACCTAGATGCATGTCAATGGAAAGTGGACACGTCGTGCATCAGTTTGGTCACTTCCCCAACCAAGATCTCACGATTCTGGTCGCAGCCGTGCCTTCGAAGCCAATAACAAGGACCATCATAGTCATGATAACTACAAGGCCACTCACTAAAGTTCATTCACAAGAAACATTCTCCGGCCGATCCAATCCATCACATCAAATCACCACGTCGTGAGCGAGAGGCCTCTCGATTGCATGCGGCCCCCAAATCTTCCATTTTGCAATCAGTTTGTCCACTGTTGGGATCAGGGCACACCGAACCTAACCTAGTGTGAATACCATCATTAATCAGGTACTCGTAGTCATAGCCGATCGGTACACTGAGACTCTGAAAGTGCAGCTGCAGACATACGCACGCAGTGTAACTATAGCTCAGGCCCCAGCTTTGATGCACTCCTTTCAGACTCATTCAGTTAAGCTGTCCATGGAGTATGTAACAAGCAGATGCATCTCAATGTGTGGCTGGAATTTTGTAGCTATTTCAGTCACTACCTTTTACTAGTACGGATCTAACCCAAGAGCTGAGTGCAAGAATGGGCCAAAGGTCGGCACCACACAGATCACAGCATATAGCCTTCTTTTTGGAGGCTTTCCCTTGCCTTCAAAGCTAAGAACCCATCAAGACAAAAAAACACAACCAAGAAACGCACAGCTCACAGCCATCATCACGCTCACTCGTTCTCATTCTCCAAAACGCCTCCCACTAAAACTCCACTTACGCGCACAAACAAAGCTGAGTTAAACACACACCACACGCTAAAACGTTTCGCACCACCACGCTCTCAGCTAGTAGCTAGCTTTGCACCACTCCTCGTACTAGGACTGTAGGACCAGCTCACAAGACACAGCAATGCGGGGGAAACGCTGCCATACGACGAGTACTCGTCTCCTCGGTTTGCTACTGCTCCTTGCCGTCGTCGTCCTTCCGGGCGGCGCCGCGGCCGGGGCGCCCGGGCGGTGCACGACGTCGACGGCGGGCAAGACGTACGCCAAGTGCATCGCTCTGCCGACGCAGGGCACGACGCTGGCGTGGACGTACGACGCGCGCAACGCGACGCTGGACGCGGCGTTCACGGGCTCCTTCATCTCGCCGTCCGGCTGGGTGGCGTGGGGCGTCAACCCGGACGTGCCGGCCATGACCGGGGCGCGCGTGATCGCCGCGTTCTCCGACCCGTCCACCGGCGCGCTCCTCGCTCTCCCGTTCCTCCTCTCCCCCGACGTCAAGCTCCAGGCCTCGCCCCTAGTGTCCCGGCCGCTCGACATCCCGCTGCTCGCCTCCTCCGCCTCCTTCATCGCGCCCGCGCGCACCGTCCGCGACGGCGCGTCCGTGACCATCGCTGCCACAATCCGGCTCTCCCCGAACCGCACGAAGCTCCACTTCGTGTGGAACCGCGGGCTCTACGTGCAGGGCTACTCCCCGACCATCCACCCCACCGACGCCTCCGACCTCGCGTCGCACGCCACCGTGGACATCCTCACCACCGCCACGGAGGCCTCGCCCATCGCCTCCGCCACGCTGCAGTGGGCGCACGGGTCCCTGAACGCTCTCTCGTGGGGCCTTCTCCTCCCGCTCGGCGCTGCGGTGGCGCGGTATCTCCGCCCGTGCGCGTCCACGGGGCCGGCGTGGTTCTACGCTCACGCGGCAATGCAGGGCACGGGGTACACCCTGGGCACGGCCGGGTTCGCGCTGGGGCTGGTGATGGGGTCGGCGTCGCCGCGGGTGACCTACAAGCTGCACCGCGGGCTGGGCATCGCGGCGGCGACGGCGGGGAGCCTGCAGACGCTGGCGATGTTCTTCCGGCCGAAGACGACGAACCGGTACCGCAAGTACTGGAAGTCGTACCACCACCTGGTCGGATACGGGTGCGTGGTGGTCGGGGTGGTGAACGTGTTCCAGGGGTTCGAGGTGATGGGGCTGGGCGCGTCCTACTGGAAGCTCGCCTACTGCATGGCGCTCGCGTCGCTCATCGGCGGATGCGTGGCGCTCGAGGTGAATGCGTGGGTGGTCTTCTGCAGGAGGCAGCACGAGGAGAAGCTCATGAGGAGGGAGATCGAGGACGTCGTTGTCAAGGACAGGGCGGCTGCCTTCTAGCGCGCCGACGTTCAATTCTCGCGCTGCTAGCTTCGGCGTTATATTGCAAGTACATGAAGGCAATTGTGGAGGAATTTTGTAAACCCTGGGCAAGACGTAAGTTAACTACTAGTCGTTTTGTTTTGTCTGGACAAGACGTTATTTTTCAATCGTATTCGTCGTGGAACTTTATCGGGACTACCATAACGTGTTACCAGTAAACCTAGACAATTGCCTAGGCTAGAGAGACGGTAGATCCGTCCAAACAGACAAGGCCACAAATCAGTGTACGGTCGCTGGCAGGGCGTGCTTATTTTGTCGGATGGTGAGCGTGTATGCCAGTTGCCTATTACTATTTGTGTGTGCTCCTACCTCTTAAAAGAGTCCTAGTACTATTGTCACACGAAGGTTTTTTTTTCCATTTCTTTCTCTCTATACATAGGAGTCCATGTATAAGTTGTTTGACTTTCTGTTGCCCAATGAAGTCTTTGCACCTATATGGCCCTTTATATAAACAAAACGTCATGACTGGGAAAGAAAGGAATCGGTACAACGCATGTTTACTCATACTGACACGTGAACTAATGTACATAGCAGCTGGCAGGAAGAGAGACCGAGGACTTGTTTGGTTGGTGTCCTGAATTTCATGTCAGGAAAAAAGTAGTGTCTGGAGGTAGCCTGGAAAGTAGATGATTTTTGCCTGGCCAGGCAAACCTGAAGATGGGTTGTTTGGTTGAAAACATGTGCCCGAATTGGTGAATGGAAAACAGATCATTGGATCAAATAATCAATGGTGATTGAGCCGCAGGAGGTTCGGCTCCCAGCGCCATTTCTTGCGCTCAACTTGACGCCGAGCCCGGCAGAAGCAAACAAAGCAACAAGGCCATCTAGGAGCTCACGGCGAGCAAATTTTGCCGTGCTCTAAGCAAACATACCCCGAGATTCCGAGAGGTTTCTAGCGCCTCCTAGTCTCAACGCCTTGTCAGAGTATACTCCCAATGATTTTTTTCAAATAATCTATTTTTATTATTAATTACAACATTATACCGCGATAATATTTTTACGTAAATATACTCTTATCACCGAACCGTTATGCATCGATCCAAGAACTCAACGGCTCAAATGATCGTGACACTTGTCGCCAATCTGCTGGTCCCGATGTGCGACTTACTCATCTAGCCGCATGTATTACAGACGCTGGGCGACAAGTGTCCTAGTCGCTCAATGGTTGAGCGACTTGGTCCAGTCGCCCAACGGTTCGGCGATAGAAATATATTTCTGTAAAAAATATTATCGCGGGTATAATGTTATAATTAATAATAAAAAATAGATTATTGTGAAAAAAAATTCTACTCCCAGCTCCTCTTCTCCAATTCTAATCCACACGCTAGAAGGCCAATTGGAGCGGCCGTAAGATGGCGGAACAACCGAACAACGCTCAGCAACACAAAACAGTAGCGCAACACGAAACAGTAGCGGAAAGTAGTCCAAAAAGCACATGCTTACCGATGCAGACTGTCACGTACCGGCCCGGCTTGGTTGGGGTTTTGTTCGTGGGCCGTGAGCCCAGGAGGTAAGAAGGGGAAACGAATTTGGGACTACAAAGGGTGGAGAGCGACCGAGACTTCATCGAAGAACATACAGCAAAGATCGGCTTCCCTTCTCCCCATCGTTCTTCTTCCTCACGAGTCCTCTTCCCTAATTACCTTCCTCTAATTTCCAAGTCTCCTACTTCCTCTTCCTTCTCTCGAGTGATCTTCCCTGCCTTCCTTCTAATCCCTCAAATTGTATCCCCAAAGTACTTGAATCTTGTGTTGGATTTGGTACTAAAGCTAGTGAATTGGTGTTCATTCTGTTCATCTGATTGGGGTTCGTGACAATATGGTATCAGAGCAGTCGGTCCCAGAGGTTCCTCACACCGAGGCAGCCATGACTGAGGAAGAGGAGCGACGATGCATGGCAATGCTGGATAATCTGCTCGCAGTGACGAAGAAGCAAGTGGGTGATCTGACGGGCTTGGCACACAAGATGACGTAGTTGGAGGCCACCCTCCAGCCACTGGTCGTGTCCATTCGTGCCTCACCGCCGTCTGGGACTGCAACAACATCCACCCCAGTCACCGCCATGGGTCACGCCATGGTTGCTGCTACCCATTCTGTAGACGCCAATTCCACAGCCAAGAGGCCCGCCAGGTGCTCGACGGTATGCCTCGACCATGACCCCAATGTGCATACTTGGGCATTCACTCCGGCTACGACCCCAAGTGCTCCCCCTACCATCACCGAGCTCGACACCGCCTCAAGTCAAGTCATCGCTGCTCAGTCTGTTGTCAACACCTTCACCACGGACACTGTCTTGGTGATGCCCACCAAGTGTTCGACGGAAGGTGAGGAGCACGCCATCGACACCAATCATGATGTTGCGACCACCGGGTTCGACACCAAGGTGCCCACCAATTGTTTGACGAAAGGTCCTCGCCTTGACGCCAATGACATCGGCATCACCAACCTCGCCATTGTGCGGCCGGCAGGCCCCGAAGGCATGCTATTTGGCTTTGCCCTCAACGATGGCCACACATCCATCCTCGACAATGCATACTTGAGGGTGTGCTCATGTGGTGCTATGGAGTTTAGGCAACCGTGGCCGCCGCCTACGCAAGTGGGCGCATGGGTCAGGAGTGGAGCTACGTCCGACGCCACTACCACAATCAAGGGTTATCGAGGCAGAGTGAAATGGATGCCCCATGGTCACCACCTATGCCAGAAGATTATTGATTCTCGGGAGAAGGATTTTGGCTTGCTAAAAATTCTACAGAGGTGATGTGCTCTCTTTTTCCTTTAACCATATGAGGGTGGTCATGAAGAACAAAGAAGCTTGGTGAGTTCATTGGTAATAGAGCATTCTATATTGATAGCGATGAGGAAGTGGTTAGTCGGACAATGCTCTTCTCTATGGGCGATATTTGTATGTCGATGACAATAAGAAAATGGTTGATCGACAAAGACGCCCCCATGAAAAGCAAGAAGAGAATGAGGCTACCGCCTCGGTCATTGCCCTCAAGGATAAGAGAAAAGATGTCAAGAAAGTGATTGTCGCTATGATCATGGAAAAGATGTCTCGCCATTGTTTATCGATGTCGTGAATCGCATGCGCATCGAGAACTTGGAGTTGAAAAAACTAGTATATTTGTATCTCATCAACTACGCTAAAAGTCAACCTGATCTAGCCATACTTGCCGTGAACACATTTGTTAAGGATTCACAAGATCCAAACCCATTGATTCGTGCTTTAGCTGTGAGGACAATGGGTTGCATCCGTGTGGACACAATCATAGAGTATCTCTGTGATCCTCTTCAAAGATGCCTCAAGGATAATGGGATCAAGCTTTCTCAATGTGATCAGCATAATCCGTTCATTTATGAGGCAACATGCCACAGTAGGATTGTAACAAAGTTCATCATATCACCTTGTGATCCCACTTATGTTGACAGAAAACTCATCTTCCGTGGAGGACCGCAAGATAACTATAGTAAGGTCGGGCGCCTTCACCGAAGTTGGTTCACTATTTGCCGTGTTGGAGAAAGGTATCCGATTCAACTATTTCGGACAAGTTGCTCAAAGCTTATTTCACACCACGAAGGGCTCAACCAAAGATGCTCGGATCCCTTATTCTACCGCTGCCTCGATCTTGAGGTATATGCGAAGGAAGTAGATGAACGAAGAGAACAATGCTCCTTGTCAACAAGGCCGATCTCTTACAATTAAATATCGTAAAGAAATGGGCGGAGTATTTTAAGGAGCACGATATTTTCTGGTCCGATAAATCTGCTACTACCACATTAGAAGGCAAAACATTAAGTGGATACTCAAGAAAATTGTGCTTCACTTGATTTGGATACCAAGATATATGGCGGATGAACTCTTGATGAGGTTGCAAGTCAAGCATAATCTATTGTAGCACAAAGGAGGACCTCAACTACTAAAAAGGATCACCAAGCCGCTTCTTCCGATTCTGCTCCATCAAGGGCTAAGCATGTGGTGGTTGGATTTGTTGGTTATTCAAATGTTGGAAAGAGTTCCACAATAAATGCTTTGGTTGGCCGAAGAGGATGGTGTTACTAACACACCGGTAAGACTAAACATTTCCGACACTAATAATCTCGTAAAAGCTCACTCGTGTGATTGTCCCGGTCCGGTCTTCCCTTCCTTCTCAAGCTCAAGGCATGAGATGGTGTCATGTGGTGTCTTGCCGATTGATAGGATGACCAAGCACCGAGAAGCTATTCAAGTGGTGGCAGATTGTGTACCAAGAAATGTCCTTGAACAGATTTACAAAATGACCTTATCAAAGATGAAGCCGTATGAATCACAATCCCAACCACCGACCGCAAATTGAAATGCTATGGCCCATCAGCATCACGCGGGCATGTCAGCCATTCTGGGCTGCCTGTTGAGACAAGGGCTGCATTATGCTATGTTGAGAGACTCAGAGTGTGCATTGCATCACTGCTCAATTACTGGGAAGACGAGGAATGTAATAGGGGTCTTGACAGTTCTGGTACTGAAGGGGCTCCTAGCCCTGGTATCAATGTTCAGATTGATGAAAGCAATGACAAGATCAGGACACCGCCCCTAGAGAGGAGTTATTCTGTGCCAAAACCATCAGATGGGAACATTGCTGATGAAGCTGAAGGGGAGAGCTCTCTTGAGAATATGAAGAAACAACTTAACCTCAATAAGAAGTCCATGAGTGCTCTTTACAAGGAGCTCGAGGAAGAATGGAGCGCTGCGGCGGTCGCGGCATGCCAGGCGATGGCCATGATCAACAGATTGCATGAGGAAAAGGCCGTAATGCATATGGAGGCACTGCAGTTTGTATCCAAATTCCTGTCTTCACAGCCGAGTGACAAACCTGAAGAAGTCTTTGTTAGTGGGCTGCCAAGGTACACACTATACTTGAAGTTTGAACACAGATTTCAGGAGTGGGGATTAGAGAAAGGATGGGGTGACACTACTGAAAGGTGCAAAGAAACACTGGACTGCCTATCTGAAGTGCTCCAGGCATCATATATCAATCCAGGAGTTCAGTTGCTACACCTTCTCATAATATTGCAGCAGAAGCGTGGCGGTGAGCTCAATTTCGATGGTTTCATCACAGTGGCTTGGGGACAAGCCGCATTTCAAGGAGGGAGGAATGTCACGTACCGGCCCGGCTTGGTTGGGGTTTTGTTCGTGGGCCGTGAGCCCAGGAGGTAAGAAGGGGAAACGAGCTGGGAGTACAAAGGGCAGGGAGAGCGACCGAGGACTTCATCGAAGAACATACAGGCAGCACTGGCTTCCCTTCTCCCCACTGTTCTTCTTCCTCACGAGTCCTCTTCCCTAATTACCTTCCTCTAATTTCCAAGTCTCCTGCTTCCTCTTCCTTCTCTCGAGTGATCTTCCCTGCCTTCCTTCTAATCCCTCAAATTGTATCCCCAAAGTACTTGAATCTTGTGTTGGATTTGGTACTAAAGCTAGTGAATTGGTGTTCATTCTGTTCATCTTATTGGGGTTTTGTTCGTGGGCCGTGAGCCCAGGAGGTAAGAAGGGGAAACGAGCTGGGACTACAAAGGGCGTGGAGAGCGATCGAGGACTTCATCGAAGAACATACAGCAAAGACCGGCTTCCCTTCTCCCCATTGTTCTTCTTCCTCACGAGTCCTCTTCCCTAATTACCTTCCTCTAATTTCCAAGTCTCCTGCTTCCTCTTCCTTCTCTCGAGTGATCTTCCCCGCCTTCCTTCTAATCCTCAAATTGTATCCCCAAAGTACTTGAATCTTGTGTTGGATTTGGTACTAAAGCTAGTGAATTGGTGTTCATTCTGTTCATCTGATTGGGGTTCGTGACACAGACCAAGATGGCACATAAATTAGGCCCAAAAGGATGCAAAACAAAGTCTAAAGGTCTAATTAGTCTAATCCAAATGGAAAAGACACAGCAAATCATATCATTAGAACAGTGAAAACACAGAAATTACTAAACCGGGGCAAACACAAGCACCGATGTAGCACGTTAATATTCACACACCGTTAAACATACATAAGAAGACGCTCAGGTACCGTTCATTTTAGCTAAATGGAAATCCAGAAAGTGAAAAAGGCAATACCTGACAAATTTTACACAATAGAAACAATTGTGCTTTGCAAAAGAAATGGCAACCTAACTTTGGCTCTGCATCTGTGCATTCGCATTTTGGATCTCAGCAACATATGTATGAATCACCATCCAGCGTAGCTGACTTATGGTACACCGTAAATGAAGAAAACCACCGTTGATGCGAAAGGTTAAGTTTAGTTTTTATTGGGAAAACAGTAGGAAATGATATATTAAAATAAAATAATAAAAAGGAGATTAGGTACAGATGGAGTAAAAGATACAGAAAGAACATAAATGTGTTTCAAGTGGATTCTAGCCAGGTAAAGATTACAGGCTTAAATTCATCTGTCACTATGCATATGAAGAGTGACCTCTTCCATGAAAGCCCTTTTCCAAGCAGATATGAGAGGTGCCTTTTGTTCGAAAATTTTCCCATTTGCGTTGCTTCCAAATATCCCAAGATGTCACTATGAAAATCTCCATAAAGAAAGCATAACCAAAATGTTGTTTAGCCTGAATGAGCATATGATTGATGTCCAAGTGTTGTTGCCACTGAATTCCTAATTTTTCCCAACAAGTCTTACTGAACTGGCAAGTGAGAAATAAATACATGATAGTTTAGTAATGGCGACAACGTAGTATATAGAGGTGTTCTAGCAAGAAATCAGTGTGTATGTTAGATAGGATGCATCATATAATTAGAAGGCATGCCAAAGCACGCAGCAACTTTAATAGTACCTCGTATTAGAAAAGATCAACATCTACGAGCTCCTTAACAGCTTTTTCGGCAAGACTTTTGTGGGTGAACCACCACCGGAGCATGCCCAACACAACTCCAAAGAGAGAGAAAAAACAAATAGGTAATCAACATCTCTTCGACACACTACAATTTAAAACTTGGTAAATTAACAATAGATAGAGGTAAATGCGTGGAGCCTAAGAGTATAGACCTTATCAACAAACCACAACGCCACAGCAACAGGTGTAGTAGAGCTAGACAACGAAACCACCGGTAGTATCTGAAGAGCACAAAAACATAATTAGGACATCTCCAATAGTGTATTTATTGTCGTCTCTTAGCTATGTCATGTCAGCAAAATCCTACGTGAAGGAGGGAGGGGAAGGAGAGAAAGTACATGTAATCTCTTCCTGAAGAGACGGTCGTGTACGCAAAAAAAGACATGATACATTAATCTACTCTAGTTGACATGTAGGACCGTTTCAAAGGAAAATTATAAAATACAAATATTAGAGAGTGTGCTAGAGACTATCTATTGGAGATGTTGTCTCTAAAGATGATGTAGCATTTGTTAGAGACAAGATTATCTCTAACTATTGAAGATGCCCTTAGTAACAGGAAAGTACAGGTGACACCAAATACTAAGCAACTTGACGTCGATCAATTACCATGGAGGAAAGACATGACAATAGTAGATCTACACAATAAGCACAATGAACTGACCATCCATTAATTGAGGAAAGCAAATAAGGAACTACAGAAGGAAGAAGTCTTATTGAGAACTAATAGTACTTAGAACTATAAAAAAGGAGCATATTTGATGATCAAAGAACTATAAAAAAAGGAGCATATTTGATGATCAAAGGAGATAATTTCTTAGATTTACCTATTTCAGTTGCTAGCAATAAGATGCTCTATAAAAAAAGGAACACTCGTAGCCCCACTGTAGAAAATATATCCCAGCTACTCATATGAAAAATGTTCATCACTCATATGTCCCTATTTATGGTTAGATTGCAGCTCCATCGTAGAGAATATACTGTCTACTGAAAATTAGCTGAGAACTCCATGTCAATGGTTTTACTCTTACCTCAGGGACACAAAATTATGAAAGGTCAAAAGAGTATTGATATATGAACTGAAATTTTGTTGTTACGTTCAGTGCTAGACTTCAATAACACCACCTCTTTCCAACCTTCTGATGCAAAGAGTAGGGATAGTTATTGAAAGTACTAATGTGAGACTACATTGAAACCACTGCTTTTAAAAGCTGATAAACAGTAGGGCTAGGTTACGTGACTGAAAATACCGGCTATTGGACATAATCTTCTCTATTGATCCTATCGAAAAAACCCTTCCTGTCCTGCTTGACCTCTTGTACACCATACTGGAGTTGCAACACTTTTAGGTTAGCTACGTTGTAATCAAACTGAAACACCACATAATCAAGAAGCCAAGCAATAGCATCTTTCTTCAAAATTAACATGTTCCACCAATTGGATGCTAAAAGCATAATTGATCTGATTAGAATTCGCATGATATTTATCACACTAAGCAGAGAAACAAAATCGTCCAGAAAACAGACAAGTAAAAGTTCCATTAGCTTCCTATGAGGTCCCATCAGAGGCAATATCAGAGGCAATCCAATCACAGAGCTCCCAATTCCACTCAAGAGAAAGGAGATATTTCTGTTGTTATGCACACCACAAAAGACCAGAATATAATTTATTTTGGCTGAAATCTGTTTCTAAAAAGCGATCTGCATTACATAGTTTCTCACAATCAGCTCTCAGATGTTACCATAGCCATCTTGTTTTGGTAGTAGGATCATCACATACCACACTATATTCTAGTTCCAGTTCTACAACAGATTTCAAATTAGTTCTATTATGTGTTCTACTTTTCAAACAATGCGACAAAGCAAACACAATAGCCACCGCTCAACAGGCTAACCTTCCGCTTCCTAGTTTTCAAACTAAAGGAGCGTGGAGAAATGCACCTACCACCACATCCATGACCTGCATTCTGAAAGTGATCATTAGACAGTCCCTATTCCTTTGGATAGGAGGTATTGCATCATCAAATCATAGTACAAAATATCATACCGGACCGCCGATTAAACCAGAAAAAGCCAGAACCAACGACCTAGCCAGCTCGGTCAGCTCAAAGACCGTCCGTGCATTCAGACCGGGAAAACCCGGCTGAACCGGCCGGTTTTTTAAGTAAACTAGCGAACTGGTGTCGGTTTCACTGAAATGGGCGGTTTTTATTTAGGACATAAACACCCCTATTCTTATTATTTTCTTGTTGTGAATTCAGGGGTAAGATTGGAAAGATGTGAATATGAGTGTCCTACTGTTGTAGGTGTTTCATTGAGAATTAGACTATAGTTTCCATCTCATTGCTCTGAATAAATACTCTAACAGACAATTACAATACAACTATGTTGTTGCTATAGCTATACATGCTTAATTCTAATGATAAATTTCTTGTTATGAAGATTCATATTCTAGATATGCAAATTGATTGCAATATTTAATAGACATGTCTATTTTTAATAAAAAATAATGCTAAATAAATATAATATTCATATATATATATATATATATATATATATATATATATATATATATATATATGTGTGTGTGTGTGTGTGTGTGTGTGTGTGTGTGTGTGTGTGTGTGTGTGTGTGTGTGTGTGTATATATATATATATGTATGTATGTATGTATGTATGTATGTATGTATGTATGTATGTATGTATATATATATATATATATATATATATATATATATATATATATATATATATATATATATATATATATATATATAAACCGGTTGGACCGTGAACCAACTGCTTGACCTGTTTGATTGTCGGTCCGACTTTTTGCACTATGCTTAAAATTCCTTTTCCTATTGAAAGAAACAATTATTTTCATTTAGTCAAGTTGCTCAACCAAGATAAAAAAGAAATCATGAGGATAAACCATTTGGCAAGAGCATGTTGTCGATGCGGTTGGACCGGTGAACCAACTGCTTGACCTGTTTGATTGTCGGTCTGACTTTTTGCACTATGCTTAAAATTCCTTTTCCTATTGAAAGAAACAATTATTTTCATTTAGTCAAGTTGCTCAACCAAGATAAAAAAGAAATCATGAGGATAAACCATTTGGCAAGAGCATGTTGTCGATGAATTACTATCGATCTTACGGAAGTAAATGCGGGGATATGGCTCTCCAGATCACGTAGGAAGTGACATGATGTTTTTTAGACAGGTTCAGGAATTCTCCGGAGAGAATAATAACCCTACTCCTATGTTCTTGTATTGAACTGGATTACAATGCACAATGTGCCACTGAGAACTATGAATGCTATCAATGGCTTTTCTCTCTGATCGTCATCCTGATCCTCCCCTCCTCTCTGTCGGCACTGCCCCTTATAAAGCGTCAAAGGGGTGGTAGTTGTTGTGCATCAAGAGGTGCCTTGACAGTTGCTAGAATCTGCATGTGGACGATAGTTGTTGTCAGTGAGACTCCATTCTTGCCCATTTGTCATATGGTTATTGTCAGAGATGGAGAGATGTACATACGATTATGTTAGAGACACAAAGGTGCATGTGTTGTATTTGCTACTATGCATAGTTTGACATGGTGTACAGGGTCCCTAGTTGATAAGATAGGACCCACATATCTGTCTATGAGACATATCGACTAGAGAGTGGTCATGATTTGTCCTAGTCATAACAGACTTTACGACCAGGGAGTGGTCGTAACTTGAACTGGTCGTGACAAGTATCTCCAACCAGGGGTATACTAGACGGGTATTAGAATACCATTATCTATAATTAATATTATAGATACCCATTAATTGAGGATTATTCAATCCTCGTCCTCTAGCCCCCCAACTTCAAGTGAAAATGACTTACTTGAGAAGATGCCATAGAATAATAGTCAGAAGAAGACTTTCTGAGCAGTATTTCTCTTGACCAAAAGTTGACTTGGTCAAGAAACATATTTTTACCTGAGTTGTAAAAATAACACTTTTATTACAGTGTGAACAAAAAAAGGAATGTGAACTATCATCCACGATTTTGTCCGTTGGGAGCAGTTCTCGAGGGAATTCCAACCGTTGGATTTTCCCACGATTTCCACCACAAGCTGATGGTATAAATAATTGCCCAAGGGGTGAAATTAGGAAAAATTACTTTCCCAATCGTTTCATCTTCCTTGAGTTCTTACTTTCTATACTGCCATTTAGGCTCAAAATCCCGCCTCCCACATCTTTCGAATTTGAGATAATTCCTTAGAAGAAATGGCTGGAACCGTGTCTAAGTGGGAGGAATCAGAGATGTGACGAGGATCTAATAATCCTCAAGTAATTAAATTGTTTATTTGTAATTGTTATTATAAATAGCAATGATAGTCTTAAGTATATCCCTTATCATTTATAAGGAAAAAGCTTAATTGGTCATAAACCATCCAACAACCACCCTGTATGGTCGTGAGATGTTCTACGACCATCTGGTGATCGTAAAACTTTCTACGACCACCTCATGGTCGTAAGCCTTTCTATGACGAGGCCAATTACCACTACTCTATAGTCAACAAAGTCTACAAACATATGGACCCAATTGACTAGGGAATCTTATACACTGTGTTTAAGATATAGAGCAGTTATCATACGTTGTTATTCTCCAGGACAACTACATGCATTACGCCACTGTCTCTGACGATAACTGTCAAGCAACGTTGGGTGTTATCTCCCTGACAGTAACCTCCATCAACGTGCGTATTTCGTCAAGCGTTAAGACGCCTCTAGGTCTGGAGTAACCGCCGCCCCATCATGCGCTTTATAAAGGCTGAATGTCAGTAAACAAAGGAGGAAGGAAGGCAATTGGAGATAAGAGATAGAAGTCACTGCATCTTTGTTCCGCTAGCGGTCGAGTCCTCCTGGGTTGAGGAGTAGTCAAAAGAGAGTTCCTCACCACCTGGAGAAGTCTGTTCCAGGAATGGGAATTTTGGGTTATAATCATCTCCGGTCGAAGACGTACTCTCTGGGTGTGTGGTCAGACTTGCAACTACATAGTGGTTGACCACACCCCGGATAATGGCAACCGCACAGTGACGGTTAGTAGATGGTGTCTCAGCCCCGGAATCGTATGTTCCAGGACTTCCCGAAGGTAGTTGGTCATCCTTGGACATGCTTGCGTGCTGGGATGCTGGGGGTGCCTCACCGCATTCGGAGCCCATCGTCGGCTGGCATTGCTTGGACACTTTCCATGTGAGGATCCTGACTCCCCATCTGGGTGTAATGGCACTGGTGAGAGCATCGACGATAGAGTTCCCTCCTGCGGTGTGTTCGTAGCATGGTCTCATGGGCCTGGTGATGGATCCCTGGAGTAGGCGTTGCCCTCGGATGAGTAGATGCTCGGCTCGTAGTTGTAGCAAACATCCATGTCGAGCTCTACATAATCTATGAGATCAAACTAATTCTCCTCGTTCCACTCATTTGCCATGCAGGCATTTGAATTGAACGGACGAAGATCACCATAGATCCCCACAGCCGGTGCCAACTGTCGATCAATTATTATCGATCTGACGGAAGTAAATGCAGGGATATGGCTCTCGAGATCACGAGGGAGGCAGGGGTGGAAGAGGAGAGGAGCTAGCATCGCCGGGCGAGGAAGGGGGCACGAGGCGTGGGGCTCGAGCGGGACGGGAGGGGATGGATGGCCTGGGATATTAAGGTTTGCGTTAAAGGCTCTTCACACGATCATGGCCGTCCAATTCCGATCCGACGTAATGGATTAATTTATCTGACATGGCCCGCGCGGCTAAGCTCCCTTTCACACCCTCTTATCTGAGTTAATAATTAATAATTACATGCAAGGCCATTCTTGGGGCAGGGCCTGCGCGACGCCTGCCCAGGGCCTGCGAGCCGGGGGGGGGCTAATTAGTAGTTTCTTCTGTAGCACTAGTATATGGTATGTTGTCTTAGCTTGGGCCCTAGTTTAGTGATCAAATTCATATCAAATCAAGTTGAATGATCAAATACGATATACGAAAGATTGAGCTCACATAGCTCGTCAGATGCAAAGATCGAGAAAATGGGAATACACAAAGTCATCTCTTCCTGTGGTCTTAATCTTTCCCAACAGGACAACAACAAGCACGTTTTGTTCTCTAAAAGGGAATTTATGTGTTGTTCTGTCACTCATGAAAAAATATCGTTTTGGGCCCCTAATCAACCATATGTTATTTAGTCCCCCTCATGGCATTTTTTTGGCTTCACCACTTCCCATACTATTAATATATTACATCTTAGTCTCAATAATTTGGTTCTACTGACAAAATGCTAGAAATTACCAAATTAATTGGAGGAAAAAAGAAAGATCTACACCGCTTATTTTGGCGGGCCTAGATTATAATGATGTAGATTGCTTAGATATAGGTATTACAGTTGCATAACAAATATATATATATATATATATATATATATATATATATATACACACGGTTGCTCACTTTTTAATCATAATATTTAAAAAAATACAACTCAATTTCTCAAGTACATGAATTACAAGTGACGGTGAATAAACTTAAGGCAGCAAAGATTGATATTCCTGGAGTTTTTCAGGTTAGTGCAATTGTTGCGAAATTACCACCAACTTGGAGTAACTATAGGAAAAGACTTCTGCATAATTATAAGGATCTTTCCTCAGAATAAATTCAGAAGCACCTTCGAATCGAAGAGGAATCAAGGGTGAGAGAAAATTGGCAAATGCCAATCTTAACGCTGGTTCCTTCAAGGCAAATGCTGTAAGTGACAGCAAACCTAACAAGAAAGGTGGAAATAAAGGTTTGAATATCGGACCCAAGAAAAACAAAGGCACTTTTAAGAAGAAAAATGTAGAAGGAAAAAGTTGCTATGTTTGTGGAACGAATGGACATTTTGCTCGTGATTGTAGGTACCGCAAGGGTGCAAATAACAAAAATGCAGCATATGCAACTAAAATGGATGATGATGAGATCATCGCCGCTGTGAGTGAAGTCATGGTGGTACAAGGTAAAGTTCCTGGATGGTGGTATGATACATGCGCCACTGTTCATGTTTCCTATGATAAGTCTTTAGACTTATGTTGATGCAACCGATGGACAAGAAATCCAGATGGGAAATGAAAATCGGTCCAAGGTGCATGTGAAAGGAAGCATCGAACTGAGCTTCATTTCTGGAAAAAAGATTATGTTGGTGAACGTTCTTCATGTTCCAGATATGAATAGAAACCTTGTGAGTGATGATCTTCTTGGGAAGCCGGGTATCAAAACTGTGTATGAATCGGGCAAGTTAATCTTGACCCGTGGTGGCGTATTTGTAGGGAAGGGGTATTCATGTAATGAGATGATAAAACTATGTACTGTTGACAATGCTGATGTTGCAACAATAAATAAATCTTCTCATTCTGCTTATATGCTTGTCTATAAGCACTATGAAAAGATTGGTTAAACATGGTTTGATTTCTTGCAAAATTGATGAGTTCAATAAATGTGAAATCTGTGTTAAATCAAAGATGGTTAAAAAACCTTTTCATAGTGTAGAAAGAAATTCTAACTTGTTAGATATTGTACATTCAGATATATGTGAACTTAATGGCATATTAACTAGAGGTGGAAATAGGTATTTCATTACCTTTATTGATGATTGCTCTAGATATACTTATGTTTATTTGTTGAAACATAAAGGCGATGCTTTTGGTGTTTTCAAAGTTTACAAAACAGAAGTGGAAAATCAATTAGATCGAAAAAGTAAAATTCTAAGAAGTGACAGAGGTGGAGAATATTTCAGAAATATATTTGATGTATTCTGTGAAGAGAATGGTATTATCCACCAAAGTTCTGCTCCAAGAACACCACAACAAAATGGCTTGATAGAACGTAAAAATAGAACTTTTCTTGAGATGATAAATGCTATGTTGATGCATTCAGAGTTATCTTTTAGTCTTTGGGGTAAAGCATTACTTGCTGCTTCTCATATTCTAAATAGAATTCCTCTAAAGAAAAGTCAAATTTCTCCATATGAGATATGGAAAGGAAGAAAACCTATAATTGGGTATTTTAAAGTGTGGGGGTGTCTTGCTTACTACAAGAACCTAGATCCTACAAGGACCAAGTTGGGTCCTAGAGGATTAAAGAGTGCTTTTGTAGGCTATGCCATAAACAACAAAGTTTATAGGCTTTTAAACCTAGAGTCTAATGTAATTGTTGAACCCAGATATGTGGAGTTTTTTTTTTTAGAATTTAATCACTACGAGTAAAACTTCTCAAAACCTTAGAGATTCTCAAGAGGAGAATATCTCAAATGGTGATGAACAACAACAAAATTTAAAAAACTCTTAAGAGGAGAATTCTTCTAAAATTGTTGAACAACAACTTGAGGTTCGGAGGAGCAAACGTGCTTGTAAGGCTAAGGTTTTAGGACCGGACGAAATAGATTCTCAGCGTATTTCCTTATTTCTGGTTGAAGGAAATAGAGAGAACTTTATTCGAAAGGTACCTCTTATTCTTCAAGTGGAAGGTGATCCTAGTACTTATAAATAAGTAGTGAATTCTAGAGACCCAGTTTTCTGGAAAGAAGCCATTCAAGATGAATTGGATTCTATAAGTCGATTTACCACAGGGATCTAAAACCATTGGATCCAAGTGGGTGTTTAGGAGAAAGTATCACGCAGATGGTACACTAAATACTTACAAGGCTAGATTAGTAGCTAAAGGACTTCAACAAAGAGAAGGAATTGACTATTTTGACAATTATGCACCGGTAGCAAGAATAACTACAATAAGAATATTATTCGCTCTTGCTTCGTTGCATAACTTACATGTTCATCAAATGGATGTCAAAACAACATTTCTAAATGGAGATCTCGATGAGGAGATTTACATGGAACAACCAGAAGGTTTTGTTCTACCTGGAAACGAACAAAACGTATGCAGACCTGTTAAGTCATTATATGGACTAAAACATGCACCTAAGAAGTGGCATAAATTTTTTGACTCAGTCGTACTTTCAAACGGATTTGTTCACAACATTTCTGATAAGTGTTTATATTGTAAAGTTGTGAGAAACAATGTGTTTTTTGTGTGCCTTTATATTGATGATATGTTGATAATTAGCAATGATGCCAAAGGCATAACAAAAATAAAGAGATTTCTGATTTCCTTTTTCAAAATGAAAGATCTTGGAAAAGCGGACATTTGAAGAATAACCAAGCAAGAAACCAACATCACAACGATTATCAAATTTTAAAAGATGAACACCCTTTTTCAAAATATAACACTTGCAACCAAAAACTCGAAAATAAGAGATGTTCGGTTTTCTTCCTACAAGAAGCTCATAGGAAGTCTTTTTCAAAATCCGATGCAAATAAAGATGATTTATATCATGACAAGCGGTGTTAATAGCTTCCGTCCAAAAACTATCGGAAGTATTATATTCATCAAGTATTGTCCTAGCAATTTCAATTAATGTATGATTTTTCCTTTCTACTATTCCATTTTGCTCCATAGTGTAGGTTGTGAAAAGTTCGTGCTTTATTCCAAATTCATCACAAAAGTCTTCAACTTTAGTATTCTTGAACTCGGAACCATTGTCACTACGGATTTTCTTAATTTTGATATCAAATTTATTTTGAGCCCTTTTTGCAAATCTTTTGAAAATGCTAGAGGTTTCACCCTTGTCATCTAGGAAAAATACTCATGTATATCTAGAGTAATCATCCACAATGACTAAACAATAGCTATTACCCCCAATAGTCTTATAGGTTGTTGGCCCAAATAAATCCATATGTAAGAGTTCTAATGGTCTAGAAGTTAACATGATACTTTTGGAAGGATGAGAATTAGTAACTTGTTTTCCGGCTTGACAAGCACTACAAAGTCTATTTTTCTCAAACTTCACATCTTTCAAGCCAACAACTAAATCATGTTTGAAAAAGTTTTTGAGTTGAATCATTCCAACATGAGCTAGCCTTCTATGCCAAAGCCAACCCAATGAGGTTTTTACAATCAAACAAGTTTTTAAACAAGATTCATTTGAGCTAAAATCAACCAAATAGAGATTTTCAAATCTAAAACTCTTGAAAACTAAAGAGCTATCTTTTGCATTTGAAATAGTTACACCTTCACAAGAGAATGAGCAAATTAATCCAAGATCACATATTTGAGCAACCGATAGCAAATTAAAATTTAACGATTCTACTAAAGATACATCGGAAATGGAAAGGTCATTTGAGATAACAATTTTACCCAATCCTATTACCTTTCCTTTGCTATTATTGCCAAATGTGATTTTGTCTACTCCTTTTCCATTCTCGAATGTGGTGAACATCTTTCTATCACCGGTCATGTGTTGAGTGCATCCACTATCAAGCCCCCAATGTTTTCCACCGGTTTTATAGTTCACCTACAAAACAAGAATCAAGTTCTTTTAGGTACCCAAATTTGTTTGGGTCCTTGGAGGTTAGTAACCAAGGATTTAGACACCCAAATAGCATTCTTTTTAACGCCTAAAATTGAAGTGCCAACAAATCTAGTAATAACTTTACCATCCTTAATCTTTCTAAGCATATAGGATGAATCATATACACCAAGAGATGGAATCTTACCCTTAGAACAATTTTGTTGCACATGTCCTATTTCCTGACACTTATGGCAATACTTACCATTTTGCCTCACAAATCATGTGGGCTTGTTTGCCGGCTTCTTACCTTTCTTAGGCACATACCCAAGACCTTCCTTATTGAATGAGCACCTTTGCTCACTCAAAAGTTTGTCAAAAGTAGCTTTACCCTTGAAGCATCTTTCCAAGCTTTTGCTTAGCTTGGTCACTTGTTTCTTTAACTCATTGTTCTCAACAATAAGTTTTGCATCATTATGCTCAACATTATCATGATTAGCAATAATACTAGAGCAACATGGCAAAGCAATAGGATCATTACATGAAATAGATGCACTAGTTTTAGCAATTTCTACAGTAGGCATATCATCAATAATATCGCATGTAATTCCTACACTAGAACAAGACTTGCTTGAATATTCTTGCATAAGCAAGTCATGAGCTTCCTTTAGCGCCACATAAGAATCTTTTAGAGAACTATGCTCTCTACTTAAGACCTTATATTCTGACTTTTCTTTTCCAAGATATTCATTTAAGTCATCAAGCATATCCATTAATTCATCATAAGTTGGTTCATTACTATCAATGGATTTTACCATGAGACAAGTAGGAGTGGAGAATAGCGACGGAGCTTCCTTGATGGCGATGCCAACTAATCCCTTCTCTTGGGGGACTCATCCTCATTGGAGTCGGAATCGCGTGACTCATCATTGGAATCCCACTCTCCAATGTGGACTTCATTCTTGCCATCTTTGTGAAGCTTTTTGAAAAGCTTCTTCTTGCCATTATACTCCTTCTTCTTGAATGACTTGCCCTTGTCATCCTTCTTTTCGGGGCAACGGGAAGCAATGTGCCCCTTCTCTTCACAATTATAGCATCGAATGTTGTTATAACGCTTCTTGTCACTTGAGGATTGCCCCTTCTTGTACTTGTCGAAGTTGTAGCTTCTATTGGGGAGTCTCTTCATGACCCTCTTCATTCTTCTCACAAGAAGTGCATACTCCTCGTCGGATTCCTCTTCTTCATCCTCATCGTCACTTGATTCCGCTTTGGCTTTGAAAGCGGTAATCTTCTTCTTTGAGGAAGATGTCTCCAAGAGCTCTTCCTTGTCCTTCTTGAACAACTCATTTGTGATGAGGTTGCCCAAAAGCCCTGTTGGTGTCATTCTTGGCAACTCAGGAAAGTTAAGAAATAACGTCACCAACGTCTCATATTTGTCCAGAAGAGCCCTAAGAATCTTGCGCACAATATCAACATCAAGAAGGTTAGCCCCAAGGCCTTTGAGCTCATTCACAATGTTGTTGAGTCTTGAATACATCTCATTGATGTTTTCATGAGGCAACATTATGAATGTCTCATATTTGATCCAAAGCCTATGCAATTTGGCTTCTTTGACTGTGGATGTTCCCTCATGGATTTCCGAGAGGGTAGTCCAAATATCATGAGCATTTTTCAAGTTGCTCACTCTATTGAACTCATCCGCGTTCAAAGCGTCAAAGAGAGCGTTCGTAGCTTGGGCATCTAAATGAGCATTATGTGTCTCTTGATCCGTGGGAAGTAGTGGATTAAGAGGCACGACGTAACCCTCATTTACGATTTTCCAAATGTTTGGACTCATGGCCTTTAAATAAATTGACATTCTAATTTTTCAATAAGCATAATTAGAGCCATCAAATAAAGGAGCCCTTCCTATAGCAATTCCCTCACTAGCCATCCTTTTCTCTCTTAGACGGTTAAGTCTAAATCACTGAGAGACCAAGCTCTGATACCACTTGTAAGATCAAGGATAACCGACTAGAGGGGGTGAATAGGAGGTTTTTAAACTTTTTGACAATTTAACAATTTTAGCCAATTAATAACATAGCCTAAACAAGATATAATTCTAGCTAAGCAATTCAACACAAGAAATAAGCTAGAAATGTAAATGCGAAAATAGTAAAGACTAGAAATAACCACTAATGAGACAATGAAGTTTTTCCCGTGGTATCGAAGACTTGCCGGTCTTCACTAATCCACGTTGAGGAAGCTTGATCAACTCAAACCGGCTTCACACAAGCACTTCCCTCTATCACTAATGGTAGCTCTTTTCCTCTCCAGATAGGCGAGCTCCAACCTTCATAATTGCCCGGGTCTTCTCACAATCTCCTTTGAGAAGATGACCGAACCAACTCCAAGTCGTCTAGGAGACGGCAATCTCCAAGAGTAATAGAACAAGAAATTTTCACTTAAAGATGCTCAAATGCCACAATGATCAAGCCCTACTAAAAGCTCTTGGAAAGACCTCAACTACCTTTGCAAAAGGGATTAAATGCTCTCAATGAGTGGAAAACAATGCAAAGGGCTCAAGAGTGTTCAGTGAGGTTCATCAAAACCTTCTAGCTGCAGTGGGTGAGGTATTTATAACCTCCACCCACTGTACTAGCCGTTGGGGCATAAAATCCCCAAATTCCTGTAAAGCGATCGCATCAGCAGCAAGAGGGCGATCATCCGCCTTCAAGAACGATGGCCGATCGTTCCTCTCTAAAACACATTAAATGCGCTGAGGAACTAGCCATTACAAGGGGTCCCATCGATCAAGAAGATAAAGCCCTACGACCGCCCGCCAAAAACCAATTTGAGACAAAAAAAACATGCTTCTGTTAAAAGCTGACCGGACCCTTGACCCGGGACCCCGGTCAGTCCGGCAATTGACTTGCGGTCTGTCCGACCTGATGAAGATACATAACATTTCTCAAAAACAACCTCTCTAGAAAATGTTGACCGGCCACTTGGTCCGCAAGTCCGGCGACCGACTATAATCGCTCGGTCGACCGCCTTGAAGAAATTCAAAGAAATCGAAAAACACACGCATCGAAAAAGTCGACCGTCCTTTTGGTCCACGACCCGGTCGGTCCGCCATATATCGCTTGTCGGTAGTCCGCCCATAGAATTTCCAACAAAACCAAGAAAATCAAATCCAAGATTTAAACCAAGTATGATTTGAGCAATGGTGGCATCATTCACTTTTAAGGTACTAGATTCTTGAACCCTCTTCATAGTACGGCTATCTAACCTATAACCCGGTCTTCCAACCAATTCACTTAATACCGGTAAAATAAAAAGGATCCTAAACTATTTGTACCTTGTCTTTGAGCCAAATGATCTGCATATAGTCCTTATGCGTACAACTCCAGATCATCAAAACCACCAATGGGACTTAACCTTGTAAATACTCAATAAACACGTTAATCCCATATTCACATATTATCATTAATTATCAAAACAAATTTTTAGGGGCCTAGATACTTTCAGTAAACCACCCCGAGACTTACTGTGCATTCCGGACCAGTCCCAAGATCAGCTGCTGGTCCGCACAGTTTCAACAATGATGTGATCACAGTCATACAACAAACTATAGATGAAGCAGACAAATAAACAATAATATAAGCAAAAGATCTTATGGTCAAGGTTGTTACAGAGGTGTCACGCAGGGCTACAACAAAAGAGGTCGCAGCGGAAAAAGCAAAAGAACACATGGAGACCATTCGATATGCCCACAGGCAATCGAGTGGAGGACGTCCCTAGTACGCCTGGTCGTCAAAGACCTCCCCTAGCACGAGAGGTCTTTGAAGACCTCCTCTTCGAAGAGGTCGGAGCTCCGTGGGTCTTCTTCAACTGCTGATCAACCAGAGGGCACAAGTTATGAGTACTTTGAATGTACTCAGCAAGCTGTAGGTAATTGTATGTAAATAGTATTCATGCAAGGCTTGACAAGGAGGTCTTTATGGTTACTTTGCAGAAAGCAATATTGACAGGAAATACAGTAAGTAGATTGCAAAGCACAAGTTGAAAGATTAGTACATAAGTAAACAAATTCTTTTGAAACAACTCATGACCACCCTGGTCACTTCCCAAACCTCCTATGACCACCCTGGTCACGGCCCAGACTACTCACGACCACCCTGGTCATGAGCCAGACTACTCGGAACCAACCGAGACCAACACATTTTTTTTCTTTTAGAAAGTCTACCCCTTGCGTGAAATCACCAAGCATGTCCATAACCGGGGACACGGCTATTCAAATAGACTTACACTCTGCAGAGGTTGTATAGCTTTACCCACAAGACACAACCTTTCTAGTTTGTTTGGCACCCGTCGATGCCACTGCTCACTACCTTTGGTAAGCAGTCTAGAGCACGTGACAATGCCTTTACAAAGCTCTATTTTTGACTCGGTTCTGCCCGCTAAGGTTTCGTCATTCTAGACCCCCTCTTGTGCCATGTGATTCATCCAGAACTCGGAGATCACGCCACCATGACAGAACCAAACAAAAACATTACTAATTAATCGGCCCGGTCCACCCCAGTATGGACTTGTGGTCGCACGGTATGGCCCAGATCAATGGCTTACAAGGTTAAGTCCTTAGGGACTACTCAGGTGAGACAACCACATCCCAATGTGCGTATAGCACCCCCTTTACTGCACGATCACTCGCCCGAGTATAAAACATTTTGGGAAACAACCCGGCCAAATGACCACCCTAGTCATGGCACAACAAGTTTTATTAGTGGCCACACAGCCAGGGTAACGCATGCCAAGACAACACATGCCAAGGTTAACACGTGCCACAATTCCATAATCTCTTAGTCAAATTTATCATTATGAAACAGATGATCGAGAGACATCGCATAACTAAGCAGGTCTAAGCAACAAACGCACCCATGTTGGTTACCACAAAGGGGTCCAACTAAGATAACCCAACTTATGGCGGTCCAAAGGTACATGACAACATGTCAAACACAATTATCCAAGGGGTCATACTGCCAAGTAGGTGTTTAGCTAATTCTCAAACTATTTTTATACAAATAGCCATGCATGTTGATATAAAACAAAGTAATTTGGCAAAACTAGGTTCAACATGATCAAAGGTCTACGACTTGCCTTCGATGAAGAGTAGAGATGCTTCGGTAGAGGTCGCTGGGTCCACGAACTCTTCAGTGAAGCCGGAATCTACACAGGCAAAAAAGAGCCAAATAAATACAATGAATTCAAATAAAAACCAACACTACCAAATAAGAACCAAAAGAGAAACACTGAAACAGAAACGGACTCTCGGGAGGAGGTCCTGAGGAGGAGGTCCAAAAGAGGAGGTCAAGGGAGGAGGTCCTTGTAACACCTTGGCTATTCGAAAGCCAAGATGTCAACTAAATCATCTAATATGCAACCATAATGCGGAAGAATTTGAATAATATCATCAAATGACATAAAGAGATCACTATTTAATAGAACCATGGCATGAAAATATTCTGAATTCAAGCAAGTATAACAAAGGGTGATCGAAGATCACAAGCAATACTTAATCAACCATAACATAGAGAGGGTTATCAACCACATCTAAATTTAATTATTACAGTTCATCATTAACGAATGAAAAATAGAACTAAATCGTAATCTTGGACTTGATTAAGGTGAAGTGAATGAGTAGTGCGTGTCTACTCCTCCCAATAGAGCCAACATCAATGATCACCTAAAAATAACAACGCAAGAATGAGTCCGAGACTCAAGCAAGTACGTAAAATAAATGGGACATACAACAACCATGATCATGACAACATTATTGAAGAATACTGAATAAACCACGAATCTAATATTTGAATGAATGGAATGAATGAATTGAATAAAATGAAGGGACTACACACATGCATATATGCAGATAATCGGTGACACACCGTCGGTGTTCACCTAAGCCCGCATTTAACAAAATGCGGATCCAAGTCCCGTATGAAGAACGTTTCATACGGGTGTCCCAAATCGCCCACATTGGAATGGTGGGTCTTACATGCCCATACCGAATTGATGGGTCTTTACATCCCACTCCCGTGGGTGAATCATGAACCATGAATGAATAATATATATGAATTTCTAAGAAGAAAACTCAAGAAGCATGATTCACATACATGAAACGAAGTAGAAGTCAACGAAACCTACTCACATACCATAGTACTCACCATGGCATGAACGTAAAACATTATGAATAATCGACAATGAAAGACATTACACAATGTACTTGCCCATATTGGAGTAATGGGATTTCACTACCACTCCGTGGGTGAACAGAGCGAAGGAACGAATGAATGTAAGGAACGAGTCTTATTATTGAAGAATCATGGTATATCAACTATGAAGGGAAACAAGGAATACCGAAATTACCCATTTCATATTCATCAATCAAGTGGAACAAATACCAAACAAGACAAATCAATTGTACTTGCCTCAACCGTGATTCGGAAGTCAACGATAGAAAGCTCTAGCCCCGGGGATCACCACCACCTGGCAGCCGTAAAACAATATACTAAGTACACCAACCAAAAGTGTACCACAATGCAATGAAACAGAAAGAGAACAAGCGTCCCTAATCGCAATCCCAACAATTAATCAAAATTCTCAAATTCTCAAATCTGTCCAAACGAATAGCTGTTAAGGAAAAATTCTTAACTTTTGAGTCAAAACTCCAAAATCCATTAATCTAATTTTAATAGAACCTACACAAGCCTATCTATAACTTCTCAGGTGACCGAAAGATCAAACTGGTTCATCTAAGTCTTTGTTTTTAATCCCGAAGACCGATCTGCCATCTCTGGTACTACTAACTTGTGAATTTCATAACTTTTGTTTGGCTCAACCAAACACATTGTTCTAATACTTTCTGGAAACTACAGGAAACCAGGTATCTCAATAAAATTATGTCAAACATTTCCATTGTGAAAAAACGTTGCAAATAGTCAAGTAAATCTCTTCTGTCCACAATAGAGATGCAGATTATAGCCTGATCTTCTAAAATTCATAACTTTTAATATAGAAATCCAAAGAGCATGTAATTTAACTTTCTGGAATCACAATGAAAATACCTACAACTCTCAAGGAGACCAACTGACCCAATTCGGCCGTCTCTCATATCAAATTTACAGATCTATGTTCGCTGCACAAATCCTGAGACTGATTTAGCATCCTGTCTTGCGAAATTCATAACGAATTAACCGTTTATCCAAAAATTATGAATTAGCACTTTCTGGAAAGATAACGAAAATTCCCATCTATCTCCAGGAGACACTAATCCCTGAATCTGCTCGGATCTAACCAAAAACTACGCGTGAATAAAAAAATAGATTCAACCGATCTACTACAGAAATCTCAGAACAGCTAATGAATACGAATCGCATACGAATTATCTATCAAAACTAATTGGGATCACGAATTTACCCACAAGAACGATGCGAGATGCCGCTGAAACCTTCGTGAAGCCCTCGCGAAGATCAACCCCACCTTCTTCTTCTTCCTCTCCTCTCTTCTTCCCTCTCCTTCCTCTTCCTTATGGCCGGCAACAATGGAGAAGCACCGGAGGGGAGGGGCGTGCTATAGTAGCGTCGTGCTACAGTGATGGCGGTGCTACAGTGCCCGTGCTACAGTACTTAGGTGCTAGGGTTTAGTTCCCCCCACATGGGCCCAAAGAGCTATGGGCCAAAGGCCCGAGTTCTAAAACTCCTCCAAAATTCTGAATTTTCCCTTTCTAATTATATTTAATTCTAATACTAGTCACTTATATGTTTTATATTTGAACGGGATATTACAGTCCTGAGGAGGAGGTCCTACGAAGGATACGACTACGCAACATAGTCGTGTGAAGAATACAAAAGGCTACGACTACGCTACGTGGTCATGAAAGAGATACAACCACGCAACATGGTCGTGAGAGCAAAGAGGAGGACAAGGTGCGAAGAAACTCTCCCGGACGAGAGACGAGACAGGAGGGGGATGGTGAACGGCGTGGGTGCTCCGGCGAACACTTCGACAGCGAGGTTGTTGAAAACGGCGCAAGCTTCGACGGGCTCCTAGGCGACGAGGAGGGCTCCAGCGAACTCCTTGGCGAAACTCCAAGCACGGAAACTGGGTGATAGCAAAAAAGAGTTGAGAGCTGGGTGAGGAAATAGGAGATGAAGGAGGGCTGCTCAGGCTTTTTATAGCCAGGAGAGACAAGGAAAGTTGCTGAGAAACTCAGAAGCGCATAAGGTCAAGGGTAGGTGAAGGAGGAGATGGGAGCAGGTCTGGGAGGAGACAACTGGGGGAAACGGGTATTGCAGAAAAGACATCATTTAATGTGACACAACAGTATTTAATGCTCAAGGACCTTTGCGTCAGCAATGACACAACGGGAGGAAGGAGAAGGTGAACAGAACTGACAGGTGAGGCTGGTCAAAACTCAGGAGGGTGGTCAACGAAAGGGGTGGTCGTGACCAGAGGGGAGGTCGCGGCCCAAGGGGTGGTCACGACCAAAAGGGTGGTCTTTGCAAAAAGACCAAGAGGGTGGTCTTAACCCAAGGGGTGGTCGTGACCCAAGGGGAGGTCGTGACCCAAGGGGTGGTCTTTGCAAAAAGATCGAGAGGGTGGTCTTTGCAAAAAGACCGAGGGGGTGGTCGCGGCACAAGGGGTGATTGCGGCCCAAAGGGTGGTCGCAGCCCAAAGAGGTGGTCTTTGCAAAAGGACCAAGAGTGTGGTCTAAACAAAAAGGGAGGTCCAACGAGAAGGAGGTCCAAACAAGAGGTGCGGGGTGAAGAGAAGTGCGGCGAAGCAGGGCCGTCTGATTTTGATCGGGCGGTTCAAAAAGGATTGGACGTTCGGACTGGTTGAACGCGCCAACAAGATCGGACCGTTCAACATCGGACGGTTCAAAACGAAGTGGACGTTCGGACTAGCCGAACGTGCCAACAGGATCGGGCTGTCCAACACAGATCGGACAGTCCGCGATGAAGGAGGCGCGGAGCTGAGCCGTGCGGGGAGAATGGAACAAACAGAGGAGGGGAAAACAGCTCCAGAGAACTCCAACAAACTCAAAGCAACCAAACTCAAATTAATTGAAGTTTGATTTATTCATTTTAAACACTTTAAACTCCAAAACCTCAAGTTAAGCTTTAGAACTTCACCAAAACCAAATGGTTATTTTTATTTTAAAAATCTCGAAAACTCTAAAAAATTAGGACGTTACACTTCGGCAGGACAAGAAGCTAAATGGTTAAGGGATCTTCTTTTAGAAATTCCACTGGCATGTGAAAATGTATCGGCAATATCAATACATTGTAATAGCCAAGCTACTTTAGCTAGGGCGTACAGTGAAGTGTACAATGGTAAGTCTAGACATATGAGTCTAAGACATGACTATGTGAGGAATTTAATCAAGGATGGTATAATTTCTTTATTATTTGCGAGAACAAATGTAAACCTTGCTGACCACTTTACTAAACCTCTCACAAGAGACTTGGTAAAGAAGACTTCCTTGGGAATGGGGCTTAAACTCAATAATAAATCCATTAACAATGGCAACCCAACCTAACACTAGTAATTGACTAGTTTTTTTTGCTCAAAGGGTAACAACAAGTTGTGACGTGGATGGTTCAACATTTATCTAATTGTGAAATGTTGGTTGTTACTATTTGAGGGTTGAGTATTTAACTCTTAATAAGATTCAGTCATTGAGGACAAGTATCTGTAAGTAACAGAGATACTGGAAGAATTTCACCTATATGAAAACTGAGATGGTGCCGTTTCTAAATGGGAGTAGAGTTTCTCTCATAATTTTTCATTAATATAGGATGAGCACATGGCCATTAATAGTGCTAAGAGTGTTTTTTGTTGGCGGAACATTGTAAAGAATATGTGTAATGCATGACTGGTTTTGATATAAGGAATAATTGGTTCAAAGCTTTTATGTCACCTTTAATTTCATCAAAACTTTGTTATGTATTTACTAAGGTTAGGTTCAAATCGAAAGATACCTAACTGTATTAATATTCTTTTATTACTATGTATGAACTTGTTTATTTTAAAACAAGTGGGGGATTGTTGGAAGTTGTTTTCAAAACAAGAAGTTTAGTCCCACATGGAAAGTCTATAAAGAGATTGATCAACTTAAATAGCTGCCTTCCATAAGGGTTTTGAGAAGAATTGGGCCTAGGTGGAGCTAGTGTCCAATATGCTGAAATGGCCATTTATATTTCCACCACGCGCACGCGTGCGTGTGGGCAGGGCATGGACTGTGTGGCGCCATTGGTGTGTTTTAGACGCCTTTCATTGACTCACTTATGGAGCGTGGGCAATTAGCAATTTGCTCTAGCAAGCAGTTGTTTTTTGTTAGAAAAACAAGGTGCATTCGAAGAGTCGTGTCTCTTCATTTCAAATCCTTTCAAACTCTATATAAAGAGAAGCCCTTTAGCATTCGCAATCCAATACTCTGGTTTTGTTCATGACAAGTTTTCACTTTTGCTTTAGTGCAAACTTCGTCTAGGCTTGTCTTATCCTACTAGCTCATTTGCAGTAGACCCTCAAAGCATTTAGACAGGATACAAATAATCACTTTAGGAAAGCGCTTATAGCGTGATTCAAGTCTCCTACTTCACAAAATTCCAAACACACTCTTGACTTGTTCTCTCTTCCTGCGTTCTCTTCGTCCACCCAGCGAGCAGGACCACACCATGCTTCTCTGAGCCTCGCCGTTGCCCTCCACGCCGCTTGGCGGCATGGTCGTGCCACCCCTCTCGCCTGCCTCAGCCACTACCATCAGAAAACCATGTCTCATCGGTAACCTCGCTACCTCACAGAAAACCTTGCCCAACCCCGAGGTTTCTTGCGGTGGCACAAGGTTTGGTGGGGTTTTTGACGACGACGGGGTTTCTGGCAACTAGCGGCGGTACGGCTGGGGGAGGAGGGAGCACGAGGCTTGCTGGCAGAGCCAAGCCGAGGCACCAAAGCTGAGTGCGTGGGGAGGAGCCACCGGGGGGGGGAGAGGAGAAAGAGAGAGGAGAGGAGGAAGAAGAGGCACACAAATCTTGGGAAACAACGAAGAGTCGTGATGAAGCCTCGTAGCCACAAGTGCTTGTAGAAAGACCAGTCTCTTTCCTTATGGTCAAAATTACACACTCGGTGAATTCACAACCATTTTATGTAAGAAAAAAAGAAGAAGAGGGAAGTGAAATAAAGCAATGGTACCTATGGACTCTATTTTGGAGATACACGAGTTTTTGGCTAAAATAGCACCGTTGACACCCTAAATAGCAAAAGTAGCCCCCTCTCGGCATCAAATGCAAAAATGGCACCTTTTCCATGCTCCAAAGGACCAAAGCCACCGACGACACGTCGGCGAGTTCGCTCCTAAGGGCACGGACAGAGCAGATTCGGCCCCTAGGGGCATGGTACAGGTGATGTGACCCGCCCCACTATTTTTGTTTCTGAAATTAATTCTTGTGTGTTTCTACAAAAAAAATTATGGTAACTTCATTTGATGCTGCACGGTCTGTCCAAAATGTTGTGCGAGAGTTGACAATCTTGAGGAGTTTGTGACTTGTACGACTTCTTTGGGTGGTATCCTAATATTTCATAACTTTCTAATGGTCTAGGATACTTCCTTTCTGATATTTTCCATGGATCCAAGTTGTCCCAAACAAGGAAATTGAAGATAGGAAGGTTTGAAGTCAATTCGAATTGAACTCGTCACCGTCAACACAGTCTGGTTTAAAAAGGATATAACTTTTGCATACAAACTCTGATTTGAGTGTTCTTAGACTCATTGGAAATATAACTTTGATGCCTTGAAAATAATTAAGTGTCACCTTAAGATTCCATCTGTGTGCGCCGCAACATCCAAAACAAGCTGACAACAGAAATTTCAATGTTTCTTATTTTGTGTCCAAGTTATCTTTAGAGTTTTTTCTTGGTTTACATGTCTTAGGATGGCTATATAAGCCATTGTAAATGTCCTTTGTAGGGGGTGAACAAGTTATGATTTAGATAATAAAATTCAGAAAAACCGTCTTGGTGCATATCGTGTGTTCCTAAGATGAGTTGAGAGAGATTGAGATAGAGAGAGATCAAGAGTCCGGGTATTGTTCATGCAGGGTTACTGTTCATGCACGGTGTAACATCCCAAAAATGTCTAAATGCAAAAATACGAGATTTTTTAAACTTTTTGTATAATTATCTGTGCCATCTTATTTTCTCCAATATTTTCGGTAGTTCTTTGGTCTATATTTTCTTTTTGTCGACACAAGTAATGTACAATAGAAACCCTAAATACATAAACCCTAGAAAGCAAAAGCCATAAATATAGAAACTCTAAATATGGAAACCCTGGAGACATAAACTAGCAAAGTAAACTTAAAGTATAGAATTCAAAACCCAGTTCTTTAAATAATTAATCTATTCATGAGGATCTCGTAGCAAAATGTTAGAATTTCATAAATCATTAAAACCCTAATCCTTTTCATTCTTCCCAATCTCATTTCCTCTACTCTTTTGCTTTTGTTTATTTGGTTTACTATTCCTCCGGCTGAGCCAGACCAGCAGCTGGTCCTGCCCAACCACCTCCATTTCCCCCTCCCGACCGAGCCGCTCCCAGCGTAGGTGCAGCCAAACCTCATCGCCGAGCCCTGCGCATCCACCTTCCTTCTTCTCTAGGAGAGTCAGCGCCATGCCGCCCTCTATCTCTCCCGTCGCTCTCCCCTCTGGCTTGCCTGCCACGTCGCAGCCATGCAAGCTCCAGCACCGGCCAACAACACCTCCGAGCGCCACGCCACTCTGCCCCATCTCGCAGCCACGCGCTCAGCATGCATGCGCGCCTGCCCGCGCGTGTCACCTCCCCTTATGCCCATGCCGTCGACCACCTTGGGGTCCTCCACCGCTCACCTACAAGAGGCCAGCACCCGAGCCAACCTTGCCTCCTCTCTGTCGTCTTTCCCCCTCGGTTCCATCTTCACCAAGGAGAAATGCTGAGCAAGTAAAAGAAGCACCGCACCTGCCCGCTTGGCTGACAAACCACTGTACCTCCCCTTTTTCCGTGCTGGCCGACCCAGAGCTCCTCTCTACCGTCGGAGAGCATCAAACCATGTTCCCATCCGCCCCAATAGGAATCCCTCAACCAATTATGGTCCTCGTCCATCGGAGTCCCCACCACTGGCTTCTTCCCTATCTCCGGCCACCAACCACTGCCTGCGGTGCCCCTTCACCACCAGTGGACATTTCTTCAATCCACTGTGGATGGAGCACCACCTCGGCTCCCCCGTCTTTCCCCTGGCCCTCAATTTCGTCATCGCCCGCCCCAGCTCCTTGCCACTGTGGACCTCACTGCGTCGCCATCGGTGCATGTCGCTGGCCTGCCACAGACCACCTCCGCCTCCACAACCGGCTCAGGTGAGTTCCTACCACCCCGTTAGTGCTTGTGCTCCCCCTAATTTCTTTCTTCTCCCCCTCCAGCACCACCGCCGTGGAAGCCGTGCCGCCATTGCCACCGGGTGCAGCCACGCTGCCTCTGTGTAACACCCTGACTATGCGGAAGCCAAGATATTACCTAGAAACTAGCATACATCAACAATATGAAATAATTTCAGTAATCTATCAACTAATATCATGTAGGAATCAATAAATGGTAGAATGATCATAAGAATTGAATCAGAATTCAACAACATATCAAACTCTAATTACCTAATCATATTGAATCATCTATGATGAACCTATAAATAGACTATACGAAGATCTTAGGCAATTACTATCTCAACATATCATAATGGAAGAGGACATCAACCATCAAACTCCAATTATTACAGTCCAACATTTATCCAATAGAAGGTAATGACAGGTTCATCTAATTAAAGGTGGTTAAAGTAATGTGAATGAAGTGTTCCGTGACTATTCCCTCCCAAGCATGCCGTCCTCAATGTTTACATAAAACAAATAAATACAGCAAGAATGAGCCCACGACTCAGCAAGTACAAAGAAATAATATGAACAACAATGAATAAGAACATGACAGTCATATTATAGAATATGAACGTAGAATAGCAGAAATCACATGAACGAATGAAATGCATAAACTCTACTTCTGCTTATACCGGTATAGCCAGTGAACACCCGTCGGTGTTCACTCATGCCCGCATTATCAAAATACGGGGATCCAAGGCCCGTATGAAGAATATTTCATAACGGGGATCCAATCTGCCCACATTGGAATGGTGTGTCTTACATGCCCATTCTAGAATTGATGGGTCTTTACATCCCACTCCCGTGGGTGAATCATGAACAATGAATGAATGAATATATGAATTTGTGAAACGAAATCTCAAAAAGTATGGATTCTCATACATGGATCGAAACAGAAATCATTGAAAACTACTCATAGACTATAGCAGTCAGTCATGGCATGAACATCAAGTAACATGAACAAACAACAGCAATACATCACACAATGTACTTGCCTTTCGAACTACGATGCGTTAGGAGGCAAGGACGAAGCCACTAATTCGAACCCTCTCCTCCTAATTGAATTACTTGAATAAGAACAACGTGAACATGACATTACTCGCAATGCTTAATCTCATCTTCCTAAACCCAAGGTTCATACAATTGTTCTATTCAATTTAGACGACAGTCTAGTAGGAGACTATATTGGGCAACGGTATTAAAACCTTCATAACTTTTGCTCTGAAACTCTAAAATGAGTGATATTAGACTCTCTGGAAATATAATGAAATCCTCTACAATAACCTAGTTGTCAAGGCTTTCTAATTCAGCCAACTTCTGTGTCTAATTATCAGATGAAAGTCTAAACCATAAACCGCTCGATGTAATTAAACAAAGATAGTAAATAATTCATAACTTTTGATTGGATTAACCAAAATTCAATATTTTTAACAATATGGAAAGCTTATCAAAATTTATACAACAATCGAGTTGGGTGGAAACATTGAATCAACCCTTAGCATGATATTAATTAATGAACCAGACAACTGCTCAAGATCGTTAGACTTTTTGGACAGTATCAAAGAAATCGACGTAACTTTTAAATCACAACTCATAATTGTGTGATATTTGAACCTATGAAAATCTGGAGACATGCCCTACAACTCTCTAGGAGACGAAATCCTCTAATTCGGTCTCTAAATACATGAAAACAGACACACAAGTAATTGGACAGAATCTGATCTAATCACAACGGGATGTCAATCCCTAAATCATAACCAATTTCGCAGCTAATATGATTCAAACAGCGAGGAAAACCATTCGTTACCCTTGACGATCCACAGGATGTTGCCGATCTAATCCTCACGAAGAAGCTCTCCTTCTACTGCCTCTTCCTTTCTTCTTCTTCCTTCCTCTCCTCCCTTTCTCCTCTTGGCATAGCAATAGAGGGGAATTGCTACAGTGCAGTGCTAAAGTACCAGGGGCGGTGGTACTGTAGCAGCTAGGGTTCCCCCCCCTCCTTTTATTGGTGGCTGGCCCCTCATGGGCCTCCTGGGCCAAGGCCCGAGGCCCAGGTTGCCGAAAAACTACAGAAAACTCCTTTTTCTTATTCCTAATTTCTTTTTTGAACGCTTTCTTTCAGAGAATAAATCGAAGTGTTACACTCTGTGGCCCACCTCCATCGATGCCAGGACTGCCCACGAGGTCGCTTCAGTGCCTACGCACTTCATTTTGGCCGACCTCAGCTACCACTGTCATCCTGCACGCTGGTGTTGAGCGTCGCTGGAGCCACCTCCAACCATTCTCTGTTTTGAAGCAGAGCCAAGACAATGCTCCCCTTTTAGTCTCTATCTGAGTGTATGTCAAAGTGAGTCCTTTTTGACAACTTTGATATCTGTATGCATGCACACATGAGTGCCTTCTTCATCGGCAAACACTAGCGGCACTATCTCCTAAAGACTCGGCCTCACCAGCCCATCAATCTTTCTAGCTTAGCCTGTTGCTACACGTTGTAATCATCTCTGTGCTATTCCTGTCAGTGCAATGGAACAATGTGTGCTTGTTGTCCTACACTTTAGCAATTTCCAGAATAAATGGCAATGACCAGATTAGTTAGTTTATAAATACTCGATGGATAAATTGTATTATCGGACAATATCAGTTAGTGGGTATAATCCAGCAAATGTCAGTGACCTTCTATTCTTCTGTGATCCTTAGTATATGTATGTATGAGAGATAAGGGACTAGTGAATAAATCAGTAAGTATTTGTGAAGATCTAACAGCAGGATAGTCCTTAGAAAAAGAGATGTTTTGGGCAATAGCCATGTGGTCAATTTGAATAGCATCCTAATATAATCAACTAGATGAGTGACCAAAGAAGAGGATTAAGAGAAAATTTGAAATGACAGTAAAACTCATTTGTCAAACCAAACCAATTGCTGCTAACGAATGCTGTGAATATCATTTAGGTCACTCAAATTGATAACAAAATTAAAGATCAAAATTGAGAGTAGCGCTTTAGTTTGGAAATAGTTTGAGTTGTCTGTTAAATGAACATAGAAGTGTGATGTTGTTTGAACTGACAATAGGTTCCATCCCAATTAGTTGATTAGTTAAATCTAATTAGTAGGGTTACTGATTAAACATACAGATCAACTTGTATGTTGTTAAAGTTAATTAGTATATTATTAGCACTTGGATGTAAACCAAGAATAGTTAGAGTTTAATTGAACAACTAGATTATTTAAGTATTTCGTCACAGTATAAGTTATATTTAACTTCAATAGCAGTAGGGTACATCGTTGACTAGAAATTGCATTAGGTCAATAAACAATTAGTAAAATAATAACAATGCATTGCTAAAAAGGGGTTTATCAGAATTCATGGTGTTGGAAATCTCAGTTGACAATTGCATAATGACTAGTTTCATTAATCACTAAATCAAGTTAGTTGGCTATGTGGCAATGTTGAATAGTGAGTATAGCTTTGACATCTCAATTAGCAATTGGTGAAATATCATAATCGAATTAGAAGCTTAGTTGAAATGTAGGTTAGATAGTCATTGTAATTAGCGCTTTAGCGCTTTGCAAATTCAAAGCGATTAGGATGCTGAGAAGTAATTAACTTAGAAATGGTTAGCTAAATTAATTATAGGACAACACTAGCTAATTCAAGGAGGTTAGTGTAGTTTGAGATTTCACCATGAAATATTTGGCAGGATCAACTTGTAAGCCATGACCGATCAAATAGCATCATACCAAAGTAATAATAGCTATAGTAATAAAGGAGTAAGAATCAAAGGGCATTGCCATACAATGTGTGGGTCAGCAAACACGTCTTTAATTAGATTAATTAGCAAGCGAGTGTGGTGTCTAAACGCAGTGGGTAAATTATTAACTAAATTATTAGTGTATCAAAATCATTAAAATAAAAGGATTGATTTTGATTGCATGATCATCGTGGATGTATACAAAGAATACCTCGAGAGAGTGCTTGTGAGTACTAGGTAGCCTGTTAAGGAAAACAACACCACCTAGACTCTAGGTATCGTCCGTCGTCATCCGTTCTCAGTAGTAGTACCCTTCATGAACCGAAAGCAGATCTGAGGGTATTACCTAACCAGGTAATCTCTCCCCATCCAGTTAACCAATGAGGAATGAACATTCTCTCCCTCTCTCTTAGAATTATCTACTTTGGTTTGAAGAATTTCCTTCGTTCTAATTATCAACAGATATATTTCCTTCATCCACTCCATTAGGTATGATTAGTTTCATCTGGAATACTTCGTCCTTCCAAGTTGTCAAAGCGATTAGGATGCTGAGAAGTAATTAACTTAGAAATGGTTAGTTAAATTAATTATAGGACAACACTAGCTAATTCAAGGAGGTTAGTGTAGTTTGAGATTTCACCATGAAATATTTGGCAGGATCAACTTGTAAGCCATGACCGATCAAATAGCATCATACCAAAGTAATAATAGCTATAGTAATAAAGGAGTAAGAATCAAAGGGCATTGCCATACAATGTGTAGGTTAGCAAATTCGTCTTTAATTAGATTAATTAGCAAGCGAGTGTGGTGTCTAAACGCAGTGGGTAAATTATTAACTAAATTATTAGTGTATCAAAATCATTAAAATAAGAGGATTGATTTTGATTGCATGATCATCGTGGATGTATACAAAGAATACCTGGAGAGAGTGCCTGTGAGTACTAGGTAGCCTGTTAAGGAAAACAACACCACCTAGACTCTAGGTATCGTCCGTCGTCATCCATTCTCAGTAGTAGAACCCTTCATGAATCGAAAGCAGATCTGAGGGTATTACCTAACCATGTAATCTCTCCCCATCCAGTTAACCAATGAGGAATGTTCCTGTGAACATTCTCTCCCTCTCTCTTAGAATTATCTACTTTGGTCTGAAGAATTTCCTTCGTTCTAATTATCAACGGATATATTTCCTTCATCCACTCCATTAGGTATGATTAGTTTCATCTGGAATACTTCGTCCTTCCAAGTTGTCGTTAGAAATGTTTGCTTTTATTCGAAGTATTTTCTTTGGTTTGAATGTCTCTGGACTTATTGGATTTCATTTGGTTGTTTTTAGTCACTCTTGGATTTAATTGTAACCTACGTAGTTAGAATCTGAAGATATAATGGATCGACAACCCCAACAAGGACCAGGTCAAAATCAAGATTGTCTGAATATTGAACATGAAGATTATCAGCATATTGAGCGTGGGGATTATCAGAACCTTGAGCAAGAGCAAGATCGAAGTTATCATAATATTGAGCAAGGCAAGTCAATACTTTGATCATATTGCACCTACTGATTGCAATTATATTGTTTTAAATTATGAAATTGCATTGCTATGTTTTATACAAGTATATGGGTCTAGCTCATAGTTAATGCCTTAACAATAATTGTGTATAAACTTCCAATCCTTGAATTTGGACACTATCCTTGTCACCCTAGAATTAATGGTTAACATACTAGTTATAAGGCTGTATCTAAGTGTCATTCTTAGCCTTACTTAGATACATTGTCATTTGGGCATTAAGTTGCTCGACATCAATCAACACTTTGAATATGAAGTTGGGCAGTCGAGGCTGGGAGCCTGGTTGGTATGTTGGATTAAAGGGTATTTTGAAAACAAAAGAAAAACCTGAAAAACATATTTCGACTTGGGCGGCTGGAAAGAGTGGCTAGTGCCGGGGGCACGAGAGAGAGAGAGTTGGTATGTGGATGTACCGCCCAAGTCAATTAAGGACCGAATCTGGTAACGACCTCTCATGTAAAATAGTGCAACCACAAGTCGGTAACACATATGACCTGAATGACTAATTTGTTTCGCCTTGGTGTGGCTTCGACGTTGGTGGATGCTGGCGGATAGACGGGAGAGAACGAAGCCGCAGTAACTGCATGACGCTAAAGGGAGACCTCCGGGTGGGAGCGGGAGAGCACGAAGGAGGTGATGCCTAGCGTTGCGAAGTTGCAAAGAGGTGGGGCATTGTAAAGGCCTTGTGATAATCAACATTAGCCACACACCTACGGAAGTGTGTCGGGGCAGTATAAGTTGATTTATCTCTTGTGGGTAAAGTGTACGAACTCTGCAGAGTAAGAAAACTATATAGATAGCCGTGCTCATAGTCAAGAGCGGTAACTGAGAACTTGCTTGATATAGCTTTCCGTTTCATGAAACCATTGGTGTGAGTGTGTGGAATGAAAAGGGTAGGTTTGAGCCCAGTAGTTGGAAATATTGAGGTTGGAATCCAAAGAGTTGAGAAAGCTTGGTCGGGGACCAGTGGTAATTACAGGATAGCCTGAGCATTGAGTGGACGTACTCACTCAATGGTATAGGGGATGAAATCTCTACTAGTACTTTACAAACAGAAAACTCGGTTTATAAAACTTGTATTGGTTAAAAATGCTAAGTCTCAGGATTTGCTATTACTTAATCTATTTCAATAAATGGTTTTGTGCAAAATAAAGGAACCATGAGCCTTTCCTTTGATTAGCCTTGCATCTATAATAATTGCATTGTGTATTGGCTCGTGAGTATGGTTGTGTACTCATGCTCGCTATTTATATTCTTTTAGTCAGTAAGCATAAAAGAAGGCTTCAGGGACAAATATGAGCATTAGACAAGACTGAAGATCAAGAAGGCCAAGAACTAGGTCGCGAGCCCACAGTCGATTGCCGGTGGGCATATCATGAGGGTTCCACACGTTCTACTCTGAATCTGCTTCATTTCTTTTTCTCTGAAAAGTATTTAGCTTTGCCTTACCATTCGCAAGTCGAAGTCAGAAGGTATATTTACGTTTTATTTAATATTATGCAATAGCTTTACATTTTCGTGATATGTATTTGAACCAACAATGTAACTGTGTGTGCCAGCTACTGATCCAGGGAATGGCACAAATATATACAGTGGATCCCAAGTTCCAAATTTGGGGGTCTGACACATGGGCACTGTTCACCAAGTCTACTACTAGTTGCAATTCAGTCTATTAGAGTGGTTTGTGAGTGTACTAATTTTCTTGCAATTCATTCACCCGAACTGGTTTGCGAGTTTGTTGTTCCACCGCGAAAGATCGGACAACTAATGGATTGAATCTCATCTGGAGGGTTGATCCACATCAACAGGACATGGCACGTTCGGCCCTAGGGGCACGGTCTTGCTTCGGCCGAAATTTGTCATTCGTGTGAACAGTGTTTTTTTTTACACTATTTAAACACTATTCAATACTATTTGAACACTATTCAATACTATTTGAAATACTATTTAACACTTTAAAAAATTTAGCCGAGAGCACTCAGAGCTTCAAATATATTATCACATGTACAAAAAAATCATAATTTTTTTCACATGAAATCACGGCGCAACACAGCACCCTTCGTTGCCCTCAGAGGCTCGGTGAGTCAATGGACGGTGGTGGCCTAGTGCCCTTGCTGCTAGGGTTTGATTGTCGCCTACTTGCTCGCTTCGCCGTCACAGTCTCACTCTCGCACATTTGTACATGAGTCGAAGGGTATGGTTACTGTATGATATGATTTGCAATGCCAAACATTTCCCTCAGTTAGTTCTTAGACATGCTTATCTAGCCTATGGTACAATACATCATAAAAAATGTCATACACATTAAACTGACAAATTAATAAAGAATGTACCAAATCCAACAACAAGCATGTCCGGTTTTCAATGCCTTATGCCTGTTTTTCAAATTAACAAAGAATTACCAAATCCAACACATGCTTTCCTTTTATATCTGATTTTCTATGTATTATCACATGTACTAAATCCAACACCAGAATAGGAAGGGGTGCTCGCACTCTCGCACCAAGCATTGGTGCACATGTACCCCATCACGCCATGCCGGTGACATGTACTACTTCGCTCGCCGTCATGACCGGTGACGATGTACTACTCCACCGCCGCTGCCTTGTCAAATAGTGTTTCACATGCACTGTCCATCGACTCACCGAACCACTGAGGGCAGCGAAGGGTGATGATTGCGACGGTTGACACCCAAGTTAATTTGAAGTTGTGTGTGTTGTGTTGCGCCGTGATTTCATGTGAAAAAATTTGTGAACTTTTTGTGTGTTACATGTGATAATATATTTGATGTTGCGAGTGCGACTAAAAAATTCAAAGAAAAAAAATGCTCTTGCTGATTTTTTTAAAGCGTTAAACAGTGTTTCAAATAGTATTACATAGTGTTTAAAGAGTACTAAATAGTATCAATGACACTGTTCACACAAATGAAAATTTTCGTCCGAAGTTAGCTCGTGCCCTAAGGGGCGGACTTGGCTGGTCCATGCCCCTGGGGGCCGGACTCGCCGACGTGTCGTCCGCACGGTGGCTCCGGTCCTCTGAGGCACAGACAAGGTACCATTTTTTTATTTGACGCAGAGAAGAAGTAACGTTGGCTATTGAGGGCATCAACATTGCCATTTTAGCCCAAAAGTCATACATACACTACAATTTTGACTGGTAGTGACTCTCCCAAGATGCCGGGTTGAAGTTGCAGGCATAGACCAGGGCAACAAAGGAGGGCACTCTTTGATTCTTGTTCTTTTGGATTGGATAAAAAATTGTGAGTTGCAATTTGCAAGCTTCATTTATCTAGATGATGGTGATGGTTTTGTCAATTAATGTGCCCTGCTGATGTATGTGCTTACCTTGGCTAATCTACCAACTTAATCTTGGTCAAGGTTATCCATTGGTCATGGTTAGCACTTTGGACTAAACCACTGGCCATGTTCACACGGTGAGTTGGAGAGTATAAAAGAACAGCACACTTTTGCCAACCTTTTTCAAAGCTTTTCTCATTGTAAAGCAGTGAGTGGAGTGTGGAGTGTGCTGCCTTTATCTGCTAATGTCTCCCAGAACAACACTACGTGATTTTGGAACACATTAGTACTTTCCACCTTGCTCAACTTGTAACATATCTTGTATTCCTCTGTGTGCGTGCGAGCCACCTAAACTGACTCGGCTATCGAGCTATTATCAAGTTTCGTTCGAAATTGAACATAGTTCGACTTAAAATTATTTTATTTATTGTTTAAGTAGTTATTTTAAAAGCGAGCTAACGAGCTACTACCGAGCCGGGTCTCATTAATATTTTTTTCATTCCAAATTGACCAATTTTAATTTTAACCAATTAACTATTATAATCAAATCAATTTTGATTCGAATCCATAACGAGCTTTTTAGCCAAGCCCTAAATGACTGGTCCCACTTCGCTTCACGAGGTTGTGAAAAAACTTCCATAACTTGTGAAAAAAAATCATTAGACATATAACTTCAAAACAATTCGATCTTGCACAAAAATTTTGATATGCTTTTGTTGTTGTCGTGATTTGTGATGATAGTTATAGCGCATGGTACAATAAACAAAGCAGCTTTGCAGGTGGTGCCGTGTGCGTGAAGCAGAGGAGCAGCACCTGCTTGGCACTACCGTGCAGTCGTGGAGATGATCTCGCGTTCTTTCAACTTATTCTGCACGAGCGGAATCTAGAAATTCCTCAGAGATAAAATGCTTTTAATGGAATGGAACATAAAGTTTGTGGTACTATGTTGAAATGTACTCAATGAATAAATTTTGATTCCTTTCTGCACGCAACCAGCCACTTTACCTTCACTGACGACTTCCAACCAAAATTCCACATATGCGCCTTCCAGTGGTCTTAGCTAAAACCCCATTGACGTTGTCTCGACTATCGCCGACACTCACGACTCACGACACTGACTATTTGACTACGCATGACAAGTACCGTTGGTAGGGATTCTATAAATAAAAACAAGCGCAAAATGTCATTACGTTTCAGTACTAATTCACTCATTTGTGTATTCATCTCAAAAGCACGTTTCTACTGAGGAAAGTACGAATTCACTTAAAGCTGAAGCCAGTTGTGTTCTTCCGAATTATGAAATGAAATTGATTTTTCCTTTTTACAAGAACCTGGTTTTTGCACATATACAAGGAACCGCATGCACTATCTCTACTGTTGAAGGGTTTCAAGATTCGTCCAAGCTTTTGGAGGGGGTGGGGGGAGGAATCAAATATGTATCTATGTATGTATTGTGTACCATATGCATGTCATCAAACACGTCTTAAAAAAACCTCCCCACCCCTACCCCGTCTCTCTCCTCATTCTCTTCCTTCTCTATCTTCATCCACCACGGCGTTGGATCGGCCTTGTCGCACCAGATACTCCTTGCCCCCCCTCCGGTCGTCGGATCTCTTACCACCGAATTGTACCGATGCGTGACCGACCGAAGCAACGGCGCACAGCGAGAATGAGCCTGTTGATGTGTAGTAAGCAGTTGCGCGCGAGCAATCGGTGCAACGATGTTCGGTGAGGAGCCGGTGGTCGTCGCTAGGCCTCTGGGACGCCAGATACACCCGTGGGCGATAGGCATGAGTGAAAATTATCTCCTGTCATGCGTGGCGAGCATGCCCGCAGGTAGAGAAATGGCTGGTGCCCATAGGCGTACCCGCCGCACCCGATTGTCACCCCTAGTATAATAGGTCTTGCTAATTTCATTTCCAGGTGCGTGTAATTTGTGAAAAGAAAGAGGTGATTTCTGCAAAAGTAGCGCTCTTTTTATATTGACCTTTCCCCTCTCATCTCCCATCCAATT
Source organism: Phyllostachys edulis (assembly GCA_036346405.1). Lineage (NCBI taxonomy): Eukaryota > Viridiplantae > Streptophyta > Magnoliopsida > Poales > Poaceae > Phyllostachys > Phyllostachys edulis. The sequence continues at coordinate 105,319,028 of CM070550.1, forward strand.
ATTAATACCCTGCAAGGTCCTCTGTTCCATTTGGCACCTCGACCGCGACTTACCCCAGTTCACCCCATTACTCCTTGGTGAAGAAGGTAACACCACTGTTCTCCCTGTATTTCCCAGTATAAAATTGTTAATCTCCTTTTCATATCAGCTCATGCTCTAGCACACCACCTGTATGTGCTCTGAGGTCAGTCGAATTTCCATGTCTTGGTGTTAGTTCTGTCGGTTCTTGATTTGGGCGTTTTTCCCTGATCTTCTTTCCTTGTTTGGACAGCAGGGGTTTTTAGAAGGGCTGTGTGTGATTACTGGCGCTATTAGGGATTTTGATTCGTGTAAGTGGCCAAAATTTCGGTTGTTTCTTCACGGAATTGAGTATGACATTACGATATGCGCCTAAATCTTAGCATTTGCAGTATGTAGTGCTTAATTTGTGCTCCACTGCTGTTCCTGCTGCCAGTTTTCGTATACGATTTGTGCATAAATCTTACTATCTGCAGTGTGTGTTGCTTAATTTTTGTTCGACTACTGTTCTTGCCGTCATTTGGTGTTTACGTGTTGTGGTGAAGTATCAAATTGCGACTTTGATTCGGAATATCTGAGCTGGAGCGCGGGGTTTCTATTGGCTGTGCTAAAAACATGCAATTATTCAGATCGTTGGGGCTCTTATGGACTGAACTTTGTGTCAATTTGTGTTTCCAATTTTTTAATCCCGCGCGCTCTTCCTGTTTCAGAGCAAATCAGTAACAGTTTCCTTCATATCACCAAAAGCTTCGGATTCTGCCGCAATCGGAGATCTTTGAGCTAAAAGTCCTTCAGATCGTAAGTCCAAATCCTTTATCCCCCGGTTTCCTTGCTGATAACAAAGCAGCCAGGGATTATTTCGATCTGTATTAAACCTTCTGTTTTGAAATGCAAGTACTTTACTTTGCAACTTTCCATGATTACTTCTGTTCTGTAACCATAAGCTAAAGACTCCTCCAAATTTAAGGTCCAATTGCTTTAGCAAAGTATTAGTAACATTGTTTTGTACCCATTCTGCTTAACTTCGTCTGTAATTTGCAATCTTGGTACATACAATTTTGTTCTGATTTAGCATTAAATAAAGCATATTTCTTTGTCTGTGCTAAGTGCAGTCTTGGGACACCTACAATGGCAGCTTACCAAACTGGCCCTATATCTGAGCCGTCGATGCTGAACACTGAGATTGTCACTCAAAGAGTCACCTACTTTGGTACTGAGACTGCCAGCAAAGACAAGTCCATAGGCTGTCTTGATGTCTTTGTACACCAGGCACGCGATATCCACAACATCTGTATCTACCAAGAGCAGGATGTGTATGCAAAGCTGTGCCTCACAAGCGACCCAGACGTGTCATGCTCAACCAAGGTGATCAACGGTGGTGGGCGCAACCCGGTGTTTGACGAGGGTCTAAGGCTCAATGTGCGCACTGTGGATGCTTCGCTCAAGTGCGAGATATGGATGTTGAGCAGAGTGAAGAACTACCTGGAGGACCAGCTTCTTGGCTTTGCCCTTGTTCCTCTGGCAGATATTGTAATGGCTGATGGAATGCTGGTCCAGGAGTTCTCCCTGTCATCTACTGACCTGTTCCACTCACCGGCTGGATTTGTGCAGCTGTCCTTGTCTTATGCTGGTTGTTCTCCAGACGTCATCCCAATCTCATCACCCAATAAGTCAGTGTCAATAGTGACCGATTCTGGAAATGATAACTCCCCGGTTCCTTCTGAGCTCGAAAAGATTGAATTCCCAGACTTGAATATGGTGAAGGAGAATCAAATTATGGTCACCAAGTATTTCGAGATGGAGACCTTGAACTCTGATAATCCAATCAAAGCTGAGAATGGCAAGTTACTGCAGTCTGATGCAGCTGTACCTGGTCCTGAAATCTGTTCAAACAATCTTGAGGAATATCGGGATGAAAGCCCTCTAAGTTGTGTCTCAACCACAGACTCCTCCGCAGGTCTTTCTGCCACGCCACGATCAGTTTCTGAGCCGTCCGAGACCACTATTGCGGCATCCCCTACTGAAACCCAGAAGGAGAAAAGCCAAGATGTTACAGATGGCGAGGCTGATTCTTCTGACGCACCACCCAAGGATGAAGTTGTCAAGCCTGTGATCAGCATTAATCTCCAACCTGGGGAGTCGGTTGTCCAGCAGGACATAGTGGACATGTACATGAAGAGCATGCAGCAGTTTACTGAGTCCCTAGCAAAAATGAAGCTTCCATTGGATGTCGAGAACAGTAGTCCCTCAACGGATAACACTGATTCGAGCACAACTGAGAAGCCATCGCCGTCGAAGGGTTCTAGGGTCTTTTACGGAAGCAGGGCCTTCTTCTAAGTTGCTGATGCCAACTAGGCTCGTACATGTGCCCGTTCATGTTTGTCAGACTGGCTGGCATGTATTTAATATTTATATACTTTCTGTTGCCATAATATGTTTCTAGGACTCACTCGACACTTGGTCTTGCTAATAGTGTTATGCTTACTAAAAAGATCAGGATTGCAGAATAATTTCATCTGAGTTGTAGGTCCACCTTGTGTACTAGTATTTATGAGTGAAGATGATGTCATGAAACTGCTTCTATATGAGTTTTTGGCTCATATGGCACTATTCACAGCGCTAATAACAATTTTGGCATTCTCCCTACGTCAATGCCAAAAATGACACCCTCGAGTCCGGCCCCCAGCGGCCCGGATTTCACACTTGGCGCGCGGTGGGGAGTCCGGCTTCCTGGGGCACGGTGGAGGGTGCCATTGTTGGCATTGACGTAAGAAGAGTGCCAAAATTGCTATTAGCGCTGTAAATAGTGCCATATGAGCAAAAAACTCCTACATTTGAGTTGTCTAGAAGATAGTGTGAAATGCATTCATTTTTAGAGATTAATGGCATGCTTGTTAATCAGGTCCCATGGTAGCTATTATCTTTTGATGAAATGTTTTGAACGTGAATCCTACGCTTCTGGTGACATGGAAGAAGCAAGATGGGTACACTTAATAGAGGCAGAACCAGGAGTCCAGGACACACCTTTGATGAACCGGTAAATGAAATATTCTATTTTCATCAAGGTCCTATTGCACTCAGATGTATGAGCGTTGCTAATGTGGAAGCTGTGACCATTTCCCTATCATTTTGAAATGGAATTCTGACTTGAGTGAAAACTGGTAATTTGATATAGTCGGCCCTTGTCTTTTTAGTGGCTTATACATGTGCCAAGAGTTGGTAAGAACTAGTAACAATGTGCATTGCTTCGAGAAGCGAGCTTCGGCTCGTTGGCTAGGGGCGGCGTTGACCACCCAGCCGGCCAGTGTTCGAAGCTGGGGCTTGGCATTGGTTTCTCACCCAGGAATTCGTGAGGATTGAGCTGGGGCTCAAGATAGAGGACTGTGTAGGGGCACAGTGGCACAGGAAAATTTTAGGCTTCTAGTTCGCCACGGTTCGAGTGGCGCTCCCATGGTCGCCTACAGAGATATGGTGTTTCTTCTTCTTTAATGTGGGCCGGATGGGGTTAAATCCCGGACAATCAAAAAAAAAACAATGTGCATTGCTTCATATAAGCTTTTTTCCAACTACTGTCATAATTTTGTGTTTGGGCTCCTTTGCAAATGAAATGACTAATGTGCATGTTGTATGTTCTCTTATGACGTACGCGTCTGGACACTTGCATGTTCTAAAATTCGCTTCCGTCTCCATCTAGAAAAGCCGCTTCTGTCTCGATGATCCTTAGCATCTTTAGATTTTCTTTCGTTTACTTGCGAAGATGAATAGCCCTGAAGCAATAAAATTTTTAAAGCAACGGAGGGAGGAAGGAAAGGTTAGCATCTGTAACATTAGCAGACATAGCACAATATGATAAGATGTTTTTATTTAAGAAAAGAATGCATCTAATAATTCTTTCAGAACCATACAGAGAGACAATCTGAGCAACAGGACGCCTGAGCTGCTTTTCCAAAAGTTTTGGCTAAATGTTGATTTCTTGATGGAATTAACCTCATTCCTGTGAGTTGTAATGTCTAACTGTATAGAGCAGTGATCTTTTGCATGATTGGGAATTATTTTCATCACCCTTGAGATGCGCTCTCTCTCTCTTCCGAGGTATCTTCAATAGTGATCACCTCAGCCATTTTCTAGCTGTCATATCACTCAAAAATCTAGTTAGAGAAGAGAGGATGTGAAGAAAGAAAATGTGTCATCTCTTATATAAAAGGCAAGCTGGGCATGTAAACCATCACAAATTATATTATGAGTGTGTAAGGAGAAGTTATGTTGAAAATGAATGATTTTATAGATAACTTGTTAGAGATGTTGTCTCTAAGGTTGTTTGTAAATGAGTTAGAGGTTTTAGAGATAACCTAGGAGCAAACTGTTGTATATGCCTTAAGGACCCAAAAGCAGTGTGGTCCTGCGGGGTGTGCATGGCCTATAACGTCGGCAGACCGGCCCATTATGACCTATCAAGTTCAATATAGTTTGGTTACGTCGCTGGGCAGCAATAACTACCTGTTCTATGATTGCATATGTATTGATCTCATGATTCTGTTTCCAATGCATCTGAAGTTGTGTTTGGTAGTATGGTGTGTGCACCTCTGCTTCTTATGAACATGTGTTACTTGAAGCAATGAAAGGAGATGAAGGAATGCCAAACTGCCGCTGTACAATTAGCAAACAGAACGTAGGCCTCAAATACTATGTGCTTTTATTCGATTAGCAGAAAGTACATCACATGAATGCTCCAGCCTAGGAGAAACTACTCAAAGCATTCAGAACACTAGACATGCATGAACAAGAGCAGGAATGCCACATGACGCGCGAAATGCATTCTGAAAAGCTTGGATGGAAACTGTGGCATCTTAGTTTATTCCCTCACGAGCAGCCGGGTCACTGGGATGGCATCTCAACTAATCATTTTATTTAGCCTGCAGTGAGAAGTAAAACTCAGTGTGTAAGCGTGACCATTTTTCAGAAAGTCCAGAAGTGCGTTTGCTGCAGACACTACGAAACCGTTGATTAGCAATACTACACTACTGGTAGCTAGTAGTTTACCTCTGCAACTTGGTCGTCGTACTTGCCGCGGACTTTAAACTCTTAAGACACGGCTGATCAGAATGTCTGCAAAGTCGATACCTGAAAATACAGAACGCATAAGTAGAACAACTTGGCATGCAGTAGAAAACCACATTATCGATAAATTACTACACATTGTCGATAAATTACTATCGATATTTGTGAGTTAAATGATGAGGATGCGACTCTCGAGATCACGTAAAAATATACATGTTTTTTTTTATAGATTCATGTTTTTCCATAGAAAATAATAACCATACTCTTATGTTCTTGTATTGAATAAAGTTACAAAGCACAATAAGCCATCAAAACTAAGGAATATTATCAATGACTTCTGTATGTGTGTTCGTCTCTCTCTTTTGTCTACCAGCACCGCCACTTATAAAGCGTTTGAAATGATGGCAGTTGTTGTGGATCTTACTGGCTCATCAATCAAGATTTACCTGCAATGTGATAAATTGATGGGAGTTGGAGTTACCTGCTGCTTAGGAGGTGGGCATTTGAGGAGACTACGGCTCGCTCCTACTCGCCTTCGCCTCCGGTGGTTTGGGCAGAGATAGAGTAGGTGGGTTGGAGAGGAGCGCACGGCTGGGAGGCCAAGCCAACGAGGGAGATGGCTCAAGCTTGGAGGCACCAACATCAGAGAGGCTCGATCGGTGGTGGGAGAGGCCGCGGAGTTCACCGGATCAGGGGAGAAGGCACAAGAATGACAATATGCTGGTCAAAACACAGTCAGAGGCATCGCCCTCCTCATCGTTGGCGCTTGCGTCAGTGGTGATGGCCTCCATCTCTTTTCCCCCTTGCATCCCCCTCCTGCTGCACCTCCTCCTCGTACGCACCGGTGGGAGAGGCCTGGAGTTCGCCAAAGGTAGGAGAAGGGTGGCGGTCGCCTGACACACGAAGAGGTTCCAAATTTGCACATGATGATTTGATTAGGCATGACAATTTGATTAGACGATGTGGTCGCAGGGTGCGGTGGTACACGGTGGTGCCAGAGGGAGCCGACAACACGAATCCACCACAAACCAGCCCAAATCTGATGTGATCAGTGCACGCGGTGGCGGGTGGCGGTGCTAGAGTAAGCTAGTAGCGCCACATCCAGTGGCTAGGAACTGGGAGAGCTACAATGGGGGATAGATGGCTTGGGGCACATTGGTGGCAGGGGAGCATTGGAAGGGTTAGGTGGCTCGGTGGTGGTAGGTAAGTATCCAGTGAAGCCCTGGCAAGAGCAAGGGAGGGAGACTCACAAGAGGGAGAGCAAGGAGTGCGAGAGTGAGAGGCGACGAGGAGTACAAGGAGTACAAGGAGTGCAAGAGGTAGAGGCGCAATGTTTTGTTTTTGGTGCGGTTGCAGCAGAGGAGGTTTCGGGGAAGAGCAACAATGAAAAAATAGTTGTTGGTATGGCCCACCTGGAGGCGCATGGAGAGGGGTGGGAGGGGGAGGACGGACGACCACCAACTCTAATATTTAAGTAGTAGAGAAAAGTAGAAAAACCATCTCCGAACAAACAAATTTCACCTCCTAAACAATCTCTAATAGAAAAACTATCTCCCAACAAAAAAAATTAACTTAAATATAAATTACAATGTGGGTCACAACAAAGCTGACTAGACTCGGCAGTGGAGCTGAGGGCACGATGTAGGCCGAGCACAGTGGCAGATCCCAACGACGTCGACTCTGGTATTATGACTTTTTTTTTATCCGCAGCAAACCACGGAAACTTCGCTAGTAGAGGAAAGAAAGGAAGTGTAGTAAATCATGGGCTACATGTAGATTCTTTTTAGGCCTTGTTTGGGAGGTAGGGGGTAAATTCCCAGGGGCGCAACACCCTAGAGGGGATTTTATGGGCACATCCAATCCCCTCCACCAGTGGAGATAAATTCCCCGGAGGGGAAACAAATCTCGACCACTATTTGGGAGAGGGCAGGACTAACAATTCCAACCATTCAACTTTTTTTAGAAAATTTAGGAAAAAAATCAGAACTATGCGGGGAGAACTAGAAAATTCGAATACAACTAAAAATAAATTAAAAAAATCGATTCAGTCCATCACCATATTGTCATCACAGTGAGTCAGTGGCATTGATCCATTACGAATCCACAATTTTCAACATGTCCATCACCAAAAAATGACAGTGCCGGCCTTCCCTTCCTCCTCCTCCCTCTTCTTCACTCGACCGCGCCACTAGCGCCATGCCGCCGCGCCACCTCCTCCCGTCACCTCTGACTTGCCCCCGTCACTCACGCCATTGCAACCGCGTCGCCGTTCACATCACCGCCGCCTGTAGCCACGTCGTCACCCATGCTGCACAGTAGCGCCGTCACCTCGCACGGGGCCAATTAACACTCTGCCGACCCATCTCGCCGTCGCTCGCGTCGAGAAATTGTGAGCTCCTCCGCCCCCATATAAGCTGTACTCCGGCCTCCTCCCCTTTCCTCTTTTTCCCTCCTCCTTCGCCTCTACCCCCTCCCACTCCATCTTCTTCCTCACCGAGCTCAACCTGAGTCTGTGACATCGTGGTGTCCACGACAGGCGCCGCCATCACCTCGTTGTTCTGGCCAGCCCGATGAGGCCATCGCAATTCCACACACGTCACATCGTGTTCCACAACACCACGAGTAAAAACCCCTGGAGCAATTTCTCGTTTCCTCCACCTAACCTGACTGACGCCGTCATTTTCCTCTGCTTCGGTCGAAAGCTGCTGCCTCCGTCTCTATCATACCCCGGTGAGTCTCCGATCAATTCCACTAGCATGGAGCACACCATCACCCTCCAAAGTCCTCCCCTACCACTCACTCGCGCTCTCCCTCCCCGTAGCACCACCTCCATGACAAGCCTCACAGACCGCCACTCTGCTCACGCCGACACGCCTCGACTTCTCCCCGCCGCCTTCGACGGTGCCGGTGAGCTCCTCCCACCTCTTTGGTGCCCATGCTCCCCCTAACTTCCTCCTTCCCACCTGGGCGCCAAGGTTCTGCTTTTCCCCACCCTGCTCGCTGCAGCACCGCCTCTCGGTTGCAACCGACCACCTCGAGCCGCGCCACCACCACCCATAGGACAGCCATCCCTCTCCTGTTGCATTTTGCCCATCCCTAGCTACCGTCCCCTTAGCAAGCGCCGCGCCTTGGTTGCCTCCTCTATTCTCCTCTGCTCTATGCTCTCTCCGGGTAACGCTTGCTGACGGAGTAGGAGGGCTGGAGGAGGAAGCACACAGTGTAGGAGGTCATGAGCAAGTGAGGCGGGGGGTGGTTGCGTGGGAGCGAATGGCAGTGGAGGCGGTTGCGAGAGGAAGCAACGCGACGGAAAGATTTTTCCCGATGTGTAAAGATGAGGACTTTTTCCCCATGGAAACAACGCGGATCGGTCTGGAAAATCTCTGTCTCGCGGTCTTCCAAACACACCTTCTATATGAACCGGAGATTATTCCCACATGGGCCCAAGCGAATTGGCTGGATCTAAGTGGGGATTTGGACTCCCAAACAATCCTTAGGCTACTCCCAATGCTCCACCTTGGCTGGTATCTTAAGCCTGCTATGTAGACAAATTGATAATGTGACACCATAGTTAACGAGGAGAGATAGTACTCAAGTATCTAATTTGGATACCAGCTTGGGCTCGAAATCCAACGCGAAAAAATTAATTGTGCGATCCCGTGAGGTGCGCCCTTCTCGTTCCCATCTCCATTTTCTTTCCCGTGCGGTGCGCCCAATATCCTCCTTCTCCTCTCCCGCCGCTCCCCATCTCATTCCCATCGCCGCCGCCGCCCCATCTCCTTCTCTCTCGCCGGCCAAGAATCGCCTTTTATCCTCTCCTGCCGCTCCCCATCTCTGTCCAATCCACCGAGTTCCTGCGAGAATTGTTGTTGCGCGCGTGCAATGGCATCCACGTCGAGCTCGACGGTAGTGGACGAGAGGGAGAGGGAGCGGAAGCGGAAGCGCAACGTCGTGGGAGACTGGGTAGAGGGGGCGGGGGCGCAACAGTCCAAGTGGTGGACGCGTCGGGAGCACGAGATCTACTCGTCGAAGCTCCTCGAGGCGCCCCCACCTCCCCGCCTCATGACCTCCAACTCCCACCGCCGCCTCGCCCACGGGAAGGGCTCAAGACGCCACCGGGCGAGGAAGGCGAGGTGCTCGGGCGGGTGCCCACCGCCAAGAAATTCCATTCCCAGCGCTCTCGCCGAGGCCTCCGACTACATCATGGCGCCGAGATGTAGGTCGCGGCCATGATCAAGCTCGAGAGGTTCTTCCACTGCCTCCTCGTCAACCTCAGCCTCCTCCACCGGTGGGTCCTCCTTGCCTAAGATGACCCAAGCTTCATGATTCGTGTATTCGTTGTAAATTTCCCCCTTTTTTCTCTTTAATCCCCAACACCGCATTACCGATCAATACATGATATAATTTTACTCAAAGGAACCAATTCTTGTCCAAATTTATCATCAAGGAAATTTTGCTTGTAAATACTGGGCCAATGTAAATCAAATTCATAAAAAAAGTATAAATAGAACAATTACATGAGAAACCTAGTTAAAAGAAGTAGTTTTGTTTAGATGACAAGTCAATTGTAAAACCTGTTGGTTTAATGCCATATTGAGTAGTTTGTTCATATATATTATGTTTGAAATGTGTGGATTATAGTGTCTTGCTAAAGCCTCCCTTTTTTCACATTAGGAGAGGAATTGGAAAACAACTTCTTAAGGCATGCGAGGATCTCATTACCAAGATGGATGCAAAAGGGCGTGTATATCTTTATTGTAGAATAATCGACCAAGTCTCATTCAACATATATAGAAAAGCAGGATATGACGTAGTCCAAACTGACAGAATTTTGGTTTGGCTGAGCCTCCAAAAGCTCAAGCACTTGATGTGCAAGGAATTACCCCAAGCTTCTGTTGGCAGTGAGTGTACAATCAAAGGCATTGATGATAACATTTTGACAAGCCGAACATGCTATTTTGATAGTACTTAGTTGAGCATATTTGGAAAAAGTCTGGGTCAAAATAGATTATGTTCATGACTCCATTCATGTACCTCTAAATATATTTTGATGATATTTTAGCTGGCACTTTTTATGTACGGATACATGTTCTTGTATTTACGTTTGTGTGTGTCAACAAACATGTATTGCTTTAGTACATACCATAAATAGACCACAATACTCAAGTACTAGTAAAGATCATGCATGTAATTAAATGAAACAGCCTAAAATACTACACCATAAGAAACTATGCATTAGAAAGATAATATTCTAACACTCCTTATGTATTAAGAAACTGTACTAAGATACTGTCCATTGAGGACTACGTGTCCCCCCTTTCGGGCTCGGTCCAAACCTAAAACGCGCCCCACCTGGCTCCGCGCACCGTAGACCGTAGTACTGTACTTCTTCCTGTTCACAGCCAGGGTTTCCGCCGCCGCAGCCATGGCCGCCGAGCCCGAGACGACGACCTCCTCTTCCACCGTCCTCACCGCGGTCGCCTCCCTCCAGACCTACTCCACCGCCCTCTCCGCCTTCACCTCCGCGTGGCGCTCCCTCCACTCCGACGCCACCAACCTCGACTCCACCCTCGCCTCCCGCCTCGACGACTTCTCCCAGCTCGAGCTGCTGTGCTCCGCGATGGACGGCCCCGGCCTCCGAGCGTACCTCGCCGAACACAGGGACGAGCTCCGGGACCCCGCCCGCGCCCTTGACGCCGCCCTCCTGGTGGCGCCCGACCCGGGCTCCTGGTGCTCGCCGCGGCCGCGGGTTCTGCCGCGCGCCGCGGGCGGAGGGCGAGGCGGACGGCGACGCCAAGGTGGCCTGCCGCCTGCTCATGGACCTACTCGGCCGGCTGCGCGCGCTCGGCGTGAAACCCTCGCTGGATGCCCGCGAGGAGGCCAGAGCTGTTGCCGCGGACTGGAAGCGATGCAGGCGGACCGGGATGCAGGCGGTGTTTAAGAACGAGACGATCGCCTTCCTGCTTCTCGTGGGGATGTTTGGGTTGGTGGAGGATGTCGGCGGCGCCCACGAGGTGCTCGATCTCATCGTGCCGATCTCAGGCCGGGAGCGTGCCGTTGAGGTTTTCGTCGGCCTTGGGCTCGACCTCGACCAGCATATGCCAGGTAAGGCACATTTGACTCTGTTTAGGAAATTTTTTGTTGGTTTCACTGTGGTCTATAGAATGCTAGGCGGTAGCACTGTTTGTCTTATGAACTGTGCGACCATGTTGTAGTAACTCACCTGGCCTGAATCGTTAGGATGATCGTTATTCTGCTACATTTACGGAATTATGGCCTGAATTGTAGTTTTTTTTTTGTTAACATGAGTTTGCATGTCACTGTAATCATTTCGTCGGTAGACTGCCAATGTTTTTAGGTGTTGGGATTCATCACTCCATTGCTGACAGATATTGCCACAGACTACAATGTGATGTTATGTCTGTACGTTGTCAGTTGATTCTTGCGATTATGGTATTGCAACTTTGCTAGGGCAATCTGTCTTCATCTTTTCGTTCTATTTGCATTTTCATTCTGCAATTTGGAAATGTTCGTCTTCTTGAAGTACAAGATAAAATGATGATGCTTTCGTATCATCCCTTTGCCCCCCTTGACACTTTGTTTTTAGATACCATTACATGTCCTTTGCAGATGTTTCTTTACATTGTTATTAAGTTGCGCGATTAGTTATGACTAATCGATGATTAGTCGACAAGTCGGTACATAGCTTCCAACTAGAGCCAATGACTCGACTAGGAGGGCTAGTCATCGGACTTGCCGACTAATCGGCGGCTAGTCGCGACTAGTCGAGCATGGCTAGCCGCCCGACTTGCTGGCCCACTGTCAGCTTGAGAGGGGATGAGGGAGGAGAGAAATGGGAGGAGGAAGAGGTGCTAGTGGTGTTGGCGACGCAGCGGCGGTGGCGTGCGTGAAGCAGAGGAGCAGAGGAGAGAGCTTCGACTCAACTTGCGGCAGCTGTGACGACGGGAGGGAGGAGGGAGAGGAAGGGGGAAGGAGAGGGGAGCAGGGAGAGAGCAGGGAAGAGAATAGAAGGGCAGTGGCGACGGACAAAGGCTTGCACAACGGACCGCTTGCTTGCTTAAGCAATTGAGCCGGCCTGGCCCAGAAGCCCATATTTGCCCTCTTACTAAAGGGCAAAACCTAGCAGCACCCTCATTCCCCACTGAGCCGCCGCCAGCATGAACCACACAGAGGCTGCTGCTGGCGATGGAGCTGCGACGAGGCTGCTTCCGGCGATGCGATTAGAGACACGACAACGAGCTGCGACGAGGCTGCCTTCGCCGCCGCCGAGCTGTGACGAGGTTTCTTCACCTCCTGGTTAGTCTCCTCTCCTTCCCTCTCCTCTCCTTCTCCATTTCTCTCCTTCCTTCTCTTTGTTTTGCTCTACTCTGTCGTAGATCTAGAAATACATAAGCAACAACAGGTGGTAGATGTCTATGAAATAAGCAGAGACTTGTCTTCGACTAGTCGTGACTAATCGCAAGTCGGTAGCACGGCGACTTGACTCGACTTTATGACTTAATAACCTTGGTTTCTTACTAATACCACAGTTTCAGTGTGTCTGATAGAGTGGTAGTTTTTGCTTGGTTTTGTTTATTTCATCCCAGTTGATGTTACTTGGAACTACTCTCTTAAAACTGACGTGCAGAACTCTTTATTTGCAATCTCATGATTTTTTAGGGACATTTCTCCTGTACTTGCTCCTTACATTCATGTCCTTGGTCGTTTTTCTTTCTGTTATTCTCATGCTGCAGCTTTATTTTTATGCTGGTCTATCCGTTCTATGTAGATAATCCATACAATGAAACATCTTTGGGGACTGATTGGGTTCATTGCCGTGTTGGCATTCTGCTATTGAGAGGTCTATGTTGTTATTTTTCCAGAACATTTTGGATAGAGTCTTACTTCGTTTTTCTAATTTTCTTTGTGCTCACTGCTCAGTTGTTCCCTCTGCATCTTGGAACATTTTCTATTTGGGACCTATTGATGTCCATCAGCGTGCTATTTGCTTTTTGCAAGGCCACTCGCTGTAATCTGTATTTACTTTTGGAAAATCTTTTATAATGTTGTTTGTCACTTTGAACTCTGTTTTGTTTTGGATGACTCTGGTGAGAAGCTGAAGCTATTGCAGGGGCGGCTTATGGGATTAACTGTCTTATAACACTATAATAGTTTATATGCTGAATTTGTCCATGATCTTTTGCACTTATCTGATAACCTAGCTTATTTGGCTTATTTTCTGTGGGCATAGTAATTAGTAAGTTAGCTTATAACATGAGTTCAACTGTGCAAGGCAGGCCAAAAAAGATTAAGTTTGAACTGTTCAATGCTGAGAACCCCTAAAGAATGCCTTGTTTTCAACATTCCCATTACCTTGGTAGTTGCAGCTTTGTATTCTGTAAAAAGTCCCTATATATTTGTATGATGCTTGTGATTTTGTGAATTAAACATTCTTTGCCTGTTGTTCATATCAGACATTACTGTTTGTTTCAGTTGCTAACTTGCCTTGGCTCATAAATTGTCGCTGAAGTGCTAAATATCGTTCTCTAATTGTGCTATTAGTTTTTGAGGTTTCTTGATGTAGTTTAATACATTGACTTTGGTTTATGTTTAAGGCTGCACTGTGTGACCTGTGATGATACCTTTGTAAAAACATCTTTCTGGTCTGATTGGCAAATAGCCATGCTGTCATTCCAATTCTGAGGTCTTTCTCATAACTTGCTAGCCACTGCCAAATTATTTCTGTTTTAGCAATCTTTTCTCTCTTATTTTGTTGTTTTGTTCTCAAATGCCTGATTTAGTAATATTTTTCCTCATCTGTTCTGTAACTTATGTTGCTTGTATATTCCTGCTGGTACTTGGCTGTATCTTAATTCTATGTGCTTAGTTGAGAATTGCAGTTCCCTTCATTGTTTTCTCCTTTTTGGCCTAGATTGCAGCTTTTGTAATTTGTAGTTTAGGCAAATATTTGGATGCTTTTTTGGGAGGCAGTGAATATCTTAGACAGCTCTGCTCAACATCAAATGGTGTTCAACAGTGCTTTGTACCTTTTAGCAAGAAAGTAAGAAGACTTATCATATTTGGTCTTTTTATTTGTTTGGGCTGTGCATCTGTGGATTTGTTCACGGCACTCTGTTGTGTAGCCTTACAGGGTCAGCTTTGTGTTTTGTATTTTAAAAGTTCATGGAATGATGTTTTATGTCCCACTTTTAATGCTTTTAGTTTTTCTTCCAACCGAGGTAGATGAGAATATTAACCTCAACATGACATTCTCTTTGCACCAGTTCTCATTCAGACAATGATAAACAAAGGCAAACAGCTAGAGGCAGTCAAATTTATTCAAGCTCTTAATTTAGTGCACAAATATCCTATATTGCCTGTTCTGAGGTCATACATTAATGATACTGCTAAAGCTGGAAACATGATCCGCATCAGGGGAGATGATTCTGCCTTTCAGGTGCATTTCTGCTGCAGTATTGTCTACTATGAATATTTGGTGTTAAAAGTCGTATAAACAGTTTCTTGTTTCTTGAATTGTCTCGGCAGACTGAAGCTGATGCAAAAGAGCGTACGTTGCTTGGAGCATTGCAGAAGTTCATTAAAGAACAGAAGCTAGAAGAACTGCCTATTGTGGAAGAAGCTAACAAGCGGATGGCACAGTTGGAGCAACAAAGTGCAGAGAGAAAGCGAGCAGTGAGCGCAGCAGCTGCAGCTGCTCGTGAAGCTAGTAAGAACATTCAAAAGCAGCAGCTGCTGCAGTCCGCTAAGCGACCAAAGCTTCCAGAGAATGTGGTACAAGGTTCTTTAGGCCAGAACATCCGTTCAGTTGAAACCCTGAGTCAACAACTCATGTCAAGGCAGAGCATACATTCAGCAGGAGTGGCAAATCAGTACCAAGTTGCTTCAAGCCAGAATATACTTCCGGCTGTCACTCAGTCTCCACAACTAGTTGCTGGGAGCCAGCGTCCAGTTGGCATTCAGAATCAGGCCCTGCTTGCGCCTTCTGTTCAGACTCGATTAGGTGGCTTGGCTGACTACTATGGATTGGCTTCCACCAGATCATATAGGCTCGACTCTCCAGCACCTGGACCAAGTGTTCCGAATGTTCCAAGTGTGCACAAATCATCAAGGTCAAAGCTCTATTCTGCAGATCCCCTCGCTGCTGTCTCCCGAGCATCAGATAAGAAGGGTTCATCTTACAACTATTCTCTGTCTAATATGTCGACGTATAACCCATAGATGAACTGGATTTGGTTCGTCTACCTGACACCAGTGGATTAACATGAAAAAGTGTGGGTTTGAAGCTAGTTCCTGTGTAGATGCTAAATACAATTATTGATGTCATCATGTATGTACATGTCAAACTTCTTTTGATGAAGGACAGGCCAGTGGCCTGGTGGGTGGTGGGAGTGAGGGTGTTCATTCCCACCACCTGGGTACTGACGTAGCAGACCTGTCCAAATGCGCCGCCCGGCCTGGCACGGCACGGGTCTGGCTAGGCATGGCCTGTTTCGGCCTGTATACTATTCGCGATGTGTCAGGACGGCCCACGGGCTGGGGTAGCGGCCTAGGTACGGCTCGTTGGGCATTTGTGCTGGCCCGAGCCGTTTGGCCCATCAGAACAAAAAAAATCCAGAAAAATTAGAAAAATGTGTAGAATTCAGAAGTAGACATGAAAATAAAATAAAATGAGACAATCATATTGAAAATGTAATAAAGAGCTTTATTGATGTCTAACTGGTTGTCTCGTTAAAACCTTCGCTAAATAAAAACTCAAATGAGAAAATCTTGGCAAAGAAAAAGAGTACAACATATAGCTCTACAATTCTACATACATGATACATCTTTGTTCTATGTGTTGGTGTCATTGTCTAAGTGCAGATTTTCGAACACCTCTGACAACTCTAGATTTTCAACAGTGTTGTGTTCTTGAATCAACTTGTTTCCAATCCTTCACAGTTAGAAGGATCTTCACCATCTCACTTGTGAGACTTGTTCTTCTCTCCTCCAATATCCTTCCAGAAAGATTAAAAGCAGAATCAGAGGAAACCGTAGAGACAGGAACAGTTAACACATCACGTACAAGTATGGATAGCACGGGATATGTTAACTTATGGGCTTGCCACCATTGCAAGATGTCGAAGCCTTCTGAGTTGAAATCCACCGTATCGCTGTCCAGATATGTGGATAGTTCTCCGCTCCTTGTGGGTCTTGGCTGAGCAGGCGTTGGTGTAGAAGAAGAAGAAAAACCCTTGGATCTGGACCTGGAGGAAGAGGCACCGAAGTTCGCGTCCCACATATTTGTTTTCCCACTTGAGGTGGGGACTACTGGAGGTTGTTGCGAACAGACTCCCCGGAACCTATTTTTATACATTTGGTAAATCTCGTATAACCGAGAACGAACTTCTGCAAAATAGTCAGTATAGTCTAGCCCCGTAGCGTCACTAAGAAGATCAAGTACAGTACCAAATACATCAATTTTAGCCCTAGGATATAAAAGAAATACAAATGCATATAGGTAAGGGATTTCTCTCCAATATTTAAGGTATTTAGATTTCATGGAAACAACAGTATCGCGTAAAACTATGTTATTTTCAAATATTTTCAATTGAGTAGCAATCCGTAAAATAGTATGCACAATGATAGGAGATGTTGGATAGTAGACAGCGGACAAAGCATCGGTTGCCTCATAAAAAATTTCTAAAAACGATAGTACCTTCTCAGCAACGAACCAATGTTGCTCAGTTAATAGTATAGTACCGTCAGTGCTAGGATAGTACATTTGAATAAATACAGAAAAAGTGCTCTTGTATGGTAAAAGATTCTTAAGCATGAGGTAAGTAGAGTTCCACCTTACCTCCATGTCCAAACCGAACTTTCTTATTGGACATACACCCATCGCCCTGCAGAAGTTCTTATATTGTGCTATTCTTACGTTAGAATTATTCAAGAAACAAATCGCATCGCGAAAAACTTTAATATATGAACTCAACCTCTTCAAACCACATTTAACTATAATGTTGATAATATGACAAGCGCATCGTTGATGTAGCAGGAAGGAATCGACATATGAACTCAACACTGGAGTAAGAATGTTCATGGTCCTGGAGTTTGAAGCGGCGTTGTCTAAAGTAATTGCGAATATTTTGTCTGTAAAACCAAAGTCTTTCATGACTTTGATAATACGGTTTGCAATATTCTCCCTCGTGTGTGCTACATCAATTAATTTCAAAGCTATAATCCTTTTCTCCATTACCTAATCGTCATTAATATAATGTGCAACTACACTAAGGTAATCCTCCCTAACCCGACCACTCCATATGTCCGAGGTCAGGGCCACCGAAAATGTGCACGTACTAAATAGTTCCTTTATTTTATTACGACATTCATTATAGTATTTCACTAGATCCCTAGTTGTTGTCTGTTTAGCAACAGAAGTAAATCTAGGATTATGCGCAGTCCTAATGTAATTTTGGAAAGAAGCAGACTCGCCAAAGCCTAACGGTAAATCCTCAGAAGCAATTAAACGACAGAGAGATTGGCAGGCTACCTGAAGATCGTAGTTCCAGCTAGATACCGTACCGTCGGGGTTGTATTGCAGCTGCGTCTGCCTCATCGCCAATCCTTGCTTGGTTCGACACCTTGTAGCATGTCTAATCAAGTGCCCCGTTCCACTTGTAGACTTTGCAGACAATTCATGACGACAAATTTTATAAATAGCATATGGTACCTCATTTCCCGCTGCGTCTTGCTTGGTTGTTCTGTCGAAATTCTCCCACACTCCCGATGTAGATGGCCTCAACCTCTTTGCTCCGGTTGCCATTGAGCCTGATGCTGACGTAGATCCTGATGACGGAACTCCACCTTGCTCGTCCGGTGAAACCTCCGGTTGCTTAGAGGCAGCCGCAGCCGCCTCCATAGATGCAATTTCTTCCGATGAAAGTACGAACTCACTAAGAGCAAAGCTGTCGTAAGAACTGTCCATAACGAAAATTGCAAAATCGAAACTAACACTATTACTACTTTAATATTAGCATAACAATAAATAACAATAAAAGTATTACAAAAATAGTATTGTACCTCTTTCGTTGACTTGCTGACGAAAATTGAAATTTCCAAATTTTGGCACAAATTTCTTGAATTTTGTCAAATTAGCTCAATACGGATTTGAATTTGCACAACACAATTTCAAAGAGAGAATGGAGAATGAAGGGGTACTGAATGAGGGGGGGTGGGTATGGTGCCTATTTATAGAAATCAATCTGGAATTTTTTTTCCAATTTTTTTTGCTATTTTTTAAGCCCCCAGCAGTCAAAAACGGTAAAAAAAAACAGTCAAAAACTCCCCCCAACGGCCGATTTTTTCGGGTCGGGCCATGCCGAACACGGCCTGGCGGGCCCGCTGGCCGTCTTCTTTTCCCCCAGGCCGGCCTTGCCCCTCGCTCGTGCCGCCGCCTCCTCGGTCCTCGCCTCCCCGCGACCCCGTCGCCTCCTTGCCTCCCATGGCGGCGCCTCGACGACCCGTCACCTCCTCCTCCGTCGCTCGTGTGAAGACCGTCGCCACACCGCCGCCTGCCCACCTCCTCCTCCTCCGCTTGGCAAGACAACGTCGCCATGAGGCCATGCAGCACCCTCGCCTCCCTTCGCAACGCCAGAAGAACGTGTCCGCCACTGCCCTCCGGCCTCGCCTCCGCTTCCCATGGCCGGCATTGCATCGTGCCACCCGTGCCGTGCCAGCCCACCTTGCCGAGGTGGCGGCCCAGGATCTCGTGCCAGGCCGGCACGACCCATAAATAGTGTGGGCCGTGCTGTGCTTGGGCCATGCCTACAGTGTCGTACTTTGTGCCGGCCCGGTAGGCCCGGCCCATTTGGCCAGCTCTATGACGTAGTGTCTTCTTTAATCATAGTACACATGCTCTGTGAGGACCTCGAGCTTCCGCAAAATTTCTAGCATGCGTAGTGGATGAGAATGCATGGATGGGGTGTGAGAGGCCTCCATCAACTCTTTAAAAAAAACTTCTTTTGAGGCTTATCAGGTTTCCTCTCATAAGAGCATCTTTAGTGTATTGAACCGACGTCGATTCAGAGTCATACCACATAAGTATTCTAGAAACCGAGCTTGTTTTTCTCCAATGTATTGAACCGATTCCTACTAATAACTGGGATCCACGTTTCATTAAAAAACCATAAAATAATAATATCCTCTCTCAACCGCACTATCTCCTATGCAGTTGTTTAATGCTCATATGAGTTACTTAATGTTTTGAATCGATTCGTAAGTAGGTCCGGTTTCATATTTTTTTTGTTGGAATCGATCCCTCCAATGTATTGAATCGATTCAATGCCTTCTCTCTCCTTATTTGAACCGGCTAAAATACAACATTGTAGATGATCTAATTACAATATGCAGGAATCACTACGTGCGGCCGCCCCCGGAAATTGCACCAGGTCATTTACTCATTTTGAGTCCATCGGGACGGATTAAGTAACTTCACTTTTGTTTGTTTTTCTAAACAGAAATTTGATTCTAAACTACAACGGTTAAACAGATTTTAGAAAACGACTTTTTGATTAGATGGTGTGTTTTGAAGATGACATTCCTTGTTGGAGTGTCGAATTGGCTGGCATAGAGTTTTCTGGAAACAACAATTTATTTATTTATGCAAGGAGATCAAGATTGTAGCTATTGTAGACTTTCCACTTCACCAATCACCATTGCTTTTAAAACGGAGAAAAATACTGGGTGGTCGAACTAATTAACTATATATTTTGTGAGCGCGCAAAGGGTGATTTGGTTAATATATTGTCGATCGAACAGACTAACAGAGTAGTCTAAAAACAACTAACAGAGTATGATCATGTTTTGCGAAAAATTGTAAAAATCCACTTGAAAAAGTAGGGTTGTTTATGTATATTACACTTTGTTTTGTTTTGTTATGCTGTTTTATCTACAGCAACCCAATAGATTTATTGATAGTTCAAAAACTAAATCCAATAACAGATCCCTGTTTGTTCTAAACAGAAATCTAAACAACCCCTGCGACCATCTAACCGCACACGCACACGAACACGAACACGATGACTAGAGACGATCCAAACATAGACTAAAAACTCCATTCGAAGATGAAGGCGCCGGCCGCCGCTCATTCTCCCCGGCGGGCGAACATTTTCCTGATGGCCCTAACGGCCTTCTTCGCGTACGTCTGCTCCAGGACACTCTTCGGCAGCTGCTCGATCCGCTGCGCCAGCCCGCCGGCCAGCTCCGGGAAACCCTGCACCGAACAAGAAAATTATGGAAGATGCCAAGATCAAACACCAAACCCATGCGCGCATGCATGGCGCACGTAAAAACCGGCGAAGTAATCGCGCTTAATTAACCGAACTATCCAATGCACTTACGTCCTTGGCGCTCTGCAGCAGCTTCTGCACGACGAAGTTGCCGTACTCGTTCTGCACCAGCTCGGCGAGCTCGTGGTCGGGCAGCGCGGCGAACGCGTAGACCAAGAGATCGCGGTCCGCGGGCGCGGGTGCCTTGAGGATGCAGAGCTCGACGGCGTAGCTGCCTAGCCAGTGCGTCGACAGTTCCACGACGTTACGCATGACACCGCGGAGGATCTCCTCGTCGACGCCGCTCTCATTGATGCGCTGGATCAGAGGGCGCAGCACCGCGCCGTCGGCGTCGATGTGCGTGAGGTGCATACCAGCGCCGTTGGCGAAGAATTCAACAGGGCCCGTGTGGTTGAGGGGCTGACTTGAGGACGAGAAGCCACCGATGCGGAAGGCGTCGTTGGAGTCCGAGCCGTCGACGCTAGGTTTTGTGGAATCCATGGCACACTTGCTATCCATTTTCAAATTAAGTTCAATCTAATGGGCGTGCACCGTGTGGAGAGGCTGCAGGCTATATGTATGGATGTACTTATATAAAAGAACAGATGGGCCTTTTATAGGCAAAATACGATAGCTTACCTAGTATAAGCAGTTTTTAAAATAAAGGATCAAGAATTACAATCCTTATCTATTATAGATCAAATTTAAACGAGACAAACCAATACAAAGTGTGTGTCCCACGTTAAGCATGTAAATAACTAGTAAGCTCGCTTTCTATATCTCAATATCGATTCTTGATCCCCGGCAATGCTCTATTAGCTGATTATTACGCACAATGCGTAATGCGTCGTGTGTTGTAGGATGTAGGTACAGGTAGGCTCGAGTCCGTCATGTAGCGAAAGGAGATCGTCTTGACTGTTCGCTCTAGTATGTGTGTTCCATTGTTAGGTGCAAAAGTTTTGGGTTGTTTGGTAGTAGTATGTGCTTGATTGTGCGTGTCGAAAGCTTTTGTAAGCCCTCTTGCTCATGCGGCTTGTTTATTATGCCGTGGTGGCAATATAAGGTTTTGTGCAAGTTTATTAGCGGCCAAGATCGGTTTGGTATCGTGGATGCTATGTTTAGACCGCCACAACAATTATGTAGGTTTACGTTGTCCGTCGTGTTGAGGCTCGAGCGTTGCACCGTGCATTTTAGCGTGGCGCGGTTCCACGGCGAGAGGCTAGCTCCTCAAGGAGCGTGTGCGGCGTACCTCTCGCACGGCCTTCAGCGACCACGCCGCGTCCCGCTCCTTTCGGCGCCCTGGGTGGTATATAACGTAGGATGGCGTGGTACAGAGCAGATTCTTAGCAAGAGATATGTATGATGTAGCCGCCAGTTGCGTGCCTCAGATCTGACGCGCGTGTATGCTCCGTTGGATTGGTACTCTGCACACAGGGTAAATCAAAGTTTGTGTTGTCATTTATTTGGGTTACATTTCTAGTGTGCCTCGTTATGTATTGCGCGACTAATCATGCATATAAATTCGAATTTGATTTTAAGAGGTTCCATGTGCAAGCTGTATTTGTAATATCAAAACTACTGAGAATGATTGGGAAAATTAACCGTAGATAGGGGTTGCATCATTTGAATGATTAAATATGGTGCGTTCACTTTATATTCGTTTGCTCAGTCCACAGTCCAAATTTCATAGGTAAAAGCTATGACAGTATTTATGTAGGTAACACATGCCCATTAGAATTGGTAGATGTGAACGAATTTGATGTTGCAATTATTACTTATGTTATTTTGTGTAGGGATGTGTTTAACTGATACTGAGATTTAGGAGAGCGAACTTACTAGTTACTTACATGCTTAACGTGGGACACACACTTTGTATTGGTTTGTCTCGTTTAAATTTGATCTATAATAGATTGCGATTGTAATTCTTGATCTTTTATTTTAAAAACTGCTTATACTAGGTAAGCTATCGTATTTTGCCTATAAAAGACCCATCTGTCCTTTTATATAAGTACATCTATACATATAGCCTGCAGCCTCTCCACATGGTCAAAAACCGTTAGGAAAATAGAAAAAACCGTCAGGTTTTATTTAGCTGAGCTGGCGCAGAACGAGTACGGCAACTTCGTCGTGCAGAAGCTGCTGCAGAGCGCCAAGGACGTAAGTGCATTGGATAGTTCGGTTAATTAAGCGCGATTACTTCGCCGGTTTACGTGCGCCATGCATGCGCGCATGGGTTTAGTGTTTGATCTTGGCATCTACCATAATTTTCTTGTTCGGTGCAGGATTTCCCGGAGCTGGCCGGCGGGCCGGCGCAGCGGATCGAGCAGCTGCCGAAGAGTGTCCTGGAGCAGACGTACGCGAAGAAGGCCGTTAGGGCCATCAGGAAAATGTTCGCCCGCCGGGGAGAATGAGCGGCGGCCGGCGTCTTCGTCTTCGAATGGAGTTTTTAGTCTATGTTTGGATCGTCTCTAGTCATCGTGTGCGTGTGCGGTTAGATGGTCGCAGGGGTTGTTTAGATTTCTGTTTAGAACAAACAGGGATCTGTTATTGGATTTAGTTTTTGAACTATCAATAAATCTATTGGGTTGCTGTAGATAAAACAGCATAACAAAACAAAACAAAGTGTAAATGTGTAATATACATAAACAATCTTACTTTTTCAAGTGGATTTTTACAATTTTTTGCAAAACATGATCAAATTTAAACGAGACAAACCAATACAAAGTGTGTGTCCCACGTTAAGCATGTAAATAACTAGTAAGCTTGCTTTCTATATCTCAATATCAGTTCTGTACCACGCCATCCTACATTATATAGCACCCAGTGCGCCGAAAGGAGCGAGACGCGGCGTGGTCGTTGAAGGCCGTGCGAGAGGTACGCCGCACACGCTCCTTGAGGAGCTAGCCTCTCGCCGTGGAACTGCGGCCGCTGCCAAAATGCACGGTGCAACGCTTGGAGCCTCAACTTGGACAGACAATGTAAACCTACATAATTGTTGTGGCAGTCTAAACATAGCATCCACAAAACCTTATATTGCCACCACGGCATAATAAACAAGCCGTACAGAACAGTAGGGCTTACAAAAGCTTTCGACACAGACAATCAAGCACATACTACTACCAAACAACCCAAAACTTTTGCACCTAACAATGGAACACACATACTAGACGAACAACAAGACGATCTCCTTTCGCTACATGACGACTCGAGCCTACCTGTACCTCACAGTCCTACAACACACGTGTCGACACGCATTGTGCGTAATAATCAGCTAATAGAGCCGCTTGGGGAACGACTTCTTGACGACCCTCATCACCGCAGCGTGCATCTCGTCAGGGCGCCACGGCGGCTTCGGATCCGCCCGCGCCCGGTAACGTCTGCTTCCGCAAGTCTTTGCACCGTCACAACTCATTATCAAACAGTCAGCATATATATACACCGGTGAGGAGAACTTGATCGGCATAAACAACGGGACTATTAATATGAACTAATTATCAAATCAATATCAGCATAAGACTATTGATATCATTACGTCACAGAGCAAGGAGACTATTAATATGAACTAATTATCAATTCAATTTCAACATAAGACTATTAACATCATTGCATCACAGAGCAAGGGGACTATTAATATGAACTAATTATCAATTCAATTTCAGCATAAGACTATTGCCATCATTACATCACAGAGCAAGGGGACTATTAATATGAACTAATTATCAATTCAATTTCAGCATAAGACTATTAACATCATTGAGCAGTTCATCAGCAAGACAACAAGACCAAAGATGTCCAAACCCACCACACCAGTAGTAGCCCTCAGCATCCATCGCAGAGCACTAGCCATTTTCATCACATAGCACGGGGGTAGAGACAGAGAGGGAGTAAGGTAGGGTGATACCTCAGTACAACGCAACCACGGTGGCGACCCCACCACCAGCACAACCTTCATCCATTTCCTTCACCTTGCATAAATCACACAAACATCAGGACACAACTTAAGGCTCAAGCATAAAAATCAAACTCAACAAAAGACATTAAGCTAACAGATCTAGAGGAGAATAGAGGAGGATGGGAAAGCAAAGCCCGCCAGACCCGAGCGCAGGAGGCCGAAAGCAGAGCGATGAAAAACTTACTGGCGAAATTTGCAGCGATCGCCGAATAACCGCACAAGCACGGCGGTACCCAGAAAATTTAAACCTCCTCCGAAAATTTCGGTTTTGATGAATTTTGTCCAAAAAAATTCGAATTTGCTTGAATTTTGTTCGAATTTGATTTTTTTAATTTAAAATCCAAAAAATTCAAATCTTTTTTTTGAAAATTTCGGCCGAAATTTCCGATTTTC
This sequence comes from Phyllostachys edulis, assembly GCA_036346405.1. Classification (NCBI taxonomy): domain Eukaryota; kingdom Viridiplantae; phylum Streptophyta; class Magnoliopsida; order Poales; family Poaceae; genus Phyllostachys; species Phyllostachys edulis. The sequence goes on from CM070550.1 coordinate 105,343,772, forward strand.
GCCGGTTATCAGCCTTACCGGTCCCCTCCGAATTTTTTTTTCAACCGGTAATGAAAACACTGAGCAGGAGAACCAAGCCATGGCGGCGCAGGCGACACGCGGGGTGGCGGCGTCACCGTAGTTGTGGCACGACCACGACCTCGCACAAGACACTACGACTATCGTGCGATCTTGTGCGGTCGCGAGTGTGTCACAACTCGCGGTGATCAACAACGGGTCGGCGGCGTCGAGGTGGGGAGGGGAACGGACGAGAGTAAATGCGCTGGGGAGTGACGAGTTAGGGTGAGCGCAAACCCTAGCGGCCGGTCTCCTACTAATAAAGAGACTTATCACAGATGGTTCTATTATGGAACCGTCAGTGATAATTATCACAGACGGTTCCATAATGGAACCGTCAGTGATATGAGACATATCACGGACGGTTCTATTATGGAACCGTCATTGAAATGGTTTTTTCTCAAGTATATTTATCTTGTATATACACTTACATGACATGAAGAAATTACATGTTTATATTAAAAAATGTAGAAACCTACAATTAGACAAAGTTTTTCTAGTGGCGGAGGTAGGCTGCTATCTCCATCTTCAATACTTCATAGGCGACGGTGTCGGCATCGGACGATTTTTGATCATCGTGACGAAGCTCGAAATCGTTCACCGTGCCGCTGCTCGTTCGAGTGTCTCCCGAAGACCCTCAGACTATTGAACCAAGAAGAATTGAGCCCATAGGCTCTCTTCTCTTGCTTGAGGGGTCTTGGCCTGGTCGACTCGATCGCCTGCCACCTCGATTACGCAGTCCAAGTGACGGCAAGTCTCCTGAAGACGTGCAACGTCATTTTGGAGAACCACGTCGATGACGCAGTAAACTCGTCGAAAGTGGGAGATCACCAGGAAGACACGGCGGAGGAGAATGTCAAGACGGCGGAAGGTGGTCGTCATCTGCTCCGGCAAATTCTCGGCCGACGTAGGAGTGAAGACACTATTGAAATAGTGTTCTTCTGCAAAGCAGTTCAACGTCTGATGAGAGATGTGCTCGATCTGGCGGCAGTAGGCCATCAATGCCGGCGACAAGGAAGAGGCAGCCATTTCTGTTTTTTTATAAGTATGTGGGGATGATCATTTTCGATGGCAGATGTCCAGGTTGAGGCTCCAGGCGTTGCACCGTGCATTTTGGCAGCGCCCGCAGTTCCACGGCGAGAGGCTAGCTCCTCAAGGAGCGTGTGCGGCGTACCTCTCGCACGACCTTCAGCGACCACGCCGCGTCCGCTCCTTCGGCGCCTGGTGGTATATAACGTAGGATGGCGTGGTGCGAGCGATTCTTAGCAAGAGATATGTATGATGTAGCCGCCAGTTGCGTGCCTCAGATTTGACGCGCGTGTATGCACCGAACAAGAAAATTATGGTAGATGCCAAGATCAAACACGAAACCCATGGGCGCATGCATGGCGCACGTAAAAACCGGCGAAGTAATCGCGCTTAATTAACCGAACTATCCAATGCACTTACGTCCTTGGCGCTCTGCGGCGGCTTCGCGCGGCGAAGTTGCGTACTGCTTCGCACCACCTCGGCGAGCTCGTGGTCGGCGGCGCGCGAACGCGTAGACCAAGAGATCGCGGTCAGCGCGCGCGGTGCCTTGAGGATCAGAGCTTCGACGGCGTAGCTGCCCTAGCCAGTCGTCGGCAGTTCCACGACGTTACGCATGACACCGCGGAGGATCTCTCGTCGACGCCGCTCTCATTGATCTTATTGGATCGAGGGCGCAGCACCGAGCCGCGTCGTCGATGTGCGTGAGGCGATACCAGCGCCGTCGGCGAAGAATTCAACAGGGCCCGTGTGGTTGAGGGGCTGACTTGAGGACGAGAAGCCACCGATGCGGAAGGCGTCGTTGGAGTCCGAGCCGTCGACGCTAGGTTTTGAAGAATCCATGGCACACTTGCTATCCATTCTCAAACTTCAATTCAATGGGCTGCAGGCTATATGTATTGATGTACTTATATAAAAGGACAGATGAGCCTTTTATAGGCAAAATACGATGACTTACCTAGTATAAGCAGTTTTTAAAATAAAGGATCAGGAATTACAATCCCAATCTATTATGGATCAAATTTAAACGAGACAAATCAATACAAAGTGTGTGTCCCACGTTAAGCATGTAAGTAACTAGTAAGTTCGCTCTCCTAAATCTCAATATCAGTTGAACACATCCCTACACAAAATAACATAAATAATAATTGCAACCTCAAATTGGTTCACATCTACCAATTCTGATGCATGTGTTACCTATATAAATACTATCATAGCGTTTACCTATAAAATTTGGACTGAGCAAACAAAATATAAAGTGAACGCATCATATTTAATCATTCAAATGATGCAACCCCTATCTACGGTTAATTTTCCCAATCATTCCCAGTAGTTTTGATATTACAAATACAGCTTGCACATGGAACCTCTTAAAATCAAATTCGAATTTATATGCATGATTAGTCGCGCAATACATAACAAGCCACACTAAAATGTAGCCCAAATAAATGACAACACAAACTTTGATGAGCGTACACGCGCGTCAGATCTGAGGCACGCAACTGGCGGCTACATTATACATATCTTTTGCTAAGAATCTGTTCTGTACCACGTCATTCTACGTTATATACCACCCAGCGCGCCGAAAGGAGCAGGACGCGGACAGGCTCACGACGTCCTCCATGAGGCGCTCCACGACGCCCTGTTTGAGCTCCTCGCCACCGCGCTCGAGGACTCGCTGCACAAAGTAGTTGCTGCATAGTTGCTCGACATGCTCGGTCCATCTCGACAGCGGTAAAACCAACGAGGAGAATATATCACCGAACGACACGGATAACGTAGTTGCATGCTCGCACCTGTATTGGCCCCTGGCGATTTGGCTGGCGTGGCTCAGGAGTACCTCCTCGAGAGCGCAGAGCTCCTCACCCCTCGCGTTCGTGAAGCATTCCGCCAGGCATCTCGACCCGAAAGCCGACGTGAGCACGTTCTGGATGTCGGCGATGGCGTACCGGATCAGAATCTAACAGGAAATTAACCAGAAAAACTACGTCAATACACATGTCATGCAGGGTACACAAAGCTAAACATCTCGCGTAATCACTTGATACATTTAGTTGTAGATAAGATGTGGCGGTTTGTGGCATGCACTTACCGATGTATCCTCGTAACGCATCGTGGTGAAGCAGTGGCGGAGCAGCTGCTCCCCTTTGCAGTGGTCCATCAGGCCCTCACGCACGAGGTAGTCGGTGAGCATCTCGCACAGTTTGGGGTACTGCGCCACCGCCGAGATGAGCACCTTCGGAGCAGTCTATCTGTGCCACGATTCTCAAGACGTTTTATATGACGCCACAAAATCCCAATTCACACGGACCCTACTCCCAAGGCCCAAGCGGCTAGCCTATTTCATCTGTCAGATGACTCAGAGCATCTACAATAGGTTGTTTCTTAGTTTGTTACTAAGAGGAAAGAGAGTACTCAATCTAATAACAAGAAACAACCATTCCAATAGATTGTTTCTTAAGCTTGTAACTAAGACTTAATTGCTACAAGTATGTTGGTAGGCAGTGGGACCCACAAAATGAATGTTTAAGTAACAACTAAAGGCTCCAATAGAGTATTTTGTTGTTACTAGTTGTTACTTACGTCTTGGTATTAACAATCTCATAGTTTCTTCATATAAAACAAACTTCACTCTCTCTCCTCCTTCTCTCTTCCACATCATCAAAATGCTGATGTGGCATGCTCTTAGTAACAGCTGAGGTGTATTGTTGTAGATGCTCTCAATCACTCAGACCCTAAAATTTAAATCCCTAAATCTGAATCTTTGACTCTCTCTCACACTGCAACCACCAGGGAGCAGTCCATCTCCATCCTCAGACCTGATCCGTCTCGGCAGCGGCGGCGGTTGCGGCCGTGTGGGTCGGCAGTGCACTCGGCGTCTCGGCGGGGTCGCACCGTCGCGGACGCGGACTCACGTCTCACGGGGAGAGCCGGAGAAGGAGAGGACCGAGGAGGCGATTGGCGAGGAGCTGAGGAGGCAAGGACCGGTCGACGGGAGGCGGAGGGGGAGGGGCGCTGCACCGCGGCGGCGGCGGCACAGAGGCGGCTTGCTCGCCTCGCCTGCTCCGAGGCTCCAAGCGACCGGGCGAGGCGCACTGCTGCTCTGAGCGGCTGAGCCTCTGGCTCTGGCCTCTGAGGCGACTCAGTGGACTGGACGACTGGCGACTCCCTTTCTCAACTGCTCTCTGCTACACGAACAATCACAGGTGAATGCTTATCTCCCTTTCTCTGCTTATCTCCCTTGATAGCACTTTACTCTAGATCCCATGCACTACTCCAAACAGCACTTTTCCCCACGGTCGAAAACCGTTAGCAAAATAGGAAAAACCGTCAGGTTTTATTTTCCTAACGGTTAACCGTCAGGTAAATCCCCTCAGGTCTAGGTGGTCGGGAAAATTCAATTTGTCTAACGGTTCACCGTCAAGAAATTTTTTACTGACGGTTTTGCGAACCGTCCACAAAAAGAATTTTGTCGACGGCTATTAACCGTCAAGAAAATAAAACTTGACGGTTCTTTGCATTACCGTCAAGAAAATAAAACTTGACGGTTCTTTCATTCCCGTTAATAAAATAAAACTTGACGGTTCTTTTATTCCCGTCAATAAACTAAACTTGACGGTTCTGTGCCTGTTAGGTTTGCGTGTTTGGCTCACGGGTCCATTACCGTCAAGAAAATAAAACTTGACGGTTTTTGCCCGTCAGGTTTTCAAGTTTGGCCCGCCCATGAAATGCATTTTGCTGGCGGGTATTAACCGTCAAGAAAATTAAACCTGACGGTTCTTTGCCCGTAAGCAAATTGTTTTTTCCTGAGTGTTTAACCGTCACCAAAATGACTCCGTGGCTGTTAGCAAAATCATTAGCAGCCAAGATAGTGCTAGCAGAAATTGTCAATGACACACTAATATTTGATTCATACACATCCATGCATCATATAATCCACAATACACATCGATATGCATCATATAATCCACAATACACATCCATACATTAATCCACACACAAAATAAGTTGAAGCTTAAACAAGCATTATTTCAAGCTCAACACCATCAATTAGTTGATCACATATACACCATAATACTAATATTATGCTTCAGTTTGTGTCACCTATTACAAAGGACAGAACACAAACTAGATAATGATACCTACTTGACACATATAACTTGAAGCAAAATCATTGATAGTTGCAACACCACAGTGTAGTTGGGATGCTATTTTGATGGCGCTTACAGTTGCCAAAAATACAAAGACAACCAAGACCATATTCTCGCATCAATTTGAATGCCAAGAAGATCGATGTTCCATGTGCATATGGAGTGACTGGCTATTCCAAAGAAAATAGTGTAAGGTCAGTAAGCTCAACCATCCAATTAAATAAGATTACCTTAGAAATATATCTAAAATTGAGCTTCACTATATGAATTTATGTCTCTAAAATAATATTGAATCTACTGTCATGTTTCTGTTAACAAGCTCGATGCAGAACAAAATGACCTTTATTAACTGGTAACTACTTGAATACCAAACTAGTGATAACTATTTGTGAACCTAGCTAACATTGGGGGTGGGGCAATATTAGCTAATAGCAACACACTCTTGTCAGGACTTACTGATATTTTGAGAAATGGGGAAATCATTGCATGCATGAAATATCATCACTTTTCTCCTCCTTGTTGGGGAAAGAGTCCATTCAAAAAGTATGATGTAAATAAAACTGAATGAGCCAAGAGATAGCACCTCATGCGTGATACAACACCTTTTGTTACAGATATTGTGTCTCCACCAAGAGGATATCCCACAACAGTTACTGAATCCTAAGATAAACCATAGAAACAATGTCAGATGGCAATAAAAAAAAGGTATATCGCATATCATCCAACATCAACTAAATATTAAGAATTCTTGCAAATATAGATACAAACAGTATAATGAATTCCTACTTCATTTGCAGGAGAGTGAAGAACAACTTGAGCTCCAACAGGGATGTTTACACCATTGTCATGTTACCAGTAAGTACATGTTACTCCATCAAACACATCTGACATCACAAAGATAATTATCTGAAGGCATGGTAAACGACCAAGGTGAAGTGGCTCTGTTCCTAGCCAGAACTCTTCATTCTCGACGGAGAGCAATGCAAGGTCACACTCAATACCCCTAGCTAAAACCTGTGAATCAATTTATCATAAGACATTATACCAAGAAAATTTTGCAAAACTTAAGCAAAATCATAACTAACAAACAACAATTCTTATTTCCAATGGTTACGAACATTGAACAACAATGTAAAAAAAATCTTATTTTAAAAGATGCCCACAAGCTTTTCTAACATTAACTCTTACCACCACCATATTTGCTAACTACAATATGGATACAACAATTTCTCTATAAAAAATTTCTGAAATAAAACTCTGTTACAAGTGGGGACAACCATATGTATTTACAATCCTTTTCCATTGTTAGACAATTAATCATCATAAATCATGAGAATAACAAAAAGTGACTGTCACATGAACATAAATTACTTTTCTTTTTATTATATTTTTTAAGAATTCATAAGTCCCAAATGTGGAGACTCCAATCTGGAGACATGTTGTACCAAAAATATATATAATACCAGAAGCAGTACCTAGCACACACATCAAGTTCTCTTGCTAAACTATAGATTAACTAAAATAAGGAACAAGATGCTTAACAAGCACCATTGATGACCAGGCGAATATTATTGAGGCCCACCTTAACAACAAAGATTAAAGAATTTGTCCTCTTCAAGATCCTCCAAATCAGCAACCTAATACAACAGCATAGTTAGCAGAAGATCATGCAACCTTTACTATTCGATCGCAACATTGAATTGAATGCATGACAAGTTTACAGAAGTAAGGTTCTGTTTTCTAAGTGAACTCAGGTGAGGGTAGTGTCGACGTAGCTGACAAGAGGGACAAACCAGGCACTATATTGACACAAGTAGCAAGCTTATCGCTGATGATGCTCTGTGCAAGCTTCTTCCCTGCAGTAGATATCCTTTTAAGACTACAAAAGCAAAACCCAGAAATAGATGCAATAATAATAACACGAAACAAAACAGGCACAGACAAAATCAATTTTGCAGATTACTCACAAATGGGCACCTAGCCTCTAGTTAGTGATCCCACAAAGCGCACACCGATGACCAATCCAAACCACGGCGGTAAGAACATTTCATGGAACCCCATCCGAATCGGCGCCTTCCTCGCATCAAGCAAACAATTAGATCATAAACTAAGAGCGAGAGGAAAGAGGGCTACCCGAGGAAGGGAAGGTGGCGGTGGGAGAAGGCACACCCGAATCCTGCAGCGACGGTGGCACTAACAGTCTTGATGCCGAGGAATGTAATTGCCCGGCGATAAGCGAAGCGGTGCCGCAGAGCAATGGGTCTAGCGGCAAGCGCAATGAGGGGCGGCGGAGGAGGAGGGCGGCGAGAGGGCTCAGAACGGCACGGGGCGGCGGCGTCTGGCTCGAGAGGAGAGGAGCTGGCGAGGGGGCGGCGTCGCTTGGGGAGGATGAGGAGGACAGGCGCTGGCAAGGGGGCGGCGGATTGGGGATTGAGAGCTAGGGATTTGAGGAGGAAGAAGATGCTTTGACTGATGCAGACGGAGGAAGCACTCGTGTTTTTTTTATGTGGGGGCATGCGACATCAATTTTCTTGTGCGACATCAAAAAATTTCGCGCGAACACAACTTTTCTGATGCGTGAAGTGCATGAATTCCCAAACAATTAACCTGATGGTTGTAACCATCAGGAAAATATATTATATTGACAGTTTTAGTTTTCAAAACTAGCCCCCATTTGGTATAAATTGCATATTTAGCCCCAATACAGTGCACGTACCGTGGTTCCTAGGCGCAGCAGCACCGCCTCGGCCCAGCGCGGCAGCCACCGCCTCAGGGTGGGCGCGACAGTGACTGCCTGGCACCAGTGCGGCAGCCACCGACTTGTAGGCCAGGCCGACTAGGAGTCTTGAGGGCTCGGCCGGAGAAGCGAGGGCTTGAGCCGGGCATAGACGGCAAAGGACGGCGCGGGCTGAGGAGGCGAGACCCAGGGGCGGCATTGGTAGGTGGTTGGTCGGGCTCGGACCTCCCCTTGACAGATCTTGACCGTCAGGACCTCCCCTTGTTAGATCTTGACTGTCAGGACCTTCCCTTGTTAGTTCCTGGCCGTCAGGACCACCCCTTGTTAGATCTTGGCCGTCAGGACCTCCCCTTGATAGATCTTGACCGTCAGGACCTCTCCTTGTTAGATCTTGGCCGTCAGGACCTCCCCTTTTTAGATCTTGGCTATTAGGACCTCCTCTTGTTAGATCTTGACCGTCAAGACCTCCCCTTATTGAGCTTGACCGTCAGGACCTCCCCTTGAGTAGATCTTGGCAGTCAGGACCTCTTCTTGAGTTGATCTTGACCGTCTCGACCTCTCCTTGTTAGATCTTGACCGTCAGGACCTCCCCTTGTTAGATCTTGGCTGTCAGGACCTCCCCTTGACAGATCTTGACCGTCAGGACATCCTCTTGTTAGATCTTGGCCGTTAGGACCACCCCTTGTTAGATCTTGACCGTCAGGACCTCCTCTTGTTAGATCTTGGCCATTAGGACCACCCCTTGTTAGATCTTGACCGTCAGGACCTCCCCTTGTTAGATCTTGGCTATCAAGACCTCCTCGAACCTCTGAGATCTCGGTCCTATGACCCCACATGCTGCTGCGCGAACCCTAGCTGCATATGTGTGTGCCACTACAATGACAGCCAGCCACGTCCGAGGCGCCCTACTGCACAACACTCTATGTGGATAGCGTGAGGCACCTTCTACCATTAGGCACGGCCGGAGAAGGTTGTACCTATGTACTTGTAACAACCCAAACCTATGGTTTGTGTTTCAAATGTATAAAAGTACGAGCTTTTTAAAACTTTTGTAATATATCTTAAGTATGCATATGGTTTTATAAAGCTTGTGCACAAATTTTAGCTTTTGTAAATTTGCAAGTCCTTGTTCATTTGGAACCTTAGCTAAAGCTTCTAATAAAAAAAGTGTTTCATGCTTGTAAACACCCCTGGGAAATATTTGATTCAAATACTAGGTTAGTTATCTTGAATTAATATAAATTTTCCCAAATTTTTAGAGGTTATTTTGACCTTATCAAAATTATAACCAAGTTACCAAGGCTGTTTCGGAAAAGGATTTAATTCTCTCAAATGGAAAATTAAAAGTAGCTGAAATTACTTTCCTAAGTCTTAGTGCCGACGCTGTGCCGTGCCACCGAGGGGCGAGGGAGTCTTAGTGCCGACGCTGTGCCGTGCCACCGAGGGGCGACGGAGGAGAGGACTGAGGACATACGATGTAACGTCCTGAGAGGAGTTCCTCACATACGACCTCATCTAGCTGCACCGACCGAGACAGGCTCCAACTCGCACCGCGTGTGTGTCACTGCCATCTCGGGCCCTGTAACATCCTAAAAAATGGTTTCTGTTTCAAATGTATAAAAGTATGTGAATTTCAAAAACTTTTGTTGAAAATCCATAAGTTTGTACTTGGTTTCAAATTTTTGTTTCCAAAATTCAAACTTCTGACTTGAAATCAAGATTCTATTTAATTTCAGAAAAATGTTTGTATTAAATTCTCTGGAAATAATTTTTTAAAATACTAGATCAATTATCATGAATTAACATAATTTTTCCTAAATTTTTAGAAGTTATTTTGATCTCATTAAAATTCTAGCTAAGTCTGTAAAACAGATTTAAAAAGGAATTTAAATCTGGCAATTAAAATATGAATAGTAGTCAAAATTATTTTTCGTAAGTTCTAGGTGAACCCAGGAGCACCCACAAAAAAATTTCACAATTTTTGGAAATTTATTTCTATTTTTAACAGCTTAGTCAAACTTGCCTAGTTTCGGTCAAAATAGAAAATCAACATCCTAATTCATTTCTTCGCCATCGATTTTGGGCCGTCTGATTCAATTTCTACGGCCCGATTTGAGCGATGACATTCGAACCGTCTGAACATATCCAATCGCGTGGGCCGTCCGATTTGATTTCAACGGTCCAGATCGTAGAGCCGTCCGGACCGTCTGAAGATATCCTCAACGTGGACCATACGATGCAGATCGAACGGCTCACATCGCCTTCAACGTTGCTGTTGGCCTGGGCTGGGTCAAAGTTGATCCAGTGAGCGCCCTCGCCTTGGTCCCACTGGTCAGTGACCGTGGCTGGCTGAGCACGAGTAAAAAAAGTATTAAAATCATTTAGAATTTCCGAATTAAATTACTTTTGAACTGAAAATTAATTAAACTTAGAAAATTCATAACTAATTCAATTTTGCTCCAAATTGAATCAAACCAATTTTGTTGGTTTACTTTTTTAATGTACTTTTTACTGGATTAGTTTTCAAGCATGTTATTGTTCCAGAAACTATTGGATTTGGATTAATGCTAAAATGAATTGTTTATGTACTAAAAATAGTTTAAACTTCAAAATTTCATAAGTATTTCATCCTAACTCCAAATTAAGTGAAATTAATTTTTTAATTCTAATATTTCCTGTACTTTAATCTGGTATAAGTTTGTTTCTTATTGTTGTTCCAGAAATTTGTGATAATTATTTAATTTGATTAATTGTGCCTTTAACTTGTTTAAATCATAGAAAATTCAAATAAAATCCTCTTGAACTAAAACTTTCACCCATAATTCTTTAAAAACTATGTTATGCCTGCTGTGTATGCTTTGTTGATAAAATTGAATTTGATTACATTTGGTGTTATTCGTTCTTATTCGTTGCTTTACTCGATTAATAGATTTTGACGAGTCGGGTATTATCGAGAGTGATCCTCAGCAGCCTGACAACTATCTACAGCAAGGAGAGGATGCTACAGATGCCTAGAAGCTTTGGGAAGGCGCGCCTCAGGTGCGCCTCGATCCCAGGAGCAAAACGCCCTAAGTCCCGTCGCCAATGGAGGTCGGACACGGCTGAATTGACGGCGGCGGTGGAGCATCGGCTTTGGAGAAGAAAGCAAAATTTCGGCGAGAGACGAAGGTGGCCTTGACAAGTGGGGCCTGCTTGTCAGTGATCGAAAGAAACATGATGCAGGCTGCACTTTTCGCGTTGGTGTAAAACCATCAGGAAAAAGTGAATAACCATCGCAAATACTACAATAACTGGGCAGATTTGAAAAGGAATTTAATTTAGTCAAGTGGAAAGTAAGCAGTGGTAAAAATAAATTTTCCTAAGTTCTAGTTGAACCTGAGAGCGCCCAGAAAAATTTTCAGAATTTTTGGAAATTTATTACTATTTTTAACAGCCTAGTCAAACTACTTTTATTTCGGTCAAAATTGAATCAAATCCAAAACCCTAACTCAAACCCGACCGGACTGTTCGGACCAAGTCCGATCGCGCTAATCTTCGTGCAGACCGTCCGATGCGGATGGAAGAGGGAATGATTCAATGGATGGTCAAAGTTCGGATACTGAATCTTCTCGATTTGATTTAAGTTCATCAGATTCAGATCTGAGCAATACTGATGGGTATGCAAAAAATGGAGACCGTTTCCTGAGTTCAAAGGCTAGATTAGCTGCCATTCTTTGTATATAGGTATGTAGCTACAGAACATGTTCTAATTTCTAAGTTGGATGTTTCCATTCTTAATTCTCACATATCTGTTTTGGTCATTGTTTTCCTTGTGCGTTTGTACAGCTTAGATTGGATTTATAATGTAGTTATCATGATAGATCTCTTTCATAGTTAATATGTATGGCTGTTCCTTTTTCTTAGAAGTTAGAATGGTGGATGGATGAGGTCACCCTTTGTCCTTTGATAGCTAGCTACTGTTTTTGAAGGCAAATTAACTGACCATTAAGATAAGCTGGGTGACTTCTCTGCCCTATGCCGATTTGAAATAAACGCTATGGTAGTATGGTTGTTCAATTTTACGAATTGAAGTAAATTGTTGGAACACCAAAAAAAATTGTAATTCATAGGAATATCTACATGTAGTTAACTATCTGCATCCACCATGATTCATCATAAACTATATTAATATTTTGCTTGCTATGTAGAGTTGGCACTGGCATATTATGAACTTATGATATTTTGATTATTTTCTATGTCAAGTCTTTGAGATGTGTGGCTGCATATGTTTCATACTTTCATTCATTCATCAATCATTCATACATTCTTTTTCACACAACACAGTAACAAAATAACTCATCATTGATTAAATATGCAGGTTTACATCATTATTTGATTACAATATATACATGTTTACATTAAGCTCTTGGAGCCTTGGAGAGGAGATAATAATATAATATACATGACTACATCAAATTGCACATGTCTTGCTTCTTCAGGTAATTTTCTTTCTATCTTGCTCAATTTGATACCTGATGCTTGCTCAATTCATCAAATTATTCCTGTTGTGGGTTTATCTACACCGTATCCAAGCCGGCCGCCTGGGCACCGCCTAGGTGCTAGGCCATAAGCCACCGTCCGCCTAGCGTGTTCTTGAACCTTAGTCATCTTACACTTTTCTAACCAAGACATTTATTTCTTTTTCAACCGGTTTTGCAGGATAATTGAGGACTACAAAGAGAATGCAATGGATAGATTCCAACTATTTAGAAAAAAAATTGTGTCAATCCATAGGATCTTTTCCTGATGTATCTCGCATCTTTTTATATGGGTGTTTGATTCGCCAGAACTCCATCTTTGTAACCCGAATATTTGTTCTTTGCTATGAAGTGCATGCATGCTCTACAGTTTTCTTAGTTTGCTCATTGTGAGAATATGATGCGTCCATGTGACGACATGTGCTCTATCTTTTTCTAATTTTTTTTTGATGAGGTGGAATAATGTCTTCGTATGACGATATATGTTTCTGTTTGTAGTAAAATGAACGAATCACATTCAAAATAGTCTAATTAAATTTGAAATAAAATTTTTTTATAGTAAGATGCCCAAAAAGACGCTTTTGTGTACCTATAGACGTGTATAACGTCTCTACAGAACGTGTATAAATTGTGCCCACATGAATTGAATATATTTGTGAAAGCGTCTCTATGTTTGTTGGCACGCAAATCGGACGTGTCGATATCAATAAAGATGCTATGTAAGTGTATCTACTAAAACGTCTCTACATATATAGATATGAATTTTAGTGTCTCTATAAAGCGTCTTATATCCTAGAATTTTTTTAAATAATCTATTTTTTATTCGAAAATACAGAAATAATACCGCTTAATTTTTATTTACAGAAATAATCTCGTGTCGCCGTATGGTTGGGCGAGTCCGGAAAGTCGCCCAACCGCAGTACGACACATATTGAAGTCGCCCAATGGAACGGCTATTTAAACGTTCGAGGCGTCGTCGCTTCATGGTATGGCGACTTGCATAAAGTCGCCATACGGACGAGCGAATTGCTAGCGCCTCAATCAAAGTGTAACATCCCAAATGTATAATTAGGGTTTGTTCAAGTATAATTATATGTGTAGAAATTAAAACTTTTTCTCACATCTTGAAAACCCCTAATCTCTCATGTAATTCTGGTCCAAGAGTTGTGTAATCCAAAAACACAAAGCTCTTGTTGACCAAAAGTCAAACTCATTCTCCGTTTATCTTAAATCTTGTGCCAAATATTTGGAAAATATTTTTCCTTGGTCCAAAAACTGATGTGGGACCCCTCTGAAAAATATCACAAGTTGTAAAACTAGTTTGATAAATTTTGGAGGTAAAACAAACCTTTAAACAACCTTAACGAATTTCCTGAGAAAAATGCATTGCATAATAACCTCTGGAAATTTTATGCAAGGTTAATCTCATTGTCAGCAAGCTCCAGTTAAAATTTCATTAAATTTGGAGTTCATTTGCTATCTCAAATAATTCTGCTAAGTTTCAATTTGTTAAAAAGCGAATTCAAAAACTAATCTTGTTCCTTGCGCTAGCCACTTTGCAAAGTCGGTCCAACCCAACCCACTTCTGGCTCGTCGATCTCCTCTCCACCTTGATCAGTCGTGGCCGTTGGATTAACATCCAACCGCCACGACCTCCTCCTCGCCTAACGCAATGAGTCCTCCCACTCACATGAGGTCTTAGCCATTGGATCAAAATCCATGGCCATGACCTCCTCGCCAAACTACTCGAGACCTCCTTTTGCACTCACTTGAGGTCGTGGCCGTTGGATCCAATCCAAAGGCCACGACCTCCTCTCGCAAACCATCGCTGCGTGGATCTCCCATTTGTTGAGGTCATCGCCCTTGGATCAAAAATCCATGGCCATGACCTCCCTCACTGCTGAACTAAGCAAACCTCCCACTTTGTTGAGGTCGTGCCGTTGGATCGAGATCCAACAGCCCACGACCTCCTCCCTCAAAATATCCAGCGCTCACAACCTCCCCATCTCATGTTGTGCACCGTTGGATTTAAAATCCACAGTCCACGACCTCCTCCTTGTCTTGTGCGCATTAGACCTCCCTCACAAGACGTGAGGTCATAGCCCTTAGATTTAAATCTAAAGGCCATGATCTCCCTAGTGCGTTCGCAAGCTCGGGACCTCCCCCTCTTTTGATCAGAACCGTTGGATCAAAAATCCAAAGGTCCTGACCTCCCTTGCCTTCTGCGCAACGTCTCAGACCTCCCTCGCCCTCTCATCACCATTGGATCTTAATCTGATGGCCATAACCTCTTGTGCGCTACGCGTAGTGCTAAGACCTCCCCTTTGGTTGTGCGCCCTTGGATTTAAATCCAAAGGCCATGACCTTCCCCTCTTGTTCTTAAGGCTGTGTGCGTTAAGTCCTCCCTAGAGGTCCGCACTGTTGGATTGAAATCCAACGCCTTGGACCTCCTGTCCCCTTTTCCACGTGCGCAGTCGCGTTATGGAAATCGGAGGGTCACGACCTCCCTTTCCAAATCGGGTGGCTGTGACCTCCTCCCTTCCATTTTGAACCTTACCGTTTCAAATCAAATCCGAGGGTCATGTCCTCCTCAGGTTCTTATCCAACGGTTGGGAGGCATGCCCTGTTCTTCTCCTAGCTCTGGCGCAAGACGCCATGGCGATGGAGGTCGATGGCATGTCTTGTCCAACGGCTCTTTACTCTGCAGCATTTAATGCGGTCGGTGCTTTTAGCCCCAAAGTCGCCAGGCAGAGCTGCTCTGTCACCTCCACGTCTGTCCAAGCCGTGGACCTCCCTTGGGCTAAGCTCACCATGAGCTTAACCCGTGGTCCAGACCTCTTTGCCCTAGCTATAAAACCCCCCTGTTGCCCTTGGCTTCTTTTACACACCATTGAGCTTGGCCTTGCATGCTTGGCCGAGCATCTCCTCCATGACCTACCCTTTTTGGCCGCCATTGTTGAAGTCCTTGGAGCTCCTCGGTGGCGGTGCTTCGTGGCTCCTCTTCAACCTCTTGTTCACTTTGTGCTCCCTGCACCTCCGGAGTTAACCCTAACCCCTTTGGGTTGACATTTTCAAGAGGCCTAGCTTGGAGCTTGGAGCTTGGAGCTTGGGTTGGCCGTGGAGCAACCCTTCTTCCCCAACTCGGGTCCTCCACGTCCCCAACCTCCTCGGCACCTCCGCGACCTCCGGGTAACCCTCCCGGTAGTCCTTTAGCTCTGGCACTGCATGTATGTTGTTGCGGAGCTTGGCACACGCTTGAATGTTCGGCGCGGAGCTCATTATCGCTGTTTGTGTTTTGGCCGTGTGTTTTTGCCGCCAATCTCGGCTCGTCGCCGTTCAGGCTACCCTCGCCACGAATGGTCTGGCGTGTGCGCAACACTATTGCGCTGCGTTGGTGTCCTGGATGGCGCCGGTGAGGTCCTCATCGCGGCGTCGAGCCTTGGTAGCCTCTCGGGATTTTGTCGGACGACCATGGCACCGTGCCTTTGTCGTTAAGACAAAGACCTCCCCCATTTTTGGCTAATCACCTCCAATCATTGTAGCTTTTAATGTGTCCTTAGTGCTGCGTGCGAGGTCTTGTGCCGTCCATCTTAGGTCTACGGCCAGGACATCCTCGGGGCCATCTTAGCCATCTTGGACCTCCCCTCGGGGTCCTCTTTGCAAAAGACCACCCCTGGTCTTTTGTAGGGACAACCCCAGGACCTCCCTCCTTGCGATCTTGACCGCTAGGACCTCCTTGTGGGAGATCTTAGCCGTTGAGGTCCTCCCTATGTTGATCTCCACCGTGTAGGACCTCCCCGAGGTCCTCTTAACCTTGTGGACCTCCTCGGGTAAATCTTAGCCGCCCAGACCTCCTAGTGGAAATCTGAGCCGCTTAGGACCTCCCTTTGTTAGATCTTGGCCGTTCAGGACCACCCCAAGTGGATCTGAACCGCCCAGGACCTCTTTGTTGTTGTCTTGACCGTTAAGGTCCTCCCTGGGACAATCTAGGCCATTAAGGTCCTCCCTTGGAAAATCTGGACCGTCCAGGACCTCCCTCGAGAGGTCTTGACGATGTAGATCTTCCTTGGGGAGATCTTGATAGTTTAGATCTTCCTTTGGAAGATCTCAGCCGTCCAGGACCTCCCTCGTTTGATCTGGACCGTCCCGGTCCTCCCTCTTGTGTTGTGGTTCGTTGGATGCGGTATCAACGGCCACGACCTCCCTACTTCTTGCTGCGTGGCGGGGAGGACATGGACCGTTGGATCCAAGATCAACGGCCCATGTCCTCTGGACCTGCACAGGCGCGTGCGCGTTTCCTCTGGAGGTCTTGGGCCGTTTGATTTAGATCAACGGTTCACGTCCTCCCCCTCTCTTTTGGTTTTAGAAACTCCAGTAAGCACTTATTTATAAACTGAAAAAGGTATGAACTTCAAAATATCATAACTAATTCCTTCTAAATCCAAATGAAGTCAATTAAATTGCGTTAGCTCTGTCTTGAACTTGACTTTAATCCAAAAATGATTGTAAGTTGAGTTCAGCTCCAGAGCACAGTTTTGCCATTAGATTTTAAAACTCACTTTAAATATACACTCAAATTAATGCTTAACTTGTAAAATACATAACTAATGCTCTGTAGATTATTTTTGAGTGAATCCAACTTTGTTGGTTTCCTCTATTAATGAACTTACTGCGAAAATTAGTTTTGAGCTCGTTGCTGTTATAAAAATGAGGACTTGTGCATTACAATTTTGTTCAAGTTCTTGTTTTTGAAAAATGGTAGAAAGTGCAATCTAGCTCCAAATGAGATGAACTCAATTGTGTTATTCATCTCATGAGGTGCTGGTTTTGCTGTAAAATTTCAGTGTCACCACTTTTCTAGAAAATGTTGCCTCATAATTAAATTAGTGAATAGTGCAGTTTGGTATTTTTAGGGCTGAGCAGAATTGTTTTGCTCATATCTTTTGCATTGAGAATCCAAATCCATTGGTTCTTATTGCTAAATTCCTAAAATCACCCTCTTGCTGCTGTAGAAAATTCAGAGTGTTTGGAGTTCGTTTGCTGTGCTGTCTTTGTCGTTTTAAATCGTTCTTATCGATTGTTTTCGTCTTTCCGATTAGGTGTCGATTTAGTACTTTGAACCATGAGCGATCCTCAGCAACAATTTGTCCAGCAACAGTAAAGGCAAGCAGTTTGATCATATCCCGCTTAATCCTATTACTTTAAAGTCTAATATTTTGTTTAACTTGTATGTATGCATGCTTTTGTGTCAACGTATTTTATCGTTTAGAGGTAGCTATTCCTATTGCATAGTTGCCCCTAAATTGTTACCCCTGCCACAAACCATAAGTTACTAATATCGCTGGTGAATTAGAGCCCGGTGATTTAATTATGCTCTTTTATTGCTTTTACGGTGTCATGCTTAGCAATGCTTAGATAACGGTAGAAATGGGCGGTTGTCGACATTATGTCGATAACCTTGATCACACAAAACTATCATTCCATTATGTCCCTTGTATGATTTGTAAACAAATAAAAATGAAAACTATTTGGACTTGGGCATATTGGATGGATGGTGTGGTTTTTGGATGTGGTGGTATGCTGAGTCAACAAGGACCGAATTCTTGCGCCATTGATCCAAGCAATTTTGCGTGCTAACCACACGAGGGCATATGGAACCCTCTTGACTAAGTACTTTGGGCGGTGTTAATTGGGGTCGCTTTCGGTTGGTGTGTTTTTAAAGATAAAATGTGTGTGTGATGTGGGAGGAGCATTAGCTTCCTAGAAGGTTGTGTGATGTCTCTTTCTCCCGTGGGTTCTTGACTCGAATTAGCATTGTCCATTGGAAATGTCTCGTAGGACTTAGCTGTGCAAAGACACCTAAGGTAGTGTGCTTAAAGGAAAGGCGGTCGGCGTGTGGGTACATTGGTACACCCCGCAGGATAAAACTATTCAATAGCCTCGTCCTAGGTTATGGACACGCTTGGTTATTTCCGTAAGAATTAGACTACAACCTTTAATTAAAACTTGACATGGTTGGTATGAGCGGGAGTTCATGCTATTGTTGTGGTGACTATTGGGTTAGTCACTTCGAGTTGATCTTGTTGTTGTTACTATGTTATTATCTCGTTGTTACTTCAACATTTAAAAATGCTTTGCCAAATTGCCTTCAATCTATTATGTTATTGTAAATAAATGTTGCTTTATGCTAAAATGAGTCCAAAGCCTCATCCACTTAAATAAAGCTTGCATGTAGCTATTTATAGTTCTGTTATCTCACACGTAAGTCTTGCGGAGTACTTTATGTACTCATCGCCTGTGGTTGTGGCATTTTGTGGCTTTTGTTGCAGAGGAAGAAGGAGAGCTCCAAGAGCCTCTCTTTTGTGCTACGTGTTGCGCTTTCTTGACGACTAGCTTGGCGGTCCTGGTCGAGATGCCTAGGGTTAAGGCACACCGATTGGCTTTGTGTTATAGCCATCTTTATGGCACTTTTGCTTCATTGTTATCTTTGTAGAATTGTTGCTATTTGGCCTAAGGGCCCTCTTTTGTAATAGCTTTCCTTTTTTAGTTTTAACTTCTGGTTTGTTGCTTATGTTCTATGTGTTGTATGGAATTGATACATTCTTTTGGTGTGAGGTATGTATATCGCATCCTGGGAGTATACATCTCTCGAGACCGGGTTTATTTGGTTGATAATACTAGGGTCAATTGGATGACTAAGTATTATGAGCCTAATAAACGTCGGGGTCTCACACAAAGTCGCCCTACCGTATGGCGACTTGGTCACGTGTCAGTAAACCCTTGGTCCAGCACTTCCTGCCAAGTCGTCCTACGGTTGAGCGACTCTGGTCATATAAAAGCAGCCTGATCCCGTCATGGTTTCTTTCACCATTTGTCTCGGCAGAGGAGAAAAAGGGGAGAAGGTAGGGAGAGGGAGAAGCAGAGGAGCTCGAGAGAGGGAGACAATAGGAGGAGAGGAGCTTGGGAGAGGTACACAGGGAGGAGCAGAGCTCGGGAGAGGGCGGTTCGGGAGGAGAGGAGCTTGGAAGAGAGGTACACAGGGAGGAGCAGAGCTCGGGAGAGGGCGGTTCGGGAGGAGAGGAGCTGTAGACGTGAAAGAGAAAGACGAACGAAGGTAATACTCTTATTTGTTCTTGTTCTCGGCCGAATGTAGGCGACGTGTAGCTTCTTATTTGTTTACCACGTATATGAGGAATGTATGTCGAGAAATCACTGGTTGCAACGTTTGTAATATTTGCAGTCATGTCGGAGCTCACAAGATTGAAAGTGCATTACGGTGTTGGTACGATTCGTGAAGGTCTGCAAGGTGTTGACCTAAGTGATTTCCAGCAAGTCGATTTGGTACACCCGAACCTGGAGAATGCCCGAATCGGAGATGTTCTACATTGGCTCACCAGAAGCTTCTCCTTGGACCCCGAGGTGTGGAGTGTCGTCATATAAGGGGTTTGGAGTAGGTCTCCCATGCACATTCGGTGGGAGTTGAGCAGAGTGATGCACACGGTTGCATGGAAGGGATATCTGGAAGGCTGTAGACACCATGGCTACGAGTACGTGCTACTCGTGCAGCCATGTCTGAAGGTACTCCTTGCAGGCCCTTCCGACGCCTCCCGTCGGGTTGGTGGGAGCAGCTCGGTTGTGGTTCATGAAGAAGACGCGGTGGCCGATGTTGTGGACGCACAAGAGGATGAGGTGGCCGACATTCAGAAGGCAGAAGAGGACGAGGTGGCCAATGTTGCGGAGGCAGAAGAGGAGGCTGAGGCAGAAGAGGAGACGGAGGCAGAATATCATGCACCGCGCGCCGAAGCGATCCCTAAGCGAATGCGAGGAGCATGTCCACAAAATAGTCGCCGATGGAGATTGATGACTTGACAGCTCGAGCGGAAGAGGAAGCTTTAGAAGAGGATGGTGATAACTCTTCCGAGGAGGACGAAGGTCCCATCCCGCAGGGATGGAATAGGGTGGACGTTGAGGGTCTTGCTGTGCACGACGAGCACGAATCACCGTGGGAGTACAATGGGACGGAGGTTCGGCTTCGTGCAATGTTTGCTGACAAGGGATCACTGCAGGATGCCATTAAGCTGTGGGCCTTATCCATGCAACGTCCGTTTCGTGTACTCAAATCCAGCCAGGAGCAGTACACCGTGGTATCTTGGCGGTGGGTGTCCTGGCGTGTGCGCAAGGAGACCCAAGTACGAGACTCACTGGATTGTCTCGAAGGTGGAACCGCACTCCTGCTTGCTCAGTAGTGTTTTGCCGAGGCATCGCAACCTGACGTCCACCTTCATAGCCAATGTCATGTATGGAGAGATAGTGAAGAAGACGGACCTGGAGGCCAAGCACATCATGGTGGCTATCGAGCAGAAATTCAAGTACAAGATTAGCTACGCGAAGGCATGGCGTGCTAAGCAGAAGGCTTTGGAAAGGAGGTTCGGTTCTTTCGAGGCGTCTTCGACAACCTTCCTCGTATGCTCCAGTCTTGCGCAGACAGAACCCGCACATACATTCTTTGTGAAGGACCAGCCACCCAAAAGACCGCCGCTAGGTTTTATGGTATTGCAGAGGACCTTCTTAGCATTCGGTCCTGCATCAATGCATTCAGCACATGTTGCCCGTGATATCGATGGGCGGGACATTTCTAATCGGGAAATACAAGGGCATGATCCTCGACGACAATTGGCGTTGATGGCAACAATCGATTCGCCCTTAGCCATTGCTTTCGTGGAAAGTGAGAATTACATACCGTGGTTGTGGTTCCTTCAACATCCGAAGGTGGGAGTAGTTAGGCGGCGTCGATGTCCGCATAATCCATGATCGCCACTCCGGATGATGAAGGCCATCCGACAACTTCAAAGAAGACCACGATGAGCCGTTCCTGGCGGACACGAGAACAGATGGTGCATTCGCCATCTAGGGGCCAACTTCTTCAAGCAGTTCAGGCAGCAACCGTTGATGAAGCTGTTCAAGAGGCTTGCTATGCAGCACCAGCAGCGTAAATTTGATGCGTTGTGGCAGATGTTGGACGAGCACACTAGGAAACATGTCGTCGGGAGGAACAAGTGTCCCCTCATTCCTAGGGCGGCATAGCCCGAGCACCTCACACCACTGCGAGAGCTCGACCCTCCCCATTTGACGCGAAGGACCTCGAGGGACATCGGGTGTTTCTCTCATTGGATTGAGGCCGAGCCATTGGAGAAGTGGTCCTTGCTGCACGACACGGATGGTGCAAGGTATGGCATAATGACCACTAACCTTGCAGAGGTGTACAACTGGGTTATTAGGGGCCTCCGTTCTCAGCCTCTTGTTGCCATCGTCGAAGGCGTTCTGCATAATACAATCGGATATTTCAGGGAAAGATATGCAAATGCGGCACTTCATGCAGCCAACCCACAGACACCCTACTGCTCGAAGATTACAGCATACATGCAAGCCAAGACCGAGAAGGCTCAATCGCACACGGTCTTCGTAATGGGCAATACGGAGCATCGATTCGACGTGATCCTCCGAGATAGAGCCGGATTCGGGACGGCTCGGTCTCTTGTTACCCATGAGGTATGCCTTGGAGACCATGTGAATGAACCTAGCTGCACATGCAATAAGCTAAAGCTCCTTCACAAGCCATGCTCTCATGTCCTCGCCACGTGTGGGACCATCCGCATGGACCCATCAAACTTCGTATCGGAGTACTTCATGAAGGAAAGGGTGCAGCAGGTGTGGTGCGGCGAGCTAAGAGGCTTCAGGGTTGTGGGTAACTTCGCCACGTTGGATACTGCAAATAGGACTTGGATTCCGGATCTAGACCTGTTGAAAGGAGGGAAGGGCCGTCGCCAGAGTCGTCGCATTCGTAACGATATGGACGAAGGGAAGCCGCAAGGCGGGTAGACGTTACGGCCGCCGCCAGAAGGGCACACCTCGTCGAGAACTTGCAAGGCGCATGTCGACATGTAGGAACTTGTATTACAACTGCTAGTATGTTGTAACATGTACTTCAGTCAGTACTTTGGTTCTTGTAAGCAATTGTGAAACTAGTATGTTGTGGAACTAATTGTAACGTGTAATGTGCTTCTGTCCGCGGACTTTAATGTACTTCTCGTTCCGTGTCTCCGCTAAGCCATGATCAAGCCTATATTGCAAGTATGCCTCTTCTAGTGGAATCCCAGAAAGAACGAGCGTTCTCAGTATCTTCATAACTTCATCGATGAGAGACTCCCTCACGTATCGTAATATTACTTACCTTTCTACTTACCACTCATTACTATCTCAATCGTCCTCACAAAATTCTACAGAAATTTAGCGCACTACAATAATATACGACGATCAAAAAATGTTATTGCGAGTCTGACAAATTTCGTACCCTTCATATTCTACGAAAATAACAAATAAACTAACCAACGTTGTCACCACACTGTTATCTTTTTAAAACATAACATCATATAATACGATTTGCTAAATACAATACCTACAAATTGTAATATATATTTTAACACAATTGTTCCAATTGGATTGGCATAGTTCCAAGTATAGCAGCTAAAATTGCCCCACTGGTTGGGCGACTTGAACTAAGTCGCCCAACCAACGCACGACGTAAAAAAATCGCACATCCGTTTGGCGACTAACGCTATAGTCGCCGTTCCATTGGGCGACTTCAATATGTGTTACCCTTCGGTTGGGCGACTTGTCGGATCGCCCAACCGTACGGCGACACGAGATTATTTCTGTAAATAAAAATTAAACGGTATTATTTCTGTATTTTCGAATAAAAAATAGATTATTTTTTAAAAAAATCTTATATCCTATACATATATTTTACAAGCGTCTCTACGGTTTTTGACACAATCCGTGGGAAGACGCTCCAAGGGCACTTTATAAAAACGGCTCTACGGTCCTCCAGAGATGAAATAACACGTCTCTAGCCTATAGATTGGACGTCTCTACATGTGTGTTTTGTTGTAGTGGGTGTTAAGAGAAGAAGTAGATGGGATGCTGTGGGGAGGAAGATGAGAGGACTGGAAGCGTGGGGCTATTGAATGGTGAAAGGATAAGAACAGGTGGACCATGAGCGTGTCCGATTTTAGTCCTCCATCCGTACAGATGTGTCATAGCGTTTTCCAATTAACTATCTATTTTGTGAGTGCGCAAAGAGTGATTTGGTTAATATATTGTCAATTGAACAGACTAACAGAGTAGTCTAAAAACAACTAACAGAGTATGATCATGTTTTGCGAAAAATTGTAAAAATCCACGTGAAAAAGTAAGGTTGTTTATGTATATTACACTTTGTTTTGTTTTGTTATGCTGTTTTATCTACAGCAACCAACAGATTTATTGATAGTTCAAAAACTAAATCCAATAACAGATCCCTGTTTGTTCTAAACAGAAATCTAAACAACCCCTGCGACCATCTAAACGCACACGCACACGATGACTAGAGACGATCCAAACATAGACTAAAAACTCCATTCGAAGACGAAGACGCCGGCCGCCGCTCATTCTCCCCGGCGGGCGAACATTTTCCTGATGGCCCTAACGGCCTTCTTCGCGTACGTCTGCTCCAGGACACTCTTCGGCAGCTGCTCGATCCGCTGCGCCAGCCCGCCGGCCAGCTCCGGGAAATCCTGCACCGAGCAAGAAAATTATGGTAGATGCCAAGATCAAACACCAAACCCATGCGCATGCATGGCGCACGTAAAAACCGGCGAAGTAATCGCGCTTAATTAACCGAACTATCCAATGCACTTACGTCCTTGGCGCTCTGCAGCAGCTTCTGCACAACAAAGTTGCCGTACTCGTTCTGCACCAGCTCGGCGAGCTCGTGGTCGGGCAGCGCGGCGAACGCGTAGACCAAGAGATCGCGGTCCGCGGGCGCGGGTGCCTTGAGGATGCAGAGCTCGACGGCGTAGCTGCCTAGCCAGTGCGTCGACAGTTCCACGACGTTACGCATGACACCGCGGAGGATCTCCTCGTCGACGCCGCTCTCATTGATGCGCTGGATCAGAGGGCGCAGCACCGCGCCGTCGGCGTCGATGTGCGTGAGGCGCATACCAGCGCCGTCGGCGAAGAATTCAACAGGGCCCGTGTGGTTGAGGGGCTGACTTGAGGACGAGAGGCCACCGATGCGGAAGGCGTCGTTGGAGTCCGAGCCGTCGGCGCTAGGTTTTGAGGAATCCATGGCACACTTGCTATCCATTTTCAAATTAAGTTCAATCCAATGGACGTGCACCGTGTGGAGAGGCTACAGGTATATGTATGGATGTACTTATATAAAAAGACAGATGGGCCTTTTATAGGCAAAATACGATAGCCTACCTAGTATAAGCAGTTTTTAAAATAAAGGAAATTGACCAATCTGTTATAGATCAAATTTAAACGAGACAAACCAATACAAAGTGTGTGTCTCACAATAAGCATGTAAGTAATTAGTAAGTTCGCTCTCCTAAATCTCAATATCAGTTAAACACATCCCTACACAAAATAACATAAATAATAATTGCAACCTCAAATTGGTTCACATCTACCAATTCTGATGCATGTGTTACCTATATAAATACTATCATAGTCTTTACCTATAAAATTTGGACTGAGCAAACAAAATATAAAGTGAACGCACCATATTTAATCATTCAAATGATGCAACCCCTATCTACGGTTAATTTTCCCAATCATTCCCAGTAGTTTTGATATTACAAATATAGCTTGCACATGGAACCTCTTAAAATCAAATTCGAATTTATATGCATGATTAGTCGCGCAATACATAACGAGGCACACTAGAAATGTAACCCAAATAAATGACAACACGAACTTTGATTTACCTTGTGTGCAGAGTACAAATCCAACGGAGCATACACGCGCGTCAAATCTGAGGCACGCAACTGGCGGCTACATCATATGTATCTCTTGCTAAGAATCTGCTCTGTACCACGCTATCCTACATTATATACCACCCAGCGCGCCGAAAGGAGCAGGACGCGGCAATTGGTCGTGAGATTAACGTGACGGGATGGGACGGGAGGAGGTGAGCTACTCACGTTGTCGTCTTTGCCACTCTCGAGCAGCTTGTGGACGACGTTGTAACGACCGAAACTAGGGATCGCTAGAATCTTTACAACCGTCCGGGATGTACGATCGTAAAAGCCGTGGTTTCACAAGCAAGCAAGCGTTACAACAAAAGGCATGACTTTTATTACAAGCAGATAGGGCTTAACGACCCGGTTTAAAAGCGAAGCGGCGTCGAGCCCGAAAGTAATATAATACACTTGCAAAAGAATTGCTAGAACCACAGGAAGCTTGAGCGTGAACGAGACCCTAGTACCGAAGAGTCGTCGAAGTTCACGGTTCTTCTTGTTCGTAGAGAACACCGGATCTTTCCAAAACTCTTACGTTGATTGATTTAAGCAAGAATGAGTACAACTACCGTACTCAACAAATCGCATAGGAAAAGCTATTTAACTATATCTTTGGAAATATCAAGGAAATGGTGCGGCTTTACCAAACAGTATATGTGGAATGCAAAAGTTGACTTTAAAAGCTTTACAATAGTACGCATAAAGTAAAAGCGATAATAAATATAGCCACGGGGGTTTAACAACCGACATTACCAATTAACATCTGTAAATTCTACTTATGCTTTGTATGTTGGAATCACCCATGAACACGGCTTCATTAACCTAAGCACGGTGTATTGAATAACATTGATTACACTCTGCAGAGTTGCCCAACTTTACCCACACGATATCACAGACTCATATTGCCACGCAACATGTTTGCGCTGGCCGAGTAAGGATAACAAAGCCTTTTCACTTGCTTATCCTTTTTAGTCTCTACGGTAGATCTTAATCCATCTGACCCTCGGAGACCACCGGCCAATAGTGGACTCTGCACCCCGAGGTGGACGGGCCCATCTGGTTGCAAGGATCGTGAGTGTCCTTAGGGTCCACCGACTTGCCTTTGATGCTATAGATATTCAATTGGATGAGCGATGTACTAAGCTAGGGAGTAATGACCACGCATGTGGTTGAGCGGTTCTTGTATGCATTACTTAGCACAAGGTTCTTGTCCTTACTTGTCATCGGAGGCGATGGCCCAACCATGGTTGCCCACCTCTTGATCTCACCGATGACCCATTTTACCAAGTATATTGGGTTGCCCAACTCAATGGACCTGACCCTCAACTTACACCCAAAATCCTATTGGCCTAAAGCCAACATTCATATGATATTTAGAACAGAGGTTTTCATGACTTAGCGTAATATTTACTAATATTTTATGTGAACCAAGGTTGTCAAGGTAAATATGGCTTACAAGAATAGGTGGTTTAATATGTGGGGTTAAGGACTTATATCTAATCAACATGGCATTCCAAAGTATTATTTCTTTGTTGAAATACTTGGCTAAAATATTTTAATGAAGATAATAATATGAATATATGACATGTGGGTTCAATATGTTCAAGGTATGCAACTTGCCTCTGGTTCGGCGTCCTCGAATTGTCTGCGATGTCGGTGTCTGTCCCCGTGAAGTCTGGTGGCTCGTCGGCGTCGAAACCTAGCGCAAGACACAAAACCAATAAACCACTTGGCTCGACAAGGATTGAGCCTAGCAAACGAATCCAAGTACAACAAAAATACGAAAAGAAAAGAAAATTAAATGAAGTTTGGATTTAATTTGAGCGGAGTTAGGATTAGACTTTACGGTTTGAGGCGACTAGGAAGGCTATACTAACTCAAGTTAGGGTTTTCGACAATTAATAATCATTTTATCGTTTATATCTATTATTTAGACACAAACAATAAATAATCATTAATCTAGGCTTAGGAATAGGAATTTTGGCTTAAAAGCAATTTGGAATTTTGGAATAAAACCAAATTTTCTTGTGCAAGGAGCAGTGTTGGGCGGTTTTAGGATGAACAAGATCTTGGGCTTTTCTTGTCTGGCCTAAAAGAAAACGCGGTAAGCAGTCGAACGCCCACTGGCCGCCCACTGTGAAGGCCAAAAATCGGAGGACTCATGGTGGCTTCTTAAAAGCGCCCATGGCACAAGGCTGCGATGCGAGCGCGGCGGCTGGGAGCGTGGCCTTGGCGCTTGGCAATGGCAAGAATTGCGGCAATGGCGGCAGCCAAGGCGGAGACGGGGAGGACAACATGGCGAGGCGCCGCCAGTAGGTCTCAAAACCCTAGGGTTTCTTGGCGTGTAATGGGCTCGGGTTTTCTAGGGTTAGGGTTTTGGGGTCTTGAGGCGGGCAGTGGCAGATAGATCCGTGGTCTTGTGGCCAGTGAGGGTGGGAGGGCTCGGGTTTGCACCGGGTGGGGATTTGCAAGGGTGGGGTGTTTTGCTCTTCTGGTGGGGAAGCAAGGCGGTGGGGCTTCTTCTTGGTCGGGGAAGAAGGGAGGGTGGCGGTGGTGTGAGCTGGGAGGCCGAAGTGGCGGCTATTTATAGCCCATGGCGCGGTGGGAGCAGGAGGGCATGGGGACGGCGTGGGTCGCCTCTGCCAGTGAGGTGGTTGGCGCGAGGGTTTGGGCGGTGCCGTGGTCAGTCGGCGGCAGTGGGTCTGGCGGTCTGGGGCCTTAATGGCGCAAGGAGGTGGCGACCCCCTCACCGAGCAATCCGGGAGGTGGCGCCGCCTTGCTTGGGGCCTGAGGGCAGGTGCATTGAAGGCGAGGTGAGGCGGAGGCTATGGCTCAGAAGGGCCAAGACGGGCGGCGTGAAGGCAGGAGATTGGCGCGACCATGATCATGGTATAAGGCGGCGAGGGGCCTTGGCCGTGTGAGGGGAAGCGGAAGGAGAGGAGAGAAGCGGGTTAGGGTTAGGGTTTGGGATTTGGGCGAGATTTGACCAAATTTGATTTTTGATTTGAATTTTGAAATTCGATTTTGAATTCAAACCGATTTTCAAACTTTGAAATTTTTCAGTGTTTCAACCTACCCCTTAAAGGAATCTCGACCTCGAGATTCACGCAGGTCGAGGAACAGTTGGGAAAATCTCATTGCATTTTCAATTCCTTTTCCCATGTTGCTTCTTCCTCAAGATGATTCTTCCGAGAACCTTGCAAAACTTAACATTCTTGCCTCTCAACCGCCTTTCAGAGTGTCAAGTACCATCGGGGTTCCTCTTCATAAGTCGAGATCATTCTGCAGCTTCTATCTCTTCAAGTGGTACACATTCATTGGTTGCCTCAAACACTTTCTCGTGAGAAACATGGAACCGTCATGTATGCCAGTTGGGTTGGATGTCGATGTAACTTGTATGCCACTTCTCCAATTCTTTTCACAATTTTATAAGGACCAATATACCTTGGGGCCAATTTTCCTTTTACTTGAAATCTTGAATGTTTTTGAATGGTGTAACCTTCAAATATACCAGATCTCCAATTTCAAAACTTAAATCCTTCTGCGTTTATCTCATATACTTCTTCCGACGGCTTT
The DNA here is from genome assembly GCA_036346405.1 of Phyllostachys edulis. NCBI lineage: Eukaryota > Viridiplantae > Streptophyta > Magnoliopsida > Poales > Poaceae > Phyllostachys > Phyllostachys edulis. The sequence continues at coordinate 105,372,678 of CM070550.1, forward strand.
GAGCAATCTTCATCTTGTCTCTTATCGGTCTAACTTGATCTTGAGTCTTGGGCTATCGAGGACCTAACAACCGCCTTTCTCCGGTGTCCGTCAATTCAATGGTGTTCGCACTCTCGCCATCTGAGGGCTTCAAAAGGTGCCATCTTGATACTAGCTTGATAACTATTATTGTAAGAGAACTCTTCAAAAGGCAAACACTTATCCCAAGTTGCTCCATAAGCTAAAGCACATGCTCTCAACATATCCTCCAATACCGATTGACTCTCTCTCATCCCCCGTTTGTGGATGGTAAGTCTTTGAAGCTAAATCCGTTCCCATGGCTTCTGTAGTTTCTTCCAAAACTTAGATGTAAACTGTGCTCCTCTATCGATACTATTCTCTTTGGAATCCCATGTAAAGATATTATCTTGGTCATATACAATTACGCCAACTTATTCTTTCCATATGTTTGTCAATTGGTATGAAATGTGCCACCTTAGTTAATGCATCTACTATCACCCATATTGCATCAAATCCTTTTTGTGTCCTTGGTAATCTGTGACTAAATCCATGCCGATTTCTTCCCATTTCCAATCTGCACCGGTAAGGGTTGTAACAACCTACGCAGTTTCGATGGTTTATCTTGATCTTCGACAAATGTCGACTTGGCTATATATTCACTATCTCTTTTCATCTTTTTCCACCAAAACCTCTTCTTCAAGTCTTGATACATTTTTGTTCCCCGGATGTATTGAGAATTGAGATGAGTGAGCTTCTTCGTAATCAAGCTGTTTCAGTTCTTCTTTGTTTGGTACACACAAGCGGTTTTTGAACTTTATCATTCCTTGATCATCTTTCTTGAATTCCTTTATTTTTCCACCTTGATTTTACGCCAAGAGTTGTTTGAATTTCTTGATCTTCTGTTGTGCTTGTTTGATTTGGTCGACCAACTCGATTTGTATCTCCAAAGTGATATTAACCCTTGTTCAACAATTTCCAAGTTTAGTCTTTGCATTTCCAACACTAACTCGTGACATTCCCGCAATGCATTAGGACTATGATGTGCCTTTCTGCTAAGTGCATCTGCGACAACATTTGCTTTACCTGGGTGATACTGAATATCCAAATCATAATCTTTTATTAATTCTAGCCATCTTCTCTGCCTGAGATTCAAATCTGGCTGGGTAAAAATATATTTCAGACTCTTATGGTCCGAAAACACTTCACAATGATTCCCCAGTAGATAGTGCCTCCAAATTTTTAATGAGTGCACAACTGCTGCTAACTCCAAATCATGTGTGGGGTAATTCTCTTCATGAGTTCTTAACTGCCTTGAGGCGTAAGCCACAACTTTGCCATCTTGCATTAGCACACAACCTAATCCTTGCTTTGAAGCGTCACAATAAATCTGAAAGTCCTTCTCAGGGTTTGGTAGTATGAGCACTGGGGTAGTGGTTAATCTGACCTTCAATTCCTGAAAGTTTTCTTCGCACTTATCCGTCCATTTAAAAGGAATATCCTTTCTGAGAAGCTGAGTAAGTGGACGGGCTATTCTCGAAAAATTTCTATAAATCTGCGGTAATATCCCGCCAGACCTAAGAAACTTCTTATCTCAGTCACTGTCTTTGGCTGCTTCCACTCTTGCACTGCTCTGACTTTTTCTGGGTCAACTTTTACTCCTTCTTCCGTGATGATGTGCCCCAAAAATGACACTTCTTTCATCCAAAATTCGCACTTGGAGAATTTTGCATACAACTGATGCTCTCTCAACTTGGTTAGGGCCAAATGAAGATGCTCCTTATGCTCTTCTTCACTTTTTGAATAAATCAAAATATCATCCACAAATACTACCACAAACCGATCCAAGAATTCCATATAGACTTGGTTCATCAAATTCATGAAATATCTTGAGCATTGGTTAATCCAAAAGGTACTCTGTGAACTCATAAAGTCCATATCTTGTAGTAAATGCGCCTTCTCTCTATCTTGTTCTCTAATCTTGAGTTTGGTGATATCCTCGATCTGAGATCAATTTTGAGAATACCTTAGCTCCTTTTAGTTGATCGAACAAATCATCTATTCTTGGCAAAGGATACTTGTTCTTAATGGTTACTGCATTCAAAGCTCTATAATCCACACACAATCTCAAAGTTCCATCCTTTTTCTTAACAAATAAGACTGGTGCAGCCCAAGGTGAGACACTAGGTCTTATGAAACCTTTTTCTTCCAACTCATCCAACTGTTTCTTAAGCTCCTTTAACTCCTTTGGTTGCCATTACATCTTGTGCCTTGAATTCTGAGCTTGGTCTCAGGTACTAACTCTATAGTAAGCTCAATCATTCTATCTGGAGGTCTTCCGGGTAGTTTCTCTGGGAACACATCTGGGTATTCATCAATTACTGGCATCTGTATAGTGACTTCTGAGATGGTGCTATTGACCTTTCGTCTCTGTTTCCTTATCAAAGACTGATCTGTCATGACTGTCACTTCTTGCCCTACGCATTCTTCAAGGTTCTTGTCTTCTTCTCACGATCAAGCTGTGGCTTTATATTTTGATAACCAATCCATTCCCAAGATGACATCTATGCCTCTCATCTGGATCACCAATAACTACGTTGCAAATGACCCTTGAACTTCTAGGTTGATTCTTGCACTTATCTTGAGATTTCAATATAGTCCCTGTGTTTGCAACACATAGGATTTGGCAAAACAATAAAAGGCAAACAACTCTCCACAAAAAAATCCAAGGAAATAACAAGAATGTGTAGCTCTGAATCAAAAAGCACTAAAGTGATCTTGCATTGGTAGGAACATACCGGCGATGATATCGGTGGCCTCCATTGCATCTGAGTGGTGATATGATTGATCTTCCTTGCGATGGTCTTTGGTGCGGTATCCTCCTCCGAGAATTGACCTGATTGCCTCGGTTGGTTTACGGTCAGAGCATTCCTCCTCTATTGGCACGGAAGGTGGGAGGATTCGGTTACTCTGTGGTGGTTTCTTGCTTGAGCTTTGGTTGCATCTGATGACATGTTCTTCAATGGGCACTGTCCCTTGAAGTGACCAGGTTGTCCACAATGAAAGCAATTGGAGGATTTCTGAGGACAATCCTTCAAATAATGGTTTCCTCCACAGTTATAGCATTGAGCTATGGCGGCTCTGTTTCCACTAAAAGTGATCTTCTTCTTTGGGTTCATTGATGGTCTTGGCGCTGTATTCATAGAGGGTCTTGGCTGAAATCTGGAAGATGGGTGGGGCGTCATTCTCCCCCTTGGTGCACTTGTGGCTGGAGTTATTTGCTTCATTTTCCTCTTTCGGGTTTCTTCCATATCGATTCAAGCTATTCGAGATTATCAATTTATTCACCATGGAAGCTAGGTCGTGAAGTCAAGAGTGAAATGTGAAATTCGATGACTTTTGCGCACCTTGTGAAAACTTCTCCATCTTCTTAGCCCGATATCCACCTCATGTGGAGCATCTGCGCCAATTGGTTAAATTGGTGCAAGTATTCTGTGTTGTCTGACCTCCTTGCTTAAGAGCAAGAAATTCCTGCACTTGGTCGCAACTATGCCCTCGGGGACATGGGCTTTATGAAATGCTTCCTTGAATTACGCCCATGGTATATCTCTGCTGGATGAAGAGTCGATAATTCATCCACCATGTTCTTTGCTTGACCTTGTAGTTGATGAGAAGCAAACAAAGTCTTCTCTTTGTCACTACCTTTGGATAGTGTCAACTTTCTCTCAATATCCCTTATCCGGTCATCGACTACTAACGGCTCTGGTGACCTTTGTGAAAGTTGGTGGCCTTGTTTTACAAAAATCGCCCATCTGAAGCACAGAGTCACTCCTCCATTGTTGCCTCGAGTATGTCCAATATGTAGGTCTTGCGGCAATTTGTTCGAGGAGTTGAGTATGTTGCTCCATTAATCGGCTTGATTACATTACGCTGGAATCTATTTCTCTCCATCATAGCCATGACCTCTGCCAAGCTTGGTGGTTGCCAGATTGATTCAACCGGTTTCATTGTTGTTATTTCCGGACATCTTTGTGAATTTATACTGCAATGTTTTGACCAAACACGATGAGATAAGTAAGACTGATTCTTAGATAAGCGGTGAAAGCAATAGGTAAGTGATTAAGGCGAGCGAAGGAAATGACTTTTGACAAGATGATATCTGAGATATGGATAGGAAAACAACTTATTTATTATATTTTACACAAAGTAGACAAATTAATTTATAAAAATTTGGATGTATACTACTTAGAGTACAATACACAACTTTTCTTACAATCAAAAGTCGTTCTACTACTAAGGTAGGTGGATCTACAATACTCTATCGTAATCTAACACCTTGCGGAGGACTCTACCACCCACTGGACGGAGGGTTGCTGGTGGTGTAGTGGATCAGCATCTCTCTCGGTCTTCCTCCTCTTGAGAATCCTCCTTCTTTTCTTCTTTAGCGATTTTAGTCACTATTTGGTGGGTGTTGCCTCTTCCATCTTCTCCTTTCCTTGTTGGATCCTCGGAGCGGCGGCGGTAGAAGTGTGCTATGCCCGTTGGATGAGGCGGCGCTGGAGGGTGACTCTGGTAATAGCGGAGACAAAGGAGTGTAATCCGGTGATCTCGGTGTATATTCCTTTGTTGGATCTTGAGGCGTCGGGCTCTCATCACAGTTGATCTGTCCCCGATCCGGTTCATTATAACGATCTAACTCCTTCGCATGTTCTTGATTCCGTGCTTGGCCAAGTGATACTTCGGTGCACCTTCGGTATTCCTTTAGGACCACGGTATATAGAATCTCTGGGCTATGCGTGGGTGGCAACTTCACGGATCACGGGGTCTTCATCATCACTGGGCAAGGAATTTGGAAGTCGGATCCATCGCTTCCCCTCGTGGAATCGGTGATATTGAGTGTTCAAACTCGAATCATAATCTTGTGCAGTGTAACATTGCCTTGCGACATCTGTCAGTCGCTTCTCTCTCTCAGAAGCGTTGACCCTGGCCCGACATTGATTCGTTTGTAAGCTAACGGAACGAGTTTATCCATGCCTTCGGTGGTACCTTTTTCCATCACAGATCTGCTCCTCGTGTGGAAGGCAGTGCTTCTTTCTGTTTGTAAGCGTAGATAAAGCCGTGCATCATCTCGAGTAGTCTTTTGCTCCATCCTCTAAACTCGAGTGGTGAGTAGGATTTACGCATTTTCCCGACAAGCGGAAAGTTTGAAAGGTTAGTTAAGAGGAGATAAATCTTTTAGAAGAACAACACAAGTTTTTCAAGTCTAAAGTAAGGTAAGGTAGCAAGAGAGGAAAAGAGACTGACAATTTAATACTTATATTTTTGTTTTGAGAATTCTTTTGTAGTTTTTGAAATTATTAGTTTTAAAGGTCTTCAACCTATAACCAAGCTAAGGTCTCAACTTACGGGCAAGTCGGCTCGATACCACTTTTGTAACGACCGAAACTAGGGATCGCTAGAATCTTTACAACTGTCCGGGATGTACGATTAAAGCCGTGGTTTCACAAGCAAGCAAGCGTTACAACAAAAGATGACTTTTATTACAAATGATAGGGCTTAACACCCGGTTTAAAAGCGAGCGGCGTCGAGCCAAAAGTAATATAATACACTTGCAAAAGAATTGCTAGAACCACGGGAAGCTTGGCGTGGCGAGACCCTAGTACCGATGGTCGTCGAAGTCTCTGGGTTCTTCTTGTTAAGTGAGAACACACGGATCTTTCCAAAACTCTTACATTGATTGATTTAAGCAAGAATGAGTACAACTACCGTACTCAACAAATCGCATAGGAAAAGCTATTTAACTATATCTTTGGAAATATCAAGGAAATGGTGCGGCTTTACCAAGCGGTATATGTGGAATGCAAAGTTGACTTTAAAAGCTTTACAATAAATGCAGACGATAAAAGCGATAATAAATATAGCCACGGGGGTTTAACAACCGACATTACCAATTAACATCATAAATTCTACTTATGCTTTGTATGTTGGAATCACCCATGAACCGACTTCATTAGCAGGAAGCACGGTGTATTGAATAACATTGATTACACTCTGCGAGTTGCCCAACTTTACCCACACGATATCACAGACTCATATTGCCACGCAACATGTTTGCGCTGGCGAGTAAGGATAACAAAGCCTTTTCACTTTGCTTATCCTTTTTAGTCTCTACGGTAGATCTTAATCCATCTGACCCTCGGGAGACCACGGCCAATAGTGGACTCTGCACCCGAGGTGGCAGACTATCTGGTTGCAAGGATCAGCGAGTGTCCTTAGGGGTCCACCCCTGACTTGCCTTTGATGCTATAGATATTCAATTGGATGAGCAGTGTACTAAGCTAGGGAGTAATGACCACGCATGTGGTTGAGGCGGTTCTTGTGTGTGTTACTTAGCACAAGGTTCTTGTCCTTACTTGTCATCCAGTGAGGCGATGGCCCAACCCGCGGTTGCCCACCTCTTGATCTCACCGATGACCCATTTTACCAAGTATATTGGGTTGCCCAACTCAATGGACCTGACCCTCAACTTACACCCAAAATCCTATTGGCCTAAAGCCAACATTCATATGATATTTAGAACGAGAGGTTTTCATGACTTAGCAGAATATTTACTAATATTTTATGTGAACCAAGGTTGTCAAGGTAAATATGGCTTACAAGAATAGGTGGTTTAATATGTGGGGTTAAGGACTTATATCTAATCAACATGGCATTCCAAAGTATTATTTCTTTGTTGAAATACTTGGCTAAAATATTTTAATGAAGATAATAATATGAATATATGACATGTGGGTTCAATATGTTCAAGGTATGCAACTTGCCTCTGGTTCGGCGTCCTCGAATTGTCTGCGATGTCGGTGTCTGTCGTGAAGTCTGAAATGGCTCGTCGGCGTCGAAACCTAGCATGAACACAAAACCAATAAACCGCTGGCTCGACAAGGATTGAGCCTAACAAGCGAATCCAAGTACAACAAAAATACGAAAAGAAAAGAAAATTAAATGAAATTTGGATACGGTTGAGCGGAGTTAGGATTAGACTTTACGGTTTGAGGCGGTAGGAAGGCTATACTAACTCAAGTTAGGGTTTTCGACAATTAATAATCATTTCTTTGTTTATATCTATTATTTAGACACAAACAATAAATAATCATTAATCTAGGCTTAGGAATAGGAATTTTGGCTTAAAAGCAATTTCTGGAATTTTGGAATAAAAACCAAATTTTACTGTGCAAGGAACAGTGTTGGGCCGGTTTTAGGATGAACAGTACTGGGCTTTTACTGTGCGGCCTAAAAGAAAACGGGCCGAAACAGGCCGAAACGGCCCACGGCCGGCCCACTCGCGCGGCCAAAAGGCCGGAGGGACTCGCGGGGCGCTGGCTTGCAGCCAAAGCGCCCCGCGGCGCTGCGCGTGGGCGGAGCGAGCGAGGCGGCTCGGGAGCAGCGGCGCGGGCGCGACGGCGCGGCCGCAACGGCGACAGCGGCGACGGCCAAGGCGGGACAGGGAGGACAGCGCGAGGAGGCGCCGCCCAGGTAGGTCTCAAAACCCTAGGGTTTTGCGCGTGTGTGGGCTCGGGTTTTCTAGGGTTAGGGTTTTGGGGTGCGGGAGCGGCGGCGCCGGCATAGATCCGGCGGTGCCGTGACCGGGGAGGGTAGGGAGGGCTCTGGGTTTGCACCGGGTGGGGATTTGCAAGGGGTGGGGTGTTTTGCTCTTACGGGTGGGGAAACCGGGGCGGTGGGGCTTCTTGCCGGGGTCGGGGAAGAAGGGGAGGGTGGCAGCGAGCTGGTGTGAGCTTGGGAGGCTGAGCAGGGCGGCTATTTATAGCCCCGCGAGGCAGTGGGAGCTGGGGAGGGCATGGGGACGGCGTGGGTCGCCTCTGCCAGGGGGTGAGGTGGTTGGCCGCGAGGGTTTGGGCGGTGCCGGCGGGTCAGGCGGCGGCAGGGAGGGGCGTACAGGGCGGTGCAGGGCCTTAATGGCGCAAGGGAGTGGCGGCGACCCCTCACTGGAGCAATCCGGGAGGTGGCGCCGCCCTTGCTTGGGGCGCGGGGGTGGCAGGGGTGCATTGAAGGCGAGGGCGAGGTGGAGGCGGCGCGCTGTAGCGGCTCAGTACGGGGCGGCAGCCAAGGCGGGTGGAGACGGACGCGGGCGCGACCGCGACCGCGTGGGTGAAGGCGGCGAGGGCTGGAGGCGCGGCCGTGAGGGAAAGCAGGAAGGGAGAGGAGAAGGCGGGTTAGGGTTAGGGTTTGGGATTTGGGCGAGATTTGACCGAAATTTGATTTTTGATTTGAATTTTGAAATTCGATTTTGAATTCAAACTGATTTTCAAACTTTGAAATTTTTCAGGTGTTTCAGACGTAGTTGCCGAAGCCGCACTGCACTAGCTCGGCGAGCTGGTCGTCGCGCAGGCCCAGGAACGCCGAGAGCACGCGCACCAGCAGCGCGAGCGACCCCGTCCTCAGGAAGCAGGCCTCGACGACGTAGCTCCCGAACTGGTGACGGGACAGGCTCACGACGTCCTCCATGAGGCGCTCCACGACGCCCTGCTTGAGCTCCTCGCCGCCGCGCTCGAGGACTCGCTGCACAAAGTAGTTGCTGCATGGTGGCAAAGAGATTTTGTTAGCCTTAGCTCGACATGCTCGATCCATCTCGACAGGAGAATATATCACCGAACAACACGGATAACGTAGTTGCATGCTCGCACCTGTATTGGCCCCTGGCGATTTGGCTGGCGTGGCTCAGGAGTACCTCCTCGAGAGCGCAGAGCTCCTCGCCCCTCGCGTTCGTGAAGCACGTTCTGGATGTCGGCGATGGCGTACCGGATCAGAATCTAACAGGAAATTGACCAGAAAAACTATGTCAATACGCACGTCATGCAGTGTACACAAAGCTAAACATCTCGCGTAATCACTTGATACATTTAGTTGTTGCTAAGATGTGGCGGTTTGTGGCATGCACTTACCGATGTATCCTCGTAACGCATCGTGGTGAAGCAGTGGCGGAGCAGCTGCTCCCCTTTGCAGTGGTCCATCAGGCCCTCACGCAAGAGGTAGTCGGTTCTTTCATTCCCATCAATAAAATAAAACTTGACGGTTCTTTCATTCCCATCAATAAAATAAAACTTGACGATTCTTTGCCTGTCATGTTTGCGTGTTTGGCTCACAGGTCCATTACCGTCAAGAAAATAAAACCTGACGGTTTTTGCCCGTCAGGTTTTCGAGTTTGGCCCGCCCATGAAATGCATTTTGCTGACGAGTATTAACCGTCAAGAAAATTAAACCTGACGGTTCTTTGCCCGTAAGCAAATTGTTTTTTCCTGAGCGTTTAACCGTCACCAAAACGACTCTGTGGCTGTCAGCAAAATTATTAGTAGCCAAGATAGTGCTAGCAGAAATTGTCAATGACACACTAATATTTGATTCATACACATTCATGCATCATATAATCCACAATACACATCGATATGCATCATATAATCCACAATACACATCCATACATTAATCCACACACAAAATAAGTTGAAGCTTAAACAAGCATCATTTCAAGTCCAATACCATCAATTAGTTGATCACATATACACCATAATACTAATATTATGCTTCAGTTTGTGTCACCTATTACAAAGGACAGAACACAAACTAGATAATGATACCTACTTGACACATATAACTTGAAGCAAAATCATTGATAGTTGCAACACCACAGTGTAGTTGGGATGCTATTTTGATGGCGCGCTTCTGGTTGCAAAAAAATACAGCACAGCCAAGACCATATTGCTGCATCAATTTGAATGCCAAGAAGATCTGATGTTCCATGTGCATATGGAGTGACCTGGGCTATTCCAAAGAAAATAGTGTAAGGCTGTAAGCTCAACCATCCAAGTAAATAAGATTACCTTAGAAACATATCTAAAATTGAGCTTCACTATATGAATTTATGTCTCTAAAATAATATTGAATCTACTGTCATGTTTCTGTTAACAAGCCTGATGCAGAACAAAATGACCTTTATTAACTGGTAACTACTTGAATACCAAACTAGTGATAACTATTTGTGAACCTAGCTAACATTGGGGGTGGGGCAATATTAGCTAACAGCGACACACTCTTGTCAGGACTTGCTGATATTTTGAGAAATGGCGAAATCATTGCATGCATGAAATATCATCACTTTTCTCCTCCTTGTTGGGGAAAGAGTCCATTCAAAAAGTATGATGTAAATAAAACTGAATAAGCCAAGAGATAGCACCTCAATGCGTGATACAATGCCTTTTGTTACAGATATTGTGTCTCCACCAAGAGGATATCCCACAACAGTTACTGAATCCTAAGATAAACCATAAAAACAATGTCAGATGGCAATAAAAAAGGTATATCACATATCATCCAACATCAACTAAATATTAAGAATTCTTGCAAATATAGATACAAACAGTATAATGAATTCCTGCTTCATTTGCAAGAGAGTGAAGAACAACTTGAGCTTCAACAGGGATGTTTACACCATTGGCATGTTACCAGTAAGTACATGTTACTCCATCAAACACATCTGACATCACAAAGATAATTACCTGAAGGCATGGTAAACGACCAAGGTGAAGTGGCTCTGTTCCTCGCCAGAACTCTTCATTCTCGACGGAGAGCAATGCAAGGTCACACTCAATACCCTAGCTAAAACACAGTGAATCAATTTATCGAAGACATTATACCAAGAAAATTTTGCAAAACTTAAGCAAAATCATAACTAACAAACATCAATTCTTATTTCCAATGGTTACGAACATTGAACAACAATGTAAAAAAATCTTATTTTAAAAGATGCCCATAAGCTTTTCTAACATTAACTCTTACCACCACCATATTTGCTAACTACAATATGGATACAACAATTTCTCTATAAAAATTTCGAAATAAAACTCATACAAGTGGGGACAACCATATGTATTTACAATCCTTTTCCATTGTTAGACAATTAATCATCATAAACCATGAGAACAACAAAAGTGAGTAGTATCACATGAACATAAATTACTTTCCTTTTTATTATATTTTTTAAGAATTCATAAGTCCCAAATGTGGAGACTCCAATCTGGAGACATATTGTACCAAAAAAAAAATACCAGAAGCAGTACCTAGCACACACATCAAGTTCTCTTGCTAAACTATAGATTAACTAAAATAAGGAACGATGGCTTAACAAGCACCATTGATGACCAGGCGAATATTATTGAGGCCCACCTTAACAACACATTAAAGAATTTGTCCTCTTCAAGATCCTCCAAATCAGCAACCTAATACAACAGCATAGTTAGCAGAAGATCATGCAACCTTTACTATTCGATCGCAACATTGAATTGAATGCATGGCAAGCTTACAAAAGTAAGGTTCTGTTTTCTAAGTGAACTCAGGTGAGGGTAGTGTCGACGTAGCTGACAAGAGGGACAAACGAGGCACTATATTGACACAAGTAGCAAGCTTATCGCTGATGATGCTCTGTGAAAGCTTCTTCCCTGCAGTAGATATCCTTTTAAGACTACGAAAGCAAAACCCAGAAATAGATGCAATAATAATAACACGAAATAAAACAGGCATAGACAAATCAATTTTGCAGATTACTCACAAATGGGCACCTAGCCTCTAGTCAGTGATCCCACAAAGCGCACACTAGTGACCAATCCAAACCACGGCAGTGCAACATTTCACGGAACCCCATTCGAATGCGAGCGCCTTCCTCGCATCAAGCAAACAATTCGCATCATAAACTAAGAGCGAGAGGAAAGAAAGGCTACCCGAGGAAGGGGAGGCGGCAGTGGGAGAAGGCGCACCGTCTGCGGCAGCGACGGCAGTGCACGATGGCGCCAATGCTTAGAAACGAAATCGCCCGGCGATAAGCGAAGCCGCACAGCGCCCATGAGCAATGACGGCAGCAATGAGCGGGCGGCGGAGGAGGAGGGCGGCGAGAGGGCTCGAACGCGCAAGGCGGCGTCTGCTCGGGAGAGGCGCTGGCGGCGGGGCCGCTTGGGAGGACGAGGAGGAGAGGCGCCAAGTAGGGGCGCGGATTGGGGATTGAGAGCTAGGATTTGAGGAGGAAGAAGATGCTTTGACTGCAGGAGACGAGGAAGCACTCGTGTTTTTTTATGTGTGGGGCAGCGACATCAATTTTTATGCGTGACATCAAAAAATTTCGTCATGAACACAACTTTTCTGATGCGTGAAGTGCATGAATTCCCAAACAATTAACCTGACGGTTGTAACCATCAGGAAAATATATTATATTGACAGTTTTAATTTTCAAAACTAGCCCCCATTCGGTATAAATTGCATATTTAGCCCCAATACAGTGCACGTACCGCGGTTCCTGGGCTCGGCAGGCACCTGCCCTCGGCCCCAGGCGCGGCAGGCCACCTGTCCCCGGTGGTGGGCGCGATAGGTGACCTACCCCTGGCACCGGGTGCGGCAAGCCACCTGACCCGTAGGCCAGGCGCTGGACTAGGGAGTGCGTAGGGGCTCGGGCCGGAGAAGCGAGGGCTTGAGTCGGGCATAGACGGCAAAGGACGGTGTGGGCTGAGGAGGCGAGACCCAGGGGCGGCACTGGGAAGTGGTTGGTCGGGCTTGGACCTCCCCTTGACAGATCTTGACCGTCAGGATCTCCCCTTGTTAGATCTTGACTGTCAGGACCTTCCCTTGTTAGTTCCTGGTCGTCAGGACCACCCCTTGTTAGATCTTGACCATCAGGAGCTCTCCTAGTTAGATCTTGGCCGTCAGGACCTCCCCTTGATAGATCTTGACCGTCAGGACCTCCCCTTGTTAGATCTTGGCCGTCAGGACCTCCCCTTATTAGATCTTGGCCATTAGGACCTCCTCTTGTTAGATCTAGACCGTCAGGACCTCCCCTTGTTGAGCTTGACCGTCAGGACCTCCCCTTGAGTTGATCTTGACCGTCCCGACCTCTCCTTGTTAGATCTTGACCGTCAGGACCTCCCCTTGTTAGATCTTGGCTGTCAAGACCTCCCCTTGACAGATCTTGACCGTCAGGACCTCCTCTTGTTAGATCTTAACCGTTAGGACCACCCCTTGTTAGATCTTGACCGTCAGGACCTCCTCTTATTAGATCTTGGCCGCGAGGACCACCCCTTGTTAGATTTTGACCGCCAGGACCTCCCCTTGTTAGATTTTGACCGCCAGGACCTCCCCTTGTTAGATCTTAGCTGTCAGGACCTCCTCGAACCTCTGAGATCTCGGTCCTATGATCCCACATGCTGCTGCGCGAACCCTAGCTGCATATGTGCGTGCCACTACAATGACAGCCAGCCACGTCCGAGGCGCCCACTGCACAACACTCTATGTGGGTAGCGCGAGGCACCTTCTACCATTAGGCACAGCCGGAGAAGGTTGTACCTCCGTACTTGTAACAACCCAAACCTTTGGTTTGAGTTTCAAATGTATAAAAGTACAAGCTTTTTAAAACTTTTGTAATATATCTTGAGTATGCATATGGTTTTATAAAGCTTGTGCACAAATTTTAGCTTTTGTAAATTTGCAAATCCTTGTTCATTTGGAACCTTAGCTAAAGCTTCTAATAAAAAAAGTATTTCATGCTTGTAAACACCCGTGGAAAATATTTAATTCAAATACTAGGTTAGTTATCTTGAATTAATATAAATTTTCCCAAATTTTTAGAGGTTATTTTGACCTTATCAAAATTCTAACCAAGTTACCAAGGCTGTTTCGGAAAAGGATTTAATTCTCTCAAATGGAAAATTAAAAGTAGCTGAAATTATTTTCCTAAGTCTTAGTGCCGCCGCTGTGCCGTGCCACCGAGGGGCGAGGGAGGAGAGGACTGAGGACATACGATGTAACGTCCCGAGAGGAGTTCCTCACATACGACCTCATCTAGTCAAGACCGAGGCAGCCTCAGTTCGACTCAGCGTGTGTGTCACTGCCATCTCGGGCCCTGTAACATCCTTAAAAATGGTTTGTGTTTTAAATGTATAAAAGTATGTGAATTTCAAAAACTTTTGTTGAAAATCCATAAGTTTGTACTTGGTTTCAATTTTTTGTTTCCAAAATTCAAACTTTTGACTTGAAATTAAGATTCTATTTAATTTCAGAAAAATGTTTGTATTAAAGTCTCTGGAAATAATTTTGTAAAATACTAGATCAATTATCATGAATTAACATAATTTGTCCCAAATTTTTAGAAGTTATTTTGATCTCATTAAAATTCTATCTAAGTCTCTAAAACAGATTTAAAAAGGAATTTAAATCTGGCAATTAAAATATGAACAGTAGTCAAAATTATTTTTCCTAAGTTCTAGGTGAACCCAGGAGCACCCACAAAAACATTTCACAATTTTTCAAATTTTATTTCTATTTTTAACGGCTTAGTCAAACTTGCCTAGTTTCGGTCAAAATAGAAAATCAAAATCCTAATTCATTTCTTCGCCATCGATTTTGGGCCGTCCGATTCAATTTCTACGGCCCGATTTGAGCGATGACATTTGGACCGTCTGAACATATCCAATCGCGTGGGCCGTCCGATTTGATTTCAACGGTCCAGATCGTAGAGCCGTCCGGACCGTCTGAAGATATCCTCAACGTGGGCCGTACGATGCAGATCGAACGGCTCACATCGCCTTCAATGTCGCTGTTGGCCTGGGCCGGATCAAAGTTGACCCAGTGAGCGCCCTCGCCTCGGTCCCACTAGTCAGTGACCGTGGCTGGCTGAGCACGAGTAAGAAAAGTATTAGAATCATTTAGAATTTCCGAATTAAATTACTTTTGAACTGAAAATTGATTAAACTTAGAAAATTCATAACTAATTCAATTTTGCTCCAAATTGAATCAAACCAATTTTGTTGGTTTACATTTTTAATGTACTTTTTACTGGATTAGTTTTCAAGCATGTTATTGTTCCAGAAACTATTGGATTTGGATTAATGCTAAAAATGAATTGTTTATGTACTAAAAAATAGTTTAAACTTCAAAATTTCATAAGTATTTCATCCTAACTCCAAATTAAGTGAAATTAATTTTTTTAATTCTAATATTTCCTGTAATTTAATCTGGTATAAGTTTGTTTCTTATTGTTGTTCCAGAAATTTGTGATAATTATTTAATTTGATTAATTATGCCTTTAACTTGTTTAAATCATAGAAAATTCAAATAAAATCCTCTTGAACTGAAACTTTCACCCGTAATTCTTTAAAAACTATGTTATGTCTGCTGTGTATGCTTTGTTGATAAAATTGAATTTGATTACATTTGGTGTTATTCGTTCTTATTTGTTGCTTTACTCGATTAATAGATTTTGACGAGTCGGGTATTATCGAGAGTGATCCTCAGCAGCCTGACAACTATCTACAGCAAGGTGAGGATGCTACAGATGCTTAGAAGCTTTGGGAAGGTGCGCCTCAGGTGGGCCTCGATCCCAGGAGCAAAACGCCCCAAGTCCCATCGCCAATGGAGGTCGGACACAGCCATATTGATGGCGGCGGTGGAGCATCGGCTTTGGAGAAGAAAGCAAAATTGCGGCGAGAGACGAAGGCGGTCTTGACAAGTGGGGCCCGCTTGTCAGCGACCAAAAGAAACACGATGCAGGCTGCACTTTTCGCGTCGGTGTAAAACCATCAGGAAAAAGTGAATAACCGTAGCGAATACTACAATAACTGGCCAGATTTGAAAAGGAATTTAATTTAGTCAAGTGGAAAGTAAGCAGTGGTAAAAATAAATTTTCCTAAGTTCTAGTTGAACCTAAGAGCGCCCACAAAAATTTTCAGAATTTTTGGAAATTTATTACTATTTTTAACAGCCTAGTCAAACTACTTTTATTTCGGTCAAAATTGAATCAAATCCAAAACCCTAACTCAAACCCGACCGGACTGTTGGACCAGTCCGATCGCGCCAATCTTCGTGCAGAGCCGTCCGTCACGGATGGAAGAGGAATGATTCAATGGATGGTCGAAGTTCGAATCTTGAATCTTCTCGATTTGATTTAAGTTCATCGATTCATATCTGAGCAATACTGATGGGTATGCGAAAAATGGAGACCGTTTCCTGAGTTCAAAGGCTAGATTAGCTGCCATTCTTTGTATATAGGTATGTAGCTACAGAACACGTTCTAATTTCTAAGTCGGATGTTTCCATTCTTAATTCTCACATATCTGTTTTGGTCATTGTTTTCCTTGTGCGTTTGTACAGCTTAGATTGGATTTATAATGTAGTTATCATGATAGATCTCTTTCATAGTTAATATGTATGGCTGTTCCTTTTTTTTAGAAGTTAGAATGGTGGATGGATGAGGTCACCCTTTGTCCTTTGATAGCTAGCTACTGTTTTTGAAGGCAAATTAACTGACCATTAAGATAAGCTGGGTGACTTCTCTGCCCTATGCTGATTTGAAATAAACGCTATGGTAGTATGGTTGTTCAATTTTACGAATTGAAGTAAATTGTTGGAACACCAAAAAATTGTAATTCATAGGAATATCTACATGTAGTTAACTATCTGCATCCACCATGATTCATCATAAGCTATATTAATATTTTGCTTGCTATGTAGAGTTGGCACTGTCATATTATGAACTTATGATATTTTGATTATTTTCTATGGCAAGTCTTTGAGATGTGTGGCTGCATATGTTTCATACTTTCATTCATTCATCAATCATTCATACATTCTTTTTCACACAACACAGTAACAAAATAACTCACCATTAATTAAATATTCAGGTTTACATCATTATTTGATTACAATATATACATGTTTACATTAAGCTCTTGGAGCCTTGGAGAGGAGATAATAATATAATATACATGACTACATCAAATTGCATATGTCTTGCTTCTTCAGGTAATTTTCCTTCTATCTTGCTCAATTTGATACCTGATGCTTGCTCAATTCATCAAATTATTCCTGTTGTGGGTTTATCTGCACTGTATCCAAGCCGACCGCCTGGGCACCGCCTAGGCGCTAGGCCATAAGCCACCATCCGCCTAGCGTCTTCTTGAACCTTGGTCATCTTACACTTTTCTAATCAGGACATTTATTTCTTTTTCAACCGGTTTTGCAGGATAATTGAGGACTACAAAGAGAATGCAATGGATAGATTCCAACTATTTAGAAAAAAATTGTGTCAATCCATAAGATCTTTTCCTGATGTATCTGCATCTTTTTTATATGGGTGTTTGATTCAGTTGTGAACTCCACTGCTGTAAATTCAAATATTTGTTGCTGCTATGAAGTGCATGCATGCTCTACAGTTTTCTTAGTTTGCTCATTGTGAGAATATGATGCTTCCATGTGACGACATGTGCTCTACCTTTTTCTTTTTCTTTTTTTGATGAGGTGGAATAATGTCTTCGTTGACGATATATGTTTCTGTTTGTAGTAAAATGCACGAATCGCATTCAAAATAATCTAATTAAATTGGAAATAAAAAAATTTACAGTAAGATGCCCAAAAAGACGCTTTTGTGTACCTAGAGACGTATATAACGTCTCTACAGAACGTGTATAAATTGTGCCCACATGAATTGAATATATTTGTAAAAGTGTCTCTATGTTTGCTGGCACGCAAATCGGACGTGTCTATATCAGTAAAGATGTTATGTAAGTGTATCTACTAAAACGTCTCTACATATATAGATATGAATTTTAATGTCTCTATAAAGCGTCTTATATCCTGTACATATATTTTACAAGCGTCTCTACGGTTTTTGACACAGCCCGTGGGGAGACGCTCCAATGACACTTTATAAAAACGACTCTACGGTCCTCCAGAGATGAAATAACACGTCACTAGCCTATAGATTGGACGTCTCTACATGTGTGTTTTGTTATAGTGGGTGTTACGAGAAGAAGTAGATGGGATGCTGTGGGGAGGAAGATGAGAGGATTGGAAGCGTGGGGCTATTGAATGGTGAAGGATAAGAACAGGTGGACCATGAGTCTGTCCGATTTTAGTCCTCCATCCGTACATTTGTGTCATAGCGTTTTTCAATTAACTATCTATTTTGTGAGTGCGCAAAGAGTGATTTGGTTAATATATTGTCGATCGACCAGACTAATAGAGTAGTCTAAAAACAACTAACGCACACGCGCACACACACACGCACACGATGACTATAGACGATCCAAACATAGACTAAAAACTTCTTTTGAGGCTTATCAGGTTTCCTCTCATCCAGGAGTCACTACGTGCGGCCGCCCCCGGAAATTGCACCAGGTCATTTACTCATTTTGAGTCCATCGGGACGGATAAGTAAGTTCACTTTTGTTTGTTTTTCTAAACAGAAATTTGATTCTAAACTACAACGGTTAAACAGATTTTAGAAAACGACTTTTTGATTAGATGGTGTGTTTAGAAGATGACATTCCTTGTTGGAGTGTCGAATTGGCTGGCATAGAGTTTTCTGGAAACAACAATTTATTTATTTATGCAAGGAGATCAAGATTGTAGCTATTGTAGACTTTGCACTTCACCATTGCTTTTAAAACGGTGAAAAATGCTGGGTGGTCGAACTAATTAACTATATATTTTGTGAGTGTGCAAAGGATGATTTGGTTAATATATTATTGATCGAACAGACTAACAGAGTAGTCTAAAAACAACTAACAGAGTATGATCATGTTTTGCGAAAAATTGTAAAAATCCACGTGAAAAAGTAAGGTTGTTTATGTATATTACACTTTGCTTTGTTTTGTTATGCTGTTTTATCTACAGCAACCAACAGATTTATTGATAGTTCAAAAACTAAATCCAATAACAGATCCCTGTTTGTTCTAAACAGAAATCTAAACAACCCCTGCGACCATCTAACCGCACACGCACACGATGACTAGAGACGATCCAAACATAGACTAAAAACTCCATTCGAAGACGAAGACGCCGGCCGCCGCTCATTCTCCCCGGCGGGCGAACATTTTCCTGATGGCCCTAACGGCCTTCTTCGCGTACGTCTGCTCCAGGACACTCTTCGGCAGCTGCTCGATCCGCTGCGCCAGCCCGCCGGCCAGCTCCGGGAAATCCTGCACCGAGCAAGAAAATTATGGTAGATGCCAAGATCAAACACCAAACCCATGCGCGCATGCATGGCGCACGTAAAAACCGGCGAAGTAATCGCGCTTAATTAACCGAACTATCCAATGCACTTACGTCCTTGGCGCTCTGCAGCAGCTTCTGCACGACGAAGTTGCCGTACTCGTTCTGCACCAGCTCGGCGAGCTCGTGGTCGGGCAGCGCGGCGAACGCGTAGACCAAGAGATCGCGGTCCGCGGGCGCGGGTGCCTTGAGGATGCAGAGCTCGACGGCGTAGCTGCCTAGCCAGTGCGTCGACAGTTCCACGACGTTACGCATGACACCGCGGAGGATCTCCTCGTCGACGCCGCTCTCATTGATGCGCTGGATCAGAGGGCGCAGCACCGCGCCGTCGGCGTCGATGTGCGTGAGGCGCATACCAGCGCCGTCGGCGAAGAATTCAACAGGGCCCGTGTGGTTGAGGGGCTGACTTGAGGACGAGAAGCCACCGATGCGGAAGGCGTCGTTGGAGTCCGAGCCGTCGACGCTAGGTTTTGTGGAATCCATGGCACACTTGCTATCCATTTTCAAATTAAGTTCAATCTAATGGGCGTGCACCGTGTGGAGAGGCTGCAGGCTATATGTATGGATGTACTTATATAAAAGAACAGATGGGCCTTTTATAGGCAAAATACGATAGCTTACCTAGTATAAGCAGTTTTTAAAATAAAGGATCAAGAATTACAATCCTTATCTATTATAGATCAAATTTAAACGAGACAAACCAATACAAAGTGTGTGTCCCACGTTAAGCATGTAAGTAACTAGTAAGTTCGCTCTCCTAAATCTCAATATCAGTTAAACACACGCCTACACAAAATAACATAAATAATAATTGCAACCCCAAATTGATTCACATCTACCAATTCTGATGCATGTGTTACCTATATAAATACTATCATAGCCTTTACCTATAAAAATATAAAGTGAACGCACCATATTTAATCATTCAAATGATGCAACCCTATCTACGGTTAATTTTCCCGATCATTCCAAGTAGTTTTGATATTACAAATACAGCTTGCACATGAAACCTCTTAAAATCAAATTCGAATTTATATGCATGATTAGTCGTGCAATACATAACGAGGCACACTAGAAATGTAGCCCAAACAAATGACAACACAAACTTTGATTTACCTTGTGTGCAGAGTACCAATCCAACAGAGCATACACGCGCGTCAGATCTGAGGCACGCAACTGGCGGCTACATCATATATATCTCTTGCTAAGAATCTGCTCTGTACCTCGCCATCCTACGTTATATACCACCCAGCGCGCCGAAAGGAGCATGACGCGGCGTGGTCGCTGAAGGCCGTGCGAGAGGTACGCCGCACACGCTCCTTGAGGAGCTAGCCTCTCGCCGTGGAACCGCGGCCGCTGCCAAAATGCACGGTGCAACGCCTGGAGCCTCAACCTGGACAGACAACGTAAACCTACATAATTGTTGTGGCAGTCTAAACATAGCATCCACGATACCAAACCGATGCTGGCCGCTTAATAAACTTGCACAAAACCGTATATTGCCACCACGGCATAATGAACAAGCCGTACAGAACAGTAGGGCTTACAAAAGCTTTCGACACAGACAATCAAGCACATACTACTACCAAACAACCCAAAACTTTTGCACCTAACAACGAAACACACATACTAGACGAACAGTCAGCACGATCTCCTTTCGGCTACATGACAGACTCGAGCCTACGTGTGTACCTACAGTCCTACAACACACGTACGTACACGCATTGTGCGTAACAATCAGCTAATACAGCCGCTGCCGGGGGAACAGCTTCTTGACGACCCTCATCACCTGCCGCGCGTGCATCTCGTCCAGGACGCCCGCCGGCAGCTTCTGGATCCGCCGCGCCAGCGCCAGCGTCTGCTCCGGCAAGTGCTGCACCGGGTCACAACTCATTATCAAACAGTCAGCATATATATACACCGGTGAGACAATTGGCCGTGAAATTAACGTGACGGGATGGGACGGGAGGAGGTGAGCTACTCACGTCTTTGCCACTCTCGAGCAGCTTGTGGACGACGTAGTTGCCGAAGCCGCACTGCACTAGCTCGGCGAGCTGGTCGTCGCGCAGGCCCAGGAACGCCGAGAGCACGCGCACCAGCAGCGCGAGCGACCCCGTCCTCAGGAAGCAGGCCTCGACGACGTAGCTCCCGAACTGGTGACGGGACAGGCTCACGACGTCCTCCATGAGACGCTCCACGACGCCCTGCTTGAGCTCCTCGCCGCCGCGCTCGAGGACTCGCTGCACAAAGTAGTTGCTGCATGGTGGCAAAGAGATTTTGTTAGCCTTAGCTCGACATGCTCGACCCATCTCGACAGCGGTAAAACCAACGAGGAGAATATATCACCGAACAACACGGATAACGTAGTTGCATGCTCGCACCTGTATTGGCCCCTGGCGATTTGGCTGGCGTGGCTCAGGAGTACCTCCTCGAGAGCGCAGAGCTCCTCGCCCCTCGCGTAAGTGAAGCATTCCGCCAGGCATCTCGACCCGAACGCCGACGTGAGCACGTTCTGGATGTCGGCGATGGCGTACCGGATCAGAATCTAACAGGAAATTGACCAGAAAAACTATGTCAATACACATGTCATGCAGTGTACACAAAGCTAAACATCTCGCGTAATCATTTGATACATTTAGTTGTTGCTAAGATGTGCCGGTTTGTGGCATGCACTTACCGATGTATCCTCGTAACGCATCGTGGTGAAGCAGTGGCGGAGCAGCTGCTCCCCTTTGCAGTGGTCCATCAGGCCCTCACGCACGAGGCAGTCGGTGAGCATCTCGCACAGTTTGGGGTACTGCGCCACCGCCGTGATGAGCACCTTCAGAGCAGTCTCTCTGCGCCATATGCAAGCAACAGCAAGTTAAAACACTGTACTAGTTATACCAGCAGTTTAATTTCATGGCAGGGAATCACAGCAGGTGCTCCCAAGTTTTCAAAATTGTTCGTTTGAATCTATGTACTATCGCTCAATTTGATTACTTGGGTGCCTATAAATTTACGAGATGTTTGATCCTGTACTTGCAAGCTTGTAATTTGCACATGCGAATCGCAGTGCTAAAGTAGTTAACTAAGAGCATTGAGATAGGAGGGGAGAAAAGCTTCAGCTTTTGCGCTGATTTTCGCGAAATTTATGGGGATCGATCGATCAATGAACGTACCCGTACTCCTGCTTTGCAGATAGCATCAGCGAGCCCCTCACATTGGGCACGACGGCGGCTTCGACGATGCCCTTGAGCTCGTCGAACCTCCCCTCGCAGGCGCGCAGCAGCGCGAGGAACACCACGTGCCCCTCCCTCTTCTCCATGACCCTGTGCACGTGGCGCTTGACCCCGGCGAGCACGCTCAGGCGCATCTCCTCGCCGCCCTCCTCGAGCAGGCAGACCACGTGCGCCGACGACTCCGGGAACATCACCAGCGACAGCTCCATCGGGCCGCGGAGCAGGTCCGACCGGATCTCCTCCAGCGTCCGGCATTGGCGGATCGGCGGCGGCCGCCTCCGACACAAGGTGCCCGCTTGAGCAGCGAGCAGCACTCTCAGGAGGGAGTTTTCGTAGTAATCAGGCGCGGAGAAGGCGGCGCCGGGCTGGTAGTGGCTTGCGCTGGAGCTCGCCATCGACGGTGATGGCGCCACCGATGAGCGGGACGTGGCGATGGACTGGTACTGGCTGGCGCTGGCTCTCAGCGTGCACGGCTGCGGCGCCACCCAGGGGCAGGACGCGGCGGGGGCGGTGAGGCGCGGGCTGTAGGCGCCGAAGGGCGAGTCATACCCGCTGCTAGGGCTGTAGGCGGCGCCGCCGAACAGCGAGACGTACCCGCCGCTCGAGGAGCTCTCATCCCCGCCGTGGCGCTCCGTCTGCGGCCAGTACTGCCGCGCCCTCTGGAGCTGGTGCATCAGCGGGTGCACGTCGGGCGGCGGGGGCGACCGCATCAGCGGCGAGTTCGGTGCCGCGTACTTCTGCTGCTGCTGCTGTCGCTGCGACGACGAGGGGTCGCCCAGGCGCATCGCGTCGAGGTAGGCGGCGAGGTCGGCAGCGGAGATCGTGGGCCGGGACGCGTAGTTGGCGGCGCTCTGCTTGCTCGGATCCATGGCGTCGAGTTTGGATCGCGCTGGGTTTGGTGGGTCGCGTTGGGGATTGAACGCGCGCGCGCTTTTATAGAGGAGGACTCTGGGCACGAGTCTGAATCGCGCTAGGGAATCGGGGAGTCGTCGATCTCTCCGTCCGAGCCGTGCTGCTCGCACGAATCGGGGCGTGATAAACGCATGCCAATCGGGGGAGAGTCCGAGAGGAGAGGCCCGACCTTTAATCGAATTGTACCTTTCCTGCTCGACCCCGACTACGAGACGAGCTGCCAATTCAACCCTGCTTCTTACAGATATGCAAACACTTGTTCTATACTGTTACCCCAGCACGACTCGCCACAAGTACGTCTGAGCGCCAGCATCGTACCTCCTGTCGCGCTCTTTTTTTACTTGTCGTAACATATCAAAAAATTATATACAATATCATCTAAAAAAATCTCATAATCAAAACAAACAAACATTTGAAGGATACATATATAAAAAAGATGCAACATCTCAGAATTCGTATGCAATATTTCTTTCACTCGTGTACAATATTTTTTTCATCGTGTCACAACATTTTTTTTAATGCTTGCAACAAAAAAAAACTTGTTCGTCAAAGAAGAGGTGATGGGGAGGATACAACATAAGAAACTAGATGCAACATTTCAAAAGAAACATCTCAAAAAATCTCAGATGTAGAAGAACAGGTGTTAGTTTGTAACATTTTTTTCAACGGTCGCAACATTTTTTCCAACGTCGCAACATCAATAAAACAATTCACCAGAAACATTCTGATTTCACATATGCAACAATGAACAACACCAGATACAACAATGAGAAATTCTTTTAAAAAAATAGCTACGGCGACACCAGGAAGTACTCGTACCAGGGGTTCACCACGTCGTCGTCGTTGCTCGGGTTGGTCACATCGATACTCAGAGGTTGCACCTCATGGCCAGCATCGTCGTGCCGCTCCATGCGAGGCCGGTGTCTCCTGGTCTGGACCCCATGTTGATGATTGTTTTCGCTGACCAGCCGGTACGGCGTCACGTCTCTTGCCTGCGAGGTCGCCGATGGCGGCGTGGCCAAAGCTCCTCGCGCAGCAACACACAGAATTTTGGACACTATTGGCCCCATGAGACCACCTAAATTCCTATAGTAGCCCCCTAGCCGCAGAATTCCTATTTTGGCCCCTGTCGCATCCTACTGCCGTCGGGGACAATGGAACACTCACGCCTCGCATGCAAGAAGAGCACTGCTTGCCTCCCGACGACAAAGAGGCACTCTTCTGCCGTGTGGACGGCAAGAACTCGGCCCCCCACCCCGACGCACGCAAATACAAGAGGAGAGAGAAAATCCATTTAAGAATATTTTTTGAGGAATTTCTAAATATAGCAAATATGCTCACAAAATTATGAAATTTTTTGTGGAGCCTCCCAGAACAGTGTACTTGCTTGTGTATTTTTTTAGTTATTATTATTTTTCTCTAAAATTCATTTAAGTATACTATTTGTAGGAATTTTCTAATATAGAAAATGAGGTCCAAAAATTATAAATTTTTTTCTAGGCTCCTTATACATTGTACTTGATTGTGTAATTTGTTCATAATTTTATATGTTACGAAGTTGTCTCGACAAATTAAGGGTTTAGGTCATGAAATTTAGGACGAAAGGTTTCGGAAATTAGGGTTTCATGATTTCATGTGACTTGGAATGTGGGAAGTTTAGTACCACCTGAATACTCTAGGTAAGAGACACTCCCTCCTCCGTACATCTGTTGTCTCGTCGCTGCTGTCCCCCTTTGCTTGCAATGCTCACTTTTATGGCGTGTCGAATCTCGAGACCCGACTCCCGATTGATTCGCTCACGCGCCTCCACCAGCAAGGGTGTTGTGTGACGCTTCATGGTGCCACACCGGTGTTAAACTGAACATATTAGAAACCCTTCCTGCAAACATGTCTTGTCCATTTAAATACATATAAATACATACTTCAAGAGCATATAAATACATACTTACTGCATATACAAAAGATTGTGCCGGTTCAAACCAGTTCAAACATTAAATTTTAAAACTACCATCCTTAATCATTAATAGAGCATGAAAGATTTGTTGCCAACTTGCCATGGCCCCACCACCTAATTCTTCATATGGCATTTTTGGAAATTTTTGCCGTATTGGCACCTTTTAGGACAATTTTATATGTGTTCTGAAATTGTCTCCAAAATGAAGGATTTAGGTCTTGAAAATTTGGATTTTAGGTTTCAGAAATTAAGGTTTCATGAATTCCCACACAAAGTACTCATAACAAAATTAGGGTTTCTAATGGAGTTGCAGTGTACGTGTTCATACATAAAATTGACGACATTTGAAGCGTTACAAACATTACATGATACACGCGTGGGCGCGGGTTTATTGCAATCAAGACACTCTTTGTTAATTTATTAGTTTATTGTGGATGATATTATTTAATATTGTATTATACCACAGACTAGATAAGCTTGTGCATGAACCAACTGAGGAAAATATTTGGCATGCAGATGATATAACAATATGTATGCTATGGTATGTTGTTATACGATCTACATGCCATGCATTTCCCTCTGTTGGTTCATATGCAAGCTTATCTAGCATGTGGTACAATACAGTATTAAAGTAGGACATGACTTCTCTCTGCAAAGCAGGACATAACCTCCATTTGCAAAGTAAGACGTGACAACACTCTGCCGCAATGACTAGCACAACGAGCGTATTCGGCGGGAGACGTGCAATCTCATCTCAAGGCGTGCAGACACAGGGAGCGTGAGGCTCGCGAGAGGTAGCGCGAGAAAAAGAGGGAAATGGCGGCCGAGGCCGAGGCGATTGGCGAGGAGTACAACGCCGAGTTCGGAAGGAAGGGCAAATGGCCCCGGTCTACGCAGTAGTTCAAGTCATTCCGTAGTAATCCCCTGTCTTACCCACCATGTTTTTTTACTATCCCCTAAGGGCATATATACTTACATGATGTGGATGCTTGTGTTGCAGTGTACCGTAGTAGTAGCAAGGATGACTAAAGCAATTAGCCGAACCATCATGCCATGTAACGTGCTTCTGTCTATGGACTCTAATATAGTTATGGTTCCGTGCCTCCGCTAAGCCATCAAAGCAAGCCTATATTGCAAGTATGTCTCTTCTAGTCGAATATCAGAAAGAACCATTCGCATCGACATCGGATTCTCCATGTTTTAGGGCATCTTCGTAATCACAACGAGCGTTCTCAGCCCCTTCAATTGTATTATGTACAAGCTTCATAAAGTACTTTGCTTTAACTCGACAATAGTGAAGTGATGTCATCAAGAACCGTAGCGACCAAGATATTATTCCTTCTTAAATGCATTGTACTGCAAGGGAATGAATGTCTCCCACAAGTGTTGTATGCCATTAAACGCTTTATATGAAATTTGGTTAAGAAGGAAGTTAATAAGCACAATTTGGTTAACATGGGAGCGAACAATGAAAACTTCCCACATTCCAAGTCACATGAAATCATGAAACCCTAATTTCTGAAACATTTCATCCTAAATTTCGAGACCTAAATCCTTAATTTGTCGAGACAATTTCGGAACATATAAAATTATGAAAAAAATTACACAATCAAGTACAATGTATAAGGAGCCTAGAAAAATTCTTTTATAATTTTTGGACCTCATTTTCTATATTAGAAAATTCCTACAACTATTATAATTAAATGAATTTTAGAGAAAAATAATAAATTAAAAATTCTGAAAAAATTACACAAGCAAGTACACTATTCTAGGAGGCTCCACAAAAACTTTCATAATTTTTTGAGCTCATTTGCTATATTTATAAATTCCTCCAAAAAATATTCTTAAATGGATTTTTCTCTCTCCTCTTGGATTTGCGTCTTGCCGGGGAGGCGAGTTGTTGTCGTCCCCACACTGCAGGTGCCTCTTCTTGCCGGGAGGGCAGCAGTGCTCACGCTGCGTGCCGAGGGCAACAGTGCCTCTTCTTGTCCCCGACGGCAACAGGGGGCTAAAATGGGAATTCTGCGACTAGAGAGGCTACTCTAGGAATTTAGGTGGTCTTATGGGGTCAATAGTGTCCAAAATTTCAACACACACACACAGAGAGAGAGAGAGAGAGAGAGAGAGAAGAGGGGGAGGAGGAGGAGGGAGGAAAAAGCAAACGTATATCAAAAAATCTAAGCAACATTGGGAGAGAGACAGGGGGAAGGGAGCAACGGAACAGAAAAAAGTAACTAGGAAGCATATGGCTGGTGAAGTGAGTTGGGGAAAAAAAATCTAAGCAAGAAATGAGTAGTGGTGAAAGCAACTGGTGGGGCTATTGAGTGGTGAAAAGGATCACGTGCAGCGTTCGATTTTTAGTCTCTCATCCACGCCCCCACTAAGTGCTAACGACAAGATACTAGCATTCTGGATTAAATTATATTCCACATATCACAGCTGCTACAGCCAGTGATTTTTTCTAGTTCGGCAGCAACTGCTTGCTGCCGCATTACTCTTCGGTTTAGGGCTCATCAATAATCAATTTTGGAATCGTACGTTGTCGAGGCTACAGATGTCTGCAGCTACATAAATACATGCAGTTTCCATGACTGTCGACGAAGAAGAACGTTAGGCCATCATCATCCGTCTTTCCACATTCTAGCTCTTTCCAGAATGAACTTCCCTTCCTTGTATTTCTGGCTTTTTCATCATAGGCTTTCTCCTGCAGCACAACACGTAGGAATTAGGATGCATCAATTCAAGGAAACGATATAAAGTTAGGGCAGAATGAGCTGCATAAAGGGCAAGTATATGCGAGCCATTCACTAATAAAAACATGAGCATGACCATTCAAGCAATGAAATTGTATCATGTCTTGAAGATGTGATGAGTAAAAGCGCGTAGATTACCATAGTTTTACTATTTGAAATGGTAAAGAAAATAATACATCCATCATTACTAGTAGAAAAAAATCCATGAACACCTCATAACTCATCTACCTTTTCAATTTGTCCCTCATATCTAATTATCGTTCAATTTGTCCCTCATAAGTTAAAAGTTACTGTGCAAATACCCCCAAGACCGCATGTTAGAACCATTTCTCGTGGTTTTCATTATCTTTAGTACTTGTTTCGGTGGTGTCAATACTTGTATAAATGATTCTAATACTTATTTCAATTATTTGGGTGATTTCGATAGTCGTTGTACACCATTTCATTTAGTGTTGCGAAAAACATAATATGGTGATCGGACGAACATGATACCACCAAGCGATTAATTGATACGGACGATTAATCGGAATTATACAGACAATTTGGTGTTCGCACTCATATATGTATATATATATTTGATGATAATGGTAGCCTAAGATATTTAAATGCATTCTACTACCATAGCTATGAATATACGTGTACTACTCTTTAATTTTACCACAATGACTCATTGGCAAGACTAATTGGTGACATTACTTAAGAAAGTAATCGACGACAAAATATTGATGTACATTCATAATCTGATTTGTGAAAAAAAAAAATTATATCATACGGGACCTGGCCGGTACCGGTAACTGGTTTTCTATCAGACGGTTTCAATTATCCAATTTGAACTCAATTGAAACACGTTAGCATGTCAGGTAACTAGATAATGTGGCAAGGAAGTTGTGAGAACCCGCATAATTAAAACTAAGCTAATCAACAGTAATCGGTAATTAGTGTAAGTAAAAATTTCATGAAAACCAATCTCAAGCATAATCTCAGTTAATATCCAATTGCATAATTAACACAATGAACTTGGCAAATTAAGCAAACATCATTTATTCACATCACAGCTTTATAACAGTCCGTTTACAAAGCATAATTAAAATATTACAAACCAAATTCTTGTTACAAAATTTATTCTACAACACAATAATGGATACAGGATTAATTTTACAAAACAATTACAAGAATTAAATAAAATACAGTTTCATATGCTTGCATCCATTTTCATCGGAGCTTTCCTTGCCTCCTCGTCCAACCATTCTACACCTTTCCTGGTCAGGCAACATAGAACTCGAGACGTAGTTAGCAAATACCGAAAATGTAAATCTTAGTTAGATTGAAGAAAGGTTGCCGTCGAGTTTCAAAGTACAATAGGATTTCCATATCAACCTAGGTCAACCGTTCCCTCGATCACCAAGGCACCCTGACCAACCTGAGTTAGTCGGCTCCTTTAGTAATCAAGGTATCCAAATCAACCAGAGTCAATAGGTACCTTTTACTTCCACGATCTCATCATCCGAGCGTTAAAAAGCCCAACACCCACCTTCCAATTTGCCTCAACCGCACTAGAATCCAACAATGCATTCCCATTCATTTCCGCCCTCTGTTTAATACATCATCGGGCAACCGAATCCAACCTCCACAACATATAATTCCGATCAACCAGAAAGCCCACAGTGGTAGCCACATGACCATGTATACCAAATATTTAGCTCATATGCATCACAGTGGAGAGCAGCCTAGAATAGGAGGTAATAGGAATTAGGGTAAATAGGGTTATGGTAAATAGGAATAGGAAGGCCGTAAAAATGAAATTACCACAAATGGGGATTAGATCAAGCCTCAAGGGATAAGAGCAAGCCTCTCTCTACACAGCCAAGCACTATCCCCATTCACAGCATCCTCATAGCCGCAAGGGAGAAAGGGGAGCAGCCAGGAGCCTCACCCTCAAGGCCACCATCCCAGCCCTGCCGCAAGGAGGAAGAAGGGGAGGCACAAAGGGAAGGGGAGCACCAGCACGAGGTCGGCGCTACTACCCTTCTCCCCCATTCCCAAATCCCAGCAAAGGTAACCCAACCATCTCCCCCAATCCATCAATAGTTTCTATCATCAGAAAATACATCATGTGGAGTTCTCCAAATCATGCATCAATCAATCTTGCACATTCTTAAGCCCACAGTTCATCGCATCACAGAGCAGTAGAGGGGAGAGAGTAGAAGAAAGGAGGTAGGGGAGGTAGTACCTCAGTGCAACCAGCCAGGTTACCACCATAACTTCACTGGAGCTTAGTCATATAGCCACCTCCATCAGCATTCATGCATTAGCACAATGAACTATAAGCAAATCAACAAAAATAAATTAAATCAAAGCAAGATTTCAGAGGGGGGGTTTGGAGGTGTGTAGCAGCAGTGGAGGTCTGGGTCGGCGGCCGCAGTTGCCGACTGGCGGGGCAGCAAGACGCTGCGGAGGAGGAAGGCTGACCAGCCGAGGCAAGCCCTTCGCCGCGCCAAGGGAGGAGATCTGGGTGGAGTAACCCAACATGGCTCAGCGAGCCACGCGGAGGCGGCAACATATAGGCGGCGGCGGCAAGCAAACCAAGCGGAGGCGACTGGCGTGGCCGGGCCTAGGCGTGGTGAGGTGGCGGCGTGGACCAGCCGGCAAGTGAGACAATGGACCCGGGCGGCGAGGCAGACGGCAGCACGGCCGGGTAGAGAGCTCAAGGCATGGACCCGGTGGAGAGAGGCAGAAAGCGAGCCGAAAGCATGGTAGACCCAGAGGGAGGAGGAGTCGGCCAGAGGGGAGGAGCCGGCGGGGGAAATAGAGGTGGCGCCATGGGAGGATGAAGGGAGGAGGAGAGCTTAAGGGAGAGGAGAGGATTGGATTTGGGGAGAAAAAGAGGAGTTGGGAGATGGGGGAGTAGTGGCGGCGCCGGGTTGGAGGGGCCGAGCAAGGCAGCAAGGGGCATGGCATGGCACAGGTTGGCCGAGAGGAGGCGGCCGAGTAGGTGCCAGGGGAGGCGGCAGCTTCATGGAGGAGGAGGAGGAGTAGAGGGGGGAGAGAGGAGGCGTCGTGGGGGCGGCGCCATGGAGGAGCCATGGGGAGGCGGCGGCATCAAGAAGAAATGGGGAGGAGGAAGAGTTTGGTTTGGGGAAGAATGGGCATAGGAGCTGGCCTTGGTTGGGTCGGCAGAATGGGAGGAATGGGTGAGGGTAGGTGGCGGCTGGTAGAGAGAGAGGGGTAGGTAATTAGGGGGATTAGGGTTTAGATGGGATTAGAGATAGGAATTTGGGTTTAGGGAGTTTAGTGTAGGAGAGTTGTAGGAAAATTGTATAAATTCTAATGCATTGTGATAATTAATGTTTTTAGCAATAGCAATGATCAAATAGAAATAATAAAGGTTAGCTCTGTGTATTTGTGCGATCGAACGATTCTTCTTAGGTTACATCCGACTAACCATTCGTATAAGTTCATCGGTTGAGTAATTGTTATAATAGAGTAAACTACCATTGATTCTGTGAGTAGAAAGTAAAAATGTGTGTGTAGTAAATCTATTCATCTTTGGCAATTAGTCAGGTTAGTGAAATGTTTTAATCATGCTAAATTTATTAACATAAAGCGGTCCTGAGTATTTGTAGAAAATTAAATAATCGCATGTCGATTTAAGTAAAATAATTATTTAGAAGTTTTGCACGAGTAGAATTTAATAGACTTAATGAAGTGTGCGTGTGAGTAGTATTCCTGTTCTCGTTAGTTTAATCGCGAATTTAGACGTTTTCAACCCTAGGGTAAGTAATTAGTAGAACGACTGTAGCAGGGAGTGCTAACTTAACGGGGGTTCGAAAAGTGTTATTAAAATAAAATCCACTAACAAAAAGAATCATCTGAATAGCAGGCACATAGTCGCACGTATTATTGAAAAGTATTTAATTATGTATTTATTATTTCGCACCATCGTATAAATTGCAACGGGTGAACCAACAAGAGTAGATAATATCGATTCCGTCGACGACGATCTTTCCTACAATTCCGCAGGCAAGCTACTCCCTTGTTCATTAACATAGCTATATTAAATGTAAACCGTATATTGCTCTATCTTATATGTATTGCATCAAAACTATTTTTTCAAAACAATCAATTCGAATGAATGAGATGGAAATGAAAAGATAAGAAAGATAAAAGAGATGAAGGAATTAAGAAATGAGAAAAAAAGAGATGAAAGCATAGTAATATTACTGGCTTGGTAAAAGGGGGCCCGGGTGAGGAAACACGATGATGATGATGATGATGAGGCAAGAGGTGGGCCCCTTTTTACGGGTGGTTATAATATAAGGACAAACAAAACGCTTACTCGGTCAGAGGCCGTATTTTAAGTGCCAACCATTTTCCCGCTTTGGTGGCGTAAAATGTTACCCTGTTACGTAATTACGTTCTCCACAATGGGTAGCAAGGTGGAGTGTTGGGTATTGGGCCGATCCGACCCAACCAACATTACCGGAAACTCGGTGGATGACGGAGGTCACGTCTCTGGACACCGACGGAAAGTAATGGGTGGAGACTTAATCACGTAAATGGAAAATGTTCTGTATTCTGAACTCGAACCCGCATCTAAGGAAATGCTGGGGACCTGGCTCATTTAGAGTTCAGAATTACTATGGGTACACTACTACAGAAAAGGCCTTTACAGACGGTTCGTAACGCCATCACGCACGGTTCCCGTGAGCCGCCCGAGTTTATGGGTCAAGAATGCTAATGGTCATCACAGACGGTTTTGAACCGCTCAGTAATACATACTATCACGCATTTGCGCAGTAGATGCAACCGCTCGTGATAGTCGACTACCACGTATGGTGCAGATAAAACCGTCGTGATATTCGACTACCACGCACGGTGCGTAGATAAAACCGTCGTGATAGTCGATTACCACGACGGTCCGTAGATGAAACCGTGCAGGATATGATTACTACCGACGGTGCGATATGAAACCGCTCGTGATAGTTCACTATCACGCAGCGGTTTCATATACGCATCGTCATGGTAGTCGACTATCGACGCATTTCATCTACTGCACTGTCTGGGTAGTCTTTGCATTGCTAAATCTATTTCGCTTATTGGCTAGCCTCAGAAATGCTAGCCATGCCCTCTCAAACAAGCACATCCAATTCTCATTCATTTCGAAGCACATCAAAATTGCATTCATTTCGAAACAAGCACACATCCAATTCACAAATCAATTAACTAAATTTAACCATTAATGTACATTAATTTACACACATGTACCATTATGTTCAATCTATCTCAATCAAGTTCAATCTGCTACACTTGTGGAAACTCCCATTTGGATTTATGACCGTCTTCTCAGAATGACGCAAGGTGTGATCGAATTTTTATGAGCTCGCTCTGCTCCAACGCAGCTTCAAATGTTCGCAACTCCGTCGACATGAAGGTTAAATTCGGGCTTATATAAATTGGTAAGTATATATGAAATAATTGTTGAAAGATTGACAAACCCGAGGATCATTGGTGATCGCGAACCGATGAGTAGTTGCATGTTGTGGCAAACATAGTATCCACAGACGCTATGACGGGCACGCCGGTGGCACCGCAAAAATAGAATTGGTTAGTTCAAGAGGCATTGCTACGAAGTGTTATATAGGATTAATGTGTACTAGCTAGCAAGTACCGGAATGTTTGATCATGTTGCGGCGTCCTTCCCTTGATATTCCATCCTTTAGCATGTAACACGTCGAACACCCTCGTGACTCCAAGAAGTTAGCCTTAGCCATTGCAAAGGAAGGAAAGACTACAATAGAGTTTCTATGGAGGAAATGTGTTTACGATGATTAAACTCCTGATAGTCGTGAAGTTGTGAGTGGCCCTCTGTAGGGAATCTAGGTATATTACGTATTTCGCTTTGGTATAATTACAATTAGAATCCAATGGAACCTACACGGTATGTCAAGATGGTCATTAAACCTAAGTTCGTGTTGCTTATAAAGTACAAATCAACAAGTATAGCCAGAGTGCAACACTACTTACTTCGGTTGTAGGGCAAAAGTATGAATTCCTTGTTGCGGTGAGCCATGAAAAATCTATAACGTAATTCTCGATTTAATGTTGCATTCGCCGTGATGCTTTGCTCGGAGACAACGTGTGGGTCGAGGAAACCTACCGGTGATTTCCTTCTTTCGCTTCACAGATCATGTATCTATTATACAAAAGCTAGGAGTTATATATAACATTTATCGATATTACACTAACATTGACCGTGATTGTACACACTTACGATTGTCCAAAGATCGTATGATTGAGACGCCGAGCTCGTCGAGGTTGAAGAGACGAACAAGTCGTCGAAGGTCACCGTGAAGACAACGCCTTGATACACGTAGTTAAAATGATGCTCCTTGAACTTGACGGTGACACCCGAGCATCGTTGATCAACCGCTTGTTGGATGCTCCATGTACCATGCATGCAATTCCGTGCAATCCAATCCTAGGGTAGGGTCGTCTAACTTCTCGAACAACGGCTCGCCTGGCTTGTATTTTCGCCAACGGCAAGAAGGGATATTAGGAGAGGACTCGATCGTCTTCGATTTGCCCTTGCCCTTGTTGCCTCGCTTTGTATAGGTCGACTTCACAAGAGTCGATCGAGCACGAGGTGTAGATGCATGTGATGCAATGGGCCCTTGCCATGTTAGTGCAGTAGCCGGTGCGGTCGGTCCGTGGACTTGATGCCGTTCGGAGACATTCCGTGAAGTTGACACCGAGCGGTAGCTCGTGCAGATGTCCTCCTTGGGCCATCGGATGAATGTTCCAATGGCTTGCCCTAGAGTCATGACCTCATCGTTTGGGGAATTTTCACGGGGCGGCCTCGAAATTGGCACAAACATCGCCCACATTCACTTTTGCGAAACCCGGCGCTATATTTGCACTGTGCACCAAAGCTCCGATACGGATGGATACACAGCCCCAAGCAAAGATCTAGGGCAACAGAGACATATCTCACTTGGAGCTTGCACCGTAGCCACCTCGCATATAACGATACAAAATTAGCTACTCCAACAGCCTATCAATGGATTGAGCATTCCGAGATAATAATTATTACCGGATGTCATCGACGGAAAATCTGTCATCACCTATTGTGGTAGGGTTAGGGTTGGACGCCAGACTACTCGGATGTTTGGGGGGCTAGCGGTATAGTAGGGTAGGGGCTTCCAACCGACTTGGCATTTGCAATCCCTTAATCCTTTCCTCAAAGGTCTCTATCTGCTTTTGCTCGAACGCATACTAATCCTTTCCTCAAAGGATTGATTGAATTTTTCGATGAGTCGATCTCGAGGATGCACGAAGATCCTCTCGTAGCTTTGCATCGTGCTCGGCTTTGGCTCTCTTGCTACTCCTAGTATGATCCGAGTCCGCTTAGAACCATTGTTCCCATGTAACAAAAACACCAGGCCTCTCGTGCGACCGGATGCTCACTTTGCTTCCTAGGGCCGCAGAGAGTATATCTTTCTCCCTATCTCACTGGAATGAGCCTTGGGAAGATTGTGCACTCAACGTTATCTCGCAATATAGCCCGACATGTCATTTCATTTCCTATGAAGTTATGGAGTAATTACAAACTAGGTAGTTCGATATCTTACCAGAGTTGGGACACTTCACGGTCTTGAGGTTTGGAAAGTACACTTCCCGTGGGCGATTACATAACCTCGCAAATAACCACCGTCGGCGCACATTAGTGATCTCGAAATAGCAGGAGAGATTCAAACCGCTTGCTCGCTGTTCTGATCCCTCCATATCGGGCTTTACCCGCATACCAAGCGTGCCGAAGTCCGTGGGGTGCTTGTTTTTGCTGGAGGGCCGTGCGCCGACTTTCACTCTTAAATTCATCTCGTCGTCTTCTTCGCCACAAACTCGCCCAGACTCTTCCAAGAATAGATACTTGTGGAAGGGCGGCTTCAGATCCTTCTCCACGTAGTTCTTGACAAGCGTGCTCTTGAAGTTCTTCCACACTTTGCACGCCTGTAGCAACGCGTGTCGTCGCACGGAGTCCAGGAGTTCTTCGGGATCTCGAACGATGCGAGAATTTCCGCCAAAGACGAGCTAGCTTTCGATGGTCCGCACCACCTTCCACGAATCATAGGTGATCTTGACCCGCTCCGTGCAACTATTCCACCATTCTCCGAATGCGGACGCCGCTCGGCGAGGATTGATAGGGTCCCGGTCGATCGACCTCGTGATGGTAAATCGCCCGTGGGCCTTTTCGATATTCCTCTTCTTCTACGCGGTTGGATATTGTTCCAGAGGATGGTGCATCATCGCACACATGAGGCGGCGATGACTCGTAATGAGCGGAAGACATCTTCACAAGAAATAGAATTATCATTGCAATGTATTCCAAAGAGATATCAAAACAAATACCATATGAATAACTCGACTAGAACAAATACAAATTCCTAAAACATGTACAATTATCATGAAGGACCATGACAGATTATTGATAGAAATAGTTAGGGAAAGGGGTGTGGGGGTCGATCGGTAACTCGGCATTGGTTACCTTTGGGCGTCGACGAGACGGACGAAAGCAGGAGCAAGACTGAGCAGCAGAGGCGGCCGAAGGGGAGGCGCTTGGGCTCGGGAGGGAGGAGGCGGCGGGCTTGGGGCAGGAGGCTCGGTGGGCTCGGGGGAGGCGCCACGGTCAGGGAGGAGGCTCATGGGCTCGGCGGGAGGCGCTTGGGCCGGAGGAGGAGGCGGCGCCGACGGATCGGGAGGAGTAGCGCCTGCTCGAGGAGGCGGCGCGAGGACGGTGGCGACGGGCTCGGGGAGGAGGGAGCGAGAGGAGTTGAGAAACTTAATCGTTGAGAGTGGCGCGCGCAAACCCTAGCTAGAGTCCGAATGTAAATAGGGATGGACATCACATACGGTTCTAAATTAGAACCGCTCAGGATACACTATCACTGCACGGTTCTAACTTAGAACCGCTCGTGATATGCGATATATCACGCGGTTTTAATAAACAACCGCTCGTGATATGTGATATATCACGCAGCGGTTCTAACTTAGAACCGCTCGTGATATATGATGTATCACGACGGTGTTAATAAACAATCGCTCGTGATATACATGTAGCATGCACGGTTTTGATAAACAACCGTCTGTGATATACATGTGAGACGATGCGTAGTTCAAACCGCTCGTGATATTATTTTGTATTGGTTAATATCTAGATCGATCTGCTTATTGGCTAGCCTCAGAAATGCTAGCCATGCCCTCTCAAACAAGCGTAAAAGACAACAAGTACATGTATATACATCCAATTCACATTCATTTGAGAAACAATCACATCCATTTCACAAGACAAATCAATTAATTAACTCAAATGAACTAAAATTAACCATTCATCGTAATGTATATACATATACACACATTGTTCAATTAATCTTTAAAAATTAGCCCTTCATGATGATCGACGCAGTATGTAGCTAGTTTCGTCATGTTCTTCTTCCTCGACCCTTATGCCATTTCCAAAGGAGGCAACTCGTCAAATTGATTGTATTCTTCCTCGCCCACTACATTCTCAACTCCGACAATCCTCCTTTTTCCATGAAGAACTACGTGGCGCTTATTATTTGCCGGGTTGGTAACATAGAAGACTTGAACAACTTGGTTAGCCAAGACGAATGGTTCGCCTTTGTATCCGACACGCTCGAGGTCCACGGTAGTGACGCCTGCATTTGTCGACCTTCACCGTGGGAGATGGACCCAACGGCACCAAATAGGGGATCTTGAAAAGCACGTAGTCGAGCTCCCATATCTCCTCTATTTGCCCATAGTAGGAGCTCCTCACCCATCGGCTTCAATGCATCTATGCGACACCGCTGCTCGTTAGTGCTTTTTATATCCCGAGCTCACGATAGAATGTGTACCCATTTATGTCGATCCTCGCCATGTTACAACCAGAATGTTGGCCCTTTTGCTAACCATGTCAAGATATCACTTGACGAGCTCCTAGCAAGTCGCTCCTTCAACCATTGGTTGAACCGCTCATTGTGTTGTCTCGTGATCCAAACATCCGCCGCAGCATTTCATTGCGAAGCACGCCCTTGTCTTTGTCGATATACGAGGACACTTCACCATGTGTTGCAAGACCGTGAAATGGGCTTGAGCATACGATCCATATTTGGAGTGATTGCTTTCCTTCCGATGGTCCCGATACCTCGAAGCGCCCCT
Organism: Phyllostachys edulis; assembly: GCA_036346405.1. Lineage (NCBI taxonomy): Eukaryota > Viridiplantae > Streptophyta > Magnoliopsida > Poales > Poaceae > Phyllostachys > Phyllostachys edulis. The sequence goes on from CM070550.1 coordinate 105,410,825, forward strand.
CATGGCGAGATCGAGGCACACCTATCGGTTCGACTGAGCCATGTAATCGAGGCGTAACTCAATGACCTCTTCGGTTGCATAACCTTCGACGATGCTTGCCCTCTGCCGAGATCGATTCCGTACATATGACTTGAGAATTCCCATGAACCTCTCGAACGGGTACATGCTACGAGGAACACAGCCCGCACATCTTTATCTCCTCACAATATGAACAATGAGATGGACCATGATATCGAAAAACGACGGAGGGAAATACATCTCAAGATCACATAGTGTCGCTACCACCTCGCCCCGCAGAGCATCTAGTCCTTCGAGATCGATGACCTTCGAGCAATTGTGTTAAAAAATAACACAAACCTCATGATTGTCTCTGACCTTGATCGGAAAAATATTTCTAATTGCAACAGGAGCATTTGGGTCATCAACACATGACAATCATGAGACTTCATGCCAATTAACTTCAAATCTTTTATCGAAACAAGTTTCTTCATGTTGGCGAGTAACCGGACGGAACTTTCACGCCATGCAAGCACCGCACGATTCGGTTCTCTCGGCCTTGGACAGAGTGTAACAAGCGGGGAAGGTACGTTCGTCCTTTATCGGTCCTTGTTGGTGCTAACTCAGTCCGATGTCCATATCAACCAAGTCAAGCCGCATGCGTTGACACCATCCTTTGTTTTGTCACGAATGTTCAATAAGAGACCAATCAAGTCATCACATACATTCTTTTCTACATGCATGACGCCGATGCAAAGGCGAACTTCTAGGTGCTCCCAATAAGGTAAGTCCCAAAATATTGATCTCTTCTTCCACATGTTCTTCTTACTTGTCCTCGATTTACATCCCTTTCCAAGCACAACATCTAAATCCTTAAACATATCATAGACCTCTTTTCCGCTTAAATGCCTTGGAGCCGAATGTCCTCCTTCTCTCCGTCAATTGTTTCTTCATCCTGCGGTATGGGTGAGCCCTCAAGAAGGAACCTACGATGACGCATGTACACGGTTTTGCGCGAGTGATTCAGCCACACACTCTCGGTATCATCTAAGCAAAGGAGTACAGTGCTTTGGCCCTTTTGTACTCGCCCGACAGATTAGCAAGGGCGGGATAATCATTTATGGTGCGTAACAACAAGGAACGTAAAGTGAAGTTCTCTCGTTTGTACGCATCCCATACCTGCATTCCCTTCAATCCACAAGATTTTTAGATCTTCCATCAATGGTGCTAGGTACACATCAATATCATTCCCGTGTTGCTTCGCCCTTGGATAAGTATCGACAACAAAATATACTTCCGCTTCATACACAACCAAGGAGGAAGGTTGTAGATACAGAGCGCCACGGGCCAAGTGCTATGTCATTGCTCATGTTACCGAAAGGATTCATTCCATCTGTACTCAATCCAAACCTTATATTCCTCGGTTCACCAAGTCTGCAAACCTCCTATCGATGTTTCTCCACCGGGCGGAATCAGCAGGTGTCTTAACTTTCCGTCATTCTTACGCTCCTCGAGTGCCAATACTGTGCTTTTGCATTCTTTGGGTTCGCAAAAACCGCTTCAAACGGAGAATTACAGAAGATACCACGCCACCTTAGCAGAGGTCCTTTCTTCACCTCGATTCCTCGTCGTCATCGATTGCTTCTTACTCTTGTATCGGGATCGTTGCACACGGACATACATGCATGTTTGTATACTCGTTACGGTAGAGGATACAATCGTTCGGACATGCATGTATTCTTTCTACTTCCATTCCCAATGGACAAAGAACCTTTTGGCTTTGTAGGTGGTTTTGGGCAACTCATTTCTCCGGAAGCATGTCCGCTAAGAGACCTAACACTCAGTGAAACTCTTGTCGGACCAACCGTTGTTTGCCTTCAATTTCAGCAGCTTAAGCACGGATGACAACCTTGTGTATTCCGACTTCACCGGGAACAAAGGTTTCTCTGAGTCCTCCATCACGCCCGGAATTGAACATACTCCTCTCATCACGCTTCCTTCGCATCGCAAGCATCTCGATCTAGATTGTCATCGTGCGGCCTATCCGAATCGGAACCACAATCGACATCATTCGGCACATATCGTTGACTTCTGTATAATATGCATATCGTTGACTTCTGATAATATGCTCTTCACCGTGGTCGTCCAACATGTATAACCCTTTTGAAACCCCTTCAATCAAGTGTGCTTCGATCTCGCGCGGTTATTAAACATCTTCGATTCTCGCAATCAATGCATGGACAAGACATATATTCCGCCTTTATTCAACATATCTTCCTCGGCGGCTCTTGTAAAAGCGAGACACGCCATTAATGTACTCTTCACTCACACGGTTCTCGGTGTACATCCAACTTCGGTCCATCACACGGTTCGTATTGAAAACCCCGAAAATAAATAAAAGGGTGATGACTTTCAAAGCGTATTTTCCGAGGCTTAATTACGATTTTTCATTTTTACATTTTTTCAATTTTATTAACTTACATGTGGGCCCTACTTGTCGGTGACTCAATTTTTATTTCATGATTTTATTTATAAAATCTATGGCGTCCCACATGTCATAGACTCGTTAGTTTATTAACTAAATGATTAAAAACAGAGGATTAATTTGAAGCTCAAATGGGCTTAGGGTGACATCGCATTGCTATATAGTCGTGGCTCTCGCCCTAAGGTCTCGATCCGAGGCGAACCGACGGTGATGTCCCACATGGAGGCGCTGAAACTAGCGATTTGGCGTGCAACGCTGAAACTACTCAAATTAAAGGATGCTTATGCTTGAAGATGTCACCTCGATCACGAGGAAGGTGTCAATGAAAGTCGGGAAGGTCCAAGGCGTGGTGGGTCATCGATCGGTGAACAGGCGACGGCGGCAAGCTCCTCGGCGACAATATACAAATGAAATGGACCAGCCGGCTCGGTGAGGTGAGGCGATGTACTCAAACCGCACGCGAACGACGATGGACCTATCGTGGCGCCAGAGATATGGAGATTAAGAAGACTATATCTGTTTTTGGCCGGGAGGCGGAGCTATATATATCGTCTGTGATGAGTTAATTATCACGGACGGTTTTAACAAAACCCGCCGTGATATTGGGCAATATCACGAGCGGTTCATGTTTGGAACCGCTCGTGAAGTATCACAGACGGTTCTAAAAAAACCGCTCAGGATATTGGTAATATCACGAGCGGTTCATGTTTGGACGCCTCGTGATGTATCACGACGGTTCCAAACATGAACCGCTCGTGATATGACATCTTCACGACGGTTTTTAGCGCGAGAATAACACGCACGGTGGGTAACAAAACCGCTCGAGATTGTGTTTATACAGACGGTTTCGATGAACCGCTCGTGATCGGCGTCCCATATAGCATTTACGTAGTAGTGGTAAAGTGGTACAAGCTGCGCGATGCTATATCAAATCATGAATTCATGCCGATCTCATCGGATTGGAGTCTACGGGAACCGCCAGGGGTCTTTCTTCTCTCCGAGTAAACAAGTAGTCTCTTTAGAAATAAAATTGCAACCTAAGTTTTGAAAGCTATTTTCAGAATAAGAGAAGAGGTAGGAATTTTGATAAGGACGAAGTTTAGGGTCATCAATTGCATTTTAGCTATTAATGCTTGTTGAGTACACTATAGTACTCACTCTTGCTATCTCTCCCCTTGCTTAGATCCTTGTCCGGCCGGGATCTATCCCGAGTGGGATGAGGGGTTTGCAGGTACCGAGAATGCCGCTAGCAACTGTGGTGTTGGCCAGAGGGCATAGCGTGGAGGACGCGAGGGGCAAATAGGTGGCAGTGACTTTAGGGCAGAGCGAGAGAAGTGAAGGAGCTCCCTTTTGTAGTTGTGTAATATTTGTATTAAGAACCATAGCCTTGCGTGGCTATTACCGCAATAAAGATGTACAGTTTCTATTTTATTGTTCTGCTGCGTTATCTCGATAAATGGCTTACTATTCGTTAGAAGCGGTGTTCTCTTGGGCAAACGAATAGTAATCCAGATGCCTAAGTGTGATTACCCTTGGGGTAATGACACGAGCGTCCGCAATGATATCGAGCAATAAGATCGGGCCACGCTAATAAAATAGAAACTGTAGCAAGAACTTAGGTGTGCTTCTCGCTTGCTATATTGCACTAGTTATTTATTAACTCTCATCTCCATATCAATTTCCATTGTTAACCCTTTTTCAAAAGTATTATGTTAAAAAGCCTACCTTTTCTTAAAAGTGACATACCTACTAACATAGAACCATCTTTAAACTAATTTTCCATCCAAGAGAGTACAGGAAAAACGTATGCATCGTTATAGGCTTCGCGTTGTTATTTCTGCTAAAGAACCTGTCAGGCTAGCCATCCACCATAGGATCGAGGATTTAAGACTGTAGGCAGGGGAGCATCAATATAAGATCATAAGCTTTCATGTCTGGGTTAGAGGCATGGAGTAGAATCCTGGCATGGACCTGCTTTTCCACTTGTTGGATAAGTATGGACCATACCCATAGCATTCCTTACCTCTTCATCTGTATCACTAAATTAAGCCGTCGGCATTTTAAAAGAAAGCAAGCCTACTTAAAGAGAACACATAAAGGCTGACGATGTAAAACATATGACTTATCCTATTTCTGCATATCAGTTTTCCCGGACGAGTGGTCCGTGGCACTCCGAGCGTGTAGCTCTGGCGTACCCAGGAGCGAAGTCTTGGGCGACTCGAGAATGAGTCTGGCGTTTCCCAACACGCAGCTTAGGCGGTCTCGAGAACGGATCTCGAGCGCACTGGGCGTGGATCCGTGGTAGTGTAGGTTCGCACTCGAGGCAAGCTCGAGCGGTCCCAAACACGTGGTTTGGGCGGTCTTGAGAACGGATCTCAAGCGTGGTGAGCACGAGAGACTCGGCTAGAATAGGATTTGGATCTTGTTGCATATCCTTGTTTCTTGGTGTTATTTGCCTCAGGTGTATGGATTAATGCAAATCAACCGCGGTTAACATCTACCAGATAAATGTAATGCCTTCTTCTCTACCACAAACTACTGCTAAAGAATAAAGAGTTAATTCTACCATCAACAGACTCCTCAAGATAAATATGCCACCAACATAACCACTAAGGTAACAAATTCTTGACACCTCCCCCTACAGGATGGAAGGTCAAGGAAATATCGATCAAGATTTGGAATTAAGACTGGGACTACTACCGCAGGACACACCAATAGGAAACCCACTTTTAGACCTCAATGAGACAGTACCAAGCCAACCCAGAACCACCCCAACACATGAAACCAGCCACCAGCCAACCGCAAGAGCAACAGACCCGCTAGGAGTAATGGCAGATGTTCTCAGGTCCATAGAAAATTCTAGAAGAGAAGCCCAAGAAAACCAAAACCGCTTTATAGAGGCCTTGTTGACTCGAACGGCACCTACTACCTCTCCACCAGCACGCGGGGTTAGTTTGGGTGACTTTCTCCAAACTTGCCCTCCCACATTTGCCAACACCACCGATCCACTAGACGCAAGTGACTGGCTAGTTGAAGTAGAGAAGAAACTGGACACTGTAGGGTGCTCGGATACAGAGAAAGTACGATATGCGTCACATCAATTGACCGGGCCAAAAGCTAATTGGTGGCTCAACTACAGCCGCAACCGTGTCAGTGAACAGCCAATTACGTGGGACGAATTTAAGCTAAGGTTCACAGAAACCCATGTGCCGACAGGAAGTATGGAGCTGAAAAAGCGTGAGTTTAGAACTTTGACTCAATGGGAGAAGAAGATAATAGAATACCTTAACCAATTCAATGAACTCTCCCGTTATGCTCCAGCCGACATAGACACCGAGGAAAAGAAGATAGAGAAATTCCTGGAGGGAGTGCACCCTGATCTTAAGATGCTCCTTTCCGTCCACAAAATCGTTGAATTTCAAGATTTAGTCGATAGAGCCATAATCTTGGAGAATGAGCATTCCAACTTAACTGAGGAACGAAGAAAGAAAGCCAAAACCGACCACCAACTTCCACCTACCCATAGACCTCATTCACCTATGCCGCCACAACCACCGCCACGATATGAACCACCTCAACAGCAACCTTTCAACCCACAGTGTCAGATACCAATAACCCAGCATCAACTACCACTTCGAGGTGGACCACTCAGACCAAGACCCTTCAATCCATCCTTCCAAAGACCCATAGCCCAGCAGCAACAAATGGCATTAGCACCTAGATGTGCAAAGTGTAGAGGAAGAAGCCACCTAACAAAGGATTGCCTAAAAGATACTGATGCATGTTTTCATTGCGGAAAGCCGGGACACCGAAAAGTCGAATGCCCCCAACTACAAAGGACATCTGGAACCCCACCACAGCCATCATATGTGCCAATACCACCTACCTCAACACAGCCGCAAATCAACCACCTGAACCAGCTCAGAGGCAACCAATCCATCATGAAAGGAGCTAGAAGAGAAGGACCGGCACACATGACCCATGTGATTGCCAAACAGACTGGAGAAGCACCAAGTGCAGTAACGGGTATACTATTACCTCCACCCTCCATAAGCATTAATCTCTTAGATCCTAGAGAAACTCTCTTCTTCATATCTCATGCATTGCTAGTGAAGAAAAGTAGAAATTCTAGACCTTTGGATAACACCAGGGGAGTTTGCGCTACACCATATCAAACCTCGTTATTACAAAAGCAAGGGGATCACGCGGGCATTCCGTCAGTGAAGCCACATCGAGGAACAAGGAAGGACAACACGAAGTCTGCCACAAAACCCCCCAGGAGAGTTCAATTTCGGGGACGAAATTTTTCCAAGGGGGGGAGGATTTGAGAACCCGCATAATTAAAACTAAGCTAATCAACAGTAATCGGTAATTAGTGTAAGTAAAAATTTCATGAAAACCAATCTCAAGCATAATCTCAGTTAATATTCAATTGCATAATTAACACAATGAACTTGGCAAATTAAGCAAACATCATTTATTCACATCACGCCTTTATAACAAATTGTTTACAAAGCATAATTAAAATATTACAAACCAAATTCTTGTTACAAAATTTATTCTACAACACAATAATGGATACAGGATTAATTTTACAAAACAATTACAAGAATTAAATAAAATACAGTTTCATATGCTTGCATCCATTTTCATCGGAGCTTTCCTTGCCTCCTCGTCCAACCATTCTACACCTTTCCTAGTCAGGCAACATAGAACTCGAGACGTAGTTAGCAAATACCGAAAACAGAAATCTTAGTTAGATTGAAGAAAGGTTGCCATCAGAGTTTCCCGAAGTACAATAGGATTTCCATATCAACCTAGGTCAACCGGTCCCTCGATCACCAAGGCACCCTAACCAACCTGAGTTAGTCGGCTCCTTTAGTAATCAAGGTATCCAAATCAACCAGAGTCAATAGGTACCTTTTGCTTCCACGGATCTCATCATCCGACGTTCCGAAAAGCCCAACACCCACCTTCCAATTTGCCTCAACCGCACTAGAATCCAACAATGCATTCCCACTCATTTCCGCCCTCTGTTTAATACATCATCGGGCAACCGAATCCAACCTCCACAACATATAATTCCGATCAACCAGAAAGCCCACAGTGGTAGCCACATGACCATGTATACCAAATATTTAGCTCATATGCATCACAGTGGAGAGCAGCCTAGAATAGGAGGTAATAGGAATTAATGTAAATAGGGTTATGGTAAATAGGAATAGGAAGGCCGTAAAAATGAAATTACCACAAATGGGGATTAGATCAAGCCTCAAGGGATAAGAGCAAGCCTCTCTCTACACAGCCAAGCACTATCCCCATTCACAGCATCCTCACAAGGGGAGCAGCCAGGAGCCTCACCCTCAAGGCCACCATCCCAGCCCTGCCGCAAGGAGGAAGAAGGGGAGGCACAAAGGGAAGGGGAGCACCAGCACGAGGTCGGCGCTACTACCCTTCTCCCCATTCCCAAATCCCAAAAAGGTAACCCAACCATCTCCCCAATCCATCAATAGTTTCTATCATCGAAAATACATCATGTGGAGTTCTCCAAATCATGCATCAATCAATCTTGCACATTCTTAAGCCCACAGTTCATCGCATCACAGAGCAGTAGAGGGGAGAGAGTAGAAGAAAGGAGGTAGGGGAGGTAGAACCTCAGTGCAACCAGCCAGGTTACCACCATAACTTCACTGGAGCTTAATCATATAGCCACCTCCATCAGCATTCATGCATTAGCACAATGAACTATAAGCAAATCAACAAAAATAAATTAAATCAAAGCAAGATTTAAGAGGGGGGGTTTGGAGGTGTGTAGCAGCAGTGGAGGTCTAGGTCGACGGCCGCAGGCCAAGCCGACTGGCGAAGCGGCAGACGCTGCAGCGTGAGGAGGAAGGCTGACCACCGAGGCGGCGGCTGCCTTCGACCGAGGAGACCGGGTGGAGTAACCCAACATGGCTCAGCGAGCCACGCTGGAGGCGGCGCAGCGCAGCGGGCCAAGTGGAGGCGACCTGGCGGGCCGGGCCTAGGCGTGGCGTGGGTGGCGGCGTGGACCAGGCCGGCAGGCGAGACACTGGACCCGGGCGTTTAAGCGAGCACGGCGACTGTGCCGGTAAAGAGCTCGGCGGCATGGACCCGGTGGAGAGGCGGCGCAGGCGGCGAGCCGAGCAGCGCCGGGGAGACCCAGAGGGAGGAGGAGTCGGCCAGAGGGGAGGAGCCGGCGGGGGAAATAGAGGTGGCGCCATGGGAGGATGAAGGGAGGAGGAGAGCTTAAGGGAGAGGAGAGGATTGGATTTGGGGAGAAAAGAGGAGTTGGGAGATGGGGAGTAGTGGCGGCGCCGGGTTGGAGGGGAGCAGAGCAAGGCAGGGGGCGGCGGGGCGGCCGTGTCGGCCGAGAGGAGACGGCCGAGTAGGTGCCAGGGGAGGCGACAGCTTCATGGAGGAGGAGGAGGAGTAGATGAGGGAGAGAGGAGGCGTCGTGGGGGCGGCGCCATGGAGGAGCCATGGGGAGGCGGTGGCATCAAGAAGAAATGGGGAGGAGGAAGAGTTTGGTTTGGGGAAGAATGGGCATAGGAGCTGGCCTTGGTTGGGTCGGCAGAATGGGAGGAATGGGTGAGGGTAGGTGGCGGCTGGTAGAGAGAGAGGGGTAGGTAATTAGGGGGATTAGGGTTTAGATGGGATTAGAGATAGGAATTTGGGTTTAGGGAGTTTAGTGCAAGGTACTTAGGATCGCGATCCAAGTCTTAAAGTCTTACGACTCTACGAACCCACGACAGCCTGTCGATCCAAGTCTTACTGCCGATCCGATCCTACTCAAGGTAGGTAGGATCGCGATCCTACTCTTAGAGTCTTACGGTTCTACGAACCCACGACAGCCTGTCGATCCAAATCTCACTGTCGATCCTACTCGTAGAGACTTAGGGTAATTTTTTTTAGAGGCCAGGCTTTGCTGATATTTTGTTTTAGAGCAAAATTTGTTGATATTAATTTCTGAGAATGAAACTATAAATAAACAAGGAGCATGCAAAATATTGTATCAGTGTGGTAATGCTAGTACAAATATCTATATTATGGCATGAGCAATCTTGAGCTTGATAATGATAAGCTATTTTTATTCCTGGAGTATGTCTAGCTACTTTTAAGGAACATGCAAGTGGTAAACCATATAACAATCATACAAACTTATAGTATAGATGTTAAATATGTGTATTTTTACAAATCCGTAGAATCGCCGATTCTACGATTCGATACTACGATTCGATCCTACCGGAGGCAAATCGATCCGACTCGGGATCTCGACTCTGACTACCTTGGTTTAGTGTAGGAGAGTTGTAGGAAAATTGTATAAATTCTAATGCATTGTGATAATTAATGTTTTTAGCAGTAGCAATGATCAAATAGAAATAATAAAGGTTAGCTCTGCGTATTTGTGCGATCGAACGATTCTTCTTAGGTTACATCCGACTAACCATTCGTATAAGTTCATCGGTTGAGTAATTGTTATAATAGAGTAAACTACCATTGATTCTGTGAGTAGAAAGTAAAAATGTGTGTAGTAAATCTATTCATCTTTGGCAATTAGTCAGGTTAGTGAAATGTTTTAATCATGCTAAATTTATTAACATAAAGCGGTCCTGAGTATTTGTAGAAAATTAAATAATCGCATGCTGATTTAAGTAAAATAATTATTTAGAAGTTTTGCACGAGTAGAATTTAATAGACTTAATGAAGTGTGCGTGTGAGTAGTATTCCTGTTCTCGTTAGTTTAATCGCGAATTTAGACGTTTTCAACCCTAGGGTAAGTAATTAGTAGAATGACTGTAGCAGGGAGTGCTAACTTAACAGGGGTTCGAAAAGTGTTATTAAAATAAAATCCACTAACAAAAAGAATCATCTGAATAGCAGGCACATAGTCGCATCGTATTATTGAAAAGTATTTAATTATGTATTTATTATTTCGCACCATCGTATAAATTGTCATGTGAACCAACAAGAGTAGATAATATCGATTCCGTCGACGACGATCTTTCCTACAATTCATGAGCAAGCTACTCCCTTGTTCATTAACATAGCTATATTAAATGTAAACCGTATATTGCTCTATCTTATATGTATTGCATCAAAACTATTTTTTCAAAACAATCAATTCGAATGAATGAGATGGAAATGAAAAGATAAGAAAGATAAAAGAGATGAAGGAATTAAGAAATGAGAAAAGAAGAGATGAAAGCATAGTAATATTACTGGCTTGGTAAAAGGGAGCCCGGGTGAGGAAACACGATGATGATGATGATGATGAGGCAAGAGGTGGGCCCCTTTTTACGGGTGGTTATAATATAAGGACAAACAAAACTCTTACTCGGTCAGAGGCCGTATTTTAAGTGCCAACCATTTTCCCGTTTCGGCGGGCAGAAAATGTTACCTTTTTACGTAATTACGTTCTCCACAATGGGTAGCAAGGTGGAGTGTTGGGTATTGGGCCGATCCGACCCAACCAACATTACCGGAAACTCGGTGGATGACGGAGGTCACGTCTCTGGACACCGACGGAAAGTAATAGGTGGAGACTTAATCACGTAAATGGAAAACGTTCTGTATTCTGAACTCGAACCCGTATCTAAGGAAATGCTGGGGACCTGGCTCATTTAGAGTTCAGAATTACTATGGGTAAACTGGTACAAGCCTGCGCAGTGCTATATCAAATCATGAATTCATGCCAGTCTATTGGATTGGAGTCTACGGGAACCGCCAGGGGTCTTTCTTCTCTCCGAGTAAACAAGTAGTCTCTTCAGAAATAAAATTGCAACCTAAGTTTTGAAAGCTATTTTCAGAATAAGAGAAGAGGTAGGAATTTTGATAAGGACGAAGTTTAGGGTCATCAATTGCATTTTAGCTATTAATGCTTGCTGAGTACACTATAGTACTCACTCTTGCTATCTCTCCCCTTGCTTAGATCCTTGTCCGGCCGGGATCTATCCCGAGTGGGATGAGGGGTTTGCAGGTACCGAGAATGCCGCTAGCAACCAGGGTGTTGGCCAGGAGGGGCATAGCGTGGAGGACGCGAGGGGCAAATAGGTGGCAGTGACTTCAGGGCAGGCGAGAGAAGTGAAGGAGCTCCCTTTTGTAGTTGTGTAATATTTGTATTAAGAACCATAGCCTTGCGTGGCTATTACTGCAATAAAGATGTACAGTTTCTATTTTATTGTTCTGCTGCGTTATCTCTGATAAATGGCTTACTATTCGTTGGAGCAGTGTTCTACTGGGCAAACGAATAGTAATCCGTATGCCTAAGTGTGATTACCCTCGGGGTAATGACACGGGACGTCGCAGAAGTATTGAAATATCTCTGGTTTTCAAATTAACTGTATCCCCAATGTGCTGCACACAGCAACAGTTGTAGCATTGTTAACACGATTAGTTTATTTCCGTACCTCATACATTTGGTACATAACCTAACATGTGGTTGATACAGGATAGAATCTACAAGCTCCTATATGTCATGTGAAATCAGTCATTGTAATCAATATAGCATGTGATAAATTTATACCAAGGGGAGTTAGGAAAATGTATATGGCCTTTTTGTATGGTTTACATATATGCATAGCCATGTCATTATATCGGCAATTTTAGAGAAATGATGTATTGCCATGTCCGTGTTGTTTTACACCAATGTCGTGTGTTGTGTCCGTGAAAGCATTCTAGTGTATACGGAAGTATCCTATGGCACATTGCCAGATGTTAATAGGGATATGTTACAATCAGTCCTGTGGTGTAGAAACAGAGCTTTGGAGACGATCAGAGGTCCTGTATTGCAAGCACGGGATGTAGAAAAAGAGCTTTGGAGGCAATCTGATTTTATTCCTTAAAACAAAAAGGTATCAATTCAACCCAAAACTCTTTGATAAGCACAGAAAATAAGCCTGCAGGATTTCAAGTAACTGAAAACAGAACATCAAGTCCATAAATTGATGGAACCAGAGTCGTAATGAACTATTCTAGACAAGATCATCGAGTAATTGGCTTCACCACATGAAGAGCGCCTAGGCAAGGTTTCTGGACATCATAATATGGTGTGCAGAATCCAGAGTTCTCCTTATGGGATTTTGTTTTGTTGACACACCAGAGATTAATCTCGGAAGGGACCTGGTCTAGTCATTTCTGATTTTGCTATCACATGGAAAAGAACACAGCATGCAACTGCCAATTCTACGGAAAAAAAGAAGACAGACACATAGATCCAAATCAATTTTAAGTTGAAGCCTATTAATTTCACAAGAACTTCAGAATTTCTTCTATAATTACTTTCTAAATGGTCCAAATTATTAGCAAGACATCAATGAATATGGCCCAATTCTCTTCAGATTTTAGCAGTAACTGGTACCCAAATTCCCTCAGAACCTTTTTGGGTAGAGTACGATTATGATTCTAAGCCACCTGTTTATAACAAAACTAAATGGATAGAGTAAAAAACAGACTAAAGATGTTGATTTTCTATCAATTGGAGTTAATGAAAATCATCTAGTTGGTGTCCAAAATATCTGTGCGTCCACATCACTTTCTGAACATAGCGACGTCCAATTACCTCTCGATAACATCCAGATAATTGGATGTCCTGACGATCTCCTTGCATCATACTTTTTAAACTTGCAGGGGCTCAATGAGGTTGCCCGTGACTACTATCTCATCCTTCGATCTCATGCTGCGTGGACGATCCCCCAAAGTGGCTGAGAGACTACGAACAATATACATATGATGCCAGTTTTAATGGCACAAGCAGTCACTGCTTGGGGCTTTATAGAGAAAAATCATCACAGACGGTTTCAACCACAAACCGGCTGTGACAGGTTCCTATCACAGACAGTTTCAGTTAATAACCGTCTGTAAAAGTATGCATCACAAACGGTTTGAAAACCGCCTGTGATGACCTCATGTCATCACTGACCCATAAACTCAGACGGCTCACGAAACCATCTGTGATGACGTTTTTGAACCGTCTGTGAATACCTTTTTTGTAGTAGTACATGTACCACGGTCAAATAGCTCGTCCTGACCCCTGGGAGCGGTACTTCCCACATCCGTTAATTAGTGTTAATTAAATACAGCTATTTTAGTTAACACTAACTAACAACGACTTTCTAATTAAGCTGACTAATTAATTAATACTATTTAATGAAGGCTAATTAATTACGATTAAATTATTATGTTAATTAAACACGACTATTTTAGTTACGAATTTTAATTACGACTAACAAACTGTGAGTAATTAATTACGATTAACTAACTACGACTTTCTAATTCCAACTATGTAGTGGTAGTTAATTGGTCGTAATAAATTAGTCACAATTTATTTATCCTAAAATTTTAAACCTAATTAATTAGAAGTAATTAATTAGGCTATATTAAGTACTATTAATTATTTAGTTGTAATTAATTAGACTTAATTAAAAAGTAAATGTTAGTTGTCTTAATTAAAATAATTTTAATTAATAACTAATTAGTCATAGTTAATTACTAACTAACTACTACTAATTATGTGGTGGTAATTAACTAGTCATTACTAATTACTGCAAATTTATTTAGCCTAATTAATTAATCGTAATTACTTAGTCGTCTTTAGTTAGACATAATTAAAAGCAGATCTAATTAAATCAACATCATGAATAATCATAGTTAATTAGACTTTATTAAATAAAGTTAATTAATTAGTTGTAATTAATTAATTTTGGTTAGGTTGTGTTGTGAAATGTACACTACGTAGTGTGACCTGTTTGTTATAATGTGTATAGTAGATTTTGTGAAGGACTACCCCAATAGACAGAGCTCGTCTAGGCATCATTATGTGTCGTAATTAAATATACTGTTTGCATGTTAAGGGACCCTCATTTTATGAAAACGGGTAGTGTTATCATATATGCACCTTTGTGAACATCATTTTTTTTCTTAATGGGTATGTATTTTGTCATTCTATTTGCTCCGAACTGACTCACCCTTGTTCTATGAGAAACGCACGCGAGTCGAAGGCTATGGTACGGCATTATATGATCTGTATGTCAAGCATTTTCCTCAGTTGATTCATATACAAGTTTATCTAGCATGTGGTACAATACAGTATTAAAAAATATCATCCACATTAAACCGATAAATTAACAAAGAATATCATATTTGATCGGGGTACATGTGATAAAACTCCCCTCCCCTGGCTATGCTGTGACGTGATTTCATGTGTAAAAATTTGTGAACTTTTTTTGGTACATGTGTTGATACATTTTTTGAATGAAATTAGGTGATTTTATCAGAAAAATATTATTTGGTATGATTTTGTCATATGTGATAATACCCTTCCCCTGACAACGAGAGTTTGATCTAATCAGCAGGGGCGGGCCAGGCGACCGACCACGTGAAAAAAAATTTGTGGAATGAATTTTTTGGTACATGTGATAATATTTATTTATTCTTTTTTACCTCCATGAAGAAGATAAAAATTGTATCGTAATGTTGCCGTGAAGTCGGATCACGATTTTCTCTACGCCCCGATCGATTTCAGGTATCAATACTATTTTCACGCATACGGGGGGCAGCGAGAATCCGGGGACGAGGTAAATCTGCCCCCAGGGGTTAGGACGAGGGAATCCGGCTCCCAGGGGTGCGGACGAGGCCATGTGTCACCCGTACGGTAAATCTGGTCCTCTGGGGCACGGACAGGGTGTCATTTTTGCTTTTGATGCGCTGCCGGGGGCTAGTTTTGTTATTTCACAGGGCAACAGCACTATTTTAGCAAAAAAAAAAAAACTCTAATTCTTATGGTGAAAATGGTCAGTGTCTTTATTCTGCTTCACTACATGTGCAGATGCAAGTATAAACCATAATGAATACTAGTTAAGTGTAGGGATTAGTCTATTAAAATGGGCCTTGCTGCATAGATTAGGACATGCATCCTGGCTACAAGCAACACAGTACTCCGAGTAGCGGTACATCTTGCCTTAAGCTTGTACAAATTGGCAAGGAAACAATCTGTAACTTTGAACTTTCCCAAAATTATACTCCTACAGTTTGTACAGGGTAGCACCTACCGCCTCCACTTCAGTACCTCATTGCTCGTGACAGCGATGCATCAAAAGGTATGTCTGGAACACGAGAATTTTTCGTAAAATAGTTTAATACGAGTAGGACTCTTTCAGGGACTTGTTCACGTTCTAAACTCTAAGATTTGTTTGGATACATTATGATCCAACTTAATCCCTTCGAATTGACTCGAAATTTAAACTAAAATCTCTTCCAATCCGCAGGGATTGGTTCTAATCCCTCCTGTCCAAACAAACCTTAAAGGGGTTTGGGTTACATTTGTCTTCCCAGATCATGATCATCTATTATGCGTGACGTGAGAAGTGAGAACAATAGAGGAAGGCGATGGCGAGAGCATGACTGCACGAGGACGCAAGCTGGATTACCAGAAGCTAGGGGCCGCAACTGCTTCATAAGTTTTTCGAAAATGGATCCAGATCCCTGCGAGTGTGCGAACAATATTCGGCAGTAGTACTGTAGAAAATATTGTAGCAAAGCATTGTCGCTTTCTAATAGAGTGTTGAGATTTCGGTAGTCGTCACGTTGCTAACTCGTAGATCAACCTATATACGAGAAAACACATGAACACAATAGAAGCAGGATGAACACAAATGTATAGAGGAGATCATATATCTTTATTCATGTCTCTGGCTCTTGTATATAGGGGGGTTCTCCTATTTATAGCTCAAAGGTATGAAAACCCTCCAATGGTGGTTTAGTATTTTGCCCATAAAACCTTAGGTTTCATAACACTCCCTCTTGGGTAATAGGCAACGATATGCAAATGTCTTATCAATAACTCCTTCCAAAAACCCATTGAGAAAAAAGGAATGGAGAAAAGATCGTAAGTTCCATTACACCATTTCATCACATATGAGAAAACTTCAGAAAAACTCACCAAGAAAAAGAGTACAATGTTTAATCTTTGGGATCTAATCTTCAAGATTTTGTATAAATCCTTAGGATTTGATAAGGGTTATGATCTAGGAATTTACTCCCCTTGAACTCTGCAACTCTTTGAACCATTTCATTCCAATGCCACAAATGCATCTTTGAAAACTGGATGCAGGCAGAGACTTAGTAAATAAATCAACTAGATTTTCATAAGACTTTGTTTGCAGGGTTTTTACCTCAACATTCTTCTGGAGTTCATGAGGATAGAAAAATTTAGGAGCAGTGTGCTTCGTGATGTTACTCTTGACATAACCCGTTTGCATTTGTGTAATACAAGCAACATTATCTTCATAGATAATTAAGGGGGTATTGACGGTATTAATGCCACAATACTTCTAGATGTGGTTAATCACATGCCTGAACCAAACACATTCAAGTGAGGCTTCATATAGTGTTATAATATATGAGTGGTTGGTACAAGTAGCTACCAAGGTCTATTTAGATGATCGCCAAGAGATGGCTACACCACCAGAAAGTAATATAAATTTATTCTTGGATTTTGCATTATAGTTATTTGACATATTGGCAGTATATCTTCAGGATTTAATAATGATCATTAGGATCTATGCGGGAGCTTCATGATCTTCGCATTGTCGACCAACTAAACCTAAACGGTTAAGTGGTAAAACCTTCAAGGTGAATTTAAACAGTAATCATCATATAAGATTTTTAAAATCTTAAGTATGATGATTAGTATTTAGTATATGCTCCCCCTAAGGACAACTTCTGTTGAAGTCTTGTTGCTCTAATGCCTTTCATACATTTTTCGAAAATGAATATAGGCAAATATATTGTGATCAAATTCAACTGGATTACCACAATGCAGAGTCTTACATACAAATATCCTATTACTCATCTGGAGATTTTAGGATAAACACTATTCGGGAGTAACATGCTTAACCTATCAAATATCTCTAGCAGAGGATATGAGGTAATACTAGTTGCAAAGTCGTATGTCTTTCGGATACGATTTATCAAAATCTTTCAAGGTCTTGATATTTTGTAACTATCTCTGGGTGGTTAAAGTTAGGATTAAGTATACTTTTGGTCCCTCAACTCTTGCCCTAGTTTAATTTTCATCCCTGAACTGCAATACCGGGTAAAAATGCGTTCTCGAACTGTCAATACCACGTAAAAGGAATCCCTTCATTCATTTGAGAGCTGTTTTGTGCCACGTGGGCATCCACGCTTGCACGGTAGTTTGGGGACCGTGAGGACCAGCTGTTAGGGGGGCAGAAGCAGCGCATCGCACTCGCGCACGCCATTGTCTGCGACCCACGCATCCTACTGCTGGACGAGTGTGCACGGGATGCCGAGTCCGAGGCTATCGTGCAGCAGTCCATCGACCGCCCCTCCGTTGGTTGCATCGTCGTCGTCGTCGCCCACCACTTCGCCACCTTCCACAATGCCGACATCATCGATGTCCTCGGCCGCCACTCCGACCTCATGGCCCAGGATGGCCCCTACGTCGCCCTAGTGAAGCTCGCATCCGACAGCAACAAGTTTGACCCCGTCGAGCCCAGCGCGGTGTTCTTGGTGTTCCTGCTGCTGCTCGACCAAGCCGTCGAGGTGTACTTCGACGTCGACAAGACAAAGATGAAGCGGCAGGTGGGGTACCTGGCCATGGCTGTGGTTGGTCTCGGCGTGGCCTGCATCCTAACCATCACGGGGCAGCAGGGCATGTGTGGCTGGGCGAGGGCCCAGCTCACCATGCGCATCTGCGACCGCCTCTTCCGCACTATCATGCGGCAGGAGCCCGCGTGGTTCAACGAGGAAGACAACGCCATGGGTGTCCTCGTCACGTGGCTCGCATGGGACTCCATCATGTTCCGATCCATGTTCGATGACCGGTACGCAGTGCTGCTGATGGTCATGGGCTTGGCCAGCGTCAGCCTCGACATATGCTTTGCGCTAGACTATTAGCTCATGTTGGTGGCGATGGGTTGCAAGCCGTTGACGCTCGGCGCGAGCTACCTCAACCTGCTCATCAACGTGGGGGCTAGGTCCGACGATGTGTCTAATGTGTGCACCGCCGCGGTGCTCTGTGCTTAGGACAACATTGTTGGCACGTTCAACCAGGCTCTCGATGGCCCCGTAGCCAAGGCCCAACTCCTTTTCCGTCGACCAGCTGGATCGGGCGAGATTCACGGTGCGCGATGGGGAACTGCGACGGTGGTGTGACGGCTAAACTTCCGACGGCGGCCGGTGGCCTCTTGCATGGGTGATGCTGACGCGAACAGCACCGAAGAGTCTGGTGGATTTGGCGATGAAGGGCGGGATGGCTCTGGTGAGGAGGTTGGCGGCAACTGTCGATGGAGGCTAGGATGGGCTCGCGATGGCGTTCTCATGGAGGTTGAGGCGGTGAAGCCGTGTGAGCTGGCCGATGCGCTCGGAGAGGCAACCGCCGAGGCCATGCCAGCGGAGCGTGATGGTGATGACCGTGCCTTGGATGCACTTGATGTCGGCCCAATCGCTGGAGTAGGTGCCGAGGCTAGTGTCATTCCAGGAGCGGAGGAAGTCGTAGGGGTCAGCGAGGTCGTGCTTGATGACCTGTGGGCCCTGGTAGTCAGCCTGGTCGATGATGACTCCGTCGCCGGTGGTGTGGACGTGGTGGCGGGCAGTGGCGACTGACGAAAGGAGGGCCAGAATGCAGCAGCAATGTACGATGAAGAGAAGGAATCCACGGTGGGCGGCTCGGTATTGGACAAGAAGGAGAAGAAGAAGGGGTGGGAGAGGAAACCTTGGTGGCGGCATGTTGAAGCAAGAAGTGTGGTTGGTGTGGGAGTGAAGACAAGGAGAGGGGTCGATTTAGGACAGAAGGAGACTATAGTAAATCCGAGGTGGACACCATGTGGACAAAACCGAGTTTTATTGGGTCAAAATCGTGGTCAAATAGGAGGAGGGGTAAGGTTTATCTGGTATTGGGAGATGGAGGACATGTTTTACCAGGTTTTACACATGAGGGATGAAAATTAAACTCAGTGAAGAGTTCATGGACCCAATATGTAATTAATCCTTAAAGTTACAGACAATAGTCTATTCTGCAGAACTATAAAGTATGATTGTACCACTCTAGAGTAAAATATAACTAGTATTAGTTTTGGCGTTTAGGGGATTAATTGTTAATATCACCAATGTATGTCATACCTTCATGGTACTAGAGAAAACCACAATTCTACTAACTTCTGGTGGAAGATGCACTTTATAAGTGTTTGTGTGGCGCACTTCTGGTCTTTAGGTTCCTCATTACATCCTATCGGGTCTTGATGGGTTGTTGTTCACTTCTAAGGATCATATGATAATTGATGTGATTAAAAGGTCGACTGGTAAAATAATTTTCTTTCCGGGAGATGCTCTTACTACAGGTAAGAGAATATTGGGTATGAGTTTATATATATTGTGATTTTGTTTTCTTTCTTACTAGGAATTTGGAGTCCTTCGAAGATCTCATTGACTGCTTATTTTATTTATTTGTTCATACCATTTGCCAGAATTATTATGCAACAGAACATTATATCATTCATAATAGGAGAGTAACAGCCTCTACAGGGACCTTTGAACCATAGCTTTCACCACTTTATTATATTCATAATGACCCATCAAGTCTGAACTACCTGATTCCAAGACTTTTATTTAGCAATTATGATTCAGCCTCATATGCTTTCATTATGTGGCCCGATATGAACGCTTCAAGTGCTCAGCCATGGACTTTAGTTTTGGATTCGTGTTCTCATAAGAGAAACTTTAGCAATTGTAGAAACAAAGTGATTGTCAACAACTTTTCTCTCATATCCTCCAAATTAAGGGTATCTCAGTATTAACCAGATCTTTGTCATTTCTCAAACAAAATATTCTTGGTTGTTCCGTATTCTCAGCATTGTAATATGTGCACATCAAGTTGCTGGGGCTTTCATCTTTATGATGAACCTCTTCATAGGGTATTTCACCTTTAAGGTGAGTTCTCTTCAAGGGAATTCAAGGAGTGATTAATAATATGATGCTTCCAATGTGTACTAGGTCTAAGGTTTCACGAATTAATGGAAGCTCATATACCTTAGAAATTCAGTTTCTATGATTATTTAAGGTTATTGCATAAAAATAAATATTATTAAAGCAAATAACTATAAGCCAACAGTCTGGGTTATAAATAATCATAGATCATTATGATCCACCGCAAAAATCAGATTCTCCAAGGGCTATTCTGCAAGAATATATAAAAATCCGATAGCCACCATAATTTTCCAAAACTTGAGGGGGTTTTCGAAAAATTTTCTTATCCACAAAACTTTCCTCGTAATTTTCAGAACTCCAAGGACCTTTATACAAATTTTTGGGTTTCCTCGGGTTTTGTTTGGTCGTGGGCCGGGCCGGCCCATGCATAGCCGGCCTGCTAGGCTGGGTCAAAAAGGAGAACAGGGGGAGTGCTAAGGTTCCCCCTGGCCACTGGTGGCTATTGGCGCGGCTCCACGACGTCCATGGCTGGAGCGACGCATGGGCGTGCGGGGCACGGTGGCGTGTTACCAACCTCTTCTGATTACATACATTCAAATAGCATAACCAGAGTTCCACAGGTGTTTTCCAATCGTATTTGGGGAAGAACAGTGGGGGGATAGGAAGTTCAGAGAAGACAAGGGGAAGAACCAAGTTCAGATATTACATCCGACATGCATAACAGAAAGCAATGGGACCACTACTTAAACGCCTCTCCTCAATCGGACTGCTAGGTGGGCCCCACAGCAGCTGGCCTCTAGGAGATCACCCAATTACTGAATCCACTCTGAATCCGGAAATCACGAACAGGGCTTCCGGCTCCGCTTTGCTTCAGGCCCATCATTCTGACTGCCTGTCTTGCACTGTACCCCATCCGGCAACGTGATATTCTTCCCTCCTTCAAATCCGGCTTGACCCCAAGCCGGTGCAGCAGGGAAACGCCTCTCCAACTCCGCAAAATTCTCCCAAGTAGCGTCAGCTGATGAAGCCCTAGACCACTAGACTAAAACATGTGTTCCCGATGCCGAACCCGATCGTTGCAATCGACTGCCCAAAATCTTCTCCGGCACCCTAACAGCCCCAGCCTCAGGTAAATATGGTTGCACCATTTCGCCACAAGCCAATGCCCTTTTTAATTGAGATAAATGAATCATTGGGTGTATACTACAATTAGGCGGCAACTTCAATCTGTACGCCACAGATCCCACCACTTTCTCAATTTGAAAAGGTCTGAAATATCTGCATGCTAGCTTATGGTGTGCTCTAGTTGCCACAGACGTTTGAACATATGGTTGTAATCTGAGATAAACCCAATCTCCCACCACAAAGCTTCGCTCAGACCATTTGTGATCCGCTTGGACTTTCATACGTTGGCAAGATCTATGGAGATGCTAGCGCAATAGCTTTGTCATTAATTCTCTGTCTTGCAACCAAGATGATAATTCCGGGGAAGTACAGTCGGAAGCATCCACTAGACCAAAGTGATGAGGGCTATGACCATATAATACCTCAAACGGTGACTTGCCCAGGGTAGAATGATAGGAAGTATTGTATAAAAACTCAGCAAAGGCTAGCCATTTCGACCATTTACAGGAGCAAGCATGCACAAAACACTGTAGATATGCTTCAAGACATTGGTTCACCCGCTCGGTCTGACCGTCAGTTTGTGGATGATACGAGGAACTCATACGCAGTTGGTTATTCACCAACCGGAACAACTCTCTCCATAGAGTACTTGTGAAGATCCAGTCCCAGTCAGATACCAATGATTGCGGCAAGCCATGCAGTTTGAACACATTACCGATATAAGCTTGTGCTATGTGAAAAGCGGTAAAAGGATGCGCAAGAGGCACAAAGTGAGCATACCGTGAGAACTTGTCCACCACCACCATGATTCTATTGTAGTTGGAAGACCTGGGTAATCCCTCAATAAAATCCAATGATACCATCTGCCACGCTTGATCTGGTACCAGTAATGGTTGCAACAAGCTCGGATACTTGACATGTTTAGTTTTTGCCTGTTTGCATATAGAGCATGCCGATTCAAAGGCCTTGATCTCTTGTTTCATACCCGGCTAAGCAAACAATTTGCGTATTCGGTTGTATGTCACTTGAAATCCCGAATGACCCCCAATTGCACTTGCGTGCATCGCATCGATGATTTTCTGCTGCATAGTAGGATTGATACCTACCAAAACTCTCCCATTATACCGTAATAGACAATCACGGAGCTGAAATTTGGGATGCGTTGAGCCTGAAACATTTAACTGAGTCAGCAGCTTCTGAGTTGAGACATCCGATGTATAACCCTCAACCACTTCAATTAACCATGCTGGCACACAGGTTGATACAGCAACTAAGTCCCCCAAAAGACAGGTAGGTGGACGAGATAGAGCATCAGCTGTTGTATTGTCTACTCCCTTCTTATAAATCAATCGGTATCGCAACGCCGCTAGCTTATGGAGAGCTTTCTGTTGCCAGGCCATCGTCAGCCGCTGATCATCCAAATGGACTAAGCTTTTTTGATCCGTCTTAATCAGAAACTCAGTGTGCTGCAAATAAGGTCACCACTGGTCAATTGCTAGCATGATCGCCAAACTTTCTTTTTCATAGGTGGACAAAGCTTGGTTGTGAGGACCTAAGGACTTGCTGAGATATGCCAAGGGATGCCCTTCTTGCATCAATACAGCTCCAATGCCCTTATCTGACTCGTCCGTCTCTATGACAAATTGTTTGCTGAAATCTGGGAGGGCCAGCACTGGAGTAGTCATAAGCGCTTCTTTGAGAGATTGGAATGATGCCTCCTTATCAGGTGTCCACACGAATACCGAATTCTTCTTGAGCATATCGGTGAGAGGTCTACTGAGTAACCCAAAATTCTTGATGAACTTACGATAATATCCGGCCAGTCCAAGGAAGCCTCGCACTTCCTTGACATTGGTGGGAGAAGGCCAATTATGCACCGCACCAATGTTCTTGGTGTCCATCGTGACTCCCTCTTTACTAATGACATGGCCCAAATAGGAAATTTGTTGTTGTGCAAAGGAGCACTTGGATCTTTTTATCTTTAAATGATGGTTGTCCAGGATTTGCAGCACAGTCCTCAGCATACGTTCATGATCAAGTAGTGTTCTACTGTAAATCAATATATCATCAATTAATACTAACACTCCCTTTCTCAGCAGAGGGGTCAATATAGTGTTCATAAGTCCCTGGAAGGTAGCCGGAGCATTGGTCAACCCATAAGACATTACCCGAAATTCATAATGCCCATGGTGGGTCTTAAAGGCCGTCTTATGTTCATCTTCAGGTCTCATCCGAATTTGGTGATACCCTGCTTGCAAATCTAGACTTGTAAACCACTGAGATCTAGCAAGTTCACCAAGAAGTTCATCGATAATGGGCAAGGGATATCTGTTTTTCACTGTAGTAGCATTCAAGTGGTGATAATCTACAAAAAAATCTCCATGTCATGTCCTTCTTTTGGACCAACAACACAGGAGAAGAAAACGGGCTTGAGCTGGACTGAATAATGCCCTGAGATAACATGTCTTCAACCTGCCTCTCAATTTCATCTTTTTGTGCTGGGTTGTACCTATAGGGTCGAAGGTTAACTGGCATAACACCTTTGAGAAGTGGAATTGCATGATCAAACTCCCTGCTTGGTGGTAAGCCTTGCGGTTCAGCAAATAAGTGATTGAACTCTATCAGCAGGGTCTAAATAGACTGTGGTAAACTTTCAATGGCTTGTTCAGCTACACATAAAGATGGTTTGGTATCCACCCTGAAGGTCCTCTTAGAACCTCCCTCATATTGCACCCATAGTACACAGCATTGTGACTCCTTCCACCTGGTTTCATACAAACACACCTCCTTTCCTTGATATGAGAATGACAAAGTTTTGTTCACCCAGTGCACCTTCATGGGACTATGTTGTTCTAACCAGTCCATACCAAGTATGAGATCATAACACCCTAAAGGCAATACTCAGAAATGTGTATGGAATGTGTTACCCTGAGCAGTCCATTGACAATTGAGAAACTCCTCCGCACACTGCCACACATCCCCATTGGCAATGCGCAGCCGCAATGAATTGCAAGATATACTAGCTCCTTTGATCAAACGCACCAACCCCTCGCTAATAAAACAATGGGAACTACCCAAATCCACTAACATGGTCACTGGCTAACCCTGAAGTTCACCTTGCAGTCTAATTGTACGAGCAGTTTCATTACCCTTCAGTGCATCTTTTGAGATAGACATTAGGTCAGCATCTGTTTTTACTTCCTCCTCTTGTTGGGAATCACCTTCAGAAATCCGCAACATGTCCCATAACTCTTCTACAACATGTAATTGCACTATCGGTCCACAACAATGATCGCGAGACCACTTTTCTCCACAAGTATAACAAAGTCCCTTGGCTCTTCTGTAAGTGCGAAGGGCAAGCAGTTTGTCGTCAGTAGGAATGGATTTGGTTCCATCCATACCCCGACGGTCGTCAGTCTTGCCCACTGTTGGAGATCTCCCTGGTGGTAAGGGAAGAGGAAAAGCAGTACGTAATCCTGAACGCACTCCTGCTAATTGATCGCCTCTACGAGGATCCTTCCGCATAGATTCCAACACATCTTCCTACAGGCAAGCCAAAGCTACGGCCGTGTCTAGATCCAGTGGTCGGTGTAAAACCACCACCGAGCTGATATCTCCCCTTAAACCATCCACAAATTGCGTGACAAAAAAGACTGGATTCTAAGAATCATGATGTGCCAACAAATGATGCATGAGTTCGTTAAACCTTTCGGCATATTCAGAGACTGAATTTGTCTAACGCAAAACAATTGAATTGCCGAACAAGATGTTGCAATTCCTCTCGACTGAATCGGTCGCACACAGTTGCAGCAAAAGCTTCCCATGAACTGAAACGGAGATGCGCCTTGGACGATTGCAACCAAAGTAATGCTCCTCCCACAAAATACATAGTGGCGACATTGACCTTAAATTCTGGATGAACGGTGCAAACACGGAAATAGTTGTCACATTTGAGTTGCCAAGCCTTCGGGTTCTCACCGTCGAACAAGGGAAAATCCAATTTCGACGGAAAGGGTTGATGGTGAAAGGAACCCTGATGCCTACTGGATACAGCAACACCATCAAACGGATGAGAATAACAATCATTGTGATCAGGCATACCGTTGGGCAGCGATGGCCATGGAGAAAAAAATTCCCCGCTCACCTTTCCCAGAAACGATATTCCGTCCCGATCAGACTTGATGTCTGGCGCTGGCAGAATTGGCTGTAGAGGCACCGACCAACTTGTTAGCCCGGAGTTGTGGGTGAGTTGGATCACTTGTGACCGTAGTTCCACCACTTCCGTGCGAAGACCATCAACCGACTACTCCATCTCCGGCTTCCGTTTCTGCAACTCCATTACCGCAGGCTTCATCTCCTCCATGGTATCTTGTATGGCTTCACTCCGGGTTTCCAATTTATGGAGCGATTCGCTCTGGGCCAGGATCGCCTTGGTGAGGTCAGCAAGCTGTTGATCCATTTCGAGCGATCGGATCTGTGCGCAGGTACGAAAACGTGGAGGATCCAAGGTGGGAGATGGCTCTGATACCAATTGTTACCGACCACTTCTGATTACATGCATTCAAATAGCATAACCAGAGTTCCACAGGTGTTTTCCAATCGTATTTGGGGAAGAACAGCAGGGGATAGGAAGTTCAGAGAAGACAAGGGGAAGAACCAAGTTCAAAGATTACATCCGACATGCATAACAGAAAGCAATGGGACCACTACTTAAACGCCTCTCCTCAATCGGACTGCTAGGTGGGCCCCACAGCAGCTGGCCTCCAGGAGATCACCCAATTACTGAACCCGCTCTGAATCCGGAAATCGTGAACAGGGCTTCCGGCTCCGCTTTGCTTCAGGCCCATCATTCTGACTGCCTGTCTTGCACTGTATCCCGTTCGGCAACGTGACATGGCGCAGGCGGAGCGTCGGGCCGACGGCTCGGCGGCCGTTAGCTCGAGCGGAGGCGACACACTGCGCGGGGAAGCGCGGGTGGCGCGCAGCAGGCGCGCGGGCGGCTGGGCGGCTCGCGACGGTGCACGGCGGGCGCGGGCGCTGGCCAGGCGCTGGCGGCACAACACGCGTGCATCGGGTGTGCACGGCAGTGCGTCAGCGGCACACACACGCGGCGCACGCGGCGTGGCTCGGACGGCGAAGGTGGCCTCGGCTGCTCGTGGCGCAGCATGGCACACGGCGGTTCAGCGCCGGATTTTCGGTGATGGCGCATCAGCCGGTAGATGCCGGCTCCGGTGCCCCGACGGCGTGCCATGGTTTTAATGCACCGGTGCGCATGCAAGTCGTGATCCAAATACGAGGTGTATACGCAAGTGAAAGAAAGGTGTAGCAATCAGATAAGATTGGTTTTACTCACAGCACCGAATCGGAGTAGATTTTTTTTCTTTTTCACTTGGGTCACGAACTCGTCGGCGACATGCGTTGTCACCATTGATGCAATGTTGTGGGGGTTGTCCACCGCGGCGCGCGGCTAGATGGGGACGGTGACCAAGATGCCGACGTATCGTGCGAACATGACATAAATCAAACAAGTAATTAGAATCATGAACGGACTGATCTAGTTGTCTAAGCATGTTGAACAACATACCCGATTGAAGAGCTGCGTGCTGATAACGTGTTGAGATTTAAGTAATCGTCGTGTTACTGACTCATAGATCAATCCATATACGCGCAATCACATAAACACAATAGAAACAAGATAAACAATAGTTCATAGAGAACGCTTCGGATGTAGTGTAATCCTTTGCCTATAAAACCCTTTTATAGGTTTCATAACACAAAGCACTGTATATCCTGTGTGTTCAAATCGATGCAGATATTCATTTCCCCGAATCGGTTGAGTCCCACCAATTTGACTCGTTGAATCCAAGTCCGAACCCACGTGCCCGGATGGACCACGTCTCGCACCACTTCTACTAGTATTCTACTACACCATAAATTAGTACGGTACTCTCTTTATTTTTCATCAAAAAACCGTTTACACAATGCCCATCCCCTACCTGAATATGCATAAGCACTTGGGGATGAACCCTCAAACAACGGGAGAATTATATAACAACAGAGAAGGAATCAAAAGCATTGCAGACCCTACCATCTTAGACACTGAAGGCAGCAAACTGCTTTACATAGTTTAAGGCTCTCCTTCGTCCTTCCTTCACCAGACATGTACATAGCCATTTTCCACCAGGTACAAGGCAAGTTGCCCATAGCTCTCGCAACAAAATAAAAGGCTACACGGATGCAGGCAGCATAGCCAGAAATAGTTAACTACCTAAGTAATTACATTAGGGAAGAGTACAGCAGAACCTCTTCTTTTTTCCCCCCACTTCGGCATGCGAATACAACAGACGGGAAGCACGCTAAGAGATAGGGATAGACAAAATTTCAGCCTGAGCTAGGTGTGAGACAGCATGGAGATAGGGATAGACAAAATTTCAGCCTAGGCTAGTAGAACCGCCATAATTTAGTACAACGCTCTGTGACGCACTCGTATTCCTGGATATACTCCTGCGTGGCAAAGGAGAACATGCGTTAGTACGTTTCTTGATTAGTACGACCACGAAACCTCAAGATGTAAACACATGCGTTAGTATGTTTCTTGATTAGTACGATCACGAAACCTCAAGATGTAAACAGGGAACTGGGGTCTTGGAATGGACAAAAGAAAGGGTAAAACGGCATGCAGTAACTGATGTGCACTTGGTCTGGAATAAAGTGAATGGGGAAACTTCTGTTGGTAGGTAAAACTATCATATTAAATTATAATGGAGCATGGAGCATCAATAAAAATAGGGTTCTTGAAATAGTATAAAATAATTACATTAGTGCATTAACAAATGTGAGACCGATGCGTATACATGCTGCAATGCAAAAAGGGGGCAGCAATCATCATATCTAGTTACAGATACAACACCGCCATGGTTAAACAAAGGAGAAATCCGAAACATAGGCAATACTTTTTTAGTCTGTGATTTC
Source organism: Phyllostachys edulis (assembly GCA_036346405.1). Classification (NCBI taxonomy): domain Eukaryota; kingdom Viridiplantae; phylum Streptophyta; class Magnoliopsida; order Poales; family Poaceae; genus Phyllostachys; species Phyllostachys edulis. Next base: position 105,439,368 of record CM070550.1, read on the forward strand.
TATTGAGATAAAACAATAAAATATAAAGCAAAGTAGAAGAAAGTCAATATCACCTCCAAGGCTCCAAGCAAACTTAACCAGTTGAAGTCAACAAATGTATGCAGCGATGTAGCTGACATGAGAACTCATTCGCTAAACGCTATATCCTGACAAAGCTGAGCTGATACACTTGATGTCAATAAAGTCCCACGAAAGCCTTCCTCAGCCTGTAGTATATAAGCCTTCTGCTCCGAAAATTCATCTGAAATTTCATAGGATAACAAAACTTAAACCATCAACAATCTCAATTTTCAGGGATGTGCAATTCATCATATTTGCTACTTCACCTGCTATATCACGGTTCTCATAGATTTCAGAATCTTTGACCCATAGAACATCCCCAGGAAAAATACTCTTGTCAGCAAGAGTAGCAAAATCATCTTCAATCTCAACAGAGCCTTTGTGAAGCTTCTGGTTCTCCTTAACAACCTAAATATGACAACAGCAATAATTGGAATGCAGACTGAAGTAGGCAAGCATAATGAAAATCAAACAAGAAGCAAGATTTCTGTAGCTAGACATAAAAGCAACGTGTATAAATCTGCCCCTCTTTTCAATAAAATGGAGAAAGGAACAATTATAGTATGAGAAACTGCATATGATTACTTCTTGCACTACTATCTTGAATTTTCATATTTCCCTTCTTAAGTGAACACTAGGTCGTTTGATGATTGACTTGCCAATATAGAAACAATATTAATGCTTGAAAATAGGAAGCACAATAAAATCCAAAAAAGTGATCAACCGATCATGCAAGTGAAAACTATAGCTCCATTATGATGGAAAGGTGCCAAAGGGTATGCTCTCGAAAAAATTTATGGTTTCGATGTGCATAACATACCCCTAAAGATTCCCATATCATGAGTTTCAACTGACAGACAGATGTAGAACCAGAGACTTTCAAGCTGATTGAGTTCCCTGAGGTTGTTCTCCGGGAACGCTTCGAAGTCCGCCGATCTGGAACAGGAAGAACTGCAGATGACTCTCTAATTGACTTTGGTGCTTCTTTTCCACGCACAAGATAAACATGGATATCTTCATTCTGGTAATTGAGCTTCTCCACCAATGCACAGCTCTCTCTTTCTCCAATACATTCTTCACAAACCTAGCATACAAAATTCACAGGCAGAATTGGGGGGAAAAAGGAGGAAAGTAGGAAGTAACCTTTGTACTCATCAGATACATGTAAAGTATTTCATTGCTTGAAAGCATTTGAATACCCAGAAATCTGAATTTAAATAACCTATTACAAGCACATTTACTTTCTGGAAGCAGAATCAGCTAGTCTAAAATTTCATCTGAAGAAATGAACCCGATCTTTAAGCTCAGCTATAAGAGAGCAAGAGTCAAAATTCTACAGTTTTCTCCCTCCCACACCCCCTCTCCCTGCCACTTCCCCTTCATGTGGGGTGGTTTAACCTAACAATTGAAAGGTGATAACTCAAATATGCAAGCTACATAGGCTGACACAGCTGAAACTTTAGATGATTTGCAGCTGTTGAAAAGCCATATTGTGATGTCATTGTTTGCTTGACATGATACTATACTACTAATGGTTTATCTGTTAAAAAATCGCTTCTCACAAAATTAATTGCCGTAACATCATTTCATCAGGACTAACTTATATGAAAGAACCACACTGTTGCGTCTGTAATATGCCAAATGCTAATAGCATGCCAGTATAATATGTCCCTGTTCTACACAAATATAAAGATCCAGTTTATTGTTGATTATATATGCATGGTAGATTGGTAGTATTGTTGTGTGCATCCTTACTTTTAACTAGTTAAGTATATAAGTTGATGCATTGCTTATATGATAGCCAGTGGGGTGACCAGACCCTTTAAGTCTTCATAAGAACATTATTTTCAACCGTGGAAACCAATAATTGTAATAGTCAATATAAACTAGCTCTTCACATAATTTATTGACTCTAGAACATAGTTTACCTCAGGATCAGTTCTGACATAGGGTCCCCTGGCCCCCAAATCATCATTTGAATCATTAATGGACTGGTCCAGATCTCCATCCAAAATTGGCATTACTTCAGATGACCCATGCAGTTTATCTTGAGAGCTCTTGCTAAAAACAATTTCAGCAGATATACCATTCCCATGTGTTACATTCCACTCCTCAGAGAATAATCTCCAGTCAGATTCTGATATCATTGTTAACCCATCAGTCTGAAAACAAAGTAAAAAAATTAACCCACAATGTCCGAATTATTTGTTCTCATCTAGGAGCGCAACGTATATCAGCAAACAAAGGCCTAAATGAAATAGATTGTTGGACAATGCAAGAACAATAGAAAACAACTACGGTATAATGCAAGAGCTTCACATTTCCTATCTAGATGCCTTTGCATTCCTTAGCACTGCTGTTCCAGACCCATAGAAACCTTATGAAACAAGTAAATGCTAGTTTGAATAGTGAGATGCCACACATTTGAAAAGGAGGAACAGGACATGGTTGCAGACATCCACACATGCTTCTTAACTACAGCTGGGGCTTTAGTTTTTCAATCTGCAAGATTACTGTTGCTGCCATTGTACAACAATTTTACCCCCATAGGCAGGTTGGCACAATGAGCAATACCACTATGGACAGCCCCAAAATAGACAACACATAAAAAAAATTCCAATAAAGCTCACCACCTTTCAAAACAGCTAACCCAAAAGAAAAGGTGTGATACAAAAGGAACACATCTATAGTAAGGTCATTATACGGCGCAGGTCACAAGTATCTTCAAGTTACAGGCAAAAGAGGAGAGTAGGAAGGAGAAGTTCTGAAGAGCATGAACCTACATTTGATGCTTTCTGGGTGATGCTCCCACGCTTGCAAACTAGATCCAAAGGCCTTTCCAACAATCTTGAATGCTGAAAAATGATCAATTAACAAATTCAACAAGAAAATACTTTATACACCTAACAACTAGATAACAAATGTAGCAGCACTGCTAATCAGTGTTCAGAAAATCGGAATTAGGCACCGCCTAGGACCTCGGCGGCGGCCTCCCACCGCAATTTCACCAAAGTCGGCAAGCTAGGCGGGGAGGCTACCTAGGTGGTCCTGGTCGGTCAAAGTCGGCCTAGGCGAAGTTCGGCGCGGCGGGCTTGGGCGGGTGCCGTGGCGTTTTGGGCGGCTGCGGATGTGGCGTTGAGCGCTGGGGGAGGCAGGGGGCGAGAGAAGGGGGAGGAGGAAGCACTGGGTGGTCAAGGTGGTTGACGGCGGCGATGTTGTGCAGTCTAGATGGGGAAAGGGGAAGGGGAGGGAGGAAGAGGATAGGGCAAGGAAGGGAGCAGATGTAGCCACGATGCAGGCGGCAGCGGCAGCGGACGTAAGCGGCGGCAAGTCACGTACGTTCTGCCCTAACACTTGACTAAACAGAGAGTTTCATCGCTGAGGCAACTTGGGCTATTGGGCTGACCTTGCTGGCCCAGCTAGCCCATGTTTCTGCCCTAACATTTAACCAGTTAGGTTTTCGTCACAGCCGCCACAAACACAAGCTGGAGGGAGGGCTCTAGATGCAGCGAGCGACAACGAGCTGCTTCACTTCCTCGTGCCTCCTCTCCCTTCCTCTCCTTCCTCTACGGACCTTCTCCCTTCCTTCCTTCACTTCCTTTCTCCTGCAGCAAGTCCCCTTCTCATCTGTCATGTTCTTCTTATTCACTTCTTCCTCTGATTTGTGATTTTCTCTGTTTTGGCCCTGCTTCCCTTCTACACTGCCTGCAAGTCGGCCGCCTAGGCGGTGCCTAGGTACCGCTTAGGCGGGCTAGGCGCCGGTCTACCACCCGACTAGCGCCTAGCGCCTTGGTGAAATTTGCTGCTAATTACGATCAACAAAATAAAGGGATTCTCCTAGAGAATTAAGCCAAAAATGAATATGCAAAGCATGTAAACCTTGCATGAGTCACCCCTCATAATATACATCATTTAAAAAGAAAATCAAATTACAAAACAATTTCTCAGTAAACAAATAAATCTACAAACATTCTATTAAGCCCCACATGAAGTAACCAAAATAACAGCTTGTTGTGAATTCTTATATCAATTAAGCAAGTAAAAAGGAGTAACCAACATGTGTCACTCCACAGATGCCAAGGTAGTTACGATGCATACACATTTGGTTGTTACGGATGATTGTTAACATGTGAAATTATGACCTCATCTAATTCTCGTGTATAGCTTTGCTTGTTAAAATTGTTGATGTTTTAAATTAGTTCCCTGGCAGACATAATCAGAATGAAAAGCGGCATTATATATATACGACTCTTGGACCTCACTCAGTGACTTAAGTGTTATGCCACACTGCCTTATAGGTAGATAAAACAACTTCTTATGTGCAAAATTGTAATTCCTTGCACAAATTATTTGGCTATCAGGTTTGACCACAATTATGTTCTTCAACAAGTCATCATGTCTTCACCGATGTGTCATAAAAATTACTAAAAATGATCTCACAACAGGAGAATAAAAAGTTCTGACTTGGATCTCCACTAAGAACTTATATAGGATTACCATTTATCCCTGACAGCAAGCTTCGCATTCACCTAACTCTACAAATTCAAATATCAGAGTTCCACTCTTTTCTGGCCTTTCAGAACCAAACCAAACACACATATCGGCATGTGGAACTTATTCAGAACAGACACTCAGTTAGTTTACCTTCTCACATATAAGTGAATTGACAATAGCTTCGAGATTTTGAGGTTCTGGTAATGAAGAAACATTTTTCCCAGTCGCGGTAACGTAAGCTCTCCATTCTGACAACCATGAGGAAGGGACCAAGTAGTATTTTTGCCCAGGGTTAAGTGCAACGCTTTTCCCAGATATTAACTTTTCATGGCTCTGTCGCTGCTTGAGTTTCACCGCTCTGCAAAGTCAAACACCATGCAAGAAAATTAATATTAGCCATGAACTTTAAGTGAACAATCCATTATCTGACATTGAACAATTCATTGTCTCGCGTTCTTATCTTACCTAAGATTATCCTCGACAGAAGCAACAACAGACAATTCCTTGCTGCAGATTTCGCATGGTTGACAATCTGACGGAAAAGTCACGATATCGTCAGCCTTCCTTGCACTGATGATTTCATAGAGAAATAACCAGAGGCTCTCTGGCACAGATACCCGCTTTGCCCCTTGAGCGTGCTCTGGAAGAAGATACCCATGGGGGCATCTTAGAGCATCTGTTGGTCCATTATCAGCGTCAGAAGGGATATCCACATTTTTTCTGCGCAACCATTGGTTCAACCTAGGAGCAAACAGTAAAAAGGATCAGGATGAGACTAGACGCATAGCTGCAATTTGGTGACAACTGACAAAATGCAATCAATGGGACAACCAAAGGACAGTGGGAAAAAAGAATTTGCATGAGTGCACATAGAGAGAAGAAGCATTCGATGCAAAATGCATGGAGTAGTGCAAAGTTGAACAGATAACATAACTGCAAGACTTAGGCTACAACTGGTTAAGATGCAAAAACCCTATCAAGAAAACTGTAATGATTGACCACATTGTGGTAATACATTGTCCATCTACAAGACAACACAACATATTGCCAGGGCCCAGGGCATAGTATAATATAATATGCCGGATAGTGATTGTGGTATTGCACAAAACAACAGTTAACACTGAGAAAAAAACCTCTAAAAGGTAAAAGGGAAACACAAATTACAAACTTTAAAGGTGACTCTTACATAGATACACTACAGTACTTCACTATAAAAGAGATTGAAAGGGCTATAAGCAGAATATATTATGTATATAGTTCCCTCAAAGGCAAGGTGAGGAGAATAATCCTAATTGGACCAAAAATATTAGCTTCCACAACTCACATACAGAACCAAGATCAGAAATTGAGACAAGGGTGTACTTCCCATACCATGCCTTAGAAACAAAGTAAGAAGGACCATCTGGACTACTTCCAGCAAGCGCTGCTTCTGCTAGATTTTTTAATGATGCTTTTCGATCACGATAGTTATCAGCGGATACTGCACTTTTTGCTCCATCCTTGAGACACTCCATGCAAAAATCATCACTGTTGAATATTGGTCCTCCTCCGTACTAGTATTTTTGCAATAACAGCACAAATAATATTCAACAAGAATATTGCACAAGCATTAGAACTGACCACAAAATATTTAACTATCCATAACATTCTCAAGAATAACTGAGAAACATTACTTTTGAGCAATATGAGACAAATGATTATAATAAATGACAACCAAGAAGTCGAGAAGTTCCTTACTTTAGAAAATAGCTTCTGCCAAGCTCCAGCTGATAATCGCTTCATGGATGTGACTTTAGACGCTGGAACCTTTCCATGTTCACATTGAATTGGACTATTGTCAATGGAACTGCAGAAACAAAATACAGTTATAATAAGGTTCTAATTGAATTCTCTAAGGAACATCAAAAGGATACCTTTATTAGGAATATAGGAGCAAAACATACAACATAGCCATACAAAAATCCAGCAGGAAACATTCTGAAGAAATGCTACATATAGCACTTAATATCGCAGAGAGCACATATCTTGCATGAAAACTAAGGCTGACTGTGGCAAAAGGGGTCACATACCAAAACTGTTATTAGATTACCATTATATTCTGGACTTGATCTTAATTGATTTATCATTTATGGTTTGTTTCTGATTTCTGATTACTCTTATTAGGCATGTTATCAGTCATTTGGTAAAATGTGCTAAGCTCAGACATGATGCTGACACTCACTGAGATTTACTAAAGGCCCTTCCCTCAAAGATTCAAAAAGCTAACCACTACCAAAAAAAATTGTGGGCAAAGATATATCTCACAAAAAGACAATCTGATCTAACCTAGAGATGAAAAAAATTAAAATGAAGAAAATTAGCAACTAACAATAGCTGATGTTAACTACAAGACCAGCCAGTTCATTCCATATAATAACTAATGAATCATAGGTTAAATCCAGAGGTAGCAGACGGATGATGCAGTTAAATGACTTCAGTCTACCATGATGGATGTTGTGTTCAGGCAATAGATCAATGTAATTGATGTATTCAGATAACTGCTGGATTGTGATACAAATTGAAGCACTGTATGGATTAAATATCCAGCTTATATTTATCATTCAGCAGAAGTATTGGGCCTGATAACTAACAGTACAGCAATACAAAGCGGTCGCAGCAGCAAGAAGCTACAAATTTCTGCAGTACTAAGACAAGCACCATGTGCATGGATTGTGTCTTTGCGACACTACTACAATTTCCAAACCAAGAAATTTCAACATAGAGGGGAAAAACTAAAAAGAAGACAGTAAATAAAACAAAAAAGCTCTAGAGTAAACTCACGAGGGAGGAGTAACATTATCTGCCCATTGGCGAAGCCAGTCTGTTGAAATCCAAAAATATGAATCATACTCTGGATTAGCAGGTGCTTCTATCAGAACAGATTTTACTTCTTGGCGCCTCTCTGTTATATATGCCAAATGGCTGTCTTTCTTACTTTGATATTCCACACATGCCTTTGCATATAATGCATTTAATTCATCAATTTCATCCACAAAATGGCATGGAAGTGAATTATTATTGGTTTCCACAATATTATTGCTTAAAGTAACATTCTCATCCTTACTGGAACGTTTGTACATCAGCATGTAAGCATCTGTAGAAGAAAACATCTCTCCCATAGAAGAAGTCGGTGCAGCCTCATGGTAGCTACTGTTATTATCATTTGCAACAGAACCTGCTGTAGAAATACCCTGGGATTTCTGATCAGCTTTATTAGATGACTTGTCTGGCTTTTCACCAAAAGGGTGAAGACCAAGTTTGGATACATGCTCATCATCAAACTCCCACCACTGGCCGTTGCTTTCATCCTTTATATGTGCCACATAGTGCCCACTATTAGCAGCACTACCCTTGTGAATCAAAATAGCAGCCAGGTCATAAGTATAACTAGATGAAGGGTTTGACAACCGTTTTCCCATATCTAGTTGTCCTGGGAAACTGAATGTTGAAGAAATCTTTTTCTTCGTTGTTGTCTGGGGATGAAACAAGTTAGACAAATTTCTTGCACAAAAAGAGAGGAAGTACACACAGGACAGAGGAAGCGGAAGGAATGTATAGTTGCAACAAAACTATGGACGAGCATTAGATCAAGGTATATCACCTTTGGGAGGAATACATAACGCTTGAGCTGAAAATTAACAACAGGAGGAAGTGAGCGAAGTTTTATGCAACGAGTGGCGTCTACCCTTTTCTGACATGACTCACAGAAGTATTGGTTCTCCCCATCCAGTGCCTCCACACTCAAGTAGTCATCCAAACTTTCTTCTAAATTATTTAAACCTTTAATATTCAACTCCAGTTCATAGAAGTCTTCCATTTTTGAAGATGCTTCAGAATCCCTTCCGCATGATGAGCACCTTAAGCATATGATGTCTAAACATTAGTTCTCCACAAAATAAGCCAGTAGCATGAACTATGCATATCGTTCACTTTGATATGTGTAGGCTGTGGAATGTGAAATTGTGAATACAGTATAATACATAGAAAGCAAAGATCTTGCTAACAGAAAGCACAAGTCACACTAGATTCATAAACTAAGCATTTTTATAGAGAAAATTCATAATATGCCACTGAATAACTACGTGATTCACTCACAATATGTCACTCATTATGAGGCTGACATGTGGGCCCAAGACTCATGTGTCAGTGAGACATCAGTAGTATATTGTTAAGATCCGAAGTTATTCAGTGGCATGTAGCAAATAATAACATGGCAGAACATTATAAGATAATAAAACATTGTGTATTTGAGCAAATGATAGCCCAAAAGACAACACCCGGTGATGATCCTGAAATGAAAAACCTTCTAGAGACCAAAAGCTTAGTTCCTTTCCATTTCCAAAATCCAACCTTGAAACCACTTTTAAAAAATCTTAAAGCCTATTTCAAATGTGTAATTGGGTATGGGCATTTACCGTACCGAGTCACATGTGACACGCTCCCACGAAACATATGTTGCACGACAGTTCTAGCACCAGGGACCTTGGAGTGACTTAACGAACGCTCAAGCAGAGACAAAAACAGGGTGAGAAATTCATGGCTGTCCTGCTGGACACCGTTATCTAATTCCAATGTCTTGATAAAAGGCGCCGAATCAATGAATGCCATTTTGCTGGAGTGTAGCTGTGTGAACAACCGAGCCAGCTGATCCAGAACAGGATGCTTCTTCAAGACATCAGGCTCCAGAGAGAAAATGCCCGAGCGGAAGGAGGTGTTCATATAAAGGCACTGAAGTATGCTGTTCGCGTAACAGGTTGCGCCCAGGTTTGTCAATCCAGCGGGCGTCTCGGTGGAATCTCGAAGGTCCTTGGATGGATTAGGACCGAGACCACGGACAATCTCATTCATTTTCTGCCACAGGCCAGTTTTCCTCACCCCATTGGCAGTGGGGATCAACCCGCAAAAACAATTGGGCGAGTCCTTGGAGTTCCCATGGCAGCCATGGCAAACCGGCTTCGACACCATATACAGCTGCTGGATGTCACTTTTGGTGATCGCGCCAGTGGAATGTATCTTCCTGCATAACAGGCATCAACCCAAACAAAACAAAACATCAGCAACAGAAACAACGAAACCTCACCACCACCCTATCAATCAAAATCGAGCTTTCGACAAAGGAAGAAGGCAATGCGTGCATACTTGAGAACAGCAGAGGACGGGCTCTCGGACTCATCGGCCCGCGGCCTCTTGTTCTTATTGCGGGTGTTGGGCCTGCTCATTGTACCATCAACTCAACGCCAAAACCAAGCCACTGCTCGCTGTCCCTGCCGCGGAACAAGAGAAGCTAGAGCATTAGCGCATCGGCGCGCAGAAACCAAATCTGCGACTACTCCGACACTCGACGGGCCGGGCGGAATCTCGGGGGCAGATTGATTCGATTGCTGAAACCGCACAGAAGTACTAGGGATTGCAGCTTACCAAGAAAAGGAGATACTGTTACTCCGGACGGATCTCCAGTGGCAGCGGCGGTGGAGGGGAGACGACCGGAGCGCGCCGGCCAATCGGAGCAGAGATCGATGGCGGGGAGGAGGAAGCGAGAGCGGGGAGGAGGGAGGGATGGGTGGGTGGGGTTTTCCTTGCCGTCGGTCGGGCCGGAGGGAGCGAGGCCGAGGTGGAGACTGGAGACGAGGAAAGGGCTCGTCAACTTCCGCAGCGTGCGGTGCGTGCGTGCGACGGAATCGAGCCCGAACTCGTACCAAGTTATCAGTGAAAGCAATGGGCCCGGCTTTGGGTGTGGAAGGGCGGGTGGATAGGAGGGCAGATTTGGGCACAGTGGAGGATTAAAGCGTCATTAATGGTTGGAGTCTTCCAGATTTGGAGTCGCCTCATACTCGGAAGTCGTACCTCTAGTGGCCCGGCGAATGTGCAAACTTCTGAATGCGAAAGTTGGATAGAGCTGGATCTCGTGCGTGCAATGTAGACGGGTTGTTGATTTCAATTTGGAGATTCATTTTTTTATTTGGTTTGTAGTTTAGGTGGGTGTGGAGAGAATTGCAGAAATCTCTGGAACAACAGATTGAGAAGGATTTATTAAAAAAAAATCAGATAATGAGATGGAATCCTCCAGGGTAACTGGAGGCAGAAAAGAGGAGTCCTCAGCGTAGCCACGTCGACAGAAAACCCTGCACCGTCGGATGCCACGTGTCTCACTTCCACCGTTCGATCGGGTCTGGCAGTGCGTTCGCATGCCATCGCCTCGTCTCACCACATGTGCGCACTTCCTTGTTTCTCGTGCGTCTTGTCTGGCCTTGTTCCCCACCGCGCACCTCGTTCCTTCCTCCTAGTTCTTCTTGCCTCCATCGGTTTCTTCTTGCTTCTGTCGCCCGTCATCCTTCTTCGTCTCGGTTGCCGCCACTTGAGTGTTGAGGATCGGATCGACCCTACCAGCGATCGCGCGTTCTAGGGAGACTTCCTCGCCAGGCTGGAGATGCTCTCGCTTTAGAGCGTCCACACACGCCACAAAGCGCCGTAGCCGTCGGCGCCGGTGGTGCTCGGATGCGGCGATAGGGGGGACTGGCTAGGGTTCGGCGGCCTCGTCGAGCTCGAGGAGTCCGTGGTGTCGTCACCTGCCTCGTTCCTGCTATTGTCGTCATCGATCGACGCCAGGGCCCATCCTGAGCCCAAGCACAAGCAGCTTCAAGGTAAGCGATCTTCGAATCTTGTTTTTTTTTTACTTTGTTTAGCTTGGTGCGCTTGTCGGAAATAGAAATATATTGGCTTCAGGACTTCTTGGAGAAGTTGAGCTTGTCTTGTAGGATCTGTCTTGCTTTCCCCTCTTTCAAATGGTTCTCTGTTGGTATGTGGTTTTCTCGTTCGCTCTTTTTGGTGTGGGGAGGGGGTCTTTTTCCATGGATCTGGTTGTACGTCTTCTTCCGCTCAATTGCCGTCGATGGCCATTGATTGGCTAGTCTTTGGCAGCCGCGCTGAGCTCGAGGAGTATGTTGCCTCGTCGCTCGACTTGTCCTTGTTGTCATCTTCGTCGATCGACGCTATGGCCTGGCCCGAGCCCAAGCCCAAGCAGCTTCGAGGTGAGCGATTTTTTAATCTTGTTTTTTTTCTTTGTTTAGCCTGGTGCGCTTGTCGGAAATAGAAATATATTGGCTTCAGCGCTTCTTGAAGAATTTGAGCTTGTCTTGTTTTCCCCTCTCTTTTTCTCGTAGGTGGGCTGCAAATAGCGACTTATCTGGTGCTTGATCTTTTGAATAATGTTTTTTGTGAGGAAAAAAACTTGGTTGGTGTTTGCGGACACTCTACGGTGTTGTGCTTGTCTGTTAATTAGTTTAGTAATATATGTTTTTTGGTTGATTTTGTATAAAAATTTGCAATTTGGAGGTAATCCAGTGACCATTTGGACTGAGATAAGTGGACAAAAAGGTTCTAGAAGGATATTATGAGATATCTTAGTTTCTACTGGTTTATTCTAGATTAGAAATGGTTCCGGCGAGGAGATGGATAAAATTTGTGACTAAGTGGTGATCTATGACAATTAGTTACGGTTGTTCTATACTAAATCAGCAACAACAATCACATTTGTTAACAACCACACGATTTTGTGGTAGCTAGTAGCTAGCTTAGATTTTTTGAATGGTATTATCGTGGAGTATAACACTAGCAAGAAGCCCATAACTGTCGTTTTTTATATAACTACGAGTAAATTAGCACAGTGCTAGCAGTTGGTTTGGATTTGTGCTAAAATTGTGTATTCCAGAGTTATAAGATGAGGAAAGTATGTTTGGCATTTACAAACTCCAGATAGTTTGATCACTAGCTTCGTGAAAAGTTTTGGGCGTATTGGCATGCATAAACATGGCACTTCAAGAACATGTGGTGACTACTGTAACATCCTAAATTTTTTATTTTGGTTAAAAATAAACTTTAATTATTTTCCTTAAGTTTTCTAAATTTTCTGGAATTTTAAAAGCCTTTTTTCTATTTATGTTTAAGCCAAAAGAAACTATCTTCAAAAATTAAATGCCAACCTTGAGTTGGAAGTATTTTATTTAGGTCCAGGATATCTCAAGGAATTTCTATGAATTTTCCTTAATTTTTGGACCCTATTTGCTATTTTCTAAAAATCCTAATGAAGTATTTCTACTTTTGAAAATTTCTAAATCAAAAGAAAATCCCAAAATCCATTTGGGTCGAATCTTCAATCAGCCCAACTTCGATCTGCGTGCGACCGTTTTTTCGGCCCAACCGGCCCGCGCCACTCCTCCTGTGCCTTCTCCCCTCCCTCTCACTGCCGGTGGGTCCGCCCGGCAGCCCTGTCTCTTGCTCACTCTCTTCTCCGCGAGAGCCACACGGCGCCACTCCATTGCCCTCGCCACAGCCCGCGCCTTCCCGCCTGCTCGGTGCTTCCGCCTCGCCCGCTCCGCCCGCGCTTATAAGAAGCGGCCGAAGCCATCTCTTTTTTTCCCCTTCTCTATCTCTCTCATCGGAGTCGCACTACTCATACTTTCCTCCCTCTTCTTCAACGCCGGCGGCGCTGCCTCCTCACCAAGCCGCCGCTTCAGTGAGGCTCACACCGTCGAAACCGCCTCACCCCGCGCCTCTCCTCCTCCCCTCTCCATTCCCCTCATTCCTTTCCTCCCTCTCCCTCCACATCGGTCGTATTTTGCAGTTGACAACTCGCGGTACAGTACGGCTAGATAGGTCATCAATGCCGGCGACAAGGAAACAGAAGAGGCAACCATTTCTGTTTTTTATAAGTACTAGAGTTATACGCATGTGGGGATGATAATCATCTTCGATGGCGGATGATCCTTTTTATAAAATAAGGAATAAATTCGGAGCGTGAGACGAAGAGACGCATCGGGGAGCTGAAGCGGCGTTGATGCGACGAAGAGACACATCGGCGACGAAGAAACTGATCATCCGGCTTCAACTGGGAGCTGTAGCGATATTATCACAAACGGTTATAACAAAAAACCACTGTGAGGTTTCACAGACGGTTGTTTGTTGAAAACCGTCTGTGATATGTAGAATTATCACAGACGGTTATTGTTACTTACAGAAGGTTATTATTAATAACCGTCTATGATACTTCACAGACAGTTTTAGTTATGAACCGTCTATGATATTACCTCTTCACAGATAGTTTTTAGCGCAGCTAGTAACACAGACGGTCTCTAAACCAAAACCGTCTGTGATTGCATGTAATACAGATGGTTTTGGATGTAATACACACGGTTTTGGTCAACCGTCTGTGATAAGGCGTCCAGTATTAGCCTTTTTGTAGTAGTGTTTACTAAAATTAATTGACCATTTGGTTCTGTAATATTAGAGATTGTGGCTATGATTATTCGTATTTGCTCAAAATTTATGCTCTACTGGTTTAGATTGGTAAAGAGCTTCGTATATAGGTCGCATCTGAAGATTTACAAGTGTGAAGACTGTTTGTTGGTTTTGGGACTCACCTTATGAATTTGTTCTCCATAAATCGTATCCTAATCGTTGAAATTGCCTCTTGGCCCATAGCATGGTGTGCTACCATGACGTGTTTGTGCAGTTCATTTGGTACAAGAATGATAGTACATATTTGTAGCATGCCACCGTGACGTGTTTGTGTAGTTCATTTGGTACAAGAATGATAGTACATATTTGTAGCCATTACCATGAACATTCGGTAGGCATTAGCTGTGTACAGTGGGATTTGGTTCTGCCTCAAGGGAGCTATGGTGTGCCCTTCAAGTTTAGAAGGCCTTCTCTATCTAAACCTTTTCTCTGTCATTTTTAGTTTGGCATATTCGGATCTTTTAGAGTATTGCTTAATTTCTTTAGATTTTCATGTTGGTAACTAGCATTGCTACATTTTATATTTAACTTAGCTTCTTTCTCCATGAACTTTTAGTGCATGTATATGAATTTTGTTCGTGTGCACATCTATTTTTTGTGCTTGCTTTGATAGTAGTTTAAATGTTGAGAGCTTTATGTATACCGAGATGAGTTTTTTTTTTTGCCTCTTTTTGCCATAGGAAGTGTTGGAAATGTGAACAATATTTTAATTCCAGATTTTATTATGAGGCAAAGATCACATAAAACTAGCAATGCATAAAGCAATAATAACAACAAATAACTCATTGCACTTCTAAACATACACAATAATAGGATTATAGCGTAATAGTTTGGTCGCACAACCAACTTACAGTCGAGCTCGATGAAGAACAGGAAGCAGCGCAAACTCGAAGCATTGCAGAACGTAGATGCAGCAGTGAAGCAAGAGGTCGAGCAGATGCACTACCCAGAAACCTTATTGCCGCCCCGTGCAGGTGAACTCTACGACAATGGATCGGAGATACCCGCTCACCCTCTTTCCCGGTGCATGTCGAGGAGAAGGGACGGCTTGGTTTGACAACACAACTCTCTAGCACAGTAGAACAGATAGGAAGAAGAAGAAAATGGAAGTTAAACAATCGTCTCACGTGTGGACATCTTCAGATCTTTTTAAGGTTGAGACAATTACTCTCTAGTAACTACATAATAAAGCACATATTAAATCACTGGAAACTTCTAATTCAAAACCAATTAATGGTAATTACGCAGTGTTTATTAATCCTGATTACACACTGGTCTACAGCTTCGACTGATGTATTTTGACCAAACTGGCCTATGGATCTGACCACTATTTTATGACCACTGTGTTTTGACAACTTTATTTCGATCGCGGTGTTTTGACCACTTTATTTTGACCACAATGTTTTGAACACAGTGTTTCGACCACACTGGTCTATGGCTTCGACCACGTTATTTCGACTACTGTGTTTTGACCACATTATTTTGACTACTATGTTTCGACCACCTTATTTTGAACACAGTGTTTCAACCACAGTAGTCTATGGCTTTGACCACATTATTTCGACCACTTTATTTCGACCACACTGGTATATGGTTTCGACCACATTATTTCAACCAAGAGAGAGAAATGCACTGTCAACAAAAGAAAGGTGGACTGGGTTCACGACACGTTCACGGTCGCGTATCGCAAGTCACAAGTTACGCGATTGCCACTCAAATATACACGCGTGCATGCGTACGTGCGTGCGTGTGGCTTTAGCTATAGCCCTCCTCGTGTCACCCCATGTCATATTTCACATGTGGCAAGGATTCAACCTTATAAATTACTCTCCCGCCACTTGACGCGGCAATATGGGACTAAACCATGCATGCTTTGGAATTTCAGGAATGAATGAGCCTTTACACTTATGGCCCCAATTCTAACAATCCCCCACCAATTCCAAGGCAAGTAGCAAAAACGATGATGAGGACTATTGTGTTGAAGTGTTGTTAATATACCAGTCTTTCAGTGTAAGTCCCGTACGGGTTGAACTTGCACCTAGAATAACAAAATTCATCTTCTCACAACTAATGAATGGACTATGCATTGAATTCACAGCTTTTTGTGATTAGATTTCACTTGAAATCTCAACTGATACTAGGCTATCAAAGAACCACGCCTAATCGGAGCATTATTTGGTCATGCTTTCTTATCTACTCATGAGCTTTCTAGAGAATGCCCTGTTCTCGTGAACTGAGACCTCACAGTTAAGCTCAAGTTGGTGTATTCATTTTATGTATCCTGTAGGCTAATATATTTTTTCCTCATTGGACACTAGAATACATTAATACTTTAAGTCATCCTTCCATACAATTGAGAGTACTTTATCTATTAGGACACAAGTAAATGTATTATTAAAATGTACTCTCTTGTTAGCATCAACTTGTTTTTCCCGTTACCTAAGTCACGGGATCTCTGGTCAAGAAGGTATGGATTAGTGTTGAGTTGTAACTCCAATTGGCCTTATTCCCATGTCCATAGATGCAATGGAAATTGCCTTCCGTGCTAACCCCTTTGTGAAAGGGTCTACCAGATTTTTCTCAGTGCGAATATAATTCACAATAATCACTCCGGAGTTTCTCAGTTTTCTGACAGCTTTAAGCCTACGCTTCACGTGTCTGGAGGACTTCATGTTATTCTTAGTACTTGTAACCTTAATCAACACTGTTTGGTTACCACAGTACATTAGGATTGCCGGTATTGGTTTCTCAACCAGTGGCAAGTCCAATAGAAGCTCTCTAAGCCATTCAGCCTTAACAGTAGCTTGTCTAGTGCTACAAGTTCTGCTTCTATGGTTGACCTCGTCAATATGGTCTATTTACACGATCTCCATGAAACTACAACACCTGCTAGGGTAAAAACACAACCACTTATAACTTTGATCTCATCTGCATCAGAAATCCACTTTGAATCACTATATCTTTCTGATACAGATGGATACCCATTTTGGTGAATTCCATATGAGGTTGGGCCTCTCAAGTAATGCAACACTCTCTCAAGTGCTTCTCAGTGATCATCTCCTAGGTTAGAAGTAAACCTACTTAATTTGCTCACAGCAAATAATATGTCAGATCTTGTGGCACTAGATAGATACATAAGGGACCCAATAATTTGTGAATATCTCGATTGATCTTTGCCTAATCCCTGATTCTTTCTAAGCTTAACACTAGCATCATAAGGAGTTGGGGAAATCTTGCACTTCTCAAAGCTGAACCGACTCAATATTTTCTCAGCATAATGGGATTGGTTCAAAGTGATCCCATCCTCATTTTTGATCAATTTAATATCCAGAATAACAACTGTCTCTCCTAAGTCTTTCATATCAAAGCATCTAGATAAGAAATATTTGACCCCGTCAATAACAACAGTGTTTGTCCCAAAGATAAGTATGTCATCGATATACAAACACAAAATCACTCCTTGACCCCCACCATAATGATAATATACACACTTATCTGCCTCATTCACAGCAAAACCAGTAGAGGTTAAAGTTTTATCAAATTTCTCGTGCCATTATTTAGATGCTTGTTTTAGGCCATACAAGGATTTGATTAATTTATACACCTTATTTTTATGTCCAGAAATCACAAAACCACATATAGATTTCTTCCTCCAACTCTTCATTAAGGAAAGCTGTCTTCACATCCATTTAATGGATGTGTAGACTATGGGAAGCAGCGAATGCAATGAGCACTCAAATGGTGGTTAATCTAACAACATGAGAGTAAGTATCAAAATAATCCTCACCTTCTTTCTGGGTATAACCCTTAGCCACAAGTTTTGCCTTGTACTTATCAATAGTACCGTCAGGCCTTATTTTATTTTTAAAGACCCACTTGCATCCAATAGGTTTGCACCTGTTAGGACGATCAGTGATCTCTCAAGTCCTGTTAGCCATGATGGAATCCATCTCGCTATAGACTGCCTCTTTCCAATACTCGGCATCAGGTAATTCATAAGCCTCTCAAAGAGTTTTTGTCACATCATCCACGACCACGAGGTATATAATAAAGTCTTCGCCAAAGATTTTCTCAACCCTTTGTCGCTTGCTCCTACGAGGAACCTCTTCAACTAAATTGTTCTCTTCCTTAGGAATATCACAGACTGGTGGTATATCACTCATTAATTCAGAGATGGTGGTAGGTTCAAAATTACTATTATTCATAGTTTGATTATCCTCAGTTCGAGAAGTACTGCATGCAGTTCTCATAGGATAAATATCCTTAAAAAATAAAGCATCTCTGGACTCCATTACCGTGTTAGCAATAATCTCAGGAGCTTCTAATTTTACTACTAAAAATTTATAGGGCGTGCTGTTATGAGCATATCCCAGTAAGATACAATCGACTGTTTTAGGTACAAGCTTTCTCTTTTTCTGCAATGGTATGTTAACCTTTGCCAAACACCCTCAAGTTAGCAGAAAATTAATATAGGGTTTTCTCCCCTTCCATCCCTCATACGGAGTAATCTCACACATTTTAGTGATTACTCTGTTTAGTACGAAAGTTGTTGTCAATATAGCTTCCCCTCACACATCTTAGTTATACCGACACTCTCCAACATGGCATTCATCAAGTATGTTAGTATCCGGTTTTTCCTCTCAGCTACCCTGTTTGATTGAGGTGAGTATGGTGGTGTAACTTCATGGTGGTGTAACTTTGTAGACTATTCCATGTTCAGAACATAATTGGGAGAATTTATGAGAGAGATATACTCTCCACCACAATTAGACCTTAGTCTTTTAATTTTCTTTTCTAGTTGGTTCTCAACCTCGGCTTATAAATTTTAAAGTAATTTAAAGCTTCATCTTTTGTTTCAGTAGATACATATAGCAATATCGTGATGCATCATCAATCAGAGTTAGAAAATATATTTTGCCTCCTTTTGTCTACAATGTATTAATCTCACACAAGTCAAAATGGACAAGATCTAATAGTGCCAAATTATTTTCCTCCTGTAACCTCTTAAAGGGTTTTCAATGTTGTTTTGCTTGCACACAAGTTTGACACTTTGATCCTTTGACAATTTTACATTTTGGAATTAAATCTAATCTGGACATTCGAGGAATACTATCAAAACCAATATGACAGAAATGAGAATGCCATATATTGGCCTCACATTTATTCAAACCTGTTGCAACATTCAGATTATAACAATACTCTAAAGTACTTATGCGGAACAAGCACCCGTTATCATAGCATTTACCAACAAAGTTACCAAACTTAGACATTGCAACTTTATTTGACTCAAATACTAGTTTATAACCATCACTGCACAGGAGAGAACCACTAACGAGGTTCTTGTTTATTGTTTGCGCATGCTGCACATTCTTCAAATGGACAATCTTCCATAAAGTAAGGCTTAGATCCACCGTGCCAACACCATGAACAAAAGCATGCGACTCGTTCCCCATTAGGACGGAGGAAGCCCCGTTTGCCTGATAAGAAGAAAACAAGGAAAAATTATAACATACGTGAACATTAGCTCCAGTATCAACCCACCAATCAGTGAATTGACATACTGAAAAAACAACAGGTGAATTACCATACCCTCATCTTGAGGCCTCACCTATGATCACGTTGACAACATTTTTCTTTGGCTATTCAGCATCCTTGCTCTTGCAAAAACAACAGTCTTTTGCTATATGACCGTATTTCCTACACACAAAGCAGGTGATGTTCCTCATGTCCTTCTTCTCAGTTTTCTTTGTAAAGCTAGTTATCTTGTTTGGTTTAAAGTCTTTGTTTTTCTTGCCATATCTTTTTTCTACGACATTTGCGTTGATCTGATTGTTCTAACTGAAAATGCTTGGTGCATCTTTTGCTCTTGCCTTTTCTTCCACATCTAGAGCAGCAATGAGATCCTCAATAGATATCTCTTCCCTCTTGTGCTTTAATTTAGTGGCAAAATCCCTTTAAGAAGCAGGAAGTTTGGCAACATTGTCTGCAACCACAAACTTAGGAGGCAAAATGCAACCCAAATGTTCAATCTCGCCGACCAGTAGCTGAAGCTCATGAGCCTGTATAACTATCGACTTTACATCATCTATGATGTAGTTGAAGAATTGCTCGCACATGTAGAGCCAGCGACCAGCCACAACTTCCGCATATTTGTGCTCTAGTGCATCTCACAACTCTAGGGCAGACTTGAAGTCCATGTACACATCATAGAGCTGATCTGCCAGTATGGTCAGTACGCATCCAAGGGGTGTGTTGTTATCTGTGTCAAACTGCATAGTTTGTTCAATCGTAAATGGATACTGTGGACGGATCACCCACCACAGCCCCAAAGACATGAGCCAAAACTTGACCCTTGTCTGTCATCTACAAAAGTTCTGACTAGAAAACCACTCAGGTTTCGTAGCATCAGAAGCACCAGCCATTGAGGAATCACAAAAATATCCACAATAAGGTTTCTGGAATGTCGGAAATGTGAACAATATTTTAGTTCCAGATTTTATTGTAAGGTAAAGATCACATAAAACTAGCAATGTATAAAGCAATAATAACAACAGACAACTCATTGCACTTCTAAACATGCACAATAATAGGATTATAGCAGAATAGTTTGGTCGCACAACTAACTTACAGTCGAGCTTGATGAAGAATAGGAAGCAGTGCAGAACGTAGATGTAGCATGAAGTGAGTGATCGCGTAGATGAGCTGCCCAGAAATCTTATTGTCGCACTGTGCAGGTGAACTCTACGATAATGGTTCGGAGATATCCACTCACCCTCCTTCCTAGTGCACACCGAGGAGAAGCGACAGCTTGGTTTGACAACACAACCCTCCAGCACAGTAGAACATATAGGAAGAACGAGAAAATGGAAGTTAATCAATTGTCTCAGGTCTGGATGTCTCTAAATCTTTTTAAGGTCGAGACAATTACTTTCTAGTAACTGCATAATAAAGCACATATTAAACCATTGGTAACTACTAATTTGTAACGTCCCAAAGTTTGGCTTTTCAAAAATCTTTTGAGTAGTTTAGGTCCCTAGAAAATTTCACCAATTTTATTTGAATTAATAAATCTTAATTGGGAATTTCCTAAATTTAAAATATTTAATTTGACTAATGTAAACATCAATTAAATCAAAACCAGTATTATTTGGCTTCCTTGTGTTCCAAGGAATTGTTTGGTATTTTCTTGGATATTTCGGGTTTGTTTGCTATTTATTTTACCTCCTTTGATTTTCAGCCTTTTCTTTAATTCCGAATTTCCTTTTCTCTTTCCTCTGCCACATGGACCCTTGCACTATTCATCTTCCCCAAACCGACAGAGAGCTTCCGTGCACAGCCTCAAATTCCCGATTTTATCTCTTCCTCCACGGCGCATATAAAAGCAAAGGAACCGAGAGCCACCATAGGTCTTCCCCGTCGTGTTCCGCCGCCATCCGACGTCCCCCGGCCGAACCGTCCGCACCATTGAGTTCGCCTCGGCACGTTCTACATCAACCTTCTGTCCCTATCACGCGAAGATCACCAAGTCACCGCCGACTATGTCGAGCCATGACGCTAAAACATGTTCGTCGTGTTCCCCGCTTCTCTGGCGAGTCTCCAAAATCCGATCGCGTCATCATGTGTCCCTCGTCCCGATCTATCTTTCCCATCTTTAAATTTCAAGTTTCATCTACCGTACACTGAGAACCAAGCTTTCTCTCTCCTTTATTGTGAGAACCCGAAAACATTAAACTAAGTTAATCAACGCTAATCAGTAATTAGCAGTAAATTAATCTCCTAAACAAGAACAAATCATAATCGCAATTAACTTTAAGCGCATCACTAAGCGAATTCCTATAAGATAGTACAGTTAGAATTCAACAATAGAACTTGAAGCATAAAATTTGCTAGAAGAATAATCCATCTTTGTTTTAACTACAAGTCAATTCCAAGATTTCATTCACCCATAAGAGTAATATAAGAATCCATCTCCAGAAAATTATAATATGAACTTAAAAAGGTAATAATATGACACAATTACATTCTCAAATAAATAACAATAATCCTTTGCATCAAATCAACATACAAGACTTCATTTCACGCAGAAGTAAAATATTACATCTCTGAATTAATTACAAACTTGGATTACAACAGACTACGGTATAAATTACAATTTTGAGTAAATAGCAAAATGAATGCAATAAAAATGTTGCATGCTCATCGCCGAAGCACTCCTTGCCATTTGACCATATATCGCCAAACCATCATACCACCTCTCGATCCATTCGCTCGTCGCTCGTCAAGAAAGTCAAAAAGCGGTTAGCAAGCCAAGTTGAAAATAGTAAATAGAAATTAGGAGATAGGAGGTGGCCGTCAGAATTTCTCGAAGCTCATAAGGGTTCCCAGATCAACTCAAGCTAGCCAGCCCCTTGATCGTCAAGGTACCTAGACTAGCTAGAGTTAACCGGCACCTCTTTGCTTTTGTAGGTTTCATCATCTGGCGTTTAAGTTAATCCGGCACCCACGTATATTGAATTACTCAGGCACAGAAAATCACATGCATAGTGATTTCCTAAACACAGACCAAAAAGCCCCCAACGAAAACCTTGCCATATGGATAGAGACAAGGGCATAGTGGTAATGTGCATACCCAAGGGGCAGCCAGCCGATGCATCCCCCTCTCTTAAGCCATTCTCCCCACAAAGCCAACACACAAGCCTCATTCAATGAACCAAGGTAAGGCAAACCCAAGACCACCTCCAATCTTTCCCTTTCTCAAACCCAACCGAATGCAAGCCAGGCGCAAACCTCCCACTGCCATTCTCAAGGTCAAGCCACCTTAAGGCATCACAGCAGTCGGGAGAACAAGCAAGGCATCAAGGCAGCCGAGAGGAAGAGCAAGGCAGCAAGCAGCAGCAAGGAGCCAAGGTGGCCAGGAGCACGGTCACGCCAAGACAGGAGGACGATCCGTAGCGCCAACACCATCCAGCACCACGCCATCATCACCCACTCGAGCTTCGCCGACCACCCCTACAAACTCCTGAACCCAAACCCATCTGTCTTCACTCATCAGGTAAAGAGAATGGCATTTTGAGCCCTAGGTGAGTACTTACCTTGGGTAGCAGCCCATCTAGTAGCCATTCCCACCCCAGATTCATCCCCAAGCCTGCATTCATGCATCATTCATCCATCAGTATGTGATCCATCAGTGCATATCTAGTTGAGCTTCTTAGCTTAAGCATTAGAGTAAGGATTAGAAAGGAGGTTCTTTGTGCGTGGTGCCGGCGGCCGGGCCAAAACCTGCCAAACCTGTAGATCGGGAGTGTAGGAGACCGGAGGCGTGGCTGCCTTGGCCATGTTGGGGGCAAGCAAGGGCCGGCGGCAAGCGGCTTTGGACCGGCTGCCGGGACGACGGGGACCAAGCCGGGAGTTGGGGGAGCGTCGTCGGTGGTGGCTAGGACCAGATCTGGGCGACGAAGGCACGGCGGCACCTAGTGGAAGCACCGGACCGTGGAGGGGATCGAGAGGCGACGTCGGGTCTGCGAAGGCCATGGCGGCGGCCGGTCCGAGGTGGCGAGGGCATGACCGAGCTGCACCGAGCGAGCGTCTGAGGCGATGTCGGCGACGCGAGGAGGTCTTACGCGGGCGGCGCGGAGGAAGGCGGAAGCCATGGCCGTGGCGGCAAATGGGGACCCGAGGCGGCGGCGGCACTGGGAGAGAGCGAGCCGAGGCGACGGGCGGGCGGCGCGGACCGAGGTGGCGGCGGCAGGTGGCACCAGTGAGCAATGAGCTTGTGTCTGCCTGGCCGAGCTAGAGCTTCCCCTGGCGGTTTGTTGTGAGGAGAGAGAGAGAGAGAGATGGGAGAGTGAGTGAGGTGTGTTGGGGAAGGAGATAAGGCAGTGGGTTTCTGGGTGCTGTGTGTGTGCGCGTGTAGAGGTCCAGCCGAGTGGGTGGGTGAGATAGAGAGAGAGAGAGAGATTAGGGGAGGGTAGAAATTAGAAATTGGATTAGGGAAGTATTAGATCTGTGTAGCCTTTAAATTAATTGTTGCATTAATATGTTCATTTCAGTAGCTTTGGTAGATAAATTAACCTTTAGCTGTTTAATTATTACTGTTAAGTAGCTTAATTTAGATCTCGACTAATTAACCAATTTTGCTATTAACTTGTGAATTAAAATTGCCGGATAGGTCGGCTAGTTGTTAAATTCGGTTATTAATAAAATAACTAGCTTGTGTAGCAACTTTGTGCATCGCTAGTTTTAGGTCGGTAACTGAACTATTTAATTCTGATAGGTTAATCAGTTAAGCGTGGACCGCGGGTTGTCGACCTTAGTGCTCGTTTTCGGTAGAACGATTATTTGGTGGAGTGCTAACTTAGTGTAGATCTTGAAAAATGTTTATTTAAATTAAATTGTGCTAACCCTTAGTAGTCACTAGCTTAGATATTATGTATCACCCAAAAAAAATCCACTATGTATTTACTTATACTATTATATCGTTTCCGTATTGCTATAGACGGCGTTAAGACCGAAGCGAAGCAGTTGACCCGAGTTTAAATCAAGACCGACACATCCCTCGATACGAAGGCAAGCGATCCTCTTGACCATAAACATAGTTAATTTAAATGTAAACCGTATATTGCACTATATGTTTATTGCATCAAAACTGTTTTCTCAAAACTTAAATAAATGATTTAGATGAAAATGATTAAGATGATTATGAAAGAAATGAGAATGAGAAAGAAAGAAAGAAATGAGAATGATTATGGTTGGTAAAAGGGGGCCCTGGCAGGGGAACGCGACGATGATGATGATGATGAGGTAAGAGGTGGGCCCCTTTTTACATATGGTTATAATATAAGGACAAACAAAACTCTTGCTCGGTCTGAAGCCGTAAATTCAGTACCAACCACTTTCCCGTTTAGGCGGACAGAAAATGCTATCTTGTTACGTAATTATGATCTCCACAACGGGACACATTGGAGTGTTTGGGCACGGAAGAGCGCCGGCCCAAGGAGGAGTGTTGAGCACGGACGATGGCCGCCTCAACTAACATTTCTGGAACTCGGTGTATGACGAGGTCAGCAGCGTGATTAAATCAGCACCGACAGAAAGTAATGGGTAGAGACTTAATCACGTAAACTGGAAAACATTCTGTATTCTGAACTCGAACCCGCATCTAAGGAAATGCTGGGGACCTGGCTCATTTAGAGCTCAGAATAACTGTGGGTAAAGTGGTACAAAGCCTGCGCAGTGCTATACCAAATCATGAATTCATGCCAGTCTCCTGGATTGGAGTCTACGGGAACCGCCAGGGGTCTTTCTTCGCTCCGAGTGACAAGTAGTGTTTTCAGTATTAAAATCTGCCACCTAATGTTTTAATAAACTATTTTCAAAAATGAGATGACTTAGAAAATGTGATAACAACCAGAGCCAGTCATCCAGTGCATTCTTTGCTATTAATGCTTGCTGAGTACATTCGTGTACTCAACCTTGTTAGTATTCTCCTTTGTAGATCCTAGTCCAGCCGGGAACTCTCCCGAGTGGGATGACGGACTTCAGTGTACCGAGCCTTGTTCTTTGGAGGAGAAGGGCCGACTACTGAGAGGCGAGGCGAGGTGGCGCCTTATGCGACTCGTGGGACAAATAGAAGGTCGAGACTTCGGGGTTGGCGAGAAAAGCGAGCGATTCCTTTTAGTAGCGTGTAATACTTGTACTCAGAATCCTAGCCTTGCGTGGCTATTACTGGAATAAAATGCACAGTTTCTATCTTATTGTTCTGCTGCGTGACTCTGGTAAAGGCTTACTATTCGTTGGAGCAGTGTTTTACTGAGCAAACGAATAGTAATCCGTATGCCTAAGTGTGATTACCCTTGGGGTAATGACACGGGGCGTCACATTTATGGCCTACCTCCTTCTCCGGCCAAATACGCCGCAACCGTTGAACCTCTGCCTTCATCTCCACTACTGTTGGGTTCGCGTCGTCATGTTCTACGCTGTGCTCCCTTGCCTTTTTCCCGGAACATCGCCGGAAGTGTCGTGCCACTGTGAGGCTACCGTCGCTGCCGCGTTTTGCTTCGCCGCCAGCGACTGGTGCCGATTCTTGTCGTCTGGACCGCATCATCATCTTTGTAATGTCGCCAGAGTTCCATTTTGCCTATTGGCCGGAGCCACCTCGCCGCCGACCGCCACCACCTCCATGCGCAAGAACAGGCCGCACGAGCTCCTCTCTGTGGATTCGTTCTCTGTTGTTTTCGGTTTCTATTCTTTGTTTCATTTGCTCTCTGTGTCTCTATTGTGTGGGTCCCATGAGTATATGTCTCTTTCTTAGCCCTCTCTCTGCTATGCCATGCCAGCTGCCAAATCTATGCCACGTAGCTGCCATCTCCTGCCATCTCAGCGCCATGTCACTACCACCATCTTGTCGTCACTACCACGTCATTGCCTTGTCAGCTGACGTGTCGTGCCACCTCGCCGCCAACTCACCTTCTTTGGTCGACATGTCAGCCATGTCAATGTCCATGTGGCATCCACCCAATCAAACCCTAATTCTTTATCTCTCTCTCTCTTACATGCGGGTCCCGCATGTCAGCGAAATCTTTGTCAACCCTTCTCCATGAGATTGGTCCACTGTGGACTAGCATCTCTCTGTGAACATGGTCTATAGACCAGTGGCCCATATGCTCATCCCTAATCCTATTTTTTGGAATTAATTTAATTATTGAAAAACCCTTTTATCTCAATGGTCCCACATGTCGCTCTTTCTACCTTTTTTCTGGAATTATTTTAATTCTAAAAATTCATAAATATCAATAGGTCCCACATGTCATACACCCAACAATTTTCCAATATTTCCAAAATAGAATATTCTGAGAATATTATGTGGACCCCACTTGTCAGTTTCTCTCTCCCTTTTCCTTTTTCAGCATTTTTCTTTCTGATCTAACTTCTGAGAGCTCATTCTTCCTCATACGAACTCCGATTGAATCCATTCACGTTTTGAAATTCAATATCTACATTTCAGTACCATTAAATTTCAGTTTGGAGTTTATTTGATTTGTATTTTTGTATTTTGTTTGTTTTGTGCGTTCTCTCTTGTTAGACGTTGAAGTCTCAGAATCGTCCGAAGGAGCTGAAGGTTAAGAAAGTAGAAGATTGAAGATAAAATAAAATCATGATTGCTTTAGCAAGGTAAGTTGTACCTTTTACCATGTTGAACCCAGTTTTCCAAAATTACCCTGATTCAATTATTGCATTCTACTTGAAGTATTTATTTAAATGTTTTGTGATTAGCTATATACCATCTGGTTATATTCACCTTGCCTATTGTAATATTATGATCTTTTGTCACCCTAGCTTGGTTAATTATTAGTTGGTATTATCATATTACCAATGTGGATTGGTTAGAGACGAATAGTCTGCTTGGCCATGCACCGAGTCATTGATATCATTTGAGTTGCAATTATAAACTTGACTAAGTGATTATAGAATTTGTGTAAAATTATGTGTTGTGTATCATTACTCGTTGATGGCATGTGTTGCACTTAACCAACAGGGTGAGAAAAGATTTAGACTGAGGCGAGTGGATGGAACTGTGTGATATAGTGGCTGTGTGATTGGGAAATATGAATTGTGGTTACTTAGTTAGAAATTGGCGGTCTCGTCTTGGTCAATTAAGGACTTAGTTTTGTGCGCCATTGAACCGTGCCATAACTGTACGACCACATGCTTGGTATGGGACATGCCTAATTTAGTAAGTTATGGAATCTTGGCATTGACTACTCAGGCATATAGGATATACTGTGTGCCAGGGTGGAGATGTGTACTGCTGTGTTAGGGTCACATTTATGAGCGGTTCGCCATCTTCAGGTCCAACGCTGTGTGTTGTACCAAGCGCTGTGTTAGGGTTGGTATAACAGTAAAACACATCAGGAGGGTCAATCGTCGAGGTGAAGTTTCGGAAAGGTTTTGTTGTGATCATCTCTGATCTAGTTGATTGCATCTTGTGGGTAAAGTGTATAATCTCTGCAGAGTGTTAAACAATCTATTCGAATAGCTGCATCCACGGTCATGGACATACTCGGGGATTTCACACGAGGGATAGATTTTCATAAAAACAATTGGGAAGGGACAACTCTGTGGTTAAACTCATATGGTTGTGTGGAAGAAATTGATTAGGCTTTGTGTCTTTTGTGAAAACAATTGTTAAATTATTATTGTTTATTTGTTTTGAATTATGCTTTCAATCTATTATTTGTATTCAATTGCAAATGTTACTTTATTGCAAAATAGCAATAAAAGCCATTTTCTTTGGAATAAGCCTTCATCTATAATTGCATTCTGTGGTACAACTTATTGAGTACTTGGAGTATTCATTCTTGCTGCAATCATTCAGATAAAGTGAAGGAATCGTCGTCTGCCTTCGAGGAGAAGCCTTACGAGGATGGTGATCGTTACGTTGCGCTACCCAGTCGATTGCCTGTGGGCATATGTATGTGTTTCATTGAATTTATTCCGTTACCTTCCGCTGCAGCTTAATTGAACTATTCGCCTTCTGATGCATTAATTGTAAGTTTTGACCTTAAGGTTGTTACTCTGATAATAATAATAATTTGCCTATTTATTAGTCATATTTGCTTATGAAATGATATTTCATCAATGTTTCCACTGTGTGCACTAGTGTGGTTCTGGACTAGTGCAGTATACACAGAGGGTCTAGAATTACATTCTTGGGTTCTGACGTAATTCAAAACCAATTAATGGTAATTAAGCAGTGTTTATTGATCCTGATTACATACTGGTCTACAACTTAGCTTCGACTAGTGTATTTCGACCACTGGTCTATAGCTTCGACTAGTATATTTCGACCACATTGGTCTATGGATCTTACCACTATTTTTCGATCACTGTGTTTCGATCACTTTGTTTCGACCATAGTGTTTCGACCACACTGGTCTATAGCTTTGACCACATTATTTCAATCATTGTGTTTCGACCACTTTATTTTGACCATAGTGTTTCAACCACACTGGTCTATGGCTTCAACTATATTATTTCGACCACTGTGTTTCGACCATTTTATTTCAACCATAGTGTTTCGACCACACTAATATATAGCTTCGACCATATTATTTCGACCGAGAAAGAGAGAGAGAGAGGGAGAGAGAAATGCACGGTCAGCACAAGAAAGGTGGATTGGGTTCATGACACGTTCACGATCGCGCGTCGTAAGTCACAAGTCACGCGATTGCCACGTGAATATACGCACGCGCGTGCGTACATGTGTGTGACTTTAGATATAGTCCTCCTCATGTCACCCTCATGTCATATTTCACATGTGGCAATAACTCCACCTTATAAATTGCTCTCCCACCATTTGACTAGGCAATATGGGACTAAATAATACATGCTTTGGAATTTCAGGAATGAATGAGCTTTTACACTTATGGGCCCAATTCTAACAAGAAGTGCCACAAATTTCATAGATGTTGACCTGTTGCATTGTTGGTAGCTGAGATCTTTTCCTATATGTGTGTATGTTTTTTTTTCTCATGTACTGCTCATGACGTTAACGCATAAAATGAGTTTTTTTTTCTCTTTATCCTTTTAACCACATGCATGAGTCATTATTCATTAAGGCTAGACTAGGTTGATCTACATACCATGTTTATATATTTCACATATCCAGTATGGCAATATTGGCTCTACTTTTGTGGATCCTAGTTTACCAATGATGAGCATACAGTAAAACAAAGACTTAGCTTAAGGAAATGTTTTGTGGCTGTTAGATTTTCCCTTACCCACGATGATAGAAGACCTTTTGTTGTTGATGATTTGGGATTGCTTTTTGTCCCTATGGAATGTAAATAATGCATCCTTTTATCATTTCTTGATGAGCGAAATAATTTATGTCCCCATAAATTGGTCATGCTAGCTTTAACCAATGTTGTTTTTTTATTAGCAATTCTTTTGATTGCCTTTAGGATTATCCCTTTTTGTGTCTAATTAACTTCATTGGAGTTTCAAATTTGTCTCAAGTATGCAAACATGTGCTTTCTAGATTGTTTTCCATTAGAAGAATCGATAGGTTGCCAGCTCAACTCCTTTAGTTGTACTTTCTGTTACTGTTCCATGTCAGTGAACTCTTTCACCGATGCTTCACGCCGTTATTTGTGTCTATGGTTGTAGATTCAGGCTATTGGTAAGAGAAATAAAATAGGTGTGCTTCTAGAGTTGTAGGTTGACCGCCCCAATCTTCAATTGCTTGGAATTTTGTGACCTTTTTTAGTTGTTCCACAAATGAAATCTTTTGTGCATCACCGGCTCACCGCTATATGCTAAAAACCGAAACCAAAGCAAGAGCTACAAAGGCGTGGAAAATGTTATTATTGTGTAACTAATTGATTGTGTGTCTTTGATTGGCAGGTGGCTATCCCTTTGAGCCTCCTATTCTCCTAAGATGCAGTTCATCGCCAAGTATGGTATGCAAGCTTTCGTTCTCCACGTGGTTTATTCTGTGTATTCATCTCCGTGTATATGCCTTTTGAAAGGAGGATCTCAATGTTCCTTGTTTGTAAGGAATCCATTAGTCTGAGCTAACAATTTTCAAGAATTGATATGCGTTTTTTGCTTTCTTATGTTTGTTGTTGGTTGATGAAATACGGACATTAGCAGTAGTACAGCGTAGATCAAATAAATACAACAAGTACAAAGTCTGCTGTTTCAGTGTTGGTATATTCTCTTAAGCTATTATGATGGGTTTACTCTTCATGTGGTGGTGAGCCATTCATTCTCCAAAAATATATTGTGACTTGACAACCACTGTTATTTAACTGCTGCTTCCTGAGCCTGACTGATAAGTAGAAGTCTTGCGCTATCTACAGCTTTGATTTCTCCTCTAATCTATGTTGAAGGCACCCTAATATTAGCAGCCAAAATGGAGCAAATTGTTTGGACATACTGAAAGATCAGTGGAGCCCAGCCCGCCCTTGAAGACGACGCTGTTATCCCTTCAAGCTCTGCTTTCTGCTCCTGCTCCTGCTCCTGATGAACCTCAGGATGCTGTCGTTGCACAACAGGTCTGTTTTGGGTCTTTGCTATTTAGCTCCATGTTTTAGCAAACAACTTACTTTTGCCTTGTGAGCTACTGTGGCAACTATGCGTTTCCCTCTTTTTGGAGCAATCCTATAACCAACGAGTCAGATGTCTGTGTTCTCGTGAAGTTCAGTTTGTGTATTTGTTATGCAGAACTGCCTCATAACCACATAATGGCCCTGGTAGAGTAGCAGCAGAGTGTGTTACAGTACTATAGATATGAATTTTCCGAGTGATGAGCACACGAGCTTTCTGATAGTACCTGTGACACAGCTGATAGTGCTATAACTCTTATGTTATGTTCGTGCTACTATGCATTTATCATACCTATTCCAGTGGCAATATCTGTGGTTGGTCCATGGCAACTGATACACAGCTAGAGTCACCATTACAGCTGGTATTTTCGCCTTATGTGCGTTTAATACCGGATATGTTGTGTGTTCCACGTATAGTTGACGCCAGTTGACAGGCTAGGCCGCTAGGGTGTAAGGTAGTTCTGATCAGCTCGGTAAGCTTTTCAGCATTTAGTTCTAAATCTACTTTGCCCTTCGCACAATTGATGTTACACAGAAAGCTAAGTATAAGATGTTTCTAATCAGCTCTTCAGGTAAGGTGCATTATAATACCAGATTGTTTATTAGTCAGCCTAGCCTTGCCTGAACTAGAGGATAGATAAAGTCAATCAAAGAATTTCATACGGTGTCCTATTAGTGAGTAATTGCCAATAGTCAGGCATATAAGCAATACAACTCAACTAGGTGTTTTATTTTCGAGTGTACCATGGTATTGGATGGTTACTTGGTTAGTAGGGCTAAGTATACACTGGTCCTTATTTAGGCCCCATGACGGGAAAAGTGAGTTCCAGAGTTGGAAAGATAAACAAGGTGACAAGAATAAAACACAACAACCTATCGTAATGGTTCTTTCACTATTTGATAAACCTTTATTTTCATATTTTGATTGTTTTCCTCTAATGTCGGATATATTTTGTTCAATTACTACTCTTTCATTCAACGCCAGTATCTCACATATGTTCCAGAGTGATACTCCCTTCGTTCTTTTTTACTTGACTTCCTAGAATCCGTGTGGTCAAACTTTCTAAAGTTTGACTACCAATAGATTTAAAACTATCTAGATTGACTATATAAAAATTATATCATTAGATTTGTCGTTAAAAATACTATCATAATATTATAATTTTATTACTACATCTTAATATAAAGTTATAAAAAATAATGATCAAAGTCACATCTCGAAGACCGTAAAAAATCAAAAACGTCAAATAAAAAAGAACGGAGGAGTATTGTTTTACTCTACGCGCGCCTAGCCACTAGTAGGCATAGCAATTGTGCACAAAATCGAGTGGCAAATATTCCCCCCAAAAAATCGGGCAGCGATTTTGCTGGGCTTGTGTTATAGAATTGGGTTTGTTAGGGCGCAAATGGGCGCCTATACAATTGAGAGAGAAAATGTATGGCAGTCTGGCTGGCCCATCCAAAATTCTGGTTCGGGGGTTGCGAGTGTCCTGGGCCGAACTGTGCACAGTGCATCCAGCAGCTGCTCGAGCGAGCTCACGATGCCCTACCCATGCAACGGGTCAGGACTGCAGCGTGAGTTAGGGTGACTTAACACACCAGTTTATTTGGTTCGTTTGCCATTTGAAATGGATGAACATGGGCGGATCTAGTATAGGATCATCGGGTCATGTTACCCAATAGAATTTAGTAAATCCTATAGAAGTTACTATTTTATCAGTAGAGGTGATCGACTCCATGCTGATTACAAAAAGAAAGTGTTCAGATTACTTACCATCGGTTTTGCCTCGCAGGTAGTGCTCCGTCTTCGTCTCTGGCTCCGGCGAGCTTTTCACCCTTTGGGGTTCTCAGGATTCAATAGCCACAACAATAAAAATTCTGTCAGTCGCGGTATGGTGAGGTGGTGATGGTGTCGTTGACCACAAGATCTGATCAGCGGGGCTTGACGATGAAGACAAGGACAACACGGTGATGACAAACGCGTTAGGTTTTGCTGCAACGACAGTAATGCCGCCAGAGGTTGTGGGGAGGTAACGGTGTACTGGATCGTGGATGGTGGCGACCAAGGAGGCAAGCAGCCACTTTGGGAGACGACAGCGATGGAGGCAGTTCACCGATGAAGTGGAGAGAGGAGGTGCGCGAATGGAAAGGGCAAGGCGGCTGAGATCGAAAGTTGTCGGGTTGACGAGCGGAGCTAAAGGGGATGAATGGTTTATATATGGGAGAGGAAGGAAAGATATGTTAGGTCCTGACCTGATCTGACGGCGGTTAATCCAACTGCTTTTTTTAAAGAAAAGAGTCGAATATTCCCTCTACGCGCTTTAGAGCATGTAACTCTCTTAGCATCTAAAATACGTGCTAAGATAAACACGTCACCTCTCTCTCCACGAGATTATTGTTAGCTATTTTTACTTTAACCCTTATCACTAGCTTTAAAGGTTTGCTTCGGTGTCATACAATCCAGGCTTAGCCCACACTCGTCCATTCGTTGACATTTGTACTAAGAAATTTCTCTCGTCTCTACCATTGCTTTAGCACCTAGGGCCCGTGCATACTCTTAGAAAGCCCCAAAAGGCATGTTGGCTCTACGGGGCTGTTTGATTTGTTGTCTAAAAATACCTCACCAAAATCTGATTGTGTCATTAAGATTTGTCTAAGGTATAATTTATTCCCAAAATTTAGTATGCCCCCGAAAAATTTGGTAGGGCGGGTCGGAATTGGCGCCAGATCCCGGTGTTCTGCGGGCGGCCGAATCATTCGTCTGGAATTTGGTATGGCAGTTCATGCATGGACTGGTGACGTGGCACTGACTGATTGGATGCATTTTGGCAGCCCATGCATGCTCTGGTGATGTGGCACTGACTGATTGAATGCATTAAATTTATATGTTATTCGATTAGGAAACTTCAAACGACTATATCCTTTGAATCATGTATCTGATTTATGATTCATTTGAATCGTTGTATTCATTGTCATTTAATCAACAAAATGAGATTCATGTTGAGATATTTTAGTGCAAAAGAAAAATAGATGTCATATAGGACCTACGTGTTATACTCATAATTTTGACAAATTTAGGCATAGTTACAATTCAAACATATCAATTTCGACATTGCCCGTGAATTGATATGACTACGATCCAAACACCTTTTCCCCCCTAATTTTTGTTATTGACTAGGTTTTATCATTGTCAAAAATTTGATACGACTGCCTAGAGTTGTAAACCAAATAAGCCCTACATACCCGCTGCTTGTCACTAGACATGGAAGTATTTTTCTACCCCGAAATGGTTAATTTGCCGGGCCAAAGTGGTCGTAGAACAAAACCAGGCTTCTCACCTGGAAAATGCTGGAACTCGCTGAAGAAATTGGGCACAACCAAGAACCTGCCAGAGCGTGCACACTAGTTCCAAACTGACAGACCCATCATGTATCCATGGCGTCACATTCACATCCAAAGAAACTTTGTAATTCAGGCACTCTTGAGCGTGACTGACGAATGGTTCGCTCTCACCCACCAGGTTCGAAGTATGGCTTCCACGCTCAAGCTCACCTACATAAACAGGAACACACGCGTATGCATTTAGTTAAAAAAAAACATGTGTTCGTACTTTACGAGGTTCTGATGCCTCTATAAAAAAATTTCAGTGTGTATAAAAGAACGCATATGCGTATGCATACGTGTGGTGGTGTGAGTGGGGGAGGTCGGCACCCAAGGGCAATGTCGCGATCGCCATGAATGTGCGAGAATTTTGCAGGTCGATGTCAGTAAACATCTTTTCCACTCCTTTTTCTTCGAGTTTGATTTCATGTGTCCCTCTTTTTTTTTTTTTCCCTGTATGGACTTCTCAGCAAATTCCACATTTTGTCGATCCTCGAAGGCCTTAACACCAGAACTTACATGCCCTTGAAATCAACCTACCACCACCATTCCAAATATGTTTCGATCACGTCGGGACTCTTTGGTCCATGTGTGGCAATACAAGTGATTGGTTTGTGTAGGTCGTTCTTAACCAATGCAATAAGCAATCCAAAATGGATCGGTCTGGAGATCCCAAGTAAACTTTCAAAAACTCCTATTCATGTCGTGTACTTTTAAAGAAATCTTTTCTTAAGTTGGAAGGAGAGCACCAATTTTAAGAACACTAGCATGTGCGAATCCTTAGTGCTATATAATTGTTGTAAAATTAGCAGTTTTAGTAAATATTTAGAAATAATTCTAGCAGTAATTATGACCATAAAAGCATATTTCCCGTGACATTTAAATGACAGAAACCACATATAAACAATGAGTTTAGTATGTAAATTTCTCATGTCAATTAAACATAATAATATGCTCAAAAGATAAAACATGTGAACAATTAAAATCAGCATATTGCTTAGATTTAAATGTTTAGGTTTACTCTCAGATGTCGGGTTGCTCAAGAACAAATCTTGGCCACGTTGCCACATTTGTCTATACTCTTCACTAATTAGATATGACTACAATAAATCCGATTTTGAGCTCTAATGAATGTTTTACCAATTTGCTAAGAATTATCTCATAAACAACAATGTAGAATTTCAATCAACAGATGATCAATTTTGCATAATAGTGCAAAAATCACAGATTCAACAATTTAGCATTTCGGCCAATAGTGAAGTGAATAACCAATAGAGCAACAGGATCACAAATTGCAGCACGTAAGCCTATCGGCTAACAGAAGACCAACGATATCACATAACAAAAGATTAAGTTCAATTAGTCACAAGACTCACAATTGAACCAGTGAAAGTAACAAAGTTGAATTGCTAGAGATGAAACAACAATAGTAAGCAAACAAATAGCTCAAGTTTGATCTATTTATCAATCCAATTCCACACATGACAATAATCCTTATCGAGCATTAATTCAAGCCCACAACATTACTAAACAAAGTCTACCAGTACTAGTAAAAAATTACAGAATGTAAATTCAACTAGCACAAAACACTTAGTAAGTAACGCAACACTAAAAACAGAGATCAAACTCACGAAGCAGATGGCACTCGAAGCCACCGAGTAGAGTTGGGTAAGGCATGCGAAATACGTTGTCTCAGAAAACCAATCGCTCCGCTGTGCTGCGAATACTGGACGAGGTTGACGGAGATACAATGCTAATTTTACAAACTAGGACACACAGGTATGCGAAGACGAGGTACAGAGGATGTCGCACAAGAACCAACCAAGATGCACTAGACGAATGCCCCCATGGAGCACTAAACACCAAAACCGAAGCCCTTCTTCCGCGCAAGATCAAGCCAAAGTCAACCGGTTCCCACCTCTAATCGGCGGAAATCCAAGCCCCTCATTGCAAACTCAACAAAGAAGAGGATGCAAGAGAGGAACAAGGGTGTGCAAGAAGGAGGAGCCGGTCCTCACCATCGACGGGACCGGGTCCAACCACGGCGGTGCAGTGGCTCTCAAAGCCCCAAAATCCGAAGCCAAATCGGGGAAGAAGAAGAACCAAAAAAGGGGGAACTGCTCACTGGTTTCGGGTGAAGAAAAAGGAGAGGAGAGGAGCCGACTTAAGAAGAGGAGGAAATGGAGGAGGAGGCCGATCTGCCGCTGCCAACGGCCAGCGCACAAAGCGCCCAGGCCACCCACATTGCCTACACCGCCGCTAGGCCGGGGAGAAGCCCCAAAGCCGCGTGCCTTTGAGATAGGGTTATAGACCAAGTCTCCAACCTTATCTCCTCTTCTTTCTCACCGACAGGTGGGCTTCACCATCATTTTTCTTTTCTTTTTCCATTTCTTCTTTTCTCTAATTAAGAAATTACCAAATGGCCCTCAAACTTACAACAATAATGTACTGTCGTTAGACGTGTTGTTTCCCTTAAAGGTTTTGAGATACATCCACACATGCATAGCGACAGCTATCTTCTTTCGTACAATTAATCCATGGAATGTTTATATTGGCGAATGGTGATTGAATCTGAACAAAATCCCCACAAATCAAATGAAAGGATTCACTGAAACGCTTATGTTTTATTATCAGGTGCCATTTATTGACTACAAAAATATGTAAGCAGACACAACACATCTCAACTATGAACATTGATAAATCAAGAAATGTTGAAGAACGTAGTAACAATAGGAATCCAATCAATCAATCACCACACAATAGATGAACAATCAGGAGACAATAGATAGAGACACAATATCGGGAACCTCTTTATTAATAGATTGATCTCTTTCTAAATACAATGAGGTCCGAAACCCACCGAGGGCAGTTTCGGTATTATGCCCATCAGCCCTTAAATCATGGTTTGCAATACCCCCCCTTGGGCAAATACCGCGTCATGCATATGTCTCATTAAAAACTCCTCCAAAAAACTCAGTGGGAAAAAAAGATTGGAGAAAAGAGTACATTGCATCCAAAAGTTATATTGCATCGTTGCCTCGTTAAAAACCTTTATGTGAGAAATCTTCAAAAAATAATCACTAAGGGGAAAAGAGTGCAACCTCTTTACCTTCTGGGTTAATATTCAAGATTAAGGTAAAACTTCAGGACCTTAAGTGGTGTCGACGATCGAGTCACTGATCTTACAAAATAAAAAGAGGAAAATGGCAAAGAGTTCTTGGGAGAGAATGAGACTGCTCTTTATTGCTATGAACTGGCTATTACAGAGGGTGCCCTCGACAAGGCAGTGAACTAATCCTAATTACACTGAATGTAATGCTTGCTATGCTGCTGAATCAGACTTGAAACATCAACCTAATGCTGATTGTCGTGCTTCAATCTGATGCAGTCCTCTAACCTGCTCCGTGCTCCATTTTTAAATAACCATCGAAGAGGTGGAAGTTGTTTCCGGAGAAGGTGTCTGTTGGAAGGGACGCGACTGGTCAGAGCGAGATGTCGGTTGATGAAACATCAACCGTTCGGCGGTTGAATGTCTGTGAGACACTTCAACCGCATGGTAGTTCTTATCAGTGTCTTAGAACTATGAAACGTCACATGGTATGGAGCAAATATAACATGTGTTACATTCATCACACGGTAAGGAATATTCTTGGAGTTAGATCCGTATACCAGTTCATTGCTTCTATGAGCAGTCATCTGGTCAGGGACTAGGCGTACGACCTCATCCGACCAGGGTTCTCATTATGTAACCTCTGAAATCCTTACGACCACAGGGGTCGTTAGCCTTAGGGGTTACGACCACGAAGACATATGGTCTTTCATTATGTATTAAAATAATACACAGATATTTTAATTCTCGTCAAGTGGATTATGATTAAGGGGATTCTCCCCTTGATCCCTACAACTCTCCAAGCCGCTTTATTCCAATACCATGAACAAATCATTGGAAACTAAACGTACATAGAGACTTAGTGAATAAATCAGTCAGATTTTCACAAGATCTGGTTTGTAGGATCTTCACCTCATCATTCTTCTGGAGTTCATGAGCATAGAAGAATTTGGGAGCAATATGCTTCTTGATATTACTTTTAACATAACTCATTTGTATTTGTGCAACACAAGCAGCATTATCTTCATAGATAATTGTGGGGGGTATCGACAGTGTTAATGCCACATGACATCTGGATATGGCTAATCACATGTCTGAGCCAAACACATTCATGTGATAAGGACCTGGTCGTAGATCATATTGCATTAAGGTTCATTTGATATATTCTATGTATGTTCGGGAATTGTTATGTGCTGCTACGTACTGCTAACGACTCGTGGTCATAAAAGAGTTTTCGAGTCACAACCGATTACACATGAACCTATAGGGTCGTATACTTAAAGGGCTAGGATTTGATTTGGATAGTGATTTGAAATTTTGCAGGCCATGAGTTCCTAATGGGCCTCAAGTTCAAGACCCGTCATGGATGCCTATATATAGAGGGGCGGTGGCATGGGGTATGATTTTTTGAAGAATTTTCGAAACCCTAATAGCCACGCATTCCTCAACCACGCCGCTGGCGCTAGCACTCCAGTGCATGGTGTCCCTACCCCATACGTGTGGATACCTTAGAGGTGTTGTTGCAAAGCATCAGCACTAGGATAATCCGCAACTCATGATGATCACAGAAGCAGGAGGAGAAGACGTGTCAACTTGTGATGCTTAGTTGCTCCTTGTAATTTATTACTAGTGTTATTAGGAGTAATATCTTAGTGGGAGTACTTGGAGGAATTGACCACTTGCAGACATGGCGAACAGGAAGCATGGCGATGGAGATCACCATGTGGAAGGGTCATATATACTATATCACGATGCATTGTGATTGTCTGTCAATGCCTTTATATTCCTGTTTATTTCTATGCATGTTGTTTAGTTGCTTCAAATGCTTATAACATGGTAGAAGTAAAATTCCCTCACATAATATTAAGCTAAATTGATGTTCTCCCAATTAGCTGCATCATCCAAAGTCATGTATTTTAACGATAGGTCTTGCTAAAACAGAGTACAATTAACTTTCCTTGACTAGATGGATTTGTGTTGGACACTTACGTGCGTAGCATTGGTTTAACTTGACAAGGTCATCATAACGGTTATAGACCTTACGGCATAGTGTTGGGTGCCAGAGCATAAAGATACTACCCAACAACAAGAGTCATATAGAAATATGATTAGCAAAGGGTTGCTTACCAATTTCACTAATCTTCTAGCAGTGATGCCAAAGCTTACTAGTAGATTAACTGATTGTGGGTCTTGAATCACTAAATGTCATAGGAGGGATATGGTTTTTAGTGAGAGTATCTTTATTAAATTGTTTAATAAAAGTTACTTTTCTTGAACATATTTCATAGTTTTGCATATTTTATGTTGTAGATCATGACACCAACTACTGTACCTACCTCCAGTTTTGCTTTACGTTCGATACTTGATAAGGAAAAAACTAAATGGAACAAAATTTGCGGATTGGTCCCGCGACCTAAGAATTATTCTTAGGCAAGATAAAAAGGAACATGTTCTAGAGGAACCAATTCCAGATGTGCCTACTAAAACTGCTACTGCTACTCTTAAAACCGCCTATAAAAAGGCATGTGATGAGTCCCTTGATCTTAGCTGTCTCATGCTTGCAACATTCTCAAAGGTAGCAGCATTCTCAGACCTATGATATGATCGTGGCACTCAAAGGCATGTTTGAGACACAAGCAAGAACTGAGAGATATGAGATCTCAAAGAAATTGTTTGGGAGTAAGCTAGCTAAGGGTAGTCCAGTGAGTTCACATGTGATCAAGATGGTTGGTTATACACAGAGCTTGGAAAAACTTGGTTTTCTGCTTAGTCAAGAGTTGGCTACTGATTTGATTCTTGCTTCGCTTCCTGCAAGCTATGGGTAGTTTATTCTGAACTTCCATATGAATGGCTTAGACAAGAATCTCACCGAGCTGCATATGATGCTCAAGACTACAGAGGACAACATTAAGAAAAGCAACAGTCATGTGATGATGGTGCAAAAGAGTACAAGCTTCAAGAAGAAGGCTAAGACTTGGGTTAAAGGAAAGGGCAAGGCTAAAGTTTCGGATGGTATCCAAACTAACAAGCCTAAGCCCAAGACTAAGTCTGGCCCAACTCAAGAGAATGAATACTTTTACTGCAAAGAGCCAGGTCATTGGAAGAGGAACTGTAAGAAATACCTGGCTGATATGAAAAAGAATGGTGGGACAAAATCTTCCACTTCAGGTATTAATGTTATAGATATTTTTCTTGCTGATTCTTCTGTTTACTCTTGGGTATTTGATACCGGATCAGTTGCTCATATTTGCAATTCGATGCAAAGTCTAACAAGGAGTAAGAGAGATGCAAGAGGCGAGATGGATCTTCATGTCGGCTATAAAGCAAGGGTTGCTACATTAGCCGTCGGGACTTTGCCATTACTTTTGCCCTCAGGATTTATTATAGAATTAAATAATTGTTATTACGTTCCAGCCATGAGTAGAAACATTATCTCTGCCTCATGTTTGATGGTA
The DNA here is from genome assembly GCA_036346405.1 of Phyllostachys edulis. Taxonomy (NCBI): domain Eukaryota; kingdom Viridiplantae; phylum Streptophyta; class Magnoliopsida; order Poales; family Poaceae; genus Phyllostachys; species Phyllostachys edulis. The sequence continues at coordinate 105,480,308 of CM070550.1, forward strand.
GAGGGTTATAAATTCATTTTTGAGAACAATGATTGTTCTATATTTTTGAATCAAATGTTTTATGGCTATGCTCCTATTTTGAATGTGTTGTTTATTTTAAATCTTGATGATACACCCATCTATAATATTAATACGAAGAGGTTTCGGCCTAATGATATGAATTCCACTTTTATTTGGCATTGACGTTTGGGTCACATAAGTGAGAAACGTATGAAGAAGCTCCACGATGATAGAATTCTAAACTCATTTGATTTGGAATAATTTGAAACGTGCGAATCTTGCCTACTCGGAACGATGACCAAGACACCTTTCACTGGTCGAGCTGAGAGGGCGTCCGACTTGTTGGCACTCATATATACTGATGTGTGTGGACCAATGAGCACGACATCTAGAGGTGGTTTTCAGTACTTCATTACTTTCACCGATGACTATAGTAGATATGGATATATCTATTTAATGAGGCATAAGTCAGAATCCTTTGAAAGGTTCAAGGAGTTCCAGAGTGAGGTACAAAATCAACTTGGCAAGACAATCAAATCTTTACGATCTGATCGTGGAGGTGAATTTTTGAGCCATGAATTTGGTGATCATTTGAAATAATATGTAATTGTTCCACAGCTTACACCACCGGACACTTCATAATAGAATGGGGTGTCTGAGTGGCGTAATCAGACCTTGTTGGACATTGTTCGGTTGATGATGAGCCAATCAGATATGGCATTGTCTTTTTAGGGTTACACTCTAGAAACTGCCGCTTTCACTTTAAATATGTGAAGAATCTAGACCCGCCATTATATGTTAATGGAGTATTTTTGTGATTAATGACAAATATATTTATGAGACTAACAAGTTTATTGATATACATATTACTCAGTCTCAATTGGATAAAAAGGTGAAAATCAAAGAGGTATGCACTCGGCATCATATTCTTATATATTGTTGCATTCCTCGGATCCAAAATATAGGTTGAACTCCACCAAAAGTTTAACTTGAATATGTGCATATGTTTTTATTACACATTCGTGTATGCACACATTTAGGGGGAGTTCACTCTATGTTTTGTGGTTTCATTAGTATTGATCTATATTTCTTTAGCCACATATATTGGGGATCTCTACTTTGAAACATATCCTTTGAGTATATAAAACTTGTGTAGTTCATATATACTCAATTATTTGCAATTGTGTTGTGGGACTAACGTGTGTGCTAAGATGTTTAAAGGCTTAGTCCCAGTTTATGGATGGCGACATGGTAATGGAAATGCATGACAATAGAGGGATCGTGTTTAGTAGCTTGATAGCATGTTCTTGTGCCCTTTGGATCAATTTAGGATCATGCATGCATTTGAATTTGAGTTTTGGAAGCTCTAAGTGATTTTGTTAGAAATCGGTAGTACCGGAGGCTAACCGGCGGTAGTACCGCATAAAGCGGTATGACTGCGCTTTACTTGGCGGTATTACCGGGTTTTGATCGTCACAGCCAACTGAGCGCTAATGCGGTACGACCGGCTCTTGCAGCGATACTACTGCATTGCGGTCGTTCCGATTTCTAGTTGGCGGTTTGATAAAACCAGAACAAGTGTATTTTGGCTCGGAGCTCTCCTTGACAATCGGTTGTACCACACTTTAGAAACGGTTGTACCGCTCAGCGGTTGTACCGATTTTTATATGCTGGTACTGTTTTTCCAGAGAGCGTGTCTTTTCGGTAAGTTTGGAAACCCTGCAATCGGTAGTACCGCTCTTTCGTGCGGTACGACCGGACCAAGCGGTAGTACCGCAACCTAGTTGACGGTAGTACCGGTCCAGGATTTTCAACAACTTGTTTAGAAGCATTTATTGCAGGTATATCTTGGTAATTGATGTTAATCATTATGGGACTAATATTTTCCATGAGTTGGATGAATAGGTTATGTTCTAGGGAAATGGAGACTTCGGATGGCGTCATGAGTTTATCGTCATCAAGTCAAGGTTCAAAAAGAGGATGCATCATGAGTTGATGTATATCAAGATCTCGAAGAGGAGATGATCATGAGTTGATCATCAAGTCAAGAGAAGACTCATCATATGTTGATGGAGGTCAAGTAAAGGATGCATCATGGGTTGATGCATGTCAAGATGATGACTCGGACTTGAAGTGAAGATGTGCGTCATCAAGCTTCAAGAAGATGCTCAAGGCAAAGGTATGACTAGCTAGGGCTAAAGAAGTGTTTCTAGTCTTTTACCGGTCTTGGTGTTTGGTTGAAAGACCAGATTGCTAGTATAGGTTGCCGTACTATTAAGAGGGGTCTTGTCTAGTAGCTTGAGTCTCATCATGTGTTGATAGCTCAATCTCATTTGCTCTAGCTCTCCGTGGCATGATGCTATTATTTGCAAATGTGTTTTACAAATAGTCGGGCTCATGCATTTAATCCTTGTAGCATGTGACTATACTTTGCAAATGTGTTTTGTAAATGGTTAAAGTCCATGTACCTACTCCTTGTGGCATGATCTAAGTTTGCAAATGTGTTTTGCAAATTATTGGGATTCATGTATTTTTCCCTTGGCATGGTCTAAGATTGCTTGTTGCGAATACTTTGGACTTAGACCATGATAGTGGCTCTTTGGAGTTGTGCTTTTTGATTTGATAAAATGTGTTTGAACTCAAATCAAATAGGTGGATTGTGTAGCCCTCTGAATAAGCTTTCCATAGAGTCTAAGATCACTCAATTCCGACATCGGAGTCAAAAGTTATGACATTTTTACTGAGTGTCGTCGTCTGTGCTGATTTTGAGCTGCGGTATGACCGCCATGAAAAGAGTGGTACGGCCGCACAGAACGGTTGTACCGGCCCTTGTGAGTGCGGTACGACCGCACCAAAGTTTAACGGCTAGTTTTTGAGCCGTTAATGCACCCTTTCCGACCGTTGAGTCAAAAACGGTTATACCGGCCCTTGTGAGTGCGGTACGACCGCATTTTGGCCAAATTTGCTGTTTTCTCCTCCAACGGCTAGTTTTTGTGTGTGGGCTATAAATACTCACCTTGGCCGGTTGGAGGGCAACCTTTGGCATCACATTTCACTCTCTTGAGCTAGTGTGAGCTTCTCCTCTCAATTGTGCATGTGTTGCACCTTGTGAGCAAGGAGAGAGGTCTCTAGTTGCATGTGTTGCATCTAGAGGTGGATTTCGTATCCACTTGAGCTTGTGCATTCGTTGCACGCGATGAGAGTCAAGCAAGGGGCTTGGCTTGTTACTCTTGGCGTTTGCCGACACCTAGATGGCGTGGAGGCGTCGTGGACCGGTGATCTTCTCAAGAATCTTGTGAGAAAGCCCGGCGTGTTGTGAAGCTTAGAGCTCACCTACCCGGAGCGGGAAAGAGCTACCACTAGTGGAATTGAGGTGTTTGGCTTAATTCGTGGAGCCGGTCCAATTGGTTTGGGCTTACCCCAACGTGGATTAGGGGAGACCGGCAAGTCTCCGATCACCACGGTAAAAACATCGTTGTGTCATTATGGTTTGATTTATTGTACTTTACTATATTGCAATTTATATTCCATATATTAAATTGCTTACTTGTTTGTGTATAATTGCTATCTTTTTATAGTCTCATATTGTTGGTGCACTTAGTAAAGACTAGTTGATTTAGGCTTTAATTGTGCAAAACCGAATTGATTTACAATTCCACATAAAACTCGGTTTTAGCCAAAGAAGTTTTAAAACTTCCTATTCACCCCCCCTCTAGTCGGCCTCCTCGATCTTACAATAGGGTACCGTCTAAATCTGTAGATAAGAGACCATATGAGATATGGACTGGGAAGAGTCCTACTTTTTCTTTTCTAAGAATTTGGGGATGTGATATCTATGTTAAATATTTGACGTCTGATAAACTCACACCCGAGTTAGATAAATGCTTCTTTATAGGATATCCTAGGGAAACCTAAGGATATTACATCTACAATCGAGAAGAGGACAAAGTTTTTGTTGCCCGAAATGGTGTCTTTTTGGAGAAATAGTTTATTTCAAAAGGAGTCAGTGGGAGAAAGGTTCAACTCGAAGAAATTCAGGAAGCATTTGAAAGTGTTTCAACTCCTACTGAACCTCTACAGGATGAACAAAATATTGTTGAACTTGTAGATGAGACATCAGACCCTCATAGATCTAAAAGACCACGTCAATTGCCTATAAGGTATGGGCATGACGTATTATTGTTAAATAATGATGAGTTTAAGACTTATGAGGAAGCGATGATGGACCCAGACTCTGAGAAATGGCTTGGAGCCATGAAATCTGAGATAGACTCCATGAGAGACAATCAGGTTTGGAACCTAGTCGATCCACTTAATAGTGTTAAAACCATTGAGTGCAAATAGATCTATAAGAAAAAGATTGACATAGATGGAAATGTTCACATTCATAAAGCTCGACCAGTCGCAAAAGGTTGTCGACAAGTTCAAGGGGTTGACTACGATGAGACTTTCTCACCGGTAGCGATGCTTAAATCTATACGGATCATTCTAGCTATTGCTGCACATTTCGACTATGAGATATGACAAATGATGTCAAAATGGCTTTCCTTGATGGAAACCTAAGTGAGGATGCATACATGACACAACCTGAAGGTTTTGTTGATCCAAAGAATGCTAGTAAAGTGTGCAAACTTCAGAAGTCCATTTTGTTGGAAATATGCCCTAAAGGCAATCATAGAGATGATTATATTTCATTATGTTCATAACATTGGATAATATGTTATCTTGTTCCTAGAATAATATCGTTAATATTTATTATCAAGTATGTGACTTGATTGTGAAACTCTATATTTCTGCGATGATTATTCTTAAACATTCCCTGGTCGGAAACATATGGGAACACGTATGAATAGACTATCATATGTATTGGTTGATGACCGTGTTTCACAGGTCATGGATATGGAGATATCAAACCAATAATATGGACACATATTAGAGAACATGGTGTTAGATAAAACCCACCTTGAGACACTATTGAGATTGTTATGATTCTATGTGTCGTTAGTTGGTCTCAAGCAATGATGATGTATAATCCTTAGACCTAACATCATCATGGTTTCTTACATGTGTAATAGTACTCTTAGGGGTTCCCAATCGCTACTCGTAACTGGGTAGTTATAAAGGTAACTTTTGGGTATGCTCTGAAAAATGCGGAGGAATGTGACTGGCCGGATATGGGATTTGCCCCTCCTAACATAACAGGAGAGATGTCTCTGGACCCCTCGTTGTGGTCGGATAAAGTAAGTGCATGGCCATGCCACTAGTGGTCGAAGTGTTCGACCACGTGAAGTTATCCGACACTCGATCGAGAAAATATTGAACAGTCTATGGATGACACAACATCTCACTTGGACTTCAACCAGATATCGTGAGGCAAAGGGATAATACACGAGTAGGTCGCTTAGTTAGATCGGTTACAGGCTGGTCGTATGGAGATACAAGCTGGTCGTAGACTGGTCGAATGTAATCACAGAGTGGTCGTAACCTGGTCGTAAGGAGTTACGAACTGGTCGTGACCAAATACGAACTGGTCATATAGAGATAGGACCTGGTCGTAAGTGATGAGGACCTGGTCGTAGATTATATTGAAATAAGGTTCGTCCGATATAATTTGTGTGTATTTGGGAATCGTTATGTCCTGCTAGGTACCGTTAACGACTCGTGGTCAGAAAGGTGTTTCCGAGTCACAACCGAATACACATAAATCTAACGGGTCACACACTTAACGGGCTGGAACAAACCAGTACGGATACGATTCATAAAACGTGTTCGGATAGGATTCGTCATGGGCACTATATAAGGAGATGCTTGAGGCTATTGGGAGTATGATGAGTTGACGTGAGTTGCTCCACTGAAACCCTAGCCACCATCTTCCTGAGAGCTCTATCGTGCGACTTGGTGCTAGCACACCGGCGTACAGTTGTTCCTTCCCTGGACGTGTGGATACCGTAGAGGTGCTACTACGGTTGCTAGTGCGCTTGAGGACGATCCGTGATCTTCATAAGGAACTACAGAACTTACTGGAGGAGGCGATCGACTATGACCACTGCATCGACGTGCTCGACGCTAAACGATCGACTACGACCACTGCATCGACGTGCTCGACGCTGGACGATCGACTACGACCACTACATCGACGCGCTCTACGTTGGATCAGGCTGCTCCAACTCTTCTTCCACTGCTCTGCGTGTCTGGTGGTAACAATATGTGATCATCTACTTGCTTGGCTTTCTGGTTTACGTGGTAGAATTTTTGATTTGTTGCTATCGAAGCCTACCCGTATCCCAACACATTTATAGGTTGAAGCAAGCATCTTAGAGCTGGAATATATATTTTGATGAGGAGATCAAAAGGTTTGGATTCGTCAAAAACAAAGAAGAACCTTGTGTTTACATGAAGGTTAGTGGGAGCGGTCTTGTTGTTCTAATCTTATATGTGGATGACATATTATTGATTGGGAATGACATTCCTACGCTGGAATCCGTTAAGACATCATTGAAAAATAGTTTTTCTATGACGGACCTAGAAGAAGCAGCATATATCTTAGGGATAAAGATCTATAGAGATAGATTGAGAAGGCTAATTGGATTAAGCCAAAGTACTTATATTGACAAGATGCTGATTCGGTTCAACATGCAGGATGCCAAGGAAGAGTTCTTGCCTATGTCACATGGCATAAGTCTTAGTAAGAGTCGGTGTCCTTCGACTACTGATGAGTGAGACCGTATGAATGGTATTCCATATGCTTCAGCTAATGGATCTATCATGTATGCCATGATATGTACTCGACCAGATGTATCATATGCTCTAAGTGTTACAAGTACATACCAAGCTGATCCCGGTGAAGGTCACTGGACAGCTATGAAAAATATTCTTAAGTACTTGAGAAGGACTAATGATACATTCCTAGTTTATGGTGGTGATGAAGAGCTCGTTGTAAATGGTTGCACCGATGCAAGCTTCCAAACCGACAAAGATGATTATCATTCGCAATCTGATTTTTTATTCATTTTGAATGGAGGAGCAATGAACTGGAAAAGTTCCAAGCAAGAGACGGTTGCTGATTTTACGACGAAGGTCGAGTACATCGCGGTTTCTGAAGCTACAAAGGAAGGTGTTTGGATAAGAAATTTCATTGTTGAGTGGGGTATGATTCTGAGTGCCTCCAGCCTAATGGATCCATATTGTGATAATAATAGAGCCATTGGGCGGGCTAAGGAGCATAGATCTCATCAGAAGTCCAAGCATATACTTAGTCATTATCATCTTATTCGGGAATTAGTGGATAGAGCAGATGTTATAATATACAAAGTTCACACGGATCTAAATGTTACTGATCCATTGACAAAGCTTCTCGCACGGCCAAGGCATGAGACGCACACAAGAGCTGTTGGTATAGATACTTAAATGATTGACTCCAGTGCAAGTGGGAGACTATTGGAAATATGCCCTAGAGGCAATCATAGATATGATTATATTTCATTATGTTCGTAACATTGGATAATATGTTATCTTGTTCCTAGAATAATATCGTTAATATTTATTATCAAGTATGTAACTTGATTGTGAAACTCTGTATTTCTGCGAAGATTATTCTTAAACATTCCCTAGTCGGAAACATATGAGAACACATATGAATAGACTAGCATGTGTATTGGTTGATGACCATATTTCACAGGTCATGGATATGGAGATATCAAACCAATAATATGGACACATGTTAGAGAACATGGTGTTGGATAAGACCCATCTTGAGACACTGTTGAGATTGTTATGATTCTATGTGTCATTAGTTGGTCTCAAGCAATAATGATGATAATCCTTAGACCTGAGATTAGCATGATTTTCTACATGTGTAAGGCATCATTTGATTTCGGGTACCAAAGCCTTAGACCTTAGGGGTTGCCAAACGCTACTCGTAACTGGGTAGTTATAAAGCTAGCTTTCGGGTATGCTATAAAACATGCGGAGGAATGTGACTGGTCGGATATGGGATTTGCCCCCTCCTAACATAACAGGAGAGATGTCACTGGGGCCCCTCGTTGTGATCAGATAAATAAAGTGCATGGTCGTGCCAATAGTGATCGAAGTGTCGACCATATGAAGTTATTCGACACTTGATCAAGAAAGTATTGAACAGTCCATGGATAACAAATCATCTCACCTGGAGTTCAACCAGATGTCGTGAGGCAAAGGAATAATACACAAGCAAGTCATTCAGTTTGACCAGATACATACTGGTCGTAGACTGGTCGAAGTTGGTCATAAAATGGTCGTATGGAGATACGAGCTGGTGGTAAATCGGTCGGCCGGTCAGAAATCGGTCATATGGAATCTGAGCTGGTCGAGATCGGTCGAAGCCGGTCGAGATCGGTCGAAGCTAATCACGCGATTGGTCGTGGATTTGGATACAAACTAGTCGTAGTTAAGTACTAATTGGTCGTAAGGAGTTATGAGCTGGTCATAACTTAATATGGACTGGTTGTGACTAGATACAAGCTGGTCGTATGTGATAAGGACTTGGTCGTAGATCATATTGCATTAAGGTTCGTCTGATATATTCTATGTATGTTCGGGAATCATTATGTGCTGCTAGGTACCGCTAACGACTCGTGATTGAAAAAGAGTTTCCGAGTCACAACCGATTACACATGAACCTATAGGGTCGCACACTTAAAGTGCTAGGATTTGATTTGGATAGTGATCCAAATTATTGTAGGCCACGAGTTCCTAATGGGCCTCAAATTCGAGACCCATCATTGATGCCTATATATAGAGAAGCAGTGGCATGGGGTATGATTTTTTTTGAAGAATTTCCGAAACCCTAATATCCATGCCTTCCTCAACCACGCCGCCGACACTAGCACTCCAGTGCGTGGTATCCCTGCCCCGTACGTGTGGATACCTTGGAGGTGTTGTTGCGAAGCATCAGCACTAGGACGATCCGCAACTCGTGACGATCACAGAAGCAGGAGGAGACGATGTGCAGCGATTACGACTATGACTACATCAACTCGCTACATCGACTCTACTTCCGCTACGAGTCGGCGTGTCTAGTGGTAATCCCGTGATCTATTATTAACGGAGGTTCCTTGGCTACGCGGTAGAATTTTTGTTTTGTGCTATCGTAGCCTACCCGTAATCCTACACTTGTATACCTTGGAGGTATCTAAGAAGAGTCTTAACGCTAGCCCTGTGCCTTCTGGTTGGAGCTGCACCGTGTCTGGCCAATAAATTGACTGCGAATGCAATATCAGTCCCGGTGCAATTCGCAAGGTACATCAGTGCTCCTATAACCCTTAAGTATGGAAATTCTGGTCCTAAAACTTCCTCGCTTTCCATCATCAATCTGAAAGGATGTTTATCCACATCTAGGGATCTTACTATCGTGGGGGTCTTCAAAGGACGAGATTTATTCATATTAAATTTCTCTAATACCTTCTTGGCATAGGTAGACTAGTGTACAAATATTTCTTTAGGGAAGTGCTCCAGCTACAGACCTAAGCAATACCAGGTTTTACCCAAGTCTTTCATCTCAAACTCTGTCACAAGGTAAGAACTTGCTTTATTTATGTCCTCTGTAGTTCCGATGATATTCAGATCATCGACATGAACTAAGATGATACAAAAATCCATTCTGCGACTTCTTTATAAATACGTAGGGACAATCGTCATTATTTGAGTAACCCTTCTTCAAGAAAAAGTCACTTAGTCGGTTATACCACATCCTTCCCGACTATTTCAATCTGTACCTCGACCTCTGCAGTTTGACGCTATACATGTTGTGATTAGTATTATTAGGATCTTGAGTTTTGATTCCTTCGGGGACTCTCATATATACATCCGTATCCAATTACCCATATAAATATATGGTCACTACATCCATCAACTGCATTGTTAAATTCATACAAGTTGCCATTGATATTAAGTATTGGAATGTGGTTCCACTCATCATAGATGAGTAGGTCTCATCGCAATCGATATCGGGTCTCTACGTGAACCCTTGTGCTACAAGTCTCGCTTTATATCTCACCACCTGGTTGTTCTCATTTCTCTTCCAGATGAAAACCCATTTAGATCCTATAGGGAACACTTTAAGAGGTGTTCGGGCAACATGACCGAATACTTTTCTTTTGTTTAGCGAGTGCAATTCTGTCTTAATTGCTTATTTCCATTTGACCCAATCCGAGCGCTTCTAGCACTCTGCCATGGACTTTAGTTCTGGATCCAGTTCAAGAGTTTTAGTAATTTTAGAGGCAAAGAACATGTTGACAACTGTAGTATTTCTTTTATATGACTCTCATGAGTCCACATAATTTGTGAAAATTTCTTCATTTATTTCTTTGAGCTTTTCGTGATTTCCCACAATGGTGGAATTTGGGTGTTCCGATCTCCCAGCGTCAAATTGTGCGCGTAAATTTTCGCTGGGGTTACCATCCTCGGGATGGATCACTTCAGGGATTTTCTCAACATCAGGTTGAGGTTTTTCAACTGTCTTATGGAGTGATTTTTCTTGTTTGGTCTTTTGTTTCTGCGAACGTGTCCGTGGAATTAAGTATCGTGCACCCGAAGGTCTCCCCCTCTTCTTTGCATGAGGGGCATAGGTGGGTTCAGTATCCTTCTGGGGTACTTCCACTCTCTCCGGTGCATTTACTACAGGTATTTGTGATTTTGTCACCCCCTTAAGATTAGTGAAGGCATCTGGCAAACTATTAGCTTTTTGTTGCAAATTAATTATTCTCCGAACTTCTAGTTCCGAGTCTTTGGTGCGTGGATCTAAGGACTGAATGCCAGTGACATTCCAATCTATTTCTCCACATTCTTTAGAGTGATACTTATCTCCCCCTAATGCTGGAAAATTGTCCTCATAAAAAATACAATCAACGTACTGAGCCGTGTGCAGATCCCCTATCAACGGCTCTAGATATTTAATAATTGACAGCGTCGATGGTTTAGTATCGATCTTATGAATGAATACTGGGGACTTTCCTTGAGTTAGACCACACAGAAAAAGGCATAGGAATTTTATACAGGTTAGGGTCTTCTTCTGAGAGAATAATAACCCTACTTTTGTATTGTTGTATTGACTATGCTTTGCAACAGGGAAGAAACCACTAGAACTAGGGCTTAATGACTTTTGTCTGTAGATCGTGTCTCTATTGTTGTTGCTTTTCCTTGATCCGCCTCTTCCGCCCTCTGTCCATCGGCTTTACTCCTTATATAGCATGTGAAGGGGTGATAGTTGTCCTGTATCAAGAGGCGTCTCACCGTTTGAAGAAATACACATGTTTCAGTAATGGTTATTGTCATAGACTGATCTTCCCACGTCGCCTTGCAATTATGTCAGAGACAAAGGCTTAATACATGCAGTTATCCCAGAGAATAACAACACATATTAACTACTGTGTGCATTAAACACAACACATAAGTGTCCCTAGTCGACTGGGTCCACATGTCTGTAGACTTTGTTGACTATAGGGTGGTCGTATTTGACCTGATCGTAGTAAAGTTTACGACCATGAGGTGATCGTAGTAAGGCTTACGATCATGAGGTGGTCGTAGGAAATCTTACGACCACCAGGTAGTCATAGAAGTACTTACAACTATGTAGGGTGGTCGTAAAATGGTTTACGACCACTCAGCTAAGCTTCTCACCTATTAATGATAAATGGTATCCTTACGAATAACATGAAGATGTTGATATCTATAATAGCAATTATATATAAACACTATAATTAATTGAGGATTATTAGATCATCGTCATCTTGCCCCCAACTTCAAGTAAAAATAACTTACTTGGAAAGGAGGTCGTTGAATAGTGATCGAAAGCAGAGTCTTTCCGACTGATATTTCATTTGACCAGAAATTGACTTGGTCAATAAGGTAATTTTACTTGAGTTGAAAAGACAGAACTGTTTTTCCCGAATAGACAGATTAAATAATGCAAACCGACTCTCACAAATCTGTCCATCAGGAGCGGTTCCCGAAGGGGTCGTAACTGTTGAGGTCCCACGATCTTTAACTCAGACCCGCGGCTATAAAAATCTACTAAGGGCATGACTTAGGGTTTTTTACTTTCTCCATTTGCTTCAACTGCTCTTGAGCTCTCGTTCTCTCCGCCGCCAACCAAGTTTGCAATCGTTCTCCAAATTCTTCCAAATCCAAATCAAACTCAATCAGAAGAAATGGCCGGGACCGTCTCCAAGTAGGAGAAATCCGAGATGGATGCGGAGAAGATGACTGCTTTGGTCATAGTACAGAAGATTCCAAGGCGTGCTTTGGTGAAGTGGACCAACAATGAGGGTCAGCATTGGGCCTTAGGTGAGAAGGGCACCATTCCAGCATTACAGGCATATTGTGAATGTGGTTTTCGACTACTCGTTCACCCTTTTTTGATGGTCGTACTCCAACATTTTGGGGGCGGAATTGGTGAACTTGGTTCCTAATTCCATCACAATGCTGAGTGTATTTGTTTACCTGTGCGAAGTCTATTTGGGAATTTTTCTAGATTTGGATCTCTTCCGGTACTACTACGGGATGAGCAAGCACAACGGGATGGTAGGCAGCTGCGGTCTTAAGCTCCACGACGGTAAGCCGAGGGAGCATATTCAGATGTTCACCCGGTCATCGTGTCCAGGGTGGAAGAACAAGTGGTTCTATTGGATCGTGTCCTTCCAGTGCCGACTATGTGTTGGATTAGAAAGGCGACTAGAGGGGGGGGTGAATAGGAGCACGCTCACTTTTTTCACTTTGATCGGATTCAAACATGATATTGACTCCAATAGCTATGAGAACTATGAAGATCAATATATATAAGCGTAGCGGAAGACTTGTACTGAATCCCCTTCAAACCCCCAAACGAAACGACCAAAAACACAAAAAACAGCTTGATGAACAGTACCTGTTGGACCGGATGAACAGTGTCGGTTCACTCGCAATGAACAGTAAAAACAGGTGAATGAATAGTAAAAAGCCTGAAAACGAAAAAAAAATTGACGTAACTTTTGATCCATAACTCCAAACTTCACGAAACTTGAAACACACCTTCCTAAGGATGTTAGGAACCTATTCCAATCAAAGATCGCAGAGATCCATGCCAAAGTTCCTATCTTTTTCAGTTTGAATGAAGGGTGCTAAAAAACCGAGTCAAAACGAAAAGATGATCTAGAGACTTGCTCATGGGTGAATGATGATCAAGATGATCCTAGATGAGTTCCCACATGTCACAGCAAGTTAGATGAAGGCAAGAAACCAAGCAAAAACTCACGGATCAAAGAAAGACCACAAATCACTAAATAGAGAGAAAGAAAGCAAATAGACTCATTTTTTAGAGAACTTTCTTTGGATTGATTTGATATGGTATTGGTTTACAGCCACTCCATCGATAGAGAACAAAGACTCAATACATGAGCACGGAAACAAATCCAACTCTCTAGAACCCTAATCTCCACTAATCCTCTCCCTAAGCAAACTAGGATTTCAAACACAATGAAAGGGTTGAGGGGGTGCAGCCACCTCCCTCCTCTATTTATAGTGGAGGCTTAGACCTTTTAGAAGATTGAACCCTAATGGGATCCCATTAAGGCCCATACACAAACGGGTCACATACGCACGTATTTTAAAGCGACGTCTTCATCTCTTGACCTAATCCGCTTCACCTTGCGCCATCTTGCGTCGTGAGTTGGCAAAAGGTCACCAAGGCGGTATTTGGTAAAATTACCAAAATACCCCTTCTCGATCTTTTTGCAAAGACCGAGTCCCAACTGTGTGAAGCACCTCCTATGCTTCGCCACGTGTAGGTTGATCCGGCGGCTCTCATCATTTCGGCAAGTCTCTCCCATCCGGCTCCCACCAAAACCACCATGGCACTTGCACCGACCCCCGCGCCGCTTGATCCAACCCATCACACCGAACTGCCCGTTCGGTCACCTTTGTCCCTTATGCGCCATGCTTGACTCCATTGACCTCACCCAGCATCCCCGATCGTTCTAGACCTCAGCTCTCCAAGCTTAGTCCCGATCATCCTCGCCGTTGACCATCATTGACCTCAAAGCAACTTGCACAACAATAGACAAAGAAATCGATTCTGAGAACAAGTTCTTCACAACTTGACCCACGTTAGTCAAAACATGCATCATGCAACACATATGCCATGAAACCCATGAACTTGACCTAACCCAAAACCATTTCTCCAAAATGGCCGAACTTCAAAACAGAATCGGTACAACCGCCAAGTAAGAGCTGGTACTACCGCATCGCGGTCGTACCGCTTTTCAAGGAAATCCAAAACTCCCCAAAAACATCCTCTCTGGAAATTCCATACCGCTTCTCAAACGGTTCAACCGTGATGCGATACGATCGCCATCTACAAGACGGTATTACCGCACTGCGGTCGTACCGCGACTTAAACGCCGGTACAACCGATTGTCCTGACACTTGCTGAAAACGCTGTTTCTACAAACCGATAACGACATTGCCAATTGTAACATCATCCTAAGATCATGAGCATATTCCCATGATATCCACAATATGAGAGCATCTATTCCGGCGATGGTCATGATATTCCTAGTTTTCTTAGTTAATGTCTAAAAATATTTAGTTTCCCTAAAGATCGAATTAGTGGTGCAACTGTCTACAAGACATATTTCCTCTTCTACCATTTGATCTTATCAGATTGTTCTATATTTAAAACATGATTTATAATCAAATAATTTATTCAACAGGAAATATAGTTCGAAATTAAATAGAACAAGCATAGAACAATAAGATAATGAATTAAATTAATTTGAAAAAAATAACAATGCCAAGAGTTCAGCCTAAACAAATAATGAAAGATAAGTGCTCGACATGAGCATCAATAAACCAATGTTCATTGGGAACTAAAACTAAACTGATATGCAATAAATAATCTAAGGAGACTACTTCATGTCTCCAAATGGATCCTGGCTATCCTTATGTCCAGGAGCTCCAACCCAAGAAGATCGTCGTGATCCATGGAGGTGCCTTCTCCCTGAGTCGTGTCATCAAGAATCATGTATCCATTCTTCTCGACGTCTTGGCTAGGAGACGGCCCAGTCAATGTGGGCTGAGTAGTGAAGTGAGCTTTAACTTTGTTCCCCTGGGTCTTCTTGACTCTTCCCATGGACTGCATGTAAAGGTTGACCAAATGTTGCGGGGTGTGGCAAGTGCGCGGCCAATGGCCGGTGCAACCGCATCTAAAGTACGTTTTGGGGAGGATTAGCAGTCTTGCTGCCTAATTCTTGCTTCTGGGGCCTCCCTTTACCTACTCCTCTACCATGGGGTTTACCCCTACATGTCTGCACCCCAACCTTCTTCCATTTGCCCCCATTCTATTTTGGACCTTTTCTGCAGTCCTAGCTTTTGCCTGCCTATTGAGTGTTTGCGTGCGCTTCAGGCACAACCATCGTCCCAGTGGGACATATCTGATGGTTTTCCATAAGAAGTTCAGCATGTTTCTCTACTTCTAGTAGAGTGTACATCAGCTCCGAGTACTTCAAGTACTTCCCATTGTGGTACTGTTGCTGCAGTATCTGCATATTAGGGCGGAAGGTGCATAAGGTTTTCTCTATCATACCAGCTTCTGTAACTGCCTAGTTATAGAACCTCAATTTGGAGATAAGTTTGTGCATGACACAGTTATATGCTGCAATGGTCTTGAAATCCCGAAAGCGCAGGTTAGTCCATTCTCTTTGTGCTTATGGGAGAAGGACAGATCTCTGTTGGTTGTCGTGTTCCTTTAGGGAATTCCACAACACTAGTGGATCCTCCTCCATTAAATATTCAGACTTCAGGTCTTCGTGGTGGTGGTGCCTCAGGAAGTGCAGAGCCGCATACCTAGCGGCCTCAGGGATGGCAGGGGCACTAGCTGCTGGCTCGGTGATGGCATCTCCAAGAAATCGAGACTTCAAGCTAATCTTTGTGTCCATCGACCGAGTGAGGTAGTTGTTGCCATTCGGGGCAAGCTCAGCAAATTCTTTCTTTACATTGTCTGGCATCTCCTGCATTAGGTTCGTGCAATTATTTAGTTTTAATACATGTAAAATATAATGTAAAGCATGAATATTGCAAAATCAGTCAAGATTGGTTTAACATCTATTCAACAGATATTTTTATGAATTTTCCAGAATTTTCGTAGCAATTATTATGAATTTCTGCTAATTAATGAGGTCTATGGATAGTTTTCAGAATTATCAATATGACAAAAAAAAACAATTTAGTAAATAAAGCTAGGGAAATAAAACCCATTGGTATGGAACTTCCAGTGTGTGCTAAGTCTAAGGTTTCACAAAATTATGGAAGCTCGTATGCCTAAAAATCATGTTTCTAGCATTATTTAAGGTTATTGCATAAAAATAAATAATATTAAAGCAAATAACTGTAAACCGATGGTCTAAAAAGCACAATAACTATGAGATATACTAATCTGTCGTAAAATCAGATTCCCGAGGGGTTATTATGCAATAATATATAAAATTTTGAAATCCACTGTAAATTTCTCAAACTCCAAGGGGGTTTTGCAAAATTTCCTTATCCACGAAAAATTCATCGTAATTTTCAACACTCTGAGTTCCCATTTGTAATTTTTTTTAAAGATTTTCCTCTTTTTTTTTTCTTGGTTTTTTCCTTTCTTTCTTGGTTTTGGGCCATACAATCGCCTACCCACTTTGGCTTCAGTTAAAAAGGGTGCACGGGAAATAGGGTTTCCTGTCCTGCTTGCCAAGAGCACCTTGATATGGCGGCTTAAGAGGTCGGCGATGAAGAGAGCACGACAGCGCGACCTCTGGTCGACGACAAAAAGTCACAGACAATGACTGCGAGGCTTCAAGAACGAAGAGGAGCACGACAGCAGCTGCGGCTTGCGAGGCCGGCGACGAAAAGTGGCGACGCCATGCAAGGCGGTGGCGTCGTCGCGAGCGGCACAACGATGCGGGCTCGACGGCAGTCGACGACGATGGCGACGGGGTAGACGGCTTCGGGCCGGGCCAATTTTTTTCTTTTCTGTGATGAATAATAATCCTCCAGTAACAGATCTAATCCAACTTAGGACTACTATATGTCTAGATCGCTAATTAATCATGAGATTAATTAGCAATTTAACGGATCTAAACCGACACATGCAAATTAATCTACCAGATTAATTCATAGCAAACTAGAGATTGAAAGATGAAATTCTGGCGACATACCGATTCGGCCGTGTGGAGCGATTCATACTGATAACGTGTTGAAGAACGTAGTAATTATAGGAATCCAATCAATTAATCACCACACAATAGTTGAACAATCAAGAGACAATAGATAGAGTCACAATATCAGGAACATCTTTATTAATAGATTGATCTGTTTGTGAATACAATAAAGCTTTACTTAAAGACTAAAATTCACCAGAGCCAGTTTCGATATTACGCCTGTCATCCCTTAAATCAGGTTTCTCAACAAAAACACCCCTCAATCGACGTACCTGTATGAGTTGAGTATAGAAACTCTCCTGGTACGTAAACACATACTTTACGTCAGTCTCTCACCTTCCCACCGCTGCCGCCGCGATTCACCGGCCGCTCGAGCCCCGAAGACTCCGCCCTTTCCCGGCCAAGCACCGACGTCTCAGCCTGCTCAGTTCAGGCGTCTCGGCCCTCCGCCCCCGTCTTCGTCGCAACCACCTTTTCTCCCTCGTCCTCCACGCTGGCTCGGGCTGCGGTGGCTCGGTGAGGCCACCGGACAGGGTGGAGCGTTGCACCCTCTGCATGCGAGGACAACAAGTTTGTTTCCCCTGGGAACACGCCTGACTGGACCGCCACGTGGCGTAACTGGGGATCACACGACCGCTGCCGCTGCCGCTGCCGCGCCCTGACACCACACCACATGGCGCGCGCAGTGCCTGTGGGTCAGGCTGTGGCTCTCCGTGTGAGCGCCACCCACCCTCCTCACGATCGGCGTTCATGGGCCGCGTCCAGGACGAGCAGCGGCACCGGGCACGCAGAGTGTGCAGAGAGGCTTGGAGCCACGCAGGACGTGAGCGCTTCCAGGAGGTTCCGGCAGGCTCGATAGGCGGCTGGGCCCGGGTCACCACGTGACGGCGCCCACGAGCTCCACGCAACCAAAAGCGTCACCCGGGGGATCCGACGAGCTAGCCATCCTCACCGACTTTTTGCTGATCTGGGTAAGCTTCGGTCTCACAGAATGGTAAAACTAGAACCTCACGGAATGGTAAAAATAGAACCACACGAAGGCTAAACAGACGTCGTGTGTGTCCTACTATGCTTTCGGACCACGGTAGAATAGTAGCAGCGTGGCACGACGGGAGAGCCAGCTACTGGCATCCCGCCACGTGGCCGCCGAGCCCTCTAAATCCCCCACCCCGCTCACCGACCAGGCCACCAGTCCACCACACCACAGGCGAAACCCCCTCCCTCTCTCTTTACTCTCCATCTGAGGAGATCGCCGTCGCGGCGAGCGCGAGAGACCGGGCGAAGAGATGTTCATCGAGAGCTTCCGCGTGGAGAGCCCGCACGTGCGGTACGGAGCGGGGGAGATCGAGTCGGAGTACCGGTACGACACGACGGAGCTGGTGCACGAGAGCCGCGACGGCGCCTCCCGCTGGGTCGTCCGCCCCAAGTCCGTCAAGTACCACTTCAAGACCAAGACCAACGTCCCCAAGCTCGGGTAAGTGCCAACTATACATACGCAGTCCGGCCCTTCTCTCAATCTCCATTCCAATTTAGTCGCATCCTTATCATGTCATCCTTACTTCTATTTGGAATCTCGCTTTGCCTGACGACGACTCGTCGTTGACGCTTGCGGGACGGATCGGCTCAGTTTGTTCGATTCTTGGTGGGGGTTTATGGGGGACTGCGACGCGTTTGTTGCCTTGCTACTCGGTCACTTTGGATGCTTTGTGTTCTGAGATTGAGCATCCCGATCCCGTCTGCTTGATACGACATCTTTATCTGAACTTCTGCTTAGTTTTTTCCCCTGTGTCCACGTGAGGCTGTAGTTTCTGCAAGATTCAAGATGGTAGATTAGTAGGGTTAATCTTACTTACCTGCTATACCGGGAAGTGTGAAAGCCTGACGCTGCCATTTTTAATACGTTCTTTAAAAAATCTTTTTTTTGTTTTTTCTTTGCATGTTGGCTGCGTGCAGTGCAACACAAGTGTCGTGTCAGCCACTTGTAGATACACGATGCTGATTTTTGGTGCGTTTTTTTACCCCATTTCTTGTGGTGCAGGGTGATGTTTGTGGGATGGGGTGGCAACAACGGCTCCACACTGACGGCTGGGGTCATCGCCAACAGGGAGTAAGTGACCGTGCTTCTCTGCATTTCTGCGCATAGTTTCTTTCGTGTGTTTGTTTGTTTGTTCATTTGATTTATGGTGAAATTCGGGTGAGTTCATCCAGGGGGATCTCATGGGCGACCAAGGACAAGGTGCAGCAAGCCAACTACTATGGCTCCCTCACCCAAGCGTCCACCATCAGGGTCGGAAGCTACAATGGGGAGGAGATCTATGCGCCTTTCAAGAGCCTCCTGCCCATGGTAATCTAGCTAATCCTCCTTTACTGGTCTCACTCACATGAAAAAGAAGACCATGTTTTGCAAACTAGTACAACGTGGTACATGGCCTGTTTTTAAAGGTAACTGTTTGTTGGTTTCTGAAAGGAAAGTTAAAGTTTTGCCTTGTACTACATAAACAAAAAGCTAAGCCTTGTAAAAAAGGTGCTAAGAAAGTGAGCAGTGTGTGCCGGCCCGTGTTGTGATTGTATAGGTCAAAAAGTTGGAATCTTTTTTTATTTTGGCCTCCTGACGCCACTCAATTGCAGAAATAACCCGTCCCGTTTTATTTGTAAATCTAGTCCCCCTTCCTCCTCTTACCGCGCTTCCCGAGCACGGAAAGTCACTGGCACTGCCCAGCGCGCGGGGCCGGCCTCTTATCACGGTCCCCAAGCGCGGAAAGGCCCTTCCGCGGTGCCCGAGCGCGGAAAGCCCTCCGGTCCCGTGGTCGTCGTCTATTTTCCGCGGAGATTCGTGCTGGCGTCCACCTTCCGCGCTCGGGGAGCGCGGTAAGAGAGGGAGGGGGGCTAGATTTGCAAATAAAATAGGACGGGGGTTATTTTTGCAATTGAATGACGTCAGGGGGCCAAAATAAAAAAAAATTCAAAAAGTTGGGTCAACTGAAAAATTCCAGCATCTTTGGATAATGACTGCTCTGTTGAAGACTCCATATATATGAGGGTGCTAGTTGGTTGCAGATTCACAGAACTGGTCTTTTCTTTTTCTGATGGTGCTCAATAATTTCGTAGGTGAACCCTGATGATCTCGTGTTCGGGGGCTGGGACATCAGCGACATGAACCTGGCTGATGCTATGACCAGGGCCAAGGTGCTGGACATTGACCTGCAGAAGCAGCTCAGGCCCTACATGGAGTCCATGATGCCGCTCCCCGGCATCTATGACCCGGATTTCATCGCGGCCAACCAGCGCTCCCGGGCGAACAATGTCATCAAGGGCACCAAGAAAGAGCAGGTGGAGCAGATCATCAAGGACATCAGGTAAACAGACATGCATGCTGCATGCAATTTGTACAAGTAAAAGTATAAGTACATCCTAGAAAACGTAAAACAAAGACAGAATAATCTGAATTTGGTACGTGGGAACACATGATTGCACCAGGGCTCAGTGCCTTCAGGTATCTTCTCCTTATAACAAAACGTATAATTTAACTGGTGCTGTAAAAGTCCCTATTGTATGTAAAACAAAGTTGCATTGTGTATAAATTATGCATTGGCATTTCTATGAAAAGGACTTCTCAAAGAGTTCATACTACTGAAACTTAAGCCAATTACCGATAAGGATGATGTTTCGAAGGACATAGTTGCAGGATCTAGATTACCATGGTTAAAACAACCTGGTTCACTAGTGTCAACAATCCATGCTGTAAACTCTAGTTATGATAAAATTTATGGATTATATGGCTGATGAAACAGGGAGTTCAAGGAGAAGAACAAAGTGAACAAGGTGGTTGTGTTGTGGACTGCAAACACTGAAAGGTACAGCAATGTATGTGTTGGGCTCAATGACACAATGTTGAACCTCCTGACATCTGTGGACAAGAACGAGGCAGAAATATCGCCTTCGACACTGTATGCCATTGCCTGCGTCATGGAGGGTGTACCGTTCATCAACGGGAGCCCTCAGAACACTTTTGTGCCTGGTGTGTAGTTTGCTGCGCTGAGTTTTACTTGTATGTGGTGTCTTATTTCTGGTTCAAGGCTTATATTATTATCTTGTGTGCAGGGCTGATCGATCTTGCTATTAAGAACAACTGCCTGATTGGTGGTGATGATTTCAAGAGTGGACAGACCAAGATGAAGTCTGTCTTGGTTGATTTCCTTGTTGGTGCTGGAATCAAGGTATCAATTATCAATAAAAACCCTTGTCGTCTTGACTGTTTTTCTTTATTTAAATGTAGACATTTCTCTGTGACAAACATATGACAAGATATTTGGTTTATTTTGGTGTAGCCTACCTCAATTGTTAGCTACAACCACTTGGGGAACAATGATGGGATGAACCTTTCTGCACCGCAAACATTTCGGTCCAAGGAGATCTCCAAGAGTAATGTGGTGGATGACATGGTCTCAAGCAATGCTATCCTCTACGAGCCTGGCGAGCATCCTGATCACGTCGTCGTGATCAAGGTCTGTCAATTTGTCTGTCACCTACTACGGACACATGCACCGTTGTAAAAATTTGGGTTTAGATTAAAACTTGGCCTTTCTTTCGCAGTATGTGCCATACGTCGGAGACAGCAAGAGGGCCATGGATGAGTACACCTCAGAGATCTTCATGGGGGGTAAGAACACCATTGTGCTGCACAACACCTGCGAGGATTCGCTCCTTGCCGCACCAATCATTCTTGATCTGGTGCTCCTGGCTGAGCTCAGCACCAGGATTCAGCTTAAAGCTGAGGGGGAGGTAAGAGTCTGAAGGACTGAATGAATATGTGTGGTTAGCCGCTACAGCATTTCAACACCATATAATTTGTCAGCAAAACTGATGAGGTTATTGTTCCACTCGCCCTTTGTGCAGGAGAAGTTCCATTCCTTCCATCCAGTGGCTACAATCCTGAGCTATCTCACCAAGGCACCCCTTGTCAGTACATGAATTCGCCACTGTCAGTTACTGTTTGCTCTAATCCATCAACTAACTAAATGTGTCTCTTGAAACAGGTTCCTCCTGGCACACCAGTGGTGAACGCTCTGGCCAAGCAGAGGGCTATGCTTGAGAACATCATGAGGGCCTGCGTCGGCCTGGCCCCTGAGAACAACATGATCCTGGAGTACAAGTGAAGAAGGTGCAAAGATGAGTTTGCAGCCGGAGCAAGTGTCAAGAGGCGAATGGAACGGAACAAGAAAGGCGAGATTAGCCGTGGAATATTTGGCTTCTCTTGTGTTCTTTTGCGTTCTTTCCTGATTCTTACCCTTTTGTGCTTGTGAGATTCTCAATCCGCACCCTGCAATTAGCAGCGTGAAGCCTTTTATGGTATCGGATAATATGGAGGAGGGTACGGTGTTAGCTAGTTCCCTTCTCTATTTGTAAGTTAGTATTGGAAGTTTTCAGTTCATCGGTGACTTGTGCTCAATGTTTTATCTTTTCACGTTTCGTCATGTGGCGTGCTAAGGTCTAATTTGGTGGTTCACCAGCGTACTACTGCATCAGAAATCCGTGAAGCAATAGTTCATGCAAAATTGGTTTGTGCCTGGTTGGACCGAGGAGGCGAATAGAAGTAGATAGAAAGACTGACCTTATAAAATCCTTTTGATATTCTAAAATTCGGGGAGAGAAACTAGCGAAGCGCTGTCCGTCCGATTGCCTCCCTCTTGGGTAATTTTTTTAACCGAATGGATTCCATAGTTTTAGATGTATGGTTACATAGTGCAGTACGTTTTACATAATACTTTTCGGTGGATAGTCTAGTTTTAGATATGCGGTTAATAGTGAAAATGTTCTTTATGATGCAGTGCGTCAAATATGTTCGATGTCGCCAATTTCAAAATTTACTATGGTCAAGAGACTATTATGGAGGGTCCCGAGGGGATTGATTTGCGTTGTTTCCAATTGGCGACCGTGCTCCTACTAAGACCAGAGCAACGTACATGGGGCGCTGTGATACGGTGGTTGTTCCACACATTCTAAGTGGACTGTTATGTGTACAATTTGAAATTGAGTTGGCTTGCCCCACGGGTAGGACAGCCCATATATTGGGAGTTAGTGCAGCTGAAGGAGACAAATTCATGGCAATCATATGTACGCATGGCGAGGAAGAGAGGGTGGAAATTGGTCCTTCTGGTCCAAGCATATGCCAAACCCACTCCTCCACCCGCGACTGAACAAAAAGGGAGTGCTGACGCCGAAGAAGAAGTCGGGGACTCCAACCACAGCGCGGAGTACACAATGGTTGAAGCTCTCGGAGTTGTTGATGCTGTTGATGAAGACCCTGCGGAAGTAGCTCCTACAGTCAGGCAAGCTAGTGGCCTTGCTGATGAGGGTGAGAAGGTGGAAGCCATAGTGCAAAGAATGAATCTCGAAGACTAAGACTACATGGCATTGTCTGAAGATGAAGATTCCGATGACGAGGATGATGTGGACCAGCAGGCAGTTCCATCAGACTGGAACACATACCAGTTCGAAAACCTCATCGTCAACGAAGGCTCCTATGTGCCATGGGAGTATGACCAGAGTTTGGTCAGGTTAGGAACTATGTACAAATGCAAGGATGCCATGCAGGACGTAGTCAAATTCTAGACCTTGTCGGTGCAGCGCACATTTAAAGTCGTCAAGTCTACCCCAAGATTCTACGACATGAAGTGTGGCATAGAGGGATGCCCTTGGCGAGTGCACATGTTTTAGCCTAAGTGGGACACCTACTAGAAGTGCTCTATAGAGGTCCCTCACACATACGTCGTTTCTGAGTCAGTGCAATCCCACCGGAACCTGTCATCAGGCTTCATCGCCAACGTCATGTACAGTAAGATCGTGGATAATCTAGATTTTGAGCCACGATCCATCATTCGGGCGATTGAGGCAAGGTTCCAGTACACAATCAGCTATGCCAAGGCTTGGAGGGCAAAACAGAAGATATTAGAATCAAGGTGGAGCACGTTCGAGGATTCCTACACCACAACCTCCCTGGGCAACTTCGAGTTATACAAGACAGAAATCCTGGCACCCATATCGACATTCAAGACGTCGCGCACCTCGAGTGGGCCAATAAGAGGGTACTGCAGCGAGCATTCTTCACGTTTGATCCATGCATCAATGCATTCCGGCACTGCCGTCCAATCTTGTGCGTAGATTGAACATTCTTGACTGGGAAGTACAAGGGTCAGATACTGACAGCAATAACGACGGACGGGAATAATCAAGTTCTTCCCATGGCATTCATTTTCGTTGAAAGCGAGAACACAGACAGCTGGTTATAGTTCTTGAAGAATGTGAGGATTTCTGTTGTACAAGGCCGTCCCAACGTATGCCTCATACATGATCGGCATGCAGGCCTACTGTGTGCAATAACCCAACTGCAACAAGGAGAGAACATACCACTTTCATTGCCGGATCTGCAGAGCAGGTGGTGCATGAGGCACTTGGGTGCAAACTTCTATAAGTGGTTCCGCAACAAAAACTTGATGAACCTGTTCAAGCGGCTGTGCAACCAGAACCAACAGCGAAAGTTCGAAACACTCGAGAAGATTCTAGATGAGCGGACCAAGATGCACATAAGGGAGGCAGTGAGAAGGGTTGCTCCAAGCGTTGACCAGGCCCCCGAAGTATTGCTATAGCTACCCACAGATGCTCCCAGATTGACGAGGAGGACGGGGGCGCAGCTGAAATGCTTCTCAGACTGGATTGAGCACGAGCCTAAGGAGAAGTGGTTGCTACTAAATACAGGGGTGGTGCTCGATATGGTGTCATGACAACTAATCTAACCGAGGTGTACAACTGGGTCATGCACGGCGTAAGGTGCCTCCCTTTGGTTGGTATTGTGGAGGCAATTCTCCGCAGATCTGACGAACTACTTTTTGATGTAAACAATGCGCCGCCGCCATGGTAATGATGAATACTCTACTCCGCCATGGTCACCAAGTACATGGAGAAGAAGAGCAAGAAGGGTGAGATGCACCAGGCATTCAAAATGGGCACAAAGGAGCTTCGCTTTGAGATAATGTGCAGGGATAAAGGACGTCGCGGGATGAACCGCGAGAGGGTCACCCACAAGTGCATGCTACGTCGCGGTAGTTGCATATGTACTTGCAACAAGCCCTTTCTTCTGCATACACCTTGCTCCCATGTCATAGCCGCATGTTTGATGGTGGCGCAACATCCCGGTCAGTACCTCTCTGACTATTTCGCTAAGGAGGCGGTGATGCAAATCTGGACTGGGGAGATGTATGATTACATTGTGGTTGGCCATTTCACTGGCCATCCGATCCTGAGAGTAACTAATCTGGGCCGCAGACATTGATAGGCTCAAGGGAAAGGTTGGCCGGCGACAGGTACGGCGCATCGGGAACGACATGAACGAAGCAGAAACCGGACGTCGTACGAAGAAGTGCTCCATTTGCAAGGAGTCTAGGCACACCTCCAAGAAAGGTTCCACGAGAAATCCTCAGGACGAAGGAGACATCGGCACTCCAGACGTCGCCGCAGGGACCTCATCCGGTCACCCGACTCGAGGCAGTCCACATGGGGGACATTGAGATTGCGACCACGAGAAAACATGGATAGTAGTAATATGTTATTGCCAATGTTCTGAATTATCATTTTGATTAAGTGTTATGATATTTTGCTGAATGTTATGTAATATCAGTGTGATTTATCATAATTTTGATAGTAATGGCAAGTTCACATTTGTTTTCTTACATAATATGCAGTGCATGTACATGAGCAAGTGTATGAATTCCCGGACGCATCGCAATATCACTTACCTTCCTACTTAATAATCATTGATATCTCAATCTTCCTCGTAAAATTCTTTAGAAATTCACCGCACTAGAACAACATACGACGATCACAAAATGTTATTGCGAGTCTAACAGATTTCGTACCGTTCAAAAACTATGAAAATCACTAATATACAAATCAGATTAGGGTTTGATGTACCTGTCGATATTTCAAATGGCGACATGTATCTGTTGCCATTTCAAATGGCAATAGGTAAATGGCGACAGGTATCTGTTGCCATTTCAAATGGCGACAGAGGTGCGAGAGGGTCCCTATCGCCAGTTCAACTGGCGATAGGGACACATTTTTGTAATTTTTTGGGGCGACTATATATTTTTGTAATTATCTTTTAAAAAGTATTATTTTAAAAAAATTGCGAATAGAAGATGGTTAAATTGGAGTCACACAAACAACGGTCTCTTTAAAATATTTTGACTTAAGTAGTTACGATTTTTTTCATTTCAATAGCTATGTAGAGCTATGAAGATCAAAGTCTAAACTCTCACAATGAAATGAAATTGTTGGGATAGTCCCACATCGGTTGTGGGAGAAGACAGACCACGATTTATAAGGGTGAGGGTGTACCTATCTAATGGGCTAGCCTTTTGGCCGGGAGGGGATGGCTCAAGACCCCTTGGCTGTTGTTCTGTAGTTGGGCTTGTGGGTTAGCTGTCCAACGACCTGAGATCGAGACGTTGGTTTAGTGGGTCCGAGATCGGACACTGGTTGAGTGGTCCGATAGTGCTGCGCAACAATTGGTTTTGGAGCCTAGGTATCCGGATACATCTCAGGCCTCACGGTTGCTGGGGAGCACACCCGATGTGTGAGGGGGAGATTTGTGTTAGGATAGTCCCACATTGGTTGTGGGAGGAGACAGAGCACGATTTATAAATGTGAGGGTGTACCCATCTATTAGGACTAGTATTTGGGGGGGGGAGATGGCCTAAAACCCCTTGGTTGTTGCTTTGTAGTTAGACTTGTGGTTTAGCGGCCCAACGACATGGGGTTGGGACGCTAATTTAGCGGGCCTAGAACCGAACGCTAGTTTAGTGGTCCGATAGCGCTGCGCAACAGAAATCTTCAAGAAAAACTGAGCACAATGAGCAAAAACTTGCCCAAACGGTCTGACCTCCAACTAATGGGTGATTTGACCACACCTCTTGGGCGGTCTGGCATCTCCCTCAGGATATAGCTGAAAATCAGCATGATTCCAAATACAAGAATCGATACAACTTTCAATCCATAGTTTCAAATTACTTCAAACTTTGCATACACCTTGCCTATGATATTCTGAACCTAATCTATGAAGAGATCGAAGCAAATCTTTCCAAAGCATACCTTTTTCGATCCGAAGACAAGTTACACAGAAACTAGGCAAAATATGAAAATGTTGATAGATAGGAGCTCATGGGACGAATCAATCCAAGATGGCTAAGAATAGTTTCTCGCATGTCCTAACATCCTCAATTATAGCAATAAGCAAGCAAAAAACCCTCAAGAACAAAACCCAAAAAATCATCATTTCTTCCACCAAAACCAAGCATACTCGAGAAATTGCAATAGAAAATACCTAGATGGATGAGATTTGGTCTTCAAGAGATAGCTCTATCACTCACATGTCCTAGGTACAAAGCAAAATAAAGAGGGAAGGAGGCAACACAAAAAAAAACAAGCCAAATAAAAAAAATAACACTTGAGCATATGAAAGGAAGACTTGAATGAATTGAGAGATTTGATTTCTACTTAGAGGTGAATATTTACAGCTACTCCCTTGGGAGGATAAAGCCACTAGAGCAGCACACGCACAATTGCTATCATCTCTCAAACCCTAGCCTCTTCCCCTCTCCACTTTCCGCAAATTTTGCAAATTAGGGTTTCAAGGCTTGGCTGTTGCAAGCCTGCAATATAGTGGAGGATAGGAGCTAAGAGAGAAACCATAACGGCACCCGTTAAGCCCACACACAAATGAGTCTCTCACGCACGCTTCTCAAAGCGCACGACGATTCAACGCCATCGAACCGTCTCTTCATGGTCTTGTCTGCCACATGGAGTATCCTTGACCTAATTCACTTAGGTCACTGTCGTGGTTTCACACACCACCATTTTTTTGGTATTTGGTAATTTACCAAAATGCCAATCTACAGATCTTTCTCGAATCTTTCACATCGAAGCATCACTCATTCTTCGTCATCATCCATGTGGCTCCAATGACTTTTCGCCAAGTCTCTCACGCATCCGAATCCCACCGAACTGACCTCGCTTGCAAACCGGCCTAAGTCATTTTGGCGCGTGACGAGGATCTAATAATCCGCATTTATTTATTTATCTGTAATTCTTATTATAGATATTGATATCTCCATATTAATCTTAAGTATACTCCTTAATATATATAAGGGAGAGGTCAAGCTGCCTGGTCGTAAACCACCCCATGGTCGTGAGTCTTTCTACAACCATGGTATAGTTGTAAGCCTTTCTACGACTATCGAGCAGTCGTAAGATCTTCTACGACTCGGTTGGCTTCGATCAGCCTGGCTTCGACAACCCTGTAATTGATAAGGCTTGTTGACTTGTGGGCCTAATCAGTTAAGGAATATTATGCGCTATGTTTAACACATGGGGTACTTAATATATGCTATTACTCTCTGTGAGTAACTGCATGAATTACTTCTATCTCTAACAACAACTGTCTAGCAACGTGGGGGTGCCACGCCCATAGCGGCAACTTCCATCAAGTGGTTCATCAATTGGAACATTAGGATGCCTCTTCGTCTAAAGGAATTGCCACCTCTTCATACGTTATGTAAGGTTGAAGTCAAAAGGCAGAAGAAAAGAAGCGTGATCTGGAGCACAAGCTCTAGTCTTTCTCTTGATTGTAGTCAGCATACTTAATATAGCCACACAGGAGTATGGTTGTTATTCTCTCCGGAGAAGGCCTGAACCTGTATAAAATCCTTGTGTCATTCTCTGCATGATTCTTATCTAGGAGACCTCCCAAATCAAATAATAATACGTAAGATCGGTTCTAGATCACCGACAGCGCGCCACATGTCTTACCATGCACCATGACCGCACCTGGCTTCCTTGACCATTATGGACCTCAACTTCTCCCAGAGCTTAGTTCCAGTTCACTTTGCCGTTGTCCATCATGTCCACGACTCCGCAAGCCTTGATCATCTTCCAGCGGCACCTTGATCATTTTGGACCACAGCTCCTCGAGCTTAATCCCGATCTCGTCCGCTTCACCATGATCTAGCTCCGGAGTCCTACAAAGCTTTGCTCCTGGAAGCACTACTTTACCTCAAAAGGTCTTTACTCAAACTTTGCCTTCCATAGTTCTTGTTCATCTTGCATCTTATTTGAGTCCAACCATCTCACCCGGCATCTATGACCGTTCTGGATTTTGATTCTCCTAAACAAGTTTCGGTCTTCCTCATCGTTGACTTCAAGCCACCTGCACAACAATAGACCAAACAGCCATTTCTAGGCATAAGTTCTTCGCAACTTGACCCACATTAGTCCATAAGAATATAATACAAACATATGCACTAATCCCAAGCTCCTAGGACCACCCCTCAAATTTCAACTCAAAACCACATCTTACTGCGTTATGGACCACCACATCTGGTCTGACCGCTCTCACCATGCCGGTCTGTCCGCTCAACCGCACTTAAAAACACCATCTCTGGACTTCAGTAAAACTATATCTAGCTTTAGGTCTAGTTTTCAATTACCCAAACAAGCCTACATAAGTGTTTGGTATCCATTCTAAAAAAACCATAGGGCCAATCTGACCGCTTGCCACATAGTAGTCAGATCACCCATGCCCAGCGGTGTGACATGCTCTGCACATCAGTCAAATCGGTTGCACACAAACAGCTGCTCTAAAATTGTAAACTCGCCGAGACCAAACTCAAACTTCAACCACACATATACAACAAAGTGAAAATACTCATCACACATTGTGAGGTGACTTCCACGTGGTCTCACATTGCATGACACGGCGGGGATCATGGTGAAGTTTGCAATCAAATGTGTGGTTCTGCAGAATCCATAACCATAATTTGCCGTCCACGATTTTTGGCAGTGCCACGAAATTTACAGATGTTCGCGTGGTCAAAGTGAAAACTATGCTAATGCACGAGGGTCCGTGTGGAGATCGGTAACAAAATCTTTACGGAGGGGGAACAATCGAACAACCATATCGGAACAGAACCAGATTTTCTCAACAGATAGCATCCATATTGTTGGCAAGGCGCAAATCGCAGTAAATAAACAACAATTTAGGTTAGCTTCACGATTAGGGTAGGTCACCTCGTTTCCCTCCATCTCTCTATATAGGGCACGTGTGTCCACGTTCCAAACGATAGTTACGAGAGAGAGAGAGAGAGAGAGAGAGAGAGAGAAGTATAGACACGACAGGGAACTCATCTAACCTAGCGCAACCCTGCCAGCCTCGCCGCCATGGTGAAACTACTAGAGA
This sequence comes from Phyllostachys edulis, assembly GCA_036346405.1. Taxonomy (NCBI): domain Eukaryota; kingdom Viridiplantae; phylum Streptophyta; class Magnoliopsida; order Poales; family Poaceae; genus Phyllostachys; species Phyllostachys edulis. Next base: position 105,510,803 of record CM070550.1, read on the forward strand.
TGAGCGTCGCCGTCTTGGCGTTGGTGCTATGTGCCACCGCCGTCGCTGAATCCTGTAAGTGGCACACACTTCTTTGGCCTTGTAATATGTGATCATCACTTGTTTTACGTACGATCGATGTGTCTAGTACGTAGATAGAGGACTCGATCAGTGCTCGTGTCTGTGCTTTGGTTCGATAGGCGCCACTGGCAAGCTGAGCCTACCCGCCGTGTAATTTGGTGCGTTTTTGTGCTAACCTCCGGTGTTTTTGTTCTCCGTTGATGCAGATGTGCTGCCGCTGCCCGGCCTACGGCGCGGCCTGGCGGTGTCGCCCGAGGAGGCGGCTGCTGCACCATCGAACCCGCCCGTGCCATCGCCCACAGTTCCGCCCGTGCCGACGCCCACTATCCCGTCGATTCCGCCCGCGCCGACGCCTGCTCTGCCCGTGCCGCCCGTGCCGTCGCCGTCTCCCCTGCCCACCACTCCCCCGCTTCTGCCGGGCCCGCCCGCGCCCGCGCCGATCGCGCCGGGTCTCCCTCCCGCGACGCCCGCGCCCGCGCCTGCACCGAGCACGCCGTCGCCGATGCCCGTGCTTCCAATGCCGCTCCCGCCTACGCCTGGTACGTAGAAACGTGCAACATCCACGTTGAACTTGTAGAATTAGATTGAACTTTTGTTGAACAGTCTTGCGTGGCGCGTCCGATCGGTTCGGACGGATGGGCTTAAGGGCGGATTGAACAGGCCCGTTTGTTCATCTTGTGCCACAATTTGGTAGCCCAAATCGCCCATTTAGGCTTCTCTTTGCATTCGTTAACTTTTTTTAAGTCATTGCTGATTACTGTGTAATTCTCAATTGCTTTGCTGATTTGTTGTGCAGCTCCGGCTACAAAGGCCCCTGCATTGGCACCACCCGAACCTGGTACGTCACGATCATATCGTCTTTCAACTTTATACTAGTTTGTTACAATTGCCTCTTTTACGTCCTGATAAACAAAAATAAATCTACAAAACTGCTCAAACTTTGAAATACTGTTCTTAAATTGACAAAATGAGCTACCTAAAGATTCATACAAAACAAAAAAAAAAGTTTTTTTAATTAGCCTAGATTGGATCTTAAACTGGCCCGGAAGGCCGGAAGTCAATAGTGTGCATATATTCCAAGTCCTGACGCATTTGTTCCAAAATGGTGTGCAGCTCCAGTTCTCCCGTCACCGCCAAGTCCAGCGCCGGTCGCGCCGCCGCCCGCCCTGGGCTCTCCACTGCCTGCATCAGAGCCGTCGAGCACGCCGACGACTGCCACGGCGACTTCCGGTGCCCCCAATCTAGCTGCTCCCATGGGAGCCGTGGTGATTAGCGCAGCCCTCGCCGCTGCTCTATTTTAGGTCTTCTGTTTTCCTTCGCTTAGCAGACGGATTCAATTAGTTGCTAATTAGTCTTGTCACAAGATAATAGAATAGTTGCTATTTTGGTTGTACTTTGCTAGTGGATTCATCTTGACTCTACAGAGAAGTGGACGTCTTGTTCAGTCATTTTTATTTTCCATTTTTCTTATCTGTTATCGTCGCACCTCTTTTGTCTTTGGGGGGTGTGATATCAAATTTGCATCCTGCAATGGCGACGTGCTGTGCTTGTGAATGTGTGAGGTAAGCAATTCGACGAAGCAGCATATGCAGCCGTTGCGTCGTGGTGGTGTGTTTTAGACCTGTTCATGGACGGTCTGGTCCGGTAACCCAGCTCGAGTTTGACCCAATTTTTTCGATCTTGGATCTTGATTTTTGGCCCAAAGCCTAGAAATGCATGTGAACGCCGTGGCGGTGTGCCTTAGACCTGTTCATGAACGGTCTGGTCTGGTAACCTAGCTCGATTTCGATCCAATTCTTCCGATCTTGGATCTTGATTTTTGGCTGAAGCCTAAAAACGCATGGGAATGGCAACAAAAATAAAAAAAACTTTTTAATTCTAGAAATGAATTAAATATTAATGTCATCTGTCCTCCTTTCTATCCCCTCAACGGCGTCTTCTAAACATTTGGCCTCTGTCCATTATCCTGGTCAGGTGTGCTTGTTACATTTGGCCCCCTGCTAATGTATTATCCTATGTTTACCCGTCTGCACGATGGTTGTGATACTTCACAAATCACAATTAACAAGACTCATCTGTGCTGCACCAACACGGTGACACCCATGGCATAAACCCCTCGGAGTGGAGCTTTAGAATGGGGAAAGAGAGGAGTTCTTGCCATCCTCCCGTAGTCCCGTGGAGAATCATCACCCTTTTTGAAAGCTGGACTCGCAATCCGCTCGGTTGGCTCACCCCCACAGCCACAATGCACTTCATCGTTTTTGTCGCACCGCCGCTTCACTAGTTCAACCCCCGGTTCATCACCAATGTGCACCGTTCACCTGCACTAACCATGCCGCCATCGATCAGAACCACTAGTAGCTGGGACCATAGCACGGTTCGTTCACAGATTGATCCTAGGGCTGGTAGAGAAGCGATAATTTTTCATGTGCTGCGCGGCGTGTGAAGTGCCGTGTGCCTCCATTAGGCATGGCTCCATTTTCTTGATTAGATTGCTAGCTAGAATGGGTTCTGTTTTTGTCATTTGTCAGCGAGAGCACAGTGTAAACACCAACCAAACCTCCCACACTAGTACAGTGTGGTGCAGTGGTGGCAGACTGGCAGTCCACCAATCAGAAGGGAAGGGGGAGGGATAAAGTCTTGAGACAAGACCTAGTCTCAAGACCGAGAGAGCGCACAGGATGAAGGGCTTCGCCCCTTCTCTGACGGCGGCGCATGCAAGGGTAATGCGCAGCTCGAGCGGCGTGGGCGGAACTCGCGCCGGCCCTTGGCGCCGTTTAGGCCTCCTCCTCCTCTTAAGTTTGACTCCTTCCTGGACCCAAAGAAAAAATTACAGTGAGTTTTTTTCCCCAATTTCGATTCATCTTCTTCCTCAATTTGGATTCAATTTTTGGGGCATTTGAGAGCCGCTGGTCTGCCGTGGTTCAACCCGGTGCCATCAGCAGTGAGGACCGGCTTCTACTCCATGCACATCCTTGTTCCTCTCTTGCATTCTCTCCTCAGTTGAGTTTGCGGGGTTAGGGGATTTGATTTGTGCCAATTGGAGGTGGAAACCAGACGGCCTTGGATTGATCTTGGTGTGAGAAGAAGGCTTTTGGTTTTCGGTTTTAGTGCTCTGTGAGTGCATTTGGCCGGTGCATCTCAGTGGTTCTTGTGCGACATCCCCTCTACCTCAGCTTCTTTTTGTGGTGTGTCCCGAATTGCGAAGATTGACATTGTATCTCTGTCAATCTTGTCTGTTATTCGCGGCACAACGAGACAATTGGTTTACTGAGACAATGCAATTTGGCGTGCCTTACCCGGTTCTTCTCGGTGGCTTTGAGCGCCATCCGCATCATGAGTATTGTTGATTTCAATTTTGCATTACTAAGCATTGTGTGTTGTGCCAATCGATTACATTCTGTAATTCATTATAGTACTGGGAGACTTTGCAAGTAATGTCAGTGGGCTCAGTTTAAATGCTTAATGAGGATAATTGTCATATACTGAAATTGAATTGATAGCAAGTTTAGATTTGAGCTCTAATTGTGGTGTTTACTGTTGTCATTTTATCTCTAGTTTTTCGGCTATATTATCTTCAGAATGTTTGATTACTTTGTGTCTACTGAACTGTGTTGATTCTCTGTACTATGACCTCTTTGTTCCTCTATTAGTCAACATGCCTACATGCTTCAGTCTGTGATTTTTCAGCGCTGCTAGTTGTTTACTTATCTGTTGACTGAAATGCTAAAGTTCTGATTACTTGCACTGTTAATAAAAATCATCTCTCTGTGAATTTTTATATTATTTAATCCTTTTTAATAATATTTTAAACTTAATCACTCGCCAACTTTATTTTCAATTTTGACCCCTTTGGTCACGCCACCCCCCTTGGCGTGGGCAAACCGTTCTATCACGCCATAGAGCTCGTTGTCGCCAAACCTGCCACGCAAGCCCTCCTAGGAACGTCGTGCCAACGTGGAGGGCTGGCGTGGTAGTAGTCACGTCCGAACCCATGGCATGACAAGTCTGCCTTGTCACGCCACGAGCGTTGGCGTGACAAGGCCGAACATTATTTAAATGTGTTCTCAGACGATGAAATCTTACGTTTATTGAATAAGATATGTGGACCATTTGGCACGAAAGATGAAATTGTAATGCACAAGTTCACTCTTATGTACCTTGTTCTTAGCATTTGATTTTCTACGGACGTCTATTCCAAAATTTTAAAACCTAAGTTGAGATAGCAAGAATTGAACAGTGCTAAGTGAATGCACATTCCTAGGCAGTAGATTTTATTTCGGACTTGTAATGTTGTCTCGAAACACAAGAATGGTCACTTCCATGACACCAAAGTCCGCACCACTATCCGTTGGCTAACCAGCCCACCGGTATAAACACGTATAACTTTATCTATCTATGTCCAACAATGCGAACAAAACATTGCAAAGTCAAGACTGCATGCCATAAGTTTCAAAGAAAGATTTTTTTTTTTTTTTTGAAAAGAGGTTTCCCCAGTTTCTATTAGAAGAAACCAACTTACAAAGTTTACAAACTATTCCAGAACAAACAAGAAACGAACCATCAGTGATTACAAACAGAGCTGCTAGGACACCAACCAAAGAACCTGCAAAGGACTTCAACCTATTTCAACTGAAGAAACAAACTCAGTGAAAGAGCAAAACACTGCCCAAGCTAGCTACCACTATGAACCTACAAAGGTGTAACATCCCAAAATTCTGTTACCAAAATAAAAAAATAAATAAAGTTATTATTTTATTGGATTTTCTGAAATTTGAAAGATTTTTATTGCTTTTCTTGAATTTCTAAAGTTTTAAAAGTCAAAACTAAAATTTATTAAAGTTTTTGAAGTTTTATTTGAGTTAAAGTTGAAAAATAAAATTTTAATTAATTTCTGGAATTTTAAAAGCTTTTTCCTAATTATTTTAAAGGCAAAATAATTTAATTGCAAAATCTATTACCAATTTTAAGATGTAAATAATTTTATTAAGTCCAAAATAACTCTAGGGATTTCTGTGAATTTTTCTAGAATTTTTGGATTTTATTTGCTATTTTCTAAAGCCTAAATGATTTAATTGAATTATTTTAATTAGCAAATCAATTTAAATCCTCCAAACTCTGTTTCGGGCCGAATTTCCCTCCTCGGCCCATTTCCAATTGCCTTTCGGCCCACACCTGCGCTCCGCTCAGTCCGATCCTCTCCGCCGCTCGCAACCGTTGGATCAAGATCCAATGCGCCAACCGCTCCCTCTCACTCTCCATCTCTTACAGGTGGGCCCGCCCGCGTTCTCTTCCTCCTCGCCTCCTTCTCCAATGTGCAGGCCGCACGCCTCCGCCATTTTCGGGCGCGCCAAGCTCCGTCAACGTCGCCATTTTTGCGCCCTCTTCTCACGCGGCCACACACATTCAAACCGCCCCTCAATCCCACGCCCACTCCCGGCCGTTCCCCCCTCCATCACGCACGACTTCGCCGGATTTTCGCCATGACCGCCGAGAAGGCCGCGTGCACGATCTCCTCCCTCACCCCTCCCTGGCCCCTATAAAAGGGAGCACCGGGTGCGTGAAAGCATCTAGGCTCCTAAAAATTGTTTTGGTAATTAATGACAATATGTGAATATGGGATTAACGTGTTTATTGAGTATTTACAAGGTTAAGTCCCATTGGTGAATTTGATGACATAAAAGATGCATGCTAAAGGACTACATGAAGATCTACTTGGCTTGAAGACAAGGTATAAGTAGTCTAGGATCCTTTTCGTATTTTACCGGTCTTAAGAGTTTTGGTTGGAAGACCGGATTATAGGTTAATTGCCGTACTATTAAGAGGGATCTTGGCTAGTAGCTTGATAGCATGTTCTTATGCCATATGGATCAATTTAGGATCATGCATGCATTTGAATTCTCTTTTAGAAAATTGAATTTGAAAGCCTTGATCACTTTTGTCTCTAATCGGTAATACCGCAGTTATTACTGCGGTTGTACCGTTCTGTGCGGTATGACCGAGATTTACTTGGCGGTAGTACCGTATTTTGATGGCTAAAGACAACTGAGCGCTAATGCGGTACGACCGGCTCTTGGAGCGGTGCAACCGCATTGCGGTCGTTCAGAAAATTAGTTGGCGGTTGAATAAAAATAAAACAAGTGCACTCTGGCTCAGGAGCTCCCTTGGTTTTTTGGTTGAACCGCATTAAGGAAGCGGTTGAACCGCGCTGCAGTTGTACCGATTTTTATATGGCGGTTCAAGAAAACCAGAACAGATGTAATTTCGACCTGGAGCTCTCTGTGATTTTCGGTTGAACCGCATTTGGGAAGCGGTTGAACCGCGCTGCGGTTGTACCGATTCTTATAAGGCGATTCATATTTTTCAGAGAGCTTGTCATTTCAGCAGATTTGGAAACCCTACGATCGGTTGTACCGCGCTTTAATGCGTTTCAACCGGGTGATGCGGTTGAACCGAGTTTTAGTTGGCGGTTGTACCGAATGGGAAAATCCAATGGCTATGTCAGAGTATTAAATGCCTCTGTTCTAGCCGTTACGGAGTTCTGACACAAGAGTGGTTCAACCGCATCCTAAACGCCGGTTGTACCGAATCTGGCTGAAAGTTGGGGATTTGGTCCCCAACGGTCATAAGTGTTGGTGGTGGCTATAAATACCCCCCCCCAACTGCCCTTGGACAAATAGGAAGTGAACATTTAACATCCTTAGAGTTTTGAGAGCCAAGTGCATTCACTCAACACCCAAATTGTCTTGTGCATTCATTGTTTGGTAGTTGAGTTCATTCAAGTGCATCAAAACATCCTAGTTGATCCTTTTTGCACTTGAGCATCGTCAAGCGAAGGTCTTGGTTTGTTACTCTTGAAGTTTTGCCGAACTCCTAGACGGCCTTGGCGGTGGAGCACGGTGATCTCTTCAAGAAGATTGTGAAAAGGCCCGGTGCAAGCTTGTGAGTGGTTTGGTGTTCACCATCTCCGGAGCGGAGGAAGAACAACCATAGTGATCGAGAGAAGGCTTAATTCGTGGAGCCTGCTTGAGTCGTCAAGCTTCCTCAACGTGGACTAGTGAAGACCGACAAGTCTTCGATACCACGGGAAAATATCGTTGTCTCATTGTGGTTATTACATTTTCGCATATATATTTCTAACTTGATTATTGTGATTAAAGTACCTAGCTAGAAGTATTACTTGTTTAGACTAAGTTATTAATTGGCTTAAATTGTTAAATAATTAAAAAGTTTAAAAACCTTCTATTCACCCCCTCTAGTCGGTTATCCTTGATCCTACAAGTGGTATCAGAGCGTGGTCTCTCATTGATTTAGACTTAACCGTTTAAGAGAGAAAAGGATGGCTAGTGAGGGAATGGCTTTAGGTAGGGCTCCTCTATTTGATGGCTCAAATTATGCTTATTGAAAAATTAGAATGTCAATTTATTTAAAGGCCATGAGCCCAAGCATTTGGAGAATCGTAAATGAGAGTTACGCTATGCCTCTTAATCCACTAGAACTCACGGATCAAGATACGCGTAATGCTCATTTAGATGCTCAAGCTATGAACGCTCTTTTTGGCGCTTTGAATGCGGATGAGTTCAATAGAGTGAGCAACTTAGAAAATGCTCATGCTATTTGGACAACTCTCTCGGAAATCCATGAGGGTACATGCACGGTCAAAAAAGCCAAATTGCATAGGCTTCGGATCAAATATGAGACATTCATAATGTTGCCTCATGAAAATATCAATGAGATGTATTCAAGACTTAACAACATTGTGAATGAGCTCAAAGGTCTTGGAACTAACCTTCTTGATGTTGACATTGTACGCAAGATGCTTAGGGCTCTTTCGGATAATTATGAGATATTGGTGACACTATTTCTCAACTCTCTCGAGTTGCCAAGGATAACACCAACGGGGCTTTTGGGCAATCTCATCACAAATGAGTTGTTCAAGAAGGACAAAGAAGAACTTTTGGAAACATCATCCTCAAAGAAGAAAATTACCGCTTTCAAGGCCAAGGCGGAATCAAGTGATGATGAGGATGAAGAAGAAGACTCCGATGAGGAGTATGCACTTCTTGTAAGAAGAATGAAGAGGGTTATGAAGAGATGCCCTAATAGAATCTACAACTTCGACAAGTACAAAAAGGGACAATCATCAAGTGACAAGAAGCGTTATAGCAACATTCGATGCTATAATTGTGAAGAAAAGGGACATATTGCTTCTCATTGTCCCGAAAAGAAGGAAGACAAGGACAAGTCTTACAAGAAGAAGGAGTATAATGGTAAGAAGAAGCTTTTCAAGAAGCTTCACAAAGGTGGCAAGCATAAAGCCCACATTAGAGAGTGAGATTCAAATGATGAGTCAAGCGACTCCGATTCCGATTCCGATGACGACGAGTCCCCCAAAAAGAAGGGACTAGTCGGCATTGCAATCAAGGAAGCACCGTCGCTATTCTCCACTCCCACTTGTCTAATGGCTAAAGGAGATAAGGTAAAATCCATTGATAATAATGAACCAACCTATGATGAATTAATGGATATGCTAGTTGACTTAAATGAATATCCTGAAAAAGAAAAGTCAAAATATAAGATCTTAAGTAGAGAACATATTTCTCTAAAAGATTCTTATGCGGGGCTAAAGGAAGCTCATGACTTGCTTATCAAAGAATATTCAAGCAAGTCTTGCTCTAGTATAGGAATTACATGCAATATACTTGATGATATGCCTAGTATAGAAATTGCTAAAAACTACCGCTCTGTCAAGTCATTGCCGCTTTGCTCACCGTCATTGGGGAACCATGCTGCTTTGGTCTTCTAGCAGTTAAGGCCTACTCGGCCTCTTTTAAGCGAGCAGCCGATCAAAGAAAAAAGAAAACAAAACAAAAAAAAAGAAAGAGAGAAAAAAAAAGAAAGAGAGAGGAAAAAAAGAAACGTCGTTCTAACTGTTGCACCATCCAGCACCGCCTGTTAGACTTCGTTGCCTTGGTCGTCGTGCCATCCAGCGCCGCCTACCAATGGGCACTGTTTCCTTTCCTCGCTGCCCGGTGATCTTCAATGGTCTCAATTATCGGGACTGGTTTCAGCATATGCGCCTCCACATGCGTGGTCAACTCCTTTGGGATTTTCTTACTGGCGAGTTGCCTTGTCCGCCTCGCCCTGCTCCACCTGCTGCGCTTGTACTCCCAAAGGATGCTTCCGAAGACACTCATACAAAGGCATCTGAGGCTTTTGATGATGCCATGGAGATTTTTCAGACTCAATATGCTGCCTAGAAGACATGGATTGATGAGGATGCTCGTGCCTCTGCTATTCTGGTTGCTAGCATGGAGGTGCAATTCACTGGGGATGTGGTTGGTTTGGCTTCAACACAGTTGATATGGACACATCTACGCAACCGCTACGAGCCGTCTGGTGATTCATTGTATCTTTCTGTTGTGCGTCAGGAGCAATCACTGCAGCAGGAAGATGCCACTGTGGATGAGTTCTATGCCCAATTGTCTGCGATATGGCGTCAGATTGACTCTTTGGGACCCGATGTTTGCCACACGTGTCAATGCTGTCAGCATCAGCAGTCTCACCTGGAGCTTCGTCGTATCTACGACTTCTTGAATCGTCTCCGGGCTGAGTATGAGCAAACTCGTGCTCAGTTGCTGGCACGCCACCCTCGTGTGACCTTGTTGGAGGCCATTGCCGCTGTTCCTGCTGAGGAGATTCATCTTCGGGTTGCGGAGTTGCTGCCGTCACTGTCGTTTCCTTCGATTCTGGCAGCTCCTACAGTTTCTACACCAGCTACGTCTCCAGCTACTCCTTCACTAGTGGTGCTTTCACCAGTGACAGCTGCTGTTGGTAGGGGACTCTACTGCACTTACTGCAACAAAGATGGACATATACAGCAGACCTGCTACAAGAAGAAGAAGGATTTACGTCGTGGTAGCCGTCCTCCACAGGGAACTGGTGGTTCCTCCTCTCAGAGGAGCTCTAGTGCTTCTGAATCTCAGGAGTTTCTCACACTGCTGCGTCGCATGGCTATTCTTGCACCGTCCGGTTTTGTTAGTTCTGCTGCACAGTCTTCTAGTGAGAGACCACCTTCTACTTCTTCCTCAGGTATATCACCTTGGATTCTTGACTCTGGTGCTTCCTTTCATATGACATCTGATTCCACCAGTCTCACTTCGATTCGTCCTTTAGCAGCTCCTATCACTGTTCAGACAACAGATGGTACACCTCTTTCTGTCACAGGACGAGGCACTCTTTCGAATTCATCTTTTTATATTCCTACTGTTTCTCATGTTCCCAAACTAACTATGCATCTCATATCTGCCGGTCAGCTCACTGATCATGATTGTCGTCTTATTCTCGATTCTGATTCTTGTTGTATTCAGGATCGACACACGGGACTCGTTGGTATCGCCTCGCCGCCGTGACTCACAGCGTCTCTGGAGCTTGATCCTTCGCTTCCTTCCGCCCTCGCTAGTCTTGTCGCCTCCACTGTCGCCGCCGCTTCTGCTGCATCCTCCACTGCGTCTTTTGCTCAGTGGCATCATCGTTTGGGACATCTTTGTGGATCACGTCTTTCTTCTTTACTTCGTCGTGGTCTTTTAGGGTTTGTGTCTGGTGATGTTTCTCTAAATTGTTAGGGTTGTAAGCTTGGTAAACAGCTTCAACTTCCTTATCCTTCCAGTGAGTCAGTGTCATAGCGTCCTTTTGATCTTGTTCATTCTGATGTATGGAGTCCGGCTCCTTTTGTTTCGAAAGGAGGTCATCAATATTATATAATTTTTATTGATGATTTTTCTCGCCACATATGGATATACTTTATGTCATCTCGTAGTGAGGTTTTATCCATCTACAAGACTTTTGCCACCATGATCCGTACTCAGTTTGATTATCCTATTTGTGTCTTTCGTGCTGACTCTGCTGGGGAATACTTGTCAGGAGTCCTTCGTGGTTTTCTTGCTGAGCAGGGCACTCTCTCTCAGTTTTCTTGCCTTGGTGCTCATGCCCAGAACGGTGTGGCTGAACGAAAGCATCGTCATCTTCTTGAGACAGCCCGTGCTCTTATGCTTGCTTCTGCTGTCCCACCACACTTCCGGCCGAGGTCGCTTTCTTCGCTACTTTCTGATTAATATTCACCTTCTTCCGCTTCTCTGAGGTGGGATCGATTGAGCATCTCTGTGGCAAGACTCCTGACTATTCTAGTCTTCGCCTCTTTGGGCGTGTGTGCTATGTTCTTCTTGCCCCTCGTGAGCGCACCAAGCTGACCGCTCAGTCTGTGGAGTGCCTTTTTCTTGGCTATAGCGCTGAGCATAAAGGATATCGTTGTTGGGATCCTGTTGGCCGACTGATGTGGGTTTCTCGGGATGTCACTTTTGACGAGTCTCATCCTTTCTACCCTCGTCCTTCTCCTTCCACCACTCCAGCATCTCTTGTCGAGTCGCTTTCTTTCCTGACTTTTCCTGCCACCCCCATAGTTACCACACCTCCATCACAGCCTTTGGCCTCTTCGGTTCCTCCTTCACTGTTTCCTTCGCCACCGCCACCCTCTCCAGAGATTCCTCCTGGCTTTCGTCCTTCCTATCCTCTCTGCTACACTCGTCGTCCGCGAGTTGAGGATTCTTCTGATGCGTCAGCTTCTTCTGATGGTTCATCTTCTTCGGCCTCCCCTCGATATGCCCTTCGTGATCGCTAGTCTATTTGGCCTCCTGCGCGCTTTTGTTTAGCGGCTCTTGCCGAACCGACTTCTTATCGTGATGCTGCTGTTCATCAGAAGTGGCAGCATGCGATGGCAGAGGAGATTGCTGCCCTTGAGCATACTGGCACATGGGATCTTGTTCCTCTTCCCGCGTGTGTTACTCCTATCACGTGCAAGTGGGTCTACAAGATTAAGACCCGCTCTGATAGTTCTCTTGAGCGCTGCAAGCTCGTCTTATGGCACGTGGTTTTCAGTAGGAGCATGGTCATGATTATGATGAGACATTTGCTCCTGTGGCTTACATGACCACTGTTCGCACTCTTCTTGCTGTGGCGTCTGTTCGGGCATGGTCCATCTCTCAGCTTGATGTCAAGAATGCATTTCTCAATGGTGAGCTACGTGAAGAGGTTTATATGCAGCCACCACCGGGGTATTATATTCCTGAGGGTATGGTTTGTCGCCTTCGCCGATCTCTCTACAGCCTCAAGCAAGCTTCCCGTGCCTAGTTTGATTGTTTCTCTTCTGTTGTCACTGCAGCTGGTTTTTCTGCCAGTGCTCATGATCCTGCTCTCTTTATTCACACTTCGCCTCGTGGTCGGACGTTCTCCTTTTATATGTTGATGATATGATCATTACTGAAGATGATTCTCAGTACATCACCTTTGTGAAGGAGCTTCTTAATGAGCAGTTTCTCATGTCTGATCTGGGTCCTCTTCGCTACTTTCTTGGGGTTGGGATTACTTCTACATCTGAGGGCTTCTATCTGTCCCAAGAAAAGTATATTCAGGATCTTCTTGATCATGCTTCTCTTACTGATCAGCACACCGCTGAGACTCCTATGGAACTTAATGTTCATCTTCAGCACACTAATGGTGAGCCTCTTGCTGATTCTACTCGCTATCGCCACCTTATTGGGAGTCTTGTTTATCTAGGTGTCACTTGTCCAGATATTTCGTACCCTGTGCATTTCTTGAGTCAATTTGTTTCTGTTCCTACTCAGCTCCACTATAGTCATCTTCTTCGTGTTCTACGATATCTTCATGGAACCATCACCCGTCATCTGTTTTTCCCTCGCTTTAGCTCTTTACAGCTCCAGACATATTCTGATGCCACCTGGGCTCGTGATCACTCTGATCACCGGTCTCTCTCTCTGCTTATTGTGTTTTTCTTGGTGGTTCTCTTATTGCTTAAAAGACTAAGAAGCAGACAGCAGTTTCTCGTTCGAGTGCTGAGTTTGAGTTGCGAGCTATGGCTTTATTGACCGCGGAGGTTACTTGGCTACGGTGGTTACTTGAGGATTTTGGTGTTTCTATTTCAGCACTCACTCATCTTTCGTTTGACAGTACATGGGCTATTAGCATTGCTACCAATCCGGTGAAGCATGAGCTTACAAAGCATATTGGTGTTGATGCTTCCTACATACGGACACAGGTACAGGACCAGATTGTTGCTCTTCAGTATGTGCCTTCAGAACTTCAAATGGCAGACTTCTTCACAAAAGCGCAGACCAGAGCTCAGCACAGTTTCCATCTCTCCAAACTTGTTGTTGATCCACCATAAGTTTGAGGATGTTAGATACGTTAGATATATATATATATATATTATCCTTGTTGTATAAAGGGTTCCTTGCATATATGCCACCCTATGTGTGTGTGTGTATGTTAGCCCATTGGCCTCATATTAAATACATGTGCTATTCATAACACTTCCAGCTCCCGCTCCATTCGGAGGGTCGCCGCCGTCGGCATCAACGGCAGGCACCGGAAGCGACTCCACCACTCAAGCTCCATCCCCATCGCGTTCCGCTGCAGCCACCTTCCCGGCGTCAACTCACGTCTTCGTGGCCAAAAACACGATGAGCAGTGGCACAACGGCTCATCCAGAACAAGCAGAAGACCATGGCTCGCAACTTACCGCGGCCATGGCCATGATAGATTTAACTTATCATGTGTACACGTGGGGCTGGGCGTAGCTGAGCCGTGCGTGTTATTGAAGCACAAAATGTTCATGGGCATTTGCCAGCGAGTGCAGCTGTAGCAAAATCTCGGGGCTGCACTTAATAGAAGAGAGGATCTTGTAATTTAAATTTAAGATTTCCGAACAACGGATACAACAACTGTTACATCATCCAGCTTGCCCCCGGAGTAACCCAGGTACCCGGCTGAGAGCGCCGCGTCGGAGAATGGGCTTCTCCCCGTTCCGGACCACCCCACTTCCTTCGCTCTAGCAGCCAGGCACTCGGCAATCTCCTGCGATGTTATGCAAAACGATCATGTCAGCATAATCCTTGGTTGACAGTTTTGTATGAGGTGGGTTCATTAGGCTCTGTTCTTTCCCAGAAAGAAGAGTTCATTAGTTTCTCACCGTAGGCATGAGGTCGGCTTCTAATGATTTGGAAACGATGGCCGCTACTTCTTTCTCATACACGTTGTCGAAAAGACCATCTGTTGCTGTTACAATGACATCACCTTCTTGTAGGTCGAAGGTGTATTTCTGCAAATAAAGAGGAAAATCCTATGTTAAAATCTGATAAAGCTCACAAGAGGATATCGATAGCAGCAGAGTGAAGGCAAATCACCTGAACAAGTTTCAAAGGATTGTCGCCCTTTTCAATTTGCAAGGGGAAATTGAAACCATAAGTCATCGGGTTTGTTTTTTTATATATTTCTCCATTTCTTATCACTAGTAATCCAGAATCTCCAATATTGGACGCATGAAGGACCTGTCATGTCAATGAGCTAATAAGCACACATGTATTTAAATTGACCGAAGAAATAAGAAAAATATGTGCCAGATCTTGACCAAATAATGTACCTGCCCAGAAAAGTGAGCAACCAAAACAGTGGAAGAACCAGGGCACCGTGCTGCATCTGCAGCCTTAGCGAGAACTTCTTCGGGTCTCATCCCTGGAGCCCCTTGACTCTCCGTAACAATTTTTTTGCAACTATCCATAAGTTCTCTCGCATACAACCCTGCATTGATTCCTGAGAACAAAAGTGCCATCAACAATTATAAGTGTAATATCCCCCAGGATAACAGAGAATGATGAAAGATAAAATCCACAGTTGGCGCAAACTTAATGAAGCTAAAGATAAGAAATAGTTCAGATACTCCAATAGCACATATGAACTCATTAACTGACATCTCTACTGGAGTGTTTCCAGTAGAGATATGTGATATAGTTGTTGTGGCCGCATAGCAAATACTGTTGTGCTTGTATGCAATGATTTTTTAATAGTACTACATCAAATCAAATTCAGTGCCTCGATTTCCTTTGTTTCTTTAGTTCCCAATCTCCCTACAGAATTTTCTTCCCCGCAAACTGGATAAAGACATGTTTAGCACTACAATTTGGCCCTATTTTCATGTCTATATCCTGTAGTTTTGTTCTGTTTACATGTCAGGATGTTGTTCTTTAGCTGAGCCTTAGGGTCCTTCTCCACATTTGGTTAAGCTATCGGCTGATAGGATGGCAATTTCACAAATCATTATCAAGCAAACAATTGCTCATTTACAGTGTTTTTACAACATTAAAAGTGGTAATAAAAGGAATGTAGCCGTCATTGTGTAGGTTGATAGTCATTGTCTCGTCCCTATCAACTTTGATATAGTCAGCCCAACTTTACTGGGACTTCCAACACCTTCCTAGTGACCTTTTGAGCCTTACCGTAGTATTTGAAAATAAGCAAGTCTGCTATCATTAGTTGTTATAAACTTATTTCACGATGCCAACATTTCTTAAAATTTCAACATTTTACTTCTCATACAAATATTCTGCACCGATAGATATTAAACATGACACCAGTGTTGGACTTCAAAAATTCTTCACGTGGTTTGTAACTTGTAAGTCACCACTCAAAGCGATTACTATAATTCACTGTGGTCAACAATGCCTCTATTATTGTCAACTGATGGTTCCGGTTGTTCCAAATTTCTGTTGTGGCAAGTTACGCAAGTACTCAATTTCAAACGTCAGAAGTATCATGCATGCACGGTGGACAAGAAAAATTGCTATTGTGATTTCTATGGGGGAAAACCATAGCTCTGAGCATCTGACAATGATGGTAACTGTCGGCAAACAAACACTTTCCAAAAGTGAACACAATGTAAGAAACAAGGAACGGGAGAGAAATTTGTATGCTCAGGAATCAGGAGTTCAAAGCATCCACAAGGTTACACGGCAAAAATGTAGTTGAGAAAAAGTGACATATGGTTTACCTTCAAATGACCACTGACCAACTCCATCTGCTACACCAAACCAACCATCACAAGCTATAAAATATGCATCTTCACCACCTGTTAACACCTGGAAAAGTTTATAGATATTGTTGTCAAAAAGATTCAAGAGAAATGTGAGGTTGTCTTAATGCAGATTACCACAGGTAACAAATCAAATACACATGGAGGGTGAGTATTCCACCCTGTGTACTATCTCACATAAAGGAAAGCAGAAGCAGCGCAATTGTATATATGTTTCAGTCACAGATAGCTAAAGCATTGTTTCAATCATTATTTCTAGACATTCTAAAAACTATAGATCAAATATAATGGACTGGAGCAAGGAGCAAAAAAATAAGCCAGAAGTGAGAGATAGCCATGTACATTATCCTTCTATTCGGAAACAGTGGACTGCACTATCATCAGCATGACAAGCAAGTATATTTCATCTCAAAATGAAAAAAGCAAACATATGCAATATACATGCCAGTCTTAAAAAAGAACTGGATCTCTCATTGAATCAGTTAATGGAATAATGTTGCACTCAACTGAAGCTTAATTTGTTAGAAGAGGAAAACATGAACAGAATTTAGAAGGGTGCCGTAAATGCAGTTTCATTTATAAAAAAAGGTTTAACACGTCTTCCACAGCACTGGGCAGTACACTGAGAGCAGATCAATAAGAAAATCCAATAATTGAACTATTGTGATAACATAACTTTAATCTGATGTGCATTTTGTACCTGGCAGATATAGTAAACATACATTACTTACAAGAGACCAAGAAGAACAACCATTACCTTTGAAGGATGAGGTAACATCGCTGCACCTGAAGCCAACACAGGTGTTGATATAGCTACTGAAGCCATCCTGCGAATGAATTAAGCATGAAAACAAAAATGAAATAAGCATCTTTTCAAGCTTCACAGGTTCAAAAGGCAAAAGAGAAAACAATGAAGGACACACAACTTTAACAGCGAATAGAGCACACCACATTTACTTGAATAAGCCTATATATGTATGCAAACAGATTAAGCTATAAGCCGACACCTTACAATGCAAAATGCTAAAAGCAATACCTATCAGAGCTCTTCACCTCTGAAATGTTGTTTTCCCTGGCCACCTCACAGATCACGAGTTCCTACAAGGGGAAAATAGAGGTACAGATCATCCTCTAAGCAGAAGAAATTTGCACTATCACCAACATATATATATTCATATAACAACAAGAAGCTATGTTTATAGACAGAGCTATAGTTTTTGAGAATGTTAATGCTAATTTGCCACAAAATTACCACAGGCCATTAACTTATACATGGGACAATCGTGCATTGAATTCACACCGGATCCCAATTACTCTAGTGAGCTGAATAGTGTCCTTTAGTATAAGCATGGTCCCTTACTAGGATGTATGACCATATGAAGAGAGGATAACCAAATAAGTAACTAGAAACTGATACTAAATATCAACACAAGAGCAGAGTACTGAATAAAAGCAGTTTCTCACAACAAAAAAAACATTACTGCCCTAAGAATAACTGTCTAATTTTTCACAGATTGCATTTCAGCAACTTCGGTGAGTTATGATGAATTTTTTTAAAATTCAAGTGAATTAATTCAGAGAAACTACAAGACAGAGTTACAAACATACAGCATCAATTCATTGACATTAAGCATATCAACGTTGGCAACTGGCAAGTACCTAGCTCAGGAGTTTGCACGAAAGACATACCATGCGTGGGATGTGGACTCCATATCCTGTGTCTTGTTCCTCTATACTAGAACCGCTGGACTCCGTCTCCACGTCGGTATCAGAATCCTGTGTGGTCGAGCCGTCTGAAACCTTATCATCCAAACTCATCTCCATCCTGTCCACTCCTTCCTGAACTCGCCTGGTGGGGCCATCTGAAGCCTCATACTCCTCCAAAGTCGTCTCCATCCTGTCCACTCCATCAGACAAGGCACCACTCATCTCTGTGCCCCCCTCGACATCGCCACCATCAACACGTAACTCCGATTTCCCTTGGGAAAGGCCATTTCTACCATCCAAATCACCTTTCATCTCAACTCCGACCTCAGAACTTCCATCCCCTTCAGAGACCCCCGCGGTGGCAGGCATCCCTTGCACACCCGTTGTCTCTTCCCGCACCTCTCGTTCGCATCCTCGGGCACCACTCGCCTCAGCCAGGGACCCCTCCACGAGGGAAGAACCACCAATTGCCCCACTGGCGTCCAAATTTGAACTGGCATCTGATGGAGACACCCCAACCAATGAAATCTCGTTGATTGCACCAGTTTCATCGGAACCCAAACTCCCACGATCCAACTTCTGATCATGGGGCCGCACCACCGGAGCCCCTGATCTCACATCCAAAACACCTGGCTCAGGCGATTCGAGCACGGCGCCATCCTCGGAACACAGAACCGCCGCGTCATCGGCGTCAGCCTCGCCAAGGCCTTCCGACGCCTCGCTACTCGCAGCCCGTTCCTCCGAACCGGACGAATTCGACCCCGCCACCTCCACCGCGAGGCGGCCACCAGTGTCCTTAAAACCCGGACCTCCAGGCACCTCCTCGGCACCCTCTACATTTAGACCAAATAAAATCAAACCAAAATCAAATCGAAGAACAGACTAAAGGAAGAGCAGCGACCAGTACACCTCGTCATCCGAATAGGAGGCCTTACCGTTGGCAGAGCAGAGCTCGGCGGCGTCGCAGGAAACAGGGAGCGGGAGCGGGTGGGAATGGGAAGGAGAAGAGGGCGCGGGGGCGAGCTCCCCGTGTCGGAAGTCGAGGACGGCAGCGGCGACGGGGACCTCGCCCATGGCTTCACGCAAGGTGATGACGACACGAGAGGCTGGCCAAAAAGCTTGGACTCTATACTCGGGAGATGGAAACTTTGGGTTGGGGGATCAGCAGCGAACGAACGAGCTAGGTATCAGAGCGCAGTGGCGTTGGGGAATGGCGGTGAGACCAGAGATGGGGGAGGGAAGGAAGCTTAATGCGGAGGGAACGAGGCTTGTGTCTGAGGTTTTGAGGTGTTTCCTGGGGCGCGGCCTGTGCAGTTCGACCTCCGCGGCCGGACGGCGTCGTTTTCTAGGGAGCTCGGCTCGGCAAGGTGGGGCTTTCCGCGTTTTTTTCTCTGATTTTTTCCGTCGCCCTCGCTGTCGCTTTGGGACAAAGGGCCTCCCGGAAGTTTGTTTTTGGCGGGGCAGGGGCGCCGGATCAGTTGGTGCTGTTGCGCAAGTGTTACAGGCTAGGTGTGCAAACGGTACGAATAATTCTTGACAGATTTGGTATAGAATGCTGTTGGTATCGAATTTGTGAAGGAAATTCAGTATCAGACCAGATTCAGTATCAATACCGAACAGTTAGTCTCAGATTCGGTAGCAAAATCGAGAGAGTTAATATCCGACCGAATAGCATCGGTAAGCGGATAGCCGGATATCTAGAATCATACCGCGCCTTATGTTGCCTTCGCTCGTTGCCGGCAGCCTTCCCATGTCGTCACCTACGTCCGTCGCCGATGACCCGCTGCTGGGAGCCGCCAACTTCACCCGTCCCCACAGCTCGCCGCCTTCGCCCGTCGTCGTGGCTCTCCGCCGGAAGCCGCAGCCTCCTCCCGTCGCCTGTAGCCTGCTGTTGTTGCAGCTCGCCTCCTTCGCCTATCCCAATAGCTCGTCACCTCTGCCCGTCGTCATGACTCGCCACCGGGAGCCGAAGCCTCCGCTTGTCGCTTGCGGCCTGCCGCTGCCGCCGGGAGCTGCAGCCTCTACCCATCGTCGCTAGCAACCTACTGCCACCTCTTGATCCATGTCACCATCCACGAGAAGCTCCACTCCATCTCTCTCTGAAAATCTCCATCTCTCTGTCTCGATCTTTGGAGTTTGGACTGTCTAACGACTAGCGAAAAAGATGAGTGGGACTGTGATGGTCCTCTTGAGCTAAGGCTGGGGTTGGGTTGGTCATATTACAAGGGCTACCTGTGCGCGCACTATCTGTCTATATTATTCGTTTCCGACCCAAATTCGTGATGTATCTGTCCGGACGGTATCGTGTCCGAAACTCCGAATTCGTATTCGTATCCTGTTTGACCATATCCGCCTCCAAAATTGAGGAAAATATGGGTTATGATATGGTAAGAACAATATCTATCCGAATGCAACCCGATTGCACCCGGCTAAGCGTGGGTTGCGTGAGCTTTCGCTAGTTTGGTTTCGTTTGTTTGTTTTTTTAGGAACTAGGGATGAAAAAAAAATGTTTGTTGTTTGGAAAGTGTTTTCAAGAGTAGGTGTGTTCTGGTTTAAGCTCAAGTGTTAAGTTTTTTTTAGTGCCCATCGATCGCTACATAGATGGTATTGTCTTTTAAGTTCTGGTTTGGCCTTCTATAAGACGCGGGGTGCTTAATTATGTAGAGTAATTGATTTGTAGAGAGGTTAGATTTAGTTTCACACAAGTATTTACGATGGTTTGGTTTGGAATTAATGCAACGTGAAAATTATCTGCACTGTCAATATTTAGTTATGGATAAGTTAGTGGCTAGATTTAGTTTCGCACTAAGTACACGTGTTGGTTTGGTTTGTAATTAATGCAATGTTAAAATTCTTTACAAGACCAATATTTAGTTATGGATAATAGGTGTTTGCTTTTTAAAGTTTGATGTATCACTATCTTACTACATAAAAGAGGGTAGACTTTGGCCAACGAGAGCATGGCCACGTCGACAATTGGCCTCTCCTCCTTTCGATCTCGCTATGTTGCTTTTCGGCCGTTCGATTCCGATTCATTCTGAGGCATCTCTTTGATTGCCACGCCAACGCGTCGGCTGGGCACGTGGCACCAGCGGGACCATTCTCTTTCGCCGCTGTATTCTTTACTGCGTCTCGAGTGCCCCATCTTCCTTTTGGTCTTTCCACACCTGCGTTTCTCGCTGTTTCCTTCCCCACTTCTCCGCCACCACCGCCGCCTCCTCTACCCTACCCTCCTCTTCTTTTCCCCGCTCCCAAAGAACGGAACAGTGGCTACAGACTCGCCACACCCTCCAAGCTTGTCATCAACCTCTCCAGCTCCCCGACCAAAGACCACCATCAGGCCCACCTCCCCTTGTACTCAGACGACTCCGACGGGGAGAAGGACGCGGCCGACGACGGCAGCGGCGGCGAGGAGCGGGTTAGTCCGCCCAAGAAGCGCTGGATCGAGTCGTGTGGCGACAGATCTCGCCATCACGAGGTCAAACGTGCCACTACATTAGTCGTTGGCTTTCTCTTTGCTTCACTGTGCAGCTGGTTCTTTAACACGAGATCTGCTCCTCTCAGGTTGATGAGGGAGGGCGACACTGCGAGCCTTGCCAGACAGACGAAGCGGTGCCGGTGCCAGGTTCGATTTGTTTGCTGTTTGCTGATCTCTTCCTGGTCGATGTTGTGATTATTTGTGCCTTTTTTTAGAGAAGAATTTGATTTATTTTTTTTTTGTGCGAGTTCGATTTAGGGATGGCGAGGACGACGCCGCTACCAGATCGAAAGGTGCTGGAGATGATTCTTGCCAACCTGCAGAAGTGCGTGTTTCACATCTTTTATGTTTACGCAAAATGAGATTTGGTTCAAGAATTAGTGAGCTTGACTTCTTCTACTATTTTTTGATTCTGCAGGAAGGATACATACGAGGTATTTGCGGGGCCAGTGGATCCGGAGGAGGTGAGGGCGTTTGTTCGTTTGTCACGCTTGTTGGAGTTGCTAATTTATTAGGGGGGCTTATTGAGTGCTGATGATGCGTGGTTGTTTTGATTGATGCAGTTGCCTGATTACCATGGTGTGATTGAGCACCCAATGGACTTTGGCACCGTCAAGAGGAGGCTTGCCAGGAATGCATATAGCTCATTCGAGCAATTTGAGGTCAGGATTCACTTTTGTCGTATGTTTACCCAGTGAAGTAAGATGCGAGTTGCAAATGGAGTGTTGCCATTTGATGGTCAGTTGCTTAAATGGATGTTGTAGTTGGGTATAGTGGCCCATTTCAGTTCGTATTATATTTGTCTGGGAGTGAATTTCACCTACAAAGTTCTGTCCAACGCAAGAAGCAACCTTTCATACATCTTCCTTTACCATAGAGCATCAACTTCGTACTGTAGCTCGACAAATGCAGCAACATGGCACGAGTTATCCAATTCATCACATGTTTATAATTACATTTCTAAATTTCAGCTTTCCACTGGCAATTTATGCACACGTGGAAAGTGGATAACTTCAGGATTAGGCCCTTAATTTTTCATACATGGGAAAGTGGATAACTTCAGCATTCCAGGTGTTGAAGTTAGCCGAGACCTTTTTCGGTGCTTCTAATCTATTGTGTAAAACTGATTCTTTGCCTTTTTCTATTGATGTAAGGTTCTTTACTAATTTATTACCTATTCTTTTTCTGAGATTACATCATCTGTACACCGATCTCTTGCTAAGAGTTGTATGAAATGTTTGTTTAGGTTACATTATCAGATGAGCAAACTCGAGCTGCAATATTGTGTGCTGATGCTTCTTCTGGTTCTGTAGAAGACAACTCTACAAAGCAGCATAACACTGTTAAAGGAATATCTTTCTGTATTTTGGTATGTTAAACAACAAAGTGTGTGTTATCCATCTGGTACTTAGCTATGTTTTCCCCCCCTCCAGACTTCTCAATTATTTCGATGTTCCTTCACAGACAATTTATCATGTTTGTTTTTTCATGGAGGTGATCTAGAGGGCATTCGGCACAGCGGAGTAGTAATTCCTACAGCATGTGTGAAGGGCATAGTTAGCATGCATCGTTGCAAATTTTGTGGATTTTGTCCATGCAATGATCATCCATTACCAAAAGTTTGCTGTGCAAATTTGTATGGTGGAAAATTTTGGATCTCTGCATTATTTAACTTGCTCTGTTGAATTTTACTGGATGATGTGTAACTAATGCTTTCTGCTGAATATGTTCTGCACAACATGTTTATATGAAGTGTAGCATATTACTAGATTAGGAGATGGGAATGGTGACAGCATGCCAAACATGCAGGCTCTAAATTTAGATTCACCATCTGTTAATTAGCACCTTAGGCTGGTAGTCTTGTCCTAGGGAAACATATGGTCGATGCCCCCCATAGCATATGCATAGTCACATAGTGGGCGCAATCTGTTCCTTTTTTATGTATTGAATTAACTGATTTTGAATTGCTGATGGTGATATCTACAGACATAATGAGACCAGAAAATGTTGGCCTGAGCTCAGATCTCGAAGTCTTCAGGACTAGATATGCTGCCAAAGGGACCCCAACAATTACACATACGACGATATACAAATGTGAGAACTTTTCGGTAAGTATTGTGCCCAGAATATTCCCCTCTCAATTATTCCTCTATAGTTTACTGCCAAGCAATCACAGTTCTGACAAGGTAATTTTTCACGCTTTTCTCATGCTGAGTAAACTAAGAGTTTATGCAAAACCATTAGTTGTTAGTTTTAATGACACCTCTGTTGTATTTTAATAGACCTTATTATACTTTTAGCTTCTCTTCTTTGGCTGTAAACTTTGTGACAATGACACCTTCCTTCTTGAATCTTGTACGACCTTCCGTGTTTGAGTTCAAGTATTCCTCTAGCCCACAGAGGCACAGTGAGTGTGACAATTATCTTCCAAAGGACAATGTATTTTAGCTTTTATCATTTTTAGTACCCATAATAATGTACTTACCAAAATATGTTCTTCGGTTTCTGAAATTTTAGATAGTTCAAGCTCAGAGGGGATTAATAATGGGATTGAGTCGACAATGGAGGCAAAGCGTAGATCAAGTCTTGCACCAGCATATCAAAATGCCAGACAGATCAGCAACAGCAAATATTCTACTACTTCATCCTTTGCCCCAGCTGTAAGGCTATATAACTAGATCTTTCTCCTTTGTTTAATAGTCTCCATTGCTATCAAACAGACGTTGTGCACAACATTTTGTTTAAAGTAGAACCGGCTCTATCAGCATTGACCCCAGATGTATTATCTTTTGACCGATTTTGCCTCACTTGTCACTACTCATTGCACAGTGGTGTCTAATTCTGTAGCTTTGCAAAAAAAAGTTTTATGTTCCACTTTCTGTGAACAAAAGAATTACAGTTATCGCGAAAACAGAAACTTTTCACTGCTTTGCAACTGTAAAAAGGAGTGCCGGTGTTTTCTAAGATAGATGCGAATATGTGAGAATGATTTTGAGTTTTCGATGCAGAAGACGATAAGGAAACAGAAGGGCAATCTTTTGGACCTTGATAGGCTGGATTTTGCAAGGAAGAGACTCTAAGAGAATTATCAGCAAGCACAAAATGGTAAATTACTAAATTATTATTCACCTACATTGTAAGAACATAGTGGTAAATGTAACAAACTGTTGGCTTCCCATCTGCATGTTAAATGGATGAGATAGTAAATAGGTGTTTCAATCATGTTAGGCATTTATTGTGCATTATAGTGAGTCATGAGTTCGCAATCAGTGTATCGTTTTGGCCTGTTATTCTATTGTTCTGTGTTTTTATTGCCAAAAAGGAAAGGTATATCGAAAGACAGCATGTTCTTATTTCATAACAAAACATGTATACATCATCCGCCACTTTGCTCCACCTTTTCAAATTTCAATATATTTATTATTTACAACTATGAATTGCTATTACTTGCCTGAGCTTATTAATTGATCAATGATTATGTACTATAGAAAACTAAAGTATGATTCCTTTTTGGTCTTGTATATTGTTTGTGATGAACCAAAATGTGCTTTATGTTCTTCGAAATTTTGTTGAAAATATAACTAGCTAAATAGCAGAGGCTAGCATATATGGACATACTATACTTCTAATTGTTTTCCTTTTTCCCTGCTGAATCTATTCGGTTTGTGCTTTCTATAGGCTATATCTTCATCATATAATGCTTTAGTACACACTCAAAAAGAAAAAGAAAAGAATGGTCCATCTTATAGAGGGAACATTCAAATGGACATTTCAAACTGAGCTAATTGGCGCTTAAGGCTGCTGCTTTTAGATGTGCTTAGCAGTAACAAACATGGATTTGGCAAGTAAAAACATACATAACTAAAGAATCAGCTTAGGTGACATGGCATGCATGAAGGGTGTCCTGCTGTTTTCGCCTTTTGAGTTTCTCAGTTGTATTGGGATGTTTATGCGTCTTGTTATGATCTATATAAGCGTTTGTTCACTAATTATGTTGTATGTCTTTTTCCACATTTCATATTTAAGGTTTGTTTTGCACAATGTGCAGACTACCAGTATTCACAAGTTAAGCTAAGAAAATAGGGTTGCAGAGCATAAGCACTATGGCAAAATTACACTACACTGCTAATTTAGTTTCGAGAGCATACAACCATATGATTTCCTTGCAAATTGATAGTGGTTGTGATTCTACAATATGAAAAATGAATTGCAGGGTTAGTTCGATTTTGCGACGATATTGAAATTACAATAAGAGATTTTACCTTATGTTTTCCCTTGCAGTTTGCTGTTGGATATGCTTCTACATCAAGGAAAACTAACTGCATCAGGCTTCCTGTTTTTAGCCCTTTTGTTTATAGACCACACTTGCAGAATAGGGCAAAGATGCATGAACGCGTGGCCATGATCTATACAGCAAAATTACTTAAAAACAAAAACTATTTGTATTCAGTTTTGTACCGTAGTGTATAATGAATTTAGGAGGAGTTAGATGTTTTTTTGGATGATTAGGCTATGCAGAACTCAACCCACAGTCCTACAGTGAGGGCATTACTCTGTATACGTGTGTAAAAATATTTATACCGATTTGCTTTTTTAAGCAAACAATAGGTACGAAAGATACAAAATTTGAGTTGGAGTGTCAACTTCTCAAGTAATACCGATAAGATAAAGAGTTTTGTGGCCATTCAAGCGTGTTTTTTCTCCTTATCTCTACAAGCCACACATTTAATATTTCCATGAACGGCTGGCTTTATTTTGTGTTAAACAAAGAACAGACCATTGGATTATTCTTCTTTTGGAGATATTAAATTATCAGCACAATGTCTTTGTACTGTATTAATTACTGTTGTGTAGGTTTCTTGAAGTCATACAGTTTGCTGCTGCATGACGCTTGCAGCAACGCGCGGGTTTCTTGCTAGTTTAATATAATGTCGAATTGTGTTAGATAGAGCGAGCACTCGAATTATATAGGCCAAGTTTAAAACATGACACGAAGCAAACAATAGGTACGAAAGATACAAAATTTGAGTTGGAGTGTCAACTTCTCAAGTAATACCGATAAGATAAGAGTTTTGTGGCCATTCAAGCGTGTTTTTTCTCCTTATCTCTACAAGCCACACATTTAATATTTCCATGAACGGCTGGCTTTATTTTGTGTTAAACATAGAACAAACCATTGGATTATTCTTCTTTTGGAGGTACAATTTTCTCAACAAGCAAATCGAGCATCTTAGCTCTACTAACAAGGATATATGCTATGTACTTGTTTTCTCAAT
The DNA here is from genome assembly GCA_036346405.1 of Phyllostachys edulis. Lineage (NCBI taxonomy): Eukaryota > Viridiplantae > Streptophyta > Magnoliopsida > Poales > Poaceae > Phyllostachys > Phyllostachys edulis. The sequence continues at coordinate 105,537,264 of CM070550.1, forward strand.
TTTCCCTAACATATATTATGTTCTTCGAAAAAACATTTGTCGTCGACTTATTTAGTGTAAACAACAATTCATGCATGCAAACCTCATGAGAACACAACTAATTTAGAGAAGCACAGTTCATAGCTGTGAGAGGGGAAAACACAGATAACCGTAGTTACAGTTAAAATATTTAGAAAGATATTGTGCTAAGAAAATACTCTAGCGAAAACATTGTTTTACATTGTAGCAAAAGTTAATATATCGGGTTGATTTGTACCGTGGTTTGAATAGAATGACTTAAGAGTTAAAGAGACAACTCGCTGTGAATCCGTCTAAAGGACAGCTACCTAAGTCGAATATACAAGTTCGCACTGGGCAAAAGTGCAAAAAGGAGCAACTAACAGAGTAACCGGGGGAGCACCCACGCTAATCTGGCCGTTGATTAGTCGTCGCTTGTTTTGGTCTGGATATTTTTGTGGATATCAAAAGCGGCATCGCAGGGTAGGGCCTCCACGTGGGATCGGGCGCAGCTTCATAGTCAATCAATCGAGATCCTCCACGTGTCACCACGCCTCCCCTACGTGTCATCGCCATCCCGGCGAACAGCAGCACCGGGCCCACCTGCCAGGGCACAACCGCGTCGCATAACTTGCTGAGGGCACCCCGCGACCTACCGCCGTGTTGCAAGTGGATTTGTGTGTGGATCGATCTCCTCGGGTGCGACCGTGCGAGTGATTAGCAAGACTGGGAGGCTTATCTTTTCTTCGGATAAGGCCTTAGTTATTGAGCCGGGAAGCAAATATTTTCCATTGATTAATGAGTGATTTTTGTCGTCGTGAGTAAGGATCGTCAGATACCATATATGATAATGGCATTAAATACTGGGAGAGCTTTAGGTACATTGTTCTCGGCTTGATGGATAAGTTCCAAGCAATCGTTGACGTCTGGTTCCTTTTCTTTTCAACGCTTCCCACTGGTACATTCTTGCAGTTCAGTTTAATTTACCTTGCCGTTGGTTACTGCTCTGTTCATTGCATCACTCTTTGATAGATGTTCAATACGATCATGTACAGATATAGTCATATTCTCTGGACTAGATTGCTGAATCTGAATACTAACTGTAGCACCTCTTGTTTAACAGTGGTACTGTCATAAGAAGGTAATATATTGATTCAGTAATCTGCCGGTTAATTGTATGCTCAACGTAGACCATATTTGGATGAAGTGATGAACACAGAACTGTGGTAGGTCGGGTATAGATTTCGCTGGGGCAAGTGGAGAAAGACTAGTTAGCGGACTAGAGGGACTTGTGGAAGAATGAGAATTTAATTATGAATTTGGTTTCTGGAGGGTAGGGTGCATCTCGTTTCCGACCTGATCTTCTTGTCAAGATCAAGAAGAGGATTACCACACAGAACTAAATAAGAATTTCGCAAGGACGCGTGAGTCGAAAGTTTTCTTCCTTCCAAGCAAGCTGCACTTCTGGTACAACGCGAGCAGGAGCAGTTCCGATTTCCAAACAGTTGGCATCATCAGAATCAGCTGCAAATAACAAGGTGGCTTCGTCAGAACAGTAACCTAGGTGCTAGGGATGAAAACGGATCGGATAGTTTCAATCGATCCGGATGGAAACGGATTCGGATTGTCTCGGATCGGATAATTTTCGGATTGGAAACGAATTTGGATTTTTTTTTTCGGAAACGGAAATGAATACGGTAGACATACTATCCGGCAGATAAGAATACGGATTATCCAGATAATACCAAGTACGGATATTCGGATTTCGGACCAAAAGAGGATTTCAACTCAAAAGAGAAAATAAGATTTTAATTGATTTCCGAATTTCAGAAAATACAACAAATCAAATAGCATTTTAGAAAATAGCAAATAGAGTTCAAAAATTCTAGAAAAAATAAAAAATCCTTGAATTATTTTGAACTTAATAAAATTAATTCCAAGTTAAAGTTGGTTTTATTTTTGCATATAAATTATTTTTAATTTTTGAAAAATAGGAAAAACCTTTTAAAATCCAGAAAATTCAAGAAAATAATTATTTTTCCTTTTTCACTTTAAATCCAATAAAATCTCAGAAATCTCAATAAATTTTATTTTTGACAGTAAAAACTAGGAAATTAAATAATTGACTTTATGTTTTTTTCCTTTTTAACCAAGAAAACTCTTTTAAATCTCATAAAATACAATAAAATAATAACTTTATTTATTTTATTTTTGGTAACATACTTTGGGATGTTACAGTCATTTGCGTATAGATTAACCATTCAACCTAATCGATGTTAGTGTGAAATAAGTTTTATGTATGTGGTGAACTAAGTGTGAATGTGTGATGACTTATGACTTTGTGAGTTATGACTTGTGAGCTAAATATGGTAAACTAAGTGTTATGTTTGTGATGAACTAGTTAATGCAGCTTGCTAGTACTAATATTATGTGTGGTTGCTGAAAATATAAACAATTCATAAATGTTTGCACCAAATAAACTAGTTATATATTTTCGTTAATTTCTGGCATACAATTTAAGGGGTTTTCATGTTCCGAAAAATATCCGCGACCATATTCATTTCAATTCGTATTCGATATTATTCATATCTGTATCCGTATCCGTATTCGGATCCCGAAAAAAATATGAAAACAAATATGACAGAGGTATTATCCGTCTGTTTTCGATCCGTTTTCACCCCTACTAGGTGTCATGTAAACCACGGAACCTGCAGTAGTAAACATCAGCTCATGAGATGATTAATGTAGATACAAGGTTACCATCATCGCATCGATCAACTTGATGGACTCGATGCGAGTGGAACAAGACAGATAACATAAAAGATTCGGTGGCAAGGTGTGTGGTACAGGATACAGACGAGGGATAGGATCGCTGAGCCTGTTTTCATGTTGCAGGATGTTTCCGAAATATTAGCCGTCCCTCGATCGGCCGACTTTTTATTCACCGGGCATCATCTTCAGATAGGGACTTGATTCTGCAGCATGAGGCTCCAAGAGCACAAAACATGCTCGCCACTGCCTTTGGTGGCTGTTCTCCTGATGCAAACCTCCATTGCGCCACTCACAGATCCCCTCTCCAGTGATGGCCATTGGGATCACTGTTTGTCGCAACTTGCAAAGAATATTTTCTTCACTTGGAAGATGCACTGTTTGATCACCTGTCCATGTGATGGATATATTATCGTGGAGCTAAAAGTTAATAAATATTTCTTTCTTGACTAACTTGGATCTGGGCTTGAAAATATATGATCCGTTGCTTCGTTGGGGAAAAGAGTGTTTTGTTTTTGTGGTTTTTTTCTTCTTATTGCGGGAACAAGAACCTGCAACTGCCGCTGCTTTATCCTGGTTACAAGTAACAGGGATATTTGATTTGCTAGGTGACAATAGGAATTAAAGTTTGTTCACCTGTTCATCTGATAAAATGCAGTTTACTGCAGTAGGAGTGTTTGTTGATCGGTTCAGAACAACGGACAAGCAAAACAACAAAATTGACACGAATTGTTATCACACAAGATTACTCTATCTGAAGACACACTATTAGTTTGATGCTGGTCTTTCTACGAATCTGGGCATCTGGGTGAGAAGAAAGACATAGGCAAGAAGCTTCTGAATGATCTGTGCCATTATTGACTGAAGACAAGGAACCGATAGGTCAAAAGGTTGTATGAAAGGTGATGTGGAAAGATTATTCAGTGAAAGTTTTCTTACAAGAGGTAACCTTGAAGGCTTGAATACTAATGTTTTCATCTTTATTTTGTTATGAATAGGGCTTGTATTCATAATGAGGCAAATAGGCCAATATATATATAAATACAGGTGTGGCATATATGCAGTTAACTCTTTATACAACGGAAAAAATACACAGGCAATAATATACATCTAACACCTCCCCTCAAACTTATGGTGGGTCAACAATATGAAGTTTGGAGAGATAGAAGCTGTGCTGGGCTCTGGTCTGCGCTTTTGTGAAGAAGTCTGCCAACTGAAGTTCGGAAGACACATACTGAAGAGCAATAATCTGGTCCTGCACCTGTGTCTGCATGTAGGAAGCATAAACATCAATATGCTTAGTAAGCTCATGCTTCACCGGATTGGTAGCAATGCTAATAGCCCCTGTACTGTCAAAAAAAAGAGGAGTGGGTGCTGAAACAGAAACACCCAAATCCTCAAGTAACCACCGTAGCCAAGTAACCTCCGCAGTCAACAAAGCCATAACTCACAACTCAGCCTCAGCACTCGAACGAGAAACTATTGTCTGCTTCTTAGTCTTCCAAGCAATGAGAGAACCACAAAGAAAAACACAATAAGTAGAGAGAGACTGGCGATCAGAGTAATCACTAGCCCAGGTGGCATCAGAACATGCCTGGAGTTGTAAAGAGCTGGAGCGAGGGAAAAACAAACGACGAGTGATGGTTCCACGAGGATATCGTAGAACACGAAGAAGATGACTATAGTGGAGCTGAGTGGGAGCAGAAACAAGCTGACTCAAGATATGCAAAGGGTGTGAAATGTCAGGACGAGTGACACCTAGATAAATAAGACTCCCAACAAGATGACGATAGCGAATAGAATCAGCAAGAGACTCATCATCAATGGGCCGAAGATGAACATTAAGTTCTATAGGAGTCTCGGTGGTGTGCTGATCAGTAAGAGAAACATGATCAAGAAGATCCTGAATATACTTTTCTTGAGACAGATAGAAGCCCTCAGGTGTAGAAATAATCTCAACCCCAAAAAAGTAGCGAAGAGGGCCCAGATCAAACATGAGAAACTGCTCATTAAAACGCTTATTCACAAAAGTGATGTACTGAGAATCATCTCCAGTAATGATTATATCATCAACATATAAAAGGAGAAACATCCGACCACGAGGCAAAGTGTGAATAAAGAGAGCAAGATCATGAGCACTAGCAGAGAAACCAGCTGTAGTGACAATAGAAGAGAAACGATCAAATCAGGCACAAGGAGCTTGCTTAAGGCCATAAAGAGATCGACGAAGGCAACAAACCATACCCTCAGGAACAGAATACCCTGGTTTTAGCTGCATATAAACCTCTTCACGCATCTCACCATTGAAAAAGGCATTCTTGACATCAAGCTGAGAGATGGACCATGCCAGAACAGACGCCACAGCAAGAAGAGTGCGAACGGTGGTCATGTGAGCCACAGGAGCAAATGTCTTATTATAATCACGACTATGCTCCTGCTGAAAACCATGTGCCACAAGACAAGTCTTGTAGCGCTCAAGAGAACTATTAGAGCGGGTCTTAACCTTATAGATCCATTTGCACGTGATAGGAGTAACACGCGCGGGAAGAGGGACAAGATCCCACGTACCAGTACGCTCAAGGGCAGCAATCTACTCTACCATCGCATGCTGCCACTCCTGATGAACAGCAGCGTCATGATAAGAAGTTGGTTCAGCAATAGCCGCTAAACAAAAGCGCAGGAGGCTGAATAGACTGGCGATCATGAAGAGCGTATCGAGGAGAGGCCGAAGAAGATGAACCATCAGAAGAAGATGGTGCATCAGAAGAATCCTGAACTCGCGGATGACGAGTGTAGTAGAGAGGATAAGAAGGACCAAGGCTGAGAGGAGCCTCTAGGGAGGGTGGTGATGGCGAAGGAGACGATGAAGGAGGCACCGAAGAGGTCAAAGGCTGTGATGGAGGTGTGGTGACTATGGGGGTGGCATAAAAAGTCAGGAAAGAAAGTGGCTCGACAAAATATGCTGAAGTGGTGGAAGGAGAATGACGAGGGTAGAAAAGATGAGACTAATCAAAAGTGACATCCCAATAAACCCGCATCCATCGGCTAACAGAATCCCAACAACGATATCCATTGTGCTTAGCGCTATAGCCCAGAAAAACGCACTCCACGAACTGAGCGGTCAGCTTGGTGTGCTCATGAGGTGCAAGAAGAATATAGCACACACACCCAAAGAGGCGAAGACTAGAATAATCAGGAGTTTTGCCACAGAGATGCTCAACTGGGATCCCACCCTAAAGAGCAGAAGAAGGCTGAATATTAATAAAAAAAAGTTGCAGTAGAAACAGCCTCAGCCCAGAAGTGTGGTGGGACAGCAGAAATAAGCATAAGAGCACAGGCTGTCTCAAGAAGATGATGATGCTTCCGTTCAGCCACACCATTCTGGGCATGAGCACCAGGGCAAGAAAACCGAGAGAGTGTGTCCTACTCAGCAAGAAAACCACAAATGACTCCTGACAAGTATTCTCCAGCAGGGTCAGCACGAAAAGTACGAATAGGAGAGTCAAATTGAGTTCGGATCATGGTGACAAAGGTCTTGTAGATAGATAAAACCTCACTACGAGATGACATAAAATATATCCATGTGTGTCGAGAAAAGTCATCAATAAAAATTATATAATATCGATGACCACCTTTCGAAACGAAAGAAGCCGGACCCTATACATTAGAATGAACAAGATCAAAAGGACGTTGTGACACTGACTCACTAGAAGAATATGGAAGTTGAAGTTGTTTACCAAGCTTACAACCCTAACAATTGAGATAAGCATAACTAGACACAGACCCTAAAAGACTACGACGAAGTAAAGAAGATATACGCGACCCGCAAAGATGTCCCAACGATGATGCCACTGAGCAAAAGACGAAGTGGACGATGTAGCAGAAGCGACAGTGGTGGTGGATGTGACAAGACTAGCAGGGGCAGCAGATGGAAGATAAAGTTAGTCAAGCTCACAGAGACTCCGTGAGTCATGGCAGCTAGGGCTAGTACCAACCAGAGTCCCCATACGTCGATCCTGAACAGAACAAGAATCGAAATCGAGAATAACACGACAACCATAATCGGTGAGCTGACCGGCAGATATGAGCTGCATGGTTAGTTTAGGAACATAAGAAACAGTAGGAACATGAAAAGAGGATTTTGAAAGAGCATCTCGTCCTGCAACTGAGAGAGAGGTACCATCGACTGTCTAGACAGTGATAGGATCAGCTAAAGGACCAATGGAAGTGAGACTGCCGGAATCAGATGTCATATGAAAAGAAGCACCAGAGTCAAGAATCCAAGGTGCTATACTTGAGGAAGAAGGAGTAGAGCTCCTCTGAGAAGAGGAACCACCAATGCCCATTAGAGGATGGCCACCACGACGTGAATCCTTCTTCTTCTTGTAGCAGAACTATGCCTGATGTCCATCTTTGCTGCAATAGGTGCAATGTACCCTACCAACAGCAGCTGTCACTGATGAAGGCACCACTGATAAAGGAGGAGTTAGAGATGTAGCGGGTATAGAAAACTGGAGGAGCTGCCGGAATCAAAGGAAACAACAGTGACGGCAGCAGACTCGCAACACGAAGGCGAATCTTCTCAGCACGAATAGCGGCAAGGGCCTCTAACAAGCTCACACGAGGGTGGCGTGCCAGCGACTGAGCATGAGTCTGCTCATGCTCAGCCCGGAGACGAGTCAAGAAGTCGTAGATACGACGAAACTCTAGATCAGACTGCTGACGTTGACAGCATTGACACGTGTGGCAAACATCCGGTCCCAAAGAGTCAATCTGACGTTATACCGTAGACAATTGGGCATAGAACTCATCCACAATGGCATCTATCTGCTGCAGCGACTGCTCCTGACGCACAACAGAAATATACAATGAATCACCAGACGGCTCGTAGCGGTTGCACAGATGTGTCCACATCAACTTTGCTGAAGCCAAACTAACCACATCCCCAGTGAATTGCACCTCCATGCTAGCAATCAGAATAGCAGAGGCACAAGCATCCTCATCAATCCATGTCTTGTAGGCAGTATACTAAGTCTGAAAAGTCTCCATGGCATCCTCAAAGACCTCAGATACCTTTGCACGAGCGTCTTCGGAAGCATCCTTCGGGAGTACAGACTCAGCAGGTAGAGCAGGGCGAGGCGGACAAGGCAACTTGCCAGTAAGAAACTTCCAAAAGTGCTGACCACGCATGTGGAGACGCATATGCTGAAACCAATCCCGATAATTGAGACCATCGAAGATCACCGGGCAATGAAGAACGAAAATAGTGCCCGTTGGTAGGCAGCGTTGGACGGCACGGCGACCAAAGAAACGAAGTCTAACAGACGGCGCTGGACGACACGGCGGTTAGAACGACGTACTATTTTTTTCTTCTTTTTTTCCTCTTCGACTCACTTAAAACAGCCGAACTTCTCGCTCGATCCTTGAGCCAAACGACCCGTGAGCAAAAAAACACGAACAGGGGAACCCTAGTTCCCCCTTGGCAAGGGCGCGAGTGGCGGCGGCGGCGGCTCGATGTCGGCGGCGACCCAATCGAAAGACGATCAGCAGCGGCGATGGCTGGAGAGAGCGAAGGAGGCGGCACCCTGGAGCAACGACGACCGGCGCAGATCGGCGACGGGCGACAAGCGACGAGGAGGCGTGGCTGGAGCGACGATGGGGAAGCGGCGGCAGATCGAGCGATCTTGTGACGCAAGACGGGCGAAGACGGCGGCGACCGACCGATTTGGGCAGCCCGAGACAAAGGGCAATGGCGGCGATGGGCCGGGCGGCTGAGAAGAAGGCAATTCGGATGAAAGAGCTAACAATGGCGGTGACCGATCAGTGAGAAAAAACCGGTCGACAACAATGTACAAGAAGAAAATCGAGACGGCGGCCTGATGAAACCCTAGTTAAGGCTTTGATACCATGTTATGAATAGAGCTTATATTCATAATGAGGCCAATGGGCCAATATATATACAAGTACATGTGTGACATATATGCAGTTAACCCCTTATACAATGGGGAAAATCACAGACAATAATGTACATATAATATATTCATATGATAAAATGCAGTTTACTGCAGTAGGAGTGTTTGTTGATCGTTTCAGAACGACGGAGAAGCAAAACAACAAAACTGACACGAATTGTTATCACACAAGATTACTCTATCTGATGACACACTATTAGTTTGATGCTGGTCTTTCTACGAATCTGGGCATCTGGGTGAGAAGAAAGACATAGGCAAGAAGCTTCTGAATGATCTGTGCCATTATTGACTGAAGACAAGGAACCGATAGGTCAAAGATGTTCTGAAAGGTGATGTGGAAAGATTATTCAGTGAAAGTTTTCTTGCAAGAGGTAACCTTGAAGGCTTGAATATAATACTAATGTTTTCATCTTTATTTGTCGGTGGACAACAGCAGGCAGTGCATTCTCAGATTGTCTTCTCTTTCTATGGCACCGAATAACGCTGCACTATTACTGGCTTGAATTGAGCTTAAAGGCAGAAGATTCCAAACTGGTTTGTCTTCACAAATCAGGACAGTGTTTTTGTTTTCTTGCATCTGATTCCTTACTCCAAGTTCGAGCCCGAGCCTTTGCTTTGCCTTTCCTTTCCTAACAACTAAGGACAGCGAGAATGCAATTATCCAATCAATCCCTAGCTAGCTCGTGGGGTAGTCATAGCATGAGACCGGAATCAACAATTCACGTGTGGGGCACATGCTGTCCATCGGTGTCACTCTTGGCTCAAGATCTGAGCACATCTAGTATCCGTTTCTTGCATTGCGTTGATTGCGTTCTTTGGACTCTCATCTGTACGTTTTTGGTCATCAGGTCGCTCACCGACAGCCGCTCGCTGCGGCTACCCAAGGCGCATCCATCCACGACCCGTGACCGCTTAACCACTCGAGCAGTATACTCTTGTCTGTTCCGGTATCTTGTGAAATCATAGAAGCGCCGTGTCCTGGTCCATCGCTCGGGCCAATGGCATGCAGTCGTTCGGTTCGGTTAGCAAACGAGACTCGTGCTGCGACTTGCGACATCGAAGTATCGAGCCATGCATCGCAAACAAGCAACGTGATGACGGCGAGATGACGAAGAGATTCGCCAACAGAAACACTATGCTGTCGTGTGTCGCGGGCTTGATGCATTCCGAATTCCGGGGGGTTTCTTTCTTCTCTCCTTTTTTTTAGCGGACGAAATATGGAAACTGGAAGGCCAACCTGCGAGCCCATTTATCCGCAGGCCTATGATGGGATGGGCCTAGGAAGTGGGCCCACCTAAACTCTTTGCGAAAGAGACCCTGGAGAGCAACGAATTCACGACCCACTCTCACACTGGGGAGCGATTCCCCCAGGTGCCCCCAATTCTTCGCGTCGTCGTCTCCTAGGCATTAACCCTAGCGACAGCTGCGCTCGCAATCGCTTGGCCTCTCGCCGGAGCTCCAGATCCGCAGGTGAGCGGTCCCGTGTTGGTGGTGAGGTTTCCGGATCGGAGCGAAGATGACGGAGGCGATGGTGCGGAACAAGCCGGGGATGGCGAGCGTCAAGGAGATGCCGGTGGTGCAGGACGGGCCTCCGCCGGGCGGGTTCGCGCCCGTGCGCTACGCGCGCCGGATCCCCACTAAGGGGCCCAGCGCCATCGCCATCTTCCTCACCACCTTTGGCGCCTTCGCCTGGGGCATGTACCAGGTCGGGCAGGGGAACAAGGTCCGCCGGTAAGTAACACACCCTGCCCATCCATCTGTCTGCTACATTGCAGCTCTTACTAGTTACTAATTACCATTTAGGCATGTACCATGTGCTAATTTTATCATCGACATAGGCGACCAAACACAGATCAATCTTCCGTTGCTGCCTGCCTGTTACCTATCATGTTTGCTTGTCATTGGTTACTTTCTTGCATTTGTTCAAATAAATCGTTGCAGTAGCAGTAGGTGAAAACCTTCAGAATGGATCAATGTAGGGCCCATATAAAAATGATGTGTCAAATCCCAAGCAATATGTTGTTGTATTTCTTTGTAGCTTGTTTAACATTACATTATTCGACCTACTATAACAACTTCCACTAATTGACTAATTTTACTGAAACCTGAATTTAGGAGTTCTTTCTTACTTAACTGTCTGCTGCAAGTTCAGAGCGAGTAGCCAACCTTCGAACAATTGTTGTTATGGGTGTAAATAATTCTGAAAAATGGAGTGCTAGTGAACAATGCACAACAATTTGTTCAGAATAGGTTGTGAGCCTGTAGCCATCCTAAGAACAGTTGTTGTTATGGGTGTAAAAGTTCTGAAAAATGGGGTGCTAGTGAAGTAGTGAACAATGCACAACAGTTTTTTCAGAATGGGTTGTGTGCAAGAGGATGCAGCACTTTGTGCTGCACATCTTACGCATACATGAACAACAAAAGATTTGTCAAGTTTGCAGCATAGCTCAGCCAATGCAACAGAAAGTTAGAAGCCTGCGGCAAACAATTCTAACCACTTAGTTATCTCTTGAATCTCTGTCTAGGTTGTCTTGGATATACGCTATTCATGTTGAAGCAGCAAAAGTGAATTGACTAATGAGTATGATTGTGTGAATAACTGAATACTGGATACTACTGATCGTCACCATTTTTGTGCTTATTTCACCAGTTCTGCCACTTTCTGAAAACAATCTCACTGGTTACGGCATGTAGCCTGTGATTTCTCTCTAAATAGTCTAACTTCCGCAAATGTTGTGGTAAATATAACAGTGTGAATAACCATAATTTTATTGTCACCAACCTAGTTATATACATATATGGTTTCAGTGGCAATGATAACTTCTTGTTTCTTTGTTTTGTAGGCTTGTCTCTTGAATTTAGTGATCTCGAGAGTCAAGACCTTTAATTGTGAATTCACAACAGGACTCGGGATTGTTGAGATAATTATATTAGTTGTTAAAATGGATCGATATTCTTGACTCTATTGTCTCTATGATAGCTCGACTCCTTTGTATCTAAATGCTCAGTTTTGAGGAGAGCATTGAAGCACCTCTGTCAATTTTTTCATCAACAGACAAACATTAATAAGCAGTCACACACAAGTTCTACTGCTTACTGCTCCTTCCTGTTGTGTTGTTATTTGCTCTCTATTTACAGTTCAACATGCCAACTTTTTTGGTAGCCAATACCTTTTAACTTGTGCGTACTTGTTTTATGAGCATTGTACTAAATCATGCTGATTTCCCCATTTTATGATGAAATCACCTCAGCATGTTTGTCTTGACATGATCATGATTTACTGCTTTGTAATGCTCATAAGTTCATGTGATTTTCGCATCCATGCTATATTTGTCTCCTTGCTTGATGATGTGAATTTCTGTGTGTAGCGCACTCAAGGAAGAGAAAATTGCTGCCCGTAGTGCTATACTGCCGATGCTCCAAGCTGAAGAGGATGAAAGGTACAATTCAGCCCTATCTGCCATACCATCGGCCTCTCTTTCCTTTTCCTAGCATTCACGTAACACACAAGGTCCATCGTACTTATGTAGATTTGTCAAAGAATGGAAGAAGTATCTTGAAGAGGAGGCAAGGATTATGAAAGATGTTCCTGGATGGAAGGTTGGTGAAAGTGTGTACAATTCTGGGAAATGGATGCCTCCCGCAACCGGCGAGCTGCGTCCTGAGGTTTGGTAAGGGTTTGTTCCAGCCCATCGAGGATGTCATCGTGTCTTGAGGGCATGAATAAGGTTTTTAGACCTGGATACCCCCGAAATTCGTTACGCGCGAGGAACCCACTCTTAAAGCACTCGTTATGTATTTCCTGTCTTGATGAAATTTGGCTGGCCAATAATTGGACATATCAAGCTGACTTTGGTCTCTATATGAACTATCTTCTTGTGTTGATGTAACTTGTCTTTGTGTGGATACGCCTGTTTTGCCCCCTTGATGTTTCTTTGTGTTATCGTGCTAAGCATGGTTATAGCCCTTTATTCTAGGGGACAATGTGGATTACATGGTTACCACCGAAGTACTGTTTGCATGCTACATACGAGGAGAAAATCATGTATTTAGCAAACTTTTCTTCCCGGAACCCTGCATTTTCCCCCATTCACGGTGCCTTATACATCTCATGGATGGCCTGGAACTGAATGAGTTGATGACTGTAATGACCCTATTTTTCAAACAGGGTGTATCCGGTTTGCGGAACCGCCTAGGATTTCAGGTGTGAACCGAAATGAAATCAAACCTGTGTAGGAACAGTTGAAAAGCATTAATTTGATTAAATTATGCTCTAACGGCTATTTTGCAACAACAAAATAGGCATCTTAAACCCAAACTTACATTCAGAAGAACAAAAGGCTTCAACAGGAAAGCTTAAGTGCGGTCGTAATCTTAACACGTTCTCTAAGGTGTCTTTCAATCTTCTGCTATAGCTTCTGATGAAAATTGAGCAAGATTGAGTACACAACCGTATTCAGAAAACCACATGGAAAAGCTAATTAGCTATATGCCAGAAGTTCAATGGATTGTTTATGATTTACCATATTAGGCAGACGTGGATGCATTTTGAGTTTAAAGCAGTTTATCTTTAAAATAGTAAAACAATAATAAATATAACTTCAGGGGTTTACTCAACAATTGCAATTACCATATTAATATCTCAAAATCTCTACTTATACCTAATGTACTGGAATCACTCATGGACACAACTTCATTAACCGGAAGCATGGCATATTCTAATACCTTTGATTATACTCTATAGAGTTGCTCAACTTTACCCACAAGATACCTCAAAGTCATACAGTTAGACCATATAGACGTAACACGTTAGCGTGCGACTGAGCTAAGATAACAAAGTCTTTTCACTGCACAACATTTCTAGCCTCTACCCAATAGGTTCTTGGAACATACAGCCCTCGGGAGACCACCGCCTAATAGTGGAATGTGCGGTTCGATACTGACGGTACCTATCGTTGTGAAGACAAGCGAGTGTCCCTTTAGGCCCACTGCTGTCCCAACCCATAACTACGGTTGCTCTATCACACAAGAGCAGTTGTTCACCCTATAGATATTCAATCGGAAGAGTAGTGCATTAAGCCAGGTTGAAATGACCAAACATGTGGTTAAGCGATTTTTGTGTCTTTTACTTGGCACAAGGTTCTTATCCTTATCTGTCTTCGGTGGGGAGGTGAACTAACAACCAATTCGTGGCTTTCCACCTTCTTGGCCCTACCTTCAACTCACTTTTATCAAGTCTATTGGGTTGTCCAACCTCCTAGTCTCAACCCTTAACTCTCCACCAAAACCATTGGCGGCTAACCAATACTCTTTTTCAGAATTTATAAACACATTTTGTGACAATGTCGAATGTTTAATTATCATTTTATGTGACCTAATCTTGTCAAGGTAAATATGTCCTATAAAGAATAGGTGAGCTTGTATGTAGGGTAATAGGATTTATCTACTCATCATGGCATCCAAAAGTATTATTTCAATGTTAAAGTAATTGCCATAAATACGGTAATAAAAGAAATAATATAATTACATGAAATATAGGCTCAAAATGATCAAAGGAATGCGACTTGCCTCCATATCTGCAGTCCTTGACTGGATTTACCTGTCCTATGCCTCGATCAATTCCTTTGCAGCTTGATCAACAAAAACGGATTCTAACGTGGAAGAAAATCAGATAAATAAGTCTGGACTCAACAGGAGGCGAGCTGGAACAACATAAAATAAAGAAACTCGGAAAGAAAGGTGATGTGGGATGGTGAGGACTTATTGGGTGCTTGGTTAGGTCAAACGGAGTTGAAAATGGGATTCACGAGTTCGAAACGGTCGAAATAGGTATAAATATGTCTAATGGGTTTTGGGTGAATACTGTCGGGTCCAGTGAACAATATCTGGGTGTCGCTATTGCTAATGGACCGGCTAAATGAACAGTGTCGGATTTTGGGCTGTGGTCTAATGGGTTTTGGTGAACAGTGATGAACAGTGTTGTTATTCGGGTTGGGCTTTGAACAGTGCGCGGCTACATAATGAAAGAATTAATTGGACCAGCCCACTTGGCTTTGCCAGGCCCGAAGCCACTTGGGCTGGCTTTGGCGGCCTAGTAGAGGCGAGTGGCCCAGCTCGTCTCAAGCGAGCTGGTGCTCACTCCCCATGGAGGCCGAGCAGAAATCTCGGCGACGGCGGTGATTTCACCGGCAGCAAGGGTCGGCGGCGGTAGTGGATAGTGCGGAGAGTATCTATGCAGCTTGGGGGTTCCATTTTTGGGATCGGGGAAGGCTAGAGGTAGCTCGGTAGGGCTCATGGCGGTGGCGGGGCACCACCAAAGCAGAGCAATGGCGTCGACGGCCTCCGGCAGTGTGCCGGCCAAAATTGGTGCGCGCAAAAGCTTCTAGAGGATTCGGGAAGCACAATGGTGGTGATGGCTTAGCTCAGGGAGGTCAGAGGTGAGCTAGCGTCGATGGCCATGGGTGGCGAAGCAAAGGTGTGCGGTAGTGGCGAGCTGAGGGTGGCGATGTTGGGCTTGGAGCTTGGGGATGGGTTTGTGGTGGCGAGGGGATGCTAGGAGTAGGCTCAATTGAGAGGAGGAAGGAGGGTGATGAGGACATGACTCCTATGCATACAACCATATTTGCTATGCTTGATGTTCCAAGTACAAGAGCTCGTACGCTTCACTTAACTTATCAGGTGAGATCGTTTTTAGGAGTGTCTTTATATTATATGAACTATATGATGCTACCTAATGATGGAATATCTATATGTGCAGCACCATGTCACTTTTGGTCCAAGACTAACAAGCAGTTTGAGCGGGACCCGTTTTGGAATCCAGTTCGGCCTCCAGAATCAGCCTGACAGCACTGACTTCAAATGCCCATAACTTTCACATACGACGTCCGTTGGAGGTCCACGAGTACTTGATGGAAAGATGATTTCGTCCTCTTTCCAACGGATCCGGCCTCACCTCTAAACTCCTTCTGGACTGATCGCAATCATCAAAAGAAGGCGTCATATCACTTGTTTGAGCCAAACTGGGCTTTGTAATCATACTGAACTTGGCCCATCTGCCGGCGGCCCACCCAGGGGCGCGGTTACTGTTCACGTGAACAGTAATGCACGACCGTTAGTACCACCTCGCTAGTTCGTTAGTTTTGTGGCTCCTCGTTCCCTATTTAAGGAGGCCGCACCCCTTTAGTTTTCCTTGGATTTTGTTGAATTAAGAGTTAGCTACAACGCAACCGTGTATTGGCTTGTGTCGGCTAGACCAACCACGAATACCGCTTGAATCCCAATTTATCAATATTTCAATCTTTATCCGCCATTTCAGATTGCTTATTATCTTGTTCTTGCGTGCTTCTTGGTGTATGCGAGAATCGACCTTCGTGGTCGTCAACCGTATTCGTGCACGGTTGATAACGACTAGTCGATCGATTCGGCGATTGCGTGGTTTCGAGCCTTGCGTGTTCGTAGCCAGGATCGTGAGGGTTGAGCGACGCCTACCGGACTTATCGTTTCTCATCGAAAGATCGGGCCAACAAATAGAACTTTAGGGTTCATCAAGTGGTATCAGAGCTACAGTTCATCGGTGAGAAATTTTTTTTTCCCTACAGTCCATATAGCCGAAAATCAAAAAAATTAGGTTTAGTTCATCGTCCGAGCCAATTTGTGCCTTTGCAATTTGTTCTTTTTTTGTTTGCATTATTGAATTGTCGTTGCATCGTCGAGTCTTAGTGCTGGTTTCCTGTCTAGATTGGTCTAGTTTAGATTTTCTTGCATATCGACTATCATGTGAAGAGAGACAAAAAAAAAACAAAACAAAACAGGTCTATTTCGGCGCCGCCCGTCTCGCGCGTGTGCCTTCGCCTAGATCCGCGCCGTTCGCGTCCCGCGTCGGTCTCGATGCACGGCAGCCAGCAACGTCCGCCGGCTCGGCCTAACAAGCGCCAATCCTAGAGCAAGAACAGAGGCAGCCGGCTGGCGGCGGAAGTCTTGTTGGCTTGGCTGTCGGCGCTTTCGTGTGTGCGCGTGTTCAAGCTATGCAGACATACCGCGGCAGCACCCAAATACTTTGAGGCGTGTGGCGCTAATCAAGAAAATTGCCGTGAGCTTTCGGAGCTGTGGTGTATCACTCCAAACCGGAAAAAAAAAAGAAAGGAAGTTGTTACTGTAGCACGCGGTTTCCGCTACAGTAAAATTTGGGTACTGTAGCAGCCCGAGATTTAAAAACCGTTGCTCCCCGTTCTCGGTAGGTTTCTGAGGGGAAAAAATGGAGAAAGGAATCGGGTACTGTAGCGTGTGTTCCTGTAGCACACGGGTTCGGTTACTGTAGCACGTGTTCGGCTACTGTAGCAGACGGAAAAAAACGCCTTTCAGGTTCCAGGTGTTTTTCTGTGGAAAAAAAAACAGAGAAGAAAAAAAAAGAGAAGGAAAAGAAACAAAAGAAGAAGAAGAAGAAAAAAATTCAGAGCTACCTCGTTTCATCCTTTGCTTGTTGATATTGATTGTTCAGTTTGACCTTCCGTTGTTGCTACTAGTCGTTCTTGCGAGTTGCTCTAGCTAGGCTTGGTCTAGACTAGGACCAGCACTTGTGACTAGTACTTTGGACTGCTTTTCAATTTTGCATACTGATTTGAACAATTGCTATTCCTTTGCTACATACTAGCCTTCCGAGCTCCACTACCTACTAACTCGGCGAAAGCCGTTCCTCATAATCGTTAATGATCGCAAGTGAGATTATCACGAACCGACCACCGGTTGTACCACTTCCTTCTTTGCATTGGTAAGAACTTGCAAGAGCCCGATAAGAGCTTGGCGTGTGTGACTTGAGCCTCCAGATCCTAGTAGTTAATAGGAACATATACTTGTGATTTGTTTCCTTGTTTTCTACTAATAATGATGATTGGTTGAAGATGGCCGATTACGATGTCATCATGGCGATTTGAACTCAAAGGAAACAACTACTGCATACATGTTTCCACTCACCGCGAGAGTACGTCGTTGGACTACTTTATATGGGTTAATATGTTGGATATCTACTTTGAAAGACGGGACCTTGATCCTTATGAGAAGATGAGCATGGCAAGGACGGCACTGATCGGTGATGTTCAACATTGGTGGTCGAATCTGGAGTACCACTTCATGTACACATGGGAGCAGATGAAGAAGAAATTGCAACGTCGTTTTGTACCTCTACCACCCACCGTCACAAGTGAAGTGCAACCTAAGGTAACTAAAAATGTTGACATTGTTTTAGCTCCTACTCCATCTCCAGATACTGCCGAAACGCTTGAAGAGATGAACGATGATTTGGTGCATCCTAAGTCATTAGAAGAGAAGTTTGAGGTACCTACAATATCTGATAAGGATGACAATGACAAATATATTGATTTGGTGCTACAGCAAGACATAGAGCCACATTGTGAGTATATACCTACTGTAGTGCAATCTTGTGATTTTTCTTATGTTGACTTGAACAAACCATGTGCTGTTCTTAAATCTCATAATTGTGCACATGTCGAATTAATTACACATAAGGAAGTACTTGATAGAATATCCCCTGCTGATACTTTGTGCTATATCATGCTTAATGAGCCCATTAGTTTGGAATGTGCTAGGGAGAAAGTTTTTGAACTTTCATCTCTAAATTCTTTTTCTAGCACCTCCACCTACTATTTTAAATTAATTGGAGATTATGATATAGACAACCAATTTCTGGTTTATCGAATATGCATAACTTGTGCTCACATGGATGAATTGAAACTTGTTGTTTTGGATAACAATTCTTGTGTGCTGAACCTTGTTCAATCTGAGAGGAAAATAAAATTTAGTGCTTATCCAATGCCTATGTGTTCACCTTATATTGCACAATCTAGTATGGACAATCTGAATAAAAATGTTGAATTATGGAAGAGCTTACATTTCTTTTCACCATTGCTAGATGAATTTGCTAGTGCTCGATTGAAATCTGATTATATGGATGAATGTTGTTTGATTCCAAAAGTTGTAGATTTGCCCATATGTACTACCAACGCAAGTTTACAATTTCGAGATTTGAATTGCATAAACGCTTCACTTACATTTGCAAAACTAGTTGCAATAATTGTTGTGTGAGAAATTTTGTTTTGATCATTCACATATATGATTACTCTTGGATTAATAATACAATGATCTTTTATGATCATTCTGTCTTCTAACATTAAGTGTGCAACAACGAAGAACCGTTAAAACAGATGACATATACATATACCATGCATACACCTTGGCTTCTTTGTTACCCTATTTTCAGCTTATCAAAAGCCGAGGACGGCTTTGTTTTCAAGAAAGGGAGGATGATGAGGACATGACTCCTATGCATACAACCATATTTGCTATGCTTGATGTTCCAAGTACAAGAGCTCGTACGCTTCACTTAACTTATCAGGTGAGATCGTTTTTAGGAGTGTCTTTATATTATATGAACTATATGATGCTACCTAATGATGGAATATCTATATGTGCAGCACCATGTCACTTTTGGTCCAAGACTAACAAGCAGTTTGAGCGGGACCCGTTTTGGAATCCAGTTCGGCCTCGAGAATCAGCTGACAGCACTGACTTCAAATGCCCATAACTTTCACATACGACGTCCGTTGGAGGTCCACGAGTACTTGATGGAAAGATGATTTCGTCCTCTTTCCAACGGATCCGGCCTCACCTCTAAACTCCTTCTGGACTGATCGCAATCATCAAAAGAAGGCGTCATATCACTTGTTTGAGCCAAACTGGGCTTTGTAATCATACTGAACTTGGCCCATCTGCCGGCGGCCCACCCAGGGGCGCGGTTACTGTTCACGTGAACAGTAATGCACGACCGTTAGTACCACCTCGCTAGTTCGTTAGTTTTGTGGCTCCTCGTTCCTATTTAAGGAGGCCGCACCCTTTAGTTTTCCTTGGATTTTGTTGAATTAAGAGTTAGCTACAACGCAACCGTGTATTGGCTTGTGTCGGCTAGACCAACCCGAATACCGCTTGTAATCCCAATTTATCAATATTTCAATCTTTATCTCGCAATTTCAGATTGCTTATTATCTTGTTCTTGCGTGCTTCTTCTGGTGTATGCGAGAATCGACCTTCGTGGTCGTCAACCGGGTATTCGTGCACGGTTGATAACGACTAGTCGATCAGTTCAGCGATTGCGTGGTTTCGAGCCTTGCGTGTTCGTAGCCAGGATCGTGAGGGTTGAGCGACGCCTACCGGACTTATCGTTTCTCATCGAAAGATCGGGCCAACAAATAGAACTTTAGGGTTCATCAGAGGGAGAAGGGGAAATTGAGCGGTGGCTCACTGGAGAGGGGAAAAAGAGGCGGTGACGATTGGAGAAGATGGTCAGCGATGGGAAAGAAAGAGTGGTGCTATGAGGTTGTGGAGAGGTCAGGGATGGCGATGGTGTAGCGGCTCGGGCTTTATAGCTAGGGAAGGGCGGTGGCAACAGAGAGGTGGTGACTTGGGCTTGGCACATGGATGGTGACATGGATGGCTGTGCGCATTTGTCTCTGGAGAAGGGGCAAGGTGGCATTATGGCGTGTCGCGGGAGTGGTGGCGAGCACTGGCGCAGTTGCGCGAGGTGGCATGGGTGTTAAATGTATATTATTGGCTGTATATTTTTCCTATTGTATAAGGGGTTATCTGCATATATGTCACACATGTACTTGTATATATATTAATCCATTGGCCTCATGATGAATACAAACGCTATTCATAACATGGTATCAGAGCAATACCTACGGTTTTTGTCGCATATATTGGCTCATTTGCCTTATGATGAATACAAGCGCTATTCAAAATAGTGGGCAGCGGCGGCGATCGGCGTGGCGGCACGGGCGAAGGCCCGAGACCGAGCAGCATTGGCGCGGGCAGTCGATGCCAGGACAATGGCGGGCGATGAGGTGGCATGGCTTGGCGTGGACGAAGGCGGCGCAATTTGGCGTGGAGCAGGGGCGGTGCGAAAACGGGGAATAAGGCGGTGCGGTGCAAGGAGGAAGAAGACGGGGGAGAAGCGTGTTGGAGAAAAGCGCCTTCAGGCTGAGGGAAATGGGAAGCCGAAAAGGGAAAGCGGAAAAGGGGAGAGACTTTTCGAATTAGGGGGAAAAAATCAAATTCAAGCCATAAACTCAAAAACTTTTGAAAATCGGAATTTTTGGGTTGTTTCAATGACAAGTTGACAACTCGGGCAAGTGAGGATCAGGTCGGGATCGTTCTGTGTTACTCTGGACTTGTTTATCCCCGCTCCTACAAAGAAGAGCATCGGTACAGTCAATACTTGCCCATGGCTTCTAGTATGTGCATGCATGTGTGTAATCCTGCCACCGCACGTTTCGCCAAACGTGCCAAAGCCAGTGGAGTGCTACTACTACTACGTGCGTTATGCAGATCGACTCGACACATCTACACGTGTACTGTACAAGAATCTGCTTCAATGCAAGGGGTGCTGTGCAAGAACTGACGTGCCTCTGCTGCCTACGCTCGCCTAGCTACGAGGGGCACACCGTTGACTCGACGCTGTTCCGTCTTCATCCATCCGGACCATCCCAAAGTCCAATAGCAAGTCAGCAGCTACAAGCCCAGCTCATTTTGGCTGCAGCTTCTGTGAAGTCCGTGACTCCTGTGAGCACGAGAGGAGGCCGAGGCGCCCAACATTTACTGCATGGCACTGTCAATGTTACAGACATACTACTACAGAAGCGCAGGATCCCAAGGCAGATGGATGGATTCATGAGTAGAGTAGGCCTTTTGTCTTGGAGATCTTAGCTAGGCAAGGTCCATCCGTCCATGGCTATGGAGGACAAGTGAAGGCTTCGTCCGGTCTTTGCCTGGCCTGAGCCGCCTGACTGACAGGAGCTGTGTAACGCAGTTAATACTGCAACTCCTGGCTTGGTTGCTTCTTCTGGGCCGTGTGGCCTGCGTCAGCCTCTCTGAACCGTTTCCACAGTCTATGCAAGTGTAGCATCAGATGGTTGCAGTCGAAAAGACGTTTGTGAGCTCACCTTAGCTGTTGCTAAGGCGTTGCCACATTAGTATTTAGGTGATGTGGAGGAGAGAGGGTGAGGAGAGAAGGTGAGGTTGTTTCTAGATGAAGAAACAATCAAGTTGTTGATACCAAGACACAAGAAACAACAAAATAGCTATTGGAGACTTGTTTGTTACTTAAAAACACGTTTTGTTGATATCAAGAATCATCATGCACACTTGCAGCAATTAAAGTTAGATACAAGCTCAAGTAACAATCTATTGGAAGACTAGTTTCTTTTTATTAGATTGAATACTCTCTCTCCTCTTAGTAACAAGCTAAGAAATAAACTATTGTAGATGCTCTCATTGTGCAAATTAAAGTAGCCTCCATTTTCTTTTGCTGGGCTCTGTTTCTTCTGCGTGATTGTTTCATTTGCTTCACTGGATTAGTAGTAGCTTCGTGTGCGGCAAAGTCCAAAAAGCTTTGGTTCCAAGAGATGCTTCGTCGTTGAAGCCATGCAGCGTTTGATACTCTGACGCTGGAAACCAACAGCAGCCCATGTTGTCGTTTCAGCTTTATCATTTCGTGGTTTACAGCTTCCCCTTCTTCCAAGAATCTCCAACTACCTGCTTATCGACGTGAAAACAAAGGTTCTCTTCTACTTGGCTGGACGCATGCAAGAGTGTGCGTGGCAGTCAGCCGTGAGCTGGTTCGTTGGGCTCTTCTCGTGGATTTGATTTGATGCCGGAGATGACCAAACAATCATGCGCATCATGATGTATGACTAGAATTGGGGAATGTGAATGTGGTAGCTAAGCAAGTCAACTACGCACGGGTTGGATTTTACTTTGTGATGTTTTATCTAGACTATACAGAGCCAGATGGAATAAGTGATCTCATTATGAAACATCCTAAACTTAGCGAAACAAATTACTAGAGGTATGTTAATTTGGTGAGTTCAGAGCGACATGTAGGTCACCATGTCGCAAACTCGCAATCAGGTAGCTCAAGCACAAGCATTATCTGGGTTATAGAATGGATATGTAATTAATGTGGTTGTACTGTTCCTTCTCCATTTTATTCTCAATGGACTAGGCATTACTGCTCTGTATCTGAAACTAGAGCTGCACCTACTGATACTCTTCCTAGCTGTTCCTGTTCCTTCTTGGTGACTGTAGATATGCACCTAGCATTATTGGTGTACTCGACATTGATTTCCTCCTCCTCGTCCATATTGAGGTTGAACCCCGGCCTATGCTACTATGCATGGCTGCATTAGCCATTGCTTCTGCAGACCAATTACTTCATTTTTGTTTCCAGAATTCTGCACGGCATAATCCATGCAAAGCTCTTATGCTCTATTTAGGGCAGTTACATGCATGATACTACATAAAACTTGTGTATCATAAAAAGATCATACGAAAACGAATAGATATACATGTAGTTCATCTATAAATCTAGTTCTTTACACAATCAAAAAGAATACGAAATCTCCATATTTCTACACTCGAGGAAGAGATCGCGTACATGAGCCTCAATGCTGCAGAGGAGCATAATCTTCAGAGAATTTATATATTGTCAGTTTGCCACATACATAAGAAGGGACATTATAATGCCCTTCATCTATCAGCCTCCATTGTCTTTCATGAATTAATATCAAGAACAGAACGGACGTCAGAATTCCCCACAATTTTTTACAGGTAAGGCAGTTACTAACTTGCTCCAGAGGATGCATATAAACATATCAGCTAGCTAGGCTGGCTGCTGCCAGAGCTACTCATGGGATTTTAAATTAGTCTAGCGAAGTAGATTACACATCACAAAGCACGTTCCCCCCTCTTTAATGCACACCTGGCGTAATATTCGTAGAGTAATGGCAATGCTGTATCGTTCTCTGCATGTTGAAGGCCATCGAAATAAATTGGTGCCTGTATCTTTCCAAAGACGAGGACTTGAGTATGCTACTACTGCGTAGACTTCAATGTCCTTGTTGGAAGAAAATTCAGTGCGGGAGGGCCTCACGCCAGAGCCCCGTATCTGCCGTCTATCCGTGATGATCCCTGACGTTTTATACTGGACGTTTCATCACAAACGGTTGATTAAAACTGTCTGTATTACATATAATTACAGATATTTTGGTAACACAGACGGTTTTGGTTTAAAGACCGTCTGTGTTACTGGTTGCGCTAAAAACCGTCTGTAAAGAGATAATATCACAGACGGTACATATTGAAAACCGTCTGTAAAGTATTACAGACGGTTCTGAACATGAACCGTCTGTGATAATTGTATACTTCACAGACGGTTATAAATACGAACCGTCTGTGTAGACTTCACAGACTGTTTTTAATTATAACCGTCTGTGATAATGTCCAGCTCCCCGATGAGTTTCTTCGTCGCCGATGCGTCTCTTTGCTCGCATCAATGCCACTTCGGCTCCCCGATGCGTCTCTTCATCTCACGCGCCGAATTTATTCCTTATTTTATAAAAATGATAATCCGTCATCGAAGATAATCATCCAGACATCACTCTATACGTACGTACCTCAATCCCATCGCTCTACGATCATGACATTGATCATTCGTATACGCAGCGATCACGGACCATGATGGCGAGGACCAAGACGAGAAGGTCGGCGATTGCCGTTGCTCTTCCTCACGATGTCGTCGTCGACATTGTCAGCCATGTGGCCGCGAGCTCTCCTCAGCTCATGGCTGACCTCTGCAGCCTACAAGCCACGTACGTACGTATTTATACATACAAAAATACATACTACTATCTATTCTAACGTCTTGAATTGTGTATGTACGTATATTGGAGCTGTAAGGCCATGTACAAGGCGTCCAAGGAGGGCGACGTGGGGAGGCGTGTGGCGCTGGAGCAGGAGGAGGCGATGAAGTGGCTGGACAATGAGTGCTACCTCGCTGTCGTCAACCACCTGGCCGGTGCTGGCAACCCGGAGGTCTGCTTCATCGTCGGCCTCCCGCTTGTCTTCGCGTACCAAGACATGCAGCGCGGCCTCGTGTGCCTCGAGCGGGCGGCCGATGCCGGCCACAAGGCCACGGCCTACGTTCTCAACCTCCTCCTCTACACAACCGGCGAGACGCGTACTACATCAGCCAGGTCGAGGGCGAGCCGGCCGATGGTGCGTGCGAGACGACCAAGAGGACCAACTAGGAGTGCAGGCGGTGCCGAAGGCTCGTTGCGGACGCGGTCCAAGAGGCGACGTGGAAGAAGATGGTCGGACCGCTAGGCCGGGTGTGGGTGCTGTCGGAGGACAGCCACCGATGCACAAGCACCGGCTGCAGCGTGACAGAAGGGTGGGATGACTACATCATCTTCTGTAGCGACGACTGTAGGATTAGGCATAAGTATGACAAGTTCTTTGCACATGTGTTAAACTACCTGCCGTAAAATTAAATACAATCACATGACGACATTAATTACTTACCAACAAAAAACAAGTATATCCCTTTGTCTTCAATTTTACTGTTTAATACCCTAAAATTTACTTATTTATTGCGACGTAGGTACCTTATGTGGTTATGTACCCGCGACTTGTTTTAATTAGCCAGTAAAAAATGGTTATATATTGGAATCGTATCACAGACGGTTCTATATTGGAATCATCTGTGATATGTATTTATCACAGACGGTACCGTCTGTGAAAAATATTTATCACAGACGGTTCTATATTGGAACCTTCTGTAATGTCCAACCTTATTTATATTCAGACTCTAGGGTTTACTCACGCTCCCACTCAAATGATTAGTTTCGCCGCGGCACGCTAGTGTTCAGGCTCCCACATCTTCCTGAGCCCATCGCCGCCTTCTCCTTGAGCTACTTAGCGCGCCTCCTCCCTGAGCCCGAGCCGCTGCCTCCCCGAACCCGGTGCCCCTCCTCCCTCGAGCCCGGCGCGCTCTCCGAGTGACATCGCCGACTTCCTCGACGGCGCCTCCTCCTCGAGCCTGGCAGGCCTCCTCCTCCCTGAGCACGAGCCGCCGTCTCATCCTCCAGCCCGACGCGTCTCCTGCCCCGAGCCCGCCTCCTCCTCCCCGAGCCTGAGCCGCCGCCGCCTCCTCCTTGAGCCCAAGCCGCCTCTTGCCATCTGTTCTTGAGTTGTTTGTGTTTTTCAGAATTTATTTACTTTATTAATTGTGTTGTGCTAGTTGTATTTCAGTATGTCTTGACTAGCACTGGGAGACTTGGTATTGTGTTGGGCTCTGGTAATTGCTTGACGAGGATATATAATTGTTATTGTCAGCTTGATGAGGATAATTTGTGGTTTGTACTTTTGATGTTTTACTGATAACAGATTGGCTATTTTATTAAGATTAGTGATTCTGTCCAGTATTTGAGAGTAGTGATTTTGTTCAGTTTTCATTTAACTGGTTACTAATTGGCTAATCAGATAATAGAGTATTTCTGCACACTGTTAGTTGAATGACCTTGTGATGATTGAAAGTATAAAACTGTTGTTTTAGAAGTTATTTCTTGACATTCTAGTGAAGCATTATTTGAGCACAAAAGTCTGATTTATTGTTATCACATTTAATTGATAAAGAATATTGGCAAGTATCGAGAAGGCCACGATTACATCTTATGCAACTCTACATCTGAAAGCAATCATAAACATTCAAAACTGAGCAATATGTTGTTATCTTGGTCAATTAATTATTTCCTCGAACCCGGCGCCCCTCCTCCCCGAGCCCGCTGAAAGCATCTAGGCCCCTAAAAATTGTTTTGGTAATTAATGATAATATGTGAATATGGGATTAACGTGTTTATTGAGTATGTACAAGGTTAAGTCCCATTGGTGCTCTTGATGACCAGGAATTGCACGCGAAAGGATTACTTGAAGATCATTTGGCTCAAAGACAAGGTACAATAGTCTAGGATCTTTTTATTTTACCGGTCTTAGGTGAATTGGTTGGAAGACCGGGTTATAAGCTAGACAGCCGTACTATAAAGAGGGTCCAAGAATTGAGTACCTTGACAGTGAATGATGCCAAAATTGCTCAAATCTTATTTGATTTAATCTTGGATTTGTTTTTGGTTTGGCCTCAATTTAAATTTGCTGATTTTCTTTGGAGGCCGGATCGACCGACGTTAATCGGGTCGGATCGACCGAGTGCCGGACCAAAACAATGATCAAGATTTTCCAAAGGAGGTGTTGTTTTCTGATTTTGCTGAATTCCACTGGGCCGGACTAACCGACGGCCATTGGCCAGACTGACCGCACCCCCGGGTCTTGGACGCGGTCAACATTTTCCAGAGAAGGTTTTCAGTTAAAATTTGACAGGCCGGACTGACCGCAGGTATAAGTGCGGATTGACCGCACCTCCGGTCCTTCAATGCGGTCAACTTTTTTCCAGTGAGTCTCTAAAACGATTTCTGTTTTTCTGTAGGCCGGACTAACCGCACCTTCACCTGCGGTCTGACCGGACCCCCCTGTAACGGCTATTTTTTCAGTGCATTTAATGCGTTACGATCGTTATTAAGAAAGGCCGGACCGATCAAGACGGTGCCTCATGGTCCGACCGCGCTTCCTGAAATTTTGGGAATTTCGTGTCCAACGGCTAGTGCAGTGGGTGGAGGCTATAAATACCTCACCCACTGCAACTAGAAGTGTTGTTGAGCCTCATTTAACATCTCTTGAGCCCTTTGCATTGTTTCCTACTCTTTGAGAGCATTCATTTCCATTTGCAAAGGTAGTTGAAGTTTTTCCAGGAGCATTTATTGAGTTTGATCATTGTGGCATTAGAGCGCTTTCAAGTGAAGAATTCTTGCTCTATTACTCTTGGAGATTGCCGTCTCCTAGACGGCTTAGAGTTTGGTTTGGTGATCTTCTCAAAGGAGATTGTGAGAAGGCCCGGGCGTTTGTGAAGGTTGGAGCTCGCCTATCCGGAGAGGAGAAGAGCTACCACTAGTGATCGAGGGAAGGCTTAATTCGTGGAGCCGGCTTGAGTTGATCAAGCTTCCTCAACGTGGATTAGTGAAGACCGGCAAGTCTTCGATACCACGGGAAATACTTCCTTGTGTCATTGTGGTTATTTCTAGTCTTTACATTTCCGCATTTATATTTCTAACTTGTCTATTGTGGTAAATTGCTTAACTAGAATTATATCGTGTTTAGACTAAGTTAATAATTAGATAAAATTGTTAAATTGTCAAAAAGTTTAAAAACCTCCTATTCACCCCCCCTCTAGTCGGTTATCCTTGATCCTACACCCGCCTTCCCTCTTCTCTATAAAATCTCTAAGCAGTGTGCTGCTTTTGCCTTTAAACTGGCTTCACACACACACACATATGCACATATGTATATACATGTATATGTATATGCATATGTATATAGATGTATATATGTAAGTGTGTGTGTGTGTGTGTATTAGCCTTTGTTAGTTAACTCGAGGCCTGAATTCAGCTAGCTAGCTCGCTCCTTGGGCGTTTATCCTAAACGTTCAGGTGAACCACAGCCTACTTCATTGAACATGACACACTGGAGTGTGCGATTTGCTACATACCGTGGAGGATTGGCATAAAGCAAATCATACACTCCAGTGTGTGTAAGATCGAGGAGACCGACTAGAGGGGGGTGAATAGTCGATTCTAAAAAATCTCTAATACTAAAACCGATTTCTAATGTGGAAGCCAAAAACAATATGGTTTTGCCTAAATCAACTAGAGTTCGACTAATGTGCACTAACAACAAGTCTAATGATAAATATAACAATTGAGCATAGACTTGAGCAGTTCAATTCTAGTAAGGTGAATAGCACAAAGCAATGAATAACTATTGCAATCACACACAATGAATAAGCAATTTAATACAAGGTATATAAATTGCACAATGTAAAGCAAGCATTCATACACAATGAATGTAGATGCAATAGTAAGGCACAAGGATGCAAACCACAATTGACACGGCGATGTTTTACCGTGGTGCTCGAAGACTTGCCGGTCTCACCTAATCCACGTTGAGGTAAACCCAAATCAATTGGGCCGGCTCCACAAATTAAGCCTTCCTCCGAGGTAAGTCCAACCACTTGGACCGGTTCCCAACCAAACCAACATCTCGCTCCACTAAGGTTGCTCCTTCCTCCATTCCGGAGATGGCGAGCACCACACCACTCACAAACCGCCCAGGTCTTCTCACAATCTTCTTTGAGAAGCTCATCGGCACAACGACGCCACCACGCCGTCTAGGTGTTGGCAAACATCAAGAGTAAAAGTCTCCAACTTTCACTTGAACCAATCAAGTGTCAAAGCTCAAGTAGATACTAAATCCACCACCTAATGCAACACATGCACTAGGATTTGCTCTCTAACCTCACTAAGTGCAACACATGCACAAAAGAGAATGAGAGGCTTGCTCTTTACTCAATGGAATGTCTAGGGGCACCAGCAACATCTCCTCACATGGCCAAGGTGGGTATTTATAGCCCACACATAAAAACTAGCCGTTGGGGAGAAGATCCTGAAAAACCAGCCGAAGCCGGTCAGACCGACGTTATACGCCCGATCAGACCACACCCCCTCCAACGGTCAGAAAAATAGCCGTTGGAGGACCTCCGGTCTGACTGCCAACCAATGGCCGGTCAGACCGGCCAGCCCGATCAGACCGCATGACACATGCCGGTCTGACCGCGCAACCGAATCTCAGAAATGTCGCTCTCTGGAATATGTTGACCGCGCGCTTGACCCGCAAGGCCGGTCGACCCACACCTATACTCGGCCGGTCGATCGGCGGCCGGTCGATCATCATATACATGCGGTCAGACCGCACCACAGAGGAAAATAGGGATTTTTTTGCATGAACTTCAACTCAAATTTCGAAACACATTCGCTAATTTGATGCTCGATGCAAACACGACCACAAGGCAAGATTCTCAACAAGTTGCAAAATACATTTGCCAACTTTTAGAATCAAAGCCACAAATTTCACTCCGCTTCAACTCAATTTGCAAAACACATTTGCCAAATTGACATGCGATGCAAACAAGGATTCAAGTGAGATTCTCAACAAGTTGCAAAACACATTTGCCAACTTATAGAATCACATTACAAGGAATAAGGTACATGGACTTAAACCGTTTGTAAAAACACATTCGCAAACCAAAGTCACATGCTACAAGGGTTATCTATGAGCCACAACTATTTGCAAAACACATTCGCAAATATTGGCAACACGTTAAGGTGAGCTAGAGCAAACATAGTGAGCTATCAACACATGGCAAACTCAAGCTACTAGTCAAGACCCCTCTTAATAGTACGACAACCTATACTAGCAATCCGGTCCCCAACTAAACGTCGAGACCGGTAAAAGACTAGGAACACATCCTTAGCCTTAGCTAGTTATACCTTTGCCTTGAGCAACAACTTGAAGCTTGATGACGCACATTCTTACTTCAAGTCCGGGTTCTTGACTTGAATGCTCATCAACACATGATGAGTTCTTCACTTTACCTTCATCAACACATGATGAAGCTTCACTTGATGATCAACACATGATCATTTCTTATTCTTGAACTTGACATGCATGAACACATGACGCATCCTTTATTTCAAGCTCTTCATCATCAATATCATCAACACATGATAATCTTCTCTTGACTTGGTGATCAACTCATGATCATCCCTTCTTCTTGAACATCATCGACACACGATGATTTCCACTTTACTTGACTTCCACCAATACATGATGGAACTCCTCTTGACTTGATGACAATCAACACATGATGTCATCCCAAGTCTTCATCACCATGGAACATAACCTGCTTATTCAACTCATGGAAAATGTTAGTTCCACAATATGATTATCATTAATTACCACATCATACTATTAACTCATAATGGTGGGACAAGATACAACAATCTTTCCCTCATTGGTAATTGATGATAATCACTTCAATTACAAATAAATTGAATGTAGATAGACAATGAGTATATATCAACTACACAAGTCTTATATGCTCTTATGAATATATATAACTACACAAGTTATATTTGTACTCAAGGATATATGAGCTACACAAGTCTCATATATTCACATGAATATACTAACTACACAAGTTATATATATTCAAGGATATGAGCATATATGAACTGCACAAGTTATATATACTCACATGAATATATTAACTGCACAAGTTAAATATATTCAAGGATATATGAACTACACAAGTTTCACATACTCATATGAATATATTAATTACGCAAGTTAAATATATTCAAGGATATGAGCATATATGAACTACACAAGTTATATATACTCACATGAATATATTAACTACACAAGTTAAATATATTCAATGATATATGAACTACACAAGTTTCATATACTCATATGAATATATTAACTACGCAAGTTAAATATATTCAAGTATATGTTTCAAAGTAAGGATCCTTAATATATGTGTACAAAGGAATATGGATCAATACTAATGAAACCACAAAATATAGAATGAACTCCCCCTACATGTGTGCGTACATAAATGTGTAATAAGAACATATGCACATATTTAGGTTAACCTTTTGGTGGAGTTCAACCTATATTTTGGATCCGAGGAATGCAACAATATAGAAGAACTACGAAGTCGAATGCATACCTCTTTTGTTCTTTATATCCAAACGAGACTAATCATGAGATAAGGCAAATAGAAGAGTTAGTCTCACAAATAGATTTATCATTATGAATGCATACCTGTTTGGATTTTTCCTTTTGTTTATCCAATGAATTGGATTTGTCATTAATCACTTGCATGCCTTCATGGTTTTCACCTTTATATCCAAATAAGACTACACAATATGTATATCAATAAAAGTGTTAGTCTCACAATTAGATTTGTCATTAATTACCAAAACTCCATTAACACATAATGGTAGGTCAAGATTCTTCAGTGTGTCAGGTTCGATGAAGCAGGCCGTGGTTCACCTGCACGTTTAGGATGAACGACCAAGTAGCGATATATAGAGGCTACGACAGACGGTTCCATCTACCAACCGTCTGTGATACGTAAGTTATCACAGACGGTTTTATCTATAAATCGTCTGTGATAGTCAACTATCACAGACGGTTCTGAGTTAATAACCGTCCGTGATAGTGTGCATCACAGACAGTTCGAAAATCGTCTGGGATAACCTCATGTCATCACTGACTCATAAACTCAGACGGCTCACGAAAATGTCTGTAATGATATTTTTGAATCGTTTATAAAAACCTTTTCTGTAGTAGTGGTCTCATAGTGAGACCCTCTCCAAGCGAATTTCCTTCCTATATTGTTGTGCTTCCAGCGTTGCATGAATATGGAACCACTATCTGGTCTTGACAGCCCATTGGCGAATGGTGATCACTTATCTGTGCCTGCTTTCAGCGATGAACATCTGCATGAGTGCATCCAAGCCATATTTTCCCTCTTTTTTTTTAGCTCTTTCTTTAAAGAACATTAAGCTGTAGTATACATCTACTGTTGGACTTGGGACTAGTCCGTGATTCAAAGCTAAACTCGGTCCATCCGGTAGCACAGGAGTACTGCTGGTACAGCGCTTGCACCACTACTACAAAGAACAAACTAACAAACGTCAAAGAGGTTAAATGGAAATCAAGACCAGAGCTATGGATGGAGCATTTGGATTCTAGTCCACAAACTTGTAGGCTAGAGGTTCCAGTGTTTTGCAAAGGCAGGCATGCATGCCATTGGATCCACCAAAAATGAAAGGAGGTTAGTGGAAACAACCGTCCAAGCCTGCCATTTCCCATCCCCATCCCCATCAAATCAGATCGAGCGAGGCACCGCGCCGGCTAGTTTCCAAAAGCTGCAATCCCTCTCGTCACAAGCCCTACACCGCACCGCACCGTACCACGCTACGCTACACAACACACTTCCCTAACCGTATCTTACTCTCTCTGTTATTACATGCGTTCTTTCACTGCGACTGCAACTGCAAATCTGCAATTGCAATTTGCAAACAAGTTCGAGCATATATAATGATACAGACAGTTGCTATCTATATTAATTTTCTATATCATCTGTAGATAGCACTAAAGGCAGCTCATACAATGGGTTATCTTTAGTGATACAGCCGACTACATGATTGTAGACAACCCACAATCTTTTAATGCTTTTTTTGGTTCTGGTGCTATAGTCGACTACATAATTTTGGACAGCACATTTCACTCTCTTTATTCTCTTTCATTTACACCAGCTTAAATTTTATATAACAGAGGCTATAGACTCCTATATGACAGAGGCTATAATCAACTAATATAAGCTCATTGTGCATCACCTTTAGACAATCGAAGTGCTCGGGCCGACCAACCAACAGACTCCGTCCAACCCAGGAAATGCGCGGCCCGCGAGCGGCTCCGTCCAACTCAGAGTCCCACCCCCTTCCCGAGCTTTTCTTTCCCCTGCCGCGCGCCCCAGCAGAAGTCCACATCACGCCGGCCGGGCCCGGCCGCGCGCGGCACGCAGCGGTGCTGCAGCTGCACCACACGGTGCGCGCGGCAGGTGCACTTATAGCGCAACAGTAGCGCACTACATGCTCGATGACGCCCTGCTTAGCTCCCTGCATCGCACCCGTTTCTCTACAAGACTTTCTCTGCACTTCTCTTTCCTCCTCTGCTCTCGACACATTCTAAGAAGCATACGTGGCTAGGAGTAAATACTAATGAGGCCTTATTTAGGAAGCCTAAATCCATGGCCAATCCCTGTGGATAGGCCAAGATTCTAGCATAGGAATTGATCGGGAATTTGAGCTTCTCAAATAAGGCCTAAAGTGGAATTAACCATGTGATCGAGTAAATAAAGTTGGTGAGTTAGGCCATCACAGTACTGGTCCAAAGCCGGTGTAGGAAGAGGAGAGAGAGGACTTGGCACCGATGCCATCGGTGCTAGGACCGATGGCTCCGCTCCGCTTGCTACAGCGGATGGCATCGGTGCTAGAAGACTAAACAATTTGCGTAGGCACACTTGTCAGCTATTGCCATTGCCACACACCACAAGCCACCACGCCTTTGGCGAAGATGACCGCGATGGATTGAGGTTGTCGTCGTCGGGTTGAGGCTGCCATGCGCCGGATCGAGGGCTCCATCGCCGAATCGAAGTCGCCGTGCACGGATCGAAGGCCCCATCACCGGATCGAGGCCGACTCCAGAACCGAACGAGCAACGGTGGAAGGATCGAGCGGCGGACGATTTGGAGCGGATGGTGGTGACGAAAGAGATGGAGAGAGGAGAGAGGAGGGGGCGGCAGGAGTGAGCGGCAACCGATATAGTGCGGATGGCGCCAATAGTGGCGGGAGTGAGAGGCGACGGTGGTGGTGAGAGAGGAGGGGGACCAGGGGAGAGGTCAACAAAATTGAGCGGCGGCGAGTCGACGATGGAGAGAGGGGAGAGCCAGAGATGGTTGGGGGAAGGAATCGGACCGAGGGTTGAGAAAGATGTATTTTTAAAAATTTACTTTAGTGCATGGTGGGTCCCACTTAAAAGAGAGAAGAGAGGAAGCTAAACACTCCAAAGAAAAAAATTGTAAATCTGACATAGCCTGGGAGTGAAGTGGCGAAAATAGCATCGCCTCCGCTGTGGATGGCTGATGGCCGGGTTGGTGGTTCTTTTGAAAAAGCGCGCGACGTGACATGTATAGCAGTGAAGTGTTTGTGACTGTGTGTGTGTGTAAAAGGAGAGCATGGGCGCCTCGTACTTGGATGCTCCATTCCCATTCCACACGTATGTATGTACCATAGTGGTATGATGAATTGATGATGATGTTGCTCTGCTCTGTAACTTTTTTTATTAATTAACTTTTTTTAATTTTTATTTTAAAGTTAACCCTACCAACTTTATTCTCAATTCAAACTCTTTTGGTCACGCTATCACCCGTGTTATGACAAAATAACACTGTTACGTTATAGAATAAGTCCGTTAAATAGCATTTTTTGTTATAGCACTGGTCGTAGCGTGGCCAAACAACAATATCACACCACGGGTGATGGCATAACAAGAGCTTGCTCTAGATACGGACTGACGTGACAGTATTGTTTTGTCACGTTATGGATGGTAGCGTAACCAAATGAGTTATAATTAGAAATAAAGTTCATGAGGTTAATAAAATTAATAAAAAGATTAATTAATTAAAAAAAATTCTCTCCTCTGGCATTCCTTCTCCTCTATCTCCAGTCCCCCGCTCGAAAGTCGTAACACCCGTGGGGGCCAATAAGGCAACAAGCTAGCCAGCCACCAGTACCAGCCAGTAGAAATATAATACGCTGCTGCTCTTGTGGGCAGGGGTACCACGCGCAAAGCTCCGAGTTTGTGCATGGCTTCTGATCAGTGAGAGTGAGAGGAGTACCAAAGAAGAGAGATGGAGGGGAGCGGCGGAGCGGAAGGGAGGAAGCTGGGCAGCAGGGTGGAGGCGAGCCCGGAGCGGGGCAGGCCGGCGTACGCGTCGTCGGTGAGGTCGGCACCGGCGAGGCCGATGAGGCGGGTGCAGATCATCTACTACCTCTGCAGGAACGGGCAACTGGAGCACCCACACTTCATGGAGCTGGCGCAGCATCCCCACCAGCCCCTTCGCCTAAAAGGTTCTTGCACACGCATCATGTACTACCACTACGCACATTGGTGAAACTTTTTTTTTTTGGCGTAAGATGCATCTACATGGTCTTTACTCTTTCCTTTCTAAGAACTACAGTGTGCTAGTCACTGATCGATGCTGCCATTCTTTTTTTTTGGGGTGTGAAGATGTGATGGAGAGGCTCACTCTGCTGAGGGGCAAAGGCATGCCTGCTCTCTTCTCATGGTCTTGCAAGAGGTACGCACTGGTTGCGTTCTTCCTCGCTCTTCTCAGGCAATGTACTTTTAGAACAATACAGCTTACGCTTGGTTCTGCATTTGTGTGTACATATGAAGGAACTACAAGAACGGTTACGTCTGGAACGACCTCTCCGAGAACGATGTGATCTACCCGTCGGACGGCGTGGAGTACGTCCTCAAGGGCTCTGAGATCTTCCCTGGCTGTTCTTCCGGTATCGACCATTAACATCACCCTACCCGCCCTTTTTTATCACCATTGTTGCTTGTCAAAGTTATTGTTGATCGTATTGAAAAACGGCCATGACTTGCAAGATGCATGCAAAGCAAGAATTAGCATACTAACATTCATCTTTCTAGTATGGGATAACTTCATTATTGCTTCTTCCCCTCCCCAAAAACAAGCCGTCTTGTCTGTGCAAAAGGTTCTTTTTCTTCCCTCTCTCTTCCCATTGTCAACTCGTTTTCAAAAGACATGGGCCATGGGTGCCGGCGAAACACAAGTACAGCTTTCTTACACCTTCCACGTTTCTTCTCTGCACCCACATCGTAAATCGTGAAGACTTTAGCAGCCAGCGCTAGAATTCCTTTTCTTTTTCTGAGGTTAATGCACGGTGGTGCCGAAAGAAAAGTCTCCCCTGCTATTGCGTGCATGATCTGAATTAATGGCTACCTGTCCCTGCCGAATTAGTATTACCGTTCGATTGACGAACTTTTCTTTCTTCTTTCTTTCTGCAACCTGCAGATCGGTTCCAACACCTTCGGGTAACCGATAGGTCTCCGACGAAGCCGCTGGCTGTCCCCCACAGCCACAAGCAGTACGTGGACGGCTACCGGGACGACGTCGCAGAAGATCCCGAGGACGACGAGCTGGGGTACCCGTACCACCGCCGAGCCGCCGCGTCTCTGCTCGCCCGACGCGACAAGCCTATCTCGGCCCGCACCAACCGGGCCCGCCCGGTGGAGCTGCCCATCGAGGAGACCTCGCCGCCGTCCTCGACCTCCTCCGACAAGCCGCCGGCCGCCCAGCAGCCGGGCCGGGCCGACGAGACCGAGCCGAACAGGACCGGCTCGATGCTTCTGCAGCTCATCGCATGCGGGTCGGCCGCCGGCTCGGCCAAGTGCCGGGCAGAGCCGAGGCGGAGCTGCGGCCTGGTGAGCCGTCTCGCGTCCAGCGCCGGCGCAGACGAGGAGGAGGAGGCGGGCGGCGAGCTGAGCCGGCGGTTCGGCCACCTGGCGGTGGAGGAGAAGGAGTACTTCAGCGGCAGCATCGTGGAGAGCGGCGGCAGGGCCACTCCCCTGCCTTCGTCGCACAAGCGGTCCAACTCGTACAACGAGGAGAGGTAACCTTACCAGAGACCGTTCCTCCTCCGTTTATTAGTACTAATTAGCTTTTGTGATTCTGCGTGATTTCCTAGTGACACATTGTCGAATGCATATGGCCTTTCTTAGTCTGACTCGATTTGTCATGTCCCGGAAGATCCCTCTTTAATTAGGTCATGTAGACGTAGCATGTCACCATGTTTAGACTAAATGGGATGTTTGTACTTTAGTCGTGACACAACATAGAGGTCAACGAGTGAGCATGTATGTCTGTCCTTTGTCCTCAAAAAACAAAAACAAGAGGAACAAGTGACCATGCATGTCGTTCTCGATTAGAACGACGCTAACCAAACATGGCACAGCGCTAGCATTATTACCGGGAGAAGTACCGAACGTGTAGTCTCTGTTTCATGGGTTCTCGTTGGCTGTATGCTGTACGTTTTGGCATGTGGACTGCGTCGTGCGTCGTGCTGCAGTACGTGTGCACTGTGCATGCGCGGACCTTACATGCATAGTCCACTCTTGGGGCTCGTCAAGCTTGAATACTCGAGTGGCTGTACTAGGTGTTACTGTACCAATGTTGTGGCACACAGTGCTCTTACATGCGGACAAAACTTGATACGTATGTATGTATGACACATCGTACGCTTACTTCTACTACTTAAAAATCGGAGTTAGTGTTCATCTATCCTCCACACTCTTTCACCTCTGTCCATCTCTACTGACATGTAGGTCACGTTATCAGCAAACTATCTCATCGCATCGTGCGCTCTCTGGTGCTCCTCTCCCGGCATCGCCTGCGACATCGTCTGCGCTTCCTCCTCTCCGCCCTCGCCTCCACCCCTGCTCTTCTGCTCTGCTCTGTGTGTCTCCACTCTGTCGCCGCTTTCATTGGCTGGATCTGGACGAGCCTCACTTCTTCCTCTTCGTCCCCGCTCTTCTACTCTGCGCCGCATGTCCTAACAAATTGAGATATATTATATCTATTTAATAAATTACATTCATAAGATATTTTATAATAACGCACGGACACTTAATTAGTGCTTATATATGCACCTGTCTGTCTGCATGCAAATGAACTGACCAGTATATATGGTGCAAATGCAAAGTCGATCGCTGCTGACTTTTCGTTTGGTTTAACTTCAGGAGCTTGAGGCTTGGCGTCGGTGCGATCGGCGAGGAGAGAACGGATGAGCAGGTGGAAGGGGAGGAAGGGATCAGGGGAAGATGCATCCCGGGCAGGAAGAGGCAGCAGCAGCAGAAGTAGAAGCCTGATTCAGATCTGCGTGAAGCATCTAGTTGTAGTCTGTGAGAGAAAACCAGACTGAAATAACTACATATTTAATTATCATCTTTAGATCTGTAGTGATCAGCGCATGCAGGGGCCGCCAGATCAGAGTAAGCTAGTGTGGGCTGTGGAGTACGTAGCAGTAGGGGCTAGCTGCTAGGTTTGTTCAATGTTGTGTTCATTTCGTGGCAAGAAGCCAGCGTGCTGATGCTACCTGTCGCTAGGAACAGTTGGGAGCGACGCACGGTGTAGCACTTTTGGACGCTATGTAAGAGAAGATACGACTAGTGTACGCATATGGAGCGATGGACTTCTCGCGATGCGTGCCATCTGCAAGCATATCATTCACTGCTCGATCATGCCTGGTGTGTGTTTTCTGACGCTTCCTGTGCTTTTAACAGCGTCGATCGGGCGTCGCGGCAGGGCCGCTGCGCATGCCGGCCATGCAATCGACTGTGGTGTGTTAAAGGATGTTGGGCGTTGTTTTAGAAATTTTAAAGGTCTTGGGTAAGGTAACCTTTTGTTACCACTGCTGTTTGATCTTGTAGCTGATAATCTAATCTATTTCATTAGGAAAGCTCAGGATTTGGATTTGATTAAAAACCTAGATTCTTATTTGTCAAATGAAGGAATTGCTATTTTACAGTATGCTGATGATACCATATTCTTGATTCAGGATGAAGAGAGTGCCAAAAATCTGAAATCTATCTTTTGTTTGTTTCAGCACTTATCAAGCTTGAAAATAAACTTCCACAAGAGTGAGGTTTACTATATTGGATTAGCAGCTGTTAAACATGAAATTTACGAGGAAATTCTTACCTGTAGGGGGGGGGGGTTTACCTCTTAAATATCTAGGGATCCCAGTGGATAGGAAAAGAGTGAGAAATCTAGATTGGAAACCTGTTGAGGACAAGTTTGAGAATAAATTGAGGGGTTGGCAAGATAAAATGCTAACTTTAGGAGGTAGATTGGTTCTTGTCAATACTTCTTTAAGTAGTCTGTCTCTTTATATGATGTCCTTCTATAGATTACCTGTGGGTGTTAGGAGAAAAATGGACTTGTTCAGGTCAAGATTCCTTTGGAATTCTGGTGTTGGCACTAAAAAATATCATCTGATTAATTGGCCAGTGGTATGTTTACCCAAGTCCCAAGGGGGTTTAGGAGTTCTTGATTTGAAATCCATGAATTTGGCTCTTTTAGGTAAGTGGTTGTGGAGATTAAAAAATTGGGAGGACCTATGGCAGGATATCATTAGGAAAAAGTATTTGAACAAGAATACTTTGACTCAATCTAGTGCTAAGGTTGGGGATTCTTGCTTTTGGAAAGGATTAATGGAGGTGAAGGATGTTTTCCTCTCTTGTTGCAAAAGGAAATTAGGTGATAGTGCTAGAACTAGGTTCTAGGAAGACTTATAGTTAAGTGATGTTCCTTTTGCTATGAAGTATACTAGGTTGTTTAACCTTGTGTATGATAAGCATGTCATAGTGGCAACTGTTTTTGCTAAAGGTTTGAATTCTATTAAGTTTCGAAGAACCTTATTGGGAGAAAGCTTAGTCTTATGGCAGAATTTAGTAAGTGAGTGTGGTGGTGTTAAGCTAGAATTTTTTTTTAAAATAAATTTTTTAAAAAGATATTTACAAAAATATATCGTCTTTCCAAAAAATTACAAAAATGTGTTCCTGTCGCCATTTCAAATGGCGACAGGAACCTATCGCCATTTGAAATGGCGACAAGAACCCTCTCCCCTCCAGTCGCCGGTCCCAGCCACTGTCGCTGCTTCAATCGGCGACAGTTCTGCCGCCATTTCAATGGCGAGAATTCTGCCGCCAGATTGAACTGGCGATAGGAAGCTCAACCCTATAAAAACCCGAAAATTCAGCGTAGAACTCATTCTTACTGAGAAAACAGAGAAGAGGAGGAGAGTAGAGAGGAGG
Organism: Phyllostachys edulis; assembly: GCA_036346405.1. NCBI lineage: Eukaryota > Viridiplantae > Streptophyta > Magnoliopsida > Poales > Poaceae > Phyllostachys > Phyllostachys edulis. The sequence goes on from CM070550.1 coordinate 105,577,334, forward strand.
AGAGAAGCTAGCGAAGCGCTGCCCGTCCGATTGCCTACCTCTTAGGTAATTTTTTAAACCGAATGGATTACATAGTTTTAGCTGTACAGTTACGTAATGTAGTATAGTTTTACATAATACTTTTCGGTGGGTAGTATAGTGTTAGATATGCGGTTAATCGTGGAAATATTCTTTTTTATGATGCAGTGCGTCAAATATGTCCGACTCCGACATCGTCAATTTCAAAATTTACTATGGTCAAGGGACTATTCTGGAGGGTCCCGAGGGGATTGATTTGCGTTATTTCCAATCGGCGATCGTGCCTCTAGCAAGACCAGAGCAGCGTACATGGGGCGCTGTGATGCGGTGGTTGTTCCATACATTCCAAGTGAACCGTGATGTGTACGATCTGAAATTGAGTTGTCTTTCCCCACGGAGAGCACAACCGACATATTGGGAGTTAGTGCACCGGGGACCAAATTCATGGCGATCATATATGTACGCATCGCGAGGGAGGCAGGTGGAAATTGGTCCTTCTCGTCCAAGCATATGCCAAACCCACTCTCGCACTCCGTGGTGAACAAGAAGGAGGTGCCGAGGCCGAAGAGGAAGTCGGGGACTGCAGCCACAGCGCGGCGCACACAATTGCTGAAGCTCCCGGAGTTACTGATGCTGTCGATGAAGATCCTGTGGGAGTAGCTCCTACGGCCAGGCAAGCTACTGGTCTTGCTGACGAGGGTGAGGAGGTTGAAGCCGTAGTGCAAAGGATGGATCTCGAAGACCGAGACTACATGGCATTGTCTGAAGATGAAGGTTCCGACGACGAGGTTGAAGTTGACCAGCAGGCGGTTCCATCCGAATGGAACACATACCGCCGACAACCTCGCTGTCAACGAAGGCTCCGTGTCTGCCGTGGGAGTATGACCAGAGTGAGGTTAGGCTAGGAGCTATGTACAAATGCAAGGAGGCCGCAGACGCGGTCAAATTCTGGCGTTGTCGGTCGGGCGCACATTCGAGTCGCCAAGTCTACCCCAAGATTCTACGACGTGAAGTGCGGCATAGAGGATGCCCTTGGCGAGTGCACGATTTCACCAAAGTGGGACACCCATCGAAGTGCTCTATAGTGATCCTCACACATGCGCATTTCGAGTCGGTCAGCCCCACCGAACTCGTCATCAAGCTTCATCGCTAACCTTATGTATAGTGAGATCGTGGATAATCTAGATTTTGAGCCACGATCCATCATTCGGGCGATTGAGGCAAGATTCCAATACACAATCAGCTATGCCAAGGCTTGGAGGGCAAAACAGAAGGCATTGGAATCAAGGTGGGGCACGTTTGAGGATTCTTATCACAACCTGCCTGCGCAACTTCGAGTCATACAAGACAGAAATCCTGGCACCCATATCGACATTGAAGACGCCACGCACCCGAAGTGGACCAATAAGAGGGTATTGCAGCGAGCATTCTTCGCGTTTGGTCCATGTATCAATGCATTCCGGCACTGCCGTCCAATCTTGTGCGTGGATGGCACATTCTTGACTGGGAGGTACAAGGGCCGACATCGATCGCAATAGCGACGGACGGAACAATCAAGTTCTTCCAGGCATTCGCTTTCTTGAAAGCGAGAATACTGATACCGGGTTGTGGTTCCTCAAGAACGGAGGATTTCGTGGTGCAAGACCGCCCCAACGTGTGTCTCATACATGATCGGCATGCGAACTGCTGCGTGCAATAACCCAACCGCAATAAGGAGAGAACGTGCCACTTCCATGGCCGGATCTGCGCAGAGCGGTGGTGCATGAGGCACTTGGGTGCAAACTTCTACAAGCAGCTCAAGAACAAAGACTTGATGAACATGTTCAAGCGGATGTGCAACCGTAACTAGCAATGGAAGTTCAAACACTCGGAAGATTCTAGATGAGCGCACCAAGACACACGAAGGGAGGCAATGACAAGGGTCGCCCTAAGCGTGACCGAGCCCCGGCGTTGCGAGATACCAACAGATGCTCCCAGATTGAGAAGGAGGACGGGCGCAGTGAGATGTTTCTGACCGATTGAGCACGAGCCTAAGGAGAAGTGGTCGCCGCTCCATGACACGGTGGCGCCGATATGGTGTCATGACAACTAATCTAGCCGAGGTGTACAATCGGGTCATGCGCGCGCAAGGTGCCTCCCTTTGGTGGGTATTAGGAGGCAATACTCCGGATACGACGAAGTACTTTGTTGATAGAAGCAAAGAACGCATCGCCGCCATGGTAATGATGAGATACTCTACTCCGCCATGATCACCAAGTACATGGAGGAAAAGAGCAAGAAGGGTGAGATGCACCGCATTCAAGATGGGAACAAGGAGCTTCACTTCGAGATAATGTGCAGGATAAAGGACGCCGCAGACTAACCGCGAGAGGATCACTCACGAGTGCACGCCGCGTCGCGATACTTGCACATGCACTTGCAACAAACCCTTCTTCGCATAGGCCTTGCTCCCATGTCATAGCCGCATGTTCGACGGTGGCGCAAAGATCCCGGCCAAGATACTCTCGTTTATTTCACCAAGGAAGCGGTAATGCAAACTCGACCGCGGAGATATATGGTTACTGTTGTGGTTGGCCATTTCATCGCCATCCGACACGGGAGCAACTAACTGGCTGCCGGACATTGATAGGTCAAGGAAAGGTTGGCCGACGACAGTGCACGACGATCGAGAACGACATGGACGGCGCGAAACCGGACGTCGACGAAGAAGTGCTCCATTTGCAGGAGTCCGGGCACACTTCAAGAAATGTCCCACGAGAAATTCTCAAGACGAAGGAAACATCGCCACTCCGGACGTCGCAGGGGGACCTCATCCGGTCACCCAACTCGAGACAACCCACAGGGGGACATTGAGGTGCGACCAATGTTGTTACCAATGTTCAATTATGTTATTGCACCGACAAGAGTAACATGTTATTGCCAATGTTCAATTATCATTTTAATTAAGTGTTATGATGTTTTGGTCGGATGTTATGTAATATCCGTGTTATTAAGTGTTATGATGTTTTGTTGGATGTTATGTAATATCACTTAGCTTCCTACTTACTTAATCATTCAGTATGTCAATCTTTCTCGTAAAATTCTCTACAAATTCATCACACTAGAACAATATACTGACGATCAAAAAATGCTATTATAGTCTAACAGATTTTGTACCGTCAAAAACGTATGAAAATCGTAAGGCAACCTCGACCAGAGAATAGGCAAATTATCGTTTCGCCGCCAGCTCAATCGGCGACAGGAACCTATCGCCATTTGAAACGGCGACAGAACTGTCGCCAGCTGAAATGGCGACAGTGGCCGACCGGCGACCGGAGGAGAGAGGTTCTCGCCGCCATTTCAATGAGATAGGTTCTGCCGCCATTTGAAATGGCGATGAACACATTTTGTAATTTTTTGGAAAGGCGATATATTTTTGTAAATATCTTTCAAAAAAAATATTATTTTAAAAAAAAAAAATCGTTAAGCTAAGCTATGAGAATGATAAGTTGGTATGGCTTTTGACGAAATCTGGTTTGTTCTCTGTAAATTCTTTTTATTTTGCTTTAAGAAATCAGCATTTTCTTTTTTCCTTACCATTTCATTTGTGGTTTAAAAATGCTTTGAGGATTAAGGTCTTCTTGTGGTTAGTGCTTAAAAAGAGAATTCTGACTAAGGATAATTTGTGTCATAGAGGTTGGTTAGGGGATAAAACCTGTGTTTTTTGTGGAATGAATGAAAGTATCAATCATTTTTTGTTTGTTTGTCCATTAGCGAGGTTCATTTAGAATGTCGTGGGTTGTGCGTTTGGTTTGACTTGCCCTCCAGTAAACATCCATCAGTTGATGACCAACTGGATATGAAGGTTTGCTACGTGGACAAGGAAATTGATTTTGGTCGGCATAGTTGCTGTGGTATGGAGCATCTGGAGAATGTGCAATGCAGCCTGTTTCAAGCATAAGTGGCCCTCAGAACCAGTGCAAGTAATTTTTTTATATTTATTGATGTATTGAGCTTTGGGCCAAAATGTAGAAGGAGGACGATCAGGACTTATTGGTCAAGGGTGCTAAGGTGCTGAGTTAAGTGGCAATGGAAGTTTTTGGGGGTGAGAAGAAGATGGACACCATGGACCAAGAAGCCGACGAATGGGCCTGATCACGGTGGCAGCTAACATGGGTGTTGTCAACTTCCTTCACTAGGATTTTGTCTTCAGTTGAATAGATAAATGTCCTTTGTAGTTCTCTTCGGTTGATATTCTGGTAACTTTGTTTGTAATCACTGTTTGACGGTTTCCGTTTGTAGTGGATTGCTTTGTAAACTTTTGTAAATTGGTTTCTTCTAATAGAAACAGGGAAGACCTCTTTTTTTTTTAAAAAAAAAATGCAATGTTTGGCACGCGTGCAACCGAGAGACTACTACTTGTGTGCCTCCCTCCTCCACCTGCTGGTAGCTAGTCCGGTGGTAGTAATAACTAATCTGCCTCAGGTATGGCATCCGTGCGTACGTGTTGGCTATTGAGGTTGGGGATTTGAGATGGTTCATCTCAAATGAATCGGCAAAGAAATGGGAGTAGGAAGAGTTCGAACCCTGCATAGGTTTTTGTTTCTGAAAGGGAAAAAAGAATCGACTGTAAGTAAGTTATTATTTGTGCGAAGTGCCGTCGTGCGTACTGGGCCTTTTCGGACCTCGGCTGCCAATAATGGGCGGATTCGTACACATGGGATGTGGAGTACATAGCCTACCAGCAACAAATGTCCTCAAGGTAAGTGGCTAGGAAAACGCGAACAACCAATGGTGGCGGATCGGCGGCCTGCTCAGACAAATAAGACGCCAACCAACACCAAGGGTAATTTTTTTGGAAAATATATTTTTTAATTTTGAAATACATTAATATATCCCTTTTAATTTTGGGAATTGATAATACGCATACGTACGGGCGGCTCTAGAAATTTCGGACGTTATCTACCACGCACGCTCCCAACCACCCATTGCTTTATCTCCTTCCAACCACTCTCCTCCCAACCACTCATTGCTTTATCTCTCCAACCCAGCAGCACACACGCATTGCCTCCAGCAAGCAGCACACACGCACGGGGGTTGCGCCGATTGAGCCGATGCCGCAGCGATCGGGCTCCACGGAGGCGTCCGATGCTAGATGCGGCTCGTGCGCCGGAGTTAGCAGGTGGTCGCGCTGCTGCGTGCCGCCGATCCACCAGACCCGAGCTCGCCTTCCAGAGTACAGACCACCAGGCCAGGCGCACCGAGCTCGACGTCGCCTACGCCTGGCCCGTCGCCCAGATCGGCATCGTCGCCACCCTCCTCGGCGCCTCCTCCTCCCCTAGTGTCGTCGCACTGCCTAGGCCCGCCTCCCTCCGCCCGCCTCCCCTGCCGCCTCACCCAGCTGCTCGCTCGACCTTCGCCGCCAGCTCACCTATGGCTCGGTCTCCTCTCCCCTTTTATTGATTTTTGGATTTTGATGAAATGTTGCATCCGTAGAAAAAGAATGTTGCATTTTTGATTTGGTGATGTTGCAACCATTGTCTTGTGATGTTGCAACCATTGTCCGGTGATGTTGCAACTGTTATTCGGCGATGTTGCAACCGTTATCCGGGGATGTTGCAACTTCTTCTCTTCAACTTTTAGCTGTAGTGTTTCTGTACAAGCGGCAGCTAGTTCGTGCAAAGCATTTGGGGGTCAGCCAATGCCTGACTGGTCAGGAGGCATAGATCAGGTCGCCGGCAAGTCGTCTTGCGTCTGTGCTACGCGAGCGTTGAGGCGGCCGCTTCCGAGGCGTTAGTGCACGGGTTTGCATGGGTTCATGCATTGCCGCTGTTCATGAGTCGTGGTTGTGCGCAGCTGTGGGAGGTGGATCAGACGGCTGCAAATTGCTCGTGTAATGGAGATCGGAGGGCCATCAGGGCGTCCGATGGGAGTATTTTTATCGGACGTCTGATGCCTAGTTGTTCTAAAATTTTACAGAAATAATCATGTCACTCAAACGTTAAACGACTAGCTTAAGTCACTCACTGGAGACCCGGGCATGATACCACGGTGCGCGCGCCGGCCGTGCCGAGCCAACAGATTGTTTGCCACATCTTAAGCAAGTTTTGACGGACGAATTGCTTAACGCTTAACTAAAGTTGGTCGTACACGTACGTTGATGTGTGTGTGCGCGCGCTGCGGTCGTGCAGGAGCCGACGGCCCGGCCGCTACCGCCCTGTGGTGCAGAGCGTGCGGGCTGCAGGGTAGTAGCCGAGCAGCACCATCGTCGAGGCATGCGAATTCGAGCTTCAATTATATTGGGAGGGAGGAGGCCGCACGGTACAAGAAGAGTAGCCAGAAGCACGTCATGCTCATACAGCATCTCGCCAGCTCGCCATGGACACCCAGTTTGAGGGAAAAGATGCCATGCATTTGCACTGTTCACTGCTTATTCCATATCCAACGGCTGAGAATCATGCAAAAGGCACGGAATTCTTCGCCTCAACCTTTGCTTGTATATATAGCAGATGGTACAATTCTCAACTCTATTGGAAGAAATATCCATGGTTTCGCTACTACTCCCTCCGTTCTACAAAGCTTGACATCCTGTAATTGAAATCATAGCTAGCCAACGTCATGTATTTAAGAATGAAGGGAGTACTTCGTATATAGTTTGGATATTTTATGAGGGATTTGTATGTTCACAGCACCATGTGGGCAGACAACTAACATTAGAAATGAGTTAGATTCTAATGAAGGAAAATTTGTGGTCTCGTGACTATTGTAGCATCGAGACTAGCTAGTGGATACTGAGTACCTTTTTGTATTGAGAGGCCGAAATGGAAGCACCAAAAGCATCATGTATGTATTGAATAGTGAATGAGTGAGAGGAGAGCCCCCTTTACATACCCTCTTGGGGCCATATATTTAGAAGAGGGGGAATGACATTTTCCTTTTTGCCCCTCCCTTGCAAGAATGGAGAAAAGGGTATTTTGGTACATTCTTGCTGAATACAACTATATGTCTAGTCTATGTACATGCTCATATTCCCTCAGGCTCACTAGGTATTCCTGACGGTCCTAGGGGATGAGGCACCCATACAACAGTACTCCCTCGTCTGCACGTTCCGAGGTCTCAAGAGGCGAGCGGACGCAATAGGTTATCGCCCTGGTCCCTCGGGAGTTAGAATACTTGAGGTCCTCTGGAAGTGATGTCGTGGAAGTAACCTTGTCCTGGTAAGGGTAGGCCCACATGTAGGAATGATACGGCCTCGACGCGGGGCTGCTCTGCCGAGGCATAGCCTTCGAAGCGAGCGACACGTCAGAGCGTACCCATGGAGGCGAAGTCATCGACGCAGGACCGCCTTTGTCGAGGCATTGCCATCGAGGTGGGTGGCGCGTCGAAGCGTAGCCCATGGAGGAGAAGTTGTCGAGGCGGGACCGCCCCGCCGAGGCATAGCCATCGACGCGGGCGGTGCGTCGGAGCGTAGCCTATGGAGCTGAAGTTGTCGAGGATTGAGTGCCGTCCCCCTACCTTTGAAAACAGCGCACAACGAGCATGTGAGGCGCATGCCCGAGGAGGGTGCTCGTGCTTGCAGGAGGAGGCGAGGGTTTGAGTGATGTCCCCTACCTTCAAAAAACAGTGCCTGACGAGGGCGCGAGGCGCATGCCCGAGGAGGGTGCTTGCGCTTGCATGAGGATGCGAAGGTTGAGCTTTGTTCCCTACCTTTGAAGGTAGCGCATGACGAGGGCGTGAGATGCATGTCTGAGAAGGGTGCTTGCGTTTGTAGGAAGAGACGAGGATTTGAGCATTGTTCCCCTACTGACAAGGATCAAAATCTTTATGTATTACTTTAATACATAATAAAAGACTATATCTTTATGGTCATAACCCCTAAGGCTAACGATCCTGTGATCATAAGGATTCCAGAGGTTACATAATAGGTACCCTGGTTCAATGAGGTCCTATATGCAGTCCCTGACCAGATGACTACTTGTAGAAGCAATGAACTGGTATCCGGATCTAACTCCAAGTATATTCCTTACCATGTGATAAATGAAACATATCATATTTCTCCATACCACGCGACGTTTCATGGTCTTAAGACACTGACAACAACCACCATATAGTTGAGTGTCTCACAGACGCACAACCGCCGAATGGTTGGTACTTTATCAACTGCTGCCTCGCTCCGACCAGTCGCGACACTTCTAACAGGTGTCTCTTCATGGAGTAACTGTCGGATGTCGACTATGCTTTCGATGAGGGTAAGTTGCACGATGACAATTGGATCAGATGCTAAGCGATGCAGAAGGGGACTATAGTGAGAGATAGTTTGGTAAATTCGAGGGCTTAATGGAGGACTCGGAGAAACCTTTGTTCCCGGGTTATATGTAACATCCTAATTTTCTGAGTCTTAAAAATCTTTTGTTTAGTTAGTAGTTAGAAAATTCACCCTTGAGATTTTATTTAAATTTTATTTAAAGGTTAATCATGGACTTTTAGTATCAAAACAATTTAATATGATTAATGTCAACATCAACAATTGTCAAAACTATTTTATTTGGATTCTATGTGCTCGTGCGGTGCCTGCAGACGCTCGCGATGTCTGGCGGCGCTGACAGCAGGTGGCTCGAGGACTTGGCTATATTGCCCGTGGAGGAGTTCCAAGTGGCCGTCGAGGCCATGTGCACGCACTTCGGGCACGACCACGACCTTATGTACACCATCATCGAGAACCATAGGGGAAAGCTATAAGAGGGGAAAATAAGTCCCATCTGGTACCTCGACACAGGCGCATCCAATCACATGACCGGGTGCCGTGAGATGTTCTCTGATCTGGACATGTTGATTCGAAGGTTAGTGAGATTTGGCAATGGATCTCACGCAGAAATCAACACCCGTGGCGTGGTGTTGTTCAAGTGCCAAACTGGTGAGCACAAAGTCTTAAGTTGATGTTTATTACATACCTAAGTTAAGGAGTAATATAATTAGTTTAGGGCACCTCGATGAGCATGGCTACAAAACGGTATTGAAAGAAGGCATTCTGAGCATTTATGATAAAAAAGATAAAGTTGCCGGCCAAGGCAAATAAGTCATGGAATCGACTATACTTGCTTCGGCTGGGCTGCACCTAGCCGGGTTCTGTCCTCGCAAAATATGGTGCGAATGAAGATGAGATGTGGAGTACATCAAGACTGAAGAACAACTATCTGATATTCTGACAAAGGCGCTAGGCTACGTCAAGTTCCAGGAGCTGTGCACAAGGATCAGCATCGTCGAGATCAAGAAAATGCATTAAGGATTAGAGGGCGTTTGTTGATTAATCCTGTGTGCTGATTTTTATGTTTATTGTTTCCGTTTTTTGCTTGCATGCCTAACTGATAGTCATGGGCACTGAGTGTTTGCGGTTTTTGTTTTGCATGGCTGACATAGGAGCTAACGACAGTCATGCACATTGAAGTGCAATTGTGGCGCATGAAGCCCTCATTTACTTGTTACGCATGAAGCCTTGAGTTACTTGTTACGCATGTATAAAGTGATGAAAAAAAACAGAAATTGCTGGTGAAGTTTAGCAGCACCAAAAATTTATTTTCTGTTTGTCCAGGCTGAGCGTGTGTAGGTGTTTGACTTCCAGAGAGGAGCACGATGGCGGCGAGCGGCGGAGGTAGGCGACAATGGGCAAGAGAGATAGTTATGGCAGTAGGATAGAGGGAGAGGCAACCATGATGGCTAGGAGAGAAATGCCAATCATATTTTATTTATTTGTTTGTTGTATGTGCTGACTGGGGTGCCACATCACCTCATAACAAACTCATGGTCAAAACCGCTGCCACATCTGTTCCACGTTGGAGCCAAACCATGTTGGATTGTCTTCGGGGGCTAATTTGACATCGACGTATCACGTGCACATGAGCGTTGTGTGTGGACATATGGACAAACGGCATCTGGACCCTCCATCACGTGATCAATGGCGCTGGCGAAGCGAAAGCACCGCGAAAAGCGAGCATCATTTCGCGTTACCCCCTACGAGTGCAATCCCTACCGCTTCTCTCCCAAATCACCGAGGCGCACCGTGGCGCTAGGGTCCTCCTGCCTCCTCGCTAACGCCTCCCACTCGCTGCCGCTTTCGCCGATCGCAATGGAGCGCCGCCGCCACCGCTGGTCCATCACGGCGGCGCTAGCCCCGACGCCCCCATCCTCGCTGCCGATCAGTAGGCAGGACGGCGGCTCATGCTGGCCAAGGCCCCCACTGCCTCGACATCTCCAATGAGCCCGAGTTCATGGAGCGTACCGGGGCCGCCCAAGCCCGATGTGAGTTAATATTGACTTCTTGCGGTTTCTGAATTGACTTACATGCTTTTATCTGGTTCTAGCTCAATTCTGTGGTAGCAATTGATGAGGGGATTAAGAGTTCATGTTTTTATCCAAATCTGGTTGAGCTACCAAGAGGCAATCCATGGACCGGCCAGATGAGCAGCAGTTTCAAATACCAGCAGATGAAGCTCGTTGGAGTGTACCTCATTCAGAAGCTGCTAGTTAGGGTTTAATGTAGTTGCAACAACAGCTTAATGATCTGTTGAATGCATGTTAGATTGTTTGAATGCAAAATTTATTCAATGAATCTTGTATACAAAGTAGTGTATGATTATGGCTCAAAACCGATACTATGCACTAGAAGCAAGCTTTCTGTAATTGAAGCAATATCCAGTAATCTGCTGAAATGTTTGTTGTCCGAATTCTTGTAATCTGCAATGCAGTAATGAATCTACTAGGATCTTTGAAATGTTTGTTGACAAAATTCTTGAAATGCAGTCTTAAATGTTTGTTGTTTGAATTCTTGATGTGCTGCTGAATGTTCGGCTTTTGAAACCATACTCCAGATTCTGAAACTGCTACAGTATGCACATATGCATTCCTGGCTATGGTTTCAACTTTCAAATAAGTTCAGCGTAGATAAGTTCAGATTTTGTGTGTATATGCTGTGTATATGCTGTCTGATAGTTCAGATTGTTTCAAATGAGCTAACATGAGCTAACAATTCTGGAAAGACATGCTGAAATGGTGTCTCAATTTTCAGGATCTGAAATCTGGAATCTGAAAAGTTGTGTACATTCTGAAATGGTGTGTCAATTGTCTAAATTTTCAGGGTCTGAAATCTGGAATCAGAAAAGTTGTGAAATCTGAAATCTGAAATGCTATCTGGATTCACAAATGTTGTGTACATTATGGATTTAGTACTATTTTTCACAAATCTGGGCAGTAGTTAAGACCACAATTCAGAATTCAGTCAGCATTATGGATTCACAACTGTTGAACATTGTGGTGTTGCTACATGCTGCTCATGTGTAGCATTTCACTGATAGAGCACAAGTCAATTCACTTCATTTAAAGAAAGGGATGCAAAGCCAGTGTACAGATGTTGTAATACAAATCTTGTGCATACAACTTGTTCTTGCTTGCATTCACATCTCACAACAAGGTTACAAATCATCACATAGAGCTCCATTCCCTTGTTCATCAACCCTTTCATAACAAGTCAGAATTACTACTACTCCAATAGTTCATACATGTGGTAAGATCTTAGTTCAAAATCTTAGTCCAATATTTCAGAGCAGCAAGGTCATATGCCCTAGCAGCCTTATATTCCTTGTCATAGCCACTTGCACTGTACCACAAAATATTTGTAAGCTTCCACTTACATTGCAGTGAAGTCAATTGTCTAAACTGTCAGGATTAACAACCTTTGTTTATAGTCTCTCTTGCAGTACCTTTCTATTCAAACAAGTAACATTTCAAGTCTCTCTTCCAATCTTTCTCTCGCAGTGAATGTTCAGACAACAAACATTTAAGACTGCATTTCAAGAATTCTGTCAACAAACATTTCAGAGATCCTAGCAGATTAATTACTGCATTGCAGATTACAAGAATTCAGACAACAAACATTTCAGCAGATTACTGGACGTTGCTTCAATCACAGAAAGCTTGCTTGTAGTGCATAGTATCGGTTTTGAGCCATAAGCATACACTACTTTGCATACAAGATTCATTGAATAAATTTTGCATTCAAACAATCTGACATGCATTCAACAGATTGCACCTCACACAACATTGGAGTACAATGGAGTTCACATGACCCTGTCTTCAAGCTCACAAATCTACACAAGCTGGTACATTGGAGTGCTACTCATGGAAAATTATATACATCTACAGAAGCTCACAAATCAGATCTGAAGCATGTTTACATAGAGAAGAACATCATTAAGCTACTGTTGCAACTACATTAAACTCTAACTAGCATCTTCTGAATGAGGTACACTCCAACAAGCTGCATCTGCTGGTATTTGAAACTGCTGCTCATCTGGCCGGTCCATGGATTGCTTCTTGGTAGCTCAACCAGATCTGGATAAAAACATGAACTCTTAATCCCCTCATCAATCGCTACCACAGAATTGAGCTAGAACCGTTAAAAACATGTAAGTCAATTCGTAAACCGCAAGAAGTCAATATTAAGTCACATTGGGCTTGGGCGGCCCCAGACGCTTCCATGAACTCGGGCTCATGGAGATGTCGAGGCAAGGCCTCAGCAGGCGCAAGAAGCCGCCGCCACCACTTTGCAACAATCGCGACGAGGATGGGGACATCGGGGTCAAGGCCACAAGGGGACCAGCAGAGCGCGGCGACGACACGCTCCCAACTGTGGCCGGTGAGCACGAGCGAGTGGAGTGGGGAGGCGTTGGCAGAGGAGGAACCGGAGGACCCTAGCGCCACGCCTCGGCTGATTTGGGAGGAGAGCAGATTGGGGATTGCACTCGTAGGGGGGTAAACGCGAAATGATGCTCGCACTTGCAGCCGCGCGCACGCCCGCGCGCTCGCTCGCCCAGCGCCGTTGATCGCGCGATGGAGGGTCCGGATGCCGTTTGTCCATATGTCCACAAAAATGCTCATATGCACGTGATACGTCGCCTAATTTGACTGGTATTGATAGTTGATGGGTGTCAAGCTTTGAGGGTTTAGACTTGTGCCGCTATGTTATCACGTGGTTTAGACTCGTCCCATTGTATGCTTCCTCGCTAAATCATTAATCGTAAAGACACGATAGAATTCCTCTGTACTCGTGCTAGATTTCTATTTGCAACTTCGATAGTTGGATTACGTTGCGTATTTGAGACTTTTAGTCTACGGAATTGCTGTGAAGCGGCCGGTCATCCGTCGGAATCGCTTCTAGCGGACGCTGGCCTGAGTCCGAGACATTCACGCCACGGGTTAATTACGACAACTTACACAAACTTCATACATTTGGTAATCCATGAGAAAACAAGCTATGGATAAATATCAGAGAAGAATGAAACACAACTCACTGATGATGCTACCCTAAAAACGAAGAAGGAAAACACCACTGACGCAAGTGCAACACCATTAACGGCAAGCATTCAATCGAGAGTTCCCCAGATAGCAGGAAAGACCAGCCAAATCCTCGAGCAAACACCACAGGAGGAGGTTTCCACGCCTTCACTCGGTTTGCGGTGCGGCCGGCGGGAGCGGCTGCCCGCGGAGGAAGGACGAGAAGAGCACCAGCCCCCGCTCCGGCTGGTCGATCGGAACCATGTGCCCGGACCCGCGCACCGTCGCGAACACCAGCCCCTTGTACGCGATCACGTACCCGGCGACGTCCTTGCCGTCGGTGGACCAGGGCCGCCAGTCCTCCGCGACGCCGAGCCCGAGCTTCTCCACCGACTGCTTCGTTGCAGTGACAGGAACCATCGCGTCCAGGTCGCCGCTGCACGTCGCATAGTTAGTGACACCGACTCTCGCTCTTTCAGCTAGCTATCCGATTTGAGAGCAGAAGAAGCTGTGAATCCGTGATTTCAGTAAGCGCGCGAAAGGAATAGTGGACAACCTGAATATCCAGATGCGGATGCCGCTGCTAGTGAGGGCCTTGATGTGTGGCAGCATTGTTTTCGGCGAGTCTCCGAAGTGGTTCAGATTGTAGGTCCTGCACGTTCCATCCGCCAGTGTGTGCTAGTGTCAACACAAAGTACAGATGCAATACTACTACGTACGTCGCTGCCTTCACGAAAGAACTAGTTCTGCTTCACAGATACCTGCATCTAGTCCACGGATACTTCAACCCTGTATTCGCATGGATTGCCTTTTGTACCTGGGGCTGGTTTAAGTACGCTTCCACAAAGTACTGAGCGCATGGATCGGCCAAATCCTGCAGAAAACGTAGTTCGCAATAAGCTCACAGTCGCCAGTAAGGTGCCTAGCTGAGATACTGCAACAAATTAAGCTTGCAGATTAAGTGTGTACTACCCTGAACAAGCACATCATAGTTACATACCGTGCACTTGGATCCTGATGGCTTGACTTTCTTGTCGTGGCAGCTTGACGAGTATATGTTGTACACGTCGATGTTGCCGATTTGGCCGTAGGCCGAGTCCCTGGCCGCCTGGCAGACCGGCGACGGGTCGTCGGAGTTTCTGCAGCTCTGGGCGATGACCGCGTGCGCCGAGTCCGATATGAACGCGTGCTGCCACAGGTACTCGTACAGCACGGTGCGCTCGGCCGCAAGCTCTAGTATTCCGTTTCCAATCTGCGACAATATTGTCAAGGAATTAGCCCACAGGATTACAAGTTAAAACCACTATATATTAGTACCACTTCAAGCTCTATTGGTTGGTTGGTATTCGGTACTCACGGCTATTCCTTTGAGATTGATAAGGGTGGTGTTCGGGTGCTTGTTGTTGGCGAGGATGGTGACGGCGAGCTCGGGGACGTAGTGGCCGGCGTAGCTCTCGCCGACGACGAAGAGGTCTCTGCCCTTGTATTCGGGGAACCGGTCGAGCCACTTGAGCAGGAAGGCGTACGAGTCGTGCGCGGTCATGTTGTCCCCCATGGTGTTGTACACCTCCGCCTTGACCGCGTACGAGAAGCCCACGCCCACGGGGCTCTCCAGGAAGAGCACGTTCGCCGCTGCGCCGCGGTTCGAGACAGACAACGCCGCCGCCGTCAGTTCGTACGTAGAAGCAGCAGTCGTTTCAGCAAATGTGATTGAGAGGTGTTTGCGAGCGACTGACCGGTGTTCCAGGCGTATTTGTTTCGGCAGAGGGTCTTGCCATCTGTGTCGACACGGAACGGACCAATCTCCTGAAATGCTCCAATTCCAAACGAGGAGCAACCAGGCCCTGCAAAGCAGCAGTTGTACGAAACGAATTTTAGAACAGCAACTCCGATTAAACGGTAGCATGATGGTGCGACATGCAGTTTTGGCCAAGATCAGGATAACCATGAGTCTATGACGGTATCTGTTGGGGAAGCACGTTCTCACCGTATCATACTGATTGAAATGAATTGGATAGTGATCATTCTCCTCTGAATGTTAGTATCTCTGAAAGGGATTACTTTCCCTATTTGGGACAATGAATTAATGATAATTGCAAGCACAATTGTCAATGGGTCACTATCTAGGATCAACATTTTCAGTTCTTACTTCCTCAAAAAATAAAGTTCTTAAGCCAGGGAGAATTTGACAGTGTGTAAAATAGTTTTTTTGATCTTGGATGGGTTCTAAAATGCATTAACAAAATGCAAGATAAATCAAACAGAGTCATGATCGAGTAGCTGAAGTGAAATTCTAGGTCCAAATTAATCGATGAACATAACTTTAGATTCATCTGACAGGAAGTTCGAAAAAAAAAATCCTAGGTTCTCCTCTCCTATTA
Source organism: Phyllostachys edulis (assembly GCA_036346405.1). NCBI lineage: Eukaryota > Viridiplantae > Streptophyta > Magnoliopsida > Poales > Poaceae > Phyllostachys > Phyllostachys edulis. The sequence continues at coordinate 105,593,038 of CM070550.1, forward strand.
ATTCTCTCGGACTGTGAAGATAAGGTGGACTGGTGGAGTATGCAGAAAACAAAATTACCTCCATTAAGCCACAGAACAAGTGGTTTTTTAGCAGCGTCAGCGGAGGCCTCCACAAAGTAGTAGAAGAGCGACTTCCCCGTGCTCTGATCGACGTTGATGTAGCCGGAATATTGCTGAAAATTCACGTCCGGGGGATGGCCCGGCAATAGAGAGATCTTGTCCGCTTCCTTGGAGCCCTCGTCGGCGGCGAGAGACCGCCGTGAAAGCACGGAGAAGACGATTGCAATGGAGAAGCACAGCGCTCTGAAGTGCACCATCGCCATTATATTGGCAAAATGGAAAAGAACGCAGGCTTTTGATGGAAAGTGCCGTATATTTCAAACTCCAGATTTATAGACAGAAGAAACTTTTTCTTGGGCTACTTGTTTTCTGGTTCTTCAGTTGGTGTCCATTCCTGAATCGCGTTCTTGTTTCGTCTCTGTCTAAGACTTGTTCAGCTGGTTTAGCCCGTTGATCCCCCCATTTTGAGGGATGTCTTTGCCAATATTAGTTTTTTTGTTTGATGAGCAGATGACTGCTTCAAGCATTTTCTGCCCGTCCATTTAGCCGTTTAGATCTCTGTACTATTTATATCTGATATGATGTCTCAATTCGGCAGATCAGGAACGAGGATGGTTGTGAGCTGGGAATGCAAGTTTAGGGCTTGTTTGGTTGGTGCCTTGAATTCTATGCCTGAAAAAAATGATGTTTGGAGGTAGCCTGAAAAGTAGATGATTTTTACCTGGTCAGATAAACCTGAAGATGAGTTGTTTGGTTGGAAACATATACATGAAATTGATGAATAAAAAATAGACCGTTGGATCGAAGCTATAGACGGTGATCGGAGTAGCCTGGGAGGCCTGGGAGTCCCAAGCACTTGATTCTCGCGCCTGTGCCTGGCATCTCTCGCCTGTGCAGCAATGTCAGGTTGGGATCAAAACAAGGTGCCGGCAACCTCCAGGGTGACTCCCGGCCAGGCAAAAAACTGTAAGGCTTCGAAGCAAACAAGCCTTTAGGGTCTGTTTGGATTGAGACCTGGGTTTCATGCCTGAAAAAAATTGGTGCCTGAAGGTAGTCTGGAAAGTAGATTTTTGCTTGGCCAAGCAAACCTGAAGATGAATTGTTTGGTTGGAAGCCTGTGCTTGAAAATAGTGAATGAAAAATAGACCGACGGATCGAAGAAACAACGGTGTGGATGGAGACATAAACCGCTTAGCAGTATGGAGCTCCAGCGCTTTTTTGACGATCGGTCAGGTGATAATCGACCGCAGTAGCAAGGATCAAGAAGTGATCCAATCAAGGCGCAGGTTATCTCCAGGCTGCTACTCGCGCCAGGAAAAATGGTCCAGGTAACGAAGCAAATAGGCCTTTAGGGCTTGGTTGGTTGGTGCCCTGGATTGTATGCTTGGAAAAAAGTGGTGCCTGGAGGTAGCTTGAAAAGTAGATTTTTGTCTGGCCAGGCATACCTGAAGATTTGTTGTTTGGTTGAAAGCCTGTGCCTGAAAATAGTGAATAAAAAATAGACCGACAGATCGAAGATTCAATGGTGGATAGAGCTGCCTGAACCAGCTGCCTGGCTCCAGATGCTCATTTTTAACGTCTGGGCGTTGAGATTAGCCTGGCCGGTAGCAATACGTAAGGAGGAAAGCAAACAGATCGTAGTTGATCTCCTGGCTGCACGTTTGGCCTAGGCAAGTTGGCCCAGGGAGGAAACCAAACAAATCCTTAGTCCATGAAAAGTTGGAAATCGTCTGGGGGCTAGATCGGCAACGAGGATGGTTGAGCAGGGTTGCTTAGATATTTTAATCGAATGTAGCAAGAAGCAGATGTAATATGATAAAATATTTTCAGCTGGTGTGGACCGAATGAAATGATCGATACATGACCATCCAATTCAAGCACATCCTTTTTTGCACCGTGGCAAAAATACAAGATTAGTCTTTATCCACAAAAATGATATTTTGTCCCTATATTTTTATTTTGTCGATGGTGGATCTTTGAAGTTTATTCCCACCACGAGACTATCTGACAAAAAAAAACTGTCTCATACGGATTTGCATATTGCGGTAATTTCGTGCAAGGGTGCACGGCTGGAGGAGGGGGATGCACACTAGACAACCTATTTAGTAACATAACTGGTAGGATGGTTTGCGTATTTGTGTGGCTAAATTTGTTTTAAAATTTGTATGAGATTTAGTAACATAACTAGCAGAGTGGTCTGTGCATTTGTGCGGCTAGATTTGTTTTGAAATTTGTATAAATACTTGAGAATATATTTATGCATCTTGTAGGGTATTTAGATTTTTAAGATATTCTAAACATTAAAAATGATAATAGAAGCTTGAAGAAAATTACAAACCAAGCAATGTAATTGAAGTATGAGTTTTGATGGAAGAAAATCATTGAACATAATAAGTTGTTGGAGTTATTAGAAACTAACCACTCTTTATCATGCATAGATCATGTAGCTGCATGCCCTTATTCTTACTCTATTAGTTATTTTTCTCAAATTATATGCATGTACATGTACCTCTATTTAATCTTAAATAATACGTTGATTATGTTTGTGACAAATTATCTTATTAGTTTACATGGCATTAGAGTACCTTGCTCACGCATACACCGATGCAACATGAACGATCTACATTGAACTTATCTTTCCTCACACGTCGACTGCCTCACTAAACCGTGTGTCTTCTATCTCTTCTTGTCGTCACTTCTTTTTTGCTTCAACCTCCAATAGTAAGCCCAAATCTTGACCGATCCCTCTCAGCTGTTACCTCTTCCAATGCAATACTTTACCATATAGTTATCTTCTACTTCTCCCCAATTCAACACGATCATGTTCATGCTGATTAATGAAATTAAGCTCTTGGTAAAAATAGAGATTTTGATTCAAACTATGTCAATAGTATTATGGAAACAAAATTATCATTTTTGACAAACATCTTATTAGACTAATTTCGAGGTAATTTTTACAATCAATCTATTATCTTATTAAAGTTGAGTCGAAAGAAGCCACCACATTCGCTCTTAAGGGCTATAAATTCCCACGTTAATTGTTGCAAAAATATAAAGATATACACCATTGAGTGGGTCCAGATTATAACAGTCTAGATTAAAAGAAAGAGTCAATGTCAAATACAATAAAATAGAAAATCAGAGTATAAAATAAAATAAAATATGCAATTTGATTTCCATAGGAGTTCATAAGTAAAAGAGTCATATCAAGTACAATAAAATTGAAAAAATCGGAATCAAAATAAAATAAAATTAGCAATTTGATTTCGATACAAATTCCTAAGTAAAATCTTTAAATAATTATAATTCAGAATAAAAAATGGCAATTAGATTTGAATACGAAATCCAAGAAAAAAAACTAAAATTTGGAATAAAAATAAAATAAGGTAGAGTCGAAAGAAACCATTACGTTCGCTCTCAAGGGCTATAAATTTTCACGTTAATCAATGCAAAAATATAAAGATCTACACCGTTGAGTGGGTCAAGATTATAACTGTCTAGATAAAAGAAAGAGTCAATGTCAAATACATTAAAACATAAATTCAGAATAAAAAATAAAATAAAATCAGCAATTTGATTTCCATATGAGTTCATAAGTAAAAGAGTCCGTATCAAGTACAATAAAACTAAAATTCAGAAAAGAAATAAAACAATATTAACAACTTGATTTCGATAAGACTCCTAAGTAAAATCTTTAAATAATTGTAATTCAGATTAAAAATAAACAAAATTGACAATTAGATTTGAACACAAAATCCAACAAAAAACTAAAATTTGGAATAAAAATAAAATAAAATTAGCAATTTGATTTCAATACTAATTCCAAAAACTATAATTCGTAATAAAAATTAAACACTAATCGACAATTAGATTTGTATATGAAATCCAATAAAAAATAACTCAAATAAGGAATAAAATTAGCCATTTAATTTCAATATGAATTCCAAAGTAAAATCACTAAACAAATGTAATTCGAATAAAAATTAAAGAAAAAATAGCAATTGATTCATATACAAATGTATTTTTAAAAAACTAAAATTTGGAATAAAAAAATAAAAGAAAATTTGTGATGTGATTTCCATAGGAGTTCCAAAGAAAAATCCTGTTGACGATCGAGTCGCTGTAAGATCGAGGAGGCCGACTAGAGGGGGCTAAATAGGTGGTTTTTAAAACCTTTGGCTAAAACCGAGTTTAAGCGGAATTGTAAATCAATTCAGTTTTGCACAATTAAAACCTAAATCAACTAGTCTCGACTAAGTGCACCAACAATATAAGACTATTGATAATTATAGCAATCATGCAAAGACATGTAAACAATTTAATTCTAGAAATGTAAATTGCAATAGAGTAAAGTATAAGAAGGCAAACCACAAAGGCACAATGATGTTTTACCGTGGTGATCGAAGACTTGTCGGTCTCCCCTAATCCACGTTGAGGTAAGCCCAAACTAATTAGACCGGCTCCACAAATTAAGCCAAACACCTCCAAGGTAAGTCCAACCACTTGGACAGACTCCAACACGAACCAACACCTCGATCCACTCGGGGTTGCTTTTCCTCCACTCCGGAGATGGCAAGCACCAAACCACTCACAACCGCTCGGGCCTTCTGACAACCTTCTTTGAGAAGATAACTGACACAACTTCTGAAAGCCATCTAGGTGTCGGCAAACACTAAGAGTAACAAGTCGAAGATGCTCACTTGAACGAATCAAGTGTCTAAGCTCAATGGATACACAATCTACTATCTAGTGCAACACATGCACTTAGGGTTGAAAGCATCTAGGCCCCTAAAAATTATTTTGGTAATTAATGACAATACGTGAATATGAGACTAACATGTTTATTGAGTATTTACAAGGTTTAGTCCTAGTGTTGAAAACAACAACCTGGAGATGCATGCTAAAGGTCAACATGAAGATCAATATGGTTCAAAGACAAGGTACAAGTAGTCTAGGATGCTTTTTATATTTACCGGTCTTAGGAGAAAAGAATGGAAGACCGGCTTTTGGGTTAAATACCGTACTATTAAGAGGGATCATGACTAGTAGCTTGATAGCATGTTCTTGTGCCATTTAGATCAATCTAGGATCATGCATGAACTCAGATTTTGTTTTGAAAGCCAACTTTGCATTTCTCAGAAAAATCGGTAGTACCGACGTTTTGTTTCATGTACTATCGCACAAATGCAGATGTCCTGAATGTGGCGCAGATTACCGCAACTCGATCGGACCGAGTTTTAGTTGGTAGTACGTATTTTATAGAGTGACCCCTTTTGGAGCTCGAGTGCTCCCTTGGAAAGCGGTAGTACCGGAGTCTTCGTGGTGGAACTACCACATCGCGGTATGACCGCAATTTACTTGGCGAAACTACCGCAACCCGGTGTAACCGAGTACATTTTTTTTCCAGTGAGTGCCCTTTTAGACCTTGTCGGTGTTTTAGAACCGATCTTACGTAAAGATTGTTTGATTCGGGGGTCTCCAAGACTCAAATCACGTAGAGAGAGCGACTAAGGGAATTTTATACAGGTTCGGGCCTTCTCCGGGGAGAATAACAACCCTACTCCTGTGTGTATATATTGAGTATGCTGGTTTACAAAATCAAGAGAAAGACTTGAGTGTGATGTCCCGTGCTCCTGATTGCCCTCCTCTCTTCTCCTGATGATCCCGCCTTTTATACAGTCCTCGAAGTGGGCTACCGTTTCTCCAGTCCAAAGGGCGTCTTAATGCTTCAGAGGATGGACCTGTTACTGGAGATTATTGCGGGAGTAGTAATGTTCTCACGTCGCTAGGTAGTTATCACCATGACAGAGAGTTAAGTCGTGCCATTATTGCAAATAATAACAGCATAATTGACTGCACATATCTTTAGATATGCTGCAGAAGATTCCCTTATTGATTAGGCTCGCATGTCTGTAAGCCCTATCAACTAGAGACTGGTCGTAGAAGAGCTTACGACCAGGTGGTGGTCGTAGTGAAGCTTACGATCACAGACTGATCGTAGAAAGACTTACGATCAGGGGATAGTTGTAGAAAGTTTTACGACTATGGGGTTGTCGTAAAAGAACTTACGACCTCCACCTTCTCCCTTATGAATATCGAGGGGTATACTCAAGAACCATATGACGGTATTTTTATCTATAATATGAATTATAGATAAATAATTAAATGAGAATTATTAAATCCTCGTCATCTAGCCCCCTAGCTTCAAGTAAAAATAACTTACTTGGAAAAGGAGACGTAGATGAACTTACGACCAGTAGGTGGTCGTAGAGTGATGGTCAAAGGAAAAACTCTTTGACTGGTATTTTATTTGACCAGAAATTGACTTAGTTAAGAAAGTTGTAGAAATCTTACGACTTACAAGGTGGTCATAGAAGATCTTACGACCATCAGGTGGTCGCAATACCATAATCAAAAGTAAAATATTTCCGACTGTTGTTTCATTTGACTAGAAAAAGACTTGGTCAAGAAGGTAATTTCGCTTGAGGTGTAAAGACAGACTCGGTTTTCTCAAGCAGACAAATTTAAGAATCTCAATCGACTCTCATAGACCTGTCTGTTGGAGCGGTTCCCGAAGCGGTGGCAATCGTTGGGTTTCCACGTCTTTAACTCAAGTGTGCGGTTATAAATTCTTACCGTTGGTGAGACTTAGGTTTTTTTTTACCATTTTCCCCTAAATTGCTCCCACTGTTCATCGAGCTCTCGCGCACTCCGCCATCGACCAAATCGAGTGTCCACTTGAAATCTTTCCAAATCCAAATCTCTAACCCTTGAGAAAGATGGCTGGAGCTGCTTCCCAGTGGGCTGAATCGGAGATGGATGCGACCAAGATTAAGGCTCTGGTCGCCGCCAAGAAGATCTCGAAGAGGCAGTTTGTGAAGTGGATCGAGGCTACTGGACAGCATTGGCCGTCAGGGGAGATTGGGCAAATTCCTGTCTTCTAGGCGTTCTGTGAGTGTGGCCTTCGATTGCCTGCTTACCCTTTCCTCACTCTTGTACTCGAACACTTCGGAGTGGAGTTGGTGAACATCGTTCCCAATTCCATCATGATGTTAAGTGTGTTCATTTACTTGTACGAGGCCTACCTGGGGATTTCGGCCAACTTGGAGTTGTTCCAGTACTTCTATGGAATGACCAGACTAGCTGGAGTCGCCGGTAGCTGTAGTCTAAAGCTCCTTGACGGGAAGTCGAAGGAGTACATTCAGGTGTTTACCCGGTCGTCGTGGTCGGGATGGAAGAAAAGGTGGTTCTACTAGGAGATGACTGAAGGAGGATGCCTCTCCTTCACCGAAAGTCCTACTGAAGATTTCTTCTGGGATTCGACTCAAGGATCTTGGCCGGACGCTTCTACATTCAAGCCATCAAAGACTTGCAGGAAGAGGTGCTTACCAGATGGCACGTGGTGAAGGATTTCATCACGCGTCGCATTAGCCCTCTGAAGAAGAGGGCTCATCCCATGTGGAGGCATTCGGGGCCGCAAAACCCGACCAGAGATTATGAGAAGGGTAAGTAAACTTCCAGTCTTAGCCTTCTTTCTGTTGATTTTGAATTTGGCTTATTGAAAATTTACTTGCTCCTGCAAATCTCTCACAAGAGGAAATTGACGTTTGAGTCAAGCTTATTTGTGAGAAATCCCTGCCACCGAATACGGTGGCTCCTCAAATCTTGGCGGTCCTGTTCGCAGAGGACAAGATGGAGCGCCTAAAGGTAATCAAGAATTGGTTTCATCTTTAGGATCTTGTAGTTGCAGAAAAACTTACGACTAGGTACTGGTCGTAGAAGAACTTACAATCGGGGGGTTGTCATAGAAAAGCTTACGACAAGGTGATGGTCGTAGAAAAACTTACGACTGCTTTGTAATATCTCTCTTTCTAATTTCTGCAGAAAGTAGGCATGAAAAACCGTCGAGACGACGAAGAAGTCGTACTGATGGTTGTTGGCGCGGCGGAGGAGCAAGTTGATACTCCTCCGCCAAGAAGCGCTACCAGAAAGTCGCCGACAAGGAGGCGCAAGTTCAAGCTCTATCGCTTCTCGCTTAGGCACTTTGCAAAGTTTGTCAGAGACATGGTCACCGCAGAAGCAAGCAAGGGCGATCGAAGTGAGCATCAATGCTCTCAAGCGCAAAGCCCCTAAGATCAAGGTACCCTTCTACTACGACAATAAGACTTTTGTAGTTTTTGTCTGTCGTGGCTTTGTCAAGTAACTAGAAAAGGGGAACTGGAAGCATTTTATGTCTTTTGTGAAGAAAACCGATGTATCGGTTGCGCCTGTGGTCAGGGACAGTGCTGCCCTTGAGGTGGTCAAGACAGGTCTCAGCCATCCAGAGAGCTAGGAGGCTAAAGGAGCGGTAGTGCTCGCTCAAGTCCCACGACCAGACGTGGTCGTGGTTAATCCCATTCCTAACTCGAGTCTTGACCAAACGTGGTTAAAAAGAAGTCAAAGAAATCTTCTTTAGGGAAGGTTTCTTCCAAATTCAAGATCAAGTCTGGCATACGAAGGTATGTAGAAAGACAAAAGTGTAAGAACAGTATTTACCTTTTACTTTTTACCATTTGACGTGTTTCCCTTTTTATGATCTTAGCCCGACTCCTCTAACCATCGAGGATGTTACTGTCAAGGAACCCACTACCATTTCTCCGGTAGTCAGAGAAATGATAGTGGTGGTGGTCGAAGGATCATCCGCCGTCCGAGTGGTGGAAGAAGTCGTTGCTGCCGAAGCCACTGCGACCATGGAAGTGATCGTAGAGGCCGAAGTGAAAGTCGGCGCATGTTACAACGGAGGCATCAAGCCAAGGCGGTGAATCGTTGGTCCACCGCGTCAGGAAGGAAGTCGCTATAGACGTTCCTCCCGGCCCCCAAGAAGGAGCTGACATCACCAAATCAGAATATGTCAACTTCTTTTCTGTGTTCTTCGGCCCAGCTTCAATTGTGGGGACTTCTGCTTTCAGGTCTTGTAACCGAATTTCCCACCCCAAGGATATTCCTAACAAAGGGAATATTTTCGATGATGAATGTCTCAGAAAGGTGTGGTGTGAATCGGGTTCAAGAGCTTGATGAGCTGAAGAACCCTACAAACGTACTCTCCATGTTTGCTCGGACGAGTATTAACGTAAGTGCTTGTTATTCGACCTTCACATATGTGAATATTCTCGCTTCTTACTATCTTTCTTCATGCAGAGAGCTCTGGAGCAAATTGTCACGGTTGTAGAGTACAACCGACAACTGGTTCAGCTGCGACAGGAGAAAGTGGAACTCTGCGAGCAGGCAGAGATATGGCAAGTAACGGCTATTCATAGTTGTTTTATGTTTTGACTACTCGTGCAATACTTATGGGGATTGTCATAGAAGATCTTACGACTAGGTACTGGTCGAAGAAGGGCTTACGACCAGGGTATTGTCGTAGAAAAACTTACGACTAGGTTCCGGTTGTAAAAGAACTTACGACCGCTTGTTTTATGCTTATGTCTACTTTTTTCCTCTATAGGTTCAAGAGCGACGAAAAGACCTTAGTTGATTCGCTCGACTTCGAGAAAGCCGAGACGAAAAAGCTAAGCGGGAAGAATGAAGACCTCCTGAATAAGCTTCAGGAGGCAAACTCTGCAATCCAAAGATTACTGGGACAAATAAACGGTAAGTACTGAACTTAAAACCGCTTATGACCTTCTTTCTTTCTCTAACTCTTATTCCTTTTCAGAAAAAGAGGTCGAAATGGGGAAGCTCGAAACTGAGGTCAAAGAAAAGACCTTTGTTCTTCACGAGATTTCCCGTATCGCCAAATAAAAAGATCAAGAAGTCCAATCGTGGGAGGAGCGCTATATAAAGAGCACTGCCTCTCACTAGGACGTAGTCAAGAAGTTAGATTCTCGACTAGCAGGTAAGCAAGTTTTTACCTGTGACCAGTTTTGTTTTCCTTTGGGGGTCTTTTTATCCGACTATTCTTATTCTTTTCAAAGCAAGCAGTCAAAATAAAACGACTCTGTGAGGCTTCGACTCATAATCAGGAGGACATGAAGTCGATGAAGGGCAACCTTCAAGACAACATTTATCTTCTAAACAATGTACTCGGTGGGCTACATACTGAGGGGATCACTTCTCGTGAAAACACGATGATTGCCCACACGAGTGCCATTGGTGAACAAGTCGGGACTTTGCTAGAGTTGGTGACTACTCTGAAGACTAACCAAGCTTATTCGATAAAACAAGCGGTCGAAGAGGGAATAAGTTTTGTTCTGGCAAAACTTAAAGCTCATGACCCCAGTCTTAATCTGCAACCCATCAAAGCCGACTTCGACTGCTCTGAAGCAGAAACAGAGCGGTTGATGAAGGATATGCAGTCAATCAACAAGGAAGTCATAGAGGATATGCAAATAGGGTCTCCCTCGTCAGAGTAGCTTGTACTTGAAATCTGTAAAGACAAGTTTTTTGTTGTTGATATATATAATTCTTTCTTCTTCCTGCAAATTATCTTGTGGAGTAGTTAGTAACTCATAAGATAATGAATGGAAAAAGAGATTAAGACTAAAAATCGAAGTCAGATTGATAACTTTATCCTAGCCCCCGACTATTTGCTCAGTTTATTAAGATAAACTGAGTAAATAGGGTGAAATGGGTTCTCTTAAAAAGAGAGGTTTATCTAATTTGTAGTTTTTTTTATCACAATTTTCTCGCACGGGTCGAAAGTGTACGAACGAGTCGACACTAGAAAGTTCCTTCTAGTGGGCAGGACCACGTGCAGAAAGGAAAGGGTCCGACTAGGTGATGTTGCCTTCTCCGACCAGATTGAGCAAATCAAGAACGATCAACTTGAGTTAGCAAACATCTGGAGTACCTTAAAAATTCGTTCAACTTATTTCAATGCACTCGGTAGGTTCGCTCTGGTAGCAAGAGTTAGAAACATGACGACGCTAGGAATTTCCTTCTAGTGGGCAGGACCACGTGCAGAGAGAAAAAACTTTGACTAGGTGTTGTGTCTTCCTTCGACCAGTTGAAACGAAACGAGTTTACCAAAGGTAGTCGAGCAAATTGCAAAAGTGTACTTTTCTTAGTTTATTTTTCAAAAATAAATGAAGAAATAATCTAGGATACTAAGAGTTGGCTTGAAAATATTCCGACCATGTAAGTTGAACCCGAGTTCTTTATTCGGTAATAAAAGGGAGGAATGAGTCGACACTAGGAAGTCCCTTCTAGTGGGTAGGACCACGTGCAGAAAGAAAGGCTTTGACAAGGTGATGTCACCATCCTTTCGACCAGTGTAAAGAAAGTTTGGGTTCTAGTCGTAGAAGAACTTACGACCAGGTAATGATCGAAAAATTATCAATGCGCTACTCAAAGTAAGACAATAAAGATAGAAAGAATCTGATGCTTTATTGTAGGGTTAGTCGGTGACACATAAAATTTGCGTAACTGGTCGATGTTCTAGGAATTGGAGAGAATTCGGTCGTCTTCCATTGCTAGTCGTACCGAACCTAGTCGCATAACTTCAACCACTGTGTAAGGACCTTCCCACTTGGGGGAAAGCTTGTTCCAATTAGATCGATTGAATTTTCTCAATACCAAGTCACCTACAAAGAAGGTCATGAGGTTGGACCTTACGATCAAGTATTTATGTAAGGCTTGCTAGTAGACTACTAAACTAATTAAGGTCGATTTCTTCTTCGAGTAGGTTAATGTCATCCACTCGGTTGTTCCCGGATTGACTCGTTAAAAGTTTCGACCCTGTCGACCGATCTTTAGTTCGTGGAAGCATGGCTTCATAATCAAAACTAGAAAAATGTGTTTCAATTGTTGTTCGATTAGCAATGCATTTAACCGCCCATAATATCGAGGGTAATTTTGGACCCAAGTCCCCGAAAGTGCTTGATGTCGGGTCAAGACTCGAAGTTTTGATTTCGCATTATTTGGCCATTCGCCGTTTCTATCGCCCCATTGCTTTGGGGATGGGCAACAGAGACGAATACGCCTTGGTACCCAACTCGTCAGAAAATTCTAGGAATTTCGCGCTTGAAAATTGCTTACCATTATCTATGATTATTCGACTTGGGACCCCCAAACCGAGTAATCACGCTTCTCATCATGAACCTTTTTGTTGCTTCTGTTGTTATCCCAGTCACAGGTTCGGCTTCGATCTATTTTGTGAACGTATCAATAGCCACAAAAAGAAACTCGAAGCCTCCTGGAGCTTTTGAAAACAAATTCTAGGATATCGAGACCCTGTGTCGCAAAAAGGCCAAGATAGAAAATTGTTTGTAATGCCTCACCGGCTGGTGTATTTGCTCGCTATGAAACCGGTATTGTACACATTTCTTAACCAACTCTTCGCATCGAGAGAGTGTTGGTCAAGAAAACCTTGTCGAAAGGCTTTTTCCGACCAGCGCTCAGAGAAGCATGAGTTCCACAGCTTGCCCCCATGTATGTCGTGAAGGAGGTTTAGTACTTCTCTCTGCGATATGCATCGCATGAGTACCCTTTGAGTGCCTCGTTTAGTCCTTCTCTCTGCGACATTTTGGCATTTCGGGATAAGCGATCCGTCTTGAGATCATCGTCGGGTATGGTACCCATCTGAAGATACTCATAGATGGGATTTATCTAGGTATCCTCGTTTTCTAAAGAGGTTGACTCAATAGAAGTTGTGTCTGGTGTTTCAACCAGAGGCAGCTTCTGGAGCTGTTGCAAGAAGACTCCTTTTGGTACTTATGATCAGGAAGAAGCTATACGGGCAAGCTGGTTTGCGAGAAAATTATCCATTCAAGGGATAAATTATACATCGAAACCAAAAAAATACTTTTCAAGCTTTCAGACCTCCAATAAGCACCGAGACATGGTCGGATTAGAGCACTGGTACTCTTTTTTGACCTGATTCATGACTAGTTGAGAGTCTCCCCTCACGAGTAGTCGTTGAATCGCGAGCACTTTCGCGGCTCGTATGCCAGTCACCAAACCTTCATATTCTGCCACGTTGTTAGTGGCCTAAAAGTTTAATTGAATGCCATACTTTAAGGTCTCTCCGTTAGGAGATTCCAGGACCACCCCATCCTCCGAGCCACTTAAAGTAAGTGACCTGTCAAAGTACATCGTCCACTGGTTGTGGGTATCGTATTAGGGATCCTGAACAGGTTCAGGATTTGTCTATTCGGTGACAAAGTCTACCAAGATCTAGGATTTAATGGCCGTTCGGGACACGAAATAGTGGTCGAACTCCCCAAGTTCTACTGACCATTTTGCCATGCGTCCCGCTGCTTCCCTGTTCTAGAGGACCACTCCTAAGGGAAACTCAGACGACACAATTATCTTGTGCGCTTGAAAATAATGCCGTAGTTTCCTCGACGACATGAGGAGGGCATATAGAGGTTTTTGGACCTGAGGGTAACGCTCCTTAAGCCCGTGTAAAACTTCACTTACGTAGTAAACTGGTCGTTGGACGTTTTCACGCTCTACGACCGGTACCGCACTCACTGCCTATGGCGTGGCAGCTAGATAAATTAAGATCGTCTCTTTTGGTTTCAGAGAAACCAAAATAGGAGCACTCGTAAGATATCTCTTCTCCTCAAAGGCAGTGTTTGCCTCTTCCGACCACTCAAAACCATCGTGCTTCCTTAGAAGTTTGAAGAAAGGTAGTCATTTTTCTCCCAGTCGTGCGATAAAACAACTTAAAGTTGCTATGCATCCTATGAGTTTCTGGACTTCTTTCTTCGTGGTTGGAGGGCGCATTTGCACGATGGCCTTTATCTTTTCGGGATTTGATTCGATCCCTCGTACAGACACTAGGAATCCAAGCAATTTTCCTAAAGAGACTCCAAACACATATATCTCAGAATTGAGTTTTAGGCGGTGTTTTCTGAGATTGTCGGATGTCTCCTACAAGTCTGAAACATGATTAAGCCACTTGACGCTTTTTACAACTAGATCGTCAACATAGGCTTCCAGATTTCGGCCTAGTTGAGGTGAAAAAGTCGATTGCATCAAGCGTTCAAAAGAAGCGCCAGCATTTTTAGACCAAATGCCATTTTGACATAACAAAATATTCCAAATGGAGTTATAAATGCGGTCTTTTCTTCATCTTCTAGACACATATTATCTGATGGTAGCCAGAATATGCGTCTAAAAAACTTAATGTTTCACAACCAGCAGTAGAATCAACCAACTGATCGATACGAGGTAAAGGAAAATCATCTTTTGGATAAGCTTTATTAAGATCATGAATTCTACACACATTCGCCACTTACCATTAGACTTTCTAACCATTACATGGTTGGCCAACCACTCTGGATGGTCGACTTCTCTAGTAAATCCTACTTTAAGTAGATTGTCCAATTCTGACCTTATAGCATGTCGTCAATTAGGGGTAAATCTCCATAATTTTTGTTTTATGGGTTATTTTGTTAGGCCGTAGAGCTAGCCTGTGCTCGATCACTTCCCTGGGGACTCTGGGCATATCGGATGATTGCCACGCGAAGACATCTGTGTTTGCCCAGAGGAAAGCGATGAGGGCGTCTTCCTATTTGGGGTTGGAAGTATCCCCGATGCGAACAGTCTTTGAGGGCTCCTCTGGATCCAAAGGAACCTCCTTGACCTGATCATTCGGCTTAGGTGTAGCTTTAGGCTTCGACTGCTTAGTCGAAGGCTGCCCTTTGTTTTCTTCTCGAGCTAGTATCTGGCCAACCATCTTGAGGGACCAACGGTCACACGTGTGTGCCATATTTTTATCACAATGAATCGTGATTACTCCTTTGGGACCTGGCATCTTAAGACATTGATACCCATAATGAGTAGCGATTAAGAATGTTGCCAAAGTTGGCAGTCCGAGTATGGCGTTATATACCAGACGAATCGACCACATCAAAGGAGATCTTCTCATGAAATTACTTGGAGAACCAAATGTTAAAGGAAGAGAAACTCACCAATAGGTTTTGCCAAGACCCCAAAGATAATACTGATGAAAAGCAGCCGACGAGCCAAGGACCTCCAGTCCTGCACTTGCCCTGCTTTGGCTCCGGCCATTGTGTGTATGTATGGGCGTAGGGAGGAGGGCTACGCTGGTCGAGGAGAGGGAGGGGGTGGTGTGGGAGCAGCTCCTGCAGGATGTGGAGGTGAAGCTAGAGTGGAAGGGGTGGGAGATGGCGACGATGAGCCCCTGCCGCTTTTTGCATGCCCGCCAGACCTCCGCTTCGCCGCCACGCCACTGCAAGGCCATGAATCAGAGCTGGTGCCCCCTCCTATGGCAGCCGCAGTAGAGAATAGGCCACGATCTAGAGCTAGGCCCCTCTCGCGGCGGCCAAGCTGTTACCAGAGTCGGCTCCCTCCCCGCCATCCACATGGGGAGGGGGCTGCGCTAGTGGAGGAGGTGGAGGAGAGGGAAGGGGTGGTGTGGAATCAGCCCCCGTAGGTGGAGGAGCGGGAGCGTCAGCGGCTGGAGGTGACGACGGCCATGACGAGGTTGCCCGGGCTTTCCTCTACCGCTGATGAAAAGAGTATGGTACCGGTCTTACCTTGGTCCTGGGTACTCGTAAGCAGAATGTTTAACGAGTTACCACCATCAACCAACACTCGATTTACTCGATAATTATTGATGGTGGGCTCGACCACGATCGAAAAGCGACCTGGTCGAGTGGAAGAGATCGAGCAGTCACCCTTCCCGAAGGAGATGGTGACTTCCGACCACTTCGGTAATTTATTAACAAGAGGAGGGTCAATAGAGTTTACCTCGCGTTCGACAGCCTTAAGCTGTTGTTTTAACTCGTATGCCAATGATCCCTCGTAGATATGATCAAGGTGTGCTCGGGATCTTGGAATGACATCTCCTCATTGTCGTCTAACTGCATACGACCACTGGCTTGCCTTACCTCTTCGAGAGTAGGAAGTGGACTTTGCTATTGTAGTAGTCATCGAGTTTTCGTTGGAAAACTCGGCAGTTGCAGAGGTCATGGCCTTCCTTCTTATAGAAATGACACCACGTAGGCTTGTCATTCTTCCACTCAGGGCGCTTACCTTTGCCTCGATCAGAGTATGGCTTGGAGCCTTGAGGATTTTTATCGCTCACGGCTAAGACCTCCTTGGAACTGTTGGCTTGAAGCTTTTGGCTCTTTGCCCTGTTCTTAGATTTCTTGGCCTTCTTATCCTTCTTCTTACCACTTTCGATCACCTCTTGAGGCACTTTATCATCTCGATCAATAGTGTTGTTCCACTCGACCGCTTCAGCAGCGGTAGCATATCGATCGGCCATCTCAAAGAGTTCGGCGACAGTGGCAGGAGGATTTAAGGCAATATCCTCTGTGATCCTTCTACTATGGACTTCCTACTTGAAAGCTCTGATGACAGGAGAATCAGAAACCTCAGGAATGGAATTTCGAACCTGACTGAAGCGTCGAATGAACTGGCGTAGAGTCTCATGGTCATTTTGTCTCATCCTGTGCAGGCCGTCCTCCTTCCCAGGGCAATGGTAGGTGCCCTGAAAATTGGCCAGTAGGAGGTTGCAGAGGTGCTACCATGAATAAATTGACTCGAGTGGCTGATTTAACAACCACGATCGAGTAGATACCTCGAGCACAGTAGGAAGGTAATTTGCCATTACATGCTCTTCTGCTGCTGCTGCTCGGACAGTAGTTGTGTAGATCTGGAGGAATTCAATGGGGTTTTGAGATCCATCGAATTTCTCCACATTCACTGGTCGAAACCAAGGCGGCCAGCGGACTGCTAGGAGGTCGGGTGAGAAAGCCCTATACCTAGTAATGACTTCTTGACGCCTTCTTTGTAGAAAAGAATGATTGACGTCACCAGGTGATCGTACGCGTCGATACCCGGTCATAGGGGGACCCGACCTGTGGTAGGTCTGAACCTTATGTGAGAAATACTCCTCGTATTCCATCTGCTGTCGCAGATTTCTAGGTTAGAGTGGTGAACGATCACCTCTCCTAGGAGCTTGTTAGTCATCAGGCGTTCAAGGAACTCTTCTTCGACTAGAGTGAAGATCAGGAGAGTGTCGTGATCGGTTGTCACGGCGATCTCCATGCGGTGAGTTTTTCGAACGACTGGAAGCAGATGAAATCGTACCGCCACGACTTCGGGGTTGATGTCGGCGAGGGTTCTCAAGTTTGGCCATCATTCTTCGAAGCCTTTGTGCGATCTCTTCAGCAAAGAGGTCGTAGCCAGGCGTTCGAGCAAGTTCTCGAGATAGGTTCTCGAGAAGGTCGTTGATGCACTGGAGTTCTTGAGCTTCCTTCGACTGATAGTGAATGTGCCGAGACAGATTTCTCTGAGTCGTGATTCTTCTTTGTCGGGTTGCCTCAGAAACGTCCATACCTGAACCTTGAGCTTGGCTTAGTAGAGTGCGAGTATTTCGAGAATCTCCTTCACGCTCATCAGAGTATTGACTGTATTCATCGCTGGAGGTGTCCTCGTCATTACCACAAGGGGTCACAGCATGTGATAGTTGGGGAGTATCCTCAGTCTTGTCTCTACGAGAGTGATCGTCACCTGAGGGAAGGACGAAGACCTCCCGTTGATGATATCCACCTGCGCTTGAGGCCTCCTCACTTGAGGAGTAGTCGAAAGATACCGTCTGGCGACTTGGAGCAAACCCCTCCAGGAAGGGGAATTTCAGGTTATAACCGTTTCCTTCCGCATGTGAGCCCTACGATGGGATGGTCGAACCCACAGGAAAAGCATGTTCGACCCCATCTTTTGTGGGGCTAACCTGAGAGAGACGACCCCCAGGTGCTGATGAAGCTCTGGAGTGATTGCCTCCGAGACTTGTCGTGCTAGGTCGGACTGCCTTAGACGGACTTGAACACTTGGAGGGGGAACCCTCGCCATACTCTGAGCCTATCTTTGTGTAGCCCGGATTGTGATCGGATTGACCCTTGCCCTCTGAGGAAGTTGATTCCTCATTTGGACGCAACGTTGTAGGGGATAAGGATTCTTCCTCAACTCCATCGGTGGTATGGTCTCCGGGAGAAGTATCTCTGGAGGCGACATCACCATCGGATGATGCGATACTCGACTCGTAGTCGAAACCGGCATCCATGTCGATATCTGTGTAATCAGCCAAGTTGAACCAGTTCTCCTCGTTCTACTCTCCTGCCACGAAAGCATTAGAGTTGGGAAAAAGCGAAGGAAAGCTGATGACTCGAAGATCCCCACGGTCGACGCCAACTGTCGGTGTTTTAGAACCGATCTTACGTAAAGATTGTTTGATTCGGGTGGTCTCCAAGACTTAAATCACGCAGAGAGAGCGACACGGGGAATTTTATACAAGTTCGAGCCTTCTCCAGGGAGAATAACAACCCTACTCCTGTGTGTATGTATTGAGTATGCTGGTAGAGAGATTTCATTTAACATTCTTTGAGCCTTGAGCATTCTCTTTAGACCTCCAATACACTTGTTGCATTTATTGTGAGGTGGTTGAGCTAAATTCAAGTGCATTTATTCTCGATTGACCCTTAGCACTTGATTACCGTCAAGCGAAGATTGTGGTTCATTACTCTTGGTGTTTGCCAAACACCTAGATGGCTTGACGGGAGTTCGCGTGGTGATCTCTTCAAGGAGAATGTGAAGAGGCCCGGCGCCAAATTGTGAGTGGTTCAGTGTTCGCCATCTCCAGAGCGGAGGAAGAACAACAACTAGTGATCGAGGGAAGGCTTGATTTGTAGAGCCGACTTGATTAGTTTAAACTTCCTCAACATGGACTAGTGAAGACCGGCAAGTCTTCGATACCACGGGAAAAACTTCATTGTGGTTTATTCTTGTCTTTACTATTCCGCATTTACATTTCTAGCAATTATCTTGTGCAATTTGCTTAGCTTGGATTGTATCTAGTATTGACATTAGTTCATATTTGTCTTAATTAGCATAGTAGTTCTATCATCATATTTGTGCTAGCAAGCTTTGTTAGGACTATCTTGCTTAAGTTATTAATTAGTCAAAAAGATTTAAAAACCTCCTATTCACCCCCCCTCTGGTCGGTTATCCTTGATCCTACAGGTGGTATCAGAGTTTGGTCTCTCATTGATTTAGACTTAACCGTCTAAGATAGAAAATGATGGCTAGTGAGGGAATTGCTATATGAAAGGCTCCTTTATTTGATGGCTCAAATTATACATATTGGAAAATTAGATTGTCTATTTATTTAAAGGCCATGAGTCTGAGCATATGAAAAATCGTAAATGAGGGTTACGTTATGCCTCTTGATCCACTACATCCCACGGAACTTGAGGGGCGTAATGCTCATTTAGATGCTCAAGGAATGAATGCTCTCTTTAATGCTTTGAACGCGGATGAGTTCAATAGAGTGAGCAATTTGGAAACCGCTCATGATAGTTGGACTACTCTCTCGAAAATCCATGAGAGAACATCCACGGTCAAAGAGGCCAAATTGCATAGGCTCCGGATTAAGTATGAGACATTTATAATGTTGTCTCATGAGGATATAAATGAAATATACTCTCGCCTCAACAATATTGCAAATGAATTCAAAGGCCTAGGCACGTCACTAACCGTTGTTGATATTGTGAGGAAAATGCTTAGGGTCTTGCTGGAGAAGTATGTGACATTGGTGACTCTATTTCTCAATTCATCCGAATTGCCAAGAATGACGCCAAATGGTCTCTTGGGCAATCTCATCACCAATAAGTTATACAAGTAGGACAAGAAAAAGCTTTTGGAGTCATCTTCCTCAAAGAAGAAGATTACCGCTTTCAAGGCAAAGGCGGAATCAAGTGATGAAGAAGATAAATACGAAGACTCCGAATAAGAGTTTGCTCTCCTTGTGAGAATGAAGAAATTCATGAGAAGACGCCTATATTGAAGCTTTAACTTTGACAAGAGCAAGAAAGGGCAATCCTCCAATGACAACAAGCGATATAACAACATCTGTTGCTGTGAGTGTAATGAGAAGGTGCATATTGCCTCTCATTGCCCTACAAAGAAGGATGACGAGGGAAAATTATTCAAGAAGAAGGAATACGATGGCAAGAAGCAGCTTTTCAAGAAGCTTCACAAGAACGGCAAGAATGAAGCTCACATTGGAGAATAGAACTCCGATAAGGAGTACACCAACTCCGACTCCGATGAGGATGAGTCCCCCAAGAAGAAGGGACTTGTCGGCATCGCCATCAAAGAGGCTCCATCGCTATTCTCCACTCATACTTGCCTCATGGCAAAAGGAGATAAGGTAAAATCCATTAATGATAGTGAACCGTCATACGATGAATTAATGGATATGCTTGAATAATTAAATGAATATCTTGGAACAGAGATGTCAAAAGATAAAGTCTTGAAGAAAGAACATATCTCTCTAAAAGACTCTTGTGAGGAGTTAAAGGAAGCTCATGACTCTCTTCTTCTAAAAGATAATGAAAAATCTCATTCGAATGTTGGTATTGCTTGCAATTTAATGAATGAGATGCCCAGAGTAGAAGTTGCTTCAAATGCTTTATCTATGACTAGCACTTTTACATCTTGTGATGACTTGTTATCTATACCATGTTGTACTAAAGTTGATTCAATTGCTAATATGGCTAATACATGTGATCCTTTGCTAATTGTTAAAAATTATGAGCTAAAAGAGTAAGTCACCAAGCTAAGTAAGAGCTTGGAAAGATGCTTCAAGGTAAAAAAAACCCTTGACAAACTATTGAGTGAGCAAAGGTGCTCATTCAATAAGGAAGGACTTGGGTATGTGCCCAAGAAGGGTAAAAAACTGGTAAACAAACCCACAAGGTTTGTTAAACAAAATGGCAAAATTGCTATAAGTGTCGGGAAATAGGGCATTTGCAACAAACTTGTTCTATTGGTAAGACTCCATCCTTTGGTTTATATGATTCATGTTATATGCTTAGGAAAACTAAGGATGGTAAAATAATTGTAAAATTTGTTAGCACTTCAATTTTAGGCGCTAAAAAGAATGCTATTTGGGTGCCTAAAACCTTGGTCACTAACTTCCAAGTACCCAAACAAATTTGGGTACCTAAACGAATTTGATTCTTGTTTTGTAGGTGAACTATAAGACCGGTGGAAAACATTGGGTGCTAGATAGTAGATGTACTCAACACATGACCGGTGATAGAAAAATGCTCACCACATGTGAGAATGGAAAAGGAGTTGACAAGATCACATTTGGTGATAATAGCAAAGGAAAGGTAATAGGATTGAGTAAAATTGCTATCTCAAATGACCTTTCCATTTCTAATGTATCATTAGTTGAATCACTAAAGATTAATTTGTTATCCGTTGCTTAAATATGTGATCTTGGCTTAATTTGCTCATTCTCTAATGAAGGTGTTTCAATTTCAAATGAAAATGATAATTCTTTAGTTTTCAAAGGATTTAGATTTGGAAATCTTTACTTGGTTAATTTTTCTTCAAATAAATCATGCTTGAAAACATGTTTAATCGCAAAAACCTCTTTGGGTTGGCTTTGGCGTAGAAGGCTAGCTCATATTGGTATGATTCAACTTAAAAAGCTTTTCAAATATGATTTAGTTGTTAGCTTGAAAGATGTGAAGTTTGAAAAAATAGATTTTGTAGTGCTTGTCAAGCCAGTAAACAAGTCGCTAATTCTCATCCTTCCAAAAATATCATGCCTACTTGTAGACCATTAGAACTCTTACATATGGATTTGTTTGGGCCAACAACCTATAAGAGTATTGGGGGTAATAGCTATTGTTTAGTCATTGTGGATGATTACTCCAGATATACATGGGTATTCTTTCTCGATGACAAAGCCGAAACCTTCGGTATTTTTGAAAGTTTTGCAAAAAGGGCTCAAAATGAATTTGATTTCAAAATTAAGAAAATCCGTAGTGATAATAGTTCTGAGTTCAAAAACACTAAAGTTGAATATTTTTGTGATGAACTTGGAATAAAGCACGAACTTTCCACAACCTACACTCCGGAGCAAAATGGAGTTGTAGAAAGGAAAAATCGAACATTAATTAAAATGGCTAGAACAATGCTTGATGAATATAATACTTTCGATAGATTCTGAGCGGAAGCAATCAATACCACTTGGCATGCCATAAATCGTCTTTATTTACATCGTCTTTTGAAAAAGACTTCTTATGAACTTCTTGTTGGAAGAAAACCGAACATCTCTTATTTCTATGTTTTTGGTTGTAAATGTTATATTTTGAAAAAGGTTGTTCGTGTTTCAAAATTTGCAAGTCGATGTGATGTTGGTTTCTTGCTTGGATATTCTTCAAATAGTAAAGTCTATCGTGTCTTCAATCAAAACTCCGGTTTAGTTGAAGAAAAACATGATGTTCAATTTGATGAAACTAACAGCTCTCAAAAAGAGTATGAGAATTTAGATGATGTAGCAAATAAAGCTTTAAGACAAGCTATGGAGAACATGCAAATTGGAGATACCAAACCAAAAAAAGATCCACATGATCCATCAACTTCCATTCAAGTTGAACATCCTACATCTTCCACAACAAGTCAAATTCAAATTAACGAAGAGGACAATAAGGAAGATGATCAACCATCCAGCTTACCACCAAGAATTCACAATGCAATTACAAAAGATCATCTAATAGATCAAATATTGGGTGATATAAATAAGGGTATTCAAACTCGATCTCGTGTCGCTTTTTTTGTGAACATTACTCTTTTGTCTGTTCTATTGAGCCAAAGCATATAGAAGAAGCACTCGATGATCCGGATTGGGTAAATGCAATGCATGAAGAACTCAATAACTTCATCCGAAATGAAGTTTGGACAGTGGCGGATAGGCCCAAGGAACACAACGTAATCGGTACAAAATGGGTCTTTAGGAATAAGTAAGATGAAAGCGGAATGGTTGTAAGAAACAAAACGAGATTGGTCGCTCAAGGATTTTCTCAAGTCGAAAGTTTGGATTTTGGTGAAACCTTTGCTCCCGTAGGTAGACTTCAGTCAATTCGAATATTACTTGCTTTTGCATTATGCTTTGATATTATATTATTTCAAATGGATGTTAAAAGTGCTTTTCTTAATAGAAAAATATCTGAACTTGTCTTTGTTGAACAACGTCCCGGTTTTGAAGATCATAATAATCCTAATCATATCTATGAACTCTTCAAGGCGCTCTATAGTCTTAAACAAGCTCCTAAAGCATGGTATGAACGTCTTAGAGATTTTCTAGTTTCAAAAGGATTCAAAATCGAGAAAATTGATTCAACTTTGTTTACAAAAGTTTTAGATAATGTTTTCTTTGTTTGCCGAATTTATGTTGATGATATCATTTTTGGGTTTACTAATCAAGACTTTTGCAAAAAGTTGGGTGATATGATGCCTAGGGAATTTGAAATGTCCATGATCGAAGAACTTAGCTATTTCCTTAGACTTCAAATCAAGCAACTCAAAGATGGAACATGTGTGAGCCAAACAAGGTATACAAAAGATTTGATCAAGAGGTTTGGCATGGAAGATGCAAAATCCATCAAGACTCCCATGGCAACCAACAGTCATCTCGACCTTAATGAGGGAGGTAAATAGGTAGATTTAAAATTTTATAGGTCTGTGATTGGCAGTTTGCTTTATCTTACCGCATCTAGGCCCGATATTATGTTTAGTGTTTGCATGTGTGCACATTTTCAAGCAACACCAAAAGAATGCCATTTGGTGGCCGTAAAAAGAATTCTAAAATATTTAAAGCATTCCTCTAGCATTGGCTTATGGTATCCCAAAGGTACAAAATTTGATTTAATTGGATATTCGGATTCCGATTATGCGGGTTGCAAGGTGGATAGAAAAAGCATCTCGGGTAGTTGTTAATTCTTAGAAAGATCCTTAGTATCATGGTCATCCAAGAAACAAAATTCCGTAGCTTTATCCACCGCCGAAGCTGAATATGTTTCCACGGGTAGTTGTTGTGCTCAATTGTTATGGATGAGGCAAATTTGATGGATTATGAAATTAAATTCGATAAAATGCGTCTATTGTGTGATAATGATAGTGCCGTAAAAATAGCCGACAATCCAGTCCAACACTCAAGAGCCAAGCATATAGATATTCACCACCATTTCTTGAGAGATCATGTAAGCAAGGGAGATATTGAAATTAGCCACATTCGGACTAAAGGCCAATTAGCCGATATTTTCACCAAACCATTAGATGAAGACCACTTTTGCAAGTTGAGGAATGAATTAAATGTCATGGACTATTCAAATGTTTGAACTCATGCTTCATGCACCTTGTTCCATTTGATGATTATTGGAAGCTTTTAAGAAAGGTATTTTTTTCAAATATTTTCATAAAAACCTCTATGTTCATAAAAATTATGTTCTTACATAGACATTAGCCTCTTCAATGCATAATGATCCTAAATGATATTTATTTAAGTGCAAAACTAGGGATCATTTGTATATTTCTCAAATTCCAAAGTCTATCTCTGAAGTTCCAGGAATATAGGAACTACCGATAGCTTATCTGCGATACTACCACATTGTGGAACTACCGACATATAACCTGAAGGGATTTGAGGATTTTTCGAGGAGGTTTGAGTGTTCTTTGGTTTGGGAGAGAGGAACCGAGAGAGCACGGAACGACCGTTCAGGAGTAAAGGGGTAAGTGAAGGGGTAAAGACCCAAGTAGTTAATGCCCTTTTACAACTGATGTGGTAGTACTGCAGGTTATATGCCGGTAGTTCCGTAATGCGGTAGTACCGTAGATAAGCCACCGGTACTACCGATTTCCCTGACAAAACATATAGTTCATTCCATTCAAAATTAAACCTATTTTGGTTGATCTCTTATTCTCTCTGTAATCTATCCTTTCTATGTGAAGATGTCAAGGACAAGGATAGTCACTCGCAAATCCTATGGCCCTCCAAGAGGTCAAACATCTTCTTCTCAGTCACCTGCAGCTCCTGTTCCTGAAGGAAATCCAGAGGAACGGCGAAAGGAAAGACAAGATAGAGGCAAAGGTCCTGCAACTAATGATTCAGAAAATGAGGAGAGCTCATCCCAGGCTGAAACAGAATCTGAGGCAAAAACTGAAGCTTAAACAGAATCTGATGAGATGGGAGAACCTGAGGAGCAATATATAGATTTGAGGACAATCACAGCAGATGAGTACGCTTTAATGCGTCATAGAAATCAATTTATGCTTCTAGATTCATCTACAAATCCTAGGTTCCATACTAAGTTTCAAGAATTGGTCTATGAACAATTGTATGGCTCCCACAAGTAGTTTGCTGATCATAAGTGGGTGGATTGGCTGCATCTTAACTCCCTAGATAAGTATGATGGAACACATCGGCTTTTTCAAAAAGCCAGTATTCATGACCTTGTAGCACTCAGGTGTGACTACAATAAGGAGATTATCAGATAGTTCTATGCTACCTTGTATGTATCTCCTAACTTCACTCAGTTGGCATGGATGACAGGGACCTGTTATTTGGATTACAACATACATGAGTTTGAGCTTGCTTTAAGTACAGAGTCCAGCAAATATGAGAAGATTAATGACAAACCTGCTCTTTTGTTTCTAGCTTAGACACAGTATTATGATGAGACTGTAAGATATACTCCAGGAAAAATAGGTTGTTTCCTACCTATTCCCAGCTTGGTTAACAGAATCATTATACTATTCTCCCTAAGAGTGGGAACTTTAATGCTATAAGAGGACATGCCTGGAACATAATAGATAATATTATGAATGGGAGAAAATTTGATATGATAGATGTTATCCTTAGGGAAATAGCTTCTTCAAAGAATGATCAAGTTAAGAGAATTAATTCTGCTCCCTACATCATGGCTTTGATCCTCCGAAAGATTGATTATCGTGGAGGCTTGGGATCTACCCATAAGCCATAGAAGCCATATGAGGGTCCTCCTATTCCTGTAGTTGTTCATTCTCAAGCTCAACAAAGGGAAGATGCTCCAAGGGCAGCTGCTCCAGAAGAAGGACAAGTCTCTCTTGCTCAGATTTATTCAGCCATTCTGGAGATTAAGGATACTCAGCAAGAGATTAGAAATTCTCAGTAAGAATTTCAATATGAAACCAACAATATGTTAGCTGCATTGACATATAGTGTGACTGCTCTTGAGCAAGCTTTAATGACTCTAAATCGCTTTGGACGACGTTACCTCCACACACCTACAAGGGCTTCATCCTCTCAAGCTCCACCACCTCCTCAGGATCCGGTTGTATGATGACTTTTTGGTATTTTGATGCCAAAGGGGGAGAAGTTAGGAGGAGAAAGGGTAGAAAGATTAAGGGGGCGTCAAGAAGTTTGGGCTGCTGCTACTATCTATTATATAATCTATGTTGAACTTGTCTTGTTTGATACTTGAAACTTGTGTGCTTGTAACAGTCTAGTTTAAACTTTATTATGGTATTGTGCTCTCTTGTCTTTATGGTATCTTGTTGAACTTGGTACTTAATATATCATGGTCAAGTTATTCTTATGAATTGCAATCTCTTTCTTATGGTCATTTTTAGCATTGTCAATTCTCTCAAGTTCCAACAAGCAAAAGAAACTCCGCCAAAATTTTTAAAAACTCTACATGTGCTTGCAAAAATAACTTCTCATTTATATGCACATTTTTAGGGGGAGCTTTCTTTAAAATGACTTTAACAAGCAAATAATTCTCAAAACTCTGTTGAGCTCATTGCAAGAATTATTTTGTTAAGTCACAACAAGAATATACAGCTCGTTTCATAACAAGTGGTATATTCAAAACTATATCTTTCTCACATATTGATTGGGTTGTCATCAATTACCAAAAAGGGGGAGATTGAAAGCATCTAGGCCCCTAAAAATTGTTTTGGTAATTAATGACAATATGTGAATATGTGGCTAACATGTTTATTGAGTATTTACAAGGTTTAGTCCCAGTGTTGAAAACGACAACCTAGAGATGCATGCTAAAGGTTAACATGAAGATCAATATGGTTCAAAGACAAGGTACAAGTAGTCTATGATCCTTTTTATATTTACCGGTCTTAGAAGAAAAGGATGGAAGACCGGATTTTAGGTTAAATGTCGTACTATTAAGAGGGATCATGACTAGTAGCTTGATAGCATGTTCTTGTGCCATTTGGATCAATCTAGGATCATGTATGAACTCAGAGTTTGTTTTGAAAGCCAACTTTGCATTTCTTAGGAAAATCGGTAGTACCGCCTTTTGTCGGTGGTACTACTGCACAACGGTATGACCGGGAATGTGGTGCGGTACTACCGCAACCCGGTCAGGCCAAGTTTTAGTTGGCGGTACGTATTTTACAAAGTGACCCCTTTTGGAGCTCGAGTGCTCCCTTGGAAAGCGGTAGTACCGGAGCCTTCGTGGCGGAACTACCGCATCGCTGTATGACCGCAATTTACTTGGAGGAACTACCGTAACCCGGTGTAACCGATTTAGTAGCAGTACATTTTTTTCAAGTGAGTGCCCTTTTGGACCTCAAGGAATAACAGTAGTACCGCCCTTATTTTTCGGTATGACCGGAGAGCGGAACTACCGCGTGTTCAATGGCGGTAGTACCGCTTTGCATTTTCAACGGCTAGATCAGAGGCATTAAATGTGCCTGCGCTAGCCGTTACTGTGCAGTTAGAGAGGTGCGGTAGTACCGGCCATTGAACAATGGTACTACTGCTTGTGCTGAAAAGTTATGACTTTTGTCTCCAATGGTCGTATTTGTTTGTGGGGGGTATAAATTGTAGGACCGGAAAGGCGACTAGAGGGGGGGTGAATAGGAGCACAAACACTTTTTTACCTTAATTGAATTCAATACTAATTTCACTCCAACAGCTACAAAAGCTATGAAGATCAATATACAATCATAGTGGAAGACTTGTATTGAATCTAATCAAAACCCCGACGCAAAACACTAAAAATTACCTAAAACTCAAATCTCAAAGTGTTGGGCGGTCTGACCTCTGATATTGGCGGGTAAAATTTTTTGCCTACCAGTCAGACCTCTCAAATGGGCGGTCTGACCGCTACATGGGGCGGTCTGACCTCCAAGAATGGCGGTCGACCTCCAAATGACGATGAACAATGAGACAAATTAAACCGAAACTAAAATCGGTCTAACTTTTGATCCGTAAGGCCAAACTCCACGAAATTTGAGACACACCTTCTTAAAGATATTAGGAACCTATTCCAATCAAAGATTGCAGAGATCCATGCCAAAGTTCCTATCTTTTTTAGTTTGAACGAATGGTGCTTCAAAACCGAGCCAAATGCGAAAACGGTTGTTGAGATGATTTCGTGGGAGGAATCAATCCAAGACGGCTAAGGATGGTCTCCCATACATCTTAGCACTCTCAATCACAGAAAGAATCAAGCCAAAAGCTCTCAAGAGCAAAACCCCCAAAAATCACCCTTTCTTCACCAAAACCGGGCAAAACCAAAACTTAGATCCAAAAGCTTGCTCGTGGGTGGATGATGATCTAGATGTCCTTAGATGGGTTCCCACATATCCCAGCAAGCAAGATCAAGAAGAAAAACACAGTAAAGATTCCCGGATCAAGAAAGCCCCAAAATCATCAAATAGAGAGGATGAACACAAGAACAAAATAGAGACTCATCTTATGAAATCTTGTTGGATTGATTTGGATAGATGGATGATTGTTGCTTACAGCCACTCCCACTTGGAGGACAAAGCTCAACACTTGAGCAATCAAATCAATCCCTCTCTAGAACCCTAGCCTCCCCTCTTTCTCCCCAAAACCCTAAAACACAATAGGGCACTCAAAATGGCTAAAGTGTTCTAAGTGCAACTAGCATTTAGCCCTTATATAATGGAGGCTAGATCCTAGAGAATATTCCATTAGGGCACCCATTAGACCCTAACACACAATGGGTTAACACACGCACGCATCTCAAAGCGTCGTCTTCATCATCAATTGACCTAAACCGCTTCACAATGCGCCGACCCGCGCCGCGGTTTAGCCAAAAGGTCACCAAGGCGGTATTTGGTGAAATTACCAAAAATACCCCTTCTCGATCATTCTCCAAAAGACCGAGTCCACAGATCGTGAAGCAATCCCATGCTTCGCCACATGTAGGTTGATCAACGGCTCCATATCGTCAAGTCTCTCCCGTCCGGATCCCACCGGCACCATTGAGCACTTGCAACGACTCCCGCGCCGCTTGATCCAACCAGTCGCACCGAACCGCCCGTTTGGTCATCCATGTCCATTCTGCGCCCCGCTTGAGTCCTCTGACCTCACCCGGTATCCTTGATCGTTCTGGACCTCAGCTCTCCAAGCTTAGTCCCGATCCTCCTCGCCGTTGACTGTCATAGACCTGCAAGCAACCTGCACATCAATAGACCAACAAACCGTTTCCGGAAACAAGTTCTTAACAACTTGACCCACGTTAGCCAAAACATGCATCATACAACACATATGCAATGACAACCATGAACTTGACCTAACAACCACAAAACGCCGCCACGCGAGACGCATTTAAACAAGCCAAAAGCTCGGTCGATCGCCACCATGGCCGGTCTGACCGCTCCCAAAACGGTCTGACCGCCAACCAAAAACCGGTCTGACCGCCAGTCCAAGACTTAACCAAATTTCTTCCCTGGAAATCCGAAACTCTCTCGAATTTTCAATCAAATAGAACTTTTTCTTGGAAGCTCCAAAAAATTATGGGACCAAGTGCAGAAGAACTCTCTCACTTGCCTACACCCTCTATTTTTGGCCCAGCTCCAAAATCCACAGTCATTAAAGAGGCAGGTCTGACCGCTCAGGCAAAGCCAGTCAGACCGTTCCATGGTCGGCTCGACCGCCACCTGCCGGTCCGATCACAAAGAACTCAAGCCAGCAAATCAACACAAGGCATGGCCGGTCTGACCACCACCATGGCCGGTCTGACTGCTAGAGGCCTGACAGAACTGGAGCAACGCCGAAAACGGGTGATTCCACAAACCCTCAACGCCATTGCCAATTGTCTCATCATCCTAAGATCATGGGCATATCCCCATGATATCCACATAAATACCCCTCCACCAGCTCAAGGACAGGTAGAGAGATTTCATTTAACATCCTTTGAGCCTTGAGCATTCTCTCTACACCTCTAATACACTTGTTGCATTCATTGTGAGGTAGTTGAGCTAAATTCAAGTGCATTCATTCTAGATTGATCCTTAGCACTTGATTGCCATCAAACGAAGATTGTAGTTCATTACTCTTGGTGTTTGCCAAACAACTAGATGGCTTGACGGGAGTTTGCGCGGTGATCTCTTCAAGGAGATTGTGAAGAGGCCCGGCACCAAATTGTGAGTGGTTCGGTATTCGCCATCTCTGGAGAGGATGAAGAACAACCACTAGTGATTGAGGGAAGGCTTAATTTGTGGAGCCAGCTTGATTAGTTCAAGCTTCCTCAACGTGGACTAGTGAAGACCGGCAAGTCTTCGATATCATGGGAAAAACTTTATTGTCTTCATTGTGGTTTATTCTTGTCTTTACTATTCCGCATTTATATTTCTAGCAATTATCTTGTGCAATTTGCTTAGCTAGGATTGTATCTAGTGTTGACATTAGTTCATATTTGTCTTAATTAGCATAGTAGCTTTATCATCATATTTGTGCTAGAAAGCTTTGTTAGGACTATCTTGCTTAAGTTGTTAGTTAGTCAAAAAGATTTAAAAACCCCCTATTCACCCCCCTCTAGTCGGTTATCCTTGATCCTACAAGGGTTTGCTCTCTAAGCTCACTAAGTGCAACACATGCAAATAAGAGAGGAGAGGGCTTGCTCTTTGCTCAAGAAAATGAATAGCACTAGAAACAACTACTTCCACAACTGGCCAAGGTGGGTATTTATAGCCCGCACACAAAAACTAGATGTTAGAGAGAATCTGCTAAAAAAGCAAGGTACCCCAGTCTAACTGTCAACCAATGGCCGATCAGACCGCCCTTGCTCTAACGGCTATAAAAACTAGCCGTTGGACATACATCCGGTCTGATCGCCAACCAATGGCCGGTCAGACCGGACCACACCGATCAAACCGCTCCACAAAGGAGCAAGCCAGATCCAGAGAAGCACCTCCTTGGAAAAAACATAACGCCAACAAAAGATCGGTACTACCGCAGTACAAAATGCGGTCATACTATTTTGGGAATAAGAGAAACTCCTAAAACACCTTAAAAACATTCAGACCACACGATCGGACCATACATTTGGACGGTCCGAATGTTCACCATGGGACTGGTCAGACCGCCCAACACATGGCGGTTAGACCGATATACCACCGGCCGACGGTGCCATCGTGGTCGACGCTACCACAAAGACCATCGCCCAGTCTGAACATTCCGATCAGACCACGCAAGGACCTGTGGTCAGACCGCCTGAGCTAAAAGAGAGAAATTGCATTTCGCTTCAACTCAATTTGCAAAAACACATTTGCCAATTGATGCGCGATGCAAACAAAGGTTAAAGATGAGATTCTCAACAAGTTGCAAAACACATTTTCTAACTTTTAGAATCACACCACAAGGAATAAGGTACATGGACTTAAACCATTTGCAAAACACATTCGCAAACTAAAGTCACATGCTACAAGGATTATGCATGAGCCACGACCATTTGAAAACACATTCGCAAATATCGGCAACATGCTAACGAGAGCTAGAGCAAGCACAGTGAGCTATCAACACATGAATAATTGAAGCTACTAGTCAAGACCCCTCTTAATAGTACAACAACCTATACTAGCAATCCTATCTTCTATCCAAACACCAAGACCGGTAAAAGACTAGGAACATATCCTTAGCCCTAGCTAGTCATACCTTTGCCTTGCACAATGACTTGAAGCTTGATGACGCACATCTTCACTTCAAGACCGGGTCATTGACTTGATAATCATCAACACATGATGATTTCCTTTACTTCAAGTTCTTGACTTGAATATGCATCAACCCATGATGCACACTTTCACTTGACCTCCATCAACACATGATAGGTCTTCTTTTGACTTGATGATCAACTCATGATCATCTCCTCTTCTTGAACATCATCGACACACAATGATTTCCTTTTCTTTGAGATCTTGATACACATCAACACATGATGCATCTTCTTCTTGAACCTTGACTTGATGACGATCAACTCATGATGCCATCCAAAGTTTCTATCATCATGGAACATAACCTATTCATCCAACTCATGGAAAATATTTGTCTCACAACATGATTGTCATTAATTTGCACAATATACCATTAACTCATAATGGTGGGTCAAGATACTCCAATCTTTCCCTCTTTGGTAATTGATGACAACCATCACAATTCCAAATAATTGAATATAAGGACATATGAGTATATATGAACTACACATGTTTTGCATACTCATTTGATATGTTTCAAAGTAAAGATCCTTAGTATATGTGGATAAAGAAATATGGATCAATACTAATGAAACCACAAAACATAGAGTGAACTCTCCCTAAATGTGTGCATACACGAATATGTAATAAAAACATATGCACATATTCAAGTTAAACTTTTAGTGGAGTTCAACCTATATTTTGGATCCGAGGAATGCAACAAGATATAAGAATATGATGTCGAATGCATACCTCCATGATTTTCACATCTTTATCCAACTGAGACTAAACAATAGGTATAACAATAGAAGTGTTAGTCTCACAAATAGATTTGTCATTAATAACCAAAATACTCTATTAACCTATAATGGCGGGTCTAGATTCTTCAATCTCCTCCTTTTTGGTAATTGATGACAAATCCTTTATCAATAGCAACATTTCGATATAAATCGACATAAGTTAAGAATTTAAGCTATTTAACTATATCCATGGATGTTATAAGGTGAAATCATAAGATCGAGAATATATTAATCATCCAAATGGAAATATATTGATCATATTAACATTCTCCCCCTTTTGGCATTTATCACCAAAAATCCAAAAAAATTTAAGCCAACATAGAGTTTTTGTAAAACAATGAGTTTGGAAATTTAATTTATTTTATTTTGATCATTAAAATATTCTCCCCTTTTTGAAATAAGGTTTTGTTTTCAAGATAAGTCACAAACTCCCTTTGTATGGCCAAAAAGTGCAAAGCAACGTGAAATAAGGCCATATTTGAGTTTAACTAAAAGAGATAATATTTGGAATGATTTCAAGTAAACTCACTTTTGAAATCTCCCCAATAAATTTTTTTTTAATAAAGATACCATCTTATTTTCACAAATTTGAAATCATGTTGAGCTACAAACTTTCTTAAAGCATTTTAAAATGTATGGAAACAAGCTCCGAAAAATATGAGATAAATCTTGGAGCTAGTCCTTACAAATACACATACTTTTCATTTTGGGAGGCTCAACTAAATAACAACCAGTTTGAAGATATGAAAATAACAAAGTTTCAGAAAACTGAAAGTTTCAGGTTTTCCATATTTTGATATACCATTTAGGCTTCAAAACACAGCTGAAAAACTGGTTAAACGGTTCCAATAAATCTGATAAAATTTCTCATAGAAGATCAACTATACAGGATAAAAAGTCATCATTATATATTTCTCAAATAATGAACACATTTGGAGATACAAAAAATCACAAATCAGCTTAAAACATGCAAAAGTTCTGAATTTTCAGCATGTTGATCAAAGAGAGAAAAAGTCAGAACTTTTTCAAATCAAGTCTAAATGCTTTGAAATATTTCAGGAATAAACTTTAGACTCCAAGGAATCTTTTCCAACAAGAATTTTCGAAAGAGAAGTCTCCATTCAAAAGATATTCTAGAATGAGCTTTGGGGGCTAAATAAAGTCCAAAATCTTTAAGTTTTCTAAATATTTCGAATTTCTTGCTATCAAGAACCATAGAGATAAAAACTCCCCGTAAATATATGCATATAGAGATGTGAATTGAAATTCATGCATATGTGAGGATTTTATGAAATTTTGACGGAGTTTCCTCTATATATATTAAATCCAAGGAAGCATGACACAAGGGATAATCAAGAATTAAATAAACATGCAACATCAATAAGGATTCAATCAAAAACATATTTCAGACAAGAATACAATAAGAAGACACAATTCATATCATAAGCATTCAATTGTCCATCATAAGTTTAATAGCTATAGAGACAAAAGTATCCACGGTTCAATAAGCTTACACAAGATAAAACATGAGTAACATAAGGCTTATACTTACAAACAAGGTCTATAGACCTAAATATGAAAAATACTCTAGGATGAAGGAGGTGCCTCTAACGAAGATGGATGATAACCACGTTGAGTGAAGGAGGGAGGGCGCTGACCACGTCCAAACCTCTGATAGGCCAAAGGAGGTCGTAGAAGGTTGTAGGCAAGAGGAGGTCGAATGCAATTTTTCTCTCAGGAAAGAGTATCAAATCTCAAGTACCAAGATGTCATCTTATCTGGTGGAAGTACAGAAACTCAAAAAACATTTCTTCGGTTTTTAGATCCAACATATTCCTAGAAAAGAAAACTTTCTGGCAAACTAGTTGGCATGGATGGCCTCCACAAGGTCACCTGTTCCGCTAAGAGTTTTTCTCGAACAACTCGATTCACCCTCGGTGGTCGAGTTTTCTGTTCCACTGGAGGTCATACAAATTGATCCTGTGAACATGGATGCTCCACAGGTCGTATAGCATGATCACGGTAGAGATTGGATGACGTCGATCTACAATTATCTTCAGCATGGCATTATTCCTGAAGATGATGTAGAGACTGATCGTATAGCTCGAAAAGCCAAATCATACACTCTGATCGAAAGTACCTCGTATAAACGAGGATCTCACGAAGTGTTGATGAGATGCATATCTCAAACGGATGGCATTAATTTGCTATCCGACATTCATGGAGGAGTTTGTGGAGCACATCATTCGTACAGAACACTGGTCGGTAAAACCTTCAGACAATGATAATACTGGCCAACCGCCCTTCATGATACAAAAGAGCTCGTGACAAAGTGCGTATAATATCAATTTCATAGTCGACAAGTACATCAGCCGGCACAAGCTTTGCAAACCATACCTCTTTCTTGGCCTTTAGCAACATGGGGACTAGACATTCTGGGACCTTTTCCATGAGCACCCGGGGGATTCGAATTCCTTTTCGTCATGATTGACACGTTTACAAAATGGATAGAAGCCGAGCCAGTTGTTAAAACAACAACTGAAGCTGCTAAGAGGTTCCTCACAAAAAATGTAATTACACAATTTGGTATACCCAGTCGTATAATTACAGATAATGGTACCCAATTCTCTAGCGAAAATTTTCAAGAACTGTACGAGGATCTAGGTATCAAGATACATTTTGCTTCTGTCGGTCATCCGCAGAGCAATAGAGCAGTCGAGCGAGCCAATGGTATTATAATGCAAGGAAAGAAACGCTGTGTATTCGACCAGTTAACAAAACGGCCAAGAGCTTGGGGTTCAATAACTTCCTTCTGTGTTATGGGTCATTCGAATCATGACCAGTCGTGCGACTGGTGAAACGCCATTTTTTTTGGTTTCCGGTGCTGAAGCCATGCTTCCTCTAGAACTGAAGATAGGCTTTGCTCGAACTGATTATATCAATGAGAACGATCAGATAGAACGAAGACTCGACGACATCAATTTTCTTGAAGAACGATGAAACCAAGCCCTTATATGGTCGGTAGTTTACCAACAAGCCATGCGAAGGTACCACAGTCGTAAGGTGCAACCTCGCAGTCTAGCTATAGGTGATTTGGTTCTACGAAAGATTCAGAACCAGGCTAATCGCAATAAACTTTCTCCCAGATAGGAAGGTCCATACACTGTGGTCGAAGTCACCAAACCTGGTTCGGACGACTAGCTATGTCCGACGGGCGTGTTTTGTCAAATTCCGGGAATATTGACCAATTGCGTAAGTTCTTTGTTTAATTGTATTTTACATTTTTTTTATTTTTAATAAAGATGCATTTCCTTTTACTATCCGATGAGTGATGTTGTTTATATGACTGTACCCTTACTTTGGTCGCATACTATTGTTGTTTACATGGTCGGAGAAGACCAAATTCTCTCCGATATCCTTTTAAAGGATCTCTGTTACTCTACGGCTCAGACATACAAGTCAAACGCTGTAAGGGTCCTAGTCGTGACCATTCAGTTAATAGTTCTCATGCGTGACCACACTCTTTTCTTAAAGAAATATACGAGTAAAAGGAGCTTAACACAAACGACTATATATAGTGATTTCCCTGCTTAAGATTTCAGAGACTACATTTCTTCACTTCAACATTCTGTTCTGCTCTTGTTTTGGCTACTGGTTGGGACACAGAAAGCCTCCTAATCGAAGTCTCTCCTCTCTGTATGTGGTCTTACCCACTGGAAGGAGCTTCCTAGCGATGGTCTTTTTCCTACGATCTTCGCTGCCAGTCGGAATTGGAGCATGAGCACGTCTCGCGATGTGTTTTTCATGTCTTCAGTCCTTAGCAATAATTACGATCATTTTGGATACTATATATAAATAACACCACTTATTGTTTTTTGCATACATCTTTGCATATTTATTTCTCATCAAGGCAAGTCTTATCTTCCGACCATACAATGTATTGTTTGGTATTTCGATTATGGAAAATAGATCAACAACTAGTCGAAGTCATACACTGGTTCCGACCACAATTGATTTTCTAGTATTAATACGATCAGGTTTGTTACATAATCAACACATACTTTATACAATGGTCGTGACTTAAACTCTTACTCTTGGCTTACTGCTTCTTTAGTAAAGATCTTCTACTATAAAGCAGTCGGGGCCTAGAAAATATATGAGTACTTTATAAGTCAAAAGGATAAACTAAAGACTTTATTGATGAAAGATAAGTAAGTTTTTATATTTATAATTCTTATATTATAATAGCCGACTCCTTA
The DNA here is from genome assembly GCA_036346405.1 of Phyllostachys edulis. Lineage (NCBI taxonomy): Eukaryota > Viridiplantae > Streptophyta > Magnoliopsida > Poales > Poaceae > Phyllostachys > Phyllostachys edulis. The sequence goes on from CM070550.1 coordinate 105,629,909, forward strand.
GGATCACCAGACTGATCGCTGCGTGATGGAGATCCGACCTCCATTTTTTTCGCGACCTTGTTTCCGAGAGGTGTCATTTCCTCGAAAATTTTGGTTGCTTCATCTCCTGAGCAGTTGAAATCTTCCTCAACAGCTTGGAGATTTATGGCAGGGTCGGAGGCCTTCAGCTTTGCCAAATCAAAACTGATTCTATTTTTGACAGTTTCAAAAAAGTATGTACATGGTTCTCCCGAGTAGTCTTGAGTATGCTCCTATGGTCCTCGAGTTGTTGGCCAAGGAAGTTGATCTTTTCCATGGGATCTCCTAAGTTGGACAGTTGTGTTCCCGATCCCATGTCGAAGAGCATCTTGTTGAAAGCTTTGACATTCTCTTCAAGATTTTGTCCAAAAGTTGTCTCCTTACCGTGCTCAAACTCATGAGCTTTTTCTGTTCTCTCCAATGCTTGAGTTTGCTCTGCACGAGTAGCCTAAAGAATGAGTACATACGACTAGAAAAAGGTAGTACACTGGTCAAGTCTACGACTGGTTTCCTTCGCTTTTCTTCTTGATAGTCTTAAGGACTTCTTTGTGCCTGGTCGTCAGGTATTCAATCGACTGGTCCTTATTTTGGTACTCTTCTTTAAGGGAGAAATTTGGTTAACAGAAAAAGAGCCAAATGGTAAAGAAGAAGAGGGGAAGACACTAAGAGGGTACTTACTTTCTAATTCGGAGTTCTTTTTCTCCAAGAGCTTTATTCGCTGGGTCAGTCCTCCAACCACAACGAAGTTTTCCACCAAATGCTACAAAATAGCAGACTTCTTTAAATTTTTAATAAAGTTTAAGGGAAAGGCTATTACAAGTGGTTGTGGAAGCTTACCTGGATTGTCATATTGTTATATTTAGCAAAAATAAAGTCGGCACTCGTCTCTGCTTGACGGTCTGAAATCTTTCCCCAAGCCTCATCAAGATCTTCATCATTGAAGATCCGGGGGCGATGAGGAAAGGCGACACGAAAAGGAAAATTTCCAGCAGGGGTCCAAACCTGCTAAGATTCCTTGGGAACCCCCACCTCTACAGGTGGGGTTGGAGCCGCCACGGGTTGCTGAGCAGGCGTTGGTGTGGCCACTTGCTCGGGGTCCGGCTCGACCTCTTTTTCTTCAGGAGTGTTCTCATGAGGAGTGCTCTGGTCGAAAGCAACCGGAACACCAGAGGATCTTCAAAGAAAGAAGAAAGGAAGCTCAAGACTCTAAAACACCAGAGGTAAGTACTTACATAAGTTCCTCTTTCCGTCGCGCTATCCTTCCTTTTCTTCTGCTCAACCGACTTCATCGGTCCTAAATCGGGTAAGGCTGGTTAGACCCCTCACGTCCTCTGACTGGAGGTTAGAAGAAATATTCTCCACTAGTTGATCGAGAACAAGATCCCTGACCATCGGGTCTAAAGGTGTGGATTCGTTGGCCTCCAGTTACTCCAATAGCAACTGACAGGTCGTCAGCGACCACATTGGAGTCCACGACAACCGCCTAATTAACAATCAAAGTCAGTTAGGTGACAAAAAAATCCTTCATCTAGAGTATACATTTCTGTTTGATTACCTACCTCTACGAGACCACCATCTCGAATGGTCGTAGGAGTGGTCGGAGCGTCAATCAACTCACAACTCTCGGTGGCCTCATTGATCCTCAATCTGACCGACTGTGCATCGAAGAGAATTTACGGTAAACCGATCGAAAAATATACAAACGATGAAAGGTAGTTGATATTTTTACCTTAAGCCTCTCAGCTCTCTCCTTTGCGGAGACAACTGCTAAAATCCAGGGGAAATCAGCCTTGTCGCCAGGCTCCCCAACGCAGATCATTTTGATCTGGCTTCTAATCTCAGCAGGAGAAAGAGCTACAAGAATAAACGAGACACTTTATGGTTACAAAAGTAATCAGCTGAGATAAACAAATCGGTCAGAATCTTTTAGGACTTACCCTCCTTGGAATCTTTGGCCACGTCATCATGACCAATATACTAGAGCATCGAATGTGCTTGGGACTTTAGATGGCTAATCCGGCGCATGGAGAAATCCCTTACTACGTGCCAGGAGGTTAAACCCCTGACACTAAGATGTTGGATGGCTTCAACCCATCTCCCCACTTTTCCCTCCTTCACGGAGGAGCGTCATTCTGGATTCTCGACCGTCTTCTTACCAGTATAGTAAAGGCTGTCTTTTTGAGTGACCGTCATGTAGAACCAGCTTTTCTTCCATGACAACCATGAAGACTTTGAGTACATATAAATGTACTCATCAACTTTTCCGTCGTGGTGGCGCAAGGTGCACTCTCCAGGCGTCCCCGTCGCCTTTCTCGACTTCGCCATCCTGTAGAAATACCTGAAGAGCTCTAGATCTGCGGCAATCTCCAAGTATGCTTCACAGAGATAGATGAAGACGCTGAGGTTGACGATGACATTGGGGGCAAGGTTCACCAATTTGACTCCATAGTGCTCTAAGATCTTGGGGAGGAAATAGTGAACTGGTAACCTGAATCCGCATTCAATATATATGAGGAAAACAGGGATTTCCTCATCTTCGTTGCTCAAAAAATGCTCTTCGGCCGCTGATCTCCAAGAAATCAAATCTTTGTCGGGAAGCAACCCGACCTTCTCCAGGCTCTCAAGTTTTTTTTTCACTCAAATCAGAAACCGACCAGTTGGTGATAGAGTCCGACATGGTTGAGTTTTGGATAAAGGAAGAAAGGAGGTCGTATAAGGTTGTAGGTAAGAGGAGGTCGGAGGCAATTTTTCTCTTATAAGATGAAAAGGGAAAGCAGGAAGCGTAAAAACCCTAAAGCCTTGCGTTGAAGGGATTTTATAGCCATAATTCTTTAGTTGCATCGGGGAGTTACCCAAAGTCCAACGGACACAAACCAGAGTCCAACGGACAGAACAACTCTTTGGGTTCCAAGGCAGTTTATCAACTTTAAAGTGAATACAGACCATATTGTATATCACAGGATTAAATGATGGTCTGCCCAATACGACTTCATCGGGAAGAAAGTGTTCACACGACCAATTCATTTAAAGTTCGGGGGCTAGCTGACGAGGATTAAAATCTCTATGTATTACTTTAATATATAATAAAAGACTATATCTTCATGGTCGTAACTCCTAAGGCTAACGGCCCCTGTGGTCGTAAGGATTCCAAAGGTTACATAATGGGTACCCTGGTCGGATGAGGTCCTGTACCCAGTCCCCGACCAGATGACTACTCATAGAAGCAATGAACTGGCATCCTGATCTAACTCCAAGTATATTCCTTACCATGTGATGAATGGAACACATGTCATATTTGCTCCATACCACACGACGTTTCATGGTCTTAAGACACTGACAACAACCGTCATACGGTTGAGTGTCTCACAGACGCACAACCGCCGAATGGTTGGTACTTTATCAACCGCTGCCTCGCTTCGATCAGTCGCAACACTTCTAATAGACGTCTCTTCAAGGAGTAACTGCCACCTCTTCGATGGTTATTGAAAGATGGAGCACGGAGGAACAAAGGCATCAGATTGAAGCATCATAATTGGCATTGGATTCATGTTTCAAGTCTGATTCAATAGCATAGCAAGCATTACACTCAGTGTAATTAGGATTAGTCCACTGCCTTGTCGAGGGCACCCCCTGTAATAGCCAGTTTATAGCAATAAAGAGTGGTACTATTCTCTCCCAAGAACTCTTTGCCATTTTCCTCTATTTATTTCGTAAGATCAGTGACTCGATCTTTGACAGGATTTTTCTTTGGAACTCCTGTGGAAATCACATCACAGATTTTCTTTTATTTTTTCTTCTGAATATCAGTTTTAAAAAAATACATTTGTATCTAAATCCAATTGCTAATTTTCTTTAATTTTTATTCTCAATTACATTTATTTAGTGATTTTACTTTGGAATTCATATTTAAATCAAATGGCTAATTTTATTCCTTATTTTAGTTATTTTTATTTGATTTAGTATACAAATCTAATTGTCGGTTATTATTTAATTTTTATTCGAATTATAGTTTTTGGAATTAGTATTGAAATCAAATTGCTAATTTTATTTTATTTTTATTCCAAATTTTAGTTTTTTTGTTGGATTTTGTATTCAAATCTAATTGCTAATTTTTGTTTATTTTATTCTAATTATAATTATTTAAAGATTTTACTTAGGAATTCTTATCAAAATCAAGTTGCTAATTTTGTTTTGTTTTTATTCGAATTTTAGTTTTATTGTACTTGATATGGACTCTTTTACTTATGAACTCGTATGGAAATCAAATTGTTGATTTTATTTTATTTTTTATTCTAAATTTCTGTTTTATTGTATTTGACATTGATTCTTTCTTTAATCTAGACAGTTATAATCTGGACCCACTCAACGGTGTAGATCTTTATATTTTTACTTCGATTAACATGGGAATTTATAGCCCTTGAGAGCGAACGTGTTGGTTTCTTTCGACTCTACTTTATTTTATTTTTATTCCAAATTTTAGTTTTTTTCTTGGATTTCGTATTCAAATCTAATTGCCATTTTTTTAATTTTTATTCTGAATTATAATTATTTAAATATTTTACTTAGGAATTAGTATCAAAATCAAATTGCTAATTTTTTTATTTTTATTTCGAATTTCAGTTTTATTATACTTTATATGACTCTTTTACTTATGAATTCATATGGAAATCAAATTGCAGATTTTATTTTATTTTTTTTCGATTTTCTATTTTATTGTATTTGACATTGACTCTTTCTTTTAATCTTAACGTTTATAATCTAGACCCACTGAATGATGTATATCTTTATATTTTTGCATCGATTAACGTGAAAATTTATAGCCCTTAAGAGCGAACGCGGTAGCTTCTTTCGACTCTACTTTAATAAGATAATATATTGATCGTAAAAATTACCTCGAAATTAGTCCAAGATGTTTGTCAAAAATGATAATTTTGTTTCCATAATACTATTGACATAGTTTGAATCAAAATATCTGTTTTTCCAAGAGCTTAATTTCATTAATCAGCATGAACATGATCGTGTTGAATGCACGTTACAAGAAAGAGAAATTTTGGCCAGTAACATTGCAAATATATACAAATTAAAAAATAGCATCCAATGTGACACACCAATATTATTTTCTAACTCGTGAGAACTTTATAGCATTATTGAGCAAATTGCACCTACAAAAAAAACTCTGGCACATGATTTAGATTCAAAATCTCTGTTATGTTACGTGGTTTGCAGAATATGGTAGCGGAAGATGTAATAAGCTAGGTCGACATGTGATTAAACCTCTATAGTTACGGTTATTACTATATATTAAATTTGAATGTAAAGAATAGTGGTTGAGATATACTAGAATCTACGAATTCAAATTTCAAAGTCCATAGATTATGAAATTGCTCTCATATTTGGCAATCAGGGAAGCGGTGAGGCGAGTAATAAAATTGGAAAAAAGTCTATTTAACCCTCCTAAACTATTGCAAAAGTCCAGATTTCAACCCCCAACTGCAAAACTGGATGTCTAACCCCCTTCAAGTATCAATACTGGGTATTTTACCCCCTCGAAGCCATTCGAAACCGGTTTTAGATGATGTGGCACCTACGTGGTCAAGTTTAGTCACACATGAGCGTTGAATCACATCCACATCAGTTATACATGCATCTTGATGAGCCAAAAATAATACAAGAGCTGATGGGCCCATGTGTTATCCTCAAATATCACCTTCTTCCTCCTCATCTTATTCATCCCCCCTCTCTCTCTCTCCCTCTTCTCCCTCTCCACTGAGCACCACCGTGCAGCCAAGCCCCTTGACTCGACTCGCGCCTCCATGGAGCATACATGCACCGTGCGGCAGTCCACCGCCTATTGCGCGTCACTAGCGAGCATGATGGACTGCGCACATGGCGTGGCCCATGGTCTCCTTAGCGGCCATGATGTTTGAGGATGGGGAAGAACACCTCGGCGATGACAGTGTGATGGTGGAGAGGAGAAATTGGTTGAGGGATTTTGTAGTTAAGGTCAAGAGGAGTCTCCCGGTGTAAGGAATCGGTCAGCCAACCACCCAATTAGGAGATCTGGCCGATGGCGCACTTGGCCGAACTTGGAGAAGATGAAGTAGGCGAAGTAGCGAATGCCAATTTCCTAGTCACCGTCCCAAGCTCCCGCGCTCCCTCCTGAAGCCGCGGCCTCGTCGAACCACCGCAGGAGAGGCGGGCGCCACCTTGAAGGCGGTGCCATCGCCGGCATTGTGATTGGCTGTCCATTTGGCTTCCTGCTTATCGCCGCTGTCCTCATCCTCGCGTGTGGCGCCCTGTGGCGCAAGCCAAGAGCCCACCGCAGCCAGACGCTGCCGCAGCAGAGCCGCCCTGACAAAGAAAGAGGCAATGAGCCCGAATGGCTACACCCCACGGTCTCGACACGCTGGTGCCTCCGCCACCGCCCGCTTTATTATCGCCGCCATCGCCTCGCCGTGGGGCTAAGAAGCTTTTTCTTCGGAGGTGCCGTGCCGTCACGACCTTGAGGACTCTTCTGCTGCGCGTCTACGAGGTTCTTGGCAAGGGCACATACTGCACCACGCATAAGGCCGCTTCGAGTCCAGGCCGGTGGTGGCGGTGAAGCGCCTCAAGGAAACATCGAGGTCGTGGCTCCAAATGGCCACCGTGAACTAGGAGTCGAGGCGCGATCGCGCTAGCCTCGGTCGCGTGGCCTCGAGTACATCCACGCCACGGGCTCCAAGGTCGCGCACGGCAACATCAAGTCATCGAACGTACTCCTCGGCCGGTCGGTGGGCGTCGTGTGGCGAATCACGGCCTCGCGAGCCTCGTCGGCCCATGTAGCCAATCCCACGCGTGTGGCGGGCTATCGTGCGTCGGAGATCGTGGTGCGCATCGAGGAGCTCAGCGGCCTGGGATCGGCGTCAATGGCTAGGTCCGGCGGGACCGCGTCGGTTGTCGAGGCTGATGATCAGTCGCTCAAGCCCGCCGGGTCGATCCGCTAGAGCTGAAGCTCGATCAATCCAGCTCGTGTCAGCCAGGAGTGTGTGTTGAAAGATGTTGGTGATAGGAGAAGCACTGGTGCAATATGTTGGTGAGTGAGAATAAGAGGAAGAAGGAACGAGAGGATGAGATGTCTGACATGTGGGTCCTATTGACACGTCAGCGCCACGTTATCTAAAACCGCTCTTGTTTGGGTTGAGAGAGGTAAAATAAACGTTTTTAATAGTTGGAGGTGTATGATATCTGGTTTTATAGTTTAAAATTGATTTTCGAACTATTCGAAAGGTTCAAAGTTGTAAACTAGACTTTTTCCAATAAAATTCTCCCGACTCCCTCGCTGAGTCGCTGCCGAAACGACAGCGAGCGAAGCTGCCAGCTCTGCTGATCTCCCCCAAAACCCAACATGGGAAGAAAGAAGAAGGCGAAGCCGAGCAGGAGCAAGAAGAAGCCCATGACCAGCGCCGACCAGGCCCTGGCCCTCGACTACGTCCGCGCCTGGGCGCACCCCGCGGCCTCCGCGCCGCCTCCGGAACCCTCGGCGGCCGATGCCGGGGACGACTTCCTGCCGACCCAGGCCGCGCGCATAGCCTGCGGCGGCGGCGGCGGCGGAGGCAGCGTGCTGTTTGAGCTCCACTCACACTCCAAACACAGCGACGGGTACCTGTCCCCCTCCGCGCTCGTCGAGCGCGCCCACCGCAACGGGGTAAGTGTGCTCTGGCCTCTCCTCTGCTTGGCCCGTAGGTGTTTGAGGAAATGCTTGCGAGGTATGGTTAGCGGTTTTGTGTTTTGCACTTGTGCTGTATGGGCTCCCCCCAAAATTATCTCATTGTGCGAACTCTTCAAGTGTTGAGCAAATCCAACCAATGCTTTCTAAATCTTTTGCCCTGTATAGCAATAAGTGTGTGCATAACTGCCTATTGGTTTGGTATTCGGTAGTAACCTAATAGCCTGTGTTTTTTTAACCTGTTGATGCTAGTTGAAATTCTGTACTGGAGCATCTTGGCGGAAAGTTATGTTTTTTTCAATGCTTTAACAATTAACAACCCTTCGATTCGATGATCACTATCAGTTCGTTCAATGTTAAATGAAGTGGTCATCTGCTGAGTGCGTTGGCTAGTTCAGACCGTGCATTTCTCGGCCGCTCATTTTTTATCTCAGAAAAATCAATTAGTTTAAGTGCAGTATTCTTTTCTAACGAATTGTTTGCATGTATGTTATATCTTATTTCCCCAAAGTTTCTGTTATGGCTGCTTGCCGGTTTTAATGTTTTATCTTATTGGGTGCATGTCACAATTTTGAATGATATAAATAAGAATGACTAAATTATACATGTCGGTAGTGCAGGTGAAAGTTCTTGCTCTGACAGATCATGATACCTTGGCTGGTATACCGGAAGCTGTGTCAGCAGCTCACAAGTTTGGCATAAGAATAATTCCTGGAGTTGAAATCAGTGCACTATATTCTCCAAGGTAAGAGCCTTTTCGCTTTGCCTGTAAACACCTTTTCCATCATGTTTAGAATGAAAATTAGCAATACAATGCAATTTAGCAAATCTATCATCATATTGGACCCTGATCAGTTAGATCTGTGGTTGTCCAAGTTGTCTGGTCCTTCTTTTAATGCTCCATTTGCTGCCTTTCTAATGAACTGGCTATTGTAAACAACATTCCAACAGTCATAATATGAATAAAGATGTTTCATACAAAGTGTCGTCGATACGAAATCAGACAGTAAACTTGTAGGCACCCCCGGTCGGATGCGTCGACCGCCAAGAGTGCAAGGGAGGAGTCTCAACGATAATCTAACACAACAAGCCACCCAGTGTATCGCATATGTGTGGTAGGAGTTACAAATGGCCTCCTCCCTCCCTATTTACATGGAGCCTATTTACAGAGTGAGAGGGGGAGACATGTGAAATTACTGTTGTGAATTGACTTCATCCCTTCCAAATGGGCCAATATGTACAGTTACAAAGAAGGGGCAAATATACAGAAAGCACCCTCAACAACTGAAGAATAACACAACATAAATATATATCTAACCCCCCCCCCCCCTTTCTCAAACTCATAGTGGATCAACAACACTGAGTTTGGAGAGGAAAAGACGGTGTTGAGCTCGAGTCTGTGCCTTCGTGAAGAAGTCCGCTAGCTGAAGCTCCGAAGGCACGTACTGAAGAGCCACAACTTGGTTCTGCACCTGTGATCTCATATAGGAAGCATCAACACCAATGTGCTTGGTGAGTTCATGCTTCACGAGGTCTCGCATAATCTTGATCGCACCTCTTTGTCGCCGAAAAAAGAGGGTCTTGTAACAAAGACGCCAAAGTCCTGAAGGAGCCACCTAACCAGGTAACCTCAGCTGTCAACGATGCCATAACCCTCAACACTCGAGCGGAAAACTGCTGTCTGCTTTTTGGTCTTCTAGGCAATCAGAGAGGATCCAAGGAAAACACAGTAGGCAGAAAGAGATCGACAATCGGAGTGATCACTAGCCCAAGTCGCATCAGAGTACACTTGGAGCTACAAGTAGCTGGAGCGAGGAAAGAAAAGTCGACGAGAAATGGTGCCATGAAGATATCGAAGGACATGTAGAAGGTGATTGTAGTGAAGTTGAGTGGGAGCCGAAACGAATTGGCTCAGAATGTGAACAGGGTGAGAGATGTCAGGTCGAATGATCCCAAGATAGACAAGACTACCAACAAGGTGACGGTAGCGAGTGGGATCCTCAAGAGGCTCGCCATCAATGAGTCGAAGATGAACTCGAAGCTCCATAGGAGTGTCCACTGTGCGCTGATCAGTGAGACAAGCGCGAGCAAGAAGGTCTTAAATGTACTTCTCCTGGGAGAGGTAGTAGCCCTCGGGTGTGGAAGTAACCTCAATCCCAAGAAAATAGCGAAATGGACCCATGTCTGACATCAAGAACTTGTCACTAAGACGCTTCTTCACAAAAGCGATGTACTGAGGATCATCACCAGTGATGATCATATCATCAACATACAGAAGAAGAAGAGTCCGACCACAAGGAGAGGTGTTAACAAAGAGAGCAGGATCATGGTCACTGGCGGTGAAACCGGCCTCAGTGACAACAGAGGAGAAGCACTCAAACTAGGCTTGAGGAGCTTGCTTGAGCCCGTAGAGAGAGCGACAAAGACGACACACCGTACCATCAGGAACAGAATACCTAGGGGTGGCTGCATGTAGACCTCCTCACGCAGTTTGCCATTGAGGAAGGCATTCTTGACGTCTAGCTGAGAAATGGACCACTGGCGAACAGAAGCAACTGCCAGAAGGGTCCGAACAGTGGTCATGTGAGCAACAGACGCAAAGGTCTCGTCGTAGTCACGGCCATGCTCCTGCTGAAAACCACGGGCCACAAGACGAGCCTTCTAGTGCTCAAGAGAGCCATCAGAGCGAGTCTTAATCTTGTATATCCACTTGCACGTGATCGGAGTAACACGAGCAGGTAGGGGAACAAAATTCCAAGTCCCAGACGCTCGAGCGACAATCTCCTCGATCATCGCCGCTTGCCACTCGATGGGCAGCACCTCTCTCAGAAGTCGTAGGCTCAACAAGAGCAAGCACATTTCGCCAGAGGCCTAACGGTCAAGCGATCACGAAGATCATACTTGGGAGGAGAGGCTGGAGCGGGACCGAGTAAGGACGAGGTAGTGAAGGGAGTAGAAGGCTCAACTAGAGAAAGAGGAGGCCGTGGACGGCGAGCGTAGTGCAGCGGAAAAGGGGAGGTCTCAATAGAAGAGTTGGTAGAAACCTCCGGAGGAGGTGAGGGAACCGAAGGAGATGGGAGAGATGGTGGTGAAGGAGACTGTGATGGAGGAGATGAGGGTGGTAAGACACGAACTGGAGGAGACGAAGAGTTAGGAAAAGTCAAAAAGGAAAGCGACTCAGCGGAAGCAGAGCTGGTAGGAGAGGAACAAGGATAGTAAGGACAAGACTCATCAAAAGTCACATCACGAGAGATCCTCATTCATCGAGCAATAGGATCATAGCAACGATAACCCTTATGCCCAGAGCTATAGCCTAGAAAAACACACTCGACTGACTAAGCAGTCAGCTTGGTGCGCTCACGAGGTGGAAGAAGCACGTAGCAGACACAACCGAAACAACGAAGGTGACTATACTGGGGTGGCGAACGAGTGAGACGCTCAAAATGAGTGCATCCCTTGAGAGCAGAAGAGGGTTGCCGATTGATAAGAAAGGCAGTGGTAGAGACAGCTTCAGCCCAAAAATGAGGTGGGACGTGAGAAGTAAGCATAAGAGCACGGGCTGTCTCAAGAAGATGGCGGTGCTTACGCTCAGTGACACTATTCTGAGCATGAACACCAGGACAAGAATATTGAGGGAGAGTGCCCTGCTTAGCAAGAAAACGATGAAGTGAAGTGGAGAGATATTCACCAGCAGAATCTGCACGAAAAATACGAATGGTCGACTCAAACTGAGTGCGAACCATGGTGGTAAATTGCTGGTAAATGGAAAGAACATGACTACGAGAAGATATAAGATAGAGCCAAGTGTATCTGGAATAATCATCAATAAAGATCACATAATAGGTATGACCCTCTTTCGAAGTGAAGGGAGTCAGTCCCCAGACATTAGAGTGAATCAAATGAAAAGGACACTGAGACTCAGAATCGCTAGAGGGATATGGGAGTTGCAGCTGCTTGCCAAGCTTGCAACCTGTACAATGTAAAGCAGTATCACCAAAGACAGAACCTAGAACACCACTCTCTACTAGAGACGAAAGACAAGAACCACCAATATGACCTAACCGATGGTGCCACTGGACAAAAGTGGTGGTGGGAGAAACAGTTGAAGCTGAGGCGGTGGTACTGGCTGACTGGCTGGTGAAGGCAACAGAAGGAAGATGCAGCCAGTTGAGCTCCCAAAGATGCTGAGAATCATGGCGCCTAGGACCAGTCCCAACCAGAGTCCCCGTACGACGATCCTGAACACAACAAGAGTCAGAATCAAGAATGATACGACAGCCATGTTCAGTGATCTGACCAGCTGACATAAGCTGCATAATAAGACTAGGAACATGAGATACAGTTGGAACACGAAAAGACGAAGTGGAAAGAGTGCCTCTTCTTGCAACAGGAAGAGATGTGCCATCCGCAGTCTGAACTGTGACAGGAAGATTAGGTGGTCTCACAGAATTAAGATGAGTGGAGTCTGGTGTCATGTGGAAAGAGGCACCAGAATCCAGAATCCAAGGAGATGATATACCTGAAGGAGGAGGTGATGGTGCAGGACCAGAAGACCCAACTGCAGAACCTGGTGCTGGTGCATAAGTAGCAAGGCGTCAAGCGTTCCCTCGGTCGCGCCACTCCGTGAGCCTTCGCTTCGATGACATCTTCGACAAGTGTGCCAGAGCGGTCACAGAGTCACAAAGAAGGCCGTGGAGCAAGCGATGGCGGCGACCACGAGGCGGGGCGAGCATAGGCACCGGTCTTTGGGGTATGAACAGCCAAGACCGAATAGGGCTGCTGTAGAATCCCTGCCGTGTGAAGACGAGTCTCCTCAGCCCGAATAGCAGCGAGAGCCTCCAATATGGAGGGAAGGGGCTGTATCATTAGCAACTGAGAGCGAGCCACCTCATACTCTGGACGAAGGCGGGTGAGGAACTCGCGGAGGCGACGAGTCGCCAAGTGAGCCTGCTGACGAACACAACAGGTGCAAGACCGGCAAACATCCGACCCCAGAGAGTCGAGTTGACGCCAAACAGCAGCCAACTACTAGTAGAAAGCGTCCACGATGGCGTCCTGCTGCTCGAGAGACTACTCCTTCCGAAGAGCAGAAAGGTACAAGGCCTCGCTCTTCGGCTCGTAGCGGGCACGAAGACGATCCCACATCTCCTTGGCCGTAGACAACCCAAGCGCATCGGACACGTGCTCGGGCTCAATGCTGGCCACCACGATGGCAGAGGCCTTAGCATCCCCATCGTTCCACACCTCGTAGGCATGGAGCTGCGTCTGGTACTCCTCGAGCGCATCCTCAAAGACGGCAACCGCAGCCCGCAGCCCGCTGAACATCCTTAGTAGCATCAGCAGGGAAGGCAGGCCCGGTTGGCGGGGTGGGCAAGGCCGCTCGCCGGTGAGGAAGACCCACAGGCGCTGTCCCCGCAGGTGAATCCTCATGTGCTGGACAAACTCGTGGTAGTTGACGCCGTTGAAGGTGACCGACGGCTTCGGAACCGAGACGGTACCCATGCTCGAGGTTCCGGAGGGTGCCATCGTGTGGGATGGCCACTGCCAATCACACAAGAAGCAAAGGAAGAGTTGGCCACCTGATCTGGAGGAAGAAGCAGCAGCTGCAACTTCGGGAGGAGTAGCAGCCGCAGTAGGTGGCGTCGGGCGTCGTCAAGGTGGCCCGAGGAGGTGGATCCGGGGCAGGGGAGGCGCTCGACGGCGGATCTGAAGCAGGCCGAGCGAGCCGGGGCACGGGAGGTGCTCGACGCGGATCTGGGGCGTGAGGTGCCCGGCGGCAGATCTGGGGTAGGCGACGGCGGATCAAAGGGGGTGGCTCGAGGCAGCAGAGGCGTCGTGAGGAAGCCGGCCGACTTGGAGCTGTCGTCGGCCCGAGCGGCCCGAGCAAGGGAGAGGTTGGGAGGCGTCGATGTCAGCCCGAGCGGCCCGAGCAGGGGTGAGGTCGGGAGGCATCGGGATGGAGGAGAAACCCACCGTGAAGGAATCCAGTGCCCGACTGCGGCGGAAGCATGCAAGACGAAGGACGGCAGTGGGCGTAGGAGTTGGGTAGGGGGGAGATAAACCCTAACCCTAACCTGCCTGATACCATGTTGTGAATTGACTTCATCCCTTCCAAATGGGCCAATGGGCCAATATGTACAGTTACAAAGAAGGAGGCAAATATGCAGAAAGCACCCTCAACAACTGAAGAATAACACAGCATAAATATATATCTAACAGTTACATCGTTGCTCTTGGGGCCTAGCTTGTCCCAAGGGTACTTTCATCTGTTTTGTCAAGCAGGTCCCGCCACCTTCGAGGTATGTGACTCCGCTAGCCCTCCGTCTACGTGGGTGCTGTTAGAATTCCAGCGCGAGGCTACGCCGGACCGGGTTCGAAGTGGGTTCGCCGATGTGTCGCACCTCAGCGAGGTTGGTCCCCGGATCACATCCGGGGTCGGTCCTCAGATCTTGTCCGTGTCAGTCTTCCGTCTACGCGGGTGTCGACGGGACCTCGTCGTGTGGTTACCCTGGACCGGGTCTGGGGTGGGTTCGCTGATGTGTTGCGTCTCACTGAGGTTGGTCCTTGGACCCCGTCTGGGTCGGTCCACGGACCTCGTCCGGGGTGTCATGCCTCCACGAGGTTACCGTCGGCTCGAGGTAGCGCGGGGACCATCCCCCAATACAAATATTATTGTACCACTGCTCATGATTAGGGGTGGCAACGGGGGCGGGGGGTCCCTTGGGGCGCCCCTCGCCCCGTGCGGATCCCCGCCCCGCTAGGCCTCTCGGGGGGAGATGGTACTCCGGCCTCCGCGGGGGACTGAAAATGGTTAAGCACTTTTTTCAAAGAATGATGTGACTTTATTTATGAATTTATAAGTATTTAGGTATACTTTTTATTCAAAATATAGCTTCAAAATTTATACCCTAACATATAGATCCAAGTTTTAGTCCAAAAATTCTCACTGGGTCCCTGCGGGGCTGTTCCTGTTCCCCCGTATGTGTGTGTGGGCGGGGGGCCCCTATGGGGGAAATTGCCATCCCTAATCATGATGGCAATGAAGAAGACTGCATTGTCGCACCTTTCCTGTAAGGAAGTAGTAGTAAGTAATATACTAGCACCTCGTATTTGCTTGATTGTGTAGCTTCCTTGATTCTATATTAGGAGGGTTCTGTTAGTGTTTACATGTCAGTCAGCAAAGCCACCTGTACACTGAAGTTGATACATCTGCTAAACCAGCAGGTGCACTTCTTGTAAGAAAAGCCTCATTTAAGGTGAAATATTTGAGTTAAATCAATTGATATTAGCAACAATTTGCTGCTTTAATTGGACAGAATGCTGATCCTCAGCATTGTTGTTTGTGAAGATCAAATTTGATGACCTTTAAAGCATGCTCTTAGGAACACTTTGCTCCTTTCATGTATCCATCCGATAGACATGACTGTTGATTACAGAACATATTCTCTGATCTTGCATGAGTGATTGCTATTAGCTAATATCTTAGGCCTAGAAATGCAGTACATTTGTGTTCAGTGTACATGCTTTGCCTTTTATCCTTTTCCTGGTCATATATTTTTCCTGATTTTCATCGTCTAAAAGGGAAATTGCTGGTGCTGGTGAGCCTGTTCACATTCTTGCATACTATGGTATGTGTGGTCCGTCAAGGTTTGATGAGTTGGACAGCATGCTATCGAACATTAGAGACGGGCGATACTTGCGTGCAAAGAATATTCTGGCAAAGCTAAATAGGCTGAAGGTGCCAATAAATTGGGAGCACGTAACTAAAATTGCTGGTGAGGGAGTAGCACCTGGTCGACTGCATATAGCAAGGGCTTTGGTTGAAGCAGGTTATGTAGATAATGTCAGGCAAGCATTTAACAAGTACCTTGGTGACGACGGCCCTGCATATGCCACGTAAGTGCTACAAGTAATAGTTCATCCCAATGAGAATTTCATGCTGAGAAAAATCTTTGCTGAACAGTGGGGCCCATGTTTTCTGCAGAGGGAGTGAACCATTTGCTGAGACTGTGGTGCAGTTGATTAGTCGTACTGGGGGTATATCTGCACTAGCTCATCCGTGGGCATTGAAGAACCCAGATGCAATCATTAGGGCCTTGAAAGGTGCTGGTCTTAATGCTATGGAGGTCTACAGAAGTGATGGAAAAGTTGATGGTACGTCTCTTGTACTACATGTATAAATGACTTGAAATAAAGTGGATGATTCCTATCATGTACTGAAAATTTATTTGATAGCATTTATCTTAGTTATGAAATGAAATCTTGAACAACATATATGGAATTAATTCTACAGGATTTAGTGAATTAGCTGAGAAGTATGGACTATTGAAGCTTGGAGGTTCAGATTTCCATGGAAGAGGTGGGAAGGATGAATCTGACATTGGAACAGTTAAGCTTGCTATAACAACTTTGTGCTGCTTCTTGAAGATAGCTCGGCCTATCTGGTGTAGTGCTATGAAAAACATCCTACTGAAGTTTGCAGAGGAACCATCTGTTGCTAATCTAGGGAAGATGGTTAAGTTTGGACAACCTGTCAATTTTGATGGCTTTTCACCAATGGATAGTGATATGGATGTTGTTAATGTCTGCTTATCTTCATGGTTAAGCAATGATGATATGGAAGATATTGAACTTGAGGAGGTAAGACTGAAGCTTGCCTGCTATGCAGCAAAAAGATAACCTCAACTACATGACCATCTCCAACAATGTTTTTTTTCTTGTCCGGAATGTGTTGTGCAACTCAATACTATGCTTTTTACTCTCGTATTTTACAGTCCATCAGAGCTAATATATATTTTTTATTGAGAAAATTCACAATATGCAACTGAATAACTACACGATTCACAATATGTATGTCACTCATTGTGAGGCTGACATATAGACTCATGGCTTATATGTTAGTGGGACATTAGTGGCATATTATGAAAATCCGAAGTTATTCGGTAGCATATAGCGAATTGCCCCTTTTTTTATTAGTTGATGATGTTGCTGAAAGTAGAGAAGATATTGAATGGAGTAATCATTGACATTTTAATAAAGAATGCATATTCCTGGATGGTAATTTATGTTTACAACTCTCAAATGGTGCAGATATAATTAGAGCATGTGACTATTTCTTTAATGAGGATATCATCTGTCTATAAGCATATGAATGAAGCACACGTCTCATACTCTCCTGTCTATCTCTGTTTTTATTTTTCCAGCCATATTCATTATGCTCCTTCAATATTTTCAATTACCGGCACTTGGGAATGAGGACTATCCTAGTTATTTATGTAGTTCCTGTCAGTGTCCTTCATTAATGCAAAAGCTCTATTTGAGGAATTTCGTCTTTCATGTGCTTTTAGGCTGATTACAAGTGACTATATGCTTTAATTTTTGGAAATAAATAGCTCTTCCCTGGAACTTGACATTTCGCGCTGAATATTCAGTTTTAATTAAACTTGACTGAAGCAAGTTGAACTAGCCAGATAAGAAGACAAATTAGTTCCCAATTGAACATAACCAAAGGACCGACCTGGATTGGCGAATAATTTGGCCTTGTTTAACGCAAACAGGTTCATAACATCCAATTTCGATCATTATAACTTAAAGCTAACCGATGGATATTCATTTCTTCATTATGCATGTACATTGATCAGATATGTTCGTGATTACTGAATTTACCTGGACTTTTTTTTTGGGGAAACCTTGGGTTCTTAATTGTCAACATCGAACCCTTATCTTCATCCGTGTTTAATGATTTAGGGATAGAAAGGTTATCCTATAGGCATAGGCTATGGAAAAGCTTACATCCCTTGACAAAAAATGAAAAAAAAAAAAAGTAGCAAACTCTGTATACCTGTTTGGTCAATACTTATTTTTGCCCCAAAAAGTTAATATACAACTGTAGATATTCAGTCTTAGTTAGAAGCTAGCAGAAGAGCTAAGAAATGAAGTAGGGCGAAAGCTGTGTTTCTGTAGTCATTTAGTTTTAAATGGTGATGTATTTTTCCGTGAGACGAGAGAGATAAGAACGTACTCCCATCTATCATATATCACTTAAATCATATGATGATATCTATTTATTAATTTGAGTGTACTTTAATAATGATTATAAGATACTCTAAAATGAGTTCCATGAAAAATTTCATTAAAGTTCGCTTTTATAGCAAAATTTGTGTATATAATTCTTTTATATATGAAAAAGGGTATATAGAAATAATAAAGGTTCAAATAAATTTTTTCAATCAAATCGCATTGGAGTGTTTTATAATTAAAATTTAAGTATATTGAAAGTGATAAAAAGTATAATATGTTAGTTTAAGTGGTATATTGGAAGTGGGAGTACATACTCTAGAGTATATAACTATATATATATATATATATATATATATATATATATATATATATATATATATATATATATATATATATATATATATATATAGTATGGTACTCCTGGAGTACGTACTCCACCTCTCATATACCACTTGGATCATATCATGATACATATCCGTTCTCCCAATAATAAAAATGTTCTCCTAAAAAACAAATCCAATGCTGAAGTGGAATCCGTATATTTAATTATTGATTTATATATAAGTTGTACATATCACAAACGGGGAAATTGTGATCTTCCTGCCTTTTTGGTTTGCTTTCACTGTCATGCTCCAACCTAAGGCGAGGATTTCATCAAATATTAGCGAAGGTAAACTACATGGAAAAGAACCTGTACATGGAATTAGTTTACATATTCCATTTGTTAGGAGAAATATGAATCTTCCTTGGAGCTGTCCCATGCATGCCACAAACATTAGTGGTCTTTGCTCTATCTTGCTTCTGTGTTTCAGACTTCCCGTGAATCCGTGGTATGAGTGTAATAACATGTATGGTTAGGAAGTTTGAAGCACCTCATGGGTCATGACTATATTGTGGTCTATGGAACATGTTATTCAGTCTATGAAAGGATAATATTTGCTCGTAGTGATGTACTGATGTTAGCAAATAGCAAGTATAGCAACTTAGCATGCGCATGAAAGTGCATGAAATGAGTTCGTAAAGAGTATATATGTGCTTGTACTGTCTAAGTTTTTTAACATCACATAAAGAGGTAAATTCGACTAAACTAGTTTGCAGTTTTTAACTACAAAATAGCGTATCATAGATATTACTTCCTGGATTCCATCTCCGGAGTGGAAGAAGGGCCTAGCCGCATCGGTACTGTCTTGATGTATAGAGGTGAAATGTCCAATCTTAACTCTAGTTTTAGGGAACTTTTTTTTTATTTAACCTTTTTTTAGTTTTTATTTTAAAGTTAATCCCTGCCGTACTTTATTTCTAAATCTGACCTCTTTGGTCATGCCACCACCTGTGGCGTGACAAAACAATGCTGTCACGTCACGAGATAAGTCTCCAAAATAGCATTTTTGGTCACACCATTGGTCTTGGTGTGACTAAACAACACTGTCACGTCACGAGTGGTGGCATGACAAGAGCTTGCCCCAGATACGGGCTGACGTGACAGCGTTATTTTGTCACGCCACCACCCGTGGCGTGACCAAAGGGGTCAGAATTGGAAATAAAGTGCTCCGGAGGTTAACTTTAAACTAAAATTAAAAAAGGATTAATTAATAAAAAAAATTCAATTTTAGGACGTTCAGCCTCTGCCTCTGTGTAGGGCGGCTAACATTGTGACCCTTTTGTGGTGCTGCGGCAGTAAATAATCTGCAAAATGAAGTCCATTGTCCTGTTGTCATACCCAATTTCTTCCTCATCCTTTCGTTAATTATGCCTACTTTTATACTCTATTGACTTGTTTAGCTCTATTGTTGAGCCATTGCTGAGCCGCATGTCATCATCAAATTTGTCACATGTTTCCTGAAAGGGCATTAAGACCTAACGGCTTCGTGCACTGCACGATTAGCCTGTTGCCAATTTGGTTATGCTGCGTCATTTGGGCTTAACCCCCCCCCCCCAACCCCCACCACCCCCAAAGGAACCGTCGTTGGTGAGTTCAGTCTAAATGATTACCTTGTAGATAAACTCATAATCATAAGAATAATGCAAGAACGCAAGAACAAAATAGTAGATTGAACACAGAGATATGAGGACACTTCTAGCTTCTTTTTATTACTCTTTTGTAAAACTGTAGTACAATAGTTGAGGGTCCCCCTTTATATAGGCTACTGGATGGATAGGCCAGGCCTGCTTAGCCTGGGCCCGGTTTCTTAACACTCCTCCTTGATCACTCATCCGTTATGTTCATGTCTCATCAAAACTCTATAAAAATCAGTGGAAAAAATTTAGAGAAAGAGTATATGAAATACGTTCTGCTGTGCTGCACGAATTGCCTCATTAAAAACCTTAGCCGAGAAACTTCAGAAAAAACTCGTCAAGAGAAAAAGAGTACAATCCACCCAATTTCATTTAATCTGCAAGATTTATTCTTTGGGTACTCGATCTTCGTGATTAAGTTTCAATAATGAGTTAGTGAAAATTCTTCTCCTGAATTATGCACTTCTCTAAGTCTCATCATTCCAATTCTACTAATGCGCCTTTCAAAGCTAGATGTTAGAAGTGACCATTCCAATTCCACAGATGCACCTTTCAAAGCTAGATGCTAGAAGTGATTTAGTGAATAAATCTACAAAATTTTCACATGACTTAGTATGTAATACTTTAATTTCATCCATCTTTTGCAATTCATAAGCATAGAAGAACTTGGGGTTGATATGCTTTGTGAGTTGATTCTTTACATAACCTATCTGCACTTGTGCAACACAAATTGCATTATTTTCATAGATAATAGTGGGGTTTTACGCGGCATTCAATCCACACGACTGTTGGATGTGGTAAATCATCCGTCGAAGCCAAAAACATTCTTGAGAGGCCTCGTACAATGCTATGATTTCTGAGTGATTCGTCAAAGTTAATACAAGACTTTGCTTAGACGATTTCCATGAAATTACAATTCCACTACATAGGAATGCATAGCCTATTTGTGAATTAGCTGTATGCGGGTCCGACAGGTACCCGGTATCTGCATAACCAGTCATAGTTAGGTCTTGGTTCTTTCTATAGAACAGACCAAGATATTTGCTTCCTTAGAGGTATCGGAAAATGTCCTTTTGGTATGTTCTGCACTATACCTTGCCAATAGGTTTACTGCAAATGCAATGTCCGGTCTAGTACAGTTTGCTAAATAAATGAGTGCTTCAACTGCACTCAAGTATAAGAATTCTGGTCTCAAGACTCCCCCTTCTTTAGGTATGTACGGGTCCTTGTCTTGCTGCAAGGACCTTTTGGCCATTAGCACTTTCGAAGGGTATGCATTTTCAAAACCGAACCTTTCTAATACTTTCTGAGTGTAGGTTGACTGATATACTAAAATCCTTTCAGGGGCATGCTCAAGCTGAAAGCCTAGGCAATATTTGGTTTTACCCAAATCTTTCATTTCAAACTCCGACTCCAGGTAAAAGCTTGCTTTCTTAATATCTTTCAGGGTCCCGATGATATTCAGATCATTTATATATACTGAGATTATACAAAATCCATCCTGAGATCGTCGTATAAATACACAGAGACAATCTTCATTGTTCGTGCAACCTTTCTTGCATAGAAAGTTGTTTAAGCGATTATACCACATTCTGTCTGATTGTTTCAGTCCATACAGTGAGTTTCTGTGGTGCACACTGTACAGATTTTTATTTGCTTTGTCTTGGGTTCGGGACAGTGATACCTTCAGGCACCTTCATATAAATGTATGAATCTAAGTTTCCATAAAGGTATACAGTTACCACATCCATCAATTTCATTTCTAAATTCAAGTTTACTACCATTGAGATTAAATATCTAAAGGTAGTTCCATCCATGACCGAGGAATAGGTTCTTCATAATCAACTCCTAGTTGTTGAGTGAAACCTTGTGCAACGAGCCTTACTTTATATCTTACAACTTCATTATTTTTATTTCCCTTTCGAACAAATACCCACTTATGCTCTACAGGGTGCACATGGGGAGGCGTGCGGTTTACAGGCTCAAACACATCTCTTTTATTCAGAGATAATAATTCTGCTTCTATTGCATTCTTCCAATCTTCCCAATCTGATTTTTCTTCCATTCAGCGAGCGATGCAGGCTCTGGATCAAGATCGATGATTGTAACAATTTTCTTTGCAAAATAAATATCGACATTGGCTGTTGTTCTATTCATAGATTCTCCTGTGGTCACATAATTTATAGTTATTTCTTTATAGGGCGATTCTTCTAATGCTTCTACTCGCTCACCGCTGCTTCCAATTGCAGGGGCAAGTCCCTTTAGTTTTTCAGCTCCGATGTGTGTGCACACATCCATGCTGATGTCTCCCTCCGTGGGAATGTTCAAATTCAGTATGCCTTTTACTGAAGGTTCCATACTGGTGTCAGGTCTCAAATGGCTCCCCTTCTGGTTCTAGGGAACTTCAGTGATCAGTTGTGTCAAGTCCTTATCCTTTTTCGCCAGGTGTCCCTGGTTACTTGGGATTCGAGGGGCCGGAGTTCTTGTCCTTTTATTCTGAGGCCTCTTGACGGGATTAGGGATACCTTCAATTTTCTTTGGTATTTCAACCCTCTCCGGTGCATTGCGTGCAGGCACATGCGACTTGGTCACGTTGTTCAAATCACTAAAGTGGTCAGGCAGTTAATTCGCTAATGCTTGCAAATCGATTATCTTCTGAACTTCTCTATTTGCTTCACTAGTACGTGGGTCATGTGCATGGATTCCCGTGGCTTGCCACGTTATTTCCCGATATTTTTCATCAAGGGGTTGATTTCCTCCCCCTAATGACGGGAAACTATCATCATCAAATATGATATCAGCGAAGCAGGCTATATGCAAATCTCCCGTCAAAGGGTCTAGATACCTGATTATGGATGTTGTCTCATAACCAACGTATATCCTAGACTTTCGGAGAGGGCTCATTGCAGTTCACTACGGTGGTGGTATAGGTACATAAACCTTGTAACCAAACCTACGGAGATGAGATATTTTCGGTGCTGACCCTTGCGCTAGCTGCATAGGTGAATAGATGTTATATGCCGATGGTCTAAAATTGATGAGAGTTCCTGCGTGTAGAACTGTGTGTCCCCAACATGTAGTTGGTAAATTACAATTCTGCAAAAGCGGTCGGGCAATAAATTTAATTCGTTTAATTAATGCCTCTGCTAGTCCATTCTGGGTGTGGACATGTGGTACGGAATGCTCAACGGTAATTCTCATTGCCATGCAATAATCATCAAATGTTTTTGAAGTAAATTCTCCGGCGTTGTCCATTCTTATGGACTTTACATGATGATCAGGGAAATTGTTCTTAATTTTAATTATCTGCGAGATCAACTTGGCAAAAGCATGCTTTCTCGTAGACAACAAGTATATATGCGACCATTTCGAGGAAGCATCGATGAGCACCATAAAGTACCCAAATGGCCCTGACAGAGGCTGCATAGGACCGCAAATGTCTCCCTGGATACAGTTCAGGAATGCAGGGATTTCATTTCATCCTTCACTTTCAGAGCAGAAAGTCTAGTAATTAATTTTTCGGTGACACATGCAGGGCACAGAAAATCTTCTTGATTTAGGAAATTCTTTACATTGATATTATGTCCCTGAGAATTGTTAATTATATTTCTCATCATCCTAAGACTGGGGTGGTCTAATCTATCACGCCAGAGACAAAAGTTCACAGCTTCTAAAAGTGATTTTCAGGACAGTATAGGCTGTAGATGCCTTAATATTAGTGTAGTATAGCCCAGATTCATATGAAGGAAGTCGTTCTAATACCCCTTTTTTCATTTTTTTTCACGCTTTGTAATGAGCAGGTATTTATTACCATACTCTTCTTTAGTCTCTACGTGGAGACCGTTAACACGAATATCCTTAAAGCTTAGGAGAGTTCTAGTCGATTCTGGATACAATAAGGTTTCTTCAATGACCAATATTGTGCTCATCGGGAGTATAATTGTGGCTCTTTCTGAGCCTATTATACAAGTATTGCTACCTGCGATTGTCGTAAGACTAGCAGCATTCTTGCTAATCGACTAGAAAATTTTTGTCTCTCTTAAGATGGTATTCGTTGTGCCGCTGTCCACTAAGCACACTTCCTCCATAGGGCACCACACGTATTTTGATATAAAGTATTTATTAATATAAGGTAGGAAGCAATCCACGCATAAATAAAATACTCCAAAACAGAAAATAACTTGTTATTATTAATACGAGAAAAGTCTTGCAGGACTCATCATAAGAACTTAATGCTTTGCTCTCCTGGAGCTTACAACCATTATTCAATAATTCAATGTTCTATCACAACCATAAACTGCAAAATGACTATAAAAATCTAAGTGCAATGCGTGCACTAGATTGAATCAGCGAAGTATGAAGAAACCTCTACTTGAATCTGCTCCATGTCAATCTTCTCTTCTTCGGCAACTACGGCTGCGGCCGCTGTGATGTCCAAAGAAGGGGTGATGGGGGCTGTTGTTGGGCTGTCCACATACATGGGTGCAACCAATGACTGTGGATCTTCTGTGCCTGCAATGGCGAGGTGTGCCTCATGCTGTCCTTTGCTCTTCTTCTTAGACTTGAAAGCATCAATCACGTGCTACGGCTCATGGTAAACATGTGACCAATGTCCCCATGTGCCATATTTGTAGCAACTATGGTCCTGCTGGCCATAGGGCTTCTCATAGCGCTTCTTTTGTTTGTCCTTCTTGACTTGAGCGTTCTGCTTAGTCTTGTGACCCATGACCTTACCCTTCTTGCCTCTTTCCTTTGAGTGAGGCTTCCTCACCTTGTAGCTGCTAGCATTGACTTTATGGCTAACTTTGCTACTAGGCGACTGTGAGATGTAGTTCTTCCTTAGAACCTCATCTTAAGCTTCCGCAACTAGCATGATGTCAATCAGTTCGGTATACTCCTTGTAGCCATGTTGACGATAGTTGCGTGCGGATTGCACCGCATTCGGGTGAAAGGTAGAAAGGGTTTTCTCAATCTTCTCCTCATCCGTGATTACCTTACTACAGAGCTGAAGACTAGTACAAATTCTATGCAATGCAGAATTGTACCCCCCACAGTCTTGTAGTCAGCAAAACGTAGTCGATTCCATTCCTGCTCTGCCCGAGGAAGAATGGTGTACTTCAACTTCTCGAACCGCTTCTTCAGTGCGGTCCATAAAACTAGTGTGTTCTTCTCCGCCATGTACTCATTCTTGAGTGTTAGGCAGAGATGGTGTCTGAGGAAATGAAGTGCCTGATCATTTCCCTCTACAGTTGGAGTGGCATCCTTCGAGGTGCCAAATCCGATAGCAGCACAGAGCTTCTTGGCTCCAAGTACGATCTCGATATCTAATGCCAAAGTCAAGTAATTCTGGCCATGCTGGGCCAACTCTTTGAACTCCCAGTTCGTAATGCCAGTCATATGCATATTCATGTAAAGAGTTTATAAGATTACTGCTGGTAATTTGCATAAAATGGTTGCAAAGATTTTCATAATGTTCCCATATTTTTCTATGCATTTTCATGATTTACTACTATTTTTAGTGATTAAAAGCAATATAAACAATCACAGATAATAAAAAAAATAGTAAATACAATACATAAATTGCATAGAAATAATAATAACAAAGTGAAATATGCTTCAAAAGTTCAAAATTATTTAAAAATTGAATTCCCGATGCCCTTTTCTGCTGAAAAAAAGAACTTTCGATGAATTCTGCAATTTTGAGGAGCTAAACCGCTAATTTTCTATTCTAAAAAAAATTATTCGTGCAATTTTCATAAATTCCGAGGGGTTTTTCGCAAAATTCCCTTATCCTCGAAAAATTTCTCGTAATTTTCGGAATTCTGAGGGCCCTTTTTGCAAATTTTGGGATTTTTGGTTTTTCTTTTCCCGATTTTTTTTTTGCCGGACCACCCCCTCCCATTTTTTTTCTTGTTGTGCCTTCTTTTCATGGCCCATTTGGGCCCTCACATGGTCGGTCAAAGGAGAGGGTAGGGTTTCCCACCCCTATTCCTGGCGACAGTGGCTTCATGGAGCCATGAGGAGGCGATCGGCGACAAGTGGCCACAGGGCGCGGCCAAGACGTCTTTGTGGGTCGGTCGCTCGACGCTGCAGTCATTGGCGGCGGGACCGGCTGCCATGCAGGCCTTCACGGAGGTGGGCGGCGATGTGTGCTCGGCGTCGGTGCTAGAGGCGCATGGCGAAGGCGCGCCAATTTGCTAGCGGCGCGAGACGGCCAACAAGGCGAATCTGCGGCCAACCGGAGGAGAGGTGCAAATACAGGCGATTGCGACGTCGCGGCGACGACAGCGCTGGCGAAGCTGGCAGCAGTGAAGTGGCCTCGGTGGCGGCGCATCTGCGGGCGGCAATGCGCGCAACCGAGCACGTCGCATAGAGACCCGACGATTGTAGGCGGCGGCGATAAGCGCGTGTGGCACGCGGTTGATGGTGCGGCTTCGGGCAGCTCACGTGTGGAGTGTGGCGGCGCGCATGCGGAGCGCGGTGGCGTGGTTCCAGGTCGGTGGCGAGCTCATGCGGCACGCGGTGGCGGTACGGCCACGTGCGGGTGGCCGGTGGCATGTGGTGCGGCTTCGGGCCGATGACCACGCGCGTTTTTTTTCTCGTATACTGTTCATGCAATCCACTGATCGGCTTGGCCGACGACTTCAAGTCTGCTTGCGGTAGATTAGAACGGATTTGCAATCTACAGTGCAATCATCATCTAATATTTCATGCAATCTACCGATCGGCATTGTGCCGGCGACTTCAAGTTGGCTTGCTGTAGATTAGAGCGGATTCGCATCGTCGGATAAAACAATCTAGAAAGCAACAATTGCGGAATTGAAAGCAATCCAGAGAACGATTCGATCGTCGAGCATCGTTCTTGACGATTATCTTTTCAACCCGTACAGGCCGAAGAGCGTAGTTGTGTTGATAACATGTTGAGGAACCGTCGCTGGCGAGTCCAGTCCGAGCGATTACCTCGTAGACAAACTCAGAATCGTAAGAACAATGCAAGAACACAAGAACAGAATAGTAGATTGAACATAGAGATATGAAGGGACTTCTGACTTCTCTTTGTTGCTCTTTTGTAAAACTATAGTATAATAATTGAGGGTTCCTTTTATATAGACTACTGGATGGATGGAGAGCCCACGATAGGCCAAGCTCGCCTGGCCTAGACCCAGTTTCTTAACAATGGGCACTAATTCTTGTGTGTTCCTTTACTCCCGTTGTGGAACAGCAGCCACCAGTTTTTTTTAAACATTATCACCTGCATGTAATATTTTTTTACTTCCAGTTTAGAACATTATCTCCACTCATGTGATGTTTGCACAGATGAATATGTTACGCTGATGGACCAACGTCACTAACTGATAAGTATCGCTTCCCTCCTTTCTGCGTTTTTTTTCTCTTAACATTGGGGATGATGGCCATGGGAATGGTTGCTTTGTTTGGGGCTATTTTTAGAGGGTACAAGTATAAGTACATACTCAACTCACACCCTATTCATACGGTCACATCATGCTGGCAATTTTATGAAGGCATCAAGACCTTACAGAGCACGAAAACACACTTTTTTTTTATTAAATATAGAGGCATCATCTAAGCTATTCTATCATTACGTACGGCAATCCAAACAGAATCTCAAATCTGGTACACGCCTTAATAGCAAACAAAAATGCTCTTAGGTCTAGTTTGGGAACGGCGATCCCGGCCGGGATCCCTACCGAATCCTCGGACTGGAGTCCTGTGGGAACGTTTCCCAGACCAGCTAGAAGGGCCGTTTGGGAGTCCACAGGGACGAGGGTTTCTAGCTTGATCCACATGAAATCCCCAGGGAAAAAACAATCCCCTCGCCACCCGTGACCTTTTCTCCATGTCGCATCGCGCGACGCCGTGACCTCTCTCCACTGCACCGCACCGTCCTCGATCCAGACCAACCCCTACCCTGCGCTGTGCTCCTTCCCCCGATGGCGCTCCCGTCGAGCGCATCCACGGCGCGGCTGCTCACCGTCTGCGTATTGCTCTCCTCCCTCTCCTCCTCCGCCTCCCTCCCTCCTCCTCTGCCCACCTCTGCTCTTGTTGCCCCAACACCACCACCACTATCGTCACCACAACCACCACCACTGCCTCCCCCACGCCCGTCACCACTCCCCTACCGACTCATCCATCCATCCATCGATTTTTGTTGTAAATTAAAAGCGAAACCGAGGTTTTGGGGATATCTGGTGTTGGAGAGATGGATGTCGGCGGCATCCTCGCCGCAGTGGTGTGTATGTTGCTGGTCTTCGCCATCTTTCCCCTCCTCCTATGGCTCCGTCGCTCCGATGCCGCCACCGACAAACACCGCCTCCCACCCCAGCCCCTCCAGGTACCCCGTTCTTCGAGATCCCCATCTCTCCATCCACACGGTATGCCCAATCTCTTCCACTACCTATAGCTAGCTAGCTAATGCCTCTGCCCTCACGCCCAGAGACCGGGTTCTTGAAATTGGATGTGGGACGCTTCGTATTGGTCTGCATTTCATTCGGTTTCTCTCGACTGGGAGGTTCCATTGCCTGGAGCGTGATGAGCTGTCGCTACGACTCTTCAAACATGAGCTGAAATTAGAAATTTTTATCAAATAGCACCATTGGACTTTATTAATACGAGGATTTCATCGGCTGAATAGAGAAATTTGGAGGGAAAATTTTCCCTAAGGTTAAAGGAGATTTAATGTGCCCTCAAAATCTTCAACAGGGATTTTACCCCTGTTTTCGTACCATTTGCTTCCAAACTAAGATAATCACAAGACAGATCCAATGGTTAGGCCATCTCCAAGATCGTGAATCAAAAAGCCCCAAATGACTCTTCTTTTAGCCTTTTTGGTGGAATCGTGCCGATGAAAACCCGACACGTGGACATTCTCCCTCCAGATTAGGCGTTCGTGACTTCGTTCTGTGGCTCGTGCTAGCTTCTTGACTTGTTCCCTCCCTTCTTCCTTTCCAGGCCGATCGACCATTCCCGCAGGCCGCAGCGGCCAGAACACGCGTGCTGTCGATCTGCCGCAACAGGAGCTCCATGACCACACAAAGGCCACTCCCTGCATCGACGCAACTGCACCGCTGTTTACTTGCCCCAGGAAAAAAGAGATTCCGTACAGTACTACAGTGACATGACGAACTGAGGATTTGTTTTTGATCGCCTTTGTTTGTCTAGTCAGTAATCAGCTAGCACCTCACTGTTGGCTACAAGGCTATCGATGTACACCCTTCTTTCTGGAAGAGAAAAGAAGACTACTGTTTGCTTGCATTTCCAGCACAAAAAGATATATATAATTCGTCATGAAATGTCCGAACAGCTGCGTGCCCTCAACTCATAATGAATGACCTTTCTTTACGTCACCATCGTATCTAGTATGCATACTAGACCAATGTAAAGAAGTTCATATAACGCCTCCAATTTTGCTCGAAAGTTCATCCACCATCTCGAACTAGGAAATCAGATATTTTGCTCATTCAAACTTTGTAATCCGGTTCAAATAACATCTCGACCCGGTTTCACAGGATGTATTATTCGTGTCGCGTGATGAGTGGACGATTTTGTTACGTATGATGATACACTTACCAAGTTTAAATGAATGATAGGTAAGACCCACATAGGTTTCTCCCAAATTGAAACAGAGAGAGGAAGCTATAGGGGCAGCGGCTGTCGAATCACAATTGGGAGCTCAGTGGGGGAGAAGCCCTGCGGGCCTCACCTGTCATTGATCTAACATGGTCGGTGTGCCATTCTATATAGTAAAACCGCTCACTCATTTTGTCAAGTGTGCAATATCACAATATAAAACCGAGTTATGGTATTATTTGAACTGAATTACAAAATTCAGCGGTCAGTCTGGTTTCGTAGCTCAGGTTTGATAGACTTTCAAATAAAGTTGGGATGTTACATAGTTTTTTTTCCGTACTACTACTGCTCAATATTGTATTGTCATACATGATCTACCTCTCCGATGCTGCTTTTGCAAAATCCAGGATTTGATTGGCTGGAGAAAGAGTAGTTTAAGCATAACCATCTGCTTCGCTACGGCGAGGAGAGACCACTACTCGACTCGGAGACCGCAGCACCCCGCCCGGCCGCATAGATCACGCTTACTCGACGACAGTCATGTGACAGCTAGATCTGGATTTACCAGGTCAAAACCACTTCTTGGCCAATCACCAGCCGCCAGGTGCCCATCACTTTACCGGCAGCTGCCTAGTTCAGTTGTCCCTGAGTGGAAACGCCTCGACAGGTGGCGGTAAGAAATCACCGTGGACACCTGGCGCCTTCTCATTGGCTAGCACTACTCCGCGCGTGCTTATAAACAGCCCGGCAATGGCTGCTCTTGCTCGCCACGAAGAGAGAAAGCATTTGGCTCTGCAACAACTCGCAGTTCTTCATCCGGTTCATCATCTTTTCCAACTCTTCCCAGCTTTCAAGGAGTAATTTCTGCTCAGCTTGTCAGGGTTTCCTTTTCTGTTTCAAACTCATTCTGTTCATCGGCTGTTAGTTGTGTTGTGTATCTTGGTTTCTTGATCCAAGAAGCCATGGCGACGACGATAGATTGGCACGGTTGCAACACCAATATTCCCGCCGCTCTGTATGGCATGGTGGACAGAAAGGAGGTAAGGCAAGCGCTTGCTCCGCCCATGGTGCAAGATGCACGGACCATCTCCTTCTCCTACCCCTGCTCCGGCGTGGAGCAGAGCGCGGGCTTGCTTCTTGGCGCCAACTACCAGCTGACTCCCGCGCAGATCCTTCAAGTACAGTCGCAGATCCACCACCTGCGCCGACCGGGCGAGGCCCTGGCCGCGGTGGCGCAGCCAATGAAGCGGCATGGCTTCACGGCGGCTGCGGCGCTCCCAGCGCGGCCGGCGGCCAAGCTGTATCGCGGCGTCCGGCAGCGGCATTGGGGGAAGTGGGTGGCCGAGATCCGCCTGCCCCGCAACCGCACTCGCCTGTGGCTCGGGACCTTCGACACAGCCGAGGAGGCCGCGCTGGCCTACGACAGCGCCGCGTTCCGCCTCCGCGGCGACTCCGCCAGGCTCAACTTCCCCGAGCTCAGTCGCGGCGGCGAGCACCTCGGCCCGCCGCTCCACGCCGCGGTCGACGCCAAGCTCCACGCCATCTGCCACGGGATGGACCTGCCGCAGCAGAGCCAGAGCACCACGACAGCGGCAGCGCCGAGTTCTTTCTCCTCCGAGAGCCCGGACGTCAAGAGCGAGCCGGGCTGCTCCGGCTCCGAGAGCTCGTCGTCGGCGGACGGCGACGTGTCCTCAACGGACTCCTCCGATGTAGTCCCGGAGATGCAGCTCCTTGACTTCTCAGAGGCGCCATGGGACGAGTCCGAGAGCTTCCTGCTGCGCAAGTACCCGTCGCTGGAGATCGACTGGGACGCGATCCTTTCCTGATGCAGTGGCTCCCTGTTCTTGATCACAATTCTTGGTTCTTGTACTTTGCAGCCTCAGTGTCTGTGGCATCAGCTCAAAGTCTTGCTTTTACTTAGGTACTTGTTGGTTTAG
Organism: Phyllostachys edulis; assembly: GCA_036346405.1. Lineage (NCBI taxonomy): Eukaryota > Viridiplantae > Streptophyta > Magnoliopsida > Poales > Poaceae > Phyllostachys > Phyllostachys edulis. Next base: position 105,661,193 of record CM070550.1, read on the forward strand.
GTTTTGGGTCTGATCATGTGTAGCATCAACCCCTGGTCTGCTTGGTTTTTTTAATGGCATTGCCAGGAAGAGGGGCTCAGCACTTTGGTTTGTGGAAATTTTAAGTCTGCATGCAAAGTTTTTATGTATATTTTTTAAGTCTACATTGTAGTTGTAATCCAATAAAGAACCAGCTTATCACATTCAAATGGTTTTTGATACATCTGTTACTGTTCAGAATAGCATAGCAGAAATGTGATGGAATTTTAAATATGTTAGATGAGCTTATAAGACGAACAAAACAATAGTTGGCTTAAAATTATGCAAGTTTGTTCCTAAATGTAGAACATACCAAATAAAAGGAAGAACAAAATATATGTGGGATCTTTAGCAATAAGGGAACGCATAACCCGTTATCATGCAGAATTGTTCAACAAGTATCAGCGTGATGAAATTATATCCCAGCATTTGACTGCAAAGCTGTCAATTGCATTTTAGTACAAAGTTACTTGATTTATCTCATGAGAATTAGATGACGCAGTTCCTTTCCTGCAAAAAAAAGTTTGATGTTCTTGCGCAAATCTGAATTTCTCATACATGCTTGATATCAGTGGTGTCAAAATCGAATCCATTTCGACAAATTCCAGTGCATGTCAAAAATTCATATGATGTTATACCTGTCGACTTGTCTGGTTGGATGTGCGTCCACTGTAGCTCTATAAACTAGTTTGACTTTTAGGCTTGCATTTTCTCCACATTCTTTAGAGAAAAAGAATATCAAAATCACTTCAAAAAAGGGAGAAAAATTGAGAGAAGAAATAAAGTCTGAAATTGTTAATTCAATACGAAACAACTAATCTGAAAGCTGATGTGTCCATCTAATCTTCACATTTATCGTGTACCGGTCATTGCAACACATACACTTAACTTATTTTGAACAGTACTAAATAATCATTTGTGGCTGCAGATGAGGGAAAGCATCTGGATCTCTGTTTTGCGTATTCTTTGTTCAGAAGGACCAGAGAGCCATGTGGGGAAGTCAGGACTCCACGTTATCAGTACTTTGCTTTGGCTTAATATAATGCTAATCCAATTCCTCAATAGGAGAGATAAACTGGGTTGTTATTAGCTGCCAAGAACCACAGTAGACATGATTTTTCCTAGTTCATTGTACATTGTTCAGTGTAACTTTGTCGTTTCTATCAAACAATTGCTTGCCTTTGAGTGATGCATGAACCTTGAGAAATGCATTAGTGAAGATGGCAGCTAGCTCTATCTTTGATCCACTAGAGAGCTTCACATGAGTTTGGTCAGCAGCTTTATCTTGTCTGTAGCATCAAAGAACAGTTCAAGGAAAAAAACCATATTTACACAGCAAGCTTGTTTGGCCTTTCAATCATCGCAGTCTTAGCCTACCATGAAGTCATTTTACAGCCATAAGTGTTAGGGCCTAGTGTGAAGATGTGAACATCAAGATCAAGGTCTTGGTGATATATTTTCTTACTTGTAAACTACTAATACTCAATGTATACATCCTGGATGGTCTATGTTACTTTACAGATCAGTATGGTCTATCCAAAGCTTGCTTTTGTGGTCATTTTCATGCTTTAGTCCATCGTGGTATTGACCTTTCATATTTTTCTATGCATATCCCCTCATGGAGCTAGGCAGAGCTTGCAGAAAGGCATTAATGCTCAGCCATTGTCGGGTCAACCCCATAATCTCTATGGCCCAAAGTCAACACGGTGCTATTAGAGGCACTCAAGGGGATTGGACAGGGATGTCCACTATGTTGCCACCCGCCATTCCTACGATGTTCCATTGCTCAGGTCTGAGTTGACTTGTAGTTGATTTCAAAGGGCAGAAGCAAAAGGAGGGTTATGAGGTGATGCAAGGATTAGTTCAAAGCTTAAAAGAAATGCCCTCTTGAAAAGATAGTTGGGATGGAGGAAGAACCCATCCATGACCATTAAGTTGGCCGTGACAAGGAAAGGCTACTCTTAGGGATGATGTACGTAATTACATAGGCTTGATCATGAGATAACAATGTAGCTTTGCTTAGTAGCCGTTGACTCCACTAAAGGAGGAGCTATCCATGCTTTATCCTCAAAAGAGAGAGAAAGGAGAGATCCCTAATTTTTTAAGTCTTTGCATAACTACGCTAGGATTCCATAAACTTTTTCATTTGCTTAGCTGACCTTACTTCCAATATGAGATTGGTGCAACAAGTTGCAGATTTTGCTAAGCTTTTGGTTGAAACTGCGAGTAGTGTCAGCTAAAGAATGCTGATCCTATTAACTAGCTCAGTTGTCGCTCGCCAAACATCAAAAGTCAGAAAAGAAAAGTCAGAAAAGGAAAGGTACGCAATTTTGGAGTTGTTCTGGCCTACTAAGGCATGTGTTCTGACTAGTTATCGGATTCACTGTACAATCCCGCGAATCGCAAACTAGATTCGTTGAACCTGAACCGGTTTAGAATATAAGGTTTGTGTTCGCAGTGAAAATTGAAAGAAAAAAAATAGCGAACTAGGAACCCAAATCTCATACCGCAACTCGAATAAACCATTTTTCTGGTAGACACTATGGTTCTAAGTTTCTGACCAAGTTTTTCCTGCATTCCCAAGGGAAAAACTAGAGCCACTGTCTGCAGTTGGACTAGTTGATGGTACTTATTTGCTTCAAACCAAAATTTTTACTGTTCTGGCCCTGTAGCTATTTTTAATTTAAAAATAGTCCTCTTTCGCCATAATTTACAAAATTAGTCTCTGCACAGTGCTCGTACCGCGGTTATCGGGGGCGGCAGACGATCTACCCCCACCACCGGGCACGGCAGGTGGTGCTTCAACCCATGAAAATTCTGATTTTTTTTTTAAAAAAAAGAAGCGATTTTTTAAAAAAAATAGAAAAATTTAAACATTAAATATTATTGAATTTTATTTTATTCATAAAAATATCGGCACTGATATTTGTAAAACAACTTTCAATACGAAATAAGGGCACCGAGGTTTGTAAATTAGGGTTTCCTTTTATCCGAAATCAGGGTTTCGTCGCGGTTTCAACGCTATTTGTAGTAATTTCAAAATATAGCAAATGAGTTTAGAAAATTACGAAACTTTTTGGTGGAGGCTTCCGTCATAGTGTTGTTGCTTCTGTAATTTTTGTATAATTTTATTCGTTCATAGAAAGGATAATTGATAAGCATATCAGACGATGAATAACCTTGAGAATGTCGTCCAAGCAAACTTTGTCTGCTGAAACACTTGTTGTCTTTTAGAAGTGGGATAAAAAGGCATTAGTACTATTGGAGTCTCTCCTCGAAGAAGTCGTCTGAACGTATATATAGCTAGGCAGTCGATGAAGTACTCTATGAAGCTTATACAGAATATGATTGAAGGGGCTGAGAACGCTTGTTGTGATTATGAAGATGCCCTAAAACGTGGAGGATTCGATGTCGGTGCAAATGGTACTTTCTGGTATTCCACTAGAAGAGGCATACTTGCAATATAGGCTTGCTTTGATGGCTTAACTGAGACATGGAACCAGAAGTACATCAGAGTCCGCGGACAGAAGCACGTTATACGAAGTCACATGGCATGATGGTTCGGCTAATTGCTTTAGTCATCCTCGCTACTACTACGGTACACTGCGACACGAGCATCCGGACCATGTAAGTATACATGCCTTTAGGGGATAGTAAAAAACATGGCGGGTAGGACGGGGGGACTACTACGGAATGACCTGACCTACTGTGTGGACCGGGGCCATTTTTCCTTCCTTGCTAGCTCAGTGTTGAACTCCCCGTCAGCCTCTTTGGCCTTGGCCGCAATTTTCCTCTTTCTCTCGCACTCCCTGCGCCTGCACGCCTCAAGATGAGCTTGCGTCTCCCGACGTAGGCGCTCGTTGTGCTCGTCGTTGCAGCATCGCTCCTCTAGGATCTCGCGGTCTCTTTGTTCATGCCACTCGTCCATGTCGAGAGACCACTGGTCATGTGGGTGGATCTCGTGGTCGATCCACTTGCGGTAGCCACATGGCGGATCCGGGGACTACAGGTAGACGGGAGAGGTTGTTAGTGTGTACTTTGAAAGAGAAATAGTATATGAATGTACTGCAACTGGTCCTTACCGGCTGTCGATAACTCCTCGTGTCCCAACGTCGGTCGGGATAGTCATTGGAGTAGTTCGTGCAACCCCAGTAATGCATGCCCATGCTGAGCGGGTGCTTGGACTTGAAGAACTTGCATCTGTCCCTCGCACTCAACAGAGGGCGGTGTCTCCCTCGGGTGGAGTCTTTGCGCGAACGCTCGGTTGGAACGTTCGGCATGGGGTTGCGGCTACGGAGGGCTTCATTACGAAAAGATGCCATGTAGGCACGCGTCCCTTGTTCGACCCGGGCCCTAGTAGCCTTTGCTCGGTCGTCCCGTTCCCCAACAGCCCTTACTAGTTCGCGAATCCGGTCCCATTGCCTCTACCTGTCGTCCATCTCAGCGTGGTGAAGGAAGCTCTGGTGTAGTGTTGGGTTTGGTTGTGTAGTGCTGGGTTTGGTTGTGTAGTGTTAGGTTTGGTTCAACCCCCTTTTATAAGCACCAGGGTTGGCATGGTGTGGTTAATTTCATGCAGAGTCATGTCTTTTAGTTCTGAAAAACTAAGGAGGTAGAGTGTTGTCATGTCAATCTGAAAAGCTGGCGAGGCATAGTGTTGCCACGTCTTACTTTGCAGAGAGAGTCTCGTCTTTTCGGTCTGAAAAGCTGGTGAGGCAGTCAGGGTTGTCAAGTCGATCTGAAAAGCCTAACCCTAAACTGCGCAAAGCTGTCTCCTTTGGTCTTATCACTGCGCAAAGCTGGCCCGTGTGGTCTTGTCACTGTGCAAAGCTACCCCGTTTGGTCTTGTCACTGTGCAAAGCTGCCTCATCTAGTCTTGTCACTGCACAAAGCTGTGTCCTTTGGTCTTATCATCGCAAAAGTCGCCTCCGTGTGGTCTTGTCATCGCAAAAAGTCGTCTCCTTTGGTCTTATCATCGCATAAAGCTACCCTGCTTGGTCTTGTCATCGCGCAAAGTTGCCTCCTTTGGTCTTGTCATCGCGCAAAGTCGCCTGCTTGGTCTTGTCTTCGCAAGCAGCGTCCACTGTCGCTCGTCTTGTCATCTGCAAGCTAATACATTACCCGCTTTGTTAGCCTCCCCCCGTGGGCTATAAAATGCACGACCCACGCTCCGAAAGTAGGACCACTCGACTCTTGAAACCGTAGGAAGAAGAACTTTCTCCGTCGTACAGTAACATACGATGGCAGACGCCAGGACCACCCAACCGGTCGCCAAACAAGACCTTCCTCGAAAGGAGGGAGGATTTCGGCCCTAACTACCGGTTGATGCCGAACAAGCGTGCTCAACCGGTATGGCCAAAATACTAACACAGGGAGGACGCTGTCGTGTAGGTCTTGGACGGCCCTTTCGATGGCGGACGACGTTTCTTCCGATGCCCACACTCTGGGGTACAATAAGCAAATAGTTTGTTTCATATTACTACTAATACAACCACTATGCTAACCGTCCCTTGCAGCAGATGGTGAAATACGGCTTTGTCCGCTGGATCGATCCTCCCCATGAACGACATGTTGTGATGTACGTGGATAGATTGTGGGACCGAATCTTTGAGTTGGAGGCGCGATTGACAATCTCAATGAGGAAAATGATGACCTTCGGCAACAGATGCAGCGCGAGAGGGGCAACGAGGAGGTCGTGAACATAGGAAGTTCCTATGATCCCACATGTTGCTGTGCGAACTCTAGCTGCATATGTACGTGCCACTACAACGACGGCCAGCCACGTCTGAGGAGCCCCCTGTAGAACACTCTATGTGGGTAGTGAGAGGCACCTTCTACCATTAGGCACGGGCGGAGAAGCTTGTACCTCGGTAGTCTCCCCTTCTGTATGCACTTATGTTTAATCTCCTAAAGCATGTAACTAAATGGTGGGCGCGTCATTGCGGTTGCCTTTTATGGAGTTGACATGTTGCATCGATGTGTCGCGTACTTTAAGTTATAGGCGTTGATATGCGTTGAACAAACTCATTCATGGGTACATAATGTTACTGGTTTATTCTCACTCATGTTACTTTCCATTTTTTTATCTAGTCTTTTAAGTCTATTCTCTTCATTCTGCGTTGGTGGGTCAGAGGGTCGAGCCACTGGACGAAATACAGCAACACCACGAGAGTCATCTTGCAAGACAACAATTTGCATTGCAATATCTCAAACCATTGGGACAGCTTCGTCAGCCCACTGCCAAACCCGACATGTTGTGCTTTGAAAAAGAATTGCAGCTTCAAGTGAAAAAAAAACAACATGCTGTTTCGAATAGAATTCATTTGGGATGATTAGGCGCAACTTATCGTAAGATTTGAACACTTCATAAACACTCGGGATGGATTCGTTGGCGTATGCGAGGTGAACACATTCATCAGATCACTGCAACGAGGGCAAACCAGCTGCTGCTGCAGTGATTGTAATTGTAATTGTCTGCTCACTCGAAAGTTAGATGAGGCCAAAGACATCCTATCTAAGACTGGAAGAAAGGAGAAGAGCAAATGAAGAGTGAGGTGAATGGCAGCCAAAGCATCCATATATAGCATGCGGCTGAATTGCAATTGGGTGAGGTAAATGACAGCCAAAGCGTCTATATGCATTGAACAAACATGCACCCTACTATAGTAGGCCCCCTACTAGGCGCGGGTGACCTACACCCTCTGGGGGGAGGCATCACGTTGCATCTCGGCCCCGTCGATCCATCGCAGGTACGATGAATCTTGGGGCCGATAGCGCTGCAAGACAAAGTCGCCGTTGGAGTCACGCTCGGCGCAGAGTCGCCCTCGGGGCGCGCAGGGACCTCGCCCCTTTGCCAGCGTTGTAGGACCTCGCTTAATCGCCAGCGTGGTAGGTCACCCGCCTCCGCCAGCGCGGTGAGGGACTCGCCCTATGCTAGGCGCGGTAGGTGACTCGCACCACAATGGTGCGCCACGCTACGTCTCTGTCTTTGGGCTATTTAAACGCTACCAAGCGCACACTCATTGTTCAGAAGCCTCAGGTCTCAATTAGGAAATTTTCACACTTGGTCGATCGTTCCTCTCAGGAATCTCTCCCTCTTTCTGAGGTGCCTCCCTCTCCCATACTTAACATTTTTGTTTGTCCCTTGTTGGCACCATTTGCCGAAGTCGTTACCAATGCGATGTATGTTTGAATTTGCAGTCTTCCGTGTCTGAGGTTAAGAGTCGGTAACGTCGTAACGGAAAGTTCATTTCAGCAACGTACGTATGGTTTTTATGCTGTGTTTTGGTTAAAATATTGTCTTATTTTTGTCAGAAATGGAGACACTGTTCGTGTTCCACGGTAACGTGCGTACCGGTCCAGACGCGGTTGATTTGTCCAGCTACCAGCTCGCCTTGCTAAACATTCCCAACTTGGCACACGTCGATTTGCTCGAGCTACGACGGTGCATTCGGCAGTTGTTCGATAGGCACGTTGCCAGGAACAAGATATTAATAGAGGTGGTCACCGCCACCACGGTCCCACCATACAGGCAGATGTTGTGGGGCCTGGCGAAGGTGACCGGCAGTGCCATGTGGGCACAGTACATGGAGATCATTAGCAATCTTCACGCTCTGATGTATTGACGACCCATGGTGTATGTCCATTTTGTTTATCCTGCTCAATCCTCTGGGGGGCGCCGTTAAAGGGGGCAGCGATGCTCTTGTCCCCCTCTTCGGTTTGTTGATGACAGGAGAGGTCTCGAGAGCGCCAGACGTTGTTAGGCAGGATGCTCTAGTTGATGGAGATTCTGGTAGTTTCCAACCGAATGAAGATGTGGACAAATGGCAGGGTGCTCGTGTTGATTGACACGAGATTATCGATGGCATGTCCAAGGGCACTGCCACCGAAGATGAGGACGACTTTGACTCGCAATCCAGCGAGGACGAAGCCGACGATGAGGGTGGGATCGTCGGTGGCATTGTTTCAACCGACACGGACTATGTTTCAAGTCGGTTGGATTACCAAGCGGCCTCTTCCCTTGTTCTGGCCCAGGAGCACGAGTCTTCGTGGTCCTTCGATGCAGACACCCTGCTCATGGGGCAACATTTCCCACACAAGGTTGCCTCCAAGCAAGCTATCGCGAGTTTCGTGGTGAAGACCAGTCGGACTTACCGAGTTTACATGTGAGTTTTAACGTTGTTTGTTGTATATTGAACTATCTACAGTAAGTCGTACTAACTATTATATGGATTCCATTACCTGTAGGTCTAATCCTGACATGTACAAAGTTAAGTGTGTGCTTAGCTCTTGCCCTGGCAAAGTCCGTGCGCAGAGATTCTCTGGGGCGGGAACGACCTTCCACATCACAGTCATGATGGATCACACATTTGAGCTTCAGGAGTCATTGCAAATGCATAAGAATGTAACCTCGGGCTACATCGCGAGCATCATAAGCTATGTAGTTGTCGCTGATTTGACCGTTTCGCCGAAGGTTCTGATGGCCAACGTAGCGAATACAGTAGGGTATGCCGTTAGCTACAGTAAGGTCTGACGAGCGAAGTGAAAAGTCCTCGAAGGGTTGTACGGTACCTACAAGGAGGCGTACAATCTAGTCCCCAGAATGCTGAAGCAAATTACGGATGCTAATCCGGGGACATGCGTCAACTGGGTGGACAGGCCCCACCCGTCGAACATCCCACATTCCCTAATTTTTGATCGAGTCTTCTGGGCATTTGGCCCGGCAGTCCAGGGCTTCTCCTACTACCGTCCTGTCCTGACTATGGACGGTACTTTCCTTTGCGGGAAGTACAAGGGCACCATTGTCACCACTATTGCCGCTGATGGCAATGACTAGTTACTCCCAGTTGCCTTTGCAATCGTGGAGAATGAGAACACTGACAGTTGGCTGTGGTTCCTAGACAACATAAAGCAACATGTTGTAAGGGATCGACCGAATGTGTGCATCATAATTGACCGTCATGCCGGGTTGTTGTCCGCGTTGCACACCATGCAGCATGGTACAAGCCCGCCGTTCCAATGGAACGACATGAGCACATGTTGGTGCATGCGGCATCTAGCCGCCAACTTCCACACGCGCTTCCGGAACAAAGACCTCATGAAGAAGTTCAAGAAGCTCTGCCTAAAGAACCAGAAGCGCAAGTTCGATGCCGTGTGGTGGGAGCTTGAGGTCGAAACCGAGCGTGCAAATAGAGGTTCTGGCCTAGGCGCACCGCAAAGCGAGTTCCCTGAGTGCATGAGCGTGCATGCCCCTGACTATGAGAAATGATCCCTTCTTCACGACACCTGTGGTGCTCAGTATGGCATCATGACAACCAACATGTCCGAGGTCTACAACGGGGTGTTGAAAGGGGTCTATGCCCTGCCCATCACCGCTGTTGTCGACGAGATATGGAACCGCACGGTCGGTTACTTCGTCAATCGGGCAATGATGGTAAAGCAGCATTTAGACGAAGGAAAGCAGTACTCGAAGGTTACCCTTGCCTACATGGACAAGAAGATTACCAAAGCCCGATCCCATGTAGCTATCATAATGGATGGCGTGAGGAGGAAGTTCGAGATCCGCTTGCGGAACAAGTACGTTCGCGACCACATGAGAGTTGACCGAAAGCATGTTTGCACCATAGACGACGTGACAGTTTACACCTGCAACAAGCCTCAACTCCTGCACAAGCCTTGCTCCCACGTATATGCTGCATGTGCTGTATTTCACCAATCTTGTAGCATGTACATGTCGGAGTACTACGACATATGACACATGTATGATACTTGGAACGAGGAGTTCAACTCCTACGGCGTGGAAGGCCACTACAGGGACCTATGGCGGGGAGCTGTGAAGTGGTCACTGAATGAAGCACTGCGGCATCCAGGCCGTGGGAGGCGTCAGTTAAGGCGCATCCGCAACGACATAGATGTGAGCCAACGTGGAGATCAGCCAAGACCAATAAGGTGTAGGCTATGCAAGACTCATGGGCACTCATTCAGGAACTGCCCGAATAGACCTTCTTCCTCCCGCCACTTAGTATCTGCAAGATATCCAAAGCAGTATTGAGTCATGTTGGTCGAAGCGATGTGAGTGTTGTAGTGATTTGCGTTGTAACATGCATCGCTTTCGATGTTGTTCTTGCCAAGTAGAACGCCGCCTCTAATGAGATTGTACTGCCCACTCTTTATCTATGCATCGCAATTCTTGATGAATGAGAATAAAATTTTTCTCTCGAGATAGATAACGGCACAAGTGTCCAATTACATTCCAATTACCACACTTTGCTTGGATTACAAATCACTAATCAAGTACAAGTTACAACATATAATAGACTTCTAATGTTACTACTACTCATGTCGCTGTTTCATCGCTCTCGCCATAGGACCCTATAGTGGCCTTCGCGCTGTGTTCTCGCCAGAGGTCTCTCGACGAATTAACTGCTCTCGTGGGAACGTCAGCCTATCAAGGGACCGTGGGTTCTGCCGCAGGTGATAGCGGGGCTCCTCAACCGCCGTGTCGTCGTATAGGGGGGGATCACCTACGCGGAGTGGCGTTGAGAACATGTCGGTGATCCAAGCAGTAGGATCTGTGGAGGGGCACCAACTCAGCTGTGCTTGCGGGGTGAACTGCTCGAGGTACGGCTGATCTTGCGGGGTGAACTACTCAAGGTACGGCGTGTAGCCAGACTGATACCACGGGGCCGTTATTGCCCATTTGAAATTGTCCGAGAGTGTGGGGCTCGACGGGAGAATCTGAGATAACCTCCGCAGTTCCGGGTTGCACGTCCGTGCTCTCTGGAATGGCCTCTTCTTGCCTCCGTGACGACGACATCAACGTAGAGTCCCTCCGTGATGACGACGGAATCAGTGTGGAGTCCCTCCGTGACGACGACGGCATCAGCATAGAGTCCCTGCGTGGCAACTGCGCGGACGATCGGCCGCCCATGTTGCGCCGCTGGGTCGACTTGCTCGGACGGGAAGATGGAGAGGGCGAGGGTACACGACGATGCTCTGTTCGATGCCTCAAGTCGACATCGGTGGGTCTTCCACAGCTCATGCTACGAACAATCTGCTTAACATCTTCAACAATCGTCTTCATGATCGCAAAAATGCGTTCAACTGTGTTGTTCGTGATTTCGCCGATTTCCTAGTGGTCTGCGGGTCCACAACGCCTGCAAACGGTCCACCAAGATGGTTACCGAACAAACAAAATTTTGTTAGTTAACCCTATTTCGAGGGTGGTTAATCTACTACGTGCTCAACGCATCGAATCATCACGGCGGTCGCACGCGCGGTCCAAATTTCAAGTCTAAGCGTGCGGCGTGGCTAGGATCTCGCATGTCGGGCGGCGCTGTCAATCTTGCTCGCGTGTGTCGTGACGTACCACCCAAGCACGTGTCGTAAGTACCTTCATCGCCGCCGTGCCTCCCGCAAAATAGAATCGGGCCGTCGCAGCATCTACCCACTACCGCAAGGTCAAGCCAATCATCACTCTTATGCCCTTCTTCGCCTCGGAAGGTAGAACAAAATAAATAAATTATGGTACTGACAAGTGACTATAATATTATTAAGCAATGCAATCTACTTACAAGTGACTACGCCTCACAAGCGGTCGCCCTAGAGCAGGAGGATCTCCGTGCACCGAATCGCCTCATCACCCGCTAGGGTTGTAGGGCTCAACCATGTGGGAGAACACTAGATGACAAGTTGTCCTCCAGTACGCCGCATCCTAATAGCATAGAAAGCTCAAGCCGTTGTGCGCCGTGCCCTGCACGAAGACATCTGTCCAAGGAGCCCATATTATGTCGTCCTCGTGCAGGGCCTCGAATTCGTTGTGGAACTCGGGGTATATGCGACGCGTTCTCTCCCTAGCCCAGCCCAGTACTACCACAGTCCATCGGGATCCCATGGTCAGGCCTTCCACGGGATCTTCGTCGTCCGCCCAACCATAGAAATGTTGTGTGCGCGGGTAAGGGTGGACTAGGGAGCGGAAGTACGGCCGTCCAACCGCGAAGTGCTCCCATGACCACAGCTGTAACAACGTGTGGCAATCCGAGAGCACGGGCTCTGTTCCGTCGGCGACGCCGCTGGCGTCAGACTGCCGCATGATACATTGCGCATAGTACAATTTAAACCCCAATCAGATCGCAAAGACGCCTCATCGTCGGAGTCCACAATGGACTCCATAAGGTGAATATAACTTGGGTACACCATGTCCCCCTGCGTACTAGGGAACATGACCCACCCGAATATAAACAACAAATATGCAATTAGGTGACATTGAACCACCTCCTCCGTTGCGTCATTTGGGCAATGCATGAATTGTCACAGCCAGGCGTGTGGAATGCCCTTAGACCTCTCGGGGTTAGGCTGCCCGAAGCGATGAAGGAGACGTGCCTTCCAGTCCGGCGACCTCGGAGGGGGAACAACTGCATGACCTCACAACGGCAGGCCGGTAATGAAGCTGACGTCTTGCAGTGTCACGGTCATCTCCCCCCACCGGAAGTGGACCGTGTGGGTCTCCAGCCACCAACGATCAACCAGGGCGGAAAGAAGGGATGCATCAATCAGGAGGTTCTGCCCCATGTTCAGCATGCGGGCGAACGCAATCACCTGCATTGACGGCTTCAAACATACCGCCGTCAACGGCCAGTTCCTCGGTCCCGTGTCACCAAAGTTGGTGGCCCATCGCCACCGATCCAAGCGTGACAGCGATGCTGGGCGTCCCATACCTCCTCAAGTAGGGGGTGGTAGAGTACGTGCCATTGTTGCAAATAGAGAAAAACTAACAGTTAACGAAATCTAAGTACGTACTTAACGGTAAAAATTGTAATAAGAAAAAAAAATTAAATATGTACTTAGCTAATCTAATCGCAACGCGCACTGTGGCTTATGAGCGATTCGGCTACGCGCGTTCGTTTATATACATAGAGAAAACAGATAGCGAATGAAATCTATGTGAAATGATGTGACTTTGACACGATTTAAAGGGGTAAAAAATGAAAACCGCATGCAACAAACTGCTGCCAAGAAAGCAACGTCGCTGGCAACAGAAGCGCTGGGCGCCACCACTCATCGCGCCGCCAGAGGGGCAAAGCACCGCCGCACTCGGGGCCAGGGACACGTGATCTGCCGTGCCTGGTGGCAGGGCAGGTCGTCTTTTGCCTCCGGTACCCGCGGTAGAAGCACTGTGCAGAGACTAATTTTACAAATTATGATAAAAGAGGACTACTTTTGAAATTAAAAGTTTCTATAGGCTACAAATGCAAAAAAATTCCTTCAAACTGCAGAGACGCGGACAGATGATGATTCGTGGGCTTGGAACCTCAAGGCCGGAAGAAGTGAAGCAGCGCACATGATGCATGAACCCAACATTTTGACAAGTTCTTCCGCAGATTGGTACAGTGGACTTCACATGTGCGTGCGTGCCATGCTCATCTTAACAATCATGTGCCTGGGTGAATGTGCGGATGGAGCTGGAGCAAAGGATATCCTCAGCGTCCAAAGCCATGTCGGCAATGCACAAGTATCTGTCAGTCGGCACATTGGCACAGATGACCTGCTTGAGCTTGTTACATCAGTGTCAAATCAACAATCTCAAATTCTCAATCCCACCCAAGGTTTTCAGGATCGTCATCGGCGGAGCTTGACCCAAAAACAAGAGGGGGCTGTTTATAAACATAGGAAAATTAAGTTTTAATCTAGTATAAGGTACTACCTTCTTAACTATGCATATAGCTATGTCAAAACGAAGAGGGGGCCATGGCCCATATTGGCCTGAATCTAGTATAAGGTACTACCTTCTTAACTATGCATATAGCTATGTCAAAACGAAGAGGGGGCCACGGCCCATATTGGCCTGCATGAAGCTCTACCCCTGGTGATACTACGTGAGATCGTTTTTTGTATTGGATCATAAAATCACGGTTTTATCATGTTTTTAAAAGTATATATATTTTATATAAAAATTGAATTATGTTTTCAAGGCTATAGTAGAATTTTTAATTTAGTTTCAGAAACCGGGTAAAACCTTTTAATTTTTTTTAGTAAACTAATTATTTAAAATCCAATATACTAATGGTGATACTTTTTTTAACCTTAGAACAACATGTAAACAACAAAAAACAAAGCAAATTAAATCATCGTAACCTAAATTAGCAATAGGTAAAATGAAATTTTATATGCTGATATAGTTTGTTATCAAGATCGTGATCCTACTCAATCTTGAGCACGATCCTACCCGATTCTACGCCATCCTACATTCATGATCACGATTCTATGAAATTCTGATCCATATGTTGAGCCGTGTGATTTTAGCTCCGTGTGATCATAGAACCGTACGATCCCACGACTCGTGTTGCGATCGTGACAAACTTGATCCCACCCCTCTTTCAAAATAGTACAAGGAGAGAGAGGGGAACATAACGAAATCTCTCTTCTTCTTTTTTTTTTTTTGTTGAGAGGAAAGCGATCTGGATTTGGAATTGATGTTTAGTATTGCCATAGACTAGCTAAATACAGCTTGATATTTCAGGCCCAGACAGAATCGTGCCCATGGGCTGAAACAGTAGCATTTTGGTAAAGCATGAGGGAGGAGGCCGGTACAGCTCGGGAGCTTGGTTTGGGGCTTGGCAATCTGAAATAATGGGAAGCTGACGGCGCATGGGTGCGTGTGAGGGCCCAACCCATCGTCGCGCGCGTATTGGTGATTCGGCACAAGGAAAATGCTGCTGAACTCACTTGAACCACCACTACAAATCGGCATGAATGATTTAGCACGGAAGCTCATCATAGTCTCATAGCTGCTGTTGAACACGTGTAATGCCAAAAAAATTTAACCCACAAGCTTTTGTCCATGAGGTAAAACCTCATTTTTCACCGAACCAACAGGAGTCACAGTAAAGAAGAAAGAGGATAAGACCGAGCCTTTCTTAGCCAGCCGAAGCTCCCCACAACGCAAGCCCTTCTCCCCCTCTGCTAACCAGCTAGCAAGCAAGCAAGCCACAACCCTACTAGAGCAAAATCGGAGAAGCCACCAGGGAAACACCCACAGAAGGGAACGCCAGGGAGCTCAGCATCGCCATCACTGCCGTCCCTTTCTAACCGGCGAAACCAAGTGACCCACCCTTTCTCCTCCATTTCAATTTTGCCCAAACCGAACCCCTATCATCAACCAAGTCCACCACAGAGCAAAGAGGAGTAGAGGAGAAGGGGTATACCGGAGGTGAGATCGCTGTGGTGACAGTGTACCTCACTGGCAGGGCCGAAGCACATGGGCGGCGGCGGCGGCGGGTGCAGGGCCGAGGGCAGCGCCACCGGAGGGGGGGGAGGAGGGGGCATCGTGTAGGGGAGAAGGGGAACCGGGCGGAGCTCGGGCCGCCGGAGGCCGATGGCGAGGCGGCGAGCTCAAGTGGCACCCACGGGAGCGGTGCACCGGGGCGTGACCAGGCGCAAGGGGAGCTCGGGGCGGCGCTGGAGCGGCACTAGCGGAGCGGTGTGTTAGGACAAGCACCAAAGGAGGTGGCTTGGCCATGGGGAGGCAAAGTGGAGCCGAGTGAGGGAACGGGAGAAAGCATGAGGAAGAAGGTGAGGACCAGACGACCACTCGGCTGGGAGAAGATAAGGAAGGGAGAGAAGATGAGATGAGGGATTAAAGGGAAGGGATCAAGGAAAAAATTGATTGGCCCCAGTTGTTTCGGACGAATGGGGCATATGAAGGAGTGAGAAAGTAAGAAAATAAAAGAAAAGAGAGGAAAAGTAAAGAAAATAAAAAATAAACATAAATAGAGAGGAAAAAAATTAGGATAATAAAAGTGGGATTAAGGAAAGAAATTAGGGGGGCGCGACTAAATTCTATTCGCAATATTAGACGATGCAATCCTTAACTTATTGTTATTTTGGGCACCGGGTTAGCGGAATAGTGCCCGGTGAGAAAGGGTTGGTTCGTGTCGTTTTGCGCATAGGATCAATGACGTCCATATGTGTACATGTATTGCTACCCTGTGTTGACTCTGGTTAAATGCATGTTCAGGTGGAGGTTCTGGAATAGCGTCATCCGCATGTTACTCCGCTTCGCTTGGTTAACAGACAAGTGCATGGTAAAGCGATAGCCTGTAAGTGCTATGAAATATGTGATGTTTGCATAATATGATGATGTTGATATGATGATGCTTATGGTAATGGCAATAATGACGGAACGAGATGAGCATTGAGGCTACCTTGTCATGATATGATGATGATGATGAACCATGTTAATAACAATGGACATATGCGTTTGCATTATGGCAAGAATGCACGAGCCAGGTCGGTGAGAAAGTCATATAACTATTCCAGTGAGGTCGGTGAGAAAGATACATGACTAATCCGGAGTGCTCTAGATGAAGTCTTACATCTGTAGGGACTACATAAAGTCCTACAATGTAAGGACCCTATCCTAACGAAGATAGGGGAAGAGTGTGTCATCGACGAGTGAACATTCCGCTATACCGGTATCAGTTGATGAGATGCATATGAGCATGAGCATGATGGTGCATTTGCATATATGGGCAATGCAATGAGCATGTAGAATGATGATGCAATGTACTAGTGGAAAGTTAATGATGGAAATAATGATATGGTTATGTTTATGTTGGTGTGGTAGTATTTATCGTTTGTATTATGTGCTTGCTGAGTCTTCGGACTCACCCTTGTTTATTTTGGTATTTAGGTGAACGACGAAGTTGACAGGCATCGGGAAGGTAGAATAGTATATCCATGTCACGTGTAGTACTAATGCAAACCATCCTTCCTAGACATTCCACTTTTGCTGTATTATGTCTAGTTGTTAAATTAGCTGCGCAAAGTTTGTATTGAATAATGTGTAGTGGTAGCATTCTGGGCTCCGGTGGTAGGTCAGGATGTTACAGTTGGTATCAGAACGGGCGTTAGGTCCGTGGTGAATTTTTTTAAGATCTAGGTTGATTAATTACTAAAACTTGACTTAAGGCCAAATAATTAAATTAAACTTGACACACTCTGGTGCACAGTAGGATGGGTTTCCGTGTCAAGCATTACATATATGTTTCAGCTAGTTATGTTGTTGATGTGCATTGTTACGAGGTAACTGTTTGTGAATTGATTGTGTGAATACTTGTTTAATGCGAACAGAGATGCCAAGGGGTAGAGGTGGAGGTCGCGGCCGTGCTCAAGCGGAGCCACCGCTTGAGGTTCAGTAAGAAGCACTTGATGCAGAGGTTGTTTCTGCTAAGCAGTCCATAGCTGGGAATCAGGCAAGGTCTTTGGCCTTGCTACGAGAGTTTATGGAAGAGGTCCGTGCGCTTCGCCAACAAGCACCAGCAGCAGCTGCAGCGGCTGTACCCGTTGCGGTACCTATTGCTGTTCCAACCATGCCAGAGGCAAGAATGGGCCTTCGTGAGTGATGGGCTTTATGTCTAGACACCTTCGATGAGGCGGGTACACCAGTCCAAGCTGCGGATTGGTTGCACTACATGGGAAGGCAATTTGAAGCTCTAGAGATGAGCTCACAATTGAGAGCTCGCTACATGGCATTCCAGTTAAAGGGTCAGGCGGACATCTGATGGGAGGGAGTCCTTTCAACTAGGACCCCTACCCAGGGTCCCTCTACCTGGGAGATCTTCGTTGAGCAGTTCAAGGCGAAGTACTACCCGGAATCTTTTGTGGAGAATATGGAGGTCACCTTGTCGACCTTTGTGCAGGGGAAGATGACCGTAGCTGAGTACGAAGTAGGGTTCAACGATCTGATCCGTTTTGTACAATCGGTCGTGAGCAATGATCTGGAGAAGGCCAAAAGGTTTCATCGAGGGCTCAACTCTAAGTTTCGGCATGTTATGGGAGCCACTGCGTCACGTGACTTTAGATTAGTGGTAGAACAAGCCAGAGGGATGGAGATAGAAATGCAGCTCACTAAAGGACTGCAACCCTCTGGTGGTCCAAGCGCTTCTGGCAGTGACCAGAAGAGGAGTTTTAGCGAGGGAGGTGGGTCATCTCAGTGACCTACTCCCAAGAAGTCCAAGTGGGGCCGGTGTCCCCCGCAGTCGTCCAAGTCCAAATCCTCGAGGTCGCCTCGCAAAGACTCGTTCGTCGTCGCCGACTCCACCTATCGCCCCGCCCCTGTAAGGTGGCATGATCTGTTTCAAGTGCAGTGGTGGGCACCATGCTGCTGAATATTCTTGGATGGGAGAGTGTCGGCAATGTGGTTGGTCGGGCCACATAGAGTGGGTTTGTCGTCAGAACCCCTCTAGTATTATCAAGTGGGAGCCGGCACCTACGTCATCGACAAATGCTTCGCCTCGGGGGTCTGTCCAGATGTTGTTGGTTGCCCCTGCACCGCAGCCTCCTCTTTCTTGGGCACCACCCGCTAGGTATTACTGGAACCCTACACCAGTTTCTCCAGTTCAGCACGCTGCATCGTCTCCCTTTATGTTGCCATCTCAGCAGAGTGTTGGGGATCTCGTCATTCCGACACCACCTAGAGTCTACGCATTGCCTGCCGCTGAGTCCGTGAGATGACCGGACGTGGTGACAGGTACCCTATTAGTGGATTCGTGTGATGCTCTTGTTCTTTTCGATTCCGGTGCTACTTATTCCTTTGTGTCCCGCGAGTTCGCTAGAAAAAGCAAAGTTAAGTATGCAGTAGATCTCGCAATCAGTTATAATTAGTTCTCCAGGAGGTATCATTGCTTGCTTCACGGTATGTTCTGGATGCGTGGTTTCATTAGATGGTGAGGATTTTGTTGCCAACCTAATGGTTATTCAGATAGAACCTTTTGATGTTATTCTGGACATGGACTGGTTGCATTGCTACCGGGCTGTGATTTCTTGCTTCTGGAGGACAATCACCTTGCAAGCTCCTTCTAGGGAGGAGATAACCTTTCAGGGGAATGCACCTCCATGTTCTCTTTTTGTGTTGGCCAGCCTGTTCCCTGGCCGACAAACGGTGAAGTCTGGTTCGCTTCTAGCACTTGCGGAGAAGTCGAGCGCATCATTGTGTATTGGGGATATTCTAGTGATATGTGAGTATCCTGATGTATTTCTCGAAGAGCTTCTGGGTATGCCATCCAAACGGGATGTGGAGTTTAGGATTGATCTTGTTCCTGGTACACGACCTATTTCTTTATCCCCGTACCGTTTGGCACGACCTTTCCAGGAAGAATTGAAAAAGCAATTAGATGATTTGTTGTCCAAAGGGTTGATTCGTCGTAGTGTGTCACCTTGGGGAGCCCCTGTCCTATTCACTGAGAAGAAGGACGGGAGTTGACAGATGTGCATAGACTATCGTGTTCTTAATCAGGTGACCATCAAGAATAAATACTCGTTGCCTCGTATCAAGGATTTGTTTGATCAATTGAAGGGAGCCAATATATTCTCCAAGATTGATCTGCAATCTGGGTATAATCAGATTCGAGTGCGGGAGCAAGATATAGAAAATGCCGCTTTCTCTACAAGGTACGGGCACTATGAGTATAAAGTTATATCCTTTGGACTAACGAATGCCCCTGTTGTCTTTATGGAGACAATGACTAGTATGCTGCATAAGTATCTTGATGACTTTGTGGTTGTGTTCATCGATGATATCCTGATTTATTCTAAGACGGAGGGAGAGAATGAGTGGTATTTGAGGTCCGTGCTTGACACTCTGAAGGAGAATTAGTTATTTGCCAAATTAAAGAAGTGCGAGTTCAGAATTTTTGAAGTGGGCTTCCTGGGTCATGTGATTAACCAAGAAGGTATTTCAGTAGATCCATCCAAGATTTCGACTATAGTGATCTGGAAGAGGCCAACTAATGTCAAAGAAGTGAGAAGTTTTCTAGGCTTAGCTAGTTACTACCGACGCTTCGTAAAGGACTTCTCAATTATTGCTAAGCCAATGTCTCAGCTCACACGAAAGGGCACGAAATTCCAGTGAACTGATGAATGCGAGCGTAGTTTCTGTACTTTGGAAGAAAAGTTAGTTACTGTGCCTGTTCTCATCCTTCCTGAGCTAGGGAAGCGCTTCACAGTCTACTTGGACGCTTCACGAGTGGGTCTGAGTTGCGTGCTCATGCAAGACAGCCAAGTGATCGCGTATGCGTCACGACAGTTGAAGAAACATGAGCAGAATTACCCTACTCACGATTTAGAGCTAGCCGCAGTGGTTTTTGCTTCAAAGATTTGGAGGCACTATTTGTATGGAGAGTCTTGTGATATTTTTACTGATCACAAGAGCCTCAAGTACATCTTTACTCAGAATGAGTTGAATTTAAGGCAAAGAAGGTGGCTGAAACTGATAGAAGACTATGATCTCGCTATATAGTACCATTCGGGCAAGGCGAATATGGTTGCTGATGCCTTTAGTCGCAAGGCGACACCTTCCACTCTAGGTTGTCTTATTGTTAATTTCGATCGAATGGGAATTTCTTATTATTATGCTGGTACAGCACCGGCTGAGACGCAACTGCTACTGGAATTGGCGATTCCGGAGCTAGTGAGAGAAGCACAACAACATGATCGATTGCTTCAACAAGTGAGGAGGCGCCTTAATGAAATGAAAAATGGGGACTTTAGCCTTGATGAGTCGGGCGCATTGCGATTTAAGGGCCGTCTTTGCGTACCACAAATGGCTAAGGTCAAAGATGATATATTGAGAGAGGCTCATCGTACCCCGTACACGGTACATCCTGGCGAGACCAAGATGTATCGGGATTTGAAAAAGAGCTTTTGGTGGAAGAGAATGAAGGTGGATGTCGCCGATATGTGGCGCCTTATGGTTTTGCCGGCAGTGAAGGTGAGCATAAACGCCTATTGGGCTATTACAGCCTTTGGATGTTCCTCAGTGGCCATGGGATGACATTACCATGGATTTCGTAGTTGGTCTACCTCATACCCAGCAAGGCAAGGACGCAATATGAGTAGTGGTGGATCGATTTAGTAAATTCGCGCACTTCATCCCTATTCGTATGAAGAATTCGGCAAGTGATTTGGCACCCATCTATGTGCGTGAGATAGTGAGGTTGCATGGTGTGCCTAAGATGATAGTTTCTGACAGAGATGCCAAGTTTGTCTCTATGTTTTGGAAGAGTTTGCAGGGTGCTCTTAGCACGAAGCTTCAGTTCAGTACCGCTTTCCACCCACAGACAGATGGGCAATCCGAACGCACCATTCAAACACTAGAGGACATGCTGAGGTCCTATGTTCTGTCCTGGAAAGGTGGCTGGGAGGATCATTTGGCACTCGTGGAGTTTGCCTACAACAACAACTACCACTCCAGTGTTCGGGCAGCGCTATTCGAGGTTCTGTATGGACAGAAGTGTAGATCGCCACTTTGTTGGGATACCGTAGGCGAGAAGGCTGTTCTGGGTCCAGATTAGGTCTAACAAACAGTGGAACGAGTGGCGGAGATTTGATAGAATTTGTTAATTGCCCAGAGTAGACAGAAAAACTATGCGGATGTGAGAAGGCCCGACTTAGAGTTCGAAGTAGGGAATCATGTGCTCCTGAGAGTATCTCCCACTAAAGGATTTGTGTGATTTGGTACCAAAGGGAAGCTTAGCCAGCGATACATTGGGCCATTTTCGATTCTGGCACAAATTGGAAAGTTGGCATATCGTCTGGAGCTTCCTGAGTCCATGCGAGGAGTGCACAATGTGTTTCATGTTTCTATGTTGAGAAAATACTTAAGGGATCCAGAGCATGAGATTGTGCTAGAACTGTTTACCCTTAAGCAAGACCTCACCTTCGAGTTCCATCCAGTTCGGATTTTGGAGGAATTAGAGAGGGTGTTGAGGCATAGATCAATAAAGTATGTTAAGGTGTTTTGATCGCATCAATCTGAGCGAGAAGTGACATGGGAATTGGAGTCTCGCATGCGTGAGAAGTACCCAGAGTTGTTCTCCACGGGTACGAGTTAGAGTTATTGTTTATGTACAATTGTTTCATTTTGTTCTTTTGTGTGGATTGTTGGACGCCAGAATTCGGGGTCGAATTCTATTAAGGGGGTGGAATATAATGCCATTTTTTTACCAACAAGCTTTTGACCATGAGGTAAAACCTCATTTTTCACCAAGCCAACAGGAGCCACAGTAAAGAAGAAAGGGGATAAGACCGAGCCATTCTTAGCCAACCGAAGCTCCCCACAACACAAGCCCTTCTCCCCCTCTGCTAACCAGCTGGCAAGCAAGCAAGCCACAACCCTACCAGAGCAAAACCAGAGAAGCCACCAGGGAAGCACCCACCGAAGGGAACACCAAGGAGCACAACATCGCCATCACTGCTATCCCTTTCTAACCGGCGAAACTAGGTGACCCACCCTTTCTCCCCCATTTCTCTTTTGTCCAAACTGAACCCCCGTCATCAACTAAGTCCACCGCAGAGCAAAGAAGAGTAGAGGAGAAGCGGGGAAGGGATAAACCGAAGGTGAGGTCGTTGTGGTGATAGCATACCTCACCAGCAGGGTCGAAGCACATGGGTAGCGGTGGCAGCGGGCGCAGGGCCGAGGGCAGCGCCACCGGGAGGAGGGGCATTGCGTAGGGGAGAAGGGGAGCCGGGCGGAGCTCGGGCCACCAGAGGCCTATGGCGAGGCGGCGAGCTCGAGCGGCACCCACGGGAGCGGCGCACTGGGGCGCGATCAGGCGCAAGCGGAGCTCGGGGTGGCGCTGGAGCGGCACCGGCGGGGTGACGCGTTAGGACAACACCAGCGAGGTGGCTCGGCCGGCGGGGAGGTAGTGGAGCCAGAGGGGAGGGGAATGGGGAGAAGGCATGAGGAAGAAGGTGAGGACTAGAAGACCACTCGGCTGGGAGAAGATAAGGAAGGGAGAGAAGATGAGATGAGGGATTAAAGGGAAGGGATCAAGGAAAAAATGATTGGCTCTGGTTGTTTTGGCTGAATGGGGCATAGGGAGGAGAGAGAAAGTAAGAAAATAAAATAAAATAAATAAATAAACATAAATAGAGAGGAAAAAATTAGGATAAGAAAAGTGGGATTAAGGAAAGAAATCAGGGGCATGCGACTAAATTCTATTCGCAAGATTAGACGACGCAATCCCTAACTTATTATTATTTTGGGCACCGGGTTAGCAGAATAGTGCCCGGTGAGAAGGGGTTGGTTCGTGTCATTTTGCGCGTAGGGTCAATGTCGTCCATATGTGTACATATATTGCTACCCTGTGTTGAGTCTGGTTGAATGCATGTTCAGGTGGAGGTTCTGGAACAGCATCATCCGCACGTTACTCCGCTTCGCTTGGTTAACATGCAAGTACATGGTAAAGCGATAGCTTGTAAGTGCTATGAAATATATGATGTTTGCGTGATATGATGATGTTTATATGATGATGCTTATGGTAATGGCAATAATGATGGAACGAGGTGAGCAATGAGGCTACTCTGTCATGATATGATGATAATGATGATGAACCATGTTAATGACAATGGACATATGCATTTGCATCATGGCAAGAATACACGAGCCAGGTCGGTGAGAAAGTCATGTAACTATTCCGATGAAGTCGGTGAGAAAGATACATGACTAATCCGGAGTGCTCTAGATGAAGTCTTACATCTGTAGGGATTAGATAAAGTCCTACAATGTAAGGACCCCATCCTAACGAAGATAGGAGAAGAGTGTGTCATCGACGGGTGAACACTCCGTTATAACGGTATCAGCTGATGACATGCGTATGAGCATGAGCATGATGGTGCATTTACATGTATGGGCAATGCAAAAAGCATGTAGAATAATGATGCAATGTACTAATAGAAAGTTAATGATGGAAATAATGATATAGTTATGTTTATGTTGGTGTGGCAATGTTTATCGTTTGTATTATATGCTTTCTTAGTCTTCGGACTCACCCCTGTTTATTTTGGTGTTTAGGTGAACGACAAAATCGACAGACATCAGGAAGGGAGAATAGTACATCCACGTCACATGTAGTACTAATGCAAACCATCCTTCCTAGACATTCCACTTTTGCTGTATTATATCTAGTTGTTAAATTAGCTGCGTAAAGTTTGTAATAAATAATGTGTAGTGATAGCATTCTAGGCCCCAGTGGCAGGTCGAGGTGTTGCAATTGGAACCTGTGAAGAAAAAACCCCTCTAATCTGTAGTTCAGTTGGATTATGCGGCACAAGCAAAATGCACAGAATCATCATCTATTGACTTCGGAAGATGCTTTTATACAAGGGTTTCCTACGATATTTTCTGGGATGTTGCATTCATGTCGTAATAATGACTGTATATATCTCCTTACCAATGATTTGCATGGAGATTGTTTGAAATTGGTCTTTGCATTGCATACGTAGGATATGGGCATGTCTTTCTTCATGTGCCACCTCTATTCCTATCTGCTCCATCGCCTTCGTTGCCACAAGAAGAGAATTGTGGGTTAATTGGCCTTTGTTGCATTGTTCCTTGCCTGCTCATGTTGTGCTTGATGCTGATCATTTGTTGATTTGTTTAGAGTTCCCCGTTCTTTTCCAGGTTTTTGTTGTTTCTTGGTTTAATCTGATGGCCAAGCTTGCAAGACACTGTCAAGACAAAGGTGAACTCACTATTGATTCCTTTTGATTTGAAGATAAGACAGGTTTATGTACCTTCTTGCAGCTCCACGGACGAAACTGATTTTGACCCTCAAGGCTTCAACACATACTGATGGTTCATCATTCGATGACGCATCTACTGCGAGCATAGCATCAATATGTTTCAAAGCTCTACAAACAGCAAGGTTTCATGGTCTCACAACTCACAACTTATACGCTCACAAGTGCATTTGGAATAATTCCCTCAAGAATTTACCGTATGAGTGGGTCCACATGTTCGATGGTGTCTCTGAACTTCTTCCTGCTACTCGGAACCTTTGCGATCTGCATCAGGAATTTTTTGGGACTCAGTAATTGAGTGTATATAATTTCAAATCAAGCAATTGCATTGCGAAATTATGAAGTGCAGATATGCCAGCATGCTTGGTTAGGTGCTTAATCAATTTGAAGAGTTTGGAGCTCGATGAAGCAAAAAGAACATGAATGTACTCGTAATGTAAAAATTTGAACTAACATTCACCAGGACACGAGAGCAAACTTACCTGTCGAATAGTGGCACGCATGGATGATGTCGGCATACGGAAACTCAATGAAACGTTCTGACTGGGAATTGGCCAAAGTTGTAAGTAGCTCTCTGCAAAAAAGTGGATAATGTGAATTTTGCAGGTACGGTTTGTAGTATGGCATGAAGTGTTAACTAGAATATCTGGCCGAGCCCATGATAAACACAACTGTATCCAGAATTTAACATGTACGCATGCGTCTACGATAATGAATTGCACCTGCGTGTGTTATGTAACAATCAAGGCTGCCAGAAAGATACTATCCCAAGAAATAGATCTATCAATTACCAATTCCCATCAGCCATGCCTCATCATACACTAGAGCCTGGACATATATTCTCGAGATCACAAGGCGGTAAGCAGCCAGCCTGTAACAATAACAGTAACAGCAGGCAATAAAGCTACCATGCAAATCAGAAGTTGCCACCTGCAGCAAGCAAATATTCCACTGCAATTGCTATGCAATCTAGCAAATTACCTCTCGATATCCTTCGCCAGATTGATCATGTGTGCTCCGGCAACAATTTGGACACAGCAAAACAGTAACACAAAATGGTACCAAAACACATATATGGTACTCTTAAGCTTAGAATATTGAATATAATAATAATACCATAATCCTAAAATGTGGATTAAAAACCATATACTATGCACCATTAAGTATGAACAAAACAATCATTATTTCATTTAAATGTCAAAATAAAAAACAAACGTCAATATGTCGGACTAGCGAGCTGCACCTGCCAACTTGGAAGGCTCAACTCTTATCTCCGGCGGGTCAGCTTATCCTTGTCCAAGTGGTGCTTTCGGCCATCCCTATCCACCATATGACCGCCCTCGATCTTTGACGATGATTAAATTTTTAAATATTAATTAAAAATTATATAGTTTATGTGGTCGTAGATCTCGTAGCTAATGACCTCTATGGTCGTTAGAATCATAAGGATTGCCCAATCGGTAACCTGGTCGGAAGGGGACCTATACCCATCCCAGATGATTGTTTGTAGAAGTTTTGAACTGGCACTTGGATCTGATTCTAAGTATATCTCTCCCGTGTGACAAATGGAACGTATGTCTTATTTGTTCCAAACCACATGACGTTTCTGGTCCTAAGTCACTGACAATAACCACCATATGAATATTATCTCCCACTGACATCAACTGCTGGTTAGTTGGCGTTTTACTAACTACAATCGTTTCTCTGACCAGATGCAACACTTCTAAAGGACGTCTCTTCCGGGAGTAACTGCCACCATTTCATCAGTTACTTAAAGGGGAACGATGAAGCCAAGACAACAGGCAACGGATTCGAGACGATTTCAGACAAGTCTACAACACAAGACAATTGGAGCAAATCATAGTATAGTACTTAGTGTAATTAGGGCTAGTCTACTGCTTTGCCCAAGGCACCCCCTGTAAAGATCCAGTTCATTGCAATAAAGAACAATCTCATTCTTATCCAAGATCTCTTAGCCATTTTTCTCTATTTATTTCGTCGACAGCTGGCGTCGTCCGTGAGGAAGAAGGCATTGAGTTCTTGAAGCTTTCTTTGCTCAAGCAATCCTCATTCACTTTCCTTCGCTCCACTGTCACTCATGCGATCATGACAGGAACTTGGGATGAGAAAAACTGGTTCGACTTGACGGACTACTCCAACCTCGATATGGATGCATACATCCGCGCCATGGAACAAAACAGGATGTCGTCATCATCCTCTTCCGCTGCTGGCTCGCCACTCACTGAGGCCAGCGAGATCGATCGCATGGAGGAAGATTCACCGCCACCATCAGTGGCACAGCCAGAGGAATCGGTCGTTCTGACCAGTTCGGAATTTCCTAACGCCTCTGCAAGCCTGGTTCTTCTGACCGGCAAGAAAAGCGACAAAAGTCCAATGCTGCAATCAGAGGGTCAATGTACTCTCGATACTGTTATGTGTGACTAGTATTCGCCAACGACTCCTATGTATTCCAGGGGCCAACCGACATCTGGTGAGGGTGTCAATGAAGTTACCATCGGTCAAAGGCCAAGTGGGAATGATAAAACTCAGCATACGGACGAGAATCCACCGGATCAGGCTGAGTCCACCACAAAGCCCACCAGAGATAGTAATCTCCGATCGCTCCCCATCGTGGAGGCTCCTTGGCGAAGCATTGGAAGACTCTCCCTTAGTTACAATGGGAGCTCGTTGGAAGACTACTGTTGGAGGCACAAGGTTAACGCAATCGGAGATACCAATCAAGATGTTGTGCACGATCCTCCACAGCTTGACCCGCCACCACCTAATGGTGGAAATGGTGCGAGCACTCAAGCACCAAATGGCGGAGGTAATCGAACTGATGGACATCGATTAGTTAATTAGCCTATTTCTACCCCACAGCGCATGATGGGTCAGACAGGACAAACCGGAAGGTCGGAGGGGAGTTTGAGTCATCGAACACCCACTTCCAACGGGAATCCTCCAAGACCTTTGGTAACAATTCAAAACCTGCAACGAGTTTGTGACATTCTAAATAACCCAGATCCTGCTCTAGCAGAAACTCCAGGTTATGTTCAACTCGCAGGGAAGGTATCGGAGATCCTCCAATAGAACAAAGGAACTCGCAAAGTCACACTATGACTTTGCCCCAGTGTTCCTCCCATAGCAGGGGACAACATGGTCGGACGGTGGACCGATCTATACCAAGACCTCCTCGAAGATTCCGACCAAGGAGTCACGAGGGAAGATGGCTCTTCCAAGTAGCCACCCTCCCCGCCGTCAAGAGGAGCGACCACTTGGCTCGGGTGATCTTTGACATTACCTAAACCAGGCGATTGGTCAAAGACATTTTTCTAACGTCCATGACTGGATTGGGACACCAGATACTCGGTATGCTAATCCGAGGAATAAGTCCCGAACCGACTACAATCCGGCTCCTTTTCAAAGAAAACGCTATAACTCGATTACAGGTTGTCGAGCATTTTTGGCAGGGCTCGAAGCAGTTCGCTGGTCGGATATATTCCGACCAGCCAACATGGAGAAGTTCAATGGGACTCAAAACTCGTTAGAATTTCTCCAGATCTACACCACCACCATCAGAGTTTCTGGTGGTGACGACAACGTGATGGCATACTACTTATCCACGGTCCTTGAAGGATCTGCTCGATCTTGGTTGCTCAACCTACCGGTCGGATCAATTTACACTTGAGAGCAGCTCTACGACCTATTAATCGCCAACTTTCAAGGGACGTATGACCGCCCCAAAAAGGAGGATGGTCTTCATCGGATGAGGTAGGAACCTAATGAGACTCTTCGCTAGTACATAAAAAGGTTCAGCCAGGTCTAAAACACTATTCCAGAGATCACAGACTCATTCGTTATTCAGGCTTTTAAAGCAAGATTAAGAAATCGAAGGTTTACAGAGGACATTGCAATGAATCCTCCACAAACAACCGTCGAACTTTTCGATATGGCTGATAGGTATGCGGCCAATAGTGAAGCGGTCGAATGGAGCAAAGCCATCGATCGAAAAGAGAAGATCCCTCAACCTGGCCCGGATAAACCAGGAAAGAAACATAAGAAGGCTCTCAAGGGTAAGAAGAATCGCAAGCCCGACAATAAGGAGGTCCTTGCAATTCCTGAAAAGTTTACCAAGAGCAAGAAATGTTATTCCGGTCGGAAGAAAGCAAAAGCTCCGACCGATGAATACAAAAAGAACAAGAAGTGGTGTCCACTTCACTAGGCAGCAGGGCACGATCTGCGTACTTACCAAGCCTGGCAAAAGAAGCTAGAGGATTATTACTCGGGTAAGGGTCCTTTCCCTTCTATACAAGAACTTAGAGAACCAAGCTCCAAGAAAGACAAAGATGACGACGAAGAAATGGAGTACCAGGAGTCACAACACACTATTGATATGATCTTTGGCGGATCCTCCTCGTATGAATCATGGCGCCATCTGAAGGCCATGGAGCAGGAAGTGAACCTCGCTGAGTCTCCGATCACCGTCAAGCTATCTAGGTGGTCGGAGACGATTATCTCATTCAGCAAAGAAGATTGTCCCATCCCTTCAACTTGACCAGGTAGGTTCCCTATTGTCGTTGACTCTACTATTAATAATTGTAAAGTTAATCGAGTTCTGATAGATAGTGGTAGTTCTTTAAATATCTTATTTACAGGAGCATTGGAAGAAATGAAAATTCCTAGGTCGAAAGCAAAACCTGTAAAATATGCTTTCCACGGCATAGTTACAGGATCTACCACTAAATCGATAGGGCAACTTTTCCTACCGGTTATGTTCGGATGACCTGATAACTTCCGAACAGAAAAGATTACATTCGATGTGGTGGATTTCGAAACTATATACAATGCACTACTACAAAACAGGCTATAGTAGACGCCCCATCACAGACGGTTCCTTTGGAACCGTCTGTGTTGGGTCTGTCTCGACTGCGGTGGCGCGAAGACCTATCACGAGCGGTATTTTTAGAACCGCTCAGGAAAGTCATCTATCACGCACGGTTCATTAATAGAACTGTCAGGACTATCACGCAGCGGTTCTATTCACAAACCGCTCGTGATATCGTTCAATCACGCAGCGGTTCTCAATAAGAACCGCTCGTGATATCGACTTAATCACGGCGGTTCTCAATAAGAACCGCTCAGGATATACACAAACGGTTACAATAAGAACCGCTCAGGATAATTAGTTATCACGAGCGGTTCTAATTAAGAACCGCTTGTGATATCTCGCTATCCCCTCGCCAAGACCGCTGCCTCCGCCGCTTGCCGCTCTGAGGTTCTGTGTCACGATGGTTCTTTAATAGAACCGTCAGGAGTTATCACTGACAGTTCTATTAAAAACCGTCAGGATAGGTGTTATCCTGAGCGGTTCTTAACAAGAACCGTCTTTGATTGTTGGGCGAAACGAAATTTGAACATAATGGGCGAGTGCTGAACCCGCTTTATATAACCTCCATCTCCTCCTCTGCGGTCTCTCTTCCTCACAGCTCATACCTCCATCTCCTCCTCTGCGTTTCTCCTCCTCACACTTTGCGCCCGACCTTGGCCGAAACTTTTAAATCGGCCCTCCTCCAACTCGTCCCGCCTCATCCGAACCATCACCCGGCCTCCTCCACCTCGCCTCGACCTCGTCGTCACTTTGGCCTCCCACGACCTCGTCGCCTTGGCCTCCTCCACTTGTCGCCCGGCCTCCCGACCTCACTCTCTACCCCCCTTTGCTTTGTGATGTAGATTACTGAGTTGATGCTACTGTGATGTGGGTGATGCTACTGTGATGTGTGTTCATGTTGAGTTATTTGGTTTGGGCAAAAATATAGATGGTAGATCGCGCACCGTTCGGTAAAATCATCATAACTTTTGCATACGAACTCCGATTGCGACGTTCTTTGGCTCGTTGGAAAGCTAACGAAAAGCTCAATTCGAAAATCCATAAGTTAAGGTCAGATTCTCTTCGCAAGATCTCGAAAAAGTGAAAACCCCAAAAAAGGTCGTTTAGGGCCTCTAAACGGCCTCCGAAGTTTTAGCAACCGTTTTCAGTTTTTTTTTTGCCCCAGAAAAGGCTATCATAGACGGTTCTAAACAAGAACCGTCTCAGGCTTTCATCACGAGCGGTTACAACAAGAACCGCTCAGGAAAATGTCATCACGCACGGTTTGTAAATTAAACCGCGGTGATATTCTCGATCACGAGCGGTTTTTGATGAAAACCGCTCACGATAATAGCCTTCACAGATGGTTTCAACAAAAACCGCTCGTGATAGTGCGTATCACGAGCGGTTTTGAACCGTCAGGATAACCGTGTTATCACGCATCCAACAAATATAGACGGTTCGGAAACCGTCTGTGATGAAGCTTCCTGTAGTAGTGATGGAATCCTTGGTCATCCAGCACTAGCAATGTTCCTAATAGCTATGCATTATGGCTATCAGAGTTTAAAGATGCCAGGACCAAAAGGGGACATTACGGTTCGATGGGATAGAAAGATGGCATACGCATGCGATCGAAAATCCCTTGAACTAGTCGACCAACTTTCGACCAGTGAAACTAATCCACCTTCTATGCAGGTCAAGCACTCAAGACCAAAGATGGTCCCAAAACCTTCCGACCAGACCAAGGAGGTTCCACTCGATAAAGATGCTTCTCCGAAAAGCATCAAAACACCATTTGGGTCCGGAAATGTTAATGCATCTACCCAAAAGGTACTAGTCAGGGCAAGACTCAATCCTAAAAAAGAAGAGTCACTCGTCTCCTTTCTCTAAGCCAATTCGGATGTATTGCCTGGTAGGCATCTAACATGCCCGAAGTCCTCAGGGAGGTGATCGAGTACAGGCTAGCTCTCTAGCCTGACAAGAAACCGGTCAAGCAGAAGCTAAGGCGCTTTGCACTAGATCGGAAGGAAACAATCCAGTCGGAGATTGACATGCTTCTTAAGGCTAAATTTATTCGTGAAGTCGACCACCCAAAGTGGCTTGCCAATCCTGTAATGGTTAGAAAAAGCAATAGGAAATAACGAATATGTATCGATTTCATAGATCTCAATAAAGCTTGTCCGAAGGATGACTTTCCCCTTCCATGCATTGATAAACTTGTAGACTCTACTTCCGGGTGCGAGTTATTAAGTTTTTTAGATGCGTACTCAGAGTACCACCAGATTAATATGAGTAAAGATGATGAAGAGAAAACTTCCTTCATCACACCATATGGCATTTACTGCTATGTCAAAATGTCATTTGGTCTCAAGAATGTTGGTACTACTTTTTAGAGGTTAATGCAAAAAATATTTAATCCTCATATAGGTCGAAATCTAGAAGTCTATGTTGATGACTTGGTTGTGAAAAACATCAATGCTGGTGATCATATTTCCAACCTATAAGAAACCTTCAATAACTTGGGAAGTCACAACCTTAAGTTAAATCCGAAAAAGGGTGTGTTCAGAGTTTCCTCTGAAAAACTTCTTGGATTTCTAGTTTTGGCTAGAGGAATTGAAGCAAGCCCAGCAAAGATATTAGTCGTCAGCCAGATGCACCATCCAACCACAAAGAAAGAAGTCCAAAAACTAATCAGTTGTATGGCAGCGCTGAGTAATTTCATAGTACGGTTAGGAGAAAAAGGATTACGTTTCTTTAAGCTTCTTCATAAACATGGAAGTTTCAAATGGACTAAAGATGCAAACGATGCCTTTGAGGAGCTCAAGAAGTACCTTACGAGTGCCTCGATCTTAGTATTTTCAAGATCGAGAGAAACATTGCTGATATACGTGGCTGCAACACCACAAGCGATCAGTATTGTACTAGTCGTTGAGCGTGATAACATCCAATAACCAGTATATTATGTAAGCGAAATCTTACGTAGACCAAAACAATGATACCCACAGTCTCCTTATGGCTTTAAGGAAACTAGGGCATTACTTTCAGGCCCACAGAGTGGTAGTACCTACTAGATATCCCCTTGGCCAAGTTCTCGAAAACAGAGAATCATCAAGACGAATAGCAAGATGAACGATCGAGCTTGGGGCGTTCGTCCTCTATTTCATCTGAAGAACAGCAATCAAGTCCCAAGCATTAGCAGAATTCATTGCCGAATAGACAAACCCTGAACCCACCTGAGGGCCCGAGTACAAACACCATGAAAAGTGGACAATGTACTTTAACGGTTCCTTGATGCTCAAAGGCTCGGGGGCTGGAGTTGTCCTGATATCTCCTACTGGAAAACACATTAAATACGCCATTCAGTTAACTTTCCTGCTACAAATAATGTGGCTAAATACGAAGGTTAACTGTCAGGACTCCGAGCAGCCAGAGCACTTAGGATTCGCATATTACAAGTGAAAGGCGATTCTCAACTAGTAATGAATCAAGTCGGGAAGAAATATCAATGTTCCAGTCCCAAGATGTCATCTTATTTGGCAGAAGTACGGAAACTTGAAAAGTACTTCTTTGGTTTTCATATCCAATATATTCCTAGAAAGGAAAACTTTCTAGCAGACTAGTGGCACGGATGGCTTCTACAAGGTCACCTGTCCCGCTCAGAGTTTTTCTCGAGCAACTCGATTCACCCTCAGCGGTCGAGCATTCCGAGGACATAGATGCTTCACTGGAGGTCGTACAGATCGATCCCAGTAGTGATTGGGTGACATCGATCTATAATTATCTTCAGCATAATACACTTCCTGAAGACGATATAGAGGCCGATCGTACAGCTTGAAAAACCAAATCATACACTCTGATCGAATGTACCCTTTACAAACGGGGAGCTCACGGAGTGTTGATAAGATGCATATCTCAAACGGATGGTATTAAGTTATTATCTGACATACATGGAGGAGTCTACAGAGCACATCATTCCAATAGAACTCTGGTCAGTAAAGCATTCAGGCAAGGATACTACTGGCCAACTGCCCTCCATGTTGCAAAAGAACTTGTGACGAAGTACGTACAATATAAATTTCATAGTCGACAAGTACATCAGCCGGCACAAGATTTGCAAACAATACCTCTTTCTTGGCCTTTTGCAATCTGGGGACTAGACATTCTGGGACATTTCCCTAAGGCACCTGGGGGGCTTTGAATTCTTTTTTTGTCATGATTAATACATTCACAAAATGGATAGAAGCCTAGCCAGTTGTTAAAACAATAACTAAAGCTGCCAAGAGGTTCCTCACAAAAAAACGTGATCACACAATTTGGCATATCCAATCGTATAATCACATATAACAGTACTAAGTTCTCGAGCGATAATTTTCAGGAATTCTGTGAAGATCTATGTATCAAGATATATTTCGCTTCCGTGGCTTACCCGTAGAGTAATAGAGCAGTCGAGCGAGCTAATGGCATAATAATGCAAGGAATGAAATGCCGAGTATTCGACCAGTTAATAATACAGCCAAGAGTTTGGGTTCAAGAACTTCCCTCTGTATTATGGGCCGTTCGAACAACGACCAGTCATACGACCGGTAAAACACCATTTTTTATAGTTTATGGTGCTGAAGCTATGCTTCCTTCGGAAATGAAAATTGGCTCTACTCAGACTAATTGTTTCAATGAGAATAATCAGACAGAACGATCACTCGATGACATCAATTTTCTTGAAGAAAGACGAAACAAAGCCCTTATACGATCGGCAGTTTACCAATAAGCCATGAGAAGGTACCACAGTCATAAGGTACAACCTCGTAGTCTAGCTGTAGGTGATCTGGTTCTCAGAAAAATTCAAAGCCAAGCAAATCGCAACAAGCTTTCGCCAAAATAGGAAGGTCCATACACTGTGGTTGAAGTCACCAGACCTGGTTCGATACGACTAGCCATGCCAGACGGGCATGTTATGTATAATTCTTGGAACATTGATCAATTGTGTAAGTTCTATTCATCATTTTTTTTCTTATGAGTGATGTTATTTATATTTCAATTATACATTGCTTGGTCACAAACTATTGTTGTTTCGATCATCGGAGAAGATCAATTGCTCTCTGACATCCTTCTAAAGGATATCTTTTACTTATTGGCTTCGACATAGTTGTCAAACGCTTTAAAGGTCCACATCGTGACCATCACAGAGATGGTTTTCACGAGCGAGCACACACTCTTTTCTCAAAGAAGGAAACAAGTAAAAGGAGCATCACACAAACAACTACATATAGTTACTTGCATGCTTATAAATCACAAGACTTTTGACGAGGATATAATAATCCTCATTTTATCTTTTATCTATAATTCTTATTATAGGTAAATATGACGTTATGTAAACCCTGAGTGTACCCCTTAATATTATGAGGGAAGAGCCTAATGGGTGGTTGTAAGTTCTTCTACAACCACCCCCATAGTCGTAAGTTATGCTACGACTACCCCAATAGTCGTAAGTCTTGCTACGACTACCTCATGGTCGTAAGTTCTTCTACGACTAGGTCACCTCTGACCACCTTATGATCAAATAAACCTCTGAGACAAGTGGGTCTTATTGATTAAGGGATTCAAACAATCATCATCGCTATTATTCTCATGGAGTAATGACACGTAATACTCCATTATCTACGGTATATAGTCATGTTGAGCGGCGTGGAGGAGTTAATACACGGTGATTATTACCAACGTCGCCCGTTACACGGAGGTGATGAGGCCGCTTTATCTGGAGTAATCGCTGCTCCTTCACGTACTATAAAAGGCGGCAATCAGAGAAAGGAAAGAAAAGATCAATCGGGCCATCAGGAATACAAGCACTATCTGTAATAGTCTTAGTTTTTCCCCTGATTGTTCAGAATACACTCAATACCATACACACACAGGAGTAGGGTTGTTATTCTCTCCGGAGAAGGCTGAACACAGTATAAAAATCCCGTGTCGATCTCTGCGTGATTCCATTCTAGGAGACCCCGAATCAAACAATCTTTACGTAAGTTCGGTTCTAAAACACCGATAGTTGGCGCCGATCGTGGGGATCTTCGGTAATCTCTTGTCAACATACTCTCTTTTTCCAAATCTCATGCACTCATGGCGGGAGAATGGAGCGAGGAGAACCGGTTCGACTTGGCGACACTGTGACGTCGATATGGATGCGGATTCGATTCTTTAACCAAGTGATGACTCATCCTATGGCATTCTTGCCTCCGGGATCTTCCCACGATCCGAGGAGACAATGTCGCCATGCGAGTTGAGGAGGGATCCTTATCCCCTACAATAGTACGTCTGAGAGAGGAATCTACCCTCTCAAAGGACAAGGGTCAATCTGACCAGGACCACACCCAGGTGGACTCACGACACGACGAGAGTTTTTCCTCGAAGTGTCCAAGTCCCCCTAAGGCGGTCCGACTTGGTGAGGCAAGCTCTAGAAGCCACACCAGGACTTCATCAGGCATCTGTGATCCTCTCTCTCCGGATGGCGCCAGAGAGAGCGGGATCAAGCATGCTTTTCCTACAAATTCGACCATCTCTCGCAGATGACACTGCCGACGGCGAGGCGGTTATAACCTGAGACTTCCCTACGGAGGATTACTCCAAGTCGCGGATGGTGTCTCTCGGCGACTCCTCAAGCGGAGAGGCCTCGGCGCAAGTGAGAATCATCAGCAGGAGGTCTTCATCCTTCCTCATATCAAGATCACTCTTCTAGAGACCGAGATGGAGACCCTTCGAAGATCACACTGCTGCGCCCCTCGTGGCGTTGGCAAGGGCGCCACCACCGGCGGACCACGACCAACAACTTCATGAACGCGAGAAATCCTCGACATTCTCGCGACGTCATTGAGGCCGTCTCAAGAGTTCGACATAGAAGCTCTTGAGGCTATTCGACGAAGAAAATTGAAGCCCGAAGAATGCATGCAGGCGCATCCAATATCGATCGAAGGAAGCTCAAGAACTTCATACATCAATGACTTGCTCGAGAATCCAACTCAAGAGCTAGCCCGAGCACGAGGCTCGACCTCTTCGTTGAAGAGATCGCACAAAACCTTCGAACACGATGGCAAAATTTGGAAGCGCCTCGCCGACATCATTCAGAAGTCATAGCAATCGACTTCTTGGCTACGGTCGATCGAACATATCACCACGGAGGAATCGACGCGATGAAGTCGCGCCGATCACCTACTCGGAGAAATGTCTTTCGAACGACTGATGATCAGCAAACCCCTCGGAGAGGTGATCGCTCACCATTCCAACAAGGGAATCTGCAGCAGCAGATAAACTACGAGGAGTATTCCCCTCGTAGGACTGAGATCTATCATAGATCCGGTCAACCTATTACTGGGTATCGTCGAGTACGACCACCTGATGATATCAACCCTTCTTTCCTGCAAAGGAGGCGTCAAGAAGTTATTACTGGATGTCGGGCATTCTCGCCTGATCTCCGAGCTGTTCGCTGGCCACCTCATTTTCGACCAGTGAACATGGAGAAGTTTGATGGTTCCCAAAATTCCATCGAATTCCTTCAAATCTACACAATGGCTGTCCGAGCAGCAGGAGGAGGAGAGCATGTAATGGCAAATTATCTTCCAACTGTGCTCGAAGGATCCGCTCGATCGTGGTTACTGAATCAACCACTCGAGTCGATTTACTCTTGGCAACACCTCTGCGACCTTTTATTGGCAAATTTCCAAGGCACTTACAATCGCCCTGGAAAGGAGGATGACTTGCACCGGATGAGACAGAATGACAACGAGACCTTGCGCCAATTCATCAAGAGCTTTAGTCAGGTTCGTAACTCAATTCCGGAAGTTTCTGATTCATCTGTCATCAGAGCATTCAAACAGGGAGTCTGTAGTAGGAGAATAACAGAAGACATTGCTTTAAACCCACCTACTACATTGCGAACTCTTGAGATGGTGATCGATATGCCACCGCTTACGAGGTGGTCGAGTGGAACAATACAATAGATCGAGAAGACAATACCTCTCGAGAGCCAGGCGACATTGGTAAGAAGAAGAATAAAAAAGCAAAAAAGTCCAAGAACAAGGCGAAGGGTCAAAAACTCCAAACCAGCGGTTCCAAGGAGGTATTGGTGTGAATGATAAAGAACCACGCACATCAAGCCGCACTCAAGCGAGAGGCAAAGGTAAGCATACGATCGGAAAAATGATAAGCCTAGGTGGTGTCCTTTCCATAAAAAGGAAGGGCATGATCTTCATAATCGCCGGTCTTCCAACGCTTGAAGACTACTACAGCGACAAGGACCACTTCCCACTCTCGAGCAGTAGGTCAAACAAGTGGTCATAAATCTTGAGATGAGCGAAGAGGAGATGCCGTTCGGGATCCGCAACACACCATCGAACACATCTACGGGATCATCGGCATATGAATCAAAGCGGCGACTTAAGGTGCTGAGCGTGAGGTAAACTCCATAGATCCTCCTCTCGTCAATAAATTACGAAGTGGTCGGAAGTCACTATCTCTTTCGAGAAGAGTGACTGCCCGATTCCTTCAACTCGACCAGGTCGATACCCAATCGTGGTCGAACCCACCATCAACAATTGTCGGGTCAATCGAGTTTTGGTTGATGGTGGAAGCTCGTTAAATATTTTATTTACGAGTGCTCTGGATGACATGCAAGTACCGAGGACCAAAGTAAGACCGGTATGATACTCTTTCCATGGGATCGTCTGAGAGATCTTGACCAAACCAATTGGTCAAGTTTCTCTTCCTTTAACATTTGGTTCACCAAGTAATTTCGGAGACGAGAAAATCTCCTTTGATGTGGTCGATTTCGATCTGACATATAACGCCATACTCGGACGACCAACTTTGGCAAAATTCCTAATGGCTACTCATTATGGATATCAATGTATTAAGATGCGGTCCCAAAGGAGTAATCACAATCCATTGTGACAAGAAGATGGCGCATACTGCGGCGCCGATCCCTCGAGATGGTAGGACAAATACCAACTCGAGAAGAAATCGACCTTCGACTAGCAAGTGAAGCCTAAAAGCTACACCAAACCGAGCGACAAAGTCAAAGAGGTTCCTCACGGGCCTTGAGGAGCCCTCGAAGGCTATTACGCATGGGGGATACTTCCGACCCCAAATAGGAAGGCGCCTCATCACCTTCCTCCGAGCTACGCAGATGTATTAGCGTGGCAAGCATCCGACATGCCCGAGTCCCGGGGAGGTGATCGAGCCTGCGAGCTAGCTACGGCACGACAAAGTACCGTAAAACAAAAATTGCGGAGATTTGCCCCGATCGATGAGATGCTATTAAATCGAATTGGATAAGCTACTTAAGCGGGCTTTATAAGAGGTCAACCACCTGAATGGTTGGCTAACCTGTAATGGTTAGAAAGTCAAATGGCAAATGGCGTATGTCGTAGACTTTCTTGATCTTAATAAAGCTTGTCCAAAAGACGATTTTCCTTTACCTCGTGTCGATCAATTGGTTGACTCTCTGCGGGTTGTGAAATGTTAAGTTTTTAGGCGCATATTGCGGATACCACGGATCAATATGTGTCTAGGCGATGAAGAAAAGACGCATTTATTACACCATTTGGTATATTTTGCTATGTCAAAATGCCATTTGGTCTAAAAATGCCGCGCTTCTTTTAACGCTTGATGCAAGCAACTTTTTCATCTCAATTAGGCGAAATCTAGAAGCCTATGTTGATGATCTAGTTGTCAAAAGCATCAAGAGACTTAATCATATTCTTGACACGCAAGAAAGCGTTCGACAATCTCGAAAAACATCGCTTAAAACTTAATCACGAGAAGTGTGTATTTGGAATCTCTTGAAATTGCTTGGATTCCTAGTATCAATCACGAGGAATCGAAGCAAATCGAAAAGATAAAAGCCATTTTAGAAATCGCCCTCAACTACGGAAAGAAGTCCGAAACTCACCGGGTGCATGGCGGCTTTAAGTCGTTTCATCGCACGTTGGGAGAAAAGGGACTACCTTTCTTTAAACTTCTAAAGAAACACGAAGGTTTTGAGTGGTCGAAAGAGGCAACGCTGCCTTTGAGGATGTCAAGAGGTACCTTCAGAGTGCTCCTATTCGGTCTCTCGAGGCGGAAAAACGCTCTTGGTTTACCTAGGCGCCACGCCACAGCGATAAGCGCATGAGTGGTCGTAGAACGTGAAAATGTACAGCGACCGGTCTACTACGTAAGTGAAGTTTTACACGGACCTAAGGCGTTACCCTTAGGTCCAAAAGCTTCTATGTCCACCTCATGTCTTCGAGAAGCTGGGCATTATTTTGGCGCACAAACTAGTCAGTCTTGCCTCGAGTTTCCCTTAGGGCGATCCTCGAGAATAGGGAAGCAATGAGGCGCATGGCAAAATGGTCAATCGAACTTGGGGAGTTCGACATCCATTCGTGTCGACGGCCATTAAATCGGATCTTGGCGGACTTTGTGCCGAATGGACAAATCTGAACTCATTCAGGATCCCGATCTGATTCTCACGACCGATGGGCGATGTACTTTGACGGGTCGCTTACTTTAAGTGGCTCGGGTCAGGTGGTCTGGTATCTCCTCTGGAGAGACCTTAAAGTATGCCATACAATTAAACTTTCGGGCCACTAATAATGTGGCGAAATCTGAAGGTTTGCTAGTCGGTATCTGACGTGGCGCTCTCGATTCGCCGACTACTCGTGAGAGGAGACTCTCAACTAGTCGTGAATCAAGTCGGCAAAAAGTACCGGTGCTCTAACCCGACAATGTCTCGGTACTTATCGGAGTCGTAAGCTAGAAAAGCATTTTTAGGTTTGAGGCACAATTCATCCTCGAAAGGATAATTTCCTCGCAGACCGGCTTGCTCGAATAGCTTCTTCCGATCTGAAGTACCAAAAGGAGTCTTCTTGGAACAACTCCGAAGCCTTCTCAGTCGACGAGCCGAGACACCTCCTATTGAGACAGCCTCTCTAGAGTGCGAGGATACATGGATGATGCCCATCTATGATTATCTTGAAGGGTTACATGCGAAAGGCGATCTCGAGGCGGTCGCTTATCCCGAAAAGCCAAAATGTATACTTTGGTCGAAGAGTTCTCTATAAGCGGGGTACTCAAGGGGTGCTCATGCGATGCATTCCATGAGCGAAGGACTAACACTCCTTCATGACATACATGGTGGCATCTGTGGAAATCATGCTTCCTCTGAGCGTTGGTCGGCAAGGCTTTTCGACAAGGTTTTCTTGTACTTGACCCTATCGATGCTAAAGAGTTGGTTAAAAAGTGTGTCGATGCGGTTTCATAG
The DNA here is from genome assembly GCA_036346405.1 of Phyllostachys edulis. Lineage (NCBI taxonomy): Eukaryota > Viridiplantae > Streptophyta > Magnoliopsida > Poales > Poaceae > Phyllostachys > Phyllostachys edulis. Next base: position 105,701,944 of record CM070550.1, read on the forward strand.
CGAGCAAATACACCAACCAGCTCGGGCATTACAAACAATACCTCTATCTTGGCCTTTTGCAACTTTGGGGTCTTGATATCCTCGGGACCGTTCCCCAAAGCTCCGGAGGTTTGAGTTCCTTTTGTGGCTATTGATCGTTCACAAAATGGATTGAAGCGAACACTCGGATCGGGATAACAACGAGCGGCAAAACGGTTTATGATGAGATCGTAATTACTCGATTTGGAGTCTGGAGTCGAATAATTACAGATAATGGTAAGCAATTTTGAGCGCAAAATTTCAGAATTTTGCGACGAGTTGGGTACCAAGTTGTGTTATGCTTCATGGCCCATCCCGAGTAATGGGGCGGTCGAGCGTGCAAGCGGCCAAATAATGAGAGGAATTAAGACTCGAGTTTTCGACCACTCGTCAAGCGCTCGGGGCTTGGGTACAAGAGTTACCCTCAGTATTATGGGCGATTCGTACAACTACGATCAGACTCTGAGAGAAACACCTTTCTTTCTAGTCTTGATCTTTGAAGCCATGCTTCCCGGAACTAAAGATACGGTCAACACGAGTGAAACATTCACGAGACTCCAACCGAGGAACAAATTGACGCAGATGATATTAATCTACTTGAAGAAAGGAGAAACCAGGGCCCTAATTAGTTCGGCGGTCTACCAACAAGCCTGCGAAGATACTACGATCGTAAGGTCCAACCTCGCAGACCTTCTTTGTAGGTGACTTAGTATTGAGGCTTTGCCAATCCAAGTCTAATCGGAACAAACTTTCTCCTAAGTGGGAAGGTCCTTACACAAAGGGTCGGGTTACTCGTCTAGAATTGATGCGATTGGCAATGGAAGGCGGCGGAGTTCTCTCAATTCTTGGAACATCGACCCGATTCACGCAAGTTCTATGTGTAACCAATCATTAGGACAATAAAGACTCGGGTTTTCTCTATCTCTATTGTCTTACTTTTGAGTAGTGCTTTCATAATTTTTCGACTATGTTTCAAACACCCGTTTCCTTTACCTTGGTGAAAAGGCGATAACATCACCTAGTCGAAGCCTCTCCTCTCTGCATGTGGTCACCCCCACTAGAAGGAGCTTCCTAGTGTCAACTCGTTACTCGCTTTTGTTGCCAACACAAAGAACTCGGGTTTTATTTAGTCGAAATTTTTTGAAGGCCAACTCCTTTCACCTTAGATTATTTCTTCACTTCATTTTTGAAAAATATTCTAAGCGAGTGCACTTTTAAGATTTATTCAATTTGCCTTTGGTGTATTCAATTAAGTCTTAACTAAGTCGGAGGAAGAAACACATCTAGTCGAAGTCTCTCCTCTCTGCGTGGTCACGCCCACTAGAAGGAACTTCCTAGCATCGTTCGGTTTCCAACTCTTGATAACAGGCGGACTTATTGAATCCTCCAAAGAAGAGGCGAACGAATTTTTGAAGTTCTCTGGATGTTTGTTTAACTCAAGTTCTTTGTTCTCGATTTAATTAATCTAGTCGGAGATGTTAACATTACCTAGTCGAAGCCTCTCCTCTCTGCGTGGTCACCGCCCACTAGAAGGAACTTCCTAGTGTCAATTGTTACCACTCTTTCGACGATGCATGACAATTGCGGTCAAAAACTACAAGTTAAACAAACCTCTCTGCTTTGAAACCCTTTCTAAAGACTATTTACTTAGTTTGTCTAAACAAACTCAACAAATAATCGGGGCTAGAATAATTTGATTTCAATTCTTAGTCTTTAAATTAGTTAATTATCTTTTGAGTTACTAACTACTCGACAAGATGATTTGCGAGGAGACAAGACTATTTACTTAGTTTCAACAAACTAAGCAAATAGTGAGGGGCTAGAATAAAGTCATTAATTTGACTTCAATTTTTAGTCTTTAAAATTAGTTAATTATCTTTTGAGTTACTAACTACTCGACAAGATAATTTGCGAGAAACAAGATGGATCGTATATTACATCAACAAAAGCTTGTTTTTCACGGGTTTATTACAAGCTACTCAAGAGGGAGATCCCAATGCATCTCCTCTGAAACTTTCCTACCAACCGATTGCATCTCCTCCATCGACGTCTTCCTTCGCTTCAGAGCGATCGAAGTCGACCGAGTGGTTGCACATTAAGGTTGGGGTCATGAGCTTTAAGTTTTGCTAATGCATAACTTATGCGATTCGACCGCTTCCTTCATCGATTCAACTTGGTTGGCCTTGAGTAGTCACCAGATCTTGCAAAGTCGACTTGATCCCCAATAGTACTTATGTGGCGGCCATCGTATCATCTTGAGGAGCTTTTCCTCGGTATGTAGCTCACTAAGTCGTTGTTGAGCGTGATAATTGCTTTGAAGATTAATCTTCATTGTCTCCATCTCTGTTGGAGTGCAGTCGAAGCCTCGCAGAGTTATTTGTTTTCGACCGCTTGCTCAAAAAGAATAAAAGCTGGTCAAGCAAAAATAAACTTCTAGAGGAAAAGAAAACAAAAATAATTACGGGTAAAAGATTTCCTTACGCAAAGTCGAGAATCAACTTCTTGATTTCTTCATCATAGGAGAGGTAACATCTCGGCATGCTTCTTCTCCCATGATCTAACCTCCTCGCATTTTCTTTGGCAATGCAGACGGTCTCATTATAAATCATGGTTTTGTCCTCGAGCTCGGTTTGAGCCTTCCCGATTCGAGTTCCATTTCTAGAAAAGAAATGAGAGTGAGAATATGGAAAGAGCTCGTAAAGATTGCAGTAAAGAATTGCTTACGATCTTGGGATTTTAGTCTTGTAATTTCTTCATCTTTCTCTCTGCGTCTGAGAAATATCGTGAATGACCAAAGTTTTATTTTGGACTTCATTCTCGAGCTTTCTCATATCATCTTCTTTTCTAAAAAAGTAGCGAGTTAGGCAAAAATCGAAAACATAAGCAGTCTTAAGTTCAAGACTTCTTGTTTATCCTTTCTGTACCCTTTCGGTTTGCGAGTTAGCTTCTTTAAGCTTCCTCGGAGAAATTCTACTTTCTGTAACTTTCTCGACTCCTCTTTTTGATGATCGGCGAGTCGGCCAGAGTTTTTCATCATTTGTTTAACTGTAAAGGTTAAAGTGGACATAACATTATTAAATCGGTTGTAAGTTTTCCTACAACCATTGATCGATCGTAAGTTCTTCTCGACTATGGGACTAATCGTAAGTTCTCCTACGACTAAACATCCGATCGTAAGTCTATTACGACTAGTATTTAGTCGTGAGTTTTTCCACGACAAACCTGTAAGCACTATATAAGTAGTCAAGTTAAAGCGACTATGAAAATAGTAACATACCACCTCTCTTTGTTTGCGAGTTCCTCTTTCTGTCACGGCTCTAGAAGTTGTCGATGATATTCACCGACAACGGCGATATGCTCTATGGCTTTCTGCAAGAGACAAGAAAATGAGAAACAAGAGAAGATTGTACCTGTATGTACAAGTATCATCAAATACTTACATTCATGGTTGATCGAGCAAATATTGAGTAAACCAGCTCTGGGTGCTTCAACTCGTCCACTCTCTCAATTTGGTCCCACCAAACCTTCTCAAGGCGCTCATTATCAAAAGTGTTCCCTCTATTGGGAATGTCTTTGGGATGGGGGACTCGGTGGCGAGATCTAAAGGCAGAAGACCCCACTATGGAAGCGAGGGCCAAAGAAATCGAGCGAAATTGAAGTATTCTTCATCTTGGATTCTGAAATTGTAGTTTCTCTTTGGGTACCGGGAAGGAGTGTCTGCAACGATTCCTTCCCTTGCGGTGGTCGGCACATCACCACCTTGGCGCAGAGGCTGCGACTTCCTCTGCTGGTCCCTCGACCACGTTAGTGGTCATGGCGACTATCTCGGTTATCGTAACATTGCCTCAATAGGTGTAGCCGCTACCTCGATAGTAGTAGCCGCAACCTCGGTGGTCATGGCGGTTACCTCGGTGGTTGTAGATGCCACCTCAAGAACTATGGCATTGCCTCGGTGGCCATAGCTACGACTTCGGTGATCGTGACAACAGCTTGAGAGCCACGACTTCTTCTACCACAGGCGAGGATGATCCATCGACCACTTCCTTGTTGTCTCTCCAAAGAAATGGAGAGGTAGCAATAGGCTTCTCAGCGGAAGCATTCTCGAAATTTGAAGGAGTCGGGCTAAAAACAACAAAAGGATAGCAAGTCAAATTGTGGAAAGCAAAAGGTAAATGTTGTTCTTACACTTTAGCTTGTTTCACATACCTCTGCGTCTGGACTTAATCGAAACTTTGGAGCCATCTTCCGATGGAAGAATTCTTTGACTTCTTTTCTCGACCACGTCGGTCGTAGTTCAGGATGGGGAATAGGTTCATCATGACCACGTCTGGTCGTGAGTCTTGAGCAGGACCATCTCTATGGTCTCGACTTTCCGGAGGGCGAGATCGGTCTCGATCACTCCAAAAGCAGCGCTACCCTCAGCGGTAGGCTCACCGGATCGGTGTTGTCCTTCACAAAAGACATAAACTCCTTCGGTTCTCCTTTTCTAGTTGCTTGACAAATCTCGAAGTGGCGGCTGTGAAAGCTTTCTTGTCGTAATAAAAGGTACCTTGGTCTTGTGGACTTTACGCTTGGGAGGTTCTTCAACCTCCTCGGTCTCCTCATTGCGGCCGTTTGATCTCTGTTTTTGAAGGCGTGCCCTTGCCCTTACGGGCCTTGCGCTGAAGAGGTTCTTCATCCTCCTCAATTTCACTATTTCAATCTCACTATTGTTGCAAGCGTGTGTCTTTGCAGATTTTCTTTGAGGACCTCGTCGAAATAAAGGAACTGAGCTTGATCCTCCTTGTCGGCGACTCTTGAAAGTCGGCGCTTTTTCGTCGGAGGAGATGAGCCTTTGTTCCTTGGGCGCCCTGCACAATGGTCACCGATTCGACCTCTTTGTCGTCGGCGGTTTTCCATGCCTACTTTACGTAAATAAAAGCAGAAAAGAAGAATCAATTACCGATCGTAAGTTTTTCTCGACCGATTACTTAGTCGTAAGCTTTCCTCGACATGCCCCTCGATCGTAAGATTTTCTCGATCACTACCTAGTCGTAAGTTATTTCTCGACTATAAATTCCTAAGGATGAAATCAACTTTTGATTACCTTTAGGCGCTCAACCTTTTCTTCTGCGGATAAAACCGCAAGAATTTGAGAACCGCCACACTAGGTGGCGGGGCTTCTCACAAATAAGTTTGACTCGAGCGTCAATCTCGCTTGTGAAAGATCTGTATAAAAGCAGATAAAGATATTAAATTAGATAATTTTGAAGAAGACCAAACGAGAGCTAAGTCGAAAAACTACTTACCTCCCTCGTAGTCACAGGTGGGTCTTTTGGCCCGTGTACCTCCACATAGGAGGCACTCGTTTCTTCAAAGGACTAATTAGGCGTGTGATGAAATCCTTCACCACATGCCATCGATCAACCCTCTGTTTTCAAATTCTTGATGGCTTGAATATAGAGGGCAATTCGATTGATATCACGGGAGTCGAATCGAGAAGCTTTCTTTTCGGCGACCTTCCTTGAAAGTAAGATGTCTTGAGGTGACTTTCGATAAAACCACCTCTTCCTCCTAGCGGCCATGAGGACCGAGTGAACATCTGAATATACTCCTTGACTTCCGTCATGGAGCTTCAAACCACAACTTCCATATCCTGTTAGTCGAGCCATTCCGTAGAAATCTTGAAAAAGCTCAAGATCATTTGGAATTCCTGTCGCCTCACACGGATATACAAATCGCTCGGCATGGTGATGGAATTAGGACCAAGGTTCACCAATTCCACTCCAAAATGCTCGAGTATCGCAGTGAAAGGGGTGGCAGTGTCGAAGACCACACTCTGTCGCTTTGGAAGGCGGGGATTTGTCCTTCCTCCCCGACGGCCATTCTTTGCTTATCTTGGGAACCACTCCACAAGAACTCTCTCTGGAATCTTCCCAAGATTGACAAGGGTTTGCATCTTCGCCATCCATCTCGACTCGGCCCATTTGGAAACTCTCCGGCCATTTTCTCGGGAAGAGAGATTTTCGGTGAGTTGGTGGCGGAGAAGACAAGAACTTGATGAGCGATAGAATGATTTGGGGAAAGGTAAGATCTTAGGTTTTACCCCGGTAGGTATTTATAACCGCGTACTTTGAGCCGGGCGTGACATTCAAGGGCCGCCACCGTCTGGGAACGCTTCAGCAGACAGAGCTAACAAGCGTCGTTTGAGATTCCCGATGTGTCCGTTCGAAGAAATCTGGTTTGCGTTTACACCTCAAGCAAAATTACTTCCTTGGTTAGATCTTTTCAACCAAAGGAAATGATAATCAAAAAGTTCTTTCTTCCGATCACTATACTACGACCACCTCGTGATCGTAGGAATGCTTTTACGACTACTTGACAGTCGTAGGTAATTTTCTTGACCAAGCATATTTCTGGTCAAAGTAGTATACAATCGAAGAGTTTTTCCTTCGACTATTTTTCTACAATCCTCTCGTAAGACCATCTATAACTCTTTTACCAAGTAAGTTGCTTTCACTTGAAGCTGGGGGGCTAGATGACGAGGATATAATAATCCTCATTTTATCTTTTATCTATAATTCTTATTATAGGTAAATATGACGTTATGTAGACCCTGAGTGTACCCCTTAATATTATGAGGGAAGAGCCTAATGGGTGGTTGTAAGTTCTTCTACGACCACCCCCATAGTCGTAAGTTATGCTACGACTACCCCAATAGTCGTAAGTCTTGCTCGACTACCTCATAATCGTAAGTTCTTCTCGACTAGGTCGATTCTGACCACCTTATGATCAAATAAACCTCTGAGACAAGTGGGTCTTATTGATTAAGGGATTCAACGATCATCATCTGTTGTTATTACGGAGTAATGACACGTAATACTCCATTATCTACGGTATATAGTCATTGGCGGCGTGGAGGAGTTAATACACCGGTGGTTATTACCAACATGCGCCCGTTACGGGAGGTGATGAGGCGCCGCTTTATCTGGAGTAACTACCGTTCCTTCACGTACTATAAAAGGCGGCAATCAGAGAAAGGAAAGAAAAAGATCAATCGGGCCATCAGGAATACAAGCACTATCTGTAATAGTCTTAGTTTTTCCCCTGATTGTTCAGAATACACTCAATACCATACACACACAGGAGTAGGGTTGTTATTCTCTCCGGAGAAGGCCTGAACACATATAAAAATCCCGTGTCGATCTCTGCGTGATTCCATTCTAGGAGACCCCCCGAATCAAACAATCTTTACGTAAGTTCGGTTCTAAAACACCGACAACTTTCTTTCTTTACTTCAACATTCTGTTCTTCTCCTGTTCTTGCAACTGGCCAGGACATGGAAAGCCTTCTAGCTGAAATCTCTCCTCTCTACATGTGGTCCAGCCCACTGGAAGGAGTTTCCTAGCGACGGTCCTTTTTTAGATCTTTGCTACAAGTTGGAACCTGAGAACGAATACGTTTTGCGAAGTGTCAATCATGTCTTTGATTCTTAGCAACCTTTACGACCAGCTTGGAAAATGTGTATAAATAATACCACTTATCGTTTTTTTTTCTGCATACATATTTGCATAATTTCTTGTCATCAGTACAAGTCTTATGATATCTTATGACCATACACTGTGATATATGGTATTTCGATTATGGAAATAGATCTAATACTAGTCGAAATCATACACTGGTTCCGACCAAAATGGTTTCCTAGTGTAAATGAGACCATTTTAGCAACATAATTAGCATATACTTTGTACGGCGGTTGTGACAAGTATTCTTTTTTCTTAGTCTACTGCTTCCTTAGTAAGTTTTTCTACTACACAAGCAGTCCGGGGCTAGAAAATATATGAGTACTCAAAGTAAGAGAAAAACATAAGCTTTACTGATGACAAAATGTAAGTTTTTACAATTACAACTCTAATGTTACATTTACTCTTTGGGGCCACCAGACTGGTCGCTATGGGACGGAGATCCGACACCTTTTCCTCTGCAACCTTGTTTCCTAAGGACATTACTCCCTCGAAGATCTTGGCAGCTTCATCCTCCGAGCAGTTGAAGTCTGCTTCAAGAGCTTGGAGGTTGATAGAGGGGTTAGAGGCTTTAAGCTTTGCTAAAGCAAAGCTAACTCCATTAGCAATGACGTCCTTCATAGTCTGTACATGGCTCCGAGTAGTTGCGAGCAGATTTTGGAGGCACTCAACTTGTCGGCTAAGGCAATTTGCCTTCTCCATTGGATCTCTTGAAAAAGGTAGAAATACTTGCGATCCCATATCAGCAAGCATTTTGTTGAGAACAATAATCTTCTCTTGAAGATTCCGAGCGGGTTCTTTCTCCTTGTCCTGCTCGAACTCAAGAGCTTTCTCTGTTCTTTCTAATTTTTGAGCTTGCTCTGTATGAGATCAAAAGTTAATGAAATAAATTGTAGCACATAATGAACTGATCAAATTTTACGATTGGTTACCTTGAGCTTTCTTCTCGAAGGCTTCGATAGCTTCCTTGTGCTTGGAACAGGCCTCGCTGAACTTGGTCGACCAGTCTTCGATCGACTGGCCTTTGGCCTCACACTTTTTCTCAAGCAGAGCTATCATGGTTTCTTTAGCCATAATATCTTTCTTATTTACCTCTAATTCTGTCAATTATGGTAGAAGGAGAGTTAAGAAACAACGAGAAGCACAATATAGGAAAAAGTCGAGAAGATTTACTCACTTTTTAGTTTGGAATTTTCTTTTTCCAAGTTAGTTATTCGCTGGGTCAGTCCTCTGGCCACAGCAACATTCTCCACCATATGCTAGAAAATAGTAAACTTCTTTAAGTTTTTTAATAAACTTTGAAGAAGAGACTATAAGAGTGGTCATAGGTGCTTACCTGGATCGCCATGTCCATATATTCGGAGTAAATAGCATTTGGACCCGTCTCTAGTTGACGGTCAAAAATTCTCCTACAGGCCTCATCGAGCTTCTCATCATTGAAGATCCGAGGGCAATTGGGGAAGTTGCTAGTATGAGGAGACTTCCTCAATAACGAAGAAATCCTCTCTCCTTAAACGATCCCAGCATGGAGTGGAACCTGCTGAGGCTCTTCTTCAACACCAGCCTCCTTGGATGGAGTCGAAACCACCAAGGAATCATGAACAATGGGAATCGGAAATGGAGTCACCACCTGCTCGGGGGCTAGCCCGACCACCCTTTTGTCAGGAATTTTCTCCTAAGGGGTGTTCTGATTCGAGGAAACCAGAACACCAAAGGATCTGTAAAGACACGAAGAAAGAAAAAGGTCAAAGTTTAAGAATGCAGGAAACACTAAAGGTATGAATTTACATAACTTTATTTGTTTTTCATACCTGGTTTTCTTGGTCTTGATTGTGAAACACCCTGGAGCAAAGTCCAGAGCACTTGCCTTTATCTTTTTCTTTTCAACCAATTTCACCGGTTCTGAACCGGTAGGCTGGTTAGACCCCCCACATCCTTCGACCGAAGGTCGGTAGAAATCTCCCCGACCACTTGGTCAGAGAGAAATTCCCTAATCATCTGGTCAGAGATGGTGGTTTCGTCGACCTTTGAAACAGTTGTTCCAGGAGCAGCTGTCTGGTCGTGAGCGACCACTCTGGGGCCTACGACCCACATAGCTTCGGTCTACGAATTCTCCTTCTCTCCTGCCTAATTATACATCAAAGTTAGTTTCACGATGGAATACTTCATCTAAAGTGTACATTTCCTTTTCGGCGCTTTTCCTACCTCCAAAGGGCCACCTTCTTGGGTGATCATTGGGGCAGAAGTAGCCGGAGCGTCGATTGGATCAGAACTCCCGGTGAGCTCGTTGATCTCCAACCTGACCAACTGCGCATTAAGAAATGTTATAGCGTACCGATTGGAAAAATACATAAATGATGAAAGGAAGTTTTTTTTTAATTTTAACTTGAGCCTCTCTACTCTCTCTGCTGGAGAATAGGATGCCAAAATACAGGGAACCACAGCCTTGATATTAGACTCCCCAGCACAGATCATCTTGATCCGTTCCCTGACTTCTTCAGTGGAAAGGGCTGTAGAAAGATAAAAGAGACTATAAGCTTACAAAATAATCATCCAAAATAAACAAAACTAGTCGGGATTTTGTAGAACTTACGTTCCACAGAATCAATGATCATATTATCATGACCAAGGTACTAGAACGCGGTACGTGATCGTAACTTCAGAGGACTTATCCGGTGTGTGGAGAAATCTCTCACCACATGCCAAGAAGTTAGTACCCTGATGCTAAGGAGTTGGATGGCTTCAATCCAACTCCCCACTCTTCCCTCCTTCGCGGAGGAACGCCATCTTAGGTTCTCAACCGCCACCTTGCCGGCGAAGTAGAGGTTGTCTTCTTTTGTGACTGTCATGTAGAACCAGCTTTTCTTCCATGACGACCACGAGGACTTGGAATACATGTGGGTGTACTCCTCAGCCTTCCCGTCGTGGAGGCGTAGAGCGCACTCCCCAAGTGATGCCACCGATTTCCCCGAGTTCAACATCTTATAGAAATACCTGAAGACTTCCAGATCTGGCGAAATCCCCAGCTACGCTTCACAGAGAAAGATAAAGATCCTAATGTTGGCGATCGAGTTAGGAGCAAGATTCTCCTGCTCCACTTCGTAATACTCCAAAACTTTAGAGAGGAATAATTGCACCAGTAATCTAAATCCGCACTCGATGTATGCGAGAAAAAAAGGATTTCTCCCTCTTCGCCGCTAGGAAAATTCTCTCGGACCACTGATCTCCAACTGATCAAATTCAGGTCGGAAAGCATCTCGTTCTACTCTAAGCTCTTGAGATTCTTCACGCTCAAATCAGAAATAGGCTAGTTGATGATTGGATCTAACATTGTTGGATTTTGGGCGAGAGAATGAAAGGTACAAAGTTCTTGGCGAAAGGATGAAGGGACAAGAAATTCTAAGAGCGTAAAACCCTTGAGGTGGTGTGTTGAGGGCATTTTATAGGATCACCTCATTAACTACAAAAGGTAGTTGCCTGAAGCCCAACAGGCACAAACCTCTTCAGTTTCCTAAACAGTTTCTCAACTTTAAAGTGAATACGGACCATCTCGTTAACTTCGCCATTAGGACGAGGTTTTTCCTGATACGAATCTTCATCAGAAGGGGTTCACATTACAAGTTCACTTAAATTTCGGGGGCTAGCTGACGAGGATTAAATTCCTAAATATTAATTAAAAGCCATATAGCTTATGTGGTCATAGACCTCGTAGCTAACGACCATTGTGGTTGTTAGAATCCTAAGGATCGCCCAATCGGTAGCCTGGTCGGAGGGGGTCATGTACCCATCGCACAACCAGATGATTGCTCGTAGAAGTTTTGAACTGACACTTGGATCTAATTCCAAGTATATCTCTCCCGTGTGACGAATGGAACGCATGTCTTATTTGTTCCAAACCACACAATGTTTCTAGCCTAAGTCACTAACAATAACCATCATTTGGTTATTGTCTCCCACTCGAATGTCGACAATCTTCTGAAATGGGGTTTAAATACATTGACAAACATAGAAAGGGATTTCTGTGGGGAAAATGACTTATCTCCGTATGATCGCCCTTGATCTTCCGAAATGGGGGTTTAAATATTCATTCTTATCCCATGTCCATGATTTTCAAATGTTTCAGTATCTGTTACATAGTTTTATTCCAACATTCGATTTGTTTGTTAGTTTATATATCTTGATGTCGTACTCACTTAATAAATGTTCACCATTGTAGTTATGGTGTACCTCCTCATGGCGGTTTTGGGGTTAGCTTGGAGAGAGTGGTCGGGCTGTTTTGTGCCCTAAACAACATCCGGAATACATCACTTTTCCCACGTGGCACACAGAGGCTAGTGCCATAATTTTCTTTCTTTCTTTCTTTTTCCAAGAACAAGGCTGGTCTCGTTACAAACGATAGCCATAATTTTCTTTCTTTCTTTTTCCAAGAACAAGGCTGGTCTCGTTACAAACGATAGCTTGTTGCCTTATTGTCACTACCTTCACCAAGCCACTATTCAGATAATGAGCAAGAAACGTGTTGTTTTTTGAAAAAATAATTGTGTGTTATCCCACAGGACCCCTACACCTTTTATTTGTAGTCTAAGAATACAATCCAACTACAATACAACTTCTTAATTAGACTCCAATACGAACTCACCAACACTCCCTCTCAAGATGAGCTGAAGATATCAATCATGCACATCTTGTTACATATTGTAAAACCCTCATTAGGACGTAACTCTTTAGTGAAACAGCTAGTCAACTGTTCACCAGACTTGACATACTCCAAATTTAGCATCCTGCCATCGAACTTCTCTTTGATGAAGAACCTATCAATCTCAACATGCTTGGTATGATCATGCTGTATTGGATTATTAGCAATGTTAATTGAAGATTTATTGTCACAATGTAACACCAAGAGATTATTCCTCTATACTAGAAGCTCAAACAATAAACCATTCATACATATCATTTCACTCACACTCAATGCCATCGCTCTGTACTTTGCCTCTGAGTAGACCGAACCACAATCTACTGCTTCTTGCTCCTCCATGACACAAGGTACCTCCCACAAAGGTGCAATATACAGAGGTAGACCTCCTATCATCCATATTGCTCGCCCAATCAGCATCGCAAAACCCTTCTACATTCAAGTGTTGATTCTTCCTAAACCAAAGGTCTTTCCCAGGGCTACTCTTCAAATACTGCAGGATTTGATAGACATCATCCATGTGTCCTATTTTGGGATCATCCATATATCGACCAACCACACTCACTGCATATGAAATATCCGATCTTGTATGACACAAATAGATGAGACGCCCAACAAGCCTTTGGTAAGCTTCCTTGTCAACTAGATCTCCCGACTCAACACATAGATGGTGATTCCTATCAATAGGTGAAGCAATAGGGCAACACCTAAACATACCTGTTTCTACCAATAGATTGAGGACATACTTCCTCTAGGGGAGAATTATACCCTTCTAAGAACGGGCAATCTCAACCCCAAGAAAGTATCAAAGAGTTACAAGATCTTTCACCTCAAATGTCTTTCACAATCTTTTCTTTAAGAACTTGATTTCCTTGGCATCATCTCTAGTGATCACAATATCATCAACATAGACCGTCAATATGGTGATATGTGATCCTCTATACCTATAAAACACAATATGATCTCCATTGCACTGAGAATAACCCATACTAAAGACTGGATGCTTGAATATATCAAACCAACCCTTTGGAGAATACTCCAGACCGTATAAAGACTTCTTGAGTTTACACACTTTGTCATCAGTCTGTCTGTTCTCAAAGCCTAGAGGAATCTACATGTATACCTTCTCTTGTAAATCACCATATAGAAAAAAAAAACATTCTTCACATCCAACTGATGTAGGGGACATCCGAAGTTGGTTGCACATGAGATCAATGTTCTTACTGTGCTCATCTTTGCCACTGGTACAAAGGTCTCATCATAGTCTATCACATATGTTTGACTATAACCTTTTGCAACCAACCGTGCCTTGTATCTCTCTATTTTGCCTTCAGGAGTTTGCTTAATCGTAAACACTCATTTGCATCCTACTGCCCCCTTTCCTGCTAGAAGTGGAACAAGATCACATAGCTTGTTCTTCTGAAGTGCACTAAGCTCCTCTTTCATGACCATCCTTCCACATAGGATCCTGCTTAGCAACTCGCCAATCCTTTGGAATAGGCACTGTCTGAAGACATGCAATGAGTGCTTTGTATGTAGGTGAGATATAAGAATATGAGATAAAATATGCAATATCATGCTCAAAGTCATACCAGACTCGAGGATTTTTGGCATTAGCTCTAGTTTCCCTACGGTGCTCAAACGGTAATTCTAGATGGAAGTGATTAGAAGGAACGTTGCCACTCGCCGCAAGGGGGGCAAGGAACTTGATAGAGAGAGACCCAAGGAGGGATTTAGGACTAGATCAACAGGCAAGGCTGGTTGTTCTGGTTCTGGTTACACCTCTGCTGGCTCCGCTGGTGGTTTTGGGGCTATCACATGTCATGCATATTCCGTTAGGCTCAGGCCCAGAATTGTTCCCACACTGACTTCTTCTCGTTGACTACACTCTCCTTGTTCTCCCTCTCTCGACTATCACCCTCTGTAATAGAAGAGAACTCATCCAAAAACTGACCAAGAGTACCTCCACTTGTGTAGTATGGCTCATACTCCCGGAATGTCACATCCATACTCATGAACAACATTTGCTCAACTGGGTTCAAACATTTATAGCCCTTCTGACTCGATGAATAGTCTATAAAAATATACTTCAATGATTATGGATCCAGCTTGCCAATCGCAGGTCAGTGATCCCGTACAAAGCACACAGTCAAACACCATGGGAGACACCTTGAACTCCCGTTGGTCCAAAAGAAGTTCAGCTGCAAACTTCATCCTAAGTATTCAAGACAACATACGATTGATGAGATGTGTTGCTGTCATTACTGCCTCGCTCCACAATCCCTTTGGCACAATTATTTGAAACATGAGTGAACGTGCTATCTCCAACAAATATTGATTCTTTTTTTCAGCACTCCATTCTAAGGTGGAGTTTCTGGACAAGCAGTCTGATGAAGTATTCTCTCCTCTGAGAGATACACTGTAGACTCCTTGTTAACATACTCAGTTCCATTGTATGTTCGAAGAATCTGAACATTTGCATCAAAATGAGTAGCAACCATCCTATGGAAGTCATAAAAACACCCAAGGATCTCACTCTTGTGTTTCATCATATAAATTCAAGTTATACAAATATAGCAATCAATAAATGTGACAAACCACTCATAGAAGTAACTGAGCACGGACCCCAGATATCAGAATGTATTAATATAAAAGGTTCATAACTCCGAAGACCAATGCTACTGTATGTAGACTGTATATGCTTTCCAAACTCATAAGCACCATACACAATTTTACTCTTGTCTACTTTATTGAACAAATCAGGGTATAACCAACTTAAACGCTCAAATGATGGATGTCCTAAGCGACGATGATGTAACAAAACTTCTCCCTCAACTTCTCCTGTAGCCACATCCAATGCTGCATCAACCTGATCAATGTACAACAACCCATTATGCCTTATTCCAGTCTCAATCATCTTCCCAGTTCTCTTCTCCTAGAACAAATACGAATCTTCATCAAATGTGACAGTGCATTTGAATTTGTCATTGATAGAACTAACTGAAAAAAAGATTATATGGAAAGGAGGGGACATGCAAAACGGAGGATAAAGCAATAAATGGTGTGCACTCTACAGATGTTACACCCTGAATAAGCTGAGAGGTTCTATCAGCTATTTGGACAGTTTCAAAATGAGTATATATAGTGTAAGATGCAAATGCACTATGTGAACCCATGACATGCTTAGATGCCCCTGAATCTATGATCCAATCAATATGAGAGTGTTTATATGTGGATGCACGTGCATGTGCCTGAGTACCTTTGCCCACGTGGGCGTAGTTTACAAAGTTACCAAAGGAGGTGGAATCACGAGGAGTCACTAATGCTTTTCTCTGATGCCACTTCTCCTACTGCATAGCTTGCTCGCCTGTCAGAACAACAGACGTGATCTTCTCTATGAGGACCATATTAGCCATGGGGCCAACTCGGCCTCTTCCTCGACCAACATAATCATCACCTCCTCCTCCACGACCACCACAGCCTCCATAATCTCCAGTTCGGCCTCCACGACCACCACAACCTCCACCTCGGTCTCCATACCGTGGAGAAGGGCAAGCACGACTCATATGTCATCTCACCCCATAGTTGTAGCACTTCCTATCATCAGGTATGGCATATGCGGACCTAACAGGATTGTTGTGCACCATTACTCGTAGTCGAATATCCTCTTGTACCAAAGCTGAAATAGTCTCCTCCATAGTAGGCAAGTTTGCTAAGTGAAACATGGTAGCCCTCCTACTTTCAAATTTTGGGCTTAGTCCTTCCAGGAAATGTGTAATCCGTCTGCGTTGCAGCCACACCCTATCAGTCTCAATATCACCAACACATGTTAAATGTAGTGGGTCATAGTGATCTAAATCTGTCCATAGCTGCCGCTGTTTACTAGCATACTCCTGGATAGTCTTCTCCTCCTGTTTTAGGGCCTCCACCTTACTATAGACCTCCACCATCATCATCATGGGGCTTGGCTGCAATTAACTTTTCAGATTTGTAAAGGTTATGCTAATTTGTAACCGTGTTCATGCTGGTCAAGTTCTCCTCCCTTACATCCCAGGTACGTATACGTCCTACCATTCTATTCCTGGTCTTTTCTCTATAAAACCTCCCAGCAGTGGCTGCTTGTGCATTTCTATTCCTGATCTTTTCTCTATAAAACCTCCCGATAGTGGTACGCTTGTGCATTTAAAACCGACCTCATATATATATATATATATATATATATATATATATATATATATATATATATATATATATATATATATATATATATATATATATATATATACATACATACATACATACATACATACATACATACATATATATATATATATATATATATATATCGTTTGTAGTCCTCAGCCCTTTAGGTGGGTCGTGAGGAGGATGAGACAACTCGAAGCAGTGGCTGCTTGTGCATAAAGCCACTTCTATCCGACTGAGAAGTGGCATCATGTATTAGCAACCAACCATTCCTTGATGTCAAGTCCAATTACCTATCGACGACATCCAGATAATTGTATGTCCACGCGCTTTCTCTTGCAGCCGTACTTCTTGAACTTGTAGGCTCGATGAGAGGCTGCTCGTGGCAGCTGTGTCATCCTCCCTCACGACCACCCGAAAGTGGCTGGGGACTACGAACGATATATATAATATATAATATAATATATATATATATATATATATATATATATGAAGCCGGTTTTAAAGGCACAAGCAGCCACTGCTTGGAGGTTTCATATATATATCACGAGGCGGTTCTAAACAAGAACCATCGTGATAGAAAGCTATCACAGATGATTCGTGTTTAGAACCGCATGATAGACGATTATCCTGAGCGGTTCTAGACACAAACCGTGCGTGATAGTCATATATCACGAGCGGCTCGAGTTAATAACCGTCTATGATAGCATGCATCACAGACGGTTCCAAAACCGTCTGTGATGACATCATGTCATCACTGACCTATAAACTCAGATGGCTCTAGAAACCTTCTGTAATGACGTTTTTGAACCGTCTGTGAAGACATTTTCTGTAGTAGTGAGAGAACATGGGGTTGGATTGACCCACCTTGAGACACTGTTGAGATTGTTATGATTTTATGTGTTGTCAATTGGTCTCAAGCAATGATGATGTATAATCCTTAGACCTGATATCAGTATGGTTTTCTACATGCGTAAGAGTACACTTTGGGGTTATCAAACGCTACTCCGTAACTGGGCAGTTATAAAGGTAGCTTTTAGATATGCTATGAAACATGTGGAGGAATGTGACTGGTCGGATATGTGATTTGCCCCTTCTAACATAATAGAAGAGATATCTCTGGGGCCCTCGATGTGGTCGGATAAAAAAATGCATGGCTATGCCACTAGTGGTCGAAGTGTTCGACCACGTGAAGTTATCCGACACTCGATCGAGAAAGTATTGAACAATCCATGGATGACACAACGTCTCACCTGGAGTTCAACCAGATATCGTGAGGCAAAGGGAGAATACACGAGAAGATCTTTTAGTTCGATGAGATACAGATTAGTCATATAAAGATACGAGCTAGTCATAGGCTGGTCAAACATGATCACTAAGTGGTTGAAATCTGATCGTAAGGAGTTACGAACTGGTCGAGACTAAATATGAACTGATCGTATAAAGATACGAGCTGGTCGTTAGTGATATGGACCTGGCCGTAGATCATATTGCATTAAGGTCCGTCCAGTATAATTCGTGTGTATTCGGGAATCGTTATGTTCTGCTAGGAGCCACTGACGACTCGTGATCGGAAAGGAGTTTCTGAGTCACAACCGATCACGCATGAACCTAACGGGCCACACACTTAACGGGTTGGAACAAACCAGTACAGATACGATTCGTCAAACGTGTTCAGATAGGATCCGTCACGGGCACTATATAAGGAGATGCTTGAGGCTGTTGGAAAAGCGAGGATATACGTGAGTTGTTCCACCGAAACCTTAGCTGCCATCTTCTTGAGAGGGTCTTTCCGTGCGACTTGGTGCTAGCACACCGGTGTACGGTGTTCCTTCCCTGGACGTGTGGATACCGTAGAGGTGCTACTGTGGTTGCTGTTGCGCTTGAGGGCAATCCGTAATCTTCACAAGGAACTGCAAAGGTTGCTGGAGGAGACGATCGACTTGCGAGGACACTGGACGATCGTCTAAGACCACTTCATCGACACACTCTTCGTTGGACCAGGCTGCTCTAACTTTTTTTTTGTTGCACTGCGCGTCTGGTGGTAACGATCTATGAACTCCTGCTTGCATGGCATCCTGATTTACGTGGTAGAATTTTTAGATTGTCAACTAGCGTAGCCTACCTATATCCCTTTATAAGGATCTCGTAGGCTTTTTCTTCTTCGTTGGTAACTTTGGTGCACAGTAAACTCCCATGAATGGTGTTCACCGCACATCATCTTTCTTGGTTCATTGCGGGCCTCGATCCCCCTCTTCGTTCTCCGCTCGGAGATCTATTCGGGCCGGAGAGCCCCTCGTGCGGAGGCCGAGGTGGTGGGCCAGTTAGCCGAGGCATTGGGATGACATCCTTTCCTCTTCATATATCTCGAAGGGGCTAATTTTTTTAGCTCTTCGTCGGCCGTCGGAGACAGTGGGCAGTGCCTACAACACCTACGTGCAAAACACCTATGTTGCACTTCAAAGGAACTCATGAATTTTTTTTTTCCATAATTCACACAAGGCCCCAGTCCCAGAATTCGGTTCGTAACAATTTACGCATGCGCGGGAGTCTCAAGAGCCACAAAAACATTTACACAAGGCGTACGAGCCCATCCACTGCACGCCGCCCCGACCGCGCGCCCACAATTCCGTAGTGCACAAGCTAGCGCCATCACGCCGCGCGCGCGCGTCGTCAGTTCCCGAAGCTGCTCTTGCAATTCTGCGACGAAATGTGCACGTCCTTCCTTAGCCCGGCCGCGCTGATCTCGCATGCCACGGCCAGCCTCTTCCGCCCGAACCCGAGAGCGCCGACGTGCACCTGCACGGTGATCTCCACGGACAGCTCGAGCGCGACGGCGTCCTTGGATCCCTTGAGCCCCTTCTCCACCACCTTGGGCGTGCGGCCGTCGTGCTGCAGGCTATGCAGCAGCACGTTGAAGTCCGTGGCGTCCTCGCCGCCGTCCTCGGGCTCCCCCACGTCGCCCTTCGCCAAGGTCGTGCCTTGGTGCAGCAGCTTGGCCGTGCCGCCGTCCTTGTACCACAGAGCGGTCACCTTGTTCGGGTTGACCGCCGTCAGGAAGAAGTCGTAGTCCATGTGCTGCTGCCGCGACGCGTTGTGAACGGAGAGCCTGTCGACGGTGAAGCTCGGCGCGTCAGGCCGCAGCACGACGACGGAGAGAGGGACTCCGGCGCCCAGCAGCACGGCGACCGCGAGCAGCACGCCGAGCGTGCGCAGGACGCACGAAGAGCACGGGGAGCCCTTGCCGCGCTTGCCCCCGCCGCCGCGCTCCGTCCGGTAGCGCTCTGCGAGGTAGGCGTTCTCGGGCGGCGGCACGCGGTATATCTGGTCCTTTTGGACCTGGACGATGTACGTGTCGTGCGGGTGCAGATGGCGCGCCGGCGGCACGACGACGGGGTCGAGCGGGGAGCCGAAGGCGATGGAGACGGCGGAGGAGGCCGGCTCGGGCGAGAGGGCCCTCTCCGCCATGGCAGAGACGACGAGGAGGGGGCGCGGGTAGAGGTGAGGGAAATGGCGGAGGGCGTCGCATCAGGTGGGCGGAGGCCGTGCGGGCGATTTGGAGGGAAAAGCGGTGGAGCGCCCGTGCGCGCCAACGACACACGGTTTTAACGACACGCCTATTGTTGGAGGGTGGCACGGCCCGGTCAAGGCCTCCAGGAGTCCAGGGTTGTTGCGCCGCGCGCAGGTTTTGCCTGCAACTGTATCGCGCCGGGCCGGGTTTGCGTGCACAACGTTGCAGGGAAATCTCCATACAGATTGCGAAAACGTGATTGATTTCTCCGTGCGTTTTTGGGCTTGCAGCCGACGCGGTTCGCTTGCGCTTCTGGCTACGTTTGTGGGAATGGTAGAGCAAATGGAGAGGTGGTTGGGCTACAATTGGGCTGAGCTAGCGGCTAATCGCATTCGCATGCTCCGGACCATACATGTGCTTCGTAACTATGATTGTGAATCTCGAAGGGCTTACGCGCCGCGGATTACGTGCTGAAGTGGTTGCACCGTTCATTTGAGGTGCATGACCAAAGCATAATGGTAATGCACGCGAGTCTAAAATGGAGAGAAAAGAATGCAGGCAAATAGAATAGGCAGACGAATTTGCGTCGCTGTTTAGTGCAATAAAACGGAGTTCGCGTGTAAACAAATCCAATTACTCGTCTTTCTGCTCGAAATTTTGAGATGTATGCACGACTAATTTCATTTAGGTTCGCTAATTCGGAAGTCGGAACTTTGGGGCTTGAGTTTTAAACAAGATTTCCTAAGTCTCATGTCTGCCTTCGATAACAAGGACTGTGCTGCTCTATAGCCGGATACCGTCTTCAAAACCAAACTTTGACCACTAAATTCTACCGTAATATACCTATAAAACCTAATAAATTATAATATTATGAAATTATTTTTCAAGACAAATATACATGCCATTTTCATATATCCAATATAAATATTTATACAAATACCAATATCCAAATTTTGCAAAGCTTGACTACATGCATCCCAAAACGGTCCTCGGATATTGCAAGCTGTATAATTCATGCCTAAAGAAAATATTCTGGTCACTTTTGGCCCATGGTAATCCACTAATCCGACTTACCAATTATGCTTAATCGAATGCATTAAGATGCAGCAATTATGCTTTGGGATTGGGAACTATTCTTGCGGCAATTAAGTAAGTTCCCATCTAAAAATTCTACACTGGTATACAGAACTGGAAACATACGAGGCTTTGAAAGGCAATCCTTGATGATCGTTTAAACACGCGCTCCCGTTAAAACAGGAACAAGATGGGGGCTCAAGACATCCCAGAAGACGATGCAGCGTCTACCCTGTGTGGCTCTCATGCATTGCCCCCTCGCCTCTTTTTCACTCCAAAACTTTCAAACCCAATCAAAATCTCCATCATTATCTCTACATCATAATTTATATCTATATTACTCAAATTGGATTCTTATGGTAAATCGAAGTAACATAGGGATCTCTAGTTGAAGTAAAGGAGCGCCATTGCCCATTGGTCCCTAAAGTTGCATCAAAACTTTAGTTAGCACCCTTACCTTCTTCTTTTTTAAACTATCGCCTTTAACTAACTAGAAGGATACCCAAAAACGGCGGCATGGCAGAGGTAGCTTTGCATGTACGAGAATACTATCAAAATGAAGATCATTTATTACTGTGAATATGGATGTTATAGAATTGATCGAATGATCATGGTTAAAAAATATTAGAACTTGTTGAACCTGTTCTTATAAAGTATGTAGGCTAACCCTTTTATAACTATTAAAGGGGTGGGAGTTAATGCAGTTAAAGGCGTCTCTAATCTTCACACACGTTCTTCAATAGAGTTTTGAACCGTCACGGCTTTTAGCCAACTGTCGTAAGTTGCCAAATAAGCCAATAATTACTTTCTCATTAGTTATGTGGAAAACTGTCATATCTCCTGACCAATTTGCTGGTCGGGGATTGCCCAGAACCATACAGCTGGTTGGATGGTGTCCATAGCTGGCCGTCTCAAGACTCAAACTGGTCACCGGTCAGTTGGGCCGTAGTAAAGGGTATTAAACTCTCTTTAAATATTAGTTGTAAATTCATAACCGCTATAGAGATAGCCTCTGACATGTGGGTATATTTTGACAGTGACTTTGATCGAAAAGATTGACCGGGTCAAAACTTCTCATTATGCATGTTTGCTAGTGGTGCGGGGAGGAGGAGAAGGTGTTATGGGTGTGGACGGCGCAGCTGCTAGAGGCCGCCGCTCTACGAGCACAGATTGTTGAGGAACCGTCACTAGCGAGTCTAGTCCGAGCGATCACCTCGTAGATGGAAATCGATTCACACAGAACAATGCATGAACAAATAATAGATTGAACACAGAGATATGGGGGGACTACTTTCTTCTCTTTATTTTTCTTCTCATGATCAGCCTTTTACAATGACGTGCACCCCATATTTATAGACTAAAGACCCTGCTAGGGTTTTGGATGGGGCGCCCACTCATGGGCCGACTGCTAGGCCAATCTCATGGTTTTCCAACACTCCCCCTTGGGCAACCATCCACACATGTTCATACCTCGTCCAAACTCCATAAGAACCCAGTGGAAAAAATTTAGAGAAAGAATACATGATACACGTTCTTCTGCATTGCACGAATTGCCTCATTAAAAAAACTTAGCCGAGAAACTTCAGAAAAACTCGTCAAGGGAAAAAGAGTACAATCCACTCAATTTTGTTTGATCTCTAGGATTTCTTCTTTGGGTACTCGATCTTCGTGATCAAGTTTCAATAATGAGTTCGTAAAGATTTTCCCCCTGAATCCTGCACTTCTCTAAGTCTCATCATTCCAATTCCACGTAGGCATCTTTCAAAGCTAGACGCTAGAAGTGACCTAGTGAATAAATCTGCAAGATTTTCACATGACTTAGTATGCAGTACTTTAATTTCGTCCATCTTTTGCAATTCATGAGCATAGAAGAATTTGAGGCTTATATGCTTTGTGAGATGACTCTTCACATAACCCATCTGCACTTGTGCAACACAAGCTGCATAATCTTCATAGATAATAGTGGGGTTTGCGCGGTACTCAATCCACATGACTGCTGGATGTGGTGAATCATCCACCGAAGTCAAGCACATTCTCGTGAGGCCTCGTGCAGTGCTATGATTTCCGAGTGGTTCGTCGAAGTCGATACAAGACTTTGCTTAGATGATTTCTATGAAATTGCAGTTTCATCACACAGGAATACATAGTTTCTTTGCGACTTGGCTGTATGCGGGTCCGACAGATACCCAGCATCTACATAGCCGGTCATAGTTAGGTTTTTACTTCCTTGGAGGTACCGGAAGATGTCCTTTATTCCCTGTCAATGTCTTTTGGTAGGTTCAGCACTTTACCTCGCTAATAGGTTTACGACAGATGCAATGTCTGGTCTACTACAGTTTGCTAAGTACATGAGTGCTCTTATTTCACTTAAGTATGGGAATTCTGGTCCCAGGACTCCCCCCTCTACTCTAGGTCTGTACGAATCCTTGTCTTGCTGTAAAGATCTCACGACCATTGGCACTTTTGAAGGGTATGCCTTTTTCAAAGCCGAACCTTTCTAACACCTTTTGAGTGTAGGCTGACCGATGCACTGATATTCCTTCAGGGGCATGCTCAAGCTGCAAGCCTAGGCAATATTTGGTTTTACCTTAATCTTTCATTTCGAACTCCGACTCCAGGTAAAAGCTTGCTTTCTTAATTTCTTCCAAGGTTCCGATGATATTCAGATCATCTTCATACTCTGAGATAATACAAAATCCATTATGGGGTTGTCGTATAAATACACAGTGACAATCATCATTGTTCATGTAGCCTTTCCTGCATAGAAAGTCGCTCAAACGATTATACCACATCCTGTCTGATTGATTAAGTACGTATAGTGACTTTTTGAGTTCAACACTGTACAGATTTCTATTTGCTCTGTCTTGGTTCAGAACAGGGATACATTCAAGTACCTTCATATAAATGTTTGAATCCAAATTTCTATAAAGATATGCAGTTACCACATCCATCAATTTCATTTCTAAATTCAAGTTTACTGTCATTGAGATTAAATATCTAAAGGTAGTTCCGCCCATGACCGGGGAATAGGTTTCTTCATAATCAACTCCTGGACGTTGAGTGAAACCTTGTGCAATGAGCCTTGCTTACAACTTCATTATTTTTATTTCTCTTTCAAGCAAATACCCACTTATGCCCTACAGGGTGCATATGAGGAGGCGTGCAGCTTACAGGCCCAAACACCTCTCTTTTATTCATAGATAATAATTCAGTTTCTATTGTCTTCTTCCAATCTTCCCAATCTAATCTTTTCTTACATTCAGCGAGCGATGCAGGCTCTGGATCAAGATCGATGATTGTGGTAATTTTATTTGAAAAATAAGTATCGACATTGGCTGTTGTCCTATTCATAGATTCTCCCGTGGTCACAAAGTTTATAGCTATTTCTTCATGGAGCGATCCTTCTAATGCTTCTACTTGCCCACCGCTTTCCAATTATGGGGGCAAGTCCCTTTAGCTTTTTCAGATCCGACGTGTGCGCACACATCCATGCTGATATCTCCCTTCGTGGGAATGTTCAAATCCGGTGTGCATTTTCTGAAGGTTCCATACTGGTGTCATGTCTCAACTGGCTCTCCTTCTGGTTTTGGAGAAATTCAGTGATCGGTTATGTCAAGTCATTCTTATCCTTTTTTTCACCAGACGTCCCCGGTTACTTGGGATTCGAGGGGTCAGAGTTCTCATCCTTTTTTGAGGCCTTTAGACGGGATTAGGGATACCTTCAACTTTCTTGGGTATTTCAACCCTCTTCGGTGCATTGCGTGCAGGCACATGCGACTTGGTCACGCTATTCAAATCACTAAAGTGGTCAAGCAATTATTTCGCTAATGCTTGCAAATCAATTATCTTCTAGACTTCCCTATTTGCTTCACTAGTATGCGAGTCATGTGCATGGATTCCCGCGGCTTGCCACGTTATTTCCCAGCATTTTTTTTATCAAGGGGTTGATTTTCTCCCCCTAATAGCGGGAAACAATCCTCATCAAATATGCTATCAGCGAAGCAGGCTATATGCAAATCTCCAGTCATGGGGTCCAAACACTTGATTATGGATGTTGTCTCATAACAAACGTATATCCCAGACTTTCGGAGAGGGTCTATTGCAGTTCGCTGCGGTGGTGGTATAGGTACATAAACCTTGCAACCAAATCTGTGAAGATGAGAAATTTTCGATGCTGACCCTTGCGCTAGTTACATAAGTGAATGGATGTTATATGCCGATAGTCTAAGGTTGATAAGAGTTGCTGCGTGTCCCCAACATATAGTTGTTAAATTACAATTCTGTAAAAATCTGCTAGTCCATTCTGGGTAAGGACATGTGGTACGGAATGCTCAACATTAATTTCTATTGCCATGCAATAATCATCAAATACCTTCGAAGTAAATTCTCCCGATGAATTTCACATGATGACCAAGGAAATTATTCTTAATTTTAATTATCTGCGAGAACAGCTTTGCAAAAGCGTGGTTTCTCGTAGACAATAAACATATGTGCAACCATTTCGAGGAAGCATCGATGAGCACCATAAAATACTTAAATGGCCCTGATACGAGCTATATAGGGCCGCAAATGTCTTTCTGGATACGTTCCAAGAATGCAGGGACTTCATCCTTTACTTTCAGAGCAGAAGGTCTAGTGATTAATTTCCCGGTGGCACATGCGGGGCATACAAAATCTTCCTGATTCAAAAAATTCTTTATATTAATATTATGTTCCTATGAATTGTTAATTAACATTTGTCATCATCCTAAGACCTAGATGGCATAAGCTATCATGCCAGAGACAGAAAAGTTCATAGCTTCTAAATACGGTTTGCAGGGCAGTATAGGCTGCAGGTGCCTTAATATTAATGTAGTATAGCCCATTTTCATATGAAGGAAGTCGTTCTAATACCCTTTTTCACTTTTGACGAGGATATAACAATCCTCGTTTAATCATTTATCCATAATTCATATTATGAGGTAATAATGGCGTCACATAACTCCCGAGTATACCCTTAAATATTAAAAAGGAGAAGCTAGAGGTCGTAAGTTCTTCTCGACCACCACAGTAGTCGTGGGTCTTCCTCGACTACCCCATAATCGTAAGTCCTTATCGACTATCCGGGATCGTAAGCTCTACTACGATCGGTATGCGATCGTAAGCTTTCCTACAACCATCCACAGTCGTAAGACCTTCTCGACCGAGCCCTAGTCGACAAGGCTCACAGACATGTGGGCCTAGTCGATAAAGGAATCTTCTGCACCGTATTCAAAATACGGGCAGTAAACTACGCCATTATTTCCTAAGATAATGGCACGATTTTAGCTCCCTTTTATGATGATAATTGCCTAGCGACGTGGGAATGTTTTAACTCCTGCAGTAACCTCCAGTAACGGCGCCACGATATGGATGATTAAGTAACCTTTTATTAGAGGTCCAACGGCGTACATTCTAGGGACGGTATAAAAGGCAAGGATCATCAGAGCAATAGGGGGAGCCCGATTCGAAAGCACAATACTCTAGTTTTACGGCGATCTTGTAATCGGTATACTCAATACATACACACAGGAGTAGGGTTGTTATTCTCCCAGGAGAAGGCCCGGACCTGTATAAAATTCCCATGTCTCCATCTCTGTGTGATTTTGAGCCTAGAGGAACCTCCAAATCAAACAATCTTTACGTAAGTTCGGTCCTAAAACACCGACAGTTGGCGCCGACCGTGGGGATCTTCGAGTCATCAGTTTTTCCCTCCGTCCTTCCAATTCTCATGCTCTCGTGGCAGGAGAGTGGAACGGGGAGAATTGGTTCGACTTGGCCGATTATGCAGACATTGACATGGATGCCGGTTTCGACTACGAGCTAAGTGATGCATCTTCCGATGGTGATGTCGCCCCTAGAGATCTTTCTCCAGGAGACTTTGCAACCGATGGAGTTGAGGAGGGATCCATATCCCCCACAACTATACGCCCAGACGGGGAACCAGTTTCCTCAGAGGGCAAGGGTCAATCCGACCTTAATGAGGATTGTCCCAAAGCGAACTTCGAGGCATGGCGAGGTTCCCTCTCCAAATGTCCAAGTCCACCTAAGACGATCCGACTGGCGCGACAACTCTTAGAAGCCATAATTCTGGATCTTCATCAGCATCTGGTGATTCTTTCTCTCCGGCTAACCTAGCCAAGGATGCGATCGAACATGCTCTTCCTGCGTGTCCGACCATCCCAGCGAGATTCACTTGCCGGCGGAGGCGGTTATAACCGAAATTCCCTTCTGGAGGTTTTACTCCAAGTCGCCAGATGGTGTCATTCGGCGACTCCTCAAGCGAGGAGGCCTCTAGCGCAAGTGGAGATCATCAACGGGAGGTCTTCGTCCTGCCCTCAGGTAGCAATAACTCTCCTGGAAACAAAGCTGAGGATGCTCCCCGAAGATCACACCCTACGACCGCTCGTGGCGATGACGAGGACGCCTCCAGCGACGAACAAAGTCAACACTCTGATGAACGTGCGCGAAATTCTCGAGATCATCACACTCCGCTAAAGCAAGGTCAAAGGTCAAGTATGGATGATTCTGAAACAGTCCGACGGAAACGAGCCACAACTCAGAGAAAATTTCCTGAGCGCGCTCAATACCAGTCGGAGGAAGCTCATGAACTTCAGCACATCAACGACCTGCTCGAGAACCCCTCTCGAGAACTTGCCCGAACGCCCGGCTACGACCTCTTCACTGAAGAGATCGCACAAAGGCTGCGGAATATGATGAGCAAGCTCGAACGACCCCGCCGACATCATTCTGGAAGTCGTGGCAGTATGACTCCATCAGCTTCCAGTCGTTCGAATAATTCACCGCATAGAGACCGCCGCAAGGTACATTGCTCCCCAATCCGGAAAAGAGTTCCTCGAACGTTTGAAGAACATAAAGCTCCTAGGAGAGGTGATCATTCACCACTCCGACCCAAAGGTCTGCAACAGCAGACAAGATACGAGGAGTATTACCCTCATAGGATCGAGGCTTACCATAAGTCAGATTCACCAATGGCTGGGTATCGTCGAGTACAATCACCTGG
This sequence comes from Phyllostachys edulis, assembly GCA_036346405.1. NCBI lineage: Eukaryota > Viridiplantae > Streptophyta > Magnoliopsida > Poales > Poaceae > Phyllostachys > Phyllostachys edulis. The sequence goes on from CM070550.1 coordinate 105,729,987, forward strand.
CGACGTCAATCCCTCTTTTATGCAAAGGAGAAGTTACGACGTAATTACCGGATGTCGGACATTCTCGCCTGACCTCCGAGCAGTTCACTGGCCGCCGTGGTTTCGACTAGGGAACATGGAGAAATTTGATGGGTCTCAAAATCCCATCGAATTCCTTCAAATCTACACAACCGTTGTTCGAGCAGCAGGAGGAGGAGAGCGCGTCATGGCGAATTACCTTCTAACTGTGCTCGAAGGGTCTGTTTGATCATGGTTATTAAACCAACCAGTCGAGTCAATCTACTCGTGGCAACATCTCTGCGATCTATTGCTGGCCAATTTCCAGGGCACCTACCATTGCCCCGGAAAGGAAGACGACCTACATCGAATGTGAAAAAACAACGATGAAACACTATGCCAATTCATCAGGCTTTTCAGCCAGGTTCCCAATTCGATTCCTGAAGTTTCTGACTCATCTGTTATCAGAGCCTTCAAGCAGGGAGTCCGCAGCAGAAGGATCACGGAGGACATCGCTCTAAACCCTCCGCTCTGAGGCGAACTCTTGAGATGGTGATCGATGCCTTCTTGTTGATGAAGCGGTCAGTGGACCAAAATCATCGATCGAGATGACCAGCACCCTCAGGAGACGGGCGAATGTAACAAAAAGAGGGATAAAAAGACCAAGAAATTCAAGAACAAGGCAAAGGGCCAAAAGCCTCAAGCCAATGCTTCTAAGGAGGTCTTGACCGTAAGTGATAAGGAGCCACGAACTACCAAACAATACCCCGATCGAGGCAAAGGTAAGCGCCCCGAACGGAAGAACGACAAGCCTAGGTGGTGCCCTTTCCATAAAAAGGAAGGGCATGACCTCCGCAATTGCTAAGTTTTCCAACGAAAACTCGAAGACTACTACAACGGCAAAGGGCCACTCCCTACCCTCGAAGAAGTAGGGCAAGCAGTGGTCGTACGCAGTCGGACGACAACGAGGACATGTCGTTTCAGGATCCCGAGCACACCATCGAGCACATCTTTGGGGGATCATCACGTACGAGTCAAGGCGACAGCTTAAGGCAGTCGAACATGAGGTAAACTCCATTGACTCCTCTCTTATCAATAAAGTACCAAAGTGGTCGGAAGTCACCATCTCTTTTGAGAAGGGTGATTGCCCGATCCCTTCGATCCAACCAGGTCGTTACCCGATCGTGGTCGAACCCACCATCAACAACTGTCGAGTGAATTGAGTGTTGATTGATGGTGGTAGTTCGTTAAATATTTTGTTGACAAACACCCTGGACGAGATGCAAGTACCCAGGACTAAGGTAAGACCAGTAAGATATTCATTTCATGGTATTATACCAGGATCTTCGGCCAAACCTATTGGTCAAGTTTCCCTTCCTATTACATTTGGTTCACCAAGTAATTTCAGGACGGAGAAGATCTCCTCTGATGTGGTCGATTTCGATATGGCATATAACGCTATACTCGGATGACCAGCTTTGGCAAAATTCTTAATGGCAACTCATTATGGGTATCAATATCTTAAGATGCCAAGACCCAAAGGAGTAATCACAATTTATTGTGATAAGAAGATGGCGCATACGTGTGACCGTCGATCCCTCGAGATGGTGGGTCAGATACCAGCTCGAGAAGAAAAAGGACAGCCTTCGACCAAGCACTAGAAGCCTAAAGCTGCGCCTAAGCCGAACGACCACGTCAAAGAAGTTCCCCTGGATCAGGAGGAGCCCTCTAAGACTGTTCACATCGGGGATACTTCCGACCCCAAGTAAGAAGACACCCTCATCACTTTCCTCCGGTCAAATACAGATGTCGTCGCGTGGCAAACATCCGACATGCCTGGAGTCCCCAGGGAAGTGATCGAGCACAGGCTAACTCTACAACCTAACAAAGTACCCGTAAAACAAAAATTACGGAGATTTGCCCCTGATCGACGAGATGCTATAAGGTCAGAATTAGACAAGCTACTTAAAGTAGGTTTTATAAAAGAAGTCGACCACCCAGAATGGTTGGCCAACCCTGTAATGGTTAGAAAGTCTAACGGCAAGTGGCGAATGCGCATAGACTTTACTGATCTTAATAAAGTTTGTCCAAAAGATGATTTCCCTTTACCTCGTATCAATTAGTTGGTTGACTCTACTGCTGGTTGCGAAACATTAAGTTTTCTAGATGCATATTCTGGCTACCATCAGATTAATATGTGTCCAGAAGATGAAGAAAAGAGCGCGTTTATTACTCCATTTGGTATATTTTGCTATGTCAAAATGCCATTTGGTCTAAAAAATACTGGCGCTTCTTTTCAACGCTTGATGCAATCGACTTTTTCACCTCAACTACGCCAAAATTGGGAAGCCTATATTGACGATCTAGTCGTAAAAAGCATTAAACGGCTTGATCATGTTTCGGACTTGTAGGAGACGTTCGACAACCTCAGAAAATACCGCTTGAAACTCAATCCTGAGAAGTGTGTGTTCGGAGTCTCTTCGGGAAAATTGCTTGGATTCCTGGTCTCCGTACGAGGGATTGAAATAAACCCCGAAAAGATAAAGGCCATTGTACAGATGCGCCCTCCAACCATGAAGAAAGAAGTCCAAAAACTCACAGGGTGTATGGTGGCTTTAAGTCGTTTCATCGCACGACTAGGAGAAAAAGGACTACCTTTCTTCAAACTTCTAAGGAAGCACGAGGGTTTCGAGTGGTCGGAAGAGACAAACGCTGCCTTTGAGGATGTCAAGAGATATCTTACGAGTGCTCCTGTTTTGGTTTCTCCAAAACCAAAAGAGACACTCTTAATTTATCTAGCTGCCATGCCACAGGCAGTGAGCGCAGTACTAGTCGTAGAACGTGAAAACATCCAACGACCAGTGTACTATGTAAGTGAAGTTTTGCACGGAACTAAGGAGCGTTACCCTCGGGTCCAAAAGCTTCTATATGCCCTCCTCATGTCTTCGTGGAAACTACGGCATTATTTTCAGGCGCACAAGATAATTGTGCCGTCTGAGTTTCTCTTGGGAGTGATCCTCCAGAATAGGGAAGCAGTGGGACGCATGTCTAAATGGTCAGTAGAACTTGGGGAGTTCGACCTCCATTTCGTGTCCCGAACGGCCATTAAATCCCAGATCTTGGCAGACTTTGTCGCCGAATGGACAAATCCTGAACTTGTTCAGGATCCCCGGTACAATACCCATGACTAGTGGACGATGTACTTTGATGGGTCACTTACTTTAAGTGGCTTGGGAGCTAGGATGGTCCTGGAATCTCTTAACTGAGAGACCTTAAAGTATGCCATACAATTGAACTTTCAGACCACTAATAACGTGGCAAAATACGAAGGTTTGCTAGCTGGCATACGAGCTGTGAAAGCACTCACGATTCGACGACTACTCGTGAGAGGAGACTCTCAACTAGTCATGAATCAGGTCGGAAAAGAGTACCAGTGCTCTAATCTGACAATGTCTCGGTACTTATCGGAAGTTCGAAAGCTCGAAAAGCATTTTTTTGGTTTTGAGGTACAATTCATCCCTCGAAAAGATAATTTCCTCGCAGACCAGCTTGCTCGAATAGCTTCTTCCCGATCACAAGTAGCAAAAGAAGTCTTCTTGGAGCAACTCCAGAGGCTGTCTCTGGTGGAAACACCAGAGACATCTCCTATTGAGGCAGCCTCTCTAGAATACGAGGATACTTGGATGAATCCCATCTATAAGTATGGATATCATGGGGATATGATCATGATCTTAGGATGATGAAACAATTGGCAATGGGTCTTAAGGTTTGTCGAATCTTTTGTTTTCAAAAAAGTCGATTAGAATCGGTAGTACCCGACAAGTAAGGTGCGATCTGACCAGGCGGTATATATTTGCAAGTGTTGAAGCGGTAGTCTGCATGAGCAGAGGACCGCAAGTTGGGAGCGGTACTACCGCCGTGTGGTAATACCAGTTTTTAGTTGGCGGTATGGATTTTCCAGAGAACGTGTTTTCTTGGATTTTGGTCTCCTTAAATCAAGATGACCCTTGAGTTTTGGGAAGCGGTACTACCTTGATCTTGATAATCTGGGGTGCTTACATGGCGGTATGACCGTTTGTATTCTGAATGTTTGCCGATTTAGTAAAATGGTGTTTCGTTAGGTTAAGTTCATGGGTTTCAGTGCATATGTGTTGCATGATGCATGTTTTGACTAACGTGGGTCAAGTTGCAAAGAACTTATTCCCGGAATCGATTTCCTGGTCTATTGTTGTGCAGGTTGCTTAGAGGTCACTGACGGTCAACGGTGAGGATGATCGGGACTAGGTTTGGAGAGCTGAGGTCCAGAACGATCGAGAATGTCGAGTGAGGTCAATGGATTCAAGCAAGGCGCAAATTGGACAAGGATGACCGAACAGGCAGTTCGGTGCGACGGGTTGGATCAAGCGGCGCGGGGGTCAATGCAAGTGCCATGGTGGTTTCTGTGGGAGCCGGATGGGAGAGAGTTACCGACATGAAGAGAGCCGTTGATCAACCTACACACGACGAAGCATGGGAGTGCTTCACGAAGATTGGACTCGATCTTTGAAAAAGGATCGAGAAGTAGTATTTTGGTAACTTCACCTAAATACCGCCTTGGTGACCTTTTGCTAACCCACGGTGCAAGATGGCGCTAGGAGAATCGGTTTAGGTCAAGAGGAGATGAAGACGACGCTTTAAAATGCGTGCGTAAGTGAAACCTGTTTGTGTGTGGGCTTAACAGGTGCCCATTAGGATTTTTCTTTTAGAAGCTAGCCTCCACTATAAATAGGAGAGGGTGCTGGCCAGCACCTCTCAACCCTTCTTTTGAGAAACCCTTGTTTTGTATTCTTAGGGTTTTAGAGAGATTAGTGGGAAGTTAGGGTTCTAGAGAGTTGGATTTGATTTTGTGCTCATGTGTTGAGTCTTTGTCCTCCTTAATGGAGTGGCTGTAAACCAACATCATATCAAATCAATCCAAGGAAAGATTTCTCAAAGATGAGTCTCTTTGTGTTCTTACTCTCTATTTTGTGATTTTGAAGCTTTCTTCGATCCGTGAGTTTTCCCTTGGGTTCTTATAGTGATCTTACTTGCTGTGACATGTGGGAATGCATTTAAGATCATCCTTGACCCACGAGGAAGCTTTAGATCATATTTAGGTCTCTAACTAGGTTTTTGAAGCAACCTTCTTTCAAACGGAAAAAGGTTGGGACTTTGGAACTGATCTTCGATATCCTTGATTGGAATAGGTTCCTAACATCCTAGAGAGGTTATGTTTCAAATTTTGTGAAGTTTGGTCTACTATGAAAAGCAGTTACTTACCACCTCTCTGCCTGATCGCAGAGCATAGCTTTTTCCTATCGCATTTGGACAAGTTGCCTGTTGTATTCAGCAACAGTGACAATTTTTTCCAACGCTTTCTGCATAAAGAAAGGTAGTGAGAAGCAAGAAAAGGCATGCATGTAAATACCAAACTTCAAATACTTACATTCATGATTGTCCAAGCAAACGAAGATACCACCTTCATGGGGTTCCTCAGTTCATCGATCTCATCAACTCGGTTCCACCATACCCTTTCGAGATGCACGTCGTCGAAAATATCCCCTCGGTTGGGAATATCCTTGGGGTGTGGAACGCGATCACGAGATCTGAACGCGCGAGAGCCCACGACGGTGGCAGGAGCAAAGAACCCAAAGGAAGAGTCGAAAAACTCGAACTCTTGTTCTCCTTCGGAGGTAGCGGCATCAGTAACTCGACCTTGGAGGCTGGGAGGATCAACTGCAGCGACTTCCTTCTCAGCGCGGTGACTGGATATTTCACCCCTATGACTGGATGTCTCCGCCGCTATCATCTTTGCCCATGGCTCCACGACCGCTCTAGTGCTCGTAGCCGCTTTAGCACCAACGGCACCTTCCACCACTTGGACGGTGGACGACCCTTCGACCACCGCCGCTGTAATTCCTCCGTCTGCCGGAGAAACAGCAATGGGTTCCTTGACAGGAACGTCCTTGATGATGAGAGGAGCCAAGCTAATATCATAAAAAGGAAAAACACGATTAGGTGATAAAAAGCAGAAGGTAAATGCTATCCTTACACTTTTGTCTCTTTTACGTACCTCCGAGTGTGAGACTTGATATTAAGTTTGGAAAAAACCCACCCTAGGGAAGGTTTCTTCGACTTTTTCTCAACCACATCTGGTCGAGACTCAAGTTGAGGAATGGCCACGACCACGTCTGGTCGTGGGTCTTCATTGAGCACCATCGCTTCTTGAGCCTCTTGGCTCTCCGGACGGTCAAGACCAGTCTCGACCTCCTCAAGGGCAGCACTGCCATCAACCACAGGCATTGCTGGTGCAGCAGTCTCCTTCACAAAAGATATGAAACTCTTCCAGATCTCCTTTGCTAGTCACTTGATAAAGCCGCAAGAGGCAGAAACTGCGAAGGTTTTATTGTCATAATAGAATGGTACCTTAATCTTGGGGGCTTTGGGTTTGAATACTTCAATTATTCCTGCTGCGATTGCCTCCTCTGCAGCAGCTATTTTTGCCACAGGATTAGCAAGAGGTGCAAACGAAGTAGCGGAGCTCGAACTTGCGCCGTCCTTGTCGGCGACTTGAATGAGCTTCCTCCTCCTGGTCTGAGGAGCATCTGCTTGCTCAATAGCAGGGCACGTGCTTGCTCCTCCCTTGTCCGCGACTTTCACGGGCCGACGCCTCTTGGCCGGGGGAGAAACAAGCTGCTCTACGGCCACACCGACAACCATTGGTTCGACTTCTTCGTCGTCCCGACGGTTCTCCATGCCTACTTTCTACAAAAATCAGAAAGAGATATTATAAAGCAATCGTAAGTTCTTCTACGACCATCACCATGTCGTAAGCTTTTCTACGACAATTCCCTGGCCGTAAACTTTTCTACGACCAGAACCTAATCGTAAGCCTTCCTACGATCAGTACCCAGTCATAATGACAAAATCAGTTCTTGATTACCTTTAGGCGCTCCACCTTGTCCTCTGGGGATAGGTCAACCAGAATTGGAGGTGCCACCACATGGGCTAGCACTTTCTCACAGATGAGCTTGACTCGAGTGTCAATCTCCTCTTGTGAAAGGTCTATAAGGATAAGAGAACTTTCAATAAGCCAATTTCGAAGTTAACAAAAAGAAGGCTGAGCTTGAAGTTTATTTACCCTCCTCGTAATCCCTGGTTGGGTCTCTCAACCCAGAGTACCTCCACATTGGATAAGCCCTCTTCTTTAGAGGACTTATGCGGCGCGTGATGAAATCCCTCACCACGTGCCATCCAGTAAGCCCCTCTTCCTTCAAGTCTGTAATAGCTTGAATGAAGGGGGCGATCTGACTGAGATCATTAGGAGTCGAATCCCAGGTAGAGATCTTCTCGACTGACTTCCTGGCGAAGGAGAGGCTGTCCTCATTGGTGATCTCCCAATAGAACCACCTCTTCTTCCACCCCGGCCACGACAATTGGGTAAACATCTAAATATACTCTTTTGACCTACCATCGTGGAACTTCAGACTGCAACTACCGGCGACCCTGGACAATCTAGTCATTCCATAGAAGTATTGAAATAACTCTAAGTTGGTCGGAATCCCCAGGTAGGCCTCGCACAAGTACACGAACACTCCAAGCATCGTAATGTAGTTGGGAACAAGGTTCACCAACTCCACACCAAAGTGTTCGAGCACGAGCGTGAGGAAAGGGTGAGCGGGCAATCGAAGACCACACTCACATAATGCCTGGAAGATGGGGATTTGCCCAATCTCCCCCGACGGCCAATACTGCCCAGCGGCCTCGATCCACTTCACAAATTCCTCCTTCGGGATCTTCTCGGAGTCGACCAAAGCTCCGATTTTGGCCGCATCTATCTCCGATTCGGCCCACTGGGAAGCAGTTCCGGCCATTTCTCCAAAAAACCAAAGGTTTGGATTTGGAAAGATTGGGGAAGAAGGCTTGATTTGGTCGGCGACGGAGAACTCAAAAGTTTAAACAGTATGAGCGATTTGGGAGAAGGTAAAAGACCTTATTCTCACCCACGGTGAATATTTATAATCGCACGCCTAAAGTTAAAAAGACATGGCTACCCAACGGTTGCCAACACTTCGGGAACTGCTCCAACAGACATAAATGAGGAAGTCGATTGAGATTCTTAAATTTGTCTGCTCGAGGAAATCAGGTTAGTCTTTACACCTCAAGCGAAATTACCTTCTTGACCAAGTCTTTTTCTGGTCAAATGCAACAGCGATTGGAAAGATTTTGCTTCCAACTACGGTACTGCAGCCACTCGATGTTCAAAAGATTTTCTTACAACCACCTTGTAAGTCACAAGATTATTCCACAACTTTCTTGACCATGTGAACTTCTGGTCAAATAAAACATTAGTCGAAGAGTCTTTCCTTCGACCACCTTTCTAAGACCATCTACTGGTCGTAAGACCATCTACTGCTCCTTTTCCAAGTAAGTTATTTTCGCTTAAGCTGGGGGGCTAGATGACGAGGATATAATAATCCCAATTTTATCATTTATCTATAATTCATGTTATGGATAATAATGACGTCGTATAACTCATGAGTATACCCCTTAATAGCCATAAGGGAGAAGCTGGAGGTTGTAAGTTCTTCTACGACCACTTAGTAGCCGTAAGTCCTCTTACGACTACCCCATAGTCGTAAGTCCTTCTACGACTATCCTATGATCGTAAGTTCTTCTCGATCGATCGTGTCGTAAGATCTTCTCGACCACCACCTGGTCATAAGCTCTTCTACAACCAGCCCCTAATCGACAGGGCTTACAGACATGTGGGCCTAGTCGAACAGGGAATATTTCGCACCATATTCAAGATATGGGTAGTAAACTACGCGGTTATTCTCTGGAATAATGGCACGATTTTAACTCCTTTGTTATGGTGGTAACTGCCTGGCAGCGTGGGAATGTTACTACTCCCACAATAACCTCCAGTAACGGCTCAATAATCTGGTACATTAAGGCAGCCTTTACACTGGAGATACAACGGTACACCTTGAAGACTGTATAAAAGGCAGAATCATCAGGACAATCAAGGCGATCTGAAGAGCATTAGAAGCATAATACTCTAGTTTTTGGCTCCATCTTGTAATCCAGCATACTCAATACATACACACGGGAGTAGGGTTGTTATTCTCCCAGGAGAAGGCCCGAACCTGTATAAAAATCCCCGTTTCTCCATCTCTGTGTGATTTTGAGCCTAGAGGAACCCCTAAATCAAACAATCTTTATGTAAGTTCGGTCCTAAAACACCGATAGGCTTCATGGCCAACATTGCTACTAGGCGGCTATGAGATTTAGTTCTTCCTTAGAACATCATGTTATGCTTCCGTAACTTGCATGATGTCAATCAATTCGGTATACTCCTTGTAGTCGTCTTGACGATAGTTGTGTGCGAATTGCACCACATTCGGGTGAAAGGTAGAGAGAGTCTTCTCAATCTTCTGTTTATCCGTGATTACCTTACCACATAGTTGAAGGCTCATACAATTCTATATAAATTATGGTCATGCTGGGCCAGCTTTCTGAACTCCCAGTTCATGATGCCAGTCATCTCCATATTCATGCAAAGAATTCATAAGATTACTGCTGGTAATTTGCATAAAATAGTTACAAAATTCTCATAATGTTCCTGTATTTTTCTATGCATTTTTCATGATTTAATGCTATTTTCAGTGATTAAAAGTAATATAAACAATCACAAATAATCAAAACAGTAAATATAATATATAAATTGCATAGAAATAATAATAACAGAGTTAAACATGCTTCAAATGCTCAAAACGATTCAAAAAAATGAATTCCCGATGCCCTTTTCTGCTGGAATATGAATTTTCGGCGAATTCTGCAATTTTTAGGGGCTAAACCGCTAATTTTCAATTCTGAGAATTTTTTCATGCAATTTAAAAAAAAACAGGGGCCCTTTTGCAAAATTTCTTTTTCTTTTCGGGGTTTTCCCTTTTTTCTTTTTCTCCCGAAATTTTTTAGGGAAAATTGGTTCCGTACCATGAAAAGTTACGCGTTTTAGGAAAATAGCATCGAAAGATTTCCGTTCCGGTTTTTAGCACCGAAAGTTTGCTCCATTCCGGTTTGTAGCATTCCATCCATTGTCAGCTCTTTTTGCTTCTCTAGTGGACGCGAAATGACCTCAATGCCCTCTAGCTCTCAATGCAATGCTGTAAGCGTGAGATGAGGATACAGGTTTGCCATTCCCTCAATGGAATGTCAGCAGAGAAATGTTGATATCGTCGATCTGTGTCGTTGAGAAATGTTGCATTGGATAAAGTGTATGATTGGATGGCATAGTTGAATTTTATAAATGTTCTCTTTACTGATTCTCCCAGTTGGAGCAAGATTTCATGATACTCAGTTAAAATCATATCACCACACCCTGCTTGAAATAAGAATTCTACTTCTGAGAGCATATCATCTAGGACTTCATACATATCAAGCATACGGAAAAGCTTCTTTGGTTTAGGAGGTCAAATTGCTACATATTCATAAAAGCTCAGAAGTTGCCACAAATAAATCTTCAGAGAGTATCAAGAACATACTTCTTTGAGCTTTCTGTTGATCTCATCTTGGCCCAGATGAGTAATTTCTGTCCACAAATGTACAGGGCGCATCACAGGGCAAAAAACATCACAGTCCAGAAGTATCACATCACATAGCATAACATAAATGCACATAGCATAAATCATCTCTATCTAAAACGGAAAAGACACTAACCCATCGGCGTCCATTAAATCGAGTGGGGACGGCGATCACATTGGGCTTTAGGCGAGCGAGCGACAGCGTGAGGGGGAATCTGAGTGAGAGGTGTCGACGCGAAGCGAACGGTGAGGGCGGCGTGAGGGCGGTGAAACTCTTGAGGTCGGCGTCGGCGGCCGGTGAGTCGGCGAGGGTGGCCTCGAGGGCGGCCTCAGCGAAGCTTCTGGTCCGCTCGAGGGCGGCGTGGTCAGGGTCCGGGTCCGGCTGAGGGCGGCCTCAGCGAAGGGCGCGGTCCGGCCGAGGGCGGCCTCGGAAAGCGGACTCACCGTGGGCGGCCTCGGCGAGCAACAGACTCGGTGGCGGCCTCAAGCGGCGCGCGCAGGCGGCCTCGAGGGCCGGCCTTGGCGGCGGCTGACCTTAGAAGCGCGGCTAGGGCCGCTAAGGGCGGCGGCGGCGGTGGGGCTGAGCGAGCGATTCGTTTTGAGATGCTCTGTATGAGATGAAGCTCTGCATGAGGAACCGATGTATTGAGAGCTAGAGGGCATTGAGGTCATTTCGCGTCCACCAGAGAAGCCAAAAGAGCTGACAATGGACGGAATGCTACAAACCGGAACGAAGCAAACTTTTGGTGCTAAAAACTGGAACGGAAATCTTTCGATGCTATTTTCCTAAAACACGTAACTTTTCATGGTACAGAACCAATTTTCCCTAAATTTTATGGGTCGGGTCCATTGCTCCTGGGCCCGATCCGGCCCAATGCCACCACCGGCCCGTTTGGCTTGCTTGGCCTGGGTATTAGATGCGCTAGGGTTTCCAACCCTAGCGCCGTCGTGTTGACGGTGGAGGCGATGCGTCGCGAGCGAAGGCCCGGCGGCAAGCTAGCGGCGGTGGCGCGGCTGTGAGCGTGGGAGGGCCGACGGTGCTCCGGGCGCACGCGCGGAGGGCCGTCGGCTGTCGAACTCGGGAGCGAAGGATCCCGGATTCTCTGTGCTTCATACACTAGTCCAGGAACAACTAGTGCACACAGCAAAACAAAAAGATGATAACACAACCATAACACGCGATTCATTCATAATAATTCAAGTTTGCTACAAAAGGGGCATACAGCCAATAAGCAAAATACGACGGAAGCAAAAGCAGTAAGGTAGACCACACGATTCGCCACAGGCAATCGTCTAGGGGTGCAGCCTGGTCATCCAAGTTCTCATTCTCCTTGTAATATTCTTCTCATGCTTAACAATTTATTAAGCAAGGTGAGCACAAACAACCGTGCTCCGCAAGTTACACCTAATAACAGAATTATAGTGCATGCAGGGATATATCAAGGAAGGCTTATATGGCTCAATTTGCATAAAGCGAAGTTTTCCATTTCAATGCTCTTACTAAGTTCCAAGCAGTTTATTTTATAACTAAAATTTATTTCCTAAATCTCAAGTTTTATAGTGAGATAACATTCATCAAGGAGTGGTGAAAGATACATTCCTATCACATGGCAAATCGCCCAATTTCCCAATTGGATAAACTATCCAAAATTATTTGTCAATGTCTTTTAAAATCAAAACAAAGTTCTAACTTTGAGTGGCTTTACTTAGCATGTCCTTGACCGTGGACACAGCTATTCAAATAGTTCTTAACACTCTGCAGAGGTTGTACAGCTTTACCCACAAGTGATAACCACTCGTAATGTTCGTTTCACACACTTTCGAAGGTGTGCGACTAAGAGATTATCACAAGGCATTTACAATACACCATCCCACCGTAGTCCCACCTCGCTAAGGTTTTGCTTCCTTTGGATAGAAACCAGCCGAATTTAAGCCCCCTCTTGTGCCATGTGGGAATATATAAGAGTATGTCATAAAGACACCCACGCAACCGGATGGCACAACAACGGTGAAATGATATAAATTATTTAGCCAGGTTTTGCCCACACAGGACTTGTGGTAGTACGGTGGGGCTTAGCAACATGCAGCTCGAAGACCAGTCCTTAACTGACTTGGGCGACTTCTAATAAAACCATAGGCATCGATCATAGAAATGAATCGATCCCGTGCATAAATATGCACCCATCCAAACATCCGTTTTGCCCAAATCCAAACCAATTTTAATTTTGTTTACCAAGTCAAATCATTTTATAGATTTCTATAGTAAAGACAATACCATAGAATCATTTTCAATTCATAGTTGAACTTTTGGCTAGATTCCCTAAATTAAACATTTTTGGTCTAAGCTTTGTCTAAGCATAATGTTTCTCAACATGTTCTAGCTCATACTAATATATCAACTAGATTTTAACTAAGGTATCAAGGAATGGCTAGTTTAATAGCAAAGTTTGGCTATACAATGGAATTGAGAATAACTATAAAGCTTAAAACAGGAATTTAAATTAATTGAATTTAAATAAGCATGCAATAATAATTTAACACAGAATTTAAATAATTTAAAATAATGAGATTCAATATGATCAAAGATGTAACTTGCCTTGCTCAAATGCTTGAGGATCTACTTCTTCGAAATATTCGGTTTCCCTCGAGTCGTTGAAATCTACACGCGAAAACAAGCCAAATTCAAATAATACTCAAATAAATTCAAATGAACTCTAAATTAAGTAATTTCAGTATAAATAGCTAGATCTTGAATTTAGATGAATTTAAAAATTTGAATTACTCAAATCGAAATTCGAATGGGCTCTTGCAAGTTTGAAATACATGACATGATGGAATTGGGGATTTTCGAAATTAATTTTCTAAAGGAAAATCAATTATTGCGTCATGCTCACGTCAGCGAGGGGATTTACGAATTTCTGGTAAATTATTTTTCAAATGGAAATTGGTTGGAGTCGCTGACAAGTGGGCCCATGTCTCGTGGACTGGGTCCACGAGGAAACCCAGGTCTACGGTGGATCGGGCGTATGGGCATAGGGGCCCTACCACATGGGCTCGCCACTCAGGCAGCCACCTAGGTGAAGGAGGGCGAGGTGGTCGTGACGTGGCCTGCCACGTGGCGGCCACATCGGCGCGGTGGAGTCGGCGGCTCGGGTGCGTAGACTTGCCGGCGCTACATGCCACGGCGAGCCAAGTGGGTGCGCACAAAGGAGGGGTAAGGCTTTGCCGGACCTAGTGCGCTAGGTAGCGGCGGTGGAGGACCACAAGGCGGCCGGCGGCGAGATGCGGCTTGCGTTGGTGCTAGGGCTCCGGTGGCTCTTAGAGGTAGTTGGTGCGAGCGCGGGGCAGAACCCAACCATGCGAAGCCGTCGGTGGGGACGAAGGCGGTGGAAGACCTTCAATAGCGGCACAATCACCGGCGGCACGAGCTTCGGCTGGAGCACTTGGAGCTCAAAAAATTAGGCGAACGAAGGCGAGAGAGAGAGAGGGAGAAATAGGGAGAAAGAGAAAGGAAGGCGAGGGGCTCCGGGTGCTCTATTTATAGAGGAAGGAGGAGGGCCAGACGACAAGATGGAGCAGCACGATTCGCTGTGGCGCACCGGGTCCAACAGCATGGGCGACAGAGGGAGTTGGTGGCGGCATGGGGGGTTGGCGCGGGCACGATGGTCGAAGGGGATGGGCGAAGCGACATGACATGCATTTAATGCGCGTTGACGGGGTGGCTTGGCGAACGGTGAGGCGCGCTGACGCGGGTGCGGCATGGGAGTCCAACGGGAGGAGAAGATGACCAAGAGAGGGGAGGCGCGATGGAGTGGGCTGGCGCGGTGAATTGGGCCAGAGAAGATGGGCCACGGGAGAGAAAAAAGGGAAGCGGGTCGGCGGGTTCGGCCCAAAAAGCGAAAAGGGAAAAAAATACATTTTTGAATTACAGAAAATACCATAGATCAAAAAGGCTTTTTAGAAAATAACAAAATGAGTCCAAAAATTAAGGAAAAATTCACAGAAATTTCCTAACTTATTTTGAACTTAACAAAATCATTTCCAACTCATAATTGGTAATTAAATTAGTAAATAATTCATTTTGGCTTTAAACTAAAATAGGGAAAACTTTTAAAATTCTAGAAATTTCCAGAAAAATAATTAATTTTAATTTTTAACTGGAAATAAAAATTTGGGCTATTACATCGGCGCTGTGGCAAGCTTCTGGGCGTTCTTGGGCACGATGGGAGGGCCCGCGACACTCTGGCGGCGGCGATCACGAAAGACAGCGTCTTGGCGCGCGGCGACTGGTGCTTGCCGGGGCATGGCTGCGAGCATGCGTGCGGGAGGCGAGCTTGTCCGGCCATCTGACGCGATCGTCGCGGGACTGCGACAGCGATCTTGGCCATCTTTGGGTGGCACGACATCCGGGCGACGCGGCTATGCGGGGCGGTGGTGGGTCTGTGGGAAAATTACCTCCTGACATAATCTCACGTGATGACTCACAGCAAGAAAATCAACATATACACATACGTGATTTACTAGAAGATGCGATTGACTAGAAGATGCATACACTCAAAATTGTGTACAACCAAGAGCCCTTTCAATTCACGAGAGAAAAACCAGCCATCAAAGCCTCATCCCACGCATGCATGCACAGATTCTCTCTCTCATGATACAAGCAAAAGCACAGCCTCCAAAGCCCTTTGCATGAATCTCTGTCTACAGATCACGCAAGATCAAAAGCGTCGGCCACCACCCAAAACCACGTTTCTTCTGATCGGTGACGCGCCTGTATTGTGGTAGTGGCAGCTCAGCTTCGGGCCGGTGGTGATTCGCTGTCACGGTGGCGGCGACGCGCCGTCAGAGCCGCCGCAGACCATCGCGAAGACAGCTTCGGCGGCGTGGTGGTACGGCCGTATCTCGTATCACAAAGCGTGGGGACGGGCGCGCGCGTGTGGGCGGTATGATGGCACTGTCGCATGCGGGCGTTGGCGCCGTTTTGTTTCTGTGTTTATGCAATCTACAATCTATAGTACAATCGATATCTAGTCCTCTATGCAACCTACCGATCGGCTTGGCCGGCAACTTCAAGTCGGCTCGCGGTAAATTAGAGTGGATTTGCACCTAGAAAATACTCTAGAAAGCCAAATTTGCGGAATTGAAAATGATCTAGAAAATACGATTCAATCTACAAGCGTCATGTTTCGACGTTTACCTTTCGATCCGAGTAAAGAAGGCTTAGAGGTAGGCCGGAGTCGATCATGCTGATAACGTATTGAGGAACCGTCGCTGGCGAGTCTAGTCCGAACGATCACCTCTTAGACGAAAGTCAATTCATACAGAACAATACAAGAACAAATAGTAGATTGAACACAGAGATATGGGGGACTGCTTTCTTCTTTTTATTTCTCTTCTCATGATCAACCTTTTACAATGACGTGCACCCTCTATTTATGGACTAAAGACTCTGCTAGAGTTTTAGATGAGGCACCCACCTATAGATCGGCTACTAGACGAAACCTATGATTTCCCAACACGGACAATGTGGTTGTGGACACACGTGCCTTGCACCCCGAGTTGTGTTGGGTTCACGCTTTTTCAATAATGGGAAAAAAAAAGTGAGGCAAAAACTGAGGTTAACCTCGTTGTGGGCGGGAAATTAACCCGCCAAATACTACAAATTGTGACCTATCTCACGAGCTTTTGGTTTTTCCCGTCAATGTAAGTGAAATTTGAGCTTAAAACCTGTTTCTCGCTAGAACCTTCCAAACTCGCCACGTACCTGCTGTCATGCAAGCCACATCATCCCTGCTAGTGGGAATCCTTGTTCTACATGAGTTTTAAATTTATTTATTTCTTACTGTTAATGGACAAATTTGATCAATGCATACAAGTTTAGAGATACATCATGCTATGTCGGAGTTGATCGTGCTCAGTGCAAGTCTGAAGAGACCAATTGACATGCGCTTTGTCCTTGTTTGGTAGGTCTCTTAGCCACTTACGCTTTTCGTCTCTATCTAGTATATTTATCCTCGCTACCTAGGCATGCTAGAGTTACTAACGGAGAAAGCCGATCCACTCCTGAAGTTGTGACATCCACAGGCCACGAAGTCGAAGAGTCCCAATCGAAGAGCCGATCCTCTATATCGAAGAATTCAATGTAAATCTACATTGTCTGAGTATTAGAATCAATCGCTACCATCCGATAAAAAAAAAAAGAACGATATCAATTGCTACAGTAGTTGCGCGTCATTGTTTTTTGCACCACGGTAAAATCTTGACTGTTCTTTTCCGACTATAGCTACAGTATTTTGCTGCAGTGCTGCAACAAAAGCACTGTTTAGTCCCTCGCGAAACACTGTTCGTATGGTGGACCTCTGCAATACTGCAGAGGACCTGGATCCGAAGAGCTGCATCGCTCCATCAGTGTGAGCATATTTAGCAAACTTATCAGTATTGTTTCGGTATCGGCCAGTACCATTCGGCGCCTAAAATGGTACATAGCAAGTCTCTATTCCGTACCGGTCTCGATACCGGTCAATATCGGCCATACCGACTCAATACCGGTCATACCAGCTCATATCGGTTTTGATACCAGACAATACCAACCATACTAGTGGAATTGAAAATATCGTCTATTAAACTCATTGAAGTACATGACATATTTGATCACACTACTAACTATTTTGAGTAATATTACAACTGAAATTTAATGTATATATAACTAAACATATATACACTTATAAATATATATCATTATATTAAACATCAAAATAGTACACCGGCGTAGACCGTTATCAAAATGTACTATTGACCGGTATAATATTTAGTCCTCCTTTCGTCGGAAAAAAAGGTGCGAGCATATTTAGAAGACCGGCGTGTATAATCCAGGCAAGTCGAACCAGAGCCGAAACTGAAGCAGAAAAGAAGGCCTTCATCATGGATCTCCAGATCTCGTGCCCTCTAGAGACTCGGAAAATCCGCTAAGCGCAAATCGCCAACCCACACGTACACACAGACAGACGCAGATTTTTTACTTGTGCACAGGGGAAACCACCGTCACCATGGCGTGGCAATAGCGTACGTACAAGCAAGAGTGTATTCATACGTATATATACGGTGCAGTCCTGCCTCCCACCAATGCGCAGCGCAGGAGGAAGAGCTCAGCAATTGGGTATATAAACCCCCCCGCCCCTAGTCGCCTCTTGCGCTTCTCCCCTTTTGCATGCCTCACCGGCCTCTCCGTCTCCCCCTCCACCTCCAATGCGGCAATGCGCTACTAGTCCTAGACTAGCCCCCTGCTCCCGATTCCCCCTCCCGATCCGCGGATTAGCCGTCCCCCCCATCTGGGTTTCTTGATCCTGTTCGGGTTCTTGCAATCTGATCGGATTTTCTGGGATCTTTTTTTCGCTTCGTTTTCTTCTTTTGTGGTTGTTGTTTGTTGCAGTGTTTGGTTTTGTTGGGTTCTTGATCTGGAGATGAAGGGCGCGGCGGCGGCGGAGAGGCCGGAGGAGAAAGAGATGGACTTGCTCCTCAGAGAGATCCCTCAAGTCACGTCGCCGCAGGGCCAGCGCGGCGGCGCCAGCCACGCTCAAGGCCTCGGTGTGCATGGCGCCGCGCCTCACCATGGGTACGCCGCGCCGCGCTACGGCGAGGACGCGTACTACGCCGTGGTCCTGAACCGTCGCGACGATGGAGTTCACCAGGGCGACGGCGGCGGCTTCCACGCGCCGCTCTCCATGGGCTCCGCGCCGTTGCCGGCGTCGAGCCTGCTCGTTGGTAGCGCGCCATCGCCGATGATGCAGGCGGTGGACGACCCGGAGAGGCAGTGGCTGGCAAATCAGCTCCGCGGCCTGCTCATCAGGGACGCGCCCGCCGCGGACGCGCAGGCCGCGCTGAAGCCGCATGGCTCGCCGGCCCCCGCTGTCAAGAACGCGGCCCCGGCAGATGTCCCCGCGGCGCACGGTGCGTACTACGGCTACAACTTTGGGGCGCCGGGTTCCTCGATCCACCATGAACCCCTGTTTGTTGATCAGGCCATGGCGGCCGGCTATGTCGCCCGGTCGCAGCATTTCGCAGTGGACGTCGACTTTGATGGCTACGGCGGCTTTTCTAGAAGCTTGGGCGCCAGTATAGGCGGCTTCGTGTACAACAGGGCAGGAAATGGCACTGGTATTGGTTGGGGACAAGGGTTGGTGCACCCTGGTCATGCCGAGTCTTTCGTGCCTTCTGGGCAGGCTGGTGCAGAACACAACTGGGGCTATGTTAGTGCTAGTCCGATTGCCCTCGACGCCCATGGCGGACCTGGCGGCTTACCGAAATTGCGCTATGAGTACGGTGTGCCTGTGACAGACAATGGGTATATGAAAGGTGGTTTCAATCAAATCGAGGCATTTCGTCGCGAGGACAGTCTGATTTTTGATGGGAAGAAGAACATGCCTTTTCTGGACCGTGGGAAGGAGAGGAGATTTCAGCACTGTGTCAATAACAAGACACTGGAGCTGGAGAGTCCTAAGATGCTGAGGTATGAGAACATGGTTGGAGTTAAGGGCTACATCTACTTCATGGCCAAGGACCAGAATGGGTGCCGGTTCTTGCAGCAGAAGTTTGAGCAAGGGAAGCATCATGTGGATGTAATTTTTGAAGGAATCATCGATCACATTGAAGAGCTTATGATCAACTCGTTTGCAAACTATCTCGTACAGAAGCTGCTGGATGTGTGTGATGAGGAGCAGAGGCTGAGGATCATTGCCGTGCTGACGGAGGACCCTGTGAAGCTGCTGAGAATCTCTCTGAACACACATGGGTAATCATCTTCTATTCTCAATACTGATCAGTTAAATGCATTTTGATCCTGGCATTAGAGGCAACTTTACTCGGTAACCAATTTTGGCACTTGTTGATGTGAGAATGTTGTGATTTGTGTCAGGAAAAGGAAGTACATAGGCAGCAGAACAAGTGTGCTATAATGCTAATATTGCAATATAAACCCTTTTTGCTAGTTACTGCATGCAATGATTGCTGATGATTTGGTTGTCCTGATTTGTTTCAGGACAAGGGCAGTACAGAAATTGATAGAGACTGTTAAGAGCAGGAAACAGATTGTGCTCATTATTTCAGCCCTACAACCAGGCTTCATGCATCTTGTCAATGACCTTAATGGTAATCATGTCATACAGAAATGCTTGACAAACTTTGGGGCAAACGAGAACAAGGTAAAAAGTAGTGTTTAGTTTACAAGTTGATTTTTGTTCTGTAGTATGGACTCCAGGACTAGCTATTTTTTTGTTATGTCATTGACTTTGAGCAATTATTGTTTGTTGCATTTTTTACAAATGAACTCCATAAGTTAGAACCGGTGCTGAACACAGGGAAATTACCAGCGGTCGTCTGTGGACCATCCCATACAATCTTTACAATCTAGTGCAAAATATTAGTGTACTTGTAGCTATACCTGTGTACAAGCTCACAAGCATGTCATGGTTTGAATTTATAACTTGCCTCTATATGCATCTGTAACCGGCCATGTTTTGCTTACACGAAGTAATTTTGCTGGCAAATCAACAATACTAAACCTGTACATCAGTATGCATGATCTTATAAGTGCTATTCTTGAAAAACTTTTTGTTTGCAGTTTATTTATGGCAGACAATATCCAGGAGACTTTGTTTGCTGATGAGTAACTTTACTAGTGAAAAAGTAACACACACACACACACACACACACACACACCCCCCCAAAGTGAGTTTTATGAAAAAACACATTAAAGTCCACCTTTTACAACAAAATCTGTGTATCCACCTTTTACAACAAAATCTGTGTACATACTTCTTTTATATATGAAAAAGGGTATATAGCAAAAATAAAGGGCTCTAATGAATTTTTTTCAATTAAGTCACATTGGAGTATCTTATAATTGGTATTTAAGTACACTGAAAGTGATAAAGAAGTATAATATGTTCGTTTAAGTGGTATATTGGAAGTGAGAGTATGTATATACATCATAAGAGTTTTGACAATGTCTTATGACCCCATAAGAGTTTCCCGCACTCTTCATGTACTTGACTTTGACTACGAGATCTTGTACTTCTTTTATTCTTCAGTGTTGTCTTTGACATCTTTATGCTCATGACTTGTGTGGGAGAAGAATTCATAAACTAACATCGTAGGGACATTCGCTAGGCTAGACTTTCTACTATACGGGAGTATCTCAATCAAAAAGTGTATTATATACCAGACCTTGTACAAATATATTCTGCACTTACTGATGTTTGATGCATTGCGATGTAGAAATTAACTCATGGAGCAAATATGATCGTCTTGTTAATTGCCAATAGCGTTTTTTCCCCAGAAAAAACAGTAAGGGGTACTTTTCGTACGTCGTAAGCTCAGTTTGATATATATTAGCACTTACTTTAACATGTCTGGTAAATCAATAGTGTGATATGAAATTTTTCTGCAAGTAAATATATGTGAAGTGTTCACTGATCTTACTTTATTTAATTAGATTATCTGCAATATATTTATATATACTCTCTTTGAACAGTTCATATTTGAGGCTGCTGCAACTCATTGTTTTGAAATGGCAATACATCGCCATGGCTGCTGTGTTTTACAACGTTGCATAGCTTGTGCACATGGTGAATATCAGGCCATGCTAATTGTGGAAATATGTGCTTATGGTTTTCAGCTTGCTCAAGATCCATTTGGGTAAACCCTTCCTCTTTATTAGATTGCTTATATTGTGTACTACTATTGCAAATGAACATTCTTGCGCTGTGACTTCATTTGTAAAACTGTACTGATTTGCTTGGTAGTTTGTAGAAATATCCTTGGTAACATAATTATCAACACTTAAATATAGAGATTCATAGTATCGGCATATTTTGCATTAGTATTAATAACGGGGAGAATTTCCTCCATAATTTTCATAGTTTTCAACACTGTTGCTCATCTCTCCCATATCTTGCACTGGCACTAGGCCAGTCTTCTGTTTGAGTTACCAGTTATCTTCACACCATTAACTTAATTAGCCCCTTTACCTTAAAAAAAGCTTAATTTTTCCCTTGTTGCTGTTTCTATAGACTTGTATATGTTTATGTTGATTCAAAATCTATTTGAATATTTCAAAGCTTTCTTAGGTGATAGCCATTTTAGCCATGCCCACATGCAGATAAAATATTAAGTGGATATAATACCTTGATTTGTTGAATCCTCAGTACTCATAATCTGTTTCATTTCACAGACAGCACAATTTATAAGGGTACTGATAATGATATGAACTGCACCCTAACTACATGAACCCAAACTGTATTAAAAGAACTATTTTGGACGTTTCAACATTTATTTTCATTGCTTCCTTGTCTAATCCTTGAGACTTGAGACATCTCCAACCAGATTTATCTTGTGGTCAGTAGTGAATGTATCTCCACCAACGGTTGCATTTCTCTATAATATCTTGAGATTAATTTATTTGATTTTTTAAAGCAGACGTTTGGCAACACGTAAACTGTATTAACAACCAGAAAACTAAAATTACATACCTATTTTGCCTTATTGCAGGAATTATGTGGTCCAATATGTCCTCGAACTGAAAATTCCTTCTGCAAATGCACACCTGGCATCTCAGTTTGAAGGGAGTTATGTCTATCTCTCAAAGCAAAAGGTGAGCAGCAATGTTGTGGAGAAATGCCTGAATGTCTTCTCGGATGATGACAAAGCTGCCATAGTATTTGACTTAATCTCAGTGTCTCATTTTGAACAACTGCTGCAAGACCCTTATGCAAACTACGTAATTTATACTGCCCTTCTACACACCAGGGTGAGTATTACCATCCAAATGAAGTTGTGGATTGGCACCAAATTACGTCATGCATTATGTTCAACATTGCCTTCTCTTCCTTACTTTTTTTCTGCTTGACAGGGCCATCTCCATAACGCCCTAGTTGAAGCAATCCGCCCTCATGAGGAAGCCCTTCGGACCAGTCCCTGTTGTAAGAGGATCTCTAGAGCCCTCTCTAGGAGGTGAGGTGTACAATCTGTGGTACCAAGAAAGCTGTATTGTTGTCATTTATGTTCATTAGCCGTTTACTATAATGTATCTGCCAACACGAGCTTCAGAGTTCAGAAGGTGGTTTTGGTTACAAGAAGGTTAAGGTCATGGTCAGCTTGTAGTTATAGAGTTTCCCAGGCGCTACCATCCGTGATGTAGTTTTTGCCGCGCGCCTATCCCGATGGTGATGCTGTAGAGTTGTAAAAGAGGACCTGTGCTTTCTGAATTGTCTACTTTGTATCTGCTGTATTATTTCCCTTTGGGTTGTGTGAACGGAGTAATTATTACTTTTGGGCAAGTTGCTATACTTGTTGCTACACATATAGTTGCAACTTGCAAGAATACTTCTCTTCAGTTTAATTAAACGAAACAGATGCTCATGCCATGGGGATTATATAGTGTTTAATAATTATTAGTTTTGATCACCGGAGTGCATCCCCGGAGGGTCATCAACATGATCATCGGAGGATCCTCGTTCGACATTGCATCCAAAAAGGCAGCGCCGTGTGTACACTCGACAAATACACCATGTCGCGACATACCCCACCATCTGCACACCTCGCTATGTTGAGATACCAATCATCTTTTGCCCTGGGGACACTAGTGGCCTGTACTTCCCTCACCAAGACTCCTTCATTTTCGCCAACATCATGGATTCCGAGGTCAGGCGTGTCCTTTGACAAAATAATGATCCCTTGGAACCGCATGTCGCCGCTGGGCATACCTCTGGTGGGCTTCGGGGGAAGGCTCGTCATGGCCCTAGGTCAAATTGACCTACTGGTCACATTCGGCAACGACTTTGCGTCGCGAACCGAAGTCGTCACCTTCGACGTCGTCAAGATGCCTTACCAATGCAATGCCATCCTCCTCCGCGCCACGCTAAACTCCTTCGGCGCAATCGCACACCACAACTACCTGTGCATTAACATCCCCGCACCTAAGGGCATAATTATGGTGCAGGGAGCCAGGACCTGGCAAGGCAAGTAGAGTTCGAAGCAGTCGCCCCGGCCCGCCATGTCCACACAGTTGAGCCAGGTGCAACCCCCCCCCCAAGGGCAAAATAGGTGCCAAAGGCCAAACCGGAGGGGCAGCTCCGAATGGTCCTCCTGGGCGAAGCGTCACTAGAGAAAACAGTGGCCCTCGGAGTAGACCTTCGGCAAAAGGCACAAGACGTCATCCTCGAGGTACTCCACAGCAACACGGACATCTTCGCATGGGGACCCAAGGATATCCCCAGAGTGTCCTGAGAAACCATCGAGCACCACCTAGCCGTTAAAAACGAGGCGCCCCCAAGAAACAAAAACTCTGCTGCATGTCGGCCGAATGGCTTGAGACGACCAAGAAGGAAATAGCCAAGTTGCTAAAAGCAGGGATCATTCGGGGAATAAAACACTCCAAATGGTTCACCAACCCCGTTCTGGTGCCAAAGAGCACCAGCAAGTGGTGCATGTGCATTGACTTCACAGACCTCAACAAAGCATCTATAAAGGATGACTTCCCCTACCCCGCATTGACCAACTAGTAGACGCCACCTCGGGTTACGAGATGACGAGCTTCCTCAACGCTTACTCTGGCTACCATCAGATATTCATGGCCAGGGAGGACGAGGTGAAGACCATGTTCATCACCCTGATCGGCACGTACTGCTTCACCAAGATGCCCGTCGGTCTCAAGAACGTGAGAGCAACCTTCACCCGACTCATCACGAAGGTCCTTGCCAACCAGCTTGGCCGCAACATCGAAGCGTACGTCGACGACATCGTCGTCAAAAGTGTGCTCGCGGGATCCCACACGGTGGACCTACAAGAAACCATCGCTAGCCTCCGGACAGAGGGGGTAAAGCTAAACCCGAAAAAATGCGCCTTCGGCGTAAAGGCGGACAAGCTCCGGGGATTCCTCATATCCGAGAGGGGTATCGAGGCAAACCCTGAAACAATAAAAGCCATCCAAGAAGACACCGCGCATGGCTCACAGCCCTGGTGCACACCGATGCCCTCCGTAGGCGTCAGTGTATAAACAAGACACCACACATGGCTCACAGCCTCGGTGCACACCGATGCCCTCCGCAAGTACAAGTGTATAAACAAGACACCACGCATGGCTCATAGCCCCGGTGCACACCGGTGCCCTCCGCAGGCACGAGTGTATAAACAAGACACCGTATGACGCGTGGCTCATAGCCTCGATGCACACTGAAGCCCTCCGTAGGCATGAGTATATAAACAAGACACCGCGCATGGCTCACAGCCCCGGTGCACACCGATGCCCTTCGTAGGCACGAGTGTATAAACCAGAAACTGTGCATGGCTCGCAGCCCCAGGGGCCACCGACGCTCTCCAAGGCACGCGCGTACAAAATGGTCACTGTGCCAGGCCCCGA
Source organism: Phyllostachys edulis (assembly GCA_036346405.1). Classification (NCBI taxonomy): domain Eukaryota; kingdom Viridiplantae; phylum Streptophyta; class Magnoliopsida; order Poales; family Poaceae; genus Phyllostachys; species Phyllostachys edulis. The sequence continues at coordinate 105,755,001 of CM070550.1, forward strand.
GCTCCGAGGTCCACCAGGGGCCGTCCTCGCCTATCCTCGCCGATATTACTAAACTCCTGCGGAGCCCCCGTTACGAAACAAAACAAGAGGCAGAGCAAAACAATACAGACATCCATAAGCATATTTTATTCATCACAACAAGTTACAAATCACTACAATACAACAGGCAATGGATCTTAACCGCACGAAGTTGCAAATCAACCAAGCACGACATGAAAGGGGTACATAACAAGTAACCGATAAAAAGAATAAATAAAATAAAACACACACACAACGATCGATGCCTACGGCTTGTCTGCATACAATACGTTCGTGTACAGCAGCTGTGAGAGCCGCCGGGCGATTTAACTTGTAATGGTTAACCTTCCCATTGGTCCTAGCATCACAAATCAAAATTTTCCACTCTCGGTGTATTATGTACCTCCCAGTTCCAGAACAGCGGTACATATACACCTTACCAAATTAAGCATCAATTCCATACACAAGTTATTACATTACCGAAATCTTAATAATTTACAATATATTCAACATACAAACTCAAATTTCATACAAAAGGCCCAACCGGCTAAATATGTCAACAAAAGATCAAGTTCGCAGCGAAAAGTACAAGCCATAAGATGGCAGCAAACAAAAGCCAACTGGCTGCCCTTACCCACAAGGCAACCAACCGGTAACTTGTCGAGCTAGTCGTCAGAAGCAAAGTCAGTCTCACAATAGTTGGCCCCTTGGGGATCAACCTCCTCTGCAGCAAGTAGACAATGCAATTGAGTACAAAATTGTACTCGCAAGACTTACAAATAACAAACCTATACATAGCTACATGCATTCAAGTATCAAAGGAAGGCTGCTACAATTAAGTAGTTTTCAACATAAAGGTAGTTTCTTTGCAATAGAGTAATAGATTGTAAGACAATTGACCAAATCTATTTTTATTTGGTTAAATAACCGCGAGACAACAAATATAAACATAAATAACATCCTAGAGATGACTAACCACAACCACCACAACAATAGCATGAATTACCCATTCGTACCACCCGATTTCAAGTTTTATCAAAATGTTATAGTCTAACTCTTGAAATACCTCACCAAGTGTGTCTATAACTAAGGACTTGGCTATTCGAATAGATTAAACCCTGCAGGGATGTACAACCTTACCCACATGCCAGACCGCTCTTTCGCCAAGCTATATAGCACACTTCCTTAGGTATGCCAGCAAAGCTAAGTCCTACGAGGCATTTTCCAATGAGATGTATAAGCTAAGAACCGCCTGCATGGGTGAAAGCCCCCATGAACCGATCTTGTGTGTGCAGACGGGGCTCCCACGGAGAGCCCACACATTGTGTCAAAGCCACCGGTAAAGCTTCGGTCAACTACCCCTCGGGGTAAAGCCTTAGAGAACTACCGATGCTCCTCGGGTATGGGAACCTAACCGAAACCCACCCCGCACATCCAAACAACAACAAAACATTTTTCTCCCTACATCTACCACCTGCAACTCCGAGCTAACACCTGCCAAAGTACTAAGTCAAGAGGGGTTCCCAATACCCTCATGTGGATGCACACAAAAGTGCTTGGATCAGTGTAACAAGATGTTCGATCTTTGTTGACCTAGGCACCAACCACACATCCGACAACACATCAATCAACCACGTGCCCAAGTCTAAGTCTTTTTTGCTTTCAGTTTTAATTTTTCCAATCACAATACATACATAAGTACCCTAACCCAATTATTTAAAGTGTTGATATAATGACCATCGCCGAAGCGATAATCCCCATACTATCATTCTAAGCATTGCTAAGCAACTCGTATACAAAATATAAAGTGACTAGAGCCCATCCATCGAGCTCTCAACCACAACGAATATAAACCTAGGCTCAGTGATAAAGGATGGATATTTACCTATAGCTTATGTATCTACTCAGTTTAAATAACGCGAACTGAGAAGCATGCATACATACATTTGCAAACAAGATAATAGCATTCGAACATAATAGGATCAACATGCATCAAAGGAGGGATTGCTTGCCTTGATGAAGATAGTCTTCTTGCTGCTGCGGATCACTCTCGTAAGTACCTGATTCTTCGAAACCTACCGATCGAACGAGAAGAACAAATAAGACTGAATAACACTGAAATTAACCAACATTCAAATTCATCCAAAATACACACAACTTACACAGCAGGTAGAGTATGATTTTAGAAGAATTTAGGTAAAAACATTTAGTCCAAAAGGAGTTCATATGAATTTTCTAAGAATTTTACAAAGTTAAAGACATAAGTGCACAAACAATTCAAATATCAAATTTTTCTGAAATAGACACATATTTCAAACTTATACCAAATTAAATTACACTAAAAATGGAAACTAACAAAGTTGATTTCACCCAATTTGGAGTTAAGATGAAATACTTATGAATTTTTGAAGTTTCAGCCATTTTTAGCACAAAAGTAATTCATTTTCGGAATTTCTAAAAGTAATAAATACTTTTTATACATGCGTTCAACTAGCCACAGAGAATGACAGGTGGGACCCGAGGTGAGGGCTGACCAGGTTAACTTTGACCCGGTCAAAACCCGCGGGACCCACTCGTCAGTGGCTAGGTCCATGCGAATAGTGCATGGACCGTAGTCCACGCTTGGTCTATCGGTCTATGGTTACTATGCACTTAAGCATTTGGGCCCACATGTCAAACGCACAGAGAGTTAAATGGTGTCAATTTAAACTTCTAATCGCGTTTATCTCCAGTGGGGTCTACATGTCAACGATACATTAAAAGAATGATTAAATGCTAATGACAGTTTAACCCTAAACTGGCCGGCGGCTCATCGGAGCTCCCGTGCTCGAGCACGCGCAGCGAGGAAGGTGATTCGATGAAGGAATGATGCTCCGGGCTCGGGGTTGGCTCCATTGGGTGCGCAAGGTCTTCGCGAACACACTGGTGGCGACGCGAAGTCCAAAGGTTGCCGACAGCGAGCTCACGGTGGTCGGAGGTGGCTTCTAGAAGACTCGGGGAGGTGTACGTCGGGATCGCCTTGTCTCCAGGAACGTGGCACACATGATGACGATGACGATAGATGGCGGAGGCAGCCAGAATAGCAACGGCGGTGGTTGATCGAAGTCGGAGAAGAAGAGGTCGTACTCCCTCGTTAAAGCACCAAACTCTAATTAAATTCGCTAGAAGATTCAACCGGACAATGCGATCTCAATGGACAAGGCAGTGTTGAGTGGGACTCACTGAAACACCCGCTAGCTATGCGACCATGGCCAACGGAGCCGAAGACGACGAAGTCATGCTCGACGATTCCGTGGATGACAAGGGTTAGGACTGGCCAAAATAGAGACAGCGTTGAACGTAGAACCCGGCGGTAGGGTCATAGATGTGAGAGTGGCACCGAGGCGAGCTCTAGCTTCTCAGGTTCTTTCTCGGCCGAAACCAAGAAGTGGTCGGAGGGAGCGAGAATGTGCGAGAGGAAGAGTATGGATAGGTTCGGGGACTAGGTGAGGTCCACGCGACTCTTCAAGGACGGTCAAGGAAGAAGGAGGTGGCTGGGCGAGTGTCGTGGCGTGCATGGGCTGTGCCAGCATCGCTCGGCACCGACGCAATGAGGAAGACGACGAATATGACCAGTGGGGCCCACTGGTCAGCGGTAGAAGAAAGCGTCGCGGTTGGGTGGTTTGAGTCAGAGTCAGACTCGGATCTAGTTTAGTTGGTGCGATCGAGTCACATCGGCTTGGGTCCAGTCGGGTCCGAGTCAAACCGGTTGACTAGGTTTAAAATGTTTTGATCGAAATACAACAAGTTTGATCTAGCAATTAAAAATAGTAAATAAATTCTGAAATTTTTTGTGAGTGCTCTAAGACACAAATGGAATTTAGGAAAATTTATTTAGGCACTGTTAATACTGCATTTGTCTGAATTAATTTCCTTTTCAAATCTGCATTAAAGATTTGGTTTGTATTTTGGTGGAGTCGATTTTACTTCTAAAAATTTGGGAAATTTTATATTAATTCATGATAATTAACTTAGTATTTAAATAAAATATTTTCCAGTGGTCTTCACCAGCATAAAGCTTGGTTTTCAAAAGTAGCTTTTTTTAAAGTTCCAAAATTCAAATGGATTTGAAAATTTATAAATGCAAAAATTGTGCCCAAGCTCTAGAAAACCATATGCTTACTCATAAGATGCATCAAAAGTTTTAAAAAACCTCATACTTTTATACATTTGAAATACAAACCAAAGTTTGGGATGTTACAACAGCCATTGCATCAGCTCCTCGTCGGAGGGCCCTGTCTCCATGAACTTCAGCAGGCCCCTCTCCGCATATACATTTACTGCATCCCGCCTTGGAGATGGAGGGAGCCTCGTAGCTCGGGGCCGGTGCCGTGGATTCAGCACACTACGCCGAAGACCCTTCCTTGGGCGCCGCATAGCCCCGCTGCTCCCAAAAGCAAGTGATATCAGAGAACGCCGTGGAAGCTTTGCACCGGCGAAACAGTGCAAACTCCTCCATGGTCCCACCTTGGTAGCACAGCTGTAGCGGCCAAATTGAGCGAAGGCAGCACTTCGCCTTTGGCTCGCGTCGAGGGGCAACGACCATCGTCACATGCCCCTCAGATGGACCCCCCCCGGCCAGTAGAAATAGGGTGAACCCCTTCGTTTAACCCCCGCCCCCTCCCCCAGAGTGTAGGCCCCAGAGCGAGCCATACAAAAAAAGAAGGGAAAAGATAGGGGGAGCTAACTAAGCCTAGCTACAAAAAGCAAATGATCTAGGCTGCCCGGAGTGAGCCGAGGGTCACACCTTGTCTGCGGTGGTGCCCCCCCTCCACCCCGTTCGTCGGCACCTTCGCTCCGTCGGAGCCTTCCCCTTCCTCTTCTAAGCCTGCGCCACCCAGAGGGAGTCCATCGGGGCATTTCGGTTGTGCGGAGCCCATAAGTCCTGGACGAAGTTGCTCATCTGGCGGTGTCCGGCTACAACCTCCTCCACGGTGGCCATGGGCACAGAGGGGCTCGCGAGAGCGTCAACATGCCCGCAGCCAGCCTTCTGTAGGGTAACGAAGGCTGCGTACCAGGACACCTTCGCACAATGATTCCCATAGGCGCGAGCCATGGCAGACACACCTCTCCGGCGTAGTGGAGGCGCCCTAGGGTAATCTCCATGTCCTCTGCATGATGGCTCTACGGAGGGGGCACTGCGCCGAGCTCCGTCACAGTGCCCTGCAGGGCTTTCATCGCCTCCCAGGTCACCTGCGCCACAGAGTTAGAGAGCTCGACCCGGACGCCCCAGAGCGCCCGCACCTCCTCCTGCAGCCCGTCACGCTCACCCTCTAGCTTCGCCACCTTAGCTTCTAAGGCCCTCGCCTTGTCAACGAAGGCCTCCTGCTCGACGCTCAGGGCCTCGCTCCGCTCGTGCTCCTAGTCCGCCCGTTTCTAGATCTCATCAAAGCTACGTGACACGTCACCATTGAGCGCGCGTGATAGCATCAGGGTCTACAAATCACCAAGCGCCAAATACATCTTCATGAAGACAACATAATCGAAGCACAAGAAGCGTACCTTCACGATGTTCACCTCAACGGAGCGGAACATGCCTTTAAGGGGCATGTTCCGAAATAGGTCCCCAAAGTAGGACGGGGCGGTAAAGCGCGCCACCCCCTCGCAAACCTCCACCGTGGCCGCGCTCACCTTAAAGTCCGCAGGACAAAGCGGACCCAGGTCAGCGGTGGGCGCGGGGCCCGGGGCAGGAGTCAGGGCAGGGACGGGCGATGGCGTCTCCGCAGAGCGCTGCGACATAGATCCCCTCCCACTCGTCTCCTCCCAATCGCTCACAGCTTCGCAGCAAGCGACACAAGTCATGACGGGTGCACAAGGCAAAATACGTAGCCGAACGTGCGACCAACGAAAAGGGAATCTTACCGATAACATTGCGCCCTGGAGTGGGAGGATGAACCCGAGACTCCTCGGAGCCCCCGCCGTAAACATGGGATGGGGTACTACCAACCGAGGACTCCTCGAGCTGCAAGCCCGTGATGCCAAACGAGCTCACCACCCCTTCGACTGCCCCACCTCCAGTGTGCCCTGAGACCCCCACCGCAGCACCGACCACCGGAGTAGGCCAGCGCTCCGGCCCGAAGGGGCTCCCAGGCGATGACTCGTGTGACACCCACCCGGGCGCACGATGGGCCACCTTCACCTTCGGAGCACGCGGAGCGCAAAGGAACCGCAGAGATGGGACTCGCAATGTCACACTCATCGGGGACGCAAGCGCGTTTTTCCTCCCCTCGTCCAGATCACGATGCTCCGACAGACGTGCCCCATCCTTGTAGGCCTGATTAAGACGGGCCTCCCGCACCACCAACAGTCGCTTCGCGTGCTCCTCCCTAGTATAGGGGCCCAAAAGCACCTCCGCGCTCTGCGCCACCTCGTCGATCGAGGCGACTATAGCGGAAGCCAGATTCCAGTAAAAAAAGAGACAAAAGAAAGGAAATAATGCCCAAACCTTCACGCTCACCGACTTCGATGGTAGGAAGCCCATCCTTGGGCTCCCTAGGAGTGACAATCCAGCCCTGCGCGAGGGGCCACACCCGGAACGCACAAAAACTCTTCCACCAAGTCTTGCATAGAGAGCCTGGTTGTCGCACTCAGCAGCAACACAAGGTGGGCCTCCTCCCGTGTAACATCCCAAAGTTCTGTTACCAAAAATTCAAATTATAAAATTACAATTTTATTGATTTTTCTGAGATTTAAAAGAGTTTTTATTTCTTTTCCTAATTTTCCTAGTATTTCAAAAGTTAAAAATAAAATTTATTGAGTTTCTAGGTTTACCTTGGATTTAAAGTTAAAAAGAAAAACTTATGTAGTTTCTTGAATTTTCTAGTATTTAAAAAGGTTTTTCTTGTTTTAAATGTTTTTTAAAAAATTTATTTTCAAAATTAAATACCAATGATGAGTTGGAAATATTTTATTAAGTTCAAAATGATTCAAGGAATTTATGTGTATTTTTTAGAATTTTTGGACTTTATTTACTATTTTCTAAAAACCTCATTGAATTTCCCTTTCTCTTTGGGACGAATTCCCATTCCCCGCGCGACCACCCTTTCGGTTTCGACCACCCTCTCGGTTTCGACCACCCTCTCAATTTCGACCACCCACTCGGTTTTGACCAGCCACCTAACCAGACCGACCCGAGTCTCTTCCTCTGCCGCTGACCGATCGGGCCCACTGGCAGCCCTTTGTCTCCACACGGTAGTGCCCTCACTTTGACCCGATCATTGCGTCTTGCCGTGGCTCGCTCTGCTTCCAAAGACGCCACCTTCGCCCTGGTTTCCTCAACATCGCAGCGTCACCGCTCTCGCCCATGCCACAGCTCGTTTTAACTTCCGTCACCTCCCCACTACTACGCTGTCCATGCCGTGTGTGTCGTCAGCTCGAAGGCGTCAATGACATGCGGTGCCCTCTCTCGCGCCCTCCGTCCCGACCTGTATAAAGCCCCCTAGAGCTCTTTTCCTCGCCATTTGCTTCCCTGAACCACTCTCCCTCCTCTCTTTTCCATTCTAACCGAGAAAAACCACAAAGAAGCGAGCTCCAAATTTCTGGCCGTCGTGCCTCATCGTCGTTCCAGCCGCCACTGTGAATCTCCTTCCTCTCTACCCGTGTCATTTTGTGTTCCAAGACACGAGGAACTTATCCCCTAATCGGATTTGGTTTTGGTCCTCAGGAGCTTTCAGATTTGAGCTTCGTCTTCATCTCTGACCAAAAGGGGTATTTCCACCACCACATCGTCTCTGGTGAGATATTTTCAATTGCTCCCTCTCTGAGCATCTCAGACTCTGATTGGTGCTCCCCGACCTTCCATTGTCTCTCTTTTCTCTCAGGCTACCTCCTCTTCATTGAAGTGCCGTCGCCGCCTCGGGTTCACAACGTCGGACCATCTCCGACGAGCTCCTTGACCACGCTCCACTCCGGTATGGCCCTAGTCACCTCTAGTAACTAGTGCACTCGCTTTTTGGTCGAAAGCTTTGCCAGAATGCGGTTGCCATTATCACCGTAGCTTCCACTCCACTTCACTTCGCCGCGCTGCCGCCTCAGGCTATAGTTGAAGCTCCTTTTGACCACCTCCTGTAGTCGAAGCTCCTTTCGACCACGTCCTGTCGTCAAAACCTCCTTCCGAGAGCTTGTTCTCTTTCATTCGAGCTCCGATTCGAGTGATTCAAATTTCTAAATTCAATATCTACCTCTCAGAACCAAAATTGCTTAATTCGAATTTTATTTGAATTTGGCTTATTTTCGCGTGTAGATTTCAACGCCGTTTGAGAACAACAACTAATTAAGCAAGGCAAGTTACATCTTTGATAATATTTGAATCCCAGTATTTAAAATTATTTAAATTCTGTTTTAAATTATTATTGCATGTGTATTTATATTCAAGTAATTTAAATCCTTGTTTTAAGCTTTATAGTTATTCCCAATTCCAATATATAGCCATTTATTGTTAATATGGACAGTATGGAGAATCTTTCTGATTGTGATGTATTTAGGAGTTAGAAATTGAAAAGACTAGATTATAAGAGTACATTACTATTGAATGTTTGATTATAAGAATACCTTATTATTGTATTATAGCAATATACGATGGATGAAAGTTGGGTTGTAGGAACACATAATTCTTGGATATTGATTATACAATTATACAAATATTGATTGTTGGGTTATAGGATGGTATCACTGTTGATTATCGGAATATGTGATTAATTGGATTACATCCTAATTAGATCATAATATTGTATCCTTGTGGGGTACTCGGGTTATATCTTTGTTGTATATAGGATTAGTTATGGTTGGATGTCGGATTATAGAAATAGATTATTATTGATACTAGATTGTTGATATCAGATTATAAAAATAGATTATAGTTGGAGATTGGACAACACCAGCAGTGGCACAAAACCTCGGTCATGACAAGTAAGAAAAAATTGTCTCAAGACTACTACTAGATAGGACAAGCAACAACAGCATAAACTAATTGACAGAACATGAATGCTACAATTAACAAAATGATTCACATACTATTTTCTTTTCTAAAGAACTAGTCTGCTAGTTACAGGGGCATATCACTACAAGTAAAGCCCCCTTTAATTTATGTGGTTAGTTCTAGTTTAACAAGGGGAATTAGAACCTAGAGTACTGTGTTTAACTTGCATATTTAACCCCCCCACACACACACACACAGGAATGAGAGAGGGATAGTCATCTAATTGGTAGATTGGTTCTACTAGTGTACTAGATTGATGTACAATATTTATTTAAGGAAAGCAGTCTACAGGGTGAAGCTGGTTCTACTAGTGTGGGAACTGGGGAGCTACCTGTAATTGAGCTCAAGAGCAGCTGGAATGCTGAATCTAACATTCTACTCCATGTACTTCGTCTACATACAAGCTTCTTTGGACCTTAAGCATGTAATCTAAGTCGTGTAACACTAACAAAAAGAAACCTCAAAACCTCGAATCAGAGACATCCAGGACAAAAAAACCTCAAAACCTCCAATCAAGACTCAAATGTCAAAATCAAGAACTCGCCTGCAGAAGCTAACACACACACAGGCCTAACCAAATGTTATTAGGACTCTGTACAACCCTAATATATCAACCAAGAACAGGGCCAGATGTAACGCCCCGACCAGGAGGTCTCCAGACTTAGCCGCAACAGGACCCAGGAGGTCCTGTCACGACCAAACCAGGAGGTCTCCAAGTCTGGCCGCAACCGGGCCCAGGAGGACCCAAACACGACTGGACCTGGGAGGTCCCTCAGGACCTCCTAGAGGTCCCCAAGACCACTCAGGAGGACATTCAAGACCACCTGGAGGTCTGAAGGTGGGTGTGGGACATGGGGTGATCCCAAGTGCCACAACCTGTTCGAGGGGAGGTCAAGAGACCAAGCCCGAGGAGGTCGTGAGACTTGGAATGACTCAAAGTCCTCTATGCAAACCGAACTAGTCCCAAGGATCAGTGGCTAGCTCGCACAGCATACAACAGTGGTAACAAACATCCAATGTGTACTTTACTAATAACAAAGGAGTTGATTACAAGAGAGCTTACAAGCCAGCAAACAAAATACAGCAGAAGGCAAAACAAGCAGGCCACCCGATACACCACAGGAAATCGGCTGGAGGGTGCATCCTAGTTGACCAGGACCTCTTGGTCCACTGCGCAGACCACCTCAAGCTCTCTTCCCCTGCTAAAAACAGCATCAAGCAAGAGTGAGCACAACAACCGTGCTCGCAAGTTACACCCGTCAGTTAACAGAATGATGTGCATATATGGATATCTCAAAGGAATGCATAATATGGTTGATTTGCATAAAGCCAAGTTTCTTTCAAATACATGTACTAAGTTCCAAGGTAGTTATACAATAACTAAAATGAATTTTCTCAAATGAATTTTACAGTTGGATAACATTCATCAGCAAGTGGTGAAGGATACCCTCCTGTCACAAGGCTCCCCGCCCAAAACCCATTTGGATAGAGATCCAAAACAGTTTAATAAAGTCTTTTGAAAACAAAACCAAGTATAACTTTGAGTGGCTTTGCTAGCATGTCCATGACCGTGGACACGGCTATTCGAATAGATTTATACTCTGCAGAGGTGTGCAACTTTATCCACATGACATGATTTCTCTAGTTTGCTTGGCACCCGTCGATACCACCACTCACTACCGAAGGTAAGTGGTCTAGAGCTCATGACAAGGCCTTTACAGTGCATCATTCCACCACAACCCAGCCTCGCTAAGGTTTCGCCCCACCTTGCGGATAGCGACTCCGTAGAGATCAAGGGCCCCCTCTTGCGCCAGGTGGGACTAACATAAGTCATACAAACGACTACCCACTGCATCAACGGGATCGATCATGATGGAACTTTGCAAATTAATCAACCAGGTCCTGCCCATACAGAACATGTGGTTGCACGATGGGGTATAGCAAAGGAGTGCTCAAAGGCCGGTCCTTAACTGACTTAGGCGGCTTCCACAGAACCCCTGAGCCTCAACCCTACCTGAGTTGAGCCCGTGCATGAACCTGCGCCAACCAAGCAACCAGTTTGCCCAAGTCCAAACCAATTTTTATTTTCCTTTGAGTTTCATAAACCTTTTTCCAAAACTCCATGACAACCCAATGCCATGGCTTAAAACATTTGACAACATTGGTCTTTTGGCAGTAAGATTTCCCAATACAAGAGTTTTGGTCTAAGCATAGCTAAGCATAAAATTTTGCAACACATGCTAGTTCATACTAAGGTATCAACCAGCTTTTACTATGGTGACAAGGGGTGATCAGTTCAATAATCAAATTGGTTTTACAAAGGAACTAGGATTAACTAAAGAGTTAAAACAGGGATTTAAATTACTTGAATTGAATTAAGCATGCAATAATTTAGAAACAGAACTTAAATAATTTGAGATAATGAGTGCAACATGATCAAGAGTGTAACTTACCTGGCTCGAGAGCTTAAAGAACTACTTGGGAGAACTCGGGCTCTCCGGAGACGTCGCAATCTACACAAGAGAAAATAACAAACTCAAATAAATACCAAATAAAGAACTAAAAGAGCTCCAAAAGAAACTTAAAACTCAACCAACAGAAGAATACTACACTAAAAACAGGTCCTTTGGGAAAAGACCCAACTCTCTGGGAGGAGGTCCGACGAGGGTGGTCTTTGCAAAAGACCACGGAGGTGGTCTTTGCAAGAGACCAGCAAAGACCAAAAGGGTGGTCTTTGCGAAAGGGAGGTCCTCGGGAGCTCAAGGGACGTCCTGAGGAAGATGTCCCGAGGAGGTCATGGGAGGTCTTGAGGAGGTCCGAGTGAGAGGTCCTGAGGAGGGCAAAGGGGGTCTCTGAGAAGGAGGTCCAGAGGTGGACCCAACAGGGTCGTCTTTGCAAGAGACCAAGAGGGTCGTCTTCGCAAAATGACCATAAGGGTCGTCTTTGCAAAAATACCAAGGAGGTCGTCCTTGTAAGGAAGACCCTCAGGAGATCCAAAGGAGGAGGTCCTGCACAGGTCACGACTACGCAAGGTGGTCGTATGAAGCAAAGGAAAAAGAACAAGGCACATGGACACTCACCAAGGACGAGAGGGGGATAGAAAAGGAGGGGGAGGTCGATGGTTGGCGACGACGGTTGAAGGCGGTGCAGGCGCTCCGGCGAACTCCTTCGGCAGTGAGGTGGCGGCGCAAACTCCGGCAGTCTTCTTGGCGACGAGGAGGCAATGATGCGAGCTCCAGTTGCCTTCTAGGTGAAACTCCAAGCAAGGAGAAAACTAGGCAAGAGCAAGAGAGTGGAATGTGGCCAAAAGGTGATGAAGGAGGCCTAGTCAAGCTATTTATAGCCAAAGAAGGCGAAGGCAACATTGTAAGACACGGGAGCATACGTGTCCAGGGTGGTGAAAAAGAAGGTCAAAGGTAGGTGATGGACAAGACATGGTATGGCCAGCTGGCTGAGGAGAACAGGGCAAGGTATGGCCAGCTGGTGAGAGGAGGGAACAAAATGGACATGTTATGCTGTGAAGGGAGGAGACAGCGAGGGATAGCAAGGTGCCACATAAGTGACTGCATTTAATGCTACTCAAATGGCATTAAATGCACAAAGGCTTAGGTGGCGGATAAGGATGAAGGTAAGCAGGACTGTCAGGTGGGACCAGTCAACCACACGGGAGAGGTGGTCAAACCAATAGGGTGGTCCTGACCAAGGGGGAGGTCGTGGCTAGCAAAGGTGGCCTTGCCGCAAAGGTGGTCTTTGCAAAAAGACCACAATGGGGGGTCTTTGTAAAAGACCAAAAGGAGGTCGATGGGCAAGGAGGTCCTGAGGACTACGAGGTCCAAAGGAGGAGGAGGTCCAAAGGACTAAGAGGTTCTGCAGACAAGGAGGTCCTGACCCACAAGGGTGGTCTTTACAAAAAAAAACCAGAGGTTGGGAGGACAAAGAGGTCCTAAACCAGGAGATCCAGAGGACAAAGAGGTTTTGAGGAAATCCCACAAAGGTGGTCTTAGACTGAAAGGAGGTCTAAACCACAGGGAGATCTGGGCCCTCAGATCCAAAATGAGGGGAAGTCTGCACCCTCAGATCCAGATCGAAGGGAGGTCTGGACCCTCAAGGGGAGGTCTTGGCGGAGGGGATTCAAAGAGAAAAAGGATCCAATAGAGAAGATCCACAGGAGGTGGTTCAAAAGAGGTCCCGACAGCCAAGATAAAAGGCAAAGGAGGTCTTGACGGTCAAGATCTAGCAAGGGGAGATCCAAATGAACACAGAGAGGTCCAAATGAACACAGAGAGGTCCAAATGAATACAAGGGAGGTCCAAATGAACACAGAGTGGTTCAAATGAACACAAGGGAGAAGAGAAGTTTAAACAGGGGAGTTCCAGAAGGGAGAAATTCAACTTGAATGTGATTTTTGGAGACCAAGGATGTTTGAAATATAAACCCGAGCTAGGACGTCTCGGGGGTGGTTGTGACCCAAAGGGAGGTCAAAACCAAAAGGAGGTCTAGCACAAAGGAGTGTCCAACAAGAGAGAGGTCTGGACATAAAGGAAATACCCAGGCAACAAGGAGGTCTAAACCAAAGAGGTCTAGGTGCAGGGGAGGTCTAGACTCAGGGAAGTCTGGACATAAAGGAATATCCAAACAGGAGAGAGGTCTGGAAAGAAAGAGCTGGGCCAAGAGGAGAGCGGATCTAACAGAAAAAGGGAGAGACTACTCCAGAGTTCAAACAACTCCAAATAAACCAAGCTTTTGAGTTAGTTGAAGTTTGATTTAGTCATTTTAAACACTCAAATTTTGTAAATCTCAGGTTAAGCTTTAGGATTTCAACAAAACCAAATGGTTCTTTTTATTTTGGAAAAATTCCAAAAAGAACTCAGAAAATCAGGATGTTACACCGGAGTAGCCAAGAAATGACCAAGAATAGGGATTGCACCTAGATGGCTACGCCAAAGATGGGGGACGATGGCGGAGGAGATGGCTGCGCCAAAGATGGGGGCGACGACGGAGGAGATGGTTGTGCCAAAGATGGACCGATGGGGCGATGGCCAAGGCAGTAGCTAGGGTTCGGACGAGGGGTGATGCCTCGATTGGGTGAGGGGCGAGGAGGCCTAGAGGCGGCTACGGTTCGGCCGTTCGAGGCGAGGAGTGAGCGAGCAAGTCGGGCGTTAACGCAACGTGGTTGACCCAACGGGCAATGCAGGCTGGGCCGCTTTTCTCTGCTATCGGCTGGCGGACTATTGCGGACTATTTAGTGGGCTGGTTTTGCGGAGTGGGCTAGCGGCTTAGTGGACTGGCTCGCCCCACTTGCACCCCTAGATGACCTAACTGCTAGCTTAGGTCGACCTACCGTCCCTGTGCCTTCACCAAGCACCTCAATATTACTCCACTGTAGAAAGGACTTCGATACCTGCGTCATGCTGGTTACTTGGATGCTCTGGAAGGAGCACAGCAGTAGGGTTTTCAATAATGAGACCAGTCCCTTAACGACTCTACTGCAGTGGATTCATGAAGAGCATCGCCTCTAGCGCATGGCTCAAGCTATCGGTCAGGTGGTGCCTATAACCGGGAGAGATACTTCTTAGGTCGTCTTTTGTTTGTTATTCTCTTTGTTCTTCTCCCTTCCTTTCGTTTTGGTTTCGTTGTTTTTGTATATCTTGGCATATAACTATGTATGTAACTTTGACTATTTCTTCTCTTAATGGAATGATGTGCAAGGCTCTTGCGCGTTCTTGAAAAAAAATATTACTCCAAGTAATTAGCATTGACAGAGGCGGATCCATATAGGCCCTACACAATTTTGGCATGTAATAGTATTAGACTAATTTTCATCATTGATGTTCTGGTATTTTTTAAGAGGAGGAGGGATTCGACCGGGCGACGCTAGCGGCGGCGTGCCGGGAGCCCAGGAGCTGGGCGTCTTCCGACTGGTCAACCACGGCGTCCCGGGCGACCTCTCTGGCGGCTTTTCGGGCTGGTCCAGGAGCTCTGTGGTCACGGCTCATTAATAATTCATTTTTCAAAGGAAAAAAAACACCCATCTCCAACTCTTCACTCTTCCATAGATGAGTTGTCGCCCAGGTACGGAACTTATCCAACGGTTGATCTTATGCACCTTTGGCCCAGATTTGTAACAGTTGAGGTTCTTGATTTCTTGTGTTCCTTTGAACGAATTTTGGACTGTAGATATCTTATGCTATCTCACTGCATCCTCTTAAAAAATACCAGAACACTGGATTGGTAAACATAATTGAAATGGATGCATATTGCTTTGGGACTCGATAGATTTTTACTTTTGTAGTGTTATGGTCAAGCTGGCTCTTCTTCCTGAAGTTTTTTAAGTTTTTGTTGTCTTTGTTTGTTTCGATGATATGGTAGAAGCCGGTTGTCTGCCAATGTTGTCAAGGGTAGATGAACTAGACATGTATCTTTTTATTCATCATTGTTCATTAGATATGAATAGGATTTTACTATAAACTTGGAGTAGACTAATCCTAAAGCCTGAAATCGTATTCGTTTTAGGAGCTAGCTCGAGCTCATTTAGCACATCATCATTGCTGTTAGATGAAATCGACTATTCAGATCTATTGTCTTCGCATAGGGATAGTAGTACTGAACAAGTTGAGGAGCTCCTAATGGTTTGCAAGAAAGCAAATTCTTTTCTTGTTTTTGCTTCTCACCACTTCTTCAGGCTAAAAAATTGCAGGACTTTCTCTTAAAAGAGCAGCAACATTTGAAAGAAACTGAGGAAGCTCGTGCGATAGATCTGTGCTTGATACAAACACTGAAAAAGGAGAACGAATGGCTTAAGATCCAGCGAGATGAATATCTTGAAAAATCTTGTGAAGAAGCGAGCATGAAGAAAGTGGGCATATGTTGCTCCAACCTTTGGAAGAAGCTAAGGAAGCTCATGAAAAGCATGAGCAGGAAATGGAGATACTGAGGAAGGAGATTAAGCAGCTTAAAATCCAGAGAGGCGAATACCTAGCAAAGTATCAAGAGGAAAATGAGCAGAAGTTGGGCACTGGTGATTCCGTAGGCCAGGTCGCGTCGGCCAGAGCGCAGGAGCTGGGGAACGGAAGGGAGACCGGAACCTGCTGTGGGTGCAGTGGATTCAGGAAATGGGTGGAAATGGGTTGAAACCCATATGAGAGGAGTGGTTTGGGTTGGGTTGGGTGGAAATGTCATGTGGGTTGGATTAGGTTGGGTTCTAAATGATTTTAAGTGGATTGGGTTGGTTTGGAAATTCTATAAAGTCACTTTGGGTTTGGGTTGCGTTTGGATTGGTTTTGTGTCAATTACCAGGTCTACTCCTAACTTGTTTGTATACATAATGCTCCCACTCTTTTTTTTTTTGGGTCCCGGGTCCGTCCCTGATTCAGGGTGTCCTACGACTTTGTGCTGATTTTTCTAATCGTACAGAATTACATATGAAAGATGCCGTAGATCACAAAGTATCTTTAGTCTTACCGGTGTTGTTCTACTCTGACTCTGAACAGAACACACAGCTTGATGATTATGTATGTGCCCAAGGAGTTGGTACGTAGTAATGAACAGACAGAAGATAAACATGGCGTTTTCTTCCTCTTTCCTGATGTACTGGGACCATTTTCACAAGTCGATTCTTGGAACTGGAAGGCTGATAGTGAAAGCTTGTTACTATGGAAATACGCAGGGATACAACTGCATCGGGACTCTTGTAGTTTTGTGGCAGTGATCGTTTATGATGGATCTTGTAAAGTTGTAATGAGCATCGCTGAATTGCTGATACACATGTTGATGCGTTGGGGAGACACGCGGCCAGCACTGCCTAGTGCCTAGTACCGAAACAATGGACAACCAAATTTCACCGTCTCAAGTACCCCGTTTAGAACCCAGGCCTAAAGACCTCACGTCACCTCCACGCGCACGCCACAATTCCTCTCCATATTAACCTTCTTCCAAGCCAATCCATCAATAGTGCGGACCCAGGCGGCGGCGGCGACGACGCGCTCGGTTTCCCCACGGCCAGTCGGCCAGGCACGGGTCGGCGGCGCTGCGGACTTGCTGAACAAGGATTGGGATAAAAAAAAATCGGTCGACTCCACTGGGGATCGAACCCAGAATCTCTGGTTCCGTAGACCAGCGCCTTATCCATTGGGCCATGGAGTCCTTTTTAGTTACTTTAACTAATCTGGTTTGTTATTCCATTAAACAGCCTATCGAGGTACGAGGTACGACACTGCAGCTCTATTAATCAGAACTGACCCGGGTTCGATCCTCGGCAAAGGCGTTTATTTTTGGTCTCGTGAGTTATTCCGTGTAAAGTTCAGTTTTGCAAAAGAAAGAAAGAGATGCCAGTCATGCATGCCACCAACCTTCTAAAAAATTATATTTCTCTGTTTCGGAACGATTATAATCTTGTAAGTATGAGAAACATCTCTGCACACAGCAATTGACACGTCCACTGCAATCAAAATCCTGCGAAAACTACTCTCCAACTCTCCGAAAATTACTCAATGTACTACTGTGAAGTGTAAACACGCTTCCCTGAATACAAAACTCTCAGCAAGAACAACCACCTGATTTCTGCTCTGGCTGTGCTGCTGTGCCGCCTGAAGCTGTTGGTACGGAGGCAGGTTTTAGGTTTATATCGACCAGGTCTTCCTGCTTTGCTGATGAGAGAGCGTCCATTCCAGGCAGGGATGTGGCAATCTTGCGGAACAGCGGCTGCAGGATTCAAGTGCCCACAGCAGCAATCAGATGTTTGAGCGGTGATGGAGATGCAGAGTGCTTTTGCTTGTCAAAGAGAAGAGTTATACCTTAATGTTGAACCCAGCTTTTGCGCTGGTTTCCATGAACATGACACCGTGCTCCTGTGCCTTGGCTTCTCCTTCGTCTGTGGGCACTTGCCTAGTGACACCATTTCAAATTCAAAAAAAGAAGAAGAAAAATGAGCAGGCTAGTTGAATGGATCACCCAGGCTGATGCTGTGTGCCCTTGTCCGCTTCATGCAAAAATTTGTAGTATCCAGATCATCCATTATACACATTTGCACATATCGTAGAGCATAGGAATTGTCGAATTCAGCTTTCTCCAAAAAATAAGGCTGGCATATCATAGAGCATAGGAATTGTCGAATTCAGCTTTCTCCAAAAAATAAGGCTGGAAAATTTGAGGAGCAGTTACCTCCTAAGATTCATTCAATCATGTTTATTAGAACAGAGGGTTCCTTTTCCATGTAGTGTAATTCTTACAATTATTTTGTGTAACCTTAATTAATTGATGCCATCAGAATGATTGGCTCAGAGATACGAACCTCTTGTCAACAAGGTCTGTTTTATTTCCAACGAGGACAATGAGCACATCACCACCTCTTTCTGTGTTTACTTCGTCAATCCACTTTGATGTGTTCAGAAAAGATTGCCTGTCTGCAAAGAAGGATGATGTGAGGTCGACGATGCACGAGGATGATGTAGTCTGATAGATTTTCTTACGGTGTCATCGGATAAATTTGTGTAACTGAAGTTATCACTAGAAGTCTAGGACAAATACCCTCATCTGAAACATTTCAGCATGCTAGTGCATATGTTTGGAATATATGCACCAATTATCAAATTCTCTAAAAAAAGCAGTAACTATCAAATTGGACCATGCTACAGTATTCCAGGGCAAAGGCTTACATATCCTTTCTAGTGCAGTAAGCAAAGCTACATATTTTGCTGGTGAGTATTCTGTGGAGACAGTTAAATTACCAGTCACATCATAAACGATCACCGCGACAGAAGAGTCTCTGATATAGCTTGGAATCAGACTCCGGAACCTCTCCTGCCCAGCCGTGTCCCTGCACATTTTCACAGTTACAAACTCTCTGTCAACCTTCTAGTTCCCAGAACTGACTTGTGCAACCAGATCCAGTATATCAGGAAAGGAAAAATAATACGGCATGTTTTTTCAGAGTGGAACTACATTGGTGAAGTGACTTAATTAAACGTAATTATGTACATATAAGCACAAAAAACAGGGCAAAGCCATGTTTGCAGGACACCCTCGTGCTAATGCTCGGTACTGACAACAACATGCAGAGCTAAGAACCTAGGGCACTAGACTAGTAGCGCAAGTTGCATCAACTAAAAACTGTGATCGGATGGACATACCACGGTAACTAGCTGTGCAGATTGAATTTCATAAGCAAGACAATCTAGCCTAACGATCGCACGCATAGTGTTGCCAAAGCATGAGGAGGCGGGGAAAGGAAGGTTTAGGTACCAAAGCTGCAGCCGAACGGTGCGGTCCTCGAGGTACATCGTCTTGGAGAGGAAATCGATCCCGATCGTCGCCTGCACGCGCGCGCCGCCGCAGCAAGGCGACGGAAGATCATCAAATTCACCGAACAAAGCTCCGCCAAAACACCGGAAAAATTCACCCGCACGCCTGTAAGATAAGAAACCGTGGATCGGGAGCGCGACCAACCTGGTAGGTGGCGTCGAACTTGTCGTACATGAAGCGGGTGATGATGGCCGTCTTGCCCACCGCCTGGTCACCGAGGAACACCAGCTTGTACTTTGCCAGCGCCGACACCACCGCCATGGGGCACCAACCCAGAGCTAATCTAATGGCTTCTTGGGTGCTGCCCTGATTTCTGCGTGTATCGGAGTTGGATGCTGGAGATTTGGGGCTTTGAATCGAGCTGCGTGCTTGGAGTTTGGACGCGTGCAACGAACGGAGAGCAAGGGAAAAACAGGAGGGTTGCTTTGAACGGAGAAGGAGAGGCGACTTTTGGCGTTTCGAAGCCTTTCTAAATCGTGGAGTAGGTCGACCAAGGAGAAGAGGTTGGTTCAACCTGGGGAGTCCCTGTATTGACTCAAATTCTCCAGTATACAAAACTTTTTTTCCCAAGCAAATGTCATAAGTATAATGCTTATCATGTTTGGGACTCGTGAATTTTGCGTAAGTTTCACATAAATCATTTCAGTTTCTTGATAAATTCGAATAAATTCTTGCCTTCTAAAAGGTGCCTATCTATACAAATCATTGCATGTCCAAATTCATCTACATCATGTCTGCCCTTTCCCCCTGGTAGTACATGCAAATTGCGTGTACTACGAGCCGCAAGTGCCTGCTTGTCCAAATTCATCGCTTCCGAGTTCGCACGGGCCCGCGTACCGCAACATTTCCGATCAAGAACTCAAACGCATTAGGCAAAGGAAATCAAGGAAATATCTA
The DNA here is from genome assembly GCA_036346405.1 of Phyllostachys edulis. NCBI lineage: Eukaryota > Viridiplantae > Streptophyta > Magnoliopsida > Poales > Poaceae > Phyllostachys > Phyllostachys edulis. The sequence continues at coordinate 105,775,231 of CM070550.1, forward strand.
ACTGTGAGTCCGTATGCAACACCAAACACGAACACCGTCCAATCAGAAACGAAAGCTTAACGCGCGCTCACGACGTGGCGTTATCCGAGAGGGCGCTTCCTCTGTCTCGTACGGCATCCACGACTCGGCGCGCGCGCTCGCGCCATGGGCGTGACCAAGTACGAGTACAACACAAGTACAACGTAAGAGTGCCAAACTCCAAACCAAACCCACCAAGCCAAGCCAAGCCAAACCCACCGGTTTGACACTTTGACTTTAATCAAACGGGCCGGGCTGCGACGCTTCTGGGCGCAGGCCGCGCGATCATGTTGGGCCGGGTAGTGTCTACCACGACGGAAGCCCACGAATGTCAAATTGGCCAGGACAAAATTAAGATGGGTTTTTTCAGTAGACAGCAAATAAACTACGCAGTACTAGGTTTAATTGCATACGCACACTCAAATCTAATAAACGCAGGCAAGATTGATTGGGCTGCGAAAGTAGATGTGGTATCATGTATGCATCCGGCCGCTTAAGTGGCCTGGCCTGACAGTGAATAAATTGTGCATTAGTATCGCATAAACATATACTAGCTGAATAGACGGATGGGTGCGGTTAGGGTACTACTAGTCTACTGCTCGTGGTCTAGAACAACTGTTTGGCACCACATGCCACATGGGAAGATGGAGGAAGCTAGAGAGGGATCGAGTAGGAACGCACTTGATCCATGATGACAAGTCACGTCCGTATCAACAGCGTTTCGCCTGTGCTAGCTGCAAGCTGGCGCATGCAGGAGCGGGCGGCAGCGTAATGGAGTTACCCGCGGCCTGGTCAGATCGATGGGCACGTACGGTCCCTAGTTATCGGCTACTTATCGTATACACATATACACATATCAGATCCCGGCCATCCATCGCTGAACCGACCGTATGGATCGTCAGCCTGTCACGCTGGGCGAGCGTGCGCGTGCTCGAGCGACATTTTTGTAAAAAAGATCCGTGCAAAATCGGGCGCACCGCGAATTCGTTCGGCCCTCCACTCGCGCGGCTAGGGTTGTGCTCGCGCCGCCCTGCGGCGCCCACTCCTCGCGCGCGCCCCTCACTGCGGCCGCCTGCTCTCTCGCCGCCGCCCTCTCCTTCATCGAGGCGGGCTCGTGCCCTTCCCCACTCTGGCGGCGGCGGCTCCCGTCCTCGGTTTCACCTGGATGGGGCGGCGGCGATCCGCCGCCGACACAACCTTCAAGCGCTCTGCTACATGGTGGCGACAAGCGGCGCGCCGGACGAGGCGCAAGAAAGGCGTGCCACAGGCGGAGGAGAGCACAAGTAAGCCCCAATTAACCCACACAATCTTGAATCTTGATGGAATTGAAGCAATTGATGGATCCGCGTCTTCTTGGGAGCTGAATTGGTGCATTTGTTTCTTGGTTAGGTTGTTCTTGATGAAATTTGAAGAAATGCAGAGAGGGGCGGAGGAACATCTCGTGCAACCGTGGATGCTGCCGCCGCTGCAGCGCCGCCGAGAAGGCGGTTGTTTGAGCGTGGCGGGTGTCGACCTCTCTGGCGCCGGCGACGAGGCGGACGCCATGAAAGAGTGAAGGGGACACGACCAAGCTCCGTTGGATGAACTGAACTGTACATAGGTTTCCCTTTTCTCTGTGCAGATGTTGATGTGAAGAGTAGGCAGAAGCAGTTTAGCTTAGAACTACTCTTCTTTGCATCCCGTGGTTTATCTTAGGATTTCTTCCTAGTCTGATGATCTCTTCTAGCAGTAATTGAGTTCCATTTCTTGTTCTTGTAGAATCAACCAATGGATCGGATGATGACGAAATGGTTCCATTCCCTGAGTCGTGATTTATTTTTGTTCGAACCAAATGATCAACCAACATGGTTCCAGACCTCTAAGGATAATGCTTTGGTCACCAACTAATCTGTTGTAACTTCTTGTAAAGACACAACCCCTAATGCAAGTAATTCTCAGGAATTTCATATGTGCTGCTAAAATATTTTTTTTGGTATTTGGACTTCTAAGTCTTTAACTACTTTTCCAGAAATTTCATGTCATTGCTCGTCTATTTGCAGTTCTGGCAATCATTTGATGATGTATATTAGACTTGTCAGCTGATTTGGATTGAGTAAGCTATAATAAGGCTGTAACTTCTAAATAGTTATGCTGAGTTCTCATGTGACAACATATTCTCCTGTTGACAAGGGAAATTTCAGATGTAACAATACATTTCAGATCAGGTCTGGGAAACAAGGGAAATTTTAGATGTAACAATACCCTTTAAGGAAACAAGGGAAATTATCAGGTCTGGGAGCACACAATGGTCTGAAATGTGCTTCTCCTCCTTGCAGTGATATACCCTCCAGATTTCCATCACTGACACCATTGCTCCTCCATCTAAGCCATCCAAACAATAAACAAATTTCAGATCCAAACAACATACCAGCTGACATTCCAGCTGCAATCTGGTGACATTTCACAATTCAAAATGTACACTCAGACATCCAAACAACAAAAATATGCATCTGGACGCCACAACATACCAGCTGACATTCCAAACAATTCAGGCCACAATTCAGACAACAATTAAGGCAACAATTCAAATAGCATTTTGGACAACATATACACATCAATTCAGGCCACAATTCATTACAGAATTCAGACATGACAGCAGGGTGCATCTCAAACAACAGTACAATATTACATAAACATTTCTAAAGCTCAACAATACAGTATTACATGTCATATCCATGACTCCAAAACTGAAGAAATCCTAAGATAAACCACGGGATGCAAAGAATAGTAGTTCTAAGCTAAACTGCTTCTGCCTACTCTTCACATCAACATCTGCACAGAGAAAAGGGAAACCTATGTACGCTTCAAGACATCCAACGAGCTTGGTCGTGTCCCTTCACTCTTTCATGGCGTCCGCCTCGTCATGGCGGCCAGAGAGGTCGACACCGCCACGCTCTCAAAACAACCGCCTCCTCGGCGGCGCTTGCGGCGGGCGGCATCCACGGTTGCACGAGATGTTCCTCCATCCCTCTCTCAGACTTCTTCACCCCATCAAGAACAACCTAACCAAGAAACAAATGCACCAATTCACTCCCAAGAAGACGACGGATCCATCAATTGCTTCAATTCCATCAAGATTCAAGATCGTGTGGGTTAATTGGGGCTTACTTGTGCTCATCCTCCGTCGAGCACGCCTTTCTTGCGCTCTCGTCCGGCGCGCGCGCTTGCCGCCACCATGTAGCAGAGTGCTTGAAAGCTAGGTCGACGGTGGCATCGCCGCCGCCCCGCCAGGTGAAACCGAGGACGGGAGCCGCCACCGCCGTAGTGGGGAAGGGCACGAGCCCGCCTCGATGAAGCGAGGGCGGCGTGGCGAGGAGCGAGGCGGCCGCAGAGGCGCGGCGGCGAGCGAGCGCAGGCAGCAGGCGCGCGTGAGCACAACCCTAGCTGGTGCAAGGGAGGAGGGGCCGAACGAATTCGCGGTGCGCTCGATTTTGCGCAGGTCTTTTTTTACAAAAATGTCGCTCGAGCACGCACACGCTAGCCCAGCGCGACGGGCTGGCGATCCACACCGTCGGTTCAGCGATGGATGGGCGGGATCTGATATGTGCATATGTGCACACATATGCCTATGTGCATACGATACATCGCCCTAGTTATCGCACCAAAATTAGGCTACGCCTTACTAGCGGCGGAGGCAGAAATTTTGTGATGAGGTATATATTTCAAGGATTAAAAAAATGTTGTACAATATATAAGTAATTTCACAAGTTTAACATAATTACACAAAAAAAGTTCTAAATTAGTTAATAGTGCAATACAAATTATTCAAATAAAATCTCACATGAATAAAAGAATCATAAATAGCTAATAAAAATCACAATACCATACGACGCGATCTCATTCCTTGGAAACACTTGATTATATCATCATCACTAACATTCGAGAAGATATCTCACTCTATAAAGATGACTAAACATCATTCAATACTTGATCGCCCATACTATTTCTCAACTTGTTCTTCACAAGATTCATCGTCGAAAATACTCTTTCAACGCTCGCTGTTGCTACCGGTAGGAGCAATACTGATTTGAGAAGCAAGTACACCAACTTGTAAATGTCATGCTTCCTTGTTTCAACAAGCTTAGTAGAAAGCTCACCGAGATTGTTTAGGCCCTTAAATTTATCATCTCTTCGCATATCATCAATGAAGTTATCAAGTTGGAAAGAAAGTCTCATTAAATCCGTGCTTGAAAAATCATTGGGATAAAAGTTGGCAAGGCTAAGCACTTTGTCCCTATCATAAGAAGCAAATGAATTCACGGGATTTAAAGCGGACATGCAAACAAGCAACTCCATATTAACCTTGTCAAACCGATTGTCAAGCTCTTAGAGAACATTATCAATGATGCCAAGATACACTTCCATTCTAAAATGATCATCATTTGTTTGTTTTGGGTAAAAATGTGATGATCTTCCATAAGACACATATCTACCATCCGGCTTAGAAACTTTGATGCCATATTTAGTGCAACATGATGTTACCTTTTTTTAAGGATTTCTTCCCACCCATCACACCACATTCGTTGCATTCTATCCTTAGCCAAATTAACAAGTGACATAGCATTAATAATATCTTGGTCCCTCTTTTGTAAAGACTGAGATAACTCATCTGTGTATCCAAGTATGATAAGCATCAAGTGTGCATTAAAAACAAAGTCAAATGACTCAAAGGCTCCTACCATAGTATGTATTTTTTGGCTAATCATTCTTCTGTGAGGGGTCTTTTCCAAGCTGTATGAGTACTTTGCAGATTGTTGAATACATACTAATAATGTGCAAAATAGTTCTATAATGAGAATCCCAATGAGAGTCACCAGGCCTAGTTAACCCCATCTCTTGATTTAATCCACGTCCACTTTCTATCTGACCCAATTCTAGTGTTTCCAAAACTTCTTGACCTCTAATATCTCGAAGCATGTCATGACACTTATAAGAAACTCCAATAATATTCAGCAAGTGAGAAACTTGTTTAAAAAACCACACACAATTAAAATTACCCTTGGCAACAGCTATGAGAACTAACTGGAGTTGATGTGCAAAACAATGGATGTAATAAGCAGAAGAAGACTCTTTCATAACCAATATTTTCAGCCCTTTAATCTCTCCTTTCATGTTGCTAGCCCCATCATATCCTTGCCCACGGATTTGAGCAAGAGTCAACTGGTGATCAACAAGTAAGGACACAATTGCATTCTTAAGTGACAAGGAACTTGTTATCATGTTGACGAGGTTGGCATGAGCCTTTAAAAATAAATCCTATTCGAACCGAATCTTGATCATTGATAGCATATCTCATGATAGGTATCCTTTTGCTATGATCATGTGGAAGAAGCTCAACATCATAACACAATTCATCACTGTTATTGCCGGTTGCTTGTGCTTCACTTTGCGATTAGGGTTGAGATTGAGATGGTGCATTCACAGATGGAGTTGAAGAAGCTACAACCAAAGCCAATTCATTTCTAATTATACTTGCTTCGGTTCCTCCTCATTGAGTTTGAGTAGTTTCTGCTTCAACAGATTTTGACTTGACTGTATTACCATCTCGAAAGAAAGAAACGATATCTCTATTCCTTTTTATTTCAAAGATTCAACTTGTCCTACATATACAAATCACAGGGGTTAGGAGACATTCATAAGCTAAATTTATTTGACTTCAACAATTCTGTCGGGCAGAGCAGATTACATCCAATATGAGCAGAACTAATTCACTTGTGATTCCATCACATACCATAGAATCTATGTCTGAAGGTCATAAATAATCATTGACCCAGTAATGGCTTAATATTAAATAACTGGCTGCTATATGAGAAAAATAAGCAGGAAAAGAAAACTACTTATCAACAATTTAAACATAAACACAATTTGTTGATGCCTTGATGGTATAATGGCATTTAGTATTTAGATTGGGGCATTGGGTTTTGCTTGATGACATTCAAGAACATATACAAATCACATCTGGAGCTTCGCTTTGGCCTTTGGGGGAAATGGAGCCGCCGCCCTCTCGGCTGGCTCCTCTGCGTCGTGCTCGACCGGCTCGACCTCCGACCACATGCCGCTGGCTGGCCAGTGCCGCTGTCCCTCTACGTCCTAGCCACTGCGCCCCCCCCTCCCCCAAATCCATTCCTAGATCCAGGATCCCCCATTACCGGCGACCACAGAGAATTAGAGAAAAGCGTGCAGACGGCGGTGGCGGAGGAGAAGCAAGGAGAAGGAGGCGCCGCCGGCTGCCCTACCTTGGTGTTGGTGGCCTGGTGGTAGGAACCGCCGGCGCCCTGTGAGGCCCGAAGCCGAGGCCGAGGCGCCGAGCAATGGCCTCTCGACGTCGAACGCGCTCATCGTCCTCGGCGATGGCGGACTAGCGGAGTAGCCGAGCAGGAGGAGAAGCAAGGAGGCGGCGTCCTCGGCGGCGGGCCAGCGGCGGACTGGCGGGGGAGGAGCCAGGACCAGGAGGTGAGGAGGAGAAGCAAGGACTGGAGTCTAGAGGGGAGGCAGGTGACGTCAGGAGGAGAGGGAGAGGGGGAGTGCGACAGGGAGGGACTGAATTGGGCATCTGGTGGCTGAATTGGGCTGAAATTGGGCCAGTCCAAGGACCAAATGCTGAGATGTATAACTAGTTTAAAAAATTTTGGTCTTTTTTTTGGGGTGCCTGTGCACCCGAGGCACCCCCTGTCACCGCGCCTGGTAAGGGCACGTATCTACAGACAAATGTTGTATATAGTATTTCACTAATGTCTTCTATATACAGCACTAAAGACAGTTTCTATAATAGATCATCTTTTTACATATCTCTATATACAACTCCTTCATGTACAATATGTCTTGTTTCTCGTGTTACAGTCGACTACTGCATATCACAGACAGCTGACGTCACACCATTATATATGCTCTAACTCTAACCCCTCATATTTATTGTCTAAAGTACTCCCGCCTAGGCCTGGTAATGGATTGGGTTGAAGTAGGCAAAATGGGTTGGGTTTGAATTTGGGTTGGGTTTGGATGGGTGGAAATGGGTTGAGGCAACTAACGGTTTGGTTTGGTTTGGGTTTGAACTAAAAACGGGTTGGTTTGGTTTGGTATGGGTTCTAAAAATTCGGGTTCGTATGGATTGAACCCATGGTTTCGTATGGATTGAACCCATTCGAGGTTGGTTGTACAGATTACATAGGATGTGTATGAATCACGGACGCACTAGGCATGGAGTTCGCAGACACAGCAGCAAGGAAGCGCCTGCGAGGCATCAGCGTCTCTAGCACCCGAGGCGTCGACACCGCCAGCCCCTGGGGAGTCGCCGCCGCCATCGCCCGAGGCGTCGCTGCTGCCAGCGCCAGAGGAGTCGCCGCCACCAGCGACAACAGCTTCAGCCTGCGGCAGCTCGGCAAGGACATCTTCGCCAGCCTCCTCGCCACGCTCACGAGCGTGGTCCATGAGCTGTTCCTCCCGCTCGAGGCACTCTGGAGGTGGCGCCAGACCACCGTTGCCGTCTTGCTCCCCGTCGCGCTCGTCATCCTCCTCGTCGCGCTCGTCTCGTACTGCTGCCGTCTTGCATTGGTCCTTGCCGTGCATCAGCAATTAATTCAGCATGCTAATCTCAGGAGTCGGTAATGGAGGGAGGGGAATGGAGTGGTGAAGGCCGCCGGTGGCGCCTCGTCGCCGCCTCGCTTCTTCTTTCGGCCGCTCCGCCGTCGGCCCGCCTTCGGGACTTGCCATCTCTGCCGGCCAAGACGTCGTCGAGGGCGAAGTTCTCCGAGCACGAACACGCTCTGCGACGCCCTCATTGGTGTCGCTGGGCAGCTCTTGACGACATACTCGAAGGTTGCAGCTGTGCGGCAGCTATGAAATTAGGTGTGATGTGCAGTGAAGCCAAGAAGTCTGAGATGGTGGGGTGAGACTTGTGGATGGGAATGACTTGTGGGTGGAAATGGGTTCAAATGGGTTTAACCTATGGTTTCAATGGGTTGAGCCCAAACTGAGATAAATGGTTTTGGTGGGTTTGGGTTAAGGTTACATGTGGGTTGGGTTGGTTTGGTTTTTAAATGTGGATTGGTGGGTTGGATTGAGTTTAATTCATATGCTTCATTGAAGTAGATTGGTGTGGGTTTAGATTGGTTTTTAGGCTATTAGCAAGCCTACTCCCGTCCTCCTACTTCGGTAGAGAGACCCGAGAATTCTAAGAGCCCTTCCGCCCCGTGCAATTCATGCGTGCGTTCCTTCGTTTTCTCGTGCCATCCGCGTCGTCGCCGACTTGAGGCCGTTGAGCGGCCGGCTAGCTCGAGGCTTCGTACGTCGCACCAAATGGTCGACTCGGCGTAGCCATGCTGCATGAGGCCATGCTCGTGCGTGCATGCTAGAAGCACACAAACTAAGCACGGCGCCGACAGGCCTGGATTGTTGCGAGCCAGCCTGGCCTAGCTGCGCGCCGGTTGCAACTTGCAAGTGTGCAGCAAAAATGCTAACTTTGGTCGACTACCTACCGAATCATCATTGGCGTTTTTGCATGCATGCGCAGTTGCAAGCATTTATCGAGAAGCTATCGACAATAGTAGCAGAATTGCCTTGCCACAATTCACGGCCATGAAACAAGGGCACTAGTATATACGTATGATTTAATTTCTACTATATACGTATAGTAGTAAGTAGTTTTTGTCACTAGGTCGTGCAAAGATGAATAGCTCGGGTCAACTTAGAATCGAATCAGATGTCTATGCATGATAGGAATTCTTTATAATTTTTTACACTTCTGTCGACCATGCATTCTGACATTCAGAGTGGTTCCTCTGCAATGCATAAAATAAGACTTTTTTATGCATCAACAATAGGAAACTGAGAGTGCAATCGTGGTTCATGCATCCAGACATCCAGTTCGACATGCGTGAACAGGGACGATCAGAACAGATAGCTAAGCACACGTGCAACCGTGCGGACACATGCTGCATGTATGCTCTCCCGGTGGAATGGAAGGCCAGACCGTTCGTGCCGCATCAGACGGCCAGGAGTGCTTCTGGTGGCGATGAACGTCGCCATACGTAACAGATTGAAGGGGCGACGTTGCGTGCGCGCGGGTGCATTGAAGAGAGAATTGAAGGGCAGTTAATGGGAGCCGGTGGACTCGAGCAGCATGACCTATATATGACCGTCTTCTTCCAGCCTTAAATGTTGCGGGAGGGGTCGCCTTCTTAATTTTCCCCTCCTCTGTTTCTAAGATCAAACACTTTCTCCTCCCAAGGAGACGATTCATTCCAAAACTGCCCCTTCTTTGTTTGCTACTAGTACTGGATTTTTTTTTCATTTGAGAAATATCTTGTGTAGGAGTAGGACATTGTTGCTGATTTTTAAATTTTAAATTTAAACAAATCGAGAAAATCTAGATAGAGACAAAAAAAGGGGTAGGAAAAGAGTCAAATTTTGGCCATTTAACTTTGGAATTAAACCATTTTAAGGTTGTGTTTGGTCTGGAATCGTACGTGATTGCAAACGTAATGGGTTTTGAAGAACATTAGTAATGTATCAAAATTGTTGCAATTGCCAATGTACCCTTTGGCAGTTTGGCAGCTTCGAATCATTGCAACCTCTTTAATAGACACTCGGTTCTTTTCGCATTTCCGCCCAACCCGTTTTGTTTATTTCTCATCGTCTCCATCTGGCAGCAATTACACCTCTGACCTGTCCAGCTCCTAAATTTACCTCAATCTACTTGAGGCCCAGAAGTGAGGCGCACACTACTTGTTCTAGCATTCTGGGGATCTTCAAAAGGGGAACTAGGTAGTGGTATCATTGTCGCATTCATTCTTCGCACACAACATCCTAAATTCACCGCACTCATACATATTCATGTAAACATTGATGATACCCAACGTTAATGGATGAAAATGAGTGGTGTAGTACAGAAACATCTGCACGGCCTATCTTGGCAAGAGATCAATCTAATCGTAAGCATCCCCACACATGCTGGTCAATGTGCCATTAAGATTTACAACGATGAAAAAGCCCACTATAATAGAAACTACTCATCTTTTAGGCGCGATTCCATCGAGAATTAGGTGGTTTGTTAAGCCAGAGCGGTACAATTGATTACCCTTACATGGTCTCATCAAGATTACACGTCCATTAGACTTGCTTTTCACTCTCTGTGAGAGCATAGAAGCACTACTCCAACACTGGAGTGTTTACAGAAACTAATCGAATCTCCACGATTTCTCACATGGAAACCTATCAGTTGTCCCTGATATTCATCCACCAAGTAGTAGTAGTAGTAGTAGATTGTCCGCAAAGGCTACGATGGCTAGATGCTTGCAGTATACTGTATACACCAGACGAGCTAGGAAGGAACCGGAGCAATTGCGTTGCACCAGCCAGCCATCATAGCAATCCAACAGGGCCATAAAAGCCACGCAGCTAATTTCCTGGGAGAGGCAGATGGGCAGGGGCAATCCGGTCAAATCCCACCGAGGCTTAAAGAGCGAGGGGGGTTGGCGAAAAATTTATTTCCACGGTATGTGTCGTCGTTTTAAATTTGGGGTTAAGAGCGGGTGTTGGGCCGCTTTAAATCCGAGCCTCTCTTGGCGACCCAAATTTGGAAGTTTGAGTTATGAGAAGAGGCTGGCGCATTCAATCCGGCCTCAGCTGTATACACGGCTCTTCGCCACCCCTCCCGGCTCCGCTCACCTCGCGCAGCCGAGCTCTCACCTCCCCTCGAGCCTCGCCCGCGCGACACGTGTCCCTTGACCTGTGAAGGTAGAAATGGAAGCTTCGGTTACGCTGGCTGTAACAGTCAGGACTCAGGATTACAGGACGCACAGCCGTAATTGAGTATTACTAGCTAGGTTATGCACGCATTGAAGCAGTGCTGACCGGGGGGTGGTTTGTTAGGAGTAAAATTGAATTTGTTAGTACCAGTACTCATTTACTCCTGCTGTGAACAGCTACTGGTATTGCACTGCACATTTACTGCGTTCTCAGGGGCAGAATTAGATACAGCTTTTAAAGCAGCCCAACTGGCTGGTACTAGGTCAATCTGTGCAGTAAGTTTCGAATTACGCCTGCAATTTCTATACTACTACCACCTCACCGGCGTGTATTGATTGAAGTATTTGTACTGCGCCTGCGCAGAGATGAGGTGAGGTGAACTCATGATGATCGAGCTAGCCGCGCGCATTTTCCTACGGACTACTGGTACTCGTACTCACAGAGACTGAGGCCGGCTACTGATTAATTGCCTCAACGACCTTGCTTCAAAGGAGGGAAAAGAAATAGTTGAGAACCAAAAAAAAGGAGCGATTAATTAAGATAGGCTAACTCTTGATGATCGATCCTTGTATCCTTCCCGCTGTACTACCACCACTCCTACTACTAATATCGATGATTCTACCCATTTCCTACTAATGAATGCGGTCGTCGATCGTGCTATATCCACAGCCCCAACGGAAAGTTGAGTCGCCCTTTAAAGGAAGTTTTTTTAGTTAGCCCCGTAATTAATACCCGCTTTCGGCCGTAGCGTCACACGCTTAACCGGCAGGAAGCACTGCTAGCTAGCTAGCTGATGGCCGGGGGAGGATTAATGACCCTGATAAAGGAAGCACTGCTAGCTAACTGATGGCCGGGGGAGGATTAATGGTCCTGATAGCGAGTTAAAAACGATCGGTAACTGCAAAAGCCCATGCAGCGTTAAGATGCATGTGAGTGGCGAGAGCGATCGGTTGATCCATTCATCCATCCACGGACGGATGCATCATGCGTGGTGGTGGAGTAGTCGATTAATGGCATTGGCTGTAGGGGTGGGCGGGGGCTGCACCGAACCTAACCCACTCGGCCCCCTCTGCTCCACAGGAAGTTCTGGAAATCCACGGATTGACCATTCGAGGAAGCAAGAAAGAACCAAATGATCCATCGGATCTTAAGGATTGAAACTTTTTTCCGAATACAACTGTCTTACTGCCTTTTTTCCCTCCTGAATCTATTCCCAATCGTCCCATGTCGATCGACCTCGCCTTCTCCGCTGCGGTCTCCGCCTCCGACCTCGCCTTCCAACTCCAGCTCGCCGAGGCCATCCAGGCATCCCTCCGTGTCCGCAATATCCCCAATAACCAAGACTCGTCATTGTCATCTGAAGCCGCCGCCCTGCTTTGCCCGAGTCCACGGACGCAGCCTACGCCCTTGCGCGCACCAAGGAGGACCTCCACGATGCCCAGGCCTGCCACGCAGTCCACGCCCGGGAGGCCGCCTCCGTCCGCATCGCCGCGCACGACGCCCTCTTCGCGCACGAGCTCGCCACCATCCTGGAGGACCGATGGGCCCACGACAGCGACTACTTAGAGCGCCCGCTGGACACCCGCCCTCTCTTCTGCGTCTTCTTCAAGGGCATAGCGAGCAAGGAGGTGGTTGGGCTGCAGGACCGGGACCCTCATCTGAGAGGAGAGGAGAGGAGAAATAGAATGAATGATTTGTTGATGGAGAGATTTGGGAGAGTTGCTGTGTTGATGATTTCTTTTTTGGATATCACATTGGAGCTACGGTGTTAGGGTCGATCCACTCAGTGCTCAGGAACTAATAGGTTTTGATCCATTTGAATTACTGGATGTTAGAATCGACCCACTTAACCCGTATTACAGAATTTTGTAGAGCAATTCAATGTGTAGTCTCTGGACTCTGGACCCACGCCCACCCCTAATTGGCTGAGGTAGGGCGGTGACCGGAACACTCTACCCCGTTAAATGGGGTGGATAACATGCGTCCCGAGCGCAAACGCAATCGAAATCGAATGCAATGCAATGCAGCAGCAGCGACTGCCCGAGGCAGTGAGCCCTGACCTGACCTGACCTGACCAGTAGTTGGTGTGAACATCTCGTGGGCCCGGTCGCAGTGTCCCCTTTAAGATCCTGGCAACCACTTCTGTGCTCTTAAATTCACCCCGCTAGCCCCGTCTCCCTATATAAACCCCACCACCCGATTCCAAATCCAACGCCACCCAGTTGCTGCTCCAACAGTCCAACGCCACCCAGATAGAGATCGTAGAGAGATAGAATAGGAGCACCCGACCCGACCAAGGCAACCAAGTACACTACTGCCATCCCACACCTCACCGGCCGAGGGTGCAAAGTGCAACGGCAACACAGCAGCGGGGAATTAACACGCATGGTGTCCTTGCAGTCGGCGCTCCTGCCGGAGGCCAAGCGGCCACCGTGCCTCTCCCTCGTCGACGCCTCCACCGCCACCAGCAAGAAGCGGAAGCGGGACGACGGCGGCGGCAGCGACGAGGACGGGATCGAGCTCAACTTCGACGCCGCTCCGCTGCCCCTCGAGTGGCAACGCTGCCTCGACATCAAGGTGCGTAGTGCGTACACGCCGATCGACCTATCCGCACGGAGTAGCAGACTAGCAGTGGTTTTAGCCGGGCCGTGCCCATGTGCCGACACGGAAATATATGTGCGTGTGACCGTGCGTAACGTGCGTTTTGTGTGTCAAGCAGTCGGGGCAGATCCACTACTACAACACGAGGACGCGCAAGAGGACGTCCAAGGATCCGAGAGCGGAGCCGGAGCTGTACTGCGCAGCCGCGCCCGCGGAGGAGGAGCCCGCGAATTGCGCGCCGCCGGGGCTGGACCTGGAGCTACACCTCACGTTCGAGCCGCGCCGGGTGCTCGTCCAGGAGAAGAAGGCCAAGCCGCCCGCCGAGGCGAAGCCTGCAGAACCTGAGGAGGCGCCGGCCGGCGCGCCCAGGGAGATGGTCGCGGCCGTGTGCATGCGGTGCCACATGCTGGTCATGATGTGCCGCGCGTGCCCGGCCTGCCCCAACTGCAAGTTCTTGCACCCGCCGAGCCGGGGCGCCGCGGTGGCGCCCCCCGCGCCGCCGCCGCCGGAGCCGGAGCCGGCGCCGCTCAGACTCGGGCTCCAGCTACTCTGCTGCAAGGACTAGCTACGACGTGCCGGATCAACAGCATTCGATATTGGACCGATCGATCGATCGTCTCGTGCACCTTGATGTGTGCACGAGTGCTATAGCTACATATGAATATGTAACTGCGTACGTACATGTGCAAGAATTGAACGATGACGATAATTAAGACCATTGTTAATGCACGTACTTAGATTCTTATTAGGGCCCAGGGATTAAACAGGGAAGTTTGGAGATGGGAGTGATCAGTGATCATCAAGGAGCTAGCGATCGATCTATCGATCGGTGGTATGAATATATGATGTAGATACAGGTGCATATATAAATGTGGTCCGCAACTTTGGGTATGTGTCACTTGTCCGTGCATGTTTGCGAATTGCGATCGAGTGCGCTGCTACCATGCATTGTGGCAAGTTGGTTGGTCGTTGGTGAGCAGAAATTTATTGGTGTGTCCTTATATATATACTCCCTTTCTTTTTTTCAAAAAAAAAAGTTATTTTAGACATCGTCACGGTCCTCAAAATATAATTTTGACTACTAATTACTATTATAATATATTTGTACAAACCTAATAAAATTATAATATTTTAAATTATTTTTGAGATGAATCTATATATATGATTTTTTATGTATCAAATCTAAATATTTTAAAAGATATCGATAACTAAAGTTTTCGTAGTTTGACGGCACAAGTACTAAAACGACTTGTTTTTTAAAACGGAGAGGACGTCGTGGTAATGCTTGCAATTTTTGCGAGCAAATAGTACCGCGTCGCTTTAATGGACAACCCTAGGATACCTAGATTCGGCAGGGACATTTGCAATTAGCAAGTGCAGTGCAAACTGGAATTGTCACATTAAGCAAACGATTGGCCATGCAAAACAGTGGAGCATGCGTCGGCATCCGACCGCTTAGTCTACGCGACCACGCGGAGTGCACCAGTTACACGGTGAGTAGTCTCTGGACTCTGGACTTAGATTTTTGGTGGCCTTTTCTGTTAAAAAAAAAACGTTCGATTTTGTGCTACTCTCTATTACTATCAATCAAGTTAGCTAAAAGGGATTTTTTTTAAAATTATATTATTTAAAAAATTGCAAAAATAAATAGTCATTTTTTTTTTACAAAACTATGCTACTGTCGCCGTTACAAACAGTATCCTAGACAGTGGCAACAGGAGCTTCAACAGTCCCGTCTCCAAATGGTGATAGGACACTGTCGCTATTTCAACTGGCGACAGGGACCTCTGCACTGCTTTTCTACTAATTGTTTCTGAGCACATATTTTGTGGACAAATCACAATGATATTATAAAATATTCAGTACAACATTATAACATCTTTTGTGGACAAATCACAATGATATTAGAAAACATTCCGCACAACGTCAAAACATCTTTTGTCGACAAATCACATTGATATTATATAACACTCAGCACAACGTCATAACATCTTTTGTCAACAAATCACAATGACATTACATAACATTGAGCGCAACGTCGTCACGTATTTTGCGGACAAATCACACTGACATTACAAACCATTCACCACAACGTCATCACCTAGTTTTTCGACAAATCAAAGTGATATTATAAAGCATTGTACACCACATATTTCAACATGACGAACATTTCCCATGGCCGCGACCTCAACGTCTGCCATGTGGACCGCCTCGAGTGGGGCGGTCGGATGAGGTCCCCGTAGCAATGTCCAGACTATCGATATCTCCTTCTGTGGAGATCATGTGGATATGATCCTAATCTTAGTGTGTTGAACAATTGGCAATAGCGTCGAGGTGTTTGGAGAAACCCTCGTTTTCGGCAAAGTCCTACTGCTGTCATACTGTAGGCGGTCAGACCGGCCAGGAGGCGGCGGTCTAACCGGCCATAAAGGTTTTGTTGAATTTTGGATCGGGCCAAAAATAGAGGGTGTAGGCAAGAGAGGGGATTTTTTTTTTACATTTGGTCTCATAATTTTTGGAGTTTTGAGTTAAAAGTTCTATTCGTTTGAAATCTCCAAAGATGTTTCAGATTTCCAGGAAGAAAATTTGGCTAAGTCCCTTTGTTGGGCAGTCAAACCGGCCAGGTGGCGGTCAGACCGGTTTTGACTTGTTCGTCGGCCAGCTTAGCGGCAATGTTTGTTGGTTAGGTCAAGTTCATGGGTTTCAGTGCATATGTGTTGTATGATGCATGTTTTGACTAACGTGGGTCAAGTTGCGAAAAAATTATTTTCGGATTCGATTTATTGGTCTATTGTTGTGCAGGAAGCTTGGAGGTCAACAACGGTCAACAGCGAGGATGATTGGGACTAGGCTTGGAGAGCCGAGGTTCAGAATGATCGAGGATGCCGGGTAAAGTCAATGGACTCAAGCATAGCGCAAAACGGACAAGGATGACCAAACGAGAAGTTCGATGCGACAGATTGCATCAAGCGGCGTGGGGGTCGGTGCAAGTGCTATGGTGGTTTCCGTGGGAGCCGGATGGGAGAGACTTGCCGACATGAAGAGAGTTATTGATCAACCTACACGTGGCGAAGCATGGGATTACTTTATGAAGTTTGGACTCGGTCTTTTGAGAGAGGTCGAGAAGGGGTATTTTGGTAATTTTACCAAAATACCGCAATGGTTGCTTTTGACTAAACCACGACGCAAGGAGAAGTGGTTTAGGTCAAGAGAAGATGAAGACAGCGCTTTGAAAAGCGTACGTGAGTGAAACCCTTTTTGTGTGTGGGCTTAGTGGGTGCCCATTAGGGTTTTCTTTCTAGAAGCTAGCCTCCACTATAAATAGGGGATGGTGCTGGTTGTGCACCTCCCAACCCTTGTATTCTACAAACCCTAATTTGTGATTTAGGGATAGGAGAGGAAAGTGGAGAGGCTAGGGTTCATAAGAGATGGATCGATTGAGTGCTCAAGTGTTGAGTTTTTGCCCTCCATGGTGGAGTGGATGTAAACATACAATCTATCTAATCAATCCATGCAAGATTTGCCCCAAGTTGAGTTCTATCTTATTCTTACTCTCTCTTTAATGCCTTTGGGATTTTTGGTATTTCTTAGGTTTTTATTTGGGATCTTATTGTGATCTTGCTTGCTGGGATTTGTGGGGTATGATCTAAGGTCATCTTGATCATCATCCACCCATGAGCAAGCTTTTGCATCTAAGTTTGATTTTGCACCGGTTTTGGTGAAAGAAAGGGTGATTTTAGGGGTTTTACTCTTGAAGGCTTTTGGCATGATTCTTTCTATGATTGAGGATGCTAAGACGTATGAGAGACCATCCTTAGCCATCTTAGACTGATTCCTCCCACGAAATACTCTCAATCACCGTTTTCGTATTTGGCTTGGTTTTTGAACAACCTTCACTCAAACGGAAAAAGGTCGGAACTTTGGCGATGATCTTTACGATTCTTGATTGGAATAGGTTCCTGACATCCTAGAGAAGGTATGTTTCAAGTTTCGTGAAGTTTGGAGTAGTGAATCAAAAGTTAGACCAATTTGCGATTTCGAAATCCTGCTGAAATTCAGTTTTTGTGCTGATTTTTCTGTTCACCGGTCTGATCGCACTGTTCACCGGTCTGACCGCCACTATTCACTGGTCTGACCGGCCAGTGGGGATTTCAGCGAGTTTTGATCCCTTTGTTGCTTGGTTCTTATTTGAATGATTATCTCTGATCTTCATAGCTCCACATAGCTATTAGAGTGAAAGAACATTGAACGTTGTCGGTGTTTTAGAACCGATCTTACGTAAAGATTGTTTGATTCAGGGGGGTCTCCTAGAATAGAATCACGCAGAGAGATTGACACGGGTATTTTTATACAGGTTCAAGCCTTCTCCGGAGAGAATAACAACCATACTCCTGTGTGTGTATGGTATTGAGTGTATTCTGAACAATCAGGAGAAAAACTAAGACTATTACAGATGATAGCACTTGTCTTCCTGATAGCCCTCGATAGCGTGTGTGTACGCCTCGATTTCCCTCTCCCTTTTCCTCTCTGACCGTTGCCTTTATATAGTCATGAAGGAATAGCCGTTTTCCCTAAGAAGACGTCTCATCAAATCGAAAGAATTCGCGACGTTTGCGAGAATCATCGGGCCGGTAACTCCTTCACGCCGCCTGGCAGTTACTTGTCAGAGATAATGGGGTATTATTTCGCATAATAACGGTAGATGTTGATCGTTTGGATTCCTTAATCAATTGGACCCACTCGCCTGTAGGTTTTATTGATCATAAGGTGGTCGTAACTGACCTGGTCGTAGAAGAACTTACGACCATAAGGTAGTCGTAGCAAGACTTACGACTATGAGGTAGTTGTAGAATAACTTACAACTGGGTAGTGATCGTAGAAGAACTTACGACCATAAGGTAGTCGTAGCAAGACTTATGACTATGGGGGTGGTCGTAGAAGAATTTACGACCACCTAGTAGGCTTCTCCCTTGTAAATTTAAGGGGTATACCCAGGGACCACATGACGTCATATTTACTTATAATAATAATTATAGATAAAAGATAAAATGAGGATTATTAGATCCTCGTCAAACGTCTTGAGGCAAAAGATTTAGAAAAGAGGTCGTTTTTGTGTGGCACCTATTCAACCCCCCCTCTAGTCGCCTCTTCGGTCCAATAAGTGGTATCAAAGCGAGGTTTGCTCTTTTGTGATCTTTACCGATCTTTGAGCATAGTGACTAGTATGTGGACTTGTGAGCGGTTCTTTGCATCTTGTCGTGGTTCTTTTGCTGATGATGTACATCATGGCAAAAGGCTTGAACGTACGATGTTTATGTTGTCAGTTGAGAAGAAATTCTCCTGCATTGTTTGCGGCGATCTCTTCTGTTTTGATTGTCCTAGTTTCAGGGATGAGACACGCTTGGAGCTCAAGGAGGTGAAGGAGCCTATTGGCATGTGTGGAGTGGCGATCGAGGATGATCATGATGTAGAGCTTTTCGAGGATGATCATGATGAGTCATCTGAGAACGATCCCCTACTCAAACTAAGCAAGGTGAGCAAAGAAAAACTCATTGATGGCTTGTTGTCATATGATCTTAAATTGCATGCTCTTAGGAAGGAAATGAAATTGTTAGAAAGATAAAAGGGTGATTTGTCTCATGAGCTCGCCAAATTGAAAACCTTCATGTATGCTTTTGATTCCTTGCTTGTAGACATGGATAACTTGAACAATTCTCTTGCATGCCTTAAATCTGAAAATAAATTATTGAAATCAAATGCTTTATACCATGTGATTCTTGTGTTACCTTACATCATGAGCTTGATAATGCTAAATTAGAAATAGACAATTTTAGATCCATAGCTAGAAATAATTGTGATTTTTGTGTAGGCATGTTTGCTGAATTTGAGAAGTTAAAATTGACTAATTCCATTCACCTTGAGCAATTAGAGAATGCTAGGGCTGAAATTATTAAAATTGAAGCTAGCCTTTGTAGCATATGCTTAGAGTATAAAAAATTGCTTAAAGATGGTTTAGTCTCTTGCAAGAATTGTGCTAGCTTAGAAAATAAAATTTATGCTTTGAATTGCATTCTTAATACAAAAGCATCATTAATTTCTTGCACATCTTGCACCACCTTGAAAAGTGAGGTTGAGTCTTTGAAGAAATCCCGTGATGATATGAGCGCCAAGTCATGTGACTCTTGTATTTGCCTCCACTCTGAGATTGATGTTTTCAATATTTCTCTTGCTTCTTTGTATTCGGAATTGGAGTCTTCTCATGATAAACGTGAATTATTTGATATTGGCATGTGTGCCATTGCTTTGAGTAGCTCTTCCTTGGCAAGTGTGACTCTTCTTGTGTTGTCCAAGGGATTTCTAAAGACAAGGGTGCTTCTTCCTCAAATGGTACTACATCTTCAAAAGAAAAGTATTATTGCACCTTTTGTAAGAAAGATGGACACATTGTTTAGTTTTGCTTCCGACGTGTCAAACATCGGCGTCGAATGTGCCGTCAAGCTTTTAGGGACACACATTTCTCATCTCATGCCATGTGTGAGCCTAGTGCCGACACGAGGGCGAGTTATGATGTTGGTTCTTTCAGCTTGTCCCAAAGGACTTCTTCTTTAAGCGACAATGGTGCTTCGTCTCCTAGTAGACCTTTACACCATTGCTCACTTTGTGAGAAGGATGGGCATATTGTGGATTTCTGTTTTCGGCGTGCAAAACACTTGCGTCGAGCTCATGCTTTTAAGTCTCCTAGTGGGTATAGTCTTTCTCATGATATGCACACTAAAGAGCCTAGCACGAGGAATCACTCTATTGATGACTTCTTTGACACCTTTCCTAGTGGTGTTGGACAGCGTTGTGGACTCGGTTTCTGTGGTTTTGGTTTTGGCCCATGAGCTGCCCTGAGGCAGGATTTCTGCCGCTTCCCAAGAGGTGGACCTCGTTTTATTCATCGAAGTACACACCCACGACGAGGATGTGTGAGTTCCTTTGGTGCTTTTATTGATTCTCATCATGGTGCTTTCAAGCAAAGTAATCGCCGCATTTCTAGATATGGACATAGTTTTCCTCATCGAGTTGTCCACTCGCGGCGTGTCTCCAAGGATGGTGTTGGAACTTCTTGCATTGACCATCATTTGCATCATGCTAACTCACATAATGGTTCAATTGCTTCTAGTGGTTGTGTGTCTAAGGTTTGGGTTCCCAAGTATTTGCTCTCTAATCCTTCGGGATCCAAGACTTGGACATCTTGCTTTTCTCATGTGTATGTACCAGGGACGCGGGATGAAGATTATGGACTTGAAGGGTTCTGGATTTCTACCTCATCATGTGATCGGAACACTAGATGGTTCTCCATTCCATTTGATGGCCTCCAAAAGGCATGTGCTTTCATGATTAGCGTCTTCACCTATTTTGTGAGCTATCTTACACCTTTATGCCTTTACCTTCATGATTATTTATTCTTGGCATGTTGTGCTTGTCTTTGTGCTCACTTGTATCATATCGGCATGTGTTACTCTTATGATATCTTTTATCATGCCTTTGCTAGTACCTTGCTTATGTATCCATGTATCAGATTGTTGTTTATTATTTCCATGGTTGTATGAGCTTGGTTTTGTCATCAAGAGCTTGTACTGTTTTGGTACATTTATTATCTTGCTCTTGTTGATTTTTTCTTTATGTATCCACATGCTTACTTAATATCCATGTTAGCATACATTATCCATTATTTGTTCTCTAACATATTTTATGCTTACATGGTATTGTGTCTTATTGTTAATCGTGGATACATGAGCTTTGTCATAGCTTCACTAGCATACTTTACCCTTGACTGGATGTATGTTGTGTGATATGCTATGCGCTTGCTTGCTCCTATACCTTATTATGGATTAAGAATATTTTGAGCTTTATCATATCTTAGATAGCATGCGTTACGTTTGATATGTCTATCTTCATGCCCATGCCCTAAATTGTTGATTATATGCTTTTATGAGCTTTGGATCATCTACTGCTTTTCTTGCTAGCCGTGTGTCTCGGTACTGTTTCCTTAGATAATGTCTCACTAACCTAGTACCAAGGCATAGACTTTTTCTGTCTCTTTGGTGTAGTCTTTTTAGTTGAGAAGGAGAACATACGGTTCATGACTCTAGCTGCTGGTTCTCCTTCCTCATATGCGCATTCAATGTTGGCTATCACTTCTTGGAGACGCGGTATGGTCCAGCTTCTACTCATTCGACTACATCTCACCGCCAAGCAGTGCGACTTCGGTTCGACTCCCTATACCTTACATTTGTGTATGGTACCCCTATTCTACTTTGCATAGCATCTGGTTCCTATCAGGTGTTGGGCTTGTTGAGTTCAGGGTAGATATGAGGTTCTGTTCTAGCACGTGTCCTTTCTAGACACTCTTCTTATCCCATAGTTTACTAGGATGCACTCTTTTCACAGCTTAGGTCGAGCTTGTCTCCCAGTCACTAGTCCTTAGCAGGTTTTGAGTAGCCTGTAAGCTTTTTAGTGTTGGTGTTTCGCTCCCTACCTAGTCGAGTCTTTTCCCCTAGAGATCTTGTGGAAGTCTTTGTGCTATAGTGTGAAGTCCAAGGCACAATTGGCAGACGTCCTCACCAAACCCTTAAATCCTGCTAGGTTTGTCACGTTGAGGGAATTGAGGGTTGGTTTGAGGGGGAGTAGATCTTTTATGATATCTTCTTCAAGTGATATCTTCTTTGATCTCCTTAATTTTCTTTCGATCTTCTTGATCATTTTGACTCTTGTTGATCTTCTCTTCAAGTGTATTCTCCAACTTTCACCTAGTGGTATCAACAAGTGTCTTCTTTGACTTTTCATGTTTTTTTTCTTGCATCTCATTGTATCATGTTGCATTCATATAAAATTAAAAAAATAATACATTGTAATGCAAGCTTTACCGCTTCTGTCTTTTAAATTGATGAAGCTTTGCTTATTACCCTCTTGTGTTGCAGCATTTTTATTCATGCTTATTGTCATGTCTTGTTCATTGACTAGCTAGAATTATCATGTCTTCTCATGTATAGCTTAGTCTTTGCTAGATGACCTTTAATCCTAATATAACTTGAACTAAAAACTGCAATTTGTGGATCTTTTGGTTAGTTGCACCTTTAGTGATCCTTTTATGACACTTGCTATGTCAAAATTGCTTTGTTAGCTCTTGAATCTAGAATTGAACTTTAGTTGAGCGTCTAGTTCTTTTGTGAATCTTAAAATTGCTTTTAATCTCATACAAAATAAAAAATCAAGTAAAACAAGCCTTGTGATCCTCATGTGCTTAAAATTGTGCCAAACTACTCTCACGAGACTGCTTGTCATGTGACATGAACTTGGAGATAGTTTGATGATCCAGATAATCTCATGGGGACTGCTTGTCATTCTTTGACATGAACCTCAAGATTTGTCGCCTTGGTCGAAGCTTAGAGAGTGGTTGTGGATAGCTTCTAGTCCAGGATCTACTCTACTAAGATAGGCTTTTTTATACAACTTCAACATATGCTATCCATTTGCAAAATGATCAAATGTTGTAGAAGTATAGGTGCTTGAGGTATTTTGGGCAAAATAATTCACTTTGGAACTTATAGCCTCAAGAATGATCAATTATAGCTTCTTGATCTCACATTGACATTTTAACATGGCTATTATCATTCTAGGATACCTTTTGATGAACTAGCTATTTGTGAAGCTTTGCATAACCTGTAATCACATTTATTGCTTCATTTTGTGCTATCTTGCTTAGCTTGGCTCTATAAGTCTAGATTTGACTTTGATAGCTTCTTCATACTTGATATATCTTGTGCACTTTAGAAATGCTAGCTTGTTCATTTGTGTAATCTCCAAAGCTTCTTGCTCTAAAATTTTAAAACTCCAAAAATGAAGCAACTCCATTGCATTTCATGCATGCTCCTTCCTATGCTTCTTCCATGCATCTTGACATGTTATCCTTGAATGAGAGGAAGACGGTTTCCTTGATGACTCTATTGTCAAAGGGGGAGAAGAAATAACAAAAATGATGAAAGGATGAGTTATTGTCAAAGGGGGTGAAAAGGGGGAGAAAATGAAAAACTCAAAAAATTGGGTGATCTGAGTGAGGGCGAGCATCTCACATGCAATCTTGTGATTTTAATGTTCAACTCTTGGTTTGAATTGCCTTTCTTGAAACCTCACAATGATCAAAGGTCAAAATGAACAATTGTTCTTTCATATAAACCTTGAGTGAATTTTTGTGTTCTCTCTGGATTTGAAGCTTCCATGAACTCTATTGCCTTATTTATTGTCCTTCTCCATTTCTCAAGCCATCTTGGTCATTTTTATAGCTTTTTCTCGCTTACGGACCAAGATGTGCCTTTGCACGAAAACGAGATGTAGTTTTTCAAAACAACCTCCAATTTGCATTTTTTTTAGAAGATTCCCAATGTGTTCATCAAGGAGGAGATTGTGGAGATCATGTGGATATGATCCTAATCTTAGTGTGTTGAACAATTGGCAATAGCGTCGAGGTGTTTGGAGAAACCCTCATTTTCGGCAAAATCCTTCTGCTGTCAGGCTGTAGGCGGTCAGACCGGCCAGGACGGCGGTCAGACCAGCCTTTGTGGTGGTCTGACCGGCCATCTCTAGCGGTCAGACTGGCCTGGGCTGTGGCCAAGAGGCTGGCAGTTAGACATATCATCTGAGGGTATAGACAAGAGAGGGAATTCTTCTACACTTGGTCTCATAATTTTTGGAGCTTCGAGTCAAAAGTTCTATTCGTTTGAAATTTCCAGAATAGTTTCAGATTTCCAGGGAGGAAATTTGGCTAAGTCCTTTTGCTTGGCGGTCAGACCGGCTAGGTGGCGGTCTGACTAGTTTTGACTTGTTCGCTGGCCAGCTTGGCGTCGATGTTTGTTGGTTAGGTCAAGTTCATGGGTTTCAGTGCATATGTGTTGCATGATACATGTCTTGACTAACGTGGGTCAAGTTGCGAAGAACTTATTCCCGGAATCGATTTCTTGGTCTATTGTTGTGCAGGAAGCCTGGAGGTCAACGACGGTCAAAGGCGAGGATGATTGGGACTAGGCTTGGAGAGCTGAGGTTCAGAACGATCGAGGATGCCGGGTGAAGTCAATGGACACAAGTGTAGCGTAAAATGGACAAGGATGACCGAACGGGAAGTTCGGTGTGACGGGTTACATCAAGCGGCGCGGGGGTCAGTGCAAGTGCCATGGTGGTTTTCGTGGGAGCCGGATGGGAGATACTTGCCAACATGAAGAGAGCCGTTGATCAACCTACACGTGGCGAAGTATGAGATTGCTTCATGAAGTTTGGACTCGGTCTTTTGAGAGAGATCGAGAAAGGGTATTTCGGTGAAATACCAAAATACCGCCTTAATTGCTTCTGGCTAAACCATGGCGCAAGGAGAAGTGGTTTAGGTCAAGAGAAGATGAAGACGATGCTTTGAAAAGCGTGCGTGAGTAAAACCCGTTTTGTGTGTGGGCTTAGCGGGTGTCCATTAGGGTTTTCTTTCCAGAAGCTAGCCTCCACTATAAATAGGGGAGGGTGCTGGTTGTGCACCTCCCAACTCTTGTATTCTACAAACCCTAATTTGTGATTTAGGGATAGGAGAGGAAAGTGGAGAGGCTAGGGTTCATAAGAGATAGATCGATTGAGTGCTCAAGTATAGAGCTTTTGTCCTCCATGGTGGAGTGACTGTAAACATATAATCTATCTAATCAATCCATGCAAGATTTGCTCCAAGTTGAGTTCTATCTTATTCTTACTCTCTCTTTAATGCCTTTGGGATTTTTGGTGTTTCTTTGGTTTTTATTTGGGATCTTACTATGATCTTGCTTGCTGGGATGTGTGGGGTATGATCTAAGGTCATCTTGATAATCATCCACCCATGAGAAAGCTTTTGCATCTAAGTTTGATTTTGCTCCGCTTTTGGTGAAAGAAAGGGTGATTTTAGGGGTTTTGCTCTTGAGGGCTTTTGACTTGATTCTTTCTGTGATTGAGGACTCTAGGACATATGGGAGACCATCCTTAGCCATCTTGGACTGATTCCTCCCACGAAATCCTCTCAATCACCGTTTTCGTATTTGGCTTGGTTTTTGAACAACCTTCACTCAAACGGAAAAAGGTCGGAACTTTGGCAATGATCTTCACGATCCTTGATTGGAATAGGTTCCTGACATCCTAGAGAAGGTATTTTTCTAGTTTCGTGAAGTTTGGAGTAGTGAATCAAAAGTTAGACCAATTTGCGATTTAGAAATCCTGCTGAAATTCAGTTTCTGTGCTAATTTTACTGTTCACCAGTCTAACCGCACTATTCTCGGTTTGACTGCCATCGCTCACCGATGACCAAGATCTGCACTGGCCCGACCTCCACTATTCACCGGCCCCGACCGCCGATTAGGGATTTCAAATGAGTTTTGATCCTTTTGTTGCCTGGTTCTTATTTGAATTATTATCTCTGATCTTCATAGCTCCACATAGCTATTAGAGTGAAGGAATCTTGAACGTCTTGAGGCAAAAGATTTAGAAAAGAGGTCGTTTTTGTGTGGCGCCTATGCAACCCCCCTTCTAGTCACCTCTTCGGTCCAACACCTTCGTCCTGTGGATTTCTCGTAAGGCATTTCTTGAAGGTATACCTAGACTCCCTGCAAATAGAGCACTTCTTCGTACGACGACCGGCTTCTGATTCATCCATGTCGTTCCTGATACGCCATACCTATCACCGACCAACCTTTCCCTTCAATCTATCAATGTCCGCGGCCCAAATAAGTTGCTCCCAAGTTGGATGGCCAGTGAAATGGTCAACCTTGCCGTAACCATATATCTCTGCACTCCAAGTTTGTATCACCTCCTCCACACTAGGACCATCTGTAGGTAGCTATAGCAATGCATCAGGGGCCTGGTCAACACTTGTAGCAGCCTTTTTCGCTGCCTCCTTTCTGCGCGTCTGGGTCCGCTCATCCAGAATCTTCCAAAGTGCTTCAAACTTTCTCTGCTTGTTCTGGTTGCAAAGTCGCTTGAACATGCTCATCAAGTTCTTGTGGCAGAACTGCTTATAGAAGTTTGTACCCAAATACCTCATGTACCACCTGCTCTGCAGATCCACCCATGGAAGTGGTTCGTACTCTCCTTGTTGTAGATAAGTTATTACACTCAGCAGACCCGTATGCCGATCATGTATAACACATACGTTAAGACGGCCATGTACAACAGAAATCCTCAAATTCCTCAGGAACCACAACTAGTTGTCCATGTTTTCGCTTTCAAGGAAAATGAATGCCACAGGAAGAACTTGATTGTTCTCACACGTTGCTATTGTAGTCAGTATCTGGGTCTTGTACTTTTTAGTCAAGAATGTGCCATTTACGTATAAGATTGGATGATAGTTCTAGAA
The DNA here is from genome assembly GCA_036346405.1 of Phyllostachys edulis. Classification (NCBI taxonomy): domain Eukaryota; kingdom Viridiplantae; phylum Streptophyta; class Magnoliopsida; order Poales; family Poaceae; genus Phyllostachys; species Phyllostachys edulis. The sequence continues at coordinate 105,802,031 of CM070550.1, forward strand.
TGCAGTGATGCATAGACCAAAGGCGAAGAATACTCACTTCAGTACCCTCTTATTGCCCCACTTTGGATGCGCGGAATCGTGAATATCGACATAAGTGACAGGATTCCTGTCTTGTATAACTCGGAGTTGGTCGGGAAGGTTGTGGTAGGAGTCCTCGAACGTACCGAACCTTGATTTAAATGCCTTCTGTTTTTTCCTTCACGCCTAGTCATAGCTGATTGTGTACTGAAACCTTATCTCAATCGCCCGAATGAGGGACCGTGGCTCAAAATCTAAATTATACATGATCTCATCGTACATGAGGTTCGCGATGAAGCCTGATGACAGGTTCCTGTGGAACTGCACTGACTCAGTGACGACACATGTGTGTGGGGCCACTATAGAGCATTTCCAGTAGGTGTCCCACTTAGGCTAAAATGTGTGCACTCACCAAGGGCATCTCTCTATGTCGCACTTCACGTCGTAGCATCTTGGGTTAGACTCGACGATTGTGAATGTACGCCGCACCGACAAGATCCAGAATTTGACCGCCTCTTGCACAGCCTCCTTGCATTTGTACATAACTCCTTGCCCGACCTCGCTCTAGCCGTACTCCCACGGCACACGGGAGCCTTCGTTAATGACGAGGTTGTCAAAATGGTATATATTCCACTCGGATGTAACCGCCTGCTGGTCCACAGCATCCTTGTCTTCGGATCCTTCATCTTCTAACAATGACATGTAGTCCTGATCTTTGAGATCCATCCTTTGCACTAGGGCTTCCAGCTCCTCACCCTCGTCACCAAGCCCACTAGCTTGCTTGACTGAAGCAGCTCCTTCCGCAAGGTTTTCATCGATAGCATCAGCAACTCCGGGACCTTCGGCCATTATGTGCATCACGCTATGGCAGAAGTCCCTAACTTCTTCTTTGTCATCACTACCCCCTTCTTGTTTAGTCGCCGATGTAGGAGTGGGCTTGGCATATACCTGGGTCAGAAAGGCTAAATCCCACCATTCCTCCCTCACCCTGCGTACATATGACTACCATGACCATGTTCCCTTGAACTGTACTAACTCCCAATATGAGCCCTGTGGTGCTCAGTTGGCAATGCAACTCAATCTCAGATCATACACAGCATGCTCCAAATCGAATGGGTGGAACAACCACCGCATCACAACACCCCATGTACACTACTCTGGTCTTGTTAGGGTCACAATCGCCGATTGAAAATAACGCAAATCAATCCCCTCAGAACCCTCAAGAGTAGTCCCTCGACTGTAGTAAATTTTGAAGTTAGTGGCATCTGACATATTCGACATACTGCACCGTAAACAAGATTTCTACGATTAACCACATATCTAAAACTAAACTACCCACTGAAAAGGATTATGTATAACATACTACACTAAGTAACCGTACATCTAAAACTATGTAATCCATTGGGTTAAAAATAATTACCTGAAAGGTGGGCGAGTGGACGGGCAGTGCTTCGCTAGCTTCTCTCATCCCCTCTACTCCTCTCCCTTCCCTCCCCTCTTTCTTTTTTTTCTAAATAAAAGTGAGATATGCCAGAATTTTGGGGTCTTTTTATAGGGTAGTGATAAGGATATAATAATCCGCATTTATCTATTTATATGTAATTCTTATTATAGATATTAATATTTCCATATTGATTTTAAGTGTGCCCCTTAAATTTTTATAAGGGAGAGGTCAAGTTATTTGGTCGTAAATCACACTATAGTCGTAAGTCTTTCTACGACCATGGTATAGTCGTAAGCTTCTCCACGACTATCGTGTAGTCGTAAGATCTTCTACGACTCGCTCGGCTTCAACCAGCCTGGCTTCGACAACCCTATTGATAAGACTTGCTGACCTGTGGACCTAATCAGTTATGGAGTATTATGTGTCATGTTTAACACATGGGGTATTTAATATACGTTGTTACTCTCTGTGGGTAACCGCATGAATCACTTCTGTCTCTGACAACAACCGCTTAACAACACAGGGGTGCCACGTCCTTAACGACAACTTCCATCAAGCAGTTCATTATTTGGAACGTTGAGACACCTCTTCACTTGGAGAAACTGTCACTCCTTCATACACTATATAAAGGCTGAAGTCAGAAGACAGTGGAAAGGGATCGATCAGGAGCGCAAGACATTAGGCATTAGTCTTCCTCTTGATTGTAATCATCACTCTCAATACAATCACACAGGAGTAGGGTTGTTATTCTCTCCGGAGAAGGCCTGAACCTATATAAAATCTCTGTGTCATTCTCTGCGTAGTTTTAGTCTAGGAGATCCCCCGAATCAAACAATCATACGTAAGATCGATTCAAGATCACCAACAGTTGGCACCGACCGTAGGGACTCTCTGGTGATTTCTTGTAAACAAATTCTATTTTTTCCTAATGCTTCCACGACAGGAGAGTGGAATGAGGAGAATTGGTTCGACTTGGCCGACTACGCAGACATTGACATGGATGCTGGCTTCGAATACGAGCCGAGTATCATTTCATCCGATGGTAATGCCGCCTCCAGAGATCATTCACCAGATCCAGGAGACCATGCCACCGATAGAGTTGAGGAGTGAACCTTTTTCCCACAATAGTACGTCCAACTGAGGGGTTAGTTTTCTTAGAGGGCAAGGGTCCATCTGACGTTAATCAGAACTACATCAAGGCAGGCTTACAGCATGATGAGGGTTCTCCCTTCAAATGTTCGAGTCTGCTTGAGGCAGTCTGACCTAACGAGGCAAGTTCTGGAAGCCATCATTCTGGGACTCCATCAGCATCTGGTGGTCATAACTCTGCGGTTACCCCCACAAAGGATATGAGGGAGCATCTTGTTCCTATGAGTTCGACCACACGTTCGTAGAGCTCACCTGCAGACACAGACAGTTATAACTCGGAGTTCCCCTTCATGGAGGGGTTTAATCCAAATCGACAGACGGTTTCATTTGACCACTCTTCAAGCCAGGAGGCCTCAGGCACAAGCGGAGATCATATACAGAAGGTCTTTGCCTTTCCCTCAGATCATGATCTCTCTCCTAGAAGCAGGCCTGAGTATGCTCCCCGCCGATCACACCCAACGATCCCTCGTGGCAATGATGAGGATGCCTCCGGTAATGAATGAGATCAGCACTATGATCGATGAGCGTGGAAGAAATCCTCGAAATAATAGCACTCCATTGAGGCAAACTCAAGGGTTAGATATGGATGATCCTGAAATAATCCGAAGGAGAAGAATTGCTGCTCAGAGAAATTTGCCTGGGCGCGTTCAATACCAGTTGGAGGAAGCCCGAGAACTCCAGCACATAAATAATCTGCTCGAGAACCCAACTCAAGAACTCGCACGAGTGCTAGGGTATGACCTCTTTGCCAAAGAGATCGTGCGAAGGCTTCGAAGCACGATGGCAAGACTTGAGTATCCTCCCAGGCATCATTCTGGAAGTCGTAGCGGTACGACTCTGTCGACCACCAGTCGTTTGAACAACTCGCCTCATGGAGATCGGCACGACAACAGGTTACGTCATTCCCCTAACCTTAACTCCAGTTAGAGAAGAGTTCTTCGAACATCCGACGATCGACAAGCTCCCAGGGAAGGTAATCGTTCACCACTCTGACCCAGAAATCTGCAATAGCACATGGAATACGAGGAGTATTACCCTCATAGGACTGAGACCTATCATAGGTCAGGTCCACCTACGACCGGGTATCGTCGTTTATGATTACCTGGTGATATCAACCCTTCTTTTCTATAGAGAAGACAGTATAATGTTATTATCGGATGTAGGGCATTCTCGCCTGATCTCCGAGCTATTCGCTAGCCGCCGCGGTTTCAACCGGTGAACATGGAGAAATTTGATGGATCACAGAATCCCATCGAATTCCTTCAAATCTATACGACTGCTATCCGAGCAGCAGCAGGAGAAGAGCACATCATGATGAATTACTTTCCAACTGTGCTCAAAGGGTCCGCTCGATCATAGTTGTTAAATCAGCCACTCGAGTCGATCTATACGTAGCGAGACTCTGCGGCCTTTTGTCGCCAACTTCGTGGCACCTACAATCGCATACGAAAGGAGGACGACCTGCACAGGATGAGACAAAATGACCACGAGACCTTACGTCAATTCATCAGGCGTTTCAGTCAGGTTCGTAATTCGATTCCATAGGTTTTTGACTCATCTGTTATCAGAGTCTTTAAGCAGGGAGTCCGCAGCAAAAGGATCACAGAGGATATTGATTTAAATCCTCTAGCTACTATTGCTAAGCTCTTCGAGATGGCCGGTCGATATGCGACTGCTGCTGAAGCAGTCGAGTGGAACAAAACCATCGATCGAGCTAGCAAAACTCCTCATGAAGCAGACGAAAGCAGCAAAAACAAGGATAAGAAGGCCAAGAAATCCAAGAACAAGGCGAAAGGTCAAAAGCCTCGAGCCAATAGTTCTAAGGAAGTCTTGGCCGTAATCAATAAGGAGCCTCGAAGTTCCAAGCCATAATCCGAACAGGGCAATGGTAAGCACCCCGCGCAGAAGAACGACAAGCCCAGGTGGTGTTCTGTCTATAAAAAGGAAGGACATGACCTTCACAACTGCCGGGTTTTCCAAAGAAAACTCGAGGACTACTACACCGACAAAGAATCACTTCCTACACTCGAAGATGTAAGACAAATGAGTAGTCGAAAGCAGTCGAACAACGAGGAGAAGATGTCATTCTAGGATCTGAAGCACACCATTGACCATATCTTTGGGGGATCTTCGGCATACGAGTCAAAGCGATAGCTCAAGGCCATCGTATGAGAGGTAAACTCCATTGACCTTCCTCTTGTCAATAAAATACCGAAGTGGTCGGAGGTCACTATCTTCTTTGAGAAAAATGACGGCCCGATCCCTTCCACTCAACCCGGTTGGTTTCTAATCATGGTCGATCCCATCATCAACAATTGTTGAGTAAATCGAGTGTTAGTTGATGGTTGAGTTATTTACCAGTGCCCTGGACGAGATGCAAGTATCTCGGACCAGAATAAAACAAGTACGATACTCATTTCATGGGATCGTACCAGGTGCTTCGGCCAAACCATTTGATCAAGTTTCTCTGATTGTAACGTTTGGTTCTCCAAGCAACTTCAGGACAGAGAAAATCTCCTTTGATGTGGTCGATTTCGACACGGTGTATAATGTCATACTCAAATGACCAACTTTGGCACGATTCTTAATGACTGCTCATTACGGATACCAATGTCTTAAGATGCCAGATCCCAAAGAAGTGATCACAGTACGCTGTGACAAGAAGATGACGCTTACATGCGACCACAAATCCCTCGAAATAGTTGGCCAGATACCAACTCGAGAATCAAGCAAGGGGCAGCCTTCGACCAAATAGTCGAAGCCTAAAGCTGCACCGAAGCAAAACGATCAAGTCAAGGTAGTCCCTCTTAATCCAGAGGAGCCCTCGAAGACTGTTCACATCAAGGTTACTTCCGACCCCAAATAGAAAGACAACATCGTCACTTTCCTCCGAGATAACGTAGATGTCTTCACGTGACAAGCATCTGACTTGCCCGGTGATGAGGACATCGACCCTAAGGATGCAACCACTGCTTCGACCTGCTGCACTGCATCCTCTACTTCAACAACATCCTCTCCAATAGGACTTTCGCCATCGCAACACCATATTACCCAATTGGATCACGCCACGCCTACATGCCATGGTGCTACGCCTCGCCCACATGCCATTGTACTATGTTTACATGCCATGGTGCTACCGCATGTGCCAATCAGAGTTCAAGCCGGATACATTTTGGGCGGATCAGTTCGGAATCAGCTTGACAGCACTGACTTCAAACGCCCATAACTTTCACATACGACGTCCGCTGGAGGTCCACGAGTACTTGATGGAAAGATGATTTCGTCCTCTTTCCAACGGATCTGGCCTCACCTCCAAACTCCTTCTGGACTGATCGTAATCATCAAAAGAAGGCGTCATATCACTTGTTTGGGCCAACCGGCTTTGTAATCATATCAAACTTGGCCCATCTGCCGATGGCTCACTCGAGGGTGCGGTTACTGTTCACGTGAACAGTAACCCGCGACCGCTAGTACCACCTCGCTAGTTCATTAGTTTTGTGGCTACTGCTTCCTATTTAAGGAGGCTGCACCCCTTTAGTTTTCCTTGGATTTTGTTTAAGTTTAGTTTGCCTCGCCGCAACTTGTATCTTTTATGTGTGTCGACGAGACCACCCAATCAAGATCCTTTTTCGAATCCCAATTCAATTAAATCTTTCAATCCTATTTGCAATTTCAGATTGCTTATTATCTTGTTCTTGCGTGCTTCTTCTGTATGCGAGAATCGACCTTCGTGGTCGTCAACCGGTATTCGTGCACGGTTGATAACGACTAGTTGATCGATTCAGCGATTGCGTGGTTGCGAGCCTTGCGTGTTCGTAGCCAGGATCGTGAGGGTTGAGAGACGCCACCGGACTTATCGCTCTCATCGAAGATCGGCCAACAAATAGAACCTTAGGGTTCATCGTGGTATCGAGCTACAGTTCATCGGTGAGAAATATTTTTTCCCTACAAATCCATATAGCGAAAATCAAAAAATTAGGTTTAGTTCATCGCCCAAGCCAATTTGTGCCTTTGCAATTTGTTCTTTTTAGTTTTGCTTTATTGAATTGTCGTTGCATCGCCGAGTCTGTGTCCGGTTTCTTGTCTAGATTGGTTTAGTTAGAGTATTTTACAAATCGTTCTAGTTTTGTTCTTCGGTCTTGTCACTTCGCCATACAAAACAAAAAAAATAGCAGATCCAATCGCGCCGCCATCCCGTCCACGCGTCCCATCGTGACCGGATCGGCGCCCTCCGTCGCGTTGACGCCGCCAAAGATCGCCACCGCCCGTCCTCGTCCAGCGCATTTAACGTCGCGCAAGCAATCAATCACAGACGCTTCGTCCAACGCCCTCGTTCCGACACACGCAGCCACAGGTCCCAAGTTTTGTTGTTTATTTTAATCACCAAAGCTAGCCCTTCCTATTCCTGTTCTTGATTGATGTGAGTCAACAAATTCTGGACGGTTTTGTTACGTCCACACGAGTATGAGCAGGCTTTAAAGATCTTTGGTAACAGACCGGGTACTGTAGCAGCGATTTCTGCTACTGTAGCACGAGTCGGTTACTGTAGCAACCGAGAAAAAACCTGCCCTTGCGGTCTGGTAGCTTTCTGAGGAAAAAAAGACAAGAAAGCAAAAAAAAAAAAAAAGAGAGAAAGAAAAAAGAGAGAAAGGAAAAGAAACAGAAGAAGAAGAAACCAAAAAAAAAAACAAAAAACAAAAAACAAAATCGAGCTACCTCGCTTCATCCATTGCTCGCTTGTTTTGATAGTTCTTGTAATGGCCTTCCGTTGTTGCTACTAGTTGTTCTTATGAGTGCTCTAGCTAGGCTTGGTTTAGACTCGACCAAAGACTTTTGACTAGTACTTTGAACTGCTTTTCAATTTTGCATACCGAATTGAATAATTGCTATTCCTTTGCTACATACTAGCCTTCCGAGCTCCACTACCTACTAACTCAAGAGTGTCGCTCCTCAATCGCTAATGATCGCAAGTGAGATTATCACTAACCAGCCACGGTTGTACCACTTCCTTGTCTGCATTGGTAAGAACTTGTAAGAACGGGTATAAGCTTGAGTGTGAGTGACTTGACCGAGCCTCCGAACCTTGTAGTTGATAGGTACATATACACCGTGATTTGTTCTTTGCTTTGATACTAACAATGGCGGTTCATCGTCACAAGGGGAGCATAGCAGTACAACAATGAGGAAGATGCACCGCCGGTCCTCGCACAAAAGAAATCATGCGGCGCTTTTCTCGCATGCCGGATCAACATTCGTATGCGTATGGAGTTGATTCTAGATCGCACCATCGATTTAACTTGTCGCGCTATTATACGTGTGGAGCGACTAGAGAGAGCTCCACCTTCGTTGTCGCCCCGCCGCTTGCCGGCATTGCACGATCAAGGCCAGAACTCCATCCGTTGCTCGCCATGGGCCGATGAGGTAGAAGATGAAGCGAACCCATATGTTGCCGATACGGGTCCGATGGTGATTTCAATCCCATTAATGATCGTGATCACCGACAACGACGCTCAATCGACAAGGTATGCGAAGAGAGCCACCACGTGAGGTACGTGACCATAATGATTCACTTGGTAAAATTAAATTCACTATACCTCCTTTTGCTGGTAAATATGATCCTGATGCTTATCTCACATGGGAGTTAGTTGTGGACCAAAAATTTGCATGCCACTTAATTTCCGACAATAAAAGGTTAGGGCTGCTACTAGTGAGTTCACAGATTTTGCATCTATTTGGTGGAGTGAATATGGTCGTACTCATCAAGACATACCTAGAACATGGAATGCTTTGAAAAGAGCAATGAGACGTAGGTTTGTACCTTCAGATTATTCACGTGATTTGCTTAATAAATTACAACGCTTAAGACAGGTAGTAGTTCAGAGAAGACTATTATCAAGAATTGCAAACCGGTTTGTTGCGCTGTGGTTTAGAAGAAACCGAGGATGCTAAGATGGCTAGATTTTTGGGAGGGTTAAACCGTGAAATTCAGGACATTTTAGACTATAAAGAATATGATTCTATCAACCGCTTATTCCATCTTGCTTGCAAAGCCGAGAGAGAAGTGCAGGGTCGATAATCTCGCCTCGGGGCAATATTGGAGGAACTTTTGCAGTCGGCCAAGGCAAAGAACATCACATGGCATCCTCCTCCACTTCGACTGCACCCCCGCCGTTGCTTCAACTCCTATACATATCCCCGATGCAAGCAAACCCGCAAAAGTACAAGCCCTACAAAAGTGCTTCTTCATTGCTTTTCTACAGTATGATCTAGAGATGTGCAATGTCACCGCTGCAAAGGATTTGGGCACTTGATGCGCGATTGCCCAAGTCAAGCTTTGCTTATCAAGGACAATGGTGAGTACACTTCACTAGCGATATTGAGGAAGAACATGTGTTGGTTGCAACTAACGATGCGGTGATGAAACCGAGGAAGAACATATAAACCATGAGGCATCCGACATGTACCAAAGCCTAGTTGTTCAACAGGTGCTAAGTGCTCAAATGGAACTTGTTGAACAAAATCAACGCCACATTTTGTTTCAATCCAAGTTCGCCATCAAGGAACGCTCATGCAGAGTCATCATTGATGGCGGAGTTGCAACAACCTTGCTAGCATAGACATGGTCGAGAAGCTTGGCTTGACCACAACACAACACCCCCATCCTTACTACATCCAATGGCTAAATTCTTGTGGTAAGTTGAAGGTAACTAAACTTGTGCGCCAGTACACTTTTCTATTGGATCATATCATGATTATGTTGATTGTGATGTCGCATCTATGCAAGCATGCTCATTATTATTAGGTAGACCTTGGCAATATGATAGATATACTGAACATCATGGTAGATCTAATCATTATACTTTCACATATAAAGAAAAGAAAATCACTTTGCTTCCAATGTCTCCTGCTGCTATATTAAAAGATGAATTAGAAAGAACTGCGAGAACAAGTAAGGAGAAGACACAAGTTGATCAAAAGATTATAGCTCCAAGTGAAATTAAATTGAAAGCTCCTGTTATGTTAGCTACAAAAATTGATTGCATTGATATGGAAAAACATGAATCTGAATGTCATACTATGCTTTGTAAAGAAACTCTGTGTCCATTAGAAGAAGTGCATGTTTCTTTGCCTCCTGCTACTAACCTTTTGCAGAGAGTGATGACTTGAGAAAACAAATGAGTCGAGGACGACTCAAATTCAAGAAAGGGAGGATGATGAGGACATCGACCCTAAGGATGCAACCATCGCTTCGACTGCCGTGACCGCATCCTCTACTTCAACAACATCCTCTCCAATAGGACTTTCGCCATCGCAACACCATATTACCCAATTGGATCACGCCACGCCTACATGCCATGGTGCTACGCCCACGCCCACATGCCATTGTACTATGTTTACATGCCATGGTGCTACTTGCATGTGCCAATCAGAGTTCAAGCCGGATACATTTTGGGCGGATCAGTTCGGAATCAGCTTGACAGCACTGACTTCAAACGCCCATAACTTTCACATACGACGTCCGTTGGAGGTCCACGAGTACTTGATGGAAAGATGATTGCGTCCTCTTTCCAACGGATCTGGCCTCACCTCCAAACTCCTTCTGGACTGATCGTAATCATCAAAAGAAGGTGTCATATCACTTGTTTGGGCCAACCGGGCTTTGTAATCATATCAAACTTGGCCCATCTGCCGATGACCCACCCGAGGGTGTGGTTACTGTTCACGTGAACAGTAACCCGCGACCGCTAGTACCACCTCGCTAGTTCATTAGTTTTGTGGCTCCTCGCTTCCTATTTAAGGAGGCTGCACCCTTTAGTTTTCCTTGGATTTTGTTTAAGTTTAGTTTGCCTCGCCGCAACTTGTATCTTTTATGTGTGTCGATTTGAGACCACCCAATCAAGATCCTTTTTCAGAATCCCAATTCAATTAAATCTTTCAATCCTATTTGCAATTTCAGATTGCTTATTATCTTGTTCTTGCGTGCTTCTTCGTGTATGCAGAATCGACCTTCGTGGTCGTCAACCGGTATTCGTGCACGGTTGATAACGACTAGTTGATCGGCTCAGCGATTGCGTGGTTGCGAGCCTTGCATGTTCGTAGCCAGGATCGTGAGGGTTGAGAGACGCCTACCGGACTTATCGTTCTCATCGAAAGATCGGGCCAACAAATAGAACCTTAGGGTTCATCAGGTGTCCCCAAGGAAGTGATCAAGCACGAGCTAGCTCTACGGCCTGATAAGAAACCCGTAAAACAAAAAATACAGAGATTTATACCTGGTCGACGAGACGACATCAAATCAGAATTAGACAAGCTACTTAGAGCAAGCTTTATAAGAGAACTCGACCACCTAGAATGGTTGGCTAACCCTGTAATGGTTAGAAAGTCTAATGGTAAGTGACGGTGTGTAGACTTTATTCATCTTAATAAAGCTTGTCCAAAAAGATGATTTTCCTTTACCTTGCATCGATCAGTTGGTTGATTCTACTGCTGGTTGTGAAGTATTAAGTTTTCTAGATGCGTACTATGGTTACCATCATATTAGTATGTGTTTAGATGATAAAGAAAATACTGCATTTATTACACCATTTGGAATATTTTGCTATATCAAAATGTTATTTTATCTAAAAAAAATGTTGGCGCTTCTTTTTCAACACTTGATGCAAATGACTTTTTCACCTCAACTTGACCGAAATTTGGAAGCCTATGTTGATGATCTAGTCGTAAAAAATATCAAGCGACTTAATCATATTTCTGACTTGCAAGAAACATTCGACAATCTCAGAAAACACTGTTTGAAACTCAATCTTGAAAAGTGTGTGTTCGGAGTCTCTTCAAGAAAATTACTTGTATTCCTTGTCTCTGCACGAGAAATCGAAGCAAATCCTGAAAAGAGAAAGGCCATTGAAATAATGCGCCCTCCGACCATGAAGAAATAAGTCCAGAAACTCATAGGGTGCATGGCGACTTTAAGTTATTTCATCGCACGACTGGGAGAAAAATGCCTTCCTTTCTTCAAACTTCTAAGGAAGCATGAGGGTTTCGAGTGGTCAGAAAAGGCAAACACAGCCTTTGAGGATGTCAAGAGGTATCTTACGAGTGCTCCTGTTTTGGTTTCTCCGAAACCAAAAGAGACACTCTTAATTTATCTAGCTACCACGCCACAGGTAGTGAGCGCAGTACTAGTCGTAGAACGTCAAAACGTCCAACGACCAGTTTACTACGTAAGTGAAGTTTTACATAGACCTGAGGAGTGATACCCTCAGGTTCAAAAACTTCTATATGCCCTCCTCATGTCTTCGAGGAAACTGCGGCATTATTTTCAGGCGTACAAGATAATTGTGCCGTCTGAGTTTCCCTTAGGAGTGGTCCTCCAGAATAGGGAAGTAGTGGGACACATGACAAAATGGTCAATAGAACTTAGAGAGTTCGACCTCCATTTCGTGTCCCGAACGGCCATTAAATATCGAATCTTGGCAGACTTTGTCGTCTAATGGATAAATCCTGAACCTGTTCAGGATCCCCCGTACGATACCCACGACCAGTGGACGATGTACTTTGACGGGTCACTCACATTAAGTGGCTCGGGAGCTGGGGTGGTCCTAGAATCTCCTACGGGAGAGACATTAAAGTATGTTATTCAATTACAATTTTCAACTACTAACAACATGGCAGAATATGAAGGTTTGTTGGCTGGCATACGAGCAACGAAAGCGCTCGGGATTCGATGACTACTCGTAAGAGGAGTCTCTCAACAAGTCATGAATCAAGTCGGAAAAGAGTACCAGTGCTCTAATCCGACCATGTCTCAGTACTTATCGAAAGTCAGAAGACTTAAAAAGCATTTTTTTGGTTTCGAGTTACACTATATCCCTCGTGTCGTAGCAAGAAAAGGCTATGACAGTGGGTACATGGTATCCTTTGTCTTGGAAGAGGATCGAAGGGATAAGCCAAAGACACATGTATGTGTATTACATTATGAATGTGTGAATGAGAGAATGAGAGGAGGTCCCCCCTTTACACGCCCTTGGGCCTTTACTTATTGGGGGCAAGAAGGTAAACCCTCACCTTGTGTTGAGAGAGAGAGAGAGAGAGGGTATTTTAGGTACATTTTGCCTAAATACATCATACAAACTAGGTCTACAATGTACAGTATCTCCGATGGCACACTGGTCTTCCTGATGACCCTAGGGTGTAGGGCACCCCTTGGTGCCCTGCTACGACAACTCCCTCGTATGCGTGATTCAAGGTCGTGAGGATAGGTCTCGCGGTCCCGAGGGGCGAGCGAACTCAATCCTATCGCCCTCGACCCCTCGGGAGTCGGGATACCCCGGGAGACGTCAGCATGGAGCCGCCATGCCGAGGCATGGCCCTCGAGGTGGGCAGTGCGCTGGGGATGCCCAGCTGAGGCTACAGCCTCGAGGCAGACGGTGAGCAATGGCAGAGCCCGCGTGGGCGAAGTCAGCACGGAGCCTCCCCGCCGAGGCATGGGCCTCGTCTTGTCGAGCACTCGGGTGCTTGGGTACAAGAATTACCCTCAATATCATGGGAGGTTTGCACGACTGCAAGTCGGGCTATAGGTGAGACGCCTTTTTTCCTAGTCTTTGGGGCTAAAGCCATGCTTCCATCAAAACTAAACATCCGATCGACAAGGGTCGGAACCTTCAGCGACTCTACCCAGAAAAAACTTCGAGCGGATGACATCAGTCTGCTCGAAGAGAAGAGAAATCAAGCCCTAATCCGTTCAGCGGTTTACTAACAAGCCTTGCGCAAATACTATAATTATAAGGTCTAACCTCACAGCCTTGTTGTAGGTGACTTGGTATTGAATAAGATTCAATACCAGTCTAATCGGAATAATCTTTCCCCCAAGTGGGAAGGTCCTTACACAGTAGTCGAGGTTGCACGACCAGGTTTGGTACGACTAGCAATGAAGATGGCCAAATTCTCTCCAATTCTTGAAACATCGACCAATTACACAAATTTTATGTGTAACTCCCTACTATATCAATAAAGTTTTAGGTTTCTTCACTCTTTATTGTCTTTTATTGAGTAGTGCTTTGATAGTCTTTCGGTCATTTTTACACACTCAGTTTTTCTTTACACTGGTCGAAGCAGGGTAACATCACCTAGTCAAATTCTTTCCTCTCTACACATGGTTCTGCCCACTAGAAGGAAGTTCCTAGTGTTGTTTGTTCCTAACTTTTGCTGCTAATACAAAAAGACTAGGTTCAACAAATTTGGTCGAAACATTTTCAAGCCAGCTCTTTTAACCTTAGTTTATTTCTTCATTACTTTTGAAAAATTCTCTAAGTGGAGTATACTTTTATAGTTTGTTTAACTACTTTTAGTAACCCCAATGCGCTTAAACCGGTTAGAGAAAGACACAACACCTAGTCGAAGTCTTTCCTCTCTGCATTTGGTCCTGCCTACTAGAAGGAACTTCCTAGCATCATACTGTTTCTAACTCTTACTAGCAGTACCAAACAACTTGAGTTTACTGGAATAGGTCAAATGAATTTTTAAGGCACTTCGTAGAGTTTGTCAAACTCATGTTGCTGCTATTAATTCGATTACTATGGTCGGAGAACGTAGCTTCACTAGTCGAAGTCTTTCCTTTCTGCATGTGGTCCTGTCCACTAGAAGTAACTTTCTAGTGTCTATCTGTTACTAAACTCTTACGACCAAAGCATGACAATCAAGATCGACAACACATGTTGGACAAACTTCTTTTTCAAGCAAACTCTTATATACACTATTTACTTAGTTTATCTAAATAAACTAAGCAAATAGTCGGGGGTTAGGATAAAACCATTAATATGACTTCAATTCTTACTCTTAAATTAAAATTTCTTTTTCTATTCATTATCTTATGAGTTACTAACTACTCGACAAGATAGTTTGCAGGAAAAAGAAGCTTTATATTTATAAGCAAAAGACTTGTCTTTACAAGTTTCCCTATTACAATCTACTCTCATGAAGGAGGTCTGATCTGCATCTCCAATGTGACCTTTTGGTTGACTGGCTTCACCTCTTCGATTAGACGATTTGCTTTTGCTTCAGAGCAGTCAAAGTCACCCTCGATTGGTCGAAGGCTGAGGTTTTTGTCGCGTGCCTTAAGTTTTGCTAAGGCATAGCTCACTGCACTTTCGACCGCCTCCCTCAGTGAGTCAGCCTGAATGGCATTCAGAGTAGTTATCAGCTTCCCTAAGGCTCCAACTTGCTGTCCAACAGCACTCGAGTAAGCAGCTATGGTGTCTTTAGGAGGAGTAATTTCCTCAGCACCAAGCCCACCGAGTACGTTGTTTAGAAGTGAGATGTTGTCTTGAAGGTTGGTCTTCAACGACTTCATCCTCTCCTGACTACGAGTCGAGGCTTCGTAGAGTCGCTTGATTTCAACTGCTTGCTCTGAAATAGAGTATGACCAGTAAGAAGCATATCCCTAAACAACTCGTAAGCAACACTAATTATGGGTAAAGAGTTACTGACCCGCTAGTCGAGAGTCAAGTCGCTTGATTTTTTTTATCGTGAGAGGCATCCTTCTTCGTAGAGTTCTCTTTCCACAACTTTATCACCTAGCCTTTTCCTTTGGCAGAATGGAATAGCTCGTGAACAATCTAGGCCTTTTCATTGACCTCGGTTTGGAGGTTACCCATTTTGACCTCTTTTTCTGAAAAGAAATAAGATTTAGAAAAAAAACAGAAGATCATTACCATAAGCAGTTTTAAGTTCATAACTTACTGTTTATTTCATCCTGCAGATCAAGAGCTGCAGAGTTGGCCTCCTGAAGTTTTCTCATTAGGTCAAGATTTTCATCCCTTTGCCTCAGCATCTCGACCTTCTCGTGGTCGAGTGCGTCAGTGAGGGATTTTTCGTCCCTCTTAAACTTGCAAAGGTTAAAGATAGATATGAGAATTACACAAGTAGTTGAGCAAAAAATGATTACGAATGGCAGTAGCTTACCATATCTCTGTCTACTCGCAGAGTTCGACTTTTTGTTGTATTAGCATCACAAGCTGTCGGTTGTATTCACCAACAATGGCTATTTGCTCCAAAGATCTCTGCAAAAAAGAAGGGCAATGAGAGACTAGAAAGACCAAATATGAAAATATTTGGCATGAGGTGCTTACATAGATGATCGATCGAGCAAACTTGGCAAATACCCTCTGGGGGTCCTTGAGTTCATCAATATCTTCAACCTTGTCTCACCACACCTTTTGAAGGCGCTCGTCATCAAAGACATCCCCCTATTAGGAATATCCTTAGGGTGAGGGACTCGGTTGCGAGATCTGAATGAAGAATACCCTCTAAGGGTCCTTGAGTTCATCAATATCTTCAACCTTGTCCCACCTGTAGGACCGGAAAGGCGACTAGAGGGGGGGTGAATAGGAGCACCGAATCTTTTTCGCAAAGAATGGATTCAACTTATAAATCACTCCAATAGCTATGAGAGCTATGAAGATCAATGATTAAGCACAGAGGAAGTCTTATGTTGAATCCACTCTCACCCCTAAAGCTCAAAGAAACAAAAACGAGGAAGAGCCGAACAAATCAGACAATCGGTACAACCACAGTAAATGGCGGTTGTCAGCATGATCGGCCAAGACAAATCAACAAGCGGCGGTTGTACCGCAATTCCCAAGACAACCGCAGTTAAGCCTGGTTCATCCGATTGTCCCGAACAGCAAAATCCGCTTCGGGTTTCAAAACGAAAATCAACGTAACTTTTGATCTACGCGGCCAAACTTGACCAAATTTGGAACACACCTTCCTAAGGATGTTAGGAACCTATTCCAAGAAACGATTGAGTAGATCCATCCACAAAATCTCGGAATCAACCAAAAACGGAAAAACGAAGAACGAGAGACAACCCAAAACCTGAAATCTTAGATTTAAACCAAGTTTGCTCTTCTAGAAATCGATCAAATGATCTTGTGGCACTAACCCATCGAGAGAACAACTCGTTTTGAGGCTTCCCAACAAGAAACAACAAGAGACTCACAAAATCAAGAAATCATCAAATGGGAGTCACGAAGAATGTAACAAGAGTTCGAGAGACAAACTTGATTTCATTCATTGAATCAAAAGCGAAAAACACATAGATACATCCCCATACGCATGGACATTAGAACCAGAGGGATGATTACATGAAAGCTCAATCCATCTCCTCACTCTCACAACTCAAGAACAAACACTCATCCATTCTTGAGGGAGATGAACACAAAGCCAAGAAGGGGACAAGCAGGAGCACTACTCGCCTACACCTCCACTCTCAACAACTAAAGAGCAAAAGAGAAACAACCTCACAAAGCCTCTTTTGACTCTAAAACCCTAATTCCACCCAAGTGCTCCAGAGGGCATGCAGCCCTCCTCTCCTTTTATAGCTCGGCTAACGGGTCTCCGCCTGTTCGCCCGCTATGTCCAACGGAGCCGCCCGCTTGTGCGACCTTTTGCGACTTTCGATTCGCCTTCTTCAGACCTTCCGAAGCTTCAAGCTCCTTGTCTCAAGACGCCTCAACCACCTCGAGTCCACGCTCGTCTTCGACACATCCCGACTGTTCGACCTCGGCGCCACTGCGCTTAGTCCGATCCACCGTGTCTCGCCACGACTCCACTCGACGTCCCGCAGCCCACACGCATAAGAAACACGAAACCGAACAAGTTCTTCACAACTTGACCTAACGTTAGCTCAAACATGCAATATGCAACACATATGCATGAACACACTTGGATATGACCTATCCCAAAACTCAAATCACCAAAATGGCGAACCTCACAATACAATCCAGACAACCGCCATGTTACCAATGGATCAACCGCACTCGGCCAGATCTGCCTCAATACCTGCGGATCGTTCCGATTATCCCGACATACGATTGACTTCACGCAAAACGCGTGAACCAAGAACGACATGGTCCGACCACACAAACCAAACTCGATCGACCTAAAACCTTTGTCAATTACTCATCACTTTCATGGAGACACGACCACATGGTCTCTCAATCTCCCCTTGATGAGAATATTGACAAACTCGTAAAAGCTTTTAAGAAGAGTTTGAGTTTGAAGAAACCAACATGGTCCAAAGAAGAAGAGTGAAACAATGACCATGTCGATGTAAGAACACTAGAGCAACAACTAAAAGAGCAAATTGTTCTCCAAAGCTCTAAAATGATCCTAACTTGCTTTTTTCTTCTATTCTCCCCTTTGGCAATAAACACATCAAGAATGCTCAAGAGAGAATATGACATGTCAATGGATGAAATGGTCAAGTTTGATTATTCTAAGCGATTAGAGCCATAAGAATTATCCGAATGACCATAATGTAATACACCAAGCCATAACTTAATAAAAAGGCTATCTAGATCATGACAAGATATGTTTAAGCTAGCTAGAACACATAGATGACAATCTGAAAATGAGGTACATTATGTGAGCAAGTCAAGTCATCAATGAGCAAAGTCTAGCTAGAGAATCCAAGGATGATGCAGCCATGTCAATAAGCTAAGCGGAACTAAGAAGCTTAAATTGAGACCAAATAGAGTGCTATGCTCAAGATTGAAACATTGGTTAAAGTACTTGATACTTTTTGTGGCTTTAAGCACATGAAACATATTTTCTTTTGAAATTCATGGTGGTTTCCAACCAGATTTTTGTTTTATCATGTGCTAGGTCTCAAGCCTTATGCGACTACTCCAAGCGAGAAGCTTAAGAAGATAGTCTAGGTCACCCAAAACTCCCCCTAAGTTCATGCCAAGTGCAATGGCAAGCCGTCTCATAGGAGAGAATTGGTGAGATCAGTTTTTTCGCACAAAAGAGATCTTTTTGCCTTTTAACAAGTTGTACTAACTCATGCATCATCAAGAGACTAAAATAGCTCTTTCTAAGGCTCAATATAGATTCATCACTCTACCCAAATTTATTTGACATGGCATGAATCATAAAAGGATAGCTCAAGAAAGACTAATCTCGAAAAGCTAACATGACAAGTTTTAGTTTAAGATGAGCAATTTTAATTAACTTATCATGGCAAAAGCTAGGCTACACATATGAAGTCATGATAAATCTAGCAAATAAGCACAAGTCATGGCAAGGTGTAAAGCATTGTAAACATGTCATAGCAGGATAATAATCAAGGCTCAATGTAGTTATATTACAATGCGAGAATGCTAGAAATGCGTAAGATCCACTCCCTCAACATTAGATGCAATTTTTAGTTCAAGTTGAGTTAAGTCAATATTAAGCCCGAAGCTCCCAAATGAACTCCCTTGAACCAAAACAATAAATCGAGAAGTCGGCAAAGAAAACATAAAACAAAAATCCTTAAAGCATAGATAAGATATAGAGAATACTATGGCTCAGATCGACTCTCATCTACCCCATATGACTCTAGGACTATCAACCGCCCACTTAACACACCTAGGAGCAAACACGCATTGCCTACCCGAGGGTGGCCCAACCTCGCTAGAACCTACAAGAAGTGAGTGAGCTCAACCTAGTGAGATAAGTAACACTAATAAGCAAAGATCCTAGAATCACAAGATAAGAGCAGTAAATCTAAACAACTAGACAAAAGAAGCACTCTAATCTATGCTAGGAGGACTAATCCCAAATGCACCCAAAATGCAATGCAATAGTAAGGAGCAAGAGCATAAATAATATAGTAAAGCAAGAAACCCAAAGCTCCCTCACTACAAATCCATAAGGACAACCACCCCAAGCTCTCCCATGCAGAGTCAAAACCTCGAACTATCCAATGGCTTGGTGAAAATGTCACCAACCGGTGGTCACTTCCACAAACCGGAGCACTATGTCGCCCTTCTCTACATGGTCTCTAAGGAAGTGGAAGCGGATATCGATGTGCTTGGTCCGAATGTCAGACCGGTTCTTGGCAATGTTAATCGCAAGTGTTATCACAAAAGAGTGGAACACATCGATAACTAACCCAAAGTCCCGCAGGTCGGCCATCCAGAGCACTTGGCTACAAAGAATCGGCCGCAAAGAACGCTCGACCTCTGCGGATCAGGTAACACCGATCGCTTCCTCAAGACCAGAAACAAGAGAAGTGCCAAGAAATTGGCAAGTGTTGGAAGTGCTCTTCCTATCTTTCCTACAACCAAATAAGTCTCGCATCCGAGAAGGCTCTCAAGGAAAGACAGATGAGGAAGAGTACCAGATACCATAGTCAATGGTAGCTCGCAGTACCGAAGATGCGCTTCACCGCCAAGCGGTGAGAAACGCGAGGAGAAGCTCGAAACGAGCGCACAAACACACGTAAAAATGTATGTCCGGTCTCGAGGCGTTGAGGTACAAGAGGGAGCCAATCATGCCGCGAAACTCCTTTTGATCAACTGCTCGCCATCCTCATCTCGGGTCAAGATAGGTCAGAGAAGCCATGGGAGTCGACACAAAGCTACCATCACTCATATCGAGCGTCTCAGAGATCACGAGTGTACTTGCCTCGATGAAGAAAAGTACCTCCCGAGTCCGCTTGATTTGGAAGCCAAGAAAGAAAGTCAACTCACCCATCATGCTCATCTCAAACTCGGTGCTCATGACATCCGAGAACCGTGAAACCAGAGCATGAGAAGAGCCGCCAAAGATGATGTCATCGACATAGATTTGGACGAGCGTAAAGTCACTACCAAGCCTACGGATAAACAAGGTCTTGTCAACTTTACCCATTTCAAACCCATGACTCAACAAGTAGGACTTAAGCCTCTCATACCAAGCTCGGGAGCCTGCTAAGTCCATACATCTGGGAAAGCTTGAAGACATGGTTAGGTATTTGGGGTTCTCGAAACTGAGGTCATTGGACGAGACTTCCTCCTCAATAAGGCCATTGAGAAAGGCACTCTTCACGTCCATCTGTAAAGCTTGAAACCCTTAGAAGTCGCAAAGGCAAGCAAGATTATAATGGCTTCAAGTCGAGCTCTGAGGGCAAAGGTCTCCTCGAAGTCTAGACCTCAACACAGAAAACCCCACGAGCTACCAATCTAGCCTTGTTTGGGATGATTACCCCATCCTCACTCTGCTTGTTCTTGAACACCCACTTGGTTCCAATGATATTGTGGCCTCGTGGGGGCTCTACAAGCGACTGACCTTGTTCCTCTCGAAATTTTCTAGCTCCTCATGCATGGCATTGACCCATGACTCATCGATAAAGCATGAGAAACATCTTTGGGCTCAAAAGAGGCAATGAAGGCGAATGGAGACAGAATTGAGATAAGCGATTTTGAGCGGGTAACACGCTCGAAAAGATCTCCAATGATCTGCTCTCAAGGATGAACTTTCGGATGAGTCTAGGAGGTCCCGGAGAGATGAAGAAGTGGCCTCTACCTCATGAGCCGACGAGGTAGGAACAGAGCCACTAGCTCCAGAGGAAGCGAAGGCAGGGTCGATCACCTCGAGGTGCGGTGGAAGACGGCACCTCAAGGAGTGGATGAGGGACGGATCGTAGACAACCGTCATCTCCATCGCCCTCATCATCCACAAAGATGGTCTCGGACCGCTCTAAAGAACTCGAGATATCTGGCCTAGTCCCGGACCGCCTCGTCGAAGGTCACCTCAGAGTCTCTACCATTTTGCTAGACTCAGCCTGCACTTATAAGCCCGCCAAGAAGTCGAGTAGCCTAGAAAGATACCGCCACAGAACGTGACTCGAACTTGTCTAGGTTCCTGACTTCAAGATAAAGCACTTGCAACCAAACACACGAAAATGAGAGACGCTGGCTTTCGCCTCATCTCGACTCATAAGAAGTGCGTGTAGGAGTGCCCAAGAAAAACTCGATTCAAACATGGCACGCGGTCGCAATGGCCTCATTTCAAAACTTCCTCGGTGTAGAGTACTCATCAAGCATCGCCCGCCATCTCGACTAAGGTACGGTTCTTCCTCTCCACAACGCCATTTTGCCGAGGGACGATGGAGAAGAGAACCGGTGCTCTACACCTATCTCACCGCAGAAACTCTCAAAGTAGGAATTCTTGAACTCCGTGCATTGTCATCATGGATCGCTCAGAAGGCACCCGGAGCTCAACAGACACCCTACTAAAAAGACCTCGGAAATGTGTAAATGTCTCGCCCTTCGAGGCTAAGAAAACACCCAAGAGTACCTCGAGAAGTCATCGACCACAACAAGAACATACCACTTCCCTCCTGCCGATCAAGACTCGAGCCGGTCCAAGCGTGTCCATGTGGAGCAATTGTCCTGCAGCATCGGTCATAGTAATCGTGGACCGAGGATGAGAAGCGGCAACCATCTTGCCGCGTTTTGGGCATGGAGTGCAAACAAGATCTTTGACCATCTTGAGTTTCGCGGACCACTTAATGAGATCATGGTCGCTAACTTTCGGGTCAAATGGTCAAATCCAATATGACCAAGTCTCCTATGCCGAGAAAGAGAGATCGCGGGACTCGAAGCAACTAAACACCGAGAGGATCGCCAAGACTCAGAGAAATCAGCACGAAAGATCCTCCCATAACGAGAAATCCATAAACCGGACTACCCAAGAATCAAGAATTTTGCAAGCGTTTTTCTTGAAGCTCACCTCGAAACCGCTCATCGAGAAGTCGAGAAACGGAAAGCAAATTGTACTGCAGCTTACTAACCAAGGCAACATCCTTAAGAATAAAAGAAGCATTAATACGCGACAAGACCTTTGGCGATGACGTCCTGCACGAAGCGTCTCCGAAGGTGATCGCCTCATCACCGAAGCGGGCTAGGGAGGAGAACCAACGGAGTCTCCTATCATATGACGAGAACAACCGAGTCTACAAGCCAAACCTTCTCCTTCCCTACCCGCGAACTGAGTCAAACAGAGTAAAGTCTCAAGATCGATAAATCAACAATGATTTTGGCACCCAATATCGAATAACACGCCGAGCGGATGAAGTAGTCAAGCACGATCGACCTCTATCTACCCTCGCCTCAGAACTCAAAGCGTAAGGTCTAAGAGTAGACCGGTCGTTCTTTGGTCCGATCGCTACTGAAGGAGCGAAGTCGAGCACCGCAACATGTCGAACACGCCGGGTAGCTATCTCGATGGGGAAAACGAGATCTACCCTCGGACGGCGGAAGTCACGATCGAAAGCAACATGAGGACGAAAACCGAAAACTTCGGAAAACCAAGTCCTCGATGTCGCACAAATCCATCGAAGAAACAAGCCTAGACCTCGTGTTGGTCTTAGGTGCACTCAAGGTCCGGGGCCGACCACAATGTGCCTAAGAGACTCAACATGGTCTCTACGCGATCTTGGCGCTACCAAGCATCGACGACCGTGTGTCCATCCTTCCGATGAAGGTGCAAGTGATACTTCACCTTCGAGAGGTAGAAGCAAGATGTGAAATTACCTTCTTGTCGAAATCCCTCGACATAGCCCGCGACTTGAAATGGACTTTCTCGGTCTGGCTCGCCTCGATCACACACAGTGCTATGGGTCCGAGCACGGCAGTGGATGCTTCCTCATATCCTCAAAGAAGTCATATCCTAGACCCCGATTAAATCTGCAGATCTTAGATTGGTCTAGAATAAGATTGAGCTTCTTCTTGCCTCCTACAAATCTCTCGAGAGTGTTCATAAGGTCTTGACACTCCCGAAAGAGAGAGGTGCAAGAAGAGCAGGGGAAGAAGAGATGTAAGAAGGTAAGGAGCAAAAGAAGAGCCAAGAGAGGAAGAATGGCTTGTGCACGCACACCGACTCAAGGACATTCCCACCGCTAGCCGCTTGGTTCACGTTGCTAAGCTGCCTCATCCTTACCACGGGCTTCTCCCCTTCTCCACAATCATATTGCAAGCACAATGTGGCTTCTCTAGAAGGTCCTTAGTTAGCTTCACACATTTCTCATCCAAAGCAATCAAGTCGATTTTAGTTTGTTACACTTAATGCATGGTGAGCTAACAGGTCCTTAGAAGCAAACCGAGCCAACTTCCTTTCATGTTCAATCATATCTTGAAACTGTTTGGAGACAACTTTCAAGTTCAAGCAGCTTAACTTAGGACAGTTCGAGCATGAATCAATCGGCTCAAGTAAAGAAGCTTGTAGTTCAAGAATTTTATGATCTGCCTGCTTAAGTTCATCTTCAAGTTATTGCAATTTTCACAAGACTCGAGGCGATCAAAGAGCATGGCATAAGATCCTCTAGCAAAGAATGTCCTTACCCTCACATGAGGTGGGAGAAGTAGTCTCATCAAGAATAAGTAGGGTAATGACCATCCTACTCAACTCTAACTCAAAGAAGCGCACTAACATTCTCCACCTTAACACTATCAAGTTTGGAGGACACACTATCATGTGAGGTCCTTAACTTCTCCATATCAACCAAACAAAGCGAGCATGTATCACAATCATCACTAGAAGGAGCAGATGTAAGAGCAATAATCTCTAGTGACACTCTATCTATTTCCTTCTCTAACTCAAAGACACCTAGCCTTAGCTTTAGCATGAAAACCTCCTAGCTTAAGAAAAGCATGATTTAGCTGTCAGAGGTGGGATCTACCTCGTCCGAAGTCGGAGTACACCATTGTCATTTGAGTTCGCCGAGGGCCATGAAGCACATGCCGAGAAGTCGCCGCCGCCATCCTTGGGCTCTTGGTCACCCGTCCCATCATCGTCGCTCCATCCTTCCACCTCGCCGAGGTCGAGGTCGCCGAAAGCGTGAGGACGCGTGGAAGAGCTTCTTGGCTTTGCCAAAGTTGCGAACTTCTTCTTGCCGGGCATCCGAGCTGGAGGCTTCTTGTTGCGGTACTTGTCGGTGTAGTCGTTTTGCTCGAACCGCCGTAGTCGTTCTTGCCCTTCTCCGGCTTAGGGGCGGTTTGCTCGGATGTGGTTGGGGCCACCACACTCGGCAAATCACGTGTCCTCCTCTCTTCTGTCCCTCCTCCTTTGTAAGCGTGGGAGAATCTACGAGCAAGGAGGGCAAGCCGCTCATCCGAAGTCGCTCTAACGATCATCGCTATGTCACGAGAGCGACAAGGAGAAATTGCAAGAGGACTCGGAAGAATCGATCGGTGACTGGGCCATCGATCGTGACTTCGACCCACGAGACAACGCTCAATCTCGTGAGTCTTGAGGCATGAGTACAATGCATCAAGAGTCAAGGTCGAGAGGTCTGTCGTGTCTTTGATGGTGGTCACTTTCATCTCCCACACACGCAGATCGAGTGCCGTAAGTATCCGACGAGCGTTGTCCGAAGTCGGGTATGTGAGACCGACCGCCGGAGGTTGCTCAAGATCTTGTGAAAACGCGTCGGCACTCATCTAGAGACTCACCAGAAGCATCTCAAATTTGTTGTATTCTCGCTTGAACCGGTCTGCCGAACCGCCTTGATCTGGTGGTGCCCTCATGGTATCGCCGAGGGTCACCCAGATATCGTAAGGCGACGACAGTGAGATATGCGGATCAAACTCGCTCGACTCAAACCACGGATGATGATGTTCCTTGCCTTTGCATTCGCCTCAACATCAGCCATGTTCCCGGCATTGATGTTCTCATCGGCAGAACAATAATCGCACCTTGACCTTCCGCCAGATGGCATACCCACAGCCTCGATGTATGTCTCCATTCGCTCTTCCGTAGGGTAATCGATGCCATCGAAAACGGCGGCTTGGTTGAGTACTTGTCCATCGCCATGGCTCTTGAGACCGGTTAAGATCTATTGAAAAGAGCTAACCGCTCGATACCAATTGTAGGACCTAAAGGTGACTAGAGGGGGTGAATAGGAGCACCTAATCTTTTTCGCAAAGAATGGATTCAACTTATAAATCACTCCAATAGCTATGAGAGCTATGAAGATCAATGATTAAGCCTGAGGAAGTCTTATGTTGAATCCACTCTCACCCCTAAAGCTCAAAGAAACAAAAACGAGGAAGAGCCGAACAAATCAGACAATCGGTACAACCACGGTAAATGGCGGTTGTACCGCTATCCCCAGACAACCGCGAAGAAGCGGCGGTTGTACCGCAGATCGATAAAACCGCAGATGTTAAGCCCGGTTCATCCGATTGTCCCGAACAGCAAAATCCGCCGGGTTTCAAAACGAAAATCAACGTAACTTTTGATCTACGCGCCAAACTTGACCAAATTTGGAACACACCTTCCTAAGGATGTTAGGAACCTATTCCAAGAAACGATTGAGTAGATCCATCCACAAAATCTCAGGAATCAACCAAAACGGAAAAACGAAGAACAGAGACAACCCAAAACTGAAATCTTAGATTTAAACCAAGTTTGCTCTTCTAGAAATCGATCAAATGATCTTGTGGCACTAACCCATCGATAGAACAACTCGTTTTGAGGCTTCCCAACAAGAAACAACAAGAGACTCACAAAATCAAGAAATCATCAAATGGGAGTCACGAAGAACGTAACAAGAGTTCGAGAGACAAACTTCAGATTTCATTCATTGAATCAAAAGCGAAAAACACATAGATACATCCCCATACGCATAGACATTAGAACCAGAGGGATGATTACATGAAAGCTCAATCCATCTCCTCACTCTCACAACTCAAGAACAAACACTCATCCATTCTTGAGGGAGATGAACACAAAGCCAAGAAGGGACAAGCAGGAGCACTACTCGCCTACACCTCCACTCTCAACAACTAAAGAGCAAAAGAGAAACAACCTCACAAAGCCTCTTTTGACTCTAAAACCCTAATTCCACCCAAGTGCTCCAGAGGGCATGCAGCCCCTCCTCTCCTTTTATAAGCGCTGGCTAACGGGTCTCCGCCTGCGCCCGCTATGTCCAACTGAGCCCGCCGCTTGTGCGACCTTGCAATTTCCGATTCGCCTTCTTCAGACCTTCCGAAGCTTCAAGCTCCTTGTCTCAAGACGCCTCGCAACCACCTCGAGTCCACGCTGCCTTCGACACATCCCGACCGCTCGACCTCGGCGCCACTGCGCTTAGTCCGATCCAATCGTGTCTCGCCACGACTCCACTCGACGCCCCGCACCACACGCATAAGAAACACGAAACCGGAACAAGTTCTTCACAACTTGACCTAACGTTAGCTCAAACATGCAATATGCAACACATATGCATGAACACACTTGGATATGACCTATCCCAAAACTCAAATCACCAAAATGGCGAACCTCACAATACAATCGGTACAACCGCCATGTTACCAGCGGATCAACCGCGACTCGGCCGATCTTCCCAATACTCAAGGCCGTTCGATTATCCCGACAAATTTCGATTGACTTCATGAAAACGCGTGAACCGCGCAACGACATGGTCCGACCACACAAACCAAACTCGACTGACCTAAAACCTTTGTCAATTACTCATCACTTTCATGGAGACACGACCACATGGTCTCTCACCACCACACCTTTTGAAGGCACTCGTCATCAAAGACATCCCCCTGTTAGGAATATCCTTAGGGTGAGGGACTCGGTTGCGAGATCTGAATGAAGAATACCCTACAATGGTTGCTGGGCCAAAGAACTTAGAGAAGAAGTTGAAGTACTTTTCTTCTTCTTCGGTAATGGTAGCTTCTCCTTGAGGACCGGGAGGAACTTCTTCGACGACTTCCTTCCCGGTGCGGTGATCAGAGGCTCCATCACTAGGGGTAGGCGTGGTTCGGTGCGGTTCGCACCGTCCCTGACCCGTGTGAACCAAACTTTCTTTGGGGTGCACCAGTTGATCCATTTGAAACATATTAAAGGAATCAATAACACATCAGTACATATGGATTCACCCTTTTTTTCTTTTGCTGGTTGTGAAATACACTAAGATGTATACTAATGGGTAATGTTGAAACTGGGCTTTTGTAACTTGTAGCAATAGTGAACTCGGGCACGGTGAGCGCGCGGTACTCCTGGGAGTTGCGGGAGGTGAGCGGCGCGAAGCCAACCATGAAGAAGTGGAGCCGCGGGAAGGGGATGAGGTTGACGGTGAGCTTACGGAGGTCAGAGTTGAGCCGCCTGGAAGCAGAGGCGAGAGGTGACGCCGCTCATGGTGGCCGAGATGAGGTGGTTCAGATCACCAACTGTTGGACCATTAGTGTGCATCAAGTCAGCAATCGAACAAACAACAAGACAAGAAGGATGAAAATGTTTCCATCTTCCATCTATACTCACAGCTTGGCGTTGTCAGCTTGAGGGTGCAGAAGCGGATGTCGTAGAGGGCCTCGTTGTCGAGAACCATGCACTCGTCGGCGTTCTCGACGAGCTAGTGACCAGAGAGGGTGGCGTTGTAGGGCTCGACGGCGGTGTTGGAGACCTTGGGCGGCGGGAAGATGGAGAAGGTGAGCATCATGCGGTCTGGGTACTCCTCATGGATTTTGGAGATGAGCAGCGTCCCTATGCCCAACCTCGCGGCCACCCAGTGAGTGGCAAACCTGGAACCTATGCTCGCCATCACAGTAGACAAACAGATCTGTGAGCTATTGTCTATCTGATTCGTGTTTCAGATCCAGATCTAGCGCATTTGGTCTAGTATGGGAAGAAGAAGGGAGCAAGGAGTAGCGACCTTGGAGGCAATTGCAGTTCTCGGCCTCCTTGCAGACGACGTTGAGGATGAAGTCGATGAGCTTGGCGCCCTCGGTGTAGTGTCCCTTGGCCCAGTTGTTGCCAGTGCCGGACTGGCCGAAGACAAAGTTGTCGGGGCGGAAGATGTGGCCGTAGGGGCCGGAGCGTACCGAGTCCATGGTGCCGGGCTCGAGGTCCATGAGGATGGTGCGGGGGACGAAGCGGCCGCAGGAGGCCTCATTGTAGTAGACGTTGACACGCTCGAGCTAGAGGTCGGAGGCGCCATTGTAGCGGCTGGTGGCGTCGATGCCGTGCTCGGCGCAGACCACCTCGAGGCAACGTAGCGTAGGGATGGATGCGGCGGCGCGGCAGGTGGGGGATTAAGGAGGCGAGCGGTGGTGGTGTGTTGGATTGAGGCGTCGCCGCCTCAGGGACTCGAGGTGGATTGCAGCGCTGTGACTCGGGGTGGGGACAGGAGTGGACATGTGGTTCGACCAATTGAACTGTTAAGGGTCGATCCACTTGATCCAACAAAGCAAATAGATTTTGGACCTCTTGCCCCTATTGTCTTTTGGATCACACAATTGGACCATGTTGCCCCTATTGTCCTTTGGGTTCGGTGACCCATTGGGCAGACCTGAACCACTCCTACCCCAACCCATCACCACCTCTATTAGATGCTTCCACTAATTCGTTAGCCATCTTCGCACCTGTCTCTACCACCACCTTAGTGGTCGTAGTAGCCTCAGCAACAACGACTTCTTCCACCATGGGGACAGGGACCGATCCCTCGATCACCTCTGTTGTCGTCTCTTCAACTGTAGGAGAAACATTTGCTATCTCTACGACTGCAGAAGAAGTCGCGACGGGCTTCTCGAGGGAGGTGTCCTTGGAGGCTGGAGGAGTCGAGCTAAGATCACAGAAAGAAAAATATGTAAAATTTGTAGAAAGAAATATGTAAATGTTATTCTTATACTTTTGTTTTTTTTACATACCTTCATTTCCTAGACTTGATCTTGAATCTAGAAGAAACCTTTCCTAAAAAAGATTTCTTCGACTTCTTCTCTTCGACAACGTCTGGTCAAAATTCGAGTTGAGAAATGGGGTCCGCCACAACTACGTCTAGTCGTGAGTCTCGAGCAAGAGTTGCTGCTCCATGAACTTCTTGCCCTTCCTGGTGATCTAAACATGTTTTGACCACCTTAGGAGCAATACTCCCATCGACCAAATGTTCTGCCGACGCAACGGTATCCTTCATAAAAGATACAAAGCTTTTTCAATTCTCCTTTTCTAGTCGCTTAATAAAGCCGTGAGAAGTCGGGACTGAAAAAGTGTTGTCATCATGGTAGAATGGTACCTTGGTCTTGGAGGCTTTCTATTTAAGGGCTTCGACCACTTCGTTCGCCTTGGCTTTCTTTGCAGCAATTATGTCTATAAAGAATTTTTCGAAAGGCTTGGTCGGATCAAAGCTTAGGCTTGCCCCTTGCTTGTTGACGGCTTTTACAAGTCGATGTTTTTTGGCCAAAGGAGCTTTGACTTGCTGTGCCTTCGCGCCAATGACCATCAGTCCGACCTCTTGGTCGTCCTAACGATCTGCCATGCCTATTTTCTGCAAAGGTCAGAAAAAGAAACATTGCTTAGTGGTCATAAGTTTTCCTACGACTACTAGGGCTCAAAGGCGGATTCAGTCGTTGATTACCTTTAGGCGTTCCATCTTCTCCTTTGAGGATACGACCGCAAGGATTCGATGAGCCACCACGCCAGGTGGTGGAGTTTTTTCACAAATGAGCATGACTCGGTTGTCAATTTCCGTTTATAAGAGATCTACATGAGCGGATGAAACATTCAATGGTTAGGCTTGAGATTAACCAAAAGAAAGCTCGGTTGAAAGATTACTTATCTTCTCGTAATATCTGGTCGAATCCTTAGCCCCCGAGTACATCCACATGAGATGTGCTCGTTTCTTCAAAGGGCTAATGTGGCGCGTGATGAAATCATTCATCACGTGTCATCCGGTGAGCCCCTCTTCCTTCAAGTTTTTTATAGCTTGAATGTAGGTGGCGATCCGGCCAAGATCATTGGTTGTCGAATCCCAAAAATAAATCTTCTCGACGATCTTCCCTACGAAGGAAAGACTATCTTCACTGGTCGTCTCCCAGTAGAACCACTTTCTCTTCCACCCCGGCCACAATGACTGGGTAAATATCTAATATACTCCTTGGTATTCCCATAATAGAGCTTCAGACCGCAGCTCCCGGCGATTACAGATTGTCTACTCATTCCATAGTAGTATTGGAGGAGCTCTAGGTCTGAAAGGATCCCAAGGTAAGCCTCACACAAGTACACGAATACACTTAACATTGTGATGGAGTGGGAACAAAGTTCACCAGCTCCACCCCAAAGTGCTCGAGTACGGGTGTAAGGAAGGGATGGACGGGCAATCGAAGGTCTCACTCGCAGTACGTCTGGAAGACGGGGATCTGGTCGATTTCCTCCGACGACCAATGTTGCCCAGCAGTCTCAATCCACTTCATAAATTCTTCGTTCGGGATCTTCTCGGTGATGACCAAGGTCTTTATCTTGGCCGAATCCATCTCCGATTCCGCCCACTTAGAAACGGCTCCGGCCATCTTCTCTAAGTTGGAGTGATTTGGATTTGAAAAGATTTCAAGAGAGCGTACAATTTGGTTGGCGGCAGAGAGCGCAAAAGCTCGATGAACAGTGGAAGTAAATGGGGAAAAGTAAAAAACCTTGAGCTGCGTCTGCGGTGTATTTTTATAACCATTCCCTTGAGTTAAGAGATCATGGGAACTCAACAGCTGTCACCTCTTCGGGAACCGCTCCAACAGACAGATTTGTGTGAGTCGATTGTGATTCTTTAATTTGCTTGTTCAAGAGAACTGAGTCGGTCTTTACACCTCGAGCGAAAATACCTTCTTGATCAAGTCTATTTCTGGTCAAATAAAATACCAATCAAAAAGGTTTTCCTTCGACCATCATTCTACGACCACCTAATGGTCGTAAGATCCTCTACAACTCTTTTTTTCAAGTAAGTTACTTTCACTTGAAGCTGGGGGGCTAGATGACGAGGATCTAATAATCCTTATTTATTTATTTATATGTAATTTTTATTATAGATATTAATATTTTTCATATTGATCTTAAGTATACCCCTGAAATATTTATAAGAGAGAGGCCAAGCTGCCTGATCGTAAACCACCCCATGGTCGTAAGTCTTTCTACGACCATGGTACTACGATTATCGTGTAGTCGTAAGATCTTCTACGACTCACTCGGTTTCAACCAGCTTAGCTTCGACAACCCTGTTGATAAGGCTTGCTAACCTGTGGGCCTAATCAGTTATGGAGTATTATGCGACATGTTTAACACATGGTGTATTTAATATACATTGTTACTCTCTGTGAGTAACCGCATGAATCACTTATGTCTCTGACAACAACCGCTTAACAATGTGGGGGTGCCACGTCCTTAACGACAACTGCCATCAAGCGGTTCATCATTTGGAACACTGAGGCGCCTTTTCACTTGGAGAAACTGTCACTCCTTCATACACTATATAAAGACTGAAGTCAGAAGACAGTGGAAAAGGATCGATCAGGAGCACAAAACATTAGGCATTAGTCTTACTCTTGGTTGTAATCATCACTCCTAATACAATCACACAGGAGTAGGGTTGTTATTATCTCCGTAGAAGGCTTAAACCTGTCTAAAATCCCTATGTCATTCTCTGCGTAGCTTTAGTCTAGGAGACCCTCCGGCCTAAATCTAACGATTATATGTAAGATCGGTTTTAGATCACCGACAGGGAGATTGTATCGCCATTTGGAATGACGAAAGGGATTTGCGGGATCCCTGTCGCCACTTGAAATTGTTGTTTACAAAAATTTTATATTAAAAAAATTAGGATCCTTGTCGCTAATTGAAATGGTGACAGGGTCGTGTCGTCATTTCAACTAGCGACAGGGACTATTGAAGCTCCCGTCGCCACTGCCTAGGCTACTGTCGCTATAAGCCTATTTTTGTTTAAAAAATCGACTATTTATTTTTGTATTTTTTTTAAAAAAATATTATTCCAAAAAAAATCAGCTAAAAGGTGCATGCACGTCTCGATGTGCGCTAATAAAGCCATGAGCTAATCTGGAAATGGATCAAACTGGTTCTAAGGAATTTCAATGCGCCTCATTTACTAGCTAGACGGCGGATGCAACGAACTGTCCTCTCATATATTGAAGCGCAATATGTCGTTGCCGTCTTTCTCTTGTCACGACAATGAATTTAATTAATTGCCTGTATCCGACTGGTGTCACGAGTTAAACAAGCACGGATACAATCTATACAAAAACATTCACTACGTACTGCGCAGTCGTTTGCTTCTCTGAAAATTCGTTCTCACCCTTACGGCCTTACCCTTTTTTCAGATCCTGTTGCTGCTGAAACTGATTTTAATAAACAAACAAAAAAACAACTACTCCCTCTGTTCAAAAAATGTACAACGTTTTATAAAGTATGCAGCCAAATTTCTCTAACTTAGACTAATTATATGAAAATTTGTTTAGATTGGTCATGAGAGAAAAATATTATTAAATTTGTCATGATAAATATTTTCATACCGCACAGTTGTATGCTTCTCTGAAAAATCGTTCTCACGTTTACCCTTTTTTTTCAGGATCCTGCTTTTGAAACTGATTTTAAGAAGAAGAAAAATACAACTATGATTAGAAGTAAGACTACTGCAGCACAATCATCAGTACTATTGTTTGCAGCAATACTAGTGCAAGTAGTTGTATGGTGCACATTTTCCTTGCAAATTTACTACTCTCCCCGTCACAAAAACATATCTTTTTGGAGATCAACAGAGTCCTAAAACATAACTTTAACCATTATTTTTTACTATGAGTAATATACTTATAGAACCCAATATTTTTTTACTTCATGAGAGTACTTTTCGAGAGAAATCATCGAGAATATGAAACAGATGCCAGGATGTAATTAGACTGGTTAGTGGCCTTAATTAATTACATGGGAGGGAGCAGATGACGGGGGGTCATGCATTGTCGTTATAGGTGTGGTAGATAAAAAATATTAAATGTACACTTAAATTGGAGCAGCAAGCAGCTAGTAAGTAGTAGCAGACTAGCAGCAGCGTGACGGTATAATAAGAGTGGCTAGTAGTAACGCCGGAATTAAATTGCCCGCCTCCCGCCGGCCAATGCTGGCGCTGTTGGCGATCGATCGGCACAGCTGCAACCGCCTTTGTTTTGTTTCGGTTTCAGGTGTCGACCAGAAGAAACACTGTGAGTAGGTGCCCGGAGGAGTGCAGCATTGCTATAAACATCAGAAGATTCAGAAGTATAGTGGATTAGTGGTATAAACACGTCAGTCAAATTCCATATGCTTTGAGGCTTTGATCGCTGGCATGTGCTGCATTGTAGTACTCATACTGACTGACTTAGTAGTACGTACTCACTGCTAGCAGTTTTCCCCCTTTTTCTTTTAGTTTGTAACTTTCTTTCGAGGATGTGTAACTTGTAAGTTCGGTTGGGCTGGCATGATAGACTATTGGGCATTTGGGTGGCTTGGGCTGGAATGGATGGCCTTCTCATAAATCATAATGTAAACCCGGTTTTTTTTTTCCTTAGATGCATGGAAGAGAGATAAGGGGTCGGTGACTCGGTGGGGCCTTGATTTCCACGATTAACTATTTTAATTGACGATAGGAGCCTAGCCTCTGACGATAGGACGCCCAATAGTATAGAGAGCTCCCTATCGTTAGTTGAATTGGCGACAAAGATGGTCGGTGACTCGGTGGGGCCTTGATTTCCACGATTAACTATTTCAATTGGCGATAGGAGCCTAACCTCTGATGATAGGGCGCCCAATAGTATAGAGAGCTTCCTATCGTTAGTTGAATTGGCGACAGATCTCTGTCGCTAATTCAAATGGCGACATGAATCCTTAATTTTTTTAATTTTAAAATTTGAAAAACCGTTATTTCAAATGGCGATAGGGATCCCACAAATCCATGTCGTCGTTCCAAATGGCGACACAATCTCCCCTATACAAGACCCTTGAAACCCTAAAATTCAAAAAAAAAACTCACTTTTATTTAGAAAAAAAAAAGAGAAAGTGGGGAGGGAAGGAGAGCAGCAAAGAGGAGTAGAGGAGAGGGGAGAAGCTAGCGAAGCGCTGCCCGTCCGGTCACCCACCTGGCAGATAGTTTTTTTAACCGATTGGATTATATAGTTTTAGATATATGGTTACATAGTGTACTATGTTATACATAATCCTTTTCGGTGGGTAGTTTAGTTTTAGATATGTGGTTCATCGTGCCAATTTTGTTTACAGTGCAGTATATCAAATATATCATACGCCACCAACTTTAAAATTTACTACAGTCAGAGGACTATTCTTGAGAGTCCCGAGGGGATTGATTTGTGTTATTTTCAATCGGCGACTGTGCCCCTAACAAGACCAGAGCAGTGTACATGGAGCGTTGTGATGCGGTGGTTGTTTCATTCTTTCGATTTGGACCATGTTGTGTATGATCTGAGATTAAGTTGCCTTGCTTCCCGACCAACACAGGGCACATATTGGGAGTTAGTGTATCTTAAGGGAAAAAGGTTGTGGCAGTCATATGTACGCAGGGCGAGGGCGAAACGGTGGAATTTGGTCAATCTGGTCTAAGCATATGCCAAGCCCACTCCTACATCGGCGGCCAAACAAGAAGGACGTTGTGATGCAGAAGAAGAAGTCGGGGACTCCCGCCGCAGCTCGGCGCACACAAATGGCCGAAGGTCCCAAAGTTACCGATGTCGTCGATGAAGACCATGCGGAAGGAGCTCCTTCAGTCAGGCAAACTAGTGGGCTTGCTGACGAGGGTCCAGAGCTGAAAGCCTTAGTGCAAAGGATGGATCTCGAAGACCGGGACTACATAGCATTGTCAGAAGATGAAGGATCCGATGACGAGCATGATGTGGACCAGCAGGCAGTTCCATCCGAGTGGAACGCATACCAGTCCGACAACCTTGTCGTTAATGAGGGCTCCCGTGTGCCGTGGAAGTATGACCAGAGCGAGGTCAGGCAATGAGCTATGTACAAATGCAAAGGGCCCATGCAACATGCTGTCAAATTATGGGCCTTGTCGGTTAGGTGTACATTCACAGTCGTCAAGTCTAACCCAATATGCTACGACGTGAAGTGCGACATAGAGGGATGCCCTTGGTTAGTGCACGCGTTTCAGCCTAAGTGGGACACCTACTGAAAATACTCTATAGTTGTCCCTAACACATGTGTCGTCGTTGAGTCTGTGCAGTCCCACAGGAACCTGTCATCAGGCTTCATCGCTAACCTCATGTACAGTGGGATCATGAACAATCTAGATTTTAAGCCACGATCCATCATTCGGACGATTGAGGCAAGGTTCCAATACACAGTCAGCTATGCCAAGGTGTGGAGGGCAAAACAGAAGGCATTGAAATCAAGGTTCGGTACGTTCGAGGACTCCTACCACAACCTCTCCGGGCTACTCCAAGTCATATAAGACAGGAATTTCGGCTCTCATGTCGACATTTAAGATTCCACGCATCCGAAGTGGACAAATAAGAGGGTACTAAAGCGAGCATTCTTCTCCTTTGATCCATACATCAATGCATTCCTGGCAATACCGTCCAATCTTGTGCATGGATGGTATATTCCTGACTGGAAAGTACAAAAGCCAGATACTGACTACAATAGCGAAGATGAGAACAATTAAGTTCTTCTCATAGCATTCGCTTCCGTTGAAAGCGAGAACACGGACAACTGGTTATGGTTCCTGGGGAATTCAAGGATTTCTGTTGTATATGGCCGTCCTAATATATGAGTCATATATGATTGGCATGTGGGCCTGATGAGTGCAATAACTATACGAAGCTAGCTAGGAGCGCTTTTGCGCACGCATACAAGATCGTTCATGCGCGTGGTTGCGATAACATCGTTCCTGCCGAAAACATGGACGAATCGAGCTAAGAATGTCAATTGTTTCGACAACTAGAAGAGTGACCAAGCCTAGCCCTTTTCTCTCTAAGCCTAGTGTCGGACCCGGGATTAACACCCTAAATTCTCTATGCATTTCTGAACTAGTCCCATGATCAGTAGCTAGTTCACACAGTAAACAGATATGGTAACATCCATAAATCGCACAATTATATTAATAATCAACAGAGTTTATTACAAAAGAGGCTTACAAGCCAACAGTAAAGAACAGAGTGAAAGACGAAGAAGTACTGGAGTCCAGTTGATCTGCCACATGCAATCGACTGGGGTAGCGGCCTAGTCATCGAGATCCACACCGGTAGCAAAGTTCTTCTCCTCTGAAATTTATTTGCATAAAGCAAGGATGAGCATAACTACCGTGCTCGCAAGTTACACCCAAACAACAGAGTTCATGCATGCAAGGATATATCAAAGGAATGCTTATTGGTTGAGTTTGCATAAAGCAATGTTTTCTTTAAATACTTGTACTAAGTTCCAAAGCAGTTATTCTATAACTAAAATTCATTTTATAAATTCTCAATTTTATAGTCAGATAACATTCACACATGAATGGTGAAGGATACCCTCCTATCACATGGCTTCCTGCCCAATTCCCATTTGGATAGAAATCCAAAATCATTTGTGTCAAATCATTTTGAAATCAAAACCAAAGATATAACTTTGAGTGGCTTTGCTAGGGTGTCCATGACCGTGGACACGACTATTCGAATAGTTCTTAACACTCTGCAGAGGTTGTACAGCTTTACCCACATGACACGAATTCTCTAGTTTGTCCGGTATATATCGATGCCACCGCTCACTACCTTAGGTAAGCGGTCTAGAGCATGTGTCAAGGCCTTTACAAAGCGTCATTCCACCGTAGTCCCCCCTCGCTAAGGTTTCGTCCCCTTTGGATAGAAATCCGCAGAGTTCCTAGCCCCCTCTTGCGCTAGGTGGGACTAACGTAGGTCATAACATGACTACCCACCGCTTCTGAAGGGAACGACCACGGTGGAACATCGCAAATTAGTCAACCAGGTCCCGCCCATACTCAGGACATGTGGTAGTACGATGTGGCTTAGCAAGATGCGGCTCGAAGATCGGTCCTTAACTGACTTGGGCGACTTTTGATCATAGAAATGACTCGATCTCGTGCATCAACATGCACCATCCAAACAACCATTTCGCCCAAGTACAAACCATCATTTTATTTCATTTTTCAAATTCATTTATAAACTTCCATAACACACCGATGCCATGGGTACAATTTAAATAACATTTGATTTTTGGCAGAAATTCCCCAAAAAAAACATTTTTGGTCTAGGCATGTCTTTGCATCATATTTTCAAATGATCCTAGTTCATACTATCGTATCAACTAGGTTTTATCTAGGGTGACAATATATTTGATTCAAACATCAACATTGGCCATACAAAGGAATTAGGCATAACTATAAATTTAAAACAGAAATTTAAATTACTGAATATAAATAAGCATGCAGTAATAATTCAAAACAGAATATAAATAATTTTAAATAACAGGATCAAATATGATCAAAGATGTAACTTGCCTTGCTCAATTAGTTGTTCTCAAACGACATCAAAATCTGACTCTCCGAAGTCGTCAAAGTCTATACGCGAAAATACGACAAATTCAATTGAAATACAAATAAATTCAAAAAAATCAAATTAACTCCAAATCAAATAATTTTAATTTAGTTAGCTATATAATGATTTAATACAAATTTACAAATTTGAAACACCCAATTTGGAGTTTGGATGAAAAAGATATGAATTTTAGAAGTTTTAAACCTAAATCTAAAATTAATAGGATTTCCTGAATTATTTTTCTAAAGAAAAATCCATTTATTGCGCATGGCTCACGTCAGCCCTCAGATTTTTGGGATTTAAAGAATTAAACTAATTTCTTACGTGCGGGCTCTACGTGTCATAGACACGGTTCATATGGACCAAGTCCACGGGGCTTTGGCTTTGGAGGGGGTTTGACATGGCACCACGTAGGCGCTGACTCAGCGAGGACGCACACGTGGCACCGAGGTGGCGTCGCAGTGGCGCGCATGTGGCGGTGCCACGCTGGCAAGGGCGACACCG
The DNA here is from genome assembly GCA_036346405.1 of Phyllostachys edulis. NCBI lineage: Eukaryota > Viridiplantae > Streptophyta > Magnoliopsida > Poales > Poaceae > Phyllostachys > Phyllostachys edulis. The sequence continues at coordinate 105,840,257 of CM070550.1, forward strand.
ACGTTGGGACCGAGGGTCGCCGGCGCTGCGCGGCTCGGCGGCGACCAGCGAGTACACAAGAAGGGAGAGGAGGACGCGAGGAGTTTGATGTGCTCACCCACTCGTCAAGAGGAGAACGGAGGCGGGCGGCGACGGGTGCGGGGTTGACAGTGGCGACGAGATCCAGCGGCGCCCCAGCAAAGCAGAGGCGAGCACCAGGTTCGCGAGGAAGTGGCGATGCCGACGGTGGTGGCGGCGAAGACGCGGTGTCGACGGTGGCGGCGCTAGGGGCGGCGAAGAGCTTGCGGCCGGTGGCGACGAGATCTCTAATTACGGCGAGCTCACGGGGAGAGAGGGAGAGTGAATGAGGGGGAAATGGTGAGTGCGATGAGGGCTACCCGGTGCTCCCTTATATAGGGGCCGGGGATCACCGGTGCAGCGAGGAGGAGATAGGGATCGGGCTTGGCGGTTATGGGTTCTTGAAATTAAATGCGCTTGTATGAGAAAAAAGGGAAGGAGGCGGGGTCGTCTTGAGGCAAAGCGAGTCTCACAAGACACGCGAGGACGCGAAGCGATTAAGGTCCCGCCGTTCGCGAGCTTCTCGGCAGCAATGGCGGCATGAGAAACGCGGCCGTGCGAGGAAGAAGGTGTGGGCGGGCCCACTTGTAAGGGAGAGAGGGAAAAGGGAGATGGCTCGCCGTTTGATAGGAATCGGGTGGCCGAGATTTCGCAAGGGAAAATGGCTAACGGGCCGTGCGCTCGTGGAGATGGGCTGGACCAAGGGAGTTTCAGCCCAAAATAGTGTTGGAGAATTTCTTTTGATTTTTTTAATTAATCCGGTTAAATCAAATAAGCTTTAGAAAATAGCAAATAAAATCCAAAAATTCTAGAAAAATTCACAGAAATTCCTAGGGTTATTTTGGACTTAATAAAATTATTTCCAACTTAAAGTTGGCTTTTAATTTTGTAAATAAATTATTTTGGCTTTAAAATAATTAGGAAAAGCTTTTAAAATTTTAGAAAATTCTAGAAATTAATTAATTTTATTATTTTTCAACTTTAACTCAAATAAAACCTCAAAAACTTTAATAAATTTTATTTTTTGACTTTAAAAACTCCAGAAATTAAATAAGAGCAAACAAACTCTTTCAAATATAAGAAAATCCAATAAAATAATATCTTTATTTATTTTTATTTTGGTAACCTAACTTTGGGATGTTACACCTAGCCCTTTTCTCTCTTTCTTTTTTGTCGATCATACTAATGATGCATTGATGGACGAGGAATTTTTTTTGGAAATAATATTATTTTAAAAGAAATTTACAAAAATAAGTAGTCAATTTTTTTTTTAAAAAAACTAGGCTACTGTCGCCATTTGAAATGGCGAAGGGCCCCTGTCGCCATTTCAAACGGCGGCAGGGACCTAAATAGTATTGAGAGGTCCCTATCGCCATTCCACTCCAAATGGCGACAAGTCTTTGTCGCCATTTCAACTAGCGATAGGGATACCCGCAAGTCCCTAAATTTTTTAATATTAAAATTTTTGGAAAACGCCATTTGAAATGGCGATAAGGATCCCGCAAGTCCCTGTCACCATTCCAAATGACGACACAATCTACCCTATAAAAGACTCCAAAATTCTAGCATAACTCTCTTTTATTCAGAAAAAAGAGAAAGAGGGGACGAAAGGGAGAGGAGCAAAGAGGAGTAGGGGGAGGTGAGAAACTAGCGAAGCGCTGCCCATCCGATCGTTCACCCTTTAGGTAATTTTTTTAACCGAATAAATTACATAGTTTTAGATGTACAGTTATATAGTGTAGTATGTTGTACCTAATCCTTTTCAGTAGGTAGTTTAGTTTTAGATACGTGGTTAATCGCAAAAATCTTGTTTACATTGCAGTACGTCAAATATGTCGGACGCCACCAGTTTTAAAATTTACTACGGTCAAGGAACTATTCTTAAGGGTCCCAAGGGGATTAATTTGCGTTATTTCTAATCGATGACCGTGACTCTAACAAGACCAGACCAGCGTACACGGGACACTGTGATGCGGTGGTTGTTCCACATATTCAATTTGGATCATGCTGTGTATAATCTGAGATTGAGTTGCCTTACCAACCGAGCACCAAAGGGCATATATTGGGAGTTTGTGCAAATTAAGGGAACAAGGTTGCGGCAGTCATATGTACGCAGGGCGAGGGAGGAATGGTGGGATTTGGTCCTTCTGGCCTAGACACATGCCAAGCCTACTCCTGCATCGGCAGCTGAACTAGAAGGGGGTGCTAATGCCGAAGAAGAAGTCGGAGACTCCAGTCACAGCGTGGCGCACACAATGGCTGAAGGTCCGGGAGTTGCTGATGCTATTGATGAAGACCCTGTGGATAGAGTTCCTTCAGTCAGGCAAGCTAGTGGGCTTGCTGACGAGGGTGAGGAGTTGAAAGCCCTAGTCCATATGATGGATCTGGAAGACCAAAACTACATAGCATTGTCAAAAGATGAAGGATCCGACAACGAAGATGCTTAGGTGGTTCCATCCAAGTGGAACACATACCAGTTCGACAACCTCGTCATTAACAAAGGCTCTCGTGTGCCGTGAGAGTACAAGCAGAGCGAGGTCAGGCAAGGAGCAATGTATAAATGCAAAGAGGTCGTGCAGGAGGCGGTTAAATTCTGGGCCTTGTCGGTGCAGCATACATTCACATTCGTCAAGTCTAACACAAAATGCTACGACGTGAAGTGCGACATAGAGGGATGCTCTTGGCGAGTGCACACATTTCAGCCTAAGTGTGACACCTACTAGAAATGCTCTAAAGTGGTCCCTCAAACATGTAGCTAAGTCAGTGCAGTCCCACAGGAACCTATCATCAGGCTTCATCACGAACATCATGTATGGTGAGACCGTGAATAATCTAGATTTTGAGCCACGGTCCATCATTCGGACGATTGAGACAAGGTTCTATTACACAATTAGTTATACCAGGCATGGAGAGAAACCGAAGGCATTGAAATCAAGGTTCAGTACATTCAAGGACTCCTATCACAACCTCCTCGGCCAACTCCGAGTCATACAAGATAGGAATCACGACACTCATGTCGGCATTCAAGATTCCACGCATCCGAAGTGGGGCAATAAGAGGGTACTGAAGCGAGCATTCTTTGCCTTTGGTCCAAGCATCACTGCATTTCGGCACTGTCGTCCAATCTTGTACGTGGATGACATCTTCCTGACTGAAAAGTACAAGGGCCAGATACTAACTGCAATAGCGACGGAAGGGAACAATCAAGTTCTTGCTGTGGCATTCACATTCGTTGAAAGCAAAAACACGGACAACTGGTTGTGGTTCATGAGGAACTTGAGGATTTCTATTGTACAGGGTCATCCTAACGTATGCGTCATACTTGATCGGCATACGGACCTGCTGAGTGCGATAACTCAGCTACAACAAGGAGAGAACGAACTACTTTCATGGGCAGATCTGTAGAGTAGTTGGTGCATTAAGCACTTGGGTGCAAACTTCTACAAGCAGTTCCACAACAAGAACTTGATGAACCTGTTTAAGCGGCTATGCAACCAGAACTAGCAGCGAAAGTTTGACGCAATCTGAAATATTATGAATGAGCGGACCTAGATGTAGAGAAGGAAGGTAGCGAAAAAGGCCGTTACAAGTGCTGACCAGGCCCCCGAAGCGTTGGAACAGCTACCCACAGATGGTCCTAGTGTGATGAAGAAGACGGGGGCGCAGGTGAAATGCTTCTCAGACTGGATTGAGCACGAGCATGAGGAAAAGTGGTCGCTACTACATGACAGGGGTGGTGCTCGATATGATGTCATGACAACTAATCTAGCCGAGATGTACAATTGGGTGATATGCGGCGCCAGGTGCCTCCCTTTGGTTGGTGTTGTGGATAGGGCTGTTCATTTCAAAACTGAATCGAAAAAACTGTACCGAATACACCGAACCGAATCGGTCAACTCAGTTTGACCAGTTTTCGGTATTTGGTACGGTTTTTGAAAATCAGGGTTTTTGGGATTTCAGTTTTTTCGGTAAACACCGGCTGAAAACCGAAAAAACTGAAATGCCGCTCTTTTTTCGCACACGCGTAGCTGGTTCGGCGGTTCGGCCGCTCACCCGCTCTGCTCGGGGAGGCCCATGCCCATCTCAGAGACTTAGAGGCAGCCCATTTGGCCATTTCACAAATCACATCGGCTAACCTAAGTCCCTAGAGACTGGAGAGAGGGTCGAGACTGGAGTGGCAGCGACTGCCGACTGGCGAGTGGGGTGGCGGCGGACGGCGGCTCACCGGCTCTTTGACTCTCCCTCTGCCTCTCTGCCTCAGCGCCTCCGGGTTTCAAGGCTCGCTTGCCTCCGATAGCCGGCCAGCGCCCTGCTTGCAGTGCCGTCACATGGTCCTCTGCCGGCCCGCCTCCTCTGCCTCGCCTCCACAGCTCCACCTCCACGGACCGCCGCGAGTCCGTGACAGCGCCCGGGCCTACCCCGCCCCCTGGTTCCACTTCCAAGTTCTGAAGTTCCATCCATTCGTCCAAGGTAACTCACTAATGAGGCTCTGACCTCCCCCAAGTCCCCTTTCATGGTTTGATCTTTCAATCTTTGATGAATCATTGAATCATTGATGCCTTGATGCGGTGCGTGAGCCCTGATGGAGATGGAGTGATGGTTGTCGGATTTTAGCAGGGATTTAGGGTTGCACAGTGCACACTTGCATTGGAAGTCTGGAATTGGCCAACTGGGAGTTAAGTTTAAATCGAAGGCAATTTTTACCAACAACAAAGTCAATAGGATCGTGCAATGTAAATTTCTTTGTCAATCACTGTCAATTGCTACTTTGTTTGCTGTGATGATGATATGAGATCATACTGTCCACTGTCAATCACTGAATTGCTAATCATTGCAATGTAAATTTCAGATGTCTGAGTTTGATGATATAGAGATTCTTCCTGTTGCTGGGTCATTTAACGTGGGCAGTGATGAAGCTATTGGATCCAATCAAATCCTAAACACTAGGAAGAAACAAATGAGTTCCAGATCGGAGATATGGAGCCACTTCACACGACTTGAAGATGACCGGAACAAGACTAAGTGCAACTATTGCTCTCAGGTGCTCAAATGTGATTTGTAAAGGAACGGTACCTCCTCACTGGTCTCTCATGCAAAATGTTGTAAGATGCATCCTGATAGGAGCAATAATCAAACTCAACTAAGCTACCAACGTAGTGCAGATGGAAGTAGTTGTGTAGTTCCTTGGCAATACAATGCTGAAGAAGTTAGGGCAGCATTTACTCGCATGATAATTATAGATGAGTTGCCTTTTATATTTCCAGAAAAATAAGGTTTTAAGGACTTCATTTCCAAAGCTTGTCCTTGCTTCAAAGTTCCATCTTGGATAACAATGTATAGAGATGTTCTACGCCTTTATGAAGATGAGAAAGCAAAGCTAAAGAAATATTTTAAGGATTCTCGTCAAATAGTTAGCCTCACAACCGACACATGGATATCTTCAACTCTTCAAAATTACATGGTTCTCACTGCACACTACATTGATACCAATTGGCAACTTAACAAAAAAATCCTTAGCTTCATTTGGTGAAGCGACCACAAAGGGAAGACATCGAGAAAACACTAGATAAATGCTTGCTTGAGTGGGGTATTGAGAATGTGTGCACTATCACTGTAGATAATGCTAGTTCAAATGATGGTGCTATAGGCTACATGAGGAGTTCTTTGTCAAATCGTGGTGCTACTTTTGCAAAAGGTAGACATCTTCACATGAGATGTGTAGCTCATATTATGAATCTTGTGGTGCAAGATGGGTTGAAGACAATGGCTCCTTCTATTTCCGTATTCAGTAGTGCTATCAAATATGTGAGAAGCTCCCCGCATCTAATGAATAACTTCAAGAAATGTGTGCAAATCAGCAAGGTGGAAGAAAAAGATTTGGTGTCTCTTAACGTGTGCACTCGATGGAACTCAACATATCTTATGTTAGAGAGTGTCGTGGGTTTTGAGAAGGCATTTGAAAGGCTTGAACTCCAGGACCCCTCGTACAAGACAGAATTGGTTGTGAATGGGGTTCCAAAACATAATGATTGGGTGTTTGCAAATGAATTCAAGGCCTTTCTAAAACATTTCTTCGACCTTACAGAAAAAGTTTCTGGCACGAAGTATGTTACTTCCAACACTTTCTTTGAAGATGTTGCTGGTGTTAATTATTTATTGTTCAATTTGAGTCAACGTGAGGATGATGACGATGATGATATCTTCAAACACATGGCTGCTGACATGAAGAAAAAATACGATAAGTATTGAGGGATCCTGAGAAGATGAATGATTTAATTTTTATTGTTGCAATGCTTGATCCTAGGTGCAAGCTTTTTCCTTTTTTGTGTATTTTATCAAGATATCACCAATCTGGTTATTTTATCACTGACTAATCTTATTTGTTTAATGTTTATGCAAGGACCAAATAATCTGATTATTTGCACGATATTATCAACTCGACATATGGCCAGATTAAAGGTGACAAGATATGGGCCAAGGCTCTTAAGGCATTCTTAGATCATTTTAAAGAATACAAGAATTTGTATTCTGCTCAAGTTGGAAGCCAATGTGATGGACAAGCTTCATCAGAATCACAAACTAGTGGTAGTGCTGCTGAGCATTCAAAATCTGATTCTACAAATATAATGAGGTATTTATACAACAAGAGAATGAAAGTTTCTAGTGGTGGCAAATCTGAATTAGACAAGTACCTTGCCGAAGATACCGAAGAAGATGTTAAAGGTTTTGACATTCTCTCTTGGTGGAAATGCAGTTCACCTCGTCTTCCTATCCTTTCACGCATGGCTAGTGATATATTAGCAATCCCCATATCAACTGTTGCTTTTGAATAAGCTTTTAGTACTAGTGGTCGTGTTCTCGATGATTTTAGAAGCTCCTTGTCTCCATTAACACTCCAATGCTTGATATGTGCACAAGATTGGTTGCGTGGTTCAAAACGTATAAATGTTGAAGCTGATCTAGCGAATCTATCTAAATTTGAAGGTACTATAAGTCTAGGCATCATATTTCTATTTATGAGTGTTACAAATGCTTAACTTATTATCTTCTTTTTGTATCATATTGTCATGTAGGTATCGGGGAGATGGTCCAAGATGACGATGTGGAAGATATTCCAACAGCAAGTATCTTCTCCTCGGACTTTGATATTTAACTTTGATGCTTGAAGAACTACGAAATTGGACTATGTAGACCGTAATATGAGTAATCTTTTGTAATTGTTTATTTGCTATTTGGACTGTTGGATATTTTGGACATTGAACTGAAGTTTTGAACTATGGACTAAATTACTGTGAGCATGCTTGCTAGTTAATGGTTATTACTTTGTATTTCCTTAATCCTTGCCAACTTGTTGTTGAATCAATGGACTGAATACTGATGTAGTAGTTAATGATCGATGGTGTAGTAGTGTACTGTTGTGATGGATCAATGGAATATCGATCATGGACTGAATACAAATAGTCAAAAACTGATGTCTGAATGCCTTGAGCTGGACTGCTGCTGCTTTGTGCTTGGTGACCAGTTGGACTGATCACTAACTAATCTTTGGAATATCAATCATAGATTAATTGTGTAAACATTCGTTTAGGAAAGTACTAATAAGTGCAAATTGATCCCTCAAGAATCAAGATGCTACTTAGCTGAAAATCATAGAGCGGCTTTCCTTGAACCTTGATAATCTTACTAGTCTGGATGGCTGGAGTGCTAGACCGAGGGCTGGACTGCTGGCTGCTGGGCGCTCTGTTGGACTGTTGTAGTGCTGCTGCTTTGTGCTTGACTCAGTTGACTGCTTGCTAATGGGCTAATGGCATTATGGCACTAGGCACAGTCAGCCGTGTAGCCACCAGCCCACCAGCCAGTGTAACAGGCAACAACACTTTGCAGAAGAAAGAACAAGAAGAACACCAACACCCAAAGCAGACTCTTCGCTTCACCGTTCACGAATGATGCTGCTGCTTGTTTTGTCGTTCACAATTCGCGTCAACTTTGGTAAATATGGTATTTACCGATACCGTACCAAAACAAATTGGGATTTACCGAAATCGGACTGTATTTTTAAAAACACCATATTTACCGAAGTAACAAAACCGTATTTACCGTATATACCGTATATATCGAACCGAAAAAACCGAACGAACACCCCTAGTTGTGGAGGCAATTCTTCGCGGTGCCACAAATTACTTTGTTGACAGAACCAACAACGCGTCACTCGCCATGGCAAATGACAAAGTGTTGTACTCCGCCATGATCACCAAGTACATAGAGGAGAAGAGTAAGAATGGTGAGATGCACTGGGCATTCAAGATGGGCACAAGGAAGATGCGCTTTGAGATACTGTACAGGGATGAAGGACGTCGCAGGACGAATCACGAGAGGATCACCCACAAGTGTACGCTACGCTGCGCTAGTTGCGTATGCACTTGCAACAAGTCTCTTCTTCTGCATAGGCCCTGCTCACATATCATGGCCGTATGTTCGACTGTGGCGCAGCATCCCGGCCAGTACCTCTCTGATTATTTCAACAAGGAGGAGGTGCTACAAATCTAGAGTGCAACGCTCTATGGTTACGGTGTGGTTGGTCATTTCACTGGCCAACCGACCTGGGAGCAACTTTTCTAGGTCGCGGACATTGATAGGTTGAAGGAAAAGGTTGGCCGGCGATAGGTACGGCGTATCAGAAACGATATGGACGAAGTAGAAGCCGGACGTTGTACGAAGAAGTGTTCCATTTGTAGAGAGTCTAGGCATACCTTCAAGAAATGCCTTACGAGAAATCCACAGGACGAAGGAGACATCGGTAGTCCAAACGCTGTTGCGGGGACCTCATCCGACCGCCCCACTCTTTAATTTGTCCAATGCTTTGTAATATCACTTTGATTTGTCGAAAAACTAGGTGATGCCGTTGTGCTGAATGGTTTATAATATCAGTGTGATTTGTCAATAAAATATGTGAGGACGTTGCGTTGAATGTTCTGTAATATCATTGTGATTTGTCGACAAAAAGTATGATGACATTTTGCTGAATGTTTTATAATATCATTGTGATTTGCCCACAAAATATGTGGTCGGAAATAGACATTAAAAAAACAAAAAGAAGTCCCTTTCGACATTTGAAGCGACGATATATCCCCGTCGCCATTTCAAATGGCGACAAGGACCTCTCAGTACTGTTCATGTCTCTGTCGCCATTCGACATAGGCTTTTCGCTATTTCAAATGGCAATAATAGCCTAGTTAAAAAAGTGACTATTTTTTTGTAACTTTTTTAAAAATAATATTATTTCAAAAAAAATCGATGCATAGACTACGAGAGAGGGAGAGAAGCAAGTAAATGGAAGAAGGATCGAAGGAACAAGTGCTCATGACCGTATATGTTTTCTGATCTGATCCAACACTGAGCTAGAAGTAACCGGTGATAGCACAGCTAGCATAAGAGCATGTACAATACTAATACTTAGAAAGAAGTTTAACAAATAAAAATTGACTTTTATTGTCACGTAAGGTAGATAAGATACTTATTTTGTACTCTCTTTGTTTAAGAATATACGACGTTTTGAACATTGACACAGTCTCTAACACCTCACTTTGATTATTACTTTTCATATAATTATGTTAGTAAAAATTACAAAATTATTATATTATGAAAATATGTATCATGACAAATCTAATGATACTATTCACTCATGACCAATCTAAATAGTGTGTGTGTGTGTGTATTAGTCAAAGTTAAAAATAAGTTTGACTGCACGCATATATTTCTGAACAAAGAGAGTAGCATTAATAATAATAATAATAATAATGATAATAATACAGCCATCTAAACACTTACAAAAGAGATATTTGCATTGGAGGAAATAATTTTTATATGTATTTGATGATATAGCTATATTCCCTTTCTAAACATTTATGTATAAACATCTTACACACGAGCCGTGACGGCCACCGTGATTCGTGAAAGCTGCACGCGCCACGTCAGCTTGCCATAGAGCTGGCCAAACGAGCCGTGCTTGATGGGCCGGCACGAAGCACGACACGGGCTAGCATGGCATGACACTATTCACGGGCCGGACCAAGACGCAAGACGATAGCTCCTGCCGTACTGGCCGACACCCCAAGACCAAGACGCAAGACAAAGACGCAAGACGCACCAAGTTAGGGCACGACAATCGTTTTAATATACATATGTAATTTTATTTTTATTTATTAATATCTATATGATTTTCTTTCCATTTTAATACTTATATGGTTTTATTTTGTAGTTTTTAAATTTTATATAGTTCATTTTATAAGTATATATAAATTTATTTTGATTATTTTAATATATATATATATATATATATATATATATATATATATATATATATATATATATATATATATATATATATATATCTAGGATTGGTTTTCAATTTTTCATGTCTTATGAGCTAAATGACAAATGTTTTAACGAGCTAGCTATTTGAACATTAATAAAATTCTATTACATTTTCAATATGGTTGTCTCGTTTTTTTTTTCAATTTTCATGTCAACTTCTGAATTCTACACATTTTTGGAATTTTTTTAAATTTTTGCATTCTGTCGGGCCGAATGAGCTAAACGGGTCACATTTGACCCGATGGGCTAAACGAGCCGTGCCGGCTCGGCACAGCACGAAAGGGTGATGGGCCGTCACCGCGGCCCATGGACTGACCTGGCTCGGTACAAATAGTAGCCAGGCTAGAATAGACTGTGCCGAAATAGGCCAGACCGCGATGAGCATGTGCCGTATCGGGCCGGGCCGGCCGTCCATTTGGCCAGCTCTGGCTTGCCATGCCACTGCCCACCTATTTGAGGCACTTGGGATTCTCGGCAGATTCCTGTTTGCTTGTCACCGAGGATTTCAGACGGAGAGCTCTAAGCATCGCCATATATACGCCACAATTGTTCTTTCCGGCCAGGGGCATTTCACTCGTAGGATTCCTTCCCTTTCCGAGTAGTGCCTGCACGCCTCGGGAAGCTGCTACCACTGTCACTGTGCATGGAGAATTTCGATTTTTTGACTGAATGGCAGTATTTGCCGATGTAATAGCAAATGTGGCGGTCGTTGTACAGAATTTGTAAAATGGTGTTCTACTGTACAGCCACCATACAGCATCAACCGAGGAACCGACATGTACCCTATGTGGTAGAGGAGGAACCGCACTGCCACCATACGGCAGAAGAGGAACCACATGGTCACAGTGCGGATTCGCAACTGTAGCTTCCAAAACCGTGTGCCCACCGTGCGGAGTTCACTACAGCACCACTATAGCGGAATTTATCGAAAATCCATTTAAGTATATTTTTTTGTAGGAATTTTTACTCACCATCGTGGTAATCATCATGCCCACCGTGGGTTGGAACTTGGAATCAATCGGGAGTCGGGTCCAGAAATTCGACACGCCAAAAAAGCGAGCACTGTGGGCAAGGGGGGACAGCAGCGACGGAGCGACGGATGCGCGGAGGAGGGAGGCTGGGCGGTGATCTAAACCCTTAATGGGTGTCTTTTACCTAGAGTAGTCATGTGGTACAAAACTTCCCACAATCCAAGTCACATGAAATTATGAAACCCTAATTTCCGAAACCTAAAATTCTAATTTTCGAGACCTAAATCCTTAATTTTAGAGATAATTTCATAATATATAAAATTCTGAAAAAATTACACAATCAAGTCCACTATGTAAGGAGCCTTTAAAAAAATTCATAATGTTTGGACCTCATTTTCTATATTAAAAAATTCCTGCAAACAGCATAATTAAATGAATTTTCGAGAAAAATTCAGAACAGATAAAATTACGGAAAATATCACAAGTACACTATGTTCTATGTCCGAAGGCTCCACAAAAAAATTATATTTTTTGAGCTAATTTTCTACATTTAAAAATTCCTAAAAAAATATACTTAAATAGATTTTTGAGAAAGTCTGCTTCAATACTACAGTAAACTCCGCACGGTGGACACGCGGTTTTGGGGGCTACAGTAGCGAATCTGCACGATGACCACACGGTTCCTCCTCTGCTGTGCGGCAGAGGGTACGTGTCGGCTCCTCGGTCAAGCTATGGGGTGGTCGTACGGTGGAACACTATTTTTGTAAATTCCGCGTGACGACTGTCATATTTGCTACTACGTCGGCAAATACTACCATTTCGGCCAAAAATTCGAGAATTTCTGCTACACTGTCTAGCTGGTGTCCTGGTGACGCCGAACTCCAGAGAGACATCTTCCTCTGTTCTATCTTGGGGAGTTTCTCCCTGTTGATACGTGCACGATTACTCCATCATTCCAGGAAAATACTACTGGGCTAACATCTTAACATCCACTTGAACGAGAGGACCAAAAAAAAAGAAGCAGAGAAAAAAAAAGGAGCATCATTTTTTTTAAAAAAAAATCCCACCTCGCGCAACGCAACCTCGTTCGCAGTTCGTTGGCATTTCTGGCCTCCGGGCGGCAAGATCCAAGGTGGCCTCTCCTCCCCACCCCCCAACTGCCAGCAAATCGCAAATCGCAGGAACAAGAATAAATCCTCCCACTCTGCATCTACTTGCTCGGCCGCCCACCCAACTAGCAGCTGCGCTTCCCTCCCCATCTCCACCCTTCTTCCGTGCCGAATCGAGGCGAGAGAGTTGTTTTATTCCATTCCGTCGATAAAACCGATGCCTCGCCTCGCGAACCCTAGCGGGAGGAGGAGGAGCAGCAGCAGCAGCCAATAGCGTGGTGAGCGTGCGTGCGTCGTCGATTCGCCGCCATGCCGTGGCTGGAGATGTGGCTGCCTCCCGCGGGAGGCGGCGGGGAGGGGGTGACGGCGGGGCTGTTCCTCGACGGTGGCGACGCGGCGGCGCACGGCGCGCTCCTCGCGGTGGTGCCCGGCTGCTCGGCGTCGTTCGGCGTGCGGCGGCGGGCGCCACCGGGGTTCCTGTCGCTGACGATGTCGGTTAAGGGGGGCAGGGGGTTCGTGCGGGGCCCGGTGGGGCTGCTCGCGGGCGGGGAGGAGAAGGGCGGAGGGGAGGAGGTGGAGGGGCTGGTCGCGGGGAGGAGGGCGGCGGAGGCGGAGGGGAAGCTGGTGGAGGAGAAGGAGGCTCGTGCTGGAGCGGGCGCCATGAACGTAACGAAGCATCTCTGGGCTGGAGCCGTCGCTGCCATGGTCTCCAGGTATAGCCGCTTTGTCTTTGGTTGGGACTTGAGAAACTCCACTGCATTTGAAGTTACGTTGTTCGGATGAGCAGAGAAGTACTATACCACTGATGCAGTTCAATCGAGCTGAAATTTGCCGAAAAGCTATAATCTCATATTGTTTGTGTAATGTGGTTGCCATTCTGGATAAATGAATAGAGCTTGCTGGGATCAGTAATTGCTAGTGTACTAGATTATTAGTATGAGATTTTGAGTGGCATTTAAGAGTGTCCTGTTTGAGTTAGGGTCGGTACATCCATTTCAGCGCTTCGTGAGAGAGATGAGAGGTGGGTGTCAGATACTGCTTATTTTAAACCAAGTTGTGTATTGTAGGCTCAGGTTCAGTTGTATTTACATAGTATTATTGCTAGTCTGCTGACATGGATTGTACATTTTGGTAGCGAGCAATAGCTATTGCATCTGATTGGGATGTTGGAGTGATAATTTTTATGTTGCTACTGCTCAGGGTTTTGTTGCTTTAGATGCATAGAGGATTGAAGTTTGAGGCAACTACAGCTCTAAATTGTTTGGGCCATGCTCCTGGTCCATATTCTATCATCGGGAAACTGGATCCATGCAAATCACAGTCCAAATAGAACCATGAGCCTAGAAACATGAAAGCTAAAAGCACTTAGATTTTAGACTAAGATCTAGGTTTCTAGGTTGTCTGCCTGGGAATTGCAATGGGCAATTTTACCACATCAATAAAAGAGCAATATATTATGCATGGAGCGTTAATTTTGTGTAATTATACCAAAATTTCTAAAGTAATGTATCCACATCTAGCTCCTGCAGCCTTTGGAGAAGATTGTATTTAATTTGGTTCCTGCCCTTGTTTGGCTTCTATAGAGCTTTCTGGTTTTGTGACTTCAACAAATAAGATGGGTTCCACAGCTTGGCCATCCCACTCACCATAAAGAGTAACCGAATGCGTTATGTCAGAGATAAATTGGATGTTGTCACATTTAGTGAAATAAGTTTTTGGTATTATGCTATTTAAGATCGCTCAATGGATTTGAAGATATATGCAGCTCGAAAATACACAATATTATGGAACTGCATAGTAGTGACAGCAGAGACCATAGCAGCAATCAATTTAACCCATTCTTACCTACATGATAATTTGGTGTTGTTTCTTTTAGCTAGACAACACATCAGCAGTTAATATGGCCATTTTGTGTAGTATTGTTTAGCTCTTGAATAAGGAAGTTCGAAGGATATTGTTCAGGGTCGGGGCAAACATACCCCAAGAGCTACCACCATCCACCTCTAGCACTGCACACACATGACCTTTGTAAAATCATTTTTAGGTCCTTGAGATTGTATAACTGTTACTTTTCTGTTCTACCCCCATGAGTTTGCACAAAGTACACAAATGGTCTCCTCCTGAGGTATATTTTGTAGGCTTCAGCAATGTTATAGATTTCCTGAAATCTTTAAATATACTGATCTAGTTGTCAAATTTGGTGTCTTAACTTTTCATGGCTTTTGGTCTCATCCTGAACATTTGATCTGGATTTGCTACTGGCATTAGAAGTTTGGATTGGTGTAGGTGGACTATGCCATCTTTCATGTTATTGGTCCAAGAAATGACTGGACCTGTTTCTAAAAATTTTAGGGTTCCAAGTTATTTGCTTGATATGACAAGTCCGATGGCAGAAATGAACTTTTTTATGCATCGTGACGAAAATCACTGTTCCATCTTGACAGAATGGGGGGTGGGGGGGCGCTAACCTTCAGGTTTGTCAGCTCGTTTTATTTAAAATAGTTGTTGAAAACAGAGCTGCTTGAGTTTTGAGAAGGGAACTTGTTTTGGAAGTTTTGATTTGTGACTGCCTACTTCTTTTGTGATCATTGTTGATAGGAACATATCACTTGGTATCCATTTGGAATCTTGCCTCTCTCTCCTGTTGTGGCTTCTCCAGACTTCATATTTTGGATATCAAATTTCTGTGTTCTGCATCAGTTGTTCCTTCGAAATTTAGAAAAACTCAATATTCATTAAATATAGGTGATTAGCTTGGCTTCGAAAAAGTACAAACTACAAAGATGATAAGTAACAAAGTTCAATATCCCATCGGAAATTAGCTGGTTCCCAGCAACCGGTACTCCATCGGTATTGATGTTTTCGGACAGAATTTAGGTATCTTCTGCCCAATTTCAGTGGATTCTGTATAGGTGATGATTTTCACATGCTAGGAATGTAAACACAAATGAACAGATGAAAGACAAATCTGGAAAAGACCACCTGAAAATTTTCTAGAACCTGGCCAATTTCTGGTTGGTTTCTGCCGACTGGACAAGGCTTGGAATTCAGCCTGGTACCGTGAACTAAAATCGTGATATGTAATGTGCAAATTGGGTCTCCGTTGCCTTTCCTTCTACTTAGACATTTCTTCCCTAATTTTTATGTATCATGCAGAACAGTTGTTGCTCCTCTTGAGAGGCTAAAGTTGGAGTATATAGTTCGTGGTGAGCAGAGGAATCTATTTGAGCTTATCCACACGATTGCAACAACACAAGGGTTGAAAGGCTTTTGGAAAGGGAACTTTGTCAACATCCTCCGCACTGCTCCATTCAAGGCAGTCAACTTCTATGCATATGACACTTACAGAAAGCAACTGCTCAAATGGTCTGGTAATGAAGAAACTACAAACTTTGAGAGGTTTATTGCTGGTGCTGCCGCTGGCGTTACAGCAACAATATTGTGCATACCAATGGATACGGTATGTTTTTTTTTTATAAAAAAAAGACCTTTTAGGTTTTGTATTACCTGTCCTTTTCCTTTGGTGCCATTTTTTCACTAAATATTGTCTGAATTGAGCTATTGATTCCAGATTAGGACAAAGATGGTAGCTCCTGGCGGTGAAGCCTTAGACGGGGTTATTGGTGTTGCCCGGCACATGATCCAGACTGAAGGATTATTCTCGCTGTACAAGGGATTAGTGCCTTCCCTTATCAGCATGGCACCCTCGGGCGCTGTATTCTATGGAGTGTATGACATATTGAAGATGGCTTATCTGCATTCTCCCGAAGGAAAGAGGAGGGCGTCAATGATGAAGCAACAAGGTCTAGAGGCAAATGCATTAGATCAGCTTGAGTTGGGTACTGTTAGGACCTTACTCTATGGTGCTGTTGCTGGTTGCTGTGCTGAAGCAGCCACATACCCTTTTGAAGTAGTTAGGAGGCAGCTACAGATGCAAGTCAAAGCAACAAGGATGAATGCTTTTGCAACATGCCTTAAAATTGTTGATCAAGGTGGAGTACCAGCACTCTACGCTGGTCTGATCCCCAGCTTGTTACAGGTACACATTTTTCTTCAAGGAGAGAATCCACTTGCACATATGATTAGGGGCTAGTTCTATGAATGCATCCATTTGATTTGCGCATGTAATGATCAGGCTTGGGCTTTAGCTCATGGTGGCCCATATAAAGTGAGGAGATATCTCAGGGAAAATTATTTACTCTTATTATATTCCTACATTGGTTCTGATTTCTCTCTAAAAGAGGCAATTAGCTTAGTGCAAGCCTAGCACGTACCTAGGTTATTTGGCAACTTAGAAGACTTGTATATATCAGTTGATCATAGAGTTTGTATTACTAAACAGTGTATGCTAGTTTGTTTCAGATTTGTCTGATGTAACTGGTTTTCTTTCTCTTCTTCTTCAGGTTCTGCCATCTGCGTCTATCAGCTATTTGGTATACGAGTTAATGAAGATTGTCCTGAAAGTGGAATGAGTGCAAATTAATTATTGAGGCTACGCAGCAAATTCAAGATGTTCAGCTCACATTACCTTGATAAAAAATTGCAAGTAATCAGTGATTTATCAGTCCATTTAGCATCTATTTTTCTGGTAGGCTTACTTCACGAAAGCTTCAGAGGCTGTGACGGTAGCTTCATTTTGGTCAAAGCATTATTCATTTGAAGCTTTGCACCACAAGATTACCTTGTACACGATGAGGTCTTCTTGCACACATCCGAATGGATTGATCTGTGTCGTAGTGAAAACATCGGGCCTCCTCGCCCTTCAAATTTTAATTAACAAGTTTTCAACTTTTTTTTTTTGATGTATTGATGCATTGACTACAATCCAAAGTGATTTTGTTCATTGATACAGCCTCTTCAGAAGTGACATTGCATCCAATCCCTTCTGCATACATGAGACATTGGTTGGGTTGCATTTGATGGCCAGAAGCCCAGAATTGTTGATTTTTAGCTATTTCGGCAATTATTTTCATCCATCATTACCGGAAAATGTGTTAAGATGCTCCAGTTCTATTGTTTCGCTGTTGTCAAGCTATTACATTCCAATCCAAATTTGTTGTGCTCTGGTGGGCTGTCGCTCTGACCGCTGGCAGTACGTGGAATTAGACCTGTACATCAGCTCCCATCCGATCTTGAGGTCAGCGGCTTAGGTAGTTTCTTGTTCCGACTGTCCCATGGCTTGGCAAATTTCCTGCAGACTGCTGTCACATTCTTGTTTGATGCACATTTGAAGTGTTATGATTGTAACCATGCATGGTGCATTGATGCGCGTAGGGTACAACCTGCAGTTCGGTGATCTTGACGGCTGCACGTCGCACATCACACAGTTGGCAGCGTCGGCATGTTTATGGCCGCTTTAACAGTTCGACCTAAAATCCAGAACCATAACGATTCCACCGCTGGATCACCTGTTTATCTACCATGCACAGCACGACTGAACTGGGGAGGTTCTCGCCTCCCGTCAGCGTTGATTCTCCTCGAGATGGCTGATGAAGGGTAGGGTTTCGTGCGATACGCTCTCCCATCACATTTTCTTCCATGAGTGTCCTAAAACTATGCACGGCGCGACTGCTGCATGGTGAGGTACTACATCTTACGTGAGCAGTGCTACGTGTAAACAGTATAAAACGGGGTGACCAACCCAGTGATTGTTCGAAATCGGTAGAATCACCTGTTTATCTACGGTCTGCAGGACTTCCCAGCGATCCGGCCGAGATTAACATTCTAATCGGTGGCTGTCATTCTATCAAAATGCGTAGATCTGCATCACATGCATGGGCGGCAAAGTGGTTAACCGAGGCATGCTTGAGCTGGAAAGCTGGATGATTAGGTGCAAAGTCCCTATAAGACATCGCACAGCTCTCTGTAGATAGATACTACTAGCCTGCAGTGTGACGCTTAAGGCCTGTTTGGTACGGCTGTAACTTTTCTGAAAAGTAATTTTTGGTCAAATTTGAACAATTTGCGAGGTTGAACAGTGACCGAAATAAGAGATTTGACGTTTGACCGTCGGCTTTACTGGTGAAATTGTTGTAACCGAGATGAGAAATATCTGAAATGCCCTCGAGGACAAAAAAAGTCTCGTTTGACGTCGTTTAACGACAATTGACGGTAATTAATGACAACTAATGCAATTGACGATAACTACCGCAATTAACGACAATTAACACAATTGACTGCAATTAACGACGACTATCGCAATTATTGCATTTAACGAAGCCATTAACGCAATATACCGCAATTAACGACAATCAATGCAATAAACCATAATTAATGTAATTAACGACAATTATTGCATAAATAAATACAATAAATGAAATAAATAATTATTACAACAATCGGTTATTACAAAAATATTGGAATAAATAATTATTGCAATAAAGAACAATTACATAAATAATTCATTTACAATCGAAAATAAAACGAAAAAAAGAAAATGAAACAAATAAAAAAAAACTAGAGGGCTCTCTAGGCGGCTAGGGCTGCAGTCGGTGGAGGACGGCGATGGCGAGAGGAGGAGAAAACTAGAAGAGGAGAGGAAGAGGGAAGAGGGAGGAGACGTTCGGGCCCTGTCGGAGCTGGAGGAGGAAAGGGAGGAGGCGCACGGAGCTGGAGGTGGGCGGCGACGCAGGGTAGCAACTCCAGCAAGGGAGAGAGGAGGAGGGAGGTGGGCGGTGGTAGATCTGGTCGGGGCCAAGGGAGGAGGGAGGCGGCAGCGCGGGTGGGCGGAGGCGCCGAGGGAGGAGGAGAGAGGGAGGCGGTTAATGGGGTAATTGTCCCGATCTTTCGATGAGGATGATACACTTGATTTGGTGGAAGCTAACTCTCACGATCCAGGCTACAACCGTGCGACGACCGTTGCACCCGCAATCATTGAACCAACTTCACGTTCGTTATCGACCTTGCCGGTAGCAAGATCGATCTGACCACAAAGGTCTTTCCCTGCATGCAATCAAGAATCAAGCAAGAAAAATAGATGAAGCAACGAACTTGCTGAATAGTAATTGAGGAACAACGATAGATGTGTTGAATAATTTGGGGGGTCCGAAGACAAGGTCTGGTTGTACTAGCTGCACAAGCAAACGATGTATAAAGTAGCAAAGCTAAACTTTAATCAACAAAACCCACCAAACCCTAAGGGTAGTGACTACTATATAAAGGGGAAGGGCGGGTTGGCGGGCGCCTCATGCACGACCTAATGTTGATTCTATCTCTTAACTCCCGTATCACACAAAGATTCTTTTCTAATACAGTTATGGAAAGATTACATCCGATTTATCTAAAAGATATATACTATAACGGACTGGTCGAAGACCTGGTCGTAGGACTAGTCCTAGGGAGGTCTTGAGGAGATCCTGGAGCACGGCACGGACTTGCCACGTGTTGCGAACCGGGAGGTCCTGGAGGAGGTCATAGAGGAAGGTCCTGGTGGAGATCCGGGGGGGGGGGGTCCTGGGGTGGTCCTGAGGAGGTCCTAGGGAGACCTCCTAGGAGGTCGTGGACCCTCATCTCCCGTTAGCTGGCCTCCCGATTCTTGATTCCTAAGTAAAATAATATCACTTACTTTATGCAGTATTATAGAGTTCATAGAATATGGATGCACTTTGAGAAACGAAGTTACCTAATAATTTAGTTGGCGAGCACGTGTTCTAGTAATTGGTCCTAGCACGTCAGAATCAGTAGGAGTGGTTGTATCAGTGGAAGGGATGTCCTCATCAGCGGTGGCGCAGGGTAGCATATCTGGTGGGGGAGAGAGGAGGAGGGAGGTGGGCGGCGGCAGATCCGGTCATGGAGGGAGGAGGGTGGCGGCAGATCCGATCAGGGGAGGGGGAGGGAGGTGGGAGCCGGGGAGGAGGTGGCCGGGCAGGGCCCGGGGGGGAGGGGGGCAGGCATCGCCAAGGTTTCATTCGGGGCTTTTATTCAGTGGCAAACGACGTGCAATTTACCTCTAATTTCGGGGGTAAATACGGAATGAAGGCTGTGGGAAGCTGCGGAAGCTTCCCGTGGACGGTTTCTGGCTTCTGCACGTTGTAAGCAAAGCGACTTTGGAAAAAACGAGGGAGAAAAGCTAGGCACCTCGAACGACTTCCGGCCTTTTTGAAGAAATCCCCTGCTAATTTTTTAAGACGCGATCGAGAAGCTTGAAGCTTGGTGCTGCTTTGTGGTCGCAAATTGCAATCATGTGTGTGCCGCACCACGAACTCGTACAGGCCTATCGATTAGTGATCGGGATGAGGTGATCACACAGTGAAGCCTATTCCCTTCTGCTTCTGAAGACTGCTACATCGGACTGTTGATCGGGATGCCTCGCCGTATCGGGTCAAACTTCCAACAGGAAAAAACACTGTTACCAATTTGTGACCGGCAAGTGTTGGCACTGCTGCCGTACCGTGACGCGGCTGCACTTGCCTTTCTCCTTACCGACTTTCACTGGATAGATCAGTAGTGGGTGGCTGGGCCGGAATAGAATATTACTCCCATTCGTTTGGTGGTGACCACTGACGAGTGAGTTAGCAAGGGCGACTAGTGGTGAACTAAGCAAAAACGTAAGCAAAAACGTAATGGGCGCGAGGGAGACAGAGCTTTTTTTATTTTTTAAAAAAACTATTTTTAAAATAACCATATCTTAACTTTGTTTTCAATTCTGACGACTGGCACGGTTAAACTATGTTGTTACGCTATCAACTACGGTGTGATCAAACCCGTCACAATATTCTTCCGAGCTAACACGCGTCTATTTTTGGACTAAATCCTGTTACACCACTCGTTTATCATGCCAAGGTTTGTGACGTGATAACGTGTTTTTGTCACGCTACGTGTTGTGACATAGAGAGTCAGAATTGAAAATAAAATTTGAAAGATATTATATTTAGAATATTTTTAAAAATAGATTAAGTAATAATAAAAAATTCCCGCACGAAAAGTCTACCGAGCCTGAGGCGACAAACCGGATCATCCCGAGCATTATTCTCTCACAATCTTTCTATGACCCGGCTAATCCGTTTGCATTGAATGAACTTGTACTCTCGTTCCCTGTTCTTCAGAAGATATTTTCCTCGATCTAGATGTGACCAAACATGGTTTAGACTTGACACTTTAGAGTTGGTTTGGAACACGACAAAGCTGGTAGGAAACTGAACAATTTATTCATTGTCGTTGTGAACAGGGTCTTTGAACCGCTGGATGGACTTGGATTATGTTTTCTTGCCCATAAGCAATCAATAAAGTAACAATTACATTTAGTTCTCTATAAGACTAAGACTGTCAAAAGGCAAATGAGAGAGCACTTTAGGGCACTACCAAGAAGTAATTGTTTTATACTTAGTCCATGATAGTGAGAGAGTGAAGGGAGCCAAGAAGCTTGATACTTGTGCAAGTGTCAAGCCAAACTTTAGTAGCAAGCTATTGAAGTATTGAAGTGATTCTATCTAAAATCTCATATAACCATTCTCTCTCTAGTATCAAGTGTTTGATGATTTTTTGTACACAAAATTCATCAAATAAATAATAAATAAAATAAAGAGGTAATGACCTATATGTAAGTCAATACATATTGACACGTCACACAAGAGCAGTTTGTGCCAGAATTTTTTTTAAAAATATTATTATTTTAAAAGATAATTACAATAAATAGCCGCCCCAAAAAATTACAAAAATAGCTCCCTGTCGCCAGTTTAACTGGCAACAGGAACCCTGTTGACCCCCTGTCGCTGGTTTAGCTCCCTGTCGTCAGTTCAACTAGCGACAGGTAGTCTACCTGTCGCCAGTTGAATTAGCGACAGGGGGGAGCTAAAATCCTAAACTAGTTGGTCAGTTTGTGATTTTCGTAGATTTTCAATAGTACAAAATCTGTTAGACTCACGATAACATTTCATGATCATTGTATGTTGTTCTAGTGCGGTAAATTTCTGAAGAATTTTGCGAGGATGATTGAGGTATCAATGATTCGTAAGTAGGAAGGTCAGTGATATTGCGATGTGCGAGAGAATTCATACACGGTGGAGAACTTTCGGAGAAATGACCTCTTGCATAACATTGCTCATGTACATGCACTGCATATTATGTAAGGAAACAAATGTGAATTTGCTATTACTATCAAAACTACAACAGATCACACTGATATTACATAATATTTAGCAAAACGTCATAATACTTAGTTTATATCAAAACTACGACAAATCACACTGATATTACATAACATTCAACAAAACGTCATAACACTTAATTTTTAAAATCAAAATGATAATTCAGAACATTGGTAAGGTGTGCCCATACTCCCTGCAAATGGAGCACTTCTTCGTACGACGTCCGGCTTCTTCTTCGTCTATGTCGTTCCTGATGCGTTGTACCTATCGTCGGCCAACCTTTCCCTTGAGTTAATCAATATCCGCGGCCTAGATTAGTTGATCCTAGGTCAGATGGCCAGTGAAATGACCAACCACGGCGTAACCATACATCTCTCCACTTTAGGCTTGCATCACCGCCTCCTTGGTGAAATAGTCAGAGAGATACTGACCGGGATGCTGCGCCACCATCGAACATGCGGCCATGACATGGGAGCAGGGCCTATGCAGAAGAAGGGGCTTGTTGCAAGTGCATATGTAACTACCGTGGCGTAGCGTGCACTCGTGGGTGACCCTCTCGTGGTTCGTCCCACGACGTCATTTATCCCTACACATTATCTCGAAGCAAAGCTCCCTTGCGTCCATCTTGAATGCCCGGTGCATCTCACCCTTCTTGCTATTCTTCTACATATACTTGGTGACCATGGCGGAGTAGAGTACTCTGTCATTTGCCATGGCAAGCGATGCGTTGTTGCTTCTGTCAACAAAGTAGTTCGTCGTACCGCGGAGAATTGCCTCCACAATACCAACCAAAGGGAGACACCTTGCGCTGCGCATGACCCGGTTGTATACCTCGGCTAGATTGGTTGTCATGACACCATATCAAGTACCACCCTGTCATGTAGCAGCGACCACTTCTCCTTAGGCTCGTGCTCAATTCAGTCCGAGAAGCATTTCACCTGCGCCCCCGTCCTCCTCGTCAATCTAGGAGCATCTATGGATAGTTGTGGCAATGCTTCGGGGGCCTGGTCAGCGCTTGGGGCGGCCCTTTTCGCTGTCTCCCTTCTGTGCATCTTGGTCCGCTCATCTAGAATCTTCTAGAGTGCTTGAACTTCATTCTTGGTTACGGTTGCCTGTTGGTTTGAACAAGTTCATCAAGTCCTTGTTGCGGAACTGCTTATAGAAGTTTGCACCCAAGTGTCTCATGCACCACCTACTCCATAGATCCGCCCATGGAAGTGGTACGTTCTCTCCTTATTGTAGCTGAGTTATTGCACTCAGCAGGCCCGCATGCCTATCATGTATGAGGCTTACGTTTGGATGGCTCTGTACAACAGAAATCCTCAAATTTTTCAGGAACCACAACCAGCTGTTCGTGTTCTCGCTTTCAACGAAAGCGAATGCCACAGGAAGAACTTGATTGTTTCCGTCCGTCATTATTGCAGTCAGTATCTGGCCCTTATACCTTCCAATCAGGAATGTGCCATCGACGCCCAAGATAAGACGACAGTGCTGGAATGCATTGTTGCATGGACCAAAGGCGAAAAATCCTCGCTGTAGTACCTTCTTATTGGCCCACTTCCAATGTGTGGCATCTTGAATGCCGGCATGAGTGCCGGGAATCCTGTCTTGTATGACTCGAAGTAGCCCGAGGAGGTTGTGGTAGGAGTCCTCGAACATATCGAACCTTAATTCCAATGCCTTTTGTTTTGCCGTCCACGCCTTGGCATAGCTGATCGTGTACTGCAACCTTGCCTCAATCGCCCGAATGATAGACTGTGGCTCAAAATTTAGATTATCCACGATCTCACCGTACATGAGGTTGGCGATGAAGCCTGATGACAGGTTCCTGTAAGACTGTGCTGACTTAGCGCGACATATGTGTGAGAGACGACTATAGAGCACTTCCAGTAGGTGTCCCACTTAAGCTGAAATGCGTGCACTTGCCAAGGGCATCCCTCTATGTCGCACTTCACGTCGTAGGATCTTAGGGTAGACTTGATGACTCTGAATGTGCGCCGCACCAATAAGGCCTAGATTTTGACCGCGTCCTACACGGCGTCCTTGTATTTGAACATAATTCCATGCCTAACCTCGTTCTGATCGTACTCCCACGGCACATGGGAGCCTTCATTGATGACGAGGTTGTCGAACTGGTATGTGTTCCACTCAGATGGAACCGTCTGCTGATCCACATCATCCTCGTCGTCAGAACCTTCATCTTTTGACAATGTCATGTAGTCCCGGTCTTCGAGATCCATCATTTGCACTACGGTTTCCACCTCCTCACCCTCGTCAGCAAGACCACTAGCTTGCCTGACCGAAGGAGCTACTTTCGTAGGGTCTTTATCGACAGCATCAGCAACTCCGGGAGCTTCAGCCATTATATGTGTCACACTGTGGCTGGAGTCCCCGACTTCTTCTTTGGCGTCAGCACCTCCTTTTTGTTCAGCTGCGGATGTAGGAGTGGGCTTGGCATATACTGGGTCATAAGGACCAAATTCCACCCTCCCTTCCTCGCCATACGTACATATGACTGCCATGAATTTGTTCCCTTCAGCTGCACTAACTCCCAATATGTGGGTTGTGCTGCCCAAGGGGCAAGGCAACTCAAAGTAAAATCATACACATCACAATCCACTTAGAATGTGTGGAACAACCATCCGCATCACAGCGTCCCATGTACGCTGGTCTGGTCTTACTAGGGGCACGGTCGTCGATTGGAAATAATGTAAATCAATCCACTCGGGACCCTCCATAATAATCCCCTGACCGTAGTAAATTTTAAAATTGGCGACGTCGGACATATTTGACGCATCGCACAATAAAGAACATTTTCACGATTAACTACATCTAAAACTAGACTACCCACCGAAAAGTATTATGTAAAATATACTGCACTACGTAACCGTATATCTAAAACTATGTAATCCATTAAGTTAAAAAAATTACTCGATAGGTGGGCAACGAGACGGGCAGCGCTTCGCTAGCTTCTCTCCTCCCCTCTAATCCTCTCTTTTCCATCCTTCTCTTTTTTTCTAAATAAAAGTGAGTCATGTGCCGAATTCTAGGGTTTGAAGGGTTTTTATAGGGTCACACTTCCCTGTCGCCATTTGAACTGGAGAATGCTACCTATCGCCATTTGGACTGTCGACAGCTACCTGTCGCCATTTCTACTGGCGACAGCTACTTGTCGCCATTTCAACTAGCGACAGGGAGATGTCGTCTGTTGAACTGACAACATGACCGTAAACCCTAGACTGGTTGGTGTGTTTGTGATTTTTGTAGATTATGAACGATACAAATATGTTAGACTCACAATAATATTTTGTGATCATCGTATGTTGTTGTACTATGGTGAATTTATGAAGAATTTTGTGAGCACGATTGAGGTATTAATGATTCGTAAGTAGAAAGGTAAGTTATATTGCGATGCGCTAGAGAATTCACACATGGTGCACAATTTTGAACAAATGACGCAACGATAACAACACGATAGTTGATCCGACAAGAGGGGTTACATGGCACACAGGCTAACAAACTAAGGACGGTACACGCATGCCTTTAGGGAATTAGAAATACATGAGACATATGGACGAAGAGGGTCGGTCTACTGCATGGACCGGGGCCATTTGTCCTTCCTTGCGAGCTCGACGTTGTACTCCTCGCCGGCCGCCTTGGCCTCGATTGTCATTTCCTTCTTTTTCTCGCGCTCCTCTCGCGAGCCTCACGCTCCCTGCGTCTTGTAAGGACCCGGGATTAACACTCCAAAATCCACTGTGTATTACTGAACTAGTCCCATGATCAATGGCTAATTCACACAGTAAACAAATGTGGTAACATCCATAATCGCAAAACTTTAATAATAAATACCAGAGTTGATTACCAGATAGACTTATGAGCCGACAAAATATAACACAGCGGAAGACGAAACAAGAAGCAATAGAGCCCAGCTAATCTGCCACATGCAATCGACTAGGGTAGCGGCCTAGTCGTCGAGGTCTTCAGCAGATGCAAAATCCTTCTCCTAAGAACAACATTTTATTAAGCAATAGTGAGCACAAACAACTGTTGCCCATAATTTACACCCAATAACAGAATTATAATGCATGCAGGGATATAACAAAAGAATGCTTATAGAATTAAAATTCCCGATTGGATAAGAAATCCAAAATCGTTTGATAAAGTCTTTTTGAAATCAAAACCAAAATCTAACTTGGAGTGGCTTTGTTAGCATGTACATGACTGTGGACACGGCTATTCGAATAGTTTTACACTCTACAAAGGTTGTACAACTTTACCTACATGACACGACTTTTCTAGTTTGTTGGCATCCGTCAATACCACTGCTCACTACCTTAGGTAAGCGGCCTAGAGCACGTAACAAGGCCTTCACAAAACGCCATCCCACTGTAGTCCCGCCTCGCTAAGGTTTCGCTTCCTTTGGATAGAAACCCGCCGAATTCAAGCCTCCTCTTGCGCCATGTAGGAATACATAAAAGTAGGTCATAAAGACACCCATACAACCGGATGGCACGACCACGGTGAAATGTTGCAAAATAGTTAGCCAGGTCCTGCCCACTCAGAACATGTGGTAGTACGGAAGGGCTTAGCAAAATGTGCTCAAAGACCGGTCCTTAACTGACTTGGACGACTTCCAAAAACCCTGGGCCTCGATCATATAAATGAATTGATCCCGTGTATAAACATGCACCCATCCGAACATCCAATTTGCCCAAGTCTAAACCAATTTTTATTTTGTTTAACAAGTCAAAACATTTTATAAACTTCTATGGTAAAGACAATACCATAGTATCATTTTAAATCATAATTGAACTTTTGGCTGAATTTCCCAAATTAAACACTTTTAGTCTAAATTTTGTCTAAGCATACTGTTTTTCAACAAGCTCTAGTCGTACTAGTGTACCGACCAGATTTTCCACTAAGGTGATAAGAGAATGACAACTTCAATTTCAACATAGGTTGTACAACGGTAACGGGATTAACTAGTAATTTAAAACATGAATTTAAATTACTAGAATATAAATAAGCATGCGATGATAGTTTAAAATAGAATTTAAATAATTTTAAATACTAGGCTCAAATATAATCAAATGATGTAACTTGCCTTGCTTATTTAGCTATTGTTCTTAATCGGCGTTGAAGTCCAGTTCTCTGAAGTCGTCAAACATTACACGTGAAAACGAGCCAAATTCAAATAAATTCCAAATTAAATAATTCATGTATAGAAAGCTAGATCTTGCTTTAAGATGAATTTAGAAATTTGAGTCACTCGAATCGGAGCTCGAACGAACGAGAACGGGCTCTCGGAAGTTTTGAAATCATATGGTCGGACGGAGGTTCAACTGGTCGGAAGGTTTCGGCTACCTGGTCGAAAGAGGTTCGACTGGTCGGAGGGATGTTCGACTACCTGGTCGAAAGAGGTTCGATTGGTCGGAGGGAGGTTCGACTACCTGGTCGAAAGAGGTTCAACTACCTGGTCGAAAGAGGATTCGACTACAAGATGTGGTCGAAAGAAGTTTGACTACAAGACGTGGTCGAAAAGAAGTTCGACTACAGGACGTGGTCGAAATAGGTTCGACTATAGGACGTGGTTGAAAGGAAGTTCGACTACAGGATGAAGCGGCAGTGTGGTGAAGTGAATCGGAGTGGAAGCTACGGTGATAACGGAAACCGCGTTCCAGCAACGCTTTCGACCAAAAAGCAAGTGCACTAGCTACTGGAGGTGACTAGGGCCATACCGGAGTGGAGAGCTCTCAAGGAGCTCGTCGGTGATGGTCCGGTGACATGAACCCGAGGCAGCGACGATGCTTCAACGCAGATGAGGCATCCTTAGAGAAAAGAGAGACAATGGAAGGTCGGGGAGCACCAGTGAGAGTCTGAGATGCTCAGAGAGGGAGTAATTTGGAAATATCTCAGCAGAGGCGATGTGGTGGTGGGAATGCCCCTTTCGGCCGGAGATGAAGACGAAGCTCAAATCCGAAAGCTCCTGAGGACCAAAACCAAATCCGGTTAGGGGATAAGTTCCTTGTGTCCTGGAACATGAAACCGCACGGGTATAGAGGAAGGAGCTTCACGGTGGCGGCCAGAACGACGATGAGGCGTGGCGGCCAGAAACTCGGAGCTCAAGGCTTCGGGCAAACCACAACAACAAAAGCGAGAGAGGGAGAGTTGGGTGGGGGAAAAGAGATGAAGGGGGCTGCTCGGGCTCTTTATAGCCTAGAGGAGAGGAGAAGAGAGCCGTTGAGAAACTTGGAGGCGCACAGTGCTGGCATGTCGGGGACACGACAGTGATGGGACGAGGCGAAAGGAGAGGGCACCGGAGTCAAGGGAAGCAGGTGCGGGGAAAGACGGACAATTAATGCGCGCATCACTGAGGGAAAAAGGGGCGTGATTCGCGTCGGGGTGACAACTTCTGTCGCAGCGGTGACGCACGCGAGTACTGGCGGCATGGGCGAGCAACAAGAGGGAGGCGAAGGTGAGCAGGGGAGGCAGACAGACGGGTTTGGTCGGAGGGTCTGGTCGACACCGAGAGGTGCTCGATACCGACAGGTGGTCGCTCAGGGAATGGGTGCGGGAAGGAAACAAGATTTTCGATTACAGAGAATACACTAATCCAAAAAGGCTTTTCAAAATAGCAAATCAAGTCCAAAAATTCAAGAAAATACTTAAAATACTCTTTTTTTTACTTTAATCCAATAAAGCCAAGAAAAATTTGAGTAAACCAAATTTTGAATTAATTAAAGTTTGATTAGCTCATATTAAATTGTTTTTGTTTTTGTTTTTCTAAAATTCCAAGTTAAGCTGTGCCAACTTCAACAAAAATCAAATGGTTATTTTTATTTTGAAAATTTTAAAAAGCCCTGGAAATTGGGATGTTATACGCCTGCACGCCTTGAGATGGGCCTGCGTCTCCCGCCGGATACGCTGGTTATGCTCTTCGGTGCAGCACTCATCCTCCCTCCTCTCACGGTCCCTGTTGGCATCCCACTCCTCGCAGTCGAGAGTCCACTGGCCGTGTGGGTGGATCTCTAGGTCGATCCACTTGCGGTAGCCACATAGCGGATCCGGGTACTACAGGTAGACGGAAGAGGTTGTTAGCACGAACTTTGAAAGATAAATAGTAGGGGAACATACTGCTACATGTCCTTACCGGTTGTCGATAATGGCTCATGTCCCAATGCCAGTCGGGATAGCCGTAAGAGTAGTTCGCGCAAACCTAGTAACGCATGCCCAGGCTGAGCCGGTACTTGGACTTGAAGAACTTGCATCTGTCCTTGCACCAACAGAGGGACGGCGTCTCCCCCTCGGGCGGATGTTGCGGCGAATGCTCTGTTGGGATGTTCTTCGCTCCTCCTCTCTTCTATTTTTTTTCTGGAATTAAAATGAGATTTGGAGTAATTTATCGGGGTTTTTATACATAGGATTATGTCGCCAATTCAACTGGCGACAGGAAGACTGTTCACTTCCTGTCGCCAGTTGAACTGGCAACAGGTGGTCAATAGGGACAGGGGGCTATTTTTGTAATTTTTTGGGTGGCTATTTATTTTTATAATTATCTTTTAAAATAATATTACTTTAAAAAAATCGTTTGTGCTATACAAAAATTCCTAAAGCAAGACTATGACGTACGACCCCATCTATTGTCAAATATTTTTCTACGTATATCATATCCAATATTGGACTCATTTGATAGGATTCGTCGTACAATCATGACAGTTCAAATGGATCGCAAATCGGACTATCAGATTAAAAGATATGGTCCCTAGACGATTAGATATCAACATGTACAAAGCAAAAGGTTTAACTTGATTGCCAAGTGAGTTTGCCTGGCCAAGTCTTGCTGGTTGGTTCAGTGGTGGGCAAACTTTTCCTCTGGGTATATTTGTGATGCACGTGTAGCAATTTAACTAGAAGATATAGGGGTGAAAAAATTGGTAGCACATACTACAGTTTATGAAGTAATATATTTTCTTTATGTGTATACTATCTATCAAGTTACCCATGACCGATTTGAATCCGATTCGCATATGTTCCGTGTCCGTATCTCAAAAAAACTGTATCTGTACCCAGGTATTCGTATCATACTTCGAATCCAAGGCAAAAAAATATGTGTTAAGATACGGGAAGAGCAATATTCGCTCCTCACCCATTTAAAACAGAGAACGCGTGCATATCCAACCGAACGCCGAGTCTACCTCTACCTCTAAAAGGCTCCTCCTGACCCTCTCGCTTTGGGGAAGGATGCATGCACACCCTCCGCATGTCGGTGTGGCACACAGAAGCGTAAACACAGCCAACCGCACATATGCACAACCTCTCACCTAAGCACACAGAGAAGGCACACACATGATGACACGCCGAAACACGAGAGTAGAGAGATACACACACATAGGGATAGCAATTGTGCCTGATTACCCACGTGCCCGTGGGTAAATGTCCTAATGGAGCCGAGCATGGGGTGCTTTTTTCCCTACGAGCATGAAAATGGATGCAACTCTCGGCCCTTTGGGTAAACAAGCATGGGCATGGGTGAGCTGCACCCACACCCATCTCGCTCATTTACCCGTAACATACACTGATAGGTGGGCCACACTCCCACTAAAACCCTAGTCACTCTTACAGTTTTACGCAATCACTACTCACTCGACTCCCAAGTCCTAGTCGCCAGTCCCCATCCTCGCTTCCTCGGTCCTCCTCACGCTCACGCCCCTGCAGAACTCCAGATCCAGATCCGCCCCCGTGAAGGATCTAGACCTGCCATTATGTGTTAATGGAGTTTTGGTGATTAATGATAAATCTAATTGTGAGACTAACACCTTTATTGATATACATATTGTGTAGTCTTATTTGGATATAAAGGTGATAATCATGAAGGCATGCATGTGATTAATGACAGATCTAATTGCATGCAAGTGGTTTATGACAAATCCAATTCATTGGACAAACAAAAGGAAAAATCCAAACAGGTATGCATTCATAATGATGAATCTATTTGTGAGACTAACATTTCTATTTGCCTTGTCGTATGATTAGTCTCGTTTGGATATAAAGAACAAAAGAGTTATGCATTCGACTTCATAGTTCTTATATATTGTTGTATTCCTCGGATTCAAAATATAGGTTGAACTCCACCAAAAGATTAACCTAAATATGTGCATATGTTCTTATTACACATTCATGTGTGCACACATATAGGGGGGGTACATTCTATATTTTGAGGTTTTATTAACATTGATCCATATTCCTATTTCCACATATATTTGGGATCTTTACTTTGAAACATATCCTTTGAATATATTTAACTTGTGTAGTTAATATATTCATATGAGTATATGAAAGTTGTGTAGTTCATATATCCTTGAATATATTTAACTTGTGTAGTTAATATATTCATGTGAGTATATAAGACTTGTGTAGTCTAAATATACTTATATGTGAGTATAACATAACTTGTGTAGTTCGTGTGTACTCACATATCCTTGAATATATATAACTTGTGTAGTTAATATATTCATGTGTGTATATGAGACATGTGTGCTCATATATCCTTTGAGTATATATAACTTGTGTAGTTATATATATTCATATGAGTATATACAACTTGTGTAGTGCTTATATACTCATACCAATCTATATTCAATTATTTGTTATTGAAGTGATTATCATCAATTACCAAAGAGGGAAAGATTGTGATATCTTGTCCTACCATTATGAGTTAATGGTATGATGTGGTAATTAATGATAATCATATTGTGGAACTAACTTTTTCCATAAGTTGGATAAGCAGGTTAGGTTCCATGGTAATAAAGACTTGGGATGACATCATGTGTTGATGGTCATCAAGTTAAGAGGAGTTCCATCATGTGTTGGTGGAAGTCAAGTGAAGGAAATCATCGTGTGTCAATGATGTTCAAGAAGAGGAGATGATCATGAGTTGATCATCAAGTCAAGTGAAGGTCCATCATATGTTGATGGAGGCCAAGTGAAGAGTGCATCATGTGTTGATGCATATCAAGACTCGGGATGAAGGATGTCATCATGTGTTGATGAGCATCAAGTCAAGATCCCGAAGTGAAGCTTCATCATGTGTTGATGAAGGTCAAGTGAAGAACTCACCATGTGTTGATGAGCATTCAAGTCAAGAACCCAGACTTGAAGTGAGGATGTGCGTCATCAAGCTTCAAGTGGTTGCGCAAGGCAAAGGTATGACTAGCTAGGGCTAAGGTTGTGTTCTTAGTCTTTTACCGGTCTCGGTGTTTGGTTGAGAGACCGGATTGCTAGTATAGGTTGCTGTACTATTAAGAGGGGTCTTGACTAGTAGCTTGAGTTAGTCATGTGTTGATAGCTCATTGTGTTTGCTCTAACTCACCTTAACATGTTGCCAATATTTACGAATGTGTTTTGCAAATAATTGTGGCTTGTGGATAATCCTTGTAGCATGTGACTTTGGTTTGCGAATGTGTTTTGCAAACGGTGTAAGTCCATGTACCTTATTCCTTGTAGTGTGATTCTATAAGCTGGCAAATGTGTTTTGCAACTTGTTGAGAATCTCACGTGAATCCTTGTTTACATCGTGCGTCAATTTGGTGGCAAATGTGTTTTGCAAACTGAGTTGAAGCGGAGTGCAATTTGTGGTATGATTCTAAAAATTGGC
This sequence comes from Phyllostachys edulis, assembly GCA_036346405.1. NCBI lineage: Eukaryota > Viridiplantae > Streptophyta > Magnoliopsida > Poales > Poaceae > Phyllostachys > Phyllostachys edulis. The sequence continues at coordinate 105,873,510 of CM070550.1, forward strand.
AAATGTGTTTTGCAACTTTTTGAGAATCTTGCCTTTGAACCCTTGTTTGCATCACTTGTCAATTGTCAAATATGTTTTGCAATTAAATTTGTTTTGGATGCAAACTGCTGTTTTTCTTAGGAAAATCGGTTGTATTGACGTGTTATGGGCGGTACGACCGCGCTGCGGTTCAACCGGATTTTGGTGCAGTATGACCGCACATCGGTTGTTCCGATTTCCAGTTGGCGGTTCAAATAAAACAGTACCGGTGTATTTTGGTTCGGCGACACTCTTGAGAATCGGTAGTTCCGCGCTCCTTGAGCGGTACGACCGGACCAAGCGGTAGTACCGCATGTTTGTTGGCGGTCGTACCACACCGGTGCCCAACAGCTAATTTTATAACCGTTGGAGGAAGTGCGTGTGACGCCCTGTGTCATTACCCCAAGGATAATCACACTTAGGCATACAGATTACAATTCGTTTGCTTAGTAAAACACTGCTCCATCGAATAGTAAGCCTTTACCAGGGTTACGCAGCAGAACAATAAGATAGAAACTGTACATTTTATTCCAGTAATAGCCACGCAAGGCTATGATTCTTAGTACATATATTATACAGTTACAAAAGGAACGACTCCGCTTTTCTCGCCAACCCTGAAGTCTCGGCTGTCTATTCGTCCCACGAGTCAAATATGGCGTCCATCTCGCTCTGGTCCTTGAAGTCCGTGCCTTCTCCTCCCGTGGTTGCTTCAGTACCTGCAAGTCCTTCATCCCACTCGGGATAGCTCCCGACCGGACTAGGATCTACAAAGGAGAATACTAACAAGGTTGAGTACACGAATGTACTCAGCGAGCATTAATAGCAAAGAATGCACTTGATTGACTCTACCTCAAGTCCTTATTCAAATTCCTACCTCTTCTCTTATTCTGAAAATAGTTTTCAAAACTTAGGTTGCAATTTTAATTCTGAAAAGACTATTTGATTACTCGGAGAGAAGATAGACCTCCGGTGGTTCCAGTAGACTCCAATCCAGGAGACTGGCATGAATTCATGATTTTGTATAGCACTGCGCAGGCTTTGTACCACTTTACCCGTAGTTATTCTGAGCTCTAAATGAGCCGGATCCCCTGCATTTCCTTTGATGTGGGTTCGAGTTTAGAATACAGAACGTTTTCCAGGTTACGTGATTAAGTCTCCACCCATTACTTTCCGTCGGTGTTGATTTAATCACGCTGCTGACCTTGTCATACACCGAGTTCCAGAAATGTTGGTTGAGGCGGCCATCGTCCATGCTCAACACTCCACCTTGGGTCAGCTCTCTTCCGTGCCCAACACTCCAATGTGACCCATTGTGGAGATCATAATTACGTAACAAGGTAGCATTTTCTGCCCGCCTAAACGGGAAAATGGTTGGTACCGAATTTACGGCTTCAGACCGAGCAAGAGTTTTGTTTGTCCTTATATTATAACCATATGTAAAAAGGGGCCCACCTCTTACCTCATCATTGTCGTCGTCGCGTTTCCCCTGCCAGGCCCCCCCTTTACCCACATATTAATTCTCATTTCTTTCTTTCTTTCTCATTCTCATTTCTTTCATATACATCTTAATCCTTTTCATCTCAATCATTTATTTAAGTTTTGAGAAAACAATTTTGATGCAATAAACATAATAGTACAATATATGGTTTACATTTAAATTAACTATGTTTATGGTCAAGAGGATAGCTTGCCTTTGGAGTTGTAGGAAAGATTGGCGTCGATGGAACTTTGATCAACTGCTCCCGTCGGTGTCGTTTCGTCGTCTGTAGCAACACGGTGGCACGAATAATAATATAAATAAATACATAGTTGATTTTGAGTGATATTATGCATACATAAGTTAGTGTTCTAATTGTTAGCTCGATTTAATTTAAATAAAGCTTTTCGAGTCCTCTGCTAAGTTAGCACTCCCCACTAAGCCGCTCTCTCGTCTACTCATGCTATGCTCAAAAACCCAAGGTTCGTGATAAAAGAAATACTACTCAAGACTCACAATTAAAACATATAACCAATTTAATTCGATAGAAGCGCTTAAATGACTTTACTTAAGTCCGCCCGCATTTAATTTATTCTTTACAAAGGTTCGGGATTGCTTTAGTTAATTAACAAGATTAAAACAGCTTAATAAGCCCGACTAAAATGCCACCGATGCACAAGATTGCTACGCATGCAAATTAACTTGTTATTAACAGAACTAACGGCAACTCAAATTATTTTAGTAATTTCACAACAGATTGATTTTAAGTTGGTTAATCCGAAAAGACCCAAGTTAAAGCATTTATTAGCAAAACTATGAGGTTAAAACTTAATTAATTTGACGTTAAATGCTAAAGCTACAGACCTCAGTAAAACAGATCATTAGCCACACAACTTCCTAATTTTTTTTCCTAAGCCCGAATACCTAAACCAAAAATCCATACACTCTAAACTTCCTAACCCCTCTCTCTCTCTCTCTCTCTCTCTCTCTCTCTCTCTCTCTCTCTCTCTCTCTCTCTCTAATCCGGCCGGCCCTTAACCCCATCAAGCACAGCATCCCCCAAATCCCCACTCCTTCTTCTCCAACTCCTCCCTCAAAGCTCTCCTCTCTCTCCCTCAAAGCTACGCCGCCGTTGCCGGCCGGCCCAGCCGCCTCCGCCGGCCTCTGGCCCGCTCCTGCGTCATCCTACCTCCATGGACCGCCCATCGCTGCTGTTCCTCGATTGCCGCGCCATGGCGTGCTCAGGCGCCACCAAAGAGCCGCCACGCCTCGTCTCCCTACGCTGCTGGCCCGGCTCGCTCCTCCTCTGGCGTGGCGAAAAGGCTAACGCCACCACTGCCGCCGCCCACTCCCCATCGCCGCCGACTCCTCCAGCCCTACCGGCGCCACCTCACTCCCAAGACACCTGTGCCCTTGCCGCCACGCCGCCTTCCTTCTGCTCGCTTGGGCTCCTGCGGCTCCCCTGCTTGCTTTGCTCGGCTCCGCCAGCCCTCCCTCTGGGTCTCCCTGCGTGCTTCGGCTCGCCCGCCCTTAGTGCCGGCTCGCCGCCTCGGTCTTGACTTTGTGGCCACCAGGCCTCGGCCTCCCCACACGCGTCGCCCGGCTTGGTTCCCCAGGGCCTTGCCTCAGCTATTCGGCTCGTGGCAGCCTCCGGCCTCCCCAACTCGGCCTGACCTCGCGTGCAAGCCCGGCTTTACCTCCCTTCTGCTGCCCCTTTATTTTCTTTACTGTTTCAGTGCTTAGGTTGAGCAAGGCTCATTTTTGTTTCACTTTGATTTTAGTTCATGCATGGAGATTGACTGGTGGTGGGCTACTGGATGCTTGGTGAAGGTGCTACCGCCGTGCTACCGAGGTATACTACCCATTCCCCTCTACCCTCCTTGTGCTCTGTGATGCGGGTGAATACTGAGGGTTATTTTTGGCTCAACTGTGGAGTTTGGTTATATGGCACCATGACAGTGGGAGGTGAAAAGGTGGCTTTACCTTGTTGGGATGAGAATGAAAATGGCAGTGGGAGGGCTGCTGGTCGTGTGGAGATGTTGGTGCCTTCTTAGCTCTTGCTGGCTTTCCCTCTGGTTTCTGGCGCTGGCTTGGCGCTGGTCCTGGTGGTCGATGATGGGTCGAAGCCGTCGCTGTCCATGCTCCGCTGGCTTCCTCTTCTTCTTTGCTCCTTGGCTCCTTGACTTCTTGCCTCCCTTGTGGTTGCCACCGGTTGAAAGGAAGTGTGGCTGCTGGTTGGGGATGAAGTGAGAGTGTAGTGCTAGCTTTGCTTTGCTTGGGATGAGCTTGGGAGTGTGTTGGCTTGCTTTGGGCTTGTGGAGGGTTCTGGTTGCGCATGAATGAAATGGGGGGCAATGTGTGGCTTTGTGAATGGTAGTCTTTATATGGAGGTGGCTTTGGCTATGCACTCTCTTGCCCAAACATAAGACCATTTTGCCCTTGCTCTTATCCTTATGGCAAGATTTTCGTTGGGGGCCTTTTGGTCTGTGTTAGGAAATCACTATGCGTGTGATTTTTTGTGGCTGAGTAATTCAATATACGTGGGTGTCGGATTAAATTAAACGCCGGATGATGAAACCCAAAGAAGCAAAGAGGTGCCGGTTAACTCTAGTTTGTCTGGGTACTTTGACGATCAAGCGGCTGGCTAGCTTGAGTTGATTAGGGAACCCTAGTGTGCTTCGGAAAATTCTGACAGCCACTTCCAACCTTCTACTTTCTATTTACTATTATCCACTTGGCTTTGGCTTGTTAACCGTTTTCTAATTTTTCTAACGAGCGATGGGAATGGATCGTGAGATGGCTCTATAGACTGGTGCTCAAGGGACAAGGTGGCAAGGATAGCTGATGCTACAAGAATGCAAGAAGCGGATTATGATTTAATTAATTGTTGTTATATTGCAATTGGTTTGTAAAGATTAATTTTGAAACAAGCAATGGGTTTGTAATATATTACTTCTGTTTTGCGATTAGATTGATGCAAAGTTTTCAGGGTTGTCACAAAGGTGTATTCTTTGATTGTATTGGAATGTGTAAATATTCCTGAGTTTGCATTAATGATCCACTTATGCCTGCAACGGATTTATTTTTGCAATTGAATTTTGATTGATAATGATATTAGAGAAATTGCGTTTATAACCCTCTTGTTGCCAGATGCAACGATTATGCGTTTGATATAACTCTGAGATTACTATTTGTTCTGGATTTAAAGAATTTTAATTATCGCTAATTACCGATTACCGTTAGTTAGTTTAGGTTAATTTTGCGGGTTCTCACAGTGCGGTTGTACCGTACCCTAGTTGGCGGTCGTACCGCATGTTCTAATTTTTCAGCAGACTTTTCCACAACGGCTAGTTTTTGTGTATGGGCTATAAATACCTACCTTGGCGGTGTGTGGGAAAGTTGCTGGTGCCCCTAGACATTCCATTGAGGAAAGAGCAAGCCCTCTACTCTCATTTGTGCATGTGTTGCAGTTGTTAAGCTTTGAGAGGCAAATCTTAGTGCATGTGTTGCATTAGGTGGTGGATTTAGTATCCATTGAGCTTTGACACGTGATTAGTTCAAGTGAGAGTTCTAGACTTGTTACTCTTGGTGTTTGCCGACACCTAGACGGCGTCGTGCGCCGGTGAGCTTCTCAAGAAGATTGTGTGAAGACCCGAGCAGTTTGTGAGTGGTGTGGTGCTCGCCATCTTCGGAGTAGAGGAAAGAGCAACCCAAGTGGAGCGAGGTGTTGGTTCGGTTTGGAACCGGTCCAAGTGGTTGGACTTACCTCGGAGGAAGGTTTAATTCGTGGAGCCGACCCAATTGGTTTTGGTTTATCTCAACGTGGATTAGGGGAGACTGGCAAGTCTCCGAACAACACGGTAAAACATCGACGTGTCAATTGTGGTTTGCATTCTTGTGCCTTACTATTGCATTTACATTCATTGTGTATGAATGCTTGCTTTACCTTGTACAATTTATATTGCTTAAATTGAATTGTTTACAAGTCTTGCTTGATTGCTATATTTATCAATAGACTTGTATTATTGGTGCACTTAGTTAAACCTAGTTGTTTTAGGCTTTAATTGTGCAAAACCGTATTTGTATTAGCTTCCGCATTAGAAATCGGTTTTAACCAAAGAAGTCTTAAAACGCCTATTCACCCCCCCTCTAGTCGGCCTCCTCGATCTTACACCCTGTTGGCCTATCCTCCTCTCGACCAGCCACGACCCCGTCCACCTCCCGACCGGCCACCGCCCTCCCTAGAATTCCAAATCCTCACGTCCCCCAGAACTCTAGATCCAGATCCGCCCCTGTCAGCCCGTCCTCCTCCCGGCTAGCCGCCGCTCCAGTCCTCTTCCCGGCCGCCCTCCTCATGCCCAGCTGCCGCCCCCACCCTCCTCACTCCTAGCCCTATCAAGCCCTCCTCACGCCTGGCCCTGTCAATATGAAGTGACGAAGCAGTCAAGACAAAGCGATGCCCAGGGGCCCGGCCGCCGCCCCTCCTCACTCTCGGCCGCCTCCTCAATGCCCCGTCGCCTCCTCAACGCCAGGCCGCCGCCCCTCCTCAACGCCAAGTCGCCGCCACTCTTCAACGCTCAACCTCCTCCTCAACGCCCAGCTGCCGCCCCTCCTCAACGCCTGGCCGCCTCCTCCTGCCCGGCCTCCTCCTCAACACCCGACCCCCTCCTCACGCCTAGCCACCTCCTCAAGACGATGTTTAATGGGTTTGTATGTAGAATTTTCATTAGCTGACATACTTTTAGTTGACAGTTGTTGGATTTGCATTTCATTAGTTGACAGTTGATGCGTGAATGTGATGCATTGTTCGCGGATACATGGGCATGCTTATGGGCGACGGGCATGAGCAAGGTTCTTCACCCTTCGCCTTTCGTGGGCATGCCCGTGGGGGAAATCGGAGTCGCGGGTATAGGTATGGACGAGGACTATCCATACCCGCCGTGTCCGATTGCCATCCCTACGCACACACCAGTCTCTCATCCTTGCATAAAGCGACGCCGAGATACACATGCACATGTCCATCAACGACGAGAAGCAACTAGCACGTGAGAGCAACGAAGTCGACAAGGCACGAGTAAATAGCAAAACGTTATTGCTCCTCCTGCGCTTGCGCATCTTCAAGTTCTTTTGCGCGTCTCGCTTGTCGACAGCAACATGCTACAAGTCATATTATCCATCTTTGACGGTGAGAAACAAGTTCTTGCCTCATGAGAATAAAATTCTTCGGAGCATATGTCTGCTAGTGCAAATCAATCCAATAATTGGATGGCATTGTAACAAGCTATATCTTCATCAAGTGCGGTGCAGATTCTGATTCCCTATTGACGTGAGAACTGGCCATATATCAAAATGATCGTGGTTCAGGTTCTCCCAATGAGACGGACCTAGCTATGAGACATACATATGTGCGGTACAAATTCCTCATTAACGTGAGAACTAGCTATAAATCGAAACAGTCATAGTTCAAGTTCTCCCAGCGCGATGGAACTAGCCATAGAATCTACACGAGCGTGGTACATATTCTTCCAACACGACAGAACCAAATACAAAAAAACTGTATAAAGCATAGCGCAGCTTCTTGGTTGGCAAAGAATTAACCGACCGCGACTCTATGCAAATCAATATAGGAGAATATCACATCATATTATTCTTCCCTGCATGGGAGTAAGATTATTTAATGCTTTAAAGCAAGCATCATCCATTGCATCATATGCACATCGCCCGCTGCGAGGCCTAGGCGCACAATTCGGATGAATCTCATACATTGACGCCATGGTCGAGTGTCGATGAGAGAAACATGTCACTTTATCATACAAATTACCATATGTCCACGACTAACGAGGCTAGACGAAATTATGAACTAGTGTCGACGAGGCAAGGTCGCTACTCCATCATCACGTCCTAAACGGATGGGACCGGGCACTCCGTTGCCAGGCACCGACGAGGCAATGGCAACACACACGTATGAGTTCGATGAAGTCAGATGTACACATGGTTGACCACCAACGAGGCGAAAGTCATCTCCTTCATCAACATATCCTATCCGTGAACCGATACAATGATGGCGTACCGTGATCGGGCATCGGCAAAGCAAAGCCACCTGCATCACATCTGTACATCCGCATCTCTACCACTTACATCTACACCGACATCATACACATGTATGGACGAGCAACATAAAACACAATGACGGAGATCACAACGTAGTTTAATCGGAGGTATTATGTAGGCTTGTCCTACAAATGTAATTAACTGGACGCCATACAAAAGATAAATTCCTACGAGAACATGTAATTTTGTATATACAATACAAAATTAATGAAGTATAGTGTTCCTATATTCCATCTTTTGTTCTTTTATTTTCACAAACATGAAGCTATAGTATCGAGGTACAAGGAGGGCCTCATATCAGCTCAACGCATGGCGCCTTCACCAACCGCCGACGTTCTGCGCCCGCAGTATCCACCAACCGAAACGGAAGACCGAGATCGTCCCCATGAAGGTCACAATTCCCGCAACTAGGCATTAACTCCGGGGGCAAAACGGCCATTCCGTCCTTCACAAACCCACTTCCTAATGGGCAACGGCCGTCCAGTTGTTTCCCATTCCTCGCTTCCGCCAATTCCGTCGGCTAAAACATTCATCACCTGCCATCTCTCGAGGTGCCCTCCGAATCCCCTAGAAGGCCAGAACCCTACGAAAATTCGTCCTAATCGCCAGGAGAGAAGGAGAGCCCTGGGAGCCTGGTCGGTCTGGTTTTTTTTTGCGGCGCCTGGTTGGTTGCCGCGGCGGTCGGGCTCTGGCGATGGCCGAGGGGAGGCGCTACGCGATCGCTCCGCAGCTAGGTGAGGGCACCGGCCTCCCGAGGCGCGGCTCGCTTCGGGTTTTAGGCTTTCGCTTCGTTATGTTCTGCCTGCGGGCTGCGGTCGGTTGGGGAAGCTTTGGCTTGCTGGCTTTACTCAACGCCTCGGTCTCTGTTTTGATTTTTGCCCCCTCCTCCTCCGTTGCGTTTTCGGAGTGGAATTTGTGGCGTGGAAGCTGATAGAACCGGAGGTGGTTGCATTGCTGGGAGTCGTCGGCTGTGTTCGGTTCGCCCGGGATTTGGAGGCAACGGATATGTGGGTGGGTTGGTGCAAACTTCGGAGTTCGTGCGAATTTCGCGTTTCTGTGACGGAATTTTATGGGATTTTTTGTGGTTTGGTGGTTGCGGGAATGGATGTGAGGTGATGATCAAAGTGGAGATTTCGGTCGAGCGCGAGTGGTCTGGGAGCGGAATCATCGGAAGCTGTACCAGCTATTCGAAAGTATTGGGAATTGGGAATATTTGTGGACAGTGTTCCAGCGTTCTGGAGATGGATTTCTGGTACCCTGCGTTTCTAGGACTTGTAGCTTTATCTGTGTGAACATACCCCCTATACAGTCATCTATGTTTGGGTTTGGATCAATGCTAGTTTCTTACGCAAGGAAGTTGGAATTTTTAGTACTAGAGCTAGAAATTAGGTGTTCAAGTTGGAACTTCTAAAGTGTTTCGAGGGTTTTTCTTTGAGGAATTTTGTGTTGCATGGTTGTGTCCACATGAACTTGGACTTCAGGCTTTGGGTTGGATTAAAAGATTCAGGTGTGGGATGCATCCGGAAGGTCGTGGAGTAGGTTCTGTTTCGCATCGATCATTTCTATTTTTCTAGTGGTATGCGATCATTGTGCTAGGGTTTGATTTTGTTCTATCCTCCTCTTCCTTCTGATTTTTTTGGAGGTGTGGTTGTTTGTGATCACGACAAGCTTAGGTTTTCTTTGGATGTGGTGGTCTGGACTGTTAAGTAGCAAGGGAGACTTGATTTGTGAATTGTAATGGAGAGATGTCAGTTGTGTTGGAACTTTGACATTGGTAGTATTAGTAATTAGTAAACTAATAATAATCCAGGTGAGCTGATATTGGGTGATCTTGGTTGGTATTAGTTAGGTTTGGTCAAATGGTGGACTTGGTGATACGAGTTGGCACCAGACTTAAAGCGGGGTTTCAGTTGTTAACTTATTTTTCTCTTCCTTTTTTTTGACCGTGGACACATTGTGCCGTCAATCGAGCATTTTATCAGAGTGCACATAAATTTCAACTTAATTTGTCTTAATATTTCTGTTAATTTTCGAATGTAAATATCCATCGCTTATTGCAAATGAATGTTTCTTGAGCGAAGGTTAAGCTTTTAGGTTGATGGCTTGAAGGTTAGAGTGTGGACATGCGTTTGGTTTTATCAAGATAGTGTTGTTTTGCTCTCAGCAAGATCTGGAAATTTGGGAGTCTCAATGTTGTTCTTTAGTATCGGAATATATTTTGTTGCTGAAGTTGAATTTGCCAATTTTGGAGATTTGGACGGTTTAACTTGACTTTTTAAGAGATTGAGCTTTGGAACTTAGGTTCTATGTATTGTGATTTAGACCACCCTTTTTCTCTCTTGAAGTTTTGTTTGGTGATCACATAGTTAAGAAGAGTTGTTCCTTTTGGAAATTCAATTGGGTTAATCACAAAAAGATCCCCCAATATGAAATTGAATTGCGCAAGAGAGATTATGATCATGACACATGTTACATTTTGTGAACATTGGGAAGCAACTCTGATGACATTTCCATTTTATTTTTTAAATCCATTTTTGTACAACTCATTTGCAATAATGTTGAATTGTCTAACTCTGCATTTCAATTACTTCTGAAACAGATATTGAGCAGATACTAAAGGAGGCTCAACACAGATGGTTACGCCCTACCGAGATTTGTGAAATACTTAAGAACTACAGAAATTTCCGTATAGCTCCAGAACCACCAAATAGGCCTCCAAGTATGACCTCCATTTTTTGTTGAACATTGTTGCTGTTTGATGTTTTGTTTTCAAAAAGCAGTAGTTTATTTTTTTCAACAATTGACTTTAGCTTTGGAGAAGACATATGCCAAACCATGTTGTTTAACTTGGCAATTGGCACTGATTTGATAACTTGTATAACATTCTTTGAGAACAGAAAGCAGGGTTTTATGATTTTTTTCTCGTGTTAGTCTAGCCAAATACTAATGTCAGGTGTAAACTTAGCACATCTTGGCAGCCTACCAGCTCTGCAAAAGGTTATGATGTGATCTTTACTGTATATAGTTTGACCCCACATGGTTAAGTCTCCGGATCCACCGTTGTTGCTGAACCTTGGACAGTTGTGCTGGACAATGCCAAGGTTATTCTTTGACACTGTATATAGTTTGACCCCACATTGTTAAGCTTCTGGATCCACCGTTGTTGTTGCTGGACCTTGGACAGTTGTGCCAAACATTGTCAAGGCCATTCTTTGATAATTACAAGTACAACTAAACACCAGTGTTCCCCTAGCCATCCGCCTAGGCGCTAGGCGCAGCCCTCCTGCCTAGCCGGTTTACCCTGCCTATACGGCCGCCTAGCCCTGCCTAGGCGGCGATTAGGCGCTGGTCTGCTGCCCGCCTAGCGCATAGGGGAACACTGCTAAACACGGTCTCAATTTGTACTTTACATTAATTTATGCCCGACTGATCTTTCTACTGGTGTCAGGATTAAACGGTTGCAATGTGATCAATTCACCTTTTCATCCTATGGGCTGTGTTTTGTTCTATCGTGCGTTGGCATCCTTTAAGCTTTCATTTATACCGTGTTATTATCCTTAAAGCAATGCTATTTTGCCTCTGGATCAGCTATGACTTTGTGGTTTGCACATTTGATTCACTAGTATCTCCACACCTGTAATGGAATGTAGACTTTAGACCCTATTGTCCCAATTAAATACGTTGATTAAGTGTCTCTAAATAATCAGTTTATGGTTCAATTGTATCTTACTGATATTTTGAATATCTGGTTTTAGGTGGTTCACTTTTCTTGTTTGATCGGAAGGTATTGAGATATTTCAGGAAGGATGGCCATAATTGGAGAAAGAAAAGGGATGGAAAGACTGTCAAAGAAGGCCATGAAAGGTTAAAAGTAAGTCAAATTGAATATTATAATTTATTTTTGTATTTCTTGCAGCGTTTCTTTTAATAGTTTCTATACTGGCCATCCAGTATTGTTTGTATATTAAGGCAATGAAACTGATAATTCTTTATAAATCTAGTCTGGAAGCATTGATGTGCTTCACTGCTACTATGCTCATGGGGAAGAGAATATAAACTTCCAGAGGAGGAGTTATTGGATGCTGGAGGAGTAAGTGAAATATCTTTGGTCATCCATTTTGCTTTTGTAATAGGAAAAGTCTATTTGACCCCCCGAACTATTAGGGTCCGTCTACTCCGCTCCCTAAACTACAAAGCAGTCTAAACAATACCCCAAACTTCCCAAAACCGTCTAAATAACCCCTTGAAGTGGGTTTGGAGGCGGTTTTGACACCGTGTCAGATGACATGGCTAATGAGGTGGTGATGACTACACAAACAAAAAAGTTGTAAAAAATCTATCGCACCGGCCCACATGTCAGCGACTATTACACCTTCTTCCTCATCTTTCCTCCCCTCTATTCCTCCTCCACTCAAGTCTTCCTGCGGCCATGTAACAAATCGGCCTACCTGCTGACCACCGAGATAGCTGCTAGCGGTCTGTCGGGCCGCCCTCATAGTCCCCTCCTCGTCGCCAAGGAGGCCGCCAAGTATAGCCAGTGTGAACCGAAGCCTCACTGTCACCGTGATGCAACGCACATGCACGATGTCACGACTCCCTTGTGGCCCTCACCGCAGGGGGCCCAGGACACGGCGAGTCTTGCCGTCGCTAGGATGCAAAGATGGTGGGAACGGGATCTGAGGAGCTGCAGCGGCGCGTGGTGGAGTCCAGACTTCCTCACTGACGACCTCACCTACCTCACCTGCAGTGTCCACGACCAGCTCTGCCCCACGCTCATCTTCCTCCGCGCTCGCCTTCCAGGACCCCATCCTCCTCGTCAGTTGCACGCCCGATAAGCGGCTTCACCCTATTCTTCCGCCGCCGCAAATTCTCCCAAAATCCAAGCTATTCTTTGCTCCTTCATTCAAATTGAAGTATCCATGAACTTCTTCATGTACACAAGCGCCGAACCCCTCTCTGTCCTTTTCTATTCCATGTCCAAGGCTCACTGGCACCGTTGGCTTCACCTCCTCCCCTGTTTTCGCGCCACTGGCCATGGTCTGCGTCGCGCTGCCTCCTCACACCGTCTTAGCCCGCACCAACCACACCTAGAGCTACGTCGTCGGCCATGGGGTGTCTTGAGGGAGGAGGGCTTGGGCAGGGAGGCGGTGATGAGGAGGTGGGGCTGGGAGATGGAGAGAGAAGAGAGGAGGAAGTAGAAGGTTCAAGCGAATGACATGTGGGTCCGCAGTGGTGTGACAATCAACGTTGGCAACTTATCCACGCTGGAGCTCCATGTGTGCAATACCTCGAAGTTCGGGGGGTTGGTTTGACGGTTTTGTAGTTCGGGGGTAAAGTAGACGCCCCAAAGTTCGGGGGGGGTTCATTTAGATCTTTTCCCTTGTAATATTGCAGGTTTGCTTTTGCTGCTTGAAGGCATAATAGCAGCTCATGGTATGTGCATTGTGTACTGTACACAATGAGTTTTAAACATTCCTTTCTTTGGTTTTGCAGGGATTTTATGCACATTGTCCTTGTGCATTATCTCGAAGTCAAGGTTACACCTAGCCCTGCTATGATTTAGATTTGACCATTCTATATACAGCTTTGTAGTAACTAGTGAGCTTCATGTTAAGTACATCGCTTTCATGGTATTATTGGTTCTCATTTATTGCTTCTGGTGATAGTAATCACACTTTTTTTAGATTATTCTTGGATGTTACTTTTTGTTTTGGGATACCTAAATTTTGATGCTATACAGAATTTGTTACCGATTTGAATTTCACTGAATCCAGGTGTTTGATAAGCTTAATTATTATATTAAACCACTAGTTAGGCAATTATACAAAAACTGCCTCAGCACTGTGATATGTTAAGTGATGGATCCGTGGTTAGCTTACCACGTCAGATATTATTAATAATGAAATTAACAGGATGGAAATGTAAAACAATAGCAGGTTCTTGGAGTAAAACTAAATAAAAATAATAGAAATGGGACCGCATATTTTCAACGAATATTGTGCATTTATGCTTGTACTAGTCCCAGGAGGGCATCATATGAAAACTATATCTTATGATAAAGAGTGTAATCTGAACATTTTACATTGACTTGTCTCAAACCTATTATGGAAACCTCTGTTTAATGTTGGTTTGAGTTGTCGATTTGGTGTTTCTTCTTACCTTTTTTACTTTGGCTACTTAATTTATTTAATTGTCTTTGGGTTCAAACTCTGAATTAAAGTTATCATGGTCTTATTTGTTGTGAAGAAAAGCATTTCGTCCTGCAATAAGTTGCTTAAAGTTTAATTTTACCCCCTCATGTGTGGATTTAACCATCAGGTTGGCAAATCAAGTTCTCGTAGTAGGGTACATGATGACATGCTGCAAGCAACTCATGTGGATAGCCCTTTCAGTCAGTTGCCTTCACAAACTACAGAAGCTGAAAGCTCACTTAGCGGTCAAGCCTCGGAATACGAGGAAACAGAATCAGGTAGAGCTGTTTGGTCATCTTCTGCTCTGCGTAAAGTCCACTAAAATGGTTTCACTGATACATATTCCAATTATGCACAGCGTATCTAAAGCAAAATTCGGTGCAGCAAATATTTATTCGGGAGGAACCAGATACCACTCTTTCCCTCGGATGCTGCAGCATGAAAATGGAGGTGGACCTGTGATTGATGCTTCTATTTTCAGCTCTTACGTTCCTGCATCATCTGTAGGCAAGTGGAATAAAAATAATTTCTTCTGGTTATGAACCTAAATTGAATGGATTCGTAACCCTTCATTTGCTACAAAAAAATGTTTAGGTTATCATCAAGGATTACAGGCTACAACACTTAATACAGACTTCCATTCTCACAGTCAAGATAACCTGCCCGTGGTTCTTATGGAGTCAGCTCCTGGAATTGCATTCAATGGGCCTAATAGTCAATTTGATCTGTCATCAAGGAATGAAGTGATGAAACTCGATAAAGGGATACATCAAATGCCTCCATACCAAGCTCCTGTTCCCTCTGAACAGTCTCCTTTTACAGAAGGCCCTGGAATTGAATCTTTCACGTTCGATGAAGTATATAACAATGGACCGAGTATCAAGGATATAGGTGGTGCAGGCACTGATGGAGAACCACTATGGCAGGTATCATGACACATTTCTGTACAGCAATATATAATCCGCTACTGTACCGCGCGCTACAGTAGCGCGCGATGCTACAGTGCTCGCATTGATATTTGACCATGACAGGGCAAGATTAGAAAATGGAATTATAGGCAAAAGTGCTAAACTACAGAGCTGAAGTGATATTGCATAGCTAATGGAGCATAGAGCATAGCCAGGTCTAAGACGTTTGTTTGTCCAGTCTTTCAGCTACCTAGTGCTGTCAAAGCATGGATTTATGGTATTGTACTATTGTCCATTTGTACAAATTAACAGTTCCGATTCTTATGGTGTTGGCCTTCTGAATGGCACAGAAATATATATTTTTCAAACACAGAAATATTGATTTGTATTACATTGTTTACAAGATACTCGCCTGGTTTTGGTTTCCATGGATAGAACTACCTTTTTGCCTTTCTTGCTCTTGCGGTCCCATCAAGTTTATATTGCATTCTGTGCTTAATTGCATCTGCTTGAGTTGCATGCTACTAGTATTATACTATTATTGTTAGGCTTTAATTTGGTTATGTCACTTAACTTCGAGGCTACTGAATTTCAGCTGCCAAGTGTTATTGGTGGTCCATTTGCTACAGTGGACAGTTTCCAACAAAATGATAGATCTTTGGAGGAAGCCATCAATTACCCTCTCTTGAAAACTCAATCATCTAATCTTTCTGATATCCTAAGGGACAGCTTTAAGAAAAGTGATAGTTTTACTAGATGGATGAGCAAAGAACTTGCTGAAGTAGATGATTCCCAAATTAAGTCCAGTTCCGGAGTGTACTGGAACAGTGAAGAGGCTGACAATATTATTGAAGCATCAAGCCACGATCAGTTGGATCAATTTACTCTGGGCCCAGTGCTTGCCCAAGACCAGCTGTTTAGCATAGTTGATTTTTCTCCAAGCTGGGCATATGCAGGTTCAAAGACTAAGGTATGTCTTTTAAAACTTATCATTTATGCTTTCTAAGCTTGAAAGTCATGGGAGTGTTATAGGACTGTCCTATCGGCTCAGAGTGAATTTAGTGTTATTTAACTGTTTACGAAATTTCTTGTATCCTGCAGGTTCTTGTTTTCGGTAGATTCATAAAATCTGATGAAGTTAAAAGGTTCAAATGGTCATGTATGTTTGGAGAAGTCGAAGTTCCAGCAGAGATTTTAGCTAATGGGACTCTCAGATGTTATTCTCCCTCACACGAACCTGGCAGGGTCCCTTTCTATGTGACATGCTCCAACAGGTTGGCCTGCAGTGAAGTACGAGAGTTTGAATTTCGACCAAGTCCACATGGTGCTACAAACAAAACATATCTCCAGATGCGTCTTGATAAACTATTGTCTTTAGGACAAGATGAGTGCCAGGTAACTCTATCTAACCCCACAAAGGAGATGGTTGATTTGAGCAAGAAGATAAGTTTGTTGATGATGAACAATGATACCTGGTCTGAGTTGCTAAAGTTGGCTGATGGTAATGAGCTTGCCACTGATGATACGGATCAGTTCCTTGAAAACTGCATTAAGGAAAAAATGCATATCTGGCTTCTCCATAGAGTAGGGGATGGTGGCAAAGGTCCCGGTGTGTTAGATGAGGAGGGGCAGGGTGTGCTTCATCTGGCAGCTGCCCTAGGATATGATTGGGCAATAAGACCAACAATAACTGCTGGTGTGAATATAAATTTCAGAGATGCTCATGGATGGACTGCACTCCACTGGGCTGCATTTTGTGGCAGGTAAGTGCTTCAGAGGATGATTTTTGTAATTCACACATCTTTATATGTATTGAAGTTGTTTGGCCTGTTATGCAGAGAGCGGACAGTGGTTGCACTTATAGCACTAGGTGCAGCTCCTGGAGCTTTGACAGATCCAACGCCCGATTTCCCTTTGGGAAGAACACCAGCTGATCTTGCGTCCGCTAATGGGCACAAGGGAATTTCTGGTTTCCTGGCAGAGTCTTCTTTAACAAGTCATGTTCAGACCCTCAATCTAAAGGAAGCCATGTGGGGCAATGCAGCAGAAATATCTGGTCTACCTGGTATTGGAGATGTTACCGAAAGAAGTGTCTCACCTTTGGCTGGTGAAGGTCTTCAAGCTGGATCGATGGGAGATTCACTAGGTGCTGTCCAAAACGCCACCCAAGCTGCTGCTCGGATATATCAAGTTTTCAGGGTGCAATCCTTCCAGAGAAAGCAAGCAGTTCAGTATGAGGATGACAATGGTGCGATATCAGATGAACGTGCCCTGTCACTCTTGTCTGTTAAACCATCTAAACCAGGGCAGCTTGATCCCCTGCATGCTGCTGCAACTCGAATACAAAACAAATTTCGTGGATGGAAGGGAAGAAAGGAATTTCTGCTTATTAGACAGCGAATCGTCAAGATCCAGGTATGGATGTTGATTGTATGAATAATAATCTACTGAAGTTTTGTTAGTATTCTGAATGCTTAACATTAATATTTTATGTATTGATCTTGTTGCAATTCGTTCAAGATGACTACGCCAAAATTTTCCAGATTTTCTGCTACTAAATTTTCAATGAATTGTGCAATGCTAAAATATTTCAGCTATGACCATATCATTTACAAATTATATGGCAGTTATTGAATGGAAGGTGAGCTAGATGTTCTCTAGGCCTACTTGAGAAGCCTCATTTCTTAGTGTTGGATATGGATCACACCATGATGTTCTAACAATTAACATGCTTTGTGACTGCAGTATCTCTTGTTCTTGATGCTGTTGTTATAACTAATGATTTGCTCAACCTCGTTATTGTATACCGGCTAGGCTCATGTGCGAGGTCACCAAGTGAGGAAGCATTATCGCAAAATAATTTGGTCTGTTGGGATCGTGGAGAAGGTTATATTACGCTGGAGACGACGAGGGGCTGGGTTACGTGGGTTTCGGTCTGCAGAAGGTGCAACAGAGAGCACTAACAGCAGCAGTAGCGATGTGATCCAAAATAAACCTGCTGAGGATGATTATGATTTCTTGCAAGAAGGACGGAAGCAGACCGAAGAAAGGCTGCAGAAAGCTCTTGCTAGAGTGAAGTCCATGGTTCAGTACCCAGATGCTCGGGACCAGTATCAGAGGATTCTGACTGTTGTAACAAAAATGCAGGAATCCCAGGTAGTTTTATCACTTCATGAAGTGCCATTATTCCACACCAAAGTGTTTAGTTTTAGGGCGACTACTGAGCTATAGATATGCTGTTTATGCGAGGCAGCCTTACACAATTCTTCACTTCTAATATGACAGGCTATGCAAGAAAAGATGCTTGAGGAATCGACAGACATGGATGAAGGCTTTTTGACGAGTGAATTCAGAGAGCTATGGGATGACGACATGCCAATGCCTGGCTATTTCTAGGTCCCAACTCCCAAGTCCTAACAACTGGTGTATGTGTGTTGTAAATTATTATTACTCCTACCCGCATTCATTGTTAGCTTTACCATGTCGATAACCCTTAGCTGCATTGCTAAATTGCCATCTAGTATATTTTAGTTTGGTTGGACTTTTTGCTATTAAGCTCTAGCTTTTTGTACAGTATATCTTCAGGAAAATGTATTTAAATGATGAAATTCATGAAAAGCGTTCAATTTGTGGGCTTGAGCAAAGGCTGAATGTGCATGAACTTTGCCGAATTGTCCTTGTTTTAGTGTCTGTTTGGCTAGGCTCTGGAGCCGGCGGGCCAAACACTACTGGCTCCTTTAGTTTTTGAAGCCGGAGCAAGAGAAGTTGGATGTATATTTATGTGGGAAAGTTGGAGCCACCTTTGGGCAGCTTCACCGGCTCCAAGCATCTACTAAAATTAGCTTCTAGACCTCAGATATATTTATGTGGGAAATTCGGAGCCACCTTTGGGCAGCTTCACCGGCTCCAAGCTTCTACTAAAACTAGCTTCTACACGTCAGAATCTAGAGTTAAGAGCTTGGCCAAACGGTCGTAGTACACTCCATGGAGAGGTTTTTTGAGATAGGTCTCCCTCACGGCATTCTTGCTGTTGCATTTGAAAGTTGAATCAGGATTCCATCGAAAGGCACCGAATGGAACTGTTGAACCCTTTCTGGCCTCTAGGGTTTAGGGAGAAGAGAACCAATTGCATGGCCTAGGACTCATGGCTAGCCTACGGGCCATCATCTGTTGCTAATGTCTAGACTGTGAGCTTGCATCCTAGATTTTTTCTGATGAAACGAAAGATGAAATCGTATTGCAAAGACTACATCGTCGAAGAGAAAGTCCTTGCACCCCGATTTCCCGTCGTAGGGAGCCATCTTCTGAGTTCTGAGCGGAGCTCTCGGTGGGAGTGGGTTGACGGTCGCGACCGCCGCCAACAGGAGCTACACCCACGCTTATGCTAGCGGATATGTTCCCAGCTTCCTAGGCTTTGGTATCGACGAAATACATGGATGGACGAGAGCTAACCAAAGATCAGTTGGCTAGGTGCTCCCGTTGTCCCGCCCGCCAGTGCTACAGCGTTGGTGCTCACCGAATTGGTATTCTCCGTCATTACATTGGTAATAGCAGAGGAGCATAGTGTCATGATATTCGGCATATCCGAGTCGTCTGATCCGAGAAGAACAGATCAGATCAACCGCCGCAGTGATGCTACAGCGTTTGTAAGTAGTGCCGACGATATAATTTGCTACAGTGAAAATCACGATATCAGCTTTTGTTTTCTAATCCGACGGTTGCTACGCAATACCACGGAACTGCAATGTCAAAGAATGTGCGTCCGTGCTCACTCCCTTCTAACAGTGAATACCAGAGCTATTGACCTGAAATTAAAAAAAAAATACATGGAGGGTCTGGAGGAGCGCGTTGTGTGGAGGACAGTGGTCTACTCTAGCCAGGAGCGAAGGGCTGCACCATGTTGCCTGGGTACCGATGAGTCCGCCTTCTGCGCCAGGCACATCCTTTTTTGCTTTTCGTTGAAACAGAGGAGCCTAGGTACGTTGACACTTGATACTACGGTATTTTTCTGAAGTCCATGATCTTAGCGATTGTATTGGAATTTTTGGCTGTTTTGGCGTATTTTCGTTTCGTATTAAAAAGAATAACCGTCTTCAATTTATTATTATTATTATTATTATTGCAGAATTGATGCGGCAGGCCCTCCTCACCTGCCACCTGCCCCCCTGCCGCATGGCCATCGTGCGGTGACCCTACCACGTCGACACCTCCCGCACTGCCATTGTGCGGTGGCCCTGCCACGCATCACCCAAATGCCTCGAACCGGTCCGGTTCTCGCGAGGAAAAAAACTAGCAAAAAAACGGCCACGTGTCGTTCGGAAAGACCTCCAAAGCAGGCCCTCCCTCCATCTATCAATCTGCATGCAAGCCTCCATTTCCACCGAAAAACCAGTCGCGTCATCCCGTCACCTCCATCTAATCATTGTCTCCCCCGCTAATCGTTGTCCCCCTACATGTGCATGCATTCATGCATGCGAGAGATTTCTTTCTCGGCTCGCAGGTGCTATAAATTGCGAGCAAGAGCGATTAAGTTTCGCCGTCTTGGTCGCTCGCTCGCTCTCGGTTGTCTCTGTCGATTTTATATTAAGAGACATTTTAGCGTTATTAAGCATTGTCATTTGCAACCATATTAGCAGGTAATTTTTTCCTTGTCTCTAAATTATTTATTAACTGCGTTGTTAGTAAATCAGTTGTAGTATTATTTTTGTACTTAGTTAGTTGTCATTTCCAGGCGTACTTATTTAAGTCGTTTTGGAATTTCTGTAGTTAAATTAATGTTACGTAAATAATTAGTTTTAAATCCGTAATTTATAGTTAAGAAAATATCATGCGATACTAGTTATTCATGCATGCACTGCTAGCCATGCATCCGTGTGCTGGCCATGCAAGCAAGCAGTTGGTACTTGGTAGTATTCAAGTATGCATGCACCATGCAATCAACACACACATATGCAATTAATATTTATTTAGCAAAGGAAAAGAACAAGGAATAACGTATATAATTATTGAGGCGAGGTTAATTAGTTACGAAATAATTAGTCATAATTAATTAGTTTGTCTTAACTAATTAGTTTTGAACAATTAGTTGAAGTTCATAATGACCGCAAATAGAAAAAAATAAGAAAAAAAAATAAAGTTGCTAGTTATTCATGCATTCATTGCTAGCCATGCATGCATATGCTGACCATGCAAGCAAGTAGTTGGTTCAGTGAAGATGTTACATATATTCATTAAATATATCATCCATTGTATGTGTATGTCCATGTAGGATTTATGGAACAATATGTGCATGCTTTTTTAATTGTCAGTACTTAGCACATGTTTATTCGCGGTAATCAGTTAGCCCTAATTAATTTAGTCATGTTTAAATAGTCGTATTTAATTTTGTACTACTAAATTATTGTACATTAATTTGTAGTGTTAGTTTTGTCGTAATATTTAATTTGCAGTATTTTATGGTCATTATCAATCTTCTCACTAATATTCCGTTTATTCCATGTGTTGCAAGCCATGTCCCTACCGGCGCTTCTGGAACACTTCTACGGTGAGGACCATCGATGCAAGCTGTGGATCGTCAGTGACGTGGATGGCCCTCTACCCCTGCTACTTCGGTTGGGGAGGGATTACTGGGAGCTAGACGATCGCTACGTCCCAATCCTCCGAGACACGGGCTTGTTGCCCCTTACGAGGATGGTCTCCATTAGACGCCAGTTCACCTTAGATGCCAGCCTGCTGTCAGCACTTGTCGATAGGTGGAGGCCCGAGACGCACACCTTCCACTTTCGGTGGATGACATGATGGTTGCTCTACAGGACGTCTCGTTCTTGACCGATCTCCCGATCCAAGGTGAGCCACTTGTTCCGAGCCCTCCGCCGATGGACTGGAAGGCCAGGCTGGAGCATCGATTTGGCGAACCTATCCCAGAGCATGCACGTGGTGTCCCCCGAACTTGGCTGGGGCACTTCAGTCATTGCCCACAGGGTGCACCTGACGAGGTTGTTAGGATGCACCTTGTTGCTTACCTTCTTCACCTCTTTGGTTGGGTCCTGTTTCCAAACACACAGGGCGATTGGTGCTACCACAGCTTTGTCCGTGTCGCCGAGTATTTGGTTGACGCAGAGGCTAGGCCGATGTCTCAGTATAGCTAGGGATCAGCCGTCCTTTGCGCCACATATTGGGGGTTGTGTGACGCTTTGTGGTGTGGCACCGGTGGTACCCCCAACTTGGTTGTCTGCTACGTGCTCCTGCAGCTATGGAATTGGGATCACTTCCTATTGGCGTAGTCCATCGAGAAACCTTGCACCGTCGCTGCTACGGGCGATGTAACATCCCGATTTTCGAAGCTTTTTGAAAAATTTCAAATTGAAATTAACCATTCGATTTTATTGAATTAATAAAGGTTAATCTTGAAATTTTAGAAAAATAAAAACAATTTAATTTGAGTTAATCAAAACTTCAATTAATTCAAAACTTGGTTTATTTAAATTCTTGGGTTTTATTTAGATTTAAAGTCAAAAGGAGGGCATTAAGTATTTTCTTGCATTTTTCTGGATTTAAAAAATGGCCTTTCTTTTTGCCCAAAAGTCAAAAATAATTTAATTACAAAAGTTAAAAGCCAAAGTTAAGTTATAAATAATCTTATTAAGTTCCAAATAATTCAAGGAATTCCTGTGTATTTTTTTTGGAATTCTTGGACCTAATTAACTATTTTCTAAAAAGCCTTTTCTATTTTTGGTATTTATTAAATCGAAAATCCCTTTAAAATCCCCTTTTTGCTTCCGGGCCGATTTCCTCTTTCGGCCCACTCCTATTCCTCTACGCGGCCCAATCTCGGCCCGGCTCCTTCATAACCAACCCATCCTCCTCTCCGCGTCTCATCACAAAGTGGGGCCCACCTGTCGCCTTCCCATCCCTCCTTCTTCCTGTTGGCGCCCCATGCCACCTCCTCATGCCTGCGTCACCGCCGCGTGGAAGTCACCGCTTCACCTCCGAATCCTCCCCCTTGCTCCTCCAAGTCGCGCGCATTAAAGGCGCCCGTCACTCCGCTGCTACCCCGTCCTGTCGCCCTCCCCTCTCCCTGCGAATCCCGCGCCGCGCATTAAAGTGTTTATAGAATTTTTGGATAAGTTTATGGTCGTATTCATTAACAACATTCTCATCTACTCAAAGGATGAAGAAGAGCATGATAAGCATCTTAGGACAGTTTTGGAAAGACTCAGAGAGCAGCAGCTCTATACCAAATTCAGCAAAAGTGAATTTTGGCTAAGCCAAGTAGCTTTTATCGGACATATCGTGTCAGCAAGAGGAGCTGCAGTAGATCCCGCGAAGGTTGAAGCCATAATGGATTGGAGGCAACCCAAATCCGTCACCAAAGTAAGGAGTTTCCTTGGTTTAGCAGGTTATTACCGAAGATTCATCGAAGGTTTCTCTAAAACCGCTAGACCTATGACTCGGTTGTTAAAGAAAGAAAAGAAGTTTGAATAGACTGATACTTGTGAATATAGTTTCTAGGAGTTGAAGAAAAGACTAGTATCTGCACCTATGTTAGTCTTACCCGACATCCATAAGGACTTTGAGGTTTTCTGTGACGCCTCTCGTTAGGGCCTTGGATGTGTATTAATGCAAGAAAGAAAAGTCGTGTCCTATGCATCTCGCCAATTAAAGCCTCATAAAGGAAATTACCCTACGTACGATTTGGAATTAGCTGCAATTGTGCATGCCTTGAAGATTTGGCGGCATTACCTCATCGGTAATCGCTGTGAGATTTTTCGGACCACAAAAGCTTGAAGTACATCTTCACTCAGTCGGAACTCAACCTCAGGCAAAGGAGATGGTTATAACTAATAAAGGATTATGACCTCGAAATTCATTATCATCCAGGCAAAGCAAATGTAGTGGCAGATGCCCTAAGTCGAAAAGGGTATTGCAACACTATGTTGGTTCAGGACAGCTAGCCAAGATTGTATGAAGAATTAAGGCATCTGAATTTAGAGATTGTTAACCATGGTCGTGTAAACGCTCTAGAAGTTCAATCAACCATTCAGAATCAAATCAGAGAATATAAGAAAGAAGATGAAGACATCAAAGAAATCAAGAAGAACATGAGAAGAGGCAAAGCCCTAGGATTTTCTAAGGATAAGTAAGGTAACGTTTGGTTCGGTGACCGCATCTGTGTACCTAATCACCAAGAAACAAAATAGTTAATTCTGAAGGAAGCCCATGATTCACTGTACTCTATTCATCCACGGAGTACCAAGATGTACCAGGATTTAAAGGAAAAATATTGGTGGGTCAGTATGATGCGAGAAATTGCTAAATTTATGGCACAATGTGATGTATGCCAAAGAGTCAAAACAGAACACCAAAGACCCGCTGGTTTATTGCAACATTTATCAGTTCCCGGATGGAAGTGGGAAAAAATCGGCATGGATTGTATCACTGGACTTCCTACAACCCAATCAGGATATGATTCCATCTAGATTGTGATTGACCATTTGACTAAAGTGGCATACTTTATACTCGTCAAGACCACCTACAGAAGCAATAAATTAGCAGAGCTGTATATGGCTAGGATCGTTTGTCTACATGAAGTACCCAAAAAGATAGTGTCTGATAGAGGATCGCAGTTCACCTCTAGATTTTGGAAGAGCCTACATGAAGCCTTGGGGACCCGACTCAATTTCAGTACGGCATACGGCATACCATCCCCAAACAGATGGACAAACGAAACGAGTAAATCAAATTTTGGAGGACATGCTTCGAGCCTATGCTATAGGCTATGGAAAGAGTTGGGATCAGAATCTTCTGTATGCAGAGTTCTCGTACAACAACAGCTATCAAGCCAGCTTGCAAATGTCTCCATTTGAAGCGTTGTACGGCAGACAGTGTAGAACCCCTCTCTTTTGAGATCAAGTCGGAGAACATCAATTTTTTGGACCTGAATTGATTAAGGATGCCGAAAGTAAAGTAAGAACAATAAGAGAACGATTGAAAGTGACTCCATCCCGACAAAAGAGTTATGCCGACAATCATCGTAGAGAATTATCCTTTGAAACAGGAGATTTTGTCTATCTCAGAGTAACTCCACTCAGAGGAGTACGAAGATTCTAGATCAGAGGAAAACTCGCACCAAGATTTGTTGGACCATACAAGATTTTGGAAAGAAGAGGCGAAGTCGCTTATCAACTAGAGCTGCCGGCATCTCTATCCGCAGTTCATAATGTCTTCCACGTATCGTAACTAAAGAAGTGTCTTCGAGTTCCAACAGAGCAAACACCGCTGGAGAGCATCGATCTCCAAGAAGATCTCACCTATGTGGAGCAGCCAATCAAGATACTTGATGTTGTAGAGCACATTACCAGAAGCAAAATCATCCGTTCGTGCAAAGTCCAGTGGAGTAACCACTTAGAAGAATAAGCCACTTGGAAACGAAAAGAAGATCTGAAAGCAGAGTATCCCCACATTTTTGCTAACCAAGTCTGAATCTCGGGGTCGAGATTCCCTTAAGGGGGTAGGTTTGTAACATCCCGATTTTCCAAGCTTTTTGAAAATTTTCAAATTAAAATTAACCATTCAATTTTATTGAACTAATAAAGTTTAATCTTGAAATTTTAGAAAAATAAAAACAATTTAATTTGAGTTAATCAAAACTTCAATTAATTAAAAACTTGGTTTATTTAAATTCTTGGGTTTTATTTAGATTTAAAGTCAAAAATTGCATTTTTCTGGATTTTAAAAAGGGCCTTTCTTTTTGCCCAAAAGTCAAAAATAATTTAATTACAAAAGTTAAAAGCCAAAGTTAAGTTATAAATAATTTTATTAAGTTCCAAATAATTCAAGGAATTCCTATGTATTTTTCTTGGAATTTTTGGACCTAATTAACTGTTTTCTAAAAATTTCTATTTTTGGTATTTATTAAATAAAAAATTCCTTTAAAATCTCCCCTTTTTGCTTCCGGGCCGATTTCCTCTTTCGGCCCACTCCTATTCATCCGCACGGCCCAATCTCTGGTCCAGCTCTCGTACTCGCCAGCCCAACCGAATCCTCCCCCTCTCCGCGTCTCACTGCCAGGCGGGGCCCACCCGACGTCGTCTTCCCCATCCCCCTCCTTCTTCCCATCGGCACCCCATGCCTGTATCACTGCCGCGCGGAAGTCGTCGCTTCACCTCCGAATCCTCCCCCTTGCTCCTCCAAGTCGCGTGCATTAAAGGCGCACGTCACTCCGCTACTGCCCCGTCTCGTCGCCCTCCCCTCTCTCCGCGAATCCCGCGCCGTGCCATGCCCTATGCCCAAAGCTCTCTGCGCGCCCCCGCCCGTTGAGCCGCCTCTCTCCTCCCCGTCGCCTATAAAAGCGCGCACCCAGTGCCTCTCCTTCTCCTATCTCGTTTCCCCCAAACCACTCCCTCTCTCCACCCTTAATTGGCGGTATTTTGAGTCCCAACCAACTTCGGCCGAAACCTCGTCGTCGGTGATAGTGCCGCCGAGGAAGCTCCTCCACCATCGGCTTCGCACGAACGTGAGCTACCCCGTGCTCACTCCCACTTCTTCGGGGACTCGTCGGAGTGCCGTTGCCCACTTCAACCGCCGCCGCCGCCTCCTTCGCTCGCCGCTGGCCACCGCATCACACCCCTTCGTCGCTAACCCACGCACCAGGTTCGGCGAGGCTGTGCCCTCCTTTCCCGCACACCCGTGAGGCTCGCCGTGGCGCGTAGCGCCAGCGAGCCTACGCGCCCGCACCGCCGTTGTCTCTTGTGCCGATGTGGCAGCCACACCCGTGCCACATAGGCGCCACCTCACCCGCCTCTGCCTGCGTGGCATGCACGCGTGTCACGCACACGTGGTGGGGCCTGTTCCCATGCACCGGGTCCGCCGTGGACCACCATGCATTGTGGACCCAGTCCACCGGCTGTGGGGCCCACCTGCCAGCTGCACAGTTCCTTTTTCGAATTAAAAATAATTCTGAAAAATCCGAATTTCCCAAATTCATCATTTCTTGTGTTTTCAAACTTCTGGAAGCCCGTTCTGCTCCATTTGAACTCCGATTCGAGCGATTCAAATTTCTAAATTCATCTAAAATCAAGATATACTTATGTACACTAAAATTATTTGATTTGGAGTTTATTTGAATTCATTTTATTATTATTTGAATTTGGTTCTTTTTTGCGTGTAGATGTCGACGACTCTGGGGAAACCGAATATTGCGAAGAAGTAGATCCTCAAACATTTGAGCAAGGTAAGTTACATTATTGATCATATTGAATCCTATTATTTTAAATTATTATTGTATGCTTATTTAAATTCAAGTAATTTAAATTCTCGTTTCAAGCTTTATAGTTATTCCATATTCCTTTGTATATCCAAACTTTGTTATTAAATCAACCATTCCTTGACACCTTAGTTAAAACCTAGTTGATACATTAGTATAAGCTAGAACATATTGAAAAACACTATGCTTAGCCAAATCTTAGACCAAAATGTTTACTTTGGGGGAATTTAGCCACAAGTTCAACTATGATTTAAACAATACTATGGTATTGTCCTTACCACAGAAATTTATAAAATGTTTGACTTGTTAAATAAAATGAAAATTGGTTTGGACTTGGGCAAAATAGATGTTTGGATGGCGCACGTTGATGCACGGGATCAAGTCATTTCTGTGATCGATGCCCACGGGTTTTATGAAAAGTCGCCTAAGTCAGCTAAGGACCGCTCTTCGAGCCGCATCTTGCTAAGCCCCATCGTACTACCACATGTCCTATGTGGGTGGGACCTAGCTAAATAATTTGTATCATTTCACCGTGGTTGTGTCATCTAGTTGCTTGGGTGTCTTTTATGACCTACTTTTATGTATTCCCACCTGGTGCAAGAGAGGGACTGAACCCGGCGGGTCTCTATCCAAAGGGGGCGAAACCTTAGTGAGGCGGGACTACGGTGGGATGATGCATTGTAAAGGCTTCGTGATAATGACTTAGTCGCACACCTTCGGTAGTGTATCAGACAGACATTATAAGTCAATTATCTCTTGTGTATCTACAGGGTGTAAAACTATTCGAATAGCCATGTCCACGGTCAAGGACATGCTAGCAAAGCCACTCCAAGTTAGATTTTGGTTTTGATTTCCAAAGACTTTATCAAATGGTATTGGATTTCTATCCAAATGGGAATTGGGTGGGTAGCCATGTGATATGAGGATATCCTTCACCACTTGTTGATGAATGTTATCTGACTATAAAACTTGAGATTTAGAAAATGGATTTTAGTATAGAGTAAACTGCTTTAGAACTTAGTATAAATATTTAAAAGAAAAATGTCGCTTTGTGCAACTGAGCCATATAAGCATCCCTTTGTTGAATCCTTGCATGCATTATAACTCTATTAAATTGGGTGTAACTTGCGGAGACATTCATTTGTACTCATCTTGCTTAATAAATTGTTAATCAGGAGAAGAGTACTACAAGGAGAATGAAAACTTGGACGATTAGGCTACGCCCTCCAGATGATTGCCTGTGGCGAATCGTGTGGTCTACCTTACTGCTTTGCTTCCGCTGTATTTTGCTCTTTGTCTTTATGCCCCTTTTGTAAAATACTTTAAGTATTTCAATGAATGATGCTTTATGATGGAACAAGTCCAATTTACCCCCTCTGAACTATGGACCGAGTCCAAAAAACACCCTGAACTACAAAACCGTTCACTTTACACCCCTCAATTGTCAAAACCAGATCAAATAACCCCCTCGCCCTAAACAACCTTGGTTTTAGCTGACGTGGCGTCCACGTGTACATCTTTCGCTGACGTGGCGTACTGATGCCCTTCTTCTTTTACTCCACCGGCTCCACATTCACTCTCCACCCCCCACGGTGCCACTCTCCACTGGCTCCAGCCCCGGTCGCCGATCCAGCACCGCTCCTTCGCTCGACCACCTCCGGCGTCGCTCGCCCCGCTGCCTACGCCCGCACCCGACTCGCCACCAACTCCCCCCGTTCCCGGCTCCTGCCATCGGCCTCGACCTCTCCGCCGTGGACGAGGTGGAAGACAACGGAGGTGGCGTTGGCCTCTGGGGAAGGCGGCTTCTAGGCGATGCCGCCCTCCCAGATCCGGTGGAGGCAGCGGCCTCGGCCTCCCCAGGTGCCTCCACCAACCTCTCCCTCTCCCTCTCTGCCCTTCTCGAATGGAGGTGGCGGCGCGGTGACATGAAGGCGGGGGGCGGCGGCGGCGGGGAGACGAGCGAGGAGTTGGGAGGCAGGAGGGCCTACACCTCCGTCGCCCCTGCTACCAGATCCGTTGCCGAGCACCGGATCCAGGCCCCCTTGCTCCTCCCTCTTTACTCCGTGCACGGCTCGCCGCCGTTGTTCGCTCCGAGCTCTGAGCGCCGCCCCGAGCTGCCACTCCTCCTGGCCCCGCCACACATGTAGAAGTGCCCACCCGAACCGGCGTCCCCGTTGTCCGTCCCCGCCGCGCTAGTTGAGTCCTCGAGCGAGGAGCTATGCCTGCTCGATGATGCCGTGGTCATGCAGGTACTTGACGTCCTCGGCGGAGTTGATGAGGTTGTCCATGAAGATGGCGTAGGAGGTGATGTTGTTGCCGCTGGGGTGGCGATGTCCATGTGGCCTTTGCTTTCGAGCGCGATCGAGTTCGTGAATAGTGACTTGGTGCGTCGTGGATGAGGATGCGGGATCTGGATCATACGGTTCTCAAACTTGGTGTCCTGAAGCGGTCCGTGTTGCGCCATCGGCACCAGATGCGGCCTCGAGCTCCGACCGCGATTACGCGAGCAGCCTCCGGTGCTTTCGACACGCGATTACCACGAATCTTGCCGTTGCTTATCTCGCCACACGCCGTAGCCCGAACACTTCTTGAGCCACGGCCGCGTCGTGCGTCGGCGGGTGGGCTATAGGCCCACAAAGGAGGTCAGGCGGAACACACCAAAGCAATGGAGCATCGGCCGGGCAGGGTCGAACGTCCCTGCGACCGCACCCTCGGCGCCGACGGAGGACTCCAACTTGGACCGGTCCTTCCGGAGTAGCGGCGCGTCGGTCGGCATGAGCGGGTCGAAGAACCGCAAGGCAAGGCTAGCGACGGCACCGGTCTACTCCGGGTTGCCGAGCTGGAGGTCGAACACGAACAAAGGTACTGAGCCCAATTTTTTTTGTTTCATTTCTTGACTCATCTGGCCACGTCAGCTCATTTGATGATTTGGATGCCACGTCAGCTAAAACCAGGGTTGTTTAGGGTGAGGGGGTTATTTGATCTAGTTTTGACAATTGAGAGGTGTAAAGTGAATGGTTTTGTAGTTCAGGGTGTTTTTTGGACTCGGTCCTTAGTTCAGGGGGGTAAATTGGACTTGTTCCTTTTATGGTTATGCTATCCACTTTTGTTGACTGTGTACACTAACTGTTCCTGGACTAGTGTGTGATTCATAGAGAATCCAAGATCTTTCGCTCCCGGGTTCGACAGATGACCAGATAGACGAGCCCACCATGGGCTTACGGTGGACTGCTGTCCGTTTACGTTGGACCAAGGACAGACCGGCGAGCTACTACTTGTTGTTCCACAACAAGTTCGAGTCGTTGCACTACAGCGACATCATATGGACTCCATGGTATCCAGAGTTCATGCACACGGTAGCGCCACATGAACTATCCGTGCAATACATCTAGGACGTAGGACTGTGGACGAAGACCTGCCACTTGGTGCTCGCACATATGGTGGAGCCTTACGCACTGCAAAGCGTAATGCGACAGTTTGGTGTGCACCAAGTCGTGCCCCCCCGGACGGCACGCTCCTGCCTTGAGGCGTACACTTGTGAGTCAAACTTCATCCGAGTAATGTTTACACTTCTTAGGTATTTTTTTTCTAACATCAATCCTTTCCGAAATGCAAGCAACCGAGGGCAGGTGGGCATATTCAGGACTGGCAACTAGTCCAGTACGAGTGGGCTATGGCATGGACAGAGAGGGCACACTTGGATGTCTTGCATGAGCAGCGTTCGTACGACACTTGGAAGTACGGTGAGTACATAGAGTGGTACGTTCCACGGTCGCGCACAAGACTCACCCTTCCTCCACCGGAGCACCCGAAGCACGTTACGCACCAGCAGAGCCTCCACCGCTCGTTCGATCGTCACAGCGCTTCGTGACGTGATGACACCGTAAGACACTTACAACCTCTGGTCGTTTTATTGATGATATTTGTACTATTCGTTAATGAACCTGCTATGTATGTCACTACAGTTCAAGCAGGCACAGCACATCAGAGTTCGCCATCCGTAGGCCAGACACAACACCGGCGGATATGCTAAAAACTTTGAAATATATCTTCGCGGAGTTGAAGAAGATAATAAAGAACTTGAGCTACGATCGTTCGACGGATGACGTCCTGCACATCGGGCATCAAGGGGGGGGGAGCATGCTCACCCGCTAGGTCACCACGACCTAGCGAGTCCGGCTGGCGTCGTAGCATTCCCCGTTGGTCGTCCGCAGGCCAGATCGGCGGGAAGGTAAGTTATGAGCAAATCTACATTCTGCTTTTTTTTGTTATGCCTTACGTTCCACTAACATCATATCGTTCTCCCACCGCAGGTCCGTCAGGATGAATCACTTCTACCATCCGTGTTCGGTACACAGACTAGCGCTCCCCCTCGATCATCTGTACTGCACATCCGGGAGGTACAAGATTCTCAGTTTACATCCAGAGTGTTTATTTGTACTAACATCGTTCCGTCTTGCAGCCTTTAGTTGACCATGGGGGTCACGGCCAGTTCACGCCGACTGATGATGACGATACAGGCCTTCCAGCTCCTACCAGGGAGCAGTACACGTCGTCAGGGTTTGGACCGTGGTAGGGGTTTAGAGCGTACGCAGGGCAAAGCTCCTCCGGGTTCGCTGTCCCACAGTACGTCCAAGGCCAGAGCTCATCCGGGTTGGCTAACACACCGTACGTCCAAGGCGCTCATCCGCACAATCGGAGTTGTAGGCATTGTATATTGGGGGCGGACAACCCGGGAGTGAATTTATAGAGTCCGTTGTTCATGAATTCTTCGGAGGTGGCCCCCAGGTCGGCATGCCTCATCAAGATGACATGTATGCTTACCAGACTCTGCTGGGCCAGAGTCAGCTTACTGGTGCACCCCCAGCCCACTCAACGGTCTCTGTACCCCCTCCGATTCGACACGCGCTCTTCGGACTGGCTTACGTATTCCACGGGACATGCCTGACGAAAAACATCCAAGCGCACACGAAGACAGCCGCAACGAGCAGAGGGTAGTGGCTCAGACGAGTGAGCCATATTGTATCCCGTGTTATGCGATTATGTTTTGGTGTATTTGTATTCATATTTTGTTTTGCTATATTTATACGCATATTTTGGTTGTTATGTGTATACTCCTGCACCAATGTAGTTGCAATGTAGCTTTTTTCCATACATTATAAGTCACATGAAATAATGAAACCCTAATTTTCGAAACCTAAAATCCAAATTTTCGCGACTTAAATCCTAAATTTTTTAGACAATTCCAGAACACATATAAAATTGTCATAATATTATGCAATCAAATCCACTGCGTGAGGAGCCTTCAAAACAAAATTCATAATTTTTGGAGCTCATTTTCTACATTTACAAATTCTTACAAACAGTACACTCATATGAAATTGCGTTAAAAATCGAAACGAATAAAATTATAGAAAATTTACAAAAGCAAGTACGTTGTGTCGAGAGGCTCCACAAAAAATTTCATATTTTTTTGAACTTATTTGCTATATTTTAAAATTCTTACAAACAACGTTGAAATCGTGAAGAAACCCTAATTTCCTCGTACTGAAACCTAATTTGCGAGAGGAGAGAGAAGAGGCCGGCCACCGCACGGTAGCCGTGCGGCAGGCCGCCACCGCATGGTGGCCATGGTGCAGGGGGGCAGGTGGCGGCGGGGAGGGCCTGCCGCACAGTGATCGTGCAACAGGTGGTCAATTTTGCAAAAAAAAAAAAGTTCGAAGACGACCATTCTTGTAAATACGGGACGAAAATACGCTAAAACAGCCAAAAATTCATCATAACAAGTTTGTTGTATGTCCCTAAACTTGCGTGAGTGTGCCATCTGAACTCGCATTTAGCTCCATGAATTTGTGTAAGTGTGCAGCACTTGATTCGCAACTAATGATGATGTGGCACTTTGGTCCTATTTACGCCAAAGTTTGACCATAAGATTGCTAACCGTGATCATTCATAAGTTTGTAAAAGTTATTCAATGACACGTAGAAACTTCCTGCAAATCCAAAAAAATATTAGTGCTCCAATTGTTTCAACTAGTGACCACATGTCATCTCTAATTACCAATAAAATAAGACTTGGGCCTTTGTTGACCTATTTGTACAGGTTTATTGTACCTAAATGATTTCTTTTCTTAGCCAGTTGTATTATTATGCAGAAAAAGGATTCAATTTGGAAACCATCCGCTTAGCCGGAAAGAAAGCACCTCGATTCGGAAAAAGAGGTGACCTGCGTTGAAGAGAAAAATATAGAGGATCTTTAGTGACTAGTGTTAGGACAATTTTTACCGTACGATCTAAAATGAATGGTCTCGTTTGATCACTACAGTACCTGAGAAAAAAAAATAAACGCAGCACAGTAAGTGTGCACTGGTTATGTAGTGTTTTGCTACAGTACTACTGTAGAGCACTATTCACACAGTATTCTCTCCTGATACTGGAGAGGATATGGATCATTCGATTCAAAGTCGGGTTGAGAAATGACACCGACACTTTTTGCTAGGCTAGGTCAGTTTGAGAGAAGGGAAACAAGTCCAATCCAAACTCGGAACGGATCTCTGCAATCCACACCGCCCTCGACCCCTCAAGAGGGAAGAGACAACCATGTGGGTTGTGGCAGTGGGCAGTGGTGGAGCTAAAAATTAGATGATGAGAGTGCACACTTCACACTCACAATTCTATAATTTGTACGATGATTTCATAACATCATAGCTCTTGATGGATGTCCTTTTCCTTGGATCATGTATTCCTCTTTGTGTCTCTACAATCTACATTGATATATTGTAACAAAATTTTCAACCTTCCATTCATAGTTAAGCTCACATGATTATGGTCTATCAAGACAACAACCACTACTCCCGGACTCCAAGTCTCCAACCAACATACAGAATAATAGAAAGTTACTTCTAGTTCTAGATACAAGTCGAATTAGAATAATGGTTGTTCCTACTTCAGTACTTCCTACTTGCGGCGCCCCGTGTCATTACCTAGGAGGTAATCACACTTAAGCATACGGATTACTATTCGTTTGCCCAGTAGAACACTACTCCAACGAATAATAAGCTATTACCAGAGTTACGCAGCAGAACAATAAGATAGAAACTGTTCCTTTATTACAACAGTAGCCACAAAAGACTTAGGTTCTAAATACACTTATTTCTTTACAACAAAAGAGGGGATAACACTTCCCCCCAGAGTCTGTCATCTGGGTCTCTCCAACGAACTACTCGTCTGACGAGTCAAAAGAGAAGTCCATCTCGCCTTGCTCGTCAACATATACGCCCTCATCACCTGTAGCATCATCTGAACCTGCAAAACCCTCCTCCCACTCGGGATTGCTCCCGGCAGAGCTAGGGTCTAAGCAAGGGAAAGATAGCAAGGGTGAGTACTATAGTGTACTCAGCAAGCATTAGTAGCTAAAATGCAAATGATGATTCTAAATTTTCGTCCTTAGCAAAATTCTTACCTCTTCTCTTATTCTGAAAATAGACATTAAAACATTAGGTTGCAGATTTTATTCTGAAAAGACTACTTGATTACTCGGAGAAGATAGACCCCCAGTGGTTCCCGTAGACTCCAATCCGAGGCGGCATGAATTCATGATTTGATAGCCTTCTGCGAGCTTGTACCACTTTACCCATAGCTACTCGAACTCTCTTTGATCGGGTCCATCGCATTTCCTTTGATGCGATTTGAGTTCGTAATCTGAGCGTTTTCGGTTATGTGACCAAGTCTCCACCCATTACTTTTAAATCGGTCTTGATTTAATCACGTTCTTGACCTCGTCATACACCGAGTTCTAGTAATGTTGGTTGGGACGCTACCCAACACTCCACCACACATTCCTATAACGCCTGGATCCCCCACTTCCAGACTAGTTACCGGTTCTGAGTTCTTCCCTAACTCAACCCATGCAATATGATTTGCCCGTTGTGGAGAACATAATCACGTAAAAGGTAACCTTTCTGCCCGCCGAAACGGGAAAATGGTTGGCACTGAATTTTACGGCCTCTGACCGAGTAAGAGTTTTGTTGGTCCTTATATTATAACCACCAGTAAAAAGGGACCCACCTCTTACCTCAACATCATCGTCATCGTCGTATGTCCCCACCCGAGTCCCCTTTCACCAACCTATTAGCTTTTTTTCATATCTTTCTTTCTCATTTCTTAATTCTGTTCATCTCTGTTATCTTTCTTATATTTTCATTTTCATCTCATTTATTTGAATTGATTTTTGAAAAATAGTTTTGATGCAATACATATAAAATAGATCAATATATGGTTTACATTTAATATAGCTATGTTAATGAACAAGAGAGTAGCTTGCCTTCAAAAGTGTAGTAAAGCTCACTACCGATAAAATCCGATTCAACTACTGCCGCCTGCGTCGGCTCGTCTGCTGCAAATATGCGACGAAACGGATAATAAATATTTAAGTAAATACTTAGTGACATTTTGGTGCTACTAAATGTATATTAGTTAGACGATTCTTTTCATTAGTGGATTTTTGGTGACAAACTCGTTTTGACTATCGCCATGTTAACACTCCCTGCTACTGTCGTTCCGGCATATCGGATCTAGGGTTAGGACTAAAAATACCCACTATCTAAAGAACGACGAGAAAAGCTACACATGACCGAATATTAGCAACTCTAGCAAATTTTATGCGCGCTCAAACATCTATTTGATTTTATTTAGTGCGGAAGTAAAAACTTCAACTTTCAAACTAAGCACAAATTTAATTATCTTAATTATTCTAATCTAGCTAAACAAATGCTAACGAGTCAAGATTATTTGTCTAATCTAAATACACCCAAAAATTAGCACTCCATTTCTAATCTCAAACCTTAATCTAACCTTAATTCTTTTTACTTCACTTAACCCCTACTTCCTAATCTTACTCAACCGGCCACACCCCTCCCCTTTTAATCTCAAATCTCTCTCTCTCTCACTTCTATCTCTCCCTCACACCTCTCTCTCCTCCTCCCCAAATCCTGAAGCCACCGCCGCCATGGGGGCTTCCTTTCCCCCCTACTTCCCCCATCGGCGCCGCCTCCCTGGAGCTTCCCCCACGACGCTCCTCTCCAGCGCCTCCTCTCTCCCCGGCTCCACCGTCGCCTCCTCTCTCGGCCTCGGCCCACCTTGCCCTTCTGTGCATTGCTCGGCCCTGCTCATTGCTCACTTGCGGCGCCACTTGAGAGACCTCCTCCCCTCTAGTCCGGTGCGGCACTGGGGCAGCCTGGCACTCACAGCGTCTCCATGCCGCCTCTCGGCCTTGGGCCATTGTGGTCTCCTCCCTTCGCCTTGGCTCGACCCGGCCATTGCAATGTCGCCGTCATGCTTGCCGCCTCCTCCCTCGTCCTCTTGTCCGTGCCGCTTGAGGCAGTGTGGCGCTCTTCCCACCCTCGGGCCTGTGGTCCCCTCGGCCATTGCTGCCACTGCCATGCCCGCCCATGGCGCCATGCGCCTCGGCTCTCTCGGGTTCCCCAACGAGCCCAACTCCCTACCCCTCTCAACCCCCTCTACTGATGCTCAGATTTTAATGCTTTAGTGATTTAGTCATTTTACTTACTGGTGCTTGAATGATGCATAGGGCTAATGGTGGTTCTATTGCTTCTAGATGATGAAAATGAGAGGTGATGGTGGTGATTTGAGGTTTGTTTGGCTGACCCTCACTGAGGTACCACTCCTCCTGTGCTCTCTGATCCTTGATCCCTCCCTTGCTCTGTGATGTGATGAATATACTGAGGATTGATGTGGGTGCTTACCAAGAGGTCTAATGATTTGATTGAATGCTATTGATGAGTAGAACAAGCGAGGTTGGTGGGTTACCTCTTGCTAGAACTTGGGATGGGGAGAAGGTTGTAGTCTTGAAACTTCTTGGTGCTCCTTGCTTCCCTTCCCTTCTTTGCGATGGTTGAGCTAGTGGTGGCTGTGGGTGAAGCTCCTGGCTGGTGGAGCTTTTGGGCTGCCCTCCCTTTCTCTTGTGGTCAAGGTGATGAGAATGTGGATGGGTTGGGGCGCCTTGGTGGGTTAACTCTGCTGTGCTCTCCCTCCTCTTGTGGCTAAGATCTTTGAGAATGGGGATTGGGATGGTGCTGTGATTGGTCTTATCCTTGGCTGAGGTTGATCTCATCCTAACTTGTGGTAATTTCGTTTTTACGGCCTTCCTATTCCTATTTACCTTAACCCTATTTCCTATTATCCTCTATACATGGTTGCCATCCTGTGATGCATATGAGAGCTAACTATTGGTGTTGTGGCTAAGTTGGCTACCACTATGGGTATTCCAGTTGGTCGAAATTATATACTGTGGGTGTTGGATTCGGTTGCCCGATGATGTTTGAACAGAGGGCTGAGATGGACGGGAATGCACTATTGGATTTTAATGTGGTTGAGGCAAAGGAAATAAGGTGGGTGTTGGCTCTCATGACGCCGGATGATGAAACCCTCAGAAGCAACGGTTGCCTACTAGCTTAGGTTGACTTGGATGCCTTAATCATCAAGAGCCGATTAACTTCGGTTAATCAGGGTATTTTGGTGATTAAGGAACCGGCTGACCTAGGTGAGTATGGAAGACCTATTGAACTTCGGGTATACTGACGGCAATCCCTCTCCTCTACTCTAGCTAGCACTACTGCTTTCGGTTTTACTAACAACTCCTTGAGCTTTTGGTTGAAAGACAGGAAAAGCTAAGGGTGGTTGGATGAGATGGCAAGGAAGCTTCGACGAATTGAATGCAAGCACTTTCAGCTGTAAATTACTTAATTCTTGTAATTAATGTTTGTAAAAGAGTTGTAATATTAATTCTGAATTAAGCATTAGATTGTAATATTGTTAATTCGATTTTGTAATTGGACTGTTGTAAAACTGTGATGAAATGAACTGATGTTTGCAAAATTCTCAAGTTCATTGAGTTAATTACATAATTAAATGATTACTGAGATTATGCTTGAAATTAATTTCATAAATTTTTTTTTACTTATGTTAATTACATGATTACTGTTGATAAGCTTGGTTTAATTATGCGGGTTCTCACACTACTCCTACATGAACTAGCATCAAGCAACCCAACCAAAACTGAAAAAGTGCTAAGAAAAGGGCCCAAGGACATACCGATTACCGATTCCTTCTTGTTGTTCTGCGCTTCTGCTTCCGACTTCTCCTCCACGAGGTTCTGCTTCTGTTTGTGCTTCACCAGCACCGACCACTGGTCCCGTCGGCCCGTCCTCGGTGTCCCGGCTCTCGAGTCTGCTTGCCGTCTGAGCGTCTTTGCCCTCCCGTAGTCTCGCGTCGCACCGCCGGTCCTGCTCCCGCGTCGTGCAGGTCGCTTCTTTCATGTTGTGCCATTGGTCTTTGGCGCCCTTCCTCCATGATCCCGTCGCCGCCGCCGACCGAGGGCATTCTTCTGTAGTCCCGCCGCTTGAATTTGGGAGGGCCCGTGGAGGAGAGATTAGGGTTGGAGAATGGGGAGGTTGGGAGGAGAGGAATAGGAGATTTGGAGTGCCAGCGGCGATAGCTTCCTCACGACAGTCATGGGCTAGTGGGCTGCCAGGTTGGGCTTTCATGAGAAGAGAAAGTACCAGAAACAATGAAACATAGCCCACTGAACTGACTGAAATCTAAATTCTGAAGAACTTCAACTAATCCCAGGGTGTTCTTCCTATTTTTGGGGGTGCCAGCGTATACCCTGCACCCCTGCTGGCTCTGCCCCTAGCTGTGGGTGCCGAACAGGATAGAAACCCTAATGAAATGGATTCGGATCCTCTACATTGAAGGAATCAATGCAGAGGATCTAAAGTGCTAGAGCATTAGAAACGATCTTCACCTTCCGATTAAAAATCAAAGGCCGAGATCAATTGATACAAGTTTTCTGCAACAATAAATTTACTACAGTATTATTTCCGCCGATGTTACAGTATTTTATTACGTAATACGGCAGAGCAGTATTTACACTGCCACTAACCATTGTTCGCATGGTGTAACTTTCCGGTACTTACAGAGTATCGGATCCTAATAAAGTCCCCTAAATCTTGCGGTCTCTGCTTGCACCGGCCCTGCGAGTCATGTCCGGAGCCATGCTTCCACCGAACTCCTCCCGCCCCGCTGGACCAAGACGAAGCCACCCCCGGAGGTGGAACCTACCCCACCTGGCCCCCCTCGACACACCGCCGGACCCCAACTTGTGCGGGAAGGGCGCAGCCGCCGCTCAAGCCTTGGTGAGCTCGAAACACGAGGTGGAGGTATCCTTCCGGCTCGTCAACCCGCCCGACGTCTCCCGCTGCCCCGATCTGTGGGATGGCTTGGCCCAAAGTGCGGAAGTCATCAGCGCGGAGGGCGACCTCGTCCTCCTCCGCATCTCCTTGGCCGCGTATGATCTGAGGATTATTTCGTCTACAGGGCCGGCCAGGGGAATCAGTCTCTTCTCTTGAGGTGCTCCCGCCGTCCCCTCCGCCTGCCTTCCACCCCTCGGTGCTGGGCATCTTGTCCCGTGGCGACGGCGGCTGTGAGGACTACGTCGTGGCCGACATCCAACCGAATTTTTATGATGTTAGGAGCTTCAACCTCTGCCTCCTTATCCGAGACCAAGAAGCGGAGCCCTATTGAATTGGACCGCCTCACTGTAGCTGACTGGAGTAATCTGGTGTTCCATAGCTCCGACAAGGTAATTGCTATCGGAGGAGACTCGTTGGGCTGGGTCGATCTTTGGCGGGGTATTGTGGCGTGCAATGTGCTCAGTGAGGACCCCGTGGTGCGTTTCATCCAACTGCCCAAGCCAATGCCCGGCAACAAGGATTACTTTGGTATATCGTCTGCACGGTCCGTTCGGGATGTCTCTGCTGCAGCAAAAATCTGATCAAGTTTGTCGAGGTAGAATTTCGTCGAGACAATTTACGGCACTGATCATGGTCGGAAGGCCAGCACTTGGGATAGGATGGTTTCTTCAGAGAATTGGCACGAGCGCTTAACCGTAGACACCAATGACATCCTGGATTCCTGGTCACCGACGAAAGATATGCTCATTTGTTACCTGAGCTGTGGGATCACAGCACCAAAAAGTTAGCATTGAACAAGCTTTGAGGCCTGTTTGGCACGACTTTAGCTTTTACAAAAGGTTTTTCGATTGGATTGTAGAAATTTGAACAATTTGAAAGAAGATTTGGTGTTTATTATGTCTGTCTTTTTAGTAGTAGGTATTGCAGTTTTGAGATGAAAAATATCTGAAATGCCCTTGAGACAACTAATGGCTTGTTTGATGCCATTTAACGACAACTAACAATAATTAACGATAACTAACGTAATTGACTGCAATTAACGACGACTACCGCAATTAATCCAATTGACTACAATTACCGCAATTGACTACAATTAACAACGACTACTGCAATTAACGCAATAAAACGTAATTAGCAATAATTATTACAACAAACAATTATTACATAAATAAATACGATAAAAATTATTACAATAAAAATTATTACATAAATAATCACAATAAACAATTATTACACAATTAGTTAATTTATGCATTTGTATCCATGACAAACATGTTACTTTCTCAATATTTTTTAATTTGTATAATTGAAAATTATGAAAGAATTAACTTTGGAGAATGTAACTCGAGGTGCACCACTTTGCAATTCTTACTTTAAAGAAAATAATTTTATTACTTTGCAATATTCATAGGTACAATCGAAATATTAGAGTAAAACAGAAGTACGGAAAAAGTTACAAATTACAATATGAAAGAGATAAATTTTAACTACTATATTTATTCCTAGAAATGTGCACATCTCCTTTCATTTAAAGAAATCGTCCATTGATACTTCTAACCTACAGTCACAGAAGATAATAGAGCAATGAGGCAGTACCAAAAAATTGTTTTCCAAAAAAGAAATTTTAGTAGTTACACATGTTAGAACGATTTATCAGCCGGTGCACAAACCAGAGAGAATAAGTATCTTGCTTCCTATTTGTCAAATGCAACCTATGATGAATAGCACAATCT
Source organism: Phyllostachys edulis (assembly GCA_036346405.1). NCBI lineage: Eukaryota > Viridiplantae > Streptophyta > Magnoliopsida > Poales > Poaceae > Phyllostachys > Phyllostachys edulis. Next base: position 105,914,484 of record CM070550.1, read on the forward strand.
GTGTTATTTATTAATTTATGAACAACGAAAGCAGCTCATACTCATATGGCAGGCACACCAGTATCTGGCAAATGAGCACCTCAATAGTCCATTCAATGTATAGTAATGTCTAAAATTAGTCATGTAATATACCGAGCGTGTCAGTTATCGTTCAAATATACTGTGATTTGCCATCCCTATAATTTTTCATCACTGATAGTCTTATGAATAAAATAACCAAGAGACAAGGAAGATTCAAATCTGCACATAGTACTACATGCAATCAAAGAGCTGTATTTCATCTGCTAAATATTTGTACGTATAATGCAATATTTTGGGAGCATAAGAGACAAACATTATCATGATCAAGTAGGTCTTTTTGATACTCTTCCTTCAAGACATGCACCTCGGCATCAATGTTGCTCACCTTATCAACTAGATATTTTAAAATACCTTCTGACTCCATAATTTCATTCTTGTCTCTGACATGTTGACCTGCCAAGGTGGACATTTCAATCTAAGAAGAAACAAGAAACTGAGTAAAGTGTACTACTTGTTAGAGTTGTTGATTACAAAATATTCATAATAACAAAAGCAGTAGTATCATGTGGCTCATGAACTTAACACATTGGAGAGCATAGAGGAGCTCTAGAATTGTCATGATAAATGCCCTTTAGAAACAAGATCTCGCTTGACCAGGTAACAAAATGGTCTTAGAAGAACAAAACACCATGTTAGTTTTGAGGCCACGTAGTAGTACATAGTTCAATAAAACAATCTAAATTCATAAGCATGTAAACATCAAAACGGAACAATTTTTAAGCTTCTTTACCATATTGAATAATTCATATGTTTAGCTTTTTAAAAAGAATAGAAGAGCAGTTATCAGCCATCACCTTACTAGGCACAACTTCATCAGTTTGACACAACTAAAATAGGAAGCTTATGGGTACCAAGAAATATTGTAAAGAGGAATGCAAATGAACAATTCTTACAACTCCAACCAAGGCAGACGCATGGATGATTTAGCAGCTACCAACAAAATTATCCTACAGAAATGCATTCAAAAGCCTAGCAACAGGGTACTAGACAAAGTTCATCCTACTCACCTCTCCACTATCTCCCTTGCTCTTTTGGATCTATTACATCAAGCACCAAAAGCGCATCCCAACATTTCCAGTTCCAATCATACATGCCAACATAAACATGCGAGCGTGTCATATTAAATCCACAAACCAGAGCACTAATCTGCAGCAATTCCCAGAATTCCTTACCTTAAGCAAGGAATCGATCTAAAGAGCCTTTTAATGTCAATTAAAATGGCAAATTACCAATATATCATCTCTCATAGAATACAAATACCTCGACTACTAATTTAAGATATCGAGCTGCACACAAGAAATTGATATGCCAGTAAGATCAAGAACTGGTCGAATCACTACCACAAATGCAAGGAGGTATCAAAATGTGCTTTTGGAAGTTAAGCTGCTTAGTTGCTCCCAATTGAATTGAATCAAGAGATGGAAAAAGTTTCTGTGTGGATCAGCATTTAGTGAACAGACTACCAAAAAAGTACTTATTGTACAAGATAAAATGATAAAAATATCCTAACCCACCAAATTTTAAAGATATACTGGCAATGTAGTGATAAATTAGCAAGAGATGGTCCATTTCTATTGAGAAATTACTAGTAAACCATATTCCCCGTGAAAAATTTCTCTCTACTCTTCCAAAGACTCTTCTTTGACAGGCCAAATCCCTCTAATTCGACTACAAGATTGTATATGAGCACATAATTCGACCACCGAATGCTACTTAAAGTAGGGGTGCGTGTCACCTGCTTGTCGCTGTTGAGGTACTCTTGAGCCTCCTTGATCTCGACGTCAAGGGTGGCGGGGAGGTTCTCGGCGCCGAACCCTTTCTTCTTCTTGACCTTGCTCTCCATCATCACCAGCGAGGAGTTCGGCCCCTACGCCGCTCATAGAGGAGCTACGAGCGGCCGCTGGGGCAGTGCGGTGGAGGAGGCTCCTACGCCGCCATGGACGACACATGGGATGGAGAGGAGGAAGGAGGTGAAGGAGGCTGCGGTAGCGGAGACGAAGGCCATGACTGACGTGAGGTGAGGCGCGAGGAGAAATGAGGAGGGGATAAGGCAATGAGGAGAAGGGGTTTGGGCTTGGGCGCGAGCGCGAGAGGAGGAGGAGGAGGAGGAGGAGGCAAGGAGGGTGGAAGGGAGGAAGTGTTGGTGAAATGCCCTAGAGGCAATCGTAGAGATGACCATATCACGTCTAGGGAAAAACTTATCGGCTGTAATTTTTTACCGGGGGGACCAGTAAGACCGGTTTTCACAGAAAATCAGAAATTTTGGCCGTGCGACTTGGTGCTAGCACACCGGTGTACGGTTGTTCCTTCCCTGGACATATGGATACCGTAGAGGCGCTACTGCGGTTGCTGTTGCACTTGAGGACGATCCACGATCTTCATAAGGAACTGCAGAGGGTGCTGGAGGAGACGATCGACTCGCGAGGACGCTGGCCGATCGACTACGACCACTACATCGATGCGCTCTACGTTGGACTAGGCTGCTCCAACTCCTCTTCCGCTGCTCTGCGCGTCTGGTGGTAACGATCTGTGATCATCTTCTTGCTTGGCTTCTTGGTTCACGTGGTAGAATTTTTGAATTGTAGCTATCGTAGCCTACCCGTATCCCTTCAGTGGTACTAGAGCCATCCTGCGTAGTTTTTGATCTGGATCGGTCGCATATACTTGATATGTGGTAGTAGTAGATTGGATCTATTACTGGTTGGGTCTGGTAACCTAGATCGGTTCATGTCAATGGAACAATCTAGGCACTGGTCGATAAGATCGATTGGTTTTCGGTGGTAGTAGATGAGTTTACGAGGAGGTATGAGCTAAAAGGATCAGATGGTTTACTGCACTCGTTCACAACCACACTACATAATACTCCTACCGGTCGGAATTCTGCCATCAGAGTATGCCACAGTGTGTGGTCATATCAATGCAGTGATCAGATTGGTTCGAACCGCTGTGCTGGGTATTCGTGTCGAGTATTATAGATAGCATGAGTTCATGTCGCCCGATAGAATTGGATTTTATGCATAACTCGTTTTTGCAGGGTTTGATGTGAATAGTATAGCCCATTGTGTATGTGATGCATGAATGGATTTTCGTGGCCTGCGTGTCATGCTGTGAGATAGCCATCGAGTTGCATATTATTGTATAACGGTCTGCGTACCGACATGTGATGCTTGAAATTATCCTATGTAATTCATTACTAGCTCTTAAGAGTAATTGCTTAGTAGATGAATGTAGTTGGAGATGTCAAGCATGGTGGTTGGAGGACAGGAAGTATGCTGATGGAGATTGACATGTTAAGGGCCATACTATTTCATAGTGTAATATGATTATCCGTGAATGTTTGTGTTTATTCCTATTATGCTATTTGATCATGTTTTATCATTTGATGTTTTAACATGATAGAGTAGTATCCCTTAAGAAAAATTAAGTAAAATTGATGCCTTTCCAATTGCTGCATCTATCACGATTTTGATTGTTAATTGGCAGGTCTACCAAAGTAGGGTGCTATTAACTATCCTAATAAGATGGGGTGGGTGTCGGACACCCACATGTATAGTGTTGGTTTAACTTGACAACGCTATCAAAATAGTTTTAGGCCTTGGGGCATAGTGTTGGTCGTCGAGGCATAAAGATGCTACCCAACAAACAAGAGTCATATGTGATATGATTGGCAAATGGTTGCTTACCTTAAATCACTAGGTTTCTAGCAGTGATGCCAAAGCTCACTAGGACTTAATGATTTTTGGATCTTGAACTCACTATATGATGTTAGAGGGAAACATGGTTTAGAACATATAGTGGGAGCATCTTTTATTGACTATTGATGATTAAGTTCGACCAAGTTTGGACTGGTTATATGGAGATACGACTAGATCCAGACTAGTCGTATGGAGATACGAGTTGGTCGTAAACTAGTCGAACATAACCACCAACATGAGTGTCTAATAGAAGATCTTACATAAACATAGTCCTGAATCTTTGCATATTTTTTTGTTGTAGATCATGACACCTACTACTTCTTCTGCACCTACCTTTAATTTGCGATCTATTCTTGAAAAGGAAAAGTTGAATGGTTCAAATTTCATTGACTAGTTTCGTAATTTGAGAATTGTTCTCAAGCAAAAAAAGAAGGAATATATTCTAGAGGGTCTCTATCCCGAGGAACCGAGTGCCAATGCACCTCGTGCTGAAAAGAATACTTATGAGAAGCATTGCAATGATGCAATCGATGTGCACTACCTAACGCTTGCAACCATGAACTCTGAGCTTCAGAAGTAATATGAGACCACAGATGCTTACAATATGATTGTAAGTCTGAAGGGTATGTTTCAAGATCAAGCAAGGGCAGAGAGGTTTAACACCTCTAAGGCATTGTTTTCTTATAGGCTGTCAGAAGGTAATCCGGTCAGTCCTCATGTGATCATAATTATTTGTCTCATTGAGAGGCTGGAAAAGCTTGGTTTTCCCCCTTAGCCAAGAGTTGGCTACTGATGTGATTCTTCAATCGCTCCCTGCGAGCTTTGAGCCTGTCATATTGAATTTTCATATGTATGGCATGAAGAAGTCAATGACCGAGTTGCATGGCATGCTTAAGGGTGCTGAGGAGAGCATCAAGAAAAGTTTCAATCATGTGATGATGGTTCAAAAGACTACTAGCTTCAAGAAGAAGGATAAGTTGGGAAAGGGTAAAGGCAAAGGAAAGACTCGAGATAAGATCGAGAGTCTCAAAGCTAAGCTTAAGAAGCTCAAGCTGGGTCCTAAGTCTGACATAGAATGTTACCATTGTCATGAGACTGGGCATTGGAAGAGAAATTGCAAGAAGTACTTGGTTGAGACGAAAAAGAACAAAGGAAGTAAGATTTCCAGTTCGGGTATAAATGTTATACAAATTAATCTTGCCACTTCTCCGACCAGTTCTTGGGTATTTGATACCGGATTGGTTGCTCATATTTGCAATTCGATGCAAGGACTGATAAGGAGTAGAAGTTTGGCAAGAGGAGATGTTGATCTTCGGGTGGGCAATGGAGCAAGAGTTGCTGCATTAGCTATTGGCACTTTACCATTAGCTTTACCTTCAGGATTGGTTATGGAATTAAATAATTGTTATTGTGTTCCAGCCTTAAGTAAAAACATTATTTCTGTTTCATGTTTAGGAGCAGAAGGTTATGAGTTCAGAATAAAGAACAATTGTTGTTCAATTTATTTTGAAGATATGCTTTATGGCCATGCTCCATTAGTGAATGGATTGTATGTTTTGAATCTTGAGGATATGCCTATCTATAACGTTAATGCTAAGAGACTTCGACCTAATGAAATGAATCCCACTTTTATTTGTCATTGTCGTTTAGGTCATATAAATGAGAAGCGCATGATGAAGCTCTATAAAGATCGCCTTCTAAACTTATTTGATTTTGAATCATTTGAAACATGTGAATCATGTTTACTTGGCAGGATGACAAAGACGCCTTTCACGACCAGAGGTGAAAGGGCGAGTGACCAGTTGGCCCTTATACATACGGATGTATGTGGACCAATGAGCACTTCGACCAGAGGTGGTTTTCAGTACTTCATAACCTTTACTGATGACTTTAGTAGATATGGCTATATCTACTTAATGAGGTATAAGTCTGAATCTTTTAAAAAGTACAAAGAATTTCAGAATGAAGTACAGAATCAACTTGGCAAGACAATCAAATGTCTATGATCTGATCGTGGAGGTGAATATTTGAGCCATGAGTTTGGTGATCATCTAAAGAAATGTAGAATTGTTTCACAACTCACTCCGTTGGGAACGCCTCAATGGAATGGGGTGTCTGAACGATGGAGCCGAACATTGTTGGACATGGTTTGGTCAATGATGAGCCAATTTAATCTTCCATTGCAATTCTGGGGATATGCTCTAAAAACAACAGCTTTCACTTTAAATAGGGTTCCATAAAAAATAGTAGCGAAGACACCATATTAGATATGGACCGAGAAATATCCTGGATTGTCTTTTCTAAAGATATGGAGTTGTGAGGTTTATGTAAAACATTTGACGTCTGATAAACTCACACCCAAGTCTGATAAGTGTTTCTTTGTGGGGTATCCTAAGGAAACTAAAGATATTACTTTTATAAGCGGGAAGATAACAAAGTGTTTGTTGCCTGAAATAGTGTCTTCTTGGAGAAAGAGTTTCTTTCCAAAGGAGTCAGTGGGAGCAAGGTGCAACTCGAAGAAATTCGAGAAGCATCCAAAAATGTTTCAACTCCTACTGAACCTCTACAGAATGAATAAAATGTTGTTGAACCTGTAGATGAGGTATTAGTCCCACGAAGATCTAAAAGGCCACATCAATTGCCTATAAGGTATGGGCATGATGTTTTATTATTGAATAATGATGAGCCTAAAACTTATGCGGAAGCGATGGTGGATCTAGACTCTGAGTCATGGCTTGAAGCCATGAGATCAAAGATAAAGTCCATGTATGATAATCAAGTTTGGAATTTGGTTGATGCACCTGATGGTGTTAAAACCATTGAGTACAAATGGATTTTTAAGAAAAAGGTAGATATGGATGGAAACGTTCACATTCATAAGGCACGGCTGGTTGCGAAGGATTTTAGACAAATTCAAGGTGTTGATTATGATGAAACCTTCTCACCTGTCGCAATGCTTAAGTCTATCCAGATCATTCTAGCTATTGCTGCATATTTTGATTATGAGATATGGCAAATGGATGTCAAAACAGTTTTCCTGAATGGAAGCCTAAGCGAGGATGTGTACATGACACAGCGTGAGGGTTTTGTCGATCCAGAGGAAGCTAGAAAGGTATGCAAGCTTAATAAATCCATCTGTGGATTAAAGCAAGCATCTCGAAGTGGGAACATTCGTTTTGATGAAGTAGTCAAAGGGTTTGACTTCATCAAGAATGAAGAAGAACCTTATGTTTACAAAAGGATTAGTAGGAGCAAGCTTGTGTTTCTGATCTTGTATATGGATGACATACTACTGGTCGGAAATGATATTCCAATGCTTGAATCTGTTAAAACTTCATTAAAAAATAGTTTCTCGATGAAAGATTTAGGAGATGCAGCATACATTCTTGGTATAAGGATCTATAGAGATAGATCTAACAGGCTAATTGGATTAAGCCAAGATGTATACATTAACAAGGTGTTGAAACGGTTCAACTTGCAAGATTCCAAGAAAGATTTCTTGCCCATGTCATAAGGTATTAATCTTAGCAAGAGTCAGTGTCCTACGACCACTGATGAGCGAGACAAAATGAGTAGAATCCCATATGCTTCGGCTATAGGATCTATCATGTATGCCATGTTGTGTACATGACCAGATGTGTCGTATGCTCTAAGTGTTACAAGCAGGTATCAATCAGATCTAGGTGAAGGTCACTGGATAGCAGTCAAGAATATCCTTAAGTACTTAAGAAGGACTAAGGAACCATTCCTTGTTTTAGTTGTTTATGGGGGTGAGGAAGAGCTGGTCATAAATGGTTACACCGATGCTAGCTTCCAAACCGATAATGATGATTTCAGATCGCAGTCAGGGTTTGTGTTTTGTTTGAATGGAGGAGTAGTAAGCTGAAAAAGTTCCAAGCAAGGAACAGTTGCTGATTCTACAATAGAGGCTGAGTACATTGCAGCTTCAGAAGCTGCAAAAAAGGCTGTGTGGATTAGAAAGTCAGATCCAGGTGAAGGTCACTGGATAGCAGTCAAGAATATCCTTAAGTACTTAAAAATTACTAAGGAAGCATTCCTTGTTTATGGGGGTGAGGAAGAGCTAGTCGTAAATGGTTACACCGAAGCTAGCTTCCAAACCGACAAGGATGATTTCAGATCGCAGTCAGGGTTTGTGTTTTGTTTGAATGGAGGAGCAGTGAGCTGAAAAAGTTCCAAGCAAGGAACGGTTGCTGATTCTACAACAGAGACTGAGTACATTGCAGCTTCGGAAGCTACAAAAGAGGCCGTGTGGATTAGAAAGTTCATTATTTAACTGGGTGTGATTCCGAGTGCTTTTAGTCCAATGGATCTCTATTGTGATAATAGTGGAGCCATTACACAAGTTAAGGAGCCTAGATCACATCAAAAGTCCAAACACATACTTCAACGATATCACATTATTCGTAAGATCATTGAGAGAAGTGATGTGAAGATATGCAAAGTGCATACGGATTTGAATATTGTTGATCCATTGACAAAGCCTCTCCCGCAACCTAAGCATGAGGCGCATACAAGGGCTATGGGTATTCGATATCTGTATGATTGACTCTAGTGCAAGTGAGAGATTGTTGGTGATATGTCCTAAAGGCAATCATAGAGATGATTGTATCACGTCTATATTTTTTAGTTATTGAATAAATGTTATTATGTTCCTTGAATGAATCATTGGTTATAAAGATTAACAAGTATGTGACTTGTTGGTGAAACTCTTTAACTTATATGATGTCGTTCTAAATGAATCCCTGATCGGATGTCACTGGTCGAAACACTAGTTACTCTACGACCAGCACATGTATTGATTGATGACCATGTTTCACCGGTCATGGATATAGGGATATCAAATCAATAATGTGATCACATGTTGGAGAACATGATGTTGGATTGACCCACCTTGAGACATTATTGAGATTGTTATGATTCTAAGTGTCATTAGTTGGTCTCAAGCAATGATCTCCAACATGCTTGAGATCAACATGGTTCCCTACATGTGTAATAGCACTCTTAGGGGTTGCCAAACGCTACTCGTAACTGGGTAGTTATAAAGGTAGCTTTTGGGTATGTTATGAAACATGCGGAGGGATGTGACTGATCGAATATTGGATTTACCCCTCCTAACATAACAGGAGAGATGTCTCTGAGCCCCTCGAAGTGGTCGGATAAAGAAAGTGCATGGCCATGCCACTGGTGGTCGAAGAGTTTGACCACATAAGGTTATCCGACACTCAATCGAGAAAGTATTGAACAATCCATAGATGATATAATATCTCACCTAGAGTTCAATCAGACATCGTGAGGCAAAGGGAGAATACACGAGTAGGCCGCTTAGTTCGATCAGTTATGGACTGGTCATATGGAGATACGAGCTGGTCGTAGACTAGTCGAACGTAATCACAGAGTGGTCGAAACATGGTCGTGGGGAGTTCTGAATCGTCGTGACCAAATCTGAATCGTCAGATAGAGATACGACCTGGTCGAAAGTGATGAGGACCTGGTCGTAGATCGTATTGCATCAAGGCTCATCCGATATGATTTGTGTGTATTCGAGAATCGTTATGTCCTGCTAGGAACCACTAACGACTCGTGATCGGAAAGGGTTTTTGAGTCACAACTGACTACACATAAACCTAACGGGTCACACACTTAACAGGTTAGAACAAAACATGTTCAGATAGGATCCGTCATGGACACTATATAAGGAGATACTTGAGGCTATTGGGAACATGAGATTGACGTGAGTTGCTCCATCGAAACCCTAGCCGCCATCTTCCTAAAAGCTCTGCCGTGCGACTTGGTGCTAGCACACTGGCGTACGGTTGTTCCTTCCCTAGATGTGTGGATACCGTAGAGGCACTACTGCGGTTGCTGTTACGCTTGATGACGATCCGCGATCTTCATAAGGAACTGCAGATGGTGCTGGAGAAGACGATCGACTCACGAGGACACTGACCGATCGACTACGACCACTACATCGACGCGCTCTACGTTGGACCAGGCTGCTCCAACTCCTCTTCTGCTGCTCTGTGCGTCTGGTGGTAACGATCTGTGATCATCTTCTTACTTGGCTTTCTGGTTTACGTGGTAGAATTTTTGAATTGTAGCTATCGTAGCCTACCCGTATCCCTTCAAGAAGGCGGCGACAGATCCGGTAGGGGGAGTGGCAGGATGACAAGGGAGGAGGAGAGAACTGGCACTGGGAGAGGAGGGAGCCAGGGAGGAGGTGGGTGGGCGGGGCCGAGGGGGGAGAGAGGGGGGAGGAGGAGGGGAGGGTGGCGACGTGTGGGCGGCGACGACTAGGAGGAGGAAGAGGAGGAGGAGGAGGAGAAGAAGGGGAGCAGCGCGGCGTCACTCGGGGGAGGATGGCGTGGGCGGCGGCGGCTAGGTGGAGGAGGAGAAGGGGAGCAGGGTGGCGCTGCTCGGGGGAGGAGGAGAAGGGGAGTGGGGGCTGCTGGCTGGGGAAGAGGATAAGGGAGGCGCGCCAAGTGGGGAGGAGGAGGAGGACGGGGGCTGGCTGGGGTGGTGGTGTGGGAGAGAGGAGGGGGGAGGAGGTGTGGGAGGAGGAGGGAGGAAGGATGAGGACGCGGGCAACGCTAGGGTTCGGGGGGAGGCTGGGATCAGGGTTTTTGTTTCGTGGCAAAAGCAGGTAAATAACTCGCAACTTAAAGGGCAAAGTTGGAAGGGGGTGGTGGGAAGCTGCCCCACGACAGCTTTCGGCTTCTTCACATATAACGTGGCTTTTGGCTTTTGAGAAAGCCGGTTAGAAAAGCCCCCGTTTGAGACGGCTTTCGGCTTTTTTGGATGAAAAGCTGAAGCCGAAGCCGTCCCAAACAGCCCTATGTGTTCTGCTCCCACCCTGAGCATGGATAATGATGATGTGGTTCACATGATGTCCACTCTGAGCCCTAAGGACCTAGTGGCATGGGTGGCGGCTGTTAACCTGAAAGAAAACTCTGGAACTTATCTCATATGCGGCCCAAAGGATGTCCTTCCCTAATCCGACCTATCGTCCCTGTGCCTTCTCCGAGTACCAATCCAACTGAGCGTCCCTACATTAAGCCACGGTCATGTTCATTGGTCTGGCTATGCTTGGGGAGTCGACAATGATGGATGAAGGCTTTTTTATGAGTGGATTAAAAATAGCTATGGGATGTCAACATGCATTCTAGGTCCTAGCAACCGGTTGTGTGCGGTCGCGCTTGTAAATTACCTCCCTGCTTTAACTGTTAGCGTTACCAAATTGATAGCCCTTAGCTGCATATTGCTAAATTACCATCTAGTATGTGTTGGTTGGTCTTTTTGCTATTTAGCTATAGCTTTTTCTACAGAATATCTCCAGGAAAATGTAATTAAATGATCAAATTTGTTCCATTGATTGGCTCAAGTGAAGGCTGAATGTGCATGAAATTTATCGATTTTTTGTGGAAAGTGTCAGGAACCTTGGTTCCAAGCAAATAAAATTGCAGTACAGAGCTGTGCATTGATGTTTTATGTGCCAGCATCCGTAACAAATTGTTGCTAGTAGAAATGTGCTGGGACTTTGGATACGAATCTGTTGCAATGTTTTTTTGAAGTGTAGGCTGCTTTGTTTTACCGTGCTTTTTCGAAAAGTGGCTTCCTACCGTGTTGCGAGGCTTTCGGTTTGTGGGTTGAGCAATTTGGGCTTTTCTAATTTGGTGTTTGGCTGTCTGGCTTTTTGGTAGGCTGGCTGCAGCTTCCGAGATATAAAATGTCTGAAATGCCCCTGAGAACAATAATAGCTTGTTTGATGCTGTTTAACGCAATTAACAACATTTAACGACATTTAACAACGACAATTGATGATATTTAACGATATTTGACGATATTTAATGATATTTGACGATATTTAACGACAATTGACAATATTTAACGACATTTAACGACAATTGATAATATTTAACGATATTTAACGACAATTGACAATATTTAACGATAATTGACGACATTTAACGACATTTAACAATATTTAATGACAATTGATGATATTTAACAATATTTAATGACAATTGACAATGACTAACGCAATTGACGAGGCATTGACAATAAGAGGAACATGTATTAATGGATATAATTATAAACTACTTCTGAGCAAGTTTCACTGATCCTCTAGATATCAAGTACACCTTACAAACCTCAATTAGGTCATAAAACTGATCAAGCACCGAATTGAAGCATGTCGCACGAATTTCTCCACCATGTGAATCGAGGATTAGCGTATTTAACGACAATTATTACAATAAACATTTATTACAACAATTGTTAATTATTACAACAAATAATTATTACAAACAATTAATGCCCCCTCCACTTTTTTCCGGGCATGGGACCGGCATCGGCAGTGTTAGGCACTTTGTTTAAGTCGGTTACAGAATATGGGTCACATTGAAAGTGAAATGAGGTTGCATTACAGAATTTGTTTGGCCTATCATGAGGAGTCTGGCGAGTACATAATAATATTGTAAAATGGAAATCATCGGCATAAAGTCATAATTCATAAACAATTCTCATGTGTATCTTTCATTGTATGCAAATTCATAAGTGTACTATGCCAAGGAAAGGGTTACATGAGGTAAACAATGTAAAATATATATTTTTGGATGTATCCTACAGCCAAATTACAGACACATCTTTTCAGATGTTTGTAAACCAAACCAGATCACGGATTCACAGGACAACTACATTAATTTGCAGGCATATTATAACTGAAAGTACTACAGAAGTATGCCTTTCTTCCTTCTCACCCCACCCAATACTAGATTAAGAAAATTAGTGACAAGAATCAACCAAGCACATGAGAATATGCACATTATATACATATGAACAACTGTCATTTTCTTTATCAATGACCAACATAATCACAACCTACAATACACCAAAAGAGACAAGAAAACAGTGAGTACAGATCACCAAATGTCATCAGATCACCACAAAGTTGCACAATCCATCAAGCATCTGCTACTCATCATCCATCTAATATCATCAAACCAAATATAGCACCAGTGCTGCTAGCTAAACAAGCTTAAGGAATTTTGATAGAAGCACACAATGCAAAATTTCAGTATGGCATTTGACAGAAGTACTTTGAACCATTCACAAGCACACAATCGATTCTTAACCCATAAAAACTAGAATTGTATTGATCATATGTCACTACTTTGACATCAAAGCAATCGTGAATTGGATGCATGAATCAAAATGCACCCTACTCCTTTTATGGACTGGTAATCAAGCAATTCATCGATTCATGAATCAAAATGCGGTGGCGGCGTTGTGGACTGAGGGCCTTGGGCCTAACAATGAGCTCGGGAGGTGGAGGAGGAGGCGGCTCGGGAGGAGGAGCAGGGAGGAAAGGGACTTGGGTGGCGACGACGGCGAGGCCGGCCGAGGCGGGAGGAGGATGGAGCCGAGGAGGAGGTGGTGGGGAGGGAGCTCGAGGAGGCCTTGTTGTATTGGGGAGGACGGAGGCGGGAAGGAGGCACCAGACGGAAGCGCCATCATGGAAGAAGGTCCACAGGAGGAGGAGGAGGTCTTGGCCGGGAGGAGGAGGTGGAGGAGTCTGCGGGGTTGATCCAGATCGAGATCTAGATCTGGGAGGAGGAGGAGTCTTTGAGGAGGCCGTGGGAGGAGGAGGAGGCGGGGCGTGGGGAAGAGGGGAGGGAGGAGGAGGAGGGCGGGGGGGGAAGGGGGAGGAGCCGAGCGAGTGGGCGGACAGGCTGGGGGAGGGGCTTTTATGCAATGGCATTCGGCGGGTAATAATCTATGAAATCGAGGGGCAAATGTGGAATGGAGGGTGGTGGGAAGCCGCGGAAGTTGGCCTGTGGCGGCTTTTGGTTTTTGGCTTTCTAATGTGTATTTGTGTATTTGAAAAGTGGCTTTCTCGCCGCAGCTTAAGCTTTGACCGTTTGTTTGACTTGGCTTTTTTTAGAAAGGCGAGAATGTGCTGCTCCCCCCACCCCCCAAAAACTGCAGTGGTGAATGCAGCATGCATTATATTTATATGCCATAATAGGAGCAATATGCTCGCAATGCTGTTGTTTTCATGCTAGGATCCTTAAGTGTCACTTGGTTTTCTTGCTTGCTTGTTTGAGCCGAAACTCCCCTGGTGTTTACATGAGAGCACGGCTCTTGTGCCCGAAGAGACCCAGGGCTAAAACCAACCAAACCAAGTAAAATTAGGCAGTTTAGCTAAAAAAGTGTCAAGACAAGTAAAACGACGAGCAATAGAGACAGGTGGCTCTAAAAAAGTACTTACCTTTCAAGAGCTTTTTTTCACGTCTCTGCGCGAAAGTGACACTGACCGATTTCAGGCCACGGATTTGCATAGAGAAATGCCAAATGAATGGTCTGAATTTTACGTGGATGTCGGTTTGATTTCCCAAATCATCTTCTGATAATAATTCAATACGTCGTCATCAGCTTCCACCTACCTGTTTGCCACCTTTTAATGGGTCAGACACGGATGTATAACTAGGCACAACAACTGCACCGGGGGCGTGTCGCCTGTTGCGTGCAATACTTTCGGTTTCCAGCAAAGACATCATCGCCCACGACGCGACCTAAAATTCTCTAGGAAAACTGTAAACTGTTAGCGAGACGGGATGTTTACAGTCCGAAAAACAATGTTGTCCTGCAAATTTCTCCTAGCTCAGATAGAGTTTTGGCATGAAATACGGTTTGATATACTTGCAATAAATTTTTTGACTTTAACATAGACAGTGCATACGACAATAATATTAGCGTCGGTGCGCGTAAATCAAACTTGGGCGCGCGACTAATCTCTTATTATTTTTAAGGGCATCGATAAACCCTCTCATTTTAAGGCTAATATCTGCTGCATGATCCTCTGTAGTAGAACTTAATTTCACAACTTTTTAACCCACTCTTGGTTTGAAACTTCGACCTACTATCAATGATATCTACGAAAAAAGAATTAAAGTAATTTTAAACCAGCCGTACATGTTTGGATCTTAACATATTTACTATGTCATCTACTAGACAAGCGGAACTTTTATTTGCACACATAGAAGTTCTATGTAATTAGTATTTGCACACATAGTGCTATAGCCTGTCAACAACTCATTGATCCTCTATTTGTAATTAGTACCTGCAATACGTAGTAAACCAGTAATTCCTGCAGTGCCGATGCAGTTTTCTCTGAATACTATGTGTGTTTGATTGTTTATACGCCTCTAGTTAAGTTGAAGAGGGAATTTTACATAAGCTGAATTTGACTCACCTATCTAACCAAATAACAAAACACCACAAAACTTATATGCAGTCATACGAGCCAGCCTGTGCAGTCAACCAAATACAACTATATTTCCATGTGCCTGGAATTTTTGGCACGCGCAGAACTCTATAGTGTAAATCAGTCAGGCAGTCATGTCTTCGAGGGTACAGACGTCAACATCCAGTTCGGAGTCCCCAAAGCAATCTAATCGAATTCCAGCCGACTCTTCTACCCCATTACACACGTTGCGCCCACAGGCCGCATAGGCGTAGCTTCCTCTTCACTGTGGGGATCCCATCTCCGGCGAGCTCATGGCCCCCGCCTCGCCGGAGAAGAAGCTCCAATGCGCCGCCAACGGCAACTGCGCCGCCTCGCTGGGGAATTCTCCGGCGGCCGGTTACTACCGCCCGGCCGCGCCGCCGGCGCTGGCCGCCGCGGAGGGCGAGCTCCGGTGGCTCCGGCGGTGCTTGGAGGCGGCGGCGAAGGGATTCGCCATCGGCTCCGGCCTGAAGGGCGGCCTCGCGCTCTTCTCCGTTCTAGTTCGCCTCCGTAGCCGCCGCTCCCCCAGATCGAGGTCTCCTTCGCTCGCCATCCCCCGCAGATGCTGGCTGCTTGGTGTTGCAACTTGTAATTCTTGTCGCGTGGTGAGTGTAGGAAGGCGGGAGCGATGACGAACGAGGAGGCGACGGTGCTGGCGTTGAAGGAGACGGTGAGGTACGGCTTGTTCTTGGGGACCTTCGCCGGCAGCTACGTCTCCGTCGACGAGTGCATCGCCGCCATCTGGGGGCGTAAGAGGTCAGTTCTCTGAAACCCCGCTGTTGAAATATTTCCTCCTCTTGTTTATTGCAAGGAAAGATGAGAGCTTTGATGAGGGGCGGTGGTGAACCCTACTGCGGATTTGCATGTAGCGAAGATGATGGGTGACTCTTTGCTGATGATTTGAGCAGATAGTTGGCATTGCCTCTGGTTAGTTGCATTAAAGATAATAGCTTGTATATGAGAGAATGAAGCGTAATTGGTGGGAATTATGTGTTGAGTGTTGTAAATCAGCAATTTTAAAGAAGAGGACAAGAAAATGAGTAGTATAGCTTTTGTTATTGCTTGTTATATTTTTGAAGAGATGTGCTTTGATGAGGATTAGTCGTGTTGTGATAGAAAATTTTCTTTGTTCCTTGGCACTGTGAATTGCAAGCAAAGATTGTTGATTTTGGCGGGGACTTGAGCTCATTTTTTTTGCAACTGCAAACAATTCTCAGTGTGGAAAAAGACGGTTTTCTTACAGTTTTCTTGCTTTGGCTTCTTGCATTAGGGGATGCTAGTTTTGATTAGAACAGTGGTGTATTGTTTGCTATGATTGGTTGAAGCGAGGTTTTGTGGATAACTCTTTAGGAAAAGAAAGAAAAAGGTAAACTCTGGCAACTTGCAGTGAATCACATTCAAAGATGTTATTGTGGTGAGGAGTTCAGTAGTTGGGAACTGTGAGTTGCTTTCGTGCGTGACAACACCTGCCAGTGGTCAGGTAGCATTATCAAAACAGGTCAGTTACCAAGAATTTGTAATTCAGCGGTAATAAGGTTGGTCTTATTACTTTTGTTGATGAAGGGGAAATACTAAGTGATCAAGCTTCTGCGTGATCAGGAGATATGGTTTGTTTGCTAACCAAAATAAGTTCCTTAGAACCACCATAGGGCAATTTGCAAAGGTTACAACTATCTGAAAGTTTTGTTTGCCTTCTGAATTGAATTAATCATCCTTTTTGAAAAAAAGAAAGAAATAATAATTGAATTGTTATTGTTATTAATTATGTGTTGTTTAAGCATTTGGGGTGGGGGAGGGGTGGGGGGAATATCTCCTACCTCTGGTTTGTAAACCTGTTGGAACCTAAAATATTAGCATTTTGTACTGGAGGGTAGTGGAATCTAGGAACTAGGGTGGTCTGTGAGTATTTTGGAAACAGCAGGTCCCAAATCATAATATTTATTGATTCTAATGAACCATGGATAGGTTTATTTTTTCGAGAGAACCACAGCAAGACTTTTTCTTTCTATTTTTGAGAAAAAAGATGTTTGGATTGTTTTGGGTCTTGAAACTTCACCTTGCGGAATACTGCAAACTAGAACTCACAAACATGGCTTCATGCTTTACAGTAGTTAGAAAAGCAATTATAAGTCAGCATATTTGTGACCATAAAATTAAATCATACTACATTTCTAATGCTGCAACGATCTTCTACCAGCCTTCTAAACATATATCATCAAATTACTGAATGGCAGCCCCTGTTATGCAATTTGCATTTGCTTATTATTGCCATTACATCCAGTGTTTCTGTTTCCTCATATCGTCCATGATATGATGATATCCATGTGTAACACCAGAGTCTTTTTTTAAAAAATAATGTATAACTTCATACTCTTGTTTCTTCAGAACAGCAAGGTGGAGGTCATTATTAGCTGGGTTGATTGCTGGTCCTTCTATGCTCTTGACGGGGCCGGGCACACAGCACACTAGCTTGGCGATATACATTCTCATGCGTGCTGCTGTACTTGCATCCCGTTGTGGAATAAAGAGCAAAAGGTTTGGAAAGATTTGCAAACCTTTGACGTGGTCACATGGTGATGTCTTCCTTATGTGCCTTTCATCTGCACAAATTTTGTAAGTTTCCTTTCAGAATTCCTATGCATTTTTATGTTGTATTAGTTGTATACTGTAGAGTCTTTAAGTAAAGGACTGGTAGTGGTATGTCGGTCTGTGCGTTGTAATAGACTCTGTTTTATCGGTTTCAACAAATGAAACTACGATCACCCCCCGTCTTCCAAAAAAATGTCGCTACTGTATGTTTGTATAGAGATTGTGTGGAAACTGTTGATAATATATTCAAGGATATTCAGTATTTCAGTGGAAGGAGTTGTTTTGAGATGATGACCATATTGTAGTATATCCAAAGCTTGAAACTAGTATAGCATGCATAGAAAGTTTGCTGTACTTGTCAACTTCAAATATTAACAATCTCAGGAATAAGGTAGCACAGTAATGATCATTGAAAATTATTGGGTCAAGTAACAGTTCCTTGAATCATCTTACATTCGTTTGGAAATGTTACATTAGCACGCACATTTGAAGTAGTATGAATGATCCAACTTTTCCCAGATGTCTAAGAAATTCTGCTGTGCTACCTTATTCCTGACACATAAAGGCTACTTTCTTAAGAAAATGAGCAAATAAATGTAATGAAGGACATTAATGTCATTCTTTAGGATAATTTAAAACGCTCATGTGTTTTGTTAATGTTATCGAAAATGCCTGCAAACCTAAAATACAATGCTTCATGTCCTTCACCCATGAGAATAAAAAATGTTCCTCCATCTGTGTAGGAAATAACCTTAATGGAAAAAAGGAACATTTTGATGTCAGGAAAAGCTACATTTCCATGTTAGGGGCATCTTTGAGAAAATCTGTAAAATGGAATGCAGTTTTTTTTATATTAAAAAAACAACACAAATTGCTTTGCTAGTCCAAAAATTTGAGTCATAGATTCTTACAGTGCATTATTGAGACTGCAATACAAATGTAAGAATATGACGTAACTTTTTCTGAGATGCAAGGGCAATTTCCCTTGTAATCTTGTTTTGACAATAACTTAAATCATTTGTAACACCATTGAAAAAGATATGCATCATGCACAGGCATTAGGTGGGTAGTATGCATATGTATGTATGTATGTATTTTGTAGTACATATTCAGTAGCATGTGAGAATATTGATTTTTTTGCCTATATTATTTCTTCTGCAGATCTGCATACATTCTAAAGCAGGAAAGTTTGCCATCATCATATAAATCGTTTTTAAACAAGCATGGTGGAAAGGATCTTGTTATTCTGCAAGGTGTGAAGGAAATAGTCAACCACACTGCTTTCACTAACCTAGTGGGGATTGAGAAGTACTACAAATCTGTTGGTGTTGACGTAAAGTTAGATCCAAACATGAAAGTGCCTTGCTCAGTAAGTACTACAAATCTGTTGGTACCATGTTGTCCCGTATGATTGAATCATATTCATATTATACTTAGAAGTTTAGCCTATCAAGCATGCAATCCAGAGGATCAGTTTTACAGCAGAACATTTTGCCATGAGATAACTGTTCCTAGCTAAACTGTGCCTTTTTTTTTGTTAATTTCCATTCCTTATGTTAATCTGAATTTTTCGGTGATCTAATCTCTTCTCTTTTCAATCCAGATTGTGCATGGTAATCAATCATGTACGGGACATTTTTTTTCATTCTTGTTACAAGCATATGGAAGAGCAGTTCCTGTCTATGTGCCAGTCTACCTAGTTCCTGCACTTGTAGTTCATCGACAGGATCTCTTGAAAAGGTATACAATAATATCAAGTAAACTGACATGTTTGGTTTATAATATTTGGGAAAAGCATTTTTTGCTACCAAAAACCATGCATACCCCTGCATTAATTGAACCTGATGTCCCGAGGATAATCATGCTTCATGTAAGAATTAAAGTGTCAAATAAGTATAATTTATTTAGGTTGAAAAATAATGAGTGTCGTTCATAAATCATAATCTAAACTCTTATCTATCTATGTGAGCTATCATGCTGCCTACTCCAGTTTTTGCAACAGGTTGCATTTATCTAATTGTGCAACCCTCACAACATACAGGCCTTACACAATACTAGGGAAGAGTCTTCTAGGAACAGTGAGATCTAGCCTATTCCTGTCAGTTTATTGCGCATCTGCATGGTGAGTTTGCAATTTTTTATTTCAACTCCTATCATCTTATGGTAGCCATGTAGATGTATCGCCAACCTTTCTTGTTTGGACGACAATTCATGGTGTTTCCTTCTCTATTTTCAGGGCTTGGACATGCCTGCTTTTTAGAACCTTCCGGAGTTGCAATACCCCACTTGTTGTACTTGGCACGGTAAGCAAATGATGAAAGTTTACCGCATGACTTCAGTATCGATAGATGCTAATCCTGCATATTTGAGATACTAAACTGTTTTGTTTTCCTACGACAGTTTCCAACAGGTCTGGCATTGCTTATCGAGAAGAAGAGCAGGAGAATTGAGATATCTCTATACTGCCTTGCCAGAGCCATTGAAAGCTTTTTCACATGCATGACCGATGCCGGACTCTGCCCTCCAATACTGCAGATAAAGCGAGCCGATGTAGCGGTATTCAGTATGGCTACTTCGATCATCATGCACTGCTATGCACAGGAAAGAGAAGTTTTTCGGTCCAAGTACTTGAATGTCCTTGACTGGGTATTCGGTGTACCGCCTCCATCCGACGACGAAAGTAAGAAATATTCACCATCCGATGATGGAACCAAGAAATGTTGAGTAGCATGCTGACCTGTAGAGAGTGATCTTAGTCCTAGAGTAGATAGGCACATTAGAAGAGCCTTGTACAGGAGGCTCTTTCCAACAAGCGTAATTTAGTGGGTACAGCAAAGCATATATTTATTCAATTGATTTAGCGGAACACAATGCCCTGGTCATATGAAATGACCATATTTAGGACATATGTATTGTAACTTATTGATTTTGATGTACTATTGCGCTTCCATGTGGTCCCTGAGTTGGAGCTCTAATCAATTCAATTGTGCCATCCGGTTTACCTCTCCTTCAGACTACATGCATCACTTCATATTTCTTATGAGCCAGTTTGAACTACATTTGAGGGGAAATTTCCATCTTGTGAAACAAATTTTCTAGTGATGAAGTTTGTATATCCCCGTGTCAAGTTTCTTGAGTAGTCCCCAGAGTCATGGTTGTATTTGACAGTGTCAATGTTTAAAACGAAGTAAGTTAGCGCTTAAGGTCGCCTAAGGACAAGCTCCCCAAAGTTTCTTGTACTACTATGGTGATCTAGTTTAAGGGCAAGTTGCATTCTGTCCCCAACAATGAAAACTCCCAGTTCGATCTAGACCGTCGAATTAAGATAGACACGACGAAATAGGTCGGTTGCAGATATCGGACAACAGACATAATGTACATAAGGACGGACCAAAGAAAGACTAGGTGGGGGCAAACTTACACTCAAATTTCAGTTTTTAGTGGAGTAGACTGATGTCGATCAGTCTTCACTCCAAAAAAAATGCATCTCTAGAGGTGGCCAAACAGGCGGTCCGGCCCTGACCTGTGCCGGCGCAATCCATTTAGGCATAACCTATTCTGGCCCATGAACGGGCTGGGTAGTGTCGTGTCGGCCCGTGTGCCGGCAAGGCAGCCTAGGCACGACACGAAAGCCTTTTGTGTCGTGCCCTGTCGGCCCAAACCAGTTTAGCCCAACGGGCCCATTTCGGTCTACTTAGCCCGTTAGGTCCAAAATTTTAAAAAAATTAGAAAAAAAATAAAAATAACCAAAAATAGAAAAATATGTAGAATTTAGAAATACATCTCTTCTCTTTTCTCTTCTTTCTCTTTTCTTTTCCTTTTTCCGACTTTTCCTTTTCACCTTTTCTTTCCCCCTTTTCCCTTCTTTCTCCCGCATGGTCACACGAATGCCTTCATTCTCCTTCTTTCATTCATCTTCTCCTCTCTTCCCCCTTTCGTCTTCTCTCTTTCTCTTCTCTCTTCTTTCCAACACCTTCCTCCTCCTTTCTCCTACGAAGGGCCTAGATCTCGATCTTTGCCTTCATCTTGCCACCATCCTTCTTCTTGACTGGTGCTTGGCTTGACACTGTTGCTCGGCCTCGGCCAGCCGTCGCTATAAATCCTCTGCCCCGGTGCCCGCGCGTGTTGCCCTGTGGCCTCCTCCTCCCGACCCCCCTTCTCCCTCCACTCATCTCCCCCTAACCCCTCTTCTCCCTCCTCGCCCCAGCCGCCTCCTCCTCAGCGTCGGCCTCACGTCGCTTCTGATGCGTGCCATCCAAGGCCTCCTCCTCCTTGTCATCGGCGCCAGCCTCGCCTACCTTGCCCTCTCCTCCTTGGCCTCTCCACAATGGGACCGGCGTGCCATCTTGGGGCGATCTGTCATCTTGAGATAACGATCTGATATAATGGGATTATTATACTATACTAGTCTAACTCATAAACAATACGAACAATGCTCAGCCTGAGTCGGTCAATAGTGTCGACCCCTATGCACCCATACCACCCACTTGTGCTATCACTTTTTTTTTACGTGAGTCCGCCCCGGATGTACACTTCCAGGGATTTGACTCCTCTCGCGATGCGCCTTTATTTGTCCCATTTCTTCTTCTCTTCCCCCAACCATCCATTCCTCCTTTCTTCCTCCCCTCCCCTGTTCCAACTTCCAACCTCCAATCAATCCCGACAAGAAAGCCACGCCGATACAAACAGCGATACTAGTCGCCTCGCCTCGCATCGCACACCCCGAACCGGCAGTGACGAGCCCTCGCGCCGATCCGTCGCCGTGGGCCGGCGGGCAATGGGAGTTGGGTACGGGCGGTGATGGGCGCGGCGAGCTCGAGGCTGGAGAAGGCGCTGGGTGAGCAGTTCCCCGAGGGCGAGCGCTACTTCGGCCTCGAGAACTTCGGCAATACCTGCTACTGCAACAGCGTCCTGCAGGTACGCTGGAACTGGAATATCTGAACCCTCCCTCGACCGATCGCCCCCTCAGAGGCCGTGGCTTTGCGTGGGATTTGTTGTGTCTCCGTGTCGAACGATTAGGAGGGGTGTGATCTTCGCGGGATGGTGGCGCGGTAAAAGTGATCTTGTGATGGTGGCATCGATAATCGCGGCTTTGCGGCAGATTTGTGTGCGAGATGGTGAGAGGGGAGCGGGAAGGTCTGTAATGGCATGGTTCCAGAGTCGAGTAGTCTCTTTTCCTCTTAATGGCTGCATTTTTTGTGTTAACTTTTTGTGATGGTCTGATTATGAGATGTTGTTCCTGCTTCTATTATTGCAATATGATTGTGATGTGTTCTAATAATATATTTCTTGATTTATATATGTATTCCTCGTGATCATGAGATGGGCTTATTTGCTACTTCATTCTATTGCAGGCACTTTATTTTTGTGTTCCTTTTCGTGAGCAATTACTGGGGTACTATGCAAACAATAAAAGTGCCGGAGATGGTGAAGAGAACATGTTAACGTGCTTAGCTGACCTGTTCTCTCAGGTACTGTTGCAGCTATTGATTGTTGTAATTGTTATTCTGTCCTCACTTTTCTGCATGTGCTGCATCGTGTAGAAATCGCGTATTAACACATTTAATCTTAACTGATAGTTTATGACATGTACGTTTAATACCATGGGATTACTCCCAACGACGTTGCTGATTCATTTTCGAGAGTTTCTCACGAGAAATTTGCAGTATACTATGTATATTCCTTGAACAAGTTGGCATCTGTCAGTAACCACTTAGAGTGGTGCTTGCGTCAAATTAAACAATTTGGACTAGGAGCAATGTCCAGAATTCTGTGTAATAGAATAAACCTAGGCAAGATCATAAGAACAATGCCTGTTAAATCTTAAATGGGAAAGTTCCATGGGACAGGATATGTTATTTCCTTGCTTGATCCCTTCAATTTAATGGATAGGTTTGTGTTTAGCTCTGTAGTGAGAGGATATATATGATATAGGTGCTAGACAATTGCTTCTTACTCTCATTATTTATTAGTCATAAAACCAATGTTCATTGGGTAGTTCCTTTTATCTGGAGCCTATTGCTTGTTTAAGATGCTATGATTTGATAAAAGTGACTATGTTGGAGTACACTGAACAAGGAATGGATACTGCATTGCAACAAAGTAATTATTCTGTTCTTTGTTCAAACAGATCAGCAACCAGAAGAAGAAAACGGGTGTTATTGCTCCTAAGCGTTTTATACAACGACTGAAGAAACAGAATGAGCTTTTCCGCAGCTATATGCACCAGGTAATATATTTGGTGAATGATGCAATTATCAATGTATTTTCCATAGTTTTGGGCAAAATATGCGGTCACATTATGGTCTTAATGATCATTTAAAGTATTGTACTCTGGCCCTCTGGATTAAGCTGGTAGACTGTAGAAGGGTTCTCTGCAGATTTGTTGTTGTGAATTTTGCCCAGTCCATTATTTTTTCCAGTTGTTTATGCTAGATGTGTAGTACTTGTTAGATGTTAGTTTGTATAGGGTGCTCTCTTTGCATATTTACCATACACTGTAACTTATATATTAAACGCCGCGCCTCGTCCATCCTCTGTTTTCTCCCGAGAGACCGAGCTTCTCCGCATCTCTCCCACACCGTCGCCGCCGTTCGCTGGCCCCCGCTGCCGCCGACTCGGATCCGCCGTCGCTGGCCCGGATGCACCGTCGGCGCGCCCCTAAGGGCCCCGGATCTGGCGTCGCCGCTCCGGATCTGCAGCCTAGCGCCCCCGCGTGTCTTCCTCTGTCCGGGCCGCGTCGCCGCGCCCATTGTCGCGCCCCCGAGCCGTCGCCGACGTCCGGCCGGCCCGCCGCCGCCGTAGCCTTACTCTTGGTGGCTCCTCTACCCGGAAAACCTATCTGTTGCTTTGCGTCGTTTTCTCACTGAGCAGGTACTCTTCCCAGTACTCTTGCTCTGGTGCTCATGCTCAGAACGATGTCTCTGAGCGTAAGCATCGTCACTTGTTTGAGACAGCTTGTGCTCTTATGTTTGTCTCTTCTGTTTCACCTCACTTCTGAGTTGAGACTGTCTCCACTGCTGCTTTCCTCGTCAACATGCAGCTTTCCACTGCTCTTCGAGGCTCTACTCCCGTCGATCGTCTCTACGGTCGGGCTCTAGAGTATAGTCACTTTCGTTGTTTCGTCTATGTCTGCCTTCGCCCTTCTTCCACCTCGTGAGCGTACCAAACTCACTGCTCAGTCAGTTGAATGTGTGTTTCTTTGCTAAAGTCTTGAGTATAAGAGTTATCGCTGTTATGATCCTGTTGTTCACCAGATGAGGATCTCACAGGACGTCACCTTTGATGAGTCCTGACCTTACTACCCTCGTACCCCTATTGTCAGCCCAGGTTTTTTTGTTGAGTCGATCTCCTTTCTGACTTTTTCTGACCCTCAGTTTTCCATTTTTGTTTCGCTTCCGCCTCTACCTTCTTCGCTCCCCTCTCCTCTGGCTCCACCTGTTCCCTCTAGCTCTTTTGTTGAGATTCCACATTTTTTCTTGCACTACTCTCGCAGTCCTCAGCCTACTCCTTCTCAAGTTGAGCCTTCGTCTTTGCTGAGCCCTGTTCTCAGCGCTTCTTCTCTGTCCTTGCCGAGTCCTGCTCCACCTTCTCCTCCCAGATACGATCTTCGTGATCGTTGCACTATCAGGCCTCCTGAGCTTTGCGGCTTCGCAGCCGCTGCTCTTTCTAAGCCTACGACCTACTATGAGGCTGCTGCTCACTCTGAGTGGTGGCTCGCGATGTCTGAGGAGATTGCTGCTTTGGAGCAGTGTTCCCCTATGCGTCCTCCTAGGCGCTGGGCTGCACCCCAGTTGCTGCGATTCGGGCTGAATCGGTGCCCTAGGCGCTCGGCTCCCCTAGGCCTTAGGCGGTCAACGCTGGTCCAAGGCGGACCCAGGCGGGCAAGGCGCAGCGGCTGCTGGGTGACGACACGTGGGAGAAAAGAGGGGGGGGGGTAGTATGACACCTTCATCGCCGTCGCTGCTAGATCTCTTATTGCCGCCATCATCATTGTTATTCTTGAGGTTACCAGATGGCATGGGAGGTCAGCTAGGCGGCGGATCTAAGCGGCGATCGGCGAAGAGGAGAGCGAGAGGGAGAGGGCGGCCGAGAGCCCGAGAGGGAGAGGGAGAGAGAGAGAGCTACGAGAGAGGGAGAGAGATAACTAGATACTTTTTTAGATCAGACGGTCGAGATTTTTTTAGATCGGACGGCCGAGATTGAGATTGTTTTTGATCGGACCAGCTCCTTCCTCCTCGCCACCGCCTCCGCGCCGCACTCCTTGCCTCTACTCCCTTTCCCCTCCGCGCCTCACCTCTGCTCTCTCCGTGCGCTCGCGTCTGCTCCCCTTCGCCTCCACGCCTCGCTTCTGCTCCCCCTCGCCTCCGCCTGAGTCGGTCTAGGCGCTAGGCGCCGGTCCACCGCTCTACTAGCGCCTAAGTGAACATTGCTTTGGAGCATATTAGCACTTGGGATCTTGTGCCCTTACCTGCGCGTGTCACTTCTATCATGTGCAAGTGGGTGTACAAGATAGACCCGCTTGGATGGTTATCTAGAGCACTACGAGGCTTGTCTTGTGGCATGTGATTTTCAGTAGGAGCATGGTCATGACTATGATGAGACATTCGCTCCTGTCGCCCACATGACCATTATTTGCACTCTCTTTGTTGTGGCCCCTGTTCGACAGTGGTTCATCTCTCAGCTAGATGTTAAGAATGTCTTTATCAATGGTGAGCTACGTGAGGAGGTAAACATGCAGCCACCCCTTGGTATTCTGTTCCTAATGATATGGTTTGTCGTTTTCATTGCTCTCTCTATAAGCTCAAGTAAGCCCCGCGTGCTTGGTTTGACCGCTTCTCCTCTGTTGTCACTGCTATCGGCTTCTTCGCCAGTGATCACGACCCTGCCCTCTTTGTACACACGTCTCCTCGGGGTCGGACGCTCCTTCTCTATGTGAATGATATGATCATTACTAGGGATAACTCTCAGTACATTGATTTTGTAAAGATGCGTCTCAGTGAGCAATTCTTGATGTCTGATTTGGTTCCAACTGTACTAAATTCAAGTATATATGTTTAAGTACTTACAAATTACAACAATCCGATTACTCTAGATTGATAAAATGTTCAATAAATAGGGGGAATTTCTATTGCAAATCTATCTCTAGGTGCTATATGCAAACTCATAATATGGATCGTTGGATGTGATTTGGATGAACTAGATTTAAATGCGCTTGAAGGTCACATGAATGGACATTTTGCAATAACCCCCTCACACATTGAGAAATCATGTATGTCACCCAGTGGCTCACATGTGAGTTTACAAGATAGCACCTAGAGATGGGTTTGCATTAGATACTCTATATTGCAAATTGTTAATGGTTTAGAATTGGTCCTGGGCTTATTTTTGGCAAAGGCCATATCTGTTTTGGCTAGTTGTCTATGAGAAACTGAGAATCTGTGCTGATGAGATGTGAGAGTATGCATCACCATTGTAGAACACCTACAATAGATATGGGCTTCATTGTTCTAAAGAAAATTTTGTTCACTTTCAAGCTTGTGCCATTTATATGATATTTTCTTATTCCTTATTATGTTAGTGTAAGTTTGGGGATATTGTCTTGTTGGTACATTTTCATTGGAAGGTCTACCTGGGAGTTGACCATTGACTGAAAACACTATTGTATTTTACAGGATGCTCATGAATTTCTGAATTTCTTGCTGAATGAGCTAGTTGACATTCTTGAGAAAGAATCTAATGCTGTTAGAGAAGCTCTTCAAAATTCCTCTTTGCAAAAGAATTCAAATGGCCCTATTAATGGTCATCCCCATGGCAGTCATAAAGAACCGGTTGCTACATTGGTCCACAAATGCTTCCAGGTGAGTTTTCATCCATTTCCGCCAACATGCTTTTTTGTGCACACGTGTGTGCACTCCAATTTCTGCTCTTACTACAGTCTCGGAGATGAGCCTGTTACTCTTCTATTTTTGTAGGGAATATTGACTAATGAAACTAGATGTTTAAGATGTGAAACTGTCACTGATAGAGATGAAACATTTTTTGACCTGAGCCTGGATATCGAACAAAATAGTTCAATCACCAGTTGTCTTAAAAACTTCAGCTCAACAGAGACTTTGAATGCTGAGGATAAGTTCTTCTGTGACAAATGCTGCAGGTATGTTATTCCCGTTCCTTTGATTGATTTGCCCGTTCTTTCCTCATGTTATATCCGATATCTCTATCTCCTCCTGGTTGACATTCTGTAACATGGCTACACTCAGTGGTACACATAATGATTCGATAGAGTAGCATCAGAGGCTTCCGGTCATGTTAGTTATTACCTCTGCTTGTTTTGCTTGATTTACTATGTGTTTAAATCTTCTGATAAACCATGCAGTAGCACATGGAGCTTATAAGCTGTTTACTTCGCAAAAGTTGTGTATTTTTAATGTTAGCAGACATTTCATTTTCCTTTTGACTGACATTTTTTGCTCTGACATTCTTATATCAAAATTGTTGTATCACTTGTTTATTTTCATATATTTGGATGATCTGTATTTAACTTGGATTTTGATGGAAATGGTTCTTAATTTCAGTTTACAAGAAGCACAGAAAAGGATGAAGATAAAGAAACCACCAAACATCCTGGTAATTCATCTCAAGCGCTTCAAGTACATTGAGCATCTTGGTCGCTACAAAAAGCTATCATACCGAGTTGTTTTCCCTCTGGAGCTTAAACTCATCAACACCGTTGACAACTCAGACTTGGAATATTCCCTTTTTGCTGTGCTAGTTCATGTTGGAAGTGGCCCAAATCACGGCCACTATATCAGCTTGGTAAAGAGCCACAACCACTGGTTGTTCTTTGATGACGAGAATGTTGAGATGACTGACGAGTCCATGGTACAGACATTCTTTGGCTCAGCACAAGAGTTCAGTGGTAACACTGATAACGGCTACATACTCTTCTATGAAAGCGTTGCTAAAAGAAGCTGATGCCTTTCTCAGTCTCGCAATTAGTTATACAGATTTCCTTTTGTTGCCACTTCCTGCTGCTGACAATATAGAATATTCGGCAAATTAGAATAAGTTAATGCAAGACCATTCAACTTTAGATGCTATGGTGGAATTAGCATTTAGCAATAAAAAAACTGTGACGAGTTTTGTGGAGGGTGCTATAGCTGCAAAGTCCACAGATTTCTTATTTCTATTTTTTTGTTATTTGGTTTATGCGTACAGGTTGTATCAATCCTGGAATAATCTTTGTTTAAAACCTTTGTCATGTATAGAGATATGCTTGTATCTTGGAAGCATTTTGGCTTCGAGTAAAATTTTGTTTCAAAGACAAAGCTGCTGCTGTTCTGCATGGGATCCTCAGCAGTCTTTTGTTCTTGTGCCCGCTGTTTGCAAATTCGTGTACAATTTTACAGCCTTGCTTCCTTTTCTATTTGTGTACTGTTCCTCTGATTTGAGAGTTGAGGTGTTGTGCAGACTTGCTACCGGTGTGGATAGCTACCCTCTTTGCAAAAAGTGCATGTTGGACTTTTCTGAAAATTGTGAAGAACAAATTCAGATATGTTTATGGGATAGTGTAGAGCTGCAAATTTTGAAGACCAAATTCATCCTTGGTTGCAATCTCTTAACTAATATTGAGTTTGATCTTGAATTCTTTCAGGTACATTCGACGTTAACAGTAGTGCATGCCAGCATGTGCATCCTTGATTATTATTTTTCCACATTTTCTTGATGTAATATTGGCGGTGCGTAATGCACTACCATGTGTATGTAATTGGGGGGTGCTACCGATGTGAACACTGGTATTTTCGTCCAACCAATCAGATGTTTGACTGAAATTTCTATCTTGAAGTTTGTTCGGTAGTATGATGCTATCCTCTTACAGAAGATAGATAGCATAAAGCCTAACTGAGAAACAGCAAGCTGATTCTGCATTTGACATATCAAACCCTGCAGTTCATAGCTGAATCACTATGTTTACTCTTTACTGTATGCATAATCAGGGCATCACTGCCGATTTGCACTAACTGTTGCTCCTTCAGCCACGAAATAGTTACAGTGAGAAGTTTTTTCCCCTGAAGATTAGCTTCCACTGAGCAAGAGAAAGCTTTCTTACTGACCTGTAGAAAGCTTAGTGACCACACACATGCCCACAAGTCCAGACGCATTGAACGTATCAAACTCAAATCAATCCTCCCGGTTAAATGGAAGGCAGAAAGGGGGCACGGAGACATTGGCCACGTTGCCTTTTTTCCCTGGGCTGTCGGATGCTGCTGCTGCTGTCCCCGCCGTTGGATCAGATCTGGCATTTGCGTTCGCACGCGCTGCTTCCGCCTCGCCAGGCGTGGTCGCACGCAGAGAGAAGGGGGCTGGGCGGATCGACCGAACGTGCCCCCAGTCATCTTCCTCCTGCTTCATTCCGTCTTCTCTCCTTCCGCCGCCACTGAAGAAAGAGAGAAAGAAACTCTTCCCCCTTGTTGCTAACTTTATCCCCCGTTTCTCCCTCCAGAGCGAAGCCCAAGGAAGCCTTCATTCCGTCCTCTCTCCTTCCGCCGCCACTGAAGAAAGAGAGAAAGAAACTCTTCCCCCTTGTTGCTCACTTTATGCCCCGTTTCTTCCTCCAGAGAGAAGCCCAAGGAAGCGGAGGCAAAGAAAAAGAGGAGCTTCTTTTGACAAATTTTCTTGGCCAGTTTAGGGAGGGGAAGAGATGCAGCGGCGGCGTGCACAAACATGGGCGGGGGTGGGGAAGACGACGCAGGCGGCGGCTCACGGTGCTCTTCTGCTTCACGCTCCTCCTCGCGCTCAGGGTTGATGGCCGCACCGCCTACTCCTGGTGGTACGTACTAAAAACCCTACCCCTCCCCGAGCCGCCTCGCTTCGATCTGGTTGGTTTGTGCGAGTTGAGGTTCGGATTGGGGCGGAATTGTTGGTTGGTGTGGTGATTTCAGGGTGGTGAGCTTTTGTTTCCCTAGCATGCAGATACATTTTAGAGAGTTGGACGAGTCCTGTGCTCGCTTTGCGTGTGGTTGTGGGTCTATTTGTTGTACATTTCGCTACTTAGTTACAAAATTTCTTGCAGAGATCCACTTGGACACTTGGGACTTATCACATCAGGGTCGTGTTCATTCCGTCGAGAGGCGTCGGCCGCCGAGCAACCAAAATATTATCTTGGTCTCGCCGCGCGGAAGCAAATCCACAAGGCGCTCGTCCATCACAACAAGGGTGCGCGAGGTTGCCACGCGGTTCCATGGCCTGGGTCTTCCCAGAACCCCGGAAAAGCCCGACCTTGCTTGGTGTAATCCTCTACAACGTACGCCTGCCTCTACGAGCACAAGGTGTTTGTGGAAATGTTTGCAAGCGTTCGACTTTCTGTTCTTTGTCTGGGAGGGTGGCCACACTTGGCCCGATGCGCTAAACGGGTGGCCTGACCCGGCACGGGTCTGGGTCGGCACGACCCATCTAGGCACGGCCCATTCTAGTCTGGCTACTGTTCGTGCCGGACCGAGCTGGCCCACGACCCAGGGTGTCAGCCCAAGCATGGCCCGTTGGCCATTCGTACCATGCTAGGCCGGCCCGAACCTATTTAGCCCATCGGGCCCAGTGTGGTCTGTTTGGCCCGACAGAATGAAAAAATTCTAAAAAAATCAAGAAAAATTAGAAAAACGTGTAGAATTCAGAAGTAGACATAAAAATTGAAAAAAAAGAGACAATTATATTAAAAATGTAATAGAATTTTACTAATGTTCAAATAGCTAGCTCGTTAAAACATTTATCATTTAGTTCACAAGACATGAAAACTTAAAAAACATGTAAAACAATCCTAGAAAATATATATATTAAAAAACCAAAATAAATTTATATATACTTATAAAATGAACTGTATAAAATTTAAAAACCACAAAATAAAACCATATAAGTATTAAAAATGGAAATAAAATCATATAAATATTAATAAATGAAAATAAAATTATATATGTATATTAAAAGCAATTATCGTGCTGGTGTCGTGTAAGGGCCGACACTATTTATACTGCGTCTTGAGTAATAAACCTATCGTCGCTAGGGTGATGCCCAAGCACGATCTGGCTATCGTATCGTGCCGGCCCGACCCATGAATAGTGCGGACCGTGCCATGCTTGAGCTAGACCAACAGTATCGTGCCTCGTGCTAGCCCGGCAGGCACGGTCCGTTCGGCCAGCTCTACGAGCAGGCCATGTTTGTTGCAGTTAATGCCGTGCCCCAATCGAAGTGCCGCTCGACACTCAGGCGTGGACTCTGTCGCATAATTTGGTCTTATCGGAACCGACAGAGATCACGCTTTGTCGAGAACCAAACCTCCTAAGATGGGGTTCTGTCGTCTTGTATGGCCAATGCGTAGGAAAGAGTCAACCATATCGGCGACGATTGGAGGAGACAGTGGTTGGCACGTTGTTTTATCGTGGTCTCTCTTGGGATATCCAGATGTTGTACTGAGCTGTGCCAAAGGCGCCTTTTTGTTTGAGGTGAATTTCAATGCACCACCTTTGGTGTTATTCATGTACAGCGTATGGTTCTTGCCTTATCGGCATCTATATATAGTCCATCTGGTTAAGAAACCTCTACAGGTGTTAGTGGTGCACTGTTCTGAAGAGAAGAAGACGAGATGGTGTTGTGGAACAGTTTGAGGGCAGGTAGCCAACAATGCCCAACTGTCTGGATTGGATGCCTTTGGGCTCACCTCAATGATCATGCAGGCAGTGCACAAGGTTCGCCGCAATAAGGAGGCCTGCAAGCAGCTCGTGCAGTGGGTCCATATGATCGCTGACCTGCTGCAGAGCACGCAGAGCTCAGAGACGATGCAGCGCCGAGAGACAAGGAAGCCACTAAATGGACTTGAAGAGGCCCTCCATCGTGCGTACATTCTCATAACGTCCTGTCAGAACAATAGCTACATGTATCGCTTCTTCATGGGTGAGAAGCTAGCCAACCAGTTTAGTGATACCACAAACATTCGGTAGACATTACCTGTGTAGCATGGGATTTGGTTCTGCCTCAAGGGAGCTATGGTGTCCCCTTCAAAGTTAGAAGGCCTTCTCTTCTAAACCTTTTCTCTATCATTTTCAGTTCGGCATATTTAGATCTTTTACAGTATTGCTTCATTTCTTTAGATTTTCATGTTGGTCACTAGCATTGCTACATTTTATATTTTACTTATCTTCTTTCTCCATGACTTTTAGTGCATGTATCTGAATTTTGTTCATATGCACATCTAATTTTTGTGCTTGCTTTGATAGTAGTTTAAATGTTGAGAGCTTTAAGTATACTAAGATGAATTAGTTTTTGTGCCTCTTTTTGCCATAGGAAGTGCCACATATTTCATAGATGTTAACTTGTTGCATTGTTGGTTGTTGAGATCTTTTCCTATATATGTGTATGTTTTTTCCCCTGTACCTTGCCTGTTAGATTTTTTCTTACCCGCAATGATAGAAGACCTTTCGGTATTGATGAATTGGGATTGCTTTCTGTGCATGTGGAATGTAAATGGATGAGTCCTTTTATCATTTCTTGATGAGCGAAATAATTGTTGTCCCCATAAATTGGTCATGCTAGCTTTAACCAAAGTTGTTTTTTATTAGTATTTTCTTTTTGCCTTTTTTTTATGTTCAGGATTTCCCCATCCGGTCCGCATTAAAGAAGAAGAAGCACCCTACCCGCGAGGCGCCCATGAGAGCAGTGCTCGAACCGTAGCGGGCTAGGAGCCTAAAGCTCTCCTGTGCCACTGTGCCCCTGCACAGTCCTCCACCTGAGCCCCAACTCAATCCTCATAAAATCCCGGGTGAGACACCCAATGTCGAGCCCCCGGCTCGAGCACAGGCGGGCTGGGCAGACGACGCCGCCACTAGCCAGCCGAGCCCTAGTTCGCTTCTCTTCTTTTTTGCCTTTAGGATTAGCCTTTTTGTGTCTAACTTCATTGGAGTTTCATATTTGTCTCAAGTTTGGAAACATGCGCTTTCTGGATTGTTTTCCACTAGAAGAATCAATAGGTTGGCAGCTCAGTTCTTTTTGTTGTACTTTTGGCTACTGTTCCATGTTAGTAGACTCTGTCACACTGATGCTTCAAACCGTTGTTTTGTGTTTATGGCTGTAGATTCAGGCTATTGGTAGGAGAAATAAAGTAGGTGCGCTTCTAGAGTTGCAGGTTGATAGAGTTTAGACTATTGCTACAAGAGGAGAAAATATACATGCTTTTGGAGTTGTAAGTTGATAAAGTGCAGTCCAGACCAAGCCATTGCTACAAGAGAAGAAAATATGCATGCTTTTAGAGTTGTAGGTTGATAGTTCAAGTTCAGTAGGTTAATGAAGTTCAGGGCAAACCATTGCTATCAAAGAAGAAAACATGAAGAAAATATACATTATTTGTCACTTCTTAGTTATTGGAAGCAATTCATATTTCAAGTCGCCTGAATATGACAAATTTTGCACATTGGATGATAGTCAACAAATACATGATAGCTTAGTGGTTATTCTCTCCATATACTTTTAGGCTTGGTGTAAATGGACCTTTTTCTGGTTCTATAATTTCCTCTGCAGTTCCCAAATTTCCATTTGCCTACATTGTTCTCAGATTATGTGATAAGGTTAACGTATTTGTTTTACGTTTTGTAGATACAGAAAATCTTTTGTAACCTGCATGGCTACATCAACTGTGGTACTGTGATTGCTTTTCTTCAAAGAGCGAGCTTCTCAATTCCTATTCTACTAAAAAAGTTCAGAAAATGTCAGATATACGAACACATGTCTAGCATTCTTTGGCAGAAAATGTGTTTTAATCACATAAATATTTCTTGCTAGTTGTTCCTGATACTCCTTTGTTGTAGCTACCTGCTAGATGACGCAAGGGAAGTGCATTCTCCTTGCTGTAATGCTAATGATAATTTATTTTGCATTTTAGAATTCAGATTTTTGTTGGTTATTTTTCATCTGTTGGTTAACATTTCTTTAAAAATACCTATCATACCAACTTTGTATGTGTATTGTGGTTGATTTTGTGATTCCTGCTGGTGATATCAGGCTGTTGCTGGAATTCTCCTTTTGTATATTTACTCAATAGTGTTTTGATTCAAAAGTAGGAAATTGAAGGTTGGCCTGCTAAGGAGTCATTCGTTTGCTTTTTTTCTTTTCAGTTTTGTCACACATCAACAATCTTACTGCTTTTCGGTGGCAAGAGTTTGTGATATCCAACATACAAAAAAGAGATAAACATATAAAATCACCTTTCAGTATTGAATATCCCCCGCACTTGACGTCATTGTAGAAATAATGCTATTGCTTTTCAGGTTTAATGGCTGGATTCGAAGTTGGAAAGATATACAAGGTGACAAGAATAAAACGCAGCAACCCCCATCGGAATGGTTCTTTCACTATTTGATAAGCATTTATTTTCATATTATAATTGTTTTCCTCTGATATCAGATATATTTTATTCAATTGTTACTCTGTAATTCAATGTCACTACCTAACATATGTTTCCGCTATTTTCTCACTCTATGCCTCCACATGGCGGCGCGTGAAGGCCACCAGTAATTCACCAAAGCGACAACAAATACCGTACACTGTGAAAGTCTAGCTTTGTGCGTACATATTGATTCAGATGTCCATATAGCAGTGACAAGCAAGTGGATCAGTGAGCTGCATCTGGCAAGGACGCAAGTTAATGTCAATGCAGCTGCAATGATCGATCAGATCCCCTCCAGGGTTAACCGGTAGTAACGGATGATCCTCCTCTACAGTACTACACAGAGTGATAGAGGCACGGTAGTACAAGTAATTTTGAGTTTGCCACTGCATTGCAAACAATATTGTGGAGACATCACCACTTTCACTGTTTAACACTGTTGTGATTTCACTGTACACTATTGATCTTAACCGTGCTCTGGTGGTCAGACGGTGCAGAAGGGGCTTAATACCACTTAACTGTGCCCCTCTGCTGTAGCTTCCACCACTAACCACGAGGGCTTGACTAAACCAGAAGCAAATCCCCCGCAGTTACTGCAGGGGACTATTTGCATAGCACTGTAGCGCACTTTGTAGATATAAGGCGATTTGGCACCGTGCACATGTATTGATGTCGCAGTCCACCGTATACACAGAACTATAGCATTTGATCCGAGTTTTTGATTTTTGATTCGACGGTGGAGAAATATCATAAATGTAGATTATGTGCATTTACCTTATCAACGCAAAGGATCTGTTTCCAGCTGAACCTGACACAGGGAAGAAGATGCTCCCTCACCGTTGCCGGTACAGAGCTCAGGGGCGGCACCGGAGATAGTGCGGCGCGGGACGTCCGCCTAGCGCAGCGGTTGGCGCCGTGAGATCGTGATATTGCTTGGAGATGCAGAGCCGATGGGGATGCTGTGCACCGCCTCCTGGTCAGGGAGGCCGGGCGGCAGCCACTGCTGACTGTCCCCACATGTCAGCGAGAGGAATCGCCGCGATCCACCCCAAGGTCCCAGCGAACAGGAGCGGATCTAGTATAAGGACATGGGTGTACAGATGTACACCCATTTTTTTGGAAAAAAACCTAGTATTTATCAGGTATATATAATAATAAACCTCTTGAAATACATATTTAAACTACACAGACTCCCCCGATCGCGATTCGTGCTCGTCAAACCGCCCCATGCCGCTGCAGCCACCACGGCCGCCCCCCAAAGCGCCGCGCCACGCCACTTCTGACCACCACGCCGACCCAATTGGCGCTTTCAGACAACCAGCCACAACCTATTACCCATCCCTTTCCGCCCTTCGTGAAAGATCAAATCTAACTCAAGTGCATCTCGCCTCGGCCTCTCTCTCATTGTCTTGGCGATGGCGGCGCAACCACGAAAGGACATGCGGCGAAGCGGTGGCGGCGGGGCAACCGCGCAAGGAGCAGCGGTGAGGTCAAGGTGAGCTCCTCGTCTCCTCGGATGGTTTCTTCCCTCCATGACTCCAACCCCGGCTCCGGTGCTCGCCTCCCGCCGTCCCGTGGCCGCCTCACCGGCTCGCCCTCGCCATCCAAACCACCGCAAGGAGGCGCCGCAGGCGCAGCATAGGGCCGACAAAGGCAAGGCCCGGCAATAGGAGGTGGCACCTTAAAGCCCGGGACGAGCCGCCGAGTGCCAAGTGGCGAAGCTACTTGGCACTGCACGACTCTGGGCACCAAGGGAGGCAGTCATAAAAGGCCGAGGTGACGTTGGGCCAGAGGGGAACCAGGAGCCAGGAGGAAGCACCCGGGCCGAAGGAGAGAAGAAATAGGATTGAGGGAAAAGAAAAGCAAGAAGAAGAACTGAAGAAGATGGATGGAAATGAGAGTTCGGCTGGATTGGGGGAAAATAAATGGATTGGATAATTGGATGGGACATTTGGACGCCTGACGCCTCCCCAGAATCCAGATTGGCAGTTTTGGCACTGATTGTCAATTTGTCATTGTCTGATTCACTGATTGTATATCGAATGATTGTTGGACTGGAGCAATTATCGATGTTCAGGTATCAGATGAGCAGCTGTTTGGTTCTAATGGCTACAGTTATCATGCTTGCATCACACCAACCTCTAGAT
Organism: Phyllostachys edulis; assembly: GCA_036346405.1. Classification (NCBI taxonomy): domain Eukaryota; kingdom Viridiplantae; phylum Streptophyta; class Magnoliopsida; order Poales; family Poaceae; genus Phyllostachys; species Phyllostachys edulis. The sequence continues at coordinate 105,951,732 of CM070550.1, forward strand.
ATATGGGTAAATTTCTTTCTTATTCAGCAGTGTTTTTATCAAACATGTGATGGTTCCTTTTTCATTTACTGGGATGAAATGTTCAGAGTGTCTGCAACTTAGAAAGCACTAGCTGTTATTGATATGAGGTTAGAATTTGGTGGAAATTGTGGCCGTTTGTTCAGACATCAATCTCAAATATATGCTTCATAGTCCTAATTTCTTCTTTCATTTAACTACCTTTGATCTCCCTGTAAGATAGTAAATGGACGTTTAGGTGCAGTGTTTTACTTTTGGTAATTGGAATATGTGTTTTATCTACAATAGGAATGATACAACAATGATCAAGGTATAGCTTATTCTTGCTGTGGTTTTTTAGGGATGAATGTCACTAATTCGGTAACACCATATTTTGCATTATCAGCTCCAAAAGAGTCAGACTGCTATATGACTATTAGAAGTAATGGAGGACTCAACCAAATGCGTACTGGAGTAAGTTCATGACACAAAAATTCAGTTTTTAGCTTCATGTTTATCTGACTTACATGTACACACTTTTGTATCGATAATTATACAGCTGCTCAAATAATTTGTACTTTGTTTTTTTTATATCATGTACCTTTATATTTTATATTGTACAACATGTTTGTAATTCCGAATATCCATTTTGAAAATCCTAGATCCGTCACCGCCAGCGAACCGTCCGGTGACATTGCAGCGCGGCCCAGATCGATCCAAGCCGAGTGGTGAGTGACGTTTTTCAAAGGAAACACTATATATTACGTCGAATTATCCGTTAGAAACCTCTAGGTTTGGGCTTTTGGATCACGACCATTCCTGGGACATCAAGAACCGTCCGATCACTACTCAGCGGATAAGATCGATCATAATGGAGCGGTCGATGGACTTTTTGCGTAGGAGACTCTCGGCTATGTAAAATTACCCATTAGGCACCCGAGAAGTCGATCACAATCCGTATCATAGTACAAAAAACCGATCGGAAAAAACTGGGACTGAGTCTGGTCCGGTTTAGTTTGCTCTTTGGACGTTGGATGGTTTGCCAAAAAACCAGTAGAAATTATTTTAAAAAAATTTGTTGCGCTGCTATGTTTTGAACTAGCGATCTCTTCTTCTACACAATTGTTAAAATAATATTACTATTGAACTACGATCCGACCGAAAAAATTAATAGTTAGACCTGTGAACCATTAACCGATCATGTGAACGGTGAACGGTTCACTTGCGTGTCTGACTTTTGCACTGTAATCCGCGTACACGATCGAAACGAACATATTAGGTCTATCACAAAAAAAAGCCCAGTAAGCCTAAAATTTATTTCTTTTTATTTATTTCTCCGTCCTCTGCTCCCAACCGCCCAGCACCCGCGCGAGTTCGTAGCCGCCGGCCGTCGTCCTCCGCAACTAGTCCTCGTCAGGAAGCCGCCGTCGGTGCTGTAAGTTCATCGGCTCTAGGTCTCCTATTTCCTTCTGCTTCACAAGGCAACGAGAATGACTTTTTCAAACAAAAAAAAGGCAACAAGAATGTTCTTCAGAACTTCAGAGTGATGTGACTTGCTAATCAGAAAAAAGAATTATTCAGTACTGCTTTCAAGAATAGTTTAATCCTAGTACTACATGACACGTGGGAACTCTTGGCCCCGTCTACCTCGCAGTCTCGGATTCCCGCGCGATGCATACCGGAGGCATTTGGCCGCCGCGAGACTGAAGAAAAACGTGGTGCGCGAGTTTTGACTTGCAAACCGTGATGCGGACAGAAGCGTCATGGTGCGTTCTTTTGTCCAAAATAAGATGGGTGCTAGAAGTTGAATGGAGCCAAATTATCGGACAGTGGCGGAGTCAGAATTTTGATAATGAGTGTGCGAATTTAAGACATATTTGTTCCAACACAAGTTCAAATGTGTCAAATTATATATTTGCACTATAATCAACATCACAAATTTTTTAGAAAATTACAACTTGATACGACGTTTCTTCATGCTACGAAAGCAATATTGCAATAAAAAAATCACTACAGGGGAGATTAAGCCAACACTATGCCTTGAAGGAGCCAAGGAGGGGAGCAGGCGGGCGGTCACGGGGACGGGCGGTCCTCGGGGTCGAGAATCGAGGGCTTGACCGCTCTTGGCGCGTTGAGGTTTGAGTCGTCGTGCGAAGCGAAGCGGCGCTAGAGCGCCGCGATCTTGCCGATCTTGCGATGAAATTGCCAATTCTGGCCTTCTGTTCTTTGCCAGTGTCGAGATAAGCGAGATGGTACTTAGGCCTGACGTCTTCTTGACTAGTTGACTTCGGCTTGATTCTCAGTTTTTGTTGGGCCTAATGTTAAATGGGCTGCTAGGAATTGAGGAGTATGTTGCTAGTATGTGTAATGTATACTTTATGTATTAAGAGGGGTATATACTAGATTTTTGTACAAAAATTTTGGGGGTACGACTGTACCCCCATGAACCTACTCTCCCTCCGCCCCTACTACCGAAGCCACGGAGTACGCTCGTCGCATCTCCGTTTTGTCTTTGCCAGGCTAGTAGGGAGTGTCCAGGAACCGTCGCTGACGAGTCCAATCTAAGCGATTACCTTGTAGATAAACCCAGAATCGTAAGAACAATATAAGAACATAATAGTAGATTGAACACAGAGATATAGGGGGCTTCTTGCTTCTCTTTATTTCTTCATCAATCGATCAACCGTTTACAGTGAATAGCATCATCTATTTATAGTCTAGAGACCTTGCTAGGGTTTGAGATGGGGAGCCCATACATGGGCCAGCTTCTGAGCCAAGCCCATAGTTTCTTAACACTCCCTCTTGGGGCATTCATCCTCACATGTTCATGCCTCGTCAAAACTCCATAAAAACCCAGTGGGAAAATTTTGGAGAAAGAGCACATGATACAAGTTCTGATGCGTTGCACGAATTACCTCATTAAAAACTTTAGCCGAGAAACTTCAGGAAAACTCGTCAAGGGAAAAAGAGTACAATCCACCAAATTTCATTTAATCTTCAGGATTTACTCTTTGGGTACTCGATCTTCATGATCAAGTTTCAATAATGAGTTCGTGAAGATCCCCCCTGAATTCTGCACTTCTCTAAGTCTCATCATTACAATTCCACGTATGCACCTTTCAAAGCTAGATGCTGGAAGTAACTTAGTGAATAAATCTACAAGATTTTCACATGACTTAGTATGCAGTACTTTAATTTCATCCATCTTTTGCAATTCATGAGCATAGAAGAACTTAGGGTTGATATGCTTTGTGAGATGACTCTTCACATAACCCATCTGCAGTTATGCAACACAAGCTGCATAATTTTCATAGATAATAGTGGGGATTTGCGCGATATTCAATCCACACGACTACTGGATGTGGTGAATCATCCGCTGAAGCCAAACACATTTTCGTGAGGCCTCGTACAATGCTATGATTTCCAAGTGGTTCGTCGGAGTCGATACAAGACTCTACTTAGACAATTTCCATGGAATTGCAGTTCCACCACATAGGAATACATAGACTGTTTGCGACTTGGCTGTATGCGGGTTCTATAGGTACCCGGCATCTGCATAGCCATTCATATTCAGGTCTTGGTTCTTTCTGTAGAACTGACCAAGTTCTTTGCTTCCTTAGAGGTATTGGAAGAAGTCCTTTATTCCCTGTCAATGCCTTTGGGAGGTTTTGCACTATGCCTTCCTAATAGGTTCACGGCAAATACAATGTCCGATCTAGTACAGTTTGCTAAGTATATTAGTGCTTCTACTGCACTTAAGTATGGGAATTCCGGTCCTAGGACTTCCTCCCCCTCTTCTCTAGGTCTGTACGGGTCTTTATCTTGCTGAAAAGATCTCCTGACCATTGGCAATTTCAAATTGTATGCCTTTCAAAATCAAACCTTTGTAACACATTCTGGGTGTAGGTTGACTGATGTACTAAAATCCCTTCATGGGTATGCTCAAGCTGCAAGCATAGGCAATATTTGGTTTTACCCAATTCTTTTATTTTTGAACTCTGACTCCATGTAAGAGCTTGCTTTCTTAATACCTTCCAGGGTTCCAACGATATTCAGATCATCTTCATACACTGAGATTATACAAAACCATACTGGGGTCATTGTATAAAAACATAGGGATTATTCCCATTGTTCGTATAGCCTTTCTTGCATAGAAAGTCGGTTCAAGCGATTATACCACATCGTGCCTGATTGCTTAACTTCGTACAGTGATTTTCTGAGTTTCATGCTGTACAGATTTCTATTTGCTCTGTCTTGGTTCGAGACAGGGATAGATTCAGGTATCTTCATATAAATATCCGAATCCAATATTCCATAAAGGTATGCTGTTACCACATCCATCAATTTCACTTTTAACTTCAAGTTTACTACCATTGAGATTAAATATCTAGAGGGTGGTTCCGCCCATGACCGGGGAATAGGTTTCTTCATATACAACTCCTGGATGTTGAGTGAAATCTTATGCAACAAGCCTTGCTTTACTTCATTATTTTCATTTCTCTTTCGAACAAATACCCACTTATGCCCTACGAGGTGCACATAGGGAGGCGTGTGGCTTACAGGCCCAAACACATTTCTTTTTATTCAAAGATAATGATTCTGCTTCTATTGCCTTCTTTCAATCTTCCCAATCTAATCTTTTCTTTCATTCAACGAGCGATACAGGCTCTGGATCAAGATCGATGATTGTGGCAATTTTCTTTGCAAAATCATTGTCGACATTGGTTGTTGTCTTATTCATAGATTCTCCCGAGGTCACAAAGTTTATAGCTATTTCTTCAAGAGTCGATTCTTCTAATGCTTCTACTTACTCACCGCTGCTTTCAATTACGGGACAAGTCCCTTTAGTTTTTCAGCTCCGATGTGTGCGCACACATCCATGCTGATGTTTCCCTTCATGGGGATGTTCAATTCTGGTATGCCTTTCCTGAAGGTGCCATACTGGTGCCATGTCTCAACTTGCCCCCCTTCTGGTTCAGGGGAACTTCGGTGATCGGCTATGTTAAGTCCTTTTTATCCTTTTTCACCAGACGTCCCCGGTTACTTCGGATTCGAGGGGCCAGAGTTCTCGTCCTTTCAGAGGCCTTAGGACGAGATTAGGGATAACTTCATCGGTATTTCAACCCTCTCCGGTGCATTGCGTACAGGCATATACAACTTAGTCACGCTCTTCAAATCACTAAAGTAGTTAGGCAGTTGATTCGCTAATGCTTGCAAATCAATTATCTTCTAGACTTCAATTGTCTTATAGACTTCAATTATCTTTCGGACTTCTCTATTTGCTTCACTAGTGCACGGGTTATGTGCATATATTTCAATTATCTTCTGGACTGCAATTATCTTCTGAACTTCTCTATTTCCCAACATTTTCATCAAGGGGTTGATTTCCTCCCCCTAATGACGGGAAACTATCCTCATCAAATATGCTAGCAGCGAATCGGACAGTATGCAAATCTCTCATCATAGGGACCAAATACCTGATTATGGATGTTGTCTCATAACCAGCGTATATCCCAGACTTTCGGGGAAGGCCCATTGCAGTTCGCTGTGGTGGTGGTATAGGTACATAAACCTTGCAACCAAACCTCCAAATATGAGAAATTTTCTGTGTTGACCCTTGCGCTAGTTGCATAGGTGAATAGATGTTATATGCTGGTGGTCTAAAATTGATGAGAGTTGCTGCGAGCAGAACTGCATGTCCCCAACATGCAGTTGGTAAATTACAATTCTTAAAAGGTGGTCGGGCAATAAATTTAATCCTTGTAATTAATGCCTCTGCTAGTCTATTCTGGGTGTGGATATGCGGTATGGAATGCTCAACTTTAATTCCCATTGCCATACAATAATCATCAAATGCCTTTAAAGTATATTCTTCGGCGTTGTCCATTCTGGTGGACTTCACATGATGATCAGGGAAATTATTCTTCAATTTTAATTATCTGCGAGACTAGCTCTGCAAAAGCGTAGTTTCTCGTAGACAATAAACATACAGGCGACCATTTCGAGGAAGCATCGATGAGCACCACAAAATACGTAAATGACCCTTACAGGGGCTGTATAGGACCGCAAAAAAAATCTCTCTGGATACAGTCCAGGAATGTAGGGACTTCATCCTTTGCTTTCAGAGCATAAGGTTTAGTAATTAAATTCCCGGTGGCACATGCGGGGCACACAAAATCTTCCTAATTCGAGAAATTATTTACATTGTCCCTGTGAATTGTTAATTATATTTCTCATCATCCTAAGACCTAGGCGGCATAATCTATCATGCCAGAGATAGAAAAGGTTCAGAGCTACTAAATACGGTTTTCAGGGCAGTATAGGCTGTAGATGCCTTAATATTTGTGTAGTATAGCCCAGTTTCAAATGAAGGAAGTCATTCTGATACCATTTTCTACTTTCTTCACGCTTTGTAATGAGCAGGTATTTCTTACCATACTCTTATTCAGTCTCTATGTGGAAACCGTTAGCACGAATATCCCTGAGAGTTCTAGTCGATTCTGGGTACAACAAGGCTTCTTCAATGACCAAAGTTGTGCCCATCAGAAGTATAATTGCGGATATTCCTGAGCCTATTATCCAAGTATCGCTGCCTGCGATTGTCGTAAGGTTACCAGCATTCTTGCTGATCGACTGAAAAAGTTTCGTCTCTCTCAAGATGGTATTCATTGTGCCGCTTCCTGCTAAGCACACTTCCTTCAGAGGGCGCCACACGCGTTCTAATATAATGTACTTTATTAATATGCAGTAGAAAGCAAGCAACACATAAATAAAATACTTCAGATATCAGAACGTAACTTGCTATTATAAATACGAGAATAAGTCTTGTAGGACTCATTATAAGAATTTAATGCTTTGCTCTCCTAGAGCTTACAACCATTATTCAAAAATAATTCAATGTTCTCTTCAATTACGAACTGGAAGTTACTATAAAAGATCCAAGTGCAATACGTGCACTAGATCAAATCAGCGAAGTATTCAGAAACTTCTGCCTTAATCTGCTCCATAGAGATTTTCTCTTTTCGGGCAACTACGGTTGCGGCCGCTGCTCTGTCCAAAGGAGGGATAATGGGGGCTGCTACTAGGGATGGCAATCGGGCGCGGCGGGTACGGGTAGTGCTCACCCATACCCATGCCCACGACCCCTATTTCCCCCCACGGGCATGCCCGCGAAGGACGACGGGCGAAGAACCTCGCCCATACCCGCTGCCCGCGGGTACCCGTCGCCCGTGGGCATGCCCGTACCCACGAACAATGCCGCCCGTGGGTACCCATCGCCCGCGGGTATACTCATCACACAAACAATGCACACATCAAGTTCATATAATCTGGTGGATGCGGGACCGGGAGGAGGGCGGCGGCCGGGACCGGGTGCCTGGGAGGAGGAGATCTGGTTGGAGGAGACGAGGAGTCTGGTCTCTGGTGGGATTTGGGAGAGAGTGGTGGCGGCAGGGGTGTGAATTGTGAAAGGGTTAGGGTCTGGTGGGATTTGGGAGAGAGCAGTGGCGGCGGGGGTGTGAATTGTGAAACCAGCATTAGGGTTTTTTTCTTTTTATATGGCGGGTAATCGGGCGAAGGTACGGGTGGAGCTTACCCATGCCCGCGCCCGTTTACTCGATGGGTAAGAAATTGTGCCCGTTTTTATACCCGTGGGCAAAGCAAGACGCCCATACCCACCTCCATTAGAGTATTTGCCCGCGGGTATACGGGTAATCGGGCACAATTGCCATCCCTAGCTGCTACTAGGCTGTCCACATCCATGAGTGCAACTAATGGATGTGGATCCTCCATGCTTGCAATGGCGCGGTGTGCCTCATGCTATCCTATGCCCTTCTTCTTAGATGATAAACATCAATAACGTGTGACCAATGACCTTACCCTTCTTGCCCCTCTCCTTTGTGAGAGACTTTATCACCTTGTAGCTGCTAGCATTGGCTTCATGGCCAACATTGCTACTAGGTGGCTATGAGATGTAGTTCTTCCTTAGAACATTATCTTGAGCTTCCGCAACTTGCATGGTGTCAATTAATGCGATATACTTCGTGTAGCCGTCTTGACGATAGTTGCGTGCGGATTGCACTGCATTTGGGTGAAAGGTAGATAGAGTCTTCTCAATCTTCTGCTTATCCGTGATTACATTATCACACAGTTAAAGACTTGTACAAATTCTGACCATACTTGGTCAGTTCTTCAAACTCTTGGTTCGTGATGCAAGTCATCTTCATATTCATGCAAGGAGTTCATAATATTACTGCTAGTAATTTACATAAAATAGTTGCAAAATTCTCATAATGCTCTTCGAACTCCCGGTTCCTGTTCCCGTACTTTTCTATGCATTTTTCATGATTTACTGCTATTTTTAGTGAGTAAAAGTAATATAAACAACCACAGATAATCAAAACAGTAAATACAATAAATAAATTGCATAGAAATAATAATAACAAAGTTAAACATGCTTCAAATGCAAAATTTGATTCAAAATTTGAATTCCCGAGGCCCTTTTCTGCTGGAAAATAAATTTTGGTGAATTCTGCAATTTCCAGGGGTTAAAATGTGAAATTTCAGTTCTGAGAAAAATTTACGGGTAATTTCCATATTTTCAGGGGGGCTTTTTGCAAAACCGGGTTTCTTTTGCTTTTCCCTTTTTTTTTCCTTCCATAAAACCACTGTTAACTTTGTGACTAGTGCCAACTACCAAAGTGGTCCATCCGGTAAAGACAAAGGTTGCCCAAGGTAGGGTTTTCCCTACCCTCCAAGTCATGGCAATGGTAAGCGCCCTTATGGGCGCTTTTGGTTCTTGGCGGCATGGGCCCGAGGCGGCTTCAAGTGGCGGCATGGGCCCGAGAAGGCTTCAATTGGCGGCGGGCCCGGGCGGCGCGGCATGGTTTCGAGGCTTCAGCGGTTGCAAGCTCGGCGGCGGGCGCCGTGGCGGCGGCAGCCCCATGTGGGAGGCGGCGATGGCGGGAGTCTGGCGGCGGCAGCAAGTGGCGGCGCATGGCCGCGGAGATAATGGGCCGTCGGCCGTCGCGCGGCGCGAGGAGGGGCCGGGCCGCGGGCAGCAGCCGCTGCCATCTTGGCGGAGGCGGCGGCTCGCAGCCAAGCGGCCGGGCAACATTCGGCGCTGCCTCCGTCGGCGCATGCAAGGGTTCCAGCTGGCCGTGGCCGTCCCGCGGTGGCTTCGAGCGGCGAGGCGGGTGACGCGATGGCACCGCTTCAAAGCGCCTTGAGAACACGGGCGGCGCAGATACTGGCCGGGCGTCTTGAACGCCGCAACTTCGTGTGCGTGCTTGGTGTTCGTGTCGATCGTATGATTTAAGTAGCATGCGGTAGGCGGCTCCATGCCGACTGCGGTTTTTTTTTTGTTATTGTTCATTCAATGCAATTGCTATTCATGCAATTACTATTCATGCAATGATCTACAGTGCAATCAACATCATCTCTTTCATGCAATCCAACCGATCGGCTTGGCCGGCGACTTTAAGTCGACTCGCGGTAGATTATAGAGGATTTGCATCATAGAAAAACAATCTAGAAAGTAAATTTGCAGAATTGAAAGCGATCTAGAAAGTACGATTCAATCTACGAGTGTCGTTCATCGACGGTTACCTTTTGATCCGAGTAAAGTAGGCCTAGAGGTAGGCCGGAGTTGATCGTGCTGATAACGTGTTGAGGAACCGTCGCTAGCGAGTCTAGTCCTAGCGATTACCTCGTAGACAAACTCAGAATCGTAAGAACAATACAAGAACACAAGAACATAATAGTAGATTGAGCACAGAGATATAGGGGGCTTCTTGCTTCTCTTTATTTCTTCATCAATCGATCAATCGTTTACAGTGAATAGCACCCTCCTATTTATAGGGTAAAGACCTTGCTAGGGTTTGGAATGGGGAGCCCATATATGGACTGGCTTCTGGGCCAAGCCCATAGTTCTTAACAGGGAGGAGTAGTACATAATTGACCAAGGAGCCCTTCCGTTGTGGTTAGTGGTTACCAAGGCTCCCAAAAGCCGATGAGATATCGCTTCTTTTCCCTCCTTATGCTCCAGGTAAAAAAATGGAGCTAAAAAATACCGGTCACTTAAGAGAGTAGTAAAAATGTGTGAGCTCTCTTAGGGTTTTTTGTCATGTTAGTCATGTGGTAAATGTGGCGGCACATACTCTAGCTAGATCTTATGAGCACTTTGTTAGCTCTTTTATTCACAATGGTGTACTGGAGTGTATCCGAAAGACTTTTTATAACGATGTTTTATGATCAATAGATTGTCGGCATTCTCTAAAACAAAGGGTTCTTTATATAGAGGTAGGGGGTAATTATTCTCATCCTGTCTCTCGATGATTACAAAAATATAAGAGTAAACTGGTATTTATATGTAAAGTAGTTTACTGGTAGGTTTGTCCTAAGGTTTATTAGGACATCTCTAATAATTAGAGATAACATTGTCTTTAACATATGCTATATTATCTTTAGAGACAATATTTTTAATAGATAGTCTCTAGCACACTCTCCAATCTCCAATATTTATATTTTATAATTTTTCTTTAAAACGAGCCTACATGTCAGCTAGAGTAGATTAATGTATCATGTCTTGTTTCGCGTGCACGGCAGTCTCTTTAGGAATAGATGACCTGTGCTCTCTCTCCTTCACGTAGGATTTTATTGACGTGATATAGCTAAGAGACGATAATAAATACACTATTGGAGATACCCTTATGTGTGCCTAGCAAGTCTAAGAGATCGAATATTTCTACTCATAGACTAGTGCTAAGACCCAATGGACATGCCTGGCAAGCCAAAGGGGTTGGACACCCCACAACAATGGCGACAATTCACTCGCATGCAGTTCTACTCCGCAAGCAACAAACTATCGCAGGCATCACTTTTGCGTGCGTGCGGAATTGTTCTTTTTTCAACCAATGTCCACGGGAAGGTGCATACGTGATCTGTAGGTTTCACTCAACCATTTGATTTGAACTGCAATCTAAACTGTAAAGTCTAACCTAAGAAAGTCCAGTAATTTACCCATCAGATTGTTTGCACATGAAGACAAGTGTCAGATCCGAATGGCGGCAATGGACGATTGTTCATTGCCGGGTTCAGACTCTGTGTTTTATAATAACACGATTTCGTGGCTCGCTTAAAAGTAGATACGCGCTTTCTTGGCAATAAAATTGTTCTCTAGCTAGTTTCGTCCATGGAGGCATGGACGAGTAACCGTAGAAATAGAAGGCCGTGATCGCGACTTGTGTGGTCGTACATTGGGGGTTTTGGTCATGGTCACCAGCTAGGTCATGTCCTGCATGTCGAGGATTTGGTAGCGCGTGAGGTTAACAGAACATCAACAAGTGTTATCATTTGTCCGGAGTGTTTCTGCGCTACCTCAAACCGACGATAATCTCATAAAGGCATAACACATCGGGAGATCAACCCCAGATAAGGTCTAAGGACCAATCTGGACGAGGTCCGAAGACCAACCTCGACGAGACGTGACACATCGGGAAATCCACCCCGGACCTCGTCCGGGGACCAACCTCGGCGAGGCATGACACATCGGTGAATCCACTTCGGATCTAGTCCGGGGTAGCCACGCGCCGAGGTCCCGTCAACACCTGTATAGACAGAAGGCCGATGATATCATGTATCTCGGATGTGTTGGGACCTATTTGACGCGATGGACGAAAGTACCCTCGGAGCAAGCTAAACCCCGAGAGCAACAATGTAACTTCAGGAATCTCCTCTCCCATTCTATAAATAGGACCCCATGTAAATAGTGAGGAGGAGACCATTTGTAACTTTTACCACGCATATACAATACATTGGTATGGCTTATTGTGTTTGATCCTCGTTGAGGTCTCCTTTGTATCCTCGACGGTCAACGCATCTAACCGGAGGAGTCACGAGTTTACTGTCCGATCTCGTATCGACGACATCTTTATTTAACGGTGGCAGCGGGCAGGAGAGGTGAAGTAGACTTGTGATATGGAACGCCCCCAAATTCTGGGAATGTTAAACTCTTCACAACCGCCCAGGATGTGCAGTTGCGAAGTAAGCAGTGTCTTAAGCAAGCTTTCGATTTCAACAAAATCCAACATTTTATTATACAAGGATAAGGCTTAACAGCCAGTTTTTACACTGACACGGGCATCCAAGCCCAAATTTAATATAATACAAGACAAAAAAAAACTTCAAACCACAGGCACACTTGAGCGCGGCTGAGACCTAATAACAATAGTCGTTACCATCCGTGGGTCCACCAAAATCCTATTCAACCAGATTCTCTGCATTTTCCCAGGTTTCTTCTGTAGATTATTTGCAGATTATGCAAGAATGAGTATAACTACCGTACTTAACAAGCCACATGGAAAAGCTAAATAATTACATGCAAGGAGTTCAATGGATGGTTAGGGTTTACCTTAACAGGCATATGTGGATGCAATTTGCAGTTAAAGCAGTTTATATTTAAAACAGTAAAATAATAATAAATAATAACATCAGGGGTTTCTCATCAAACACACAATTACCAACTTACCATCTCAAAAACTCTACTTATACCTCATGTACTGGAATCACCCATCAACATAGCTTCATTAACCGGAAGCACGACGTATTTGAATACCTTTTTATACACTCTGCAGAGTTGCCCAACTTTACCCACAAGATATCTCAAACTCATACTGTCAGATCTTAGACACGCAACCCGTTAGCATGCGACTGAGTTTGGGATAATAAAGCCTTTTCACTGCTCAACCTTTTTAGCTTCTACCCGATAGGCTCTAACCCATACAACCCTCGGGAGACTCCACCGGCCGCCATGGATCTTGGCCCCGATGCTGACAGGACCATACCGTTGTGTAGGCCAGCGAGTGTCCCTCCGGGCCCACCCCTGTCCCATTCTCGATACTGTAGATATTCAATCGGAAAAGCAGTGTACTAAGCCAGGGAGTAATGACCACGCATGTGGTTGAGAGATTTTCTGTGTCTGTTACTGTGGCATAAGGTTCTTGTCCTTACTTGTCTCTAGTGGGGAAGTGGACTGACAACCAACTTGTGGCCTTCCACCCTCTTGGCCCCACCATTGACTCACTTTTACCACAAGTCTATTGGGTTGTCCAACTTCCTAGACAGAACCCTCAACTCTCCACCAAAACCATTGGCGAACCGCCAATACTGCTTTTGATTGATAAACACATTTGTGTGACAAGTTACTTGTATAGCTAATATTTTATGTGAACTTGTCAAGGTGAATATGGCCTACCAGTGTTGGGTGGGTTTGTATGTGGGGTAATAGGAGTTATCTAATTATCATGGCATTCAAAAGTATTATTTCAATAATTAAAGTAATTGGCTCAAATACAATAATGAAAGTAATAATAAATATATGAAATGTGGGTTCAAAATGTTCAAGGAATGCGATTTGCCTTCTTGCTCAAAGTCCTGTGGATACTGGTCTTGTTCGGCGTCTTCTGGAGTCTGGTCGTCAAGATCGTGACCTAACGAGAAGTAATGCAATAAAAAGATAAACCAAATAAAAACTAGCTCGACAAGGAGTGAGCTGGGAACAACATGCAAGTAAATAAAACCGGAAAAAGAAACATAAAGGAAGGTGGTGTGGGATGGTGGGGATTTATCTGGTGCTTGATTGGACTGAACGGAGTTTGAGATTCGTATCCAAGTACAACAAAAATATTGTAAAGGATTAAAGAAATCTATAGAAAGGTGAAAAAGATTTATTTGGAGCTTGGTATAGCTGAGCGGAGCTGAGAAATGAACTGTATCTAGGGTTTACTGTTTTGACATATGAATAGTAATTACTATAAATAGTAATGACTATGAACAATAGCTAAATTACTGTGTTAAGAATAATAATTAGGGTTTTGGTTTGAACAGTAAAAGAAAATACTGTGCAATGAACAAAGGTCGGTCAGAATCGGATGAAACGATGAAAGGCGGCCGTTCTCATGCGGCCCACGTCTGCTTCGCCAGCCTTAAGAGGCCGAGCCTTGCCAAAACCCAGCGCCTCTGCAAGGCCATGTAGCCGTGGAGAGAGCGAAGGCGGCGGCAAGATCCGCTATGAGGAGGAGAGAAGAGAGAGGCGGCGCAATGGTGGTCGGCGGCACGGCAAAGGAAGAAGCGGCGTGGGGAAACTCCACCGGGTAAGTCCCCTTACCTTAGGGTTTTGCGGTTGGGGCTTTTGGGTGGGGTTGTGGTGGCGGCGGCGGCTCTTGGCCGGTCTTGGGGACGAAGGGGGGTGGGGAGAGGGAGGAAGGGCTTGGTGCGGGAGATGAAGGCCGAGCGGGGCGATTTTTATAGCCCCGTGGAGGCGGTGGGAGCAGGGCGCGACATGGGTGTTTGGGCGGCCGCGAGAGAGGGAGGCGGCGGCATGGGCGGCGGGGTGAGGTGGAGGTATGGGCGACCGCGAGGGCGGCACTGATGCGGCGTGCCCTCACCGGAGCAGGATGGGAGCTGGCCAGTGGCGGGAGACGGGACGCGGTCTGTGGCAAGGCTGGCAGGGCTAGGGGCGCGATGAAGGCAGGTGGGCGTGGGTGAGGCGGTTTCACCGAGCAAGGCGGGAGGTGGCGGCGTGTGGTGGGCTTGGCATCGGGGCCGTGACGCACGGGGAAGACGGAGGCATCGGGAGGAGAAGCCGCCTCCGAAGAGGGCAAAGCGAAATTCCAAAAGGGGAAAGCGGATTTGGGGTTAGATTTGCTAAAAGGGGAAAGAAATTCAAATTCAACTGAAAGTTTCAATTTTTTTTGAAATTCTGAAATTTTGGTTTGTTTCATGATATAATTTGGGGAATGACAGGAAAGCTGCCAAATCCGACCCGGCAGGTGTTAACAATGTAGCTGTAGGAAAGTGTAGTACGTGTTTGCTACTTATGCACCTTTAGATTAGAGGTGAGTCGATTACTCAGCTGTAAGGAACGCACTGAAATGCAATGGTCGGCAACGTCGACACAACGCATGGCATATGCTTCTCTGGTGGTGCAGTGCAGTGACACAGTTCTACACTACGAGTAGTCGTTATTGCCTTACCAACACTTTTAAGATCGCTTGGTCTTAATTCAAGACGAGAAGCCAAAGATGAGCAGGCAGGAGGATTCTTTCGGGAGATGCCTTTGCGATAACAAAGGATCGAACAATGGTCGTGCGCCTTCCGTTGAAGCGAGATCGATCCATGGGGCTCAAGCCGCTCAACATAGGCGAGCATCTTTATCCTACTGCAAATTTGCAATATGCTGTGCCAAAACTCGAAGAAGCAGTCGCAACACGCAACCTCGCAAGAAGAGAGAACGTCGAAAATCCAGTAAGATGAGGGGGCAACCCAACAATCTAACGGAAGGGACGGGACACACACTCTATACGTACGAGGACGGCCACGGAAAGATTAAGGAAATGGCACTAGCTAACACCCACACGGATCAAGGAATTGACATAAAGTGGAGGTAAACACGGCATATTCTTGACCGGCGTTATGCGTTGGCTTGTTCGACGGGCGGTGCCTGCAGCCCGCAGGAGGTGCGTGCGTGTGCAGGAGCCTGTCGCACACGGGAGATGGACGAAACGGCCCTTACGGCGGGGCGGATACGGCCTGAATTTGCCCGCACGGCGGCGTGGATACGGCCTGAATTTGCCGGCACGCCGCACGCCGCCGTGCCTGTCGTGCCGGTGTCATGGTGTGGCCCTTGCCGTCACGTCCCGCAGCTGGCAGCCTGGCCCAAACGGTGGTGAACCTTTCACTTTGTGAGGTGCAAGTTGCACGCACCGCTTTGCTTTCGGAACAGTTCTCTCGAAGGTTCACGTTTGCGTTCATTTAAAAAAAGAAGATCGCGTTCAGGTTCGTATTTGACACATCTCGATCGGAACCGACGAGGCATAATTGAGCCCGACTCTGACGGTGTAGCACGTATGATGTACAGGAGCTGATCGTTCGTCTGTTGCAGCTATGACTTGAGAACTATTATTACAGGAAGAACGGTGGATTTCGAGATGGGAGTGTGTTAATCTTTACTTATTATAAATGAAGGACTAGATGACGGCAGTGAGTCTGTTATCTATCGTATCTCTTTCCTACCTTTTGAGTTGGTAAAGTCTTTTGTGTTTTTTATTAATTAATCCTTTTTAAAATTTTATTTTAAAGTTAACCTCCTACGAACTTTATTTCCAATTCTAACTCTTTGGTCACGCCACCATTCGTGACGTGATAAAACAATATTGTCACGCTATGAAATAAGTCTGCTAAAATAGTACCTTTTGTCACGCTACTGGTGATGGCGTGACCAAACAATACTGTCACGCCACAGGTAGTGGCGTGACAAGAGTTTGTCCAAATACGAGCTGACGTGACAGTGTTGTTTTGTCACGCTACGGGTGGTGGCGTGATCGAAAAGGTCAGAATTGAAAATAAAGTTCACGGGAGTTAACTTTAAAATAAAATTAATAAAATGGTTAATTAATAAAAAAAAATTCTATATATACCGGCATGAATTATTTTAAGGATCTTCTATAGATAATTAAATAATCTGTACTTATAGCTTGTGATAAGATTATATGTGGTTTGTTGATTAGATGTAAATTATATATAAAATTTTTATTTATAGAATAATTACCTTATAAATATTGGTTTTCTAAGCTAATCAATGCAGTTGCACTCGGCTAGTATAACCTAAACCCGACAACACACCGAACAGGATACAACCTAGGCAAACGTCAGCCCGGTGGAGCGGCCCACATATTTTGAAGCGCCCTGTCCAAAAGAAACTATATCTCCTCATCAGAGTCAAACTCAAAGCAAAGCGTTTGTATCGCGTACATGACCGAACCGAGGACTCAAGGGTCAAAAACCAGAGCAAGTGCAAACCGTACAAGGTTTGCAAGTGGGACGGGGTGACGTCGGAAGCTGCCGTGCGCCAGCCCCGTTTCCCCCGCGTGACGTCGGAAGCTGCCGTGCGTTTCCCCCGCGTCTTCGTCGCGCGGCGGCGCCCACTCTCATGAGGTCTGTTTGGTTTACCACCCGCCGCGCCCACTGTCTTGTAGGGTCTGTTTGGCTTACCACTCGAGATAGATATATCATAATACTAAAATCTAGTTAATACCAAAATTTGAGCAAAAAATTTAGTATTTGATTCGTAGCCATATTAATTCACGAGCAATACCAAATTTAGTATTTTTGGATTGCAACTATACCAAATTGCGAGTATGACACGTGGATTCTGCATAACATCTATTTTTTATTGCCCCAAAATATACCAATATGGGTCTTGTTTTGTTGATAAAATAATAAGGAACACAACGGTTCAAACGGATTACAAATCGGATACTCGGTTTAAAAAATATGATCATTTCCAACTTGTAAATCAAAGTAAGCAAGCAATTAATGCACTATCCACATACAATCACCTGATGATACCTGTATGCGGGCTACCAAACCAAAACTTGGGGCCCGTTTTTGCTGTCCGAAAGATGTCGGACTCATATAAGAAAAAAAAATTGGTATTATCAAAATTTTATAGACGACGCCAATTGTTGAAATCAAATCAAACACTAGCCAAAATTTTAAGATATTATCAAAATTTTGGTTTGGCTGTTGACACTGAACCAAACAGCCCGTAGTTCGTTGGCCTTCGACCTCGGCCGACCGCTTCCCCCTCCCTACCTCGCTATTTCTACCGTGGCCCCGCTTCCCCTCCTCGCCCACCACGCGCGTTTGCTTTGCTCTCTCCGCGACTCCTCTGTTTCCACATCTCCTGCGAGATTCCAGGCCAGCCTGAAAGACACCAACACTGTTGCACCTGCGGGTTCTTGGTCTCCTTTGCGATCTTGGTTCGGTTCCTGGTAATGGCCGACTCTCCTCTTTGATCTTTTCTCGTCGTATCTCCCAACTCTTATCCTCGTTACTAGCCGTGACATGATGAGACGGTGCTTAGTTTGCGCTGTCTCAAACGATCTGATCGCGCCTTTTCTTGCTGCATGCAGCGCTAGCTGGTGGCCGCGACGGCTTCCCCTGTTCTCGGATCACTCTGGCCTTCTCCGTCGCGCCGCCGCACGGCACCTTAACCGACGTGCGGGCACGGGAGGATGCAGGCACCGTTCCTATCTCCGCTTTTCTCCGTCGGAAGGGCTCTCCCATAGACAACGGCTAAGGAACTGCGACGCCTGTCTGGCTGCTTCTCCTACATATTCCGCGCACAAAGTCTTCAGGAAAGTCTTTCTGAAAAAGTGTTAAAAGAATTGCGGTGTGACTGTCCGAGATGGCCAAGATCAGCTGCTTCTCTGCTCTGCTCGGTGGCAAGAGGAAGAAAACAAAGGTCAGTGGTGGCCTCAATTTTCTCTGGTGAACTTTGGTAGAGTACTTTCGATTTTTTTTAACGAGTTAGTGCATGTTCATCCATGGCATGGTTGCAGGATACGAACAAGGTTTCTTACTCCAAAAAGGCAAATGGAAACGACTGCCCGAAGGTGAAACCGGTGGAGTTCATGGATAGGACGGACACCGCAGACATCGTCGTCAAAGGCAGTGACAGTACCCCAGGACGCGACACGAAGGTTGTCGCTAACACAGCCGCCGAGTTAGCATACGAAGGCCGTGACGAGAAAGACGACAAGGCCTTGGTAAAGAGGTGCTTGTCTGACGTCGACCTCGTCGCTGGCGCAGGCTCATCCGGTTACAACAGTGACGTCGCCGACAAGAACGCTATCAGCGCCGCACTGGACGTTAGCGAGTCCGGCGTTGGCCGCATGGTGCTGGCCGCATCATCGAGGCTGGAACGCTCGTGCTCCAACATCGAGACGGCGAGGTCCGGCTCGAAAGCGTTCGACCTGCTGCCGGCGAAGTCATGCTCTTATGATGACCTCATGACCTTGCCCGCCGGAAGCTTGACCACCCCCAACGGCGTGCGGGACGCCAGCCCGACGGCGTCCGTGAAGACTTCGTGCACCGCTGACCGCGTCATGCTGAGGAAGCGGTCGTCGAGCCAGGTGCTCCCGTCCCGGAGCCGGAAGCTGTGGTGGAAGCTGTTCCTGTGGAGCCACCGGAACCTGCACCGGCCGGGGGCGACCATACCAACGCTGCCATCGGCGGACACAGACGACGTGCCCCACCAGCACGACGGGTACACGTCCGACACGCTCGACGCGGGCACCGCCGTGCCGGATGCCAAGAACAAGGAGGTCGCTGTAGAGGAACAGCCCATTCCGAACCAGTGGGTCGCGTTCTCGGCCGAGGCCTCGTCACTGGACCGGGTCAGCGCGTGGGTGAACAGTCTCGAGGACGGTTCGTTCCACGTCGACGAGGAGGACATCACGGAGCACGACGACGGCGCGGTTCGCCCGCATTGCTCTGAGATCGCGGAGTCGTCGTCGGGGGCCAAGGGCCACGCGCAAGCGCGGCGGCGGACGGCGGACGAGGCCATCCAGGCGAACAGCATCATACAGACGCTCAACACGTTCTCGTCCGTCGCGCACATATCGGGCATGGGGCTCAAGGTCGTCCCGATGATCGCGGCGTTCTCGAGCCTCCGGGCAGTCAATCTGTCTGGCAACTTCATCGGTAAATCCTACTCATGCTTTGTAGTAACACAACTACACAAGTACATGTAAATTCCATTTTCTCTGGGCTAATGCACGTGAACGTTTTGCAGTTCATATCTCCCCTGAATCGTTGCCCAAGGGCCTGCACTCGCTCGATCTGTCGAGGAACAAGATTGTTACCATCGAGGGTCTGCGGGAACTGACGAGGCTGCGCGTGCTCAATGTCAGCTACAATCGGATTTCACGGATCGGACGTGGTAAGCATTTCTCGGCAATGCACCATGATGCGCACCTTTCATCAGTTTATTTTGCCTGTGATTTGAGTGCATATTCTGGGGAAAACTAGGCCTGAAGTTACTGAGTTGCATGTGTATCTTGCTCATTGTTCAATGTCATTCTGGATCGATCATTTGTGGTCAAATCTTGGCCCGTTCTAAGTAATAGGACGGTCCAAAGTACAGACTTTAGTAGTGGTACCCAGTAATTGAACTAGGAAGAGTCCTGTCATCCTGTGGTATGGAAAAGGACTACGCTTTTTGCTCGTTGTAATAATAATCAAACTCAGGATCCAAGAGTACATGTGTTTCTGTAGGCCTATGGCAACACAGGGGGTTGAATGGTACCTTCAACTTTTTTCTTTAGTGTTTGTCAATTCTGCACTCCAATAGCTATGAGAAATTATGAAGATTATGAAGCCAAGAATCCAAAGGAAATCACGTTGCCATAGTGTTTTCAGGAAATAAACAGTAAAGCAGAATTGAACATAACAGTTTCAGCACTGTTTCATATTCAAAAATGACGAAACTTTTGATTCACAAGTCCAAATGACTTGAAACTTAACCCAAGGCTAGATCACGACCTTAGAAATCTATCCCAACAAAAAAAAACCTGAAAGGACTCGAGAGAATTTAGATCTTTTGGTTCGAGAAGCTCTACTGCACCAAAAATAGTTCGAAACTAAAAATTGAGCTAACTCTCAAATCAAAACTCCAAATGACTTGAAATTTGGTATGCACCCTCTCTACGATATCAAAAACCTATTCCAATCAACGATCGAGAAAATTGTTGCCAAAGTTGTGACATTTTCCTATTTGAAGGAAAGTTGCACAAAAACGGACAATAACCAAAGATGGTGAATACAACTTGCTCGTAGATGAATAATGGCCAAGATGGCTCTAGATGTGTTCCCACATATCACAGCAAGCAAGAACATCAAAGAAATCGATGCAAAAATAGTTAGATCAAGAAATCACTCGGAGAGGCCAAAGAGAGCAAAAACCAGATTTCTTTATGAATCTTGCCATGAAAGTGCCTAGATGGGTGGAGATTGATTTTCAAAGGTTATCTCCATCTCTTACATGTCCTTGGCACAACAAGATCAAGAAGGGAAAGGAGATGGGGGGAAAACCAACCAAATCAAGAGCAAATCAATCAACACGAAAGAGATTTATGGAGATGAGCAAAGATTGATGTATTGCTACTTGAATATGAAGATTTTACAGCCACTCCATTTGGAGAACAAGAGAGCACACCATAGCACTCAATTTCTCTCAAACCCTAACCCTAGAACTCATAAACCCTAGGTCTCAAGAGAGGATGGTTGGATGAATGACCACAAGTCTCCATCCCAACCCCTTAAATAGATGGGCTAACCAGCCATATCCAACCCTTAATGGATACTATCCACTTAGCACATTGGGGGAAACCCGATAACCCCACACACACGGGTTTTAACTCACTCTATTCTTATGCACACTTTTCAAAGCGCATAAGCCCGAATCCGCTAAGTCCTTAGCCTTGATCCAACTTGATCATACTGGCTTCTCCATGACCTAAACCGCCTTTCCAAACACCACTTAAGTGCTCCGGTTTTCTTCTGAAGCAGTTTTCGGTATTTTGGTCAAACTACTAAAATACCCTTTCTTGACCCGGTCTTCTTCATCCATTGCAAGCAATCACCATGCTTGCCACGTGTAGATGCACCACTGGCTTGCCACGCATCGGCAAGTTTCTCCCGTTCCGGTTCCACCGGACCATGCCTCACTTGGACCGATCAAGCCACATGGTGCAATCCCGCCGTTCGAACTTCCCTTCAACATTTCCCGTCTTTCTCGTGCTATGCTTGAGATCACCACCTCACCTGGTATTCTCGATCGTTATGAGCCTCAGGTCCTCCATGAGCTTAGTCTCGATCATTACTGTTGACCGTGGTTGACTCTAGGGGACTTTGCACATCCAAAGATAAAAAAAATCGTTTCTAGGCATAAGTTCTTCACAACTAGACCCACGTTAGCAGAACATGTCTCATGCAATTTATAAACTTTGATAAATTTACAAATCAATTTTTTGATCTTCCCAAATTACAATGGTTCATCACAACTAATACAGAACCCTCTCACATGATCTTCAGTTTCATCTGGTTACACTAGTACCACATGCATCATATACTGTACATCTCGCATTCTACTTTTTGCTTCGTAAACTTTGATGATCCTCGTGACTGCGTCTCGTACTCCATATGCTAACTTGTTCAGACCTTGGGAATCGAGTGGATCTATCCCAGCTTTGCTCATCCCTTAGAACAGATGTGCATGACTGGATGCCACATCGGTGAGCTGGTCCACCCACTGTCCCTTTATGACCTCATTTCTGTCCGTCCTCCATGAGGAGTTGTCCTTGTTTGTTGCTAACACTGCAAAATAAGATCATGCCAGACTTTCACCAAATATGTTTGGACTTTGCATACATGCTAGATTACCAGAATTTCATACTTGTCAATGTACCGCAATCAATGTGAATAAAAACAACCTACCAATGTGAGTTTTTGCTTCCTAAATTCAGGCCTGTCGAACTGCACGGCTATCAGGGAGCTCTACCTCGCCGGGAACAAGATCAGCGACGTCGAGGGGCTCCACCGCCAGCTCAAGCTCGCGGTCCTGGACCTGAGCTTCAACAAGATCACCACAACCAAGGCCCTCGGCCAGCTCGTGGACAACTACCACTCTCTGAGGGCCCTCAACCTTCTGGGGAACCCGATCCAGACCAACATCGGCGACGACAAGCTCCGCAAGGCGGTGTCGGGGCTCCTCCCGCGGCTGGAGTACCTGAACAAGCAGCCCGTGAAGCCGCAGCGCGCTCGGGAGGTGGCCAAGGACAGTGTTGCCAAGGCGGCACTCGGGAACAGCGGGTGGAGCTCGCGCAGGCGGGTGTCGCGGTGGCTGAGCCAGAGCCCCGGCTCGTCGGCGAAGGGCCGGGGAAGGGAAGGGAGCAGCAGCCACAGAGGCAGAAGGAGCAGGTCCAAGGGCAGTCCTCAGATCCCGAGCCTCACAAGGAGGTGAGGCAATCAGGCAATTAACCGTGTCATATTGACACCGGAGGGTATTGATATTGGAGGGAAATAGCGAAATGCCATGTGTTTAAACTGCAATGTTGTGAGATCAATAATGCTCATTCCTCGTGGTTACTCGATTTGAAATAAACTAGCAAAAGAAGTGTATTTCAAGCGTTTCCTGGATATTTTGGTATCCGAACTGATTCCGCAAATCAGAGACGTGCAATTAGGAGACAGTACATGCGTTTTGGCGATCCAAAAACGTGCTTTGCGAGTGTACGGTTGTATTTTACTTTGTGTACCCCTTAAAATTTTACTCCGTTTGCAGCGCAGGTCATTTCCCGCCTAGTCTCCGTTTTCTGCTGATGTGGCTCCCCACGTGGTTGAGTTAGCGACGTAGCACGCTGATGTGGAACGAAAGGGTGCACATGGCTTGCGCATGACCACAGGAGGCGAGCTTTAGGCTGGTCCCAATGCTCCACCTTGGCAAGTTTCTTAAGACTGCCATATAGGTAAAAGTTTGATGTGGCACTGTAATTAAGGAAGAGAGAGAGCAGACTGGTATCTTATTTAGATACCACTCATACACAGTATCCTAGGTAGAAATACTAGTAAATACTCTATATCAAAGGCCTAGGATACCACACTCTAGGATACCATGCATTGGGAAGGTGGTATCTAAATGCTTTTCATGCAATAAGAAACTGTAGTAAGAAACCACCCATTGGAACCAGCCTTATCGATCTGGGTGAAAAGATTGTTTGCCGCAATGACCAATTGGTCAGTGATGTTCTGTATTTATGTTGTCGGATGACAAACAATGCCTGCCGTATGACAACAACAGGACTTTACAGAGATAAGCTGATTGTGTTAACTGCTGCTAACAGTTCTACGGATAGATTTAGAGATTGAATCGCTATTACAGATATCTTTGACATATATCTCCAATTACAGTTATAACCGAAACACAACTAACACAACACATCTTAACATCCTCCCTCAATTTGGACATGATGAAGACATGTTGAGATTGCTCTTGAATCGGATGAACAACTAAGTCGGCAGAGGTTTAGTCATGATATCGGCAAGTTGATCACTTGATGAAACAAACCTGATATCTAGGGCCTTGCGTGCAACTTGCTCATGAACAAAGTGATAATCCACTTCGATGTGCTTGGTTCTGGCATGAAAAATCAGATTTGCAGTGGGATAAACAGCGCCGAGATTATCACACCAAATACAAGGTTCTCTTGGAAGAAAGACACCAAGCTCTCCTAATTGAGCTTGCAGCCACATGATCTCTGCTGTCGTATTTGCAACATATTTGTACTCTGCTTCAGTGCTCGATCTGAAAAATGTTGGATGTTTTCGTGAACTCCAGGACAAAAGATTTGAACCCAAAAAAACAGCATATCCCCCGGCGCTTCTTGTGTCATCGGGGCATCTTGCCCAATCAGCATCACAAAAGGCACTGACTAGCGATGATGTTGATCGGCGAAGAACCAGTCCAAGACGACTTGTACCCTTAAGATAGCGCAAAATTCTCTTGACAACAGTCCAATGAACTTCAGTTGGTGCTTTAAGGAATTGACAAACCTTGTTAACACTGTATGCAATGTTTGGTCTTATCAAGGTTAAGTATTGTAGCGCTCTTACATCACTTCTATACTTTGTTGCATCATCATCTGAGAGAGAATTTCCATCAGCTAAAGACATTTTTCTTGTCGTTTCCATGGGCGTAGCAACGGACTTGGCTTTGACCATGTTGGTTATGTGTAATAGATCATTAATATATTTGCATTGCGACAAGATGATATTGTAATTAACATGGTCAACTTCAATGCCAAGAAAATAACCGAGAGTACCAAGATCCTTGACAGCAAAGTCATCCCAAAGCTACTGAAGAAGCATATCTGTGGCCTTAACTGATGAATTGATGATTATTATGTCATCAACATATATAAGCATGTATATAGTGATTTCACCTTTATTGAAAATGAAGAGAGAAACATCAGCCTTGGAGGGAACGAAACTAAGTGCTTGTAATTTCTCACTCAATCTGGAAAACCACGCTCGAGGTGCCTGTTTCAACCCATAAAGTGATTTATCCAGCTTACACGGATAATTTGGATACTTAGGATCTTCATATCCTGGCGGTTGTTTCATATACACCTCCTCATGAAGAATGCCATGAAGAAGAGAATTTTGTATGTCTATCCGTCGTAGGTTCCAACCTTGAGATACTGCTAGTGGCAACAATACTCGTATAGTGGTAGGTTCCAACCTCGAGATACTGCCAGTGACAACAATACTCGTATAGTGGTAGGTTCCAACCTCGAGGTACTACTAGTGACAACAATACTCGTATAGTGGTAGGTTTCACCACCAGGCTTAACATCTCCTCATAATCTATGCCAGGACGCTGCTTGAACCCCTTTGCAACCAATCTGGCCTTGTGTCGATCCATGGAACCATTAGCTTTCCTCTTGAGCTTAAATACCAATTTACAATCAATGGTATTTAATCCAACTTTAGGAGCCACCAAGCGCCATGTGTTATTTTGTTGTAACGCGGTAAATTCAGTGTCTGTAGCCTCCTTCCACCGAGGTTCTTGTACAACATCAAGAAAACTCGATGGCTCATTTGAACTAGATGAAACAACAGTGAATGCTGAACTGGATGACTGTGGCTCAATTGAACTCGATGAAGATGACTGTGGCTCAACTGAACTCGATGAACCAGCAGTGTATGCCACTCTTCCATCCATGCATTTCTTGGGACACCAAGTACCATGTTGTAACCGAGTGCCAAATCGATGCTGCTGAGAAACGGCCGAAGGATCAACTGCTGTTGGTGGAATCTGTACACACCATCTGTTGAGACAGAATAAGAGGAAGCAACAGTATGCACATCTTGTGTTAATTGATCATTTGAACTAGAAATGCTATTGCCTTGGTTCAGTGGTGCTGAGGAATGTGGAACCGAATGAGATATCATTGGAAGGTATGTGTAGGGGGGTGTACTATGTCTGTTAGTGCAAAATCCTCATGATTTCGAGAGAAAGGAAAGAATTTTCTCATTGAAAATTACATCTCGTGAGATGTAGACACGACCAGAGGATACATTAAGACACTTGTATCCTTTATGATGAGAGCTATACCCTAGAAACACACATTCCTTGGATCTAAAGGAGAGTTTATGATTGTTATATGGTTGAAGATGAGGCCAACAAGCATATCCAAAGATTTTGAGCATAGAGTAGTTTGGTTTGGCATTAAACAAGCACTCAAGAGGATTGGAATTGTCTATGACACGGGTAGGCAACCTATTGATGAGGTATGTAGCAGTTAGGAAGACTTCATCCCAAAATTTTATAGGCATGGAAGATTGCGCAAGAACTGCAAGACCAGTCTCAACGGCATGTCTATGTTTTCTCTCAGCTGAGCCATTTTGTTGATGTGTGTAAGGACATGAAACCCTATGATCAATTCCAATTTTTTGGAAGAATTTTTTGTGATGAAGTTTCTGGTATTCTCCTCCCCAATCAGATTGAACACGTTTAATCTTTTTTTATCAAGAATTCGTTCTACATGATTCTGAAACTATAAGAATACATTCTCAACATTAGATTTGGTATGAAGCAAATAAATCCATGTAAATTTGTTGAAATCATCAATGAAACTCACATAATATTTATATCCTCCTACAGATTGAGGTGCTAGTCCCTATACATTAGAAAATACAAGCTCTAAAGGAGACATTGATGTATGAACTGAAGAAGATTAAGGTAATTGACGACTCTTTGCCGCTAACATGCATCACACACCAAAGGATATGAGGAACTAAGATCCGGCAATTTATTTAGATGCAAAATAGATTGAACTACTTGGGACGAAGGATGACCAAGACGAGCATGCCATTGCTCTTTGTCTATTTTCTGACTGAGCATGGCAATCTTGGACGACTTTATTGTGGATCACTTGATAGGATAGAGACCGGACTCACATCTGTAGCTGAGAATTCTTCTATTCGACACCTGATCCTTGACAACAAAATAGTCAGGGTAGAATTCAAGGAAGACATTATTATCATGGGTAAGCTTATAGACATATATGAGGTTTTTAGAGATTTGAGGAACATGAAGAACATTATTAAGCACAAGTGGTTTAGCAGTAGCATTAATAGAGGAACAACCAATATGTGAGTTGTGCAAACCTGTTCCATTGCCGACTTGTACTTGATCAACACCGTGATATTTTTCACGCATAGTGAGTCGGTCCAAATCACTTGTTATGTGATTTGTAGCTCCACTGTCCGTGTACCAATTTGTGTCAACTTGGTATGAAGTTTTCATTGCTACCATTGGAGTTGAGTGTCCTTCTTCTGTCTGATATGAATGATCATATTGATGATAGCACTTGATTGCTATATGTCCAACTTTTCCGCAGACTTGACAAGTTGGCCACGATCCATGGCCACCCTGACCAGAGTTGGTGTTACCTCCCCAGTTCTGATTGCCGCAACCACGGTAGCGTCCCCTTCCTCCTTGTTTGTTGTTGAATTTCCCTTGACCTCCTTGATTTCTCCCTATGAAGTTGGCTAAAGAGCCCGAGCCGCCAAGTTGCAATTTGGCGCTGTTTTGCTCTATCCTAAGTTCATAACTCAAAAGGTCAGCGTAAACGTCATCAAGAGTTAGCCCATCTAACCTGGTTGTGATGGATGTGACGAAAGCATCATAGTCTGATCCAAGACCTGCAAGAATATAAGATACAATCTCATCTTGTCGCAATGACATTCCAATAGCAGATATAGTATCTGCTAGAGTTTTCATCTGCCGAAATTATTCCATGGCCGAGAGATCCTTCTTCTTGAGATTCACGAGCTGCATACGTATCTAGACTACGTGAGCTTGCGATCTGGGCATGAACATGCATTCAAGGGCTATCCATGCTTCATATTATGTTGTCATGTTCATGACATGCGCCAACATCTCCTGTATCAGAGAGGAAAATATGCCGCTAAGCACCATCTGGTGCTGATTATTTCAGGAAAGCCGGATTCAGAATCTGACTTGCTCTGGAGTTGGTCGTCGAGATCATCTTTAGCGGGGACTGGTGTAGGATCGTTAATGACAATCAGAGGGGGGTGAATGATTGTGGTTAATTATTCGCACCAGGCACGATCTTGCTCGACATCGTGCCGTGAACCAGGGAGTCGTTCACAGAATTCTCTTGTCGCTCACTGCTGATGTGAGAGAAAAGAATCGCACAAAACTTCTTGGCAGTTCAGCCGTAGTCGTAGAACACAAGACAACACAATGAGACGTCGACACGCGAGGCAACCTGCGAGAAAGCTTAGTACATGCGCTATCTTCTGATTAACTCATCTACCTCATCTCACGCATGTATGCACGGCCTCTTGATTACCCAAAGCAAACACCCCAGCACAGCCTTTGGTTCAGGTCAAGTAGCGCGTGTGCCTCCTCAATCTTCGCGAATCAGCAGTTGCTTTTTGATGGCGTCCAGCTACTCCTGATGCTCATGTTCGGATTGGATCGCTCGGGAGGATGAAAGGCCGGCTGAATCAACGCTCGGCCACCAAAAGCTCACGGCCAAAATCTTGTGAACTCAATGCAACAAGTCATCTACCAAGACATCCAACACCTGGACAGCATGTATGAAAAGTCAAGCTAGCAAATCACATAATGCAAAAACACCTCAGTTGTACAGCCGCATGAGAGAGAAGATAATCCAGCCACCGGCCCTGTTTTCTTCAAAGCCACCACGATCGATGGTGTAGATCTTTCTCTGTTTCTACCGATTAATGTAGGAATTTCTTGGAATTCGTATATGAATCCAATTGCTAATTTTTCTTTAACTTTTATTCTGGATTACAATTATTTAGGCATTTTGCTTTGGAATTCGTACTGAAATCAAATTGCTTATTTTGTTTTATTTTTTATTCAAAATTTTAATTATTATTTTAATTTATTTTGTATAAAAATCTAATTGTCAATTATTGTTTAATTTTTATTCTGAATTATAATTATTATAATTTGTATCAAAATAAAATTGCTAATTTTATTTTATTGATATTCCAAATTTATTTATTTTTTGGTTGGATTTAGTATACAAATCTAATTTCTTTTTTATTCGAATTATAATTATTTAGGATTTTACTTAGAAATTGTATGGAAATCAAATTGCTAATTTTATTTTATTTTTATTACGAATTTTAGTTTTATTTTGTTTTTTATTCTAAATTTTAGCTTTATTTTACCTGACATGGACTCTTTATTTTAATCTCGACTGTTATAATTTGGATCCACCACGATCGATGGTGTAGATCTTTCTCTTTTTCTACCGATTAACGTGGGAATTTCTAGCCCTTGAGAACAAACATAATGGCTTCTTTTGACTCTGCTTTAATAAGATAATAGATAGATAATACCGAACTAAATTAAGTCTACATACACGAAAGGTTTACAACGAGATAAACACAAGAACACACCTACGTGTAATTCAATTATCTTTATGCCAATAAGGAAACATACAGGGGTAATTTCGTCTTTACTTGTAGAAGCCCAATTCTATTGTGTATACTGTCTGCTGTGACCAAATTTTTTGGTAGTATTGTCAAGTTTTCGTCGCATATTTACGGATCTGGCCGCGTACAAATTTTTTTTGTTGCAAATTTGGCCGCTTACTGCATAGCCGCCATGCGGGAACCCACCGACGGTCGCCACGTGTCCACACCGCGCACGTTGTCTTGCGGTGGAGCTGCTTAGACGGCCGCTGCGGCGCCCACGCCAAGACATCATCGTCGCGGTGGTAGTCTTGCTGCAGACGGCCGTCTTGATGGGCACCCACGACCATCACGTGTCCCTCCTAATTAGGGTTAGGGTTTAAGCGGTTTCAGCGATTTTTGTTTGAATTTTAAAATATAGCAAACGACTTCAAAAAATTATGAAGTTTTACGTGGAGCCTCCGACACAGTGTACTTGCTTGTGTAAATTTGTCATAATTTGCCACAATTTTGTATAAGCACACATACATCCAAATGAAGCCCCTTGTCTTTCTTTTCCACCTAAAGTTCCACCAATCAATTTGTCTTTCTTTTCCACCGAAAGCTCCAGCAATAAATCTTGTCACTCTGTCACATCTAAAAATTTCGACATAAAGTGTGGCAAATTTCCATCTAAAGCTCCTCTGGACGAATAAAATTATGACGAATTTACACAAGCAAGCACACTGTGTTGGGAGGCTCCACGTAAAATTTCACAATTTTTTTAAGTCGTTTGCTATATTTTAAAATTCAAACAAAAAATCACTGAAACCCGCTTAAACCTTAACCCTAATTCTGGAGGGGGACACATGGTGGGCCGTGGGTGCCACCGCACGGCAACCGTGCGGTGTGGACACGTGGCGACCGTTGGTGGGTTCCCGCACAGCGGCTGTGCGGTAAGCGACCAAATTTGCAACAAAAAAAAAAGAGTACATGGTCAGATCCGTAAATACGTGACGAAAACTCGACAATACTGCCCAAAAAAATGGGAAAATTAGATCAGTGACATCGTGTTAGAGCATAATCGGAGGAACGATACTCTGTTCGTGACGCACTGAAAAATAACATCGCGAACACCGAAAAATTAGATGAATGACATCGCCGCCATTTACTTCCGTTTCCAGAATTTTTTAAATATAGAAACTGAGCTCAAAAAATTAACAATTTTTTGTAGAGCCTCCCGATATAGTTTAATTGCTTGTATATTTTTTAAAAAAACTTGATACGTTCTGATTTTGTCTCTAAAATTCATTTAAGTATACTATTTGTAGGAATTTTCTAATATAGAAAATGAGGTCCAAACACTATTAAAAAAATTCAGGCTCCTTGCATAGTGTACTTGATTGTAGAATTTTTATAAAATTAATTTATGTAATTTCATAATGTCCTTACATTATGAAATATTAGACTCTCACACAAAGAACATTATGAAATTGTATTACTTAATTTTGTAAAATTCTAGAAAGATTACACAATCAAGTCCATTGTGTAAGGAGCTTGAAAAAAATCATAATGTTTAGACCTTATTTTCTATATTAGAAAATTCATACAAACAATGTACTTAAATAAATTTTAAAGACAAAATCAGAACATATCAAGTTTTGAAAAAAAAATACACAAGCAATTAAACTATGTCGGAGACTCCACAAAAATTTGAAAATTGTTTGAGCTCATTTTCTATATTTTAAAAATTCTACAAACAGAAGTAACGGACGGCGATATCATTTGTCTATTTTTTTGGTGTCCGCGATGTTATTTTTTAGTGCTTCATAAACGAAATATCGTTTCTCCGATGACAATCTCACACGATGTCACTGTACACTCCCCTCTCCTGCCGAAACCCGTAGTTGAGAGTATTGAGACCACTGTCGTCTCCTGCCTTTTCAAATCACAAATCTGAAGCACATCCCAGTATCCCACTTCCACTTCACTTCATTGCCGTCACTTCCACCGCGACTGCTCCCTGCTCTGCTCCGCGACACCCGGAGCCGAAGGAGACCACCACCGGCGGCGGCGAGGGATGGCGGGGGGCGCGGAGAAGGTGGACTACGTGTTCAAGGTGGTGCTGATCGGCGACTCAGCGGTGGGCAAGTCGCAGATCCTGGCCCGCTTCGCCCGCGACGAGTTCAGCCTCGACTCCAAGGCCACCATCGGCGTCGAGTTCCAGACCCGGACCCTCGTCATCGACCACAGGAGCGTCAAGGCCCAGATCTGGGACACTGCCGGCCAGGAGAGGTATGCACCATTCACCTCTACCCCACTCTGCTCCGTGCCCTCCTCTTCGCCCGTTAGTCTCATTCCGAATATGTTTCAATCTGTTTCTCTTCGAGCTTGTTTAGATCTCCAGGAAGTACTACTATAGCTGTAGCAGAAACGTTGGGTAGTAGATCTCTACAACGGAAGTGGTCGCCTTTTAGCGTATTTACACCTACCCCAACTCCTCTAGTACAACATAATGTGATGTAGATCTGGCCTGCCATACTTAACTATGCATGGTTTAATTAGTCTGACTAATGAGGAAGACCGAATACAACCATTTTTGTTTGTTATTACTTACTCTGTAGGATTACATACCATAATTGAGAAATTCGCTCGGTTGAACCATTTTAGCGCACGTATGTCGTAGAGTAATGCACTTCTGCGTAGATAGAAGATGGTTGACAAGCGGAGCTTCGATGGGAAGAATGTCATTGGAATTCTGAGTTGTTTTCAGTTACTGTGTACTTTGTGCATCTGCTGTCTGACGCCTGAAGGTCTTAAATTCATGACCGGGCAAAAGCTTTAAATTTCCTGGGAATCCTGTTGTACAACAAAGGAAATAGGCTGGCAAAATGTACTATGAAAAGGTCTGCGAGAATTTACTCCTTTTGAAGAAAAATTATTGGGTTGCAAAATCTCTATGACGGCAAGCTTGTCATGTTATAACACCATTTTGGGTTGAATTTGTGCTCTAGAAGCTACTTGTGCATTTTATATAAGACTAGCCGAGTGTCCGTGCGTTGCAACGGATTTCAAATAAAACATAATATAAGTTATAAACTTGGAAAGCAAATATATATAAGATAATTATCCCAACAAATAAAAGTTTCATACATAATTTGCATCCAATCAACAAGCTACATAGAATCCTATCACAAACCACAAACATAGATAATCTAATTATCCACCGAAGATCTTTCAAATATCTTATACATATGTGCACATATATCCACAAATGATCCCACCAACTCAAGAAAGGGTAGATAGCAGACTCACCACCATCACCAAGTCCTTCTTTTATAGTAGTTTCTTGTTGTCAAACTAATGACATGCATTTTGATTTAGATGGCATGCAGTGACTTTGCAAAAGATGTCATCCGAGTGCGAACCTGTAAGACAACAGTAGACCCGTTTGATAACACTGATGAATATAGTTTCCAAGTGGAAAATTGCTTGCCCATGTTATTGGTTTCTGTGAAGTTTATCCTTGCTCTTAATGAGAGGTCTTACGATATGCTTGCTTGATACTTTTGAGGTATTCTGCTTGTTAGAATGTGTACTTGCTTAGATTAGTTGATGGCATTCAAATATTCTTGTAGCATTTAGATTAGTGGGTACTAACTATTAAGTACTTTATGGGGCTATTTTTTCGAAACACTATGTGGGACTATACACAATCATGATTTTTTTTATTTTCCATTTTCAAGAAATACCGAGACAGTTGAGAATATAATTTTCGATTAATCTCTTTTTGGGCCCTTCATCTTATCTATGTTAAAAGGTTATGAATATGATGTGCCGTACCAATGTCGCATCAACCATCAATACAGTATACTACAATTGAAGGACCGAGAATGACAGGATATGAAATGTTGTAAGATCACTTCTGGAGACGCTAATTATTCATGCACTTGAAATGTATATTCATGGAAAATAATTCTTATATTGGATTCTGATTTATGCCCATAACGTGAGAGCTGGCATCTTTAGTACAAACGAATTGGCTTATTCTACTGATATTCGAGATGTCTACTGATATTTAGTGTTTCATCCTTTATTTTGTGCCTTTGTTCTCAACCTCTCATGCTGGCTATTCCCAACTACTGCAGGTATAGAGCTGTGACGAGTGCTTATTACAGAGGTGCATTGGGAGCTCTGCTGGTCTATGACATCACCAGGCGCCAGAGCTTTGATCACATACCTCGCTGGCTGGATGAACTCCGTGCCCATGCTGACAAGAACATTGTGATAATGCTAGTCGGCAACAAGAGTGACCTTGAGGAGCAGCGAGCGGTGAGTTCTGAGGACGCCAAAGAGTTTGCTGAGAAGGAAGGCCTCTTCTTCCTGGAGACCTCTGCACTCCAGGCAACCAACATAGAGAATGCTTTCCAAACTGTCTTGACGGAGATCTTCAAAATCCATAGCAAGAAGAACATGGTGTCTGAGCCAAAGAGCAACGGGGCTACGCCAGCAATGGCAGGGAAGAAGGTCCTTGTCCCAGGTCCAGCACAGGAAATTCCGAAGAGCAAGTGCTGCAGTTCCATGTAATCCTTTATTCGTTTTATAGGTTGGGTTTGGGTCTGTTGAAAATCTTGTGTTATCCACGCAATGTTGCTTTTTGTTGTAAATCCTTGCTGAAATAGTCCAGATTTCAGAGGATTGGTCTTGAAGAACTGATGTATACCATTGGTGTTGTAGCTTTGTCACAGTTGTGACATGAGGGAAAGAAGGCAGGATGCGGCCTTGGTATTTTTGTTTTCCAATTGATACATTTTTTTCGGAGAAGTGTGAAAGTATCAATAGCTGTGCTTGACTGATTGCTTTTGAGACAATGATCGGTGTTCTCCGATGCAGATAAAGGGTTTGTTTGGCGTGGCTACAGCTTTTCTGAAAAGCGGCTTCCGACTGGATTGCAAAGTTGAACGGCTGAGCTGAAGATGTTTGGTGTTTGACTGTCTGCCTTTTAGGTAAGCTGACTGTAGCTTCTGAGGTGGAAAATGTTTGAAATGTCCTTGAGGCATTGCTTTTGAGACAATGATCGGTGTTCTCCGATGCAGATAAAGGGTATGTTTGGCGCTGACTCTGACTTTTACGGCGGCTTAGGCCGATCGGGTTGCAAAGTCGAGCAATTTGAGCTAAAGATGTTTGGTGTTTGGTTGTCTGCCTTTTAGGTAAGCTGACTGTAGCTTCTGAGGTGAAAAATGTTTGAAATGTCCTTGAGGCAGGTAATAGCTTATTTGATGTTGTTAACGGCAATTAACACAATTGATGACATTTAACAATAACTAACGACAATTGACGATAATTAACAACAAACTAATGCAATTGATGACAATCAATGACAACAACTGCAATTGACAACAAACTAACGCAATTGACAACAGTTAACGCTCCAATTACTGCAATTAACGACATCTACCGCAATTAATGATGACTACCGCAATTGATTGTATTTAACGAAATAGACCGTAATTAAAGTAATTAACTATAATTATTACATAAATAAATATAATAAACATTATTACATGACTAATTACAATAAATAAACAATTAATTTACAAAACAAAAGGAGGAAAATTGTAAGAAGGGTGAGGGCTAGGGTTCTGACCGCACGGAGGAGGACAAGGGCGACGATGCGTTGGGGGCGGCGCAAGATCGGGAGGCGAGGAGGAGGCGGCACAGCAGGGAGACGAGGGAGGCGGCGACAGACGCTCGGGAGGAGCTCGGCGTGTGTAGGTTAGGGTTGGGGCGCGGGAGGAGGGGTTTGTCTAAGGGCAAAACATGGATAAATACCACCCAACTTCGGCGTAAATTCAGAAGGGAGTAGTGGGAAGCCGCGGCAGCTTTCGGTTTTATCACGTATAACGCGACTTATGAAAAACGATAAGAAAAGCCGCTCGTTTGGGACGGCTTTTGGCTTTTTCAGCCAAAAAACTGAAGCCATTCCAAACATGCCCAAACTAAAGTATGTAGCTTCGAATTTTTTTTTGTTGCCGATAAAAATTTTGACCCTAACAAAAAAAACATCATCACCCGGCTTTATCACGTATAATGCGGCTTCCGAAAAAGCGGTGGGAAAAACCCCGTTTAAGACAACTTCTAACTTTTTCGGGCGTAAAGCTGAAACCGTCCAAAATAGGTCCAAATTAGAGTACGTGGCTTGGAAAAATTTTGTTGCCGACAAAAAATTGACACTAACAAAAAACCTCATCACTTTGCACATGATTTTAATTTTCAAGATGCTTTTTATCTGACGACGAAAAGTGAAAAAAGACCGAAAAGGACAATGGTGGTCTGTTTATAGTGGGACCCTGGGCCAGAGCGGACCCATGGTGCAGCGGCCTGTTATCCTTCCACCGTTGGAAGCGGGCAGTGATCGCTGCTCTGTGAAGCCAGCCTCACGCTGTGCCTGCCACTTCAGGGCGGCAGAGGCAAAGGCTTTCGCCAAAGCCCCTCCCGCGCACTACGCAACTTGGAACGGGCAAGCCAGCAAAGATTACACCGCACAGAGCCCAAGGCCCCAGAGTTCGCACCAAACATCCACACCACCTTAATGCCCCCACATGGGTTACAAGCCCTCGTGACTGAGCTCGGCGAAGCTGCGTGGCTTGGTTGAGAATTTAAGTTGATGTTTCGCAACGTGAACAAGCGAGGCGGTACTAAAGAAGAGTGGAATGACTGGATGAGCCTAGTGCTTCCAGTCATCTTTTTATCCTGGATTGGAACTCTGGCGGTGGAATTCTCTTGGAATCTGTGGCTACTTAACAAAGCTGTTTATTCAAAGATTGCTTTGTTCAACCAACGAATCGAAGATTATCAAATTGACGCCATTCATAATGATGGCGCACATAGTTCGGCCGAAAGTTAAGCTGTGGTAACATAGGCCCATGGTTTGACACATTTGTGTAGGTATATAAGCTTTGCCTCATCAAATTTACGATTGGTATACAAGTACGCTGCGTTTTTCTATTGCGACTTGATAGATGATTTATTTCTGCTCTGCGTAATTTTTTTGGTATAATAGTTTTTGGGTCTTTTTTTATAGAAGTGTTTTGAGTCTTGACTGTAACAGAAATTACCACAATCTAAAGCACAGTTGGTGTTTTTATCACTGACCGATGTTTGTTCATTGGGCACAAATAAGATGCAGAGATCATATGTCTGGAGAAACTGTCCTTAAAGTAGGCCTCTTAAAATTCATACCGAAACAACAATCCATCAATGGGAGGTCCCAGATTTGGCTCATTGGAATGCTGGATCGGATCAAAAGAATATAAATGGTATAGCTTGGTACAGCCCATAGAAGGAGGGCTCCATTAGCGCGACGGCCTGTTTTTAACTGCTCCGAGAAGAGAACCCATGTCACCTGCCCGATCCCCTCCACCCGTCGGCACATAACTTGGCACGGGCAGGCCGCGAAGGCAGCCTTTACCTCTACAAGAATGCGACCGCGGCCACGCGACATTACGCGACTTGTGCCGCGTCGGCCGCACGCACTTGGAAAGTTGCAAGTGGACAGGACGCGCACCCATCAGCCGGTGCCACAACGCGCGCCCACGGGCAACGGCACGGGCAGACGTGCTACGTGAGCCAAAGAGCAACGGGGCTACGCCAGCAGTGGCAGGGAAGAAGGCCCTTGTCCCAGGCCCGGCGCAGGAAATTCCGAAGAGCAAGTGCTGCAGTTCCATGTAACCCTTTATTCGTTTTATAGGTTGGGTTTGGGTCTGTCGAAAATCTTGTGTTATCCACGCAATGTTGCTTTTTGTTGTAAATCCTTGCTGAAATAGTCTAGATTTCAGAGGATTGGTCTTGAAGAACTGATGTATACCATTGGTGTTGTAGCTTTGTCACGGTTGTGACATGAGTAGGAATTGCAATCGGGCGCAGCGGGTACGGGTAGTGCTCGTCCATATCTATACCCGCGACCTCTATTTCTCCCCACGGGCATGCCCGTGAAAGACGACGAGCGAAGAACCTCGCCTATACCCGTCGCCCGCAGGTACCCGTCACCGCGGGCATGCCCGTTTACTCACGAATAATGCACTGCCGTCTGTGGGTACCCATCACCTGCGAGCATACTCTAGTACTAGACTTTGAGTGGAATTCTGACATACAAATGTTTCCACTTTCAAAGGCGGTGTCTAAATAGCTTGAGCGTCAATACTTTGGTTCTTTTTATGAATGGCTATGTAACCCAGGATGGTGAGTAACACATAGAGTCAGGTAGGCTTGAAAGAACTTCCATGATTAATACTAGAGATAAACAACAATAAAATAATCTGTTAAACCTGGGAGGATAAAAATGTGTTTGCATTACTAATCACATAATTCTTAGTTCCAAAGTGTATAACGTAGTTTCACTAGGCGGCGTATCCTATGCACATAGGATATTTGGTGCACATATGCACGCAGCCAATCTGGACCCTCCATCTCGGTTTGGACGGCGTGGATCAAGCCCATCGTGCGACCTCGCGCGAGCGCGTGCGATTCTGGACGTTTTGCGTTTTGCCCCCTGCCCAATCCCGGCGTCGCCCCC
Source organism: Phyllostachys edulis (assembly GCA_036346405.1). Classification (NCBI taxonomy): domain Eukaryota; kingdom Viridiplantae; phylum Streptophyta; class Magnoliopsida; order Poales; family Poaceae; genus Phyllostachys; species Phyllostachys edulis. The sequence goes on from CM070550.1 coordinate 105,989,665, forward strand.
AATCCCCCCCAATCCGCAGATCCCCCAATCCACCTTTGGCGATGGAGGCGACCGTGTGTAGGATCAAGGATAACCGACTAGAGGGGGGTGAATAGGAGGTTTTTAAACTTTTTAACAATTTAACAATTTTAGCCAATTAATAACTTAATCTTAACAAGTTATACTTCTAGCTAAGCAATTCAATCATAATAAATAAGCTAGAAATATAAATGCGAAATGTAAAGACAAGAAATAACCACAAAGACACGAGGATGTTTTTCCTGTGGTATCGAAGACTTGCTTGGTCTTCACTAGTCCACGTTGAGGAAGCTTGACACGCCAAGCCGGCTCCACAATTAAGCCTTCCTCGCTCACTTTGGTTGTTCTTCCTCCGCTCAGGAGATGGTGAACACCAACCACTCACAAGCTTGCACCGGGCCTCTTCACACTCTTCTTGAAGAGATCACCGTGCTCTCCGCCAAGCCGTCTAGGAGTGCGGCACCACTCCAAGAGTAATAAATCACCGGGCTTCACTTGACGGCACTCACGTGCACAAGGATCAACTAGGAGTATGAATGCACTTGAATGACTCTCAACAAACTCACAATGAATGCACAAGAGGTTTTGAGTGTTGAGTGAATGCTCAAAGCTCAAAAGGTTCTATGAGTGATAAATGAGTTGTATATGTTTTTGCCTTGGGCAGTTGGGGAGGTATTTATAGCCTCCACCAACAAATCCAACCGTTGGGGAGAAGATCCCGATTTTCCAGAGAAAATCGGTACAACCGGAGGTATACGGCCGATACAACCGCACTCTGGAAAAAGCAATAGTAACGGCTATTTTAACCGCATTAAATGCTCTGACATAGCCGTTAAAAGAGGAGCGGTACAACCGCCGCAAACTTTCGGTTCATCCGATATCGGTTTCGCCACCGAAAATGCAATTGTTCGAATTTACAACCGCTGTCTAATAACCGGAACAACCGATGTGCGGTTCATCCGATTATTAGGCCGAACGTCCGATTCTCGTGAGAGGATTCGAGCGAAATTACACTTGTTCTGTTATTATACAACCGCCATATAAATTTGAACGTCCGATAAAGCGGTAGTACCGCGCATGTCGCCGGATACAACCAAGATCATGCATACAACCACGCAAAGCTCGGTACTTCCGATATTAGGGTAAAGGCACGGTTGTTTTTCGAATTCAATTGCAAGTTCAATTTAAATGCATGCGTGATCCTAAAATTGATCCATATGGCACAAAAACATGCTATCATGCTACTAGCCATGATCCCTCTTAATAGTACGGCATTTATCCTATAATCCGGTCTTCCAACCAAACTCCTAAGACCGGTAAAATACAAAAGGATCCTAGACTATTTGTACCTTGACTTAAAGTCTTGTAGATCTCCATTTCATCCTTTGGCATGCATCTTTGCATCAAGAAGTTCACCAATGGGACTTAACCTTGTAAATACTCAATAAACACGTTAATCCCATATTCACATATTGTCATTAATTACCAAAACAATTTTTAGGGGCCTAGATGCTTTCACCGTGGCGTCGCGCCGGTCGACTAGCCAGTGAGCGCCGCTCCGCCTCCCCCCTTGTGCTCCCCTCCCTCCGCCTCACTCCCACCAGGTCTCCCCTCCCCCTTGTGCTCCGTTCCCTCCGCCTCACTCTCACCAGGTGTGACTCTAGGGTTGGGGGCGACCGTGGCGGCGCCGGGCGACTAGCCCATGAGGGAACGCTCCGCCTCCCCCCTTGTGCGACCCTGGGCGTTGGCGTACCATGGAGAAGCAGAAATCTCGCACGGAGACGCACTCCGAGTGGTCCACGTCAGGCCCTAGCGGTGGGCTTCCTCTCGTCCCATGCCCGAAGTGCCACGTGACGATGATCTGAGCTGTGTCCGGGAGCTCCAAGAACCAAGGAAAGGAATACTACAAGTGCCCTAGAAACGACGGGGTAAGAATCGACCTTTTCTCTTGATTTTGATGTTAAACCTAATCGGCAGTTTGATGTTCAAGTTGGGTGGTATGTTTTGGTCCAACCGTATTCCAAAGAATGCGACACATTCATGTAGAAGGACCAATACAAGAGGCTTTTGAGTGGGATGCATCCGGTTGAATATGAGAGAAGAGATAACCCTTTTGATTGTCCTGTGAAGTTGATTGACCATCATGTTTTGGAACAGTTAGCTGCCATGAAAACCTCATTGGACCAAATGAACGACCAGATCACCAAGTCAATCCAAAAGTCCAGTGCTGCAGATGAGAAGTTAAAAGTAATTGTTGTTACATTTATTTTTTTTCCTGGTAGGAATTTACATTGGAAAGATAGGGAACTGAGCTTGTAATTTAGTTCTACATTAGTCCTATGTAATGTAAGATGTAGTACGAATTTGCACTAGTAATTTTGGTAATATGAGCATCTCAAATGTGGTGGTTGTCTGAAATTTGGAATGTCTAGTTTGAATTTTGTGGTTGTCTGAAATCTGAGCTTCTCAAGCATGTTGTGGAATGTCCAGTTTGAATGTGCAGTTTGAATGTGGTGGTTGTCTGAAATTTGGAATGATGTGTTTGAATGCTAAGACCTGATACTGTTTGAATGCTAAGACCTGATGCTCAGACCAACTGCTTTGCTTGTTGGTGACCTGTTGTATATGGTTGTAATGGACTAAAACATGTTGGAATATGGTTGTAATGTCCAGAACCTGATGCATCTTACAACTGATACTGTTTGAATATGGTTGTAATGTCCAGTCCAGTTTGAATGTCCAGTCCAGTTTGAATATGGTTGTAATGTCCAGAACCTGATGCATCTTATAAGCGACTTCGTTTGAATGCTACGACCGATTCTCGGACGACATCGTTTGCTTGTTGGTGACCAACTCGAACCTGATATTGTTTGCTTGTTGGTGACCAACTCTGGAACCTGATGCATGTTACCACTTGTTGTAATGTCCCGAACCAGTGGCTCAGACCTGATACTGTTTGAATGCTCAGACCTGGTAATGTCCATATTTGGCATGGATACTGAGAAAAGACTTTCAAGCTCAGACATATCAATTTCCAGGGTCCTGGTAAAGAGATACATGGACTAACATGTTAAGGTCCTAGACCCATTCCATTTCATCAGACTTCTGTGTCTCTGCCCATAAACTTCCTTGTGTTGCTCTTGACACTTTCACCCAGTGCAATGGCTTCAGTGGTGTCCTCTTAGATGACTGGTCGGCACGCAATGGCTCCAGTTTGAATGCTAAGACCTGAACCTGATGTATATGTCCAGTTTGAATTCTAAGACCTGAACCTGATGTATATGTCCAGTTTGAATGTATATGTCCAGTTTGAATTCTAAGACCTGAACCTGATGTATATGTCCAGTTTGAATGTATATGTCCAGTTTGAATATATATATGTCCAGTTTGAATGTATATGTCTAGTTTATATGTCCAGTTTGAATGCAGTTCCTCCTCAAAAGAGAACAATTGATATCAGCAGATTTCACAAAAGTTTGAATGTCCAGTTTGAAACATGTTATGTCCAGTTTGAATGCAGTTCCTCCTCAAAAGAGAACAATTGATATCAGCAGATTTCACAAAAGAGAACAATTGATAGTATTAAAGCTGTAACAAATGATCATTCCACAGATCCTTCCAAACGCATTAAAACAACTGAAATGTCCAGAGCCAACTGGTGATGTTATTTTAGAGAATTTTGTCACAGAGCACAAACTAAAAGAAATGCAAAGATCAAGATACATTGGTACAAATACATTGCAAAGATCACAAGTCCATACAACATATTACAACTCCATTGAGCATTGACCAAACAAAGCAAATATAACAACTAATGCTTGGCGTCGTCCTCATGCTTCGCCACCCCCTTTGTAGCCACCTACAAAGCAAGTACTAGAAGCAAATATCAATGGAATGCTATACAGTGAGTACAAGTCATACATGATTATTTTGCTTGCTTCCGTGAAGGGCAGTTGCGGCTGTCGTGGGTGTCATCTCATTTCATGTTCTACACATGCGTGCGGTCTTTCCCTTAGACTTCTGCTTATTCTCCCCAGGCCGATTCCTCTTGCATTTCCCTCTAGTGAGTTTGTCTGTTGGCGGCAATATATCGATCTGATCAGGGATTGAAGGATCTAGACCTGCCATTATGTGTTAATGGAGTTTTGGTGATTAATGACAAATCTAATTGTGAGACTAACACTTTTATTAATGTACATATTGTGTAGTCTTATTTAGATATAAAGGTGAAAACCATGAAGGCATGCATGTGATTAATGAAAAATCTAATTGTGAGACTAACACTTTTATTAATGTACATATTGTGTAGTCTTATTTGGATATAATGGTGAAAACCATGAAGGTATGCATGTGATTAATGACAAATCAAATTCATTGGATAAACAAAAGGAAAATCCAAACAGGTATGCATTTGTAATGACAAATCTATTTGTGAGACTAACTCTCTTATTGTTATATCTCATATTTAGTCTCATTTGGATATCAAGAGCAAAAGAGGTATGCATTCTACTTTGTATTCATATATACTTTGTTGCATTCCTTGGATCCAAAATATAGGTTGAACTTCACCAAAAAGTTATCTTGAATATGTATGTGCATATATTCTTATTACACATTCATGTATGCACACATATAGGAGGAGTTCATTCTATATTTTGAGGTTTCAGTTAGTATTGAATCATATTCTGTTTCCACACATATTTGGCATCTTCACTTTGAAACATATCCTTTGAATATATTTAACTTACATAGTTAATATATTCATGTGTGTTTATGAGACTTGTATAGTCTATATATCCTTGAATATATTTAACTTGTGTAGTTAATATATTCATGTGAATATATAAGACTTATGTAGTATGTGAGTATGACATAACTTGCTTTTTATCTGACGATGAAAAGTGAAAAAAGACCGAACAGGACAGAGAATTAGCGGCCATTTTACAAAAAATGGTGGTCTGTTATAGTGAGACCCTAGCCAGAGAGGGCCCATGGTGCAGCGGCTGTTATCCTTCCACCGTTGGATGCGGGCAGTGATCGCTGCTCTGTGAAGCCAGCCTCACGCTGTGCCTGCCACTTCAGGGCAGGGAGAGAGGCGAAGGCTTTCGCCAAAGCCCCTCCCGCGCACTACGCAACTTGGAACGGGCAGGCCAACAAGATTACACCGCACAGAGCCCAAGGCCCAGAGTTCGCACCAAACATCCACACCACCTTAATGCCCCACATGGGTTACAAGCCCTCGTGACTGAGTTCGGCGAAGCTGCGTGGCTTGGTCGAGAATTTAAGTTGATGTTTCGCAACGTGAACAAGCGAGGCGGTACTAAAGAAGAGTGGAATGACTGGATGAGCCTAGTGCTTCCAGTCATCTTTTTATCCTGGATTGGAACTCTGGCGGTGGAATTCTCTTGGAATCTGTGGCTACTTAACAAAGCTGTTTATTCAAAGATTGCTTTGTTCAACCAACGAATCGAAGATTATCAAATTGACGCCATTCATAATGATGGCGCACATAGTTCGGCCGAAAGTTAAGCTGTGCTAATATAGGCCCATGGTTTGACACATTTGTGTAGGTATATATAAGCTTTGCCTCATCAAATTTACGATTGGTATACAAGTACGCAGCGTTTTTCTATTGCGACTTGATAGATGATTTATTTCTGCTCTGCGTAATTTTTTTGGTATAATAGTTTTTGGGTCTTTTTTTATAGAAGTGTTTTGAGTCTTGACTGTAACAGAAATTACCACAATCTAAAGCACAGTTGGTGTTTTTATCACTGACCGATGTTTGTTCATTGGGCACAAATAAGATGCAGAGATCATTTGTCTGGAGAAACTGTCCTTAAAGTAGGCCTCTTAAAATTCATACCGAAACAACAATCCATCAATGGGAGGTCCCAGATTTGGCTCATTGGAATACTGGATCGGATCCAAAGAATATAAATGGTATAGCCTGGTACAGCCCATAGAGGGAGGGCTCCATTAGCTCGACGGCCTGTTTTTAACTGCTCCGAGAAGAGAACCCATGTGCGAATGCGCGATGCACCCGCCCGATCCCCTCCACCCGTCAGTCAGCCACGCACATAACTTGGCACGGGCCGGCCGCGAAGGCAGCCTTTACAGGACGAGGCGGCCTGGACAAGAATGCGACCGCGGCCACGCCACTGCTCGGTTTATGCGGCCCATTACGCCTCGACTCGGCGTCACTCTTCGGTACTCGAGTACCCAGCTGTGCGGAAAGAGCTACGCGAGGGTATGGGTAAAAATGGCATATTGCGAGGTCTGACTGAATTCACTGGCTAACGAGTAATTACACAACTTTCGGTCCACTCATCGGTGAAAAGCATGTAACTGTTGCAACGTCCGATGATCTTTCGTCCCTTCACAATCACCTGCTAGTAGGTCATCTCTACTACTTAAAAATATGAGTTGGTGATGGTGTGTCCTCCCCCTCTTATTATCGTCCGTCCGATCGGCAGTTAGATGACCAACGCACCGGATCACCTCGCGCGGTGTTCAACCCTATCGCCCTCGTGTCCAGTCTCGTGTCGCACTCCTCCTCTCTCTCTCACACGCCTCCCAGCCCCCCACCCACGCCGACACTCACGCCCCCAACTCGTGCCGCTTGCCGCTCTTGCGCCGCCCGCCTCCCGCCTCCCGCTCGCGACGCCTCCTCCTCACCTCTCATCTCATGCTCCCCACTGAGCCGCCTCTCTCCCCAAGCAAGGCCGATGCCGATGCCACGGATCTGTTCACTCCGACCTCGCCCGACGCCAGTGAGTGAGTGAGGAAAAGGAAGCGAGGATGGTGAGGCTCCGTCACGTGATTTGGTAGGGTTACGCACCGATTTGCCTCCCTCCCTCTCCTCTCTCCCTCATGCTCCCCACCCGAGCGCCGGATCTGGTCATCCCCGACCTCGCTGACGCCGCCCCGACCTTGAAGGTATGCATCTCCCTTGCTTTTGGCGTCATCCATTAATCACAGTTGAAGAGGGCATGAGGAAAATGTTGGATTTTTGGGCATTTTTTGTTTATACTTGTTAGTACATGTTAGTAAATATATTGTGTAATTGTTGCAAGCAATGTTTGATTTTTGGGCATTTTTTGGGTTTATCCACCGACTTGGTGTTGGCGTATCCGCCGTCGCCGCTGCACGCCGGGGAGACCGATGTGGAGACGATGATGCTACGGTCAACTCCCTCTCAACCGCCCAGCTTGACTGCAAAGCATGTTACATGTAACAAACCGCCCAACTTATGCATGGCGGTTGCAAGCAAGGACGTGCACGCCCGGTGGTTGCTACTTTAGTACTACAAAAGGAGGTATCTCTTCTTCCACTTATCCTTTTGCTTCCACTTCTCCTCCTCCTTATCTGCCGCAATATGGTTTTTGACCTGCTTTTGTCGGGGAGCAGTATTGGATTTTGGGAAGATTTGTTGAATTGGGCGCTGATCACGTGCGGGCGTGTTGCAAAATTAGTGGGAATTTGGAAGTTTTATCCGATGGGTGGTGTGTGTAATGCAAGGGGTGAATGGAAATTTCAATAGTGTTAGTGTTTCGGTTTCCTTAAATTGATGTTGGGTTATGCTACTATTTGGGTGTAGTTATGCAATTACACTGCAGTTTTGGCTCACAGATAGATGAACTGTCACTGAGCACCTTCTATAGCGAAGTATTTTCTCAAAACTAAATCTCGGATGGGTTGGGGCTTGGGTGTGTTTGCTCAAGTAGGTTTCACTCTTGATGTGTTGTTGCTAGGGAGGGAATTGATCATTGACCATTTTTTGGCTTCACAACTGCATTTTGGATCGTTGTTCAAGTAGTTCGCTTGTCTACTGGTTGATCTGACAACACATGTGTTGTGCAAATATTCGGATATCAAGGAACTTTTTGTTAGGCCGATTGTGTAGAGCAGATCGAAATTGGTTTTGATGTGCTTGATTGCATCATGACTGCTATAATTTTTTTCTAATATTGTGTCACTGCTAACGTACTTTAAAGTTTAAAGTGAGCTTTTTTAGCATTTCATTTTTGAAACTACAGATAGGTATAACACCACCCTCGTTTGCCACAGATGGTGCTTCCTTGCATGCCATCCTCGGCTATGGTTGCGTGTTGAGAGGCCAACCAAAGATGCAATAGAGCCTGTAGTATATCCAAGAGCCTGGAGTTTATCCAAATCTTGTGGCTGCTGTTTCTGCTGCTAGGTTCGTTTTCTCTCTCTGATTTTCCACTGTGGAATAGAGGATGCTATGGATGACCTTTCCTTGCTTTGTTGAAGGCCTGGTGACAATATTCTAATTGCTTCTGGTGGTACCCATGTTATATGTAACATCCAAATTCCAAATAAAGAAGCCTCTTTGCATTGTAAGCTTTGCCATTAGAAAAAAATTGGGACAGGATGCTGGTTGATCCTGCATTCCTCTTCAAGATTGGGACTGAGGTAGGTTGAGTTCTTTAGTAGTATTGTATTGCATAGTGGTAAGCGCTTGTTGGTAGGGTTGTTGATTGATTGTTTGCTGGAATGTGTTGCAGATAGTTATTGACATATGTTGCGCGACATTCGCAGAGATTCAGAAGAGAGGCTAGGAGTTTTGGTCAGAGTTTGAGTTGTATGCGGCGGATATGTTGGTAGGTGTAGTTGTTAATGTAGCTTTAGTCGGCATGTTGGCGCCATATGCTCCATTCGGTGGGGGATCTACATCAGAAGATCTTCTTGGGCATGTTAGGCATGCTTATGATGCTCACCCAAGCAGGTGAGTTGTGAACAACAACAGTTCTGTGAGAGTGTAGTGTCCATAACATTATTTTGTGTCATACTCCCTCTGTTCCAAATGCATGGCATTCTTGCTTTCTCATTTTGTTTCTAGATGCATGCCACTCTACAATTTCTAGGTACCTTTTTAACCCCGCCCCATTCCCTCACGTATATACCCTTCCTCAATAATATTATCATGTTCATTTTCCTTGATACCTTATTTGACAATTCCTGTGCTAGAGTCTAAAAGGACATCTATTTGGAATGTATGGAATAGGTCACTATGGCATTGAATGGTTTGTAATATGGGTCTCACAAAATTCTCCTAGATGTTATTAGAGTCAAAATGAATTCCCTTGAATTTATGTGAAACAATGAAGTATATCAGTGACCTGTTCCAGTAACATAGACCAATGCCACAAATTGTAAATTGCCAGTTCAATATGTTTTTCTTGTAAACAAATTATTGACAAGGAAAAAAATTGAACACACGCAAAATTTACCAAAACTATACTGAATCTTTTGATCCTACCTCAGCACTGTCGAAAATAAATATTTATTTACTTAGGCCCCATTTGGAACGCCATAATTTTTCTAGATTCCTATGGGAATTGAGCTAATTCCTGTGAAATTCCTGCTAGATTTATTTCACAAAGATTCTAAGATTTCAACAAACTTGTTTATGAGAAACTTGTTTGGTAAAAGTTAGCTTATAAATACATCTTTGAGAAGTTATCAGCAAAGACTATGGATTATCTCCATTCTCCACAAGTCGGTTGAAGATCCATTTTCATCAGAGCGTAGCGCTTTGTTTGGCTTTGGCTTAGGGCCTATGTGGTATATGTTAAGCTTAGTTCTACATAAAAATTTTAAGTTGGGGCCAAACAGATGTTACAGATGGCTTACTTTCTCTCCCTTATGTTAAATAACTGAAGCCTTTATTGTTTTAACATGGCTTATTGGTCTTTTATGGTGTAATCTTTGTGAAACCAAGCCATAAGGTAAGGCTAAGCAGTCAAATCTTATTTGGGTGAAAAACTAAAGCTTAAGCTGGCTAAATAATCTCTAATTGTATATTGTAACAGCTTATTCGGTTGTTGATGGGATTCAAACCACAATAACGCCAAATGCCTACTTCTCTTTTAGAAATTTTACATGCCATCGGATAATTTGTCGATTTACTAGGTTCCTCGCCAACCATTCTAGCCTTATGTCCCATTTTCTTTGCTTATTACATGTTGAAAGTATTTTTAATTTATTGTTTTTAATAAAGCATCCAACCATTCATCCCGAGTAATGTTTGAATTGTCATTGAAAACTGAATTTATGCGGCGTTTTGAAGTCGAAAGGCGGATACTGATTTTCTGCTCAACTAAGACGAGGGCATACCTTTTCAAGGTAGCTTTTGTGTTCACTGAAATACTTCTTGTTTTCACCCAAAAATATTAGCAATTACTATTATCTCTTCTAATATCTGAAATATCTATTTTGAGTACAGATGATTTTATATGGTACAGTTGGATTCTTTTATGGTCTTGTGGGTCAAGGAATTGCGAACTTGATAATGACTGCCAAACAACATTGTACTTTCCTTATGTTCTGGTGCCTTGATCAGTTTCATGTATGTGAAAACAATACCTTTTTATGTTCCATAAGTTAAATATTAGGCAAATAACCAAAGACATTATTGTTATAGTTTATTGGCATATTTTACTGCTTTTTCCGTGTCTGACAAGCTTCTATTTGGGTAGATACTCTAGCAATAAATTATATCAGCATGAATCCTATGCACTTTTCAAGTTTTGTGGTTGAATATGTTATTTGGTATCTTCAAAGCTGATTATATATACATTTTGTTAATCCTATGCACTTTTCAAGTTTTGTGGTTGAATATGTTATTTGGTATCTTCAAAGCTGATTATATATACATTTTGTTTCGATCTGATTATCTCTTACAATAATTGTACCATCAGATGTAAAACTATTTCCTGTGCTTGTCTGTACCATTATTTTGTACACTGAATACCGAAGGTACAGTTTTTGCCATCTTTATAATTTGGCAGTAAAATACTTACTGAATCCAACCACTTTATTTGTATCGCATTGTTTTTGAATGGTTACGTCATTGAAGATAAGTAAATACTTTTTCAACCGTAAGCATATTTTTAAATGGGAGTATTTGTTCGATATAATGAAATGTTGCATATTTTGCGGATATACTTTGATGTGTTTTTACATGATACTCACAATATTTTGTTTTCTACCGTTTAAAATGTTTGTATCATTTATTTGATATCCATTGCAACGCACGGGCACATGACTAGTTCTAAAAAAAGAACTGCTAGTTAGCTGGTTTCTGTTTGCAGCACCAAGAGTGAGATTGCAGATGTTGGTTGGTATCTTTTCGAAGGATACTTGAGAACTATACAAAACCGTGTTGCAATGTGGTTAGCGCTCCATGTTTCAATTAACTCTAGCTTAGCCAGGGGGCTAACAAAACAAACTTCAGAATTCATGGCAGGGCATGGACTAGCAAATAGCTGACGGACTTTTTGGCTGTATTGTTACTTTTGCGTACCATATTTACAGAAATGAGCATATAAAAAATTCTTTAGCAAATTTAGCACCCGTCCGCATGGCCGCCATGCGGCGGTGCTTAGGGTTTAAGCCAGAATTAGGAATTAGGGTTAGGGTTTAAGCGGTAATTTTCGTTTCAATTTTAAAATATAGCAAACAACTTCAAAAAATTATAAAATTTTACATGGAGCCCCTCAATACAGTATACTTGCTTGTGTAAATTTGCCATAATTTTATTTGTCCAGATTTGCCACGTGCTCTCTCCCCGATTAGGATTTCGGTTTCGCTCTCACCTTTCTTTTCCACATAAAGCTCCACCAATCAATCTGTCTTTCTATTCCACCAAAAGTTGTACCAACCAATCTTGTCATCCCGTCACATCTTTCTATTCCATGTCTCCCCTATCTAATCTCTGTCTTCCGCATGCAAATTAAAATCGATCGCGCGTGAGGAAGGATTCCCTCTCAACTATAAATTAGCGAGCGACGAGCGTGATTTCATTTTGTAGTCACTCACTCACTCTTTCACTCGCTCTCTCTTTCGGTTGCTTTCTGCGTTGATTATATTTTCAAGGATATTTTAGCCTTATTAACTGTCGTCATTGTAAATCAATTTAGCTGGTAATTTTTATCTATGTCGATTTTTTGTTGTTCGTAAATTATTTATTAACTACATACTTAACTAGTTAGGTGATATGTTTACCAATTTACCAAGAAGCGTACTTAAGCAGTTAGCTTCGCTAGGTTTAGCAATTTTTTGTTGTTCATAAATTCTTCATTAGAAGCCAATTTACCTAATCTTACGTAAATAATTAGTTCTAGCCATGGTTGATTGCCAAGGGAGGTCCAAAAGGATCTCCCAAAGAGGTCGAAGTGGAGGTCTAAGAAAAACTCTCACTGGTCATACGAGACACTTGATTTGAGAGAGAGAAATGCATTGTCAGCAAAAGAAAGGTGAACTTGGTTCATGATACGTTCACGGTCGCGAGTCACAAGTCAAACGATTGCCACGCGAATAAACGCGCGCGTGCGTACATGCGTGTGTATGACTTTAGCTATAGACCTCCTCGTGTCACCCCATGACATGTATCACATGTATCAAGGGGTGGTAAAGACTCCACCTTATAAATTATTTTCCCACTACTTGGCTAGGCAGTATGTAACTAAATTATGCATGCTTTAGAATTTAGGAATGAATGGGCATTTAGCCCAATTCTTTAAAACAAAACATGTAACTGTTGCAACGTTCGATGATCTTTCGTCCCTTCACAATCACCTGCTAGTAGGTCATTCTAAAAAAAGAACTGCTAGTTAGCTTAAAGTGAGGCTGGTTTCTGTTTGTAACACCATGAGTGAGATTGCAGATGTTGGTTGGTATCTTTTCGAAGGATACTTGAGAACTGTACAGAACCGTGTTGCGATGTGGTTAGCGCTCCATGTTTCAATTAACTCTAGCTTAGCTAGGCGGCTAACAAAACAAACTTCAGAATTCATGGCAATGCATGGACTGGCAAATAGCTAAGGCTACGGCGAAGCTCGAGGCTGCGAGTCAGACGTCCTCTTCCTCACACAACTACACAAGGGCAGTAGCGCACACACGTGCCGATGGGCAAGGGTTATGGGTATGTTTGGAAATTTTTTTGCTAATATATCACGTTTTCACTCCGTATTTCCATGATTAATCACGCGCAAAACATATTTACACATATAGCACCATTGCCGCATGGTCACCATGCGGTGGCCTCTCTCCGCATGCCACGTCGGCAACCATTGCCTCACGGCCGCCACACGGTAATGCCCACCCCGTCGCCATGTCATCCCTTGCCGCACGGCCGTCGTGCGGCAATGGCCCTCAGCCCGCCATGTGTCGCTAGGTTAGTGTCAGCCAAAATTAATTAGGGTTTTGCGGCTGTTTGTAAGAATTTTAAAATATAGCAAATGAATTCAAAAAATTATGAAATTTTATGTGGAGCCTCCCGACACAGTGTACTTGCTTGTGTAAATTTTTTATAATTTTATTCGCTAAGAATTTTTCTCGCTATTTCGTATAAGTGTCTTGTTTGTGCGAGAACAAAAAAATCAACAGAAAATCGTGACATATGTTGTTTGCACAAACATCCGAATGAGGCCCTCCCTCCATCTGCATTTCTTTTTCACCGAAAGCACAAGCAATCTTGTCATCTCATCACCTCCATCTATTCCATCAAATCCTTGTCTCCCCTATCTACTCCATCAAATCCTTGTCTCCCTCGAAATGCATGGCAATCTTAATTAGCGCGCAGGGGATAAGGATTCCCTCCCACCAGGGGCGGACCTAGCTATAGGGCAAGGCTGGGCGGCCGCCCGAGGTAGCCACCGGCGGTAACACCCCCCCTCCTTCACGGACATCGGTGAGCCGTGAGCGGCGCAGGCGAACGGCAAACGACGCAGAGCAGCAGTAGGAGGGAGGGGCCTAGTTCCCAGCGGCCAGCCATGGATCTGGAGGGGCCAGGGCCTGACCCGGCTGGAGGAGACCGGGGACGAGATAGAGAGGCCGAGCGCTAGCCAGGGAGGAGCCGGGCCAAGCCACGGTGGCCAGCCGGCCAGGCGCGACGCTGGAGGTGGTGGCCAAAGCACCGCAGACACGGGCCGAGGCAGGCACACGACAGTCCGATGGCGGCGGCGGCCAGAGAAGCCTAATGGTGCCATGGCTTCGGCCAAGAACCATGGAGTTTTGCTCGAGAGAGAGAGAGAGAGAGATATATATATATATATATATATATATATATATATATATATATATATATATATATAAGAGAAAAGCATTGGGGAAGAAACGGGAACAAGAAACCAAATGGCCGGGCGCGTGGTGCCGTGGTCGTGGTGGGCTCCAGCCACTTGCAGTTGCAGTGAGTTGGTGTCTTGGTGAATGACCGAATGGTGAGTGACTGATTGGTGAGTGACTGTGTGAGACTGGGGTCTGGAAGTCTAATGCTTTCTCTTTAAGGATTTCAGCCTGGTTAATGGTTAGGAGAGAACAAAATCCATTCTGCCATGTGGAAAACAAGAAAAGTCATATGAGGCTCTGAGGTTCTGCTAGACTTCAAAAAATATGCCTTGAGTGAAGTACTCCTGTTAAATCAGGATGGCTCCTGAAAATGTCAAGTCCAAGTCCAAAGGCAAGAGTAAGAATTAGTTGATTTGGTTCCAGTGATTTATCATTTATATTATGGTATTGTTCAAGAATTCTATTGGATTGTGATTGGTTGATTACTTGATTTGCTAGATTTGAAGAGCTATTTTACGCTGGTGCTCTGCTCCTGAGCCGGCAGGGGCGGCGTTCGGCGGCCAAAGACAAAGTAGTGGCTTTGTGGCGGCGCCCTGCTGCTAGCATGTGTGTCCCTTCCTTTGATTTGTTTTTTTAGGATTTATACTAAGCAATCATCCTAAATCATGATCACAATTTCATAAGAACCATGGAAAGATATACATGGAGTCATGGAGACATGGAGTAATATGAGTGCTTAATGCGTCTTGGTTATTTACGCATTCCAAAAGTATTCATTTTATTAGCATTTTATTAGTTCATTGAGCACTTATTCTCTAAAAAGAGTTTAGTTGAACAAAAGTTCAACACAATGCGTCAAACCATCGAGCGAGGACTAAACGACCAAACCCTAGCGGTGCGCGGCGAGAAAGCGACACTGCCATACCTAAGATTTAATCCTGGGTCCGCCACTGCCTCCCGCAACAGCTATAAATTAGAGCGAGCGAGCATGATTTCATTTTGTGGTTGCTCGCTCTTCCGCTCGTTCATTTCGCAGTCGCTCACTCTCTTACTCTGTCGATTATATTTTTGGGACATTTCAGCGTTATTAACCACTGTCGTTCGCAGGTAGTTTGGTCATAATTTTTAATTTATAGTGTTAATTAGTTACGAAATAATTAGTAGTAGTTAATTAGTAAATTAGTGTACATTAATTTGTAGTAGTAGTTTGGTCGTAAAGCTAAATCAAATCATAAGAAATGCATTCACCGAAGAACAGAGGAGCATAATCTATTAAGCTAGCTTATCATGTAGCTTATCACCCCAGAAAAACTACTCTGCAATTAAAAAGCTAGCATGTTTAATTTACAATCTTTTATGGTCATTAACCACATTTTCACTAATATTCCCTTTATTGCATGTGTTGCAAGCCATATCTTTATCAGCTCTTTTGGAACACTTCTACGATAAGGGCCACCGGTTCATATTTTGTTTTGCTATATTTGTACGCATATTTTGGTTGTCATGTGTGTACTCCTGCGCCATATTGTATATCGACATCTCCAATGGAGTTGCAATACAGCTTTTTTCCATACATTCCAAGTCACATGAAATCATGAAACCCTAATTTTCGAAACCTAAAATCCAAAATTTCGCGACCTAAATCCTAAATTTTTGAGACAATTCTAGAACACATATCAAATTGTCCAAATAGTACACAATCAAGTCCACTGCGTGAGGAGCCTTCAAAATAAAATACAAACTTTTGGAGCTCAATTTCAATGTGGCACGATTTTCTGTTGATTTTTTTGTTCTCGCACAAACAGGACACTTATACAAAATAGTGAGAAAAATTCTGAACGGATAAAATTATGGAAAATTTACAGAATCAAGTACATTGTTTCGGGAGGTTCCACATGAAATTTCATAATTTTTTGAACAAAACCCTAACTGTTGGAAGAATAATTCATCTCCTAGTAAAAGTCCATGGTGGCTTGGGCATCCGTTGCCTCCACCATAGTGACTCGTGTCCTACTGGACCTAGGACATGAGCGACCACCCTCATGGTGCATAGGGCATACAACCTGTGCGGTCTCCCCTAGCAAAAGTCCAGGGTGGCTTGGACGTCCGTCGCCTCCACCATGGCGGCTCGTGTCCTACTGGACCTAGGGCATGAGCGACCACCCTTGTGGTGCATAGGGCGTACGACCTCCGTGGTCTCCCCTAGCAAAAGTCCATGGTGGTTTGGGCGTGTCGCCCTCCGTGGTCACCCCTAGCAAAAGTCCATGGTGGCTTGGGCGTCTGTCGCCTCCATCATGGCGTCTCGTGTCCTATTAGACCTAGGGCATGAGCGACAACTTAGGCCCAGTACCAAGTTGATGGATGTGCTGAGCACTCGTCCCCCTTAGACTCTAGGCCACGCGTCGAACGACCTCCGGGTCCCCGCATGTCTAGCTCTATTGCTTCACAAGTGTTAACCATTCTCATCTTTTCCCGATCATCACAAAAAACCCCACCTACGAGGTAAAAGGGCTCCATCGTCCTCATAGTTCGGTGCCCCACGACTTAGCCTCGTGGGTGCCATCGGTGTGCACGTGGCTTACTGTTGAGGGCACACGTCCAAGTTGCTCATGAGTTAGCCTCATGAACACCTCCAAGTTCACCGGGGGCTACCACCCTTAGTGGTCATTCGGTGTGCCACGACTTAGCCTTGTGAGCGCCACCGGTGTACCCGTGACTTACTATCAGGGGCACACATCCAAGGTGCTTATGAGTTAGCCTCATGGGCACCTCTAAGACCGCTAGGGGCTACCACCCCTAATGGCCATTCGGTGCCCCACGACTTAGCTTCGTGGGCGCCACCGGTGTGCCCGTGACTTACTGTCAAAGGCACACGTCCAAGGTGCTCATGAGTTAGCGTCATGGGCATATCCAAGTCCACTAGGGGATACCACCCCTAGTGGCCATTCGGTGCCCTACGACTTAGCCTCGTGGGCACCATCGGTGTGCCCGTGACTTACTGTCAGGGGCACACGTCCAAGGTGCCCATGAGTTAGTCTCATGGGCACCTCTAAGACCGTTAGGGGTACTCATGGGCACCTCTAAGACCGTTAGGGGCTACCACCCCTAGTGGCCATTCGGTGCTCCACGACGTAGGTAGCCTCGTTGGCACCCCTCCGATATATCCATGACTCAGTCTCATAGCTCGAATCATCTACCGTCGACCTGGCTTGAATATTGGTCAAGGCCTATCATGCTCGCATAAGGCTATCACCTCGGAGATCTTAGTATCTAAAGTGATGGGACTCTACTTGTCCCACGGCAACGGCTTCGATTATCTGTCATGTCGAGCAAATGTTACCTTGCTACAAGAAACAAGTGTTGATCATTTTCTTTTTCACGCAGAGACGCTCGTGTTATCTACTGTCCCCGCAACGTTTCTAGCTCGAACTGCGACAATTCTGAGTAGTTCTACTTCGACGACTCTCATCAAACCACAGAGCAGGAGGAGGAGGACTTCAACCACGGCTTCAAGTCGACGCGTTGCCCACCTCGAAGGCTATGCCTCGGTGGGGCGACCGCACGTCCACAAATTCACCTTCACAGGCTTCGCTCCGATGCGTCGCCCACCTTGAAGGCTATGCCTCAGCAAGGTGGGCTCGCATCCATGACTTCATTTACACAGGCTTCGCTCGGATGCACTCCCTGCCTTTAAGGTTATGCCTCGGTGGGGTGGCACTGCATCCAGTACTTCGCCTTAAGGAATAGAACAACAAAAACCACCCCATACGAAGGGCCGATGAGAAGTGGCAATTTGGTACCCGCCCTCACGTGGAGCGCTCATGCGATATAAAGCACAAAATAAGTCTAAGTTTGGGCACCCGCGTGCCCATTAAGCCAAAATTGGCTAACTCGTAGGTGCCCTTGCGCGTATTACTCAGCCCTCGTGCCTCACGCTGCATCGAGTCAGAATTTGGCTATCTCTCGAGCATTTGCATTCCCACCAAGCCAAAAGCTGGCCAAGTCTTTGGCGCCTTGAAAAAACGTGCTGCTAAGTGCACGTCAAAAAGATTGCCAACATACCGCAGCAAGCGTATTCGTCAATAGGATACAAGACCTCAGCACTCTTCTTTGCCCCTCGGGCGCCCTTGTAGGCACCCAAGGGACAGGAGGGCTACTATCGAGGAATCCTATCACCTCCCGTCTAAAATGCTCTATACTTCAACAAGTTTGCACATGGAACATATGTGAGCCCCTTGCCCCGGGCTCTTGGCTACCAGCCCAGCTGGAAAGGGCTCAAGGCCTGCTGGATACTCGCATGCTACACACTCGTGTTGCCTAGACGCCCTCGCCTGTACACCTGAGCCTCAGCACGCGGGCGCCCCAGTGCATCGTGCTTCGCGAGTCGCAGCTCCCCGTTGTCGCTCCATGGTCCACGCCCCGACACCTCATCGCTCCAAGCTCCCCGAGTTTGTGACCAGGCGGCCTACTACACTTAATCTTCTACATGCTCAATGCATGTCTCAAGCGCCCTAGAGCCCAAACACCATGCATGCTCCGCACGCCCGGGTCAGGTTATGTCCAACACGTGTACGCGGCACTCGTACCCCAGCCGTCGTGCCTTGAACCCGCATAGGAGGCACCCATTTGCTAGCACTTCGGGCTGGCTCCAAACGTCTAGGAGCATTTCCCTTTAGGACATCACTACAGCACACTAGAATAGGAAGAGAGCTGGTAGAACCTCCTGATTCGGTCCCAAGACCTCCTGAGCGCGCGTCAAAATATTGACCACTAGGCCTCGGGGGCATGTCATCCGAGGACGATACAATCAAAATGAGATTCAAACCCGGAGACATGGGGAAGCATGAGACAACACGCATTAACCACTGGGCCCACCTATTTGGTGTTGCTCAAACCCAGTGGAATAATCCAGCATGCCCTCGTGCCCTCGCGATGGCCTCACGGCGGTCTTGCGCCCTCGCAGTGTCCTCGCACCCACGTGGTGCCCTCGCGGCCTCACACCCTCGCGGTGCCCTTGTGCCCTCGCACCCTTGCGATGTCCTCGCGGCCTTGTGGCGGCCTCGTGCCCTCGTGGTGCTCTCGCACCTCCGCGGCAGCCTCGCGCCCTTCTGATGTCTGAAGGCTCAATGATTGCCGCGCTGAGCTCCACAATCTCTTGAAATAAGAGAGACCAACTGAAGCATCATTGTTAGTTTTCGCAAATAAGCAAGACATTTAGGGTTCTTTGAAGCCTGCAGAAATCACCAAGGTTCTCAATCTTGAAGATTCAGTCATGCAAACATATACTGTTACACAACCATGCTGCTTTGCAGATGGCTACCGGTTGACATCTCATTGTGGGAAATACTCTGAAGAATGCAAATATGACAGAAGCATCTCATGTGAAGTTTTTGCTATAGAAAGATCGCGTAGTCCGACTCTGATCTAATACGTCCCATTTGCATCCTGAGTTTAGTATTGTGATGATCTGCGCCCTGTCGTCGCCCAGCGCCTGGCGCCCAGTCACCCGGGCATGCCCTTGGCCTCCGTACGCCCGACGTCCTGCTGCTGGCGCCTTGCCAAACTCCAAATGCCTTGTCAAGACTCCAAACGCCCTAGCAAAACAAATGTCTTGCCAAGCTCCAGACGCCCTGGCAAAACAAGCGCCCTGCCAAGCTCCAGACACCTTGGCAAAACAAGCACCCCACAACCACGACGCTCCACGCATCGGCGCCCTGGCAAACGCCAGTGCCAAAACAAGTCACAAAAAAAATTTGTTGTGTCCCCTGGCCAGTAGATGCCTGCACCCTCGAGCTCACAAGTACACTGGGGCGCCGTGCGCCCCCATGGCCGCCATGCGCCCTGCGCCTTA
Organism: Phyllostachys edulis; assembly: GCA_036346405.1. Lineage (NCBI taxonomy): Eukaryota > Viridiplantae > Streptophyta > Magnoliopsida > Poales > Poaceae > Phyllostachys > Phyllostachys edulis. Next base: position 106,009,631 of record CM070550.1, read on the forward strand.
CTTAGCACCCTTGCGGCGCCTTGCAGACGCCCACTCTCCCGTGCGCCTAGCGCCCTCATGGCGTCCTGCAGCCCCCGCAACGCCCTGTGCCCTCGCGGCCATCTGGCACTCCCACAGGCCCAACTCCCTTGTGGTGCCCTGCGAGTACCCCTGCGTCCTCACGAGCCCGCACGGCCGAGGTGAGTAAGGCTCGGTGACGGTTGGGCGCTTCGGAGGTGGCAGCCGGGCCGAACAGGGGAGCCAGGGGGCAGAGGCCGAGCATAGGAGGCGCAGGCAAAGAGCACAGCCGTGGGAGCATAGGGGCCAATCCGAGCGCAGAGGCGGCGGCGGGCCGGGTTGAGCCCGGCAGAGGCAGCGATAGAGTAGGGAGAGCCAGAGGCAGCACCCGGAGGAGAGTTGGCCAGAGGAAGCCATGGCGCCATGAGGAGCTTCAGCCAAGAAGTAGGCCACCAGTAGAAAAAGCAAGAACTGGGAAGAAGAGAATCAAGAAATGGTGTCTGCCGCATTCGACTGAACCAAATAAAGTGTGCTGGCCAACATCACGTGATAAGGTAGTACTCACATGGAAAAAGCAAAAGCAATAGGCACCAGGCACTCACATGGAAAAAGCAAAACAAAGACACTGCATCAAGGACAGCGGGACCCACCAACCCTGTCCTGATCGATGCCTTTTGATCTCTTTTAATCTGCACAAGCGTGCCATGATGCGTACAAATTAATGTGCAACTTGCATGCATATCATGCTCATGTGTGGCCAGGCCTGGGCTACTCTACCTTGTTCAAGACTAGTTAATTACCACATATGTATCTGCATGCATGCGCCGAGTCGCCAGTATACCAGGCCCTACTTGTCGCCCCCATAAGCCGCCGCCGTCCCGCCGTGGAGCCCTCAGCCTCGTGGCCACCACGCCCTTGCATCCGTCGCACCCTGTGCCCTCATGCGTCTCGCACCCTCGCAGCCGCAACGCCCTCACAACCGTCGCGGTCACCGCGCCCTTGCACCATCATGCCCTCATGGTGCCCTCGCACCCACGTGGCTTCCTCACGCCATTGCGGCCTCGTGGCGTCGCGCCCTCGCAGTCTCCCTCGCGCCTCCGGAGTTCTCCCTGCACGCCGGCTTCGTTTAAAGCTACCAGAACTCTTCTGAAATATCAACATTTGCATAAAAGGCGTAATTTAAGACTATACCTTTCGGCGTTTCCCCTAAAAACACCAAGGGGTAGGGGGCTACTGTTAGAAGAATAATTTAGCCCCTTACTAGTGGGACCCACCCCACAAAGTTAACACCTGCTTAACAGATCCCGAAATGTAATTACCATGCAAAGGTCGATTGCACCCCTTACTTGTGCTCATAGTGTAGCTATCCCCCAAGGGGTTTTTTTGGTCTTTTGTACAGACCCAAGAGCCTATAAATAGCCCATGTATCTCTCATTTGGGAGAGAGCTCTCTTGAGCAATAAAGAAGCATGTCAACATTAGTGAGCCCTCGAGGGCTCCCTCCCCGGAGGTAACCCGCCGTTGGCTCACCGACAGGAGTTGGGCGGTCCTCTCGGACCCCCAAACCTGTATAAATCCTCGTGTTATTTTTTACTCTCATGGACGATGGCCCGTCAGACGACCGACGCCCACCCCCTCACTCATGTTCAGTTTTTACACCTACAACACTAACTAACCCTAACTAACCAGCAAACCCTAATTTCAGCCGAGCCCTAACTAAACTCTAACTAACCCTAACTAAACCCATACTAACCCTAACTTGGACACGTGGCAGGCTGTCAGTCGTTGCCACATGGCCACCGTGTGGCAACGGCTAACGTGGCGGCGGGGAGGCTACGTGGCGACCGGGGAGGCGTTGCCACACGACGGTCGTGCGACAACGGGCTGACGTGGCGGCGGGGGAGGCTACGTGGCGGGCGGGGAGAGGCCATCGCACAGTGGCCATGCGGCAACGATGCTATATCTGGAAATACAGTTCGCGGGTGGTCAATACTTCAAATACATGGTGAAAAGGTGCTATATTAGCAAAAAAAAATCTATGTTTGGTTGGTGCCCTAGATAAGTTGCATGGGTATTATACTTGCTTGTGAGTTTCCTGGTCTTGTGTGCCCAATTGCCTAGCCAGGCACATGTGAAAGACAATGTAGTGTTTGGTTGGTGTCCTGGATCTGTGCCTGAGTAGATACAAGAGGCAAACAGTGTTTGGTTCGTAATATGATTGGGGTACTTGATATGCTTAGTGGTGAACAAGAATAAACTAGCTCTGAGTTTCAAAGACCATCAGCTTGCGTCGATCAATTTAGTTTGATGCAACATTTTGCAATTTGTATGGTAAGAGTTTACTGGGAGATAGGGAGTTGTAGGCCAGTTCACTATGGTCCTATAAGCTCAAGTGTCCATTTTAAAATTTCAAGTCAGGAAGAGCATTCAATACTTCACATATAGAAGAGCATAAACATAATCCAATTCATGCAAGGGAATTCCTCACTCCATCTATCAGCATAATGTAAGCACCAACATGAACATTTTGGGCTTTGAATTATCCATTGCAAACATCTGCAAGAGCTAAAAAAACAGAAACCCACTTCACATTCCATGCAAATCCAATTCATGCAAGGCAATGCCACGCTTCATCTGTCAACAAAATCTAAGCATCAAAATGCACTCTTTCACACTGAATTATCAACTGCAAACACAAAGATCATTTAATGCCTTTCATGACATGAACACCAGGACAATATGTAGCATATCAGGTTAATAGGATATCAGGATAACAGGATACAACATATGTAACATGAACACTAAGACAATATGCAACATAACAGGCTACTAATGTTCTATCAGAATAAAAGGATACAAGAAAGAAAAAACAAAGCTAGAACATTAAGAGTACATGGGGTTATGGGAACAACTTCGTTAAGATAGGAATCAACAATGCTAGAACATTAGCAACCTATGATACTCATCATCATGATACTACTTAGGTAATTTGTATTTAGCAATTGTTTGAACACGTAAGAGTGCAACAATTGCATAACCAAAAGGGTGCAACCAAAAATACCCCCATCAACCATATTCCAACCAACACGCACCGCAAGATCACTAGATGTTAGTATCACCACCAGGATCACCGCCAGACAGATGCTTGTACACCCAATGCTCAAGGTATTCTTGACCCATGCTCACGAGAAAACTGCGATGGACTTGAAATTTTGGTTTCAAAGGTATATCCCTACTGTCATTCTGTCTTCAGGTGTCAATGCAATGTTCTTGAGCATGTCCCATAGAGGCTCATTTGGGTCTTTTGGGGGCTACAGTCTAAATCATACTTTCAAGAGTCTCTCAGAGTCCCACCAAAGTACTAGTGAGCAGCGCGTCGACATCATTCAACTTTTTAGCCTTATCACTCTGTGACGGAGGTAATGTCTTTGCCTTGCAAGTCCTTTTGAAGCTCTTCTTGTTAGGCTTCAAAGCCTCAATATTCGATGAAGAAACTTAGCTAACAGATGCACTAAGGGCAGCCACCTCACAAAGGGCAGTCACCTCTTGACAATCACCACTATCTAATTCCAATTTGTCTGAATCTTCCCCTTTTGGAATAGTTGTTTCAGCATAGGCCGACATATCATTCAACATGTCTAGTTTTTCAATTTCATCTTTATCAGATTCAGCTGTAGTGCTAGCATTTTGCATAAAAGGACCCATCGGCTGAGGAACCAGTGAATAGTTCTTGTAACTTGTCAAAGAACTGAATCAGTTTACTGAGAACTCCGCGATCATTTGCCTACATCAAAAACTTCATTAGATCAATTACAAATCATATGCATAATTTTTTAAAAAGTTATAAGATACATACCAATAGATAATCCAAACTAGATTGAGAGAGAATCAACATTTTGTTGGTATCATCCCAACCACCTCCACTCTCGTTGAGATGCCTAGCCATAAGTAACCAAGTCTCTCTATGACGCCTGAAATGACGATGAACTTGATCGATAGTATATATAAGTAGTGTCATACTTGGCATTTAGCGTTGACACACAAGCGGTGTGGTGCATATTCTTGAATGGAACTTTAGGAGGCAACTCCAACTTCTTCTCAAGGTACCAGTCAAGGACAAACTTAGATATAGCTGTAGGCCAACTTATAGCTTTCGCCCTTGCACTCGATGATCCAGCTTTATCACTTGTCTTTCTCTTAGTCTTCTTATTACTTGCCCCTGTATCTTTGGTATGAACTACAAGAGGACACATGATGCAAGTAATAATGATAGCGAGCAATATGATATGTAATTAATAATGACAGCGAGCAATATGAAATATTTTTGTAGATCACAAACATACTAAATAATTGAAATATATGTCTTGCAAAAGGGTAGCACCAATAAATGAAATATATGTCTTACAAGGCAAACAATACTAAATAAAGTTGGTACAATAATACAAATCAACGTTCCATCCACATTAAATCAGCTAGATTATCTCTTTTTGCCACCCATTGCGTGTTCTCCCTCGATTGGTCTGTAGCTACTCTAGCTGACCTAAGTAGACTACTGTACCATGAGCTTCGTCATATACGATGTTGTTAGGACCATTATCGAGGATCCAATTGTGTAACACACAACATGCTATCACAATCTTCACTTGGGTTTTGAATGGGAAGAATGCCTTGTTTGCAAGAATTTTAAAACGATTCTTTAAGGTTCCAAATGTTCGCTCAACACTTGTACAGAGGGAGGAATGTCGCAGATTGAACAATTTTTGTGGTGTTTCTGGATGTCTCCCACCAGCGTACTCCTTCAAGTGGTATCGAACACCTCTATATGGTGGTAGTATATCAGGTCTTGCCGCGTACCCAGCATCAACTAAGTAATATTTGCCTACGACAAACAAGATGAATGCTTTTATTGTATGTTTTAAAAATTGTTGTACACATCAAACTACGAGGACTTTGAGCAAACCTCTAGGGATTATAATTCCATTGGGGCTCGGGGGGAGGAGAAGGGGGAGGCCGGCGGGGGCTCGGGGGGAGGAGGATGGGGAGGCCAGTGGGGGATTGGGAGGGGAGACGGGGAGAGCTAGGTTTGGGAGCAGTCAGGAGGGGAAGTGGAGCGATGGGAAGACAAGCCAGGCAGCAACCCAGGCGTTTATTTAGGGCACCTGGCGCCCGATAGCCAACGCAGGCAGCTCTCGCCAGGCCTCAAATCCCTAGGTCTCCAACCAAACGAGTACCAGGCAGTCTCTTGGCAACACCCTGGCCAGGCCAGGCTAGACTAGGACGCGAAGCAAACAGGCCCTATATACCAAGCCAACCAGAGCGCGCGAGTCGGACACTCAGACTAGTTGGTCGAACCGAGCCGCGATCGTGTAAGATTTTGCTCGCAGTTGAAAAGACAAAGAAGTGCATCTCCGCCGCTCAAACTCAAAAGTAGGGGCACAAACGGAGGGGTCATTTTTGTCCGTTTGAACTACCAAAGTCCTGTGTAGCGAACACGGAAAGAATAAATGAGTTTCCGGCAATATCTGTGTCTGATTCCGACTCCGATGAAAAAATACGGAATATGATACAGGAAGAGCAATATCTGTCCGTATGTGTCAGTATGTCAGGTAGTACAAGAAAAATCTGTTGTGACTTCACTAAAGAACATGATAACAAATATACGGGTTGCTGCATCTGAGCAGGCAGGGAATCCGTGTTCGCTTAGATTGTACCCCTACTGTCCAATGTTCTGCTTCTATTGTCCAATGTTGTTCTGTGTAGGGGTGTAAAAGAAACCGATAATTTCTGACCAACCGACCGAAGGCTTGCAGAGCGAATACGAGATGAAAAAATAGGTATCCAGCACTATCTGTATCAAACCCCAACCCTGAGAAAAAAATATAGAATAAATGATATCCATACATATCCGATCGCATTGCACCCATAATTATTGGTATCATTCAGATAGTTATACCAGTTTGACCCTTGGAATTGTACATTTCGGTACCAGTCCGCTTCGGTATGTATCCCCTACTCAAAAGTGTCCTCGTTTCGCTTCTCACCCGGTCACCCGTCACTGTCTGCCACGTCGACGTATTCGATCTCCCCAGCCTTATGCATTCAGACTCGGCCGAAACACCGCCGCTCCGACCAGCTGGCGCCCGCGTCCCGCTCGATGGAATGCCGCGCCTAAGCTGAGCTGTCCCCCGAGCCGGGAGCCGATGCGGCTCGCCGGCATCGCCCTCGCGCCTCCCCCTCGCCGTGGCAGTGTTGCCGCCGCTGCTGCAGAGGCCGCAAGAAAACCACGCGTTCTTCGGCGAGTGCGGTGCCCGGCTACAGCTGCGTCCGTTGGAGGCGGGGACGCCGGTGAGCTGTCCCGCGCGACCCTGCTATGGAGGGCAGCCAAGCTGCCCATCTATTCCGTGGCGCTTGTGCCACTCGCAGTGAGTTCCTGCGAGCCCCTTCCTCCCCAACGCCAATGCAGACCCTTACGAATGTTTCGATTTTTACGGCAGCCAGACTGTAAAATTAGATTATTTGTGCAATTCAGAACGGGGATTTTAGAACTGTAAGTTTGGGGTCATGTTTATTGATATTGTTGTATAAGCTACAATAAATCCACAATCAATACTCCAATTGAGAATTGACTGGAGCTATAGTGAGAACAAGCCAAATCGATGGGCTCGTCACAACTAGGACTGTTTTGCCACAATTCGTTGGGGGAATTGCACAACATTTTGTGGTATGCAATTATGGCTGCCTTACACTGTTACACATTGTGTATTTGCGGTTGGCTGTTACACATTGTGTATTTGCCACACTGTTACACATTGTGTATTTGTGGTTGGCTGCAGGTTGGGAGTGCTTCTGCTTATCATCATGTGGGCTTGTTCTTTGCCAAGCGCTACTTTGCTCTCTTGGCTGCAGCAGTCCTTGTGATCACTTGGCTCAGTCTAAGGTAACATAGCATATAGCAAGAAAATAACGTGAGAAGCATTTTTCATCCATTGACGTGCTTATTTTTATGGTGAAACATCGATCCCGTTTCCCTGTTCTTGAGAGGAAGAGACTTACTATATTTGACTTCATTGCAGCAATGATGCTTATGATTCAGATACTGGGGCTGATAAGAACAAGAAAGAATCTGTTGTTAACATTATTGGCAGGTACTGCTTGTTTCCAATAACAAATAATATTATAAATACTATGCATGGTTTGTTTTAGAAGTGAAACGTGTTACAGTCTAATCTACTGTGCATACGAACAGTAACACAATATGCTGCAAACATTTCTCTTCTGCTCGGCTTTGTGGGGCTATTTTGGGCCTTTGCAGAAGCCGGTGATGTCAGGTTCATTTTATTCGTGATCTGTGCAATCCTTTGTGGCTATGTTTACCAGGTAAAATCTTCTATCCCTTTTACAAGGAATCGCTGTGTATCTTTATGTTCTGTATCATGAATTTGCCTTTGTGTGATAAACTATGGATTTTTGTATCCAAAACAGATAAGCATGAAGCATTTTAGTATTTAATGCCAACCATAGTTCACTTCCCTCCAATACTTAACATAATATGATAGAATGAAATTTATGATGCTTTTTTTTCTGTCATTTTTTTAAAAAAAATCTATGTGCATTTTCACAGTGCCCGCCATTCCGATTAAGTTATCAAGGACTAGGTGAACCATTATGTTTTGCTGCATTTGGTCCATTGGCAACCACAGCTTTCTACTTCTCAAACAGCAGCAGAACCATTTCAAGGTACCCTCTAGAACAACTAGGTTCCCAACTATCAATTATAGCTGTTATACCTTAATTAAAGGCAGCACTGTGGAGTGTTGAGGCTTCACTTTCATTTTCCTTGAAAATATAAGGACCGTTTATAGCTAAATTGTTTCTCTTGAAATACTGTATTCTGCCAGTCGAACCGTGCTTCTCCCTCACCAAAACAGTTATAGCTTCATCCGTTCTTGTTGGGTTGACAACTACTCTGATACTCTTCTGCAGCCATTTTCATCAGGTATAATTCCCTCTGACATAAATGATCAATGCATTACTTTTATATCTATGAAATAATATGCTTATTAGCTGATGGGCTCTGATATTCTATAGATTGACGGAGATAGAGCTGTTGGAAAGATGTCTCCCCTGGTATTTTGCTCTTCTTATTTTTCGCTTCAGCATTTCTGATTTCACTTCTGCAACTTTTTTAGTATAACCTACGTTCTTTGTGTGTGTGAATCTGTAAAAAGGTTAGAATTGGCACCAAAGCTGGAGCGAAATTAGTGACGCTTGGAATTGGCACACTTTACACTCTCTTGGTTGCTTTTGCCTTTTGGCATAAGCAAATATCTCCCGTCACCCTGCATTGTAAGCTACCGATTCGTACTGCTTCATGTGAAGATACTGACCCCAAACCACAGTTCTTAGCTCAACCATTACTACTGTGTTTCAGATCCTATGTGCCCTGACTCTACCTGTGGGAAAATGGGTTGTGGACTATGTACTGAAAAATCATGGGGTAAGTCTGTCTTCTCACTACCCTCCTTTTCTGAAAAATCATTGGTTTTGCAGTAACACTGGTTGAAATTTCATCTACAGGACAACACCAAGATTTTTATGGCAAAGTATTACTGCGTGTGGTTGCACGCGCTGTTTGGGATGGCACTAGCTTCTGGTTTGGTCTTGGCTAGAAATGGTATACCAGTCTGACAGATGACCAACCTTGACGAAGTTGACATACTTGAGAGGATCCAGAGCAGTGCATCTTGCAGTTTCAGATCGAGTAAATGCACAGAAGAACAGCTTGAGCAAGGAATATAATGGCAGTGCATGCACTTGTGCAGTTGTGCCACGGAATGGAGATCGCAGGCAGATTGGGTAAGCAGAGCAAATCAGGGAAGCTCCGCTTTAGAAACACTCCAGACACCGATTGCTGTTAGAATCGCCTCGCCGTTGAAATGAATGAAGAGGTTCAGTACTCGAGTTGGTTGGTTGGCTCCATCCTCCCAAACTCCCAATCATTGAAGTTATTTTTCTCCAAAAAGAAAACCCAGCTTGGCTTGCTCATCGCAGTTAGATTGCCGTTACACAGGAGGTTCCCAGTATGAATTGATTTCTAAGCCAGGACAAGACAAGTCATGTTCTACAGTTACTTCCTTCTATCTCGTACCGACTGCTCATAGTACACCACGCAGGGCGATTTCACACTGCTTGTTTTTACGTTTTTCCAGTCCTGGTTAGTGTACGTTTGTCATGCCCCTTCATTGGTTTTCGTAGAGTAGCACAGTGCACTGGCTATAATGTCAGGGTTTGTAATTGCATTGTCTATTTTTTGTTTATCTGTTTGTCCAGGCAAGTGATGATTACAGATTGGTACAACCAAATAAATTCGATTATTTTAGAGAGAAAAGACGATGTTTCAGCCATTTCTGCAGCAAGTGTTGCCCTTGTGAAGTCTTATATTTGCTACACATAGTAGGGGCCACGCTAAAATAACGTGATGTGCAGAAACCACGTAACCTGATGCTTCCAGAACGGAAAAATACAACCTGGACAGCAAACTCTGTAAAAGGGTGGAATGGAAGCAGCCGGGGGAAAAAGAACATATCGCAAATGACATATTACTAATTTAGTACTAGCTTGTACAACACATAAAAAAGGAAAATACATCAGGAAATAATATTGTGACCATACAGGCACAAGCTAGAGGAAAAGAACAAAAAAAAATTGAGCGGCAAGCCATGACGCTGGCATCTTCTCAACGTCACACTTTCCAATTGGACTTCAAGTAACCATTATCCTGCCATAAGGGTTTGTTTGGTTGATGATCTGGATTGTATGTCTGGAAAAAAGTGATGCCTAGAGGTAGCTTGGAAAGTTGATGATTTTTGACTGACCAGGCAAACCTGAAGACGAGTTGTTTGGTTGGAAACCTATGCTTGGAATTGGTGAATAAAAAATAGAACGATAGATCAAAAAACGAAAGGTGGATAAAAGTTGCTGCCTCCCAGGCAGCTGCTCCCAGGCGTGAGATTTGCTTGCCTTGCCCTGGCAGCGTTGGCCTGGCAGCTGATCCAGGAACAATACCAAACAATAAGCAGGTAGTATCCAGGGAGAGGGCTGGCCAGGCAATTTCATGCCAGGTTCAAAACCAAACAGCCCCTAAATCGATGAAAGACATGGACATCTGAGCCTTTTTCAGTTCTTGCTTTCCAATCAACTTGACACACAGTAAAATTCCATTATGTTGAATACCTCGTCAGTCATCACCCATTTGACCTCAGCTAAACAAGTGTGCAAAGTATGCTTGTAACCTCATGCAACTCGAATAAGCTCCCTCCACATTCATCAGTGAGCCTAAGAAGCACTTTCGTTGCAATGTCGACAGATTGAGACGAGCACAAATTCACTGCAAGTCAAAAGCTTCGGTTACCACTACTGCCAGTCATCCACTGGCCATAAAATCTTCTGCTTATACAAGCATCAACGGAAGAACTGACATGCCATGTCCTATCTCACACTTTACTATTCAACCCATTTTCTAGTTAGCCGAATTACAAAAGGGAGACCACAATGTGCTAAGTAGATAGCAACTCGAGCATGAATTGGGTATCGCTTACATCACTGAGATAGCAGGAAATACAAGGGGGTTTGTTGCAAGCTTGCAGCTAATAGCTCATGCAATTTCTAGTCTGTGCAAGTGCAACCCGCAAAGCCTATACTACTCACGATAAACAAATGAAACCCATCATTAACAAGAGAAAAGGCAAAGCCAAACGGCGATGTATCACCAAACACCCTACACACCCCATGTGAGCATAATTTGATGACCCATAGAACACCACAAAACGAAACAAGTCCATATCACACCAGAAACCAAAGCCTAATTGCAATCGCTTACCGAACAAAATCTATCATGGACAACAATCCAAATACCAATCACTCAACAAAGACCAAGTCTAAATGTCGATTCACATGTGCACCAAGCTTAGATTAGATCAGCTCCTAGCTTCTAACCTTGGCCTCACAAACACAAACAATTTAAGCTAGTGCGAAACATTGCCAAGACTAGCCAGGCAGAATTGATGAATACCTACAAAGATTATAACATAATCATCATCCATAAATATCTCCTAAACAAATTTTGCATATAAAGTTTTGGGTTTCTCCACTACATATTGCATCTTAAGCTTGTTACAAAAATTAGCCGAACATGATCAATTCATCGGTTGCCGACACGCCGCATGTCCCATATACACCAACAAAATATTAAGGTAGGTAGAACACGCTACAAAAAGAATTTTGAGCTAAGATTTTAAGGTGAAGCTAACACATTGTAATTGTATTGCTGCTTCCTCCTCTTTCCTCGCCGCCGCCTCGCCAGATCTCTCCTACACCGGCCATATCTACACATGGGAAGCAGCAGCAGCCACGGTTGGTTCTTGGTCACGGGTCGCGGACGCGGGGGCTGGTGGCCGGCATGGGCACGCCGGGCGACGGCGGCGTCCGCGGCGAGGGAAGGCATCCGAACCCGAGCGGCGACGTCGGCACGTGGATCGGCGACGGCATCCCGCGGAGCCGGCGCATGTAGGCCGAGATGGGGGACTCCGCCGTCATGCAGACCGCCGGTAGCGCCGGGAGCGGGGAGAGCACCGACGGGGCCGGCGACAGGATGGGCGACGGGCGGGGCGGCGCCAGCGGCGGCGGGCGGATGCGGTGGAGGCGGGACGGAATGGCTGACGGCGGGGGCGGGGGCGGAGGGGCCATGATGGGAGGCGGCGGGGGTGGGGTCGCGGCGGCGGCGGGAACCGGGTGCTGAGGCGGGAGGAGGTGGCAGGGGGAGCCGGTGAGCTTCTGGACGACGTCGCGGAAGTCGGACTTGTCGATGTTGTAGACGGGTGGCTGGGGAGGTGGGTGGTCCACGGCAGCGGAAGATGCCGAAGGAGGCGGCGGCGGAGGCGGCGGCGGAGGTGCTTTCATGGAGGAAGAAGAGGATAAGGGCTGCTTGGAGATCTTGTAGGACGACTTGTTAAGGGATTTGAGGGAGGCGGAGGAGGTGGAGGCGGTAGGCGGAGGAGGCGGTGGGAGGTTGGACTTGTCCATGACCATGGCGCAGGGAGGGAGGGGGAGTGAGGTGGGAGTGGGAGATTGGGATTTGGGGACTGGGGAGTGAGAAGGGAAGCGGGCGACTCTTCTGGCCTGCGGCGAAGCAAAGCAAAAGAGGGGCAGCGGCTAGCACCTTGCAAAGTTGCGGCTAGCACCTAGCAAAGTTGCTAGCTCGTTGAGGATTTTTTTAAAAAAATAATATTTTTTTAAAATATAATTACAAAAATAAATAATCATCGTAAAAAATTACAAAAATGTCTCTTTGTCGCCAGTTCTACTGCAGGGGCGACAGGTACCTGGTACCTCAATCCCTATACTGGTTTGTCTAATTGTGATTTTCATATATTTTGACCGGTACGAAATCCGTTAGACTCGCAATAACATTTTGTGATCGTCGTATGTTGTTCTAGTGCGGTGAATTTTTGAATAATTTTGCGATGACAATTAAGGTATCAATGATTCGTAAGTAGGAAGGTAAATGATATTGCGATGCGCAAGAGAATTCATATACTTGCTCATGTACATGCACGACATATTATTGCTACCTGTTGCCATTTCAACATGTTATATTGTGATGCGCTAGATAATTTTGTGAGGACGATTGAGGTATTAATGATTCGTAAGTAGGAAGGTAAGTTATATTGCGATGCGTTAGAGAATTCACACACGGTGCACAATATTTGAGAAATGGTGCAACGATAACAACACGACAGTTGATCCGACAAGAGGGGTTACATGGCACGCAGGCTAACGAACCAAGGACGGTACACACATGCCTTTAGGGAACTAGAAATACATGGGATATATGGACGAAGAGGGTCGGACTACTACATGGACTGGGGCTATTTGCCCTTCCTTGCGAGCTCGACGTTGTACTCCTCGTCGGCCACCTTGGCCTCGGCCGCCATTTCCCTCTTTTTCTTGCTCTCCCTCTCGCGAACCTCGCGCTCTCGACGCTTGCACGCCTCGAGATGGGCCTACGTCTCCCGCCGAATACGCTGGTTGTGCTCTTCGGTGCGGCGCTCCTCTTTCCTCCTCTCGCGGTCTCTGTTGGCATCCCACTCCTTGCAGTCGAGAGTCCACTGGTCGTGTGGGTGGATGTCTAGATCGATCCACTTGCAGTAGCCACATAGCGGATCCGGGACTACGAGTAGACGGGAGAAGTTGTTAGTGCAGATTTTCAAAGAGAAATGGTAGGGGAACATACTGCTACCTGTCCTTACCGGCTACCGATAGCATCTCGTGTCCCAACGACGGTCGGGATAGTCGCTGGAGTAGTTCGTGCAACCCCAGTAACACATGTCTAGGCTTAGCCAGTACTTGGACTTGAAGAACTTACATATGTCCCTGCACCAACAGAGGGGCGGCGTCTCCCCCTCAGGCGGGTGTTGCGGCGAATGCTTAGTTGGGATGTTGCTATAGGGGGGGCATCATTGCGAGGAGGTGGCCTCCTGGCACGCTCCCTTTGTTTCTCCTGGGCCGCATACTTCCTTTGTATTTCGCGGATCTCCTCCCAGTGCTTGTCCATCTGAACGAGATTGTGTTGAAGTCTAAATACAGGAGAATGCAGCGTGGAAGGGGTAGTACTTATATGCCGAGCCGACGTTGTGTACGTGACTGAATTGTAATTTGGTTGAAGGAAATTCGCGTCCGCGAGTCAATGGCCCTGAAAAGCTGGCTCGTTGGGTCACGTTGTCCTGAAAAGCTGACTCGTCGAGTCACGTCGTTTTGAAAAGCTGACTCGTTGGGTCACGTCGTCCTGAAAAGCTGACTCGCTGGGTCACGTCGCTTCGCAAAGCTGACTCGTCGGGTCACGTCGCTTCGCAAAGCTGACTCGTCGGGTCACATCGCTGCGCAAAGTAAGGGGACTAAAGGTGTAGAAAGAGGGTGGTGTGGGGTGTCCTGATGCAGAATCGTACACGTGGTCGCGGTTTTCAAGCAAAAAAGAGGTATCGAAAAACAAGACTAGCATTATAATAGTTGTACATAAATTAATATTTACATGGCATGACTGATATCTACTGGCGGCCCCTCTTAGGGCGCACCCCGCGTGTCGTGCCTGGCCTCAACCAGCGATGGTCCGAGTATGTCAGAGGATCAGGCTGCCTGACTACCCGACTGGTGCGAGTAGCCTGAGGTGGTGTCGCGAGGGGGGGTCCTACGTCGGTTGGGTCGGTCCCGGCGCACCGTGCAACTGAGAAGCCTCCAAGGAGAACTGGGTGTCACACGGGTCCATAAAGAAGTCCTCAAGGGATGCCGATAGGTGTGCCTCGTCGTGCAACACTGAATCGTCCTCTTAAGGCGTTTTTGTGAAGCATTATGTTACAAACGTAATCATGGCGAAAGTACGAAAAAGAACGTTACGCAAGCAAGTAAGGTGGTCATACCTGCTAGCCCGAAGACATGCCCCAATGACTCCGCGTACCCCTGCCCCGCGTACGGGTGGAGCTCATGACCTGCAAGAGAAGATTGTCGTTAGTAACTATTGGGGTTCGAAATAAAGAAGCATTACGTTACGCAAGAAAGCAGGGTGGTCATACTTCGTGGCACGAAGCCATGCCCCGATGACTCCGTGTACTCCTGCTCCGCGTGCCGGTGGAGCACCAGACCTGCAACAGAAGATTGCCGTTAGTAACTTGTGCGGTTCGAAATAAATAAGCGAAAGTGAACGCCCGTAGCCATGAACTACCTCGGCTGATCCCTTGTCCTCACACTGGTCGGTCTACCAGGTCCCTCGGCGTGCGACAAGTCACGATCCGTATGCCTTGTCTCGAGACCTCCATGATCCGCTGCAGGACCCCTCTGGTGTCCCCCAGCGTCATGTGTTGTGCAGAGGCTGCCAACTCAAGAACCTTCCGGTGCAGATCCGTCTGCATAAGTAATAAATAAGTTCAAAACCTAAATCGGGCAAATTAAATATGAATTAAGGATCGTTCAATACATACAGAGTGGTGGAAAACGGAGTCCGGCTAGGTGGGGTACGTGTCGGACGTCGCAGCCTCGTGTCGTGGTGGGTCGACCACGACCCGGACGTAGCGAAGCCTCGTCCGACTAGTGTACCACTCCATGTACTCTTCGTGCGAAAGAAGTAAAGAGTGAACTTACTGGCGTGGGCGTCTTGCCGACACCGCGTCCCCCTGAAAGCCGGACCTCTTATCGCAGAATCAAACCGCACAGACCCGCCGCACCGTACTCCTCCACGAAGACATCATGCACCAAGGCCCTCCACGTGTACCAGTACACGTAGTCTCGCGTGCACAGGATCATGAAACTAACTCGTCGACGGCACCACACCGTGCCCATGGTCGACTGGTCCACGTCGTCGCCCTGAGCGTACAAGCTGACCGCGTATGCTCCCAAGTCCAGTTGTGGTCGTCCGATCTGGAAGCGCTCGAAGGACCACAGCTGCAGAAGTAGCGGACATCTAGAGAGGATGGAGCTATCCTGGGCATGGTGGCACGCGTTGCACAGTGCGCGGTACGTCGCGCACAGTACGGCCGGACCCCAGGCATAGAAGGGGATCTCATCCACCGGCAAGTCTGCCACCTCACGTGCGTACCGGACGTAGTGCTTGTCGACACTGTCGTCGTGGGACCCCAGGAACATGACCCACTCGAACAACTATAGCAGGTAGGCCTCGAAGTGTCTCCTAACTACGACGTCCCCTGCGTTCTACGCCATACGCTCGGGCTGTAAGAAGACATGTACACGTCAGTAAGGTTCACATATGAATTAAAGCGAGATGACAATAGTTACAAATACTTACATAGAACTGACAAATCCACCTCAACGTCGGCCCATGCACGCTGCTAAACTCTGTGTACCCACTGCCCGGCGGCAGCACATCGTGGAACCTTGCTAGGAGGTCCGTGCGCCACGTGGCCGAGATGTCAGACGCCACCAGGGGGAGCATGTCTGCATGTGCATGGCAACCCAGTCAGGAAGGTCACATCCTAGAGTGTTGGTGCCATCTCCCCGCACGGAAGGTGGAACGTGTGCGTCTCTGGCCTCCAGCGGTCAACCAGCGCCGTCAACAGGCCCCGGTCGTATGGAAAACGCCTAGATGTACGACCAGCACCGCGGTCTTGGTCGTCCTCCCACGTCGCCTCCATCATCCTTGCTAGTGGAAGGAGGCCTGCCGCTCTCAACATGCGTTGAAATGATTAAGAACAAACGTGACTGCACGCAAAATAGTTAGACCGCGATTGAGTGCATTAAGGTAATAACTATACGTACCTCGGAACCCAGGCTGGGTGCAGCCTCCATGCCCGGGGGGAGCATGGTACTGAGACAGCTACAGTGACGCGCGTCAATCACCGGGTCAAGCAACTCGTACTGGCCTCCGTCCGTCATATCTACAAATTAAGTGCATATATTGTAAAGACTACGAAATATGTACAAAAACCAAAATTCCTACTTTCTAAATAATTTTCGGCATTAACTGGATAATTATCACACAAAAATGTAAACCTAATTTATGCTACTCAGCAATTTAAACAGATTTGTAATAGGGTCTTCCAATTTAGAGGATATTTTCAAATATTTTTCAAGTGCAAACATAAACAATAAACAAAGTTCTTCCTATTTTACTAACTAGTTTCGTAGTTTAAAATTAATTTTTGACATTACCAACATAATTACCAAACACAAATAGGAAGCTAAATAAGGTTGACATTGTTTTTTACATATTTCTAATAGTTGTCCTCCTATTTCTGCTGATTTATCCTAAATCGTTCAACTGTTGTAACATTCATAACATGTGTATGACGAACTACACTATACACATCTCAAATAATGTAGTACATAATCTGACTACAATTATCTACTCCACTTAACTCTATGTCGCTATTTTACTTAATTCTATGTTGCTATTCTACTTAATTTTATGTACTTAATTCTACTTGCTATTCTACTCGCTACAGCTCAAATGATGTACTTAATTCTACATAATTTGACATAATGTACAAGGTTGCAAAAAAAAAAACACCTGCAAGATGGCCGACCTACTGGATTTGATGCTCTGTCAATCTCTCTTCTGGAATTAAAGTGAGTTTTGGAGAATTTTTTTGGAGCTTTTATAGATGGTATCCTGTTGGTAGTTGGACTAGCGAGAGAAGCAGAGAGTCTCTGTCATGGGATTCAATGGCGATAGGTTCGCTGTCATTAGTTGAATCGACGCACATAACAAATTTTTGTAATTTTTTATGTAACTATTTATTTTTGTAGTTATATTTTTAATTTTTTTTTAAATTCGCTGGTTGAGTGGTTGATGAGCTGATTGGTGGCCGCTCACGGCCGCACTCGAGCCGTCGAGCGTGTGGATATTTCGGCCGAGCGTTTCCCTCTTGCTTTGCTTGCCATGTTGTGTGGTTTTGTTAGCGGTGCGGTTTTATTGCGACCATAGATGCATAAGAACTAAGTTTTTCTCTATCATTTTGCACTTTTAAAGCAAAATAGCAAAACAAAAAAATTATGCACATGACACTTTCTGTTACTACACTTGTACGGTACTCACGCGATCTCACATAGTCTTTCTTCCGCCTTAAGCACGCTTCACGTCTCTTTCTGTCTTTTCTCCCCATCCCGAACAGGAATTTGCTTCGAAAAGAATCCTTTGTTTTAATCACGACTACCACTTCCAATTGCGACTAAGGGCTTCAAAATTGATAACCTGAAGAACGTCGCCGCTACACCACCATATCGGAGCTCCTCGAGCTATACCACCGCTGGAGTCTGCCGTTGGACGATGCTTTGTTCGCATCGCCGCCATATGTTGCCGTCTGATAGCAAAAATAGCTTTTCAAAACGAAATAGCAAAAATGTCACCCTACCACACCAAAACGTCGCGTTAGGTCACCTGTCGCTAACTCAGTCCGCGGCAGGTGTCGTGCACATGCGACCCGCCGTATTCTATTTTTGCGGAATGACACGCCGCCACATGTCCTAGAGCGCACCCAATATGCGGTAGGCCCTTTGCCGCGACGTTTTCGTGCAATAGAGATATCATTTTATTCGTGGGGCTATTTTTACTATTTCACTTCAAAAAACATGCTAAATTAGCAAAAACGCTCAAGAATCTATGTGCACCATTGTATCTACCTTGTATAGACTTTACACATTAAAATGTGACGATATTTCAGCGGTTAAAACAGACCGTCCCTCCATATCGCTAGCAAAATATACGAATAGTCGAAATATTGCACATCAAATTTTAACAATTTTGTTAAATAAAAAGCATTCACGATATGCGAATAATGGTGGGATTGTTGAGGACATCCTCTTCTTCGGTAACAAAATTGTTGAACTCGTATTTAGAACACGACCTTCAACAATCCAAGATCCAATGCTTCGGGCATGTTGGAGCCAGGATTTTCGCAAGAACTTATTCAATCCCTGCTGATTTTTTTGGGGCTTTTTTCCCCTAATTTCTCCACGTTCCGATATAACACTGTTCTAGTTTGTGTACTGTAGTTACATACTTATTACATATGTGCCAATCGCTCCATAACGAAACATTTTCCACCAAAGCAGACGGCACACCAGAGAAGGTTCATGCCCCATAGGCCATAGGCCATAGGCAATCACAGCAGCAGCAAGGAACCGTACGACCACACACAATCTACAAGTTGGACCACAGGTCGAAGTGGGAGTGGAAGAAGAAGGGACAGCGAGCAATCCAGTAGCCTATCCTAGCAAGGAAACGAAAAGATGAGTGTTCAAAAAGGGGGACGCGAGGCGTAAAGGCGAGTCCCGAGAGATTACGAAGGGGATTACAGGCCACGTGGAGCCGGACATGTTCAATAACTTGTCTTTTAGTTATCTTTAATATTTTCTTCGTGGTATCTTAGGGTATGTATAATGAGCTTATGTGAGTCGTCTATAACTATTGTTATATAAGATTTTTGTTGACGTAGATGATAAAGAATGAAAAGAGAGAAAGATGTTGTCTACAATTACATGAATCGACTATAACACGAAAGCAAGAAAAACATTAAAAGATTGTGTGTTACATAAAGACAACTAAAAAGACAAAGAATCTATCATAATTATATAAAATTTGTCTTTAGTCTTTGTCTATAAGTGACGTGGATAGTTATTATAGGCAATTTGTCTATCTACCATCACATACGCCCTTAAGATAATTTTAGAAATAATTATTTCAGTACATTGTCTCTTGAGCTGTCTCTTTAAAGCCTTACAACCATTTAAGCTTTACATGAATCAAGTGTCTTGTTTCGTGTGAATAAACGACTACTGCGCTCCAACAGCAAAAAATCTCGTCGCTAGTGCCATGCTTCGCGTGATGCGTCTGTTATTTCGTGAGAGAACAACATCATTCTCTCTTATCTTTCATTCTTCACTCATGTTACTCGAAAATCTATATGATAACTTTAAAGACAACTAAAGTGATACTATTAAAGATGCACTAGTCGGGTGGATCATTTTTTAGACTCCAGTCGCTTTCTGGCCTTTAAATAAGGACAGCACGCACGGGAAGCTGCTTTGACCGAAGGCTTGTCTTTGACCGGAGAAGGGCAGGATGGTCCATTCAGATAGGGAAAAAACAGAAAACGACGCACGGGCCAACGAATGGTGTTTGTCGTCGCGATAAAACTGGGTTATCTGACATGGGCTTTTGGTCTCGTGTGTGTGTGTGGTGCCGTTCTTAAGAACAATAGTATTTTCACGACGAAAACCCGCGATACTAGTCTATGTCAATTACTACATCCGTAAGATGTGACCTCTAATCTAGTTTATTCGTCGCGGATGAGATGGATTGGCGAGCACAACTCGAACGTGTTCAGATTGAGGGACGTGCTGGTCGAGTGCGCCAGCTATGTGAAGTTGCAAAACCATTTGGAAAAGCAATAACAAATTCACAGGCATGACCAGCAACGATGGACAACGATGTGTGCCCAACGAATGCGTCCATCTGAGCCCAACCCGATTTGCTATCACCGAGTGGGCTTCGCTAAACCGCCACACCATCTCGGACCGTCTAGCTTTATTCTGAACAGGCTCTGTAGGCTCCGTCTTGGCATATGACCCAGCCCAACGTTTTACCAGGCTTAGGTTTTACAGCCCTTTGACACGAAGACCAAAGCAGATATCACAGTGCCGACCTGTGGACTGTGGTACGTGCTTACCATCCCTACTACTTAGCACTATTTAGGGCATACACAATGATACAGATAGTTGTTATCTATAGCAACTCTTTATGTCATCTGTAGATAGTACTAAAGACAGTTTATACAGTGGGTTGTGGTGATACAGTTGACTACATAATTATAGATAACACACAATCTTTTAATATTTTTTTAATTCTAATGATACAATCGGCTATAAAATTATATATAGCACATTTCTTTCCTTCGTTGTCTTTCATTTATATCAGCTTAAATTATACTATAGAAAACTGATATAATTACTGTACGTGACCAAACAACCGAGTCTGCAGAGCAGAGCAGAGATGTGCCACATCAATCAAACTGGGGCCATCAATAGGACCAGGGAATCGTCCGGATGCACAGATATAGCAGCCACACAGTTATTTGCATCGCCAGCTGCTTCCATCTCACACAATTCAGGCTGTTACACCAGATGCAGCAGATAAGATATTTGCAGGCCCATGCCTTTCGGAATTCGGAGGCAGCCAATGGTGCTACTGCTGCCTGCGGCAATCGACTCGAGACCACACTTACACTGTCAGCCACATGCGTGCATGTCACACACGATGGATCGGCAGCAGTTGTATAGACCATTCGACCTTTTCGTTTTACCGGGGCGGCCATGCATGCAGCAGCTGTCCAAGCCGAGCCACGCTGGCGTGCGACTTCGATCCAAATCGATGCACACATGCGCTCGCACTCGAGGCCACGAGCAATCCAAGCTTTTTTTTTTTTGGGTTTCTGAAGGGCACTTTGGAACAAATTGCTGTAAAATTAACGGTTTTAGACAATATCTAGAAATTACTTCAGCAATAATTATAATCATAAAAACATGACATGAAAGAATTGAATTCAACGTGTAAACTTCTTTTAAGACAATTAAGCAGGATAATAAACTCAAAAGATGGAACAAATGGACAACTAAAATCAGCATATTACTTATATCTATTTAGTTTCTTATTGTTCGGAGATGTCGGGTTGCTCAAGTATTAATACTTGTCCTCCTTATCACTTAGGTCAAACTTCAAACACAAATTAAATATGATAATATCTTTGAAACAAATTAGGCCTTGAGCTTAAATAAAATCTTGCTAAACTAACCGGTCATATAAAGCATTTAACAATTCAATGTTCACTGGACAACAAGCAATTGAGCCGACAAGACAAGCTTTCAAGATACCAATTGACAATGATATATAACAGTGAACAGACAAACAAGAGATGTATGACAGAATAGTAAACAATAAGTAATCCGAAAGCTCAAGATCAATTTTATATCCAAATTGTCGTATTTAATATCAAAGTGACCTTAAAACCTCATCGAGCATATACCAAGCCCACAATCTTTACTATGTAAAGTCCCCCGGTGCTAGAGTAAAACAAGACAAGATAATATGAAAATAACACTAGCACGGCACAATAAAGCACATAATCTGAAAGTGTAAACTCACTGAGCAGATGACACTCAAAGTCACCAAGTTGGTTGGCAAGACACATCGAGGCGCTGTCTCATTAAACCAATCGTCCCGTTGTGCCGCGGTGAACGGACGTGGTCGTCGGAGATACAATACCACTCTTCACAATTCGGGATACACCAATAGTGAAGTTGAGGTACAGGAAAAATGCCGCACAAGAATCAACAGCAAGATACACCGACGAAATGCACCAAGGAGCAAATCGACCACACCAACACCTTCCTTCTCACCCAAAACAAGCACAGAGCCAGCCAGACCCAACCACAACGATGCGCTGCCCCGACTTCCTCAACGACCTTGACAAGTTGGTGGCGCAAGGAGGCAGACAGGTAGTGCGCAAGGAGGAGGAGGCCGAACCTCATCGCCGGCGGCGCCGTGCTCAACCACGGCAACACATCAGCTCACACGGCCCGAGTCCGAGACCAAATCGGGAGAGATGAGAGGAAAACTGTCGACGATCAAGTCGTTGATTTTACGAAATAAATAAGGAAAATCGCAGAGAATTCTTGAAGGAGAATAGGGTTGCTCTTTATTATAATGAATTGGTTTTTACAGGGAATCCTTTGGCAAGGCGACATACTAGCCCTAATTACACTGAGTATATTGCTGGGAGAAATTGAGTTGTCTATAGTGATATTGAATCACTTGTCCTCTCCTTCGTCTTGTTTGTTGTTCTTCATTTGTTCTCTTGTAATGTTGTTCATCATTCACCCTTAAATATTAGCGAAGAGGTGCCAGTTATTTCTGGAGGAGACACCTTATGGAAACGACACGTCTGGTCGGAGAGGCAGTTGTTGTCAGTGAAAGAACACCTAATCACCGATTGGTGTCAGTAGGAGATGAACATAGGCAAAAACTGTGTAGTAGTTATTGTTAGCGACTTAGGGCTGTAAAGCATTGTATGGTTTGGAGATGATAAGACATGTATCTCATTCATCACACGGAAGGAATATACTTGGAATCGGGTCTGTCGGTGTTTTAGGACCAAACTTACGTAAAGATTGTTTGATTCGAGGGTTCCTCTAGGCTCAAAATCACACAGAGATAGAGACATAGGGATTTTTATACAGGTTCAGGCCTTCTCCTGGGAGAATAACAACCCTACTCCTATGTGTATGTATTGAGTGTGCTGAATTACAAGATGGAGCCAAAGAGTAGAGTATTGTGCTTCTGATCATCTCTGGATCGCCCCGATTGTCCTGATGATTCTGCCTTTTATCTGATCTTCAAGGTGTACCGCGCCTCAAAGTAAAGACTACCTTAATGTCCCAGATTATTAAGCCGTTACTGGAGGTTATTATGGGAGTAGTAATGTTCCCATGCTGCCAGGCAGTTATCACCATAACAAAGGAGTTAAAATCGTGCCATTATTCCAGAAAATAACCGTGTAATTTACTTCCCATATTTTGAATATGGTGCGGAAGATTCCCTGATCGACTAGGCCCACATGTCTATAAGCTCTGTCGATTAGGGACTGGTCGTAGAAGAGCTTACAATCAGGTGATGGTCGTAGAAGATCTTACGACCACAGACTGATCGTAGAAGAACTTACGATCATGGGATAGTCGTAGAAGGACTTACGACTATAGGGTAGTCGTAAGAGGACTTACGACTACTAGGTGGTTGTAGAAGAACTTACGACCTCCAACTTCTCCCTTATGGCTATTAAGGGGTATACTCAAGAGTTACATGACATCATTATTATCCATAATATGAATTATAGATATATAATAAAATGAGGATTGTTATATCCTCGTCAGGGTCCAAGTACTAGTTCAAAGATTCTTTGAGCAATTATCTGGTCAGACAATAGGTACAGTGCTTCTCCGACCAGGGTACTCGTAGAGCAACCCCTAGAATTCTCACGACCATAGGGGTCTTTAATCATGGGGGTTACGACCATAAGGGCCATGTGGTATTTAATTAAATGTTAAAGCAGTATTTAGGAATTTAATCCTCATCAGCTAGCCTCTGAACTTTTAAGTGGTTTGTAATGTGAACTTCCTCCGATGGGATCTATATCGGGAAATCCTTCGTTTAATGGCGAGAGTAACAAAGTGGTTTGTATTCAATTTAAAATTGAGAAACTGCCTGAGAAACCGAAGAGATTTGTATTCGTTGGGCTTCGGGCAACTCCCTTTTTGCAGTTAAAGGGAAATCCCTATAAAACCCTTGCAATGTGCCGCCTTGGGGTTTTACGCTCTCAGAATCACCTTCGATTTTCTTTCATCTTCTTGCCACAAAACCAACAATGTCGCATCTTATCTCCAACTGGCTGGCTTCTGAGTTGACCGATAAGAAGCTTGGGGTTATGGAGAAGAGCAGGATGCTTCTCGACAAGGCCTTGATCTCTTGGAGATCGGTGGTTGGGGAGCACTTTCCCAGCTGCAATGAGGGAGAAATCCCTGTTTTTCTCGCATATGTCGAGTGCGAGTTTAAGTTACCAGCGCACTCGTTCCTCTCCCAAGTTCTAGAATATTATGGAGTTGAGCTGGTAAATCTCGCTCTCAATTCAATCGCCAATCTTAGTATCTTCATCTACCTCTGTGAAGTATATCTGGAGATTCCGCTAGATCTAGAGGTCCTTAGATACTTCTACAAGATGACAAAGTTGGGGAAATCAACGACGTCGTTCAGGGAGTGCGCTTTGCGCCTCCACTATAAGAAAGGTAAGGAGTACATTCATATGTATTCCAAATCCTCGTGGTCGTCGTGGAAGAAGTACTGGTTCTACATAACGCTCAACAAGGAAG
Source organism: Phyllostachys edulis (assembly GCA_036346405.1). Lineage (NCBI taxonomy): Eukaryota > Viridiplantae > Streptophyta > Magnoliopsida > Poales > Poaceae > Phyllostachys > Phyllostachys edulis. Next base: position 106,034,107 of record CM070550.1, read on the forward strand.
AAAACATCTACTTTACCGGTTGGGTGGCGGTCGAGAACCCTCGGTGGCGATCCTCCTCGAAGAAGGAGGCAAAGTAGGGAGATGGATCGAGGCCATCCACTGCCTTAGCATCAGAGGTCTGACTTCTTAGCACGTGGTGAAAGATTTCTCCATACGCCGAATAAGTCCTTTGAAGCCCTGGGAACGCGCCATGCTTTGGTACGTTGGTTGAGATGATTCGACTAGGGATTCTTCGGAACGTAAGTTCTGAAAAATTCCGACTAGTCAAGGTTTATTTTAGTTGATTATTTTATAACCTTAAAGTCTCTTCTTCCCTTCTCCCTTATTTTTTTTACATCCCTTTCCCCTGAAGATGTTAGGGAGCGGATCAAGATGATTTGTGCTGGGGGAACCTGATGAAGAGGCTGATGTCCCTGAGATCTTGGCTGCTACCTCTCCAAAAGATAGGATACAGAAACTTAAGGTAAAAAAAATAACAACCTCTTTGCATCGTTTATGTATTTTCCAATCGGTATGCCATAACACCCCCTTTTTTATTATGTAGTTGGTCGGGTCGGAGAGCGGCAAGCTCACCGAGAGCTTGAATCCTGTCGCTGCCCCGACCACTTCTGCTCTAATGACCACTCAAGATGGTGGCTCCTCGGAGGTAGGCTTTTATTATAATCTTGAAAGTTTTCGTTTTAAGCCAACTCCTTCTCTTATGAGAAGGAAAAAAAGAGCACCGAAGAGAGTATACATCCTAGATGAAAATTTTCATCGTCGAACTAACCTTAGTTAATCAGGCGGGAGAGAGAGAGAGAAAATCCGCTGATCGGAGCCATGGTGGTCATAGGTTCCGGAGCGGCCGTGATCGACCAGACAGTTGCTCCTGAAGCAGTTGTTCCAGTGGTCGGTGAAGCCACGACTTTCGAGCAGGTGGTCGGGGAGATTACTTCCGACCTCTGGTCGGATGGCGCGAAGGGTTTGACCAGCCCTACCAAAACAGAACTGGTGAAGTCGGTCGAGAAGAAGAAGAGGAAGGCGAGAGACTTCGCTACATGTTGTTTCAACTTCAAAGCTAAGAAGACCGGTATGTACAATGAAAAATTTACATAAATTCATACCTTTAAATTTTCTTGTATTCTGAAGTCTTCACCTCCCTTTCTTCTATTTTCATAGTGCCTCTGGTACTTTGATCACCTCTGATCAGGGTACTCCACAGGAGGAAACTCCTAAGGAAGGGATGGTCGACTCAGCCCCCGAGTAGGTGGAAGCACCCGTGCCTACTCCTACTGTTCAAGAATCCTTGGCGGCTCCGTCCCCGTCTAAGGAGGCAGAGGCTGAAGAAGAGTCACAGCAAGTTCTGCCCACTGCTGGGACCGAAGTGGTCGAAGAGGGGGGGGGGAGCAAGTTTGCTTCCCTCTTTCTTTAGAGATCGTGTGGAGAGGGATTCTTCCTTAGTTAGGAGGTCTCCACATCCCAATAACATCCCCAACCGATCTGGAGTCTTTGATAATAAAAGACTCGAGGAGGCTTGGTGGAGGAAGATCTCAGACTGACAATCAAAGATAGATTCTGGGGTTATTTACTCTAACTATGCAGACAAGGTGGTCCAGGTAAACACCCACGACTGCTCTTATGTCATTTTTGTGGAGTTTATCCGAAACTTTAAAGAAGTTTACTTTTTTTTTGCTTTTTGTAGCATATAGTGGAGAACATTGCTGTGGTCGGAGAGTTGACCTAGTGAATAACTTCTTTGGAAAAGGAAATTTTCCAATTGAAAAGTTCTCCTGGACTTCTTTTTTCTCTTTTTGTTATTTTGTTCCTTGTTGTTTCTTAACACTCTCCTTATCATAATTGACATAATTGGAGATATTTGAAAAAGAGGCTAAGGCTAAGGGAGCCGTCATAACCACACTTGAGGAGAGGTGCAAAGCCAAAGATCGATCAATTAAAGATCGATCGACCAAATTTAATGAGACCTCTCTTAAGCATACGGAAGTTATTGAAGCTTTCGAGAAGAAGACTTAAGGTAACTGGTCGTAAACCTGACCAGTTTACTATGTGTTTTTAGTTCATTTATTTTTTTTAGCTTTGATCTACTCGTACAGAGCAAGCTCAAAAGCTAGAAAGAACAGAGAAAGCTCCTGAGTTTAAGCAAAATAAGGAGAAGGGGCTCGAGAGGAATCTTCAAGAGAAGATTTTTGCCTTCAACAAGATGCTTTCCGATATAGGGATGGAAGCATTTTTGTCGTCTTCAAGGGAGATGACTGAGAAGGCGAACTATCTTGGTCGACAGCTCGAGACTCTCCAAGGCCTGCTCGCGACCTCTCGGAAATACCATGCGAAGACCATGAGAGATGCTGTTGCGGATGGAGTTAGCTTTGCTTTGGCAAATCTTAAAGCCTCCAACCCCTCCCTTAATCTCCAAACACTTGAAGGAGACTTCAACTGCTCAGAGAAGGATGTAGCCAAGATCTTTGAGGGGGTGAAACCCTTTGGAAACAAGGTTGCAGGGAAGATGAAGGTCGGATCTCCGTCTCAAGGCGACCAGTCAAGTTGCTCCAAGGAGTAAATAAATGTAGTCAAAAAATTGTAATGTAAAAACTTACCTTTTGTCATCAATAAAGCATATGTCTATCTCTCAACTTGTTGAGTACTCATATATTTCCTAGCCTCCGACTGCTTGTATAGTAGAAAAACTTACTAAGGAAGCAGTAGACTAAGAAAAAGAGCATATGTTGCGACCAACGTACAAAGTATGTGCTGATTATGTTGTAAAAAAGATCTAGTTAGCACTATGAAACCAGTTTGGTCGGAATCAGTAATCATTTCAACTAGTTTTAGATCTATTTCCATAATCGAAATACCATATAGTACATTGTATGGTCGGAATATGTCATAAAACTTGTGTTGATGATACGAATAATAAGAAATTATGCAAAAGTGTTTTTATTTATACACATTATCCAAGCTGGTTGTGAAAGTGTTAAGAACCAAAGACACGATTAATACTTCACGAAACGTATTCATTCTCAAGTTTCGATTGGTAGCAAAGATCGTAGAAAAAGGGTCATCGCTAGGAAACTCCTTCCAGTGGGCAGGACCACATTCAAAGAGGAGAGATTTTGACTAGGAGGTTTTCTGTGTCTCGACCAGTTTCAAAACAAGAGAAGAGCAGAATGTTGAAGTGAAGAAAGAAACTCTTTAAGTCCTTAGGAAGAAAGAACGTATTTAAGTCCTTAAGCATGTAAGTAATTATATCTAGTTGTCTGTGTTATGTTCCTTTTACTTGTTTTTTCTGTGAGAAAAGAGTGTGCGGTCATTCATGAGAACCATCTCTATAACGTTCATGATAAGGACCCTCACAGCGTTTGACAAATATGTCAAAGCCAAAAAGTAAAAGATACCATTTAGAAGGATGTCGGAGGGTAATGGATCTTCTCCGATGATCTTAGACAACAATAATGTGTGACCAAACAATGGATAATCGAAATATAAACAACATCACTCATCGGAAAGGAAAGAAATAATGCAACTTTACTGAAATTGTAAATGAACAGAACATTTATACATAGAACTTACATAATTGATCAGTGTTACAAGAATTAGACAAAACACACCCATCTGACATGGCAAGTCGTACCAACACTGGTTACTTCGACCACAATGTATGGACCTTCCCATTTAGGGGAAAACTTGTTGCAATTTGCCTGGCTCTGAATTTTCCTAAGAACCAGATCACCTATGGCTAGACTGCGAGGTTGTATCTTCCGACCGTGGTACCTTCTCATGGCTTATTAGTAAACTGCCGATTGTATCAAGGCTTTGTTTTGTCTTTCTTCATGGAAATTGATATCATCGATTCGTTGTTCCGCTTGATTGTTTTCGTTATAACAATCGGTTCGAGCAGAGCCAATTTTTAGTTCCGGATGAAGCATGGCTTCCGCACCGTAAACCAGAAAAAGAGTGTTTCACCAGTCGCACAACTGGTCGTGGTCCGAACAACCCATAATATAGAGGGAAGTTCTTGAACCCAAGTTCCTGATAGTTTTATTAACTGGTCAAATACTCGGCGTTTTATTCATTGTATTAATATGCCATTAGCTCGCTCGAGTGCCCCGTTACTCTGTGGGTGAGCCACGGAAGCGTAATATATCTTGATACCTAGATCCTCGCAAAATTCCTAAAAATTCTTGCTCGAGAACTGGGTACCGTTATCTGTGATTATACGATTAGGTATAGCAAATCGTGTGATCGTATTTTTTTGTGATGAACTTCTTGGCAGCTTCAGTTTTTATTTTAACAACTGGCTCAGCTTCTATCCATTTTGTGAATGCATCAATCATAACAAAAAGGAATTCGAAGCCCCCAGGTGCTTTTGGAAAATGTCCCAAAATGTCTAGCCCCTAGGTTGCAAAAAGCCAAGAAAGAGGTATTGCTTGCAAAGCTTGTGCCGACTGATATACTTGTCGACTATGAAATTGACATTGTACACACTTTGTCACAAGATTTTTTGCATCATAGAGGGCATTTGGACAGTGGTATCCTTGCCTAATGGCTTTACCGACCAGAGTTCTGTAAGAATGATGCACTCCACATACTCCTCATGTATGTCGGATAGTAATTTCATACCATCCATTTGAGATATGCATCTCATCAACCCTTCGTAAGCTCCCCGTTTGTAAAGGGTACTTCGATTAGAGTGTATGATTTGGCATTTCGAGTTGTACGATCAGCCTCCACGTCATCTTCAGGAAGTGTGCCAGGCTGAAGATAATCGTAGATTGTTGTCAACCGACCAATTACTACTAGGATCGATCTGTACGACCTCTAGTGGAGCGTATTTGTCTTTGGAATGCTCAACCACTGAGGGTGTATCGAGTTGCTCGAGAAAAACTCTGGGCAAGATAGGTGATCTTGAGGAAGGCATACGTGCCAACTGGTTTGTCAAAAATTTATCCTTTTTAGGAATATGTTGGATCTGGAAACTGAAGAAGTGTCTTTCGAGTTTCCGTACTTTTGCTAAATAAGATAATATCTTGGGACTTGAGGATTGATACTCTTTTCCAACTTGATTCACTACTGGTTGAGAATCACCTTTCACTAATAATCTACAAATCCCAAGCGCTTTGGTTGCTCGGAGTCCTGCCAGTAAACTCTCGTATTCTGCCATGTTATTTGTAGTAGGAAAGTTTAACTGAATGTCGTATTTAATGTGTTCTCTAGTAGGAGATACCAGGACAACTCCAGCACCTGAGCCTTTGATCATCAAGGAACCGTCAAAGTACATGGTACACTCTTCGTGGTGTTTGTACTCGGGCCCTTGGGTGGGTTCAGGGTTCGTCTATTCGGCAATGAATTCTGCTAAAGCCTGTGACTTAATTGTGACGACCCGGCCAGGGGCCTCACCCGAGAGGTTCTCCTAGACCTCCCTGGGAGTCCACTAGGACCTCCCAAGAGGTCCCAAGAACCTCTCGGGCAGTCCTCCCAGGCTTCCCAGGAGGTCCAGCCGGACCTTCTGGAGGTCCAGGGAACTGACCTGAGGAGGTCTTGAGGCTCAGGACCTCTCCAAGAGCCACGACCAGACCCGGGGGAGGTCCAGAGGCCAACACGAGGAGGTCATGGGACTTGGAGAAGTCCTAACCCTCCTGTGATCTGAACCAGTCCCAAGGATCAATGGCTGGTTCACACAGCAAACACGAGTGGTAACATACTTCCACGAGAGACTTTATTAACAGCAAAAGAGTTGATTACAAGGTTGCTTACAAGCCAAGACAACAAAGCAAAATACACAGCGGAAGCAAAACCAAGTCCATCCAATACACCACATGTAATTGGCTGGAGGGCGCGGCCTAATTGATCTGGTCCTCATCATCATCAAAGAAGTCTTCTCCTGCTCAATTCATCAATCAAGCAAGAATGAGCACAACAACCGTGCTCGCAAGTTACACCCGTCAAATAACAGAATGACATGCATAATGGATATCAATGGGAAGGCATAATATGGTTGATTTGCGTAAAGCCAGGTTTCTTTCAATTACATATACTAAGTTCTAAGGCAGTTATACAATATCTAAAATTCATTTTGTAAATCTCAGTTTTCAGTTGGATAACATTCATCATTAAGATTGTGAAGGATACCCTCCTGCCACAAGGCTCCTTGCCCAACCCATGGGATAGAAATCCCAAAACCAGTTTGTCAAAGCCTTTTGAAAACAAAAACAAGTCTAACTTTGAGTAGTTTTTTGCCAGCATGTCCATGACAGTGGACACGACTATTCGAATATTTTTCACTCTACAGAGGTTGTACACTTTACCCACATGAGACGATCCCCATATACTGTCTACTCACACACTTCCGAAGGTGTGCGACTAAGGGATCATCACAAGGCCTTTACAATGCATCATTCCACCATAGCCCCTCCTTGCTAAGGTTTCACTTCCATTGGATAGAAACCCGCCGGAAAAGCCCCCTCTTGCGTCAGTGGGAAACATAGGTTATAAAAGACCATAGGCCATAGAAGACCTCCCACACATCCAAGTGGAACAACTGTGGTAGAACTTTGCAAATTAGTTGGCCAGGTCCCACGCCCCATTCTGGAGACATGTGGTTGTACGGTGAGGCATAGCCCATTATAGGTCTAGCAAAGGATCGCTCAAAGGCCGGTCCTCAATTGACACGGCCCTGGGCACCGGCCATAGAAATGACACGACCCCGTGCATAAACATTGCACCAGCCAAGCAAACCACTTCGCCCAAGTACGAATCCATTTTCCTTTCATTTGCTTTTCAAAAGCATTTAGAAGCTTCCATGACAACCCAATGTCATGGTTTAAAACCTTTAAACAGCAGTTGGTCGTGTTGGTAAAATTTTCCCAAATCAAATACTTTTGGTCTAAGCAAGACTAAGTATAAGATTTCACAATTGCTCCTGGTTCACACTATTGTATCAACCAGATTTTACCTAGAGTAACAACAGGTTTGGTTCAATTTCAATGTTGGCCATACAAAGGAGATAGGCATAGCTATGAGTTTAAAGACAGGTATTGAAATAACTTAGTAAAGTAAGCATGCATTAACATTTAAAATGGAACATATATAGGGTGAATTAATGGGTGCAATATAATCAAGAGTGTAACTTGCCTTGCTCAAAGGCCTGGGTGTCTTCTTCTTCGGAGAGATCTTGCTCCTCAGTGCCTTCAAAATCTACATAAGGAAACCAAAGCAAACTCAACACAAGGCTCAAATAAGATCCACAGAAACTTTAACGAAACTCCAGAATAAAACCAACAGAGAGGCTAGGTCAATTTGGAGGTGGTCCAAAAAGCTTGCTGGAGGAGGCAAGAGTGTAGAAATGAGCAAAAGGGTAAAGAAGAAGGGCTGCCCAAACCTATATAGCTGAAGCCATTGAGATTTCCCAGGGTACACATGTTCAAGAGTTGGTGAAAAGGACAATGAAAGCATGCGTGGGATGTGACAAAAGAATAGCACGGGTGCTGCAAAAAGGTAGAAGCATTTAATGCGATGCAACAGGCATTAAATGCGGGGAAACTCCCATGTGCAAAAGACGCGGTCAAAGGATAAAGAAAGAGGAGTGCGACTGCCCAATGGGGCTAGTCAAAGCGTAAGGGGAGGTCTGGTGGACAGGAGATCCAAAGGACACAACAAGGGGGAGGTCTGGACAGTTAAGATCTGTAAATGGGAGGTCTTAACGGCCAGATCTAACAAGGGAGAGGTCTGGACGGTTAAGATCTCCAAAGGGGAGGTCTTAACGGCCAGATCTAACAAGGGGGAGGTCTAGACGGTTAAGATTTCCAAAGGGGAGGTCTTAACGGCCAGATCTAACAAGGGGGAGGTCTGGATGGTTAAGGCAATTGGGCCGTTCGGACCGAGCGAACGCTCCAACAGATTGGGTCCGTCCAATATGGATCGGATGGTTCTAACGGAGTGGGACGTTTGGACCATCTGAACGTGGCTCCAAGATCAGGCCGCCCAATAAGCATCGGACGGCCATGATGCAGTAAAGATCAAAAGCAAGTGGTAGGCTCGCACGGGTGCGAGGGAGGTCCAAATAGACAAAGAGGAGGTCCTGAAGGACACAGGGAGGTCCAAATAGACAAAGAGGAGGTCCTGAAGGACATGGGGAGGTCCTAAAGGACACGGGAAGGTCCAAATAGACAAGGAGGAGGTCCTAAAGGACACAGGGAGGTCCTGAAAGACACGGGAAGGTCCAAATAGACAAGGAGGAGTTCCAGCAGAACAGAGAGTGAGTTCAAATGAACATGAGTGAGGTTTAGACCTGGAAAGGGAGGTCTGGGCCGGAGAAAATCCAACCACTTGGGAGGTCTAGACCTAAAGAGGCCTAGACCAGAGAAGGGTGAAACCAGCACAGAAGGGGAGGGATCACCAAAGCTCCAACAAACCCAACAACCAAAAGAGAGTCTTTAGTTGAAGTTTGAGTTAGTCGATTGAAATCCATTCTGAATTTTCAAGTTAAGCTTTGGAATTCTCATCAAAACAAAACAATTCTTTTTATTTTGAAAATTCAAAGAGGCTCCAAAAATCAGGGTGTTACATTAATTGTTGTTCATGAAATGAAATGGAGATCGAACCCCCAAAGTTCGACCACCCATTTTGCTATTCGTCTTGATGATTCTTTGTTTTGGAGAACTTGACCAAGAAGATATCCAGTAGGTACGACCACTTTGTGGGCCTAAAAGTAATGCCTTAGTTTCCTTCAAGCCATAGGGAGACTATATAACAACTTTTGTATCTCTGGATATCGTTCCTTTGGTCCATGTAAGACTTCACTTACGTAATATTCCTGTCATTAGATATTGTCACGTTCAACGACTAGCACAACACTGACTGCTTGTGGCGTCACAACCTTGTATATTAGCAATATTTCTCCCAATCTTGGAGATACTAAGATCGGGGCATTCATAAGGTACCTTTTGAGCTCTTCAAAGGCATCATTGGCATCTTTAGTCCATTTAAAATTTTCGTGTTTCTGAAGAAGTTTAAAGAAAAGTAATCTTTTTTTCCCAATCGTGCTATGAAACGTCTTAGCACTGCCATACAACTGGTTAGTTTTTGGGCTTCTTTCTTTGTGGTCGGAGGGCACATCTGTTTGGTGGCTGTTATTTTTTCTAGGTTCACTTCAATTCCTCTAGCTGAAACTAGGAATCCAATAAGCTTTCCAGAAGAAATTCCAGACACACACTTCTCATGATTTAAGTTAAGGTTATGCCTTTTTAAGTTTTTGAAAGTTTCTTGTAGATCAGAAATATGCTCTATAACATTTATGCACTTTACGACCAGGTTATCAACATAGGCTTCTAAGTTAAGTCATGCCATTATTCTTAGAGAATAAAAGCGCAATCAACTGCCCATATCTTTAGACATGGTGCAGAAGATCCCCTGATCGACTAGGCCCAGATGTTTGTAAGGTCCGTTGACCAGGGACTGGTCGTAGAACAGCTTATGACTAGGTGGTGGTCGTAGTAAAGCTTACGACCTCATACTGATCGTAGGAGGACTTACGATCAGGGGATAGTCGTGGAAAGACTTACGACTATAGGGTAGTCCTAGCAGAACTTACAACCATGGAGTGGTCGTAGAAGGACTTACGACCTCCAGCTTCTCCCTTATGAACATTAAGGGGTATACCCAAGAACTATATGACGGCATTATTATCCATAATGAGAATTACAGATAAATAATTAAATGAGGATTATTAGATCTTCGTCATCTAGCCCCCCAGCTTCAAGTGAAAATATCTTACTTGGAAAGGGAGCCGTAAATGATCTTACGACCAGTTGATGGTCGTAAAATGGTGGTCGGAGGAAAAGCTCTTCGACCGGTATTTCATTTGACCAGAAATAGACTTGGTCAAGAAAGGTGTTGGAAATCTTACGACTCACAAGGTGGTCGTAGAAAATCTTACGATCACAAGGTGGTTGCTGTATTGTAATCGGAAGCAAAATCTTTCCGACTGCTCCTTCATTTGACCAGAAATAGACTTGGTCAAGAAGGTAATTTTGCTTGAGGTGTAAAGACAGACTCGGTTTCCTCGAGCAAACAAATTATAGAATCTCAATCGACTCTCACAGACCTGTCTGTTGGAGCGGTTCCCGAAGCGGTGGCAACCGTTGGGTCGCCATGTCTTTAACTCAAGCGCGCGGTTGTAAAAACTTACCGTGGGTGAGACTTAGGGCTTTTTACCTTTCCCCAAATCGCTCCACTGTTCGTCAAGTTCTTACGTTCTCCACCGTCAACCAAATCGTGCGCCTCCTTGAGGCCTTTTCTAACCCAAATCTCCTTCCTTTGAGAAAAATGGCCGGAGCCGCTTCCTAGTGAGCCAAATCGGAGATGAATGTGACCAAGATGAAGGCTCTGGTCGTCGTCGAGAAGATCCCGAAGAGGGAGTTCGTGAAGTGGATTGAGGCTGCTGGGCAGCATTGGCTATCGGGGGAGATTGGGAAGATTCCCATCTTCTAGGCGTATTGTGAGTATTGCCTTCAATTGTCTGCTCACCCTTTCCTCACACTAGTACTTGAACACTTCGGTGTGGAGTTGGTGAACCTCGTTCCCAATTCTATGATGATGTTGGGCGTGTTCGTTTACTTGTGTGAAACCTACCTGAGGATTCCGGCCGACTTAGAATTTTTCCAGTACTTCTACGGGATGACCAGGCTGGCGGGAATCGTCAGTAGTTGTAGTCTGAAGCTCACAACGGGAGGTCGAAGGAGTACATTCAGATGTTCACCCGGTCGTCGTGGCCAAGATGGGAGAAGAGGTGGTTCTACTGGGAGATATCCAGAGAAAACAACCTCTCTTTCGTCGAGATTGCCGCCGAGAAGAATTCTTCCTGGGATTCGATTCCCAAGGATCTCGGTCAGATCACCCCCTACATTCAAGCCATCAAAGACTTGAAAGAAGAGGGGCTCACCGGATGGCATGTGGTGAAGGATTTCATCACGCACCACATTAGCCCTATGAAGAAGAGGGTTCATCCGATGCGGAGGTACTTGGGGCTGCAAGACCCGACTAGATATTATGAGAAGGGTAAGTAAATTTTCAATCCTAGCATTCTTTCTGTTGATTTCGAAGCTAGATATTGAAAGTTTACTTACTCCTGCAGATCTCTCACAAGCGTAAATTGACGCTCGAGTCAAGCTCATTTGTGAGAAGTCCCCGCCAGCCAACGTGGTGGCGCCTCAAATCCTGGTAGTTCTGTCCGTAGAGGACAAGATGGAACACCTAAAGGTAATCAAAAAATGATTTCATCTTTAGGCTCTTGTAGTCGTAGAAGAACTTACGACTTGATACTAATCGTAGAAAAACTTATGACCAGGAGATTGTCGTAGAAAAGCTTACGACTTGGTACTGGTCGTAGAAGAGCTTACGATCAGAGAAATATCATAGAAAAGCTTACGTCTGCTTAGTAATATTTTCTTTTTCTGACTTCTACAGAAAGTAGGCATGGAAGACCGCCAAGATGATGAAGAAGTCGAATTGATGGTTGTCGGCGTGGTGGCGGAGCAAGTCGAAACTCCTCCGCCCAAAAAGCGTCAACTCGTGCAAGTCGCCGATAAGGGCGGCGCAAGTTCAAACTCTGCTGCTCTGACCAGGTCTTTTACAAAATTCGCTACAGACATGGTTGCTGCAGAGGAGGCAAGGGCGGCCGAAGTGGCTGAAGCACTCAAACGCAAAGCCTCCCGTGGCTTTGTCAAGCAACAAGAAAAGGAGGACTGAAAGAGTTTTATATCTTTTGTGAAGAAAACCGATGAACCAGCAGCACCTGTGGTCGAGGGCAGTGCTGCCCTTGAGGTGGTTGAGACAGGTCTCGGCCATCCGGAAAGCCAGGAGGCTCAAGGAGAGGTAGTGCTCGCTCAAGACTCATGACCAGACGTGGTCGTGGCTAATCCCATTCCCCAACTCGAGTTTCAACCAGACGTGGTCATAAAGAAGGAGTCGAAGAAATCTTCTATAGGGAAGGTTTCTTCTAAATTTAATATCAAATCCGGCACACGAAGGTATGTAAAAAGACAGGTGTAAGAACAACATTTACCATTTGCTTTTTACCATCTGATGTGTTTTCCTTTTTGTGATCTTAGCCTGATTCCTTCAGCCCTCAAGGACGTTCCTATCGAGGAATCCACTACTATTTCTCCTGCAGTCAGAGAAATAACAATGGTGGTGGTCGAAGGATCGTCCACCGTCCAAGTGGTGGAAGAAGTCGTTGCTGCCGAAGCAACTACGACCACGGGAGTGGTCATAGAAGCCGAGGCGAAATCGGCGCATGATGCAGCGGAGGCATCAGGCCAAGGCGATGGCTCGTTGTGCCACCGCGTCGGGAAGGAAGTCGGCGCAGACATTCCTCCCGGTCCCCAAGAAGGAACTGACGTCACCGTATCAAACGAAGAAGAATACAACAACTTCTTCTCTGAGTTCTTCGGCCCAGCTTCCATTGTGGGGACTTCTGCTTTCAGGTCTCGTAACCGAGTTCCCCACCCCATGGATATTCCTAATAGAGGGAATATTTTCAATGACGAGCGTCTCGAAAAGGTGTAGTGGAATCGGGTTTAAGAGCTTGATGAGCTGAAGAACCCTACAAACGTACTCTATATGTTTGCTCGAATGGGCATTAACGTAAGTACTTGTCGCCCATCATTTAGATATGTGACTTTTCTCACTTCTCACTGTCTTTCTTTATGAGAGAGCTCTAGAACAAAATATCACTATTGTAGAGTACAACCGCCAACTTTTACAGTTGCGACAGGAGAATGCAGAACCCTGCGAGCAGGCGGAGAGATGGTAAATAACTGCTACTTATAGTCGTTTATGTTTCAACCACTTGCACGGTGCTTATGGGGATTGTTGTAGAAAAACCTACGACTAGGTATTGGTCGTAGAAGGACTTACGGTCGGAGAATTGTCGTAGAAAACCTTACGATTAGGTACTGGTCGTAGGAAAATCAGAGGATTGTCGTAGAAAAACTTACGACCGCTTGTTCTATTCTCATGTCTTCTCTTTTTCTTTGTAGGTTCAAGAGCGACGAGAAGACCTTGGCTGATTCGCTCGACTACGAGAGAGTCGAGACGAAAAATCTAAGCGAGGAGAAGGAAGCCTTTCTGAAGAAGCTTCAGGAGGCAAACTCTGTAATTCAAAGGTTGCAGGGAATAATAAACAGTAAGTGCTGAACTTAAAACCGCTTATGACTATCTTTTCTTTTTCTAACTCTTATTCCTTTTCAGAAAAAGAGGTCGAAACCGAGGTCAACGAAAAGACCTTGGTTGTTCACGAGATTTCTTGTATCGCCAAAGAAAAAGATCAGGAGGTCAAGCCATGGGAGGAGCACTACATAAAGAGCACTGCCTCTCATGACGATGAAGTCAAGAAGTTAGATTCTCGACTGGTGGGTAAGCAAGTCTTTACCTGTGATCGGTTTTGTTTTCCTTTTGGAGTTATTTTATCTGACTAGTCTTATTCTTTTCAGAGCAAGCAGTCGAAATAAAACAACTCCATGAGGCTTCGACTCATGATCAGGAGGAGATAAAGTCGATGAAGATCAACCTTCAGGACAACATTTCTCTCTTGAACAATGTACCGAAAGATCGAGGAGGCCGACTAGAGGGGGGTGAATAAGCGGTTTTAAAAACTTCTTTGGCTAAAACCGAGTTTTATGCGTAATTGTAAATCAAATCGGTTTTGCACAATTTAAAGCCTAAATCAACTAGTCTTTACTAAGTGCACCAACAATATGAGACTATCGATAACTATTGCAATCATACAGAGGCAAGTAAGTAATTTAATATAAGGAATACAAATTGCACAAAGTAAATCACAAGAGAACAAACCACAAAGACACAACAATGTTTGTGTTTTTAAGATATTTGAGGAAAACCAAAATAGGTCACAAACCTATTGATCATATATCATTCTCCCCCCTTAAACTAAAACAGGCCACATACTCCTCTTTTATGGCCGAAAAGAGCAAAACAACTCGAAATGAGGCCATATTGGAATTCAACTAAAAGAGATGATATTTGGAACACATTAAAATAAATTCATCCTTGAAATTTCCCCAATAAACATTTTTCATGAAGATACCATGCTCATTTTCACAAATTCACAAATTGAAATCATGTTGAGTTCACAACTTTCGTAGAACATTTCAAAAAGGTATGGAAACAAGCTCCGAAAAATATGAAATAAATCATGGAGCTAGTCCTTGTAAATATACACACTTTTAATTTTGGGAGGCTTAACCAAATTTCAACCATTTTGAAGATACGAAAATCACAAAGTTTCAGAAAATTGAAAGTTTCAGGTTTTTCAGATTTTGACATTCCATTTAAGCTTCAAAAGACAGCTGAAAAACTAGATAAATGGTTCCAATAAATCCGAGAAAATTTTTCAACATAGAACAGCTATAGAGGATCAAATTTTATTATTATAGATTCTTCAAATTATGAACCCATTTTGAGATACAAAAATCACAAATCAGCTTAAAACATGGAAAAGTCTGAATTTTCAGCATGTTGATCAAAGAGAGAAAAATTTAAAACCTTTTCAAATCAAGTCGAAATAATTTCAAATTTTGCAGAAACAAACTTTAGACTCGTAAGAAACTTTTCCAAGAAGAATTTTTTGAGAAAGGAGTCTTCGTTCAAAAGATATGCCAAAATGAGCTCTGTAGGCATGATTTTTGCTTAAAGTGAATAAAAAAAGACAAAACCTTTTCAAATGAAGTCCAAATACTTTTAAATTTTCTAGATTTTAACTTTGGACTATGTAAAAAGTTTTCAAAAGATAAGTCAAAATGCGCTTTATAGGCACCTAAAGAGACTGATTTTGCATTGAAGATACAAAATGCAAACCAATTTGAATTTCATGGAGTTTTTCACTTTCATGGCTTTGTATGAGTTAGAAATATTATTTCAAGCCAAGATACATAAAGAAATCCGGCTCAAATAGCGAAACTCATTATATACAAGAATATGTCATTTTGGGTAAAAGCTTGTTTTTCGGTGAACTTCAAATTGATATAACTTTGCAACGGTTGGTCTTTTGTAAAAACTTTGAACTAGAGAAATGTTTGAAATGACCAACCCTTCAAGTTTGGTATTGATAACTTTTTCAAAAACCCAATAGATTTTGATCTATGGAAATATGTTATTTAATTCAAAAACAAGATCATACAAGATCCTTTTGAAGCGAAATTTGCTATTTGTTGTCTAAAATAGAAATTTTTACTACAAAAGCGTTGGAAAACATTTAAAATACTTATTTAAGTACTCTTGTCTAGTTTTTCATAAATTTGAGCCTTTTATGCAAGATTTTTTTACTTTTAACCATATAGGCTCTTTTAAAAAGGCTAACCTTGCATATCATTGACAATTTCACTGCAAGAATATCAAATAAAGTAAATGAGAATGAAAAATATGCATTTACAAGATCCATAAACTATTTTGGGAAAATTGTAAATTAGTTTTCCCATATAAGAGTTTACCCATTTTAAACAAAGCCCAAAATATTTTTTATTTTTGCTAAAAACTCCTTTTATAAAAACTTCCCCTTTCACAAAGGCTTTCTCCATCAACCAAAATCTCCTCCTTTGTCGTCTCTTTGAAATATATCAATCCAAAACTCATGATGACTTTTATCTCTTTCGTTGACCATTATTTGCAACCAAATTCTCCCCCTTGGACAGTAAGCACCAAAAAAGTCTCTATGTGTTCATGTGGATCACACTTGAAAGATAGTCATTAAACGTCACTTGGATACCACGTGTCGACAAGACTTGAGTTTGCAAAGTACTTGAACTTCTCTTGCAAAGATCTTCAAAGAAAGCATCTAAAGAGAAGAGGGAAAGAGAATCCACTCGTGCACGGAGAGTACATGAGCTTGGTCAATAGAGGTAAGATTGGTAAGGAATGAAATTAGATATCACTTGAAGGGATAAGTTAATATCACTTGAAAGAATACCACTTGTAAAGACAAAGATGAATCTCATGCCGAGGTCAAGATGATCAAAAGGAGCTACCACTTAGAAAGAATATCATTTTTATGATAAAAATATCATAATGCGATCAAAATGACATATGGAGTCAAGAAAGTTCTTAAGGGTAGCTAGCAAGGATAGAAAGGATCAACTTGACTTTAGGGAGCCAAGAGAATGGCCAAGGAAATTGAAGATCAACAAATTTGAACAAAACAACCAAATCTCTCCAGGTCTGGTTAGACCGGCAGCAAGATTGCGGTTAGACCGGTGGCAAGCATGCGGTCGAGGCCGGCAAGAAGAGTTGATCGATCTGGCCGAGATCGAAAGCTGCCGTGATTTCAGCCTCGCAATTTGGAGAAAAGAAGGAATTGTTGTATTTTGCTCCAAATTTTCACACAATCATCCACATAAAAATATTTGGAGCATTTCCAACTTATATAGCCATTAAGAATCCAATTCTCAAATAGTTTTTAGGAATTAAGCTTTAGTTTTTGCAAACGAAACTTAATTTTCATAAAATTTATCCAAAAGAGCCAAATTGAGCAAATAAAGAAATTTAAAGCATCTATTTTCATATATGAGTCATTAATACCATTATGGACCTATTCATGTGAATAAATTTGGCTCAAATGGCAAAACTCACTTAAGTGCTAGAAAGTGACCATTTAGGTCAAACTAGGATTTTGGATGAATTTCAAAATTAAATAACTTTTTCTAGGTTGGCCTTTTGGAAATCTTGTGAATACAAAAAATGTTTAGAATGGCCAACTCTAGGATTTTCCTTTTGGAACAATTTTCAAACTCCTTTTAGAATAGATTTTACATAAAAATCTAGTTTAAGTCAAAAACAAGATACTATCATTTAGAATTTTGGCTAGAAATTCATTTTCACTTAAAATAGGTTTTTCTTGAACCAAAACCTTTGGGAAACCTTTGAAAGGCATTTGTATACATTTTCAACTAGTTTTTCAAAAGATTACTAATAATTATGAATTTTTTTGCTTTTGGCTAAAAAGGCTTAATTTTGAAAAACATTACTAGCACTTAATTTATTTGGGCACACTTAGGGATGTGATATACATGATCATGATTTAGCACTCCCCCTTAATGTGCCACTTACTGTCTTGCTCAAAATTTTAATAACGAAGATTACAAACAAGAGCAAGAACACCCTTTTAAGATTTTTCATGAATGCAACCTACACAAGGCATAAAGAGCTAGGTACTTCAATGTGAATACTTGTTACCGAGAAAGCATTGGTTTATGATATGAATTGATCTTCCTTGAGCTTAGCTCCATATTTTGCATATGATGGAATCCTCCTCTTCATGAGTGAGCCAAACCTCCAATACTTCTCCAAATATCTGTTTATCATTTGAACACCTTTTGGTACCCAAACTCGATTGGGTCCTTGAATGTTAGTCACAATAGATTTGGGCACCCAAATGGCCCTAGTAATAAGCTTTGGTGAACTAACAATCCTAGCAAACATATTGCTATTTATATCCTTCCTAAGCAAATTATGATCATTATAAATAATTGGCTTAGGAGTGATACCTTTGGGACAATCCTTACTAAAATATCTCTTTTCCCGGCAATTGTAGCAAGTTGGGCTTTTGCTTCCCCTGCTTGTCTTCTTATCTTGCTCATTGCCGATTTGCCTCTTCTTTGATAACATTGACTTGACATCCATTTGATTTGGGCACACCGAGACAATGTGACCATTCTTCTTGCATCCAAAGCACTTGATATTGTTGAATTGTTTTCTATTTTGCTTTGGAATGCTTTTCACCTTTTTCTTGGCGGTGAAACCAATTCCTCTCTTATCATTTTTCTTGTTAGGGCATACGGAGTCAATGTGACCCTTTTCATGACAATCAAGACATTTGATATTCTTCGTGTGTCTTGCATTATGCCTCATCTTGCTATTCTCCTTTTTTTTGGGAGTGAAGCCAATTCCACTCTTATCTTGTAAGCATCTTTGCTTACTCAAGATATCATCAAGAGATGCTTTCCCTTTGTAGCTTCTCTCCAAGTCAATTTTCAATTTTGTGATTTGAGCCTTGAGCTTATTATTTTCCTCTACAAGGTTAGTCTCACAAGGCATAGAAGAAATAAAAGCATCTAATTTTGAGCAACAAGGCATATCAAGCAAATCATCATAAGAAGTGGATATGCTAACCTTAGATAAAATGTAAGAGCTAGTAGCTATACATGGCATATCATCTAGCAAGTTACATGTTATGCCTATATCCACTTTGGGCTTATTGAGCTCATTTAGGAGAAGAGTTTCATGTTTATTTTTTAAAACATCATAATTATTTTGAAGCAAGTTATACTCTTTCTTCAAAACTTTGAATTTTGAAACCTCCTTTCCTGAATACTCATTAAGCTCCTCAAGCATATTCATCAACTCATCATATGAAGGCTCATTATCATTATTTACCTTCTTATTACCTTTAGCCATGAAGCAATGAGGTGATGTGGATGAAGTTGAGGAATCCTCATTGTCGGAGCTAGAAGTTGAGCATTCTTCTCCCGACATCCATTCTTGTATGCAATCATCACTAGTTGAGGTGGTCCTTTCATAATGATCATGAAGATGGATCCACATCTCATGAGCATTCTTGAGATTGCATATAGCATCAAATATCTCTATACTCAAAGCACTAAATAAAACGTTAGTTGCTTGAGCGTCGAGATGTGAGCATTTCTCTTCCTCAATAGTTTGAGCAAAAGGATCCTTTGGAGGAGAGAAGCCCACATCTACAATCCGCCAATTTTTTGGGCTCATGGCCTTAAAATAGCATGACATGCGGATTTTTCAATGAGCATAATTTGTGCTATCAAATAGAGGTGTCTCACTAATATGCACTAAATCACTAGTCGCCATCCTTTACTCTCTAGGTGGTGAAGCCTAATAAAATGAGAGACCAAGCTCTGATACCGCTTGAAGGATCGAGGAGGCCGACTAGAGGGGGGGGGGAGAGGGGGTGAATAAGCGGTTTTAAAAACTTCTTTGGCTAAAACCGAGTTTATGCGAAATTGTAAATCAAATCGGTTTTGCAAAATTTAAAGCATAAATCAACTAGTCTTTACTAAGTGCACCAACAATATGAGACTATCGATAACTATTGCAATTGTATAAAGGTAAGTAAGCAATTTAATACAAGGAATATAAATTGCACAAAGTAAATCACAAGAGAATAAACCACAAAGACACAACAATGTTTTATCGTGGTGTTCGGAGACTTGCCAGTCTCCCCTAATCTACGTTGGGCCGGCTCCACAACTTGAGCCAACACCTCCGAGGTAAGTCCAACCACTTGGACCGGCTCCAAAACGAACCAACACCTCGATCCACTCGGGGTTGCTCTTCCTCCACTCCAGAGATGGCGAGCACCAAACCACTCACAACACGCTGGGCCTTCTCACAAGCTTCTTGAGAAGATCACCGAACCACGACGCCTCCACACCGTCTAGGTGTCGGTAAACACCAAGAGTAATAAGCCAAGCCCCTTGCTTGACTCTCACCAAGTGCAACACATGCACAATTTGACGCTCAATCCAATTCTAGTTGCAACACATGCAACTAGAGTATCTCCCTTTGCTCACAAGGTGCAACACATGCACATTTGAGAGGAGAAGCTCACACTAACTCAATAGAATGAAATGGGATGCCAAGAGTTGCCCTCCAACCGGCCAAGGTGAGTATTTATACCCCACACACAAAAACTAGCCGTTGGAGGAGAATCTGCTGAAAATCAGGGAAACCCGGTCAGACCGCAGGCATAGGGCTGGTCAGTCCAGGCTACAATGCAACGGCTATAAAAATAGCCATTACATGCAATTCCCGGTCAGTCTGCCCTCATAGGGCCTGGTTTGACAGGACCCTCGGTCAGTCCGGGCCTTCCGGGTGGAAGAAAAACAAAAAACTCGCCCTCTGGAAAAAGTTGATCGGCCTTATAAGGGCGGTCAGTCCGCAGGCATATGGGCGGCAGTCTGGGCTTTCAACTGCGGTCAGTCCAGCCCTAGATTTCAACACAGACGATACTCGAAAAAACAGTCATAACTTTTGACTCCGATGTCGGAATTGAGTGATCTTGGGCTCTATGGAAAGCTTATTCAAAGGGCTACACAGCCCATATTTTTGATTGATCTCAAACACATTTGATGAAATAAAAAAGCACAACTCCAAAGAGCCAACACCGTGGTCTAAGTCCAAGGAAATAGCAACGAGCAATCTTAGACCATGCCAAGGGAAAATGCATGAATCCCAACAATTTGCAAAACACATTTGCAAAATTTGGTATCATGCCACAAGGAGTAGGTACATGGACTTCAACTATTTGTAAAACACATTTGCAAAGTATAGTCACATGCTACAAGGATTATGCATGAGCCTCGACTTTTTGCAAAACCCATTCGCAAATATCAGCAACATGCCACAAGGAGTAGTTGCATGGACTTCAACCATTTGTAAAACACGTTTACAAATTATAGTCTCATGCTACAAAGAGTTAATGCATGAGCTTCAACTATTTGCAAAACACATTCACAAACAATAGCACCATGCCATGGAGAGCTAGAGCAAGCGAGATTGAGCTATCAACACATGATGAGACTCAAGCTACTAGATAAGACCCCTCTTAATAGTACGGTAAACCTATACTAGCAATCCGGTCTTCCAATCAAACACCAAGCTGGTAAAAGACTAGGAACACATCCTTAGTCCTAGCTAGTCATACCTTTGCCTTGCACACACACTTGAAGCTTGATGACGCACATCTTCACTTCAAATTCGGGTTCTTGACTTGAAAGCTCATCAACACATGATGAGTTCCTTTACTTCGGGATCTTGACATAATGTTCATCAACACATGATGACATCCATCATCCCGAGTCTTGAAATGCATCAACATATGATGCATCCTTCACTTGACCTCCATCAACACATGATGGGCCTTCTCTTTGACTTGATGATCAACTCATGATCATCTCTTCTTCTTGAACATCATCGACACACGATGATTTCTGTTTCTTCGAATTCTTGATATGATGCTCATCAATTTATGATGACATCCTTTTCTTGAACTTGGCTTGATGATCATCAACACATGATGATCGTCTTCACTTCGGGATCTTGACTCGAACATTATCAACACACGATGATTTCCTTTTCTCCCGAATCTTGACTTGATGACAATCAACATATGATGCCATCCAAAGTCTTCATCACCCTGGAACATAACTATTCATCCAACTCATGAAAAATATTAGTTCCACAATATGATTATCATTAATTACCACAACATACCATTAATTCATAATGGTGGGACAAGATATCACAATCTTTCCCTCTTTGGTAATTGATGATAATCACTTCAATTGCAAATAATTGAATAGATTGGTATGAGTATATACGAACTGCACAAGTTGAATATACTCAAAGGGTATATGAGCATATATGAACAACACAAGTCTCATATACTCATATGAATATATTAACTACACAAGTTATATGTACTCAAGGATATGTTTCAAAGTAGAGATCCTTAAAGTATGTGGATAAAGGAATATGGAGTCAGTGGGCTACATGCTGAGGAGGTAAATCCTCGTGAAGACATAATAATTGCTCTCACGAATACCATTGGTGAGCAAGTCGGGACATTGCAAGAGTTGGTGACCACTCTGAAGACCAATCAAGCTGATTTGATAAAAGAAGCGGTCGAAGAGGGAATAAGTTTTATTCTGGCAAAACTTTAAGCTCATGACCCCAGTCTTAATTTGCAACCGATCAAACCCGACTTTGACTGCTCTGAAGCAGAAGCGGAGCGGTTGATGAAAGATATGCAGTCGATCAGCAAGGACGTCACCGAGGAGTTGCAAATAGGAGCTCCCTCGTCATAGTAGTCTGTACTTGAAACCTGTAAAGACAAGTTTTTGTTGTTGATATATACAATCATTTGTTCTTCCTGCAAATCATCTTGTCGAGTAGTTAGTAACTCATAAGATAATGAAAGGAAAAATGAATTAAGACTAAGAATTGAAGTCATGTTGATAACTTTATCTTAGCCCCCGACTATTTGCTTAGTTTATTTAGATAAACTGAGTAAATAGTGTGAAATGAGTTTTCTTAAAAAGAGAGGTTTATCTAACTTATAGTTTTCGGTCACGATTTTCATGCACTGGTCGAATGATTAGAACGAGTCGACACTAGGAAGTTCTTTCTAGTGGGCAGGACCATGTGCAGAGAGGAAAGGCTTCGACTAGGTGATGTTACCTTCTCCTATCAGATTAATCAAATCAAGAACGACAACTTGAGTTAGACAAACGTTTGGAGTACCTTAAAAATTTGTTCGACGTATTCTAGTGCACTCGGTAGGTTCACTCTGGTAGCAAGAGTTAGATACAGGACGACGCTAGGAAGTTCCTTCTAGTGGGCAGGATCACGTGCAGAGAGGAAAGACTTCGGCTAGGTGTTGTGTCTTCCTCCGACCAGTTGAAACAAAATGAGTTTACCAAAAGTAGTCAAGCAAATTGCAAAAGTGTACTCTGCTTAGTGTATTTTTAAAAAATGAATGAAGAAATAAACTAAGATACTAAGAGTTGGCTTTGAAAATATTTCGATCATGTGTATTGAACCCGAGCTCTTTGTGATGGCACCAAAAAGGGATGAACGAGTCGACGCTAAAAAGTTCCTTCTAGTGGGCGGGACCACGTGCAGAGAGGAAAGGCTTCGACTAGGTGATGTTACCATCCTTTCGACCAGTGTAAACAAAGTCTGGGTACTAGTCATAGAACAACTTACGGCCAGGTAATGATCAAAAAATTATCAAAGCGCTACTCAAAGTAAGACAATAAAGATGGAAAGAACCTGATACTGTATTGTAGGGTTGGTCGGTTACACATAAAATTTGTGTTACCGGTCGATGTTCCAGGAATTGGAGAGAATTCGGCCGTCTTCCATTGCTTGTCGTACCAAACCTGGTCGCAGAACTTCGACCACTGTGTAAGGACCATCCCACTTGGGGGGAAGCTTGTTCCGATTAGACTGGGATTGAATTTTCTTCAATACCAAGTCACCTACAGCAAGGCTATGAGGTTGGACGTTACAATCGTAGTATCTGCGTAGGGCTTGCTGGTAGACTGCTGAACAGATTAAGGCTTAATTTCTCTTCTCTTCGAGCAGGTTGATGTCATCCACTCGAAGTTGTTCCTGGACTGACTCGTTGAAAGATTCGACCCTTGTTGACCTGATCTTTAGTTCTGGTGGAAGCATGGCTTCGACACCGAAAACTAGGAAAAATATGTTTCGCATGTAGCCTGACTTGCAGTCGTACGGACTGCCCATAATACTGAGGGTAATTCTTGGACCCAAGCCCCCGAGCGCTTGACAAGCTGGTCGAAGACTCGAGTTTTGATTCCCTGTATTATTTGGCCATTCGCTCTTTCGATTGCCCCATTGCTTTGAGGATGGGAAACAGAGGCGTAACACAGTTTGGTACCCAGCTCGTCGCAAAATTCTTAGAATTTTGCACTCAAAAATTGCTTTCCATTAACTGTGATTATGCGACTTGGGACCCAAACCGACTAATCATGCTTCTCATCATTAACCATTTTGCTGCTTCTGTTGTTATCCTAGTCACAGGTTCAGCCTCGATCCACTTTGTGAACGTATCAATAACCACAAAGAGGAACTCGAAGCCACCTGGAGCTTTTGGGAACGGTCCTAGGATGTCGAGACCCCAGGTCACAAAAGGCCAAGATAGAGGAATTGTTTGTAATGCCTGAGTTGGTTGGTGTATTTGCCTGCTATGAAACTGACACTACACACATTTCTTAACCAACTCTTTGGTATCATAGAGAGCTGTTGGCAAGTAAAAATCATGTCGAAAGGCCTTATCGACCAGCGTTCTGTAGGAAACACGAGTTCCACAGATGCCCCCGTGTATGTTGTCAAGGAAGTTTAATCCTTCTCTCTGCGATATGCATCGCATGAGTACCCCTTGAGTGTCTCGTTTATAGAGGACACCTTCGACCAAAGTATACATTTTGGCGTTTCGATATAAGCGATCGGGAAGAAGCTATTCGAGCAAGCTGGTCTGCGAGGAAATTATCCTTTTGAGGGATGAATTGTACCTCGAAACCGAAAAAATATTATTCAAGCTTTCGAACCTCTGATAAGTACCGAGACATAGTCGGATTAGAGAACTGGTACTCTTTTCCGACTTGATTCACGATTAGTTGAGAGTCTCCTCTCACGAGTAGTCGTCGAATCGTGAGCTCTTTCGCAGCTCGTATGCTAGCTAGCAAACATTCGTATTCTGCCACATTGTTAGTGGCCTGAAAGTTTAATTGAATGGCATACTTTAAGGTCTCTCCGTTAGGATATTACAGGACCACCCCAGCCCCCGAGCCACTTAAAGTGAGTGACCTGTCAAAGTACATCATCCACTGGTCGTGGGAATCGTACTAGGGATCCTGAACAGGTTCAGGATTTGTCCATTCGGCGACAAAGTCTACCAAGATCTGGGATTTAATGGCTGTTCGAGACACAAAATGGAGGTCGAACTACCCAAATTCTACTGACCATTTAGCCATGCGTCCCGCTGCTTCCCTGTTCTGGAGGACCACTCTTAAGGAAAACTCAGACGGCACAATTATCTTGTGCGCCTGAAAATAACGCCGCAGTTTCCTCGAAAACATGAGGAGGGCATATAGAAGTTTTTGGACTTGAGGGTAACGCTCCTTAGGCCCGTGCAAAACTTCATTTACGTAGTAAACTAGTCGTTAGATGTTTTTACATTCTACGACCAGTACTGCGCTCACTGCCTGTGGCGTGGCAGCTAGATAAATTAAGAGCGTCTCTTCTGGTTTCAGAGAAACTAAAATAGGAGCACTCGTAAGATACCTCTTGACATCCTCAAATGCAGCATTTGCCTCTTTTCACCACTTGAAATCCTCGTGCTTTCTTAGAAGTTTGAAGAAAGGTAGTCCTTTTTCTCTCAGTCGTGCGATGAAACGACTTAAAGTCGCCATGCATCCTGTGAGTTTCTGGACTTCTTTCTTCATGGTCGGAGGGCGCATTTACACGATGGCCTTTATTTGTTCGGGATTTGCTTCGATCCCTTGTACAGAGACAAGGAATCCAAGCAATTTTCCTGAAGAGACTCCGAACACACACTTCTTAGGATTGAGTTTTAGGTAGTGTTTTCCGAGGTTATCTAATGTTTCTTGCAAGTCGAAAACATGATTAAGTCACTTGATGCTTTTTACGACTAGATTGTCAACATAGGCTTCCAAATTTCTGCCTAGTTGAGGTGAAAAAGTCAAATACATCAAGCGTTGAAAAGAAGCACCATCAATTTTAGCCCAAATGGCGTTTTGACATAGCAAAATATTCCAAATAGAGTAATAAATACAGTCTTTTCTTCATCTTCTAGACACATATTAATCTAATGGTATCCATAATCTGCATCTGGAAAACTTAATGTTTCGCAACCAGCCGTAGAATCAACCTTATAGCATCTCGTCGATCAGGGGCAAATCTCCGTGCTAGTCTATGCTCGATCACCTCCCTGTGGACTTTCGGCATGTCAGATTTTTGCCACGCGAAGACATCTGCGTTTGCCTAGAGAAAAGTGACGAGTGCGTCTTCCTATTTGGGGTCGGAAGTATCCCCGATGTGAACAGTCTTCGAGGGCTCCTCTGGATCCAGAGGAACCTCCTTGACTTGGTCGTTCGGCTTAGGTGCAGATTTAGACTTCGACTGCTTGGTCGAAGGTTGCCCCTTGTTTTCTTCCCGATCTGGTATCTGGCCAACCATCTCGAGGGATTGACAGTCACACGTATGCGCCATCTTTTTATCACAGTGAATTGTGATTATTCCTTTGGAACCTGGCATCTTAAGACATTGATACCCATAATGAGTAGCGATTAAGAATTTTTCCAAAGTTGGTAGTCCGAGTATGACGTTATATGTCGTATCTAAATCGACCACATCAAAGGAGATCTTTTCTGTCTTGAAATTATTTGGAGAACCAAATGTTAAAGGAAGAGAAACTAGGCCAATAGGTTTGGCCGAAGACTCCGGTACAATACCATAAAAGGAGTATTGTACCGGTCTTACCTTAGTCCTGGGTACCTGCATCTCGTCCAGGGTACTCGTAAATAGAATGTTTAACGAGCTGTCACCATCAAGCAACACTCGATTGACTCGATAGTTGTTGATGGTGGGATCGACCACGAACGAAAATCGACCTGGTCGAGTGGAAGGAATCGGGCAGTCACACTTCTCGAAAGAGATGGTGACTTCTAACCACTTCGGTAGTTTATTGACAAGAGGAGGGTCAACGGAGTTTACCTCGCTTCGACATCCTTAAACTGTCGTTTTGACTCGTATGCCGATGATCCCCCATAGATATTGATGAACCACGAAGGTCCTGTTCTGGCCCGATCTTTCGATGAGAAGGTAAGTTCGATAGTAGTTGCTCAATTCTCACGATCCTGGCTACGAACTCACAAGGCTCTAAACCATGCAATCGCTGAACTGCTCGACAAGTCGTTATCAACTGTGCATGAATACCCAGATGACCTGATCACGAAGATCAATTCCTGTATACACCGAAGAAGCACGCAAGAACAAGATAGATAAGCAATATGAAATTACGAATAGGAATTGAAATTGTATTGATAAGTGGGGTTCCGAAGAACAATGTCGCTGTTGATCTCGTCGAACAAGAGGACAAAGTATAAAGTAGCAAAGCTAAACTTCAATCAACAAAACCCAAGAAACTAGAGGGGGTGGCGGCCACTATGTATAGGAGAAGAGGAAGGGGCGATGGTACTGTTCACCTATGAACAGTAAACCCTAACTCTATCGCTTGATCGGCTATCTTGTTTTGATGATTTCGAAGTGCTCGTAATGAATTTGAAGGTGAGGCTAGATCCATTGGAAAGGTCTCGCAATAAGCTTTCCAACAAGCCCGAGAATACCTGAATTGGACTCCGTTTGTGAAAGTTATGGCCTTTTTACTACGGGCCTGTTGGGCTGTCCCAGTGCTGGATTGTTTTTGCAATTTTGACATGCACAAAAGGAATTAGGAGGTAGGGCTGGCTCCATTGGAAATATGACGAGATAAGCTTTCCATCAAGTACTCATGGACCTCCAACGGACTCTGTATGTGAAAGTTATGCACGTTTGAAGTCAGTGCTGTCTCCGGGGGCCGAATTAATTCCAAAATAGGTCCGGCTCAAACTCTTCCAAATCAACCACTCTCTGTCTTTTATTCCTAAAAATAACAACACATTTATTGGACAATATCATATAGTTCATGTAATATAAGGACACTCCTAAAAACGAGCTCACGTGACAATTTAAGTGAAGCGTACGAGCTCTTGTAATTGGAACAGCAAGCATAGCAAATATGGTTGTATCCACAGGGGTCATGTCCTCATCAGATATGATCGATGGTGTGCTCGGGATCTTGAAATGGCATTTCCTCGTTGTCGTTGGACTGTATACGACCACTCGCTTGTCCCACCTCCTCGAGAGTAGGAAGTGGTCCTTGGCTGTTGTAGTAGTCCTCGAGTTTTCATTGGAAAACCCGGCAGTTACGAAGGTTCCTTCCTTTTTATGAAAAGGGCACCACCTAAACTTGTCGTTCTTCCACTTGAGGCGCTTACCTTTGCCTCAATCTGGATATTGCTTGGAATTTCATGGTTCCTTGTCGCTTACGGCCAAGACCTCCTTAGAACTGTTGGCTTGAGGTTTTTGGCCCATCGCCTTGTTCTTGGATTTCTTAGCTTTTTTGTCCTTCTTGCTACTTCCGCCTGCTTCTTGAGGATTCTTGTCGTCTCGATCGATGGTTTTATTCCACTCGACTGCTTCTGCAGCAGTCGCATATCAATCGGCCATCTCAAAGAGTTCAGTGACAGTAGCCGGAGGATTTAAAGCGATGCCCTTGGTAATTCTTCTGTTGCAGACTCCCTGCTTGAAGGCTCTGATAACAGATGAGTCAGAAACCCCAGGAATTGAATTTCGAACATGACTGAATGCCTGATGAATTGGCATAAGTCTCGTGGTCGTTTTGTCATATCCTGTGCAGGTCGTCCTCCTTTCCAGGTCAATTGTAGGTACCCTGGAAGTTAGCCAGCAGAAGGTCACAGAGGTGTTGCCATAAGTAGATCGACTCAAGTGGTTGGTTTAGCAACAACGATCGAGCGGACCCTTCGAGCACAGTCGGAAAGTAATTCGCCATGACGCGCTCTCCTCCTCCTGCTGCTCGGACAACGGTCGTGTAGATTTGGAGGAACTCGATGGGATTCTGAGACCCATCGAACTTCTCCATATTCACTGGTCGAAACCGTGGCAACCAGCGAACTGCTCGGAGATCGGGCGAAAATACCTTACATCCGATAATCACATCGTAACGCCTCCATTGAAAGAAAGAAGGGTTGATGTCGCCAGGCGATCATACACGACGATACCCAGCAGTCGGTAAACCTGACTTATGATAAGTCTCGGCGCTACGAGGGTAATACTCCTCGTATTTCGTTTGCTGCTGCAGACCTCTGGATCGGAGTGGTGAGCGACCACCTCTCCTAGGAGCTTGTTGATCATCAGACGTTCGAGGAACTTTTCTTCGAGTAGAATTACGGTTAGGGGAATGACGTAACCTGTTGTCGTGTCGATCTCTATGCGGTGAGTTGTTTGAACGACTGGAAGCTGATGGAGTCAAACCACCACGACTTCTGGGTCGATGTCGGTGAGGGTGCTCGAGTTTGGCCATCGTGCTTCGAAGTCTTTGTGCGATCTCTTCAGCGAAGAGGTCATAGTCGGGCGTTCGAGCAAGCTCCCGAGATGGGTTCTCGAGAAGATCATTGATGCGCTGGAGTTCTTGAGCTTCTTCTGATTGGCCCTTGACCTTGCATCAATGAAGTGTGAGTATTTTGAGAATCTCCTTCACGCTCATCAGAGTGTTGACCCTGTTCGTGACCAGAGGTGTCCTCGTCATTGCCACGAGGGGTCGCAGTGTGTGATCGTCGGGGAGCATCCTCAATCCTGTCTCTAGGAGAGTGATCGTCACCTAAGGGAAGGACGAAGACCTCCCGTTGATAATCTCCACTTGCGTTCGAGGCCTTCTCGCTTGAGGAGTAGTCGAAAGACACCATCCAGCGACTTGGAGCAAGCCCCTCCAGGAAGGGGAAATCCGGGTTATAATGTGAGCCCTGCCACGGGATGGTAGAATTCGCAGTAAAAGCGTGCTCGACCCCATCCTTTGTGGGGCTAACCGGAGGGAGAGGATTACCAGGTGCTGATGAAGCTCCAGAATGATGGCTTCTAGGACTTGCCGTGCCAGGTCGGACTGCCTTAGACGGACTTGAACATTTGGAGGGGGAACCCTTGTCATGTCATGGGTCAGCCTCGGAGCAGTCCTGATTGTAGTCGGATTAACCCTTGCCCTTTGAGGAAGCTGGTTCCTCGTTTGGACGTAACATTATGGGGGATAAGGATCCCTCATCAACTCCATCGATGGTATGATCTCCTATAGAGTGATCTTTGGAGGCAACATCACCATCGGATGATGTAATACTCGGCTCGTAGTCGAAACCGACATCCATATCGATATCTGCGTAATTGTCCAAGTCGAACCAGTTCTCCTTGTTCCACTCTCCTGCCATGGAAGCACTAGAGTTGGAAAAAACAAAGGAAACCTGATGACTAGAAGCTCCCCACGGTCAGCGCCAACTGTCGGTGTTTTAGAACCGAACTTACGTAAATATTATTTGATTCGGGGGGTCTCCAAGACTCAAATCATGCAGAGAGAATGACACCGGGATTTTTATACATGTTCAGGCCTTCTCCGGAGAGAATAACAACCCTACTCCCGTGTGTATGTATTGAGTATACTGGTTACAGATCAAGAGAAAGACTCAAATGTAATGTCTTGTGCTCCTGATTGCCCTCTTCCCTCTCCTCTTGATGATCTCGCCTTTTTATATAGTACTTGAAGTGGGTTGCCGTTTCTTCAGTCCAAATGGTGCAGATGATGGAGCAGTTTCTGAAGATTACTGTGGGAGTAGTAACGTTCCCACGTCGTCAGGCAGTTATCACCAGGACAGAGAGCTAAGTCATGCAATTATTCTTAGAGAATAACAGCATAATCAACTGCCCATATCTTTAGACATGGTGTAGAAGATCCCCTGATCGACTAGGCCCACATGTCTCAGAAGCTCCGCTGACCGTGGATGGTCATAGAACGCCTACTTACCGGTGGTGGTCGTAGTAAAGCTTACGACCTCATACTGATCGTAGGAGGACTTACAACCAAGGGATAGTCGTGGAAAGACTTACGACTATGGGGTAGTCGTAGAAGAACTTACCACCATGGAGTGGTCGTAGAAGGATTTACGACCTCCAACTTCTCCCTTATGAACATTAAGGAGTATACCCAAGAACTATATGATGGCGTTATTATCCATAATAAGAATTACTTATAAATAATTAAATGAGGATTATTAGATTGTAACAGCCTGATTTTTGGAGCCTCTTTGAATTTTTAAAATAAAAAGAACCGTTTTGTTTTGATGAGAATTCCAAAGCTTAACTTGAAAATTCAGAATGGATTTCAATCGACCAACTCAAACTTCAATTTAAAGACTCTCTTTTGGTTGTTGGGTTTGTTGGAGCTTTGGTGATCCCTCCCCATCTGTGCTGGTTTTACCCTTCTCTGGTCTAGGCCTCCTTAGGTCTAGACCTCCCAAGTGGTTGGATTTTCTCCGGTCTAGACCTCCCTTCCCAGGTCTAAACCTCACTCATGTTCATTTGAACTCACTCTCTGTTCTGCTGGAACTCCTCCTTGTCTATTTGGACCTTCCCGTGTCCTTCAGGACATCCCTGTGTCCTTTAGGACCTCCTCCTTGTCTATTTGGACCTTCCTGTGTCCTTTAGGACCTCCCTGTGTCCTTTAGGACCTCCTCCTTGTCTATTTGGACCTCCCCGTGTCCTTCAGGACCTCCCTGTGTCCTTTAGGACCTCCTCCTTGTCTATCTGAACCTCCCTCGCACCCGTGCGAGCCTACCACTTGCCTTTGATCTTTACCGCATCAGGGTCGTCCGATGCTTATTGGGCGGCCTGATCTTGGAGGCACGTTCGGATGGTCCGAACGTCCCACTCTGTTAGAACCATCCGATCCAAATTGGACAGCCCTGATTTGTTGGAGCGTTCGCTCGGTCTGAACGACCCAATTGTCTTAACCATCCAGACCTCCCCCTTGTTAGATCTGGCCGTAAAGACCTCCCCTTTGGAGATATTAACCGTCCAGACATCCCCTTTGTTAGATCTGGCCGTTAAGACCTCCCCTTTGGAGATCTTAACCGCCTGCACTTCACAGTTAGATCTGGTCATTAAGACCTCCACTTTGGAGATCTCAACCGTCTAGACCTCCCCCTTGTTGTGTCCTTTGTATCTCCTGTCCACCGGACCTCCTCTTACGCTTTGACTGGCCCCATTGGGCAGTCGCACTCCTCTTTCTTTATCCTTTAACCGCGTCCTTTGCGCATGGGAGTCTCCCTACATTTAATGCCTGTTGCATCGCATTAAATGCTTCTACATTTTTGCAACACCCGTGCTATTCTTTTGTCACATCCCTTGCCTGCTTTCATTGTCCTTTTCACCAACTCTTGAACATGTGTACCCTGGGAAATCTCAATGGCTCCAGCTATATAGGTTTGGGCAACGCTTCTTCTTTACCCTTTTGCTCATTTCTACACTCTTGCCTCCTCCAGCAGCTCTTGGACCTCCTCCCTTAAGCTTCGGACCTCCTCCAGCAAACTTTTTGGACCTCCTCCAAATTGACCTAGCCTCTCTGTTGGTTTTATTCTGGAGTTTCGTTAAAGTTTATGTGGATCTTATTTGAGTCTTGTGTTGAGTTTGGTTTGGTTTCCTCGTGTAGATTATGAAGGCACTGAGGAGCAAGATCTCTCCGAAGAAGAAGACACCCAGGCCTTTGAGCAAGGCAAGTTACACTCTTGATTATATTGCACCTATTAATTCACCCTATATATGTTCCATTTTAAATGTTAATGCATGCTTACTTTACTAAGTTATTTCAATACCTGTCTTTCAACTCATAGCTATGCCTATCTCCTTTGTATGGCTAACAGTGAAATTGAACCAAACCTGTTGTTACCCTAGGTAAAATCTGGTTGATATAATAGTGTGAACCATGAGCAATTGTGAAATCTTATGCTTAGTCTTACTTAAACCAAAAGTATTTGATTTGGGGAAATTTTACCAACACGACCAACTGTTGTTTAAAGGTTTTAAGGCATGACATTGGGTTGTCATGGAAGCTTCTAAATGCTTTTGAAAAGCAAATGAAAGGAAAATGGATTCGGACTTGGGCGAAGTGGTTTGCTTAGCTGGTGCAATGTTTATGCACGGGGCCGTGTCATTTTTATGGCCGGTGCCTAGGGTTTGTGGTGGTCGCCCAAGTCAATTGAGGACTGGCCTTTGAGCGATCCTTTGCTAGGGCTATAATGGGCTATGCCTCACCGTACAACCACATATCTCCAGAATGGGGCGTGGGACCTGGCCAACTAATTTGCAAAGTTCTACCACAGTTGTTCCACTTGGATGTGTGGGAGGTCTTCTATGGCCTATGGTCTTTTATAACCTATGTTTTCCACTGGTGCAAGAGAGGGCTTTTCTGGCAGGTTTCTATCCAATGGAAGCGAAACCTTAGCGAGGAGGGGCTGTGGTGGAATAATGCATTGTAAAGGCCTTGTAGTGATCCCTTAGTCGCACACCTTTGGAAGTGTGTGAGTAGACAGTATATGAGGATCGTCTCATGTGGGTAAAGTGTATAATCTCTGCAGAGTGAAAACTATTCGAATAGCCATGTCCACGATCGTGGATGTGCTGGCAAAAGACTACCCAAAGTTAGACTTGGTTTTGTTTTCAAAAGGCTTTGACAAATTGGTTTTAGGATTTCTATCTTATGGGTTGGGTAGGGAGCCTTGTGGCAGGAGGGTATCCTTCACCATCTTGATGATGAATGTTATCCAACTGAAAACTGAGATTTACAAAATGAATTTTAGATATTGTATATCTGCCTTGGAACTTAGTATATGTGATTGAAATAAACATGGCTTTACGCAAATCAACCATATTATGCCTTCCCGTTGATATCTATTATGCATGTCATTCTGTTATTTGACGGGTGTAACTTGCGAGCACGGTTGTTGTGCTCATCCTTGCTTGATTGATGAATTGAGCAGGAGAAGACTTCTTTGATGTTGATGAGGACTAGATCAATTAGGCCGCGCCCTCCAGCCAATTACCTGTGGTGTATTGGATGGACTTGGTTTTGCTTCCGCTGTGTATTTTGCTTTGTTGTCTTAGCTTGTAAGCAACCTTGTAATCAACTCTTTTGCTGTTAATAAAGTCTCTCGTGGAAGTATGTTACCACTCGTGTTTGCTATGTGAACTAGCCATTGATTCTTGGGACTGGTTCGGATCACAGGAGGGTTAGAACTTCTCCAAGTCCCATGACCTCCTCGGGTTGGTCTCTGGACCTCCCCCAAGTCCGGTCGTAGCTCTTGGGGAGGTCCTGAGCCTCAAGACCTCCTCGGGTCAGTTCTCTGGACCTCCAGAATGTCCGACTGGACCTCCTGGGAAGCCTGGGAGGACTGCCCGAGAGGTTCTTGGGACCTTCTGGGAGGTCTTGGTGGACTCCCAGGGAGGTCTTGGAGGACCTCTCGGGTGAGGCCCCTGGCCGGGTCGCCACATAGATCCTCGTCATCTAGCCCCCCTACAACTTTACAAGATGAGTTATCACCCATCAATACAGTACCACCTTCAATAGGTTCATAGGTGCCAAACCAATCCTTATTATGACACATATGAAAGGTACAGACGGAATCAAGAATCTATTCATCATTGGTCTTAGCACATCCAGCAAAGGCAACAAGAACTTCTCTATCAGAACTATCATCAGCAGTAAGGGAGGCTTACCTTCATCATCTGGTTTACCTTTTGGCTTATAATAGCTAGTTTTCTTTTCTTTATTCTGTAGCTTCCAGCATTCAGAGATGTCGTGCCCACTTTTCTTGCAATACTTGCACAACTTGTACTTACCTCTAGATTTTGATTGGTTCTTGTAGCCATTTAAACATTTGCATCGAGATCCATTGTTTGAGTTCTTCTCCTTTTGCCTGCTATGAACAAACAAGCCTTTTCCTTATGAAATTGAATTTTCAGAAGGTACCATCTGTTTCATCTTCTACTTATCATGCAGAGCTTCATAAACTTCATTAAGAGTGAGAGTATCTCTACTATATAATATGGTATCTCTGAAAATTGAAAAAGAATAGGTAGGGAACACAAAATAATAAGACCCAAATCCTCATCATCATATTTTCCCTCCATCGACTCTAGGTCGGCAATGATCTCCTTAAACACCGAAAGATGATCAAGCACGGATCTCCCTTCTTGCAATTTGTGAGAGTACAACTTCTGCTTGAGATGCATCTTGCTGGTGAGATCCTTTGTCATGTAAATTTGTTCCAACTTTAGCCATAATGCAGTAGATGTCTTCTCCTTCAAAACCTCCTGCAAAATATTATTTGATAGATGAAGGTGAATCTGAGATAAAGCGTTACGGTCTTTACGCTTCTCATCTGCGGTTCATGTGGTAGGTTGCTTATCAAATCCTTCCAACGCATCATCCAAATCCATCTGTTCCAATACAGCCCTCATCTTGACTTGCCAGAGCGAAAATCTTGTGTCTGGACTCAGGATTGGAAGATCGTACTTCAAAGTCGCCATGACGGATAAACCCTGAAATTACTGGTACTAATCTATGTAAACCTAGCAAAAGTCACGACCTCTTTGATACACGTTCTATATACGCGGATTAAAGATATTTGAAACTCCCGATGCACTTATTGGGTGGCTGAAGCAAAGATGCCCGGAAATTGGATCTTTCACGTGAAACAACAGGACGTCCTTGCTCTTGCTCTGTGATTAATTGAAAACTAGTGGCCTATGTGTGGCATATGCCGTGCCAAAAAAGAGTAATTTAGGTCATGTTATTGTTGCATCAATTTTGTAACTACTATGAAAAAGATAAATAGCATCTTTGAATCTTGTTGTGTACAAAAGCATCTCTGAAGCTAAGATCTTGTAACCTATGTAATAATTATCACCTGCAACCTATGTTAAAATTAACGCTAAATACATGATCGGATAATCTGAGGTTAAATTAGTAGTAAGATATTTAAGAACATCAAGACTTGCTTCTATTCATATGTAGAGTAAATGAGTAATAAAAACGCATGTTAAAAAGAGGGAACCTAAGAAAAGTTTAGAAAAATAGACGATCAGGTGTAAATCCTTAAGGTTACTCTTTTTGTATCTCCTGTATTGAAAATATTGGAGCCTATGTCGCTCTGTCTTTGGTAGTACATGATTTTGGTATGCAAAATAATACATAGCTCAGGTAGGAGTTCACCACTACTGTAATTTCAACCCAAGAAAAGAAACAAAAGGTGCAATGTTCAAATAATGATGATATGATATCTTACACGTAATGAACTAATGATCCCTTTCAACAGGCACAAAGACACCTGCAACTACGAATTGAAGCATAAGGAAAGTACCTACAATCGGTGCTGGAAAAGGCGCAGGAGACACTCGCAAAGCAGAACGTAGGCTCGGTTGGCCTAGAAACAGCAAAGATGCAATTGTCAGAATTGGTCTCAAAAGTGTCAACAGAGTGCCTTCACAATGCTTTTACAGGCTTTATGGATATTGAAGGCTCACCAATGCTACAAGGGCGCACCATACAACTTAGTGATGGATCAGTTGATAGCTGCCTAATTGCATGCGAGGGTTCACAAAAAGATCAAGATATCCTATCGAAAGATATTTCTACTTCCAGTTGGAACACTACACAAGAGATATTTCTACTTCGTATAGAACAAATAGGAATTAGTTGCATACCTTTACTTCAAGAGATGCCTAGTGATTTTGCGGGTATCTACATCTAGGTCCACTAAATGCTTCTTGCCACGAGTATGAAAGTAATAATACCTTATCCCTTACTTGCATATCATTCAAAAAGCAAATTCCAAACAAGAAAATGCTTACAATCTTAGCACATGCATGTTTGCTATTTAGCATGCACTCAAATTTAGGAAAGGAGAAGGGCAAGCAAAAGTAAGGAGGGGAGTAAAGAAACCTTCTTCTGGATGGTTTTAAAATTTTCTTGCAGGACATGCTATTCAGAAACTCCAGACTGAGCATATTCACCGCAATTCTTCATCATTGTCTTTAACAGCTGCAACAATTTTGAAACTCCTCCGAAAAAAGCTAAATAGAATTTTTGAATCTTATTCTATGCAAATCTTTTTGTCAAGCTAAGATCTTTGTAAGAAAAGTAACAACATGGAAATCTATGCAACCATTTTTTTTACAATGTCCATCATGGCATAATGGAAGTACATACCGTCAAAGCGTAGAGGGAGAGAATTGATGCAGTTGTTTGGGAGCCAAGGACATTGCAGATCCAAGCTTGAATAACCAGGGGTGGTACTCGTCTGCCTCCCAAACAGAACACTCAAGTTTGGATCTGCAAAGCACGAACATGACTAATATCATAAACTACACCAATATTCGAGTTCTGCAATTGCTCGTCCTACCTTAACTAGAAGCGAGTTCAGGCTAAGAAGCTGCGGCGCCTTGGAAGTCTGCTGCCTCTTCGGAATCTGAATCAGGAAACCATGGGAGTTCATACTTTTGCAACTAACGCTACTGGCCTGAGCAAAGCCAATCGAACCCCTGTAAACCAACAAAAATCGGCATCACATACAGACACAATTCCAACTGTTTTGGAATGAATAAATAGGGAAACACAATACACATACACAATTGAGGGGAAAAAAATAGACAGATGGAACTACTTTTACACCCACCGACTCCTTTTTTGTTCAGAAATCGGCATACACAGGATATACATACACATTTGAGGAGAAAGAAAAAAAAGGATCTACAGACCCTCCTAGGGTTTTTTTTTTTTGGAAGTAGCTAGATTGCAAGATCGCAAAGACATACGCCACATCGGCTCCAATCAACAAGAGCCTTGTATGTAGGAGCGAAGAAAAAAAAGATGAAAAGTAGAAACGAGATACCGACGAAGAGTGAAATTAGGACACCGATAGAGAAGTGAATAATTAGAAGACTCGACAAAGGCGATGTAGTTAAACTAATAAGAAATATGTTAACATATTTTCAGTGTGAATATAATCGTAAGGCGGAAGACGATGTATGGTTGTCTTTTTATATCACCATACAACTATATACATAATATATAGTTTGATTGTAACTAAAAAAGTAGTTTAAATTAAGCAACACATTGTTTTCAACTACAACTATTGTTGGCATGTCTGTGAGGAAGAACGTGAGTAAATAACAATGTTGTTTTAATAGTAGGAGTTGCGAACGCTTGATATCAAAAATAAAATCTGTATGAATTTGTGGTTTAAAAAGCGACAAAAAAACAGATAACTAAATCGTGTAAAAGATGGTTTGAACTGTGCAACAACACATAAGTCAGCTCAATCGGAGAAATCAAGATCACACGATAAAACCCAACTAAAGTCATACAACAGAGAAACAAAAAGAAAGCAATCAAATCCAAGGAAAAAAAATCTTAATATGAAATACATAGACTCTAAAACATAAATACCGGTAGGAACCAGAGCAGACCCAAACGAAGGATCACAACATAGGGAAAAAAAATTAAGCAATCAAATACAAAACGGGTCATTGGACTGACATCTTCAAATAACTAAGCTCTAAATAGTCAACACCAGCAAGGACCAGGGAAGAGTAATACGGGGTTTCAAAATGAACATATATGCAAATACACCGATGCATAATCAAAAGAATTAGTAAGGACAGGAAAAAGTCAGGAATGAGGAAATACGTAAACGAAGACATCTAGGATGTTCAGAACCTACGTATGATACAACATAGTAATCAAGGAAATGTAACACAATATAACAGATCAGGGAGCTACAAAACAATAGGAGGAAACATACGATATGACCAACAATGTAGCCACAAAATAATACAAAGGAAAATACTCTCTAAAAAATATTCGACTGGTGTTCAGGTATATAAATGTAACTACCTAGGGTATATATACCACATTTATGAAACAACATTAACAACATAGCAAAACATATCACAATACTATCGATAAGGTAGGTTGTGGATATCATGGGGATATGCTCACGATCTTAGGATGATGATACAATTGGCAATGGCGTTGAAGGTTTGTTGATTCACGCGTTTTCGGCGAAGTTCAAATTGTTGTCAAGTCTCAGGCGGTCAGACCGGCCAACAAGTGGCGGTCAGACCGGCCTATGTGGCGGTCAGACCGGCCAAGGCTTAGGTCAAATGGTGGCGATCAGACCGGCAACTGGGAAGCAGTCTGACCGGCCATTTATAGATTTTTTTAGTTTGGAGCTGGGCCAAAAATAGAGGGTGTAGGCAAGAGAGGGGATTCTTCTACACTTGGTCTTGTAATTTTTGGAGCTTCGAGTCAAAAGTTCTATTCATTTGAAAATTCCAGTAGGTTTCAGATTTCCAGGGAGGAAAATTGGCTAAGTCCCAGCTGGGCGGTCAGACCGGCCAATAGGTGTGTAGGATCAAGGATAACCGACTAGAGGGGGATGAATAGGAGGTTTTAAAACTTTTTAACAATTTAATAATTTTAGCCAATTAATAACTTAGTCTAAACAAGTTACACTTCTAGCTAAGCAATTCAATCACAATAAACAAGCTAGAAATATAAATACGAAAATGTAAAGACTAGAAATAACCACAATGACACAACGATGTTTTTCCCGTGATATCGAAGACTTGCTGGTCTTCACTAGTCCACGTTGAGGAAGCTTAACACTTCAAGCCGGCTCCACGAATTAAGCCTTCCCACGATCACTATGGTTGTTCTTCCTCCGCTCCGGAGATGGTGAACACCGAACCACTCACAAGCTTGCACCGGGCCTCTTCACAATCTTCTTGAAGAGATCACCGTGCTCCACCACCAAACCGTCTAGGAGTGCAGCAACACTCCAGGAGTAATAGATCAACGACCTTCACTTGACGGCACTCAAGTGCAAATGGATCAACTATGAGTATGAATGCACTTGAATATATCTCAACAAGCTCACAATGAGTGCACAAGAGTGTTTTTGAGTGTTGAGTGAATGCACAAAGCTCTCAAGTTTCTATAGATGTTAAATGTGCTCTAGCAGCCCTTCCTTGAGCAGTTGGGGGGGGGGGAGGGTATTTATAACCCCCACCAACAATTATGACCGTTGAGGACCAAACCCCAACTCTTCAGCGAAAATCAGAACGACCGCAGGCTAAGGAGCGGTACAACCGCACTTAAGTCAATGCACAGTTAACGGCTAGAACAGTTACTAAAAATACACAATATAGTCGTTGGAAATCCCAGTCGGAACGACCGCCAACTAAGGTGCGGTACATCCGTATTGCCCCGGTCGTACCGTACTTACGAGCGGTACAACCGATCGTAGGGTTTCACAAATCGCTGAAAATTACATGCGTTCTAGAATTTTCGTACCGTCGTATAAAAATCGGAACAACCGCAGAGCGGTACAACCGTTTCTAAGAAGTGGTACGACCGAATTCCAAAACAAGTTTCTGAGCCAAAATGCACTGGTACTGTTTTTCTTGAACCGCCTCATAAATTTCGGTACAACCGCACATCGGTACGTCCGATTCTCAAGAGCGATACGACTGATTCTCACGAATGGCTCTGAGGCAAAATACATCGCTTCTGGTTTTCTTGAACCGCCAACTAAAAAATGGAATGACCGCAATGCGGTAGTACCGCTCAAAGAGCCGGTCGTTCCACATTTGCGCCATTGGTCGTTCTCTTCAAAATCCCAGATTACTCTGCCAAGTAAGGTCCCATATATCACACTGCGGTACAACCACAATTATAATTGCGGTACTACCGATTTTGGATAGAAGCACTTAAAGCTTTCAAATTCAATTTCAAGTTCAAATTCAAATGCATGCATGATCCTAAATTGATCCATATGGCACAAGAACATGCTATCAAGCTACTAGCCATGATCCCTCTTAATAGTACGGCATTTATCTTATAATCCGGTCTTCCAACCAAATCTCCTAAGACCGGTAAAATACAAAAAGGATCATAGACTATTGTACCTTGTCTTTGAGCCAAAAGATCTTCATGTAGTCCATTTGCATGCAACTTTGCGTCAATACGTTCACCAATGGGACTTAACCTTGTAAATACTCAATAAACACGTTAATCCCATATTCACATACTATCATTAATTACCAAAACAATTTTTAGGGGCCTAGATGCTTTCAATCTCTCCCTTTTTGGAAATTGATGACAACACAAATAATATGTGAGAAAGATTGGTTTCAATATATTATGAGTGTATATTCTTTTGATAACTTAACAATAAAACAATTCTTGCAATAAGCACAAATGAATGTATGAGAATTGTTTTCTTGTTAAATCTAATTTAAAGAAAGCTCCCCCTAAACATGTGCATATTAAAGATAGAAAATTTTTCAAGCACATGTACAGATTTTGTGAAATTTTGGCGGAGTTTCTTTAGCAAATTTGAACTTGCGGAAATGCAATATTAAGATATGACAATACATGAGATTGCATTTAAGATAATAGCATAAGCATAAACAACATCCATCAAGTTCGACATGAAGTTCAACAAGATAAAAGACACAGATTTAAACTATTACAAGCACATAAGTCCAACACGAGTACAAAACACATATAAGTCCATATAAAATAGTAGCAAAAGCTTGCTCCCCCTAAAACTATGTCTTCTCACTTCTCCCCCTTTGGCATCAAATACCAAAAATAACTCAGATGGCTAGGTCCTGAGGAGGAAGAATGAGGCCCTGAGAAGCTGGGTCCTGGGCTGGAGCAGGAGCTGGAATTGGATCCTGAGGCACTGGGGCTGGAGGAGCTGAGTCCTGAGAAGCGGTGGCCTGATCTGGAGCTGGAACAGATGACGGATCCTAAGATGCCGAATCAAGAGGTGCGATCTGAGCTGCCGACTCAGAGGTAGTCTTTGGATCTGAGCCACTGCCTCGGTGGCCGTCTTTGGAGGAGTGGAGACCAGAGCTGGAGCCGAAACGGGAGCAACAGGAGTTGAAGCAGGAGCTGTAGCCTGAGATGCTGGCACTACAGCAGGAGCCAAAGGAGGAACAGGTGTCACAGAAGATGTCCTAGAAGGAGGAGGAGGACGACGAGTGTATCGCTGAGGAGTCCTCAAACTTCCCTCTAATTCGTTAATACTTTCCATCAGGGCAGACATCCTGTTATGAGACTCCTCAAAGAAATCATTTTGAATTGATGCCATTTCAACTAGCATGTTGCGAGTCTCATTTTCAAATTCAGTTTGCTCAGCCTTCATTTCTTGCAAGGTACTAAGAATGAGCTGCTGATTTTGAAGAACCTGTGCAAGAATACCCTCAGCAGGAGCATCAGCAACAGCGGGAGCCTCCTTAGTATCAGCCTCAACACTAGCACGACTAGGAGGAGCACCATCTCGAGGCTTATAAGACTTGTGAACTGATCCCAATCCACTATGATACTCAATATTCTTCGAAATTGATGCCATGATGT
This sequence comes from Phyllostachys edulis, assembly GCA_036346405.1. Classification (NCBI taxonomy): domain Eukaryota; kingdom Viridiplantae; phylum Streptophyta; class Magnoliopsida; order Poales; family Poaceae; genus Phyllostachys; species Phyllostachys edulis. Next base: position 106,075,835 of record CM070550.1, read on the forward strand.
ATGGTACATAGTAAATCCTCTTAACTCTATCATTCTTGGAGGAAACTATGCCATGAAGAATTACATCCACAACATTAAATTTTATGCCTCTCATAATGTGATCTATAATGTTCCAAGCATGTCCCCTGATTGCATCAAAATTACCACTCTTAGGGTAAAAAGTATGATTAATGATCCTGTTGATAATGCTTGGTAAGGGCCTAAGTCCAGTAGTAGTCCCTAGCTTACACTTGACAGTGGAATCATAATAGTCAGACCAAGCAGGAGCTAGTAAAGCAGGACTATCAAAGATATTCTCCCAAGTGCTGGACTGAACTCTTAGAACTCGCTCAAATTCTTCTTTTGTGCTCTCTAAGTCTCTAGTGACTGTTATCCATCTGAAAGATTGCAAATCTGTAGAGACATGCACTGTGGCGTAGAATTGCCTAATGAGCTCATCGTCATAATTTTGCTTCAGTGCCACAAGGTCATGAAGACCTACTTGATGAAACAACTGATAAACACCACTATATTTGTCCAAAGTGTTTATATGAGACCATTTAATCCATTTGTGATCAGCAAACTTCCTATTATGTCCATATAGCTGCTCATAGACTTGTTCTTGAAAAACAGTATGAAATCTTGGATTAATAGAGTCAGATTTGGAGAGATACTGATTCACATGTCTCTTAATAGCATACTCATCAGCTGAAAGAAGACGCAAATCAATCGGAGACGCTGGAGGTTCTCCCAAATTGTCAAAACTACATTCTGGAGAATCTGGTTCTGATTGAGTCTCATCATCAGAATATTCTTCTTCACTTTCTTCTGTTTCGGATGCAGGTGCTGGCCTTTTCCCTTTACCATGCACAGTCTTCTAACGAACAGAACGAGATTGTTGCGCAGTGTCTTTGCAGTCGTCGTCGTTGAGGTTCTTTGTCTTTGCTGCAGAAGATTGAGGAGATGACTGCCCTCTTGGTGGTCCATGGAATTTTCTCGTCGCAACCCTCATCCTAGGCATCTTTAGAAAGAAAGGAGAGGTTACAGGGAGTTCAAAGAATTAATTGGAATAGAATTCAATGAAAAAGAATTGAAGTTTCTGTTTTCTGTCAGGACCATCGGACGTACCGCCATTCTATGGCTGGTACGACCGCACTGCGGTCATACCGCACTCAAGAACCGGTCGTTCCGATTTTCCTGACCGAGTTCTAGGGCAATTAGAATGTTGAATATTTGATGATTTTTCATGGAGTGAATCCATGGATCTGATGTGCAAACATCATTAGACATCAATTATCTACTTTTGCCCAATTAGAACTACAGAAATCAACCGCATTTTCATCAAACCCTAAAAGGGACTTCCTAGGGTTCCAAAAGACGGTAAAACGTGAATCAAACGAAGTTTTACCTTAGGATTTGAAGGAGTTGAACCCTGGAGAGGCAAGAGACACCGAGAAATCAAAGAAACGCCGAGTTATAGAGTGGATTTGTGAGAAGAGATTGGGTGGCGCTTGGACTGGAGAGAGAAACACGAAGAGGAAGTGAAACAGAAAGGGGGCGGTAGAACCGTTCCATGGAGTTAAGGGTTATGTGATGAATCACGGTGGCCCGATCTTCCGATAGGTTCGATTGATTTCGTCGTGAGGACGTTGACGCTTTGAGGCTTCTGACCCGCAGATCGTCACCTCGCAATTCGCTACACCCGCACGACTGCCGTTATCAACCACGCTTGCACGCGATCGACCTTACCACGAGGGTTATGATTCCTGCAAGCAATCGAAGCAACTCACAAGAACAAGGTAGATGCAATCTGAAATATATTGCGAATATAGATGAAGTTCACAAGTGGGGTTCCTCAAACCGAACAAGTGGCGAAACTGCAAAGTGGCAGAATAATCTAAGAAAAACCCAACCCCAAACCGTGGCGGCCGCTTTGCAATATATAGGAGGGGGAAGAACATGAGGAGGTGACCTAGGGTTGTCTTGCCATGTGGGGGCGTACACATCTGGGCTTTGACCTCGCCATGCCTACAAGGCCAGATAGGCCCAAAACGGTGACGCAACACCTTATTTCAAAGTCTCGACCAACACCCAATGTGGTCGCATCTTGGTCGTGGGGTGGTCGTGAGCTTGAGACACAGTCGTGATCTGGCAGATCTGGTCGTAGAGCGGGTACACCTGGTCGTAGAGCTTGCAGATCATATGACTGGTCGTAGGACTGGTCGTAGAACTAGTCGTAGAGCTTGAGACCTGGTCGTAGATGGTTTGGATCCTCCCCAGTATTCCTAAGTAACAGGAGATCCCAATTTTTAGGTAGCATACCATTCTGCATAAATAAATTATTAGCACCTAGAAACGAGCTCACCTCATAATTTAAGTGATGTGCACGAGCTCTTGTCATAGGACCTTGTAGCTTAGCAACCGGATCTGGAGGATGTTGTGTAGTGCGTGTATCCGAAGGAGTGATGTCCTCATCATCCTCCCCTTCTTGAATTGGAGTCGTCCTCGACCCAAGCTCATCTTCTTCTCCCACGTATGGCTTCAAATCTGAAATGTTAAATGTAGGGCTAACCCCAAAATCTGCAGGTAGCTCCAATTGATATGCATTGTCATTTATCTTTGCAATTATCTTAAATGGTCCATCAGCCCTAGGCATCAACTTTGATTTTCTTAATTCCGGAAACCTATCCTTTCTCAAATGCACCCAAACTAAATCTCCTGGTTCAAATTTTATTTCTTTTCTACCTTTACTTCCAGCAACTCTATACTTTTTAGTCATACGCTCTATATTCTCTTTAGTTGTTTCATGCAACTTAAGAACAAATTCAGCACGCTTCTTAGCATCTAAATTAATTTTTTCAGAGGTAGGCAAAGGTAGTAAATCAATAGGAGCATGGGGGTTAAAACCATACACTACCTGAAACGGACTTACCTTGGTGGTAGAGTGTACCGACCTATTGTAAGCAAACTCAATATGCGGTAAACACTCTTCCCACATCTTCAAATTCTTCTTTAAAACAACCCGCAACATGGTGGATAACGTGCGGTTGACAACCTCCGTTTGTCCATCAGTTTGGGGATGGCACGTAGTAGAAAATAGTAGCTTTGTCCCCAATTTGTTCCAAAGTGATCTCCAAAAGTGGCTCAAAAACTTCGCATCGCGATCCGAGACAATAGTATTGGGCACTCCATGTAGCGAATGATTTCCCCTGAAAAACAATTCAGCTATGTTTGTGGCATCATCGCTCTTGTGACAAGGTATAAAATGTGCCATTTTAGAAAATCGATCCACTACTACAAATATACTGTCCCTCCCCCTCTTTGTCCTAGGCAATCCTAAAATAAAATCCATAGAAATATCCTCCCAAGGGGCGCTAGGAATAGGAAGAGGCATATAAAGTCCATGTGGATTGAGACGGGACTTAGCTTTGTTGCATGTAGTGCAGCAAGCCACGTAGCGCTCGACATCGCGCCTCATCTTTGGCCAAAAGAAGTGGGCGGCCAGCACATCTTCAGTCTTCTTTGCTCCAAAATGCGCCATCACACCTCCTCCATGCGCCTCCTGCAACAACAAAAGACGAACGGAGCTAGCTGGAACGCATAACTTGTTAGCACGATAGACCAAACCATCAATCAGCACATATTTATTCCATGTTTTCCCTCCTTTACAATGTTCAAGCACTTCTTTAAAGTCCAAATCAATAGCATATAAATCTTTAATGGTCTCCAAACCAAAAATCTTATGATCAAGTTGAGATAACATGGTATAACGTCTAGAAAGCGCGTCGGCAATCACATTGTCCTTACCTTTCTTATGTTTTATGACATATGGAAACGACTCAATAAATTCTACCCAATTAACATGTCGTTTGTTCAGTTTAGCTTGACTTCTAATATGTTTTAGCGATTCATGATCGGAATGAATAACAAATTCTTTGGGCCATAGATAATGTTGCCAAGTTTGAAGCACACGAACTAAAGCGTACAACTCTTTATCATAGGTAGAATAATTCAGACTAGGCCCATTTAATTTCTCACCAAATATGCAACCGCTTACCTTCTTGAATCAAGACTCCACCTATCCCAATCCCGCTAGCGTCACATTCAATCTCAAAAGTCTTACCAAAATCGGGGAGTTGGAGTAGGGTGCTGTGGTGAGCTTCTCTTTCAATAAGTTGAATGCCTTCTCTTGTGCAGTCCCCATTGGAAAGGCACTCCTTTCTTTGTCAATTCATTCAATGGTGCGGCCAAGATCTGAAATCCCGCACAAAACGTCGATAGAATCCAAAGAAAGGCCGTGGAAACTCCGCACCTGTGTCACAGTGGTAGGTGTCGGCCAACTTTGGATGGCTGCAATCTTTGCCTCATCCACCTCAATTCCCTGTGGTGTCACAACATAACCAAGAAACGCAACTCGATCGGTGCAAAAGGTGCACTTCTCGAGGTTACCAAACAAACGTGCATCTCTCAAAGCATTAAAAACAACACGTATATGATTCAAGTGTAGCTCATGTGACTTGCTATAAATCAAGATATCATCAAAATAAACCACAACAAATTTTCCAATGAAAGGACGTAAAACCTCGTTCATCAATCGCATAAAAGTGCTAGGTGCATTAGTTAGACCAAAAGGCATCACTAACCACTCATATAGTCCGAACTTAGTTTTAAAAGCGCCTTCCAATCATCTCCCAATTTCATTCTAATCTGGTGGTAACCACTCCATAGAAGTCAATCTTTGTGAAAATAATAGAACCACTCAACTCATCAAGCATGTCGTCTAGCCTAGGAATAGGATGACGATACCTTATCGTAATATTATTAATGGCTCTACAATCAACACACATCGCCAACTACCATCTTTCTTAGGAACCAAAAGAACAGGGAACAACACAAGGACTAAGGCTTTCTCAGACGCGTACCCACGGTCCAAAAGATCTTGGACTTGTCTCTGAATTTCTTAGTCTCCTCTGGATTGGTCCTATATGCAAAGACGGTTTGGCAAAGTCGCTCCCGGGATCAAATCAATTTGATGCTCTATCCCTCGAATAGGTGGCAATCCTGGGGGTATCTCAGCTGGAAATACATCCACATACTCCTGCAAAAGGTTAGCAACAGCAGGAGGCAAAGAGCTAGATATATCCTCAAGTGAAAATAAAGCATCTTTGCATATCAAAGCATAGCAGGACAGCTCATTATCACAAATTTCAGCAAGTTCAGATTTAGTGGCAAGCATAACACAACCCTTCAATTTTATTCCCTCGGACTTAGAACTAGGCGTCACTTTCTCCCCTTTAGGTGGGAAAACATGTTTTGCTACTTGCTGATTTTCAGAATCATGTTCATTGATGTTTCTTTCATTTTTAGCACGCTCTACTTCATCTTTCACAATTTCAGCTGGTGTCAAAGGCAACAACTTAATCTTCTTGCCCCTATGTGAGAACGAGTAGGTATTAGCTCTACCATGGTGCAAAACATCATTATCATATATCCAAAGCCTACCGAGCAACAAAGAGCATGCTTGCATAGGCACTACGTCAAAGTCGGTACTATCTTTGTAATTACCAGCTGAAAATTGCACTCTCACAACTTGGGTTACCTTTAACTTACCACACGAATTGAACCATTGGATGTAGTAGGGACGTGGGTGTGGCTGTGTGGCCAAGCCAAGCTTCTTGACCATCTCGGAACTTGCAAGGTTATTGCAGCTCCCTCCATCAATGATTACTCTGCAGGCTCTCTCCTTCACGAGAAATCTGGTTTGAAACAAATTGTGCCGTTGATTTTGCTCTTCTCTCTCCACTTGTGCGGCAAAGTTGTGCAACAAGGCTCATATGATTCCCGTGTCAACAAAGCACTACTTGTTCCTCTACATCATCAAGATCACCGTCTGCTTTCGTCTCCTCCACGCAATGTTAGCCGCAAGTACATATTCATCCTCAATATCACTAGCACTTACATAACCTCCGTTTGTAGTGGCAAGGTATGCTTTCACGACTTGGGCGATCCCTCATGGCGTGGCCCATTCCCTTGCAACGGTGGCAAATAATCCCAACAGACGTCTGACCGTGGAAGCAACCGAAGAAGAACTCTTGGCGGGCATGCACACTAGTAGATTTGCTTACCTCGGTGCATGTGATGGTGTCGGAGGTCTTCTTTGAACGCGCCTACTCGAGGAGGGGCAGCACACCGTGTGGCCGAAGGTGGGACTATTTTAACTTGACCGGCGTTGTTCTTGGTGTAGACGTGCTTCCAAAATTGTTCCTTGGCCTCTGTTGTCGTCCCCGCAATTCCTTTTACGCCAAGCGTGCAAGTTGAAACAATCTAGGGATACTACCATATTCTTTGTAATCAACTATGTCACGAATTTCACGTGTTAATCCTCCATAAAACGTGCCATCGCAGCCTCTTCATCCTCAATAATGTCACAACGTAACATACTAATTTGTAGCTCGATAATATTCTTCTACGATCTATTGCCTTGGTTTAAGCGCTACAATTTCTTAAGCAAATCACGTTTAAAGAAGGTGGAACAAATCTATTACGCATAGCAACCTTTAGAGCATCCCAAGTAGTAGGCGCTAATCCATCATTGCATACCCTATTCCACCAAATGATGGCGAAGTTTTAAATTCACTTGTGGCTTGTCGAACTCTATGCACTTCAGAACTAAGTGAGCATTAAATTTCATTCTCACCGTCAACTCCCAATCTAGATATGTTTCAAATCATAAGCACCCACAAAAGATGGTATAGTGAACTTGACTTTAGCATATGGATCATCATTAACACGTGCATTATGTTGCTGAATGTTATTACCTCTCATACCTTGACGGTTGAAGTTTAACCGGTTCCGTTGTCGTGCATCAAAGGCGTCGTGGTTGTGCATCTCATTTCCATTGTCAAACTCACGGTCATGGGCTGCACCATGAGGACCCACACGCCCATTGTTCGGTGGTTGATTGGCCAAACCATCAATGCGTGTGTTGAGCATTGCGATACTATCATTGAGTTGCTTTGCGATAGTAGCGATTGTTTACGCAAACTTCCTATCAATGTCGTCATTAATAGCGTGGCGGTGCTCATCCAACACCCTCGTGAGCTCTTCCTCAAAACACACTCTTAGCATCCAATTCCTCACCGCCATGGTTAGTAAAAGACAAAAGACAACACAAAGATATTATCCCTATCAACTACTAGGTGGTGGGAGGTGGGATCACACACTCTCAAGCGTCTTACCAAGCTCTTATGAATTTCTTACCAATTGCGGCGGTGGTATGATCGGAGAAGGTGGGATGTACGACCATGGCGAATGGCGAATCGAGGATCCAAATCTAAGGGCGAAAGTATGTGGAGCTCGGACAGTAAAATTTTGTAGCAAGGAATAGCGATAATGAAAACAGATTAGCAAAGTGAATCAAAGTCCACGGTACTAAATCACGATTCTTTGGCCCAAACGCGTTCCTAGAACTAGCTCGAGTAAGCCGAAATACAAGCACAATAGAACAAAATTCGCAAGGCAACTGATTTCTCCTGTGGGTGGTTGTGGACCAACTGTGGATTGTCGTGAGCCACCTGAGGGTGGTCGTAGACCAAATGAGGGTGGTCGTGAGCCAACTGGGGTGGTCTCTTTTTCGTTTTTTTTTTGCTTCTCTCTTTTTTTTTTGACTGCCGAAACCCAACCGAGGGTTCCTCTCTTTTTTTCTTTTTTTTTTCTTTTTTTTTTGCGAAAGTGACCTTGACTCACAACTCTTCAAAACCCTCTTCTGGGTCTGGGGATATATATAGGTCACAAACTTAATCCCATATTCACATATTATCATTAATTACCAAAATAATTTTTAGGGGCCTAGATCCAAGCAAGGTTTCACAAGATGAGTCTCTTTGCGTTCTTGCTCTCTATTTTGTGATTTTGGGGTTTTCTTTGATCCATGAGTTTTCCTTTGGTTTCTGGCCTAGATTTAGTTTGCTGTGACATGTGGGAATAATCTAGGATCATTTTGATCATCAATCACCCACGGGCAAGTTTCTAGAACATATCTTGGTTTTGACTCGGTTTTGGAGCAACCTTCACTCAAATGAAAAAAGGTCAGAACTTTGGCATGGATCTTTGCGATCCTTGATTGTAATAGGTTCCTGACACCCTAGATAAGGTATGTCTCAAGTTTGGTAAGGTTTGGAGTCACGAATCAAAAGTTAGACCTTTTTGTGATTTTGAGTTCGGGCTGATTTTACTGTTCATTGACCCGGAGGTCAGACCGCCATGTATCTAGAGGTCAGACCGCCCATGGTGACCGATTAGACCGCCCCTGGTGAGAGATCAGACCGCCCAACTCTGAGTTTTTGGTAATTTAGGTCTATTTGCTTGGGGTTTTGTTTGGGTTTAATACAAGTCTTCCACTGTGCTTGTATATTGATCTTCATAGCTCTCATAGCTATTGGAGTGAAATTATTATTGAATCTAATCAAGGTGAAAAAGAGATCGTGCTCCTATTCACCCCCCCTCTAGTCGCCTTTTCGGTCCAACATAGGCATAAAGCGGTATTAAAAAAGGGACAAGTAAAAGCAACTTACATTGCTAAGGATAGATACGCAGAGGAAGCAGGAAGGCAAATAGTCCCAAGTCTTGCCAACACAAGAAGTAGCAGATAGGTAAGAGATCAGATGACAGAAATATAAGGACAAGAGCTATGAACACAAGTAATGAAAATGGCGAAGATACATTAACCAGATAGGTCGTATAGAAAACGAAGGGTCGGCTACAGAAAGGGAAAATAGATAACATGACAACTATCTTAAGGAGCAGTGTAGAGAATGGCGTGCTTGTTATCTGCAATAGCTAAAGAAATTAGCGATGAAGAATGGAGATGGGATTTCAACGAAGAACGAAATTAGGGTACTGATAGAGGAGCGAATAATTAGAAGATCGGAAAAAGACGGTGTAGCAAAACAAATAGGGAATGTGCTATTACATCTGAAGTAAGAAAATACTGATAGATAAATTTAGTACGTTCTAATTATTTAGTCTGTGTGCATTAGACAGGTGGGAGACCAACAAAAGTAGAAGTGGCTTATGTCTAATTGAAATATGCATATGCGTATATACAGGGTGAACAGAAGATATATTTATGTGTAAGAAAAAAAAATAGGTATGTAAGATTGCAGTAGTAAAGTTATATATCGAGTTAATCCATCTGAATAAAACATTGAGTATGATGCAATGCACTGTATGAAACAAGTAGCAACAAAATAATATCACTTATAAAGAGGCAACCATGAGAACTAAACAGTATTTGTTGACTAGCAACATAAGCGTTTCTGATCATGCAAAAACGAAGGCGTGCATATGGAACGTGAGACGGAACACGCTGCACAGTAGTTTTTATGCAGCACCATACAACTATATACATAAGACATATTTCTATTGTGCTAACAAAGAGCAGGAAACAATAATAATAGCACAACAATAATAAGAGACATCATGACATATCAATGGAATCAATGATGCATCAGTAAAGGCTTCCTCAATGGGTGCTTCTGATAATGTTCTAATTTTCTCGTACGATTTATCTGAAATCAATGAAATATTGTACTCTTTCTTCTCTTTGCCAGCTCGCTTATCCAATATAATTTGAGGGTCGATACATTTAATTGCCTAAGCATCATAATCAATGCATGAGAATATATTTACAATGCAACAAGAAATAGAAGAGAAAGAATACCTCAGAGTGTGCAAGCTTCATTCCTGCTTGAAGATCCGCACTGTAAAATATTCACAAACTATGAGTCAACTGAATAAATTTATAGCATTGTACAACATACATGAACCACACATACACTAATAGAGCTAGCCACGCTACACAAAAAGGGCCACACAGAAGTTCTCTTTCTTTAGGGGCACCTTCCCTGTGCATATATGTTGTGGGAATAACACCATGAGCGTATTGTTTCTCTTGAAGTTCTCTTTCTTTAGGGGCACCTTCCCTGCGCATATATGTTGTGGGAATAACACCCTGAGCGTATTGTTTCTCTTGATAATCAACCTACAGCCATAAAGAAAATGAGCAGCATAGTCTTAAAAGATGCACATAGCAGACACGACACGAGTGTGGCATTAAAAATGTGAAAACATGCATATTCAATTTTCCCTTTTGGATTCAGCGTTTCCTCAAATAAGTTAAACTGACAATAAAAATTATTGCAGTCAGGAGCTATAAGAAATAGGTCGAGAGTAACCAAATGAAGATTTTCCATTCCAGTTCAAGCTCAACACCCTTCCAACCAGTAACAAGCATGATAACTGGTAATTAGCACCAGATTTAAATTTGACATGATCACATCACACAAAAACAAGTCAAATGATCCCTACATTTGCATCATCCTAATATATAAATTCTAGCTACTGTGTATTTTCATGCACCCAAACATGCAATGAGCACAAAAAAAAGTCTGTTACTTCATTACAAGAACAACCTAAACCTGAATCGATATGACCTAAAAGTATCTAGATTTAAGGCATTTGTCTTTCACCTCTAAAAGCTAAAGAATATCACATAATTTACGAATTCTACACAAAGAAACAATCTAGTTGAATAGACTTCATAGAATTGTTAAGACATCAAATCGAGAGAGAGAGAGGGCCAAACCCTTACCTAAGTGAAAGCGGCGCTTGAGGCGGCAAAGAACTCCTCGAGCTCATGCCTAACGTATGCGGCCTTCCGCTTGTCCTCGCGCCTGGCGGCGTACGAGCGGCGGCAGGAGAGGGAGGAGGAGGGCGGCGGTGCCAGGGGACGAGGGAGGCTGCGCGGGCCGGTCGGAGGAGATAGGTGGCGGTGCAGCCGGGCGCTTGGGGGGTCAGAGGTGACACGCAGATCCGGTCAGGGCGGCGCGACTAGGAGGAGGAGGAGAAAGGGAGGGCGCTGCGCGCGAGAAGGGATGAGGTGGGGTGCCAGCGCATGTGACGCCCCGTGTCATTACCCCAAGGGTAATCACACTTAGGCATACGGATTACTATTCATTTGCTCAGTAGAACACTGCTCCAACGAATAGTAAGCCTTTACCAGGGTTACGCAACAGAACAATAAAATAGAAACTGTACACCTTTATTACAGCAATAGCCACGCAAGGCTATGATTATTAATACAAGCATTATACAGCTACAAACGGAACCTCTCCGCTTCTTTCGCCAACCTTGAAGTAATGGCCGCCTATTCGTCCCACGCGTCAAACATGGCACCCATTTCACCTTGGTCCTCGTAGTCCGTGCCTTCTCCTCCTGCAGTTGCTTCGGTACCTGCATGTCCTTCGTCCCACTCGGGATAGTTCCCGGCCGGACTAAGATCTACAAAGGAGAATACTAACAAGGTTGAGTACACGAGTGTACTCAGCAAGCATTAATAGCAAAGGATGCACTATCTCTAATTGTTATCACAATTTCTAAGTCAACTCATTTAGAAAATAGATCATTAAATCATTTTAGGTGGTAGATTTTAGTACTGAAAACACTACTAGTCACTTGGAGAGACGATAGACCCCCTGTGGTTCCCGTAGACTCCAATCCTGGAGACTGGCATGAATTCATGATTTGTATAGCACTGTGCAGGCTTTATACCACTTTACCCATAGCTATGCTAAGCTCTCTATGAACAGGATCCACCGCATTGCCTTAGATGCGGGTTCGAGATCAGAATACAGAACGTTTTCCAGGTTACGTGAATTAATTTCTCCACCCATTACTTTCCGTCGGTGTCCTGAGCGCACCTAGTCCTCCACCGAGTTCCAACAATGTTGGTTGAGGGCAGCTTCTATCCTACACCCAACACTCCACCTTAGCGGTATAGCGCCTTGGATCCCCCACTTCTGGTCTCTCCTCACGGTTCTGGGTTCCTCCATCACACACACTCACACCTATTACTTACCCATTGTGGAGAGCATAGTCACGTAACAGGGTAGCATTTTCTGCCCGCCAAAACGGGAAAATGGTTGGTACGGATTTTACGGCATCTGACCGAGCAAGAGTTTGTTGGTCCTTACATTGTAACCATATGTAAAGGGTCCCACTTCCTGTCTCATATCTTACCTGCCAAGGGCCCCCTTTACCAGCCATAATATTCTCGAGTTACTTTCTTTCCTCATTCTTATCTCAATCATCATTCTCATTTATTCAAGTTCATCTTAGTCATCTTTATCTCATTCATTCAATTTAAGTTTTGGAAAACAATTTTGATGCAATAAACATAATTAGTGCAATATACGGTTTACATTTAAATTAACTAGATTTATATTCAAGAGGATCGTTTGCCCTCGTATGCGTAGGACAGGTCGGTGCTGACGAAACTCGGGTCAACTGCTTCCGTCGGTGCTGGAACGTCGTCTGAAGCAAAACGGATACGAATAATAATATAAGCAAATACGTAGTGGATTTTTGAGTGATATAATAATTATCTAAGTTAGTGACTTCTAAATGTTAGCACAAATTAATTTAAATAAACATTTTTCTGGATCTAACACTAAGTTATCATTCCACAAAATAATCGTTCTACCGGAAATGCGCACTACGGTCGATAACGCGCGGTTCACGCTTAACCGATTAAACTAACAGAATTAACTATCTCATACTACCTGACTAAATAATCGCGATGCACAAGATTTGCTACACAAGCTAGTTATTTTATTAATAACAAAATTAACAACTATTCGACCTATATGGCAATTTTAATTCACAGATTAATCACAACTTGGTTAATTAGACGAGATCTAAGTTAAGTTATTTAATAGCAAGAATTAAACAGCTAGCGGTTAATTAATTAATCAAAGCTACTGAATATACATGGCATTGCAACAAATAATTAAAGGCCACACAAATTCCTAATTCCTCCCTAATCTAATTTCTAATTTCTACCCTCCCCTAATCTCTCTCTCTCTCTATCTCACTCACCCCACTCGGCCGAACCAAAAGCCCCTAACCCGCACACACACACACACACACACACACACACACACAAAACCCACTGCTTCCCATCTCTTCTTCCTCTCAAATCTCACTCTCAAATCTCTCTGTCTTCTCCAATCAAGCCGCCAAGGGGGTCCCAGCTCGGCTTGCCTGCCCTGCCCTCTGCCTCTACCGACGCTGCTGGCTCTCATGCCCTTCTTTCCGCCTTGGCCAGCTGGCCAGCCCCATGCCGCCTGCCTCGGCTGCCCGCCCGCCCTCAAGCCCGTGGCCCTCCGTCAAGCCGGTGCCACGCCTCCACGCCGCTCTCGGCTCCCTCCACACTCCCGGCCGCCTTGCCTCCTCGCACCTCCACGTCTTGCCGACGCCAGATCGGCCAGCCACAGAGGTCCACGGCTCGGCTGCCTCCGCCCAGCCGGACCCGACGCCGCTTCCTGTTCCCTCTACGGCCCGGTGCTTGCCCTCGCTCCAGATCCGGCCCCAAGCCAGTCCAAGCTGCCGCCCAAGATGCTGCCCAGCCCGGTTCCCTCTACTCCCGACGTGGCTGAAGGCCAACGCCGCCGTCATCGTGTCGGCTCAGCCTTCCCAGGTTCGCACTTACCTCAAGCCCACTAAGCCAGAACATTACCTGATGAGTTAAGACCGGGATGGGTTTGGTTCAGGGGTTTTGCAGGGGTTGACGAAGATCGAAGGGTGCTGATGGTGATGGATCAGGATGGAACTAGTGCTACCGATGATCCCTTGCCTCCTTGTCGCCTGGTCGTCGCTGCTGCTCCTGGCTCCTTGCTTGCTATTGCTATGTGGAAGTGGAGGTGAGAAATGGTGGACTGGAGGAAGAATGGAGGATTCTTTGAATGTGGCTGCTGCTGCCTGGAGGATGAATGCATGTGTGCTAGATTTGGGGGAGATGCATGCTGCGGCTGGTGCTATGCTTGTTGGGGGGAATGGATGTTGTGTTGTGCTGCTGTTTGTGGAGAGGTTTGGGGTGATGTATTCAGCTGGGTGTTGCTGGGTGCTGGGTGAATGTATGCTTGTGCTGAAGTCTGGGGGAGATGAATGCTTGTGACGCAGGGGAGATGAATTTGAGTACAGGGTTGCTGAGCTGCTGCGAGCTGCTATTGCAAAGCTGCTATGGTGGTGGTGTGGTGTTGAAAATGGAGAGGGAAGGGGAGCTGAATGTGTACCGAGTTGCTGCTGCTGCTATGAGAGAACTGGGAAGGGAGATGCTCCTGGGGAGTTGAGAATAGAAGGGGGCTGAATGTTGCTATTGTGCAATGCCGCCATAAAAGAATACCACTACTATCTAAATTGTTTGATGGATGTACACTTGACTGTAGACCATGTATGCATGATGTGTTGATCAAATGAAAAAAAGGAAATGCAAACTTGCTTATGACTTGATACTATTGTTGCAAATGTTGACTGATGAATGCAAATGGTTACTTGTGATTGATTGCTGAGATTGAATGGATGGTTGATAAAGGATGAATGCTGAAATGATGAATATTGGTTCTACGACTAGAGAGGGTAACGCTCGCGAACGAAATCCACTAACCCAACATGCTGACTACTAACTAACGACTTAATAACGATCGTCAAACTATCAACAGCGTACCGCTAACACGGGGTTAATTAACGCTAACTAACGATTACTGCTACGCGGTTAAATCTAATTATGCGGGTTCTCACAGCGCAGGAGGAGGCGAGAGGAAGAGGGCGGCGGGGGAGAAGAGACGTGGCAGGGGAGGAAGAGGGGTGTCGGGTCGGAGTTCGAGGAGGGAGGCGGTGCAGGTGGCCACTCATCGGGTCGGAGTCAGAGGAGGATGGCCTGGATCCGGTGGGAGCGTCCAGATCTGGTGGGTGGCGGCGTGGCTGAGCGCTTGGGGGTCGGAGGCGACACGCAGATCCGGTCGGGCGGCCTTGGGAGGAGGAGGAGGAGGGGGAGGCCACAAGGAAGGAGGAGAAGGGCGCAGGAGGGATGAGGTGGGGTGCCGGCGCAGGAGGAAGCGAGAGGAAGAGGGCGGCGGGGGAGAAGAGACGTGGCAAGGAAGGAAGAGGGGCGCAGCGCGGGGATTGGAAGAGGGAGCAGCGCAGGCGGGACCGCGGGTTTTGGCCGCGAAGCAGAGGCCGGATGGGAAGAGGAAGGAGGCGGGGGTGTGGGGGTGAGCAGCGAAGGAGGAGGAAGAATCGAGAGAGACGACGTGTCGGATCGAACAGCGAAATCATGAGCGAAACAAAATCGAGGAAGATCTGACGGACGACAAGGAAAGCAGCGGGAGATCGGACAGCACAGGGAAAAAAGGCGACATGGCCACCATGCCCTCGCGTGAAGTCTCCCGGGATTTAACCGGTAGGATTAAAGAAATATTTTTTTTCTTTGGAACTTGTGCTGCTGATTTTGTCTTCTTGCGTTCTCCACTGAATCAACCAGGGAGCTGTCCGGTGATTTATTGAAGGGCTAATTCCTTATATGCCACCGAAAGTTGGTCTCATCCCTTATATGCCACTCACTGTGTCATTGACATATGGGCCCTGATCCTATATGTTAATGACACAATCAATGATTGAAGCCAAATTTTAGTGGCATATAATGAATTAATTCTTTATTGAAGGGGGCTGCTAGTGGCTTGCCTTCTTTTGTTGGACTGCTGACTTCCTTTGGATGAAGCGCCGACGAAACCGCGGGCTGGCTGCTAACTGCTAATATAACAAGGATGAATTCGACTATATTAAAAATTTGGATCACGGATCACAAATATCAACAGGCTGCTCTATTTATTTCTCGGGGGTTTGCTGTAGTGACTCGCCAATCACCCTCTCCATACTTCTCCAAGGGAGTTCCAACATCCAAGTACTTGTGTACTACTTTTAGCCATCCTCTCCGGCCAGTCGCCATGGAGGATCAAAGCCTCAAGCCCATCCGTTGCAAAGGTAACTCAGAGATACATAGTATACTAGCTAGCGCCTAACACTATCTACTAGCCTTCATGCATGAGCTAATTTTATTGATGATAAGTTGTTTAACACTATCTACTGACGACGTCGACGAACCATGATAACGAGCAGCGGCGGTGTGTAGAGTCTCCGGTGAGCCGCTCACCATCGAGGAGATCGTCGTGGATCCACCCAAAGCCTACGAGATTCGCATCAAGATCACCTGCACCTCCCTCTGCCACACCGACATCACCGTCTGGCGTGTGAAGGTACACGTTCGCGTGAAAACGTCGGAAAATTCAGAAGTACGTAGCTGCTGCTTTTATGTGCGTACTCGCTAACTCGATTTCTTTTGATTTCGTAGGAAGACTTTGTCATACCACCAGTATTCCCAAGAATCTTAGGCCACGAGGCTTACGGGTAAGTTTCTGTTCTTCCTAGTTCTTCATTGATTATTGGACTGCCAAGTGCTGGTGAGGACGAAGATGATGAACTGGAAGAAGATATCTCTCTTTTGATTTTTTGATTGGACGGTGCTGAGTGAAGGGTGGTGGAGAGCGTGGGGGAACACGTGGAGGGCTTCGCCGTGGGCGACACGGTGGTGCCTACGTTCCTGGGGCAGTGCAGCACTTGCTCCAGCTGCGCGTCGGACGAGAACAACATGTGCACCACGGTGCCGTTCTCCATCGTCCCGGGGATGCGGCGCGACGGCACCACCCGGTTCAGGGACAGCCAGGGCGCCCCGCTGCACGACTTCCTCGCCGTGTCCAGCTTCAGCCAGTACACCGTCGTCGACATGAACCAGGTCGTCAAGGTCGACCCCGCCGTGCCGCCCAAACTCGCCTGCCTCCTCGGCTGCGGCGGCGGCACCGGTGAGCCTAGATCGCCACGTCCCAAACGAAACGGGGCCTCGAATTCCCCGTGTCTTGCACTGTAGAATTGCGTATATAGCTGCTCGACTAGTCGAGTTTACCATTAATTGGTGTTTTACTGATCAATGAAAGTACACTGATATTAGTGCATCGTGCAGGGGTAGGAGCTGCATGGCGGTTGGCCAAGGTGGAACCTGGATCGTCAGTGGCTATCTTCGGACTGGGATCGATCGGATTGTCGGTAAGCCGGTGTCACTGCTTGTCCTGATACATGACCGCTGAATTTTAAACTTTGCTCAAAAGTGATCTTCATGCACATCTTGTTAACACAAAGAACTCAGTTGATTGGTACTGAAGTTGCAGTGATCAACTTTTCATTTTTCAGGTGGCACAAGGTGCAAAAATGTGTGGAGCATCGAAGATTATCGGTGTTGATTTGAACCCTGACAAACAGGAAGTTGGCAAGTCCTTGTTACTTTTTGCAGTAAACAGGCCACCAAAAAAAAATCCTTTTCAGCGATTTCAAAACTGAAGAAAATAATGTCCACTCTTATATATTGCAGGGAAAACTTTCGGTGTGACAGATTTCATCAACCCATCAGAACTCGGCAATAGTTCAGTTAGCGAGGTCAGGACCAAGCTATACCCGGCCCATCCCCATCCCATTAGTCCACTTCGAATTTGGTACCAGTACAGTATAAACGAAATCATATACTAGTATAGATCATAACTCACTGCTGCGTGTCCTTAATTTTGTTTGTTTTAGGTGATCAATGAGATGACAGTCGGCGGCGCCGACTACAGCTTCGAGTGCATTGGTGTCGCGTCGGTGATGACTGATGCATTCAGAAGCACCAAACAGGTCCTGATCTTACCACCAACAACTTGATCACTTCAGATGAAAATGCAGTGAGAATAATGCCATTCATGTGTCCGCCGCAGGGAAAGGGAAAGACGATCATTCTGGGAGTTGAGAAGGACGGCAAGCCGCTGTGCTTGCCGTCCATCGAGTTCCTGTTCGGCAAGTGCGTCATGGGATCACTCTTCGGGGGGATCAAACCCAAGACTGACATCCCAATCCTCGCCGAGAAATGCATGAACAAGGTCATACATATTTCGTGGTTTCAGACGAATTTCACGGTTCTAAACGCTTTAGCATATGCCTCGACAGTGCGTGCTCATGTGTTCATGTAAATGCAGGAGCTGGAGCTGGAGAAGCTGATCACACATGAGGTAGACCTGCAGGACATCAACACAGCGTTCGACCTGCTCGTGAAGGGGAAGAGCCTGAGATGCATCATATGGATGGACAAGTGATGGGGAAAACGAGGGCAAAATTTGGGTTGAGAATTGGCTGATGGAGCGATCGAATAAACTTGGTGCTTATTTTGGCCGGTGTAGCCGTTTGCTGAAAACGGAAGTTATGTTGTAGCCATCAATCATCATAAATCGTCGTGTCGTACTCAATACTTTTATGAGCAGTTGCAGTATCGTTTCGTTTTCAAGCACAGGAACTGAAATTAAAGCCGTCTTAATAATTTATGCACATCAATTTATTACTGTTGTTTAGCGGTACGGATATGACACAACTCTTATAGCGGTGTGTGATTCGGATTTGGTCGCAGCACAGAATTCGTCCGCCCTTGTTTCTGTCCGTTGCCGGCAAATGTCCAGAACATAACGACTGAACGGTGCACGATATGCTGCCGGAGCTCCGCTCGAATTCGAATAATTGGGAGCAATGCACGGTCTATATAGACACAGTGATATGTTGTGTCCTACAGTTTCTTTCTTTCTTCTGTTGTTTATACGGGGAACAACTCAAAGGCATGCGAGCGATACGTCGACACGCTTGGAAAACCGTAGGGTAGCAGCCAGTACACAGCAGGCTCTTGGAATTTTCAGGCAAAACATTACTGATCACTCAACTATAATTGCAAGTGATGCTCCACCTTTTAGACATGAGCAAATCACTTTTTAGGTCTGGGCTGGGAGCTGCTGCTATATGGGCCAAAATTCCAGATGGCCCTAAACCTGGGCTAAGTTCAGTTTTAGTACAACTGTTCAAGTGTAGGACTAACATTCTCTCCCCAAAAAAAAAGTTAGATACAGTGAACATCAAAGAGAGACACAAGGTATAAAGGAGATCTAATATATTTATTCATCTATCTGTAACTTGTGCACGGGGTCCTCATATTTATAGCCCACAGGGGTGAAAACCTTCCAAGGGCGGTTTAGTTTTTTACCCATACAATTAGGTTTCGTGACACTTCCCCTTAGGCAATAGACAATGATATGCAAATGTCTCATCAAAAACCCCTTCCAAAAGCCCATTGGGAAAAAGGGAACGGAGAAAAGAGTACATTACATTCGTAAGTTGCACTACACTTATCACACTAAAAATCTTCACGTGAGAAAACTTCAGAAAAACTCAACAAGGAAAATAGTACAACGTTTAATCTTCGAGATCCAATCTTCAAGATTTGATAAGAGCTATGATCAAGGGATTTAGTCCCCCTGAACTCTGCAACTCTTTAAACAAACTCATTCCAATGTCATGAATCCATCTTTGGAAACTGGATGCAGGCAGAGACTTAGTGAATAAATCAACTAAATTTTTACAAGACTTTGTTTGTAGGATTTTTACCTCACTATTCTTCTGGATTTCACGAGGATAAAACATTTAGGAGCAATGTACTTCGTGATGTTGCTCTTGACATAACCCATTTGCATTTGTGTAATATAAGCAACATTATCATTATAGATAATTGAGGGGGGTATTAATGGTATTAATGCCACAATACTTTTGGATGTAGTTAATAACACGTCTGAGCCAAACACATTCAAGTGAGGTTTCATATAGTGCTATAATCTCTAAGTAATTGGTAGAAGTAGTTAGCAAGGTCTGCTTAGATGACCGCCAAGGGATGACTGCATCAGGCACAAAATAATATAAATACATTATGAGATTTTGCATTATAGGGATTTGACAGATATCTTTAGGATTTAGTAATGATCATCAGGATCTATGTGTGATCTTCATGATCTTTGCATTTTCGTACATCTGGATCTAAATTGCTAAGTGGTAAAACCTTGAAGGTGAATTTAAGCAATAATCATTGTATCAACACCTTTTAGGTTTGACTAAATTTTTTAAAATCTCAAGTACGATGATCAGTGTTTAGCATATACTCCCCTGAGGACAACTTCTATTGAAGTCTTGTTACTCTAATGGCTTTCATACATTTTTCGAAAATGAGTATAGGCAAGTATATTGTGATCAAATTTATTGGATTACCACAATACAGAGTCTTGCATACAAATATCCTATTACTCATCTGGAGATTTTTTTGGGGGATAAACACTATTCAGGAGTAACATGCTTAACTAATCAAGTACCACTATTCGATTGTGCAACACAAGTAGATTATCCTTGAAGAGGATATGGGGTAATACTAGTTGCAAAGTCGTATGCCTTTTGGATACGATTTATTAACACCTTTCAAGGTCTTAATATTTTGTAAATATCTCTGGGTGGTTAAAGTTACAACAAATAGTCTGTTCTACTTTAGAGTAAAATATAATTAGTCTTAATTTTAGCGTTTAGGGGATTAATTGCCAATATCATCAATGTATGTCGTACCTTCATGGTACTAGAGGAAACAACCATTGCACTAACTTCTGGTGGAAGATGCACTTTATAAGTGCTTGTGTGATGCACATTTGGTCTTTAGGTTCCTTATTTCATTCTTTCGGGTTTTGATGGGTCATTGTCCACTTCTAGGGATCATATGATCATTGTGTGATTAATAGATCAACTGGTAAGATAATTTTTCTTCAGAGATATGCTCGCTCTTCTGGAAGATGCTCTTACTACAAGTAATAGACTATTGGGTATGAGTTGTATATATATTGCGATTTTGTTTCCTTTTTTACTAGGAATTTTGAGTCCTCTAAGGATCTCATCAAGGATTTTCAGAACTCATTGACTGTATATTTTATTTATTTGTTCATGCCATTTGCCAAAATTATTATGAAATGGAACATTATATCATTCATAATAGGAGAGTAACGGTCTGTACAGGGACCTTTGAACCATAGATTTCACCACTTCATTATGTTCATAATGACCCATCAAGTCTGAACTACCTGGTTCCAAGACTTTTATTTAGCAATTATGGTTCAGCCTCATATACTTTCATTATATGACCCGATATGAACGTTTCAAGCGCTCGGCCATGGACTTTAGTTCTGAATCCGTGTTCTCATAAGAGAAACATTAGTAATTATAGAGGCAAAGCTATTGTCGACAACTTTTCTCTCATATCCTCCAAATTGAGGATATCACAGTGTTAACCAGATCTTTGTCATTTTCCAAACAAAAGATTTTAGGTCGTTTTGCATTCCCAGTATTGTAATATATGCACATCAAGTTGCTGGAGCTTTCATCTTTATGATGAAACTCTTCATGAGGTATTTCACCTTCAAGGTGAGTTCTCTTCAAGAGAGTTAAAGGAGTAATTAATAATTACATTGACTAGTGTCATTATATCTTAGACCCGCAGGTGTCCCCACATATTTTAGATCAAGAACCAATAAGTCAATTTCGCAGAGGTGGATATACTATTCAACCCGGGGTATTCCACTCTTAGCGACGTATTTACTGCAAGTAAACACTGTGGTAACTCCTCCATAATTGGAAAAGATCAGGTATTCTCCCTGCTTCTGGCGTACAGGAGTATAAACTAAACTTTAAGTTTAGCTTGACTACTGCGTGTATCTTAGTACTAAATAGACCTGTTCATGGGTGGCCCAGCCCAGCAGCTCGGCCCGAGCTCGGCCTGGGCCGGGCCGAGCTAGGGACTTGATTTTCGGCCTGAATGCCCAGCCCAAAATACCGCTGAAATTAATAAAAAAATAAAAGGCTATTTCTTTTATTCTCAAAATGAACTAAATATTACTTTTTATTCCAAAATAGAATTAAAATAATGTTTTTTAGTTCGAAAAATGAATTTTTGATTTGGGCTCGGGCCTGCCCGTTCGAGGCCAGGCATTTTAGGCCTGGTCCAAAGCCTGGCCCGACGTTTGAACTAGTCTAGTACTAAAGATCTTTTTCTTCTGGAAAATACGACTACATTCGAACCTTTGGGCATTTCTCTCCCCTAATGCCGAGATTCTATCTTTATTAATAGCACATCTAAAAATTCCCCTATCATGGGCACATGATTGATTGAATTTCAAATCCAACATGATCTCCAACAACTGGTGGTTGCCCAAAGGTGTATGCTATAGTAGTGATAATATGTGGAAAATTTTTTATTCCTCCAACACGCAGTTATTTCAACAAGGAGTTTGATAATTATATGCAGTGGCAAGAAAACTGCATTATCCTAACATTATTTAGGATAGGAATAAGTCCATTCTACCCCCTCAAGTATTGACGTGCGGACATGTGACCCCCTGAAAAAAAAAAGTTCGGCCCTTTGACCCCCCAAAGTTGCAAAACCGGACAACGTGCCCTCCTCATTGTTTCATCCGGTGGTTTTGCTGACGTGGCGTCCGGTCGGGCCGGTTTCGCCACGTCGGCCGCTGCGTGGGCGAGTGTGGGCAAGCTGAGGTGGTAGGGGGTGTTTAGGGGTTATTTGGTGCACGCGCGAGGTCCTTGTTTCTTCCGCCCGTCCGACTACCCGAGCAGTTCCAAAGAGACCAGCTTTCTTGCGGCTCGGAGAAGATGGAGATGTTGTGATTCTCGACGGCGATTGAAGCCCACTCTCTTCGGAACGAACGTAGAGGTGAGTTCAAAACCCCTATTTGTTTTCCGCTACGAGAATGTATCAACATTGGCGGTTCTAGGGTTTTTTTTGTGGGATTGAGAAGCGGTTGTAGGGTAATTTTAGGTGATGGATTTGTTGGTTGTATGGTTCTTTTGGGGCTTGAGCAGCAGTTGTAGGGTTCTTTTACCTTATGGATTTGTCGGTTCTAGGGTTTTTTTTTGCGGCTTGAGAATCGGTACTACGGTTCATGTAACTCAAGGATTTCACCCTCTCCTCTCGGTTATAGGGTTCTTTTGGGGATTGTGCTGACGTCTCAGTCTCTTCGTGCAGGATTGGGGGTCAGATAATGGATAATCTCGACCATCTTGGGGTGAGGTTCCATTTTAATGGGGAATTCCTGAATTTTGGGATGAATGTCGAGTATGTGGGTGGAGATGAGGGATGTCTTTGGTAGAGCGCGATAAGGTTTCATTGCGGAGATCAAAGGTCATCTCGAGACCATGTTACTGATCGATGATGATATGGTATTGCATTGGTTGTTCCCTGGTTTAGGATTGAGTAATGAGCTCAGACTTTTGGTAGATGACACTAGTTGCAAAACCATGTCTGATTGCATCACTAACGGTGGGGTGGTCGACATATATGTTGAAGTTACACAGGTTGATGGATCTGATAAGAACGACGATGAAAGTGACTGGAGCATGACAATCTGGTTGACATTGAAGAACACAATGATCTGAGAGGATGTAGATGTGGTGGTGCCTAAGCTAGGGCACAAGAAAATTGTGACACCAATAAAAGGAAGCAATGAGAAAGACCTACAGAGGTTTAGGCAATTTTATAGATCACCTGCGAAGGAATCTGTGGCTGTTAGTAGTAAGGGAAAGGAAGCTGCTGCAATAATGGGTGATGGTAGTGACAGTTCTGACAGTGATTACCAACACAAGAGTGATAACAGCTCTGCAGAAGAATCTGAAGCAGAGGAAATGAGGAAGCTTGCCAAGGCATTCAAGAGTGAAGTTATGGCTAAGAAATTGGATACAGCTGAATTAACCCAAACTGAAGAGGAAGAAGAGCAGGCAAACTTGGATGCAGGCTATGAGACACCTTATTGTGATTCAAGTGATGAGTACTCATATGAGGAAGTTAGTGATGGAGAAGGTGGTGAGCATGTGCAGTGGAAGAAGAGCAGCTGGCCAAGGTTTGACAAAGAAGGCGATGTTCGATATTCTCACTTGGGATGGTATTCAAGCGAGAGCAATTCAAGAAAGCTTTGATCAAGTATGGGCTAAAGAACCGTAATCACTTGAAGTTTGACAAGGATGAGAAGAACAAGATAAGAGCCAAGTGTTCATGGCCCGGATGTAGCCGGGCCGATTTATGGGTCAAAGAACTCAAAGTGCAATTGGTTCCAAGTCAACACATATGTAGATGAGCACCACTGCCCTCCAAGAAGGGACAATAAGCTAGTGACAGCTAAGGTGATTGCAGAGAAATATGGTACTTTCATCAAGGCTAACCCAACATGGAAGCTTGAGAACATAAAGCAGACAGTTCTTAAGGTATGGCAATTACTCCACATATATGTTATTGTGCATGTGCATTAGGCTTGATCCTTTGTTCTGTCCTAACAAGTTTATTACAATATTTTGTAGGACTTGATGGCTGATGTTAGTTTGGCCAAGTGCAAGAGAGCTAAGTGGAGGGTCATGCAGAAGATGATTGATGCACAGAAATGTGAGTACACTAGGGTATTTGATTACCAAGCTGAACTATTGAGAAGCAACCCTGGAAGCACAGTGGTTGTTGTCCTTGACCCAGAGATTCTAGTGAAACCTGTATTCCAGAGGATCTATGTTTGCTTAGATGCTTGCAAAAAGGGATTTTTTGCTGGATGTAGAAGGGTAGTAGGCTTAGATGGGTGCTTTTTCAAGGGTGCTTGCAATGGAGAGTTATTATGTGCTATAGGTAGGGATGCCAACAACCAAATGTACCCTATAGCATGGACTGTTGTAGAAAAAGAAACAAATAGTTCATGGTTCTGGTTTGTTGCACTTATTATCAAGGATATTAACATCAATGACCAAGGTGAAGGATGGGTCTTCATATCAGATCAGCAAAAGGGACTTCTCAATGCCATAAGTGACCTAGTGCCCAAGGCAGAGCATAGGATGTGTGCTAGGCACATATATGCTAACTGGAAGAAGAAGCATTCAGATCAGAAGCTACAGAAGAAATTCTGGAGATGTGCTAAGGCTTCATCAAGGACCATGTTCAATTACTACAGAGCAAAGCTAGCACAGCATACACCTGAAGGTGCAAAGGACATGATGATCACTGACCCAACCCACTGGAGCAGGGCATTTTTTCAGCTAGGGTCCAAATGTGATTCAGTTGATAATAACATGTGTGAGGCCTTCAATAACTCTATTGTGGAATCAAGGTTTCTCCCAATCTTGTCAATGCTAGAGGCCATTAGATGTAGAATGATGGTCAGGATTCAAGAAAACAGAACTAGATCAGAGAAGTGGCAAGGAGCAATCATCCAAACTTATTCAGAAACTAAAACCGAATATCACAAGGTCTTCTCAATGTGATGTCCTCTGGAATGGGAAGGAAGGATTTGAGGTTAGGAGAAGGACAAAATGAAGTACAGTCGACTTGGAGCAAATGACTTGTTCTTGCGAGATATTGGCAACTATCTGGTCTTCCTTGTCGCCATGCAATCGAGTGCCATCTACAAAAGTTCACAGCAATTGAATGGCTACATTGACAACTGCTACTCCATAGAGGTTTACAAGAGGATATATGCGCATTGTTTGGAGCCAGTGCAAGGTGAAGAGAGCTGGCCAACCTCTGATCATCCTAAGCCATCACCCCCTGGGTACACCAAAATGCCAGGGAGACCTAGGAAGGAAAGGAGAAGGGAACCAGGTGAGGCAGCAAAGGAACCTAAGGGGACAAAACTAAGTAAGGTTGGATGTAAGGTCAAATGTGGTCTCTGCAAAAAAGATGGCCACAATGTTAGAAGATGTCCACTTAATCCAAATGCAAACCAGAAGAAGAAACAAGCAACTGCACACCTCAGGAGAGAAGATACTAGAAAGAGGAAGCAAGCAGAGGCATCAAGCTCTGCACCAGACTTAAGCACTGCATTGGTCAGTACTTAACATCAAGCTCTGTAGTAAATTGGTAGTACATAGCCACAAATACTAACATTACCATCTTGCAGGTTATTTACACTGCTGAAGCTGATGCTCATAAATCACAGAAGAAGTCAAGCAAGACTACCAAGTAGACAGCTTGTAGTCAATTTGTGATAGTTCGTTGTCATCAACCTTTTGGACTTGTAAGTATATAGGTCTAGGTTAAAACTATATGTAGGTGAATGTTTCTAGGTCTAGCTCTTTGTCAGATGGATGAAGCAGATCAAGCTCTTTGTCAGATGGATGAAGTAGATCAAGCTCTTTGTCAGATGGATGAAGCTTTTGGTGAATGTTTCTAGGTCAACCTCTTTGTCAGATGTATTTTGGACATGTCAAAGAAGTGTTTTGGATATGTAATTACCTGATGCAATGGCAAACTTTACTTTCTTACATCTGTCAATGTTGAATTTGGAATTGCTGATGTACCTCACTAGAAGGGATATCTGTCAATTTGGAATTTGGAATTTGGAATTTCGGATTTGGGTAGGGATCTCAACTAACTCAACTAACTGATATTGCTGATGTACCTCACCAGAAGGGATATCTGTCAATTTGGAATTTGGAATTTGGAATTTGGGATTTGGGTAGGGATCTCAACTAACTGATATTGCTGATGTACATTCACATAAGAAACTATACTTTCTTACATCTGTCAATGTTGAATTTGGAATTGCTGATGTACCTCACCAGAAGGGATATCTGTCAATTTGGAATTTGGAATTTGGAATTTCGGATTTGGGTAATGATCTCAACTAACTCAACTAACTGATATTCAGACGGAATTTGGAATGTATATAAGAAATTGCAGCTGAATTGGAATCTCAACTAACTCAAACTGGAACTGATATTGCTGATGTACCTCACCAGAAAGAGCAGAAATGGGATCTAATACAACGCAATAGAGGAAGCTCCAATTCATTTGCCAACTTCTCAGAGACAGATTCCTTTCCAGAATTACTACATTCCAGATAGTTCAAGCATTACAACTGTCACTTGGCCACACAGAAAACAAAACTACACTAATTACTACTACAAGAAACAAGAACTTCAACATGTTCTGCTTCCGAACTCTAACAGCTAATTGTGCCACCTCCTTTTCTTCTCCTCCACCGGTTCTTGAGACAACCTCCATGATGTGCCTTCCTTTGACCTCTGCCACATTTCTCCGGGCATCAACAATGTCGTTCTCCATCTGCATCTTCTCCCTCTTCAGCGCTGCATTCTCCTTCTTTAGTGCCCACACATTATCACGGAGATCCAACAGCAAAAGATTCAAAAAAGGAGGGGTTTCCGGATCGTGCCACTGCCAAAAACCGCAACCACCAGCCTACTCCAACAAAAAATGGAACCTAAATCAAAGTGAAATCCAACCAAATCAATTACAATACACACAAATGCATCTAAACTATTTGCTTACCCTGGCTGCCTTGCATGTGTAGTACCTCCTCTCGGGATTCTCATCGCTCCATGAAATCCATCTCGGCGCTTTCTCCTTGCAATAGCACAACCGCGCAGGGAGGTAGTCCAGCGGCTTCTCACGGTACACCACCGGCGACTGCGACCCTTCCGCCCTGCGCCCTTTGCTTCCCGATGGCGCCGTGCGGGAAGACCTTGAGGTCCCGGAGCTTCCTTCCTCAGCCATGATGGAACCCTAATCCTCGCTACCGCCGCCAGAGAGGGGAAGAGCTCAGGTCGAACTGGATGCAACGCGAAATGGGTAAGGGGGGTTTTGCGCTAAGGGAACCCCTAAACACCCCCTGCCACCTCAGCTTGCCCACACTCGCCCACGCAGCGGCCGACGTATAAACAAGCCCGACCGGACGCCATCGTCAAGCAAAACCACCGGATGAAACAAATGAGGAGGGCACGTTGTCGGTTTTGCAACTTTGGGGGTCAAAGGGCCGAACTTTTTTTTTAGGGGGTCACATGTCCGCACGTCAATACTTGAGGGGGTAGAATGGACTTCTTCCTTTAGGATATTCCAACTTCTCGTTGGTTATTTATCTCCAACGAATGTCCCATACGGGGGTCCGAGAGTTGGTAGACATATTCTATTGACTAGCTTCTTTATTATTTGTCCAAGTTTTTGATCCAATTACTCATACCATATTTTCAATAATTTGGATCATTAACATTCAAGTTTATAATTAAGAAACATATTTTCTTACGGTCATAAGTAGTATGCTCTAACAGCATAAAACTATATGATGCTATTTAAGAACATAAATATAATACTGAAATATAAAATATTTGACCATAGTTAATCTGCATGGAAAAATAGATTTTCTTCTGGACTTCAAATCTACTTGAATCACCCAAATAGTATAATTATTCGACAGGAATATTTATTGTTCAACAAGAACAACATATTTAATTAAGGGTGATAAATTGTATACCTGATTTTATTTTGTAATGCCATAATTAACATGTACAAATTTAGATAATTCAGGAT
This sequence comes from Phyllostachys edulis, assembly GCA_036346405.1. Classification (NCBI taxonomy): domain Eukaryota; kingdom Viridiplantae; phylum Streptophyta; class Magnoliopsida; order Poales; family Poaceae; genus Phyllostachys; species Phyllostachys edulis. The sequence continues at coordinate 106,104,000 of CM070550.1, forward strand.
CAAAAAAGTCTAATAGGTCATTATATTTTATTTTGGGAGTTATATTTGCTTCAAGCAAGTGATGTGGATTCTGGTGGTGATGCAGTTGCAGACCACACTTACCAATTTATGCATGTGTCATTTCCGATGAGTATGGCATGCTTCGATGCATAGCCAAACATGGCATATGTGCGATTGCATCAAGCGGCCATCGATTTGTCGTGTGCATTCTCGTATGCTTATGGTTAACATATTGTTGAAGGCACAAATCAATCGCCCTTCGTGGTTGCCAACAGCATGGGTATTGACAATGGCGTAAATATCATTTTCCATATCAACTAGATAAGGATAATAATCATGCAATTTATTGTAATTATCTCCCAAAATAAACTAGATTAATTTATTGCTTCGGGCTAATTTGCTTCTGGCTTTGACCTAGGATATGCAATGCAATCAAAAACAGCCTGAGCTATGATAACCCTGTTGTGTGGAGGATCCAACTCAATAAAGTTCAGCACACGATATTGCATAACCCAATTTTTATCTATATAATGTGCTACCAAACTCATGTAGCAAAGGTTTTGATTAGAGGTCCACAAATCATAAGTTAAACTTATATAGGAGACACTTCTGAGACTCTTCCTAAGGACTTCCCTATTTGAGTCATAAATTTTGATGCATTCACGTCTTATCGTTTTTCTACCGATGGATTGATATGATGGATTTAAGTAATGCATCAAAACATTAAACCAAGTGTACTCAACCATCCTAAAAGGATACTCATGGACAATTATCATCTTAGCAATGATTCGACGAGTTTCATCTTGATCATATTCCCTAGGAGTGGCAATAAGAGGTAAACCAGTCTCACCTGCCATGGCAGAACCAAAGTTGAGATTAGCTTGAGCCTTCATCTTAGCCACCTTGTTCTAATATGGCGTGCACTTTGGTATGTGCCTCATCAGATGTGAAGTAGCTCCCCCTTGCTTGTAAGACATGAGTTTGTAGCAAAACCTAAACTTTGCCCTTATATCGATCTCCCCTTTCTTTGTTTTGGATGGAACAGTCACCACCTTGAAAATCTTCCAACAATCTGATCTTTATTTTTGTCTCCCAGTTGCCTTCGGAGATCCCTTCCGCCTTTTTGCCCCCCTCTCTGATCTTCCTCGAGACACGGTACAATCTTCTGTCAAAGTCACAGCTTGTTCATCATCATTCGAACTTGAAGAATGCACCAAAACATGTCCTTGTTCCCCCCCCCCTCATCAGATGGTAGACCATGGTGATCATCATCAGCCATATCCTCCCAATCTGCACCCTCGCTCGATGACTGTAAAACTGTCAATATATCAATATATGAATATATGAGTTATGACTTATGAGTTACGAACATATGAATATATGAGAGCAAAATCAAGCATCAACAGACATCAATTCACCAGAACAAGTTTCATGTAATGGTTCCAATATATGTGATGGTTTCAATTCTGTAATATCCCGATTATTCTTTAATGAATGCAATAAAGTTTGGAGAGAGCAACATAATTTGGAGAGGATTTTATTGAAAAATTCATAATTTTGTGGGGGTTTTGGGACCCTGGGCTTCCGGCCCAAGGCAACCTAGCCTTATGGGCTGGCCCACTAGAGGTCAAGAGGGGGGGGCATCTAACCCTAGCCACCCCTCATCCTCCGCCTTCCCTCTCCTTGGCCGAACCCCTTCCTCCCCCATCTGGCCACCACTCACTCTCCTCCCTTGCACATCCTCCCTGTCCAGCACCCCTTGTTGTCCATCTCCATCCATTGGTGGTCATCCCTCCATTGATGTCGGCCAAAGGAAGGAGGAAGAAGCTCCTATGTGTTGCTGGCCATGGTAGAAGAGAAGAAGAAGACGGGAGAGGAAGTCTTCGCGAAGGCTTCAACGGCGTCCAACGCTGTTCTTGTGGGTAATTTCACATTCCCCATTAATTTTGGTAGATCGTTCATATGTGAATTATCTCCAATAGACAGATTGTAACCGCTGTTGTAGATCGATCGTTTCTTCTGATCTGTTGACACGCGAAATTGAGTTAGTTCTAGGCAGATCTAGTGTTTAGAGTCTCCTGGAGATAGGTGGAGAATTTTGTTAGCTTTTCGGAAAGTATTAATTCGTAATTTTTGGATGAATTATGAATTTTACATGTCTAGATACTTATTTAGTCTCTAGATTCGGGCAGAAAGCTTAATTCTGTGAATTAGGGGTTTGAGATGGACGAATTTGGTCATTTGATCTTCATAAGATATGTATATATCTTTATGGTGATTCCAGAAAGATAAAATTCATAATTTTTAAACATTTAGAACGAATGATATGAATTTTTGAAGTTAATGTTGTAGTCTGTCCTTCTGTTGTGGACAGTAGAAAAAGACTTGGTTGTTTGCAACCTTTGTTGCAAAGTGGGATAATTGTGATAAATTTATTATGAAATCTAGCTTTCTGTAGTTTCCATAGAGTCCTAGAACAATGGGTTTGGATGTACCAAATAAAAGTTACGAAATTCCCAAGTCAGTAATATCGAAGATGACAGAAAGGTATTCGGGGTTAAAAACAAAGGCTTAGATGGGATAATTTGATCTTTCTGTCACCTGAGAAGTTGTATCTATGCCTATGTAGATTCCAGGAAAGTTGGATTCAAGACTTTGGGAGTTTTTACTCAAAAGTTATGAATTTTCCTTTGATAGTTATCGGTTTGGACAGATTGGGATTTGAGAGTGTATCGATTAAGTTTCGGGTTGCGATTAGGAGCGATTGATTTCATTTTGTTCCATTACTATGCTGAGCACTTTTGAATGGTATTCTTAGTATACTTTACGGTTGTTAGGTGGTGGTGAGAACCGGGGTTAGAGCCTTCCTGTCATCGTCATCCGTCTTGCGGTTGAGGCAAGTACAATGTGGATTGTATTGACTGTTATTTGTTCATAGTTCTTGATGCTTATGCTATGATTAAACTCTATGAACTGCGACTAATTCTAATAATTCTTGTTTCTTTACATGGTTGTTAAACCATGCTTCTTGATATTATATTTTTCATATCAATGTATTCATTCGTTCGTTCATGATTCACCCACGGGAGTGGGAAGTAGAGTTCCATGATTCCAATATGGGCAAGTAAGACCCATCATTCCATTATGGGCAATTTGGATCCCCGTTTTGAAAGATTCTTCAAACGGGCATTGGATCCCCGTATTTTAGATAATGCGGGTATGAGTGAACACTGACGGGTGTTCACTAGCTATACCGGTATAAGCAGAAGAGAAGAGCATGTATTTCATTCTTGCATAAGATTTCCGCCATTCTACTTATGTATTGTATTCGAATATTGTGAATGTTATGTTCTTGTTCCAGTATTTTCCATATTATTCTGTTGCACTTGATGAGTCGTGGACTCACTCTTGTCAGTGTTTGTCTGTTTTAGGTAAACACTGAAGACGACATATTTTGAGAGGGAGTAGGCATAAGGATACTTGCACTCATTTCACAAATCCCACTTTCTAGTTAATACACCTGCTGTTACCTTTCATTTGAGAGTTTGGATTGTAATAAATAGTGACATGATGAAATATTTCTGTCCGTCGTTATGTTTTGGTTGAGCTAGCTAATGTTTACGTTCATTATAGATATTCTTGATAGTATTTCTCTTGAATGGAATAAGATGTTTGGGCAATTAGAGTTTTGTTAGATTGCTCAAATTATGAGTAAATTTTATAATTGATCTCATGTGTGTTGGTATTAACTGTCAGTAGCTGATAAAAAGTTAAAATTAATTTGTGTTGATGATTTGTATTAGATGTTTAGGTAACATCATGGCTTTCGCATAACTAGGGTGTTACAAATTCACATCAATTCACCAGAAGGCCAGAACAAATTCAGAACAAGTTTCATGTAATGGTTGGTAAATTCACACATCAATTATAGTGTGAACAGAATTGATGTCTGTTGGCTTGTTTCAATAGACATCAAGTTTGTGCTCGGGCAAACTTGCCACATCTGCTGCCGAGTCTACGGACATCATCAAGCATCAATTACAAATTGAGACACACTACACTACAAAATTGAGAGACACTACACTACAAAACATCAAGCATCAACAGACATGCTCGCCGAGTTCATCATCAACAAACTACACTATAAATTGATTCCGCGCTACAAATTGACCATCAAATTGAGACTACATCATCAACATGCATTCATCATCAATGGACTACATTACAAATTGATGGCAACAAACTACATCATCAACAGACTACACTACAAATTGAGAGACACTACACTACAAAACATCAAGCATCAACAGAAATTCTCAACTCTTTTATGCTAACTCACTGAGTCTGCCAGTTCGCCGAGTTCAGGAGGCGGCTGGGAGCTGAGGAGGCATCCACCGGTGGCATGCTCGCCTGCTAGTGCGGAGGCCCCGACGTCGGCCGACTTCTTCCCTCTTGCACAAGACTCCGCGCTCCGTTGGCGATCCATGGGAGTCACGTTGAGCTTGGAGGAGTGGAGGAGCATGGGGTGAGGTGGAGCATGGGGTAGTGACACGGAGGCGCGCGGGAAGCACGAGGGGAGCGACATGGCGCGGTGGACGGGGCGGCGACTCGGAGGATAGGGGGGGCACACGGGGGGGTGGAGCACGGCACGGGGCCAGGGAGGAGGAGGAGGAGGGGAGTAGGGGACCACGAGGCCAGGGGGAACCACAGGGGGAGCACGCGGCGACGTGGCCAGTCAGTTGGATGGCGCGGCAGATGGAGAGGGTGGCGGCGCGAAGGGGATCGGGAGTCTAGAGGAAGGGGGTCGGGTGGTGAACTGGGGAATGGGGATCGGGAGTCCTGGTCGTAAGGGGCAAGACCGCAATGGGGATCGAGGTTGGGCAAGAGTCTTAGGGCCCACGAGCGCTGGACGCTTGGACCACAAGGGCGCTGGACAGACTTGGCCTTCGGGCCCACGAGCCAAACGAGCCAATGCTAAGCTTTTTTGAGCAAGCTAGGAACAGGTCTCGGCTCGAAAAAACACGAGCCCAAGCCAGCTCGAGCTCGTTACGAGCTGAGCTCGAGCCGGCTCACGAGCTGCGAGTTTTTTTCCAACCCTAGCGGCGACGGCGCCCCTCGTGCAACGGTGGTGACGCGGCACGAAGGCCCGGCTTGGCCACAACGCATCGAGCGCATAAGCGGCGTGTCGGGCGTGGAGCGGGGTAGAGTCAGCAGCGTGGGCACGAGAGCGGCGAGCTCGCACGGTGGCCGAGACGGTGGCGCGGCGTGCAACGACGTCTTTTTTTTTCTTCTTCTTCTCTTATTCCTTTTTTTCTCTGTTATTTGAACAATAACAACGATGATGAACAGTACCTCAAATGACGATGAGCAGTGAATCCATAGGAGATTAGCCGATTAATCCGATCTAATCTAGGTTTCTAAAAATTTAATCTATCAGACTAAATTATAGATCATGATGATTGGAAAAGAGGATTCCAAATGACATACCGATTGGCCGGAAGAACGATTCGTATTGATAACGTGTTTGGGAGGCAATCAATCCAATCACACAAGAAACACCAAAAGAGACATAAGGTATAGATGAGATCCAATATCTTTATTCATCTATCTGTAACTTGTACATGGGGATCCTCGTATTTATAGCCCATAGGGTGAAAACTCTCTAGGGTGGTTTAGTCTTTTGCCCTTACAATTATGTTTGGTAACCAAAAAAAACTATAGTACAGTAGGTCTCTCATCTCTCTCCAAGAAGGGGGGGAGGGGGAAAAGGACGCGACTAGCGCTCGGACGTACGGTCCGAGCGCTAGCGCCGTACGCAATGTTGGGGTGTTGGATTTGAACACAAATACGTTCTGGTAGATCCATCTAGCAAGCGAACATCCTCCCGTCTGGCCTAATAGCGAGTCTGAGCCAAGGTGGCGGTGGCCTCCAGGCGCAGTCAGAGCCGAGGAGCGCAGGCGAGGGAACCAAAACATCACTGTAAAAATATCATCTCAAAAACATCCAGAATAAAAAACAAAGCATTTAAAAAAAACATATATTGAAAAAATTACAACATCACCGTTAATACTATGCAACATCACCGTTAATAACATGCAACATTTTTTTCTATAGATGTAACATTTTTTCTTTACATATGCAACATCTCAAAGAATAGTACGCAATATTATTCTCAACGGGCCGCAACATCAGAACAATTCACTAGTTTTGCAACAAAAATCAAAACAAAAAGAAGGGGAAAAGGAAGGGGACGAGCCATCCAAGAACACAGAGGGAGTAGAGGTAGTCGGCGTGGGCGAAGGCGAGCAGGATGCGCCACCCGTGCCCGTTCACCTTGTTGTGCCGATCCTTCCCATCGCCGTCCTATACCCCAGCCGTGCCAGCCTTTTTGCTCGGCATCCAAGATCTTCTTAAGGCGCTCTAGGTCGCTTTCGGTGGCGCGGAAGCCGGCTGCAAGGTGGTCTTATTGGAGCGGTGGCTGGGAAGGTTGCCAGTGGTGGTGGCCAGATCTGGCTCAACTTGAAGTAGAAGAGGGGAGCTAGAGAGGAGCTCTTGTGGAGGAAGATGAAAGAGAGGTTGAGATCTGGAGACAGGAAGACGGATCGGGAGAAAGGAAGAAAGAGAGATGAAGAAAGTGAAATGAGGCAGCGCAGGTGGGGAAAAAGAGAGTGGAGTGAGTGACGCTAATAAATGAAGGTACGGTCCTATAAATTTTCGGGAAAAAAAGCGTAGTACTACTTCAGTACATCTTGACGTAAAACCCGAGGAGGTTTCAATAAATTCCTGCCAAATGCCACCACGACTCCACGAGGACGGCCGGGCAGGAGTATCTTCCAAGCGAAACGTCAAAGCATTACTAGCGAAGATTTCCTGCTTGGCGCTTTCGAAGAAGAAAGGTAAACTGCAGGCTCGTATATAAGCACGATTGGACGAAGCTCCTCCCAGCACCAGCACTCCGCTATAGATTTCCGGCTTCATTACTGAGCTCCCTTCGTACACTCCAAGGAGGCACCACCAACTCTTTCTTTGCTCTTCGCCTCTTCGGTATCGTCTTCTCTCGCGACTCTCTCCGATGGAGGACGAGAGCCCCAAGCCCATCCGATGCAATGGTACGCAGCTAAAAATAAAATCTTGGGTTTTGCCGCAAGGGAGAACCTGCTTTCCTAGCTTCTGATGATTTGATTCCATTCCCCCGGTGCTCGTGTGTGCGTCATGGCTAACCGATTTTCCTGGCCGCCGCCGGCGGGCGACGAGCAGCGGCCGTGTGCAGGGCCGCCGGCGAGCCGCTCGTCATCGAGGAGATCGTCGTGGACCCACCACAGGCCTACGAGGTGCGGATCCAGATCGTCTGCACGTCGCTCTGCCACAGCGACGTCACGTTCTGGCGCATGAAGGTTCGCCCGTTTCCTCTACCATCCGCCGTCTGGCCTCGATCAGACGGCCCTGAGTAGATGACCTGTACAGCGCCTCACACTTGTGGATACCATTGCCGTGACGTTGCAGGATTTCCCCGGCGTTTTCCCGAGGATATTTGGCCACGAGGCCTTCGGGTGAGTGCTCCATTTCCACCGTTCTTTCTAAATTTCAATCGCACTCGAAGAAAAATTTGCACATGCGGCGGGTATAATGAGTATATCACTGCCTTGCGTCGGCCATCGATTTTACAAGTCAAACCTGCATGACATATTATGATGTTGAGGTTGAAGTGTTGAGCTCTACACATACGTACGTCGTGCTCGTCTTACCCTTCCACTCTACTGTTGATTTGTTGGCTTGTTGTCGAGTGCTGATAAGATCAAATGAAAGAAAGTCGTGTACTAGAGTGCCCAAATGACGTCCAGAAAATGCGAGCACTATCTTGTTGTCAAAAGGCCCCCGATAAACTAAGTAGTCGGAAAATGACATTTGCTAAACGTCCGTGCACGTTTTTCGGCAAAATTTTTTCCATGGAGTAAGCTACACGGTGATTCGCACATCCCGCTTGAAAAGGCTTTACCATCAAATCTGCCGAGGAGCTTGTCTTTTAAAGTTAACTAAGTTTGGATCTCAGGAATACGAATCAGTTTTCCTAAAACATGTTTATCTATAAATTTTAGAAACCCCAGTTTTTAAGTCGTTTTTTCTGTTAGCCAAAGTGTTTTATAATACTTTGTTTGGATGGCACAGTCAGAAAAATTAGTACTCGTAACACTTGCTTGGCAAGAACTCCATCATCTCTCTCTCTCTCTCAGCTCAATTTTGTAAACTAGAGTAGCAACAGCTGATGGGCCACTGGGTGCTCAGGATAGGAATGGGTGGATTTACTCGGTGCACAACTCGTTCAAAGCTCTTCACGACCGACGCGGCATGGCGGTGTCTGGACAGTAAGTGGCTCTTCTTCTGGGGCGACTTAGTCCAACCACGTCGACACCATCTGAACCTCCTGGCCTTTGTTCTTGGAGTTATGGCTGAAGTGTGAGCGCGTGGGCACGCCGTGCTGAGGGTGTTCTACCGTGCTGCCAATCGATTCTCGGTCGGCCGCAGATCACAGGCGTAGGTGCTTTGGCCAATGTTGGCGGCTCGCGCTGCTGTGTTCTTCGCCCTCGAAAACGGAATGGACCAATGTCCATGGCCCCATCGAGGCTTTGCTATTGTGGATGCAGATGTCGTTGCTCATCTCAGGGAAGGAGGGGAGAGCGAGAAGCCTGCGCACAGGGTCGACGACGTAGACAGCAGTGCCTTAATGAGGAGAGGGTGGGCGGAGAAAAAGCGATAAGTTGGACGGAGGATACCAGAAACTAATTTCATTAAAAACCACGTATATGTTAAGAAACACTAGATTAAGGGATGATGGGTATAATACCGAAACTGTCTCTAGTGGATTTTAGTCTCTAAATAGGATCTCCCTATACACATAAAGAGGTTCCTCTATATTGTGTTTATATCTGTTATCTCTCTGTCGATTGTCTATTGTTTGTTGATTGTCTCCCTGCTACCACTACATTATTTAACAGTATACTCGTTTTTCACAAAACACGAAATTATGGGTTTTGGGGGAAACGAGTTTTCCTTATCCATGGATTAATTAGATCATCCAAACAAGTCTTTCCTAAAATCGGGCTAAAAGCAGTTTTAGTAAATCTTGTATCTTGTATGTCCATGCTACTATTCCTTTGTTCACTTATTAATTAATTAATTAACGATGAATGGTTAATATTAACCCACTGGTACGAATCATTGATCAAGCTTCCAGCTAATCAACTCTGTTTTTTTCGAACTTATGATTGACCTTGTACAAAGGCTTTTTTTTTGTTGATTTTATTTACTAACAAGTGTTGATTGGTTAGCTCCCGTTGACAAGAATATTATCTTCTAGCAGATTAAAATTCTTTTCGTCTTAAGTTATCGATGCCTATTGGCTATTGCCGCTGACTTGTCGTGATATCTCTATAAAGTAGGACAAGATGTGATTTGGTCACTGGCTTAGTTTCTTTATATGTGAATTTAGGCCATTGACTTATTCCTAGCTACTCTGGTTTACAACTCGAAGAAGGCAAGAAGCTGTTAAACGTTGTTGCCAAAAAAAAGAAAGAAAGAGGAATACATAGAAAAGTACGAAAGCAGGTCAATCATGCCTGGATGCATGCATGTCCTCTATGGCTCACATGAAATAGCTTGCAATACGTGAAGAAACCAACACCTTTGGTAAATAATGGTGAGAAATTTCATTCATAAAAAATGGTGAGAAATTAAAGCCATTATGATCTAAAAAAATATAATAAAATCGGCCATTGTATGAAAACGCCTCACTGAGTGTCTCAAGCACTTGAACTTGTCCTTCGGGTCTGTTTAGAACGTAGACATCGGCTGCAAAGCGCAAATGGAGTGCAACCTACCGAAATTCTTGCTGAATTCCTGTGTTTCAAATATTTAGTCCTGTTTAGGACGTGAGAAAATATCCTACAGAAATTGAACTGACCCCACGAAACTTCCATGAAATTCACGCGTTCCGATCAGGACCTTATGCTATTTAACCAATCGTTTTATTCGGTAGTATGCAAATTGCAAGGTGATTTCAATCTAAGGTAAGCTCGTGTCAGGGTGGTGGAGAGCGTCGGCGAACACGTGGAGGGCTTCGCCACGGGGGACGCGGTGGTGCCCACGTTCCTGGGTCAGTGCAGCGACTGCGTGGACTGCAGGTCGGAACGGAGCAACGTGTGCTCGAAGTACCGGTTCGCGGTGCGGCCGGGGATGCCGCGCGACGAGACCACCCGGTTCAGCGACGGCCAGGGGAGCCCGCTCCACCACTTCCTGTTCGTGTCCAGCTTCAGCGAATACACCGTGGTGGACGTGAACCATGTCGTCAAGGTCGACCCCGCCATACCGCCGTCCACGGCGTGCCTCCTCAGCTGCTGTGCCACCACTGGTTAGTGCTAGCTAGTAGCTACTAGTACAAGCACACACACTTCGATAAGCATTAGTACCAAGTGTGGTAAGGTAGGCCGGCCGCTCGTTTCAGTGCAGACTGCAGACTGCACGGTTAAGAACAAAATATATGCAAGTACAGATTTGGGACTTGGTAGAGCATTTTTAAATGTGTTGCTTGGATGTGCTGCTTGGAAGTGTTGGTAATTTTGCTCAGCATCGCCGCAATGGCAGGGGTCGGAGCCGCGTGGAAGCTGGCTAAAGTCGAGCCGGGATCTTCAGTTGCTATCTTTGGCCTCGGCGCTGTGGGATTGGCGGTAATTTGATACTACATGCAGTTCCCTTTCTTTTTTTTCATGTACCAAGTCCTTTGTAGAAATTCTGGGTTTAAGATCAGCATCTTCTCAAATTTCGAGTTCCAATCCAGACAGAACGAATATTACTCGCAGTATGTCTTGTTTTGACTAGGAAAAAAACTCTTCACTTCCTCCATGATTCCCGTTATCATACACGTTTAGCGCATTGCCATGTATTAACAGTGCAATATTTTACTTTCAGGTAGCCGAAGGAGCCAGGATTTGTGGGGCGTCAAAGATCATCGGCGTGGATTTAAACCCCAAGAAACATGAACTCGGCAAGGCATTCTGTTTACGCCGTGAAACGGCTCTGAATATTAAGCCATTCTGAAGTCTGACGCGTTCCATCCACTGTTTCGTGTTGCAGGAAAGAAGTTCGGTGTGACACATTTCATCAATCCACAAGAACTTGGAGAGAAATCTGTCAGCCAGGTGATCAGCCATGTTCTTACCACATGAATCTCAGCATTTCCTTAACATTTATGTCGAAATCCTGCACTGACACGCCCGTGCTTCCATGGTAAACAGGTGATCATCGAGATGACTGACGGCGGCGCAGATTACTGCTTCGAGTGCATCGGGCTGGCGGCGCTGATGAGCGACGCATTTCGGAGCTCCCGAGAAGTATGTACACACATTGGTCCATCTGTCATGCAAGGATTACATTAGAGACCAATAGCTCAGGGTGCAATCAGTGGTTCATGTGTTAATGCCATTCGTGACTTTCACTTTCTGACTTGGCTTGCCATGTCCAACCGTTCTTGATGCAGGGATGGGGCAAGACGATCATTCTTGGAGTGGAAATGCACGGTTCCCCTTTGTCCATACCTTCGTTGGAGATCCTCAACGGGAAATGCATCATGGGATCGCTCTTCGGAGGGGTGAAGCCTAAGCAGGACATTCCCATTCTCGCCGAGAAGTACCTGAACAAGGTCAGCTTCAGACGCCCATCAAACTGATCAGTGTCACCAACTCACCGTTCTACTCTAGTCCTTTACCCGGTGGTAGATTCGTCAGATTTTGATTCAGAAAAATGCCATGTTTTTACTTCTCTGTCAACGCAGGAGCTGGAATTGGACAAGTTCATAACTCACGAGGTTGGCCTGAAGGACATCAACACGGCTTTTGACCTGCTGCTCCAGGGGAAGAGTCTCAGGTGCACCATATGGATGGACAAATGATATTGCTACATGAATTTGCAACCGAGCCAATCAGCTGCTTAGTGAAGTTTGGTGCTTACTCAGTGCAAAATAATTGGTTTGATTGCTGCCAAAAGAAATCCTGTGTGTACTGCATGTTAACATCTTGTGCCGAAGTTCCACACTTCCCTATCAGACTTCATTGCTAATCAGCAGCATCTGTTATCTGAACTCTACCTGTCACAATTATCTATTTTGTTTTAACAATTCAGTCAAATAAGTTGAGACACAACTCTCTTCTTCAGTGCTTTCTCAGGCAACAGAGAAATCTGATATATTTGAAATGATCGTGCCATAATTCAAGGATATGTGGAAGAATCACATGTATGTGGCACTCAACACTCCAAATATAGCAATGTTCTTGTCCAAAATGTAGCAGGAGCCACCAATTCAGATAAACACTCGCCTTGACTTGTCAATACCGCCCAATTTTAGACACCACATATTTAGCAAAACCTGCGAATGCACGCATGCGGCGCCCTTTTTTATCCTCTGCTTCCTCCACATGCCTCAAAGTTTAGCGCATTTCCAATCGCAACGCCATCATGGCGTAAGAATTTTTGCTCCGATAGCCGTGCAACATTTCAAGAACCGTTTAATCCAGGCAAAGAGGATGCAGCAGATCAGCCCGGACATGGAGCAGCAGGTCGCCGAGCTCCGCGGCGAGCTGCGTAAGGCGCGGGAGGAGCGCGACCGCGCGCACCGCGTCCTGGAGGTGACCGAGTGGAAGGCGCTGGCCTCGGCCAACGACCGCACCACGATCGAGACGCTCGAGGCCGAGCTGGACGCGTCAAGGGAATCAGAGAAGCGGATGCTCGAGTCGCTGGCGTTGCAGACGAAGCAGCTCGAGCTCACCAAGATCTCGCTCGAGGAGGCCAGGCTCGAGATCACTACGCTGCAAGAGACCGTCCAGAAGCTCGAGGCCAGTGTCCCCGTCGCGACGCCGAGGGGCCGGTATGACCGCGACTTGCAGAGGGTTCATGGCGAGCTGCGGGTGGCACTCGCGGCGGAGGAGAAGAGCAAGAAGGCGATGGAGGAGCTCGTGCTGGCCCTCAAGGAGGTGAACGCGGACCTGCACGCGACGCGGCAGCAGCTGGCCCGCGCGCAGCACGAGGCGGAGACGGCCCGGCTCGAGTCCGACCGGCTGCACGTGTCGCTCAAGCGCAAGGACGACAAGCTCCGCGCCCTGTCCGACGAGGTGGTCCGGCTCCGAGCCGACGCCGAGGAGTCGTTCGCCGCGTGGCGAGGCAAGGAGGCTGGGTTCACGGCATGCATGAAGTCCACGGAGGCCGAGCTCGCCGAGGCGCGGCGCGAGAACGTGCTCCTCCTCAAGTCGCAGCGCTCCGGGCGGGACGAGATCGCCAAGCTGCGGGACATCCTGAAGCAAGCCGTCAAGGACACGAAGTTCGTGAAGGAGGCGCTCGAGCAGGCGAGGAGCGAGAACGCGCTGCTCAAGGAGATGGTCGGGAACAAGGACAACGCCGTCAAGTGCACGAAGCAGGAGCTCGAGTGCCTCCGGGTCAGCGAGGCCGCGGCGCTCGACAGCGTCAAGGAGTTGCAGAGCCTGCTCGTCGCCACGTCGTCGAGCCCCACCGCGGCAGGAAAGTTGGATCTGGAGGACACCTCGTCGCCGCAATCGGCGATCGATCTGCCGGGGCTGGACAAGTATCCATCGGAGGTGAAGATGAAGCCGCCGGCCGGGCTCGCGCGGCCGCGGCGGATGTCGGAGAATTTCGAGGGGTCCGTGTACGGCATCTTTGGCTCGATGGACGACCAGAAGGGCGAGCTAGGCGTGTTCTCGACGATGCCGAGATTGCCTGGCCGACGGCGGGTGGTCATGCGCAAGGTCGGCAGCTTGTTCCGGTGGAAGAGCTTCAGTAACAAATAGCTGATGGGAATCGCGTAGCGGCATGGCGCGTTTTCTGCGTATGTGCGTGGGCAGTTTTGATTGATCGATTGGTGCCATATGTTGGCCTGGCCTGGCCTGGCCGGGCCGGGTTTGGCTGCCTGGTGATGAGCTGCTCTTGGTTAAGTCTTAAGTGTATATATGCCGTTTTCTAATCGCTGGTTTTATGTGGGCCGAAGTTACGCAGTGTATGTAAAGTTGACAAGAGCTTGGATGAGGCGGTGAAAGTTTGTACAGTCGAACTGATGACAACCAGGTGTATACTACTCTTCTATCGGTTTTGTTAAACAACATTCGACTGTTTTCTTTTGTTAAAATAGTCGAATTTTTATCCGTCCGATATGCTTTGAGATTTGCACTTCTTCACATCTGATGAATTGGGTCCGAATTTATTATGTTTTTTTCTTCGAAACATAATGGGTTCACCATATTGCTGTATTTTATTGGTATAGAATTTTATTTTTTTATCTTTGTTTTTGCTCAATCTCTCAAAGTATATGTTAGATTTTAAATCATGTGATGAAAATATGAGTTATTAAGACTTTCAGTAATAATTACAGTGATCGCAAAACAAAAATTACATAAATAATTTACTATAATTTATGTATATTGAAGTTGTAAATTATCAACGATCGAGTTGCCGATCTTATAAAATAAACAAAGGAAAATGGCAAAGAGTTTTTGAGAGAGAATAATACTACTCTTTATTGTTATGAACTGAATCCTTTATAGGGAGTGCCCTCGACAAGGCGGTAGACTAATCCTAATTACACTGAGCGTAAGGCTTGCTGTGCTATTGAACCAGGCTTGAAACATGAATCTAATATTGATTGTTGTGCTTCAATCTGATCAAATCCCCATTGTTCCTCTGTGGTCCATCTTTAAATAACCATCAAAGAGGTGACAATTACTTTTGGAGAAGACGTCTGTTGAAAATGCGTCTGGCTGGAGGGTCGGTTACAGTTAATAAAACAGTAACTGATCGTTGGTTAATGTCTGTGAGACACTTAACCGTATGGTGGTTGTTGTCAGTGTCTTAGGATCATGAAATGTCGTGTGGTATGGAGCAAATATAACATATATTTCATTCATCACACGGTAAGGAATATACTTGGAATTAAATCCAAATGCCAGTTCATTGCTTCTACGAGTAGTCATCTGGTCGGGGATTGAGCACATAACCTCATCCGACCAAGGTTCCTATTATGTAACCTCTAGAATCCTTACGACCATAGAAGTCGTTAGCTTTAGAGGTCACGACCACGAAGATATATGATCTTTTATTATGTATTAAAGTAATACATAGAGATTTTAATCTTTATCATAAATAAACTAAAATTTGACTGTTTTGGACTGAGAAATCAATGGAATCACGGACCGTTTTTTCTATACTACTTTTAATAGTCCAACAACAATGGTACAGCAATCTGGACAATACTAGCTAGCGTTTTACCAAAGTTATAAAAAAACAACTAACGCTTTACCAAACTTGTAATGAAATAGGCCCAGAAGGCTGCTTCTTAAGCTAAATCGACCAAACTAGGCCCTAGTTTGGGCCGTAGCATGCTGCCCACGTTTTCCTCCGGTGCTGCTGGGTTTACGGGCCCAATAGTCCCAAAGACAACTTTTCTGGACCAAATAGTTCCCATTGCCCTCACCTCAAGGCCGCAACCCCCACAGCCCGCACGGCGACACGGTGAGGCAGCGACCTCCCTCTCCGCGCTCCCTCCTCTACCGCCACCGCCCCACGGCAAAACCACAGCTGGGCACCTCGGCTTAAATATCCACGTCAACGGAAGGAATTGTCAGGTCGCTCCCAGGTGCACATCCACCGGTCGTAGTTTCTTGTCAGGGGTACAGTTTCCACAGTTGGGAGTCGGGTACACCACCCCTTGGAAAACTTCTTCCTTACAGGTCCCAACGGCTGCTGTGCTGCCATGTACGATCGAGCTGAACGGCACGATTGAAAAGGATATTCTTGTTACCTGGTTAAATCAGATGTAATCATTCTAATCTGATACAAGGTACGGTCAACGGAGTTTTCTTTATCCGTTCGATTTTTAGAGCTTACATGAAGGACAAGCAGTGACGGATCTAGAATGAAATTCATCGAGGTCATTATGCATATCATTATATATGTTTTAAGTCACCGAACTTAAATTGCAGGGCGTACAACTATATATTTGTGTTCCTTTGTTTCGACATTGAACCTAGTGTCCTGTGCACCCCAAAAGTCCGTGTGGATCCGCCCCTAAGGAGGATTAGTACTCGCGTGCTCTCCAAGATAACCATTTCGTTTATTGTTCTTTGACCTTCTCTTGGTTTTGTTTCAGTTATACACGTTTATACGCACATTCCTTTGTTTCTTCTTCCTCGCATATGCAGCAGGTTTGCGTATATAAACCATCGTTCACCGAGTATTGACTATGGTTTTCTAAAACTCGAAATGCATCCATTACTCATTGATTTGAACCCCACTACCTAACTCATAGCTCTTATATATGTCTAGTTGGACAGGCCTCTATGCACGTCACAAAGTCACCAAACAAAAATATAATTGGACAAACATGACAAGGAAACTCTTTGCTATCTCGCATTTTGGCAAGTTTATTCCATGCGCCCCATGGTAGAGGTTATTTTTCATGCATGGAAACCATGCTTTCATCTTCTTGTTAATTACTTACATGTACAAATTATTATTATACGGTCACTAAATTAATCACGCATGGTTCTATATTGGACAGCACAGGGGGCCACCGGAGGGCAGTCTGGGAGGCAATCCAATAGACTACCGACTGGTTTTGCTTTGTTGAGCTGCCCTGGCCAACCAAAGCAGGATGGGCCGACGGAGTTGGCGAAAATGGATACAAAGCGGGATCAGGACAAACAAACTTCACGTCATAACGAGAGAACACCAGCAAAAAGATCAAAAGCAAACGAGAGACAGGAAAGAGGATTCAAGCCGCTCGAAACATGGACGCATGCAGAAAAGAAAGCGATCAAAAGCAAAAGAGAGAAGATTGACAATATAAGAACGTAAAAATTTGGAGCAGCAAATCAGCATTTAGAAGAGAAATTAGTGTTTTATATCAGTGCACATGAACTTTTTTATTAATTAACTTTTTTTTAATTTTTATTTTAAAGTTAACGCAAGCGAACTTTATTTTTAATTGAGATTCTTTACGCGCATATGCCGTGATGTAATAAAACAATATTGTCACGCTAGACCCTATCTGGAGAAGCTCTTGCTACGCCACCACCCGTGGCGTGATAGTGTTATTTGGTTATGCCACGACCAGTGGCGTGACCAAAAGTGCTATTTAGCGGACTTATCCTATGACGTGACAGTGTTGTTTTGTCACGCCACGGGTGGTGGCGTGACCAAAAGGGTCGGAATTGAAAATAAAGTTCGCCGAAGGTTAACTTTAAAATAAAATTTTTAAAAAGGGTTAATTAATATATGAAAAAAGTTCCAGTGCACATATATGACTAGGGATGGCAATGGGCCCCATTCCCCGTTCCCCGACGGGGAATTCATCCATTAGGGGCTGGGTTTGGAGCTATTTCTTCCCCCACAGGATGCTAATATGCAAGTACAATTCCCCATCGGGTGAAGCGGGGCCGGGGCCGTTCTCCTACTCCCCATCCCCGCTACCCACATGGGGCCCTAATAACCCTATGACATGTAGGACACTAGCCCATTATCGCACTGTTTAAATCTTTAAAGGTTTGCTTGCTTATTTGCATAGAAGTTGAGACACTATCTTTAATAATATTGTTGGAATTCTTCATTTGGAATGCTGATAAGCACTTTTTAAATAATTTGGAACACTGATTCTGTCGGCTATATATGTGTTCGTATAGGAGAGGTTGAGGATCTAATTTTCGGGTCTGGGTCCCCGTGGGGGCTCGATAATCCGACAGGGACGAGGAACAGAGAAGAATAGTACCCCAAAATAGGGACGAGGATGAAGAACGGAGATGTTTTTTTTCTCTCGGAGACAGAGATGTTCCACTCCTCCCCGCCAAGGAATGATCATGTTGCCATCTCTTTTTGTATATATATATATATGACCATTGGAGTGTGTACGGTACATACTTTCCCTTTTATTTCCTTTGATTTTGCCGACACCATATGTTTATCTTCTTGTCTTATAGTACGAGTGTCTATCAGTCAGAACAATAAATAATGAGCACTAATTAATATGGAGACAAAGGTACATGTACTGTATAGAATATAGAGGGCGCTAGGCGGAGGGCATCCGCCCCCGGCCCCTAGCAAATCACAAAAGATATATACTACACCATTGAGCAAGCTAAACAAAGCTAGCTATCAGATCATCACTGGATTCCAAAGATCACTCGTATAATACAATCTATACCCAATGCTGTACAGACACGTTGTTTTAGTTTTACATCCATATATGAATTGACCTTAATTCTTAAGCTTTCTAGATTTACAGAATATACGCATATGTAATTTCCCCCCTTATCCTTCTCCTTACGGTTAAGTACAAAATCACCAACAGGTTAATTACTTGATCTCGCATACACGACCCCAAAAATCTTCGGGGCGGGGGAATCAAAATCAAGCACAAAAAAACTTGAAAATGATTGAGGGAGTAAAAAACAATAAACGAGAAAACCGAGAAAACGCAAACATAGTTAATTTGCATGCGTGGCGCGGCGCGGTCTGATCAGAAGAATACCCACTTGGACGACGTCTTCTCCTTCATGGTCCTGGAATGGAAGAGCTCGCTGCCGTCGCCGTCCCCTGTTTGCCGCCGCTTCTCCGCTCCGACTAGCCTCGACAGGAACCTCCCTATCTTCTTCTTCTTGCCGCTCTTCTTCTTCTTCACCTCCTCCTTCCCCTTCCCAGCCTCCCTACCGCTCGCCTCTTCTTGCCTCCCTGGTTTCTTAACCGATGTCGGCATCAGCGGCTGCGAGAAGGCGGCAACGTTGACGAAGGAGGAGCCGCCGCCAACTACGTGGACAGCGCTGACGTCGGCCGAGAGGGCCGCGTGGTGGGGCGGAGGGGAGCTGGCGGAGGAGTAGGGTGAGGTGCTGGCCGAGGAGGAGGCTCGCGTGGTGGTGGTGGCGGAGGACGTGGCGGAGAGGTGGGCGAGGCGGTCGCGGAGGCAGTACGGGCACACGCCCTTGGACAGCCGGTGCTCCGGGTGCCGCTTGCACCGGTCCTCCCAGTCCGACCGCCGCATGGCCGAAGCGACTTAGCTCGATTTGCGTGCTCGTGTCTGAGTATGTGTCCTGAGTGTTGGCTGTTTAGGGTTTACGTGCGTGTTTGTGTTTGGAGATGGGCGTCACGGTGGTGGTTGCCGGTGAATGGGGACATGGGGACATGGGGACAGGGGGGAGAGAGCCAGAGAGGAGACGAGAGGAGAGACTTGAGGAAGGAAAGAGGAAAGGCTGTTGGCTTGTTGCATAAGGTGGGGCTGCATTTGTAGTAGCACTATTGCTGCTTTTTTTAATAAAAAAAATCTTCATTTTTTACCTCTCTGCCAAAAAAATCATTTTTGGTGATTCATTTTCGGTTCCTTTGTATAATATCTGTGAGTGGAGGATGATGTAATTTTGTTGTTGTAATTGTACTCCAGTAGTATTATTACCCAAGGAGATAGTAGCTTTCTTTAGTTGCACGTCTCAAGTGGGATTTGGTCGTGACTGCCTTCTTCTCTTCTACAAGGAAGTATTTTACACATTAAAAAAAGTAGGAAAAGAGAAAATTGAAAGAAAAGAGAAAAGGACAATAGGGTCGAGCTCGAGCTCTTGTGGGAGACAATGGCCATGGCCCGCGAAAGCAACCACGCGGCCTCGTTAATTGACTGGGAATGCAAGTAGACCATGACAAAAGATAACGAGTGGTACGAGACACCACCCGCGGGACGACTGGTCAACGTGCTTTCATTACGCTGCGATGTGCAAGTTGGCGTGTCCGTGCGCACGCGTGTTGGGCCGCATGTGGCTCGCGTGCCGTGCGTTTTCAGGCAAGCTACCCTTTGCTTGGAGGATGCACGGCGATGGCGAGTTCCGAGCCCTCGTAGACAAAGATAGAAACGTTTAGCATAACGTAAGAATATAAATACAGAATAGCAGATTGAACACCGAGATATAAGGGACTTCTTGTCTCTTTTTATTTCTTCATCAATCGATTAGTGTTTTATAATGGTTAGCACCCTCTATTTATAGGCTAGAGGCCCTGCTAGGGTTTAGGATAGGGAGCCCATACATGGGTCGTCTTCTGGGCCAAGTCCATGTGTAACAGCCTCGATTTTTGGGAGTGTTAAACCTTTCACAATCGTTCAAGATGTACAGCTGCGAAGTAAACAGTGTCTCAAGCGAGCTTCTGATTACAACAGAAATCAATATTTTATTACACAAGATTAAGGCTTAACAGCTTGTTTTAACACTGACACGGGCATCCAAGCTCAAAGTTAATATAATACAAGACAAAAGAACTTCAAACTACAGGCACGCTTGAGCGTGGTTGAGACCTAATAACAGTAGTCATCGCCGTCTGGTGATCCTGCCAAAACCTTCCTCATCAAGGTCCTCGAGGTTTTCTCATATTTCCTCTGTTGATGATTTTGCAGATTATACAAGAATGAGTACAACTTTCGTACGCAACAAGCCACATGGAAAAGCTAAATAATTACATGCAAGGAGTTCAATGGATGGTTAGAGTTTACCTTTGGATGCAATTTGCATTTAAAGTAGTTTATCTTTAAAACAATAAAACAATAATAACATCAGGGGTTTCTCAACAAACCACATACCAACTTAACATATCAAAAACTCTATTTATGCCTCATGTACTGGAATCAGCCATTAACACATCTTCATTAACCAGAAGCACGGCGTATTCGAATACCTTTGATTATACACTTTGCAGAGCTGCCCAACTTTATCCACAAGATATCTCAAACTCGTACTGTCAAGCTATAGACACGCAACACGTTAGTATGCGACTGAGTTTGGGATAACAAAGTCTTTTCACTGCTCAACCTTTTTAGCCTCTACCCAGTAGGTTTTAACTCCATAAAGCCCTCGGGAGACTCCACTGGCCATAGTGGATCTTGCACCCCTATGCTGACGGCACCTACCATTGTGTAGACTACCGAGTGTCCCTTCGGGCCCACCCCTGTCACACCCTAGTCTCGCAACTACTTTATCACACAAGAGCAGTTATCTATCCTGTAGATATCCAATCAGGAGAGCAGTGTACTAAGCCAGGGAGTAATGACCACACATGTGGTTGAGCGATTTTCTGTGTCGGTCATTTGACACAAGGTTCTTGTCCTTACTTGTCATCCAGTGAGGCGATGGCCCAACACCAACTCGTAGCTGTCCACCTCCAGATCTCACTGATGACTCACTTTTAACACAAGTCTATTGGGTTGTCCAACTTCCTGGATACAACCCTCAACTCTCCACCAAAACCATTGGCGAACCGTCAATACCGCTTTTCAGGATTTATAAACACATTTGTGTGATAAAGCTAATATAGCTAATATTTTATGTGAACTTGTGAAGGTGAATATGGCTTACAAAGGATTTTAACCTTGTCAAGGTGAATATGGCCTAAAGTGCTAGGTGGGTTTGTTTGTGGGGTAATATGATTTATCTAAATATCATGGTATTCAAAAGTATTATTTGAATATTTAAAGTAATTGGCATAAATACAATAATGAAAGTAATAATAAATATATGGAATGTGGGTTCAAAATGATCAAAGAATGTGACTTGCCTTCTTACACAAAATCTTCTAAATACTGGTCTTGTCCGACGTCTTCTGGAGTCTAGTTGTCAAAATCGTGACCTAACGAGAAGCAATGCAATAAAATAAACCAAATAAAATTTGGTTCGACAAGAAATTAATGAGCTGGGAACAACATGCAAGTAAATAAAATCAGAAAAGAAACATAAAGAAAGGTGGTCTGGGATGGTGGGGATTTATCTGGTGTTTGATTGGACTGAACGGGGTTGAGATTTGGGTTCAAGGGCTTGAAACGGTCAAAAAGAGTACAGAATGTCAAATTAGGGTTTCAGGTGAAAAAAATGGTCGGATAATGAATAGTATTATTTTACTATTCATTCACAAATACTGGATTTTGAATAGTAATTGGAATTACTGTTTTTGGTTTGAGATGAATAGTACGTAGGGTTTACTGTGCATTTTTTGGATTAGGAATAGTGTTTTCTAGGTTTTTTTAGGTGAACAGTAAATATATTACTGTGCAATAAGCAGTATAGGCCGGTTTGAATAAATAGTAAATGGGCCGGCCTATTTACTATCAGACTTCTTGACCCATTTAGTCGAGCCTTAAAGGCGGCGTTGATGACCTTGAGCATGTGATCAAGACCAGCATTTCGGCTCTCTGAAGAGAGGTGGTGGAAGCCGCCAGCGACGGTGTTTGCAATGACGGCGGTTGTAACATCCCAAATCTGGGTGTGTGTTTCAAATGTAAGAAAATGAGTAGAAATTAAAACTTTTCTTGCATCTTGAAGTTTTTGAACTTTTCTGTAATTCTTGTAAAGGAATTGTGGAATTCAAAACTTAAACCTCAATTGACTACTGATCATGACCTCCTTGTTGAAAATCTTGTGTGCAACCTCTGGAAATATTTTTCCTTGGTTCTAGAAGCTGTTTGTGTGACTCCTCTGAAAAATTTCATAATTTTTAGAAATTATTTGATAATTTTTAAGGGGCAGTCAAACCAGTTTGACTCTTGGTCAAACCCTAGAACAAGCCTTGATGAATTTTTGGAGAAAAATGATGTGCATAAAAACCTCTAGAAAATTTACACAAGGTTAACTTGGAGCTAGGAACCTCCAGTCCAAATTTCAGAATTTTTGGAATTAGTTTGTTATCTCTGAATATTCTTATAAGTGTTCAGCTTATTTTTGAACCTCAGTCAAACCCTAGTCAAAGTCTTGCAGTTGGGTTCAAGTCGGGCTCGAGCCAGCATTAAGTTTGGTTGAACCCAACCCTTTCTCAGCTCAGCTCAGCCTAGTCTAAACGCGCGCGATCAATGTGAGCCGTTGGATTTCAATCTAACAGCCCACGTTGATTGGGCCGTTCGGACCTCCCCTTCCCACCTTTTGATCTCAGCCATTGGATCTGGATCTAACGCTCGTGTTTGCTTGTGCCTTTCGGCTTTTCCGTTTGGCCCAATCTATCCTAGCCATTCATCTTTGATCGGATGGCCACGCTTGTGTCGGAGCGTTTGGAGCCTCCAGGCTTCCCTTTAAATCATGACCGTCCATTTGCTATCCAATAGTTTGAGTCAACGCGGATTGGGTTAGACTCAACCCATTTGTTCCTGTGTGACCCGAGCCGCTTCCCGTTTGTTTCACTGACTTGTGGGGCCGCGCCGCGCTGTTAAATCCCTACCTCTCGCTTGCGCCATTGCGGCGCCTGGCGTGGGAGAAACAACGCCTTGTCACTTCTTTGAGTCCTTTAAATAGCTCTTTGCTGCAAGCATTTAATGCCGCTAGTGCTTTCGCCCCCAAAGTCTCCTTTGTCAGCTCCTCCACCTGCTTTGCTTGCCCATGGCAGAGCATGGACCGAGGTGCACCATGGAGCTTTGCCTGGCTCATTTTCCTTTGCTCCTCGGCTATAAAAAGCCCCCTTGCTCCTCCTGGTGTTCCTTTAAACTCCCTCTCAGCTTGCTCTCTGCTTGTTGAGCACAAAACACCAAAAGCCCCCACAGCCGCCATTGTTGAACCTTGGAGCTCCTCGGTGCCGACAGGGTTCCAGTGGTCTTTCTTCCAATATTTTTGCTCAGCCTTGAGCCTCTCACCACCGTGGTTCTTTCCCCTAACTTAATTTTAGATTGCTTTCATAGGAGCGGCTTGATTTTGGGTTTTGGATCTTTTCGGCCGAATCACCCCTCTTCATCCTCAGCTCCGGTAAGGACCTCCTCTCTTTAATTACTTGCTCATGGACCATCCTTGAGCCCTATTGAAGCTATCTTGATGACTCGGTCTTGTTATTTTTGCTCAGACCATCATCTCCTTGTTATCTTCCTTAGCTCCGGTGCTGTGCTTCGTCGCCGGAATAGCTCCGGCCATCTCCTTGCCTCTCGAGCGCTAAGGTAGCTTTGCATTAGTCCCTAGAGGCTTGGCACCCGCTTCTCAGAACCACTGCGGAGCTCCTTTGCATTTTCGTTTTCGGCCGTGCGTTGCCGCGCCGCCTCTGTCCGGCTAGCCGCCAGTGTGATCCTCCTCCGTGGTCGCCACCGCCACCAGCGTGTGCGCGTGACTATTGCGGACTCATTTTGGCCCTTGGTTTGCACTGCCGTGATCGGAGTCACCGGCGGTGAGCCTTGGAGTGCCCTTGGTTTCGTTGTCGGACGTGCACAGGAACAGTGTGTTGTCATTAGGACAAAGATCCTCCATTAATTAGGCTAATGATTGGTTTAGCGGTTAATGGGTGTCCTAAATTGGCTAGCGTCAGCGACATGTGGGCGGCGCCATAAACCCTCTCGGTGCGTCGCAGCGTTGTGATCATCGTGGGCCGTCGATTTGAGATCAGCGGCCCGGTTCGTTGGAACGTTCGGACCACCTAACCTCAGCCGTTCATTTCTTGATCTACGGCTTAGATCGTGTGGGACGTTCGGACCACTGAACCTTCACCGTCCGACCTAGATCCAACGATCTAGATCGCTGTGAACGTTCGGACCACCGAACCACATCCGTCCATTTTAAGATCTACGGTTGAGATCTGCGGGACCTTCGGACCCCCAGACCTCCCCGTAGCGTTGGCCGCCCATTTCTAGATCTGCGGCTCAGATCGATTTGAACATTCGAACCGTCTGAACTCAACTTGCACTCTGAGCCCTCCGCTTTCAGATCGGCGGCCCAGATCGATTTGAACGTTCGGACCGTCCGAACGTTTAATCAATCTGAGCCGTTTGTTTTCGATCCAACCGCTGAGTTTGAGCGTGGGCGTTCGCGTGTGCTGTGCTCCCATGCGCTTGGGCCGTGCGATTCCAAATCAACGGCCCAGGCTTTTCCGCTTTAAGTTAGTTTGTTTAAAAAAACCCGGTAAGCTTCATTTGTAAACTAAAAATTGTATTAAACTTCAAAATTGCTTAACTAATTCGTTTTAGCTCCTTTTCGGTTTATTCAAATTTTGTTAGTTCTGGTTTTAACTAAGATTTAATCTAAAAATGGTTAGAGGCTTGGTTCTATTCCAGAAAAATTTGTTAGTAGATTTATTTCCTGTTTAGCTTTATTTGTTGCATTAAAAATTCATTTAACTTGAAAAATGCATAAGTATTTCTCTGTAGCTCCTTTTTGAGTGAAACCAGGTTTGTTGGTTTCCTCTGTTAGTGTGCTTAATTGTAGAATAGGTTTTAGGCATGCTACTATTTTTGTGGTTGCATTTATTTTGTGCTCCTTTTCATGTCTTTGTAAAATCATAGAAAATACATCCTAGCTCCAAATGAGGTGAATCCAATTGTATTGTTCATCTCATGTGGTGCTTTGTTTACCATAAAAATTTTAGGTGCAACACCTCTCTGGAAATTTGTGCTAAAATTTTAATTTGAATTGAAACGATGCACGAGGGAATTTTTGACATTTTTCCAGCAAGCCAAACTTGTTTTGGCCATAACTTTTGCATTGAGAACCCAAATCAATTGGTTATTGTTGCTAAATTCCTTAAAAATCTTGCTCTACCTGCTGTAAAAATTTCAGAGCTTTTCGCTGAAGTTCGTTTTTGAGTCTTTTCGGTGTTCTTCGTTCTTATCGGTTCTTTTTCGTTCTTTCGTTAGGTGCCGACGAGTACGTTGACCTTGAGAGTGATCCTTTGCAGAATTTTGAGCATCTCTAGCAAGGCAAGCGGTTTGATCATATCAATCCTATTACTTTTAAAGTCTAATACTTTGTTTACAAATTGTATGTATGCATGCTTTTGTGTCAAAGTTAATTTTCCCGATTAGAGGTAGCTATTCCTATTGCATGGTTGCCCTTAAATTGTTATCCTCTGCCACTAACCATAAGTTATTAATCTCATGGTGAATTAGAGCCGGTGATTGAATTATCTCTTTTATTGTCTTTACTGTGTCATGCTTAGAAATGCTTAGCTCTTGGTAGAATTAGGCGGTCATCGACTTAGTCGATGATCTTGATCACCTAAATCTTATTATTATTCCATTATGTCCAGCACTTTGTGCTTTATTAATTGTAAAGTCAAAAGCTGAAAACAAATTGTTATTGACTTGGTCACAATGGATGATGGTGTGATCTGTTAGGTGTGATTGGAATGGTGCCTAAGTCCACAAGGACCGAGTTATTTGTGTCACTAAGCCAAGCGATTATTGCGTGTTAACCACACGAGGGATATGGGACCTCTCTTGACTAAGTACTTTGGAGGTGTTAATTAATGAGTCGCGTGGTGGGTTGTATATTTGACTATATGCAACATGGGGACGAGGAGGAGCATCATAGCGGCTTGGTAGCTAGTGTATCTTTCTCTTCGTATGGGTCCTTGGTGAGGCGGGGAGGCATTTCACTAAGGTTAACCCCATACATACGGCTCTTAATTAGCACAATCCATTGGAAATGTCTCGTAGGACTTAGCCGTGCCGACATACCAAAGGAAGTGTGCTTAATAGCTTTGGCAAAAAGCGATCGGCGTGTGGGTATATTGGTACACCCCTGCAGGGTTCAAACTATTCGAATAGCCTCGTCCTAGGTTATGGACATGCTTGGTAAGGTCGTGCAAGAACTAGACTATAACATTTTAATTAAAACTTGTTGTGGGTGGTATGAATGGGTAATTCATGCTATTGTTGTGGTGGCTATTGGGTTAGTCACTTCCAGGTTGTTGTTGTCATTTATATATTGTTACTCGCTGTTATTTGAACATTAAAAACAGATTGTAAAAATTGCTTTAAATGTATTACACTATTGCAAATGAAAACTTGCTTTATGCTGAAAATGAACCTAGAGCCTTCTACATCTGTTCAAGCTTGCATGTAGTTATGTAGAGGCTGTTACACTATATGTAAGTCTTGCGAGTATATTTTTGTACTCATTTGCTTTGCTTAATTAAATTGTTGCAGAGGAGGTTGATCCCCCCAATGGATCGACTATCGTGAGACGGACTTCGACTTTGACGACTAGCTGGCGGCCCGGTCGGTTGCCTTGTGGGCTTAAAGGCAAACCGTATGGCTTTTGTTTATCGCCATCTTATGGCTTTTGCTTCCGCTGTTTATTTAGCTTTTTAGCTGTGTTTGTAGCCGATTGGCCCTTGCTGTAATAACTCTATATTGTATGTCTTTTATTTGGTTAAGTTCGTGCTTTGGTTCTGTGCTTGTATGGAATTGATGCATGATTTTGTAAAAGGGTGTGTGTACCGCACTCTTGGGAGGTACACATTTTTCCGAGGCACGGGATATTTTGTTTGTGATGCTAGGGTCAATTGGAAGACTAAGCATTACAAGCCGAATTTCCCGGTCCTCACAAAGTTTGGTATCAGAGACGTACTGGCCGTAGTAACCCTAGCTTGGTCGTCTTTAGGATGTTTTGAAAAACTTAGTTTCAAAATATCAAATGGTTTATGAAAGCTTAAGTAAATTCTCAGGTTTTACTCCTTACCTATCCTAGATTGCTCCTCTCATCTTGCTCTAAATTGAGTTTAAAAAGGTTGTTTTCCTCTCCTTCTTTCAAAAGATAGTTGTTATCGTTTAATCTCGGTTTTGGGGAACCAATGAGAGTTCTAAAATTGAAGTGTTGGCTGCCTTTTTGGTGAAGAGTAGAAGCACTTGAAGCTGGATTCAGATCTGGACAGCAAGCAGCAGTTCTGGACAACAAGCTTTTAGTAAGTAAGTAGAGCTGATAATAAGAGGTTAATTCAACTAAAACTTGTGGGAATAAAAGAGTAAGATGTGATACTAGTTGGCTAAGTATCTAACACCTCTTTTGCTGGTTTTTACCTTGCTCTTTAGGTGTGTTAGATCTAGAGTAGTGTTCTGAAATTTTGCCTTCCCAACCGATTGCTCGTTCATTCAATACGGGTTCGTCGTGTCGGAAAGTTGGTTTTAAGTCTTGTGTTTCCTTGCTGTTTCTTGAGCCTTTTTGTGAGCTTTTAGAGTTTGTTTCTTCGCCGTCTTGTTGGCTCTCGGTTAGGGTGATATCTCATTCCCCTAGTCGACGGCTTTTTGCTTTCTTTAGCTTATAGTTTCGAGTTTCGTTGCTAAACCTTCTTTTCGGAACAGGATGGCTGGAAGGACTCCAAGTAGTCAAGGTCAATCAGCTGGTCTGGATGAGGAGCTCCCGCCTCCTCCGACCATGGCCTCGGTTCTTGCTCAGATCGAGCAAAACCGAATGGATCAGACAAGGATCTTGGAGGTTATTGCGCGCAATATCTCCACTCTTTCTAGTGCCTCCGGATCAGGGGGAGGAGGTGGACATCAGCCGCAAGGGGGACTTGCGGAGTTCCTTCGCACTCAACTGCCCACTTTCTCCCGGTCAGAGGACCCACTGGATGCAGACGATTGGTTGCGTCTGGTTGAGCGGAAGCTCAACGTTGCTTTCGATGTCGGGATCGGGAAGGCACTCTTTGCCTCCCATCACCGGGAAGGTCTGCAGCTCTCTTGGTGGGAAAGTTTCCTCGCCATGCAACCTGCTGGCCACATCGTCACTTGGGAGGAGTTCCGTTCTGCTTTTCGTCGAGCTCACATCCCCGCTGGCTTGATGAAGCTTAAGAAGAAGGAATTTCTTTCGCTCAAGCAAGGGCACAGATCAGTGGCGGAGTATTTATACGAGCTTAGCCATTTGGTTCGTTACGCTCCAGAAGAGGTGGCCACCGATGAGGCCAAGCAGGAGAAATTCATGGATGGTTTGTCCGATGAGCTACAGGACAAGCTATCTATTGTTGACTTCCCCGACTTTCAGACTTTGGTCGACAAGGCCATTGTCGCCGAGCACAAGGGGAGAGCGGGAGAGAGTCCATAGCGCAAGTGGGAGTCAGTAGTCCGGGCCAACTTTCCCGTCCTTGTTTGAGCAAGCCAGTGCCCGTACTCGAGCTTGACATCGCCGAGGCCTTGACACTGCACCTCGCCCTCCGCAGACCATGTTTCAACCACATGCACCTACGAGTCAGCAAGGTGGCCTCCGCAATCCAGCTGCCGGGGTCACTTATTTCTTCTGCAACCAGAAGGGCTATTATGCGAATAATTGCCCTAAGAAGACTAGAGTGGTCCCTCGTCCTAATGGAGGACGCGGGCAAGGAGGTGGTCCTCCCTAGGATCAGAAGGTTGTCCCTGCGACCCAGCGCGTGGAAAGCGGCTGCGTCAACCACATCTCATCTGAGGCAGCACAGGAGGTGCCTGACGTCGTGTTGGGTACGCTTCTTGTCAACTCTCATCCTGCTACTATTTTGTTTGATTCAGGAGCTTCTCATTCCTTTGTGTCTAAGTCTTTTGCTGCTATTGGTGATCTTCTTTTTGCTCCTCTGTTGGTCCCGTTGCTCATTCGCTCTCCCGGTTCGGAGTTGAGAGAAGAAATTGAGTGTCGGGATGTTCCTGTTGAGATTGAGGGGGTGGGATTTTTGGCAAATCTCATCCTCCTCAATTCAGTAAGCTTAGATGTGATTCTTGGTATAAATTGGTTGTCTCAGCACTTGGGACAAATCGATTGCGCCAAGAAGCTCATCTATCTCTCAAGTCCCTCCGATGAGCAGGTTTGTTTTTCGCCGAAGCTGCAAGGACCGTATCTCTTCGTGCTTGAAGCGAAATCGACTCTAGATATTCGTGAAGTCCCAGCGGTGTGTGACTTCGTCGATGTCTTTCCTGAAGATCTTCCAGGGATGCCACCAGTTCGTGATCTCGAGTTTGTCATCGAGTTGGCTCCCGGTACTGCCCCGATTTGAAAGAGGCCTTACCGGATGCCTCCAAATGAGTTGGTGGAGTTAAAGAAGCAACTTGGTGAGCTACAAGAGAAGGGTTTCATCCACCCTAGCTCATCTCCGTGGGGTTGTCCAGCAATCTTTGTAAAGAAGAAGGACAATACTTTGCGCATAATCGTCGATTCTTGTCAAGCAATGAAATAGCAGTGAGAACAAGTATCCTTTGCCCCGCATCGACGACCTCTTCAATCAGTTGTCTGGAGCTCAAGTTTTCTCCAAGATTGATTTAAGAGTGGGATATCATCAAGTTCGGATTCGACCTGAGGATATTCCAAAGACGACTTTCTCCACTCGCTACGGTTTGTACGAGTACACCGTCATATCTTTCGGCTTGACAAATGCTCCTGCCCTGTTCATGAACCTTATGAATTCGGTGTTCATAGAGTATTTGGATAAGTTCATGGTGGTCTTCATCGATGATATTCTTATCTACTCCAAGAACGATGAAGAACACGCTGAGCATCTGAAGCGTGTGTTGGGAAAGCTGCGTGAGCACGGTATCTGTGAAGTTGACAAGTCGCGATACGGTTGAAGGATGTGGCCTTTTTGGGCCATGTTCTTTCAGCGGGAGGTGTAACCATTGATCCTAGCAAGGTCAGCGATGTGCTCTCTGAGTCGGCCAGATTCGATGGCGAAGTCGGAGTTTTCTTGGTTTAGCGGATATTATCGCCGCTTTATCGAGAATTTCTCCAAGATCATGGCCGATGGTGAGTTGCTCAAGAAGGACAATAAGTTTACGTGGTCCGTGATTGCGAGGAAAGTTTTCAAGAACTCAAGAAGCGTTTGACCACAGCTCCCATTCTCGTTCTTCCCGATGTCCATCAAAGCTTCGACATCTTTTGCGATGCTTCTCGTCGAGGACTCGGTTGTGTCCTTATGCAAGAAGGCAAGGTAGTGGCCTATGCATCAAGGCAATTGAGACCTTATGAACTCAATTATCCTATCCATGACTTGGAGCTAGCTGCTGTGATTCATGCACTTAAGATTTGGTGATATTACCTAATCGGTAATCGTTGTGAAGTGTATTCGGATCATAAAAGCTTGAAGTATTTGTTCACCCAACCCGATCTAAACCTTAGGCAAAGAAGGTGGTTGGAATTGATCAAAGACTATGACATGGTATTCACTATTATCCGGGCAAGGCTAATGTCATTGCCGATGCGCTTAGTCGAAAGGTGCATTGTAATGCCTTGTTGCTCAAGGAGCAGCAGCCCACCCTTCTAGAGGAATTTCAACGTCTCAACTTGGGTTTGGTTGAGCATGGTTTCCTCGCTACCCTAGTTGTGCAACCAACCTTGGTGGATCGGATCAAGGCCGCTCAGCAATCAAACGTTGGAGTGAACCGCATCAAGGAGAATGTTAAGAACAACACAGCCAAGTGTTTCTCAGAAGATGATCTTGGTGTTGTAAGGTTCGGACAGCGCCTTGTGGTTCCAAAGGACATGGAATTGTGGAATTTGATCCTCCGCGAAGCCCATGATTCTCTTTTGTCCATTCATCTCGGGGCCGCGAAGATGTATCAAGATCTCCGGCAGAGATTTTGGTGGACCCGAATGAAGAGGAGATCGCGAAGTTCGTTCTTAGAGTCGGCGTGTGTCGTCGATGTAAAGTAGAACATCGACCTCAGCGAGTCTCTTCAGCCTTTGCGGTGCACGAGTGGAAGTGGGATTCGATCGGGATGAATTTTATCACCGGTCTACCTCGGTCTCCGAAGAAAAATGATGACATCTGGGTTGTCATCGATCGTTTAACCAAAGTGGCTCATTTCCTTCCTGTGAAGACTGACCTTCGGGTAGGTCTTTTGGCAGATCTCTACATAGCCCGCATCGTGATTTTGTATTGGAAGACTAAGCATTACAAGCTAAATACCCCGAGGTCTCACAGCGGTGGCCGGCGGCGGAAGTGAGTGGTGCGGGGAGCAGCACGGAGTCAAGGTGAACCCATTTTGGGGATTTGGACGGGTGGTGGACGTGCGGAAAAGAACGCTTGGCGGTGGAGGCGCCTGGCCGGAGGAGAAGCGGCGGTCGGCACGGCGCCGCCATGTTCCGGCCAAGGCAAGGGGCGGGGTGAGCATCAGTGGGGGTAGGGGAGCACGAAAGTGTTCTTGGTGGGGTGTGGGGAGGTCGGAGGCTGTCTAGCGGCGGTAGCCATGAAAAGGGCGGTGGAGAGGGGCGGTGCTGGCGAGGTTTCAACGGGAGTGGGTGATGGGGGAGGTGGGGGAATGGAGAGGGGCAGTGAGGCGGTGCCATAGCCGGAGTGGGGAGGCAAGGGGAAGTGAGGGGACGGTGTATTTACCTCGGGTCACCGGAGAAGAAGAGGGAGGCGGCGGCAGAAGCTCGGAATTGGCCGGCTCCGGTGAAGAAGAAGTAGAGGGGAGGTGGTGGAGGAGGAAGGGTGTCCAGGGTCGGCTTTTATAGGCTGGAGAGAGGCGGTGGGAGCAGTGGCTGGCGAATGCGGGTGCGGCGTGTGGGCGGCAATGTGGAACGAGTGGAGCCGGGAGAGGAGAGGTGGCAGTGGGGTTGAGCGCGAGCATTGATGGTGGGGTCAGGTGGCTCGGCGAGGTGGCCCGGTGACAAAGGCGGGCGATGGCTGCTGACGGAGGTGAAGAAGGGAGGCGGTGACGTCCGGGCGCTGACGCACGGGAGGAAGAAGGCCGAAGGCGCACTGGGAGGAAGACGTTTCCTGGTAAGGAAAGGGCCAAATATAGAAAGGGAAAGTGGAATTGGGAGAAAAACTTCCGAATTGGGTAAGATTTTGAATTCAAACCGAAAAGGCTCCAAAATTTTTGAAACTTGAAATTTTCGAGTTATTTCACCATGGTTTCCCAACACACCCCCTTGAGCACCCATCCACACATGTTCATGTCTCGTTAAAAATCCATAAAAACCCTGTGGGAAAATTTAGAGAAAGAGTGCATAAAACATGTTACAGTTGTCTTTGCAATTGCCTCATTAAAACCTTAAGCAGAAACTTGGAAAACTTCGTCAAGGAAAAAAGAGTACAATCTACCCAATTTCATTTGATCTCCAGGATTTACACTTTAGGTACTCGATCTTCGTGATCAAGTTTCAATAATGAGTTCGTGAAGATTATCCCCCTGGTTTCTGCACTTCTCTAAGTCTCATCATTCCAATTCCACGTATGTACCTTTCAAAGCTAGATGCTGGAAGTGACTTAGTGAATAAATCTATAAGATTTTCACATGACTTAGTATGCAGTACTTTAATTTCATTCATCTTTTACAATTCATGAGCATAGAAGAATTTGGGGGTTGATATGCTTTCTGAGAGGACTCTTCACATAACCCATCTGCACTTGTGTAACACAAGCTGCATTATCTTCATAGATAATAGTGGGGATTTGCGCGATATTCAATCCACATGACTGTTGGATGTGATGAATCATCTGTCGAAGCTAAGCACATTCTTGTGAGGCTTCGTGTAGCGCTATGATTTTTGAGTGGTTCGTCGAAGTTGATACAAGACTTTGCTTAGACGATTTCCATAAAATTACAGTTCCACCACATATGAATAAATAACATGTTTGCGATTTGGTTGTATGTGAGTCCGACAGGTTCTCGGCATCTGCATAGCCAGTCATAGTTAGGTCTTAGTTCTTTCTGTAGAACAGACTAAGTTCTTTGATTCCTTGGAGGTATCAAAAGATGTCCTTTATTCCTTGCCAATGCCTTTTGATAGGTTCTGCACTATGCCTTGCTAGTAGGTTCACGGTAAATGCAATGTCCAGTCTAGTATAGTTTGCTAAATACATGAGTGCTCCTATTGCACTTAAGTACGGGAATTTCGGTCCTAGGACTTCCTCCCCCTCTTCTTTAGGTCTGCATGGGTCCTTGTCTTGCTGCAAGGATCGCCCGACCATTGGCACTTTCGAAGGGTATACCTTTTCAAAGTCGTACCTTTCTAACACCTTCTAAGTGTAGGTTGACTAGTACACTAATATCCCTTCAGGAGCATGCTCAAGTTGCAAGCCTAGGCAATATTTGGTTTTACCCAAATCTTTCATTTCGAATCTGACTCCAGATAAGAGCTTGCATTCTTAATATCTTCTATGGTCCCGATGATATTAAGATCATCTACATATACTGAGATTAAACAAAATCTATCATAGGATCGTCGTATAAATACACAGGGACAATCCTCATTGTTCGTGTAGCTTTTCTTGCATAGAAAGTCACTTCAAGCGATTATACCACATCCTGCCTAATTGCTTAAGTTCGTACGATGACTTTCTGAGTTTCACACTGTATAAATTCCTATTTACTCCGTCTTGGTTCGGGACAGGGATACATTCAGGTACATTCATATAAATGTCCGAATCCAAATTTTCATAAAGGTATGCTGTTACAACATCTATCAATTTCACTTTTAACTTCAAGTTTACTGCAGTTGAGATTAAATATCTAAAGGGTAGTTCGTCCCATGACCGAAAAATATATTTCTTCATAATCATCTCTTGGATATTGAGTGAAACCTTATGCAACGAGCCTTGCTTATTTTCATTTCTCTTTCGAACAAATACCTACTTATGCTCTACGGGGTGCACATGGGGAGGCGTGCGGCTTACATGCGCAAACACCTCTCTTTTTTCAGAGAAAATAATTACGTTTCTATTGCTTTCTTCCAATCTTCTCAATCTGATATTTTTCTTACATTCAGCAAGCGATGTAGGCTCTGGATCAAGATCGATTGTTGTGGTAGTTTTCTTTACAAAATAAATATTGACATTGGTTGTTGTTCTATTCATAGATTCTACCGTAGTCACATAATTTATAGCTATTTCTTCATGGGACGATTCTTTTAATGCTTCTACTCGCTCACCGCTGCTTCCAATTGTGGGGGCAAGTCCCTTTAATTTTTCAGTCCCGATGTGTGCGCACACGTCCATGCTGATGCTCCTTTCGCGGGGATGTTAAAATCCGGTATGCCTTTCTGAAGGTTTCATACTAGTGACAGGTCTCAACTAGCCCCCCTTCTGGTTCTGGGGAACTTCGGTGATCGGCTGTGTCAAGTCCTTCTTATCCTTTTTCACCAAGCGTCCCCGGTTATAACGGATTCGAGGGACCGAAGTTCTCATCCTTTCTGAGGCCTTAGGACGGGATTAATGATATCTTCATAGATATTTCAACCCTCTCCGGTGCATTTCTTACATGTATATGCGACTTGGTCACGCTCTTCAAATCACTAAAGTTGTCACGCAGTTGATTCGCTAATGCTTGCAAATCAATTATCTTCTAGACTTCAATTATCTTCTGGACTTCTCTATTTGTTTCACTAGTGCGTGGGTCATGTGCATGGATTTTAATTATCTTTTGGAATTTAATTATCTTCTGGACTTCTCTATTTCTCGACATTTTCATCAAGGGGTTGATTTCCTCCTCCTAATGACGGGAAACTATACTCATCTAATATACTTTCAGTGAATCGGGCAGTATGCAAATCTCTCGTCATAGGGTCCAGATACCTGATTGTGGATGATATCTCATAACCAACGTATATCCTAGACTTTCGGAGAAGGCCCATTGCAGTTCGCTATGATGGTGGAATAGGTATATAAACCCTGCAACAAAATCTTCAAAGATGAGAAAATTTCGGTGCTCACCCTTGCACTAGTTGCATAGGTGAATAGTTGTTATATGCCGACGGTCTAAAATTGATGAGAGTTTCTGCAAGCAGGACTGCGTATTCCCAACATGTAGTTGGTAAATTACAATTCTTCGAAGTGGTCAGGCAAAAAATTAATCATTTTAATTAATGCCTCTGCTAGTCTATTCTGGGTGTGGACATACGGTACGGAATGCTAACTTTAATTTCCATTGCCATACGATAATCATGAAATGCCTTTTAAGTAAATTCTTTGGTGTTGTCCATTTTGGTGGACTTCACATGATGATCAGGAAAATTATTTCTAATTTTAATTATCTGCGAGATTAGCACGGCAAAAGCATAGTTTCTCGTAGATAATAAACATACGTGCGACCATTTCGAGGACGCATCGATGTGCACCATAAAATACCTAAATGGACCTGACAGTGGCTGTATAGGACCGCAAATGTCTTCCTAGATACGATCCAGGAATGCATGGACATCATCCTTCACTTGCAGAGTAGAAGGTCTAGTAATTAATTTTCCGATAGCACATGCGGAGCACACAAAATATTTCTGACTCGGGAAAGTCTTTACATTGATATTATGTCCCTGTGAATTGTTAATTATATTTCTCATCATCCTAAGACTTAGGCGGCATAATCTATCATGCCAGAGATAGAAAAGTTCAGAGCTTCTAAACACGGTTTTCAGGACAGTATAGGCTGCAGGTGCCTTAATATTAGTGTAGTATAGCCCAGTTTCATATGAAGGAAGTCATTATAATACCATTTTTCTACTTTCTTCATGCTTTGTAATGAGTATGTATTCCTTACCATACTCTTCTTCAGTCTCTACATGAAAACCGTTAGCGCGAATATCCTTGAGAGTTCTAGTTGATTCTAGGTACAACAAGACTTCTTTAATGACCAAAGTTGTGCCCATCGGGAGTGTAATTGTGGCCCTGCATGAGCCTATTATACAAGTGTCGCTGCCTGCGATTGTCATAAGACTACCAACATTCTTGTCAATCGATTGAAAGATTTCGTCTCTCTCAAGGTGGTATTCGTTGTGCTGCTATCCTGCTAAGCACACTTCCTCCATAAGGCGCCACACACATTCTAATATAATGTACTTTATTAATATACAGCAGAAAGCAAGCAACACATAAATAAAATACTTCAGATATCATAATATAACTTGCTATTATAAATATAGAAAAATAAGCCTTGTAGGACTTATCATAAGAATTTAATGGTTTGCTCTCCTAGAGCTTACAACCATGATTCAATGAATAAAATAATTCAATGTTCCATCACAACGACAAACTGCAAGTTACTATAAAAAGATCCAAGTGCAATGCGTGCACTAGATCGAATCAGCGAAGTATCCAGAAACTTCTGCCTCAATCTGCTCCATGGCGATCTTCTCCTCTTGGGCAATTATGGCTGCGGCCGCTGCAATGTCTAAGGAGGGGTGATGGGGGCTGCTACTAGGCTGTCCACATCCATAAGTGCAACTAATAGCTGTGGATCCTCCGTGCCTGCAATGGCGAGGTGTGCTTCATGCTGTCTTTTGCCCTTCTTTTTAGATTGGAAAGCATCAATAACGTGCGACCCACGACCTTACCCTTCTTGCCCCTCTCTTTCAGCAAAGGCTTCGTCAACTTGTAGCTGCTAGTATTGGTTTCATGACCAACATTGCTACTAGGTGGCTATGAGATGTAGTTCTTTCTTAGAACACCATCTTAAGCTTCCGCAACTTGCATGATGTCAATCAATTCAGCATACTTCCTGTAGCCGTCTTGACGATAGTTGCGTGTGGATTGCACCATATTCGGGTGAAAGGTAGAGAGAGTCTTCTCAATTTTTGGCTCATCTGTGATTACACTATCACATAGTTGAAGACTTGTACAATTTCTGTACAAATTCTGGCCATGCTGAGTCAGTTCTTCGAACTTTTGGTTTGTGATGCCAGTCATTTCCATATTCATGCAAAGAGTTCATAAGTTTACTGTTAGTAATTTACATAAAATAGTTGCAAAATTCTCGTAATGCTCTTCGAACTCCCGGTTCGTGTTCAGGTACTTTTTTTTATGTATTTTCATGATTTACTGTTATTTTCAGTGATTAAAAGCAATATAAACAATCACAACTAATCAAAACAGTAAATACAATACAAAATTTGCATAGAAATAATAATAACAAAGTTAAACATGCTTCAAATGCTCAAAATAATTCAAAAATTGAATTCCCGAGGCCCTTTTCTGCTGGAATATGATTTTTTGGCGAATTTTGCAATTTTCAGGGTGTTAAATTGTGAAATTTCAATTCTGAGAAAAAAATTCGCGTAATTTTTAGAAACTCCGAGGGGTTTTCAGCAAAATTTCCTAAAAATTTATCGTAATTTTCATAATTCTGATGGCTCCTTTTGCAAAAGTTCATTTTCTTTTTCGGTTTTCTCCCCCTTTTTCCCCAAAAATGTTCGGACCGACCGAATCTTCTTTCCAAAAAAGTTTGGATCGTCCGAACCCCCCCCCCCTCCCCTTTTTTTTTCTTTTTGGCTGGACCTCCTCGGCTCCTAGCCCGTTGGCCTTCTTTGGCCCAAAAAAAGGGCCGGCCCACATAGGCCGATTCAAAGGAGATGGAGGTAGGGTTTCCCTACCCCCTGTTCACCTGGGTGGCGGTAGCACTTCAAGTCGTCAGTCACACGCTTCTCGTGGTGGCGACTCGTGATGCTTGGCCAACTCAATGCAAGCGGGGCCGACTATCATGCGGGACAACGCACTTGGGCGGAGCCCATGCGGAGGGTGGCTCGGGCGCCGCTTGGCCGTCTTGACAGTGGTTCAAGCGGGCGAGTCGCGGCCAGCAATGGCGACGACTTTCGGCGTTGCTTCTTGAGTAGCCGTCTGGCGCGACGGCGGAGAGCGCGAGCGGTGGCGCCTTGCGTCGAGAGGCGGCCACACGCGCCAGCGCCAGCGGCTACTGACGCCGGCTTGAATGGCTTCAAGCGGTGGCGGCATGATGGCGAAAAAAGTCGTCTTGAAGCGAGCTCATCATCGGCGGTGCCGTGCAGTGCCACCGTCTGGCGGCGCATGGGTGGTCGAACCTGATTACAAGCGCGAGAGTGGCGGCAAGCGGTAACCGAGCTAAGCGGGTGGGCCGTGTAGGGCCGACGGTGGCTCGGCACGCTCGTGCGGCGCCAGCGATACCCCCCCCTTTCTTCTTCTTTGCTTCGGGCGATGTTGTGGCCTTGCGGCGACTCTAGGCGGTGGAGGCCGACCGATGGAATTGCGGCTCTAGGGAAGCCCGTGCAGGGGCAACGCCGGTCGACGGCGGCTCCAGGATGTACATGGCCGTCTGTCGGCCAACTTTTCCTTTTTTTTCTTCTCGCTCGTTACTGTTAATGCGATGTGTGTACTGTTCATCCGAGTACTACTGTTCATGCAATTATCGTTCATGCGATTACCGATCAGCTTGACCAGTGACATCAAGTCAGCTCGCGGTAGATTAGAACGTATTTACAATTTCCAATCTGCGGCACGATCGACATCCACTTTTCCTTGCAATCTACCAATCGGCATTGTACCGGCGACTTCAAGTCGGCTCGTAGTAGATTAGAGCTGATTTGCACCGTATGATACAATCTAGAAAGCCAAATTTGCAGAATTGAAAGCAATCCACAAAAAAAAAACGATTCAAACTACGAGTGTCGTGCTACGATGGTTACCTTTCGATCCGAGGAGAGTCGATCGTGCTGATAACGTGTTGAGAAACTGTCGCTGGTGAGTCCAGTCTGAGCAATTACCTCGTAGACAAGCGTAGAATCGCATAGAACAATGTAAGAATACAAATACCGAATAGTAGATTGAACACAGAGATATAGGGGGTCTTCTTGCTTCTCTTTATTCATTCATTAATCAATCAGTCTTTTACAATGACTAGCACCTCCTATTTATAGGCTAGAGACTCCACTAGAATTTAGGATGAGGAGTCCATACACAGACCGTCTTTTGGATCAAACCCATGGTTTTCCAACAGGTCGATTGCTCGTGCTCTTCATGGTTTTAGACCGTCGGTTTGGCCGTTCGCAACTTCGCATACGTTGTACGAACTAGGTACCCGTGCATACCATTTCTGGCTGTGTCGTTTTTTTAAGGCATGGTCCAATAGAGCGACATAATATAGAGAATGATCCAATATCTTTATTCCTGTATGTCATTGAACATGAGATTCTCATAATTATAAACAAATGATGAACTCCTCCAATGGACAGTTTAGTATTTTGTCCGCCAAATTAGGTTTTTAACCGTAAGAACGGTTTTTTTTGACGAAATTTATGCTCTGGGATCCCGCGAGAAATCTCACGGCTCACTTGGTCGGTGAGCCAGTTGTTTCAACATTGACGTGCATTCATGTTTTTAGCTGGAAAGAATCATGCAAAGCGATTGTACAGGGTTTTGGGTTTGCCATTAAGAAATGCTGAGATCGTCTGAACGCATGTGCTTGCTGGGCAGGTCGTGCCCGAATGTTTTGATTAGTTTAACCAACATGCATCCCTCGGGGGGTAAATCGCACTGAAAAAACAGTCATAATTGGGGTTGGCAGCACAAAGTTTGGTCTTCTTCTTGTGGGGGAATACAAAGTTTGCTTTTTGTGTGTGGAAAACCAAATGCTGTATGTCTGGACTGTTGAGTACATGAGTACAGGCCAATAGGCCGGAAGTCGTCAGCAAGATTACAGTAACGGCTGAGTTGAAATGCAGCGATCTGCTAATTGTAACGCATTCGGCTGTGGGCCAAAATTATCAGTGGCCTTGAATTTTGGAGGGCTGATACTTGATACAATGACCGACTTGATGCTGACTGGTGCCTACGTTCGACCGGCTTTCACTTCCGCGCCTGTACAACGAGAACGAAGCAAAACCGGCCCGAGAATCTGAGATGGCCAAGCCTTACAACAGAAAGACCAAAACAGGTCACTTCATGAGCTGAAAATCTTGAGGAGGGCTGGATCGCATAACGGGCCTAGGCCGCAACCAAGTCCAACTTGACAGCCATAGAGCGCTCGAGGGAGAGAAAAGGTTGTCGCCAGTCAAAAAAAAAAAAAGATTCCGATCCAACAGTCCGACGGGTGAGCCACACGGTCGCCGCTGGAGCCGTGAACCGCCGCACGCGACCGCGACGGTGGAGCTTAGCGGCGGGAGATAGGAGCGACCCAGCGACCGCCTGGGAACTGCCGCGACCTCGTTATTTTCCAAGACAAAAGGAGTCAGTTCGGAATGGCCTCGGCTTTGTCTAGTGACGGATTTACGATTAAAATTTTAGTTAGACGGAATGAACTAATACTATTATTCGATAACAAAGCAAGACATATATAATACACGTTGTAATCATTTTCAATAGAGCATATGCACACCCGGGTTAAAATCCTTAATGCCTTCAGTTTCTTTCTGCGGTTGTGGTTGTTGTGCTACTTATGTATCTTCAACATTGACAGTTTCAACCGGTAGTACTTGCTCTTCTGTAGCTACCACAGTATTCTCGCTTGCACCGGTTCTTAGGGTCGACCCACTCAACGACGACGCAATGGTAAAATAGCTCTTTAAATCTAGCAAATTCACCACACGATGACACTATCAAATTCACAAATCATCATATTCATTCATCAATAATCATTTATACATTTATAAATTATAATCACAATCCAATTCTAACCTTTTTCTTTCGACTTAGGAGAAGCCATCTTCAATTTCTATTTTCTAACTCCTGGCATTCACACCCACGCGCATTCAATTTCGTGTTAGCATACTAGCATTATATGGCTTGACCCCTTCAGCCTTCAGGCTTTTTAGCCTCACGGTTCTCACCAGACACCAGCTCACCTCACTCATGGGCTCACGGCTCCTCCTGACCTCCTCCCTGCCGCCACCCGACCGGTCGGCCCCGTGCTTCACCGTGGCGCTGGCGCTGCGCTCCTCCTCCTCC
The DNA here is from genome assembly GCA_036346405.1 of Phyllostachys edulis. NCBI lineage: Eukaryota > Viridiplantae > Streptophyta > Magnoliopsida > Poales > Poaceae > Phyllostachys > Phyllostachys edulis. Next base: position 106,145,388 of record CM070550.1, read on the forward strand.
CCGACTAGCGGCCTGGCGCCACGCTCCTCACTCCTCCCCGATTGGCGGCCTCCTCGCTCCTCCCCAACTGGCGGCCTGGCGCCGCGCTCCTCCTCTCGGCGCCACGCTCCTCCAGGCGACTGGTGCCGTCCCTCCGCATGATCACACGCCTGTTGTCTGCCGTCTGCGCCGTGTGGCCACCCGCTCGCTCCGGCTGGACCATGGAGCTCCTCTTGGCCTGGCCCGGGTCGACCAGCAGCGTGCTCCTCGCTCCTCCCATGGTCTTGCATTGCATTGCCACCGCCACCTAGCTAGGTAGGGTTGGAGATTTGGAGAATTGGAGTTTTTGCAAATTGGGGATTTGGGGGAACTGGGGAGATGTAATGACAATATGAGATGCAGATTGTCTTAGCTGGGCCGGGTGTGAGCTGTAGGCCTTCCTTTGGGGCTTTGGGCTGTGGCTGCTGTGGCCTCCTCCTCCAGCGCTGGCTACCTCGGGCGCCCAGCCTTGCCCTATTGCTGGGGCTGCCCCTGGCTTTGCCTAGTAAAAGCCAGAAGTCATTCCAAACAGATGACTTTCTATAATTGTTTTTGGAAAAACGGAAGCCGCTTTCAACGTGGGGAAGCCGGTCTAGGGTAGCTTTTCACGGCTTCGGTGGGTTTGTTTTGAGACTTTGCCACTTAAGTTGGAATGAAATTACCCACCAACATCATCGTATATAAACTCCAAAATCCCCAAACCACTCCTCGTTTATCCTCCCCTCTCTCCAGGTCGAACCAGCTCCTCCCCTGGTCTACGCCACCTCCACCGTCCACGCCACCCCTGACTGGCTCCTTCCTCCTCCGATGTCATCCACACTGCCCCTGAGCGCCTCCCCCGACCGCCTCCTTCCTCCTCCGCCCCTCTCCAGCGCCTCCTCCCTCGGTCTCTGCCGCCTCGCCCCTCCTCCTACCTCGGCACCATCGCCCCTTTCTAGTGCCTCTCTCCTTGGTCTCCGCCGTCTCCATCGTCCACGCCGTTGCCCCAGCCTCCCTCCTCCTCCCTTCATCCTCCTTCCCCGACGCTGCCTCGGTCTTTGTCGTCGACGTTGTCCACACCGGCTACGTCCTCCTCACTAACGCCACCACCGCCCTCCTTCCCAGCCGCCGCCCCGGCCTTTGCCTCCTCCCTCGATGCTGTAGCCCCGGCCTCCCTCCTTCTCCCTTGGCGCCACCCCGACCTCCGTCTCCTGCGCCTCCGTCACTCCGGCTTCCCCCTCCCGTGACGTCATTAATTGCAGTTAATTGTCATTAATTGGTGTTATTTGTCGCTAATTGCAATCAATTATCATTTGTTGTCGTTAATTACCGTTAATTGCGGTTAATTGTTGTCAATTGTCATTAGTTGTCATTAATTATTGTTAATTATCGTTATTTGTCCCCATTTGCCTTAGGGGCATTTTAGTTATTTCTCAACTTAGAAACTCCAGTTAGCCTATCTAAAAGCTAGACTGGCAAACATCAAATGTCTTTAGCTCAGCCGTCTAGCTCTTCAACCCAGCTAGAAGCTACTTTTTAAAAAGCTGTAGCCATGCCAAACAGGTCCAAGATGTCACGTGTATGAGTTTATAGCTAAAATGATACTGTTGCACGGCGAAATAGCAAAAATAGTCTCCCTTTGAACGAATTGGAAAAAATGCCATCTGTGATGCGCTCAAAGTCCGCGGCAGCAGGCTTACCGTGCGATGGGGGTGTGGCAGGGGTGTCATTTTTGCCATTTTCGTTGAGAGGAGCTATTTTTGTAATTTCGCTTGATATCGAGGCTAAATGAGCCAAAAACTCCACTGCAATCTCCACAACACATCTGTCAATGGATGGTAGCATTTGGGGATATAAGCGATAGCTACATGTACATGTTTGTCATGCCTGCGCTGGCTGTGCATGGCAAATCTACACATCTGTGAAACTGGGAGGGTGGTCACAGCACAGGGGTAACGAAGTAGTGTGAAGATTTTGGACGCGTATATTACGGATTGGGATCCTTTGCACTGAAACATTCAAAGCAAATTAAGGATATACCGTGCATGGCACTAGAAACACCTCAACCATCTGATTAAAAAACAAAAGTCGAAGCCAATAGCCATAGTATACCAGGTATTGGAACAATACCATTGCAGAGTTTACAATGTTTTTCACCACACTAAATATTTTGTGTGTGCTACAGTATTTCTACAGGCCGATCAAGATCATGTGTATCTCTATCTCTACTATTTAAAAATTAGAGTTGGTGGTCGTTCGTCCTCCTTCGTGCAACGTGAGCCATTGAATCCATCTTGCTTCATGCGACGTGAGCCGTAGGATCTTTCTCGCGTCGTCCCACCCCGTCGTCCCACCTCACGTACGAGTAACTAGGCACGTAGGCACGCGATGCTGCCCCATGTTGAAAATGTCTGAATAATGTACAGGTTGAGGCAAGATAGGGCAATGAATGGTCGTGCATATGAATACATAGACAAGAGGGTTAATTCTATACAAAAAAGATCTACAAGCGTGAAGCTAAATAGATAGATCAGTTAGGGGAAAAACTGGCTAAGTAAAAATTCATTGCTATGCTGCGTATTGTCGGAAGGAACATAGTATTGTACTACAGCTAAGCAAGAATAGACATGTAGATGCTAAACATTGACTATATGTATGTTCATAGGCTATATATGTTCGGATACAGCTGGCATGGTACATAAAAAATAACATTAGGATGACAGATTTGAGAGACATACACATTTACTTGGAGTATATGAAACAGTATGGACCTTTAGGAATTTGATGGGGACTAAGTAGCAGTTCTAGTGGTACGGACATATGTTTAGTAGAGCAACTTCACATATATACAGATGGCCAGATGGTCGCAGTACAGTCTCTATTCGTGAGGGACAATAGCAATAAAAGGTGTATACAGAAGATAGATTAAGATGCATGGCAGATACACTACGATGCGTGGGGATTTCTTGTAGACTCTTGCAGGATCCCTACAGGAACAACACAAGAAGTGAATTGTAACTGGCCTAACCGAATAGCGGGGGAAAAGGGAAAGGCGGGTGAAAATACGCAGGCATTACTTGTTAGGTAGGAACTTCCGGAGCTCATCCTGTAGTTGATGGCTTTAAGGGCATTATTAACCCATTGCGCCAGTGGACCAAAAACACAGAAAATCTTATGAAACCTATGTAGAACATGAAGGCTTTGCATAAGCGCTTCTGTATAAAGAGCAAAATATAAGTAAATTAATCTTAAGGACAACTCACTAATACAGGTTGTAAATTCACCATGTATGGGGAAAAATCCACTTAGCAAAGCAACAGAAATAAAACGAAGAGGCATAGTGCAAAGAAATTGGTATATGCAATGTGTAAGTATCGAAGAAGGATAAACAAAATCAGGTAGACACTCAGTAGGCAAATTAGTTACGAATTTACGCTAATGATTGGGATCATTTCATAAGCACAACAAGTAACAGAACTAAGTGTACTTGGAAGGAAAAGAAAACACTGGGCGATGAACCCACTGCTACCTCTATTATTTAGAATTAGTAGGGAATCCCTCTGCTTTGATGAACTATTGACTATTATGTAGTTTTTGGTTTTAAAAAATGAAGCAAAGCTAAGATGGTCCTTCAGAAAGGATAGATCATTCTATCGAGGGTTGAGGCATATGAAATAGCGAGTCGATCAGCAGACCCAGTAAAAATAAAAGAAAACCATAAGACAGTAGAACCTTGAAAATCGAAGACGGTATCGACAACCAGTAAGCAATGAAATAACCTGGAAAAATGATCGTGGTGGACTAAAAGAGTGATTCAAACCTGGTGGGCTAATTGCTCAACGAACACAATCTGTGATATAACATAAAAATCAGTAGGACCAGAAGATTCGAAATTGAAAAGGTTTACGACAATTAGCAAGCAATGGAATTACCCAAAAAAACAAGTGTGATGGACAAACTGAACGTGGTAGAGGTATCGCTCCATTTGGCCGAATAGCACAATCTATAACATAACATTGAAATCAGCAGGATCTGAAGAAATCGTGCGAACCAAAGACGACGAACGTAGGAATGTAGGTGCATGCAAGTTGAGAAGCATAAATACATCAAGTAATATTAAATGATAAGAGCAAATTACCAGCATGCCCTTTGTGTGTTTGGTTATGTTCAAATGATAAATAAAACCATATTGGTTGGTAAAGAAGTTCAATGCAACCACTATTTCAACAACAATGACACGCTTTCCAGAATGTCTAAGAGGTTCCTGCTCTTTCTCCCACCAAGACTCCCAACCTTGCTTTGGCGGTACAACAATATCCTGACGGCTGCTAAACCACTTATTCCAAGCAGTCCAGTCACCCACAATGTTCTGCCACTTGAAACAAGAATGATTAAATAGGAATGGTGCAGAGAGCCATGTGAGGGCCATGAACCACATGGAAATTGTGGTGATGTATGGGATAGTTCCTCCGTATGACTGTCCAAAGATTTCATACACAGCAAGCAAAATAATCAACTCAATATCCTTGAAAAAAATTGTGAAGTGAGAGCAACCTGGAGAGGTTCATTGTGTATAAACTTTTTTTTGCAATGGCTAGTGCTTCATCAAGGCCACCGAGGGAAAGATACAAGTGCACATAGAGGAATATACATATACAATCCATACTGTAATCTGGAAAGGAATAGGAAAATTACAAAGGTTAAGATTAACCGATGGTTCAAAAACTTGAAAAGTCTAGGGCAAAGATAGTACCATTGTGCTCAAGTAAAAACAAATAGTAGTGTAGTAGCAGGTCAACATTCTGTCGAAATCAAAACAATGTCGAAGTCGGTAGACATCGCGGCTCATTGTCTGTTCTGCATTACCATTTGCTATTTTCGGCTCAAATAGTGGAATTTGATTGAGACTGCCATCTCTTCCCTTGACAACTTGGTGTAACATTTCCTTCATGCAATGTTGAACTGAATCTTGTCATAAAGAGATAGATACTAAGCGCACATAGAGGAATACATATACAGTCCATACTGCAATCTGAAAAGGAATAGGGAAACTACAAAGGCTAAGATTAACTGATGGTTCAGAAACTTGAAAAGTCTAGGGCAAAGATAGTATCATTGTGCTCAAGTAAAAACCAATAGTAGTGTAGTAGCAGGACAACATTATGTAGAAATCAAAACAATGTCTAAGTCGGTAGACGTCACGGCTCTACTTGAAATGAGTACAATAAATCCATAAAACATGAAATACGTACTATATTGTGATAAAGTCATATATCCATCGTAAGATGAATCATCTCAAAGGATTGGCAAGTACACGTTGTCCAATAGGCACAAAGCTTGTCTCTTGGTTTGACATGAACGGCGCAAGAGAAGAACCACTGCAAAACCAACCACGTGATTGTAGTCTAATTTATGCAAGTAAATAGCAACAGCACAAATTAATCAGAAATTTAAACCGGACGCACCAATGCTCTTCAAAAACTCTTGCAGCAGATTTCTCATTTTCAAAGTCTCCTCCATATAATGTTCCTGTTATATATGGTAGCATGGTATAAATAGACGGTGAAAAAAATCCTTGCAGAACCAGACGCACCAACGCTACATACCTGATTCATATATATAGTTTGTAGACCTTCACCTCGAGTGAAAATTATAGCATGTTTCTATTTTTCTGCTTTTCCTTCACCTAGCACTGCATTACCTGGAAGCTTTATTTTGTATATGACCTACAGATCAAATGATGCAAGGTAAACAAGTTTATATCCTTAGGCATTACTGATGTTAGGGAATGCATCCACTAAAAATCTATCAATCGAATGAATTATGGATGAACCGAACCTTAGCCCCGCTAAAGCGACCATGTAGCGATAATCCCGAGGTGTACGGTAGCGCACACAGCGCAAACCTCGCTAGCCCCGACCTCCCCTGCCTCCGGCTCTTCGGAAAGAGCGAGACATTAGCCATGGTAAATAAATCAACTAAATGAGTTTGAATATGGAATGGTCGCGCTCGTCAGCCTTGGTGCTGATCCTCACGGATTGTCTCGACGGCATCTCCTTCACCTAGTTCTCTCTACACAAGAAGAAACCGAGAAAGATCAGCAAGCAAAAAAATCCAAAAGGGGGGAAAAACACAGGCAGAACAGAAACGGAACCAAGGGCTAAGCAGCGAAAAAAGGTAACAAATTACCTCTGAGCCGAAGAGCTGGTACTCATCGGCCTTGCTCGTGCGAACGTCGTTAGGGAGGCGAGGACGACGTGGGGGGACCGATCAGGCCGAATAGCCCGAGGGGAGGATGGGAGGGGAGGCGCTGAGGCAGCGGCTGGGGAGGGGGGTCGAGGGGGCGACGGAGGAAGAAGAGGGAGGGAGCGGCGGAGCTAGCGTAGAGAGGCGACGGAGAAGGGAGAGTAAGAAAATGGGACGCGGAGGGGGAAGGAAGCGAGCGGCGGTCGAAGGGCGGCGGCGGGTTTTGACTCTCCAACGTGGGCGGTGGGGGTGGCGAAGGGTGGAAGGAGAGGAGAGGGCGCTACAGGTGACACAGGCGAAGGGGAGCAGGCGAAGGGGAGGAGGCAGCAGGCGCGGATCAGCGGCGCCAACGAGGAGGGGACGGAGACTAGGCGAAGGGGAGGGGGCAGCAGGGGCGGATCGGCGGCGCCAGCGAGAGGGGAAGAAGGAACGGACGCACATGCGTGAGGGTCGGCTCGCTGGGTTTGCTGTGCTGGCGACTGTGCAATGGCACGGACTGGAAGCTTCGGGTGACAAAGGCCATGAAACGGCACCACAGCGACAACTGAGACCGAAAGGTGCGTCGACCGACTCGTGCGGGTGAACAACCGGATGACCGACCGGGGCGAGTGCGCAATGGCGTTCTCACCAAGAACGGCGCCAACAGCGAAAGGTGGAAACAAATTCTCTAGGGCCCCGCTCTTGTGAGGCCCCTTCGATCTCACCGTTCATGCGCACTGTAGCAACATGAGGGGGAAAGATCCAACGATGCGGAGGGAGGGACCTTACGGGGCGGTGCCCCATAAAATTTATTTCCGCTAAAGGTGGCGTCTTCTGCTTGGAGGACTTAGCGTACGGCCTGAGGCCTCCAATTCCATCACGCTTAATACTAGGTAAGATTCGCGAAACTGTCGCCTGACCCATCCGCGTCGCAAACCCCTCCCCCGATGCCCTTCTTCGCCTCCACCGCCTCCTCCTCCAAGCGCATCCGCTTTGCTCCGCGCGTCGCCTCCCCTCCCCTCCCTCCCCAAGCCCCTCACTACGACTGTCCCTCCCCCACCTCTTCGTCCACCCCACCGCCGGCCACGACGCAGCCCACACTGTCGCCTCCTCCCCTCGCCGTCACCGCTGCCGCGGGCAGTGGCGCCCTGTCCGGATCTGAATGCGCTGTGAAGGCGGCGAGGGGTGGGTTGAGAGGGCGAGGCGCGGGGTGAAGATAGTGTGGTCCACACCCTTGCACAACCACCGAACCTCATCTCCCCCTTCGCCTCCCCGTGCCTAACGCCGCCGGCCTCCCTCTTCCCCGCACCCGATGCCGCCGGTCTCCATTGCTGACCTCCCTCTTCCCCACGTCTGATGCCGCCGGCCTCCCTCTACCCCACGCCCAACGCCGTCGCCCTCCCTCTTCCCCGCACCCCGGAGTACCACCCCACGGAGTAGGATATCGCCACCCCCATCACCTTCCTCTCCCGCATGGAGCGGGAGGCCGCCGCCTACGGCATCTGCAAGGTCATCCCGCCCTACCCCCGCCTCTCCCGGCGCTTCGTGTTCACCCACCTCAACCGCCCCCTCATCACCTCCTCCGACGGGCCCAATCCCACAACCACGGACTCCTATAACCCTACCTCCTCGCCACCAACCTCCGCCGTCGTGTTCACGGCCCGACACTAGGAGCTCGGCACCCCGTGGCGCGGGCGCCCGCCGCCACAGGTGTTGAAGCAGGTGTGGCAGAGCGGCGAGTGCTACACACCCGACCAGTTTGAGGCCAAGTCCCGCGCCTTCTCAAAGGCCCACCTCTCTGGCCTTCGAGAACCGACTCCACTCGCGGTGGAATCCCACTTCTGGAAGGCATCAGCTGATCGTCCCCATCTACATTGAGTACGCCAATGACGTCCCAAGGTCTGGCTTTGCTTCCCCAGTGTATTCGCAGCGGCAGAAGAAGCGAAAACGAGAGGGTGCCCCAACGGATGAAGGGGAGAAGACTCGAAATTATGGATCTGGGCTTTTCTAAAAGTGCTTTGCTTCTTCCACAGTGTCAAGTTTGTTGATATCATATAGCCATAGCGCGTCCTTAGCAAATTTCCCTATTTTAACTCCGGTTTAGCTCAGCAATTTCGAGTTGTCAGCAAATATTTCTAGGCGAATATAGTTCTTCGCAGAAATGCCCCTATTTTAACTCCAGGGTTAGCTTTGCAATGTCATGTTGTCGGCAACTATTTAAAAAAAAATGAAACTAAGGCAAAAGTAGTTCCTTGCAGAAGTAATACCAACTCTACTTAGGCTTTATGTATGTATTGTGTTATGACCATTTTTATCAAGGGAAATTATATACACATATATAGTCCGCCATGACAAGAAAGTAATTGTAAAGGATTGCCAACCATTCTAGAAGGCAAATGTAGGTTCTTCATACCCTCCTATTAGTTGATTGTTCTGAAGTTTTGCAACAAGTTGGAAGGTAACTCTTCAAAATATTCAAGGTTGTGACTCTGTTTATTCTTCTCGTATAAGCAATTGGAGTAGAGAGGAAACCTTTCTATGATACAGTCCTACCGTACGCTAGATATTAGCATTAAATCCAAAATCTTTTATTTTGCATATTAAAAGATATTGGATCACTTTTCCATGTTAGAAGATATTCTGGATAACATGGTTTCGGTTTTTTTACTATTGTTTTCTTACTTAGCCCTTCATTATTGAAGATAAGGAAGGTTGGGGTGTTACAGAAGGATATATGGAAAGTTGATGTTTAGCTCCTCACTAACGCTACTGTATCAGTGTATCCTTTGGCTGGTCATGAGGGATGATTTAAATGTTGTGATGAAAATAAAATACCCTGGCGTTGCAGTCTTGCAGATGTGCACAGGAATGTTGTTGTGCCATTAAGATTTAATGGTAATGTTACTAAAGCATAATTGATGTTTCTTTTAGCTAGCTAGCATGTTGAGGATTTTGCTTGTTCATGTAGAGCACTCTACCAAGAATTTGATAGTTGATGTAATCAGCAAAATATATTGTTCGGATGTTTTTTAAGAGAACCAAACTCTTTGCCCAAGCTTCTTAAGATTTCGTGGTTTTGTAGGCAAGCTATGGCCTGAGGAAGGATGGCCAGATTTAGCGCTTTCTGTACTGGAATATTCATACCCATAGAAGTTCTTGCGCCGTGTGTTGGTAGGCATGGTGGCACCAGGCAAGCTTCAGTTCCAAGCATGCTAGTTGAGTGTACTGCGCTGCTGCAACTGCTGGTGAGGTATCCAACGATGCTCATATTTCGATTTACTTACTATGTTACTGATTATGTCACCTTTTTTGCCTTATCGTCTTAGCAACATGTATTGTCTTCCCAATCGTGGAATACACATCTCGGTGTTCTTATCGGAGGACATCAATATTTATTATTTACAGAGGGAAGCGATGCTCAGTGATTATTCCTCTCAAGTAAGTCCTTCATCTACATCTTAGTCATTTATGTGATTTTTATCCTGATGTTTAAGATTCAACTTTTATTTACTTTTCTATCAAAGTTCCTGGCTGCAGCCTACTATCCTGATGCAGGCATGGTGGGATTGCTTAGGTTTGTTGCAAAATTCTAGATAATGGTCAACGGTCATAACTTTAGTTTCATGCAAAATGATACTTCTCCAGATCTGGCGTGCTAGCTATAATATGTTTCTGTGACTAATTGAGGCACGTTGTTTGCAAGATCTGAAGATGCAATTGTGATGAGTTACTGGATTCCTTTCGGTACATCTGAATAAAGAAATATTGATCTTTGTTGTCTTTTGTAGGTTAGTTGTTTTGCAAGTACATTCTTTGGCATCCAAGCGTTGATTATAACAAATGTCAATTGCAGTTCGATTCCTTTATCTTCACATGAAGAACATGGGCCATGGTATTGCATGTGCTCCCCTCAAGTTTGCAACTGTTTGATTAGTTATTTGAACCATAACTGCTATTCATTTTCAGATTGTAGGTACACGAGGATTACTGTTAGCTAAGTAGGCCTAAAGGAAAGTTCTTATCATGAAAGCTATTTAAGATTTACAGTAAATGATTTAGGAATAGAAAAATAATTTCAGAAATGCAGGCCTTTCATGCCCATCTTTTCCCTATAATCTGCACACCATTTTTAAATTGTTATGTTTATTAGGCCCTTCCCAATTGTAGGACAATTTCAAAAGCATGGACCATGGTAGATTAAAGGTAGCCTTTGTTAGGTAATTTAATTATTTGTCTTTTGTTTTTGTTTTAAAGATGTGGAGGAGGCGAGAGAGAGAGGAACTGACCAACATGCCAAAACCGCTACAACCATGTAGCTATATCAGCCGTAGTGCTGATTTGCAAAAAATATTTTCCTATGTGTTTCTTCTAGCAGGTAAAAGAGCATATGTAGATACAGAGTTTTATGCATGAAGCTTGTTTTGGTTGTCCATTTGTTTTTCTTCCTTTCTACCCTTTGTTTGTAGTAGTTCTTTCACCATTATTCCTCCGAGTTTAGTTTCTAGACTAGATCTACATAGTCTTTCGTTTTGTGTAAGATTTGTGAGCAGGATGAAGGGATGGAGACAAAGGTGGCCATGATGCTACCTTATAGCAACTGCCTACGTAAGCTTTCTTATTTGTCGTTAGCTTTTTTTCCCTGGATTCTAAATCCAGCATTTGATCGTGATCATTTTTGGTGGTGGCAGCACTATTGTCAACAAAGAAAAAAAACTCCCTGCATTTAGCACTGGGTTTTCATATGGCATTGGTAAGTATAATTCACTATCGGGACCTGGATTTACACATCTAAAACCCTCTGTGTAAGTTATTTCCTCTGGCCAATGTTCCAATGCTTTTCAGGTGATGGAAAATCTTGAAACCTTAACAAATCTACAAGAGCTATGGCTGGGAAGAAACCGAATCCGGACATTCAACTTATGTTGTTTGAAATCAATCAAAAAATTAAGTTTGCAAAGCAATAGGCTGACTTCAATTATTTGGTTTGAAGTACTATATAATAACTTCCCCAATTCCCCTACCTTTCCTGGTCTAATTGCTACTTGTTAATCTATCCATTGTTCTTTAATTTAGGAATGTGTTGCGCTAGAGGAGCTATTCCTCAGCCATAATGGAATCCAAAAGATGGAAGGTCTATCTACCTTGCAGAACCTTCGTGTTTTAGATGTTTCATTTAACAAGCTAACTGCTATAGAATATATTGAAACCTTAACCAGGTAACATGATACTATGTGACTGATAGTTTATCTTTATCATCCTCAATGCACCAAAAATAGTGCAAAAAAGTCGCAAATATTCGCGTCGGGGTGGGAAGTCTACATCAACTTTAATTTGCAAAGGTAAACAAACTATGAGCTCAAAATTTTAATTTATGGGTAGTAGTAGTAGCAGGTGATGCAATAGGAGGAGTTAATGTTTCTGTTTATTATTGTATGAAAGAAAATTTATATTTATTATGCGGTTTAGGATCCTATCTGCTGATATGTATTACTCTCTTTTGAGGTTCCATTGCAACATACGGACACTCTACTAGCAATAGCAATAGTAGGCATGAATAAATTTTCTAATGATGGAAGCTTTACGAAAGATATTAATAATTTTCAAAGTAAGAATGCAAATGTTTCAACTGTTGAGGCTGATGAGCAGAGGGATACTGTGCAGAAGCCCCATAAGGAGAGTTCAAAGAAATCACCTTCAGTGAGCACTCAAAAGCTAAATGTAGACCAGTTGGTTGCAAAGATTATGTAGCTTCGAATGAAAGGCAAGCATGAAGAACCTGAACAACTTTCGGTTAGTGTTGCAACTATTGTTGCTGTGGCAATATTGACGTACTGATACTTGTTTTCTTGATTCATTAGTGAATCATTAGTTTGCAAAATAATTGGATACACAACATAACGATGAATACACAGAGTCGCAGATATTCATTTGAACTAACAAGAAGAGATATGCCACTTATTGCCTTTTGAATCCTTCAAGTAAACGTACTCTTAATAAGCATGTAACCATGGTAGTTACTGTATCAATCCATGCTTGTACCAGAAATTGGAATATGTATATGATCAACTTACAGCATAGGATACAGAAGCACAATTTTGTTGATGTCTATTGAAATAGGAACAAATTTAAATCAGATTTCCATGTGCTTGAATGTATTGGAATTAGAGGCCACATGACTTCTTAACCTATAGTTGTTGTTTCTCAGAGAGAAATGGAGGCTGTGCTGGCGAGTCAGGATTCTGTTGTTGAAGAGTCTAGGTATGAAAAAGTAAGGATCTCAATCAGGTTAGTAAGGATCTCAATCAGGTTAGTCCATCTTATGTTGAATACATTCGCTGGCTACTGGTTGTTTCCCTATGATGTTGACGTGAATGAGTGCAAGGCAAATGGATCTAAAGTTGCACAAGTTGTAAAAGTTATAAACTCGGGTGCAATTATCTGGATGTATAAAACTTGGTTGTAATGGAATGTATAAAGTTTTATAGCATGTACTAGCTTCTTGGATTTGTTGTATTGAATGGGTAATTTTGTTGTAGTTGAATGGGCCAGTTAATTTTTTTAGAACAAGGATCAGGTTAATATGGTGTTCAATATATGTGCACAAATTATTGAATAGGTGTTTCTGCTTCGGATACCTCTTTGCCCCTCTGACGACGATATATTCTAGTTTGTCAAAATTCTCTCCTAATGGTTTCATCGTCCTTTTCTTTTTTCGTTTTTTTACTTGGCGGAGGCAATAAATTGGGAAACATACAAGCAACATCAATGAGGCGTATGTTGCTCCAAGCAATATATATTTTGATGTTTTGTGATAATAAACCGTGTAAATAATAAATTTACTTTGTAAACAAAATATTTTTTAAATGTCATGATTCATGCTGACTGAAAGAATCAATACATCTTCGTGTTCTTTTGTGATTACTTGTCTGTTTTCGCCATCTAAATATGTTTGACGTACTAAATTTATTTTGCATGGTTATTTAGTCAAACTTGTAGTAAGGAAATCTTTTTGCCTCTGCTGCAAGACATGGAAGTTTTAACTTATGAATGACAATAGAGATATTAGTGAGCTACAATAACATATTCTATGAAAAAAATTAATTTTTCGTTGCAACGTATAGACACATGACTAGTTACATCTTGTACATGCATTGCAACGACCCCATGAATTGTGCAGTTCAGCAAACATGCAGTCCATGATTTGTACAAAAAAAAAAGTCCCTGGTTAGGGGGGCCGTTCCCAGCAAAGATACTCCTATTATACGATCGTACTGTAGCAGGTCTGATTTAAGAATAATAGGAGGCATATAAAACTGGCCACATGACCATGGGTGTGCGATGTGATCTGTCTCTTTCTTCTTTATTTCGTGACGTCTCACCGTATGATAATATCACTACTGGTGCTAATATGATTCTTTTTCTTATTTGCGATGCTTGTGCCCTGCAAGCGAAAAGGACGCGTACCAAACCTTGGCATCATTAGTTCCTGCTCATCGTGGAGATGACTTGACACGATTGAAAGCCACCATTACACTTTAAAAAAAATTACAACTAAACTTTTTTGTTTCTTGCAAATGACACCTGCAAAGAGGAATTTTCTCAAGTTTTCCTAAAATGGAAAGGGGACACCTATCATTTCTTCTCACTTCAGTAGCTAGCTCAGTAGTAAAAATCTGTGCAAGCTCACAGTAGATACGAACTCATCCCATCATCGCATCACCCCATCCCGATGTCGAACAGCTCTTGATGACATTTGATCACTACTCCACTACTGTAGTCCTGTGATTCTGTCCCGTTGCATCTACAGAGGACAGGAGATGGCCGGCCCAACAGAATTGCCTTCAATATATAGAGTATTTCTTCGGTGATAAACAATTTCTGAAGGAAAGTTGCCTTTTATGGTTCGCTTTTGATCCTCTATATAAAGTAGTTCTTTTGAATTTGCTACAACGCATATATCTTTTTTTTTTCCGTTTTTTAAGAGGATACGTTAGCTGTGTTGTGGAAGGGGAACATGCCACCATGCTAGCCAGCCAGTAGTCTAGGGCTCTTAGCTGCCTCAGATGCCATGAATCTTGCACAACTTTGCCATCAATAGATTAACAAAGCTAGACAATTTTCTTAGGCCGCCTTGATTTTTCTGGCAACAAAGCTGTTGATCCCTACCACAAACAATGGGGAATATGCACATTATCATGTGTTAGAATCTCTATTATTTAATGAAACGCACTGAAAGATATGAACCCATTTTGCTATTGGAGAGACCGCTGCTACTCCAGCGCCGGTGCCGACCCTCCTCGTCGTTTGTCTTCCTCTGCCCGGCTATAGCCGCTGCCACCCATGCAGCAGCTGCACTGCTACACCATAACCTTACCACACTTCACACCACCAATGACGTTGCCTCACCATCGAGCGTAGCACCATGGGGTTGAACCGTTGAACCCAGAAGAAGCTGGGCCGGGCTGCAACCAATAGCGAGTATAAGTTGAAGTTACATGCCCTTCGATCCGTTCTTAATTTTACATTTTTCTTTTCTGGACTTCAGATACTTGTGTGGGGCATAGTATTATTTTGATCGAGAATTATTTTATTTTATACGATGTCATGAATCTTGATTTGGAACTTTGCAACCTGCTTATCTTCCTCCGTTACCAGGTGACATAGCAAATTCACTGTTGGGATAGAAACACCCCGATAACTACTGACCAAAAAAAAAAGCCACCGGCGAGCCCATCACTGCGTTGGCACCTTCGCGTCGGTTTGACCGCTGTCGAGCGTCCGCGGTGCTCTATAGGCATCCGGATAGGCCACACATGGTCCAAAATGCGTGTACGCGTGGGCATGGAGGTGAATTTCGATCTTGGCATGCGCCACATGCTGGCGGCTCTGGTCAGAAGAAACACCGCGCAAATCGCCTCAGTACGGGCCCAAATCGCCCGCGCGGCACCCCACAGTGGCGCCAGCGGGTCCCCACTCCCTTGTTGGGATACAAACAACCCCGACTGTTGCTGACCAAAAACAAAACACTGTCGACGAGCACCGTCGCTACGGTACGACGTTGCGTTGGCATCTCCGCATTGGCTCGATCGTTGTCGAGCGTCAGCGGAGTTCCGTAGGCACTCTGAAGAATCTAGACCCGTCGTTATGAGTTAATGGAGTATTTTGGTGATTAATGACAAATCCATATGTGAGATTAACGCTTTTATTGATATACCTATTGTGTAGTCTTATTTGGATGAAAAAGTGAAAATCATAGATGTATGCATTCGATATCATATTCTTATATCTTGTTGCATTCCTCGGATCCAAAATATAGGTTGAACTCCACCAAAAGTCTAACTTGAGAGGGGGTTCACTCTATATTTTATGGTTTCATTAGTATTGATCTATATTTCTTTATCCACATATATTTGTGATCTCTACGTTGAAACATATCTATTGAGTATATAAAACTTATGTAGTTCATATATACTCATATGTCTTTATATTCAATTATTTACAATTGTGATGGTTGTCATCAATTATCAAAGAGGAAAAGATTAGAGTATCTTGACCCACCTTTGTGAGTTGATGGTTTGTTGTGGTAATTAATGGCAATCATGTTTTAGGGCTAACATTTTCTATGAGTTGGTGAAATAGGTTGAGTCCCATGATGATGAAGACTTTGTATGTCATTATGAGTTGATTGTCATTAAGTCAAGGTTTAAGAAGAGGAAAAGCATCATGTGTTGTTGCATATCAAGATCTCAAAGAGGAGATGATCATGAGTTGATCATCAAGTTAAGAGAAGAACCATCATGTGTTGATGGAGGGCACGTGAAGAAGATCGTCATGTGTTGACGATATTCAAGTCAAGATTCGGGATGAAGGATGTCATTATGTATTGATGAGCATCAAGACAAGATCCCAAAATGAAGAAAATCATCATGTGTTAATGATATTCAAATCAAGAACACGGACTTGAAGTGAAGATGTGCGTCATCAAACTTCAAGAGGATGTGCAAGGCAAAGGTATGACTAGCTAGGGCTAAGGATGTGTTCCTAGTCTTTTACCGGTTTTAGAGTTTGGTTGGAGACGGTTTGCTAGTATAGGTTGTCGTATTATTAAGAGAGGTCTTGCCTAGTAGCTTGAGTTTGTCATGTGTTGATAGCTCATTGTACTTGCTCTAGCTCTCGTTAGCATGTTGCCAATATCTGCGAATGTATTTTGCAAATAGTCGAAGCTTATGCATAATCTTTGTAGCATGTGACTTTAGTTTGCGGATATGTTTTGCAAATGGTTTAAGTCCATGTACCCTATTCCATGTGGTGTTGATTCTAAAAGTCGGCAAATGTATTTTACAACTTATTGAGAATCTTGCCTTTAACCCTTATTTGCATCGCGCATCAATTGGCAAATATGTTTTGCATGTTGAGTTGAAGTGAAAACCAACTATGCTTTTTCTCAGAAAAGTCGGTAGTACTGACATTCTCTTGGCAGTACTACCACACATCGGTATGACCGAGAAGTTGGTGTGGTACTATCGCAACCCGATCGGACCGAACCTTAGTTGGCGGTACGTGTTTTCCAGAAAGACACCCTTTGAGCATGTTCTGCTCTCCTGGAAGGCGGTAGTACCGAAATTCATTTGGCGGAACTACCGCATCACGGTACAACTGCATATTCTGAGCGGAACTATCGCACACCGGAAGTTCCGAATTTTAGTTAGCGGTGCGTTATCTCCAAAGAGGGCCAGTTTTGGACCTCTAACTCTAAGGGAAGTAGTAGTTTCGCCCTATGTGAACAGAACTACCAGAGAGCGGAACTACCACATATTCTTTGGCGGTAGTACCGCGCCACATTTTCAACGGCTAGTTCAGAGGTTTTATTTAAATGCGCTATAGTCGTTCTTTGTGCGATCGATGGAATCTTGGTAATCTTAGCCGATGAACGGCGGTATTATTGCTCATGCTGATTTTTTCAGAATCTTTCCTCCAACAGCTAGTTTTTGTGTGTGGTATATAAATACCCACTTTGGCCGGTGTAACACCCCAGCCCACATGAGCATGGAATGCTACTAAAGAAAACATAACATAATTATAACTAAGTTTTTCCTCCTCATTTCAGCAGAATCTCATTTGTAACTTTTAACATTCGAGGAGATTAATAAGCATCTAACAGAAATCTAAGTATGATAAAACGGTAACAGTCTTAAAGATAACAATCATAAAGATTACCATGGAGTCCATCTGACTCTTATTACAATTAATAAAAAAACATCTCGAAGGGTGGACATAAAAACTGAAATATTATGTTCTAGGATTCTCCAATTCAACTTAAGTTGTTGATTTATTAAGACTGGTGTCTAATTGAAGTGAAGAGTGCATATGATGATTCTAGCCCTTCCCGTGCATAACATCCTCACAAAGGGGTACCTAAAATAAATAAACAAACAACAAGTGTGAGTCTAAGACTCAGCAAAGCATAATTAAGACAATAGACCAAATCTCATAAATAAACTTTACTTCTGTCCCAATCAACATGGGCATGTAACATTAACTTTAAGGCTGTGAATAAGATCAACTTTAAGGCTATGAATAAGAATTCACAATCACAAAGCATTAACATCCCATGAATACTAATCAACATATTCTACCCACTATTGTACTTGCCTCAACCGTGTGGAGTAGGATGGTGGGAAGAGGGTGCTATCTTTGGATTCACACCACTACATGAATAATTAATAATCACACTAAGGAAACATTCTAAAGCATACAACATTACATAAAAAAAATTATATAACTATCTATGCTCCTAAGCGCAACCCAAAACATCGTTTCCCTCTGAACATCGTTCTGTCCCAAAACAAGGCAGTCATCTTCCAAAAATCGTATCTTTTCTTCTGTTTACCCAAAAATAGTGTTATTAGACTTTTTGGAAATCTTACAGAATTACCTACATTAATCTAGTTGGTCAAATTCCCTAATTTTTTCATTCACTATTCTTACTAAACAGATTATAACGACTGCCAGAATCTGGCAGATATTCTGGACAACAAAACCAAAACATTCATAACTTTCAGTACGTTTATCCAAAAATTACATTCTTGAGCTATCTGGAAACCTTATGAAATCACCTACAATATTCATGTTGGTGAGATCCTCTAATTATTTCGTTAACTAATTTTTATCATCCAATTAATACAACCTACCAGAATCCTGATAGAACCTCTGGACAACAGTGTTGTAAAATCCATAACTCAAGATCCGTTCATCCAAATGACGTGATCCAGGATTCTATGGAAAGATAAAGGCGTTACCCACAAATCTCTAGGAGGTGATGAATCCAAAATTTGCAATTTCAGGACTCAAACCTATAGCGTACTACAAATTGCAAACAATCAATCTACTACCCGATGTCGCCAAATCGCAAAACTAATAAACAAAGCTAGGAGATCTAAGGTTCACCCTTTAAGAACACGATGAAAACCGCTGAAGAATCCATGAAATCTCCCTTCCCACTTCCTTCTCCCACCTCCCCTTCCTTTCTTCCTTGGCCGGCAGCACCCACAGGAGGCTTCTCCCTCCTTTCTTCTTCTTGGCCGACAGCAGCAGCAGGGAGGATGGCGCCGGGAGAGGAGGAGCAGCAGGGGTGGAGGGTACTGTAGCATGACGCCACTGCAACACTGTGGCTACTATAGCAGAGGGTGGCTAGGGTTTGGTGCCCCCCTTCCCTTGCATTCTAGTGGGCTGCCAGCACACTCATGGGTCTTGGGCCACGATATGGTCGACCCTACTCCTCTCGAATATGGGTTGGCGACCCATTCCTCTCACAAAATTCTAAAATTTTCTTTCTAATTCTATTTAATTTCAGTACTAATCACTTATTTGTTTTATGCTTAAACGAGATGTTAGAGCCGGTTGTGGGCAAGGTTGCTGGTGCCATATCTATTCCCTTGAGCAAAGAGCAAGCTCTCTACACTCTTATGTGCATGTGTTGCACTTAGTGAGCTTAGAGAGCAAACTCTAAGTGCATGTGTTGCATTAAGTAGTGGATTGTGTATCCACTTGAGCTTAGACACTTGATTTGTTCAAGTGAACGTCTTCAACTTGTTACTCTTGGTGTTTGCTGATACTTAGATGGCTTGGAAGAGTTGCGCCGGTGATCTTCTCAAAGAAGGTTGTGAGAAGACTCGGGCGGTTGTGAGTGGTTTGGTGCTTGCCGTCTCCAGAGTGGAGGAAGAGCAACCTCGAGTGGATCGAGGTGTTGGTTCTTGTTGGAGCCTGTCCAAGTGGTTGGACTTACCTCGGAGGTGTTTGGCTTAATTCGTGGAGCCGGTCTAATTAGTTTGGGCTTGCCTCAACGTGGATTTGGGGAGACCGGCAAGTCTCCGAACACCACGGTAAAACATCATTGTGTCATTGTGGTTTGTTATTCTTGTGCTTTACTTTGTGCAATTTATATTCCTTATATTAAATTGCTTACATGTCTTTGTATGACAGCTATCGTTATCAATAGTTTTATATTGTTGGTGCACTTAGTAAAAACTAATTGATTTATGTTTTAATTGTGCAAAACCGAATTAATTTACAATTCCGCATAAAACCCGGTTTTAGCCAAAAGATTGTTAAAACCGCCTATTCACCTCCTCTAGTCGATCTCCTCGATCTTACACACCCGAATAGGCAACACACAATTCGTAACGCGCGTACACGTGGGCTTGGAGGTGGATTTTGCCCTGATGTGCGCCTAAGGCCAGCGGAACCAGTATTGCAAAAAAAAAAGAAGAAGAGAAAATGCAAGAATAAAGCGGGCAAGGTGGGGAAGAAGATGGGCGATGTGTGGAGAGAATGCCGTCCTCTAACCGTGGCGGAGCCACAATAGTTGCATGGGGGTGCAGTTGCACCCCCAAATTTTTTTGCTAAAAAATTAGTATATACATCCCTTAATACATAAATTATATACTACATATACTAACATACATGCTGTCATACTTTTGGCAGCCCATTTAGGATTTAGCATTAGGCCCAACTAGTCCAAAGGCTTCTTTCGGTTGTAGCTCCCCGGTGGCTGGTGGCTGGTGCTTCCTTTTTGCTTTGCCTTTCTCCTCTTATCTCTCTCTCTCTCTCCATTTATTTCTCTTTGTGGTGGTCTTCAGGTCTTAGGCTCTTGACCGAAGGGCTTGTACAAGGGGCGCCACCACCGGCCACCGGCTGCTTGTCCTCTGTCGTCGTAGGCGTCGCCTCCCTGCCTGCGCGCCTCGCCACCTCCCGCCGGCCTCAGCGACTCGGCCCGCCTCTGACCCGGCTCGGCCCCTAGTCACGGTCGTCGGCCACAGACGTGTGCTCACTGTCGTCTTGCCGTCGCGGTTCTAGGGGTGATGCTACTGATGCCGCGTGTACTGAGGTACCACTATCCTACCCCCTCTCCATCCTACTCCCTCCCCTTCTCTGTGATGTGGGATACTGTACTGAGGTTAGTGTCCTATGCTTTGTACCCTTTGGTAGTGCTCTGTGAATACCTGAATGGGTGATGTTATTGTTTGGCTCACTGAGTTGATTGATGTATTGTTACAATGACTAATTCTTAAAATTTAGAGTTTAGTTCATAGTTATGGACTTATGGTCAAATGACAAATGTTGTTCTATTGTAAATGTAGGTCTGTAGAGCACTAAAATATTTTGTGATATTGGTTATAGTGCGAACATGTAATTTGACACATTTGAACTTATATACTATGTCATTTGAACTTGTGTTGGAACAGATGTGTCTTAAGTTCGCATCCTCATCGTCAAAATTCTGGCTCCGCCACTGCCCTCTAATAGTGAATTAGAGTGTCTTTTCCGTATTTTGCAAATACGACCAAATTTAATCTTAAAATTTTGCAGAGATATCAAACATAGTATTGTATCTCCCACCACAAAGTATCGCCAATAGGAAATCCTCGCAAGTGCTTTTGCCGAGTCTAGCTGCTGTTGTTTTAGAGTATGTTGTAGAGACTACATGTAGCAATTTGTTGAGATTTTTTCAGAACTTATAAGTTTGTTGAAAATCTAAAATTTCAAAATTTCACCGTATTAGAATTTTCACCTGGCCCCCGTTACCATGTACATAGGCTATTCGTTGCACCGAAGTGTTGCACGCTAAAAGTTTGTACTGGTAGGGCGTTGGGACGGTTGTTTGTAACATTTAACTACATCCTCCATTAACTTAGGGACGGCTTTTTTTAACACTAGCATCCTCCGTTAACCTTTCTCAAATTCCTCCCTATTCTCTCCTTGGCTCCTTGCCCTTCTTGACCCTTCTTGTCCGCTAGCTAGACAGTAAAAAGTTACTCGTACTCACTACGACTGGTTGGAACTTCAAACCCCATGCATGCATGTACACTGCCACCTTTTACTTTTTACATTAACCGTGGAGATCAAAACCCTCGGTGCCACTCCCACACCAACCGAAGTTGAGGTTGGATGCGTGCTCCTCGGAGAAGAAGCCGGCGCCATCGTTGCCGATCGCGTCAGAGCCGGCCAGCCATTCCTCTGTGAAGCCATAGCCACTGCTCTTGTACGAGTTGTACGAGTATGTGCCGTGAAACTTGGTCTCCAGCATGGGCAGAGATGAGCAGCCCATCGTAGCCGCCGACGAGTCCAAGAACGACGCACCGAATCCCATGAAGCCAGGCTGCTCGAGGACCGCGCTGGAGTACGGCGACGCCTCGTCGTTGAACACCACGCTCGAGTCGCTGTCCGAGGAGCCGTCCTTGTAGATCGCCGCGGCCGACGCACCGAGCGTCGCCTGGCGCTCCTCCGCGGCGTCATTGCCGGCCTCCACCTTCACCTCCGTCTCAGGCTTGGACAGCTTTTCCGTCAGCTCCCGTATCTGACCGCGTGGCACAAACACACGTAAGTAACAAGTGACGTGACGGCGCGTGACAACAGCAAACAATCAAGTACCTCTGCGGCGAGGGCGTCCTTGTCGCGGCGGAGGGCGTCGCAGTCGGCGCGGAGTGCGTCGTGGCGGGCGCGGAGCGCGGAGAAGTCGCGCTCGAGCTGCTTAGTCTTCCACCGCGCGCGGCGGTTCTGAAACCAGACGGCGACCTGGCGCGGCTGCAGGCCGAGGTCGCGCGCGATGCGGGCCTTGCGGTCCGGGTCCAGCTTGTTGTCCGTCTCGAAGCTGCGTTCCAGCGCGCGCACCTGCTCCAGCGCCAGCCGCCGCTTCTTCTCGCCCAGCCCGCACGACGACGAAAGCACTCCACGCCCGCCGGCCAGCTCGTCGTCGTCGTCGTCCACCTCCAGCTCTGGCTCGTATTGCTCCATGTACGGCGCGAGTAGGCTATCTTTCTCAGCTAACGCCAGCTTCTCTCCTGCAATAGGCGCACAGGCCAACATGGTTAACTTCGTACTGGTAGAATATATTTCTTGTTTCTTTTCACATGATCTTAACAATTACTCTTGTACTCCGTAAATCCTTAGATTCCAAAATGCGAAGTGCATGCATGCTGTCAGAGTGTAGAGTGGGAAGGTTCATGCTAATGGGGATACAGATGCATATATAGTCCTGTATGTCAAAAGGGCGCATACTTTGTACTACCATTTTTAAGCTTGAAAGCGGCCTTGACATTTTGCTACATACATCACCCATGCAACAAGTAGACAAAAAACGGAGATGTCCCAGCAATCTTACCTGATTCCGAGGATTCTTGGCTGCTTGTGGGCCTCTTCATTTGCAATTAGCAGCTCAGGAAGAAGGAACGATCGAGACGGAAACTTGGAAATGGGGATGATTCTAATTACGAGGTGGGGGATAGAGTGCTGGGAGGAGTTGCAAGCACATATGGCTACACCTTTTCCTTTTGTTTGTCGGAGGCAATGGCCTTGCCCGGCTTCGGGAGTCGTGATCGCAAAGATGAACTGAATGGATCGAGTACCTCTTCGTGACTTCGTCCTTAGGACGACGGAGGTGAGAGGGAGAGGCGAGGTCATTCGCAGGGCAAGCAACTGATGCAAGAGCCCATGGATCGCGCATAAATAAAAGCAGGCAGCTAGCCTGGCCGGGCACTCTGGTTGGGCAGTGCCGAGATGTCATGTGGCAGAGATTTTTGTGTGACTCGTGTGTTGGCAATTGGTGTCGACAGTTGGGGCCGATTTCCTGTGCTCAAAATGAGTTTTATTCCCATCATTTATAGGACACATTTTTTTGACGAGGAATTTACAGGGCGCCTTATCTATGATAATTATATTCTCGCTAAAAGACCCGTGTATATAAATAAGTACTAACTTTTGCAAAAAAATAAATATCATTCATCAACCGGGTTTTCTTCCGTACTAGTGGTAACAGCTTTCCGAAAAAATAAATTTGGAGCGGTGAATGTCTACTGGAATATATTAGACAACTTCAAGAGTGGCACTGCATTATGTTACTTTTACTGACAACAAAAATATTTGAAACAATTTCTCGTGGAAAATTTGCAAGGAGTTGTGTATATATATAAGACGAGGAAATGTCTCCAATTGCTTAACCTCACAGTGTCATGCACGCCATATAACCACAGAGTATCCAGAAGGACCAAATAGTCTAACCATGGTTAAGATGGCTATGGTTCAGCTAACATGCAATTGAGTCCAAACCAAATATTTTAACATTTATGTCAACAACTTTGCAGAATTCTTTTTTAAAAGTCTTTTTTGTAAGAATTTGGAATTGTGAAAAGAAGACTTAGTCCCATGTACACCAAATTAATGATTTTCTAGTCCAGGGTCGTTGTCCATTCAAGCAAGTAATGTCGCACAAAAAGCCTGTCAATTATACCAACTGGCAGGTAATTGTATAAGAAACGTAGACTTACACATGTGAACTCAAGCTGTAATAATAGTGGTACGTAAGGTTATTTTCCCACGTCATACTAAATTTCCCACAAAAAAAATAACCAACACCGTTCTTGGTGCGTAAGCTTCCTACACAAACCTCGAAAGTATCAGGTAGTTCTGAACTTCTGATACAAACGAAACGATCGGCTTGGGAGGTGCATGGATGGTATCTAAAACACCAGCTAATTCGTACGTAGTTCAACTACAATTGTATAGCCAAGATGCATGTTCTGCAGGCACCATTTTCAATTTAAGCTCACAGATCGAAGGAGGGTTGTTGGCTTGTTCCATTGTTTTCCCCTTGCTTTGGTGGCGAAACGTGGCAGCGACTGTGTTGGCGAAAACACCACCACTGAGCCGGCACGCCAACTCACAACTCAGCTTTGCCCCGGGCCCACGGATAAATTAAAGAAGGAAAACTTGGAGGTCCTAAAGTGAGGCTAGCGACGTTGCAGCTTGCCAAAAGGCCACCCAGCTAGCTTTAAAAGTTTGGTTCAGTTCACGTATTCCGATCGTGATGCTCTGCTATTGCAACTAGGGACGGATGAGGTTGATTGCTACAGTATAATCTAAGCAATGTTTTGCTATAATGTTCTGTCTGTATTGTTTTGTACAGTGATTTGCTGCGGTATCTACGGTAAATGCTACGTTGCTACTGTAAATCACTGTTTGGCTGAAATTACTATTCATGTGTTGGTTCTCTGCAGTCTCGAGGATCCGGATCCCCGTATCCGTGCGTCGCCATGCATGTCACCCAGACGTTCTAGATCCTAGGTGCGGGCAAAATTATCACCAAGAGTTCAACAGTGGCGTGTCATCTTTAAGCTGATAGCCTTTGCCAACGTTTTGTTGTCATGGCCGTGCTTTGCTTATCCTCAACAAAGCAATCTCCGTTTTGCTAGTGAGATCAACATCACAGCTCAAGCCTCAAGCACACTAACTTGAGAGATCAGCATCATACCGACGCTGCTTGCTGCATTCTTTTACGTACATTTTTGTGTGAGAGGGTTAACGCGCGCAAGACTAGCTAGGAGACTAGGACGGTAGCTTTGGGCTTAGAACTTAGAAGGCCACGAGGAAGTAATCTTATGGATCGTGTCCATGTACGTTGTGCGACACAAATATCAAGACAAAAACCCTTTCTAACGTGCGCTAGCGGAGCTCGATCGGTTTTGCATTCTTCCAAGTACTTTTATTCTTTCACGCAGATGATTTATGCCTTTCTTGAAGATGAGTAGTGTCGTGTTTGTAGTCTATGGTACTTTTGACTTGGACGATCGTGCTACTACGTGCTAGCACATGATGCTAATACAGTGGTCACTTGGTGATGGTACGTTCCTGATTTAGACGACAGGCACATTTAAATAACGTAGTTGTACTTGAATCTGACAAAATTGGAGATAATATCACACTAGGGTTGATGTTGCAGAAAGTGCGGAATATCTCATCCTCTTGAGCGACGTGTTGCAATGAGGTACCAGGTAACCACATAAAAGAAATGAACCAAACCACACACCCACCCGCACAAGTCGCTCAAGCAAGCGAGACCAAGCCAACCACTCCCCCTCATTTTCCAGCCCCTCAAAATGGGGGAGCCGGGAATCTATTCCAGAGCTCTGAAAAGCAGGGCGGAGAAGCAACCGCTTTTGGCCCAGAAAGTCGCAGGCACAGGCGCTTGATTGATGAATGCATCGAACCACCAGAGTGCCCACACGCACTAGCGCAAGGACCATCCGTGTTGTGCTAGGACAGCGACTTGCTTGCGCCTGGCGTGGTTTTTCCACGTCTCCGAAGCCGACCTGCCCCATCGGCCGCGACGGAACCCCCCTCCGGTCCAAATGTCCAATCCCCGAGAGTGGAAAAAACGGAAAGCGAGGCGTGCATGGCAGAGCTGCGGCCGGGAAAGCTGAGGCGAGGCGAGGCGAGGCGACGGGGGCGAGTGACAGAAAGTGGCGCGCCTGCCTGCCCGCCTTCACAAGGAAAGGGACGGCATTTTGATCTCGTGCACGTAAAAGCTGGTCGCGGCTTCTGTTCCTACAAAGAAAACACGATAAAAAGCTGGTCGCGGCTTCTGTTCCTACAAAGAAAACAAGATAAAAAGGCGAGAAGACGAGATAGCACCGAGCAGTATGGCCGTGGCAGGAGCAGAGAATAAATTACCAACAAAGTTGTCTTGTTAGGAATATTTGTTCAATCAGCGGCTGGAAGGTGTGGTTCTACCTCCACGTACTGTACATATGTCTCTTGCTGTTCAGTTCAGTTAACGCCTCCATATTGACCGTCCGGATTTCTGAATAGTGTTCAGTTGGATGGCACGAGAGCGGCGAACAATGCGCCGTCTGGACTAGCCAAGAAGGACAAAACCCCGTTGTAGTACTTGTCTGTTGGAGTCGGAGATAGGGTCTTCTCACAGCTTGCATTGTACAGTACCTATTGTGTTCGGTGGGCGATTTAAAGTTGGACGGCAGCGTTAGTTGGTCTGATCGTTGGGGTGATGGGCTGCTGCACACTGTAAGGGTCAAAGCTGGTCCTGACTCCATCATTATCGACTAACATCGAACCATAAAAACTGGAAAGGACATCCCAAGTAACAACAAATAACCGACTGTTGAGTCGACAAGTCACGAGTGCCACCGGATGATCAGCGACGGCAGGCAGCTTTCACCATGGAGCTTTGTTGGGCAGCTCTAAGCAGGGACTGAGGATACTTAGGGCTAAGGTGGGCCGTAGCCCCAAACAATTTTTTTTAAAAAAAAATTGAGTAACACTGAGTATACAGTAGCATTTAGGTTCATCTGTTACTTAACCCTTTAAATAGCCACTCTGCTACCTGCACCTCCAAAAATCCTTTTAAGTTCGAACCAATTTGCTTCAACTTCTTCCTCATTAGGCCATAAATCACCGATCCAGTTTTATTTTCCTACTCTTCAACAAGTTAGCCAAATAGTTTTAGTCGTTCACTCATTTTAGTAGCTCAGTTTAGTCGGTAGCTAACGCCTATCACCACTGCTTTTACTTTCTGCTTCTTGCTCGTCGCCTTCAGCTCATGTTGCGGCAAAGCGTGAGTGGCAAAACCACAAGACAACTAGATGAGGCATTGCGGCCGCCGACGGAGTACGAAACATCCCTGCGTAACTAAAGCTTGGAGTGGTCGAGTAATATGACCATCAACCTAATAAGTGATTGCTGCTTTTTGGCGCCATGCGTCTCTTTCACCTCTGTTTTTGTAACGACTGATTTAGGACTTACCTCCAGGCCCCCCCCTTCCTTTCTCCCCTCCTTCTTCCCAGACGCTCCAAGACGTCGCTCATATGGTCGCCGCCACCGCAGCTTCGCCTTGTCTTGTCGCCACTCCGTCCCGGCCCCATTGCCGCTCTGTCTTGGCCCCTTGCTCACTGCAAGCCTTCCAAGACGCCGCTCACACAAGACGCCGCTCAAGCGTCGCGACGTGCCATGCATTGCTCCCGGACCGACCCCCTCCTCCTCCATGCCACGCCTCCCTATAAAACTCCTCCTCCTTGCTTGAGTCCCCACGTCGCCCGAGCTCGTGCAGCACCACCGAACCGGCCGCCCGCCTCCTCGTCTCGTTGCTTGGTTGTGGTGAGTCCCGCCGCCACCGCCTCGGCCTCCTCATGGCCGGCTGGCTGCCACGGCCGCTTCACCCTCCGCCATTGCCGTCTTGTGCCGCCATGGACCGCCCTTGGCGCCTCCTGCCCGCCTCCCAAGCGCCATGGCCGCCTCTCCTCCCGGCGACCTCGCCCCGCCCGCCGCCCTGCCTTGCCACTGCCAAGACCGCCTCATCAAGCACCCGCCCCCTCTGCTCTCCCTGTTCTTCTCTGAAGCTTTGGAGCACAAAGCAATGGGGAAATGGGTTGATTTTGGGGTGAATTGGGATTTTAGTGGGAGTGGTGGGCCCCACTGTCATTTGCTAGACCTCCCTCATTTGGCTGCCTTGTGGGCCCCCCGCCACCCATTTCTCCTTTTCTCTTTTTACGGTTTTCTTTTTGGGGTTTAACTCAAAAGAGAACTTCTAAAATTCATACCTTCTCCATTTTAACTCCAAAATTATGAAATAAATTTCTAAAATTTGTTAAATCAAGATCTTGCTAACGACATAGGACTTGATTAATTTGGAGTTTATTTATTGTCCCTATTTATTTATTTGCTCTCTTTGCCGTTGTGTCTTTTTCCCAGTATTCTCGCCGATTAGGATTTGAAGACGCCATGACCATAGTGATCAAGACCAAGATCCCTAGCCTTTAACCAAGGCGAGTCAATACTTTGACCATTTTGCCCCTACATTTTATGCAAATTATGTTCTTTTAAATTAGCAACTTGCATGCTTTAATTCTTAATCAAATGTATGTTAAAGCTTAAGGTAGTTAAATGCCTACTTGATGTTTAAATAATTTAATATGCCATCCTTGATAAATTGAGTCCAATAATCCTTGTCACCCTAGTAATTATATGGTAATACTAGTTATAGGTTGTACTTAGCGACACGCTAGTCTTGTTAAATACCGGATATTAAAATATCCCAATCATCATTTCCTTAAACATAAAAGGTTTTGGGTAGTCATTGGTGGTCCATTGGCTAAAGGTTGTGAAAATAAATTGGTTTTACTCCCCAAAAACCCCAATTGCTAGTTCTATCTGGCGGATGGTGAGGCGGTGGGTGCTCGAGGAGCACATGGTTGGTTGGCTTGTGGAATGAACCGCCAGATAACCCTAAGGACTTAATCTTGTCACGACCTCCGTGTTAAACATGTGCAACCACAAGTGCGCAAAGTGCAACTTGGCCTAGTACAATTATCAAACCACGAATGTGTCTCATGCGGTGGAAAAATGTATCATGCAAGCTTGCGGTAAATAAGGCTTGAAAGGGACACCGAGGCAAGGGTGAAGTTGCTCGCATTTGGGGTAAACTAACTACTGGCAATGGGGTAACATCCCACATGAACGTATGGGCGTAACCCCATATGGGTGAGATGACTGAAGGGCGAGGTAATTAGAAAAGTTATCGTGATTTGCCGCCCAACTACATGACTACGGAATCATGTGGGGTAACGGTATGACTATCTCTTGTGGGTAAAGTGTACAAACCTCTGCAGAGTCTAAAAGCTGTTTAAACAGTAGTGCCTACGGTCAAAAGGCGGACATGGGAATCATAACTTGAGTTAGTTCTATTTCAAAAAGCTTTGTGGGTGGAATGGAAAAAAATGGTGGAAGGGCTCACCTAGCCTGCTTTTGGATTTCTCCCGAGTCGCCGAGCTCGATGGGTGTGGTCTTTGGGGCAGCCCCAATTGAAAGGATGCATTGGTAGAGTTTCACGGATGGAATCTCTACTATTATAATTATTGCACATTAATCTTTTAAAATTGCAAATTTGTTAAAAATGCTAAATCATAGGATTTGTAATTATAATATTGCAAAACGGCTTTCATAAATAAAAGAACATGAGCCATCCTTGTTAAGCCTTGCATGTATATAATTGCATTGTGTGTTGGCTCATGAGCACGGTAGTAGTGCTCATTCTCGCTTCTCCCCAACCCTTGAGATAATGAAGACGACGGAGACTACGCCTACTACGATGGACCGAAGATGATGGACAAGACTATGACGAGGAGTAGTGTAGTTACGTAGTTTAGGTCTCGCCAGTCTAAGTAGACTTCGTTGGTACTCAGCATACAAGCGATATTATCCAACTCTTGGTTAATATCTGTCAGACATGAGTCACCCCGCCGCTTGTTCGTGTGAGATGAGCCCTACTCGCCTTTTGCTTCATTTGAGGTTACGTTGCTTGTATGTGATGTAATCAATTTGGCCTGTTCGCCCCTTTTGTAAAACTTCGACCGACGTGGTCTATGTTACTCGCTTGGTTGTAATATTTTAATATTTCAGTTCACGCTTGTATGAATGAATCAAAGAATGTGTACCGTGAAGTGCTAGCTACTGATCCAGGGAATAGCACAGTGATTTCACAGAGGATTTGGATTCTCGAAATCCGGGTCCGACAGTTTTTAGAGTAAATATATACATATATCTTGCTGAGACAAGGTAGTTTATAACCAAAATACGGACAAGATCTACCTAAAAAATTTTGATGGCTATAAATTCTACCATATTGTAGTAATATGATTTAGCATTAGCCTTCGGCCCCCCTTGAGATTTGGCTCAAGCTCCGTCACTAGCTCTAAGGGCATTGGGACTGCTTCGGCTAGGCAGTTCTAAAGGCCTTTGGGACTGCTTCGGCTTCGACTTTTCGTCCAAAAAAAGCCGGAAGCCGTCCTAAACAGGGGGCTTTTCTATCGGTTTTTTCAAAAGCCAGAATCCGCGTATAACGTGATAAAGCCGGAAGCCGTCCTAAACAGGGGGCTTTTCTATCGGTTTTTTGAAAATCTGAAATCCGTGTATAACGTGATAAAGCCGAAAGTCGTCGCAGGACAAATTCATGCGGCTTCCCACCACCCCTTCAGAATTTACCTCTGAACCACATTTTGCCACTGGACAAAAACCCCTCTCGTGCGCCCCTCCTCCCACGCCCCAACCCTAACCCTACCCCTGCCCCAACCCGCCCGCGCCCCCCTCCCCCCTACATGCCGCCGCCCTCCACCGACGCGCCACCACCCTTGTCCTCCTCCTCACATTGCGCCTCCCGATGGTGCCACCCTCCTCGCTCCCTCCACTGCCGCCACCTCTCGAGCCGTCAATAGCCTCCCACTCCTCCTCCCGACCCGGCGCCGCCGCCGTCCTCTGTCGTGTTGGCCAGAACACTAGCCCTCACCTTTTTTTTATAAAAAAAACCTTTTATATTTTCGTAAATTAATTGTTTGTAAATAATTATTATTTATAATAATTAGTTATTGTAATTAGTTCTGTAATAATTTTGTTAATAATTGTTTATTGTAATCATTGTAGTTAATTACGTTAACTGCGGTCTGTTGCGTTAATTGTCGTTAAATGCGATCAATTGCGTTAAATGTGGTAGTCGTTGTTAATCATCATTAATTGCGTTAACCATCGTTAATCGCGGTAGTCATCGTTAATTGCAGTCAATTGTGGTAGATCTCGTTAATTGCGGTCATTGGAGCAATAATTGCCGTCAATTGCATTAGTTTGTTGTTAATTGCGATAGTTGTCGTCAACTTCGTTAATCGTCGTCAATTGCATTAGTTTGTCGTTAGTTGTCGTTAAATGCCGTCAATTGCATTAATTGCTATTAAACAACATCAAACAAGCCATTACCTGCCTTAGGGGTATTTTAGACATTTTCCATCTCAGAAGTTGTAGCCAGACTACCTAAAAGCCAAACAGTCAAACACCAAACCTCTTCAGCTCGGCCGTTCAGCCCTGGAGCCTAGCCGGAAACCGCTTTTCAGAAAAACTACAGTTGTGCCTAATAGGCCCTACAGCCATGTCTGCGATAACTTCGGCTTTGGTTTTTCGTTCGAAAAACAGGAAGTTGTGGAATTGATGTGATAATGGAATTGAATACTTGTGTAATCATGTGATTTAATGATTATCATTAGATTTACTTGTATGCAAATTTGATTATTGTTGAAATAAAATTTTGGTAGATTTTATAGAAATGGATATGCGAAAGCTGAAGCAAGGATCTCATATATGTAACGTTTTGTATTTCATACTTGGAATCTGAAAATGTAGTACATTTAATGTTTAAATTTAGGGCGCAACTAGCACTCAGACGTACGGTCCGAGTGCTAGCGTCGTACGACCCGAGTGCAACATCTTGTTATGCTAGACGCAACAAAATTCAGAAACGTGCGCAACATATTAAAAATTCATATGCATCATTTCTAAGAACATCACTGTGAACATACATGTTAACATCATAAACGTCACCGTGAAACATCATCTCAAACAACATCAGAATAAAAAACAAAGCATTTGGAAAAAAAAACGCATTGAAAAAATTTGCAACATCACCGTGAATAGCATGCAACACTTTTTTTTCTATAGATGCAACATTTTTTCTCTACATATGCAACATTATTCTCAACGGGATGCAACATTATTTTCAACGGACCGCAACATCAACATTAGAACCAAAAGACAAACATATGAACATAAAAAATGAAGAACGTCAGCTTCCTTTGGACACAAGGGCTCATCAAGCGCATGAGAGGCCAAGCCTCGGTGAAGGCAGTAGCGAAGCGAGCTGAGCGGCCAGCCGAGTAGAGGATGCAAGGGCGAGCCAAAGGCGGCCGGCCGAGGCCGGCCGGGCGCGGTAGGAGCCGAGCCAAGGGGCGCTGGGAGCCAGCCGTCAGAGGCCAAGAGCGGGCAAGTCACGAGCCACGGGCCGGGGTGGGGGTGGGGACGGCGACACCAAAGCACTGGCGGCCGGGCGCGTCGAGGGCCAAGCCAGGGACCGGTGCCATGGGGGAGCCACTATGGCGTGCAGTTAGGAGAAGGGGAACGGGAGAGGAAAGCATTGGAGAGAAGGGGAACGTGAGAGAGCAAGGATAAGAAATGAGTGGGGAGAGAAGTCAGTGGTGAGTGGATAGGAGTGAGTGGTTGGAGGTGGATGGGAGCTGAAGAGATAGGGTGAATAAGTGGAGGAGGTTGGAACATGTGAAGGAGGTAGCGTTCGATTTTTTGTTGCAAGAACGGACGACTATACAATATCATTTCCCTTAAATTTACATTTCTATGTGAACATGAAAAAAACAAATAAAATCATTTCATATGACATTAAACAAGTTATTATTTGTCCCTTGGCCATTTCAGACATTTTTCAACTCAGATGCTCCAACCAGTCTACCTAAAAGCTAGACTGCCAAACACCAAACATTTTCAACACAGCCGTTCAGCCATTCACTTCCAGCCATGCCAAAAAGGCCCATGTATAGTGTACTGGTGCTAGTTAGCTTCCCCCTATAGCACCGGTGCTAACTTTTAAAATTTTATTACAACTCCACTTGTAAGTGAAATGAGAGAGGGGGAGAGTGTGTAATGGGAGAAAACGAAGTTATATTTCTATTTAGTTGTAAGTCCTATCTTATAGAAAGAAAAAGAGACGCTAAACACTTATGAAAAAAATCAACTCTAGCACGAATACGGCACCACCCCACATTGTACATGGCTTAATGCTCAAGCTCAGCTGCTTCAATAACGGTCACACCATGATCAGACGTTGGTTTATCTCGGTGTGCAAAAATTCTATGCATCCAACCGTTCTTTACCGTCGGGACAACATCACTCGAGTTTTTTAGACTAAATGGCACTGTTGGCGCCGTTATGCCAAAAATAATGCATTCACTTGTCCGTGGTGAAATTTTTAGCAATACCACGCCTGAATGGTTATTTTTGTAAGTAACGGCATAGCCCATTACCTGATGCTTGTGAGAGCAGTCATAGAAGCACACAGGAATACGTTGAGGACGGCATGCATGCAGATTCTTCCACCAAACCCACTCTGTACTTCGGTTATTTATGGCCACCGGTTGCGCGATCACGACACAATGCAACGAATTAAGCGGCAGTGGCCGTGCAGCTTCAAAGGAAGCGAGTCGGCCCAACGCGTGAGCGTCGTGCCGACGTGAACACTTGGCGGCTTTCGCGATGCGAATGGGGCACACAACTCGGTGACACAGGCGCATGGCCCAGGGCACGATTGTCCCGTCCCACGCCTCCCAATCGAGGAGGGAGACGAGAAAAGAAGAGCAGAGCAGAGGCGCAGAGCGGCGCAGTGAATCGCGTCATGGGTTGGAGTCTTTCTGCACGCGTCGCTTTCGACGAGACTGCAAGGTGTAATTAGCAGGCGAGGTGCGTAAGCGCGACACGAGGGGACACGTCTAGTCCCGACCGCGAAAATATTCCTTTGCGGCAGGGTCGCAGAGGTATGGATCGGGACCAGTTTTAGAGTCGTTCGCTGAGCCTGAGCTGGGGCGAGAGCCGAGAGGACATGCGTTTTTTGTGCCGCTTTGGTTTACTCCCGGTCTGCATCTCGGCACAAAACGTTGATCGCTCCTGCTTTCTTGTTTCTCTTTGATTTTTACTCATACTAGAATGTGACCCGCGCTAACGGTGCAGATATGATCGATGGTAGTGAAGGAAAAAAATAGCTAGTTGGCTATATTTTTTTTAGCGAATGATGATTTATGTGAATTAACAGTGGCTATTATGTTTTAGGAATACGATTTAATATGTTGTAGGACTTAAATTGTAAGGCTAAAATTGTAAGCATCAGTAAGAATGAAAAATACATCAAGCTGTTACATTCAAATAAGGTATTCTAGCAGAAATGTGCAAAGACAAAAACAATTTAGATCTACAGCATAAATTTATGCTGAACATGGTAGGCGAGAGGCTATTAAATAACATATGTTCCAAAGGTGGAAAAACAATTGCAGAAGCAGACACGTGGCGTTACTAACAAAAACACTAATGAAACTAATTATCTTAAATATGCCCTTGTCGTTTTCTGAATGAAGGAACTTTGTATTTTTGTCTTGGCTCATAACCACAAAAAGGATTTCCAACCTCAATCAGAAAGGTGAAAAAAAACTGAGATCCACAGCATGAATGTCTGCTGAATATGACATACGAGAGCGAGACCTTAGTAGGCTAAAATCACAAATGTGATCGGCAAAGATGATTGCCCAGAAGTTGTACTTGTCAGGAAAGATCAATATGGCGTTATTCTAAACAGGACATAATTCAGTAGCTAGCATGAAGGAGAAATAAAAGTTGTTTTTAAAATTAAATATATTGTGTAAAAGAGCATGTGTTCAAGCAATTTCTTTCCACAAGAAAGGAAAGTCTTAGGTAATAAGTTTTGAATTCTACATAGCAAGGAGAAATAACATGAAAAAACTAATGAAACTAATTACCTTAAACTTGTCCTTGTCATTTACTGAACGAAGGAAGCATGTACCTTTTTCTTGGCTCACAACCACTCAAGGATTTTAAACATCAATTAGAAAATCACTTTTTTTTTAAAAAAAAAAGAGATGTATAGTATGAATCGCGCAGATGTGGTGGTTGTATGTGGGTGGCAAGGGTCTAGACGAACATATCTATTTTCTTTGAAAATTAGGAGCTGACACATTATAGCACATAAGGAAAATCTGTGCAATAAAAAAAGATGAATATACAAAAAAAAACAATCTATATCTGTGTGAGAACTCATCATCCTTCGTTCTAACTTGATGTAAAAAAAAGCTAGAAACAGTGGACCGATGTGAGAACTCACCATCCTCCACTATTTCTGGGCAAATTAAGTAGGGAAAAAAATATAGGTCATTTGCTTATACAAAGATAGAAATAGTGGAAATGTTGTGTTGACAACTGGATCAATCATATCCTTGTTTGACGACATTTTTAGATAGAATCCTCCTTCAAAGATCCAATGTGGCAGGTCTGTTTAGTAAGTGTAGTTGCAGTGTTACGTTTTAGGAAAGGAAATGAACTAATCCCTTGAATATGTGATAATGGGTGTAAAAAAAATGTATTATGAGAACATAACTCTTAGCTTGAAGGTTTTGTGGAGGGTCTGGAGTTGCTATGATAGGGATTTTAGGGTCCGACTCTTGGATCTCTTGTTCTGGATAGGAGATCTGTGTGAGTAGTTGTTAGGGAGTATGAAATAATACTAAATTGGTGTACGAAAGACGATGTATAAAAGATGACGAAAGTCTCAAGATTGAAGCAGGTCTAAATGCAAGATACATGTTTTCTTTTGCTGCTGCTATAAGAGGCGTTTTTTTTCTATACAGGATGGGAATTAGTTGATGGTGAGGTATCGTACAGAGGAAAAAATAGCGTGTAAGGTGAGGAATGGTAGTAGGAAAAGAGATACTGTTTATAGGAATTACAATGGTGTAGCAAAGGAGTCTATTAAGTTATGTATGTAAACACACGACATGGTTAATTGAGAACAGTAAGAAGAGCAGAAACTATAGGTATCTTTCCGAATGTTGATGCTTTGGGTTTTGGGTAATTCGAACTGTGATTCTAATGTATAGATTTTATGCATACCTCTGCATCCATGGTGTGCTTCGCATATGCGCGATCAACGAATAAGGTTCTGCGAACAAAGTGTAATAGAGGAGTGTTTTCTGGGCTGCATTAAACAATATATATCAATAGTGTCAGTGATAACAAAAGAGTGTATTTAAAAACATGTCATCCATAGTGGTGAATATAAGACGGTAGATTAGATAGTACATACCATGAGGAAGCATTTTTTCAGTGGAACTTGGTGTAGATTGTGGGTGATCGTTACAGAGCTGTCATGGTGTCGGAGAGGAAAATATTTATGTTACATAAAGGCTATAAATAGGAAGGAACATATTAGGCGTTAGCAGCACAAAGCAATGCAAATTAGTCAGTGACGGTAAATTACTGGAGAGTAGCTAAGTAGTATTAGATGACTGTGCGGTGTTTGATGTATGTGCTGTGCAACAAATAGAAAAGGCTATATCGGAATGGTAGTAGTGCTAATAGGTAGTTTAATTTATAGCTTATGATTGTTTTCTATTTAGTTTTTTAGTGTAAACATGCTAAACATACATGATTATGAGGTAAATGAACATGCACGTTGTCAAGGTCTCATTGAACTCGATTTCTTCCATCAATGCTCACTTCCTGACTACGATTCTTTCCAGAAATGTTTACTTGCCTATGAATTGACCTCAAAACAAAAGGCAGCTCACAAAGAAGTAGCAGCCATAGGTAGCTCTAGTCAGCCGAGAGTATGATAGACCTGCAAAAAAAAAACAGAAAACACCAAGAGAGAATACCATGGCAAGGAAGAAGCAAACATAGGATTTTCAGCCAAAATCTGTATTCTAGAAACAAACAATGCAAACAAATGGGTATGACAAACAATCGCCTTGACATCATTCCTTCTTAGAGCTTCCCCATAGTATGTCTGCAAGCTAGCTATGACTGAAAAATAGAAAAGAGATGGCCTATTATACCCACACATTCATGATTCACAGAACCTACCAACAATGATAAAATGATTAAAAGTCCTTGAAGAATGAACCATCGGTTTGTCGCTTAAACATGGCAAGTGGAACAGAGCTACTGTCTAGATTGCTCTAAGAAGCAAACCAAATTGCACTCATAAAGTATATAATATTTAAGCATGATTAAGAGCATGAAGCAACAGCCAAAGCTGGTAGGTTGACTTCTTGAGTGAACTAAGTGAAGCATATGTGAAAAGCAAGATGAAAAGAAAGCTGATGAAGGAGGAGTTAAAGCACACGACAATTCTAACTTTGTTGACATAGTATACAATTTTGGATGAGGACCATGTGGTGGACCAATGCCATTCATATTTAGCACTTAGCAGGCAGCGAAACTGATTTGTAAAAACTAAATCTAGACCAAGCTGGTATATTTAATAGAAAGATTCTTCATGGTTCCATTACAAAATGGAATGTACATCAATTTAGGAAATCCCATAAACTCGGGAGAGAGCTGAAAAAAATCATCACTGCACATTGAATTAAGCTACTAAATTAAGCAGTTCGTTGTCTGCTGCAGCATACACCAACAACAGAGGAATGAACAGTAGCAACTGACCGCGAGCACGAGGAGAGATAGCAGGAGCTGCAGAAGGAGATCCATGAGGCAATCGTAGCACGGGCATGGGAGGCGCACTGGACACAAACAGGATCGAAACGTGGTAAAGGAAGATGAATCTGGAGGAGGGAACCGGAGCACAGACAAAGGAAGGACCGTGGGAGATAGTAGGAGCTGCAGAAGGGGATCTAGAGAAGGGGAGCGTACTGCAAACCAAGTAAGGCGAATCTGGGGAAGGGAACACCAACAGAAAGCACAATCCTGTACACGCAAACAAAGCAACACAATGAGACGCTACGAAGAAACGTACCAGCAAAATCATCCATTGCCGCGACGCGTGGATCGGACGGACGTGTGCGAGGGCGGGCGCGATCGGGCGGCTCATGATTCTGGGGTGACGTGGCTGGGGCGGGAGGGCGAGAAGTTCTTCGACTGTTAAATTAGTTAATGATATTTGCGCTCAGCTCAGTGCTTTGAGTACTTGTAGGAGTAGAACTGGGTGGTTGTCCTACAATAGTTTTTTTTTTTTTGCATGTGTCTAGGGATCACTCGGATGTTTTGTCACAAAGAAAAACACACCCAAATTTTATACCCTAGGATCAAATCAAACAGTTGTCCGATCAAAAACCACCATGCACTCCAGTTTTGCTGCTCTCGTAAAAACAGACCTGCGATTTAACAAGGGTTTGTTTTTAAAAAACAATGATGTGCCAAACATGACCTAATGGGCCGAAACATTCGAGTTGAGTTCGCGGGAGTTTTTAGGGGACGAAGGTGTAGCACAACAATGGATACTGGTTACATGTCATAAGGCAAACACAAATAGAACAGCAACAAGAATAGACACTTCGGCATGATTTGTAAATGAAAAGACAGAAAAAAAAGACGGATGAAGACCTCATAGAAACAATGAGGAGGCATGGGAGACAAGATGTACCTACATGTAACTGAATACTGGTTTCTTCCCCCCAATACTCTCCACATATCTTGTTCTTCCATGGAATCCATGATCGATCTTTTGCCTCCCTATTTTGATCCACAACCTGTCTCTCTACATGATGGGAAGATGGAAAACAATGTTGGTGTGCCTTCAAGTGTAGATTTAAATTACGTTCATATGTTGGCTTCTTTGTGAAATGCTGTTCTCGTGGGTAGATTGAAACCGCCAGTCCGCCACCAAGTGAGCAGCTCTTCTACCATCGTTGGTGCAAACAATGAACCGAGGAATAGGCATCCGCGAAAAGAAAAGGCAGCACATCACAGGTCAAGTATTACAGAAAGAAGCAATCTATCTTGTTCTATGCAGATTCATCACACAAGACTTCTGGAATAATAGAAGTCCAACAACTTGCTGCACAATCAGCTAAGCCAGGAAGTGACAAATATCACAAGGTCTCTTATAGGATGATGCAAATGAATAGGCTAGTGAAGAAAATGGCCTCAACTTTGAAATTTTGGTTTATGAAAAAAAAAAACAAGACATACATTGGAACATAACCATGAGATGCATGCAAATTCAGAAATAAGATGTCTGTCGACGATCGAGTCGCCTATCTTACGAAATAAAAAGAGAAAAATGGGAAAGAGTTTGACGAGGATATAACAATCCTCGTTTAATCATTTATCCATAATTCATATTATGAGGTAATAATGACGTCACATAACTCTCGAGTATACCCCTTAAATATTAATAAGGGAGAAGCTGGAGGTCATAAGTTCTTCTACGACCACCCTGTACTCGTGGGTCTTCCTACGACTACCCTATAGTTGTAAGTCCTTATACGACTATTCCATGATCGTAAGCTCTATTACGATCAGTATACAGTCGTAAGCTTTCCTACGACCATCCCCTGGTCGTAAGACCTTCTACGACTAGGCCCTAGTCGACAAGGCTCACAGACATGTGGGCCTAGTCGATAAAGGAATCTTCCGCACCGTATTCAAAATACGGGCAGTAAACTACGCCATTATTTCCTAAGATAATGGCGCGATTTTAAACCCCCTTTTATGATGATAATGGCCTGGTGACATGGGAATGTTTTAACTCCTACAGTAACCTCCAGTAACAGCGCCACGATCTGGATGATTAAGTGACATTTTATTAGAGGTCCAACGGCGTACATTCTGAGGACGGTATAAAAGGCAAGGATCATCAGAGCAATGGAGACAGCCCCAATTCTGAGAAGCACAATACTCTAGTTTTCTGGCTTGATCTTGTAATCCAGTATACTCAATACATACACACAGGAGTAGGGTTGTTATTCTCCCAGGAGAAGGCCCGAACCTGTATAAAATTTCCATGTCTCCATCTCTGTGTGATTTTGAGTCGAGAGGAACCCCCGAATCAAACAATCTTTACGTAAGTTCGGCCCTAAAACACCGACAGTTGGCGCCGACCGTGGGGATCTTCGAGTCATCAGTTTTTCCCTCCGTCCTTCCAATTCTCATGCTCTCATGGCAGGAGAGTGGAACAAGGAGAACTGGTTCGACTTGGCCGATTATGCAGACATTGACATGGATGCCAGTTTCGACTACGAGCCAAGTGATGCATCCTCCGATAGTGATGTCGCCCCTGGAGATCTTTCTCTAGGAGACTTTGCCACTGATGGAGTTGAGGAGGGATCCATATCCCCCACAACTATACGTCCAGACGGGGAACCAGTGTAACAGCCCAAAATTTCAATTTCAGAGAAAATTTAAAATTTATTTATTTTTGTGGAAATTCTGAAATTTTTAAAAGCTTTTTCTTAAATTACAAAATCTATTATCAAGTTTAAGTTGGAAATAATTTTATTAAGTCTAAAATGTCTATAAGAATTTATGTGAATTTTTTAGAATTTTTGGATGTTAATTGTTATATTCTAAAGCCTATTTGAATTTTCGAGATTAAATTAAATAGAAAAACAAAAAAAACTTCTAAAAGTGTTTGGGCGAAAGCCTCGGCCCAACTCTCTCTCATGTGCAGCCCGCTCCATCCGCCTCCTCACTTTGTCACCGTCGGATTTTAATCCGACGGTTCACACGCGCACACGCCTCACGTTCGCTCCGCACCGTCGGATGGAAATCAAGCGGCCCCGGCCTTCTCTTCCCCATCTCCTTCTTCCTCAACGCGCCGTCGTGGCCGCCATGAATGCCTCACCCGAACTCTTAAACACCGTCCATTACTCCCCTTTTTCACGCGCAGTAGTGGGCAATCAAACCCACGATCACAGGCGCACTCAAGCCACCCGTCGCCTTCATCTTAAACCCCCTTAAACTCCCACTACCTCGCCGCCGCCGCACCTTCCGCCGCACGTCCTCGCCGCTTCGGTGCCTCCCCGGTTCTATAAAAGGGAGCGTCGGGAAGCCCTTCTCACCAAAACGCTTCCCTCACTCCTCCCTTGTCGTGAGCTAGCCATGATTTGAGTTTCCCCGCGGGTCGAGAGCTTCAAGCTCAATTGCGCTGTCGTCGCCAATGCCGCTCGCCTGCCCACCACCACCGTCGTCATCGCCATCTCACCGCGAACCTGTTGCGCACACTCACGTCGCCGGAGGAGCCCTGAAGCCCTACTTCGCCGTCGAGCCCGAACTGCCGCCGCCTTCGTCCTCGTCACCGACCACCGCTACACGCTTTCTCATCGCCGTGGTGAGCCCCAGATTCCCCGTAGCCTCCTCTTTCCCCTCGTGCCCTCGCCGGAGACAAACTCGCCGCCGATCGCCGGTTCCTAGGGTCCCGTGCGCCGCCCCCGTCCGGCACCGACGTGGCCATGCCACGCAACCGCCAACGCGGCGCCACCTCAGCCCAGGGTCCGACGTGGATGCCTGCGTGGCGCCACGTCACCCTCACAGCGCCATATCACCACAACCCCGAACCCTAAAGCCGCATGGACTTAGTTCATATAGACCGTGTCTATGACACGTAGGACCCACTTGTCAGAAATTAAATTAAAAACATTTTAAATCGGAAAATCCTTCGCTGACGTCATCTTGCGCAATAATTGGATTTTCCTTCAGAAAAATAATTTGGGAAATTGATTTAAATAACAGATTTAGTTTAAAATTTGTAAAATTCATAACTTTTGCATTATA
This sequence comes from Phyllostachys edulis, assembly GCA_036346405.1. NCBI lineage: Eukaryota > Viridiplantae > Streptophyta > Magnoliopsida > Poales > Poaceae > Phyllostachys > Phyllostachys edulis. Next base: position 106,187,076 of record CM070550.1, read on the forward strand.
ACTCCAAATTAGATGATTCAAGTTGCTAAAATTTTAGAAAATTATTGTCTAACTAAATAAAATATAATAATTCAATTTAGAGTTCATTTTAGTTCTGTTTTAGAATTTAGAATTCTTTTAAATATCAAATTTAGGTTAAAATTTGTAAAATCCATATCATTTGAATTCTAACTTCAAAATTAGTGAAATAAATTTCTAAAATCTATTAAAATGATTTTATAGCTGTTTAAAATAATATTATATATTATTTGGTCTCAGCTTAATTTGTCTGTTTGAGTTCTATTTGAATTTCATTTGATTTATTTTATTTTCACGTTTAGACTACGACGATTCTGGGGAATTTGATACTTCTCAAGACTTAGATTTTCCAGACTGCAACGAAGGCAAGTTATACTTTGACCATTTTGCCCCTATTATTTTAAAGTTAATTAAATTCAGTTTTTAAATTATTAAATGCATGCATAATTTTATTCAAGTATTTCAAACTCCTGTTTAAATAATTAGTTATTCCTATTATCCTTGTATGCCAAATTTTGGATGTTGCCATGTCATTCCTTTGTCACTTTAGATAAATTATTATGTTTAATAATCAAATGCTTCGCAAATACTTAGACCATGATTTATGTTTTTGGGAGAATTTTAGCCAACTCAATAAAATTTGTTTGAAAATTAAAACTATGGTATTGTTTTACCATAGAGAATTTGTAAAGATGGTTTTATAGAAATAAAATCAAAAGGGTTTGGACTTGGGCGAAAAGGATGAATGGTGGGTGCGAGTTTATGCACCTGCTTAGTCTGGTTAAGATTAAGACCTGTGGTTTAAATTGAATGACGCCTAAGTCAATTGAGGACCGGTCTTTGAGCGCATTTTGTTATGCCTTATCAGACAACCACATGTCTGTATGGGCGGGACTCGCTTAATAATTTGTAATACCTCTTAGTTATTTGTGCTATGTTGTATGTATGGGTGTCGGGTGAGAGTTTTTTCCCATCTGGCGCAAGAGGGGTTTTTGAGGACTGTCGGTCAATGGAAGCGAAACCTTAGCGACACGAGTACTTTGAGGTAGAACATTGTAACGACCTTGTGATGTATGCTCACACACGCCTTAGGAAGCGTGGATTGGCCGACACAAAGAGTATAATATCTCGTGTGGGTAAAGTTGTACAAACTCTGCGAGTAGAAACTATTTGAATAGCGGCGTCATGATCATGGACATGCTAGCAAAGCCACTCGAGTTAGTTTTGTTTTTGGTTTTAAAAGTGATTTCAACAGATAATTTCGGGATGGATAGTCATGTGGGAAAATTGGGCGGGTAGCCATTGTGATTGGAGGATATCCATCATCTTTTATGGAGGTTATCCACAATAAACTATTGTCATTTAAAATGGTGATTTAGATTATTGTATGAAATGGCTTTGTAATCTAATATGATTATTTAAATTAAAACTAACGCTTACATAAAATAACCTTGCCAAGATCCTTTGTCTACCTTATGCATGCATATCAATTCCATATTGGGTGTAACTTGCGAGCACGGTAGTAGTGCTCACTCTTGCTGAATAATCTTTATTCAGGAGAAGATATCTACCAGGACGGTGAGGATCTTGACGCCTAGGCTGCGCCCCCAGACAATTGCCTGTGGCGAATCGTTGGGTCTACTACTATTTTTCTACTTCCGCTGTGTTTTACTTTATTTGGCCTCAGGCCCTTTGTAATAAACTCTGAATAAATATTAATAAAATGCGTGATATGTTTTGATTATCACTTTTGTTTGACTTTGTACATTAGCTATCCTGGACTAATGTATGAACACAGAGAATTCGGGATCCTTCGCTCCCGGGTTCGACAAAAGTGGTATCAGAGCCATATCGACTGTAGGTCATGGCCTTAGAATCGCCTTAAGGATTTATTTCTTAAAAATTAAAAATATTTTGAGTCTATCCAAGAGTCTTCTCAACACTTCTTTTTAAAATGGTTATCAACTCATCTTATTCTCTAAATTGTAGATGGTGAACAACCAACCCGGATTTCCCATGGAATTTTCACGACACCGGGCGCACTCCTATGGAAGATGATGCAACACCTAGGCTACAACCAGAGACCAACTTATCAAGGGTACATGTATAAAGCGGAAACCAAGAGCTTTGGAGACTTGAAGTAGTCCTCACGCCAATCTTCAACCAAACACAAACCACCACATCTTCGACACCCCAATGAGACGCGATAATTTCACGATGGACTTCAGATGCAAGCTAGAGAAGCAACACGTCGCCTCCGCCATATTTACAACAATCATTTTGAAGACTCAGGTTCCACTACCACCCCATGCACATTCCGACTCGCTTGATAGTACCTTTCGCTCACCGAGAACGAGGACTCTCCTAAACTTACTCACCAAGTGGACTGTCTAAGGCAATGGATTATGCCTACTAAACACTCGATGAACTGCGTAATACTCAAAACGACTGCTAGATGCGTAAGAAAGGTTGAAAGTCAGAGAAGAAGAGTCGGCTACCTACAAGGCGGAGAGGGTAGTACTTGCAGCCGATTATACCCTCTTACACCTTAGCGATATCTCATAATATGATCGTTAGATGCGAATTATGAGTCATCGATGTCTCTTGTGATAGCCATAATCAAACAATAAAATAAAATAATAAAAGGACTATTTTTGGCAAAATTTGGTTCTTTTGTCTTGTGCTTGTTTGTTCTTGGGTCGTTAAAAATATTATTCCTTAGAACTTTATTTCTATACTCTATTCTCGAGTCTTTAGAAGATTCCACAGATGGTTACCACACGCATGCCGGCAATGGTAGCGCCAAGGCCAAGGAAATCCAAACGCAGACACCGGAAAACCTGTCCAAAGAACCACCTCCTCCACGGTGAAGGGCCTGATTGGCGCCAGATGATGGCCAATCGACACATCGATAGACACGCTAGCTCACCCATTAACAACAACCAAGCAAAGACCACTCAAGCACCACCACCACCTCCACCGCACAAAGATTGACCATGGCGAAATTCATGCGTATCGCCCAATCGACTTTCTCCAAGAAAGACAGAGCCGATGGATGCCGATGACTAGATCCGTGCTATCGGGAAGAAGTCGGATATCACTCGATGTCTTGATCGTGAGAGAGTCTGTTTGCCTCTCACCACTCACCGTCCCGCATCGAAATGGTGGGATAACTACAACATCTCCCATCCGATCGCAGACTATCTCTTGGGAGGAGTTTGTGCGGGCTTTCCGCCATGCACATATTCCCACGGGATAATGACCCTAAAGAAGAAAGAGTTCCAGCGCTCAAACAAGGCAACCGCACGGTGGGTGAATACTGCACAAATTCAACCAAATTGCTCGCTATGCCCCAAACAGATGTGGCTAGTGATGAAGAAAGGCAGAAAGGTTCATGGATGGTTTGAACGATGAGATCTCGATCCGGTGGTCTCCAATGACTACACCGACTTCCAGCAGTTAGTGAATAAAGCTTTTCGCCAGAGGCCAAACATCTGCGAGATGGAGAACATAGCGGAGGATGGCCGCTCGAAGTACAATCTTTGAGGACAACCCAAGCCTCGCTTTACGGCCTCGGCCACCACAACGTGGAGGATTTCATCTTCCACACTCGAGCTCGGCACCAACACAATAATACTTGAAAGCCTCAGTAGCAACTCAACTGGAGGTCGGTCTCAGCAGAAGAATCCGATTCCATCGGCAGCTGGGTGACTGTTTCCCTTTACGAGATGGGGCATTATGCTAACAGATGCCCTAAGAAGTCGCAAGGCGCACCACCTACTAGGCCAAGACCAGAGTTCCAACCATCGGGCGGCAATCAAAAGCCACGGTTCAAGATACGAAGGGCGTGTGAACCACGTTATCGCAGAGGAAGCTCAAGCGACACGGATGTCGCCCTTGGTACGCGTTTCGATCAATTCATGACCAAAGATTAGTCCTATTTGATTCCTGAGCATCGCACTCTTTTGTTTCCAATGAATTTGTGGGAAAACATAGGTTACCTATCTCTCCTTTAGATAACCCTATGATAATTCACTCCCGGGCTTAGAAATGAGAACCGATTATCTTTGCCCAAACCTTACCCTTGAAATATCCTGAGTAACCTTCCTAGCAGATTTGATAGTCCCGCATTCTCAAAATTTGGATGTAATCCTTGGTATGGATAGCTAGCCAAGAATCAAGGACAAATAAATTGTGCCAATAGTTCTATTGCTCTTACCAATGAGCAAGGAATCTCGCTTAATTCAAGCCCAAGACTAGTACCGAGGAAGATCAATTCTAACCACTTGAAAGAATTAAAGCTTGAAGATATACCGATGGTACAAGAATTTCCTGATGTTTTTCCCGATGAACTACGGCATGCCACCCGACAGGACGTAGTATTTATAATTGACTTAGTCCTGAGGACCGCCCCAATCTCAAAGCGACCCTCTGAGAATGCCGCCAATGAGTTGGCGAGATGAAGAAACAGATAATGGAACTAAAACAGAAAGGTTATATACGGCCAAGCTCATCACCTTGGGGAGCGCCGGATATTTGTCAAGAAGAAAGACAATAGTATGAGAATGTGTGTGGATTACGATCACTTAATGAAGTGACAATCAAGAATAAGTACCCACTACCTAGGATCGATGATCTGTTTGATCAATTAAAGGGAGCAAGTGTATTTTCAAGATTGACTTGAGATCCGCTATCACCAATCAAGATCGAACGAAGACATTCAAGACTGCATTCACAACCGGATATGGGTTGTATGAATTCTGATGATGTCGTTTGGTTTGACAAACGCCTCGCCATTTCATGAATATGATGAACAAAGTGTTCATGGAATTCTGGATAAGTTTGTGGTTGTGTTCATCGATGATATTCTCATTTATTCAAAGAATGAAGAAGAAAACGAGGATCATCTCGAGAATAATTTTGGGAAAACTCGAGAGAATCGACTTTATGCCAAATTTAGCAAGTGCGAATTTTGGCTAAGTCAAGTGGCATTCCTTGGACATATTGTGTCGGGGAGGAGTCGCAGATAGATTCACCAAAGTTGAAGCCGTAATGGGTTGGAAACAACCCAAGTCATCCTGAGGTGAGAAGTTTCCTTGGATTAGCGGGTATTACATGATTTATTGAAGGGTTCTCCAAGATAGCGAGACCCATGACTCAACTTCAAAAAGGAGAAAAGTTTGAATGGACAAAGGCACGTGAAAAGAGTTTCGAGAACGAAGAAGAGATTAGTGTTCGCACGGTGTTAGTCTTGCCGATATTCATAAGGACTTTGAAATCTTCTGCGACGCATCCCGTCAAGGACTAGGATGTGTACTTATGCAAGAAGGCAAAGTAGTGGCTTATGCATCTCGTCCGCTTAAGACCACACGAAGGAAATTATCCGACTCATGATCTTGAGTTAGCGACAATTGTGCATGCTCAAAATCTGGCGGCATTATCTCATTGGTAATCATTGTGAGATTTTCACGATCATAAGAGTCTCAAATATATTTTACTCGATCGAACTCAACCTCGCACAACGAAGATGGCTAGAGCCGATAAAAGATTACGACCTTGGAATTCATTATCATCCCGTAAAGCAAATATAGTTGCAGATGCCCCGAGTAGAAAGGCGTATTGCAATACCATTTTGGTTCGTAAGAATCGGCGAATTGTATGAAGAATGAAACATCTAAATATGGAGATTGTCAATCAAGGATGTGTCAATGCTTTGGAAGTTCAACCCACTCTTCGAGTCGATTAGATAAAAGCAGCTTAGAAGACGAAGACATCAAAGAAATCAAAAGAATATGAGAAGAGGCAAAGCCCGTGATTCTCTCAAGATGAGCAAGGAACAAGTGTGGTTCGGAAATCGCATCTGTGTGCCTAATCGGCAGGAATTAAAACAATCAATTCTGAAAGAAGCACATGAATCACCCTACTCCATTCATCCGGAAGTACCAAAATGTACCAGATCTGAAGGAGAAGTATTGGTGGGTCAAGATGAAGCGAGAAATCGCTGAATTTGTTGCCGTTGTGATGTATGTCAACGAGTTAAGGCGAACATCAAAGACCACCGGTTTGTTGCAACCATTACCAATTCTGAATGGAAGTGGGAAGAAATTGGTATGGATTTCATTATGGACTTCCTAGGACCCAAACAGATGTGATTCCATTTGGGTGATAATTGACCGATTGACCAAAGTGGCCCATTTCATTCCAAATAAGACCACCTATCGAGTAACAAACTAGCCAATTATATGTGGCCAAGATTGTTTGTTTACATGGTGTACCCAAGAAGATTGTCTCGATAGAGGTTCCCGCTCACTTCCGATTTTGGAAGAGTCTTCACGGCTTTAGGAACCAGACTCAACTTCAAGATAAACAGATCACCCTCGGACGGATGGTCGACGAGTAACGCGTCAACCAAGTTATTGAAGACATGCTTCGAGCACATGCCTTAGACTATGGAAAAAGTTGGGACAAGAATCGCCCTATGCAGAGTTCTCGTACAACAATAGCTATCAAGCTAGTCTCTGATGTCTCCATTTGAAGCTTTATATGGCGAAAATGCGAACTCCGCTCCTTTGGGATGAAGTAGGAGAGCACCAATTCTTGGGACCGAATTGATCAAAGACGCTCAAACCCGGCGAAAAAGTTATCCGACAATCAAGAAGAGAATTGACATTTGAAATAGGAGATTTTGTTTATCTCGAGTTACTCCACTCGGGAGTAAGAAGGTTTCAACCAAAGGAAAACTCGCACCAGTTTGTGGGTCCTTACAAAATTTTGGCAAAGAGAGGTGAAGTCGCTTATCGCTTGAACCGCCAACCACCTTGTCTGCAGTACACAACGTTTTTCATGTGTCACAACTAAAGAAGTGCCTTCGAGTGCCAGAGGATCAGACTCTTTTAGAGAGTATCAATCTACAAGAAGACCTCACTTATGTAGAACAACCAATCAAGATTCTAGACGTCATGAGCGTGTTACTGTGAGCAAGATCATCCGATCATATAAAGTCCAGTGGAGCCACCACCCAGAAAGTGAAGCCACCTGGGAACGAGAGGAAGATCTTAAGGCAGAGTATCCCCATCTCCATGCTGGCCAAATCTGAATCTCGGGGTCGAGATTCCTTTAAGGGGAAAGGTTTGTAACACCCAAAATTTCAATTTCAGAGAAAATTTAAAATTTATTTATTTTTGTGGAAATTCTGAAATTTTTAAAAGCTTTTTCTTAAATTACAAAATCTATTATCAAGTTTAAGTTGGAAATAATTTTATTAAGTCTAAAATGTCTCTAAGAATTTATGTGAATTTTTTAGAATTTTTGGATGTTAATTGTTATATTCTAAAGCCTATTTGAATTTTCAGATTAAATTAAATAGAAAAACAAAAGAAAACTTCTAAAAGTGTTTAAATGAAAGCCTCCGCCCAACTCCTCTCTCAGCAAGAGTTCGCTCCATCCCGCCTCCCTCACCTGTCACCGTCGGATTTTAATCCGACGGTTCACACGCGCACACGCCTCACGTTCGCTCCGCACCGTCGGATGGAAATCTGCGGCCCCGCCTTCTCTTCCCCATCTCCTTCTTCCTCAACGCGCCAAGTCGCCGCCATGAATGCCTCACCCAACTCTTAAACACCGCCCATTACTCCCCTTTTTCACGCGCGAGAGAGGGCAATCAAACCCACGATCACAGCGCGCTCAAGCCACCTGCCGCCTTCATCTTAAACCCCTTAAACTCCCACTACCTCGCCGCCGCACCTTCCGCCAAGACGTCCTCGCCGCTTTGGTGCCTCCCGGTTCTATAAAGGGAGCGTCGGAAGCCCTTCTCACACCGGTTAACGCTTCCACTCACTCCTCCCTTGTCGTGAGCTAGCCATGATTTGAGTTTCCCGCCGCCCCGAGAGCTTCAAGCTCGAATTGCGCCGTCGTCGCCAACGCCGCCTCTCCACCACCACCGCCGTCATCGCCATCTCACCGCGAACTCATTGCGCACACTCACGCCGCCGGAGGAGCCTCGAAGCCCTACTTGCCGAGTCGAGCGAATCGCCGCCGCCGCGTCCTCGCCACCGACCACCGCTACACGCTTTCTCATCGCTGTGGTGAGCCCCAGATTCCGTAGCCTCCTCTTTCCCCTCGTGCCTCGCCGGAGACAAACTTCGCCGCCGATCACGGCCTCCTAGGGTCCTGTGGCGCCGCCTCCGTCGGCACCGACGTGGCCATGCCACGCAATCCGCCAACGCGGCGCCACCTCAGCCTGTGGTCCGACGTGGATGCTGCGTGGCGCCACGCCACCTCACGCCATATCACCACAACCCCAACCCTAAAGCCGCATGGACTTAGTTCATATAGACCGTGTCTATGACACGTGGGACCCACTTGTCGAAATTAAATTAAAAACATTTTAAATCGGAAAATCCTTCACTGACGTCATCTTGCGCAATAATTGGATTTTCCTTCAGAAAAATAATTTAGGAAATTGATTTAAATAATGATTTAGTTTAAAATTTGTAAAATTCATAACTTTTGCATTATAACTCCAAATTAGATGATTCAAGTTGCTAAAATTTTAGAAAATTATTGTCTAACTAAATAAAATATAATAATTCAATTTAGAGTTCATTTTAGTTCTGTTTTAGAATTTAGAATTCTTTTAAATATCAAATTTAGGTTAAAATTTGTAAAATCCATATCATTTGAATTCTAACTTCAAAATTAGTGAAATAAATTTCTAAAATCTATTAAAATGATTTTATAGCTGTTTAAAATAATATTATATATTATTTGGTCTCAGCTTAATTTGTCTGCATTTGAGTTCTATTTGAATTTCATTTGATTTATTTTATTTTCACGCTTAGACTACTTACGATTCTGGGGAATTTGATACTTCTCAAGACTTAGATTTTCCAGATCGCAACGAAGGCAAGTTATACTTTGACCATTTTGCCCTATTATTTTAAAGTTAATTAAATTCAGTTTTTAAATTATTAAATGCATGCATAATTTTATTCAAGTATTTCAAACTCTGCTTAAATAATTAGTTATTCCTATTATCCTTGTATGCCAAATTTTGATGTTGCCATGTCATTCCTTTGTCACTTTAGATAAATTATTATGTTTAATAATCAAATGCTTCGCAAATACTTAGACCATGATTTATGTTTTTGGGAGAATTTTAGCCAACTCAATAAAATTTGTTTGAAAATTAAAACTATGGTATTGTTTTACCATAGAGAATTTGTAAAGATGGTTTTATAGAAATAAAATCAAAAGGGTTTGGACTTGGGCTAAAAGGATGAATGGTGGGTGCGAGTTTATGCACCTGCTTAGTCTCGTTAAGATTAAGACCTGTGGTTTAAATTGAATGACGCCCAAGTCAATTGAGGACCGGTCTTTGAGCGCATTTTGTTATGCCTTATCAGACAACCACATGTCCCGTATGGGCAGGACTCGCTTAATAATTTGTAATACCTCTTAGTTATTTGTGCTATGTTGTATGTATGGGTGTCGGCAGACAGCTTTTCCCATCTGGCGCAAGAGGGGTTTTCGAGGACTGTCACCCAATGGAAGCGAAACCTTAGCGAACACGAGTACTTTGAGGTAGAACATTGTAACGACCTTGTGATGTATGCTCACACACGCCTTAGGAAGCGTGGATTGGCCGACACAAAGAGTATAATATCTCGTGTGGGTAAAGTTGTACAAACTCGCAGAGTAGAAACTATTTGAATAATCGTCATGGTCATGGACATGCTAGCAAAGCCACTCGAGTTAGTTTTGTTTTTGGTTTTAAAAGTGATTTCAACAGATAATTTCGGGATGGATAGTCCTGTGGGAAAATTAGGCGGGTAGCCATTGTGATTGGAGGATATCCATCATCTTTTATGGAGGTTATCCACAATAAACTATTGTCATTTAAAATGGTGATTTAGATTATTGTATGAAATGGCTTTGTAATCTAATATGATTATTTAAATTAAAACTACCGCTTACATAAAATAACCTTGCCAAGATCCTTTGTCTACCTTATGCATGCATATCAATTCCATATTGGTGTAACTTGCAGCACGGTAGTAGTGCTCACTCTTGTCAATAATCTTTATTCAGAGAAGATATCTACCAGATCGTGAGGATCTTGACGCTTAGGTCGCGCTTCCGCATTTATTGCTGTGGCTAATCGTTGGGTCTACTACTATTTTTCGCTCACTGTGTTTTACTTTATTTGGCCTTAGGCCCTTTGTAATAAACTCTGAATAAATATTAATAAAATACGTGATATGTTTTGATTATCACTTTTGTTTGACTGTGTACATTAGCTATCCTGGACTAATGTATGAACACAGAGAATTCGGGATCCTTCGCTCCCGGGTTCGACAACCAGCTTCCTCAGAGGGCAAGGGTCAATTCGACCTCAATGAGGACTATCCCAAGGTAGACTCAGGGCATGACGAGGGTTCCATCTCCAAATGTCTAAGTCCACCTAAGACAGTCCAATCTGGCGCGACAACTCTTGGAAGCCGTAATTCTGGATCTTCATCAGCATCTGGTGATTCTTTCTCTCCGGCTAGCCCAGCCAAGGATGCGATTGAACATGCTCTTCCTGCGTGTCCGACCATCCCAACGCAGGATTCACTTGTTGACGGAGACAGTTATAACCCGGAATTTCCCTTCCTAGAGGGGTTTGCTCCAAGTCATCACATGGTGTCATTCGACGACTCCTCAAGCGAGAAGGCCTCTAGCGCAGGTGGAGATCATCAACGGGAGGGCTTCGTCCTGCCCTCAGGTAGTAATAACTCTCCTGGAAACAGGGCTGAGGATGCTCCCCGAAGATCACACCCTACGACCGCTCGTGGCGATGACGAGGATGCCTCCAGCGACAAACAGGGTCAACACTCTGATGAACGCATGGGAAATTCTCGAGATTTTCATTGTGATAAGAAGATGGCGCACATGTGTGACCGTCGATCCCTCGAGATGGTAGGTCAGATACCAGCTCGAGAAGAAAAAGGGCAGCCATCGACCAAGTGCTCGAAGCCTAAAGTCTGCTTCCCAAGCGAACGACCAAGTCAAAGAGGTTCCCTGGATCGAGGAACCTTCAAGACTGTCAGATCGGGGATACTTCCAACCCCAAGTAGGAAGACGCCTCATCACTTTCCTCCGAGCAAACACAGATGTCTTCGCTAAGCATCCGACATGCCCGAGTCCCTGTGCAAGTGAGTGAGCACAAAGGCTAGCTTCTACCGACAAAGTACCAGAAACAAAAATTACGGAGATTTGCCCCTGATCGACGAGACGCTATAAGGTCAGAATTGGACAAGCTACTTAAAGCAGGCTTTATAAGAGAAGTCGACCACCCAGAGTGGTTGGCCAACTCTGTAATGGTTAGGAAGTCTAACGGCAAGTGGCGAATGTGCATTGACTTCGCTGATCTTAATTAAGCTTGTCCAAAAGATGATTTCCCTTTACCTCGTCTCGATCAGTTGGTTGACTCTACTGCTGGTTGCGAAATATTAAGTTTTCTAGATGCATATTCTGGCTACCATCAGATTAATATGTGTCTAGAAGATGAAGAAAAGACCACATTTATTACTCCATTTGGTATATTTTGCTATGTCAAAATGCCATTTGGTCTAAAAAATGCTGACGCTTCTTTTCAACGTTTGATGCAATCGACTTTGTCACATCAGCTAGGCCGAAATTTGGAAGCCTATGTTGATGATCTAGTCGTAAAAAGCATCAAATGGCTTGATCATGTTTCAGACTTGCAAGAGACGTTCGACAACCTCAGAAAGCACCGCTTGGAACTCAATCCTGAGAAGTGTGTGTTTGGAGTCTCTTCGGGAAAGTTGCTTGATTCTCGGTCTCTGCATTTAGGATCAAGCAAATCCCGAAAAGATAAAAGCCATTGTCCAAATGCGCTCTCCAACCACGAAGAAAGAAGTCCAAAAACCCACAGGGTGTATGGCGGCTTTAAGTCATTTCATAGCACGACTGAGAGAAAAATGACTACCTTTCTTCAAACCTCTAAGGAAGCACGAGGGTTTCGAGTGGTCGAAAGAGGCAAACATTGCCTTCGAGGATGTCAAGAGATATCTGAACACGTTCAATGATCAGTGTACTACGTAAGTGAAGTTTTGCATGGACCTAAGGAGCGTTACCCTCATGTCCAAAAGCTTCTCTATGCCCTCCTCATGTCTTCGTGGAAACTGCGACATTATTTTCAGGCACACAAGATAATTGTGTCGTCTGAGTTTCCCTTGGGAGTAATCCTCTAGAATAGGGAAGCAGCGGGATGTATGTCTAAATGGTCAGTAGAACTTGGGGAGTTCGACATCCATTTCGTGTCCCGAACGGCCATTAAATTCCAGATCTTGGCAGACTTTGTCGCCGAATGGACAAATCCTGAACCTGTTTAGGATCCCTAGTACGATACACACGACAAGTGGACGATGTACTTTGACGGGTCATTTACTTTAAATGGCTCGGGGGCTGGGGTGGTCCGGGAATCTCCTAACGGAGAGACCTTAAAGTATGCCATACTGACTAAACTTTCGTGCCACTAACAACGAAAGCAGTAGTACGGAAGGTTTACTAGCCAAAGATACGAAGCCGCGCTCGCCATGTTCGATGACTACTCGTGAGAGGAGACTCTTAACTAGTCGCGAATCAGGTCGAAAAAGAGTACCAGTGCTCTAACCCGACCATGTCTCGGTACTTATCGGAAGTTCAAAAGCTTGAAAAGTATTTTTTTTCAGTTTTGAGGTACAATTCATCCCTCGAAAGGATAATTTCCTCGCAGACCAGCTTGCTCGAATAGCTTCTTCCCGATCACCAGTACCAAAAGGAATATTCTTGGAGCAGCTCCAGAAGCCGTCTCTAGTGGAAACACCAGAGACATCTCCTATTGAGATAGCTTCTCTAGAATACGAGGATACTTGGATGGATCCCATTTACAAGTATCTTCAGACGGGTTCCGTGCCCGATGGCGATCTCGAAGCAGATCGTTTATCCAAAAAGGCAAAAATGTATACTTTGGTCGAAGGAGTTCTCTATAAAAGAGGTACTCAAGGGGTACTCATGCGATGCATACCGCAAAGAGAAGGACTAAACCTCCTTCATGACATACATGAGGGCATCTGTGGAACTCATGCTTCCTACAGAACGTTGGTTGGTAAAGCCTTTCGACAAGGATTTTACTGGCCAACAACCCTCTATGATGCCAAAGAGATGGTTAAGAAATGTGTACAATGCCAGTTTCATAACAGGCAAATACATCAACCAGCTCAGGCATTACAAACAATTGCTCTATCATGGCCTTTTGCATACTGGGATCTCGATATCCTAGGACCATTCCCAAGGGCTCTAGGAGGTTTCGAGTTCCTTTTTGTGGCTATTGATACTGTCGGCGTTTTAGAACTGATCTTACGTAAAGATTGTTTGATTCGGGGGGTCTCCTAGAATAGAATCACGCAGAGAGATTGACACAAGTATTTTTATACAGGTTCAGGCCTTCTCCGGAGAGAATAACAACCCTACTCCTGTGTGTGTATGGTATTGAGTGTATTCTGAACAATCAGAAGAAAAACTAAGACTATTACAGATGATAGTGCATCTTAATACATTGATATCCATAATGAGTAGCCATTAGGAATTTTGCCAAAGTTGGTCGTCCGAGTATGGCGTTATATGCCGTATCGAAGTCGACCACATCAAAGGAGATTTTCTCTGTCCTGAAATTACTTGGTGAACCAAATGTTAAAGGAAGAGAAACTTGGCCAATTGGTTTGGCTGAAGATCCCGGTACAATCCCATGGAAAGAGTATCGTACCGGTCTTACCTTGGTCCTGGGTACTTGCATCTTGTCTAGGGCACTCGTAAACAAAATGTTTAACGAGCTGCCACCATCAACCAAAACTCGATTGACCCGACAATTATTGATGGTGGGTTCGACCACGATCGGATACCGACTGTCGAGTCGAAGAATCGGGCGATCACCCTTCTCAAAGGAGATGGTGACTTGAGCCACCACTTAATTTATTGACGAGAGGAGGATCTATGGAGTTTACCTCACGTTCAGCAGCCTTGAGCTGTCGCTTGGATTCATATGCCGATGATCCCCCGTAGATGTGCTCGACGGTGTGTTGTGGATCCTGGAACGGCATCTCCTCTTCGTCATCTGAGGACTTATGACCACTCGTTTGTCCCACCCGCCGAGAGTGGGAAGTGGTCCTTGCCGCTGTAGTAGTCTTCAAGCTTTCTGAAAAACCCTAGCGATTCTTGAAGATCATGTCCTTCCTTTTATGGAAAGGACACCACCTAGGCTTATCATTTTTCCGATCGTATGCGCTTACCTTTGCCTCGGTCGGAGTGCGGCTTGGAGGTGCGTGGCTCTTTATCATTTACAGCTAAAACCTCCTTGGAACCGCTGGCTTGGAGTTTTTGACCCTTCGCCTTGTTCTTGGACTTTTTTGCTTTCTTATCTTTCTTCTTACCAATGTCGCCTTGGCTCTCGAGAGGTATTGTCTTCTCGATCTATTGTGTTGTTCCACTCGACCGCCTCGAGGCGATGATATCGATCAGCCATCTCAAAGAGTTTAGTGACAATGGTAGGCGGATTTAAAGCAATATCTTTTGTTATCCTTCTACTACGGACTCCTTGCTTGAAAGCCCTGATGACAGATGAGTCAGAAACTTCTGGAATTGAATTACGAACCTGACTAAAGCGCTTAATGAATTGGCGCAAGGTCTCGTTGTCGTTCTGTCTCATCCGGTGCAAGTCGTCCTCCTTCCTAGGGTGATTGTAAGTACCTTGGAAATTCGCTAGTAGAAGGTCGCAGAGGTGTTGCCAAGAATAGATCGACTCGAGTGGTTGGTTCAGTAACCACGATCGAAAGCGCACTATTCGAAACACGCTTGGGAGGTAATCTGCCATCACATGTTCTCCTCCTCCGCCGCTCGGACAAATTGTGTAGATTTGAAGGAATTCGATAGGATTTTGGGATCCATCAAATTTTTCCATGTTCACCGGTCGAAAGCAAGGTGGCGTGACAGCTCGGAGATCGGCGAGAATGCCCGCATCCAAGAATAACTTCTTAGCGCCTCCTTGCGAGAAACAAGGGTCGATATCATCGGTGGTCGACTCGGCGATACCCGAGAATGAGTTGACCCGACCTATGATAGGTCTCGGTCCTACGAGGGGAATACTCCTCGTAGTTCATCTCTTCTTCTAGATTTCCATATCGGAATGGTGAGCGATCACCTCTCCGAGGGGTTTGTTGATCATCAGTCGTTCGAAAGACATTTCTCCGAGTAGGAGATCGATGCGACTTACTGTTGCGTCGATTCCTCCGTGGTGATATGTTCGATCGACTGGTAGCTGAAGAAGTTGTATTGCTACGACTTCCTGAATGATGTCGGCGAGGTGCTTCCAGTCTTGCCATCGTGGACCGAAGCCTTTGCGCGATCTCCTCGACGAAGAGATCGTATCCTGGCGCTCGGGTGAGTTCTCGAGTTGGATTCTCAAGCAAGTCATTGATGTGCTGGAGTTCTTGAGCTTCCTCTGATTGAGATTGGATGCGCCTAGGCAAATTCTTCTGGGCTGCAATCTTCTTTCGTCGAATAGCCTCGAGATTTTCCATGTTGGACTCTTGAGACTGCCTCAATGGAGTGCGAGTATGTCGAGGATTTCCCTCGTGTTCATGAAGGTGTTGGTCGTGTCCGCCATCGGTGGTGCCCTTGCCACTGCCGCGAGGGGGCGCAGTGCGTGATCTTCGGGGAGCATCCCCAGCTCGGTCTCTAGGAGAGTGACCTTGATCCGAGGGAAGAACGAAGACCTTCCGTTGATGATTCTCACTTGCGCTCGAGGCCTCCCTACTTGAGGAGTAGTCGAGAGACACCATCTGGCGACTTGGAGTAATCCCCTCCAGGTAGGGGAACTCTGGGTTATAACCGTCTTCGTCCGCAGGTGTGATCTGCGAAGAGATGGTCGAATTTGCAGGAAAAGCATGCTTGATCCCGCTCTCTCTGGCGTCATCCGGAGAGAGGATCACTAGATCTTTAGTGAAGTCCTAAAATTGTGGCTTCGAAACTTGCCTCACCAAGTCGGATCGCCTTAGGGGACTCGGACACTTTGAGGAAAAACTCTCGTCGTGTTGTGAGTCCACTGGTGTAGTAGTCTGGTCGATTGACCCTTGTCCTTTGAGAGGGTAGATTCCTCCTTGGGCGTCTTGTTGTGGGGATAGGGATCCTCCTCAACTCCATCACGACATTGTCTCCTGGATCTGCGGGAAGATCCCGGAGGTCGCAATACCATCGGATGAGTCAATACTGCTCAGAATCAAAACCGCATCCATGTCGACGTCTGCGTGTCTGCCAAGTCAAACCAGCCTCCTCGTTCCATTCTCGCTTCCATGAGTGCATGAGATTTGGGGAAAAAAGAGTATGTTGACAAGAGATTACCGAAGATCCCCACGTTAAGCGCCAACCGCCGGTGTTTTAGAACCGATCTTCGTAAAGATTGTTTGATTCGAGGGTCTCCTAGAATAGAATCATGCGAGAGATTGACACGGGTATTTTTATACTGTGTTCGAGCCCTTCTCCGGAGAGAATAACAACCCTACTCCCCGTGTGTGTATGGTATTGAGTGTATTCGAACAATCGGAGAAAAACTAAGACTATTACAGATGATAGTGCTTGTCTCCTCGATAGCTCTTGATCGCGTGTGTCACGCCTTGATTCGATCGTCCTTTCCTTCTCGATTGCCGCCTTTATATAGTCCGTGAAGGAGTGGCCGTTTCTCGGTGAAGTGGCGCCTCACCTCACCTCAGAACGGGCGCATGTTGGCGATAATCACCGGCGATAACTTCTCCACGCCACCGACACTATATATCGAGAGATAATGGAGCATTACGTGCTATTACTTCGCAGAGTAATAGCGTATGATGACTGCTTGAATTCCTTAATCAATTGGACCCACTCGTCTGTAGGTTTAATTGATCATAAGGTGATCGTGGCTGACCTGGTTGTAGAAGAGCTTACGACTATGACCTAGTCGTAGAATACCTTATGACTAGGTAGTGGTCGTAAAAGAACTTACGACCAAAAGGTAGTCGTGGCAAGACTTACGACTATGGGGGTGGTCGTAGAAGAGCTTACGACCACCTGGTAGGCTTCTCCCTTGCAAATCTAAGGGGTATACCTAGATATTTACATGATATTTCTCTATAATAATGATTATAGATAAAAGATAAAATGAGGATTATTAGATCCTCGTCAGATACGTTCACAAAATGGATCGAAGCCGAACCTGTGACTGGGATAACAACGGAAGCCGCAAAACGGTTTATGATGAGAAGCGTTATTACTCGATTTGGAGTCCCCAGTTGAATAATCACAGACAATGGTAAACAATTTTTGAGCGCAAAATTTCAGGAATTTTGCGATGAGTTGGGTACCAAGCTCTGTTATGCCTCTGTCGCCCACCCCCAAAGCATTGGGGTAGTCGAACGAGCGAATGACCAAATAATGTAGGAAATTAAAACTCGAGTCTTCGACCAGCTTGTTAAGCGCTCGGAGGCTTGGGTACAAGAATTACCCTCAGTATTATGGGCAGTTCGTACGACCGCTAGTCGAGCAACAAGAGAAACACCTTTTTTCCTAGTCTTTGGTGCCGAAGCCATGCTTCCGCCAGAACTAAAGATCAGGTCTACAAGGGTCGAGAGGTTCAATGACTTAGCCCAATAACAACTTCGAGCGGATGACATTAACCTGCTCGAAGAGAAGAGAAATCAGGCCTTAATATGTTCAAAGATACCAACAAGCCTGCGCCAAATACTACGATCATAAGGTCCAACCTCGCAGACCTTCTCAGAGGTGACTTGGTATTGAGGAAGATTCAATCCTAGTCTAATCGGAACAAACTTTCTCCTAAGTGGGAAGGTCCTTACACAGTGGTCGAAGTTATACGTCCAGGCTCGGTACGACTGGCAATGGAAGACGGCCGGGTTCTCTCTAATTCTTGGAATATCGACCAATTACGTAAATTCTATCTTTATTGTTTTACTTTGAGTAGCGCTTTGATATTTCTTTCAACCATAACCTGGTCGAAGGTCCGTCCTCGACCAGTTCCTAGTCGTGAGCTTTCTTACGACAACACACTGGTCGTAAGACATCCTACGACCAGTACCCAGTTCATCTTTACACTAGTCGAAAGGATGGTAACGCCACCTAGTCGAAGCCTTTCCTCTCTGCACGTGGTCCCACCCACTAGAAGGAACTTCCTAGAGTTGACTCGTTCCTCCCTTTTTTACCAACACAAAGAGCTTGGGTTCAAAACATGGTCGAAATAATAACAAACCAACTCTTAGTACCTTAGTTTATTTCTTTATTCATCTTTTTTGGAAAATAAACTAAGCAGAGTACACTTTCAAATTTGCTCAACTACTCACGATAAACTCGGTTTGTTTTAACTGGTCGGAGAAGTTGCAACACCTAGTCGAAGACTTTCCTCTCTACACGTGGTCTTACCCACTAGAAGGAACTTCCTAGCGTCGTTCTGTTTCTAACTCTTGCTACCATAGTGAACATATTGAGTGTATTGAAATAAGTTGGACAAATTTTATAAAGGAACTCCAGAATTTTATCTAACTCAAGTTGACCGTTCTTAGTTTGATTAATCTGATCGGAGATGGTAACATCACTTAGTCGAAGTCTTTCCTCTCTACATGTGGTCCTGCCCACTAGAAGGAACTTCCTAGTGTCGACCTGTTCCTACTCTTTCGACCAGTGCGAGATAATTGTGATCGCAAAACTACAAGTTAGCTAAACCGCTCTCTTTTTCAGAAAACCCATTTAGTACTATTTACTCGGTTTATCTAAATAAACCAAGAAAATAGTCGGGGGCTAGGATAAAGTTATTAACTTGACTTCAATTCTTAGTCTTGCTCTTTTTTCCCATCCATTATCTTATGAGTTACTAACTACTCGACAAGATGATTTTTCAGGAAAAAGGAAGGATTATATATCAACATCAACAAAAAACTTGTCTTTACAGGATTCCGGTACAAATTACTCTGGCTAAGGGGGTTTTATTTCCATACCCTCCGTGACTAACTCAGCGATCGGATGCAATGCCGCCATTAACCGCTCCGCTTCTACTTCAGAGCAGGCGAAGTTGTGTACGACTGGCTACAGGTTTAAGTTGGGATTCTTAAAATTTGTCTACTCGAGGAAGTCAGGTCTGTTTTTACACCTCAAGTGAAATTACCTTCTTGACCAAGTCTTTTCTGGTCAAAAGTAACAACGGTTGGAAAGTTTCTACTTCCAACCACAGTACTGCGACCACTCGGGGACCGTTAGATCTTCTACGATCACCTTGTGAGCCGCAAGGTTATCCTACAACTTTCTTGACTAAGTAAATTTCTAGTCAAATGAAACATTAGTCGAAGAGTTTTTCCTTCGACCACCTTTTCCACGACCATCTACTGGTTGTAAGATCATCTACTGCTCCTTTCTCAAGCAAGCTATTTTTCGCTTAAGCTGGGGGGCTAGATGACGAGGATATAACAATCCTCATTTAATCTTTTATCCATAATTCATATTATGAGGTAATAACGATGTCACATAACTCTCGAGTATAATCCTTAAATATTAATAAGGGAGAAGATGGAGGTTGTAAGTTCTTCTACGACCACCCAGTAGTCGTGGGTCTTCCTACGACTACCCCATAGTCGTAAGTCCTTATACGACTATCCCATGATCGTAAGCTCTACTATGATCAGTATACAGTCGTAAGCTTTCCTACGACCATCCCCTGGTCGTAAGACCTTCTACGACCAGACCCTAGTCGACAAGGCTCACAGACATGTGGGCCTAATCGATAAAGGAATCTTCCGCACCGTATTCAAAATACGGGCAGTAAACTACACCATTATTTCCTAAGATAATGGCACGATTTTAAACTCCCTTTTATGATGATAATGGCCTGGCGACGTGGGAACGTTTTAACTCCTGCAGTAACCTCCAGTAACGGCCCCACGATCTGGATGATTAAGTGACCTTTTATTAGAGGTCCAACGGCGTACATTCTGAGGACGGTATAAAAGGCAAGGATTATCAGAGCAATGGAGAGAGCCCCAATTCTGAGAAGCACAATACTCTAGTTTCCTGTCTTGATCTTGTAATCCAGTATACTCAATACATACACGCAGGAGTAGGGTTGTTATTCTCCCAGGAGAAGGCCCGAACCTGTATAAAATTCTCGTGTCTCCATCTCTGTGTGATTTTGAGCCTAAAGGAACCCCTGAATTAAACAATCTTTACGTAAGTTCGGTCCTAAAACACCGACAGAGTTCTTGGGAGAGACTGAGATTGCTCTTTATTGCTATGAACTGGATCCATTACAGGGGGTGCCCTTGACAAGGCAGTGGACTAGCTCTAATTACACTTGGTGTACTGATTGCTATGCAAATACTTCAGATGAAAACACAATCGTCTATTGATCTTCTGAATTGGATTGCCTTCTGCCATTTGTGTTCTCTTTTAAATAGTCAGCGAAGTGGTGACAGTTACTTCTTGAACATATGCCTGTTGGAAGCGTTGCGTCTGGTCGGAGCGAGGCAGCAGTTGGTAAAATATCAACCGTTCGGCAGTTATGTGTCTGTGAGACACTTAACCGTATGGTGGTTGTTGTCAGCGTCTTAGGACCATGAAACATCACGTGGTATGGAGCAAATATGACATGTGTTCCATTTATCACACGATAAGAAATATACTTGGAGTTAGATCCAGATGCAAGTTCATTGCTTCTACGAGTAGTGGTTAGGGACTGGGTACAAGACCTCATCCAACCAGAGTACCCATTATGTAATCTCTTGAATCCTTACGACCTCGGAGGTCGTTAGCCTTAGGGGTTACGACCACGATGACATATGGTCTTTTATTATGTATTAAAGTAATACATAGAGATTTTAATCATCATCAGCTAGCCCTTGAACTTTAAATGAATTGGTCGTGTGAACACTTTCTCCCGATGAAGTTGTATCGGACAGACCCTCAATTAGTCCTATGATATACGAGATGGTCTGTATTCACTTTAAAGTTGAAAATCTGTCTTGGGAATTGAAGAGTTTTTCTGTTCGTTGAAGAAAAGATTGTGTTCGTTGGACTTTTGGGTAACTCCTGTTTGAAGTTAAGGAACTACAGCTATAAAATCCCGCCAACACAGGGTTTTAGGGTTTTACGCTTTCAGATTTTTCTCAAATCCTTTCCATCTTCCTGCGAAGAATCTTCTCCGACCTCCTCTCACTTTTTCGTCAAAAGTTTCCTCTGACCTTCGCTCATCAACTCAAAGAACTCGTCATGTCAAACTCGATCACCAAGTGGTTGGCTTCAGATATGAGTGGGAAGAAACTCAAGGCGCTGGAGAAGGTCGGGATGCTCCCCGACATGTATCTGATCAAGTGGAGGTCCGCGGCCGGAGAACACTTTTTGAGCCGCGAAGAAGGGGAAATTCCTATTTTTCTTGCCTACGTGCGTGCGGATTCAGATTACCAGTGCATCCGTTTCTTCCTAGGGTATTGGAGTATTACGGAGTTGAGCTGGTGAATTTGGCCCCCAATTCTATTGCCAACCTCAACATTTTTATCTATCTCTGTGAGGCATACCTGGGGATCAAGCCAAATCTGAAGATCTTCAGGTATTTTGCCAAGATGGTGAGGTCGGGGAAGTCGGCGGCCGGGACAGGGGAGTGCTCGTTACGACTCCACGATGGGAAGGCCGACGAGTACATTTGGATGTACCCCAGTGGCGAATCCAGGATGAAAAATGAGGGAGGGCTCAACCGCTCAAAGCCTCGAATGACTAAACTAATTTATAACAAATATAGTCTTGTATTCTTGTGCAATCAAATTCATAGTTTCATACTTTAATAAAAGCAAAACAAAAAAAAAAGAAATATAATAAAGGTACCTCGCTAATGGAAAGTGCATCTTCCAAAACATGTAAATATTTTTCAAGTAGGTAACAACCTGTACATCAAAATTAGAAAAATTAGTGATACAATAGCAAATTGTACTTAAATGATCATGAACATTCAAAATAAAACTATAAAAGAACCATACCACTAAGACGCTAGCTTGAATCATGACTTTCACGAGGCAAATTCATTCTACAATTTTTCATGCCTTGGTTGAGTTGCGCTCTCATCGGTTGGGGGAGTGCTACTTGAATTGTTTGTGAAATAATTACGCAAAGTTCATTTCTCCATTATTGTAAACCTATGAATAATGAATTAATGGCTAATTGAGTATATATATACCATATTACCACACTATATCAAACTTACTAACAATTAACAAATAACAAATGAGTAATTAACTAATGACTAATGACTAATGACTAACAAGTAACCAGTATATAGCAGTTGGGAGTTGGCACAGTCAACAAATCAATTCAACTGAACTGCTGAAGACTTAAGTCTTCAAGAATAAGAGTGGAAGCGAGCAGCTCCAGTCTCCAAACTCCAGAGGCGCCAGATCCAGCCGGCAGCCGAGGAGCCTCCTCGGTGGACGGTGGCGGTGGCCGGCCCAGGCGCCCAGCGAGGCAGCGATGGCATGGTGGCCGGTGGCGTGGCTCTTCCTCTCCTCCGGTTCTAGCCGCGCCCGCCTCGCCTCCTCCGGCCCCCTCCTCCTCCTCGGCTCACCTCGCCGCCTCGGCCTCCTTTGCAGACCTACAGATCAGTAGCTCATTGAAGCCGACGCTGACGGCAGCGTCGACCGCGCCCGCCCTCCTCCTCCTCCTCCCGCGCCCGCCCTCCTCCTCCTCCGGCCTGGCCTCGGTTGGGTGGCGGCGTCGCGGTGGCACTCCCTCTGGCTGCCCCCCTCCCCCTCAGGTGCTCGATTTGGGGATTTCGGGTTGGGGATTTTGGGGATTTCGGGATTCACTCGATTCAATTGATTGCTTGACTCAACAGGATCGCCATCGCCGTGTGGGACCGGTGGCGGGGGGCGGGTGGCCTCACCGGCTGGCTTGCTTGCCGCATCCACTCCAGCAAGCATCTTCTTCTTCATTTCTTCCTGTCGTTGCTTATTCTTCTTCTCCACAGCGGCCTGACCATGGCAGCCCTTCTCTGGCCCGGTGCTCGGCGGGGTGCATAGCGGTGGAGGGTGGGCTTCAGCCTGATGAAGCCCACCCGGTGGATTCGCCCCTGGATGTACCCGAAGTCCTCGTGGTCGTCACGGAAGAAGAGCTAGTTCTACATGATAGTCACGAAAGAGGACGGCCTTTACTTCACTGGGAAGGTGGTGAGCTAGAATCTCAACTGGTGATCCACCGAGAGGAAAGATGGAAGGGTCGGAAGGGTGGTCAATGCCATCCAAGATCCTAGTGTCAGGGGATTGACCGCTTGGCACGTGGTGAGGGACTTTTCCATGCGACGGATAAGTCCCTTGAGGATTCAATCACATCCTCTGCTCTGGTACATTGGTCGTGACGAGACGACCAAGGATACCAGGGAAGGTAAGTCGTGAATTTTTTTTTGACCAGTATGGTTTATTTAGTTATTTTATTTCCTAACCTTAGGACCTATTTGTTCTTTTAAAGCCCATTCTTTTGATGAGATTAGGGGACAGATCAAAATGATCTACATCAGGGAGCCTGATGCCAAGGCTACTTTTCCCAGCATTTTGCTGGTCGTCTTTGAAGAAGAGAGACTGAGGAGACTCAAGGTAGATAATAATTTTTTCTGCACCTTTTATATATTCTTCGATCTATATATGATTATGCTCTGATATGCAGGCGGTCGGGTTGAGGATGAAGGTGTCCGTGGAGGGCTTTGACCCATCCATTGTTCCGACCGACTCCTGCTCTGCGGCCACGTAAGATGATGGCTTTTCAGATATAAGAAGATTATTTCTGATGCAACATATATATAAGATGGAAGTTTCATCACCTAATCAAATCATATTTATGTCTTAGGTGGGAGAAAAAGAGAACCCGCAGCGAGAAACTGCTGAGGTCTTAGGCCCCAGAGTGGTCGTTCACGACCTGTCAGTTGCTACCGGGGCAACTGTTCTGGAGGACGACGAGACCACACCCTCCGACCCGATGGTCAGGGATCTTATTCTCAACCAGTTGGTCCAGAATATTTCTTCCGACCTCCACTTGGTGGATGTAAGGGATCTAACCAGCCCTACCGGTTTGGGACCGGTGAAGTCGGTTGAGAAGAAAAAAGGAAGGCGAACGCGACGGACTTTGCTTCAGCGCGCTTCAAGCTTAAGACCCAGAAGACGACCAACTACGTATACATGAAAGGAAAACATATGTAAGTACTTACCTCTGGTGTTCTGAAATCTTAAGCTTCTTTTCTTATTTCTTTATAGGTCCTCCAGTTTTCCGATCACTTTCAACCAGAGCACCCCTCAAGAAAAGGCTCATGAGGAAAAAGAGGTCGAGCCAGACCCCAAGCCAGTGGCAACGTTAGTGCCTACTCAGGAACCCGTGGCAGCTCCAACCCCACCTATGGAGGTGGAGGTTCGTGAGGAATCTCAGCAGGTTCTGACCCCTTTTGGGAATTCTCCTCTCCGTGTCGCCTTTCCTCATCACCCCCGGATCTTCAATGATGAAGATCTTGATGAGGCTTTGGAAAGAATTTCAGACCGTCAAGAAGAGACGAGTCCTAACTCTATTTTTGCCAAATATAACAATATGGCAATCTAGGTAAGCTTCCACGGCCACTTTTAATAGCCCTTCCCTTAAACTTTCTTAAAAACTTAAAGGAGTATGCTATTTTATAGCATTTGGTGGAAAATTTCGATGTGGTCGGAGGACTGACACAGCGAATAAAACTCTTGGAGAAAAATAATTTCGAATTAGAAAGTAAGTACCCTCTTAGTGTCTTCATTTCTCCTTCTTTATCATTTGACTCTTTTTCTGTTAACCAATTGCTCCCTTTATCGTATTTGATAAATTCAGAGAAACTTAAAAAAAGGAAGTTATGGCTAAGGAACCCATAATAGCCAAGCTCAAAGAAGAATGCCAAAACAAGGACCGATCGATCGAATACCTGACTACCAGGCACAAGGATGCCCTTAAGACTATCGAGAAGAAGAGCGAAGGTAATCGGTCGTAGACTCGACCAGTCTATTATCTTTTTCTAGTCGTATGTACTCATTCTTTGGTCTATTCGTGCAGAGCAAACTGAAGCATTGAAGAAAACAGAAAAAGCTCTTGAGTTTGAGCGCGGTAAGGATGCTGCCTTTGGGCATAATCTTGAAGAGAAGGTCAAGGCTTTCAACAAGATGCTCTTCGATATGGGATCGGGAACGCAACTGCCCAACTTAGGAGAACCCATGGAGAAGATCAACTTCCTTGGCCAATAACTCGAAGACATCAGGAGTTTGCTCCAAACTACTCGGGAGAACCATGCACAGACTTTGTTTGAAGGCTTCCGACCCCACCATAAATCTCCAAGCTATTGAGGAAGACTTCAACTGCTCAGGAGATGAAGCAACCAAACTTTTTGAGGAAATGACACCTCTTGGAAACAAGGTCACGGAAAAAATGGAGGTCGGATCTCCGACACGCAGCGATCGGTCTGGTGATCCTAAGGAGTAGGCTATTGTAATATAAGAAGTATGAATGTAAGGAGCTTGCCTTTAATCATCAGTAAAGTATATGTTTTGTTTTCTCAAATTCGCTGAATACTAATATATTTCCTAGCCCCCGACTACTTGTATTAGTAGAAGAACTTACTAAATAAGCAGTAGACCAAGAACAAAAGCAAAAACTATGACCATAGTACAAAATATGTGTTGAATATGTTATAAAAATGATCTAATTAACACTAGGAAATCAATTTGGTCGGAACCAGTGTATGATTTCGACTAGTTTAGATCTTTTCCATAATCGAAATACTATATCGTACACTAAGTGGTCGGAAGATGGTATTAGACTTGGCTTGATGATAAAAAAACTGTGCAAAAAACAATAAGTGACCTAGTTTATATATATTATCCAAAACTAGTTGTAAGGGTTGCTAAGAACTGAAGACATGAAAAATACTTCGCGAAACGTGCTCATGCTCAAGTCCGATTGGCAGTGAGAATCGTAAGAAAAGAACCATTGCTAGGAAGCTCCTTCCAATATGTAGGACCACATGCGGAGAGGAGAGACTTCGACTAGGAGGCTTTTCGTGTCCTGACCAGTAGCCAAACAAGAGTAGAACAGAATGTTGAAATAAAAAAGTTAGCCATCGAACTTGTAAGCAGACAAGAAATCATATGAAGTTGATTGTGTTATGCTGCTTTTACTCGCTTGCTTCTTTGAGAAAAGAGTGTGGTCGCACATGAGAATCGTTGACGTAATGATCACGACTAGGACCTTGATGACGTTTGACTAATATGTCTGAGCCAAGGAGTAAAAGAGACTCTATAGAAGGATATCGTATAGAATTAGCATCTTCTCGGACTAGTTAAACAATAATGATATGTAACCAAATAACAGATAACAAAGATATAAACAATAACACTCATCGGAAAGTAAAGGAAATGTGTCTTTATTGAAATTGAAAGAATGTAAAATACACTTATACAAATAACTTACGCAATTGGTCAATATTCCAAGAATTTGACAAGACACGCCCGTCTGACATAGCTAGTCGTACCGAACCAGGTCTGGTGACTTCGACCATAGTGTATGGACCTTCCCATTTGGAAGAAAGTTTGTTGCGATTAATCTGGCTCTGAATTTTTCTGAGAACCAGATCACCTACATCTAAGCTGCGAGGTTGCACCTTACGACTGTGATACCTTCGCATGGCATGTTGGTAAACCGCCGATCGTATAAGGGCTTGGTTTCGTCGTTCTTCAAGGAAATTGATGCCGTCGAGTCTTCGTTCTATCTGATCGTTCTCATTGAAACAATCAGTTCGAGCGGAGCCAATTTTCAGTTTCGGAGGAAGAATAGCTTCAGCACCGTAAACCAGAAAAATAGTGTTTCACCGGTCGCACCACTAGTCGTGGTTCGAACTACCCATAACACAGAAGGAAGTTCTTGAACCCAAGCTTCTGACTGTTTTGTTAAGTGGCCGAACCATTTCACCCCTTGCATTATGATACCATTGGCTCGCTCGACTGCTCTATTGCTCTGTGGAAGAGCGACATAAGCAAAATGTATCTTGATACCTAGATCTTCGTTGAATTCCTAAAAATTTCTGCTAGAAAATTGGGTACCATTGTCTATGATTATACGACTGGGTATACCAAATCGTGTGATCATGTTTTTTTTGTGAGAAACCTCTTAGTATCTTCACTTGTTGTTTTAACAATTGGCTCGACTTTTATCCATTTTGTAAACGTGTCATTCAAGATGAAAATGAATTCGAAGCCCCCGGGTGCTCTTGGGAAACGTCCTAGAATGTCTAGTCCCCAGGTTGCAAAAGGCCAAGAAAGAGGTATGGTTTGCAAAGCTTGTGCCGGCTGATGTACTTGTCGACTATGAAATTGACATTGTACGCACTTCGTCACGAGCTCTTTTGCATCATGAAGGGCAGTTGGCCAGTAGTATCCTTACTTGAAGGCTTTACCCACCAGTGTTCTGTCGGAATGATGTGCTCCACAAACTCCTTCATGAATGTCGAATAGCAATTTAATGTCTTCCGTTTGAGATATGCATCTCATCAACACTCCATGAGATCCCCGTTTATAAAGAGTACTTTTGATAAGAGTGTATGATTTGACATTTAGAGCTATACGATCAGCCTCTATATCATCTTCAGGAATAATGCCATACTGAAGATAATTGTAGATCGACGTTATCCAATCTCTACCGGGATCATGCTTGATGACGTCCTGTGGAGCATCCATGTTTGTAGTATCGATTTGTACGATCTCTAGTGGAACATCTATGTCCTTGGAATACTGGACCACCGAGGGTGTATCAAGTTGCTCGAGAAAAACTCTGTGCCAACTGGCCTACCAGAAAGTTTTCTTTGTAGGAATGTGTTGAATCTGGAAACTGAAGAAATGCTTTTCGAGTTTCCATACTTTCGGCTGATAAGATGACATTGGTACTTGAGCATTAATACTCTTTCCTGACTTGATTCGCTACTAGTTGAGAATCGTCATTCACTAATAATCTGCGAATCTTGAGCGCTCTGGCTACTCGGAGTCCTGCCAGTAAACCTTCTACTCTGCCACATTGTTTGTTGCAGGAAAGTTTAGCTGAATGGCGTATTTAATGCGTTCTCCAGTAGGGGATATGGGGACGACTCCAGCCCTCGAGCCTTGGAGCATCATGGAACCGTCAAAGTACATTGTCCACTCGTCGTGATGTTCGTACTCGGGCCTTTGGGTGGATTCAGGGTTTGTCCATTCAGTAATGAATTCTGCTGTTGCCTAGGACATGATTGTTGTTCGTGAGATGAAATGGACGTCGAACGCCCCAAGCTCGACCGCCCATTTTGCTATTCATCCTGATGATTCCCTGTTTCCAAGAACTTGACCTAGGGGATATCTAGTTGGTACGACCACTTTGTGGTCCTGAAAGTAATATCTTAGTTTCCTTGAAGCCATAAGGAGACCACAGAGCAACTTTTGTACCTGTGGATATCGTTCATTTGGTCTATGCAAGACTTCGCTTACGTAATATAACAGTCATTGAACGTTGTCACGTTCTACGACCGGTACACCACTTACTGTTTGTAGAGTTGCTGCCACGTAAATCAGCAATGTTTCTCCCGATCTTGGACATACTAGGATTGGGGTACTCGCAAGGTACTTTTTAAGCTCTTCAAAGGCATCGTTTGCCTCTTTGGTCCGCTCCAAACTTCTGTGTTTCCGAAGAAATTTTAAGAAAGGGAGTCCTTTATCACCTAACCGTGCTATGAAACGACTTAGCGCTGCCCTACAGCCGATTAGTTTTTAGACTTCCTTCTTTGTGGTCGGAGGGCGCATCTAATCGATGGCCGTAATCTTTGCTGGGTTTGCTTCAGTCCCTCTAGCTGAAACTAGGAATCCAAGAAGCTTTTCCGAAAAAACTCCAAACACACACTTCTCTAGATTTAACTTAAGGTTATGCCTTCTTAAGTTATTAAAAGTCTTGTGTAGGTCGGAAATATGGTCGCCAGTGTTGATACTTTTTATAACCAAGTCATCAACGTAACCTTCTAGATTTTGACCTATCTAAGGATTAAAGGTTTTTTCATCAACCTTTAAAAAGTTGCACCCACGTTTTTGAGACCAAATGACATCTTAACATAGCAATAAGTACCATATAAAGTGATGAAGGAAGTTTTTTCTTCATCATCTTTACTCATATTAATCTGGTGGTACCCTGAGTATGCATCTAAAAACTTAACAACTCACACCCGGAAGTAGAGTCTTCAAGTTGATCAATGCGTGGAAGGGGAAAGTCGTCCTTCGGATAAGTTTTATTAAGATATGTGAAGTCAATACATATTCGCCATTTTCCATTGCTTTTTCTGATCATTACAGGGTCGACGAGCCACTCTGGGTGATCCACTTCACGAATAAATTCAGCCTTAAGGAGCTTGTCGATCTCCGACTGGATTGCCTCCTTCCGATTAGCTGTGAAACGTCTTAGTTTCTGCTTAACTGGTTTTTTGTCAGGCTGGAGAGCTAGCCTGTGCTCGACACCTCCCTGGGGACTCCGGGCATGTCGGACACCTACCAGACGAATTCGTCCGTGTTTGCTCGGAGGAAGGAGACGAGCGACTATTCCTATTTAGGGTCGAGTCCTGCCCCGACCAGTACCTTTTGGGCAGACACGTTAGCGTTTCCTGACCCAGGCGGGGTGTTGGTGCTTTCTAGAGGAGCGCCTTTACCGAGTGGTACCTCCTTGGTCTGGTCGGAAGGTTTTGGCGCCATCTTTGGCCTCGTGTGCTTGACCAGCATGGTAGGCAGATTAGTTTCCCTGGTCGGAAGCTCATCGACCAGTTCTAAGGACTTCCGATCACATGCATAAGCTATTTTTTGATCTCCTCGAACTTTGATATCCGTAATGCTTAGCTATCAGGAATTTTGCTAAAGCCGAACAACCGAGGATTCTATTGTATGTGGTTTTAAAATCCACTACATCAAATGGAACCTTTTCTGTTCGGAAGTTATCGGGTGTTCCGAACGTAACTGGTAGGGATAATTTTCCTATCGGTTTGGCGGTAGAATCAGGAACTTTGTCGTGGAAGGCATATTTTACGGGTTTTACCTCAAACTTGGGAATCTGCATCTCTTCTAATGCCCTCGTAAGTAAAACGTTTAAAGTGCTACCTCCATCTATTAAGACTCAATTAACTTTACAATTGTTAATAGTAGGTTCAACTACAATAGGAAACCTACCTGGTCGAGTCGACGGGATGGGGCAGTCTTCTTTGCTGAAGGAGATTACAGTTTTCGACCACCTAGATGGCTTGACGGTGATCAGACTTGGCAAGGTTCACCTCCCGTTCCACAACCTTCAATGACGTCTTGACTCGTACGAGGAGGATCCACCAAAAATCATATCAACTGTGTGCTGCGGCTCCTAGTACTCCATCTCTTCGTGGCCATCTTTGTCCTTCTTGGAGCTTGGTTCTCCGAGTTCTATTACGCAGGAGAAGGGACCTTTACCTAAGTAGTAATTCTCTAGTTTCCTCTGCCAGGCACGGCAGGTGCGCAGATCATGCCCTGTTGCTTGGTGAAGTACACACCACTTCTTATTTTTCTTTTAATCATCAGTCATAGCTTTTGCCTTGTTCCGACAGGAAACTCTTTCTTTACATTGGTAAATTTTTCTGGAATTGCAAGGGCTTTTTTGTTGTCAGGTTTGCGATTCTTCTTATTCTTGAGAGGCTTCTTGTTTTTCTTCTCTTGTTTATCCAAGCCTGACTAGGGATTTTTGTCTTTTTGATCAATAGCTTCATATTATTCGACCGCTTCACTAACGGCTGCATACTTATCTATCATGTCAAAAAGTTCGACGGTCGTTCGTGGAGGATTTATTGCAATATCCTCTGTAAACCAGCGATTCCCCAACCCTGCTTTAAAGGTTTGGACGACAGAAGAATCTGCGATCTCTGGGATAGAGTTTCGAACCTGACTGAATCTCTTGATATATTGTCGAAGAGTTTCATTGGTTTTCTGCTTCATCCGATGAAGATCATCCTCCTTCCCGGGACGGTCGTACGTCCCTTGAAAGTTGACGATCAGAGTATCATAGAGCTGCTCCCAAGTGTAAATAGATCTGACCGGTAGGTTAAGCAACCACGACCGGGCAAACCCTTCAAGGACCATGGGCATGTAATTTTCCATCACGTTATCATTACCACCAGCAGCTTTGACGGCTGTAGAATAAATTTGAAGAAATTCTAATGGGTTCTGAGCCCCATTGAACTTCTCTATGTTGGCTGGTCAGAATCTATCCGGCCAAAGAATAGCTTGGAGACTTGCCGAAAACGCTCGGCAGCCCGTAATGGAGTCGTAGCACCTTCTCTGGAAAGCAGCCGGATTATAGTCAGTTGGGGATCGGTTCCTCATATTTGCCTACCTAGGACCGGTGTCCCAATTTGGTCGTGAACATTATGATAACGTATTTAACCACCTGCTTGGTTCAGATGATGCCTGAGATCGCCTAAATCAAGTGGTTGTTCCGCTTGACGAGGAAGAGTGGTTGATGCGAATAGCCGTCTTCCCTCGTGATTTTCTGGTCGGAACCTACGAGGGGGTCTTGGTGTCGATCGGTCTTCTACTCGACCATGTTATCCCCTACTGAGAGAGGAGCGCTGGGATGAAGTCATCGTATGACTTTATGAGTTCCTTTGCTCACAGTATATTTCTGTACGCTGCATGGTTTGTTGGAGGATCTCCGACACCTAACCTGCAAGCTGAGCATAATCTGGAGTTCCTCCTAAAGCAGGATCTGGATTATTCATAATATCCCAGACACGTTGCAGGTTTTGTATTGTTACCAAAGGTCGTGGAAGATTTTCACTTGCAGTGAGCGTTCGATGAGTTGAGTTTTTCCTTGACCTTCCAGTTGGCCCTGTCTAACCTCTTACTCGTGGTGGGGTAGGAACAGGTGAATTAACTAATGCACGTCCATCAGCTCGGTTGTCTCCGGTAGTTGGTGCTTGAGCTCCAGTACCATTTCCACCAGCAAGTGGTGGCGAGTTAACTTGTAGAGGATCGTGCATGGCATCTGGACTGGTATCTCCGATTGCGTTAACTTCATGGCGCCTTCCAGAGCTTCGTCAAGGTGCCTCCACGACGGGGAGCGGTTGGAGATTACCGGTGGACTCAGCCTGATCCGACGGATTGCCGATTGTATGCTGAGTTTCGCCATGCTCACTTGGCCTATGATCAATGATAATTTCATTGATGCCCTTACCAGAACTCGGTTGGCCCTCGAAATACGTAGGACCTGTTGGCGAATACTAGTCACCCATGATAATATCGAGAGTATATGGACTCTCTGAATGCATCGCTGGGCTTCCGTTGCCGCTTTTGCTGGTCGGATTGACCGGGCTTGTAGAGGTGTTCGGACATTCTGAACTGGTCGGAACGAGCGGTTCCTCTGAGAGTGCTATTGTTGGTGGCGGTGAATCCTCATCCATCCGGTCGATTTTGCTAATCTCTGCGAATGGCGAGTCAGCGGAGGAGGAGGATGATGATATCCCGTTTTCTTCCATGGTGCGGATGCATGCGTCTATGTCGAGGTTGGAGTAGTCCACCACATTGAGCCAGTTTTCCTCATCCCAAGTCTCTGCCATGTTCGCATGAGCGATGATGGGGCAAAGGAAGTGGATGAGGAATATTTGAGCGAAGTAATCTTCAAGAACTCAACGCCTTCTTCTCCATGGACGACGCCAACTGTCGACGATCGAGTCGTCGATCTTATGAAATAAAAAGAGAAAAATGGCAAAGTGTTCTTGGGAGAGAATGGGATTGCTCTTTATTGCTATGAACTAGATCCTTTACAAGGGGTGCTCTTGACAAGGCAGTGGACTAGCTCTAATAACACTTGGTGTACTGATTGCTATGCTAATACTTCAGATGAAAACCCAATCATCTATTGATCTTCCGAAGTGGATTGCCTTCTATCACTTGTGTTCTCTTTTAAATAGTCGACGAAGTGGTGACAATTTCTGCTTGAAGAGGTGTCTGTTGGAAGCGTCGCGTCTGGTCGGGGCGAGGCAGCAATTGGTAAAGTATCGACCGTTCGGCGGTTGTGTGTCTGTAAGACACTCAACCGTATGGTCATCCCTGTCAGTGTCTTAGGACCATGAAACGTCGCGTGGTATGGAGTAAATATGACATGTGTTCTATTCATCACATGATAAGGAATATATTTGGAGTAAGATCTAGATACCAGTTTATTGCTTCTATGAGCAGTCATCTGGTCGTGGACTGGGTACAAGACCTCATCCAACCAGGGTACCCATTATGTAACATCTGGAATCCTTACGACCTCGGAGGTCATTAGCCTTAGGGGTTACGACCACGAAGACATATGATCTTTTATTATGTATTAAAGTAATATACAGAGATTTTAGTCCTCGTCAATTTCCTAGATCTCATAAATTAATTATAAATTTATTGGCTGCTTCCATTCTAATCCCTAGTAACGGGTTCCACTTCAATCAATTTTGTGAACATATCAATAGCCACAAAAAGAAATTTTGAAACCCCCGGGTGCTTTGGGGAACGGTCCTAGGATATCTAAACCCTAGGTTACAAAAGGCCAAGAGAAAAGTATTTTTTATAACGCTTGAGCTGGTTGGTGTATTTGCCTGCGATGGAACTTGGGTTGTACACATTTCTTAACGAGTTCTTTTGCATTATGGAGGGTTGTTGGCCAATAAAAACCTTATCGAAAAGCTTTTCCGACCAGCGTTTTGTATGAAGCATGAGCTCCACAGATACCTTCGTATATGTCATTAAGAAGTGCTAATCCTTTTTTCTGTGATACACATCGCATGAGTACTCCTTGAGTGTCTCGTTTATAGAGGACTCATTCGACTAAAGTATACATTTTGGCCTTGTGGGATAAACGATCAGCCTCAAGATCATTGTTGGGTATGGTGCCCTTTAGAAGACTCATATATGGGATTCATCCATGTATCTTCGCATTCGATAGAGGCTATCTCACTTGGAGTAGTATCTGGTTCTTCGACCAGAGATGACATCTAGAGCTGCTCCAAGAAGACTCCTTGTGGAATGGGGGATCGGGAAGAAGTCATTCGAGCTAACTGGTTTTGAGGAAATTACCCTTTCGAGGGATACCTTGTACCTCAGACCAAAAAAATGCTTTTCAAGCTTTCTAACTTCCAACAAATAATTACACATGGTCGTACTAGAGCATTGATACTCTTTTCTGACCTGATTCACGACTAATTGAGAATCATCTTTCACGAGTAGTCGTCGAATCTAGAGCGCTTTCACTACTTGAATGCCTGCCAATAAACCTGTGTAATCCGTTACATTGTTAGTAGCAAGAAAGTTCAACGGAAAGCCATATTTTAAGGTTTTCCCGATAGGGGATACTAATACCACGCTAGCCCCCGAGCCACTTAATGTAAGTGACCCATCAAAGTACATTGTTAACTGATTGTGGGATTCGTACTGGGGTCGCTAAAAAGGAGAGAAGTCACCGAAGGCTAAAACTAATGACCCCTGTCTTTTCTATTGATTGTATCGCTCCTTCTATCTTTGTCCACCGGCGTTATCCCTTATATAGCGTCTGAGGGGGTGGCAGTTGTCCATGCCAGGAGGCGCCTCATCGGTTGAAGAATGATGCACATTGATGGTAGTTATTGTTAGAGAGACAATACCCTACGTTCGTGTTACGGTTATGCTAGAGACAGAGGCTAATATGCGCAGTTATACCAAAGGATAATGTCACATATTTACTATTGTGTATAATTAAACACAATGCATAAAGTCCCTAGTCGTTTGGTTCCATATGTCTGTGGTTCTGATCGACCATAGGGTGGTCATGAATGACCTGGTCGTAGTAGGATGACTTATGCCCATATAGGGTGGTCGTAGAATAGCTTACGACCACTAGGTGTTTATAATCTCCCTTATTGTTGATACTGAGGGGTACCCTTGAAGGTTGTATAAAGATATTATCATCTATAATGAATACTACAGATAAATAATTTAATTCATTGATGATTGTTGGATCCTCGTCGAAGAGAAATTTGGGAATAAATAAATAAATAAAAATCAGCAATTTGATTTCCATACGACTTCTAAAGTAACCTCTATCAATGTTTTACTGTCGATCTTATGAAATAAGTGCTGGGGACACTATAATCGAGATCATGCAAGAGGAGATGCATTTTTAGATAGGTTCAAGCCTACTTTGGAGAGAATAATAACCCTACTCTTGTATTCTTGTATTGAATGTGTTTACAGAGTGAAACAAGACACTAAAACTAAGGCTAATGTCTTTAGAAATGATCACTTGATTGTTTTTTCTTCCTCTCTTTATCCACCGACGTAACCCTTTGTATATTTCTTGAAGAGGTGGCAGCTGTTGTGCGTCAGGAGATGTCTTGATGCTTGGCCGATTGTGCATGTTGGCAGCGGTTATTGTCAGAAAGACACTCTCCCGCGTGTTTGTCATGCGGTTGCGCTAGAGATAAAGAGAACTACATGTGGTTACGTCAAAGACAAACAATATGTGTATTAACTACCACACATGAATGAGTGTAGTGTATAGAGTCCCTAGTCAATTAGGTCCATATGTCTGTGGGTTTTATCGATCATATGGTGGTCATAGTTGACCTGGTCGTAGCAGACCTTATGACTACAAAGTGGTCGTAATCTTCCCTTGTCACTGTAGACTCTTATGACAAGGGGTATATCTGATGGTTGCTAAGGATACCATTATCCATAATAAGTATTACATATGAATAGTTTCATTTAATTAAGGATTATTAGATCCTTGTCATCTATCCCCCCAACTTCAAGTGAAAATGAATTACATGGAAAGAGGTCGTAAAATAGTGGTCGGAAGGAAAACTTTTCTGACTAGTATTTGTTTTGACCAAAAGTTGACTTGGTCGTAGGATAGATGTCTTCGTAATTTTTGGTTTATAGGCTTATTATCAGGCTGTAAAGCTAGCCTAGCTTGTGCTCGATCACCTCCCTAAGAACCCCGGGTATGTCGGATGATTCCCACGTGAAGTCATCTGCGTTTGCTCGGAGGAAGGCAATGAGCGCCTTTTCTTATGCGGAGTCGAGGGCGACTCCAATGCGAATGGTTTTGGACGGTTCTGCTATATCCAGCGGTGTCTTCTTAACCTAATCGCTTGGTTTGGGTGCAACCTTTGGCTTAGAGTGCTTCACCGAGTGCTGAACATTGTTAGCTTCTCGAGTGGGGATCTAGCCCACCAGCTCGAGGGACTTTCAATCGCATATGAGCTTTCGATCGCATATGAGTGACATCTTCTTATCATAGCGGACTGTGATAACTCCTTTTGGATCTGACATCTTTAAACATTGGTAACCATAATGAGCAACCATTTGGAACCTTGCCAAAGTAGGTCGACCAAGAATAGCATTGTATGTTGTATCAAAGTCGACCACATCAAAGAAAATTTTCTCTATCCTGAAGTTGCTAGGTATTCCGAATGTAACAGGAAGGGACACTTGACCAATAGTTTTGGTTGAAGATTCAGGTACGATCCCATGAAATGAGTAACATACTAGTCTTATTTTCATCCTAGAAACTTGCATTTCATCTAGGGCACTCGTAAAGAGGATGTTAAGGGAACTGCCACCATCAGCTAGACCCAATTAACTTGGCAGTTGTTGATGGTAGGTTCGACCACGATCGGAAACGACCAGGTCAAGTAGAAGGGATCAAACAATGATTATTTTCAAAAGAAATTGTGACTTCCGACCACTTAGGCAACTTATGGACAATAGGAGGGTCAATAGAGTTTACCTTACGTTCGATAGCCTTAAGTTGTCGTTTCGACTTGTATGCCTACGAGCTCCTGTATATGTGGTCGATCATGTGCTCGAGGTCCTAGTACGACATATCCTCGTCTTCCTGTGGTTGCCTGCGAACACTTGTTTGTCCCACCTCCTCATTGGAAGGAAATGATCCTTTGCCAGAATAATAATCTTCAAGTTTTCGCTGGAAAACCCGGCAATTTCGGATGTCATGACCTTCCTTTTTACGGAAAGGGCACCATCTTGGCTTATCTGTCTTCCATTCGGGGTGTTTGCCTTAGCCCCAGTCGGAGTACTGTTTGGAACTGTGAGGGTCCCTGTCACTTAAAAGTCGATGACAATTCTTTTAGAGTTGCTAAGAAAAAAATATGCTAGAAATTCTCCCAAAAAATCAAAACATCTAGCCCTTAATTTGGCGGGTCCTTATTTTGAAGGCTTACATTTCATAGTTGACCTACAGATATAACAATCTATCTATATATATACTAATTATTCACTTAGAGAAAATATCTAGCCATTTATCTAGCGGACCCGAGTTATAACAACTCAAATTAAGAGAAAGAGTTCATGTCAAGTACAATCCAAACTAAGAGAAATCCGGAATAAAAAATAAATAAAAACTAGCAATTTGGTTTCTATACGACTTCTAGAGTAACATCCATAAATAACTAAAATTCGGAATAAAAATTAGGAAATTAAAAAGAAAGAGTTCATATCTGATACAATCCAAATGTACTAAAATTTGCAATAATAATTAAATCAAAATTAGGAAATTAAAAAGAAAGTGTTCATATCAAGTGCAACCCAAATGAACTAAAATTTGGAATGAAAAATAAAAATAGCTATTTGATTTCCGTACGAATTCCAAAGTAAATTCCTACAAAAATAAATTTCGAAATAATAATTAAAATAAAATAGGAATTAGATTTTTACATGAATTCTAGCTTAAAACCAAATAGAAATCCACAACAAGTACTGTCGGTGTTTTAGAACCGAACTTACGTAAAGATTGTTTAATTTAGGGGGTCTCCAAAACTCAAATCACGTAGAGAGATTGACACGGTGATTTTTATATAGGTTTGGGCCTTCTCCGGACAGAATAACAACCCTACTCCTGTGTGTAGATGTATTGAGTATGCTGGTTACAAATCAAGAGAAAGACCATAGTGTATTGTCTTGTACTCCCGATTACGTTCTCCCCTTTTCTCCTGATCATCCTGTCTTTTATATAGCACTCAAAGTGGGCTACCGTTTCTCCAGTTCAAAGGGCACCTTAATGCTTCAGATGATGGAGTCGTTACTAGAGATTATTGTAGGAGTAGTAATGTTCCTACGTTGCCATGCAGTTATCACCAGAATAGATAGTTAAATCGTGCCATTATCCTTGGGAATAATAGCGTAATTAACTGCCCATATCCTCAGTTATGGTGCAGAAGATTCCCTGATCGACTAGGTCCACATGTCTGTAAGCTTTATCGACTAGGGACTGGTCGTAGGAGAGCTTACGACCAGGTGGTGGTCGTAGTAAAGCTTACGACTACAAGCTGATCGTAGAAAGACTTACGATCATGAGATAGTCGTAGAAAGACTTACAACCATGAAATGGTCGTAAAAGGACTTACGACTATGAGGTGGTCGTAGAAGAACTTACGATAGTACAATCATCATGGTCATCTTGTCTGTGATTTTTTTTAAAAAAAATAGTACATTTAAAAAAAATTATAGAAATAAATAATCGGCTTTTCTTTTTTACAAAACTAGACCTCTGAGTTGTCCAATTTATATGGCGACAATAAATTTTACAAAACTTGACCTCTAAGCTGTCGTCATTTAATTTGGCAACAGGATCGTTCATGGAACATGGCCATGTCGTCAATTTAGCTACCTGTCGTCAATTGATCAATTGACGACATAAATTAAATCCCTAAATTGCCCGTCTAGAGGTAGAGGAGGCATATGCCACTAAAAAAGTCTATGTGGCTAATTAACGATAGGAGGTTATCACTAATTCAATCGGCGGCAAAGAGGCGACAGAGAGGTTTGGAAAAAAGCTCTCTTGTCTGTTATGGTAGAAATTGTACGATCAGTTAATAACCAGTGTAAAGGTCATGTAGAATATGCTCTTTTGATACTCCACTTTCCCCATTTTCTATACTCACAGTGTCTGACCAGTGCCTCTCTTTTTGGTATTTAAACATCTATCTATCTCTATTATATTTCCTGAAACTGACACTCATATACATATTAAAAGAAGATAAATATTATATAAATTCTAAAAAAAGCATCCAAACCTTGATTAGATGGACCACAAGTAAAGTTGAACCGTAGCTACCCTTGGATGTTATTTAAAAAGAAAAATATGCAAGAAATTCTCATAAAAAAGCAAAACATCCGGACCTCGATACGATGGACCCAAATTAAGCAGAACTATATTAGCCAATCGATATTATTACTAAACGGGTAGATGACCTTTAATTACAAAAATCTGCAGATGTGGCCTACTAGGATGGCAAAAGAAAAGGTGCTACGGCGCCAAAAAAAGGAACGCCAAGTATATATACTCTGTGCTGTACGTCGTGCATGCATACAAGGCATTTTTTAACGGCGGACGGCATGCCTTTAATTGGTACATAAAATCTGTTTCCTTTTCATTGTTTGCCCTCGGACTTCTAATTATTTTGGTTTTGTTGTATAAAACAATAAAAACAACTAAAATTAAGAGAAGTTATCAGCCAAATAATGACATATAAAAAACTAGAGTATTTGTAGCATACTAGGCTAAATCGCGCAATTGTGTGTGCTACCATTCTTTCTTTTTTTTGGTAGCGCCCAGCTGCAATTGGGCAAACTTTTAGTTAGAGATATAACGCAAGTCCAAGAGATAGCAGGAAACACAAAGATACATGGCTTGTTTGGTTCACGGCCCTAATGAATTAAACCAAAATTTGGTAAAATGAATGTTGTTTGAATTGCGGTAAAGCCAAATTTTGGTGTTACCAAAATTTTGGTGAGCGATCCACTCAACCTCGGATTGCCCGTGTGTGACATTAGATTTCGTTAGTATTACCAAATTTTTGTTAGCATTACCAAATTTGGTAGCAAACCAAACGATAGCCAATTTTCATTGGCGATATCAAAATTTGGTTTGGTTCAGGTTAGTAACAAACCAAACATGCCCATACGGTATAACAACAAGATGAAACGTGTGTGCACAACAACCATAGCAAGCATATCGATGGCCGATATCAGTATGCATGCATGCATGCATCCTAGGATTAGATAGTAAATTAGTATAATTTATATTGCTCGACTCCAACAATGGAACCCAGAGATGAGGACGAGCACTGATCAGCCGGAGAAAATTAAGGAAGCTATTTGAGAGGTGTAGTTCATGCATGCATGAGAAAGGGCGACCGCAAGCCATACAACTGTAGTTTGAGCCATGCATGGGAGTATGGGACTCCTCTACAATAAACCGAAGCAAGCACAAATCAATATTGGAGAAAACATCACTCAAATTCGGATCCAACTAAAGACACAAATCAACGTCCTAAAGTCGAGTCTTACAAGAATTCATATTTGTCTCTATCTCAAACTCACTATAAAAAGATAAACCTGAGCTATGCGATTACCATATGAGAGAACATACGTGTGGACTATCAAGTTGCAAATGAGTCAAAAACTAATCTTATGTTTGGGTTACATGCATGGTTGCACAAATATTTAGGTATTAAAAAAATATAATATATATTTATAAAATATTAGCATAACAATAGTTGAAGTAACATGATATTTTTCTCCGTATTCAATGTAAGATTAACTAAGCCACGGGTTTAACCTTGACTTTTTTTTCTTCCAAAAATATATTTATATAAAAATAAGATTACGAAAGTATCATTTCTAACTAATCTGTGCATATTATTTTTATTGGCCAACATGAATATTCAAAATGATATTATTTGTCAAAATAAAAGTTTTATTGTTTTGTTGTCCGTAGTAAGAAGAATTCCTCACCAAAATAAGTAATAATGTCACTCACAATGTACCTATAAGTAATCTATTGCCACGTTAAAAAAAACATCTCAATTTGATTATGCAGATTCAACATAATTCGAATGGGTATAGAAATATAAGTAGGAGCATTGTCGTACTAGCCGTGCAATTGCGCGGGTCACTTGGCTTGTTAAAAAGAAAGGTTTTGATATGAAAAAGGAACATATTGCAAGTTTGCAACCTTTAGGTTTAGGACTTTCTTGCGCCTTAGGAGGTAATCAGGCGTACCATAATCGCAGCAAAATACCAGAAACGATACTGAACAAACTGAACCGGTTATTGTCTGAATTCTGTTTCCCGTTTGTGCAGAATCGGCACTTTTGTGGGAGTGCGAGGTTCCAGTCGACGCGCTGTTGCGAAATGCAGCAATGCCCGTCCATTTGCAATTCTGTGGCCCATTGGCCTTCTCTCATCGATAGGCCTTGATGCCGCGTGTTTGTGCCTTTGAGGACGTAACAAATGAAACGCGGTTGATGGGCCTCAGAGCCACGCAATGTCCATGTGGTGGCTCGAACGTTGCCGTTTCTCGACCTGGCCTTACCATTTATGTCTTCTAGCTAATTAGCTCCTTGGTTAGGTTAGGTCACGTCCGGGATATGCTTGGAGCAGTCGTGTCTGCGCACACTGTAACATTTAGCAATTTTGCCTTCAGATGTTTGCCGTTGAGTTGTGCAGTACGCATGTGTCTGCACGGGACCGTATTGTCAGAGTGTGCCTGCTACAGCTAGATTTCTCGTCTCTCTGAAGTTAGTGTACATCACCCATACGTAAGTACAAATGAAACGCGGTTGCTTGGAGACCGATCCTTTGTCTCAGCATTGTCTGTTTGTCGCTGGATCTGAGAGGCTTCATACTTCACAGCTCATGTCAAACTCACATCTGC
This sequence comes from Phyllostachys edulis, assembly GCA_036346405.1. Taxonomy (NCBI): domain Eukaryota; kingdom Viridiplantae; phylum Streptophyta; class Magnoliopsida; order Poales; family Poaceae; genus Phyllostachys; species Phyllostachys edulis. The sequence goes on from CM070550.1 coordinate 106,228,968, forward strand.
TGCGCAACGGTAATGCAAGAGTGCAACAGAAGCAAATGCCTGCTAGGCTGCTGCTACTAGTCGTATTTGCCGGGCCAGCATTTACTTGCACAGTTTACTCACTCGCCCAACGAACAATCCGCGTGAGAGCACGTGCTGACGTACTCCAGCTTTGAATGAGTTTGCTTGGATCGGAGTATTTCTACGCGGAGTTGAACGACCGATCACATCACATCACATGGCGGATGAGCTACAATATTCGGGAATCGTTGCGCCTCCCGATGCTGCGGCTCATATGGTAGCGACGCTGGGCCATCTGTCAGGGCAACGCCTCTCACCCGTTAGTTGAACAATTCGGACAGACCACAACGGCTAGTCCGCCTTTCGCCTGGCCGGCCCACCACCCAAGATCGCGTTGATCTAGAGAGGGCGGATCCATCAGCCGCGTCCGTGCGCCATCCAACGGTGAAGCTTTCACCACGTGCCACCGGAACTAGTCGTTAGACCGCCTCCTACCCGTCCTGCGACGCGGTCTCGCTGCCCAAGGGTCAACTTGGCCGGCGCCGCTCCGCGGTAAAGCCCGCCACGCACACTGACGATGTGGTCCCGCGCGATGTTGCCCTACATGACAGCGACCGTTCCGATGCCACGGCTTCTTGTGAGGCTCGAACGTTACAGCTGTTGCTTAACCGACCTGAGAAGCGCTTCTCCCGCTATAAATACCCGCCCCTCCCCTCGCTCCCATTTCACAACTCGCAGCCCAAGTCTCACACAGCATCTAGCTCTTCTCCACAGAGCCCAAGCATTCGCCGCCATTACTACTACCACCTCTTCTTCCCCAAAGTTTAGCCCAGTCTCCACCACCAACACCGACGTAATGGCTCGCTTCGCAGTGGTCTCCGCCATCGTCGCACTCCTCGCCGTCACCGCCGCCGCTCAGGCCCCTGGCGCGGCTCCCATCCCCGCGCCGAAGCCGGCGCCCACCACCCCGCCCAAGATGGCCCCGCTGCCCCCACCCCCGGCGAGGTCCCCGGCCACCGCCCCGGTCGCCACCCGCCCACCGCCGCGGCGCCGTCCCCGCTCGCCTCTCCCCCGACCACCTTCGCCCCCACCGCCTCCACTCCCTCCGCGATGACCCCCACCGCCTCCACTCCCTCCGCGATGACCCCCTCCGCCGCCTCGGACGCCCCGACCGGCGCCCCGACCGGCGCCCCCGCCGAGAATAGCTCCGCCGGGTACACCTCCGCCGTCAGCTTCGTAGCCGTCGCCGTCGCGGTCGCCGCCGTCGTCGTGTTCTAGGTGGAGCGAGGATCATGTGATTGATCTTCGATCGCTCGTCTTGGGACTCTGTTTTACTATTGTTCATACTCCGAGATTCTTTCTGTGATTCTTTTTTAGAGACCAGGGAGAGTGTGATGTGCGGGACATTGTTAGTACTAGTATCTTGTTACACATGCATGAGATGATTATTAATGGAATTCTTTCATTTGTTACCTTATCTTCTCCTCACATGGATGTGTTTATCTCAATTCCTGGCTACACTACAAGTCACAAACTCCGATAACTGCGTTATTCTCTACTACAACTCTGTGCCAGCAACTTGCTACCTATCCGGGCCCATCTCGCAGTGACATGACTCTTTACGCCAGCTGTATGGGGAAAAGTTAGAACGGCAACTGTAGGCAGAGAAGCGCTGCCGTTTTTAATTTAGCAGGGGAGGCGAGTCATGTGCTGCCTGCGCGCTCTGTTCTTTTCGGCGTCCGCGCGCACAGTGCAGAGACATACAGGCACATGGTCGCGTGATCATGATGATGATGAGATGCTGCCTACTTTTTCAGCTCAGTTTTCTGCCCTGTTTTCTTTGCCTCCTGATGCCGCGTGACGCGTTTTGTTGTATACTTGTATGCGCCAAAAATATATGCGTAGCTGGATGGATGCTCGCTGCTACGCGCATCGCCAAAACACGCTTCTGCTTCCGCACGCCCACTTTGGTAGAATCTGCAAGGCGAAGGCCCTGAACTGGATGGAGCAAAACTTGAAGGATTGATTATCTACTCTTTATTACTCTATTCTCTTACAGGGAATGATTACCGGCTTCGATTAACTGTGGAGGCTGAACATGGTTGTTTCGTTCAAGATTACCTGCTTTTTGAGCAGATGAATTCGTTTGTACAAAAAGTGGTGCTTCCACAGAATTTCCATAGATGGGCTGTGTCAATTTCTGTGGAGTTCTGTTAGGCCCGATGAAGCAGGGGAGGCGTTGGAAGGAAAAGCTCTCCACACCCGACGGCCTTAAATTAGCCTGGGCCTTGGGCCAGTACTTCACTGTAGGGTCATAACCAGCCCGATTTTCTTTTCCTTTTTCTTCTGTGGTTTTTTTCCAACATAACTACATGAACTTTCTAAAACGACAAAATCGACCAAAAAGAAAGATAGAATATTCCTCCAACATATAATAATTCGGGCCTGTTCCCCAGAATAACACGCGAACTCTTTTTTAGAAAGTTGCACACAATTAATCGATAATCTAGTCGAGATGTTCAACTGCTGACATGCTACCACAGTCACTTCTATAATTCAACGGTTTCCCCGGTGCTAAAAAGGCCATGGAACAGAAAAAACAACGGTAGGGAACATGTTTCGCTAGTGTGAACCCTAGGGAAGCGAATTTTTTGCATCTGTGGCCCTGATTTTTTTTTCCTTGTAAAATTAGCCACTTTCTACCATAATTTGCAGATCTGTGCACCAGCCCTCAGCCCCGGGTGCGGCAGGGACCTACCCCCTGCACCGGTCGGGGGGAAGGGCAGGTGACCTGCCCATATGAGGGGCGGCGGCAAGTCCGTTGGACTGTAGCAACACTTTAGCGCTTTCTAGGGAAATCCGATGAAGCATATTTTTTTGTAGGAATTTTTAGATTAGCACATGAGCTCCAAAAATTATGAATTTGTTTGTGGAGCCTTCGGACATACTGTACTTGGTTGCGTAATTTTTTTCATACTTTTATCCATTCTTGATTTTTCTATAAAATTCCTACAAACAGTATACTTTGAGCTCATTTGCCACATCTAAAAATTCCTACAAAAAAATATACTTCAATAGATTCTCCTAAGAAAGTGTTGCACTGCTGCTACAGTGTTGCTACAGTGCCATGCATGCTACAGTTTTCCCTCCCCTTTAAGTCACGTCGTCGTCTCATCTCGTCACTCACTGTCTGCATTTCCTACCGATTTAAGAGGACGTGCGCGGCTGACGATTTGAGAAGCCAAAGCTCATTTCGATTAGCTAAGCAAATTCCACCAACGAACAATTATAGCGTCCACGTGCAGAAGCTCATTCCAATCGTTCGCTTGCCCGCGGTATTTAATACTTTTGTTAATACAATTTTTATCGTTAAGTTTTTAATAATGCATGTATATTACATCAGACGCACAATTATTAAGTCCGTACATTAGTTTGCGAGTATGCATGTTATTTTCTTTGTACTGCTGTGATATAATATTTTTGTGCATGTTTTACGTGCCGCTGTAACTGCACATATTTCTTAGAAATGTACGTACACTAGTATGTTACTGCAGAAATGACCACTGTTGCCGCACGAGCACCGTGCGGTGGCAACTGTTACATGCATAAAAATTATCAATCTGTCATGTAATCTATTTTCAGCAATGACATGTAATATACCACCTAAATGAATTCACTAATTATGAGTTGTTCTCTATTTGCAGTAATGGCATGTAATCTACCACCCCTACTTGAGGAGGCACGGGACGCCCATCATCGCTGTCACGCTTGGATCGGTGGCGATGGGCTGCCAACCCTGGTGACACGGAGACTGAGGGAGACCTGGCCGTTGGACAACCGGTATGTTGGGAGGCTCTGTCAGTTTGGGCTGATTGCGTTCGCCCGCATGTTGAACATGGGGCAGAACATCCTGATTGACGCCTCCCTTCTTTCCGCCCTAGTTGATCGTTGGCGGCCGGAGACCCACACGTTCCACTTCTGGTGGGGGAGATGACTGTGACACTACAGGATGTCAGCTTCATGACCGGCTTGCTGTTGCAGGGCCTTGTAATTGTTCCCCCTTCGAGGTCGCCGGACTGGAAGGCACATCTCGGTCATCGCTTCGGGCAGCCTATCACCGAGAGGTGTAAGGGTGTTCCACAAGCCTGGCTGCGACGATTCATGTATTGCCCAAATGACACAACAGAGGAGGTGGTTCGACGCCACCTAATTGCATATTTGTTGTTTCTTTCGGGTGGGTCATGTTCCCGAACACGCAGGGGGCAGGGTGTACCCTAGTTACATTAAACTTGTGGGGTCCATCGTGGACTCCGACGATGAGGACGCTACTGATGCAGTTGGGGTTCACCAGACTTGCACTACGTCATCGCGACTGCGGCGACGTTCAGAAGGCCACACGGAATTGAGCCCATGCTCTCGGGTTGCCATACGTTGTTGCAGCTGTGGTCGTGGGAGCGCTTCGCGGTCGGACGACCGTACTTCCGCTCCGTGGTCCACCCTTACCCGCACACGGAGCATTTCTACGGTGGGGCAGACGACGAGGACCCCATGGAAGGCCCGAACATGTCATCTCGATGGACTGTGGCAGTACTGGGGTGGGCTAGGGAGAGAGCGTGTCGCATATGCTACGAGTTCCACAACGAATTCAATGCCCTGCACGAGGACGACATAATATGGGATCCTTGGATGGATGCCTTCGTACAGGAGATGACGCCCAACGGTTTGAGCAAGCTATGCCACCAGGATGCGGCGTACTGGAGGACAACTTGTCATCTGGTGTTCTCCCACATGGTTGAGCCGTACAACCCGCAACGGGTGATGAGCACTACTACAAAAAGGCTAATACTGGACGCCTCATCACAGACGGTTGACCAAAACCATCTGTATTAAACACAATCACAGACGGTTTTGGTTAGCGATCATCTGTGTTACTTTCTGCGCAAAAGACCATCTATGAAGAGGTAATATCACAGACGGTTCATATTAAAGACCGTCTGTGAGACGATTCTGAACAAGAATCGTCTGTGATATTACCGAATATCATATATGGTTCTTATTCAGAACCATATGTGAAGTATCACAGATGGTTTTTAATATGAACCGTCTGACTTCCAGCCCTCTTTACAGACGATTTGTATTAAAAACCGTCTGTGATAATCTCATTTATTGCAGACCTAACCCTCACAGATCGATCCGTCTTGAATTCATGCTCTGTTCTTGCTGGTGCTGCTGGAGGTGGGGCTTTGAGGCGATTTGGTGAAAGGAGATCGTGCGGATTTGGTAATTTATTCTTGACTATCAATGGTTAGTACGTAATTAATTTGTTTCTTGCATTATATTCTAGATCTAGCTTGGGAAAGAGAGAATTGAAGATGGCTTAGATCAGTAAAGAGAGAATTGAAGATGGTTTAGATCTAGTTGTTTTGTAAGTGTATGTTGCATGGCTTCTTGCCATCTGATGTTGGGCATAGGCTATCTATAATGTGTTTGTGATGAACCACCTGCCCCTAGGGTGCATCGGTGTTTTTTCAGTTCATTAGAAATACATATTTCAAATGACATATCAAAAGTTGCATCTATAGTATACTAATTAATTAATTCAATATTTAACACCAAATTGTTATATGCCTTGCGTAGATGGACCGAAGCTGGATGTACGCTGGCAACCGTGTGAGTGTAGAGTACATTAATGGCTAGGATAAAGTGTCGACTCATTCCAACTCTTTCGACCAATGCATGATAATCGTGATCGAAAAATTACAAGTTAGCTAAACCTCTCTCTTTTAGAAAACCCATTTAAACACTATTTACTCGGTTTATCTAAATAAACTAGGCAAATAGTCGGGGGCTAGGATAAAGTTATTAACTTGACTTCAATTCTTAGTCTTGTTCTTTTTTCCATTCATTATCTTATGAGTTACTAACTACTCGACAAGATGATTTTCATGAAAAAGGAAGGGAGATATATATCAACATCAACAAAAATTTGTCTTTACAGGACTTAGGACTCTAGTACAGACTGCTCTCGTGAAGGAGATCTAATCTGCATACCTTCCGTGACTGCCTCAGCGATCGGCTGCAGTGTTATCATTAATTGCTCCACCTCTCGCTTCGTAGGCATTTAAGTCGCCTATGACAAAGTTGCGATTTAGGTTGGGATCACGGGCTTTAAGTTTTGCTAGGACAAATTTTATTCCCTCTTCGATCGCATCCTTTATCGAATCGAATTGGTTAGCCTTCAGGGTAGTTGCCAACTCTTGCAAAGTTCTGACTTGTTCGCCAATGGCACTTAAGTGGGCAGACACTGTGTCATCTCGAGGAGTAATCCCCTCAGCATGATGCCCACCGAGTACAATGTTCAGAAGTGAAACGCTGTCTTGAAGATTGATCTTCAAAGCCTTCATTTCCTCCTGATTGCGAGTCGAAACCTCGTGGAGTCGTTTTATTTGTACTACTTGTTCTGAAAAGAATGAGACCAGTCAAATAAAATGACATCGAGAGAAAAACACAACTAATCGCAGGTAAAGATTTGCTTACCAACTAGATGGGAATCTAACTTCTTGACTTCATTGGTGTGAGCGGCAGTGTCCTTGAGGTAGCACTGCTCCCACGTCTGGACCTCTTGGTTTTTCTCTGAAAAAGAAATAAGATTCAGAAAAAGAAAAAAAGGTTGAAGGCTGTCTCAAGTTTAGCACTTACTGCTTAGTTGTCCTTGCAACTTTTGGTTTGCAGAGTTTGCCTCCTGAGGCTTCTTCTGAAGGTCTTCAATCTCCTCCTTTAGCTTTTTCGCCTCGGCTTTCTCATAGTCGAGAGAATCAGTTAAGGTCTTCTCGTCATTCTTAAACCTGCAAAGGGAAAGAATGGACGTTAGCACCAAACAAGCGGTCGTAAGTTTTTCTACGACCAAGACCTAGTCGTAAGATCTTCTACGATAAACCTTGCAAGTACTGTGTGAGTGGTCGAAACAAAAAAGACTACGAAAAAACAAGCATCGACCACTTCTCTGCTCGCCGCAGAAGTTACGCTTTCTGTCACAATTGGACAAGTTGCCTGTTGTATTCAACAACAGTAACAATTTGCTCCAACGCTCTCTACATAGAGAAAGACAGTTGGAAGCGAGAAAAGATATGAGTGCAAATACCGAACAACAGATACTTACATTCATTGCCCTTCGTGCAAACGAGGATACGGCCCTCGTGGGATTCCTCAGTTCATCAATCTCTCGCACTCGGTCCCACCACACCGCTTCAAGACGCGCGTCATCGAAAACATCCCCTCCATCAGGAATATTTTTGGGGTGAGGGACACGAGCACGAGGTCTGAGAATAGAAGATCTCACATTGGAAGACGGCCCGAAGAACTCAGAGGCGAAGTTAGAATATTCCTCCTCCTCTGATTCGGTAATGCCAGCTCCTCCTTGAGGACCTGGGGGAAAGTCTGCAACGACTTCCTTCCCGGGGCGATGACCTGATGCCTCCGCAGTATCGCATTGTCCTGCCTCGCCTCTCACGACCACTCCGTGGTCGTAGCCACTTTAGCCCCACGATCGCCCCAAAGGGTCGTAGCCACTCCAAAGACTAACGGTATTTTCTACCATTCGGACGGTGATTTATCTCCGACCACCGCCATCATGTTCCTTCGCTGCGGGGAAATAGCAAGGGTTCTTGACAGAACGTCCTTGAAGGTGACAAGAGCCGGGCTATGATTGTAAAAAGGAAAGCACAATTAGGTAGTAAAAAGCAAAGGGTAAAAGTTGTTCTTACACTTTTGTCTCTTTTACATACCTCCTAGTGCTAGACTTGATCCTGAGTTTGGAAAAGACCCACCCTAAGGAAAGTTTCTTCGACTTTTTCTCAACCACGTCTGGTCGAGACTCAAGTTGAGGAACAGCTATGACCACGTCTGGTCGTGGGTCTTGATCAAGCGCCATCGCAACTTGAGACTCTTGTTACCCTCGACTATAGGTACTGCTGGCACAACAGTTTCCTTCACAAAAGATATGAAACACTTCCAGTTCTCCTTTTCTAGTTGCTTGATAAAGCTGCGAGAAGCAGAAACTAGGAAGGTTTTATTGTCATAATACAAGGGTACCTTGGTCTTGGGGGCTTTGGGCTTGAATACTTCAGCTATTCCTGCCGCAATTGTTTCCTCTGCAGCAATTATTTCAGCCGCAAGATTATCCAAAGGTGCAGACGAAATAACAGAGCTCGATCTTGCGCCGTCCTTATCAACAGCCTGCGCGAGCTTCCTCCTCCTGGTCTGAGGAGCATCTGCTTGCTCAACAGCAAGACTCGAGCTTAAGCCTCCCTTGTCGGCGGCTTTAACGAGCCGACACCTCTTGGCGGGGGGAGAAACAAGCTGCTCTACTGAAGTTGCACCGACGACCATCAGTTCAACCTCTTCGTTGTCCTGACGGTTCTCCATGCCTACTTTCTGCAGAAATCAGAAAGAGAGATATTATAAAGTAGTCATAAGTTCTTCTACGACCATCATTATGTCGTAAGCTTTTCTACAACAACCCTCTGGTCGTAAGTTTTTCTACGACCAGAACCTGATCGTAAGCCTTCCTACGATCAGTACCCAGTCATAAGTTCTTCTATGACTACAAAATCCTAAAGATGAAATCAACTCTCAATTACCTTTAGGCGCTCCACCTTGTCCTCTAGGGATAGGTCAGCGAAGATTGGAGGCGCCACCACATGGGCTGGGGGCTTCTCACAGATGAGTTTGACCCGAGCATCAATCTCCTCTTGTGAGAGGTCTGCAGGGATAAGAGAACCTTCAATACGCCAATTTCGAAAATAACAGAAAGAAAGCTAAGCTTGAAGTTTACTTACCCTCCTCGTATCCTTGGTCGGTCTTTCACCCCAGTACCTCCACATTGATAAGCCCTCTTCTTGAGGGGCGATGCGCGCGTGATAAAATCCTTCATCACGTGCCATCCAGTGAGCCCCTCTTCCTTCAAGTCTGCAATAGCTCGAATGAAGGGCGTAAGAATCAATCAGATGACAGTGAGGGAATCAAGGTGAAGAAAGGACCTCCTGCTAAGGTGGTGTGGTATCTTCCTGTAATTCTCTGTTTGAAGTGGTTTTTTGCGAACCCAAATGATGCAAAACTGCTGCATTAGCACTCGGAGGAGCGTAAGAATGACAGAAAGCTAAGATATCCTGCTGATTCTGCCTAGTGGAGAAACATTAAAAGGAGGTTTGCAGACTTCGGTGCGGAACTGAGAAATATAAGGTTTGGATTGAGTACAGATAGAATGAATCCTTTCGGTAACATAAGCAACCGACATAGCACTTGGCCCGTGACTCTCTGTATTTATAACATTCCTCCTTAGTTGTGTATAAAGCGGAAGTATATTTTGCTGGCAATACTTATCTAAGGGCTGAAGCAACCTGGGAATGATATTGATGTATACCTAGCACCATTGATGGAAGATCTAAAAATACTGCGGATTGAAGGGGTACAGGTATGGGATGCGTACAAACGAGAGAACTACACTTTACGCTCCTTGTTGTTCTACACTACAAATGATTATCCTGCCCTTGCCAACCTGTCCGGCCAGAGTACAAAAGGTGCCAAAGCCTGTACTCACTGCTTAGATGATACTAAGAGTGTGTGGCCGAAGCACTCACGCAAAACCGTGTACATGCGTCACCGTGGGTTCATTCGGAGGGCTCACCCATACCGCAGGATGAAGAAACAATTCGACAGAGAGAAGGAGGGCAGTTCAGCTCCAAAAGGCATTTAAGCGGAAAAGAGGTCTATGACATGGTTAAGGATTTAGATGTTGTGCTCGGAAAGGAACGTAAATCAAGGACCCGTGAGAAGAACATCTGTAAGAAGAGATCAATATTTTGATACTTACCTTATTGGGAGCACTTAGAAGCTCGCCACTGCATCAACGTCATGCATGTAGAGAAGAATGCATGTGACATCTTAATTGGTCTCTTACTGAACATTCGTGACAAAACAAAGGATGGTGTCAACGCACGATTTGACTTGGTTGATATGGACATCAGACTTGAGTTAGCACCGTCAAAGACTGATAAAGGATGAACGTACCTTCCCCCTGCTTGTTACACTCCATCCAAGGCCGAGAGAACTGAACTGTACCAGTGATTGCATGGTGTGAAAGTTCCGTCTAGTTACTCCGCCAACATGAGGAAACTAGTTTCGATGGAAGATTTGAAGTTAATTGGCATGAAGTCTCATGATTGTCATGTGCTGATGACACAAATGCTTCCTGTTGTAATTAGAAGTATTTTGTCGATCAAGGTCCGAGAGACAATCACGAGGTTGTATTATTTCTTTAACACAATTGCTCAGAAGGTCATTGACGAGGATATAACAATCCTCATTTTATTATATATCTATAATTCATATTATGGATAATAATGACATCATGTAACTCTTGAGTATACCCCTTAATAGCCATAAGGGAGAAGCTGGAGGTCGTAAGTTCTCCTACGACCACCTAGTAGTCGTAAGTCCTCTTACGACTACCCTATAGTCGTAAGTAATTCTACGACTATCCCATGATCGTAAGTTCTTCTACGATCAACTGCGGGTCGTAAGATCTTCTACCACCACCACCGTTGTAAGCTCTTCTATTTATCATTCCCTAATCGATGTGGCTTACGTATATGTGGGCCTAGTCGATCGTGAATCTTCCGTACTATATTCAAAATATAGGCAAGAAATTACGCGGTTATTCTCTCGAATAATGGCATGATTTTAACTCCTTTGTTATGGTGATAATCGCTCAAAAAGATGAGAACGTTATTACTCTATAATAACCTCCAAAGAACGACTCAATAATCTGGGACATTAAGGTAGTCTTTACACCGGAGGCGCAATTCAGACACCTTGAGGATCAGATAAAAGGCGTAATCATCAGACAATCAAGCAGCCAGGATCATCGAAGTACAATTTTCTAGTCTTTGGCTCCATCTTGTAATCCAAAGATACTCAATACATACACACAGAGTAGGGTTGTTATTCTCCCAGGAGAAGGCCTGAACCTGTATAAAAATCCCCATGTCTCCATCTCTGTGTGATTTTGAGCCTAGAGGAACCCCCGAATCAAACAATCTTTACGTAAGTTCGGTCCTAAAACACCGACAGTCATCGATCTCAAAGGATTAGATGCTCTGCAGGACGAGGTGGTGACGACTCTATATGATCTTGAGATGTATTTTCCTTCATCAATTTTTGATATCATGGTCCATCTCATTGTTCACATTGTGAGGGAGATAAAGATGTGCGGGCCCGTGTTCCTATATAGCATGTACTCATTCGAGAGGTTCATAGGAATTCTCAAGTCCTATGTACGGAATCGATCTCGGTTGAAGGGCAGTATTGTCGAAGGTTATGCAACCGAAGAGGTCATTGAGTTCTGCATCGATTACATGGCTCAGGTCGAACCGATAGGTGTGCCTCGATCTCGCCATGAGGGGAGGCTCGAGGGTATCGGGACCATTGGAAGGAAAGTAATTACTCCAGATATGGATGCATATGCTCAAGCCCATTTCACGGTCTTGCAAAACATGACTGAAGTGTCCCCGTATATCGACCAGCACAAGGACATGGTTCGGCAACAGAATCCGGAGCGGCCGGATGTTTGGATCACGAGACAACACAACAATCAGTTCAACCAATGGTTGAAGGAGCGACTCGCTAGGAGCTCGTCAAGTGATATGCTGACATGGTTGGCAAAAGGGCCAACATTTACAATTGTGACATGGCGAGGATACGACATAAATAGGTACACATTCTATACGCAGCCTCAGGATATAAAGAGCACTAACTAGAAAAGCGGTATCCGTATAGATGCGTTCAGTATCGATGGGCTGAGGAGCTCCTACTATGGGCTCATAGAGGAGATATAGGAGCTCAACTACGAGCTTTTCAAGATCCCCCTGTTTTAGTGCCGTTGGGTTCATCTCCCTCAGGTGAAGGTCGACAAGTACGGCGTCACTACCGTAGACCTCGAACGTGTCGGATACAAAGACAAACTATTCATACTTACTAACCAAGTTGTTCAAGTCTTCTATGTAACTGACCAGGCAAATAAGAAGCGCCATGTAGTTTTCATCAAAAAAGGAGGATTGTTAGAGTTGAGACTGTAGCGGACGAGGAAGAATACAACGTGACGAAACTAGCTACATACGCGTCGATCATCATGAAGGGCTCATTTTTAAAGATTGAACAATGTGTGTATATGTGTTCTGAATGTTTAATTTTAGTTCATTTGAGTTAATTGATTTGTACTGTGAAATAGATGTGCATTGTTTCTGAAATGAATGTGAATTGGATGTATACATGTACTTGTTGTGTTTCTGCTTATTTCAGAGGGCATGGCTGGCATTTTCCAATACAAAAGAATATCACAGCCGGTTTCGTCTACAAACCGTCTATGATAATATATTACAGATGGTTTCATCTACAAACCATCTGTGATACATAATCTATCACAAACGGTTATTTATTGGTACCGTCTGTGATACACAACCTATCACAGACGATTATTTGTTGGAACCGTCTGTGATATTATCAGCCATCACAGACGGTTCTATTTTAGAACCGTCTATGATAAATAATATCACAGACGGTTCTACTTTAGAACCAACGGTTATTTATTGGTACCGTCTGTGATACATAATCTATCACAGACGATTATTTGTTGGAACCATCTGTGATATTATCAGCCATCACAGACGGTTCTATTTTAGACCCGCTCAGCGATAATATATCACTGATTTGTTCTACTTTAGAACCGTCTGTGATGTCCAATCCTATTTATATTCAGACTCTAGGATTTGCCCACTTCCCCCACTCAAACGATTAAGTTTCTCAACTCTCCATCCTCCCCCGAGCCCGTCGCCGCCGTCCTCAACGCCGCCGCCTCCTCGAGCCTGTTGTCGTCATCCTCGACGCCGCCTCCTCCTCGAGCCCGGCACGCCTCCTCCCTCGAGCCCGCCGCCTCCTCCCCGAGCACGAGCATGCATTGCCTCCTCCTCCCCGAGTCTTGCCAAGATCCCTTCGACGATGCCCCGCTTTTCCAAAGAATGCTCCTCGCTCATCCTTCTCCACGACGGCCAAAGGTAACCGATGCCGAGTTGCTGACCCCGACGCCCCTTTCCCTCACTCTTTCTATCAATAATCTATCGCGCTCTCATGGTAATTGCGCTGGTATCTGGTTCAAACATTGAGTACTATGAGGTGTTGTACTTGTTTTAGGAATTTGTATTTGTTCTAGTCAGTGATTCATATGGTATTTGTTTTGATACTGCTACGTACTGGACTATATTGCAATGTGGTGTGGTGGGCTTGAGATGAATGCTCTGTGATGATAATAGTCTTGTGCTGAAATTGTTTTGATAATCGGGTTTGAACTTGAGCTCTAATTGGAATGCTTACTCTACCTCTGAGAGCAATATAAAAATGTTAAATTTTAGCTTTATGTTGATTTCATTTGTTCATATGATGTTTGTGTTGAGCAAATTATTCCTTTTAAATGACTTGAAGGATTTACATGTTTATATGTCAATTATGTCATTATATTGGTCCTAATTTCTTCCCTACATATCCCAATTATTTATTAATTGGTGTGTATACCCATACACATAGAGATCGAATCTTATGATAATATGTTCATGCGTGTCAGAACTTTTATTTCTTGTGAAGATGTCTTCCGCTCATTCTTCGTTATTGTCGCCTCATGTGTCTGATGCACTATTCTCTGGAATATCCAAGCGCGATAGAGGAATATCGAAAAGGCTCGGGGGCTGATTTACCATCACAGAGGTCGATGAGTCTGGGACCCCTATCAATCCTCGCCAAGCAGTGTCCGCATTCCGGAGAATGGTCGGAATAGTTGCATGGGAACGGGTCAACATCACATATGATTCGTGGAAGGATTTGACCAAAGCTCAGAAAGATGAGCTGCTGACGGATATTTTCAAATCGTTCGAGATCCCGAAACAACATCGGGACTCCGTGCGACGACACGCGTTGCTACAGGCGTGTAAAGCGTGGAAGAACTTCAAGAGCACACTTGTCAAGAACTACGTGGAGAAGGATCTGAGGGCCTTCCACAAGTATCCGTTCTTGGAAGAGTACTGGGAAGACTTTGTGGCGAAGAAGACGACAGATAATTTTAGGAGTGAAAGTGTGGCGCACAGAGCCCTCTAGGCAAAAAAAACATGCACCCCACAGACTCGGCACCGCTGGGTATGCGGGTAAACTCCCGTAATAGAGGGATCAGGACCAACAGGCAAACTTTTCGAATGCCTCCCCACCATTTGCCGATATCCCTGATAAGCGCGCCCGACAGTGGCTAATAGCGAGGTTAGCTGTCGTGTCTTCGGGGACCAATATCTCCTTTCCAAACCCCACAGACGAGGAAGTGTCCCACCGCCTAGTAAGATACCAAACTACCTAGTTTGTAATTACTCCATAACTGCATAGGAAGTGAAATGACATGTCGGGCTATTGCAGGGAATGCTGAGTGCACAATCTTCCCAAGGCTCATTCTAGGCAGTCAGGGAGAGAGATATGCTCTCCCAAGCCCTGGGAAACAAGGACCATCCGAGTCGCACGAGAGGCCTTGGTGTTTATGTTCCATAGAAATATGGATTCACATAGGACTCCAGGGCGTACCGGAGTAGGAAGAGAGCTAAAGCCGAGCGCGATGCAAAGCTACGAGAGGAGATTCGTGAAACCCTCAGAGATGAGATCACGGAATCCATCAGAGATGAGATCGATGATCGCGTTAGATTTGAGACGCGACAGCTGATGGAGAGCCTTGAGGAAAGACTTAGGGAAAATCAGTTGTAAGCCCTACCCCTCTCAGGCTAGCTAGCCCCCTCAACTCGTGAGTAGTTAAGATCCAACCCTAACCCTACCCAAAAGGCGCATTTACAGATTTCCTGTCGATGACATCCTGGTAATAATTATTATCTCTGGAATGCTCGATCCATTGATAGGCCTGTTGGAGTAGCTAATTTTGTATCGTTATGTAGGTGGCGATGAAGTGCAAGCTCCGAGTGAGATATGCCTCCGTTGCCCTATATGCTGCTTGGGGCTAGGTGTATCCATCCAGTGTCGGGGCTTTGGTGCACGATGTAAATCCAACGCCGGGTTTCGCAAAAGTGAGTGTGGACGGTGTTTATGACAATTTCGCAGTCGTCTCGCTGCAGATTCCCCCAGACGACGAGGTCATAAGTCTAGGGCAAGCCATTGGAACATTCATCCAGTGGCCCAAGAGGGACATCTGCCTGGAGCTACATGCTCCGGTGTCAACTTCACGGGAATGTCCTGCAACGGTGTCAAGTCCACAGAAGTTACCTGCACCGAAGCGGCAAGGGCCCGGTGCATCACATGCATCTACACCTCATGCTCGGTCGACTCTTGTGAAGTCGTCGTCTAAAATTTCTGGTATTCGCTAGTACACATTAATCCTATATAACACTTCGTAGTAATGCTTCTCGAACTAACCAATTCTATTTTTGCACTGCATCAGCAGCCGCCGGCCTACGACCTCTGTGGATACTATGTTTGCCACAACATGGAACTATTCGTCGGTTCCGCGATAACCAATGATCCTCAGGTTTGTCAATCTTGCAATAATTATTTCATACTTACCAATTTATATAAGCACGAATTTAATCTTCCTAGCAACAGGTTGTGAGCATCGCTACAACTGCGTTGGAACAGGGTCAGCTCCAAAACATTCGAGGACAGTTTGCGTCATTCTTGAACCATGAGGTCATAAATCCAGATGGAAAGTTCCACAATGTAGATTGAACTTGATTGGAATAAGATTGAACTTAATGGTCCATGTATGTAAATGTACATGAATGGTTAATTTTAGTTAATTGATTTGTGAATCGGATGTGCTTGTTTCTGAAATGAATGTGAATTGGATGTGCTTGTTTCTGAAATGAATATGAATTGGATGTATACATTTACTTATTGTGTTTCAGCTTGTTTCAGAGGGCATGGCTAGCATTTCCTAAGGCTCAGCAATAAACAAAATTAGATTTAGCAATACAAACGAATATCACAGACGGTTTATAGATGAAACCGTCTATGATAGGTCACTATCACAGATAGACGATTTCATCTACAATCCGTTTGTGATAGTCAACTATCACAGACGGTTTTGAGTTAATAACCGTCTGTGATAGTATACATCATAGACGGTTCGAAAACCATTTGTGATGACCTAATGTCATTACTGACCCATAAACTCAGACGGCTCATGAAACCGTCTGTGAAGACGTTTTTGAACTGTCTGTGAAGGCCTTTTCTGTAGTAGTGGAGGCGCTCACCGCATCAGAGACCCCCACCTGTGGCGACTGCTTATGCGAGCCGTAGGCACCTGTAAGCACGTTACATTGCTTCATATTATAGCTCAGTTATTCATTTGTTATGTCAGTACTATAATTTATTTATTTTGTTCCTCCATCAGGCAGACGAAGAAGGGTCGCAAGAACGATGACTGGCTTTCGACGCAGTAGCCGTGGATTGTTGCATGGAAATCTGCCCCTAATAGCATTTTCCACGAGGCACGGCCTTACGATGCATGGACTTACGACACGTACCTGGAGTGGTACGTACGACACACGCAGGCGACATTGACAGGTGCGCCCTAGCCCGACATGCAAATCCTAGCCACGCTGAACGCTTGGGCTTGGGGCTGGACCCTCACCGTGCGGAGCGTCGTGACGAGTCGATACGTTGAGCACGTAGAAGATAAAACACACTCTGAAATAGACTGAACTAACAAAATTTTGTTTGTTCGGTAACCATGCAGTTGGACCATTTGCGGAGTGTTATGCAGTGCGGCCACCGGGAACTCGAGCGGAGTACCAACAACATAGTTGAACGACTTGATGTGGTCATGAAGTCTATTGTTGACGATGTTAAGCACGTTGTTCGCAGCATGAGCTGCGGAAGGCCCACCGATGTCGACTTGAGGCACTGGATGGAGTATTATCGCGCACCCTCGCCCCCTCCATCTTCCCGTCCAAGCAAGTCAATCCAGCGGTGCAGCGTCGACGACCAATCGTCCGCGCAGTTGCGATGCAGGGACTCTACGTTGATGCCGTTGTCGTCACGGAGGCAGAAAGAGGCCGCACCCAGAACCGCTGAGGTTGTTCCAGATTCTCCCGCCGAGCACCACATTCTCAGACAATATCAAATGGGAGATATGGACCTATAGTATCAGTCCGGCTACACGCCGTACCCCGGACCTTCGTACACCTACGGGTATGGGGGGCCATCCAGTTCGCAGTAGCAGGTAACAATTTTACTTAATGAAAGTACAACCTTTGTTTGCATTGCTTTCTTAATAGCTCCGTTCCGCGCAGTTCACTCGCAAGCTCAGCCGAGTTGGTGCCCCTCCGCGGATCTTACTGCGCATCCAGGAGATTGGGTCACCAAGATGTTCTCAACGCCACTCCCTAGGTGATCCTCCCCAGCATGACGAGATGTCGGGTGAGGAGCCCCGCTTCGACCTGCGGCAGAACCCATGGTCACCCTAGAGGCTGATGCTCCCGTAGGAGCAGATTCGTCGGAGACGACCAACTGATCATTGGGGGCATGCAATGCTTGTAACTGTTGAAATATCGACAATTATCTATATAAAACATACATTGCAACTTCATTACAAACCTTAATCCATGAAACCCTAATTAGGACATGACCTCGCTCTGCAAAGCAAGATGTGACCACACTCTGCAAAGCAATGCGTGACCCCACGAGGCAGCTCAAGACATGTATATCACCAAAATCTAACCCAAGATGTTTATATACAAGCACGTCTCCAGAAAGCTATGCATTGTCGTTGTTTAATAGAAGATAAGTAGGGAAAAGTATATCATATTTGGAATATCCCACAACCTCCTCTAGACGGACATACATCGTACAAAGCAGTGCAGGTAACAACGCAAATCACAACAACACTCACAGCACTACACCTTCCAGATAACGACCAACACAAGAAAGAAAATAACACACAACATTAGGTTCATCTTGGTCTCCAGTTTGTCAAATCGATGCCTCATCTCCACCATTTCCCTACCCCCCCCCCATCACATCTTCCTGCTGCAGAACAATGCCATGCCTAGTGCTGTTCCAGAATCGGCAACCGCCTAGCCCATCATGCAATTCAATCAACAAAAAAAAAAGGTTTCCTAACGTCTCGAACGACTAGAAGCAACCCAAACCAAACTGACTCACCGAGAAAAAGGGACACTTGTAGTACTGGCGTCCAGGATTCTTGGCCAACCCTGAGGTCTTCCATTTCACAAGCGTGTTGCATTTTGGGCAAAAAACTGCAGGTGCCGATGAGGAGGTGCTCACTTCGCTCATCTCGACGTCTACTGGAGTGAGAAACAAGGCCAAGATAGAGAGCATGTGGGAGGAATGCACGAGGAGGGGAAGGACAATAATGTAGGGGAAGTGCCTGAGGAATGACTGCCTTTTATAGCCTCAAATGTCGTGCCCCCCATATGGGGTAGGTTAGCTACCCCCTCTCCCGGCATAGGGGACAGGTCCCCTACCATCTCGTCTGGTCTTGTTAGTACGAAAAGTCGTTTAGTTGGTCACGTCAGTCGCAAGTCGCCCTCGATGCAGTGCGATAGGGGCTCGCCTGTGCAAGCGCGCGCAGTGACCTACACCTTGTGGGGGTGGGCGGAGGATGGTCAGAGTGCAAGCTGCTCATCCACCGATTCCCTGCGGCGATTCATCTTCACGCAGCGCGTCGTTTCTGCTTGTCGTTTTCTCCCGTGCTCGGCTATTTAAACGCACGGTCGCGCACTCATTCTTCACAAGCCTCAGCTATCACTCGCCAAATTTTCCTGCTCGCTCGCTCGTCCCTCTCAAGCATCTCTCCCTCTTTGCGATCCATTGAAGCATATTTTCTGTAGGAATTTTTCGATATGGTAAATGAGCTACAAAAATTATGAAATTTTTTGTGGAGCGTCCGAACTTAGTGTATTTATTTGTATAATTTTTTCACAATTTCATCTTTCCTGAATTTTCTTCTAAAATTTATTTAAGTATACTGTCTGTAGGAATTTTATGGACAAATCGAAAATGGTTAAAATTATGGAAAAATTACGCAAGTAAGTACACTGTGTCCGGAGGCTTCAAATTTTTTTAAAATAATTTTTGGATCTTATTTGCTGCATCTAAAAATTTCTAAAAAAAAAGTATGTTTCAATGGATTTTTCCAAAAAACACTACAGTGTTGCTACAGTGCCCCCTACCATTCTCCCATATGGGGCAGGTCACCTGTTGCGTCTAGGGCCGGGGGCAAATGCACCGTAGAGAGGCTAGATCTGCAAACTATGGCAGAAAGAAGGCTAATTTTGAAAGAAAAATCAGGGAGATAGAAATACCAAAATTTATAGTGAAGCACTCCACGAGAAAGAATTCCCTTAAGGTTTTTCTCGGGAGAACATAGCGAAAGATTCTATCCCTTGGGTTCGAAGCGGTAGGGATCGAAATCCCACCAGGAGGACGTATCCGACGTGTAAAGAGCCCTTCCCTTGGGCTGCTTCCCTTGGCTGCATCTACCCTAGGGAACCTTTCTATTCATTCATTCAGAAGTCAGTACACATTAATTTGATTCTCGATTAATTGTTGTTATGAGCTTTCCATTATTTCAGTTAGCACTCTAAACACGTCGTTTTTCTCATAGTTTTTTTTAACACACGTGAACAAATTAAATACATGAACAGTATTCTCCAGCATCACTAAAATGGTAAAAACAGTAGCTGCAAAAATTGTATTCCAAAATAAATCTCAGTAATTCGCATGACGAGTACATGAAGAGTTTAACGAGAAAATACTCAGTGGATTGAGCTCTCAAAAGAAAAATTAATGCACCAATGAAAAACCAAAGTGTATTGAGATTCACGTTTGGTGAGGCCTCTCCAATAATTGCGTTCACGGCAAATGGTATGCAAATTTTGGATAATAGAAGTATAACTTCTGGTCTCTGCACTAACTAGGGATGTACACAGCCATTATACCACCATCAGCTAAAAATTTAAAACAAAAAAGGGCCAAAAATCAATAATGACAAACAAATTGTCATACAAAGACTAGCCTAAAATACCATCTAGCCCCACCTCCGAGACCAACCAGTAGATTGTCCACACACGAACAACAGTTGCGCAACAAAGAGGTGACGATGAGCCAGTCTCCGTAGCGACGCCTCCAAGAAGGGATACAACTCACGTCGTCGTCGTCGGATCCAACCAGCGAAGGTCAGATCAGGAGTTTTTCACTCCAGAGCTCAGGTATCGATTCTCCAAAGCAACACCTTCAAAAAGGTAATGCCGCCTAGGTCGACGTCGTTGCCGGATCCAACCAGCGAAGGCCAGATCAGGAGTTTTCACCCTGGATCGAAGGTACCAGCGCTCAAAGACCACGCCACAGTATGACATTGTCGCTGGATCCAACCAATGATGGTCAGATCGTCAAGATGACGTCCGTAAAATCCCCAACGGCCAACCGCTGCCAGCATCAAAGGAAGACGACGTCCACCGCAGCCTACGCGTCGGCCAGTTAACAACCGCCCACCGGGGAGGAGTAGAGCGCCGCACAAGCCACGCCACCAAGCCATCGTGATCTCTACCAACTGCGTCAAATCTGGATCTGCACCATGCCATCAACAAAGCCGCGCCGCCGAAAGAAGACGGCGGAGAAGGGTCCCGGATCGCCACGCCCAAAGACGAGCCGACGAAGAAGGGCCCCAGATCCAACCCCGACGAAAGTCCACACCGTTGGAAATCAGAGGATAGACATCGGGCGTCAAGCGATGCAGATCAGGCGCCACTACTGAGAAGAAGAAGTCCCACCGCCGCCACTAGCCTGCCGATGGCCGCCGCCGACGACGGCGAGGAGGAAGGGGGGAGAAGAGGGGGGTTTGTTTGGTGGTAGCTAGGGTTTTTAGATGAGGAAGGGAGTAAGACAGGCAGACAGCAAGCTACAAAATGAGTACTAAGATAGAAAGAACATTCGGTGTCGTCAAAGTAGAGGAGCTACTAAGCAAGAGTGCCATCAAAAGTGAAAAATAACACACACAACTTTGATTTCTAACCGCGATACACGATCCATCCATCTTGAATCTGCATACACGCTCTTGTTCTTGGCCTCAGCCATGCCAATATCTGCATCAAGACCGAATCAATCAAAATATGGATCTGAAACAAGGATAGCCAAGAGCATTATATTTACCAATTACTCCCTTGACATACTGCACCAGCATGGAAGTGTGCCGCAGTACTGCCATAGGTCTACTGCCTTGCTGATTGCTCCCCTGTCGCAACCACGTTGTGCAGGAGATGCAGCTCCACCACCGACTGCGTAAAGGTCGGCTCCGGTGAATCGACACAAAGACATAGAGGGTGGATTTGGTGGTGGTCTAGTGGAAACTGGAGAGGGAGCAGATGGAGGCGTGCTGCCGCCGGATCTGGCTGCCGGGAGCGTGGTAGAGACGTGCCACCGCTAGATCCGGTTGCCAGGAGCTCAGTGGAGGCGCGCCACCGCCGGATCCGGACGTCAGGAGCTCAGTTACCGTCGATTTCGGACGCCACCGTCAGCTTCCATCACGAGAGAGAGCACCCTTGAGAGAGAGGCATATTTCCAACAACGAACTGTAGCACGCTTGAAATATCAAATGCTATATATATATATATATATATATGCACTAATAAAACAAAATCTATCATATGAATTCTACTAGCAACAGTAGAGAGCATCGCCATCGCATGACTAAATTCCAGTAAGAGCATCATCATCACATGACTAAATTCCAGTAAGTAAGATTTAACGATGACAAAGCAGATCACCGCGACTTACAGAGGATTGCTCCGGCGATGGTCGCGGTAGAGTCAGATGTGAAGACGACACGAAGCCGATGATGAGGGAAGTCGTGAGCAGTCATGCGAACGCTTCCCAAAAACTTGATTCATCCCAACCTGTACCGAATCACGAGGGACGCCGACGTGGCATAGCGGGCGGGCGCATGCGTGTAGTCTTCTTTTGCTTGCTTCAACTAGATATAAAGCCAACTCCACCTTATAAGTTAATCTCCTCACATGTAGACAAGTAATATGGTTACTAAATTTTCTATTTTTCATCATGCATGAGTGAGCCTTTATAATTTTCTAGGATTTATAGATCATATTATTTGGGCCAAGCTTGTAGATAGCACGACGTTGTCCTTTGGGCATACAGAGACACACACATGAAAAAACAACTGAAACCAGTTAGCCCTGATGCATAACGGAAGTAACTATTTCCCGGCCAAGGGAATCTCTAGACTCTACCACATATCACTCATGCTGTCTGTGTACGCTAGTGCACCCCGACCCCGAGCGCATCTCTGGGGAGCATTATTCACCTACGACCCACCCATAGTACCAATCTAAGCACGCAGGAGAAGTATCCAGGCGAGTTAAAAACGAACTCATCACATCATCGGGCAATCATTCTGCCTGCCTAGCTCACTGTTCATCCAAACGTATCTCTCGACAGATGTACCACAGTGAAACAGGGGTGCGTGAATGAATTCGAGATAGCTGCATTGCATGCATGTAAATCCGTGAATCTACAAGTACTTTACTCCAAAAAGAGGTGATCAGAGCAGACCGCCAGTTTTGTTATATTTTCCCTTTTCCCCCTCTGGCCCCGGACAAGGTTGCATGCAGGGTAGTAGGGTACAATCACATTCACAACTTCACATACAAAGCTAGGATGGATTCCATTTCCAGGGTGCAGTGGAGTGCAGTGCTTCACATGCACGACGGTCTCCTCAGTGGCATCGGGCACCATCAACTAGCTGAGGCTGAGCCGAGGCCGGCCTCCTCCTGCCGCTGGATGCTGCCCAGGATCTCATGCACAGCGGTGGCAATATCTTCCACAGAGCCCAGCTTGGAATCATCCTCCACCTACCATCCAAACGAAAGCAATCGATGCCATCACCGGCGCTGTTATACAGAAATGGAAACAAATAGTCGCAGTGCCACGGCGCTCTAATTGCTCGATTTGTCTCCATTAGCTTAAACTAAGTAAGTTAGAAAAGAAGTTACCTTTAGGCTGAAGGAGTACAAGACCATGGCGTCGACGGTGGTCATGTTGAGGTGCAGCGGCGGGATGCGCAGCTGCTGCAGCCCGGCGACCAGCTTCAGGAGCTGCTTCGGCCGCCGCCGGGAGAGCACCTTGAGGCTCGCGTAGCCTTCCACCATGGTCACCTCGATGTCGGCGACGGCCGCCTCGCTCTTGACGTTGCTCTCGTTGCCGGAGCTGGCGGCGCCGCAGCCACTGTGAGACGAGGTGGAGTACTGTGGGAAGCTGAAGAAGCCGGCGAAAGGTGAGTGGCCGGCGTTCGTGCGGCCGGCGCGGTTCTTGAGGCTCTTATGAACTTCGAGCGATTGGAGGAGCTGCTCGAGCTCCTTCACGTAGTTGATTGCCCCGCCAACGATGGATGCTTGGTCACCCTAACAAATTAGCAAAATGACACAATACGCATCTGTCATTACATTAACAGCAATTGTATAGTTAATCAGTAATTAGTCATTTGATAAAGCAAGAACGAAACTTGGGACGAACGGGTGAACTTGAGATGCTAAAATCGATGAAAGCGTAGTAGTAGTACGTACCCTCTGAGCGTAGGATGGCGGCATGAGCGAGCGGAGCACGGCGAGGTACTCGTTCATCTGGCGGCGGCGGTTGCGCTCGACGGCAATGTGGCTCATCCGCTGGCTCTCGATCTCCTCCTTGTTCTTAACGACCTTGGTGCGCCTCCGCTTCCTCCTCCCCGCGGACGCCGCCGCCGCCGCCGGCGGCTCGGGCGCCGCCTTGCCCTCTGTGGAAGCATCCGACTGGTCCCTTGAGACCGCCTCCCACTCCTCCACACTGGGCACGGAGGCGGCCAACTGGTGATCCCAATCCCCAAAAAACTCACCGAAACCGCCGCCGCCCACGTCGCACCACGGCGGAAGCGTGTAGGGCGAGCTCCTGCACGGCCCGTAGCCGAAATGGCCTTGCGCGAACACCACGGCCTCCAACGCCATGCACAGTGTCAAATGGCCTCTCTGCCCGTTGTGGACGGACGCGGACGACCGGAAAATGATAGGTTGCCACAAGCACAAACGTCTGGCAGTACACACGAACACGACACAAGTATGTGACCGGACCGGCGTGTGATGAGGGAGGCGGGTGCGCGTTTTATAAGGACGTGCCGAGGTGGGGGCGAGCGGAACACGTACGCGCGCGCGGAGGGGCCACGCCACGTGAGGTGGTGGTGTTTGTGCTTATGCATGGGAGGCGATCAATGGAGATGCAATGCAAACACGCAATGGTTTAAGATACAGAGACCGGGCAAACAAGAGAGGGGCTGGTGGTTTTGTTCGTTGCAGAAACAGGGGCTCGGCGGCAACTTGGGCAACTAGTGAACGGCGTACAAAACTTTGGAATATTATTATTTCCGGGCACTAAAACAGAACCTCCATTTTTTTTTCTAAATGACACTATTCGAAACCGAATTAGTGGAAATGGTCTCATCACGACCACAAATGCAAAATTAGTGCCCGAATCCGTCCCAGGGATGCGCAGACGCATGCCGTGCCGCCACCTCATCCTCGTCCGTACCATGGGCGTTCAGAAAGCCCTCGTTCGCACCACCCTGGTGCGGACAACACTGTAGATGCCTCGTCCGCACCTCCCTAGTGCGGACAATGACCTACTCTACGTGCGGACGAGGAGAGAAGTTGTGAGAGCAATGTGGCATGGGCAAGTGAGCCTGCTCTACATGCGGGTGAGAAGATTGAGGGAGAAGAGTCAAGGGCGAGGCCCACACGTCTGAGCTCAAGAGCATAAACAGTTTTTTTTTTTCTCTCACGAGGGCGTAGTAGGATCGCCACGATTTCTGCTCCGAGGAACGACAGACAAAATATTAGTATAGATTATTGCTTTCTTAAGGCAGCAAAAAACTTATTATGGCTTGGACAATTCCACGTGATTGAAACAAGATAAGGTGTGAACAGTGCTCGTCCGCACCTGAAAGGTTCGGACGAGACAGGAACAGTGATGTCCGCACCAGAGTGGTGCACGCGGATCAGACCTACGTGACGGCACGGTTGGGTTTCAAATAGTGTAGTATCATCTAGGAAAAAAAATTCCGAAACCTCTTCTTACCGCAAGCTTTTAATAATACAGCTATGATATGTCATTACTGCGACTATCTCTACTCTACAAAGAAAAAAAATCGAGAGGTCACAGGCACGGCACACTGTGCCGCCTGGTAGCAAGTAGGCCACGAAAACATTGGAAATGTAGGGGTTCTGATAAGTGTATTTGCAAAAGGGAATGTACGGCCTCGTTTTTTATTTTTATTTTTTTGGGGGCAACATGGGATGGTCAAAGCGTGTGCGCAGATCGAGCGATTCTGCACGTCGACCGGAGGGGCGTGGCAATAACATGCAACGCCAGGTTTGCACACGCAGGTAGCTAGCAGTCGTTTGTCGAGCTTGTTAAATTTGATCGTGGTGTGTTGCTGTCGAAATCTACACTTCAAAGCAAACGCCAAATCTCCCTATTTGCTATAATGCTACTGCCTTTGCGTAAACTAGCAAGGTGGTCCGTGTATTTACGCTGCTAGATTTATTTTAAAGTTTATAGTATCAAACAATATAATTTAGATATTTGAGAATATATTACGTATCTTGTAGGCCATTTATATTTTTTAGTTAAGGCTATTTAGATTTTTGAGACAACATAAACATTGTAAATTACAATAAAATCTAGTAAGAATATACAACTTGAAAAACGTAATTGAAGTATGGAAGAAAATTCAGCATAATAACGTAACCACTCTCCATCATATATGGACCATGTAGTTGCATGTCTCTATTCTTCCTCAATTAGTTATCCTTTTCCAAAATATATGCATGCTCGTTTTCTTGCTGGAATAAATTATGTTATTCGGTGAATCGTTAATCATTATTAATACAACAACATGGTCGAGTTGATGCATCAGGCATGTGAGGCTGAGAAACAGGGTTGTTCTAATGTCGTAGATTCTAGACACTATTACCTAGAAGTGGATATCCTTGGGATAATACTCGGCGAAATCGGCATACTTGGCCCAGTTCACCCGGTTCGGTCGAAGTACCTTATGAGCGTTTCATTTGGAAACCGTGGGCACCGCAAAAATACAAAATCTTTGTATGGCTTCTCATTCAACACCGACTACCAACGTCGGATGTCCTAGCAAGCGGACATATGCCCAATGACTGCTAGTGCCCACTTTGCACCAATCAGCAGGAGACACAAATCCACCTGTTCACTGATTGTACCTATTCTAAAATAATTTGGACCTTAACGGCAACATAGACTCAAAAGAACAACCTAAACCCGATGCAATGGAATATGCATGAAAACCTAATTGAGTAGTGGTCGTAGATAGTGCAAGCCAAGTAACCGGACAAAAGAAAAGGGCAACTACTTTAATTATCCTAGTTCTCTGGAAAATTTGGAAAGAAAGGAACAAGAGGATTTTCCAACACCAAAAAAATGATCCTGCTGGGACGATGGCAATAATAAAAGAAGAAGCTTGTGCTTGGATTATAAGCGGTGTGACAAAAGCTAGCGTTGTACTTACCAGAGGGAAGCACGCCGAATACCTTCCAACTTGACTAACTACCAACCTGTATGTGCAGCTCTGTCAATAGGGAAAATTGGCAGTCTCTAGCACAAAAATTAGGCCCCCGGCAACATCGATCTGTGGAGCACACCATTATGCAGCACCAGCCATCAACACCCAGGTAAACCTCTTACCAGGGTAGAGCCATAGACTTTGAGAAGCACTCAGGAAGCTTGCGCAAGAGAAGGAATCAAGACTGGAACGAGTGGTGACAGAGATGCACATAATTTTCAGAGGACCGGGAAGCGGCAACCAGCGATCGTTGGTCGTTGTCGTTGAAGTAGCCCCCCACTGGGCATGAAGAAGAGCGAGGCGGTAGCATGACGTCTAGATGCACTATGCTCTCTCCAACTTCAGTTCTCTCTTCAGCTTTTGGCCTCTTTTTGGTGGATTGCCTGTAGACCATCAGAGCCATTGTCAACAGCGTGTTCAATCCTTTGCTTTCCTCTTTGTTTTTTGGCCCGGTTGAGCTGAGCAAACTGGCTCTTGTTTTTGGCTTTACTACTTCTTTAATGCAATAATGGCAATACTTTGCCATTTCCAAAAAAATTTTGTTAATTTTATTTCATTTATCCCCAAGTTTAGTTATTTAGGATTTTATTTTGGAATTGTATGGAAATCAAATTGCAAATATTCTTTTGTTTTTATTCTAAATTTTAATTATTTTTTGTTAGAATTAGTATACGGATCAGATTGCTATTTTTTATTTTTATTCAAGTATAGCTATTTATAGATTTTACTTTGGAATGCGATACAAATCCAATTGCTATTTTTTTAAAATTTTTATTCGAGTTATAGCTATTTAGAGATTTTACTTTGGAATTTGTATCGAAATCAAATTGTATTTTTTAAAAATTTCAGTTATTTTGGTTGGAATTTGTATACAAATCCTATTGCTAAATTTTGTTTATTTTGTTATGAATCATATTTATTTAGGTATTTTACTTTGGAATTCTTATGCAAATCAAATTGCTTATTTTATTTTATTTTTATTTTGAATTTCAGTTATTTCTGAACTATACTTGACATGAACTCTTTCTTTTAATCTAGACCGTTATAATCTGGACCCACCACAATCGACAGTGTAAATATTTCTCTTTTCCCATCGATTAACGTTTGATATTTTAGACCTTCAGACGAATGTAGTTGCTTCTTTTGACTTTGTTTTTAATAAGGTAATAGATAGATTGTATTAGAGTATTTATCAACGTATTATAGCTGGAATAATTAGATGGCTCTTCCACATAAAAGAAGAAGAAACATCAGGGTATCAGACAGGTAGAATGAAAAGGCTTCGGAAGCAAATAATTCAGTGGCAACTTAGCTTGTACTATATGTAGGCTACCCTTGTAGCATGCAATGCACCCTCCTTGTGCAGTCCTCTGAAAGCGTCGGACTAGCTAGCCAGCAGGTGTGGTCATTTTACCATTCACCTATTTCCTTGGCCGCTTGTGCAATCGGGCAGTGCAGAACGAACTCTTCACTGGAGCTCATGTGATCTTTCACAACAAAGTTTGCATGCACGTGTCATTCATTGGCCTATTATAGGCATTCTTGCTTGATCTACTGTCTTGTAATTTTCCATTTCACTAGCCTACTATAGGCAATCCTGCTTGATCTACTATCTTGTGTTTTTCCAAACCTGCCAAAGTTTACGATTACCCTCTAGTACAAGCATCTCTATCTGTTTATAATCTTTTTTCCTCCTTCGACGGAACGGCTCACTGTGCAAGGACTGGAACAATGTACAAAACCGCACGATATATTTCAAGCGGGTGCCCTCAATACAAGGCATACTGTATTAGTTTCTTGTCAGCATACAAAGAGGGAATACTAGTGTTATTGTTTGTTGGGAGTTCAAGGTACAAATTCGTGCAATCGGTCTCTATTGGTCTTCCAACGAATGATTTGATCGAAATCCGTGTTTGCGTCGCGCAAGTCATGTAAACTTTTATTCCATCGCCACCTGTGTAGCTCGATTTGGCGTCGTCACTGTTAGAGATATATGTATAATGTGTTATTCCCCATTATTATGAGAAGTTATTTGTATATTCACCACCTGTACTCTGTGTATATATACTGGCCCTTTGGCCCTCTGAAAATACAAGTTGCTATTCCTAACATGGTATCAGAGTTAATTAGGTTTTCCTCCGGACGTGCAACTCGTCCTCCCCTGCCCTTGCCCTAGCCGCCGCCGCCGGCTTCCCTCCCCCCTCTCTGCCTCAGGCCATCACCAGCCGCCGCCATCACTCACCGGTTGCTTGGTGTCGGTGCCGCCCGCGCGCCTCGTCGGCCGCTCCGCCCGAGCCGGCTGCTTCCCCACGCCGGATCCTTGCTGCGCCGACGCCTCGGCGCCGCCTCGGTCGTGTGGAGTCTTGGCGGCGCCACATTTCCTCCGCCGCCTCACAGCCTCGGCGCGCCCGTGCGCCTGTCGCTGCTCACCGGCCTCGGCGGCCCGGCCGCGCCTCGCTTGCCGCTTCCGCCGAGCCGCTTTCCCCACGCCGAATCTCTTGCGCCAAGACTCCGGCGCCGCCTCGATCGGCTTGAGCTCTTAAATCGCCGACGCCGCCGCCTCGCTTTTCCTCTCTGCACACGCCGGCCTTTGGAGGTGGAGCTCTCGTCGCCGCCGCTTCCGCCTCGCTTCGCCTCGCCTTTCGCCGCCGCCGCGCGGGATCGGGAACCCAAAATTTCTCCCCACCCGTCGTGTTGCTATAGGTTTATAGCCGCCAGCCACTGCTTGGTTTGCCGCCCAAAAAAAAAAAAAATGTAGTTTAACCGCCGCCGCCCAAATACGCCGTTAGACTTCGTTGTCTTGGTCGCCGCACCATCTAGCGCTGCCTACCAATGACTTCTGTTCCATCTGCTGCGATCCCATTCTCGGGAACGGAGCTCCTGAGTGGTGCTGGTCTGATGCCACTCCTCTCCGTGCTCGTCACCCGTCCAACTACTACATCGACGCCTGCCTCCTCCAGCGACTGTCACAGGTGGTGGTGGCCGCCCTTCATCTGGTGGTGGCCGTCCTCACTGCTCCTACTGCAACAAGGTTGGTCACGTTGAGTCCCAGTGCTATAAGAAGCAGCGGCATCCTTCACGCCGTTCTTCTACTAGCACTGGCAATAGTGCTTCTACATCGACTCCTTCAGCAGTTTCTCTCACTGAGGAGGAGATAGCCAGACTTCGACGCCTGCTTGCCGCTTCAGGTTCTCCTCAACAGTTCTCGCAGGTTCGCTCATCGACTCTTCAGCAATCGCAAAACCACCACCTCCACAACAGCACCTCCTCGGGATTCTTGATTCTAGAGCATCTTTTCACATGACTCCTGATCCTTCCAGTCTGTCTTTCATTACACCTCTTGATTCTCCTGTCAGTATTCTTACTGCTGATGGTACATCTCTTTCTGTCTCTGGTCGAGGATCTCTTAGCAACTCATCTTTTCATATTCCTTCTGTTACTCATGTTCCTCGCCTTACCATGCAGCTCTTTTTCTGCAAGCAGACATCGACCTTGGTTATCGGGTCATTCTCGACTCGACTCTTGTTGTGTTCAAGACCGCCACATGGGAGCTCTGATTGGTTCTGGCCCTCGGCGCCTTGACTCACAGCGTCTCTGGAACTTGATCGGCTTCACCTTCCTTCTGCTGCCCCGTCGCCGCCGGTTCTCCGCTCGCTACTCCATCTACCACTCTTTCCAAAGAAGTGGCATCACCGCCTTGGCCATCTGTGGATCTCGTCTGTCGTCCTTAGTTCGTCGTGGTCTTCGGGTCTGCTCAGAGACGGTCTTTAGATTGTCAGGGCTACAAGTTAGGTAAACAGATTCAGCTTCCTTATCCTCATAGTGAGTTCGTGTCTCAGCGTCCTTTTGATCTTGTTCATTCCGATGTTTGGGGTCCGGCTCCTTTCGTTTCGAAAGGAGGTCATCGATATTATATCATATTTATAGATGATTTCTCTCGCCACACTTGGATATATTTCATGTCTTCTCGTAGTGAGGCCTTATCTATCTATAAACAATTTGCCACTATGGTTCACACACAGTTCTCCACCCCTATTCGTGTCTTTCGTGCTGACTCTGCTGGCGAGTACCACTCTCGCACTGCGGCAGCCTTCCTTGCCGAAAGGTGGCACTCTCGCTCAGTTCTCTTGTCCTAGTGCTCATGCTCAGAATAGTGTAGCTGAGCGTAAGCATCGTCATCTCCTTGAGACAGCTCGTGCACTAATGATTATCGCATCTATTCCACCTCACTTTTGGGCCGAGGCTGTTTCCACTGCCACCTATCTCGTCAACATCCAGCCCTCTTCTGCTCTTCAGGGTGCGATCCCTGTTGAGCGTCTCTGTGGTCTTCTTCCGACTACTCTACCCTTCGCTCGGCTTATTACGCTCGTTCTCCTCGCCCCTCGAGAACGCACCAAACTGACTACTCAATCTGTTGAGTGTGTCTTTCTGGGATACAGTGCCGAGCACAAGGGCTATCGGTACTGGGATTCTGTTGGTCGATGGATGCGGATTTCTCGGAATGTGACATTCAACGAGTCTCGTCCCTTCTACCCACGTCCTGCCTCTCCTTCGGCTTCCTCTGTGGAGTCTCTGTCCTTTTTGACCTTTCCAGATACACCTATATCTGTCTTGCCCTCTTCCACCCGTCCCACTGAGTCTCCACATATTCCTCCTATGGCCTCTCCGCCATTGTTGCCGCCTGCTTCGTCTCCTGCAGCTCCTCAGGCTCCCCCACTACACTTGTCTACACTCGTCGACCTCGTATTGAGGATCTTCTAGATGAGTCATCTTCTCCTGATGTTCCATCTTCTTCTGATGCTTCATCTTCCCCTGATGGGTCATCTTCTCCTCGCTACGCTCTCCGCGATTGCCAGTCGATTCGACCCCCTGCCCGTTTTGCCTTTGCTTGCTGCTACTCGTGAGCTCTGCTCTCCTACCGGATGTCACATTCACCCCGAGTGGCAGATGCCATGGCCGAGGAGATTGCTGCCCTTGAGCGTACTGGTACTTGGGATCTTGTTCCCTTTCCGTCTCACTCTCATCCCATCACGTGTAAGTGGGTCTATAAGATTAAGACTCGCTCTGATAGCTCTCTTGAGCGCTATAAGGCGCGTCTTATTGCTCGTGGCTTCCAGTAGGAGCATGATCGTGACTACGACGAGACTTTTGCTCCTGTGGCCCACATGACCACTGTCTGCACTCTTCTTTCGGTGGCATCTGTTCGTCACTGATCTGTTTCTCAGCTTGATGTCAAGAATGCCTTTCTTAATGGTGAGTTGCGTGAGGAGGTCTACATGCGTCCTCCACCTGGGTATTCTGTTCCTGAGGGTATGGTCTGTCGCCTTCGTCGCTCTCTCTATGGCCTTCAGCAAGCCCCTCGTGCTTGGTTTGAGTGCTTCTCCTCTGTAGTCATTGCTGTTGGTTTTTCAGCTAGTGATCATGATCCTATGCTCTTTGTCCACACTTCGTCTCGTGGTCGGACTCTTCTTCTCCTGTATGTTGATGATACGATCATTACGGGAGATGATTCTTAATACATTGCCTTTGTCAAGGCTCGTCTTAGTGAGCAGTTTCTTATGTCGGATTTTGGTCCTCTTCGTTACTTCCTTGGGATTGAGGTTACTTCCACTCTAGATGGTTTCTTTATGTCCCAAGAGAAGTATATTCAGATCTTCTTGATCGCGCTCTCTCATCGATCAACAGATCGTTGAGACTCCCATGGAGCTCAATGTTCACCTCCGACCCTCCGATGGCGAGCCTCTTTACGATCCGACTCGCTATCGCCATCTTGTTGGGAGTCTTGTCTACCTTGTTACTCGTCCGGATATCACTTATCCAAATCCACATTCTCGAGTCGATTGTTTCGCTCCCACTCAGTCCACTACACCACCTTCTTCGAAGTTCTCGCGATACCTTCGTGGGACTATCTCGCCGTCTCTTCTTTCCACGCCCACTCGTTCTGCTTCAGTTTATTCGGACGTTACTTGGGCCAGCGATCCCTTTGATCGTCGGTCTATCTCTGCTTACTGTGTTTTTCTTAGTGGTTCTCTCATTGCACGGAAGACGAAGAAACAGATCGCAGTGTCTGCTCGAGTGCAGAGGTCGAGTTGCGAGCTATGGCTCTCTTGACAGCAGAGATTACTTAGCTACGGTGGTTACTTGAGGATTTTGATGTTTCTGTTACTACACCGACTTCTCTCAGTACAGGTGCTATCAGTATTGCCCGTGATCCTGTGAAGCATGAGCTCACTAAGCATATTGGTGTTGATGCTTCCTTCATGAGGTCTTGTGTGCATGATCAGGTGATTACTTTTCAGTATGTGCCTTCAGAGTTTCAGATAGCGGATTTCTTCACGAAGGCCCAGACTCGAGCACAGCACGTCTTCTACCTCTCTAAACTCAGTGTTGTTGATCCACCATGAGTTTGATGGGGGTGTTAGAGATATATGTATAGTGTGTTATTCCCCCATTGTTACGAAGGGTTATTTGCATATTCACCACATGTACTCTGTGTATATATACTAGCCCTTTGGCCTCTCTTAAAATACAACTTGCTATTCCTAACAGTCACAACATGATGCATTGGCACGTACGCGTCGATCTAGCGTTGTCATCATGAGATGAACGAAACACCACAATCACTCGCCCCGATGCTATGTATCATTAGTTCATGACACGGTAGGGAGCTACAGCTAGCTACAGGTACGTACAGTGAAAACATTCGCGCACGGCTCCCAACTTGTGCCCCAATCATCTGCAACATGAACAAAAACAGCCATGTCAGCGACAAGAGAAGGAAAGCGAACGATGCATGCATAGTCTCTCGAAGTGTGATCGAATCTGGGTGTCATTTTCGTTCCAATGCTTTTCTTTTTCTTTGTCTAATGGAAATGGGGAAATTTTGCTATTGTATTTCATTACATTTCAAGGAACTTGATGCCCAGGACTTGTGTGAAATTAATGCCGTCCCGTTCCTAAGTTCCATTGAAATGCCCAGGACTCATGCGAAAACACCAATGAGCATTTTTTGATGACTAAAATTGCAGTTTTTTTTTTTGAAAAAGTGTCTGGGCCAAACTAAGGTTTAATACTCAAGAACTCTTTCTTTGCATATAAAATACAAGAACGTGTACTTGTTTATGAAAGTTAGTAGGAAGACAGCACCGAAGTTCCATTGGAATCTCCCCAAGAAAATTGCAGACAAGCTGACAGGGTGTGTTAATCATTTAATCAGGCCATGAGCCACAACTTGAGACTGTTTCTTACATATGCTGGAGAGTGGAGAATAAGAACAAACTTCCCTTGCAATTTGTAAATTATTGACCTGCACACGGTAGATCAAGTCCAAGAATGGAACTGAAACCGCCCTCCAAAATTGTTTCCCACAAGCCAGTGAAACCAGCGGCAGAACACCGGATTGTCCTAATACATTTGTTTTGTTCTTCAGGTATTGCACAGAAGAATTACGAACGTACGTTATTTTTTGTTTGGCTGCCATTGCACGCCTGGAATCTAACAAGACCAGATTAATTAAATACTACTTACATACTCTTTCCATTCTTTTTTTTACTTAACGTCCTAGAATATAACATACTCTCTCCGTTCTTTTTTACTTGATATCCTAGAATATGTGCCGTCAAACATTCTAAAGTTTGATCTTTAATGGCGAGAATTAAAATCTATGTATTATTTTAATACATAATAAAAGATCATATATCTTTATGGTCGTAATCCTTAAGGCTAACGACCACTGTGATCGAAAGGATTCCAGATGTTACATAATGGGTACTCTGGCCAAATGAGATCCCGTACTCAGTCACCGACCAGATGACTGCTAGTAGAAGCAATGAACTGGCATCTGGATCTAACTCCGAGTATATTCCTTACCGTATGATGAATGGAACACATATTATATTTGTTTCATACCACATGACGTTTCATGGTTCTAAGACACTGACAACAACCACCATACGGTTGAAATGTCTCACAGACATTCAACCGCCGAACGGTTGGTGTTTCATCAACCGACGCCTTGCTCCAACCAGTCGCGTCACTTCCAACAAGCGCCTTCTCCAGAAACAACTGTCACCTCTTCGATGGTTATTTAAATATGGAGCACAGAGTAGATTAAAAAAGACTGTATCAGATTGAAGTAGGGCAATCGACATTAGGTTGATGTTTCAAGTCTGATTCAGCAGCATAGCATGCATTACACTCAGTGTAATTAGGATTAGTCCATTGGCTTGTCGAGGGTACCCCCTGTAATAGCCAGTTCATAGCAATAAAGAGCAGTTACATTCTCTCCCAAGAACTCTTTATCATTTTCCTTTATTTATTTCTTAAGATCGGCGACTTGATCGTCGACAGCTAATATGTTTGCATTTATATAGATTTGTTATATAAAAAATATATCATTTGATTTGTAGTTAAAAATATTTTCATAATATTATAATTTTATTAGCATATCTTAATGTAAAGGTATAAAAAGTAGCAATTAAAGTCACATCTCGAAGACCATAAAAAATAAATAAAATCAAGTAAAAAAGAAGGAATGGTGTAATTCTTCTATGCACATCCGTTTTCTGAGTGCAGATGTGTGCTCTGGATCAGATGATAAAAACTAATGCCTGGAGCCCTGGATGCGTTTCCCTGGAGAATCGTCTGCACAGATCGAGACTCAAATGCTTACATATTTACAGAACCATACTATATTATCCATAAATAACTCATTCTGAACTTTTTTATTGCTTCAGTTTTCCTTTGTGAATTGTTTTTTTCTTTTGTGACGTCATCCTTTGTGAATTGTGATACAATAGCTTCATGTTTGTTAGAACGAACTTCTTCCTAATGTTGATAAAGCTGAACTTGCAAGGTTTCCAACCCCACTGGTTATTGGTAATTGGCTAGCTAGCAGTAGCCTAGTAGGATTGTAGGAACATACATGTTCCAAGAATTGTCGAGGTAAGACTCGACCACTACTCCGAGCTAGGGGTGGAAACGAAGCGGATAATTCCTGATCGATCGACCGTTCGAAAGCTTGTGAAGCGAATACGGAAGATATAAATGGTTATCCAACACTATCCGTGCCCGACTCTAACTCCGAGAAAAAAATACAGAATATGATACGGGATGAGCGATATCCGTCCGTATGTACTTGTATATCAGGTTGTATAAGGAAAGCCTGTTGTAACTTCACTTAAGAACAGGATAACAGATAGGTGGGTAATGGTTGCTGCATCTGAGCAGGTAGGGAATACTTAGTGTTTTTTCTTCGACATCAGTAATTAGTCTCTCTGTGTTCGCTCTGATTGCATCTCTATTGTCTAATGTCCTGTGTAGGGGGTGCAAAAGAAGACGATAATATCCGTCCGACCGACACCCGCGAAGCGAACACATGATGGAGAAATAAATATCTGACATTATTCATATCGGACTCTGAGAAAAAAATATAAAATATGATATATAATGAGCAATATCTAATGTATCCGCTCCGATTGCAGCCTGCCCGTCCGAGCCGAACGTTAATTTCTATGACAAAACTGAAGCTATCACAGGGTGACAAGACTCGCCTTCGGGGAATTTACGCGGTCGTTGGTCCTCGTCTCCTCGACGTAACATCAATGGTCTCCTTTTACGTGTGATCGGAGAAAAGATACGAATCGAGGTAGACAAATCAGAGCATGCAAGTGGTTCTGATACAAAATGCTCTTTGTTTCTTCAAAAGCACGGCCAAATCTCCATATCTTGTTTCTTCTTCATTTAATTCTGCTTGTACCATCTCGAAAGGATGTCTAGACAAGCAGCGAGAAGACATGCATACACCTTGTAGTTTGGCACATACAAAGGCTCAATTCGATCATGCAGCTCCTACAGTGTAGGTATTATTTTATCCTTAACGTAATTCTCGGCAATCTTGTTCCATTCTGCTCATGACGTACTCTGTACCAAACCATACAAAAACAAAGTTGCAATATGGTCCTGATATACCATTATTTCTTCATTCCAATGCGAAAACCGTAGTCCTGCGCCGCACTACCGGAGGCAGTACGACGTGTGCAAACAAGATCGTTAATTAGTGCAAATCTTGGAGAGATCTCGTGTGGGGATTAATTTGGATGCATAGGTAGGCAAGGGGGATTTGATTTGATGTTTGCAAGTGTGAAATGCAAAGTTTGGAAGCATTGCTAACCTCTGCCGTCTCCGGTTAGTGTCCTACGGCCGGGTCCTATGCTCTTTAAACAAATGGATTTGGAGCTCTTCGTTTGGGCAGTTCCTATCCAGTTTATTGCAACCTTTCGTTTTACGACAAGTTTATTGCAACTTGTCAGAAAATGTTTTGCCGTACTTGCTCATTTCAAATATTCTTCATATGGCTTTCATCTATGCCAACTCCCCAGATTGTCATGATTCTTGCAAAAAAAAAACATGTCCAGTTACAAAGTACATACGTATAAAGTTCTGACACAAGAGAATGTCCTTGAGCTGGACACATGTGTCATAGTTGGTGCGATTAGGCACGGTTTGAAAAATAGGAATTTCATTGCGGCATCTTAGGTGCACATTGTGTAAACGGTGACCACCTGCACAAAATCAATCTGGGCTCTCAGTCACAGAGCTCTCCATCACGGATCGAACGGCTTGCAGGGAGCGCGCGCAAGGCGAGGGCGAACGAGCGCGTGCAAGGCCAATTTTGCATTTCACCGCTCCCACCCGAACGAACGATTTTGCATTCTGATTCGCAGCGCGCTGTCACCCGCTCGCTCCTCGCTAGGGTTCGCCACTGCAGTGTGCCGCCTCTAGGTCATGCCGTTCTTGTGCGCCGCCTCGCCGCCGCCTCGCTTGCCCCCTCACCGCCCCTCCGCTGCCGCCTCGCCGCTGTTCTCGTCGTTGCCCCTCGTCGCCTCGCCGCGCCCCTGCGCTTCACGCCTTCCTCCAATGGTCGCACGCGTTCGCACCAGGAGCCTAGCCGTCTCTAGGTCTTGCCGCCCTCGCCCTCGCCCTCGCCCCTGCGTCGCCCCCCTTGCCTATGCTCTACACCTTCCCCTACAGTGGCCGCGCGCACTTACACCAGGAGCCGAGCCGCCCCGTGTAAGCTTTACTTTGTCTTGAGTCATCATTGCTTTGATTTGTTTGTTAGCAAGCATCAGTAATAGGCGATTACAAAATGCACTAGGAATGTTTTGATGTCTCTGCATTAGAAAATACAAAATGCACTAGGAATCAGTAATGCACTTGGAATCAGTAATGCCCTTGGGTTTGATGTGTCTGCTTTACTAAATGAATCGTCAACAATTATCTTTGTTTTGATGTGCAGTCGAATGAACGAAATGAAAGATGTGAATAGCTCTGTGCGGCCACTACCTTTGCCTGGTCCCGAAATGACCGATGCACACTCTCTCATTGCAGTATCTGCTTGTCAAACCCCTCGGAAGGCAGCTAACAGCCCATTCTATGTGAGTGTGCACACAATTTGTTACCTTGCATGATTAATATCGTTCTAGTGCTAAATCGTCCTTACCGCTGCAGGGATCCTCATCCATACCGATAGTTACTGACCATCTGACACCGGGCAAGGGGATGATTTTTGAAGATGAGGACGCAACCCTGGAGTTTTACAAAGCATATGTGCATGTTGCGGGCTTCTCCATTTATATTGGACAACAAACGACTACGAATAGGGCATTGCAATGGAGATGGTACTATATTGTGCCAGACATGGCTGGAAGGAAGAAAGAGGCAAGGACAAGGTGGAGGCGCCCAAGGTGGAGGTCAAAGTTAAGAGGACATATGATTCTAAATTGAGTAGGTGCGGTTGTGAGGCCATGTTTGGTATCAAACGGACTAAGGACAATAAGTTTAGATTAGAGACATTTGTAGAAGTGCATAACCATCGTTTTGTCTCACCTAGTAAGCAGCACTTAATACGTTCTAATAGACAAGTAACTGAGAAGGCTAAGACTACATTGTTTGCATGCCATCAGGCTAGCATTGGAACTTCTGGGGTATTTAGATATCTTCATGTAAGTGAGGGTGGATTTCAGAATGTAGGATGCACAAGGAGGGACTTGCAAAATTATCATCGTACTTTGAGAGAGAGTATAAAGTCATCAGATGCTCAGATGTTTCTTGATAATCTAGCTAGAAAGAACGAGAAGAATGCTGCATTTTATTTTGACTATGCTATTGACGAGAAGGGTACATTGGTGCATGTGTTTTGGGCGGATGCAACCTCTAGGAAGAATTATGTTCATTTTGGTGAGTTGCTCTCATTTGATACGACATATAATACAAACCAATACGACATGATATTTGCACCATTCATGGGAGTGAATAACCATGGGGGATGTGTTCTATTTGGAGCTGCATTGTTGCTCAATCAGATGATTAAAACGTTTAAATGGTTGTTCCGTACTTTCTTAAGATGTATGAGAGGTGTTGCCCCTAGACTTACAATAAATAACGAAGATGCAGCCATGAAGAAGGCAATTGAGCATGTCTTCCCAACTAGCATGCATAGGTTATGTATGTGGCACATATTGAACAAACTTCTAACTAAGATAAGGCCAGATTTGAGGGATAACCAAATGTTTTATAGTCGTGTCAATTCATGTGTATATCCCTCAGAAACTCCAGAAGAATTTCAGTCACAATGGGCAGCTTTTATTTCTGAGTTCGGTTTGGAAGATAATGAGTAGCTCACTGGTCGGTATAGGATTCGGGCCTCTTGGGTACCAGCCTACTTTATGGACGTACCTTTAGTAGGGATGGAAACAGATCGAATACGAATCGAATAGTCCTGAATACGAATACGAATCCCTATTTTCAAAACGAATCCGAATACGAATACGAATCCCTATTTTTTAAACGAATCACTTAATACGAATTCAACATTCTCGAATCATTAATACTGAATCGAATGTCGTGAATCTAATACTTAATTGAATCGAATATGTACTCAATTCGATCGAATGCGAATATCCTACAACTTTTATGACAAATCTCGTAGAAAAATTGTATTCAGATCCGTATCCGGACAAAAACAAATAGTATTCGATTCATTTTTCCCGGATAGTATTTGTTTTTTCGGATACTATCCGGTTTTTTTCCCGGATACAAATAACACCGAATACGGATGCGAATACTAACCATTTTTTCTCGGATACGAATAACACCGAATACGGATACGAATAACACCGAATACGGATATGAATACTATTCGAATGCGGATTTTACTTACCACATTTGCGTTTTCCCGGATACGAATATCGGATAAAACGGATTATCCTTTACCAATTTCCACCCCTAACCTTTAGCAGGAATTCTTAGAACAACTTCAAGGTCTGAAAGCGTCAATTCTTTTTTCAATGGCTTTATTGGTTACAAACATGCTTTGGTTGAGTTCTGGATCCGGTTCGACTCTGCAGTGGACGAACAAAGGTAAAAGGAGCTAAGAGAATACCATACCACCTTTCACACTAAGCCTCAGTTAAAGATACCATGGGCATTAGAGCAGCATGGCAGTGAAGTACTCACCCATATGGTGTTCGCTAAATTTTAGAAGGAGGTTATTGCGGCTAGGGACAAGTGTGTTGTGGAGAGCACATCGCATGTATGTGATCTTAAAGTAACAACAGTCAATAAGGATGGCAAGAAGGTAAGAAAAGTCACATGTGACACTAACACCATGATTGGCCAGTGCTCTTATATGTTGTTTGGCACTCATGGGATTCCTTGCCATCACATTATCCTCGTATTATGAGGTGCATTGCTGAATGAGCTTCCAAGTTATTATGTTTTGAAAAGGTGGGCTGCAAATTGTAAGAGGGAGGTTGTGTTCGATGAGAATGACAATGTTCTTGAGGAAAAACCAAAAGATCCCACGGAGGAAGAAATTAAAAGGTTGGTTTCGGAGATGCGCAAGGACTTAGAAGAATTGATACATCGAGCTGCACCTTCACTACCTTACATGCAGAATACGAGAGGGAAACTTAGACAGTTTATGCAGGACATAAACCAGGAAATTCCTGCCCGGCCAGAAAGTAGACTGGAGGAGGAGGTTCAAACATATCTTGGGTGTGGCATCCCTCATGACATCGATATATTGCCGCCTATCGACAATCTCACTAGAGGCAAATGCAAGAGGAATCGGCCTGGGGAGATAAAACTCAAGAAGTTGAAGGGAAAGGCAACTCACATGTGCAGGACTTGCAATGAGATCAGTACCCATGACAGCCGCAACTGCCCTTTAAGGAAACAAGGGAAATTGTGATGTAATGTAGCATTTTAATTTCTTTCATTTCACAATTGGTTCCTCTTATTACATACTACCTCAAATTTTATGTTTGTTTTATGTGGGTAGGCTATGTGGGTAGGCAAACCAGATGACATGAATGTGCTGCCCAGTGATATGCTATAATTTGCTATTGAAATCTGATGTAATCTGCTATTGAATTTTGATGTAATGTGCTATTGAAATCTGATGTAATCTGTTATCGAATTCTGATGTAATGTGCTATTGAAATCTGATGTAATCTGCTATTGAAATCTACTGTAATCTGCTATCG
Source organism: Phyllostachys edulis (assembly GCA_036346405.1). Taxonomy (NCBI): domain Eukaryota; kingdom Viridiplantae; phylum Streptophyta; class Magnoliopsida; order Poales; family Poaceae; genus Phyllostachys; species Phyllostachys edulis. Next base: position 106,270,257 of record CM070550.1, read on the forward strand.
AATTCTGATGTAATGTGCTATTGAAATCTGATGTAATCTGCTATTGAATTCTGATGTAATGTGCTATTGAAATCTAGGAGTAATGTAGTCTCAAGTTTGTAATGAAATGCAGTCCGAATGTAATCTGATGTGATTTGCTATGATATTCTAATGTAATATGATGTGATCTGCTATGAATTCTGAATTGTTGTCTCAATTGAAATCTGAATTGTTTTCTTAATTGAATCCTGAAATGTATATGAAATCTACTTCAGTTCAGATTTTGCGTGTATCTGAAATCATAAATCTGTATCTGAAATCTGAATCTGTATCTGAAATGTGCATCTGTATCTGAAATGTGCATCTGTATCTAAATCTGCTTCAGTCAATGAATGTGTGCATTGCTGCTTCAGTCAATGAATCTGTATCTGAAAGTGCATGCATAGTATCGGGTTTCCAATATTGTTACAGCTGATGCAATGCAATGCTACAGTATCAGGTTTCCAGTATTGTTACATCTCATTTTTGCTTTGATGCAATACACATGATTCTGGGAGCACACAATGGATTTTGGATTGTTACATTATTGTTACAGTTGAAATTGGCTCATCTCCAGCAGAAATTGTTACAATGCTATAGTATCAGGTTTCCAGCTTGCTTCATGGAAAAGCTCAGTTCAGCCGCCTTGTCACATAATCAGCTTTCCATTGCAGTACAATGCATCCAGTTACACAACCATTTGGATCATTCAATGCATGCAATTACACAACCATTTGGATCATTCAGTTACACAACCATTTGGATCATTCAATGCATACAGTTACACAACCATTTGGATCATTCAGTGCACAAAGCAGTGAGAAATCATGGCACATGCAGTGATAAATTTGGATCATTCATACAACACGAAATCACTCATACAAGAATTCAAATCATACATTATTTATATTTGACACATACTTGACAGTACAGTTCACAAACTCATTTAAATGACATTCTTCGCAACGAAAATTCCTAAAAAGAACACTAAACATGCAACAAGAACCATTTTAAACTTCTCATCTGCCACAGCCGATTTCATAATTGACTTGTTAATCTTGTCCAACAACTTGTTCATTTCAACTAAATGTGCCAAGACATGGTCGTCAACATTGGAAGCTGTTGGATATGTTCGGTGTGCATTGCCAAATATGACACGTCGTTCCTCTTTTATGTCCTGTTCCAACTGCAAGCCAGCCAGATGTGTCTCATATTGATCTTTCCACATGAAAGTATCGCGGCCTGCATAATTCTTATGCACAAAAACATAGCAAGGTGATTACACATAAGTGGGCAAGAGGAAACTCAAACATCTATCTTGTAAACGTAGCTCTTTTCCGGTTGTATTCAAACAACCTTACGTCGTTGTTGCTAGGGCATTTGTAATACTCTTTTCCGTGATTCTTCGAGCTCCTAGACACTGTCCAAATCATCTTCTGACCGCATTTAGGCCATGGCACAAACTGTAGCCCCCCCTCCCCCCAAGGCCTCGACACTTCCTTCTTCTCCATGAAATTAGTACTGCCTCCCAACTGGAAAATCAATCACATATCACAAATGGTTCTCTCTAACATCAATATCTCATCCTATCTCAAGAAAAATCAAGAAAGCACAAGTATGAATCAAAAAACCATTACCAGTAGAGAGCAGCTCGGTGGCTATGCAGGGGACGTCGGCGTAGGGGAGGGTTCGGCGCGGGGGCGTCGGAGGCTCGGGGCCGGAGGCTTGGGGGCGGAGGCACAGGGAGGCGCGGCGCTGGACCACCCCAACCCTAGCTCGTGGAGGAGAATGGAGGGGGGGGCACGCAGGCTCAAGGAGAATGAGGTTTGCGCGGGGGGCTTCATTGCGAAAGAACCAAGTGGGAGGTGCGGGGGAGCAGCGGGCTACATCCTGGCCGTGGGATCTGGAATGGATGGCTAAGATCTTATATGTGCACATGTTCACCGTTTGCACCATGTACACCAGAAATGCCACCGAATTTCATAGGCTATGATTTATATGTGAATTGTATTATTTCTTGTAAAATAATTACTATGTTCAAACATACCCTTAACTGGACTTCAATGAGGCAAAATCAATCTCCTACTCCAGAAACTACCTAGGACATTTGTTCCCCGTCTACGTAACTCCAACTTAACGACAAATAGGAATACACACTATCTTACGTAAAGTTCTAAGCTAAAAAAAGGTTTTGATATGTGAACCACTATCATAGATGTTTAACTGTGGGTATGCCTTGGTTAGTGCTACAAGCAAAATGGACAGAGAAAATTAGCTTGGTAGCATCACAAAGATGTATAAATTAAAAAATATCATTGCAAGTGATACTGACAAGTGGGCCTTAGGACACATGTTATTGACACATTGATGATATTTTTCCAACTTGAATGATTTTTGCGATGCTACAGAGCAATTCGCCCTGATAAAGAAAACTGCCTTAGTTTAGTAAGTTACAATGCATATGACAGTGATAGGTAGAGAAAACTGCCCTAGCAGGCCAGCTAATCAATCTAAACCATCTCATGAAGTCATGCAATAGACAAGCTAACCTAGTTCACTTAATTTTAATTGAGCAGTACTAACAGTTCAAGGCCAACCAACTAAGTAAGACTGCTTCTTAACTAGAATCGATGTCGGCACGGGAATCCTGTTATATTCTGTAGCTCAGCCTGCAAACATGCAAAAATCAAGAGATAATTTTTGTCTTGGCAAGGAGGACTGAGTTGATATATATACATCAGGAATTAACCTGCCTATGTATTCGAGCGCCTAATGCTTCGAACCTAGTAAAGTAGCGGTAGTAGTAGCTAGCGTTCATGGGTGCGCATGTGTCCCCTACATTCTCTAGGATTTGTCTGGCTCACCATGCATATGATTCCGTTTCATCATGCCAGCATTGCGCCGATGACCAGCCAGTGATGCGTTTTTACGGCTGTCTTCTACGGCTGCGAGTCCAGGAGTTGGTTCTTGCAAGGACAGGAGCACTCGTAAGACCCATCTTTACAAAGAATCTAGCCCAGCGTGACAAACAGTGCCCCCACAGAATTGTTCTGCCGAGTCTGCCCGGCCCGTGCCGTGCCGTACACGGAGCACTTCCGAGCCACGAAACGCTCTCGATCGTAACCTGACCTACCAGTAGTCACGTTGGCAGCCGTGCCGGCCGGGTCCCTCCTTTCGCCTCTCTGCGCCATGGAGTCGCGTCGTGTCTGCCCCCGCGCGCGTTCGGTTCCTGCAGCCCTGCACTACGCGCCACATGACCCCGATCGAGCTGATCAGCAGATCGATGCGATTCCCACGGGCGGATGCCGTACGCAAGCCAGATTGCGATTTCGCGACGCCGTGATAAGCTAGCTGCGCGGTGGGGGTGGCTGAGCTCGGCGAATCGTTCCCATCGGACGGCACCGTAGTACGACGCGGGTGCCCGCCCGGCATGCCAGTATGCCACAAATGCGCGCATCCAGCGGGCCCCGCCCTCCGCGCGTACGCCGCAGATACCACTTTACCGCATCCTGGTTTCCTGTCCGCCGGTTGTGGTTGTACGTGCGCCGTGCCAGTGCCGACGCCAAGCTAGGAAGGCATCATGTGCGGGGTTTTTTTTTCCTTCCCTAAATGGCACTGTTGTGTCACCTTTTTTTTTTGTTGCAAATTTAGTGTTGCTTGCGTCGTATTACCAGAAATGACAACACGGACATGCCTCCGTCCGCCACGTATCCTCTATCGCTCCCCCTAGCCCGGACACGCCAAGTTCCGAGCGCCTATAGCCCGGATTCATGTGCGCCCGACACATGGCTACCCCAGTCTCTCTTCGTCCGTGTGCCCTTTGCTCGATATCTTGTCTGCCAGATGCCTTGACCGGACAAGGCGTGTCCAAGACGCTGTAGCTTCGGACGCATGTGCTGCCACACGCCGGTTCGACACACGCTGCCGCTCGCAGTCGCCGCCAGAGCGGCGCCGCCGCCGCCGCCCGGACGCACTCGCCGCTTCGCCCGCCTTCCTGTTCTCGACTCGCCTCCACATCAAGATTTCGCACGGATGCTCGCGCTTTATTCCCGGTCGCCTCACTGTCATGGCTATGCATGCATGCAAACCGCGCGTGGGAGGGAATCCGATTCCTCCCGTCGATTCGCGATCAGAGGCGGTTTGCGTTGGATGGCTATAAATTCGGAGACGACGGCGAGACACTTCGCAAAATCTCATCCTCCTTCGCTCGCTCGTTCTCTCATTCTCGCTCGCTCTGTCGATTTTGCTTTCGCAGACGATTAAAGATTGTTTAAAATCGTCATTAGTGGCCATATTAGCAGGTAATTTTTTTCGTACGTATTTTCTTTATTAATTGTGTAGTTAGTTAATTAGTAGTAGTTAATTACTCGTAACTAATTAGTTGTGCTTATTTAGGGGTAATTAATTTAGTCACTTTTGTTTTTTTGTAATTATTCATGCATAGTTAATGAGATACTAATTAATTAGTCGTAATTAGTTAGTGTTAGTTAATTAATTAGTCTTAATTAGTTAGTGTTAGTTAATTAATTAGTCATAATTAGTTAGTTGGAATTAATTAGTCGTAGTTATTTCAGGTTTTAGTTAATTAGTCATAATTAAGTACTGTAATTAGTTAGTGTTAGTTAATTAATTAGTTGGAATTAATTAGTCATAGTTAATTTAGTCTTAATTAATTAGTCATAAATAGTTAGTGTTAGTTAATTAATTAGTTCAATTAATTAGTCGTAGTTAATTAAGTATTAATTAATTAATGGTAATTAATTTAGTCGTAGTTAATCACCATAATTAATTTAGTGGCCTCATTAAGTCGTATTTATTTTAGTAGCCTTATGAAGTTGTAATTATTTATTTATAATTAATTTGTGTTAATTAATTAGTCATAATTAATTTAGTGGTATTTAATTCATCGTAATGAATTTAGTCCAAAATAATCTTGTTTACATTATTAAGTCATAATTATTTATTTGTAATTCATTTGTGGTAATTAATTAGTCCTAATTAATTTAGTGGTATTGAATTACTCGAATTAATTTAGTCATAACTAATTTAGTCGTACTTAATTAGTCATAATTATTTTGGTCGTAGTTAATTAGTGTATATTAATTTGTTGTCTCTATTTAGTCATAATTTTTATTTTCTAGTAATTCATCGTGATTACTAATTTATTCACTAATAATCTATGTCTTTCATCTCTTGCAAGCTATGTTTCTACCAGAGCTACTAGAACCCCTTCTATGACGAGCATCACTGGTGCAAGTTGTGGTTCACTGGGGACGCAGATGGCCCTCTATCCCTCGTGCTTCGGTCCGAGAGACATTGCTGGTAGCTCAATGCCCGCTACATCACAATCCTTCGGGATACCTGCTTGTTGCACTTTGCAAGGCTTCTCTCGGTCGGACGCGTCTTCACCATGGATGGCAGTCTGATGTCGACACTTGTCGACAGGTGGAGACCCGAGACGCACACCTTCCAATTTTAGTGGGGAGATTGTCGGCACTTTTTAAGGCCTTGTTCGGGCTCATTTCACCTTGTCCGCCCAAAGATCCCTATAGTTCATGTCCACGCCATATGAATGAAACTCTGCACTCTATATACCAAAAATATGTTGCATGTCGTAGTACTTGGAGATATACGGCGTAGACATCTGCCTCAGTTGCGCACATGTCTTATACACATGCGAGCATGGATTGTGTAGGAGCTTCAGCTTGTTGCGGGTGCATGTAGCCACATCACCAACCGCCAACACTTAATAATCACATAATCACGTCCAGAAAAACTCTAGCCCACAATCACTTCAGCCGCCAGCCCATCATGCATGGAGCCCATCACGTCATGCATGCAACGCCAGCTCCTCCAGAAAATTTGTCAAGCCGCAACTAGCACCTCACCAATTTTCAGCCACCGCCAGCACCTCCTGCCGAGATCACCTCTCGCCGAAAATACCTCTCAGCTTTCCAAATTTTGGACACCCCAAAATTGTCATGTGTCGTAGCCTCCGAACCGCACCTCCGTAACTCCAACGCGTATCATCCATCTTTGATCTCTACGCACCCCAACTCGAGCTCGACCGTCTCCTCCAGCATCCTCGACCCTCTGGACCATGACTTCGCACCAAGCCATCTCCCGGTCACCGCCGTAGACCACGATCACCTCCGAGTTACCCTACACATACAAAGACCAAAACAACATATTTTCTCGGCACAAGTTCTTCCCAACTTGACCGTCATAAGTCCACACACACGTCACACATCTCAAATAACATCAGTAAATAACATTGTCAATTATTCATCGGCTAAAATATTCTAGACTTAGCCACATCGTCTAACACCGGTTATTCGCCAGCGCCACATTGCCGGAGAATGGTGCTCTTGTACTTCCCCGTGAGGAAAGTGCCATCCATCACGAGTGCAGGACGATAGAACTTGAAGCCTTCTATGGTCTGGGCGAAAGCCTAGAACACGTGGTCTAGTATGAAGCAGTTGAGGCCTCCATCAGCATCTTCACTTTCAACCTTGTTTATGCACGTGTCGAGGTTTGTTTCGGTAATTTGGTGAAGCATTCTCGGTACAAGGTTATATGCCTCTTTGTATGTTCCATACGTAGACCCAATAACCTTATGCTTGGCTCTCGGACCTTGTTGTAGCTGACTAGATAACTAACAAAATTGGTGACTTCTAACAACAGCATCTTGGGAGAGACGAACACGTCCTCCGTAACTAGGTGGCTGATGAGGCTTGCCACATAAGTGGAAGTCATGTTTCGATGTCGCCGCAGGGGCTCACTAAGCTCTCAAGTGTGTTCGGTCACCGTCTTGACCGTGAAGACCGAGCCGAAGAACTTTGCTTGGTGAGCGCTAACCTTGCCAGGGCAGACTTCCACTACGCACTTCGCTGCGTAATATCCTGGGTTAGACCGATGCACCCGACACACGGCTAACGGACAAGGCGTACCGTGCTATAGCTTGTTGCACGACCGCCTTACTAGGGAAATGCTGCCCAACTAAGAGGGTGCCAGCATTAAACCCCCACTGGGACCGTTCTTCTTGCGTCAGTATGAGCGAACGCACTGTGATATCATCAAGTCTCGACGCCACATAAGGTACCTCCGATGACACAATTTCGCCGGTTGGACCAACACCCTGGATGTGTCCTCCTTGCTACCATCCGAGCCTAGGTCGGCATCCTCATCGGACTCCAACCCGAGAGGCTGGTCTGGTAGATACTCGTGGCAGTCAATACGGGCCGATCATCACAGCCCTGCCCCTTATTTTGCATAAAATTACGTGTAAGCCTTCTCTCGTGGACTTCCTCTAAAATAGCACACTCCGTGCTACCGTCTTCAAGCTCCGCTTGCGGTTGCCCGCTTCCCAAGGCACCATCATCATCAAGGTTTTCCGGCGCCCTGCATATGAAATTCATGTACACCATCGGCTTTCCGTATATCGCCACCTTGGGCTGGGAAGCAATCTGCATATACTAGCCCCTGCTACGCTTTCATTCACCTTGATTAGCTCTCATACGCCCTGCCCTCCTCTATTCATCGTGATCCTCGATAAAAGTTTTTTGCTGCTTTCGCGGTCAACTCCTCCTAATGCGCCTCCTAACATCATGCATATTCATCACATCGAGCCCCTCCGCCCGAACCACCTTGTACTGGCATCTCGATAGATCCAACCTATTAGGTCCGGCACGTACGAGGCTGTCGCCACAAAACACTACTAAGTCTTGCACGTTTGAAATTACCTAAAGCCACAACAACCCGATTTACGGTACACTATATAACAAACATGGTATGTAATTTCTACTAATTAAATATGACTAAACTAATTAATACTAATTAATTACGAGGAATTTATTCACCATTAATTATCCATGACACAAATAATTACGACATGTTATATGCAAGTAATCAATTAAACATGAATAATTAATTAATTAGCAACAAATTGATTACTTGTCAAAATATTACTTACGAGTAATTCATTGCATCTAAGTAATTCCTCCTAATTAATTATGATTAACTACGCACATACATAATTAATCATAATTAATTACGCTTATTTAGTTACCACTAATTAACTAAGAGCCATTACTTACCAAGAAATTAATTATGGCCACGTAAATTCTACCACTCTATTTGCACTAATGTAATTATTACTAATAAACTACGACTCAAACATTTACGATTTTTAATTACCACTAAATTTATTATGATTAATTAATTATGACTATTTAATTTCCACTAAATTAATTATGTCTAACTAATTACTACTAAATTAATTACGACTCATTAATTACCACTAATTAATCCATACTTAAATAATAAAGACTAATTAATTACGATTAATTAATTACCGATACGTTAGTTACGACTAATTCATTACCTCTTAATAATAAGAAGTAATAAACAACGGCTAAATTATTTACAGCTATTTAATTACGACTACAGGCTACATTAATTAGGACTAGTTGATTAAGACAAATTAACTACGTCTATAGTAATAATGACAAATGCAGTAGAAAAATTTACCAGTCTTTCAGGGGACTGTTATATAATGATATGGTCCTAAGAATTGCTCCAAACTTTAATCTCCAAAAACAATTATTCTATTCTCAGTGTTCTCAGCGACGAGCGCGAGAACGAGAACGAAATTAAGAATGAGTGAGAGCGAGAGCGAGCGACTCGTATTTTTAGCTGCGCGAAGGCAATCCCCGCAAACAGAACATAGAGCGAGAGATCGAGAACGAAATCCGGCGGAGGCGCTATCGGGCGCAGGGCGTGCCGGAGCGGGCCACGTTGCAGCGCTGGGTGAGGGTTGCCGGACAGAACCTTGTCCGTGCGCGACGTGTACGACCTGAAAAATGGACGGGTGACACGGAATAAAGCAGGGTGCGCGGGGAAGGTAGCGCAACTGGGACAAAAAGGCCTGGACGAGGGACATGTGGTGTGTCCGGCCGCGTTCGGGCCATGGGCATGTGGCATTGCCGGCTATCCAGGCGCCAAGCGTGCGGACACCACTGTCTGGGCCAGGGGTGTGCGGCAGCGCCGTGTCTGGGCAAGGTGCGCGCGAACAATGCCTTGCCCCGACAAGGAGAGTCCAGAGCAGCAACGTGTCGGACGCACACGAATCCGGAGTATGGGCGCACGGAATTTGGTGCGTCCGGGCTAGGGGAGAGCAGTGAAGGACACGTGGTGGACAGAAGCACGTCCGTGCTACTATTTTTTGCAATACGATGTGGGGGTCACTAAGTTTGCTAAAAAAAAAGTGGCGTAACAGTGCCAGGTAGACCGAAAACTCTCTCGTGCGTGCGTGCATGCCACCCTGATCGTCATGGTGGACGGCCCGGATCACGCTGGGTTTCAGGAATGTTTTAGGTTCAGAGGCTCGTAGCTAGTGCAGCGGAATAGTAACTTGGGGCAACGGGTGCGGCAAATGTAACGTGGGGGTTGGGGGACTTGAGCCCCGGCCGGAGACAGGAAGTGAAGCGAAGCGACGGCCGATGCGATTCACTCAAGCTCTGCAGCACGTGTGCCTCTACAATTTCCCAGGGCAGGCAGCTGCAAGCAGGTCGCACTGGCAGCGTCAAATTATTCGGGCTATCTGAACAATGACGCTACGGAATAATTAACGCGGTCATGTTTCGCAGCGTAGCACCTACCACCTCGCGCATTTTATAAGCAAAAATCCTTTCATGCAAGCTAGCGATGTCGTTCTTCTAGCTATGGAGATTCACTGATAGACCGACGGACCCGATCGATGTCCATGTCAAAGAAAAGAAAAGAACACACATTGGGCCAGTTCAATTCTACATAATGTTGTTCCTACGTGCAGGGCTCCGTGCCAATGGCGTCAAACATGCACCGATCTGATATCACACCATTGGCTACGAGCCTACCACAGAGCCACCACTGCTACAAAAAGACTAGACATATTCAAACGCCAGGTCAGGCCGAGCTTCGGGCCGGACCTTCAAAAGCCCAGTGACAAAGCATCAAGCCCGAGCCTGAAATGAAGCCCGACCATAATGCATTTTTCAGACCCAAGCCCGGCCCGACACAAAAGACCAAAGCCCGGAGGTACGTGCAGACTACAGAATTACAGATACTCAACTCAGAACAATTCACAATCAATTTAACTCTAATACTTCTCCACAAGTCCACATTGCACAACAAAAAATCGGGGAGCGCCGCCTTGGTGGGGGTGGGGCCACGAGGGGAGCGCCGAGGGGGAAGGCCGAGCGGGGAGCACCGCTCGAGGGAAGCAACATGGGCAGAGCTGTAAGCGCCGCGGGGGAAGCAAGGCATAAGGGGGCGCCACGAGGGGAAGCAGCCGAGCTGGGAGTGCCAAGCGGGTGAGAGCCACGAGAGGGGAGCGCCGCCTGTGGGGAGCTCAGATCGGGAGAGCTCCACGCTGGGGTTGGGACTTGGGTGTGGGAATAGGTTAATGGTCTAATGGCCTGATGGGCTTCTGGCCTTACGGCCTTAGTAGTGTGACTGGTAGGCACATGGCAAGCTGACAGTGGCTCGGGTAGGGCCGGGTTTTTTTCGGGCTGAAATTTTCAGCCTGAGCCCGCCCCGAAAATAATTTCAGACATACTTAATAGGCCCGAGCCCAGCCCGAGATTAAAGCCCGGCCTGGCCTGGAAAAAACGTATCGGGCTCGGGCCGAGCCGCCTATGCACCGGTCTAAAAAAGACTAATACTAGACGTCTTATCACAAACGGTCGATCAAAACCATCTGTATTACATGCAATCACAGACGGTTTAGTTTAGAGACCGTCTGTGTTACTAGCTGCGCTAAAAACTATGCAGGAAGAGGTAATATCACGACGGTTCATGATGAAAACCGTCGTGAAGTATCACGCATTTATTCTTAACAATAACCGTTTATGATATTTCGAATATCACGACGGTTTTCAACAAACAACCGCTCAGGATACTTCACGCATTTCGCTTCTAACACAAACCGCCTCGTCATAATATCGCTACGCTTCTCGGTGAGTTTCGCTGTCGCCGTTGAGTTTCTTCGTCGCCGGCGCGTCTTTTCGTCAGATCAAGGCCGCCCGCTCCCGATGCGTCTCTTCGCCTCACGTCGTCATTTATTCCTTGTTTTATAAAAAGGATCATCCGCCATCGAAGATCATCCCCACATATAACTCTACAATATATATATACTTCTAAAGCAAAAATGACTCCCTCTTCTGCTTCCTTGTCGTCAGCATTGATAGCCTTCCTGACCATACTGTACAAGCACCACTCTGGTCGTACGTTGGCGGATACCGCGGAAGGACACTGTTTCAATAGTGTCCTCACTCCTCTGCCCGAGGATTTGCTGGAGCAGGTGACGGCCACCTTTCATCGTCTTGACATCCTCCTCTACCGCGTCTTCCGGGTGATCCCCCACTTCCAGCGAGTGTACCGCATCATCGACGTGGTTCTCCACAACGACGTTGCACGTCTCCAGGAGGCTTGCCGTCACTTGGACTGCTTAATCGAGGCGGCGGGCGACTGAATCGACCATGCCGAGACACCTCAAGCAAGGGGAAGAGAGCCTATAGGCTCAATTCTTCTTGATTCAACGATCGATGGTCTTGGAGACACTTTGACGAAGGCGCGTGCTGGGTGGACGATTTCGGCTTCGCTCACGATGATCACGAACCGTCCGATGCCGCCGCCACTTATGAAGTTTTGAAGACAGAGATACCAGCCTACCTCCGCCACTAGAAAAACTTTGTTTATTTAGGTTTTTACTCTTTTTTTGAATCTTTGTAAGAAGCGACTGGCCACACTGTTTGGCCATATGTAAATTCCAAAATGAAAAAAAAAACTAGTTTGGAGGTGAAGTTACTATATTATAGTTGTACTATATATCACAGACGGTTTAGTGGAACAAATATCCGTCTGCAAATTTTCAGCAGTATTTAAATGACAAAATTGACATATAAACATTTAATTTCTTCATGTCATGTAAATGTACACATGGTAATTAATGTGCCCAAAACATAGAACTTGAGAACAACCATACCACAGACGGTTCTATTATGGAATCGTTAGTGATATGGTCTTATGTCACAGACGGTTCCATTGTGGAACCATCTGTGATAAGTATCACTGATGGTTCCATAATAGAATCGTCTATGATAAGTCACTTTATTAGTAGGCTTCCGCTAGGGTTTGCGCCCTAACTCGTCACTCCCCAGCGCCCTTACTCTCGCTCTGCTCTCCCCACCCGAAAGTGACCCGTCGCCGATGCCCTTCTTCTTCCTGTCAGCCGACGGTTAGACACCACCAGTTCCTTCGCACAAGACACTTATACGATAAGAGTGTCTTGTGTAGTGTCCCCTCTTCCTCCCCCTCCTCGGCGTGCGTGACCCCAGCTACCTTACCGACCTCCCCCGGCTACCTCTAGCTCCACCGACCTCGGCCTCGGCTACCTCACCACCGACACCGGCGATGTCGATCGAGGTAAGATAGATCTATTGGTTTGTGCTGTTTGTATTCATGTGAACCGAGTTGCAATGTAGGCTACCTTGTCAGTTGATGGTCGGTTTGGACACCCTTGGCCTTACTATTTAGCCCTCTGTGACTGCTGGCTGGCTAGCTGGATGGATGGATCTGGAGGTCGGGAATGGGTTTGTGTTCGGGTGTGATTACTGATATGTTCCTAAAGACATTTTTTGTTTTCGATACGTATGATGCAGGGTGTGTTGCTAAAAAAACACATTGATGCAATCTTAAGAAGTGGCAATCTGATGGAGGCAATTTGGTTGCCTCCCGGAGAGGATCTTAACAATTGGCTATCTGTTAATAGTAAGTCTATAATCACCATATATTCTTAGGATAAATAACATCATGTAAGTGTTTCATGTACTAATGCCTTATTTTTTGCTTGTTCATATCTGTTGATTTCTTCAACCAGGTGAACATCTTATATCGTACTTTGATGGAGATCTACACATCTACCATAGGCCTAATAATGTCAGCTGGGCCCAAGTAAGATATGTGCCTCTTTGAAACATACATGAGACGCTACGGTTTAGGTATCGATGCGCTTCACGACCTCCTAATTTCATTGGCGACAGTTTTGGATTGTTTTTTTAGAAGGGACAATAGTAGAGAAGAGCCTTACTGTTAGAATATACTAAAGTAGGGTAGAAATGTATAGATATATTTACATTTTTTTTCAAAAACCATCCAAACTACCGGGACAAATCAGAGCCCTAGCCTTTTGCTACATTGTATCTCAAACAATATGCTAATTTGTAACTAATCTTATGGTATGTTCCTATATGGTATTCTGCTTTTAAAAGCTGCAATTAACTTAGGCTAATTTGTAAAACTGCATTTAACATACAAATTTATGGAATTTTTACCTAACTTGTGCCTCTGATCATCAATTATTTATTAATTGGTGTGTATTCTATTCCAAAACAAGATCAAATGAGTCAAAAACTACTACAACACCTCCTCACATGTCTCTCGCCATTCATTTCACCTTTGTCTGTGTAATCGTGTTCATGCCGGTCAAGTTCTCCTCCCATGCGTCCCAGGTACGTCGTACCATTTCATTCCTGATATCTTCTCTATAAAGTCTCCAGGGCGTGAGGAGGATGAGACAGCTACCACGGGCAACCTCATTGAGCCTGCAAGTTCAAGAAGCATGATTGCCAAGAGAGCGCGTGGACATCCAATTACCTGGATGTCATCGATAGGTAATTGAACTTAACATCAAGGAATGATTGGTTGCTGATACATGAAGCCACTTCCCAATTGGAGTACGTGCGCGTCCACACCATGTTCAAAAAGTGGCCTAGATGCGTAGGTACTCCTATTGGGAAGTGGCTTCATGTATCAGCAACCAACCATTCCTTGATGTCAAGTCCAATTACCTATCGACGACATTTAGTTAATTGTATGTCCACGCGCTCTCCTGGCAACCGTGCTTCTTGAATTTGCAAGCTCGATGAAGCTTCGTGGTCCATGCCTTATCCTCACGACCACCCTAAAGTGGCTATATATATATATATATATATATATATATATATATATATATATATATATATATATATATATATATATATATATATATATAAAAATATATATAGTACTCCCCCCTCATATACCACTTAAAGCATATGATGATACATCTTTATCTATTTGAGCATACTCAATAATGATTATAAGATACTTCAAAGTGAGTTCCATGAAAAATTTCATTAAAATTCACTTTTATAGCAAAATTTGTGTATATACGTCTTTTACATATGAAAAGGGTATATAGAAAAAAAGGCCTCCAATGAAATATTTTCAATCAAATCACATTGGAGTATCTTATAATTGTCATTTAAGTATACCTAAAATGATAAAGAAGTATAATATATGCTTATGGTATATTGAAGTGGGAGTACATGCTCCTGTGAGTAGCTAGTATATATATATATATATATATATATATATATATATATATATATATATATATATATATATATATATATATATATATATATATATATACTTTTTATCATTTCCGAGAATACTTAAATACTAATTATAAAATACTCTAATACGACTTAATTGAAAAAATTCATTGGAGTCCTTTGTTTTTTTTTTGCTATATACCCTTTTCATATATAAAAGAAGTATATACATAAATTTTGCTATAAAAGTGAAATTTAATGAAATTTTTCATGGAACTCACTTTGGGGTATCTTATAATCATTATTAGAGTATACTCAAATAGATAAGAGGTATCACATACGATTTAAGTGGTATATGAGACGGGGAGTACGTACTCTGTGAGTACCATACCATTTTCATATATATATATATATATATATATATATATATATATATATATATATATATATATATATATATATATATATATACTTCTTTATCATTTCCGAATACTTAAATACTAATTATAAAATACTCCAATACGACTTAATTGAAAAAATTCATTGAGTCCTTTGTTTTTTGCTATATACCCTTTTTCATATATAAAAGAAGTATATACATACATAAATTTTGCTATAAAAAGTGAAATTTAATGAAATTTTTCATGGAACTCACTTTGGGGTATCTTATAATCATTATTAGAGTATACTCAAATAGATAAGAGGTATCGTCATACGATTTAAGTGGTATATGAGACGTGGGAGTACGTACTCCCAGGAGTACCATACCATTTTCATATATATATATATATATATATGAAGCCGGTTTTAAAGGCACAAGCAACCACTGCTTGGAGACTTTATAGAGATTAGTTATCACAGACGACTCCATCTACAAACCATCTGTGATACATCAGCCATCACAGACAGTTCCATCTACAAACGGTTCTGAGTTAATAATCGTCTGTGATAGTATACATCACAGACGGCAGTGATGATAGTATACATCACAGACGGCAGTGATGACCTCATATCATCTCTGATCTATAAACTCAAACGGCTCAGGAAACCGTCTGTGATGATATTTTTGAACCGTCTGTAAAGACATTTTTTTTTTGTAGTAGTGCACATGGATGATCAGTCGTTGCTTGGGCCCTAAGTAACCCTAAGTAATAAGCTAGGGCTTTGTGAATTGTGATTCCATCATTGTGTTCTGCTTCTGCATGCAATGTAGTAGGGAAGATGGTCATACATGCTGCGTATATACAGTACTTCTCCTGACTTGTGACAAATATATACCCTGTCAGATCTGGTAGTCTAGTTATTCTGGCACAAAACCGAGCGGCATTGATGACCTCATGTCATCACTGATTCGTAAATTCAATTGGCTCGTGAATTGTTTATAAAAACCCTTACTGTAGCAGTACACATGGATGATCGGCCGTTGCTTAGACCCTAAGTAACCCTAAGTAATAATCTAGGGCTTTGTGAATTGTGATTCCATCATTGTGTTCTGCTTCTGCATGCAATGTAGTAGGGAAGATGGTCATACATGCTGCGTATATGCGGTACTTCTCGTGACTCGTGACAAATATATACCCTGCCAGGTCTATGGCAGTCTGGCTATTCTGGCACAAAACCGAGGCGCCACTAGGTGTCTGAACCATTTCGTGACGTGGCGCCACTAGGTGTCTGAACCATGCAATGCGAATATGATGCTTTGGCCTATCCTACGTTGGTTGAACTAAAATTTATATTCATTTAAATGCTCATTCATACGAATGGATTAAAATTTTAGTTTAAATTCTCGATCTATTCATATAGACCCTGACTGAAAATGAACTTTCCAAACAGACTCATTAGACAAGTTGGGCACATACATGGGGTACATGATAGTATGTGCATGCTGGGGAGCCTTTTATTTGGCCGGTTAACTTTGCATAGGTTTATACAATCAGTTTGATCCAATGCTGCTAGCGGCGACGAGTTACCACGCTTATCATGAGTTATCTGCACGAGCAATTGAAGGATTCACAAATTTAACTAAACACGCATGAAAACTTGTAGTAGCAGGCATGTTCAACTTTTATTGAAAAAGTTGCGGTGTGCACTGTGCAATGATCCAACATGACAACACTTCTTAGTTAGTTAGTGCTAATTAACCAAGAAAGTGGGATTTACTCTTCTCATTCTTCATCTTTGGTGAAGCCATTATTGTGCTGCGCAATGTTTTGTGTTGCTATATTACCACATTATTGGCCGTATTAGCCTTACCACTTAACTTTTGGAATATACACGAATAGTTTCGAAGCTTGTTATGTCACTATTTTGTAAGTAGAAAAATTGAATGGATAAAACATAAAACGGAATTGCTACCAAACTTATAACAGTTTTTTTGATGAAAAAACTATCACTTTTCTGTTCGTTAGATGTGCTATAAGATTCGTGTTGAATACCATGAATATCCTACTTTGCCCATGATATTATTTAATTCTGTTGAACAGGAAATTACCTCTAAGTTTTACAGTGCTATATGAGAGGCATATCCTGACATTCAAATGATTTCGATCTGTGACGGCTCATCTGGGCCACTTGACCATCCTGCTGATTTATATGATTTATGTGTAAATTACTTACTGTCTAATTTATTTGTACCATTTCTACCTGTTTAGCTTTTGTCTCGTTGTTTGTCAGATTTTCACTGACGAGGATTAAAACCTCTAGGTATTACTTTAATACATAATAAAAGACCATATGTCTTTATGGTTATAACCCCTAAGGCTAATGACATCTCTAGTCGTGAGGATTCCAGAGGTTACATAATGGGTACCCTGATCGTACAAGGTCCTGTGCTTAGTTCCCGACTAGGTAGCTGCTCGAAAAAGCTATGAACTGGTATCTGGATATAACTCTAGGTATAGTTTTTACCATGTGATGAATGGAACACATGCTGTATATTCCATACCATGCGACGTTACATAAACCTAAGACACTGACAACAACCACCATACGATTGAATGTCTCACAGACACTCAATCGCAGAGCAGTTGATACATTATCAACTGTCACCTCGCTCCGACCAATCGCGACGCTTTACAAGGGACGTCTTCTCCAGGAGTAACTGCCACCTCTTCAGAAGTTATTTAAAGGTGGAGCGCAGAAGACAAAAGGGTGATCAGAGGCAATCTGAGACAAGCAAGACAACAGCATCATATTAAGAGCAACGGAATCAGCTTTAGATTTGTATTTAAAGTCTGATTGGTTAGCAAGCATCATACCCAGTGTAATTAGGATTAGTCCCTAGCCTAGTCGTAGACACCCTTGTAAATCCAGTTCATATCAATAAAGAGTAGCCCCATTATCTCTCAGGAGATCTGTGTCATTTTTCTCTATTTTATATCATAAGATCGGCGACTCGATCGTCGACAGTCACCAAAGTTTTATGTATTCATTTTCTAGAGAGAATTTTGATTATAATGGGTTCACCACATTGTCATATTTTGTTGGTATATAATTTTATTTTTTGTCTTTGTTTTTGCTCAACCATTCAAAGTACATGTGAAGAACATAACAGGTTCACCACATTACCGTATTTTATTGGTATATATTTTTTTTGTCTTTGTTTTTGCTCAACATCTCAAAGTACATGTGAGATTTTAAATCATGTGATGGAAATATGAGTTATTAAGACTTTTAAGAATAATTACAGTGACCAAGAACCAAAATTACATAAATAATGTACTATAATTTATGTATAATAGAGTTATAAATAAACTTTCAAAATATGACAGTTTTATACAAAGAAAACTATCACATTCTGTGCAAAGAGACCCAACATAAAATTAGCACCTAAAAGAAATACATGTGTTTTGTGCGCGCTATAGTGTATAGCAACTGCAAAAAGAGAGAAAAACGAAACAAAGAAACCTACCCTTGGTAAGTTTGGGCCTCTCTTCAAATGAAAATCTCACCGGCCCATGGACGGCCGCTGAGGCTTCTGGAATCCATGCTACCAGAGCAGGACACTCAATCCTTTCAGGCCCAGCTTCAAACACGAAACGGCCTTATTCGGCAGATAGAAAACAGCATCGCTCCTGCATGCGTGAGCAATCTCTGATCACTCCAGCTGAGGTCAGTTGTTCACATGGGCTGCTCTTCTTAATCGTGTCGCGATGGTAAACATAACGTGACAAAAGAAGAGGTCATTCTAATACAGCGTCATGTACTTGATTTATTAATCCACAGCAACCGCCACCCAGAATTCATATTGAATACTGCACATTATTGATCGTTGCAACGTTGAACGACCCAAAATCCAAATGACTACGTCACACTTAAAGGACGACTTCAACAACAACACAGTGGTAGTTGGGGGAAACTGGAATTAACCTATTTTAATGTTTAACCAAGTAATAAGTCTAATTAAGTTAATTTTGAATCGAATCAATGAGCACAACTAACAAGTTTTTTTTCCACTCCTCGATGGAGTCCATACTGCCCAGGAAAGCTTCCAAGATTATACACACAAAAAAAAAAAACACTGCGTGCGTGTCGCCACCCAGTATTCAGTGATATGCATAACCATATGAGCGATCGCATTCACGAAGTATATCACGTATAATCTCAAACCCCAAGTTGACATGTCTCTTGCTACGTTTGCTTGGGGATTTTACGTTAGATATGTGCGACACAGACCATGCATGATTCATGACGCGGGTGGCAGGTAGGTCGGAAAGTGATAGGACCCAAGATAAACTCACTAACTCAGCCACACCGCGCGCCGTCAAATCGTTGCTTTTGGTGTCTTTCGGTCGGAACTTTTCGTCGTCTTTGCGTCTTTCGTGAGGCGCGTGAAAACGTTTACAAACTGTCGAGGAACGGTCGGTTCGAGCTATTATCTAAGTAGACAAACTCATAATCGTAAGTATAATATAAAGAAATAAGAATAAAATAATAGATTGAACACAGTGATATGAGAGAACTTCAGACTTCTTTTTATCACTCTTCTCAAAACGGTGTATAATGGTTTGGGGTCCCTCTTCCTTTATATAAGCTACTAGATAGATGAGGAGCCCACCTTGGGCTAGGACTTCTGGCCTGGGTCCGGTTTCTTAACACTCCCTCTTGGACACTCATTCGTTATATTCATGTCTCATCAAAACTTCATAAAAATCCAGTTCAAAGAAAATAATTATGTTTCTATTGGCTTCTTCCAATCTTTCCAATCTGATCTTTTCTTACATTCAACGAGCGATGCAGGCTTGGATCAAGATCGATGATTGTGATAATTTTCTTTGCAAAGTCAATGTCGACATTGGCTGTTGTCTTATTTACGGATTCACCCACGGTCACAAAGTTTATAGCTATTTCTTCAAGGAGCGATTCTTCTAATGCTTCTACTTCCTCACCGCTGTTTTCAATTACGGGGGCAAGTTCCTTTGATTTTTTTAGCTCCAATGTGTGCACACACATCCATACTGATGTCTCCCTTCATGAAGATGTTCAATTCTGGTATGTCATTTTTGAAGGTTCCATACTGGTGTTAGGTCTCAACTAGCTCTCCTTCAGGTTCTAGCGAACTTTGATGATCGGCTGTGTCAAGTCCTTCTTATTCTTTTTACCAGGTGTCCTCGGTTATTTCGGATTCGAGGGGCCAGAGTTCTCGTCCTTTCTGAGGCCTTAGGACAGAATTAGGGATATCTTCATCGGTATTTCAACTCTCTTCGGTGCATTGCGTTTAGGCGTATGTGATTTGGTCACGATCTTCAAATCACTAAAGTGGTCAGGCAGTTGATTTGCTAATGCTTGCAAATCAATTATCTTCTGGACTTCAATTGTCTTCTAGACTTCAATTAACGTCTGGACTTCTCTATTTGCTTCACTAGTGCGCGGGTCATGTGCATGGATTTCAATAATCTTTTGGACTTCTCTATTTTTCGGTATTTTTCATCAAGGGATAGATTTCCTCCCCTAATGACGGAAAATTAGCCTCATCTTAATATACTATCAGTGAATCGAGCAATATACAAATCTCAAGTCATAGAGTCCAAATACCTGATTATGGATGCTGTCTTATAACCAACGTATATCCCAGACTTTCGGAGAAAGCCCATTGCAGTTCACTATGGTGGTTGTATAGGTACATAAACCTTGCAACCAAACCTGCGAAGATGAGAAATTTTCGGTACTAACGCTTGCGCTAGTTGCATAGGTGAATGGATGTTATATGCCGATGGTCTAAAATTGATGAGAGTTGCTGCGAGCAGGACTACGTGTCCCCAACATATAGTTGGCAAATTACAATTCTTCAAAGTGGTCAGGCAAAAATTTAATCCTTTTAATTAATGCCTTTACTAGTCCATTCTAGGTGTGGACATGCGGTACAGAACGCTCAACTTTAATTCTCATTTTCATGCAATAATCATCAAATGCATTCGAAATAAACTCTTTGGCGTTGTCCATTCTAATGGACTTCACATGATGATTAGGGAAATTGTTCTTAATTTTAATTATCTGCAAGATTAGTTCTGCAAAAGTATAGTTTCTCGTAGACAATAAACATACGTGCGACCATTTTGAGGAAGTATCGATGAGCACCATAAAATACCTAAATAGTTCTGACATGGGCTGTATAGGACAACAAATGTCTCCCTAGATACGGTCCAGGAATGCAAGGAATTTATCTTTTACATTCAGAGCAGAAGGTCTAGTAATTAATTTCCCAGTGGCGCATGTGGGGCACACAAAATCTTCTTGATCCGGGAAATTCTTTACATTGACATTATGTCCCTGTGAATTATTAATTATATTTCTCATCATCCTAAAACCTAGGCGGCATAATCTATCATGTCAGAGATAGAAACGTTCAAAGCTTCTAAATACGGTTTTCAGGGTAGTATAGGCTACAGGTGCCTTAATATTAGTGTAGTATAACCCAGATTCATATGAAAGAAGTCGTTCTAATACCCCTTTTCCATGTTCTTCACGCTTTGGAATGAGCAGATATTCCTTACCATACTCTTCTCCAGTCTCTACATAGAGACAGTTAGCGTGAATATCCTTAAAGTTTAAGAGTGCTCTAGTCGATTCTGGGTACAACAAGGCTTCTTCAATGACCAGTGGTATGCCCGTTGGGAGTATAATTATGGCTCTCCCTGAGCCTATTATACAAGTATCGCTTCCTGCGATTGTTGTAAGACTACCAACATTCTTGCTGATGGACTGAAAAAAATTTCGTTGCTCTTAAGATGGTATTCATTGTGCTGCTATCCTGCTAACCACACTTCCTCTATAGGGTGCCACACACGTTCTAATATGATGTACTTTATTAATATGCAGCAGAAAGCAAGCAACATATAAATAAAATACTTCAGATATCAAAACATAACTTACTATTATAAATACGGGAATATAAGCCTTGCAGGACTCATCATAATAATTTAATGCTTTGCTCTCCTAGAGCTTACAAGCATTATTAAAAAGAATAAAATAATTCAATGTTCTGCTTCAATCATAAGCTGCAAGTGACTGTAAAAAGATCTAAGTGCAATGCGTGCACCAGATCGAATCAGCGAAGTTTGTAGAAACTTTTGCCTAAATATGCTCCATGGCGATCTTCTCCTCTTGGGCAACTACAGCTGCGATCGCTGTGATGTCCAAAGGAGGGGTGATGGGGGCTGCTACTGGGTTGTCCACATCCATGAGGGCAACTAATGGTTGTGGATCCTCTATGCCTGCAATGACGAGGTGTGCCTCATGCTATCCTTTGCTCTTCTTCTTAGACTGGAAAGCATCAATAACATGCAACCCACGACCTTACCCTTCTTGCTCCTCTCCTTCGTGAGAGGCTTCATCACCTTGTAGCTACTAGCATTGGCTTCATGGTCAACATTACAGCTAGGTGGCTGTGAGATGTAGTCCTTCCTTAGAACAACATCTCGAGTTTGCGCAACTTGCATGATGTCAATTAATTCGGCATACTCCTTGTAGCCGTCTTGACGATAGTTGTATGCGGATTGCACCGCATTCGGATGAAAGGTAGAGAGTCTTCTCAATCTTCTGCTCATCCGTGATTACCTTATCATATAGTTGAAGACTTGTACAAATTTTGGCCATACTGGGTCAGTTCTTTGAACCCCCGGTTCGTGATGCTAGTCATCTACATATTCATGCAAAGAGTTCATAAGATTACTATTAGTAATTTACATAAAATGGTTGCAAAATTCTCATAATGCTCTTCGAACTCCCAGATCGTGATCCCGTATTTTTCTATGCAATTTTCATGATTTACTGCTATTTTTAGTGATTAAAACATAAACAATAACAAATAATCAAATCAGTAAATACAATACATAAATTACATAGAAATAACAATAATAAAGTTAAACATGCTTCAAATGCAAAAATTGATGCAAAAATTGAATTCCCGAGGCCCTTTTTTGCTGCAAAATGATTTTTTTTGGCGAATTCTGCAATTTTCAAGGGTTAAATCGTGAAATTTCAGTTCCGAGAAAAATTTCGTGCAATTTTCAAAAATTCTGAGGGGTTTTCCGCAAAATTTCCTTTTTCGCGAAAAATTATTGTAATTTTTAGAATTCCAAGGGGTTTTTCGCAAAATTTCCAGGATTTTTCCGCTGCCCCCTTTTTTCTTTCTGTTTTTTTCTTCGGATTTCACCCGGTCGGGGCCCTTTCCACGACCCGATTTCTTGGCCCATCACGGTCCGTAACCACACGGGGCAAAAGGGTAGAGTGCGAGGGTTTCCCCCCGTGTATCGAGGCGTGTGGCGCTTTCATGGCGCGTGGTGGTGGCGACATTCAGCGGCGTGGTAGCGACTCGAGTCGCGGTCGTCAGCCGCCTCAAGCGAAGCAGAAGGTCATAGGCGACTCGAGCGATCAGCGATGGCACGCATCTAGGCGGCGTGCCGAGTGGCGGCTGTGAGGTCTTTGGCGCGGCGAGGTTACCGACCTTGCAAGGGTTGGCGACATCGTGGGACGGCTTCACTGGACGACTTCAAGGCGTCTTTGAGCTACAGGCCGGCTAAGCGAGGCTTCGCGCTTCACCCGTTAATGTAGCGGCGGCGTGGCGGCATGGCGGTGCTTTCGTCGTGGCAGCTCAAGGCGGCGCCGGCGATGCGCGCGGATGCCTAAGTGTCGCCGTCTTGAGGCCGCAGGAGGCGGCGTGTGTGCATCTTGGCGACGACATGTCAAGCCGGCGCCGGCCGCCGCCCACTCCTCCCCCCCTTTTCTCCCTCGGGCTATGTCGTGGCCATGCGTCGTTGCTACGGCCGGTGGTGGAGTGGCTCGACGGCCATGCTTTGGCCCTCACCAGAGGTGGAGGCGGCGCGTCTTGTACGGCGGTGGAGCGGCTCGGTCGATGATTGCGCATCTCGGCACGGCGCGACCGTGGGCATGCATGGGTGGCGCCGACTCGGCGGCGGTGGTCGAGGCGATCCGTCTTGTGGAGGCCGATCGGTGGAGATGCGATTCTAGGCCACCATGGCTCGATCCGCAGTCGATGGTGAGGAAGCCGTCTTGGGGCCACGGTGGCGCCCAGTCAGACGGGCAATTTTTCTTATTACTGCTTATGCAATGGGTGCTGTTCATGCAGTGTGTACTGTTCATGCAATTATCGTTTATGCAATTATCGATCGGCTTGGCTGGTGACTTCAAGTCGGCTCGCGGTAGATTAGAACATATTTGCTATTTCCAATCTACGATACAATCGACATCCACTTTTCCATGCAATCTACCGATTGGCATTGTGTCAACGACTTCAAGTCGGCTCGCGGTAGATTATAGCGGATTTGCACCATGGGATAAAACAATCTAGAAAGCAATAATTGCGGAGTTGAAATCAATCTAGAAAACGATTCGATCTACGAGCGTCGTTCTTTGACGGTTACCTTTCGATCCGAGGAGAGTCGATCGTGCTGATAACTTGTTGAGGAACCGTCGCTGGCGAGTCTAGTCCGAGCGATTACCTCGTAGACAAACTCAGAATCGTAAGAATAATGCAAGAACACAAGAACAGAATAATATATTGAACACGGAGACATAAAGGGACCTCGAGCTTCTCTTTATTGCTCTTCTCAAAACGGTGTACAATGGTTGAGAGTTCCCTTTCTTTTATATAGGCTACTGGATAAATGATGCACCCATCTTAGGCCAGGACTCCTAGCCGGTCCGGTTTCTTAACACAAAGGACAGCAGTGGCATTTAACCTGCGTTTCTTCATGGATTGAACCCAAAGATAAGTTATTGCTGGCCTTCGGCAGATAATGAAAAACCCCAAGCAGATAGTGGCATTCTTGTGCTTGGTCTGCACCATGAGACGTACATAGGAGGAAATATACGAAAGGAAAAGAAAGTAATAAATGCACGGCAATCGTGCTTGAATTTTGGGGGCGTTCCGTTCCTACCATTATCACCGTAAACAAACACATTATCGAAGCAAGAACGAAGTACAGAGTTATCTTATCTACTTATATCTTGGGGCAATTAGACTTTGACAGAGGGTACGACTGTACGATTAGTATATACTATATTGCTGGAGTGTTGATTCTGTAGCCAGAGATTTGTACATAAGAACTCTGACCAAATGCACCCACGACAAAAAGGGGCTTGAAACCGTAATAAAAAAAATACATCGGCATTCGTCGAATTTTTTTTAAATAATTTTTTTTAAACAAAATTACAAAAATATATAATCGCCCCAAAAAATTACAGAAATGATTTCACATCGCCATTGAAATGGCGGCAGAACCTATCGCCATTTCAATCGGGCGATAGGAACCTGACCTCCTCATCGCCGGTCCAACTACCTATCGCCAGGTTGAAATGGCGATAGGTTCTGCCGCCATTTCAATCGGCAATAGGTTGTCGTCGCCATTGAAATAGACACGTTCCTCTCCAACCCTAATTTGCAAGTCCACTTTACATACTTCTGATTTTCTTAAAATTTTTAACGGTACAAAATCTATTAATCTCGCAATAACAATTTATAATGATCGTATGTTGTTCTAGTGCGGTGAATTTCAGAGAATTTTACGAGGACGTTTGAGATATTAATTATTCGTAAATCTGGCTAAGTGATATTACGATGATGCTAATAACACGGAAGAATGGAATGCTAAACATGCTACTAAAAAGAGATTTCAAACATGAGACTAGCATAATAAGAGTTGTTCATATATTAATATTTACATGGTATGACTGATATTTGAAGGACCAAATATCTCTGGCCCCTCTTGGGGCACACTCCCGTGTCGCTTCGGCCTCTCCTCTGACAGTCCGAGTATGTGAGAGCTCTGTCAGAGACCGAATCGGGCGATGACCCACAGCACTGGTACTCCTCCACGAAAACATCATGTACCAAGGAGCTCATGCGTGCATCAAGATCGTAGTCTCGCGTGCACAGAGCGACAATCCGTCGGGGGCTCATTGGATAAGCCTCTCCGTAGTGTACGGTGTCCAGATGACGCGGTCATCGGTCACCGATCGAACATCGCGATGTACCGGGTAAGACCCTCGCGTGATCGGCGTGAAGGTGACTCTGCAATAGAACACCGCAAACTTAGCATACCAAATTGTGATTACAATACATAAAAAATGATCATAAAACTAACCCATCGGCGGCACCAAACCGTGCCCATGGTGGGGCGGTCCACCTCGTCGGCCGCAACGTACAAGGAGATCGTATATGTTGTCAAGTCCACCGTGGGTCGTCCGATCCGAAACGCCGAAGGACCATAGCTGCAGTAGTGGACATCCGGAGAGGATGGAGTTGTCTGAGGTGCGGTGACACGCGTCCGCACGGGCTGCGGTACATCACGCAAAATACGGCCGACCCAGCGAGGAGAGGATGTCATCAATCTCCATGTTGGCCACCTCGCAGCGCGTCTGGGACGTAGTGCTTGTCGACGCTGTCTCGTGGGACCCTAGAAACATGACCCCACCGTAACAACCATAGTAGGTAGGCCTCAAAGTGCCTCCTAACAACCACGGCCCCTACGCCAGCGCCATACACTCGGCCGAAGAAGAAATGTAGAATTCAAGAAGAAGGTTCACATACAATTTAAGCGAGATGACAACAATTACAAATACTTACGAGAACCGGCAGATCCACTTCAATGTCGGCCTGCGCGGTCTTGAACTCGGTGTAAGTCTTTGCACCGGCAAGACATCGTGGAACCTCGCTAGGAGGTCGGTCGCCACGGTCCGAGACGTCAGACGCCGCCGGGGCGGCTCGCATGGCAACCCGAGCAGAAGCTCACGCCCCTGCAGCGTCGGCGTCATCTCCCGCACGGAAGGTGGAACGTAGCGTCTCGCCTCCAGCGGTCCAACCAACGCCGCCGGCCGCTTCGTCAGACGGAAAACGCCTGACGTCGACCACCACCACGGTCTGATCATCCTCAAAAGTCGCCTCCACCATCCTCGCTAGTGGAAGGAGGCTCGCCGCTCTCAACTCGTGGTCAAAGCGATTAAGAATAAACGTGAATGCATGCAAAGTAGTCATACCACGATTGAGTGTATTAAAACTATACGCACCTCGGAATCCACTGCGTGCGACCTCCATGCCCTTATAGGCGTCATGCGCAAAGCACGCGCCAAGCTCAATCGACGCCTCGCCTGGGGAGCACAGCAGTCGAGAGGCGCCACGATGATGTGCATCAATCACCGTGTCAAGCAACTCATCTCGGCCTCCGTCCGCCATATCTACAAATTAAGTGCATACTTTGTAAAAAGTCACGAAACATGTACGATGAACTACACTATACACATCTCAAATAATATACGATGAACTACACTACGTCGCTATTTTACTTGATTCTATGTCGCAATTCTACTTCATTCTAGTCGCTATTCTACTTGATTCTAGTCGGTACTGTACTTCATTCTAGTCGTTATTCTACTTGATTCTATGTCGCTAGTCTACTTCATTCTAGTCGTTATTCTACTTGATTCTATTCGTTATTGTACTTAATTCTACTGGACATTATACTTAATTCTATGTTGCTATTCTACATAATTTGATATCATGTACAAATTTCAAAAAATATAATGTAATACATAATTTCTATTCTACTTGATTCTATGTCGCAATTCTACTTCATTCTAGTCGCTATTCTACTTGATTCTATGTCGATATTCCACTTCATTCTAGTCCCTATTCTACTTGATTCTAGTCGCTCTTTCACTACAATTCTATACATAATTTCGCTACAATTATCTATTCTACTTAATTCTATGTCGCTATTCTACTTGATTCTATGTCCACATTCTACTTCATTCTACTCGCTAATCTACTTAATTATCATCGAAAAATGTACCTACAAGATGACCGGTGATGAACCCTAAGGTTCTATTTGTTGGCCCGATCTTTCGATGAGAATAATAAGTCCGGTAGGCGTCGCTCAACCCTGACGATCCTCGCTACGAACACGCAAGGCTCGAAACCACGCAATCGCTGAACTAATTGACTAGTCGTTATCAACCGTGCACGAATACCCGGTTGACGACCCACGAGGTCAATTCACGCATACAATCAAGAAGCACGCAAGAACAAGGTAAAGCAATCAAATTGCGAATAAAGATTGAAACACTTGATAAATTGGGATTCTCAATAAGGATCTTAATTGGGTGGTCTAGTCGACACACCCAAAAGATACAAGTTATGCATTTAAGGCTAACTTTTAACACAAACAAAATCCAAGGAAAACTAAAGGGGTGCGGCCTCCTTATATAGGAGAACGAGGAGCTGCAAAACTAAAAGACTAGCAATGTGGTACTATTCACAAGTTACTATTCACATGAATTGCGCCGTGAACAGTAACTGTGAATAGTGAATCCGGCCCAGGTGGAGGCGGTCGGCCCAAATAGGCCAAGGAGGTGGCTGGCCCAAATAACCTAGAGTGGTGGCTGCCCTTTGGGCCAAATAATTAATACAAATACAAGGCCCTCGGCCCAATGTGAGGTGTCGTAGCACCAGGTATAAGTGAAGTAAATTCGTCGGCATGTTGGAGTAGCGTCTGACGCAGCCGAATCGATGATAGTCAAGTAGTCTGGTTGGAGGTGGGGTAGCGGTCATATCCGGCGGGTCGATGTCCTCATCATCCTCCCTTTCTTGCATTTGAGTCGTCCTCGACTCACGCTCATCCTCTAATGGCAAGAGAAGCTTTAAAACTTGTAGCAATGCATTCTCATCTTTCTGCAAAATGTTAGCAATAACAGGTGGCAAAGAAATAGAGAAAACTTTGGAAATTAAAGGTGATTGTGCATGCATCAAATCAGCAAAGGTATATGTTCTCATAGCATTCAGGTTTGCAACTCAATTTGCCAAGATAAGTGAAGTATAAAGTATAGTTATTCATTGCTCTGTGAATGGACAAAGACAAGAATTGAATTCAAAGTGCACAAGTCATTCATATAATCATCTTTCAATTGAGCAATAGCAAATTCATCTAGCAAGGGTGCAAAGATTTGTAGGTTCTTCCATAATTCAACATTATTATTCGATTTGTCCATACTAGATGGTGCAATATAAGGTGAACACATAGGCATTGGATGAGCACTAAATTTTATTTTCCTCTCAGATTGAACAAGGTTCAGCACACAAGAATTGTTATCCAAAACAACAAGTTTCAATTCATCCATATGAGCACAAGTTATGCATATTTGATAAACCAGAAATTGGTTGTCTATACCATAATCTCCAATTAATTTAAAATAGTAGGTGGAGGTGCTAGAAAAAGAATTTAGAGATGAAAGTTCAAAAACTTTTTCCCTAGCACATTCCAAACTAATGGGCTCATTAAGCATGATATAGCACAAAGTATCAGCAGGGGATATTCTATCAAGTACTTTCTTATATGTAATTAATTCGACATGTGCACAATTATGAGATTTAAGAGCAGCACATGGTTTGTTCAAGTCAACATAAGAAAATTCACAAGATTGCACTACAGTAGGTATATACTCACAAGGTGACTCTATATCTTGCTTTAGCACCAAATCATCGTTCATCTCTTCAAGCGTCTCGGCAGTATCTGGAGATGGAGTAGGAGCTAAAACAATGTCAGCATTTTTAGTTACCTTAGGTTGCACTTCACTTGTGACTGTGGGTGGTGGAGGTACAAAACGACGTTGTAATTTCTTCTTCATCTGCTCCCATGTGTACATGAAGTGGTACTCCAGATTCGACCACCAATGTTGAACATCACCGATCGAGGCCGTCCTTGCCATGCTCATCTTCTCATAAGGATCAAGGTCCCGTCTTTCAAAGTAGATATCCAACATATTAACCCATATAAAGTAGTCCAACGACGTACTCTCGGTGAGTGGAAACATGTATGCGGTAGTTGTTTCCTTTGAGTTCAAATCGCCTGATGACATCGTAATCGCCATCTTCAACCAATCTGTCATTATTAGTAGAAAACAAGGAAACAAATCACAAGTATATGTTCCTATCAACTACTAGGATCCGGAGGCTCAAGTCACACACGCTCAAGCTCTTATCAAGCTCTTGCAAGTTCTTACCAATGCAAACAAGGAAGTGGTACAACCGGGTCGGTTCGTGATAATCTCACTTGCGATCATTAACGATTGCGAGGAACGGACCGCTTGAGTTAGTAGGTAGTGGAGCTCGGAAGGCTAGTATGTAGCAAAGGAATAGCAATTATTCAATTCAGCATGCAAAGTTGAAAAGCAGTTCAAAGTACTAGTCACAAGTGCTGGTCCTAGTCTAAACCAAGCCTAGCTAGGGCAACTCGCAAAAACGACTAGTCGCAACAACGAAAGGCTAGCACAAGAACTATCAAAGCGAGCGAGCAATGGATGAACTATACCAAACTGAACAAGAGCCTCCTTTCTTTTTTTTTTTCTTCTTCTCTCTGTTTTTTACTTGAAAAAAGCTGAGAACAGAAGCGAGCTTTTTTTCTCGAAACATAAGATCAAGTTTATCAGTAACAACGCATAAACCGATTTTTTACCTCAGGATCCTAATCGGAACCAGAAACGCGTGCTACAGTCCTGTTTTTTTGCTCTTTCTTTTTCCTTTTTTTTCTTTTTTGTTTGCTTTACCTTTCCTTCCACATGAAGCCACGGGCCTTGTCTTCTTTAAAACCGAACACAACAGCCAGATTCCTCAAAAGTCACTGCCAATCGATGCACCCGAAATAAAAAATGTCTTGCTCCTCCCTTTGCTTTGGGCGGCGACGGTTCCAACTCGAGGCAACAGAGGCGGCCAAGGCGGCGGCGCCGGCCCTTGAGGTGGCGGCGGCGTGCGGGAGGGAGCGGCCTTTGAGGCGGCACCGACCCGTTATGGTGAATCGCAGAG
Source organism: Phyllostachys edulis (assembly GCA_036346405.1). Taxonomy (NCBI): domain Eukaryota; kingdom Viridiplantae; phylum Streptophyta; class Magnoliopsida; order Poales; family Poaceae; genus Phyllostachys; species Phyllostachys edulis. Next base: position 106,301,004 of record CM070550.1, read on the forward strand.
GCGGCGGCAGGCAACGGTAAGCGTCCTTGGCGGCGCGCGCGGAGGCGGCGGCGGGGCGGCGTCGGCGGCGGCTTCGAAGCGGCGGCCAGCGCGCGGCAGCGCGCCAGTTTCTTCGGCAGCTTCAAGCCGGCAACTTCGGATCAACGGCGGTCTGTGCAGGCAGGCCGAGCGCAGCGCGTCGACAAGCGGCCAGCGCGCGGCGGCGGAGCCGGACAAAGGGCGCGGGTCCGGCGAGGCGTCGCCAGCAGCGATGGCCAATGGCGGCTTCGCCCGGCGACTTTGGATCGGCGCCAACAAATTTTCTTCTTCTTGTTTTTTTTTATCTGCTGCCTCGGTTTGTCTTGCTTGTGGATAAGAACGCCGACGAATCCGAGGATGATTTGCGCTGTGCTTGACGTCGAACCGAAAGCGATCGGATCAACCACCAGAAGCTTGTTTGTTTTGTTGACGCCGAGGAAAATGTTTGCGTGGCGGCGGCCGGATCCAATCGGCTTCTCTTTTTTTTTCTTCTTGTGTCTGCTGTGTTGGACTGCGTTGGAGAAGCCAAAAGCACGTCTTTCTCTTTGGACCGACTGCCACGCGTGAGGGCGGCGGCGGAAACGATCTGCTAATGTTCTTTTTGTGACAGCGTCCTCTTTTTTTTTTGGTGAAGAACAGCACTAATCGATTTGCAAGAAAATATAAACTAGACCAATCTAGACAAGAAACCAGCACGACGACTCGACGATGCAACGACAATTCAACAAAGCAAAACTAAAAAGAAAAAATTGGAAAGGCACAAATTGGCTTGGACCAAGAACTAAACCTATAATTTTTTTTTAAATTTTGGCTATTTGGACTATAGGGAAAAAAAATTCTCACCAATGAACTGAAGCTCTGATACCACCTGATGAACCCTAAGGTTCTATTTGTTGGCCCGATCTTTCGATGAGAACGATAAGTCCAGTAGGCGTCGCTCAACCTTGACGATCCTGGCTACGAACACGCAAGACTCGAAACCACGCAATCGCTGAACTGATTGACTAGTCGTTATCAACCGTGCACGAATACCCGGTTGACCTGACCACGAAGGTCGATTCCTGCATAAACCGAAGAAGCACGCAAGAACAAGGTAAAGCAATCTGAAATTGCGAATAAAGATTGAAACACTTGATAAATTGGGATTCTGAATAAGGATCTTAATTGGGTGGTCTAGTCGACACACGCAAAAGATACAAGTTGCGACGAAGGCTAACTTTTAACATAAACAAAATCCAAGGAAAACTAAAGGGGTGCGGCCTCCTTATATAGGAGAACGAGGAGCTGCAAAACTAAAAGACTAGCAATGTGGTACTATTCACAAGTTACTATTCATGTGAATAGTGCCATGAACAGTAACCGTGATTAGTGAATCCGGCCCAGGTGGAGGCGGTCGGCCCAAATAGGCCAAGGAGGTGGCTGGCCCAAATAACCTAGAGTGGTGGCTGCCCTTTGGGCCAAATAATTAATACAAATACAAGGCCCTCGGCCCAATGTGAGGTGTCGTAGCACCAGGTATAAGTGAAGTAAATTCGTCGGCATGTTGGAGTAGCGTCTCGACGCAATTAATCGATGACAGTCAAGTAGTCTGGTTGGAGGTGGGGTAGCGGTCGTATCCGGCGGGTCGATGTCCTCATCAACCGGTCTACTAGATCCATCGCTCTCTGAATCTATCTCCTCCATGACGAGCAAGCGGTAACCGCTACCTTTCTTTCTCTTCCTCTCCTTCTCGATTCATTTTTTTGGAATTAAAATGAGGTTTGGAAGGATTTTTACGACATTTTATACATGGTATCTTCGCCATTTCAACTGGCGATAAGTTCCTGTCGCCAGTTGAAATGGCGATAAGTTCCTGTCGCCAGTTGAAATGGCTACAGGAACACTGTTCACATTCCTATCGTCATTTCAACTGGCGATAGGTAGTTAGACCGGCGACAGGAGCGGTCAGGGTCCCTATCGCCAGTTGAAATGGCGATAGGTTCCTGTCGCCATTTCAACTGACGACATGAACTCATTTCTGTAATTTTTTGGATCGATTATATATTTTTATAATTTTGTTTTAAAAAAATATTATTTTTTAAAAAAATTCGGCATTCGTCCGCCTCAACACGAACACACCAGACCAAGAGCAAAAACTACGTTTCTTTTCTTGTTCAGCAGTAAATGATTTCCACCGAGGCATTGCACACACACGTCACCAGCCATCAGTCTTCGGCAACGCCACCTCGCACTCACCCACTCCCCGCGAGCTGCACGTCGCACCCCGCTCGTACGCTCCCAGTCCCTGACCGGTGGCCCCGCTCTACACATTCGCCACAGGTACATCCCTATCGTTCGTACGTTACACATTGCACCCGGCGTAATTAACACCACCCATTCCTTCGAAACCCCTCGCCCCCCACCCCCCCACACCACGCGTGTAAATCTCTCCGGCCGCCGGCGGTTCACCCCTGGCCGGAGATGGCGATGGCTCACGGCCAGATCACACCCCTCGTCCTGCAGCTTCTGCTTTTATCCGCCACGCAGCCATCTCTGGCTCAACAGAGCAACGGCACGCGCGACCACTCCGGTACCGCCGGCGGGTTCACGCCGACCACCGTCATCGTGCTCGTCATCCTCATCTCCGCCTTCGTCCTCCTCACCCTCTTCTCCATCTACATCAACCGCTGCGCCCAGGCACGCGCTCCCCCGCGCCGGACGTTCTGCGCCGCCCTTCAGACCGTCGACGGCGCCGCGTACTCGGACCACCGCTGCCCACGCGGCCTCGACAGGGAGCTCGTGGAGGCCTTCCCCACGGCCGTCTACGGCGACGTGAAGGCGCGCATGGCGGCCAAGTCGGGGCCGCTCGAGTGCGCTGTCTGCCTCTCCGAGTTCGCGGACAGCGACGAGCTCCGTGTCCTCCCGGCGTGCTGCCACGTGTTCCACCCGGACTGCATCGACCCGTGGCTCGCCGGCGCGATAACGTGCCCGCTCTGTCGCGCCGACCTCACAGGAACCCCCGCGCTCCCGGCAGCGGACAGCTGCGACCTGACGGCGCCCGAGGAGGCGGTGCAGGAGGAGTCGGAGGAGCTCGATGTGTCTTGCCTGGTGGGTTCTTTCACGCCGGAATCCGCCATCAGCTTCGGTGCATCACGGGGGCATGACATCCTGGGTGCCGGGTACTACCACTACCGGAGGACGCAGTCGGCCATGGAAGCGCCGGACCGGCACACGTTGAGGCTGCCGGACCACGTCATGAAGGAGCTCGCCGCCGTCCGGAGGCACCGGCGTGCCGCGAGCCTCGCCGGGTACCCGGACGCCGTGGAGAAGGCGCCAAGGTGGCTGGCGTCGTTCTGGCGGTCGATGTCGTGGCATCGGCAGAGCCGGGCGGACTCAGACGCCGGGGAGGAGCACGGCGGCAGCAAACGGGTTTTTCCGGTGACCGGAGCTCCGGTTGAAAGGCCCAGCGCGTCCGGGTCCGGCGGGGACGAGAAGGAGAACTCCGATGTCGACGCGTTAAACAGGGTTTGACTGTTCTTCCCTGTAGTTTGTGTTCTCCGTCTTAGTTGTGCAAGGTACAAATAGATCGAAGAATTTTAGAGCTGGTCACCTTGTTTCATATCGGTCTGAAGCTGCATCTGGTCAATCTTATTGTAAAATAAACAATAGAACTGGACCTTAATTACTTTCAAAGTTGTAAAGGGGTGAGACAGGAGACCCTTTATCACCTTTTTTGTTTAACTTAGTTGCTGATTGCCTTGCAAAAATGGTCTTTAAAGCTCAAAGCAATGGCCTTGTGACTGACTGGCTTGGTGCCCCATTTGATCCAAAATGGGGTATCTATTCTGTGATATGCAGATGATACCATTTTGTTGATGGAAGATGACTTAGAAAAGGCTAGAAAGATGAAACTGATTCTATACATGTATGAAGCCATTTCTGGGCTAAAAATCAACTTCCAGAAAAGTGAAAATTTGATGATTGGAGGCGAAGAAGAGGAAATTACTCAATATTTTGATATTTTAAACTGTCAAATTGGTAACTGGTCCCTTAGATATTTGGGGGGGTCCCTGTGGCAGAGTGGCTCTCTGTCCATTGGGGAAGGAATGTTTTAATTAATTATAGTTTAAGTAGTGTGACTATTTATCATATGTCAATGTATTTGTTACCCAAATCTGTTCTTGATAGGACGGATAAAACCAGAAGAAGTTTTTTTTTGGCAAGGTGGGGGAAGAAAAAGAAGTATCATTTAGTTAAATGGTCTATGATTTGTAGGCCTAAGAAAAAAGGGGGTTTGGGTATTCAAAGCCTTCACCTTTAAATGTTAGCTTGCTGTGCAAATGGTGGTGGAAATTAGAAAGTGAGGAAGGCATGTGGCAAGAAATTGTCAAAGCCAAATATATGGTAGGCAAGGCTGTTACTCATGTTAGGCATAAGCAAACTGATTCTCCTTGTTGGGCTGACATGCTTAAAATCAAGAATCACTACATCAAAGGTAGATGCTTGACGGTGGGTAATGGAAAAAAACATTGACTTTTGGGGAGATGGCTGGTGTGGCTCTGCCCCTTTATGTATCCAATTCAAACATCTTTATGAAATCAGCAATGATGTTGGTTGTACAGTACATGAGATGGCATCTGGAGGGTGAAAATTATCCTTCAGAAGGTGGTTGAATGAAGAGAGACAAGATGAGTTGAGTCATCTTAGAGATGCTCTAGTGACATGCTCTAGTGACTGTTGCTTTGTCCAGTGATAATGATACCCCTCGATGGAATTGGAACACTTCTGGTATGTTTTCTGTGAGATCTATGTACAATCACCTTAATAACCAGTTACCTAATCATGATCTTAATTTGTTGTGGAAAGCTAAAATACCACTCAAGTGGTTAATCTAGAATAATGCCATCCTAACTAGGGACGTGTTGCTGAATAAAAATTAGAAAGGTGATCCACATTGTAGTTTTTGTTATGAGAATGAAACAATTAAGCATCCTTTCTTTGATTGTGTTGCGGCCAAGTATGTTTGGGGGTAATTTGTTCAGTGTTTGGGGCCGATTGAAGGCCTAGTTCTTTTGATCAGTACCTTCGGTGGACAAAGTTTTACATTTCAGGCAAAACTAATTTTCATATTGTTGGCTTGTCGGCAGTGTGTTGAGCCTTGTGGATGTTAGGAAAGAGCAAGTTTTGAAAACAAGCTCAACATATGTCCTATGAAAACAAGCTAAACATATGTCCTACTAAGATCATTTGCTATATATGTGTAGTTCTCAAATTTTGGACAGGTTTTCAGAAAGGAGGAGAAAAGGAGGAGCTGCTAGTTGGAGCGAATGTACTACAAGAAGAGGCACTAAAATTACACGTGAGCAAAGAAGATGTGCAAGGAACTGGAAGTCAAGTGATGGCATGAAACTTTCTGCTCGTAGGAGATGATTGTGGTTGAAATTGGACTGGCTCAAGATGATGGTGTGTTGGCGCTTCAAGAGACTGAAGTTGGATGAAAAAGAAGTTCTTTTAATTAGTTTCTTTACTTTGCTTGTCGATCTGATAGTGTAGTTTCTTTTGTTGGATTCTCGTTCTTGTGTTTCCTGTTCTTCTTCAGATAACTCGGTGTTCATTTTGCGGAAAAACAGAAAACAAGTTGTATTGAATTATACTCTTTCGTTTCTGTAAATATTTGGGTGTAATAAGACGATACCTTTAGACGCTGGTTGTATGACTTCTATGTTATCTTTGGCAATGGAATCCAAGTTTTCCCGTTTGGGAAAAAAGGCGCCTAATTTATCCTCATTTAATCCGGCCGGTCACTATGGCCAGAATTGGACTGCCTCCTACGTTAGTATGCTTGGAGGCCTCTGATTGCCTCCAACTGACATGCACATTGACCGCCAGAGCACTTGTCAGATGGTCAAAGACATCATCTCCTTGGGGAATTTATTCCGTCAAAAACTATGTTGGTGTTTGTCGTTGTCGACTTGTCGTACGCGAAGCTTTCGCGTTCTCACTTTTTTTTTCTCATTTCGTGAAAGTCAACTCCATAACGACACTATCCCAAGCGAATGAGCGATAAGATGATCGAGACCGATCGCATTGGACACTAGTTGAACACTTTAATTGGTCTGTGAATCCATGCAAATCAAAATCACGAAAATGCTCTGAAACATGTCAAAAACCATAAGGAAGAAACACAATTGATTTATTTTTAGGTTATTAATAGGGTGCTCGTGCGTTGCAACAAAACCAAAAAAATAGAGTGATACATATCGGCAGAAAGGATCATAAACTGTATAATAAATATCAATTTTCTTTCACACATACATAAACAGAAACATTAACTCCGTCTATTGCATCACCTACTACTACTATTACTCGAAAATTAAAATTTTGAGCTTATATATTATTTACCTTTGGATGCTGAAGTTGATGTCGACTTCTATACCCAACGCGTTGCCCATTTCTAGCTATTGTCGGCTGGCAAGAAAGAGGGCTATGCGTCAACGGGCATCTTCTTCCACTGTAAACCTAAGCCGCAACTCAGTTCTCACGGCCATTGCCCTCTGCGCCCCTTGCCAGACACATCGCGATGAGGAGGTGGGAGACCCGGGGAGAAGGCAGTGGCGGCGTCGTGGTGATAAGTGAGGCGGCGGCGGCACAGGGGGGATTAGGATGAAGAGGGGGCGATGCGGTGAACTTAAGACGACAGCACGGCGAGGGAAGGCCACATCCGTCTCTGCCTCTTCCTCGTGCACAGTCGTTGCCTCCCTTCCCTTCCCTGACGCCATTGCCTCTCCTCCAAGGTATCTGACTACTCCGCATATATCAATAATTTAGTCCACCATCCATCGGTTTTGCCATAGTATCCATACACTGGGTCTCTCAGGGGTTTTGCTCTGCTTTTGGTATCGCCCCGTTTCGAGGAAGAGAGACAGGAGTGGGTACCTCGTGCACCGTCACTGCTTCCGATCCCTTCCCTAACGTCTCCGCTCCTCCTCCAAGGTATCAACTCCTCATCTCCTCCCTTCCCTCCCGGTGTATTCTCCTATCCCCGACATCGCCTTAACGCGTCGTCGCCTCCACTCCCCGCTACCTGGTGAGTCGCAGTGCGAGGGGGGTAGGGTGCTAGACGGGAAGGAGTAGGACGGTGGTAAATTTCGATGTGTGTATGTGAAGAAGAAGTGGGGCGGCAACAGTTTTGTTTGTTGCGGAAGGGCATGGACACGCTTGCGAGTCGCAGGGAGGAAATGGTGCGGCGATTTCCTGCTACGTAGGGATAAACCACTTCTTTTATTAGCAATGACATCATCCTCCAGTTTTCTGAAACTTAAGCAGGAGAAGGATTTCATTGCCTGCGGTTGTCATATGCTAATTAAGTTGCCATCCACGATTGAGACTAGACATAAGAAGACGACTAATAAAAAACTAGTCATAAGTGACACTACTGGTCGGAGCACTTGGCCGAAGATTGAAGGCACCTCCTTGAAGCCAACCAAGGAAACAAGGACTCGAGCCTTTCCACCCCGTGTCGCTTGTACAACCGATCAACCAGAAGACTAATAAAAAACTAGTCATAAGTGACACTACCGGCCGGAGGAGAAGACTAATAAAAAACTAGTCATAAGTGACACTACCGGCCGGAGCACTTGGCCGAAGATCGAAGGCACCTCCTTGAAGCCAACCAAGAAAACAAGGACTCGAGCCTTTCCACCCCGTGTCGCTCATACGACCGATCAACTAGAAGACGGATTTGGTGGTCTTATCGTTCTTCTTGTTCTAGGTATGCGCGGCCTCTCTTAGGTCATCCACGACGATCTTGCACAAGTCAATGCAGCCGAAGTTGTCAAGGTCCTTGCTTAGCACAGTATCCTTACTGGTGATGTTGATGTTGGTCATTTGGAATAGCAGCTTACTGAAGACAACCAGGAAGAAACACCTCATCGTCAGTCTGTCGGTACCCCGATGGATATCCTCTTCTGCAACACCTCATTTTTCATATTGCCACTCGGTGGCACCTCGAGAAGTCACTTCAGCTCAGCGAGCTCGGTGGTTCCTGCGGCTAGGGACACCATCGGTGTGTCCCTGCCACTGCACGGGAGCCTAAGGACACACTTCACGATATGAGGCGTGATTGGGATGCTCCTACCACCGCCGACATGAAGCACCATGTCGTTAGGGTCTATCCTGTCCATTAGGAAGCACAGCAGGTTCCTTCTCTCGAGGCCCTCGGGGTTGAACTTGAGATGGCTATTGAAGTCGAGCCCCACAACCTTGTTCATCTGGTCTTGACGATGATCTAACAATCCACAATTAATTAAATTGTTTATCTGTAATTGTTATTACAGATAGCAATATCTTTATGTCATTCGTAAAGATACCCCTTATCATTAATAAGGGAGAAGCTTATTCGAGTGGTCGTAAACCATTCTACGATTACCCTATATGGTCGTAAGTACTTCTACGACTACCTTGTGACCGTAAGATTTCATACGACCACCACATGATCATAAGCCTTATTATGATCACTACATGGTCGTAAGTACTTCTACGATTACCTAGTGGTCATAAGATTTTCTACGACTACCTCATGATCATAAGTCTTACTACGATCACTTCATGGTCGTAAGATTTACTACGACTAGGTCAACTACGACCACCCTATAGTCAACAAAGCCTACAAACATGTGGGCTCAATCGACTAGGGACGCTTATACACTGTGTTTAATACACATAGTAGTTAATATGTGTTGTTATTCTCTGGAATAACTGCATGTATTAAGCCGCTATCTCTGACATAACTGCAAGACGACGTGAGAGAGTTAGTCTGACAATAACCGTCACAAAACATGCACATTCCATCAAACGGTGAGATACCTCTTGATACGGGACAACTGTCACCCCTTCACACACTATATAAGGAGTAAAGTCGGTGGACAGAGGAGAGAGAAGAACAACGACAACAGAGACACGATCAACTGACAGAAGTTATTAAGCGATAGTTCTAGTGATTTCATCCCTGTTGTAAAGCATAGTCAATACATCATCATTGGAGTAGGGTTATTATTATCTCAGGAGAAGGCCTAAACCTGTATAAAATCATAGTGTCTTTTTCTGTGTGGTTTAACTCAAGGAAAGTCCCCAGTATTCATTTGTAAGATCGATACTAAACCATTGACAGGTCTATTGTCAGTTGGCTGATGGTCGAGACAACGCGGGTAGGGATGCATCTGATGCACGTCGTGTATGGTCCACGCTTCCCCTCTGTCGCGACTTGCTTGAAAAAAGAGAACAAACGTCAAAATAACAGTGTGCTAAGAGAGCCTCATTAAATCATGATTTACTAACGCGATGAATAAAGAGTTACTGGACTTGATTAGGAATTTACTGCTAATAATACATGACAATAACATGGCAGTGTATCAAAATGAATTACTGTAACCTGACTAAGGATTTACTGCTATGAATGAATCACTTTACCAGGACGGATTCCGCCGCGGATTACGGGGAGGACGTCAGGGCAACAACTTTCTCTGGCTCGACCACCTTCCTCTTCTTGTCTAGCTGTTTGTTCCGAGAAATACCTGCGCGTGGATCCGCATCGAGCAACTCTAATGTTTATGCTTCGGTAGGTCCAGGTTGAGATGGGTCCACAAAAATCATCAGTGCCATCTTGTTGTCCTCTATGGTGATCTTCCTCAGCTTCGAGAGGATCTCGCCGGATGTTCTCATTTACTGTCACAATGGAAAAAAAAATCAAGAATTAGGAGATTTACTGTACAAATGCCATGTATTTACTTCAGAGCTTTTATTCATGCCATGATTTAGTGGTTCCGCACACACCGACGTCTAGAAAACAAAAAATTTTGGGGGATCGACAGGGATAAGTCGATTTTGCGAAATTGGGGAAAATTTTGGTCAGAACCCTATTATTTCCCCATCGCGATAAAAATGAAACAATGCACATAATTTTTTCTCTCCTACCGGGGTACGAAAGGGATGGGGGTGCTGCCAAAGACCACCTCTGATCCTGTCGGGAATGGGGCGGTGGACATCGCGGAGAGCCCAGATGTCACTGTGGGTTTTTTAGGGTGGTAGCGCCACTGGAGAGAGAAATTCTAAATTTGCTGCTGTGTCAGAGAATCCTGAATGTTGCAGCCCATCCCCCGTAATATATGCAACTTCCCGCACTGGCAATTTTTGAAAAAATTGAAAAAATTAAAACAAATGTGAGTTGCTCGGCAGTAAAAATATATATAGCATTTAATTCTGTATACATCCCAAATTGCTGTTAAACGTGGTTGCTTTTGCTGGACTACCTATTTTACTAGACTGCTCGTTGAAGTTTACTGTCAAAGCCCTAGCCATTCTTGTGTTGCCATGTGACGTTATCGTGTGGTCTTGGGGGTCCATGGCTAGAGCTGGCCAAATGGGCCGGGTCTACCGGGCCGGCATGAGGCATGACATTGTAGGCCCGGTCCAGGCATGGCACGGCCCACACTGTACATGGGTTGTGCCGGCCCGGCATGAGAGCACGAGTTGTGCATGGACCGCCACCTCTGCATGGTGGGCCAGCCCAGCACGGCACGGCCCGACCGGCCCAGTGAAGCAGCGACGTCGCGCACCCGAGCCGGCGTGGAGGAAGAAAGGCGGGGGAAGCGCGGGACCAGGAAGGGAAGAAGAAGAACGGCTGGCTGCCCGACGCCCAGCGGCGCAGGAGGAGGCCGGAGCGGAGCGAAGCACGGCGGAACGTGGGACCGAGAGGGGAAGAGGTGGCTTAGTGGCGCGGAGGACAAGGAGGCGGTTTGGCTGCGCCGGCGGCATTGCGGACAAGGAGGCGAGGATGCCGAGGAGCCACCCACAACCCACCCGTCCATGGTGACGGCTCGGAACCAGAGGCGAGGAGGTGACTGCCGGGCCGAGGCGAGCAAAGCGACGGGAGGCGATGAGTGAGGCATGGGCGGCGATGAGGCGAGGAGCCGAGGAGACGGCGATGAGGCAAGGAGGCGGCGGGGCGATGAGGAGGCGAGGAGCTGAGAGGCGACGGGGCGGTGAGGCGACGAGGAGGCGGTTCAGACGCGAGGAGGCGGTCTTGGCAAGACGCGCAAGCGATCGGGCGAGGCATAGGGTGGGAGAGAAGAAGGGACGGGGGGCGCGGGTAGGCCGAGGGGGCAGTTGGGCTGTGTGGGCTTGTGGGCCGTGCCTAGGCACGGCACGGCCTAAAAAAATAGCCGTTGGAGATTTTAGCTGTTTATTTTTTACCGTGTTTGACCATTGGGGTCTTAAAAAAATAGCAAAAAAAATCAAAACCCCCCCTTTTTTTTTCTATAAATAGCCACCATACCCCCCTCATTTAGCACCCCTTCATTCTCCATTCTTTCTTTGAAACTGTGTTGTGCAAATTCAAATCTGTGTTGAGCTAATTAGGCAAAATTCAAAAAATTTGTGCCAAAATTTGGAAATTTTAATTTTTGGCAGCAAGTCGGTGAAAGAGGTACAATACTATTTTTGTAATACTTTTATTGTTAGTTCTTGTTATGTTAAGATGAAAGTAGTAATAGTGTTAGTTTCGATTTTACATTTTTCGTTATGGACAGTCCTTACGGCAGCTTTACTCTTGGTGATTACGAACTTTCATTGGAGGAAATTACGTCCATGGAGGCGGCTGCGGCTGCCTCAAACCAACCGGAGGTTTCACCGAAGGAGCAAGGTGGAGTTCCGTCATCATGGTCCACGGTAGCATCAGGCTCTATGGCAACCGGAGCAAAGAGGTCGAGACCATCAACATCGAGAGTGTGGGAGAATTTCGATAGGACAACCATGCAAGATGCAGCGGGAAATGAGGTACCATATGCTATTTGTAAAATTTGTCGCCATGAATTGTCTGCAAAATCTGCAGGTGGAACGGGGCACTTGCTTAGACATGCTACAAGATGTCGAACCAAGCAAGGATTGATGATGAGGCAGACGTAGCTGCAATACAACCCCGATGGTACGGTATCTAGCTGGGACTATGATCCTCAGGTAGCCAACCAATCTCTCTGTCGTTTAATTCCTTCTGAGGATTTACCGTTAGGCTTTGGCAAGTCTGCTTCTTTTCAAATTACATTAGGACTGCTCATAATCCTAGATTTTCTTCCGTTTCTAGACAGATAACAACTAGGGATCTAGTGAAATACTATAATGAACGTCGTAATAAAATAAGGGAACTATTTAGTAGGTGCACATTTTCGGTGGCCCTGACCTCGGATATATGAAGTGGTCGGGCTAGAGAGGATTACCTTAGTGTAGTTGCGCATTATATTAGTGACGACTGAGTAATAGAGAAAAGGATTATAGCTTTGAAATTAATTGATGTAGCACACACGGGGGAGAATATTGCAAACTGTATTATCAAAGTAGTGGAAGACACAACACAAAGGGAAATCGAACGACCGTGAAATGGAGGAAACAAAATCGGTCAGTACACAAAAAACGACGACGTGGCTCGTCTGTCCTCGCCTCAAAAGCGAAGAGTTCTGAATGAACCTGAACGATTAAATATTAATCAAATTAGAGCATCAAATGAAACAATTACCCCTTGGTGAGAATGAGAAGGAAAAAAACTCACTTTTGCAAGTTTGGCTTCGAGCGTCCTCTTCGAGTCTTTGGGCCAATTGCATTACAGATTGCAGATTCCAACATGTCTAAGGTGGCATTTGCGCGTGCCCTCAATATATCATGTAGATTATTTCCATTTTCCAGGAAAATGTAATCGGATGGGTGCTTTTTAGTACTCCTAGCATGCAGCTCAAAATAATACGGTGAAACAACCTGCAATCCATGGTAGATTGGTTGGATTTTCTTAGCTGGCATGGCAAACTAGTGTTATTACAAGAGGGGGGAAACTCACATTTCGGCCTTCACATTTCGGCCTTTGCAAGAAGAACAAGAGCACAATATGCCAATACGTTTGATGATTCCACGGAGTACTGCTCGCTGAAACAAGACCAGAAACACATTCCTAGTTAAAATTACAGCACTAGTGAAATGGACTAAGAAAAGTCGAGATGGCAGATGCAACTAGGTCAGGTGACAATCTTTTCATGTGGAACATTAGGGGAAAAATTATCTGCTATCTCCCATTTTCTTACATCATCAGATACATGTAGACCAGGGTATTCTAAGGGATACTGCATGGGAACAAAATTGGCAATTTTACTACAAGTTAGAATTAGGTAACAAAAAAGACGCTGCTACAGTAGTAATAAAATGCTTCTTCTTTTATGGTAGAAGAGAAATTTATAAGAATATGATGCTCAATTTTGTATCCGCAGCTCCAACATTCCATTTCTTCTACTTTATTAACTAAAATATACGTGGTGTCCGAACTGTATCGAATCCTTAAGAAGTATGTTTTCTTCAAAAGTGCAGTATCTGAATTTATTTCACTTGCAGTGCTTGATTTATGTATGAACAAGAAGGAGGTATAGGAGGGAGGGAGACAGCAGTACCTTCCCTTTCCTCATGATGTACTTGACAGGCTGGCCCTTGAGCAAGCCCGTGGTGAGGAGCTCCTTAAGGTTCTTGGGGATCTTATTTAAGGAGATCTTCTTGGACATCTTGAGCTCCATCTTCTTGTTGCTGTTGGGGCAAGCTGAAAAGGAATCGTTGGCGGTAGTGGTACCTAACAAGTCGTCGCTGCCACCCTTGTCCTTGAGCAATAGTGACCTCGTGAAGTGCCGCCGTGTTATTCCTCCAACTCCTCCGGGCTGGTATTGGCCATCGTTATAGTCCTCCTCCTCCTCTTGTTTGGGTTTGGGTGTGAGTTTGAGTTGAGGAGTGTCATGACTAAAGCTCGTCAGGTGGTAGATTGAAGCAAAATCGGAGAGAGAGCTTAACGAGTTATGAAGACTGGACGGCTCAAATGCTTCCATACTAGTTCGCTGATGATGTACGCTTTGGATCGATCAGTTAGCCAGCCGTTTGTTTCACTGTGCGGACTTTTCATGTTTTAATGTTACTTTTGTCATTCCTTACTATTGTCTAAACTCTATAGAGTTTTACTGCCGGAACTCAAGTTGTACTAAACTAAGTTGATGCGAGAAAGAAAAGGAACCATCATTATGCCAATTATTTGTTCTTATCTAGGGTTAGCGTAAGCCAGTTCGTCCTCTCTCTTAGCGACGCACCTCTTAGTTGAATCTCCAACGAAATTTCAGTGGTTGAGTTATAGGTTGTGACAAATTGGTATCAGAGCTACTCTTTCCTTGGAAACGAGTAGATCTATGGAAGAAAGGTTGGTGTGCGAGTACCGTAAAATCCCTTTTTCTCTGTTCCAGATCGATACGGCGACAAGGATTTGAGCACAATCAGGAAGGGTTCCAGATCCGGTCTGTGGTAAAATCCCCTAACTATTTGATCAGATCCGACAAAGATGACCAGAGGGGGAAAAAGATGGTATCGGCGATGGTGCGAAAGGCTCAGAGGCGGTGGCCGTGAGGTTGGAAATGAATGATATGAAGACTCAGCTAGAAGCCCAAATGGGAGCCATCCAAGGAGACATGATTGGATTGCGAGGGAACTAGGAGAAATCAAAGAACTCCTAAGATAACTAGTGAAGCCTTCAGTTGGAGATACTAATTCCAGAATCATTAATACGGAAGCGCGACAAGAAGCAGAAATTGAAGACAAAATGAGAAGGAGAGTACGTGTGCTGGCAGACCTGGATATGAATGGCGATGGGTTCCCAACACAGTCCCAGCAAGGAGATGTCCGTGCGAGCAATTCACCGGGGGAACATTCGGTAGATCCAAGGTTCAGAGGTAACACTCAGAGTTATACTCCTGATGCTCCTACTTTAAATTTTGTTAAGTGGCTTGGGGGCAAAAAGAGCAACTAGAGAAACCTTGTATATAATTGTGAAGCAAGAGGAGAGGAGTAATGAGTTTTTGTGGTCAATTGCTAAGGGGCTTCGATTATAATTCCAGTGTTTGTTGGTGACAATCCTCTAGGCTGGATTAGGCAATGTGATAAGTATTTTGAATTAGCCAAGGTTCTTGAAGAAAACAAAAGCGAATTACCAGTATCATACATGACTGGTAAGGCTGATAATTGGTTGAGAGGATCTGGTTTGCTAGCTAATCCGGTTAACTGGTCCATAATGAAGTTGAGAATTTGTGACCGATTTGCTGCCCATAGTATCTATGATATCATTGAAGAATTTCATGCAGTACAGCAGCATCAGTCATCTGTGGCTCAATACATCGATAAGTTTGAAGAACTTATGGCTATCATGAGGAGTGAAAATCCCATGCTTAGAGAGGACTACTTTGTAAAGTGCTTTGTGAAAGGATTGAGAGAAGATATCAAACATTATGTTAAACCTCATAGACCCCAGAGTCTCTGTGAGGCTTATTGGATGTCAAATGACTTAGAGAAGGGGGCTGTCAGATCCCAAATTTGGAACTTGGGTCCTACTGTGTATATTTGTGCCATTCTCTAGATCAGTAGCTGGCACACACAGTTACATTGTTGGTTCAAACACATATCACAAAAATATAAAGCTATTGCATAATATTAAACAAAGCATAAATATACCTTACGGCTTTTGACTTGCAGAATGGCCGGATAGGCCAAATACTTTTTAGAGAACAGCAGCGGAAGCAGATTCAGAGTATAATGCATGGAACTCTCACGATATGCCCACTGGCAATCGACTGTGGGCTCACGACCTAGTTCTTGGCCTTCTTGATCTTCAGTCTTGTCCAATGCTCATATTTGTCCCTGAAGCCTTCTTTTATGCTTACTAACTAAAAGAATGTAAATATCGAGCATGAGTACACAACCGTACTCGTGAGCCAATACACAATGCAATTATTATACATGCAAGGCTAATCAAAGGGGAGGATCATGGTTATTTTATTTTGCACAAAGCCATTTATTGAAATATATTAAGTAATGGCAAATCCTGAGACTTACCATTTTTAACCAATACAGGTTTTATAAACTGAGTTTTTGTTTGTAAAGTTCTACTGGAGATTTCATCTCCTACACCATTGAGTGACTATGTTCACTCAATGCCCAGGCTATCCCGTATTTACCACTAGTCCCCGACCAGGCTTTGTCAATTCTCTAGGGGCCCCACCCCCACTTTTTTCCATTCCATCGACCATGCTTTCTCAATTCCCTAGATTCCAACCCGACATTTCCAACTGCTGGGCTCAAATCCATCCTTTTCATTCCATAAACACACCAATGGTTTTATAAAAAGGAAAGCTATATCAAGCAAGTTCTCAGTACCGCTCTTGACCGTGAGCGCGGCTATCTAGATAGTTTTCTTACTCTGCAAAGTTTGTACACTTTACCCACAAGAGATAAATCAACTTATACTGCCCCGACACACTTCCGTAGGTGTGTGGCTAATATTGATTATCTCAAGGCCTTTACAATGTCCCACCTCTTTACAACTTCGCACCGCTAGGTATCACATCCTTCGGACTCTCCCCTTTGCCATCCCGGAGGTCTCCCTTTAATGTTGTGCGGTTCTCGCGGCTTCATTCTCCCCCGTCTATCCACCCGCATCCACCAACGTCGAAGCCATGCCGAGGCGAACAAATTAGTTAGCCAGGTCGTATGTGTTACCGACTTGTGGTTGTACTATTTTACATGAGAGGTCATTACCAGATTTGGTCCTTAATTGACTTGGGCGGTACATCCACATACCAACTCTCTCTCGTGCCCCCGGTACCAACCACTCTTTCCAGCCGACCAAGTCGAAATCTATTTTTCAGGTTTTCTTTTGTTTTCAAAATAACCTTTAATCCAACATACCAGCCAGGCTCCTAGCCTCGACTGCCTAACTTCATTTTCAAAGTGTTGATTGATGCGGGCAACTTAATGCCTGAATGACAATGTACCTAAGCAAGGCTAAGCATGACACTTAGATACGACTTATAAGCTAGTATGTTAACCATTAATTCTAGGGTGACAAGGATAGTGTCCAAATTTAAGGATTGGAAGTTTATACACACATATTGTTAAGGCATTAATTATGAGTTAGACCAATATATTTGTATAAAATATAGCAATGCAATTTCATAATTTAAAATAATATAATTGTAAAAATTAGGTGCAATATGATCAAAGTATTGACTCTCCTTGCTCAATATTCTAATAACCCTAATCATGTTCTGGCTTAAGGTTCTGATAATCATCCCGCTCAATATGTTGATAATCATCCTGTTCAACGCTCGGACAATCTTGATTCCAGCCTCGTTCTTGTTGGGATTGTTGTCGCATCATATCTTTAGATTCTAACTACGCAGATTACGATTAAATCCAAGAGCGACTGAAACAACCAAATGAAATCCAATAAGTTTAAATACATTCAAACCAAAGAAAAATACTTCGAATAAAAGCAAACATTTCTAACGACAACTTGGAAGGACGAAGTATTCCAGATGAAACTAATCCCACCTAATAGAGTGGATGAAGGAAACACTTCAGATGAAGTATAACCGAGGAAGTTGATGAAGAAAATACTACAGACAAAAGTATATCCAAAGGAGTTGATGAAGGAAATACTATAGACAAAATATATCCGCTAATAATTGGAATGAAGGAAATTCTTCAGACCAAAGTATATAATTCTAAGATAGATAGATAGAGAGAGAATGTTCACAGAAACATTCCTTACTGGTTAACAGGATGGGAGAGATCTCTTGGTTAGGTAATACTCTTAGATCTATTTTCGGATCACGAATCATCTGATTACTGAGGACATATAGCGATGGGTGATAGCTAGGGTTTAAATGATGTTGATTGGTGGTTAATAAGGGACTGTGTTTAACCTATAGAGAGGGCCAAATATCCTATGCCATCATTGTAGGATCGAAAGGACATGCCGCACTCAAAGCCGGTCAAATAATTAGTAGGAGAATTGATGATGGTGATGTTGTTTTCCTTAACAAGTCACCTAGTACTCACAAGCACTCTCTCTAGGCATTCTATGTATACATCCACGATGATCATACAGTCAAAATCAATCCTCTTATACGCTCTCGTGATTATTTTAGTTATTACTTCCTATTTACCGAGGAAGTTCCATGAGAGTCCGGTCAGACTTATGCACAGGTGCGGGTTCGCATACGGTATACATACATCTCACCGACACATGGGACCTAGCACATTGAATAGTTTATTTTAACAATTTATATTTATCAAGGAAATTCCATGAGCCTTAGCCAGAATTTCCAAACATTGGCTAGATATCAGCCTTTTATGGACTTATGTGTTTTTATCTACTTAATTCACGTTCAATGGGTTATCTTATCAGCTTCGGCTTTGGTTAACTAGCATGAAGTCGTGACATAGTTACTACTAATCTTCGTGACTATTTAACAGTACTAATATTAAGCTAACTATTAACCATTTAATTATCCCATGGTTATTATCTCTTATATCAGCTAAGGCGTACATGGCATTGGTGTTTATGTCTATGCTTATACATGTTGTTGTTAGATCATGGTATACAACCCTATTACCTTGATAACTATTTAATGTAGGCAATTATACGCCGACTGACGTAGTCTTGCGGATCATGACGGCATTAGGCTCTGCTAGAGATAATGTTTAGTTGGGCATCATACTCATTCAAGCAAATATCTTTGTATGACGACATACTAATTAACCTAGTCCATTAAGTTATTACCATTGAAGTAATGGCCTAGGGCTCGATGGATATTCATAGACTAGCGATGGCTAATTAGCTTTTATAACCATTACATGTTGATCGGACTTAACTAATCTTAGCATATTTCTAAATATGATTATAGTATCTTAGGTTCTAACTACCTAATGTTGTTCATCTATTCATGGTTTATATCCAACTCTAGCCTACCTTACTCCTTAACTAAAATTTAATGTCATACTACTACTCCTAACACCATTTGGTCATGATTGGCTTTTTAGATCACTAATATAACTATCGTCTGATTACCCTGGTTGCAATGCCATTTCTTATTAAAGGCATGATCTCTTTATCGGTTTGATTACATGGTCATGGCAAACATCCTTGAACTATCTTTCTACTAGTTAACTTTATTATTTGGGTACAGTTCCTAATTAAGCATGCACTTGCAACTTATATGGACAACCACCTATTGATTAACTAGTTGACTTCTAATTAAACATCCATAGATGTGGGGGGTTTCACTACCAGCCACTCCTATATACTGATGGGGCTACTATCACATACTCACTCTATCAATTTATTTACTAGCTAAGCTAATCCATATGCAATTGCTAATCTTCCTAGCCAACTTCATATTCTATCAATGCTTTTAATACACTAATGGCTTTGGTGAGGCTCACTAGTCATTTCCATCTAACCCCTAACCACTTGACTCATTCATTAGCAAAATAGCCTACTAACATATTCTAACTACTTGTATTAGCTGTCTCATAAACCTTCTGTTATTTCAAGTTTGTATCTACATTACATTCTTTGCTCAAACAACCAACAGACAACACAGAAGGATTATGAAGTTGTGTTGATTAACTAGCCCAACTATCCTTTTAAACATCTATTTTGAGTGATTTAATCGGTCATTTAATAGGTCCAAAAACCTACCGAGTGATTCAAATGACAACTACAATGTTTAATAGCAGAAGATGCTTGGTCTTAGGGGGTCTCAACATCATACATGCATACACACAGAGGGACACAGGAGGCAGCACAAGGGTGACTTGGGTGGTTTGGAGCAGCGCTCGTCGCCGGTGACAAGGAGGGTGGAGGCGGCCATGGATGGCAAAATGGGACCGGGGCGTTGAGGTGATCTCATGGATGGTGGCTTCACGGCTTGAGTAGGCCGGTGGCGGCTGCACGCGGCGGTCGGAGGCGAGGGGAGAAAGGGGCGGTGGCCCACGGGTGAGAGAGGGGTGTAGTTTGAGTGAGCACGAGCTTCAGCACGACGAAGGGGACTCACCAGGGCCGGTGGTGGAGGTGGAGGAGGTCTATAGCGGGCCGGTGACATGGGCTGGGGGCGCCGTCGAGGCGATGCTTCGGTGGGAGAGAGCTCGGACCGAAGGTGGGGGAAGCCTTGGGGGGAGGCTAGGGGTTGCTCCCTCTGTGAGTAATTGAACCGGAGGTCCACGGATGGGCACGGTAGTTCAGGCAGCGTTTTTGGCCGGCGGGGAAGAAGACAAAGCCACCGGTGGGCACCTGTGATGAACGAAGAAATTAGTTTGGGGGAAAAGGAGTGGGGGCTTGGGGATGCATGCTGATGTGCTCGGACGGGGGAGGGGGTCGCCGGAGTAGCGGGGACGGCGAGGGTGCACGTGGGCCGACATGGATGAAATTGGAGCTTCGTGCTGGCCCTCTCGAATTTGTGCTTGGAGGAGGAGGGTGAATGGCAGGGGAAACCCAGGGAGGGCAAGGTGCAGCACTGGTCTATATAGGCATGGAGGGGGCGGAGAAGGTGATGGTGGCCGGTGGCATGGGCAGAGGGCGTCGTGGCGGGATGCAAGCCAAGGTTGTGGCTGCGGCATGACTGCGAGATGGCACGCGTGGCGGCCGAGTCTGTGCCGGATGGGATGAGGCAAGACGCCTGTGATGAAGCCACCATGGCATGGCGTGGCGAAGCGAGCCAAAGGGGAGAGAGACAGGAGAGAGAGAGGGGGGTGGCATGGGCGGCGTTGGCTGAGTGAGGGAAGGGGAGAGAGATGTGGAAGAGTAGCCCGACGCAGTTGCCTAGAGAAGAAAGGGGGGAGGTGAGGAGGGCTCGGGCATGCGGTTTGGTGGAACCAAGTCGATTAGCCCAAATGCGACTCAAACCTGAGGAATAGTAGCTAGCACGAGGATCAGTAAATCCAGCAAAAAGAATAGGTGAAAAATTGGGGAAAAAGTGGTTGTTTTAGCTTGGAAAATTCTTACGTGATAACAGATAAACCCTGATATTAGATGAGTTATTTTAATCGGGCCTTTGGACACTTAGAGTACAAATTTTCAAATCTTAGGGTTTTATGCTCCGAAAGATATTTCAAAGGCAATGCTCTTTAACTAAATCTTAGTTTTACTTGATTCTTTTGCTTTTAAAATTTTATGTTTATAGGGTTTCCACATTTAGGATTTTTGCTTCTAGGGTTTTCGGCTTTATGATTTTATGTCTTTATGGTTTTTATTTTAACCACTTATGAATCGATAAGAAAACATTTCAATTAACTCTCAAAAATTATACAATCAAGGTTATAACAAATAATCATGCAAAAAGTTTTAAAAATCCCGTATTTTTATATTTAGTCGTTTTTGGGATGTTACAGGGGCCAATGCTAATGCAAAGTGAACTGGAATTGCATCAGGTTCAGGGTTTCAGAGAAGTGGATTTGTCAAGGGAGGTTTTCACAAACCCAATTTCAAGGCTAGGACAATGAATAGGTCTAGGAATTTCAGAGACAATACAGACATTGTCAAGAAGCCCAACTGACCAGTTTATCCTATGGTAGTTACAAGAGAGCCAGGAAAATGTTGGTATTGTGCTGAGAAATGGACTCCTGGCCACACGTGAAAACAATCAAAAGTGTTGAATATCATGGTTATGGATTCTGACAACTTGGATGAAGGGGAGTTAAATTTGGTTCAAGAAAATGGGAAAAATGATAATCAAGTGACAGAGGAAGAAACACCAGCAGAAGAGGAGTTATTGCAAATATCTTTACAAGCTCTACAGGGAGTACCTTCTGTGGCTACCTTCTCAGTGACCATTACTATAAAGGGGAGAAGAGGAGTAGCATTGGTGGACAGTGGTAGCACACATACTTTTATTGATTTGAAGTTTGCAGCTAATGCTCATCAGTGTGTAGCTCAAAACAATGACTTACAGAAGGTAAAGGTAGCTGGAGGGGGAATCTTGTACACAGGGGGCACATTCAGCCAGGTGTGAATACATCATACAAAGGGAGAATACATCATACAAAGGGAGAAGTTTATGGGAAGTTTTAAAGTGCTGAAACTGCAATCTTATGATGTTATTTTGGGGTGTGATTGGATTTACACCCACAGACCCATAAAATTGAATCTGAAAAGGAAGAAAACAGGAGGTGACAATCTATGACTTCACCACAGCAAAACCTGAAAGGTTCATCAATGCCAATCAGCTTAACAAATTATGTAACAAGGAGATTATGGGTTTTTTGATACAATCTTGCGAGGAGAAGAAGGAAAGGCTTGATCATACACTCCCTGTTGAGGTACAACTGCTATTAGAGAAATACCAGTTAGTGTTCTTGGAACCTACTGAACTTTCTCCTTCTAGAACTTGTGACCACTCTATTCCATTGAAGCCAGATGCCCTTCCACCAAATGTAAGGCCTTATAGAGTGCCTTAATAGAAGAAAGGTGAATTTGAGAAACAAATCAGGCAGTTGCTAGAGTTTGCTGTAATTAGACTCAGTGAGAGCCCATATGCTTCTCCTGTCATTTTGGTGAGAAAGAAGGGTGGGAGCTGGAGAATGTGCATAGATTATAGAAAACTTAATGCTCAAACTGTGAAGAACAAATTTCCAATCCTTGCGATTGAAGACCTACTTGATGAGTTGCATGGAGCTCAATGTAACATCCCTAAATTCTATTTGTAAAATTAATAAAAGTAGAATTAAATTATTATGAAATTGGACCTCTTGGGCCAAGAGTGTATGCAATTAATTTTTAATCGGAGCCTAATCTATCTTAGAGTCCAAACCAAAGTGGGCTTCTAGTCTAAACCCTAGCCCAACTAATACCATATTTAATTCCCTATTTCCGTGACGCCTGCGCCGTCCTCCCCCTCTCTGCGTTCTTGTGCATGCAACCGACACCCTGGTTTTTCCCCTGCCTGCCGCCGCTGTAGCGATTGCACGCCATCGCATTGCCTGCCGCTACCAGATGCAACAGCGCATGCATGCAGCCTACATGTTGATGTGAGCTAGTGCTAGCGTTGCTGCTCCTGCATGCCAACTGCCGCTGATATGTGTTGCTCCTACATGCTGCTCCTGCATGCTGTGGCTATTCCTCTCGGTAGACACAGAGAGAAAAGGTAGATTGGTGCATGCAAGGCTGACTCTCTCCTGAATTTATGTGCTACAAAGATGTACTAATGTTGCTGCTGCTGCCAAGGAGAATCAAGGAGGAAGAGAGAGGAGAGGAAGAAGGAAGAGAGAAGGAAGGGAAAAGGGGGATCGCATGGTGGTTTCGATGTTCTTCAGCGGTTCTCCAAGGGTAACCCCGATCCCGTTCGATTAGTAGGGTATTCATGTAATTAGGCAATGTTGGTAATAGATCTGTTTAGTGCAGTCAGTGTTGGCCGACGGTTTTGAGGAAGTTAATTGCGGATTCTGTCCTGGTCGCCTCCTAGAGAGTTGTGGGCAACGTCGCTAGCTTTCCGTAGAGTATTGTATCACGCCGTTTGGATGAGCGGATTAGGAGTTATGAATTTCGTAGCACTGCTGTTCGATAGCTCTGTTATAATTCTGTCAGATATTATTAATCAGTCATAAGCAGATAGTTAAAGGATTATTTAGAATATCCCACCATAACGAAAGATGTATATATTTTGATTAGGTTTCTAGAAAGCTAAAGAACATAAAATTTGGATAAATGCACTGAAAGTTATGTTAGATTCAGTGCCGCTGTCCAGAAACCCTGACGAGAATCACCTGTTCTGTTAATTAGTTTGGTAAGGGTAGAATACTGGCGAATATGGAAAGCTCACCAAATAGGTTTAGGTGGGGAATTTGATAAGATTTCTATAAAGTCTGAGAACGCTTCATTTGGATCTCGGATCAAAAAGTTATGAATTTTAGATTATGACTGTCTGTCGAGGGGACAGATCGACATTTAAGAGTTTGGAGTTGGGATCGCGCTAGAGAGTATAGCGAGTTCGTATTTACTTCTAGCTTTGTTCTTGGTCCAGAATCGTTATCTTAGAGTGCTTGTTAAATTAATTAAGGTGGGGGATTGGTTCCGGGGCAGTGCCCTCTTCGCGTCTTCCATCTTCGCACGGTTGAGGCAAGTACAGTTAGTGGTAGATTATTCATGTGTGATTGTTCATGTTTGCTAGTATTATGAATATATGCGCTACTCATGGATGCTAGAATGTTATGAATGTCAATGATCATGAATTCTAGAAGTATAAGTAAGTTTATTCATGTATGATGTTACTGCGAATACATGTTTATGATGGTTTAAAGTTTTGTTCATATGCATTCATGCTATCATATTGGAGGCTTGGTCACGTGGTGACCAAGCATTGATTGAGGTCCCCATCATGAATATGACGGGCTTGTGGTCCCACACTCGTGGAGTGTGGGCTTTTGGTCCCCATACTTGTGGAGTATGTGCTATGGTCCCTGTGCTAGAAGGCACAGGCATGGGTATGCATGGACGGATGCATACTTCGCATTACCGGTATATGCAAAAGAGAAAAAGAAAGTGTATTTGAGCATCTTACATAGCATGAACATATGAAATGTTTATTGTAGAGATTTGTGGATGGATGAAGATGATGATTACAATTGTTTATGTTGTTGTCTCATTAATTATACTTTGCTGAGTTTTGGACTCACTCTTGCTGTTGTTGTTTTTTTAGGTACTCAGTACGTGAACGACATGCATGGGAGGGAATAGATTTAAGTTTGGTTGCACCTTGGCATGAACCATTCACAGATGATTAAATTGGATGATGGTTTGGTTTTTGATTATGCTTTAGTTGTTTAGCATGATTTGGGTGTTCTTTAATGATTAGTTTAAATTGGATGATTGCAATATTGAATGTTGCTAGAATAATCTGTTAGAACCTCCGGTATAGCCACCTATACAAAGGAGGTTCTGCCGGAATTTAGTAATAAGACTTAGTTTTATTTTATTTTCTATATTTGTTTAGTAGTATTACAGGCTCATGTTGGGCTGGGGTGTTACACTCAATACTTCTCTAAATTAGACTTAAGTTCTGGCTATCACCAAGTGAGGATGAAGGATGAGGATGTTTTCAAAACAACATTCATAACCTACTTTGGACATTTTGAATACTTGGTTATGCCTTTTGGACTCACAAATGCCCCCAACCACTTTTCAATCACTTATGAATACTATCTTCAGTGAGTACCTCAGGATATATGTTTTGGTTATCTTTGACGATATCTTGATATACAACAAGAATATGGGGGAGCATATCATTCGCTTAGAGTCTGTGCTAAAACTACTACAACAAGAACAACTTTTTGCCAAATTAAGCAAGTGTGACTTTGCTATGAGACAAGTTCATTATTTGGGACATATTATCAGTGGGAAAGGAGTATCTACAGACTCTTCTAAGATCGAGGCTGTGAAGGATTGGCCAAGCCATGTAAACATAACACAACTGAGGTGTTTCTTGGAGCTTACAGGTTACTATCGAGGGTTTGTAAAGGGCTATGGTCTAATCTGCATACCACTCCATGATGTGCTGAAGAAAGGAGCTTTCCAGTGGGGAGACAAACAACAAGGTGCTTTCCAAGAACTCAAGGAATGCATGACTACCACTCCTGTGTTAGCCCTACCAAATTTTGCTGAATCTTTCGCACTAGAGATTGATGCATGTGGGACTAGAATAGGTGCAGTATTAATGCAGAGAGGAAGGCCCATTGCTTATTATAGCAAATCCTTAGGGGTGA
Source organism: Phyllostachys edulis (assembly GCA_036346405.1). NCBI lineage: Eukaryota > Viridiplantae > Streptophyta > Magnoliopsida > Poales > Poaceae > Phyllostachys > Phyllostachys edulis. Next base: position 106,326,654 of record CM070550.1, read on the forward strand.
AATCAGCTACTCTGTCTACATATGAAAAAGAAGCTATGGCTATTCTAGAGGCATTGAGAAAATTGAGGCATTATTTCCTGGGTAATTTGCTCATCACCAAAACAGATTAGAAAAGCTTGAAGTTTATCACTGAACAGAAAATCTCTGAGGGAATTCAACACAAGCTTATGCTAAAACTTCTGGAGTTTGATTATGTGATTGAGTATAAGAAAGAAAAAAACAAAGTGGCAAATGCACTCTCTAGGAGCGAACAATGCAATGCTGTGATAATGGTAACTCGTGTGGATGGAAGATATAGGGAGAAATTATGAAAATGATGCCCATTGCCAAGAGCTACTAAGTCAGTTGGTGATTAATGCTGATCCTGGAGGTCTGTACTCATTGCATTCGGGAGTGATCAGGTATCAAGGTAGAATCTATGTTGGAAATGATTTAGCCCTGAAGAAGAAGATTCTGGAGTCCTTGCACGCCTCAGTCATTAGAGGGCATTCGGGTATTACAGCGACTTATCAAAGGGTGAAAAGATTATTCTTTTGGTCGGGACTGAAGAACATTCAGACATTAGTGATTGAATGTGCGGTTTGCCAGAGATCAAAAGGTGAGCACTACCATTCATCTCGATTGCTCGAACCCCTAACAATCCCTGATATGGCGTGGACGCATATTTCGATGTATTTTGTCGAGGGCTTACCCAAGTCTAATGGAAAGGAGGTAATCTAGTAGTAATTGATAGACTTACAAAATATGGGCATTTCATACAACTTTCACATCCATATACTGTCCAAACCGTAGCTCAAGCATTCATTGAAAATGTGTTTAAGCTCCATGGACTGCCAAAGGCCATAGTGACTGACCGAGATTGCATATTCACTAGTCGGTTTTGGCAAGAAATCTTTAAAGCATGGAAGGTATCGCTGAGATTTAGCACTGCATATCATCCGTAGACCAACGGTCAAACGGAGAGGTTAAATCAATGTCTAGAATCATACCTTAGGTGTATGGCGTTTTCAGAACCGAAAAGGTGGTATTATTGGCTGGCACTAGCAGAATGGTGGTATAATACCACATATCACTCGTCACTTAAGATCACTCCTTACCAAGCTCTCTATGGGAATTCTCCTCCGATCATCAGTGAAACTTCTATACCTGGACCTAAGAATACAGAGGTTAGAGATTTTTTGACCAAAAAAGAAAACATGCTCCGACAGATCAAGCACAATCCCAAGCAAGAACGAAGAAGTATGCTGACCAAAACAGGAGTGAAAGGACCTAGGAAGTAGGGGACATTGTGTATTTGAAAATGCAACCTTACAGGTTGGCAGCATTTGGTCTCTGGCAATCTCTAAAGTTGACAAGCAAATTTTATGGCCTCTTCATAATCTTGCAGAGGGTAGGAGAGGTGGCTTATCGACTGCAATTGCCTCCCAGAGTGGAAATTCATCCGATATTTCACAGCATCCAACTTAAGAAATATCTTGGGCCTAGAGCCATTCCAGATCCCCAACTGCCATTAGTGGACAGAGAGGGCAGAATCAAGACATAGCCTATTGCAGTTCTGGATACTCAGGCACTACCCAGACCCCTAAATTTAGTCACGCAATGGCTGGTCCAATGGTTGAATATGTCTCCTGAAGAGTCGACATGGGAAGATGCTGACTTTATTAAAGGGATATTTCCTCAGTTCTATGCTGACACCATTCGCAGCTGGTTTCCAGCAGAGGAATCTTGAGATAAGATTCATTTCAGGGGAAGGCATTGTCATGACTGAAGCTCGTTAGGTGGTAGATTGAAGCAAAATTCAAGCGAGAGCTTAATGAGTTATGAAGACTGGACGGTCAGATTCTTCCATACCGGTTCGCTGATGATGTACGGTTTAGATCGATCAGTTAGCTAGCCATTTTTTTCACTGTGCGGACTTTCATGTTTTACTGTTACTTTTGTCATTCCTTACTGTTGTCTAAACTCTTTAGAGTTTTACTACTGGAACTCAAGTTGTATTAAACTAAGTTGACGCGAGAAAGTAAATGAATCATCATTATGCCAATTATTTGTTCTTAGCTAGGGTTAGCGTAAGCCCGTTCGTCCTCTCTCCTAGCGACGCTCCTTTTATCTGAATCTTCAACGAAATTTTAGTGATTTGAGTTATAGGTTGTGACAAGGAGGCGGGGGGGGGGGAAGCTTGGGCATGGAGCCATGGAGCGCGTGATCCACCTAGGCAGTTACTCAGGCGGGATGAAGAAGACGTCGTCGAAGTCCGGCGGCTTGACAGGCAATTCCTCCTTGGGCATGATAGCCAGCAAGGCGAGCACTGGATCCTTAGCGGCGGGATCTCCGGGTGGTGAGGCAGTAGGATCTCAGGCGGGTTGCGGATTTGGTGGGCGTGAGCGCAGGCGTTTGGGCAGGCGGCTACGACGGAGTTGGAGGAGGTACGGGAGCGCGTGCGGGTAAGGTCGAGGGAGGAGGAGGGGGCGAGCGCGACCTGCGACGTGATGGGGAAGGCGAACCCGCGTTTGAGGCCCATGTGGACGCCGGAGCGTAGGACGAAGTCGTCCCTGTCCTCCTCCTTCTCCTTTTTTTGTTAGAAATTTTGCCTTGAATTGAATTGGAGGAGAGAAGCAGGAGGACGATGGATTGATGCAATCCTTCGGACCAAAACACGATCAGACAGTCCAAAATAAAAAGTCAACGTGGCATGTCTATCTTTCATCCCTTTCTGCCTCTATTTAAACCAAAGGATATTTGCATTCCAGTTTTACTACAGTTCGATGGACTATAGTAATACGGTATGCCACTGGTATCAGTTGGGTCTGGGTGTCAATTGACCAACAACAGTCATGTGCTGGACTAAGTTTAGGGACTGATTATGTGTTATAGATATCGACTATCGTTTTGCGGGATTATGTTTTATTTTCCTTGTTCCAGGGACTGTGGACATACCTTTTTGAGGGATGTTTTTGTCGTTTTGAGGGACTCTGTATCTCTGATACATACTCCTTTGTTTACCATTGCAGCTCCTACGATTGTTTATATAATCAATATATTTCCATTTGGATGATTAGTATATTATCTCTTAATTCCCCTATTATTTCACATTATGACATGCACAGATATAGTTAAATAGTTTAAATTCTTAACTTATGTCGATTTATATCCAAATGTTGTTGTTGATAAAGGATTTATCATCAATTACCAAAACAGGGAAATTGAAGAATCTAGACCCGTCATTATAAGTTAATGAGACTAACATTTCTATTGTTAAACTTATTGTTTAGTCTCAGTTGGATAAAAATGTGAAAATCATGGAGGTATGCATTCGACATCATATGCTTATATCTTGTTGCATTCCTCGGATCCAAAATATAGGTTGAACTTTACTAAAAGTCTAACTTAAATATGTGCATATATTTTTATTACACATTCGTGTATGCACACATTTAGGGGGAGTTCACTCTATGTTTTGTGGTTTCATTAGTATTAATTCATATTTCTTTATCCACATATATTAAGGATGACATTTTATCCTCTATAGTTTTTCTATGTGGAAATTTTTTTTCATATTTTTTGGAACTCTTTTAACCAGTTTTTTAGCTATCTTTCGAAGCTTAAATGAAACATATCAAATGAGTATACAAAACTTATGTAGTTCATATATACTCATATGTCTTTATATTCAATTATTCGTAATTGTGATGGTTGTCATCAATTACCAAAGAGGGAAAGATTGAAGTATCTTGACCCACCATTATGAGTTAATGGTATGTTGTGGTAATTAATGACAATCATGTTGTGTGACTAATATTTTTCATGAGTTGGATGAATAGATTATGTCCCATGATGATAGAGACTTTGGATGACATCATGAGTTGATCGTCATCATGTTAAGGTTCAAGAAGAAGATGTATCATGTGTTGATGCGTATCAAGATTTCGAAAAAAAAGAAAATCATCGTGTGTCGAAGATGTTCAAGAAGAGGAGATGATCATGAGTTGATCATCAAGTCAAAAGAAGACCCATCATGTGTTGATAGAGGTCAAGTGAAAGAATGCATCATGGGTTGATGCATATTCAAAGCAAGAACTTGAAGTAAAGAAAATCATTATGTGTTGATGATTATCAAGTCAATGACCCAGTCTACCGGACTCGGAAGGGACGAAGTCGCTGGTATTGTATCCGACGAACTTTGCTTTAATGCAAGTTCAGGAAGGTAAGTGACGCAACCTCGCAAGTTCAGGGATTGAAAAGTAAAATGTAAGTTCAGAGAGCTAAGTGGCATAATCTCGTATGTTCAAGGAGCTAAGTACCACAACCTCACAAATTCAGAGACTTACAGTGTAATTTTAAAGTGAACTACAACAGTACAATGTTCCTTGTTAGACAATCTACATGGATTTTTTTCTTCATATCCTGTGTGTTGCCAATACTATCAACTTTGAATAAATGACAGTAAACTGACAATTTGCTGCAAAAAAAAAGGGGCACATGCCACATCTCTTGGAACTGACAATTGCTAATGCGGTGATCCCTATTTCATATCTTCCTCCCAATGCTCACGTACATCCTCCAGTTAAAGCAGCATAGCTCTGTCAATGCTGAAGTAAAGACAGGAGATTCACAGAGAAATTCAATGATATATCTTATGAGAAAATATGGCACGTAAAAGTAAACCAATAAGAACACAAACAGCAGAATACATAAATGCTGAAAGGTAACACACAATATTTTGAAGAAATTAATTTTCTCAAACTACAGGACTGTATTGCTCCAATGGATATAAAAGGACATGTTTATGCAGAAAGTAGTGAACTGTGATCATAATTTATCTAAGATGATAAAGAAAATGAAACATTTATCTAAGTGACATTTACGCAAACATAAAATCTGTAATTCAAATAAACCAAATGCAAGCTTCATCAGGTTTGTAATGCCAAGACTCCTTTTCTAACTGCTACAAATAATGAACCTGAACTTGGGTGCAATTGTAGTAACCTTGAAGAATGAAGCCGAATTTTGTACCTGTTATTTCTAAATGCTTTAATTAAATTAACCGCTTCGTGCACTATATGTATTAAACCAGTAACCACAGGCTCCAATGCTCAACACACTTTGACACCAGCATAACTAAAACTTTTGATATACAAGCTGAGTTTTACATATACATATTTTCATCCATTATTGTCCATTGAAGGCAGCTTAGCACAAGAAAAATATGGACCTCTCCACTTACAGCTACAAGGTTCAGTAGTTGCAGTTTACTGAAAACTCTTTTACCAATATAACATGACTAATCAAATTTTATTCATTTTTAGTTTGGTTATCTAACACTACAGAAGAAGGAAATAAAAAGGCAGGGTGCTTTATTCTACACAGGTCACAGAATACAAGAACAAATGTATCTTGAGCCAATTCTATGTTATATGCCTTTCCAATATAGTAAATGTTCATAAATTTATCTTGCACCAATTGTAGGTTATATCCCTTTCCAAACTCTTAGGACCGTCCAACCAAAATATATCACACAGATCTTATACATGTGATGGCCTTTTCCAACACTTAGTATATCCGTTTCATTCTCATGCAATTCTTCACCCAAAATCTCACTAGCTAATTAATCTGCTCAGATATGAATCACAACTAGGGTGAACAGCCACAAAAGCTCAAATTAATCATCAAAAAGGGGAAAGAGCATCAAAAAGTGTAGGAGAAAGAAAGCTCACAGCAGGATTCGATCGAAGAGCTCAGCAACCTCAACTGACATAGAACTTCTACGACTACCTAGTGGTCGTAAGATTTCATACAATCGTAAGCCCTAGTACGATCACTTCATTGTTGTAAGTTTTATTACGACCACCCTATAGTCAACAAAGCCTACAGACATATGAGCCCAATCAACTAGAGACACTTATGCGCTGTGTTTAATATACACGGTAGTTAATATGTGTTGTTATTCTCCGGGATAACTGCACGTATTAAGCTTGTCTCCGACATAACAGCAAGGCGATGTGTGATGATTAGTTTCTGACAATAATCATCACAGAACGTGCGCATTTTATCAACCGGTGAGACGCCTATTGGTACGAGACAGCTATCACCCCTTCACGTGCTATATAAGGAGTAAAGCCGGACAGAGGATAGGAGGAACAACGACAACGATCAATAGACAGAAGTCATTAATCCCTAGTTCTAGTGATTTCTTCTCTATTGTAAAACATAGTTAATACAGCAACACAGAAATATGGTTATTATTCTATCAGGAGAAGGATTGAACATGTATAAAATATATGTATCTTTTTCTGTATGGTTTAATTCAAGAAAAGTCTACAGTATTCATTCGTAAGATCGATACTAAACCGTCGACAGGAGTCGACCCTAGCAAGGTGATTCACGATGACGTGGTGGGCAAGAGGCGATTTGGGGCACGCGGTGGCGGTGAGGGTTAGGGTTTGGCGTTTGCAAGGGGAAGACACATAGAAGGGGAGAGGAGCGCGGTTGCGGGAGGGAAACTGCGCATTCGGAAGCGTTCGAGCAAACCGGGAGCAGATAATTCCTTTCCTCTGTCTTTCTAATGGGCTTCGTATGGGCCTATCATGTATTGGGCCCGATCTAAAGGCATCTTTTTTTCCACGTCGGTAGGCAAATAATAAATAATTTCATCAAGTCAATAGCCAAAAGGGAGAAACACGATTGCTTCATTTAGATTAGACCATCCATCAGTTTCCTTTTTCTTTTCTATGTTTTGGCCCATTTTTCATACTTGTATTGCTTGAACACGATTGAGTTACTGTAATGTTTCAGGACAGCAGAAGATCAAAATTACAGAATTGCACGCAGCGAAACCAAGAAGCCACCAGCAACCAAGTCGAGGAAGGCTCTCCCATGCTCAAGCTGGTCATGATCGATCCATCCGTCCTGGTACTCTCAGGGCGTGTTTGGTTGCCTGCATTAGATTGTCCCGCACCGGCTCATGCAACCAGTTCGTTTGGCTCCCTGCATCGTCATTGAGCCAGGCTCCGTTCGTGCAAAAGGCCGGCCTGAGCCAGGCCTGACGCAAACACGGGTTGGTTGCTTCTCTCGCTGGCCAGGCCACGCGCGTGCAAGCATCCGACTCCACAGCCGCCGCCTTGGTCCCATGGCGGCTTTGTCCACCTCCACTGCTGCTGCTGCTTCCCTCCGCCTTCCCTCCCCACTCCTTCCCACCCGCGCCCTCGCCTCCCTCTCCTCCACCCTCCGCTGCTTCCCTCTGCGCCGCTGCGCACCTTGCGCCCTCGTCGTCTCCGCCTTCAAGAAGCTCTCCGTCGCCCGTCCCAATCCTCAGAACCCACCTAGCCCTTGGCCGACGAGGACTCCTACCGCCCAAGCAGGGGTCTACGGTGTCTCGACCGTCGCTGGGAGCTGATTAAATCGGGATTTCGCATAACGTCAAGGCCAGCGTCGAGGCCACCTCAGGAAGGTCCCCGCCGACCTATGCGCCTCCGTAAAGGTATACGAATCATCCATTGGATTAGATTACCAATTAGCCTCTACTTGATGAAATTCTCTTGTTGTTTACTTCGAGCACTAGTTGTTTTCAACTAATTCTTGGACTGGCTCATGTTGATAGCATTCTGGAAGATAGCATTCTGAATTTTTCTGAACTAGTTAACTGATTCCTAGCTAGCATGAAGTATTCAGGTTGTGGTAGCAATAATGGTTTTTCTGAATTTATTGTGGTAGCAATAATGGTAAATTTGATGATATTAGTATATAGTCAACAAACCGGCTCATATGGTACGCACCATCTTTTGAAGTGATACATTTGCTATTATCTTGTAAATTTGATGATATTAGTATATAGTCAAAGATATATTGTGTTCTACTTATAAATAGTCAAAGTGATTCTGATATTTAGAAAGGAAATGTTCTAATCTCATGCTTGTACATATGCTATATCACAAGAAAGGAAATGTTAGAATCTTATGTTGTGATTATCTTACTAGCTGGTAGTTCATGAATCTTATATTGTGATTACCTTACTGGCTGGTAGTTCATGAAGTGGTAGTCAAAGTGATTCTGATAATTTTTTTCTAACAAGTAACAAATTCCATAGCACCTTTTGATAGGCAGATTCAGACAGTAGACATAGCCAGAATTCAGAAGTCTCTCTTCAGGAATTGCATTTCTCGAATGATTCCCCTCACCTGTTAATGTAACCAAAATGCTGCTTATGTTTCTCCAGCGCTCCTCTGGAAGAGGTGCCAAACTGCCAATTAAATGCTGCTTATGTTTTTCTTTTGACACACAAGAAATCATGTGATCAGTCCTATGTGATGGTTGATGAATATGCTGAAGCAATTGGAAAGCAAAACGATTGCAACAATTACTGTCAAGTATAGATAGCATCGTGATGGTTGGCGCTTACTGTCATTTTAGGTCCATTGTTTTGACAATCGCTTTTGTTTTTTAGGTGTGGCCACTGCAAGAAGCTTGCCCCTGAATATGAAAAGCTTGGTGCAAGTTTCAAGAAAGCTAAATCAGTATTATGCTCTTTTCTGGAAGATATAGAATGCTTGTTCATTGTGCTTTCAAACATCACGATGCTATCTTATACTTGTATGCTCTTTTTATTTGAATAAAAGTAGTTACTGTTGTGAGATGTTCATGTTTATATTGAGCTGTCATTTTGATTTCACTCCATTGGAATGACGCATGTTGTGAGATGTTCATGTTTATATGGAGTTACTGTTGTGAGATGTTCATGTTTATAAAAGTAGTTACTATTGGAACGAGTAGAGACGATTTCACTCCATTGAAATTCAAGTCTACAAAATTTTGATTTTATTTAGCACAGAAATTTTGGCCCAACAGAAATAGCCAACCAAACATCTCGCATTTTTACGATCCAATGTAAATGACCAACCAAACAACATCTCAAAGATAGCTGACTCAATGAAACAGCCAACCAAACACCTCATCTTGTATCTACTCAGCCTGACTGAATTCAGCCTGTTTAACCCGTACGAAACAGACTAGGTCCATGCAGGCAACCAAACACACCTTTAATTTGTCGGAGCCATCCTGTCCTTCCATACGGCAAAATCTGGTGATGGGCCCGGATGCATGCAATTAAGGAACAAACGCACACGACCGATGCTCGTGTGTACACCAAACGCCGAGTCAATTGCTCTCCCATCACCGGACCTCCGACCACTTGTCCATGCGCGTGCTTGCGGTCATGGCCTGCCAGCGACATCCCAGTGATAAACATATCAGTAATATATACTAGCAACTCAACGACGAGCAAAAACATCTGATTTGTATTAGTTGCATGGAACGGTTTGCGAGAAATGTTGAGTTGGTCGTATGAAAAGCCGGCTCACCTCCTTTTCCCAGTCGCAGCGGATGGTTATGATGGCCAGAATCAGCGTCTGCACGGCGGTTCCGCCTATCATTCCCGCCCAGATTCCCTGCAAAAAGTTCCGCACAAAAAAAAGTTGGTCGCGGCGGAATGAGAGGCAGTCCATCGACAGCAAATTAAGTACAGGTAACCAGCATTAGTGGTCGTAATTAAACTTGAAGTACGCAAGTCAAGTGAGGGAGATGTGTGCTAGCAGTAGTACGTACCAAGACGCCAAGCTTCAAGAGCCATCCGAGAAGGATGCCCATGGGTATGCCGATGAGGTAGTAGCAGCCGATGTTGATGTAGGCCACCATGGATTGCCAACCAGACCCAACAGCCACACCTGCATATTGGAGAAGACGGCCATGGTTAGCACTAGCTGCTCATGGGCCTCCTGGGTCTCTTGGGAAGGCCCACAGAAGAAGGTTTGGGTACCTGAGAGCACGGGCTGGATGCTGTTGAGGAGGACGGTGAAGGCCAGCAGGACGGAGAGGTTGTCGACGGCGTCGAGCACGACAGCGCTGGAGGTGAAGATGAGAGCGAACTTGTCGTGGAGGCCCACGATGAGCACCCAGAAGAAGAGCCCGATCACCAGCGAGGTCGCCGACGACACGATCGTCGCGAACCGGGCGCCCTTCCCGTTGCCGGCGCCGAGCTCGTTCGCCACCCGCACTCTGCAAGCACACGGCCAGCATCCCAATATTAGCACGTTCTGCTGTGCTAGTCAAATAGCAGCACAAAGAAAATTACAAGGATCCCAACATTAGCACGTTCTACTGTGCTAGCCCAATATTTGCCACGAGTACGTGCTATTGCTAGCTAGGCACAACAAAATGAGTTCCAACACTCGCCGCTCCAGGTAGAACGGATCCATAATTTGGCTCACGTTTTGCTATTGGATGGACCAAACGACGCACGTAGTTCCCAACTTGGCGTCAGGCGCGCGCACACACATCTTAACCGGTCTCAAGAGCCATGGCGACGGACAAGTACTCGACCAAGCCGCCTGTCTTCGATGGTATTGACTACCCCTTCTGGAAGAGCCGAATGGAAACGTACATCCAGCTCGAGTGCATCATCTGGCGCAAGGTCAAGGTCCGGTTTGTTGTTCTGCCGATGAGAACATCAATCTTTGAAATATGCATGATGTTGAGGCGAACGCTAAGGCAAGGAACATCATAATCCGAGGCTGAGTCGTGCGAGTTCGATCGCATCTCCCACTGTCGTCCGCCTCGATATCTGGGTGACCCTCGGCGCATACCATGAGGGCACCACCAGATCAAGACGGTTCGACAGACCGCCTCAAACGAGAATACAACAAATTTGAGATGCTTGCGGTGAGTCCCTAGATGAGTGCTTCGCGTTTTCACAAGATCTTGAGCAACCTCCGGCGGTCGGTCTCACATACCCGACTTCGGACAACGCTCGTCGATACTTACGGCACTCGATCTGCACAGGTGTGGGAGATGAAAGTGACCACCATCAAAGACACGACAGACCTCTCGACCTTGACTCTTGATGCGCGAGACTCACGCCTCAAGACTCACGAGATTAGCGTTGTCTCGTGGGTCGAAGTCACGATCGATGGCCTTGGTCACCGATCGATTAAACTTCGGTCTCTCTTCCGAGTCCTCTTGCAATTTTTCCCTTCTTCGCTCTCTCGTGACATAACGATGATCGCTTAGAGCGACTTCGGATGAGCGACTTGCCCTCCTTGCTCGAAGATTCTCCCACGCTTACAAAGGAGGAGGGACGAAGAGAGGAGGACCCGTGATTTGCTTGAGTGTGGTGGCCCCAACCACATCTCGAGCAAACGCCCCAAAGCCGGAGAAGGGCAAGAACGACTACGGCGGTTCGGGCAAAACGACTACACCGACAAGAACCGCAACAAAAGCCTCCAGCTCGGGCGCCCAAAGCAAGAAGAAGTTCCGCAACCCGGCAAATCCAAGAAGCTCTTCCACTGCGTCCTCACCGCTTTCGACGACCTCGACCTCGGCGAGGTGGAGGGATGGAAGCGGCGATGACGGGACGGGTGACCAAGAGCCCAAGGATGGCGGCGACGACTTCTCGGCATGTGCTTCATGGCCCTCGAGGGCGAACTTCGGTGACAATGAAATACTCCGACTTCGGACGAGGTATGTCCCACCTCGACCAGCTCAATCATGCTTTTCTTAAGCTAGGAGGTTTTCATGCTAAAGCTAAGGCTAGGTGTCTTTGAGTTAGAGAAGGAAATAGATAGACTGTCACTAGAGATTATTGCTCTTACATCCGCCTTCTAGTGATGATTGTGATACATGCTCGCTTTCTTTGGTTGATATGGAGAAGTTAAGGACCTCACATGATAGTGTGTCCTCCAAACTTGATAGTGTTAAGGTGGAGAATGTTAGTCCGCTTCTTGAGTTAGAGTTGAGTAGGATGGTCATTACCCTACTTATTCTTGATGAGACTACTTCTCTCATCTCATGTGAGGGTAAGGACATTCTTTGCTAGAGGATCTTATGCCATGCTCCTTGATCTGCCTAGAGTCTTGTGAAAATTGCAATAACTGGAAGATGAACTTAAAACGCAGGCGAGATCATAAAATTCTTGAACTACAAGCTTCTTTACTTGAGCCGATTGTTTCATGCTTGAACTGTCCTAAGTTAAGCTAGCTGAACTTGAGGTCGTCTCCAAACAGCTTTCAAGATATGATTGATCATGAAAGGAAGATGGCTAAGTTTGCTTCTAAGGACCTGTTAGCTCACCATGCATTAAGTGTAACAAACTAAAATCGACTTGATTGCTTTGGATGAGAAATGTGTGAAGCTAACTAAGGACCTTCTAGAGAAGCCACATTGTGCTTGTAATATGATTGTGGAGAAGGGAGAAGCCCGGGGTAAGGTTGAGGCAGCTTAGCGGCGTGAACCAAGCGGCTAGCGATGGGGCTGTCCCTTGAGTCGGTGTGCGTGCACAAGCCATTCTTCCCTCTCTTCTTGGTTCTTCTTTTGCTCCCTTACCTTCTGCTTGTCTCTTCTTCCCCTGCTCTTCTTGCACCTCTCTCTTTCGGGAGTGTCGGTACCTTATGAACACTCTCGAGAGATTTGTAGGAGGCAAGAAGAAGCTCAATCTTATTCTAGACCAATCTAAGATCTGCAGATTTAATCGTGGTCTAGGATATGACTTCTTTGAGGACATGAGGAAGCATCCACTGCCGTGCTCGGACCCATAGCACCGTGTGATCGAGATCGAGCCAGGACCGAGAAAGTCCATTTCAAGTTAGCGAGCTATGTCCAAGGGATTTCGGCAAGAAGGTAATTTCACATCTTGCTTCTACCTCTCGGAAGGTGAAGTATCACCGCACCTTCTGCCGGAGGATGGACACCTGATCGATCGATGCTTGGTAGCGCCAAGATCGCGTAGAGACCATGTTGAGTCTCTTAGGCGCATTCGGTCGGCCCGGACCTTGAGTGCACCTAAGACCAACACGAGGTCTAGGCTTGTTTCTTCGATGGGTTTGTGCGACATCGAGGACTTGGTTTTCCGAGTTTTCGGTTTTCGTCCTCATCTTTGCTTTCGATCGTGACTTCCGCCGTCTGAGGGTAGATCTCGTTTTCCCATCGAGATAGCTACCATGGCGTGTTCAAGATATTGCGGTGCTCGACTCGCTCGCCGTAGCGATCGGACCCGAAGAACGACCGGTCTACTCTTAGACCTTCGCTTTGAGTTTCAGAGGCGTAGGGTAGATAGAGGTTAATCGTGCTTGACTACTTCATCCGCTCGGCGTGTTATTCAAGATTGGGTGCCAAAATCATTGTTGATTTATCGATCTTGAGACTTTACTCTCTGTTTGACTCGGGTTCGCGGGTAGGGAAGGAGAAGGTTTGGCTTGTAGACTCGGTTGTTCTCGTCATATGACCGGAGACTCCGTTGGTTCTCCTCCTAGCCCGCGCTCCGGTGATGAGGCGATCACCTTGGAGACGCTTCGTGCAGGTAGCGTCATCGCCAAAGGTACTCGCGTATTAATGCTTCTTTTATTCTTAAGGATGTTGCCTTGGTTAGTAAGCTGCGGTACAATTTGCTTTCCGTTTCTTAGCTTACCGATGACGGTTTGAGGTGAGCTTCAAGAAAACGCTTGCAAAATTCTTGATTCTTGGTAGTCCGGTTTATGGATTTCTCGTTATGGGAGGATCTTTCGTCTTTGAGTTCTCTGAGTCTTCCGCGATCCTCTCGGTGTTTAGTTATACGAGTCCCGCGATCTCTCTTTCGGCATAGGAGACTTGGTCATATTGGATTTGACCATTTGACCCGAGTTAGCGACCATGATCTCATTAAGTGGTCTGCGAAACTCAAGATGGTCAAAGATCTTGTTTGCACTCCATCTTGAAACGCGGCAAGATGGTTGCCGCTTCTCATCCTCCCATCCAGATTACTATGACCGATGCATCGACATTTGCTCCACATGGACCTGATTGGACCAAATCGAGTCTTGATCGGCAGAGAGAAGTGGTATGTTCTTGTTGTGGTCGATGACTTCTCGAGGTACTCTTGGGTGTTTTCTTAGCCTCGAAGGACGAGACATTTACACATTTCGAGGTCTTTTAGTAGGTCAGTCTGTTGAGCTCCGGGTGCCTTCTGAGCGATCCGCGATGACAATGGCACGGAGTTCAAGAATTCCTACTTTGAGAGTTTCTGCGGTGAGGCAGTGTAGAGCACCGCTTCTCTTCTCCATCGTCCTCGGCAAAATGGCGTTGTGGAGAGGAAGAACCGTACCTTAGTCGAGATGGCGGGACGATGCTTGATGAGTACTCTACAGGAGGAAGTTTTGGGTGAGGCCATTGCGACCGCGTGCCATGTTTGAATCGAGTTTTTCTTGGGCACTCTTGCGCACTTCTTATGAGTTGAGATACGGGCGAAAGCCAGCGTCTCTCATTTTCGTGTGTTTGGTTGCAAGTGCTTTATTTTGAAGTCAGGGAACCTAGATAAGTTCGAGTCACGTTCTGTGGCGGTATCTTTCTAGGCTACTCGACTTCTTGGCGGGCTTATAAGTGCAGGCTGCGAGTCTAGCAAAATGGTAGAAACTGCGAGGTGACCTTTGACGAGGCCGGTTCGGGGACTAGGCGAGATATCTCGAGTTCTTTAGAGCGATCCGAGACCATCTTTGTGGATGATGAGGATGAGGAGACGATGGTTGTTTACGATCCACTCCTCTTCCTCCCCTTGAGATGCCTTCTTCCACGACACCTCAAGGTGATCTGCCTTGCCTTCCGTTTCCTCCGGAGCTAGTGGCTCTGTCCTGCCTCGTCACACACGAGGTAGAGGCCACTTCTTCTTCTCATCCAGGACCTCCCGACATATCCGTAAAAGGCATCCTTGAGAGCAGTTATTGGAGACCTTTTGAGCGTGTCACACGCTCTAAGTCCGCTTTTCTCAATTCTGTCTCCATTCGCCTTTGTTGCCTCTTTTGAGCCCAAGGATGTTTGTCACGCCCTTTCTGATGAGTCTTGGGTCAATGCCATGCATGAGGAATTAGAGAACTTTGAGAGAAACAAGGTCTGGTCGCTTGTTGAGCCCCCACGAGGCCACAATATCATGGGAACCAAGTGGGTGTTCAAGAACAAGCAGTGAGGATGGGGTAATCATCCCAAACAAGGCTAGATTAGTAGCTCGGGGGTTTTCCTGTGTTGAGGTCTAGACTTGAGGAGACCTTTGCCCTCAGAGCTCGACTTGAAGCCATTAGAATCACGCTTGCCTTTGCGGCTTCTAAGGGTTTCAAGCTTTACCAGATGGACGTGAAGAGTGCCTTTCTCAATGGCCTTATTGAGGAGGAAGTCTCGTCCGACTGACCTCGAGTTTCGAGAACCCCAAATACCCTAACCATGTCTTCAAGCTTGCAAAAGTTGTATGGACTTAAGCAGGCTCGAGCTTGGTATGAGAGGCTTAAGTCCTACTTGTTGAGTCATGGGTTTGAAATGGGTAAAGTAGACAAGACCTTGTTTATCCGTAGGCTTGGTAGTGACTTTACGCTCATCCAAATCTATGTCGATGACATCATCTTTGGCGACTCTTCTCATGCTCTGGTTTCACAGGTTCTCGGATGTCATGAGCACCGAGTTTGAGATGAGCATGATGGGTGAGTTGACATTCTTTCTTGGCTTCCAAATCAAGCGGACTCGGGAGGTACTTTTCTTCATCGAGGCAAGTACACTCGTGATCTCTGAGACAACCGATATGAGTGATGGTAAGCTTTGTGTCGACTCCATGGCTTCTGACCTATCTTGACCCGGATGAGGATGGCGAGACGGTTGATCAAAAGGAGTATCGCGGCATGATTGGCTCCTCTTGTACCTCAACGCCTCAAGACCGGACATACATTTCTCGTGTGTTTGTGCGCTCGTTTCGAGCTTCTCCTCGTGTTTCTCACCGCCAGCGATGAAGCGCATCTTCGGTACTGCGAGCTACCATTGACTATGGTATCTGGTACTCTTCCTCATCTGTCTTTCCTTGAGAGCCTTCTCGGATCTGAACTTCACCGGTATGGGATAGATAGGAAGAGCACTTCCGACACTTGCCAATTTCTTGGCACTTCTCTTGTTTCTGGTCTTGAGGAAGCGGTCCGGTGTTACCTGATCCACGCAGAGGCGAGTACGTTCTTTGCGGCCGATTCTTTGTAGCCAAGTGCTCTGGATGGCTTCGACCCTGCGGGACTTTGGGTTAGTTATCGATAGTGTTCCACTCTTTTGTGATAACACTTCTGCGATTAACATTGCCAAGAACCCAGTGCAGCATTCCCGGACCAAGCACATCGATATCCGCTACCACTTCCTTAGAGACCATGTAGAGAAGGGCGACATAGTGCTCTAGTTTGTGGAGAGTGACCACCAGTTGGCTGACATTTTCACCAAGCCATTGGATAGTTCGAGGTTTTCAGCTCTGCGGGGAGAGCTTGGGGTGGTTTGTCCTTATGGATTGTAGTGAGGGGGAGCTTTGGGTTTCTATGCTCTACTATATTATTTATGCTCTTGCTCCTTCTTTGTTGCATTGCATTTTGGGTGCATTTGGGATTAGTCCTCCTAGCATAGATTAGAGTGCTTCTTTTGTCTAGTTGTTTAGATTTACGCTCTTATCTTGTGATTCTAGGATCTCGCTTATTAGTCATTACTTATCTCGCTAGGTTGAGCTCACTCACTTCTTGAAGGTTCTAGCGAGGTTGGGCCACCCTCGGGTAGACAGTGCGTGTTTGCTCCTAGGTGTGTTAAGTGGGCGCTTAATAGTCCTAGAGTCATATGGGGTAGATGAGAGTCGATCTGAGCCATAGTATTCTCTATATCTTATCTATGCTTTAAGGATCACTTTGTTTTATGTTTTCTTTGCCGACTTCTCGATTTATTGTTTTGGTTCAAGGGAGTTCATTTGGGAGCTTCGGAGCTTAATATTGACTTAACTCAACTTGAACTAAAAGTTGCATCTAATGTTGAGGAGCTGGATCTTCTGCATTTCTAGCATTCTGCATTATAATATAACTACATTGAGCCTTTATTATTATCCTGCTATGACTTGTTTACAATGTTTTACACCTTGCCATGACTTGTGCTTATTTGCTAGATTTATCATGACTTCATATGTGTAGCCTAGCTTTTGCCATGATAAGTTAATTAAAATTGCTCAACTTAAACTAAAACTTGTCATGTTAGCACTTGAGATTAGTCTTTCTTGAGCTATCCTTTTATGATTCATGCCATGTCAAATAGGCTGGGTAGAGTGTTGAATCTATATTGAGCCTTAGTTTGAGCTGTTTTAGTCTCTTGATGATGCATGAGTTAGTACAACTTGTTAAAAGGCAAAAAGATCTCTTTTGTGCGAAAAAACTGATCTCACCAATTCTCTCCTATGAGACGGCTTGCCATTGCACTTGGCATGAACTTAGGGGGAGTTTTGGGTGACCTAGACTATCTTCTTAAGCTTCTCGCTTGGAGTAGTCGCATAAGGCTTGAGACCTAGCACATGATAAAACAAAAATCTGGTTGGAAACCACCATGAATTTCAAAAGAAAATATGTTTTATGTGTTCAATGTGCTTAAAGCTACAAAAGTATCAAGTACTTTAACCAATGTTTCATTCTTGAGCATAGCACTCTATTTGGTCTCAATTTAAGCTTCTTAGTTTAAGCTTAGCTTATTGACATGGCTGCATCATCCTTGGATATCTCTAGCTAGACTTTGCTCATTGATGACTTGACTTGCTCACATAATGTACCTCATTTTCAGATTGTCATCTATGTGTTCTAGCTAGCTTATACATATCTGTCATGATCAAGATAGCCTTTTATTGAGTTATGGCTTGGTGTATTACATTATGGTCATTCTCGATAATTCTTATGGCTCTAGCGCTTAGAATAATCAAACTTGACCATTTCATCCATTGACATGTCATATTCTCTCTTAAGCATTCTTGATGTGTTTATTGCCAAAGGGGAGAATAGAGAAGAAAAGCTAGTTGGGATCATTTTAGAGCTTTGGAGAACAATTTGCTCTTTTAGTTGTTGCTCTCTTGTTCCTTCATCGACATGGTCATTGTTTCACTCTTCTTCTTTGGACCATGTTGGTTTCTTCAAACTCAAACTCAACTTTATTTTGGAGTTTGTCAATATACTCATCAAGGGGAGATTGAGAGACCATGTGGAGGTCGTCCGTTTGTGAGTGATGAGTAATTGACAAAGTTTAGGATAGTCGAGTTTGGGTTGAGTGGTTGGTCGAGTCGTTGCATGGTGCAATCGGGCTCTGTCGGACTTAGTCAAAATTGGTCGTATGGGATTAGGATGCATATTCCTTGATTCGACAGTTTGGACTTCATCAATGGTAAGTTGATGGTTTTACGCTTTCATGTATCGGCGGTGCTATTTGATGTGTTTCTTATGCGTGTATTGCGGGACATCGGGTGGAGTCGTGGCGAGACACGGTGGACCGGACTAGGTGCAGTGGCGCCGAGGTCGAACGGTCGGGATGTGTCAAAGACGCGTGGACTCGAGGTGGTTGCGGCGTCGAGACGAGAAGCGAAGCTTCTGGAAGGTGCGGGAGAGGCGAAACAGGGAATTTCGCAAGGTCGCACAAGCGGAGCGGGCTCCGTTGGATTTAGCGGGCGTGCAGGGTGGAGACCCATTAGCCATGGGCTATAAATAGGATGGAGGGGCTGCTGCCCAAAATTGAACACTTCAAGAGTTTCTAGGGTTTCCTTTAGTCAAAAGAGGCTTTAGAGTTTGTTTTGGCTTTAGGCTTTAGTTGTTGAGGGTTATTCCCTGCTTGTCCCTTTGCTTTCCTCAAGATGGCTGAGTGTGTTCTTGAGGTTTGAGAGTGGGAGAGGATGAGATGAAAGCTTCTAATCATTCCTCTTGTATCAATCATGTATCTCTCTTCCTTTAGATCAATATGAGATGGTGTTTGTTTATCTTGGCTGCTTTCTTGCTTGCATATGAGCAGTTCTTGACTTGGTTTGAGTATCAACAGTTTCTCTTTTCTCTTTTCTCTTGTGCGCAAGTTTCATTCTCTGTTGATTTGGTTTGCTGCGGCTCGGTGCTGTGCGTGTGCATGCTGTTTGTGAGATTTGAATCCTGTACGAGTGCAGGCTTAGTTTTGTCTACTGCTGAGTCTCATGCGTGTGAAGAGGCGCTCGGTTTAATGCCCTCCTGTGCTTGCTGTCGGCTTCGCTTTTTTTGGTTGGGTGCAGCACTAATTATCCCTGTTTTGATTATTCTATTGCTTAGCTAGCAGTTGCTTTTAGCTGTTGATTTGCTCTTTGTTTTTGTTTATTGCTTGCTATCATTGAACCGACCAAGGCTCGGTATGAGTCCAGCGATTTTCTGTTCTTGCTGCTTAGCGCCTGTGCTGCTCCCGATAAATTAGGATCTGTGATTTTGTTTGCCCTGAGACTGCTTCGGTTGATTACCTGTGCGGCACGGTTTTTGGTAAGACTGTAATTGATTGCCACTTTACTTCTTGTGCGGGTGAAGGAAGATTTTATTTCTTGATCTCAGAGCACAGTAGGCGGTCTGAGACCAAGAAATCTTGTGCCTGTCAAAGACTTTCTTTGTTGTGGCCATCTACGGTCGTTTTTCTTTTTGCTGATTTTCAATCATTTTGCATCAGATTAAACAGGTATTTTCAGTTGAATTTTTCTTGGTGGTCTCGATTTATGCTGAATTTTTCAGTGTCACATGCGTTCGAGTTTCAGCAAAATTAACTCTCTGTGAATTACTTTGTTTTGCTTCTTCTTGAAAAAATTCAGTGTACGTTTTCTCGAGGGCGATTTTAAAGAGAGCGACATTCACCCCCCCTCTGTCGCCATTTCGGTCCTACAAAAAGGCTCAAGGCTAGCCATCTGCGTGTTGCCAGTTGCCCCCCTTTCTCCTCCCAGACTCTGAAGGATGAACCGGTAGAGTGGCTGGCCAGGCCTACACCGTCCACAGCATCCATTGATTTGACATTGTGCTTAATTCTGACCAAATTTGGGTAGTAATTACATACGAGTATTATTTAGTTCTCTAAGTACTAGTTTGTTAGTTCTCCAAGATTCTAATTGAGATTAAATTTGGGTGATAGTAAATTAGTTACAAACTAGTATTCCCTCCGTATTTTAAAGCTAGTCGTTGATTGGTGCATTCTCGTTGATTGGGACGTCAAGTATTAAAATACGGAGGGAGTATTACTTACTACTTACTTCTCACTAAGTACTAGTACTAAGATATTAGTGCCAAATTTGATACTTACAAAGTACTAGGAGCCCATATTGACACCTCTTAACAAAATTTGCTAGTTACAACTCAAATACCCCTAAGCCCATTGGTATTTTGAGGCCTGTGCAGTGATAAATAATCTAAATATTTTAAGATTTTATTTTAAATTGGTGATGCCAACACGGATTAACATATAACTACGGTGTTTTGACTACTCTTGTTCCTCTAAACCATTCCCCTTTATTGTCTCAATTCTTGTCAACATAGTGTCCAAAAGGTAGAAAGTTTCAGACCATGGTCGACACCTCACACCTACGCGAGAAATTACATGGAGATTGATTTAAGAAAATAAATGTGTAATTTTCTTTCTGATTGGCTAACATATATTTTTGTGTTTTGCTATCCATGCTACGTTGGAGACTAGTGAAATTGTTGTGTTGTTTCTTCTTCTGCTGCTGTGTTGTTGTCTACTTGCCCACAACCCCTATGCCTAATCCTGGCTCTGCCCCTATATATAATGATATACTCCGATCCTCCTAATAGGAATTCAACATGCTCATGGGTTAGCCTACATATCCTTCTATATAAAAGGAGGCTCAATTGAAGCCTAGCCAGAGTGGCCACATCAGTTTTTTTGGCACCGTCGGATTGCACTCGGCTGCGTCCGCGTCCGTCCAATGGGATCCGGTTTGCTCGGCGTGCTGGCTTGCCTCGCGACGCGTGGGCACGGCGTGGCGGTCCTCCATCTTCCCAGCGCGTCTCTTCCTCCTCTCCTCGTACCCCACGCCATCTCTATTGCGCTTTTCCCGTTCCCCTCCCTCGCCTCCTACGACGGACGCGTCCTCCCCCTCCTCCGTCTCCCCTCCTCATCCTTCCACCTCCCTTACTGCCCCTCTCCACTGGCGTCGTTGATCCATCCCCACCTCCCACCCCGTCGCTGCCTCCTCCCTACTTTGCCCCCCTCCTTCCTTCCCCATTCCTCTGCCTTCCCTACTGCCTCTCTTCACTGGCGCCATCGCTCCCCGGATGCCTCGTTTCTGCTATGCGCTCCTCCAGCTCCTCCGCCTCCCCCTCCCTCGCCTGCCACCTTTCTCCACTGCCCCTCTCCCGTTTTTTCCCCGTCGGTTGCTCAGGCATCCCACCCCGTCACTGCCTCCTCCCTGCTCTGCCCCTCCTCCTTCCCTCCCCATTCCTCTGCCTTCCATGCTGCCTCTCTTCACTAGCGCCATCGCTCCCTCGCTGCCTCCTTTCCGCTATGCGCTCCTCCTCCTCCCCATCCCCTTCCCTCGCCTGCCGCCTTTCTCCACTGCCCCTCTCCCTTTTTTCCCCCGTCGGTTGCGTAGGCGTGTCACCCTCCCGGCCGAGGACTCCCCCCCCCCAAAGAACCACCTCCTCTCCGAGGTAATCGTCAAGATTTCCAATTGCATTTCTGTAAAATCGTGTTCTTGGTTGTCTTGGTTATCTAATGGGGACCTAGGGTTTTCCGGTGGTGGTTTTTTCCCCAGAACTGGTGGCGTCCGATCGGCATGCAACAGAGCCGCGGGTGGGTGCACTATGCGATCCACCGGCCGGAGCCGCATATCATGCTATTCCGCCGCCGCTCAACTACCAGCAGTTAACATCTCATGTAGTGCCGCTCAACTACCAGCAGTTAACATCTCATGTAGTGCCCGTTGGTTTCAATTTGTTGTGATAGAGATAATTGGCATAAAATTGTTTGTTGGTGATTTTTCTAGCGTGCTTAATTTCTGGTTAAATTTACCTTAACATGTGTTCTGTCACATCTATTGCTTTGATTGAAAATCTGTGTGAAATATATAGTAGAGCAGCATTGTTCGCTTAATTTTGACAGGAGTGTACTTATGGGCATCGCCTACGCTTGATTCGTGTGCCCTGAGGGGTCATCTACTGTGACGTGAGGACGACGAGCTAGTATGCACACGGCAAGTGGCAACAGTACACGCCTTTATTGTACCACAGAGTCAATAGTCAGGCTTAATTAGGCTTCCTTGACCTAGCAACATGGGGAAGGCCAGCAACTGTGTCAAAAGAAATGATGTGCTGGAACTCTGAAACTAGCTAGTACAATGGGCAAAATCATGCCTGCACTACGCGCAGTTATAAGCGCACATTGCACTACTGCGTAGCTGGGGCAGAGATAACATCTAGATGGCGCAGGAATTGAATAAATCGGGATTCGAATTTCTGAAATAAATTGGTAAGTGTCTTTGCAGTACCAGATCATTCTTTATATGTGAACACCCAAAGTACGCAGAAGAGGAAGTAAGAGTGTAAGACAATAGTGCGTACCCAGTGCCCGCGAAGAATGCCAAGGGAATCATCATCTCCCATCCGTTGATCGTCATGCTGTCCACGAGAAGAAAAAAAGTACGTACATAGTCATAAATTGCGTTTACCAGATGGAAATTTCTCTTGATGTTATTGTAACGATAACGACTACTTTGGTGTACTGAAAACTACACAAAGAATAGTTACCAGATAGAGAGAGCATCCACCGCAATAGCCGCGTTCTTGAGGTTTCCGGTCAGCAAGATGAGTATTCTGTAGTACCAGTTCTCCAAGCTGCGTACAGAAAAATTAAGTCAGCAGGCACAGCAGTGCAAATGAATCGTTCACCTGACAATTTCAACGCTCGACTTAGTTGCTGTCTGTGAAATGCTTAAGCGTATGCGAATCTGACGCCCGATCGATCGCTTTCGCGACGGTCGGCACAGCAGTGGAATCAAGCAGAAATCACATGCAACCACCATGTGCCACTAGATGGCATTCTTATTGTTTCAATGTCAGCTCTGGTCTGAGCTAAGAGCTCCCACGATCTGTAACTTTATCTGTTTTGCTTTTATTGGGTGTGTCTATACAACATTCGACTGATTTTATCGGAGGGCTAGTCCCGTCCTTGCTCCAAAAAAAAACTAGATGGCCTTCACTTTACTAACACAGCTGCACTTTCATGCACACTTTTGAAAAGATTTTTGCACTCGTATTTGTGTGGTGAAAATGAACCATATGTCGATACGGCAGAAACGTGTAAAAGTAAAACGGAGTACGTAAACAACATCACGTACCATAGCATGACGCCTGACGCGGTGGACAGCTTGACGAACTCCCATAAGCCGGCGAACGCCTCGAGGGAGAAGCCGTGCCACGTTTGCGGGCAGCCGCCGCAGGCGACGTAGGCGAAGAGCATGGCGGCGGTGGCCCACCACGAGAAGTTGAGCGTGAGCGCGATGCCGACGAGCCCGAACTGGAACCTGGAGACGAAGAGCCAGCTGACGAGGATGTGGATGCAGAGCGCGGCGGCGGAAGCGGCGGCGTTGGCGAAGTTCTTCATCTGGCACTGCAGGAACCGCTGCAGCGGGAAGAGGAAGGCGAAGGAGAAGTGCAGCGGGATGAACCAGACGGACACCTGCCCCGCCATCGCCGACAGCTCCGGCGACTGCCCCGTCAGCAACAGCACGTCCTCCGCGAAGAAGTACATGGGCAGCAGCAGCACGGCGCACGCCAGCAGCACGATCCATGATCGCTGCATGTACACCCCCATCATGTGGTACTTCTTCGCGCCGAACGCCTGCCCGCACAGCGTCTCCAGCGCGCTCGCCATGCCAAGCTGCACGCAGCCGTCACGCCCAAGACACGAGAAACGCAGTTAGTGCAGGATCAAACACAATGATCATCCTTAATTGCACTTGTATTTTCGGACGTGGTAATTGTTAGGATTAACCTTCTTTCAGTAGTTTTATGTTTTAGTTCTCATGTCCGTTTCGTACAAGCAAGTGTTTTCAAGTTTGTTTTTGGGATGGAGTTCCAAGAACGAGTTAAGAGTTGGGTGAGTGCGTATATAAGCACCATGTAAGCGGTGAGTTAAGACCGTCTCCAATGTTATATTTTAACCGGTTCAAATGAGGAGAGAGAAGATATTGAATCGATTTAATATATTGGACGAATCAATTTTAACAAAAAAAATACATGGAACCAGACTCTACTTAGAGCATCTTTAATGTATTGAACCGACATCGATTCAAAGTCATGCCACATAAGCATTTTAGGAACCGAACTTGTCTTTCTCCAATGTATTGAACCGATTTCTACTAATAACTGAGATACACGTTACATTAAAAAACCACAAAAATAATAACATCTTCTCTCAACCGCACTCTCTTCTATGTAGTTATTTAATGCTCATATGGGTTGTTTAATGCTTTGAATCGACTCCTAAGTAGAGTTCTATTCCATGCATTTTTTTTATTGGAATCGACCACTCCAATGTATTGAATCAATTCATTGCCTTCTCTCCTCATTTGAACCGACTAAAACACAACATTAGAGATTATCTTAGAAGTCGATTCAAAACATTAAACAACTCATATGAGCATTAAACAACTACATAGGATTTAGTGCGGTTGAGAGAGAATATTATTATTTTGTGGTTTTTTTAATGTAATATAGGTCTCAGTTATTAGTAAGAATCGGTTTAATACATTAGAGAAGAATAAGCTCAGTTCTTAAAATACTTACATAACATAACTTTGAATCAACATCGATTCAATACACTTAAGATTATGCTCTAAAAAGCAAAAAATAAAATAAAAAAGAGGAGCAGTATGCACCGGAAAGAAATCGAATCTGTGTTAGCGTTTTGTCTCGAAAGAAGTACCAGGCAGGACGGGTGCGGCTGGTTTGGTACTGCTTCACGTGGAGTCAATTCACAAGAGGTGGAGCAGAGCACTGCACTGCTTTGCTTCCAAGTCCTCCGTCACGTCGAGGGGACTGGTGGGTCCCACGGAAGTTTTGGCCACGTGAAGGCAGCAGAGGCCAGAGAAACCTGTGCGTTGCATCAGGTCATGAACTAACACATAGTAAACGATCAGGTTCACCACGTAATTCAGGAGAGGTAATTTAGTTTTTTTTACTTGTCCATATACGCAGATGCAGTGATAAGCTGAAAATAAACAGAGACCACACGTACGTCCCGGAAGGGTCTCGTGCACACTGTTCGCAGTTGATGCAAACGTCGACAAGTGGAATGGCGGCATTTATTCCAAGTCGCAAGGAGGAGGAAAGGAAGCTAGAAATCCAGAGCTCCAGCCTGCGTTCTCACTTCCAAGAAGAAACTGAGAGCTCCTTCGGGGGTCTTTCTCAGTCCTACCGACCAAAAAAGAAGTGGACAGAGCATCTTTGCACTACGTCCTATTGAGACCACGAGTTAGGGGGGCCTCCAGACTCCAGGGTTTGTGGACAGAGAACGTTGACGCATGCCAATCGATTCTGCGTTGCACTCTCCAGATGTTTCCACCAATAAAATCATCTAAGGGAAATTTCATAATATGAGCCAATTTGTTTTTTTATCCCTATTACGCCCAAAAATTGTTCCCAGCCAAATGACGGAAACCAACGTCCAGTCCGTGGGGCCAAAAGTTCAGGAATCGAGACGAGAGGTGGCAAATCAATGGATGCTAATCAGCGACGCAAGCATGGTTTTTTTTTTTATAATTAAGTATATTGTACCACCCTCTAATCTACCACTTGAACTATAAAATCGCCTAACTAGCTCCTAAACTAGATAAAATTGTCTAAATAACCGTCGGAGACAGTTTTGCCACTACGACGATGATTTTACCACCGTGCTCGATGACGTGGTTGTCAATGCGACAATGCCACGGTGATTTTGCCACCGTAGCAGTGTTAGCCAAGCCATCACCATGGTGGCAAAACCATCGCCAAAGTGGCAATACCACCGTTAAACCATATCAAGAGGTTATTTAGATGACTTTGCATAGTTCGTGGCTATTTAGACGATGCTATCTAGATTGTTTTGTAATTGAAAGGGCAGATTAGACGCACCCCAAACTTTAAAAGGGTAAATTAGACTTTTTTTCACGAAGAAAAGCATGAAATACCTCTTACCATTCGAATACAGCACTTCTGCATAGAAAATTCAAATGCATCACCCTTTCAATCATTTTTTATGGAGGCCACTTCTATCTCTTGACAAAAAGAAAAGGCAGACGACGCACTGCAAGTGGAAAATTCAGTAGGCGGCCGGGATATCAACCATATCATAGTCGATGAAGTAGACGTCGCACTTGATCACTCATTCTTTTCTGGCACTATGTTTCCACCTAGAACCATCAGCACATACCTATCCGGTATATTTCGAGCTAGCGTGAGGTTTAAAGAATTATTACACGAGTATTCTCAGCCGTTCCATTGCAAAAACCGGCCACATTTTCATGGACCAGTATTTTCGACCAGCTGTTATATTGAGAAATCCAATGCCCTTGTCGACATGCGAATATGCGACAGAACAAAAAAAAAACACTAGCTGATCCTACGTACAATGCAGCAATACGCACGTGCAACATATAAATCGAGTAGGCAGCACAGTGGTTTAATAATGTCGCGCACTTTAGCAACAGAAGCACTGTTGCTCTGTTGCTACCGTTTTTTTCGGATACCGTTTTTTTCGGAAGGAAATCCTATGGGATAGAGCCTCACATAAGGTCCGCCTCTAAGCCGTTGGATCAGGAGGGGAAGGCGAGATGGAAAGTGATGGGGTGGGGCCTCACGGTGAGGTTCCGTCCCATAGCATTTTTCTTCCGTTTTTTTCCTGCAGCTGACGGGGAGAGCGGCAGATGGGCTGCCGAGGCGTTTTTATTTTGTCGTTTCAGTTGCAAGACTATTTTTATTATTTCGTTTAAAAATATACCGTGGTTATTTTGTTATTTTAGTTGTAAAACTATTTTTACTATTTTGCTTAAAAGCATACTGCAGAGGCGTTTTCATTTTATCATTTCAGTTGTAAGACTATCTTTATTATTTCGCTTAAAAATGTACTATTTTAGCCGAAAACTTAAGCCAGACAGACAGCCAGCTTTGTTTTACTGATTATTGTATACGGTGATCGAACGCCAGCTCAGAAAAAAAGCTTTCTTTCTTGGCGAAGGCGACCACAATTACAGTGCCAATTCACAGCACATTTTCTTGCAAATATTTAATGTTTTGCTTTTGAACCGTGGGGTAAAAATCTAAACCATATTGGGAGGCTGGCCCCCAAAGATAGCACGAACGCAACGGACAAACGGAACCATCTATCTAATTTCGTACACTAGTATAGAGAATAAGGATCAAATTAAGGAACGAGCTATGAATGGATGAACGTACCATGAGGCCGAAGTTGAAGCCGACGACGACGGTGTTGGCGATGGAGATGGAGGCGAGCTCGAGGTCGCCGAGGTGGCCGGCGAAGGCCTGCGTGATGACGTTCATGCTGTAGGTGACGACGCGGCTGAAGATGGCCGGTGCCACGATGACCCACAGCTTCTTGGACTCCTCCCATACCCTCCTCCCGAGCTTGGAACTACCCCCCTCCTCCTCCTCGCCATGACCGCCGCCGTTGGCCACCACCTGCCAGTCCTCCTTCTTCGTGTCGCCGTTCAGTAGCCCAACGCGGCACTCCTCGTCCCCTCGCCGTCCCATCTCATCACCCATGGCCAAACAATCGAAGCTTCTCTCCTTTTCGTTCTCCTCTCTCTAAATGTGCCGTGCTGTAGTGCCCCTTGTTATGCCTGGTTTGTGATGAGCGACAGAAGACTGGGCAGGCTACGGCCTTTAATAGGAAAGGGGGTTGGGGGGCTGGGGTTGCGTGGTTGTGTTGATGAGTCCAAGCTGGCAAATGTACACGTGTTGTGTGCCATTGCTCATGAGTTTAGTCCGAGCCTACTTTATCGATCCAGCGCACGAAGCAAATGGTACACTCCAGTGTGTCAGGATTGACGAAGTATGCTGTGTTTCACCTGAACGTTTAGAATGAATACCCAAGGAGCGAGCTAGCTAACTGAATTCATGCATCGAGTTAGCTAACAAAGGCTACGAACTATATACATATATATGAAGCCGGTTTTAAAGGCAAAAGCAACCACTGCTTAGAGATTTTGCAGAGAAGAGATCAAGAATAGAGAAGAGAGGAGGCAGGCTCGGGGTGAAGGCGGCCACTATTTGAAAAACTCTCATAAGGATTGAGAATCTACGTTATCAAAAGAGGAAAAAAAACATGTTAGTGCATGGTTGTAAGAAATTGGAATATGAGTAGTTCATGGATAATACTTGAATACAAGTCCAGTGAAACATATAAAATATGTTGAAACAAATAATTAAGACTCAGACAATTACAATCACATCTCGCTCAAGTATTTTAATACCGAGCGACAAATTTCTTCATACTAAATAAGAAGACCACAAACTTCTGTAAAAAGAACATGAATGGTAATAAGATAACAATATATGGTAAGTTTACGATATCATGTTAGGATGTAATTAAAAAAGAGTTTTCTTAATGGTTAACTCTCTATCTATAAAGCAGATAAGAGCAGCAACCTGTAGAAACTCACCTCTATCTATGTAGAAGTTCATGTGCAAACTATGTGCAAGGATTTTGATTCCATAGATTCATAAGCTTTGATTCAAAAATTATTTATATACAGATCATCTTGTTGTCCCTAGAGATTCATTTCATATCTCATCAGTGAACACAACTAGCTAGTAACATTTGTGGTTTTCATGTCAAACAGATAAGAGCAGCAACCTGTAGAAACTCACCTATATCCATGAAACACTTGCGTGGTGTTATTTATCCTAAGAATAGATGGCGATCAGACTTACTATTAACAGACAACCATTTGTTAAGATCCTCTTCAGGAGGCAACCAAATTGCCTCTCTCAGATTGCCACTACTTAAGGTTGCATCAATGTGTTTTTTCAGCAGCACACCCTGCATCATACGTATTGAAAACAAAAAATGTCTTTAAGAACATACTAGCAGTCACATCCAAACACAACCTCATTCCTCACCTTCAGATCCATCCATCCATCCAGCCAGCAGTCACAAAGGTAGCTAGGTAGCCCACATTGCAACTCGGTTCACATGAATACCAATAGCACAAACCAATAGATCTGTCTTACCTCGATTGACATCGTCGGTGTCGGTGGTGCGGTAGCCGAGGCTAAAATTGGTGGAGCTAGAGGTAGCCAGGGGAGGTCAGTGAGGTAGCCGAGGTCGCGCACGCCGGGGGGAGGAGGGAGAGGGGAAGGCACGCAGCATCACCGTAGTTGTGGCACAACGGTGACACTGCAAAAGACACTCTTATCATACAAGTGTCTTGTGCATTGAACCGTGGTGTCACAACCATCGACGACGGGAAGAATGGCGGTGTCGGCGACGGGGTCACTCGGGTAGGGAGGGGAACAGACGAGAGTAAGGGCGCTGAGGAGTGGCGAGTTAGAGGGCAAACCCTAGTGGGCTCCTACTAATAAAGAGACTTATCACAGCCAGTTCTATTATGAAACCGTCAGTGAAACTTATCACAGACGGTTCCACAATGGAACCGTCAGTGATATGGTCTCGTATCACAAACGGTTCCACAATGGAACCGTCTATGATATGGTGTCATATCACAGACGGTTCATTATGAAAACCGTCTGTGAAGTACGCGGTTGTTTGTTGAAAACCGTATGTGATATTTCAAAATATCACAGACGGTTATTATTAAGAACAGCCTGTTCACGGACGGTTTTCATAATGAACCGTCTGTGATATTACCTCTTTATAGATGGTTTTTAGCGCAGCCAGTAACATAGACGGTCGCAAAACCAAAACCGTATGTGATTGTATGTAATACAGACGATTTTGGTCAATCGTCTATGATGAGACGTCAAGTATTAGTCTTTTTTTGTAGTAGTGTCCGCATTAATTAGCTTAGTAGCTACGGTATTAAACTATCACTACCAACTTCGTTGCGAGTATTTTTCTACGCAGCTGGACCCTCATCGAATTAAATCTACGTGATAACACTGCTAACGTCCAATGGACCCCACGAAAAACAAGACTAGATACTACGTACGTACATTCATCAAGGTTCGAGGACCATTACAATACATCGTTGAAATAAATTGACGGTCCAAATATTGAATTGGGTGCACCGTAAAATAGATCTTAGTTAATAGTGTCACCAAGCAGGCTTGTGACTGTGTGCGTAGCAATGCCATTTCCTCTTTCCTGTGGCCTCCGGATCGATACATTTGGAGTCAGAAAGTTCTCTTTAATTCCCCACCAAAAGTAAACTGGAGATGGATGCAGAGGAAAGATGCTTGCTTAGGGGCTGTTTGATTACCAAATTTTAGTAGTGTTGATCGAATTTGGCGGATATTTGGTTTGCTGTCAAACTTTGGGAAGATTCTCTTTCTCTCTTAGCTCTCTTGTTCATTTTTTTTTATCAATCTTTGGTCAAAACATTGGTAACTAATTTGGTGACCAAATTTTGGTAAGGTTTGGTGGGGCAGATTTCTCTTTAAACGAAACACTCCCTTCGCTGCGTGTTTCGTTCTGCTCCACAGTTTCCACACGCTCAGTTGCTTATATCTTGAAGATTCGCATATAAGCACGTTTATGTGAGCTGTGGGCACGGTGATGTCACATGTGGTAAGCAAATGCGTAGTCCACTGGTACCGCCAATGAGCACAATTAGAAATCAAATACCCATCACAGTTAAAGGAATTGATTCCTCTGACGTCTTGAGAAACGATTGAAAGCTGGAATCAGGTACCATAAGCGAGATATTTGGAGTGTCACGCTCGCCTCCCCCATCTCAACCTACCTCGCGTGCTAACGTCCATCAAGGTTCGATCAAACCTCTTCTGTTTATGCCATTTTAACTTGGATCAAATATGTTTCGGTGTGTGCCATTTCAACAGCTTTAAGGAGTTAATACTGAGAAGTACACGACTTGCCCTGCAGTGAAAGGAAACGGGAAAACGGCTAGACAGGGAGGGCACATCCAGAAGAGGACGGGGAAAAAGGAAAGAAACATGGTACAGTGAGACTGACAGAGTGACTGGCGTACTGGACTAATTCTTGACGTGCGAGTGCACATAACTCGGAGAGTTTATGTGTGCAAGTTGTTTGACACTAGGACTGAGATATGCTAGTACACGGTGTGCTTACTGCTCCTTTCAGGGAGAATGTAGGAGTACATGTTTTGGAACTGTAAATAATACTCCCCTTCTTGTGTTTTGTAATCCTTTTCAATACAGTGATCTATTTTTGTTTTAAAAAATACAGTAGTTTATTCAAAACATCAATTTCTGTCCTGATCAACGCGCAGTGCACGGGATGTAGATGTAGGGGGGGATGTAGCTTACCTCCCAGACTCTCATTGACCATAGCCGTATATAGTAGTAAGTATTCGCATCCGTTGGCCGGTGAGGTCATCATCAATCAAGACACTGTTTTCCTACACGATCAATGCTGTAAGCCGGTCATAGTCATAGCATTGACGCTGTTGATTGCTAACCAGTAACCACCACGCCAACGCTAGTACAGGGTTAGTTTTTCGCCCGCGTGCAATCCCCATGGGCCATGAGCTATATTTTATTAGTACATTCATTCCGTACACGGGCCGTTCGTTTTCTTTTATTTGGGTCGCCCGTGTGGGTTCGTTTTCTTTTATTTGGGTCGCCCGCCCCACACGGCCGTACTATTGCAGTATTGAATCACTCGTAACGTCAAGTTGTATGCGCACCATCCTCCCAGCCGGAGCTTTTGAAGAAGCAGAGCATATTATTTCACATGTACCAGTTTTCAGTCTGCCACGCCATATTCGATGCTATCTTTACCCGTGTATGCATTCATGTTCATGGCTCATGAAGGATGCGACAGCAGTAGCTGCAAAAAGGCCCTGCAAGTGTTGGGCCGAAGGTGGGCTGTGTTGTGAGTAGGTTATTGCATGTTAAATGAGAGACTAGGGAAGCAAGGAGACTGTGTAACGATAATAATAATGAAGTTAATAATAAAGAGCATGTCTCTTCCCTGTCTCCTGCCTCTTTCCCCATCCCCAAATTCCTCCCTATGTTCCACTCAATCCTGAATCTCGACAGTGGCGACGACGGGATATAACAATTTGGTATCAAAGCTGGTTGGTCTGACGGGAATTCCTCACAATCTCTTGGCCTAGATCGGGAAAATTCCAGAGAGAAGGGGGGAAGGGTTGATCACCTTTGGGTTCGATTGCCATAAGTCCTGATCTGGGTTCGATCAACTCGGAGGAGGAACCACCCCAACGCTGTCCAAGCAAGGAGTGCAGGTCTGACCGATGGTGGCCGCCATGGAGAGGTGCGTTTGGGAGAGTTGTTCAACAAGATGAAAGAAGAGATGGTTGCGGTAAACCAGAAGTTGGGTCAACAAGGGACATGGATTGATGAGATGCAGATGAAGGTGAATATGTCCATGGAGTTGATTGGAAAGGTCCAACAGGAGCACCTTGCGGTGGTGAAGTCACTCAAGGGTACCGCGCTGTTGGTGCTATGCCTTAGAGGTAATCATAAAGATGATTGTATCATGTCTATGTTTATGATTTATAGAATATGTTCCTTGGATGAATTATATTTATTATAGATTAACAAGTATGTGACTTGTTGGTGAAACTCTATAAGTTATATGATCTCATTCTAAATGTATCCATAGTTAGTTGTCACTGGTTGGGACACTAGTGACTTATCGACCAACACATGTATTGATTGATAACTATGTTTCACTAGTCATAGATATGGGGATATCAAATCAATAATGTGAACACATGTTAGAGAACACGGTGTTGGATTGACCCACCTTGAGACACTATTGAGATAGTTATGATTTTATGTGTCATCAATTGGTCTCAAGCAGTGATGATGTATAATCCTTAGACCTGATATCAACATAGTTTCCTACATATGTAATAGTACACTTAGGGGTTATCAAATGCTACTCCGTAACTGGGTAGTTATAAATGTAGCTTTCAGGTATGCTATGAAACATACAGATGAATGTGACTGGTCGGATATCGAATTCGCCCCTCCTAACATAACATGAGAGATATCTCTGGACCCCTCGATGTGGTTGGATAAATAAAGTGCATGGTCGTGCCACTAGTGGTAGAAGAGTCGACCACATGAAATTATCCGTCACTAGATCGAGAAAAGATTGAACAGTCCATGAATGTCATTTATCTCACCTAGAGTTCAGCAAGATATCGTGAGGCGGAAGGAGAATACGCAAACATGTTGTTCAATACTACCAGATACGAATTGGTCATACATGAATCACTAACTGGTCGATGAACTGGTCGTAAGTTGTTACGAACTGGTCGTAACTAAATGTGAACTGGTCATATGGAGATACAAACTGGTCATGAGTGATAAGGACCTGGTCGCAGATCATATTGCATAAGGTTTGTTCGATATAATATTTATGTGCATTCGAGAATTGTTATGTCCTGCTAGGAACCGCTAATGACTTATGTTCGGAAAGGAGTTTCTGAGTCACGACCGATTACACATGAACCTACTGGGTCACATACTTAACGGGTTGGAACAAACGAGTTCAGATAGGATCCGTTACTAGCTCTTTATAAGGGGATGCATGGGGCTGTTGGGACAAACATGTTAATCCACCACAACTCTAGCCACCATCCTCTCGAAGGCTCTGACCATGCGTGCTGGTGCTAGCACACCAGCGTACAGCGTTCCACCCCTAGACATGTGGATACTGTAGAGACGCTGTTGCGGTTGCTGCTACGCTGATCGAGGATGGTCCATGACCTACGCAAGGAACGTGATAGGTTGCTGAAGGAGACGATTGGTGTTAAGGATATTGGACGATCGACTATGACCACTACATCGACGCGCTCGACGTTGGATCTGGCTGCTCCAACTCTTCTTCCGCTGCACTGTGCGTCTAGTAGTAATGATCTATGATCTCTTGCGTGTATGGCTTCCTTGTTTACGTATCCATATCCCTTCATGCGCCACCACCGCTCATGATTCTGACAAGGGAGAAAGCGGGAGTGTTGGCAGCTCGCCCTGTAGAAACACAAATCTAGCTTATAGCAACCCAAAGTAGCCAGCAAGCATCACTTCGACCTCAGGTATCATTCCCACCACCCACCCTTGTGATCATGGATGAGCCAGAGTTGAGTAGAGGAGGACAGGACCCGGGAGGAAAAAGAAATTGGATGTCCAAGATAGATTTCCCTCGATTTGACGAGAGTGATCTTAGGATATGGATGGAAAGAAAAAAAAGGTTCAGTACAAGAGTGGAGGAAGCAAGGGTTATCAAGAAATTTCAATAGAGGAGAAGGGAGTGCCAAGAATGGGGAAACAACTAGTGGTAGCAGATGTTCTACATGAGAGCTGTGGAAGGCAAAGCAGCTGAAGGAATATAGAAGAGTAAATGTCTTATGTTTCTAGTGTGGTGAAAAATACTCCCCTAGTCACCAATGTGTATTGCTAGTTACAAGACAAATAAGAGCAATGGCAGTAGTAGAAATACTCTTAGATGGGATTTTGGATGCTATAGTTCAGGGAGAAGGTCCTGACGAAGAAGAAGAGATGTATGTATCATTAAATGTGATGTCAGATGCATATCTTCCCAGAGCAATCAGAGTGAGAGCTTTAGTGAACAACAAAGTAATGTTAATGTTGTTGGACTTGGGGAGCTCTTACAATTTCATTGATGAAGCCCTAGCTCATAAAATGGGATGTAAATAGAGGATATTAAACCCAACAACAGTTAAGGTGGCTAACAGAGAAGTGTTGCCGTGTGAAAGTGAGGTACCCAATTTATCCTGGTGGGTACAGGGGCACACATTTGAATATAACATGAAGGTGTTGCCCTTAGGAGGATATGATGCAATCCTAGGTATGGGCTGGCTAGAGTAATGGGGTGAGATGAATTGCCACTGGGTTGTTGACAAATATATGGAGTTTGAATACAAAGGACAAGTGATTAGGCTCCAAGGAGTCAAAGAGTGCAATAATACAGAATTGCAGGAAATAACTCTGGATCAGTTGTACAAATGGCATAGAGTAAATGAGAGTTGACTGCAATTATTGAGCAAGTCACTAAGAATGAGAAGGACAAGGCACCTCCATCTGTCCAAGGAATCCTAGAAAAATTCTCTAATGTGTTTCAGGAGCTTAAGCAACTACCACCTCATAGGATATATGACCACTCTATTACACTCATTCCAGAAGTTGTTCCTGTCAACTCTAGATCATATAGATACTCACCCTCCAGAAGGATGAGCTCAAGAGGCAGATGAATGAGATGTTGTAGACTGGAACTATTGTGCCAAGCATGAGCCCATTTGCTTCACCTTTGTTACTAGTCAAGAAGAAAGACAGTGGTTGGAGATTTTGTGTAGATTATAGGAGATTAAATAATATAACGTCAAGAGTAAATTTCCAATGCATGTAGTTGATGAATTATTAGATGAGCTGGTAGGTACCAAATTCTTCTCCAATCTAGATTTAAGGTCAAGATATCAACAAATTAGGATGGTGGAACAAGACGAGTCCAAAACAGCATTCAAAAACCATCATAGGCAATTTCAATTAAGGGTGATGCCTTTTGGGTTAACAAACTCTCCTGCAACCTTTCAATGTCTTATGAACTCTATATTTGCTTCTTATATCAGAAAATTCATTTTGGTTTTCATGAATGACATTCTGGTATATAGTAAATCAATGGAGGATAATTTGAAGCATTTGAAGGTAGTATTTGAAATTTTAAGGCAACATCAGCTATATGCAAAAAGCAATAAGTGCACTTTTGCCCAAAATAAATTAGAACATTTAGGGCACATCATACCTGATGGAGTGGAACCTAATGCTGACAAAATGAAGGTTCTACCACAATGATCAGTACCTGCTAATGTAACTGAATTGAGGGTTTCTTAGACTTTACATGCTATTATAGAAAGTTTGTAAAAGGGTACAATATACTAGCTAAAACCTTAACAGTGCTACTGCAGAAGGAAAGATTCCAACGGGGTGAAGAAGCTGAAATGGCATTTGATACTCTAAAAAAGGCCATGAGTTAGACACCAGTTTTGGCCTTACCTGACTTCAAGAAGTCCTTTTGTGTGGGAACGGATGCATGTGACACTGGTATAAGGGCAGTGCTGAGTCAGGAGGGCCATCTTGTGGCATATTTCAATCTAGCTTAGGGTGTAAACAACAAGAAGTTATCAATATATGAAAAGGAATTCTTAGCCATCATGATGGCCATTGAAAGGTGGAGAACGTACTTGCAAAGAGGGCCCTTCATAATTAAAATAGATCATAAAAGCCTTTGTAATTTAGAAGACCAAGTGTTGAATTCAGAATTGCAAAGGAAGGCCATGACAAAGCTAATAAGGTTGCAGTATAAGTTCAAGTATAAGAAGGGCACTGACAATATACTTGCTGATGCATTGTCAAGAGTAGGGCATCTATGGGGCAGTTCAAGTTGTATCTACAACACAACTTGTGTGGCTACATGAAGTCATTAGTTCATATGAGAGGGATGTTAAGGCACAAGAGCAATTAACACAGTTGGAAATTAATGGTCATAATGAACAAAGATATGACTTAGTGGAAGGTCTTATAAAATATCATGGAAAAGTATGGATTGGAGCAAAAGCTGGATTGTAGAAAAAACTTATTACTGTATTGCATACATCTCTGGTGGGGGGACATCCAGGCATACAAGCTACATATCAATGTATCAAGAAGTTATTTTATTGGACTGATATGAAAAATGATGTGGAAAGCTTTGTCAAACAATGTATGGTATGCGAACAGGCTAAACATGAAAAATTGAAAAGTGTGTGGCCTACTCAATCCACTACCAATACATGAAGGTGCTTGGCAGGACGTGACAATGGACTTTATCGAAGGGATGCCGAAATCATAAGGGTATGATGTCATTCTGGTGGTAGTGGACCGATTCACAAAGTATGCTCATTTCATTCCCGTCAAACACCCTTTCAATGCACATCAAGTAGCAAAGGTATTCATGCAGCAAGTAGTAAAGCTCCATGGTATTCCTCGATCTATTTTGTCAGACAGAGATAATCTTTTTACTAGTAACTTTTGGAAAGAATTGTTCAGCCAGATGGGTACAAAGTTGCACATGAGCATTGCTTACCATCCCTAAATAGATGAACAAAGTGAGAGGGTCAATCAGTGTCTTGAAATGTATCTCAGGTGTGTAGTCCATTCAACACCAAAGTAATGGTATGCTTGGTTGGAATTAGCTGAATTTTGGTACAACACTAATCATCACACAACCTTAGGGTGATCACCATTTACAGTATTGTATTGTATGGAACCTAACTATGGATACTTGCCAGATTTACATATTTTTTCTACTTCGTGGTTCGAGATGTATTAGCAGAAAGACAAATGTACTCTGAATTCATGAAGTAGCACTTAGCTAAGGCACAACTCCGAATGAAAACTTATGCTAACAAAACGTCCATATCCTAAGTTTTGTAGCAAATCGTCCATATCCTAAGTTGTCTTGGCAAAAGTGGGATCAACTGCTTACAAGCTACAGTTGCCAGAAGGAAGTCTTATTCATCAAGTGTTTCATGTCTCTCAATTGAAACCATTTACACTAGATTACTCTTCGGTGTACACTGATTGCCTGAGTCAGTAAAGATAAGCACATAAGATACTAAACATTAAGAGATTTTGGATAGGAGATTGGTAAAAAAGGAAAATGTCGTGCATGTGCAAGTACTTATTAAATGGACATCACTGCTAGCAAATCTGGCGACATGGGAAAATTATGATGCTCTGAAGGTGCGTTTTCCTGATGCCCCAGCTTCGGGACCAGCTGGTTCTTACGGGGAGGGCAATGTCATGGACATGAAGGTAGCAATGGGCAAGGCATCAAAGGCAGGAGCAATCAAGAGGAGGGACATGATGAAGATGGCACGAAGGTAACATGGAATTGGTCATTTCTAGAATATGTCAGGAAAAAAGGCCCTATAAGTGTTGAGCATGGTGTTGGGCCGAAAGTGGGAAGTTATTGTGTGTTGAATGAGAGAGTAGGGGATAAAAGCAAGAAGATTGTATAATGATATTAATAACTAAGTTAATAGAAAAGTGTTCACCTCTTCCTCGCCTCCTTCCTCTTTCCCCTTCCCCAAATTCCTCTCTATGTTCCACTAAATCTTGAATAATGCACGGATGATGCCCGTTAGAAGCGCTTCAAGCGGGGTCTCAACCTCGGCTTAAAAGTCCAAGTCGTTGGCAATGACTACCCCGATTTCCAGCACATGGTGAACAAGGCTATGCTTATTGAAGAATCTCACGGAGAGCTCTCCGAGACTTACAAGAGGAAGATGTCTCATTTCAGTGCTCACCAAGGACCTCCTCAATGCACCAGGATTTTTGTGCAGCATCAGCGCCAAGGACCTCCTAGTACCTCCCGGTCCTCTGCCATGACCTCCCGCCCAATTGCCCAAGGTCATCGCCGTAATGTCAGCACCAGCAACCAACAGCCCCGAGGCAATGTCAATCCCGCAACAGGAATCACGTGTTTCAAATGTCATCAAGTGGGGCACTACGCCAGCCAATGCCCCTAGAAGACATGTCAAGCTTCAGCCGGAACCTCCTCTTCAGGACCTCCCCCTGCCGGGACCTCTCAGCCAGGAGTGAGTCGTGGAGCACCCCAGGCCGCAGGACCTCTCCAAGTCAGGGCCTCTCAATCTTTTGGGAGAGGTCGTGTGACTCACATTGTTGTGGAGGAAACCCAAACCTCCCCGAACGTTGTACTAGGTAAGTTCGTAGTCAATTCAGTGCCAGTTGTTGTCTTGTTTGATTATGGGGCTTCTCATTCTTTTATTTCTCGGAGTTTTGCTGCTAAGCACTAGTTTAAAGTTGCAACTCTTAAAGCTACCTTGTTGGTTCAATCCCCCGGTTCGGAGTTAAGTACGGACCAAGGTTGCCCACAAGTTAGAGTGGTCATAGAAGGGAAAGAATTCCTAGCCAACCTCATTCTCCTTGATACCAAGTCCCTGGATGTGATCTTGGGAATGGATTGGCTTGCGGACCACCATGCCATTTTGGATTGTAATAGTCGAAGCATCACCTTGACTAATCCAGTGGGAGCCCAAGTGAAGTTTGGAGCCTCCTCAGAGAAGCTTGATGGAGCTCTAGCCTGCAGTACTCAAGTGGTATCTTTGGACGATGTCCCAGTGGTTCGAGAGTTCCTCGATGTCTTTCTTGATGAGCTTCCGGGAATGCCACTAGTCAGAGACCTTGAGTTTGTCATTAATCTAGTTCTAGGGACCTCCCCTATTTCCAAAAGACCATATCGGCTACCTGTTGATGACCTAGTAGAGCTGAAACAGCAGATTGAAGATATGTTGGCCAAAGGCTTCATCAGACCTAGTTCTTCACCTTGGGGAGCTCCAGTGATCTTTGTTCCCAAGAAGGATGGTACTCAGCGTATGTGTGTGGACTACCGTGCTCTAAATGAAGTCCCCATCAAGAATAAGTATCCTCTGCCAAGGATTGACGACTTGTTTGATCAACTGAAGGGAGCTGGAGTGTTCTCAAAGATAGATTTGAGGTCAGGGTATCACCAGTTGAGGATCCGCAAAGAAGACATCCCCAAGACAGCTTTTTCAACTAGATAAGGGCTATTTGAGTTCACTGTTATGTCCTTTGGGCTGACCAATGCTCCTGCTTATTTTATGAACCTAATGAATAGAGTGTTCATGGAGTATCTAGACAAGTTTGTCATTGTCTTTATTGATGACATCCTTGTGTACTCAAAAAGTGAAGAAGAGCATGCAGAGCACCTCTACTTGACCCTAGAGAAGCTTAGAGCCCACCAACTTTTTGCAAAGTTCAGTAAGTGCGAGTTCTGGATGAAGGAAGTGGTCTTTTTGGGACATGTCCTGTTTGAGAAAGGAGTCTCCGTCAACCCCAGCAAGGTCCAAGATGTGCTTAGTTGGGAGTCTCCTAAGTCAGTGCCTCAAGTCCGAAGCTTCCTTGGAATGGCAGGGTATTATAGAATATTCATTGAAGGCTTCTCTCGAATAGCAAAACCTCTTATTCAGTTTTTAAAGAAGGAAAAGAAGTTCTCTTGGACCTCCGAGTGTGAGTAAAGCTTTCAAGAACTCAAGAAGCGTTTGACCACTGCTCTAGTTCTAATTCTACCAGATGTCCGAAAGGATTTTGAGGTCTTTTGTGATGCGTCTAGATGAGGACTTGGTTGCATCCTGATGCAAGAAAGGAGAGTGGTAGCTTATGCCTCGCGACAGTTAAAGCCTCATGAAGCAAACTACCCTACACATGACCTAGAGTTAGTTGCCGTAGTGCATGCTTTGAAGATATGGCGGCACTACCTCATTGGTAACCGCTGTGAAGTCTACACCGACCACAAGAGCTTAAAGTACATCTTTACTCAAGCTGATTTGAATATGAGGCAAAGGAGATGGTTGGAACTGATCAAGAACTACAATTTGGGAATTTATTATCACTCCGGCAAGGCTTCTCCTTTTTCTCTGTCAAATTGTGATTGTATTAAAAGTTCTCATTGCACGTTCTGATGGGAACCACCTATAGTTCATTAAGCTGTCTCTACTGTTGATTGATTTGTGTTTCTTCTTCTTTTCAATTGTTAGGTACATTAACTACTTAAAATCTTGGTGCACCAGGCTTGAAGAAAATTGCAACCATTCCTTTTCAATTATAGACTACTGCAAAGGTACATAACTCCATATTTTCTAGACTGTTTTGGGTCTTTCTTATTTCAATTTGAAATGAGTTTATTTTTGGCTCAATCGAAGCTGTGAAATGATCTATTTGGTGAAATGGTGTTTATGATTTCTGTGTAGTATTAGACGTAAGCACTTGTTCTGTGTCTAGTGAAGCTATAAGCTATAGTGGGGAGATCATAGCCCAACACAATGGGAATTATGACTGGTTTGATAAGCTTGTGCGCAGTTCTAGTCTGTTGCTGTCCAAATTTTCTTCATCTATACTCATACCTTGCATTGCATGGCTGATGCTTTTATTGATATGATTTAAGATTGTACATGCATGCCTTGATAATTATGTATGGTCTGTATTCCAGAATAGTAGTCTCGACATATTCATATATACTCATATCGGTTCTTTTAGTTGTTAATTTTGATGATTGGCTGAGAAATTTGTTTACAAAATGCTTATTCTTTTCCCTTCTTCTTATTATAATAAGACGTAAATCCAGATGATTCCCCTATTCTTTTACAATCAACAGAAGTTTCAACTAAATACATTAGGTGAAAAATAGGTGTGGGATGGTTATGTACTTTAGGTGTGGGATAACATTTGTTTATGACGAGTGTTTTTTATCCTTCGAACATATGGCATGGTTGTTCCATAGCATGGTTCTAGCAAGGATTTTGGCAGAACCATGCTGTGAAAATAGCATAGTTATGCACTGTTCATTTGTACTATTTATTTGAAAAATAGCAGTATTTTAATTATGTTAATATACTTTGTTTTATTTTATTTGAAAAAACATCTGTTGGTACTACCTGTTGCGTTTCATATCTAGGTATGTGTATTCTTCATTCATCTGTTCCAGCTACATGCCCTTTTGTCTTCATATTTGCTTATGTGTAGTGCGAAAAAATAATAGCAATGAACCAGCAGTTCAATTAACCAATAGGTCATTTTTCATGATAGTGGTGTGTAGCAGGCAAAACCACATGTTTTTTGTATCTTGTTTTGAACCCTTGCTTTTAATTTTGTATTTTGAAGGTAACATGTGTTTTTGGAATAATGTTTCTTGTACGTCTACATTTGTAGTCAGAAGCCATTTTTTTTTGTTTGCACAGCCACGATTATGAAAATTATGGATTCAAAGCGTAGAACATAACTAGCATATAACACTTTTTTTTACATGAAACAAAAGCTAATTTTATACATTATAACATACGTAAAAATTGCCTTGATCTTATATAAAAAAACCACATTGTGTTTTTTAAAATTCGTGTTTGCCATATGTTTAAAGCAATTGGTTGGAACCAACTAACATGCTATTGCATGTTTTTTGTGTATGAAATGCGCCCCTATAAGTGTCTTGTGAAGCTATAAGCTATAGTGGGGGAGATCATAGCCCAACATAATGGGAATTATGATTGACATTGCTAAGCTTTGTGTGCAGTTCTAGTCTGTTGTTGTCCAAATTTCCTTCATCTATAATCATACCTCACATTGCATGCCCGATGCTTTTATTGATATGATTTAAGATTGTACATGCATGCCTTGATAATTATGTATGGTCTATATTCCAGAATAGTAGTCTCGACATATTCATATATACTCATATTGGTTCTATTAGTTGTTAATTTTGATGATTGGCTGAGAAATTTGTCTACAAAATGCTTATTCTTTTTCCTTCTTCTTATTCTAATAAGACATAAATCCAAATGATTACCCTGTTTTTTTTTACAATCAACAGAAGTTTCAACTAAATACATTAGGTGAAAAATAGGTGTGGGATGGTTATGTACTTTAGGTGTCAGATAACATTGTTTATGACGAGTGTTTTATGTACTTCGAACATATGTCATGATTGTTCCACAGCATGGTTCTAGCAAGGATTTGGCAGAACCATGCTGTGAAAATAGCATAGTTATGCACTGTTCATTTGTACTATTTCATTTGAAAAATAGCAGTAATTTAATTATGTTAATATACTTTGTTTTGTCATCTTTGAAAAAACATCTATTAGTACTACCTGTGGCGTTTCATATCTAGGTATGTGTATTCTTCATTCATCTGTTCTAGCTACATGCCCTTTTGTCTTCATATTGCTTATGTGTAGTGTGAAAAAATAATAGCAATGAACCAGCAATGCAATTAACCAATAGTTCATTTTTCATGACAGTGGTGTGTAGCAGGTAAAACCATATGTTTTTTGTATCTAGTTTTGAACCCTTACTTTTAATTTTGTATTTTGAAGGTAACATGTGTTTTTGGTATGAAGTTTCTTGTACATATTCATTTGTAGTCAGAAGCCAGTTTTTTTTTGTTTGCACAGCCACCATCATGAAAATTATGGATTCAAAGCATAGAACATAACTAGCATATAACACTTTTTTACAAGAATCACAAACTAATTTTATACATTACAACATACATAAAAATTGCCTTGATCTTATATAAAAAATACAACATTATGTTTTTCAAATCTGCCGGTAAAATCTGGCCATACCCATGGCCACAACCAAACTCTACCTCTCGACATCGATTAACCCCACACATAACAATCATATAATCAATTAACAATCAATCATACTAAATTCATATCAGCAATCATCAATACAATATAATGGAGACATAAATCCCATTCCCATCCTTGTAACACCCTGGCTATTCGAAAGCCAAGATGCCACCTAAATAATCTAACATACAACCATAATGTGAAAGAATTTGAACACTATCTCATCTAATGACATAAAGAGAACAATATTCAATAGAACCATGGCATGAATATAGTCTGAATCCAAGCAATTATATCGAAGGAATGATCAAAGATCACAAGTAATACTTAATCAACCATAACATAGCACTAGGTATCATTCACCATCTAAATTTATTTACTACAGTTCATCAATAA
Organism: Phyllostachys edulis; assembly: GCA_036346405.1. Lineage (NCBI taxonomy): Eukaryota > Viridiplantae > Streptophyta > Magnoliopsida > Poales > Poaceae > Phyllostachys > Phyllostachys edulis. The sequence continues at coordinate 106,370,235 of CM070550.1, forward strand.
CGAATGAAAAATAGAACTAAATCGTAATCTTGGACTTGATTAAGGTGAAGTGAATGAGTAGTGCATGTCTACTCCTCCCAATAGAGCCAACATCAATGATCACCTAAAAAACAAACAACGCAAGAATGAGTCCGAGACTCAAGAAAGTACGAAAAATAAATGGGACATACAACAAACATGATCATGACAACATCATTGAAGAATATGAATAAATCACGAATCGAATATTTGAATGAATGGAATGAATGAATTGAATGAAATGAAGGGACTACACACATGCATATACGGTATGGTGGTGACACACCCGTCGGTGTTCACCTAAGCCCGCATTTAACAAAATGCGGATCCAAGTCCCGTATGAAGAACGTTTCATACGGTGTCCCAAATCGCCCACATTGGAATGGTGGGTCTTACGTGCCCATACCGGAATTGATGGGTCTTACGTGCCCATACCGGAATTGATGGGTCTTTACATCCCACTCCGTGGGTGAATCATGAACCATGAATGAATGAATGAATGAATATATATGAATTTGTAAGAAGAAAACTCAAGAAGCATGATTCACATACAAGAAACGAAGTAGAAGTCAACAAAAACTACTCACATACCATAGTACTCAGTCATGGCATGAGCTTAAAACATTATGAACAATCGATGGTACATCACACGATGTACTTGCCCATATTGGAATAATGAGACTTCACTACCCACTCCCATGGGTGAACAGGAGCGAAGGAACGAATGAATGTAAGGAATATAGTCTTATTATTGAAGAATCATGGTATATCAACTATGAAGGGAACACAAGGAATACCGAAATTACCCATTTCATATTCATCAATCAAGTGGAACAAACAACAAACAAGACAAATCAATTGTACTTGCCTCAACCGTGATTCAGAAGTCAACGATAGAAAGCTCTAGCCCCGGGGTTCACCACCACCTGGCAGCCGTAAAACAATATACTAAGTACACCAACCAAAAGTGTACAGCAATGCAATGAAACAGAAAGAGAACAAGTGTCCCTAATCGCAATCCCAACAATTAATCAAAACTCTCTCAAATTCTCAAATCTGTCCAAACGAACAGCTGTTAAGGAAAAATTCTTAACTTTTGATTCAAAACTCCAAAAGCTATGAATCCAATTTTCCTAGAACCTACACAAGCCTAGCTACAACTTCTCAGGTGACCAAAAGATCAAACTAGTTCATCTAAGTCTTTGTTTTTAATCCCGAAGACCGATCTGCCATCTCCGGTACTACTAACTTGCGAATTTCATAACTTTTGTTTGGCTCAACCAAACACATTGTTCTAATACTCTCTGGAAACTACAGGAAACAAACTATCTCAATAAAATTATCTCAAATATTTCCATTGTGCAACAAATACTGTAAATAGTCAAGTAAAACTCTTCTGTCCACAACAGAGAGGCAGATTACAGCCTGAGATTCTAAAATTCATAACTTTCGATCTAGAAATCCAAAATTTATGAAATTTAACTTTCTGGAATCACAATTCAAATACCTACATCTCTCAAGGAGACCAACTGATACAATTTGGTCTTCTCCTATATCAAATTTACAGATCTATGTTCGCTGCACAAGTCCTAAGACTGATTTAGCACTCTGTCTTGCGAAATTCATAACTAATTAACCGTTTATCCAAAAATTATGAATTAGAACTTTCTGGAAAGATAACAAAAATTCCCATCTATCTCCAGGAGACACTAATCTCTGAATCTGCTCGGATCTAACCCAAAACTGCGCGCCAACAGGAAGACAGATTCAACCGATCTACTACAGAAATCTCAGAACATCTAATGAATACGAATCGCATACGAATTATCTACCAAAACTAATTGGGATCACGAATTTACCCACAAGAATGACGCGAGATGCCGCTGAAACCTTCGTGAATCCCTCGTGAAGATCACCCCCACCTTCTTCTTCTTCCTCTCCTCTCTTCTTCCCTCTCCTTCCTCTTCCTTATGGCCGGCAACAATGGAGAAGCACCGGAGGGGAGGGGCGTGCTACAGTAGCACCGTGCTACAGTGGCGGTGGCGCTACAGTGCCCGTGCTACAGTGCTTGGGTGCTAGGGTTTAGTCCCCCCCCCCACATGGGCCCAAAGAGCTATGGGCCAAAGGCCCGAGTTCAAAAACTCCTCCAAAATTCTGAATTTTCCCTTTCTAATTATATTTATTTCTAGTACTAGTCACTTATATGTTTTATATTTGAATGTTACAATCCTACTGTGCACCAGTGTGTCAAATTTTAAGTTGATTAGCCATTAGCAAATTTTAATTAATCTATTCACCACAGATCTAAAGCCCGCTCTGATACCAACTGTAACACCCCAGCCCAATATGAGCCTGAAATGCTACTAAAATAACGAAGTAACAATTTAAAATCTAAGACATTGTACTAAATTTCAGCAGAACCTTCTTTGTATAGTTAACCATACAGAAAATTCTAACATATATCAATAACATAATAAAATATTTCAAACATCCAACTTAAATCATAATCATAAAAACTTCCATGGAACACTAATCAATTCTATTACAAAGCAACAGTTGCATAAAGACATAACCAATAAAATTATCTTAGCAGTTTTGTAACATCCCTAAATTCTATTTGTGAAATTAATAAAAGTAGAATTAATTACTATGTGCTAATTGGGCCTCTTGGGCCAAAAGTGATGTAATTAAATTCTAATTGGAGCCTAATCTATTTTAGAGTCCAAATCAAAGTTGGTTTTTAGTCTAGACCCTAGTTGTGTTTTTATTCTCCGTCTTGCATGGGTGGTGCATGCCCACCCACGCCAGAATCACTTGCGCCGCCAGCATCGATCGCGCCACATGATCGCCAATCCGTAGTCGCCGCCGCCGCATGGACGCCAGCGTTCTGCTGCGCCCAACGCTGCAGCGTTGCTGCGCGTCTTCTTCTCTTGCCGCGTGTCCCACTTACTCGGCTCCTCGCCGGCGTGGAGCCTGAGAGGCTACCGAATGTGGCCGGTTGATTTCTCTTGGCCAGCTTACTTGTTCTTCGGCCGGCGCGTGACGCCCAAGTGGTGCTGCATGCTGCTCCATCCATGCACACATTAGTGTGTTTTCTCCTTTTTGCTGGTGCTTGCTTGTAGCTTTGCATGCCAATTTTTACTGCCACAAGATTACTATGGCCACCAGAAAGAGAGGGAGAGAATAAAAAGAAGACAGTGCAGGTTGGTGTGTTGCCACGACATGGAAGGGAAAGAGGAGAAGACGAAAAGAAAGTGGAGGGAGGAAAAGTGTAACACCTTGGCTATTTGGAAGCCAAGATGTCACCTAAATAATCTAACATACAACCACGATGCGGAAGAATTTGAATAAATTATCATCTAATGGCATAAACAGATCAATATTTAACAGGACCATGGCACGAAAAGAGTCTGAATACAAATACTTATATCAAAAGAGGTGATCAAAGTTCTCAAGCAGTAATAAATCAACCATAACATGGAGAAGGTATCCTTCCTTCACCATCTAAATTTATTTATTACAGTTCATTAATTAACGAATGAAAGATAGAAACTAAATCATATTGTTGAACTTGAATATGGTGAATTGCATGATTAGTGCGTGTCTACTCCCTCCCGATAGAGCCAAAGATCAATGATCACCTAAAATAAACAAACAAAGCAAGAATGAGTCCGTGACTCGGCAAGTACAATGAATAAATGAACATACCACAAATACTGAACAAGACCTCATCATTAAAGAATGTGAACATACACCAATGAATATATGGATGAATGGAATGAATGGATTTAATGAAAAGAATGGACGGCACACATGCTTATACCGGTATAGCTAGTGACACACCCGTCGGTGTTCACTTAAGCCCGTGATTTAACAAAATACGGGACCCAAATCCCGTATGAAGAACGTTTCATACGGGTGTCCAAATCTGCCCATATTGGAATGGTGGGTCTTACGTGCCCATACTGGAATTGATGGGTCTTTGAAATCCACTCCCGTGGATGAAAAATCTGCCCAGATTGGAATGGTGGGTCTTACGCACCCATCTTGGAATTGATGGGTCTTTATAATCCACTCCGTGGAAGGAACATGAAAATGTATGCTTGTATTGAATGATGAATTATGAAAGACCCATCTCAAATTCGCCTCTAAGAATCCGAAATCGCCACGCAATCTCTCGGGCAATTGAATTTCTAACAAAGAAAAATCGATCCAATCAACTAATCTAATTTCACATCTAATCATCATCAAACAATGGAGAAAGCACCTCATTACCCTTGAAGAACCCTAGGAAGACGCTGAACAATCTCCCCGAAAAACTCTCCTTTCCTCCTCCTTCCTTTCCCTTCTCCTCTCTTCTTCCGATGGCCGTCAGAGAGAAGGATGGCGCCGGCAGCGGAGGAGTAGCAGAGGCGGAGTATCAGAGCACGATGCTATTGTAGCACGGCGGATCTCAGTAACAAATAGTGGCTAGGGTTTGGTCCCTCCTCCCTTGCCTTCTAATGGGTCACCACCCACTCATGGGCCTTGGGCCGCTATGGCTGCTCCTCTCCTCTCGAATATGGGTTGGTGGCCCATTTCTCTCCTCAAATTCTGAATTTTGAACTAATTCCTTCTCTAAACTTTGTTACAATCAAATTGAATAAAATTCCTCTCCTAACAAGTTTCTCTCTTCCGATAATATTATCTCTAATTGAAATTTGGGGTATTACATTCTACCCCCTTAATAGGATTCAATTCAATCTACTCACCGCCTTCTCGAAAGAAAACTACGACTGGAATTAAACAATGACAAACACGCACCCATTGCGAATAAATCCGGATATTGTTCGCGCATACGAAACACCATCTTCCAAGTGGCCTCTCTCTCAAACTGATGAGACCACAACGCAAGGATGTAAAACAATGTCTGTCCTAACACTCAACCCGTCAATTTCAGGTACAATCATCAGAAGAGAATCGAAGGTAAGACCCTACTCGATGGTCAACATCTTTAACGAAATCCCACGCTTTGAATTGCTCAGTTACTCAATTAACACCGAACACACCAAACGCTATGTGCTTAGCGAATGGACCCGAGACGGTCAAAGTGATATGCCAACTTCCTAATTTCGCAATCGTCGAAACGAATGAATGTACTTGGGCCAACTTCCTTCCGTGCGAAAGCACACAAAATGCTCAAAATTGAACCCTTCATCTAACAAGGAGCACCTCTTTTAAACAAGAATGCACAATGTAACTCGTTCTTAAACAAATATTTTACAAAGAGAATCCAATCGAAATTTAAGAGTTCTCATCGCATCCACGCAATGCTAACTCTCCACAAAAGGGTCAAATCCAAAGTCGACAACTCATCACAAAAGCAATTCCACTTTCTAAATAGGCGCTTTACGATTGAATACCACGAAAGCCAAAGGAGAAATCACTCGAATACCCAAACCAAACACTTCTTTTGCTTTGTCTGAATTGGAGAGAATCAAACATGCTAACAAAGCGCCAACTCAAAGTGCGGAAGACACCAATCAACAACACAAAACTCAAACAAGAAACAAGAAAATACTTCACCACCGAGGAAACATCCTTTTCTCGCCTCTTTTTAGGAATAAAGTCTCTCTCAAACCTTAGAATTGAATTCATCACATACCACACGGGCTCAAACCTCTTAATTTAACATCCTCAAATTATGCTTAAACCGAAATACATCATCCACACCTTTGTGGAGAGACTCTATTGATTCCATCAACACTCTAGACAACTCCTTCAATCGATTTAAATTAATTTGTTAGAAAGCCCCAAAGCACCTAAAAAAACCCACGCAATCCCATCACCTCCAACTTTCAAGAATAACACTTTAGAATCCTCAAGACACACTCATGTACTACATCGAAGAGTTCTATCAATGCTCATTCCATTGCTCTAGAAATGCCAAGAATCTATTTTCTCTACACACCATCATTGGGCGACCAAAGGTCTAGCATAAAAAATGCAAAGCCCAATTTTAACCACCAAAACCTCTGCAACGAACTTATCTTATAACAGATAGAGAAATCATCATATTGAACATGCCCACAATTCTAACATACTCACTCATTGACATCATCAGAAATCACCCACCCAAACTCGCAATACTTTCCAATTGCGTTACTCATTAAAATTGATCAAGATTTCTATACCTTTGATAATCCCTAATATTTTAACATGAACTAAGGTTCTGGAATTACACCATACCATAGGTTCTACTTGGTCGTACCACTATTCGGTTTTACTCATTGAAACCAAGTCATACCTGACATTAACTCGACACTTCCTACCATCTCCAAAGTTGTCGTAACGACTAGAGTTCTCACAATTCTATCCTCATTAAACTACACCAACACAATTCTTATACACAACCGTATAAGGTACCCCATCATGGTACTCTCATGAACTGACCAATATTTCCCATACTTGTAAACAATTTCTAAGGTTCCACTTAACATGAACGAAAGATCTTGAACCACAACCACTATAGGTTCTATCAATTGCAATAATGACATTAGTTGGCCCTAAGGACAAAACTTTTTGTTTAAGTCAAACCTCGCCAAGGGTTACTCCAAGAAATCAACTTATCACTTATTGCGCTCCAAACAACTTGACTTTCAAAATCTCACAAAGTCTCTCGGTTGATCACCACCAACCAGTGCCACTAAACACTCTAAAGGGTTTTATAGAACAAATCCATAATTCATTTCTCAAAAGAAAAGACAATTGAAAACGATTCCCAGCGCAAAGAAAACGTTTGCCACTCGCATTAAGCATATGACCAAGGGAAAATAGTCAATTAAGCAATGAACTCGAAAATCATGAAGGAAGTCCACAATTGAGGGCACAAGTCCCGCATACGAAGAAAACATCAAACCTCTCTTGAGAAGAAAGTGTTGCACTAAAAAAAATCGAGAAGCTTTAATGGCAAAAGCAGAAAGTTTAGGCACACTTCAAATAGACCGTAAGTTACATAACTTGGCGTAAAACTCAAATACTTCTACTACACTTTTGCCTTTAACAAAAGAAATATTCTTCTTTGATTGAAACATCACTTTGCCAACTCAACTAAGGAGCCTTAAAGCTCAAAACTCAAGAATCACTTAAGAACCAATAGAACATTCAAATACATCATTTTGGTTTGAACTAATTTCAGATACCACCTAATTCATCAGCTCTAAAAGGTCACTAAAGCAAAACTTGAAATGTTCTCATTTAAGCAATATCACCAATGGCGATCAAATTACTTTATCTCTGAAAGAATTAATATCAATCTTACATTACTGTTAATTTTAATAACATCAGTAACATACAGTAGTACCAAGAATTATCAGACTTTATTATAGCATCCTAAAGCTTTTCAAAAGACACACAAGCCACATGGTTGAAATAATTTTTTACTTTAACAAGATCATACTATGCAATAGCAATCTTGTAAGGTACCATATCAAGGCCACTTATGAAATTCGTCCACTCAGCTGTTGGTATTACGCCACCCAACATCAGCTCTCATTATCAATTGACAAATGCATTAAACATGTAAGAAGATATGGTGCTACTCGATTCACCAACAATCTATCTAGACCTTTAATCAGGTTTCAAGAATTTTACCACGTCAGGCATAGGTAATTCTAGCATTTATGAAAGATCATCAAGAAATTACCCAACTATATATGCTACCAAGGACATCAGTTAAGATTAACTATGCAACATACCATTGACCCAACTTGGCATCCTATACATGATCAATTACCTTGTATTCTTACAACTTATCATTTAGCACAACAACCATTACAAAAGATTGTTAACACTTTCCTTCAGAAAGAAAAGGTTACGAACTTCAACACTCCAACTACCCCAAAAGAATTGAATGGAATCAAAACCTTATTCAATGAACTCAGTAAAATAAATAATTTCCATTATCCAAAATACCAAACGGATAACCAATAGCCTTTATCAATAGGAAAGATAGGATTCTCATGAAAGAGAACAATCTTGTAAATAACATCCTTTACAAGTAGTAAAGAGAGCTCGACAATTTGAAAGACATTAATTGCCCTGAAAAACAAATAGGGATCAATGAAAACCCATACCCAACCATTTTGTTTGAATACAATCTCCAACTTAACCACAACAAGGCATCACAAAAGGATCTTAACACTTTCCTTCTAAAAGAGATGTACTAACTTCAACACTCGTAATGATCCAAAAGAAATACATAGAACCAAGGCTTTCTCATATTAACAAACTTGTAATAGAAAACTTTCATTAACCAAAATATCAAACGAATACATGAATCATTCTTTTCCAATAAGAAAGAAGGAACAATCGTGAAGGTATCAATCTCGACAATTAACCAAAATCACAAGTAGTGAAAGCAACTCAACAAATGAAAAACAATAATTGTTTTACGAATCATTAAAGACCCATTGGGACCAATCAACTATCATGAACCACGATCCCAAGAGAAATTTATCAACCACCACGTAACAAGTATTTTGCCAAATTCGAAAATCAAGAAAGAGAACAACTTTCTAAAGCAACTCACGCCAACCACGAAACTATGGTACTCGTGGTAACAACTCCCTAACCACACACATAAACAAGTGGTGTAACACCGTGAATCCCAGAGTGACAACCACGCCCTCAACTTCTTAACATCCGTTATCAACGCGGCGTAACCAATGTAATTAGCTATAAATATATAGGATCATCTCATGACAATCATAGAATAAATTCATAGATATAAGATATCACATCATATCATAGATTAACAACAAGAAAGATAGTACAGAAGCAATTCAACAATTGCTCAACAAATGAAACATAATAATGGAAATGCGGAAACAATGAATTACCCAACCCCACCTACTGTGCACAGTGTGTCATTTTAATAACTTAATTACCACGGACCTAAAGCCCGCTCTGATACCAACTGTAACACCTTGGCTATTTGGAAGCCAAGATGTCACCTAAATAATCTAACATACAACCACGATGCGGAAGAATTTGAATAAATTATCATCTAATGGCATAAACAGATCAATATTTAACAGGACCATGGCACAAAAAGAGTCTGAATACAAATACTTATATCAAAAGAGGTGATCAAAGTTCTCAAGCAGTAATAAATCAACCATAACATGGAGAAGGTATCCTTCCTTCACCATCTAAATTTATTTATTACGTTCATTAATTAACGAATGAAAGATAGAAACTAAATCATATTGTTGAACTTGAATATGGTGAATTGCATGATTAGTGCGTGTCTACTCCTCCCGATAGAGCCAAAGATCAATGATCACCTAAAATAAACAAATAAAGCAGAATGAGTCCGTGACTCGGCAAGTACAATGAATAAATGAACATACCACAAATACTGAACAAGACCTCATCATTAAAGAATGTGAACATACACCAATGAATATATGGATGAATGGAATGAATGGATTTAATGAAAAGAATGGACTGCACACATGCTTATACCGGTATAGCTAGTGACACACCCGTCGGTGTTCACTTAAGCCTATATTTAACAAAATACGGGGACCCAAATGCCGTATGAAGAACGTTTCATACGGGTGTCCAAATCTACCCACATTGGAATGGTGGGTCTTACGTGCCCATACTGGAATTGATGGGTCTTTGAAATCCACTCCCGTGGATGAAAAATCTGCCCACATTGGAATGGTGGGTCTTACGTGCCCATACGGGAATTGATAGGTCTTTATAATCCACTCCCGTGGAAGGAACATGGAAATGTATGCTTGTATTGAATTATGAATTATGAAAGACATCATATCCGAACATAGAAATAACACATAAGAAAGGAACATAAACTTTGAATATTCTCATGGATCACAAAAACACAATATGAACATCAAGCATTCAACGCTCACAAATCATAAGAATATCAAGGTACTTGCCTTTTCGCGATGCGTTGCGGTAGTAGGCAAAGAAGATGCCCTAAACCCAAGCCTCTCCGCCTACACAAGTAAGTACTCAAATAAATACAACATGGTACATTACAATACCAGTATCGTTCTACAACACCTTCCCAAACACCCAAGAAATCGCCATAAGCCCTATTCGAAAAAACAGCAACATAACCATCTAATCGAATCTGGACAGCAGAACGGAAATAACCATAACTATTGACCTGGGACTCAGAACGAGGTGAGCCCAGTTCCTAACGAAACTTAACAAACATATCTACAACATTCTAGTTGGCGAGATGACCCAAATCGGCCAAAATCAAATGATAGCAGGCAGATGAACTTGAATGACAGCTTCTGTCCAGATGAAGCGGACATCAGTAAAGAACTGGTCACAACTTTTGATCTACAACTCCGATTAGGGAGTTCTTTATCATTCTGGAAATTTTATAAAAATGTATACAATAACCTAGTTGGGTGAAAACCCTGAATCTGCTGTTAACAAACTCATAATTTAGGAGACAACTTAACAGATTAATCACGTCAGAATTATGGACAGTCGGAATGAAACTATCATAACTTTTGATCCGTACGTCAGAATTTTGTGTTCTTAGCGGCCACAGAAAGCTAAGAACAGAATCTAAATATCTCTAGGAGGTGGACATCTCAAATTCGGCCTCTAAGAATCCGAAATCGGCCACGCAATCTACTGGACAGAATTGAATTTCTAACAGCAGCAAATCGATCCAATCAACTAATCTAATTTCACATCTAATCATCATCAAACAGCGGAGAAAGCACCTCATTACCCTTGAAGAACCCTAGGAAGACGCTGAACAATCTCCCCGAAAAAACTCTCCTTTCCTCCTCCTTCCTTTCCCTTCTCCTCTCTTCTTCCCGATGGCCGGCAGCAGGAAGGATGGCGCCGGGGAGCGGAGGAGTACCAGGAGGCGGAGTACTGTAGCACGACGCTACTGTAGCACAGTGGCTACTGTAGCAAATAGTGGCTAGGGTTTGGTCCCCTCCCCTCCCTTGCCTTCTAATGGGCTGCCAGCCCACTCATGGGCCTTGGGCCGCTATGGCCAGCTCCTCTCCTCTCGAACATGGGTTGGTGGCCCATTTCTCTCCTCAAATTCTGAATTTTGAACTAATTCCTTCTCTAAACTTTGTTACAATCGAAATTGAATAAAATTCCCTCTCCCGAACAAGTTTCTCTCTTACCGATAATATTATCTCTAATTGAAATTTGGGGTATTTCAAAAAGGAAGAGAAAAATTAGAAGGAAGAAGTCGAGATCCAGGTTTTCGTCGTGTGGTAACGATCTGGTTTTCCCTCTCCGTTTTGTTAATTTAATTAGATATTAGAGAGGGGTTTTAGAATTCGTCTAGTCGGGGGAAACCGATTACTAGATCTGTTTAGTTTGCTGTTTAGTTGTACGAATAATTCGGGTACCTTAATGGCGAATTTTGGGAATATCATCTACTAGTTAATTGTAGAGAATTTTGATAGCTTTTCGTAGAATATTTAACCATATCGATCAGACGATTAAATTTTGAGTTACGAATTTTGTAAGCCTGTTGTCTAGGGAGTTGCCGTCTTTTGGCATCATCTTGGTCGATTGTAGATTAAAATTAGTAAATGAGATAATTAGTGTAACATCCCAAAATTTTGATCTGTTTTAAAGTTTTAAAAGAAAAATAACCATTTGGATTTTGTCTGTTAAAGTTAAAAGCTTAATTGAAATTTTCAGAGTTCAAAAATAATTTAATGTGATTAATGTCAACATCAACTATTATCAAAACTATTTTATTTGGATTTTATGAGCTTGGAGATATTTTCTAGAATTTTTTCGAGGTCATTTTCTATTTTCCAAGTTTTATTTGGAGTTATTGTTATTTTCTAAAAAGAAAAACTATTAATAAATCTCAGATAAGCTTTCGGGCTCAAACCTCTTTTCTTTGGCCCATCCATTCCTTGGATGGCCCGCTCTTCGTTGTGCATGCATCTTGGGCCGCTCCTTTTCCTTGGCCCGAGACGGTCCAGCCGCTTTGTTTCTCCACGCGCCAAGTCAACCGGCTTAGCCTCCTTTCTTTTCCCGTGCGCGCGTGAGAGGCCCGTCCTTCTTTCCTTTCCCGAGCGTAGTCCAACCGAAGCCGTGCGCCTTGGCTCCCATCGGTTTCCCCTTGTGCGCGCGTGCAGCAACCAGCCCACCTCCCGTTTCTTACGCACAGCCCAACTGCCGGCGTCTCTTTTGCGTGCGTGTAAAGGCCCACTCATTTTCAGCCGAGTAAAGCCACCAGCCCACTCCCGCTTCCTTCAGCACTGAGCCCGCCTGCCCTGTCATTGCGTTCTGCTAGTGTCAGCCCGGCTCCCCTTTTCTTTCGTTTGCGTCGCTGCTTGTGGCCCGGTGTTGGGACCCAAAATATGCAATTCTGGACTCTCTGTGTATAATGCACTAGTCCAAGATCGCGCTAGTGCACACAGTGTCAACATAGGTGAATATCGATCCACACAAGCGATTAATAACATAAACGAGTAATTTGATAACAAATAGTTGTTTTGACCTTCTGGTCGAGTTTACAATTATTAAGCCACACATGGCTAGCAAAGAAATAAAATAGCAGCGGAACGAAGAAACTTCAGTGGAATCCCATCAATTCACCACATGCAACTGACTAGGATCAAGACCCTACGATCAAGCACCTTCGATGAACTCCTCCTCGAAAGCAGGCTATGACTTCTCCTCTTTTGTTGCATGTTTTACAACAAGCATGAGTACACACCGTACTCGCAAGTCATACTACAGAATGTAATTTATAGATGCAGGCTTATTCCAAAGGAATGGCTTCTGTGGTTATTTTGCATAAATGCAGCATTTGCAATTTGAATACAAGTAATAGATTGAAAGCATAATTCAAAACAAATAGACAATAATAATTTTACAGTTTTATTTCACAAAGACACATAGCCTAAACAAGTTATTCACATAGCCATATGACTTAGGTCACACAGCTCCCTTCCCAAGGTTTTCATGAAAACTACCCTCGTGTGAAATCCCGAGCATTGTCCATGATCATGACGCGCTATTCAATAGATTTGATTAACACTCTGCAGAGGTTGTACACTTTACCCACAAGATACAACTAGTGTAGCTAGCACTAGCCGTAACAAAACAGTTCAGAAACTTCATCTCGACATTGACACTCCCGGTATGCTTAGCCGCCACAGACGCACACCGTTGGACAGGGACACGGTGAACCGCCCCGTGATGCGACTACTTGGTAGTACACACCTCCACCCAATCGACACAGCTATCCTATAACCTGAGTAATCAATGTCAAGACTCCATAACTTACTAAGTTAGATCCATCCCATACCAGGCATGTGGTTGTACGAAAGGCTCAGTTCAATGGCGCACAAAGTTAAGTCCTTAATTGACCGGGGCAAGACTTCCAAATTCTAACATATCATTCCCGCCAACACAGATCCACCATAAAAGTACACAGGATCACTTGCCCTCGTCCAAAACATTTTCCCACCCTGTTGGTTAAGTGCAACATACGCCATCAACGAGTAATAGCATATAGTGCACACAGTTTTTATCACATAGTTCCATAGTCACTTAGCCAAGTTTATATTTGCAACTTACATGAGATGATGACTCGTAGCATGGCTAAGCAATCTAATCGCATCTAACCATCCCACGTTGGTAATACAATAGCACCAAGTAAATAAACCAATCTAGGGTGACAAAATATTATGGCATACAATTAGACAAGGAGGTCATAACAATCTAGATATTAACTAACCCCAAAAACATTGAAATAACTAAATAAAGTAAATGCAATAATTTAAATCAATGTAACTTTTGAAAACTGGGTTCAATATGATCAAAGGTATAACTTGCCTTTGAATAGGTCTAAGTATTGATCTTGCTCTTGAGGTGCTCCTTCTTCTTCAAATCTTCCCGAAGTATCGACGTCTACTCGCAAACAAAAGTAAATAAACAAAACAAATAAATAACAAAGGCAAAAAAACTCCAAAAATTAAATAAAAATCTCAGATAAATAGATCTTGAATTTAGAAATTTGAATGGGCTCAATCGGAGTTCAGATGCAAAAGATATGGACTTTGGAAGTTGGAAATCTAAAGAAAACCCTAAAACTGAATTATTCCGAATTTCCGAATTATTCCTTAAAAGAAAAATTGGATTATTGCGCAACGATGACATCAACGCTCGAAATTAAGAAATTAAAAGAAATACTGACATGTGGGACCCACACGTCAGTGAGACGGTCCACGGTGAACTCGGTTCACCGAACCAATCGAATCTGAGATTCGCTCGGGTGGCAAACCCGCGCACGTGGCACTGACGAAGGCGTATACGTGGTTGCCACACATGCCAGGAAGGTGAGGTGGACGCTGAAGTGGGCTTGCCACGTCAGATCGACGGCGACGATGGCTCGGGAGCCAACGGCACGGCGAACGGCGGCGAACTATCGGCAATGGATGGTACTGGAAGGTAGCTGGCGCTATTGCGCACGTTATGGACCAACTCCGAGTGGTTGGGGACGACTGAGGCGGCCGGCGGAGAGGTTCTGATATTGTCGGATGAGCTTCCCGGCGAGACTTCGGCGGCGCGGATGGTCGCTGGAGGTAGCCCACGCTATGCTGATCACAATGGCGTGGTCCACGGAGGCTGGTCTTCAAAGGCGGCGACGCAATTCAAAGAAATCAAGTTTCGGCCGAAACCCTAGTTCTTCAAATCGCGGCGGCGCTGGGGCGATTGGAGCTCAATGAGTGGCGGCTTTGGATTGTGGGCACGATCGCGAACCCAGGGGTCCTATTTATAGGGTCCGGGCGAGTCTAGATAAGGAATCCCCAATTCGTATCCGAGATGAACACGAGAGGAAAATCCCGGAATTCTTGGAGATAAGAAGCAAATTGAGATAAGATTTCAACAGAAACGATTGCGGGAGAGATAGGTAAGATTTTGACACGGTTTCTAGAAGAAAATCAGTTGGAAAACTCCATTGCCGGATAGAGCTTTGAAGAGTTTCAATGGCGGCCGCGACGGAAGCTCCGCGGAGAAGAAACTGGCTCGGACACGGAGACGACGAACAGCGGCTATGGCCCCACCGGTCAGCGGGCGGAGACAAAGGTGCACACGCGGGTGAGTTGATCCAAACGTCCAACATCGATCCGACGGCGGGGAAGGATGGGCCGGCTGGGCCACGCATGAGAAAAGGGTGGATTGGGCCGGGGAAGATTCGGCCCGAGGGAGAATCTGAGATTTTGATACTTCTTCTTTTTAGGAAAATACCAGAAATCCAAATAAGCAATAGAAAATAGCAAATTAACTTGGAAAAATTCCAAAAAAATCTAGAAAATATATCCAAGATGTTAGGATACCGACATATTTTCATTTAACTATCTTTTTAAGTCAGATTACTAAAAACTGTTAGGATACCGACATATTTGCAGAACAGAGGTGCTACGAAATTCATAACTTTTGAACCATTTGTCCAAATGATGTGATCTAGTACTCTACGGAAATTTATCGACGTCACCTACAATTCTCTAGGAGACGTCCAGAACGGATTCTGTCGTTAAACTACTCAAAAACGCCGACCAATCCTATCTGCTCTAACAGATCTAATTACCAACAAAGCTAAATAATCAATTAATTGACTAAACGCAAGGGGATCGGGTCTTACCCTTGACGAACCGCTGAAGATCACGTACCAAGGCCGCGATCTCTCCCCTTCCCTCTCTTCTCCCCTCTCTCCTTCTTCTCCCTTCCTTGGCCGACAGCAATGGGAGAGCACCACCAAGAGGGAGGGGAATTGCAATGAAGTGCAGGGGGGGTCTTCTGCTGTAGCACGGCACTGTAGCGTCGGTGGGGTACTGTAGCTGCGTGTGCTATAGTAGTGGCTAGGGTTTTCCCCTCTTTTTATTGGTGGCCGGCCCCTCATGGGCCTCCTGGGCCAAGGCCCGAGGCCCAGGTTGTCGAGGATTTGCATAAAACCCCCCCTCTTTTCCTTCTGCTAAACTCTTTTCTATTTGGTCCTTCTCCCTAATTTAAATATTCTCTCTCAAATACTCTTTTGGGTCCATCTGGGGTATTACATGTCTCTTGACCTTGCATCTGCCCAAAACATGCTCTTTACTTTGCTATTTTCATCCAAGTCAAATGTGTAATAAAACCTGGGATCTTGAGCTTGTCTTTTGGTGAAGTATTGGAAAACTTGGATCATGTCATTAGCTGTTGTTTCTTTGTTCATTGATGTTCTGACATTACTTACATCCTTTTTGTGTATGTTAATGCTGCCATTCCTCCCCTGAGCACTGAAAGGACTGCAATCATCTTTCTTGTCGATATGTTGGCTTCCTTTAGTGTTCTTATCAATGTTTTTTTTCCTCATTGGACATGTACTTGTGAGACCTATAGAATCTAGTCTCTGAATTTGGGCTAAGGCAATGGTTGTGAGTCAAATTTAGTCTTGTTATGTACCATATCCCTCTCTTCTCTGTAACAACCATTATGCACTCACAATCTGTCTTAACCAAAATGCATGTTTCTCTCTCTGAATTTTCTTCATTTGTAGCACTTGGTTCACCTTCTTCTATTGATTTGCCATATATGTTGCATTTAAATGTCACTCTTGTCACCTTGTTATTCTTTTTCTTGCTGGTTGTGTGATAATTATGCGCAATAACAATTGAGAACCCTGATAAATATGTATAAAAGTTGAAGAAATCATGATCTTCTTTTGAACTTTTGAAATCCATCCCCATCCACTACTACAGAAAAGGTCTTCACAGACGGTTCAAAAACGTCATTACAGATGGTTTCGTGAGCCGTCTGAGTTTATGGGTCAGTGATGACATGAGATCATCACAGACGATTTTTGAACCATTTGTGATGCTGACTATCACAGACAGTTCATAGATAAAACCATTTGTGATAGCTTACGTTTCACAGACGGTTTATATATAAAACCGTTTGTGATAGCTTACATATCACATACGATTGGTAAGCCGGTTTTAAAGGCAAAAGCAGACACTGCTTAGATATTTGGTAGAGAAGAGATCAAGAATAGAGAAGAGGGGAGGCGGGCTCGGGGGGAGGAGGCGGCCACTGTTTGGAAAACTCTCACAAGTATTGAGACAAAACTCTCATGGATAATACTTGAATACAAGATATATATAAAATATGTTGAAACAAATAATTAAGACTTAGACAATTAAAACCACATCTCGCTCAAGTATTTTAATATCGAGCAGCAAATTTCTTCATACTAAATAAGAAGACCACATACTTCTATAAAAAGAACATCAATGGTAATAAGATAACAATATATGGTAAGTTGACGATATCATGTTAGGATGTAAAAAGAGTTTCCTTAATGGTTAAATCTCTATCTATAAAAGCAGATAACAAAGAAGAACTCAGAAAAACTCACCTCTATCCATGTAGAAGTTCGTTTACATTCATATGTGCAAACTATGTGTGAGGATTTTGATTCCATAGATTCATAATCTTTCATTCCAAAATTATTCATATACAGTTCATCCTATTGTCCCTAGAGATTCATTTCATATCTCATCAGTGAACACAACTAGTAACATGCGGTTTTCATGTCAAGCAGATAAGAGTAGCAACCTGTAGAAACTCACTATATCCATAAAACACTTACATGGTGTTATTTATCTTAAGAATAGATGGTGATCCGACTTACTATTAACAGACAGTCATTTGTTAAGATCCTCTCCAGAAGGCAACTAAATTGCCTCCCTGAGATTGCCACTTCTTAAGGTTGCATCAATGTGTTTTTTCAGCAGCACACCCTGCATCATACGTATTGAAAACAAAAAATGTCTTTAGGAACATACCATGCAGCAGTCACACCCAAACACAATCCCATTCCCCACCTCCAGATCCATCCATCCATCTAGCCAGCAGTCACAGAGAGCAAGACAATAAGACAACAAGGCCAAGTGTGTTCAAACCGACTATCATCCGACAAACTAGCTAGGTAGCCCACATTGCAAATCGGTTCACATGAATACCAACAGCACAAACCAATAGATCTGTCGGATGAGGTCGGTGTCGATGGTGAGGTAGCTGAGGTTGAGGTTGGTGGAGCTAGAGGTAGCCGGGGTCGCGCACACCAAGGGGAGGAGGAAGAGGGGAAGGTAGCGTCACCGTAGTTTGTGGGGAGGGGAACAGATGAGAGTAAGGGCGCTTGGGAGTAACGAGTTAGAGCGCAAACCCTAGCGGGCTCCTACTAATAAAGAGACTTATCACAACCGGTTCTATTATAGAACCGTTAGTGATACTTATCACAGATGGTTCCACAATGGAACCGTCCGTGATATGGTGTCGTATCACAGACGGTTCGTTATGAAAACCGTCTGTGAAGTATCATAGACGGTTGTTTGTTGAAAACCGTTTGTGATATTTCAAAATATCATAGACAATTATTGTTAAGAACCGTCTGTGATACTTCACAGATGGTTTTCATAATGAACCGTCTGTGATATTATTACCTGTTCACAGACAATTTTTAGCACAGCCAGTAACACAGATGATCGCAAAACCAAAACCGCCTGTGATTGCATATAATACAGACAGTTTTGGTCAACCGTCTGTGATGAGGCATCCAGTATTAGCCTTTTGTAGTAGTGATCTGCGGTATGTGTTTGTTGTCTATGGTCACATCAGTTCCTTGGCTTGCTGCTATTTCCTCATTCTCGAAGAAAATGTCTAAGTCTTCCTCATTTATTACTTCATTTCTCTGTCCTTGATTTCCTGCCATATTCTCATTCCCAGTTTCATTTTCTATTCTACAACCCTATGAAATTCCTGTGTGACTATGTGTTGCATTTTCTCCAACCTCATCCTACAATGTTGCATTTTTTTGTTAGCATGTAAAGTTCCATAAAAGTAATGTTTTGTTAAAAAAAATCAACTCTTTACAACCATGCCTCAACTAACCTCGTCTTCTTCTATGCATTTGAACATATACAGGCCCCAGTGTGTTGCGTCATCGTCCTCTTCAATTGCACTCCTTGAATGGTCCAATGATTTCATCTGCAAAATTCATTGGTAATATATAGTTCAAATTCTTTGTTTTATATTTGTTTCTATATTTGGCTGCTTTTCAATATTCTGTTTTTTGCAATTAAATAATGTAGTCTGTACTTACCTAGAATTGACTTGATAAAATTGTATTACTGTTGTTTGTATACTCATTTGAGTCATCCAAGCAATTGAAATCATTTATCTGTAAATCAATAGGTATTCATCTCGTTAGTTTGTTGTAATATGAAAACAAATTTGTTCCTATTTTTTGTTTTACTCTAACTGCATATTGTGATTTATGTACATGTGTAAACATGCATTTTCGTAGGTATTTTCATGCTTATGTGTTGTTTTGATTGTTAGTTTGTATGTGTACACATGTAACCCTCATGTCTATCTCATGGTTCATTTTTGCTTAACCATTCCTCTAAAATCTTCAACATCCTGGTATTCTTTTATTGCAAATTTCATTATGTCAATCATTGGAATTAAAATTTTAAAATTTATGCATGCTTCTAACATGTTCTTGCATAGATGTTGCATCATCATTTTCATATGGTTCTTGATTATTTGACTTCATCTCCCTACCATTGCTTATCTGCATAAATTCAGATTTCAAGTTTTACTGATGAGTTTGAGAAAACATGTGCATCTTAGGTCTTATTTATTTCCTCTTTGATTTGTAGTAAGGTTGAAAACTGAACAATCACCCAACACATGTGATTCAGTAATAATTTGTTTACAACATTATAAACGAATGTTACATTACCAAAATATTATAAGTTAGTCTTTGTTCTATAGACCAGTTCTACTTAAAATTAATTTTCACAAAATTTGCCTGTATTATTTTGTTTTAATAAAGTATTTATCATTATCTAATGCCAGTTTCCAAGAAATATACCTCATCACCCAACCTTGAAATTTGTGTATACTCTTCTCTTGTTCTGCTTGTTGTCAATATCATCTAGTTCTGCATGTATTGGTAATTCAAGTAAATTATTGATCCACTGCGGTTGGACCTAACAATATATCACCTCTTTTTTTTTTACCTCAAATCTAGGTGAAGCATTCAAAAGACCTGTGTAGCTTGTGATTCCATGCTGTGAACCAAAATTTAAAGTTAGTCATATATCATCATGTTCTTGCAATGTTTTAGTTTTGAAGTTTAAAAAATGTGGACCTGGTATTCTTTGAGGGTTGCATCATTGCAGTTAATGATTTGGTGCAATAGATTTGTGTAGCTACTCTCTCCTGCCTGTGAGAAAAGACTATCTTGTTGTTTCTATCTTTCTTTGTCGTGCCTATTAATTCTAATATTTTCGTACACTTAACAAACACTTACACTGCCTGCCAGTAAGGGGTTCTCTATATCATCTGAACTTCATTCACCTTGATTTTGAACCTGATTCTGCAAATAATAGCTCATGCTTTCCTGCCAACAAATAAGGAAACCAATTATATGCACTTTTTTTTAATGTTTTTCTTGTGAATCTATAGAGATATGCTCATGTCATTAAATTGATGAACTTACTGTTCTTGGATCATCATTCATCATTTTGAACTCATCAAATGTTATTGTTCTACATCCTGTAAATTAAGAGTATTAGTACATGATTATGACTGCCTTTTTTATTTCAATCAGTAACGTATGGCTAACATCCCATTAGAGTGGTTTTAGTTCATCATTATGATTCTGTATTTACATGTAAAATTACATGTTTTTACACAATTATTATTGATGTAATTTATAATTGTTGGGAATGTAATTTTTGTAATTCTTAATTTTTTTAATGTCATATTCATGTTATGAGTACAAACTTATGTATATACATGATCATTCTGAACTCATCAAATGTGATTGCCCTGCATCCTGAGAATTTGTAGTATTAGTGTATGAACATGATTGCCTTTTTTATTTCATTCAGTAATGTATGGCTAACATCCCATTAGAGTTGTTTTTGTTCATCATTATGATTCTGTATTTTCATATAAATTTACATGTTTTTACACAATTATTTTTATGTAATTTATTTTTATTGGGTATATAATTTTTGTTATTCTTATAATGATTCTGTATTTACATGTAAATTTACATGTTTTTACACTATTATTTTTATGTAATTTATTTTAATGGGTATGTAATTTTGTTATTCTTATTTTTGTAATGTCATGTTCATATTCTGATTACAAACTCATGTATATTTTGTAATTTACAAGGTTTTACACAATTATTAAGATGTTTTTTAGCTAACTATTTACGCTTTTGAATCTCAGTAAAGAAAACCACACAAGATTTAAAGTAGATTGCTGTAACACCCTGGCTATTCGGAAGCCAAGATGTCACCTACATAATCTATCATACAACCATAATGCGGAAGAATTTGAATACTATCTCATCTACTGATATAAAGAGATCAATATTCAATAGAATCATGGCATGAATATAGTCTGAATCCAAGCAAGTATATCGAAGGAATGATTAAAGATCACAAGTAATACTTAATCAACCATAACATAGCACTATGTATCATTCACCATCTAAATTTATTTATTACAGTTCATCAATAACGAATGAAAGATAAAAACTAAATCGTAATGTTGAACTGGAATATGGTGAAGTGAATGAGTAGTGCATGTCTACTCCCTCCCAATTGAGCCAACATCACTGATCACCTAAAATAAACAAACAATGCAAGAATGAGTCCGAGACTCATTAAGTACAGTGAATAATTAGACATACAACAAACATGATCATGACAACATCATTGAAGAATATGAATATAACACAGAATGAATATTTGAATGAATGGATTGAATGAAATGAAAGGACTGCACACATGCATATACCGGTATAGCTAGTGACACACCCGTCGGTGTTCACTTAAGCCCGTATTTAACAACATACGGGGATCCAAATCCCGTATGAAGAACGTTTCATACGGGTGTCTAAATCTGCCCACATTGGAATGGTGGGTCTTACGTGCCCATACTGGAATTGATGGGTCTTTATAATCCACTCCCGTGGATGGAACATGAATAATGGATGCATGGAATGAAATATGAATAATAAGAGACATCATCTCTAATCATGGAAATAACACATATGAAAAGAACATAAACTCTGAATAATCTCATAGATCACAGAAAAGCACAATACGAACATCAAGCATTCAACATTCACTAATCATAAGAAAATCAAAGTACTTGCCTTCCGCGATGCGACGCGTTAGTAGGCAACGAAGGTGCTCCTAAACCCGAAGTCTCTCCACCTACACAAGTATATACTTGAAATAAGAACAACATGGTACAGGATACTACCATTAACATTCTACAACACCTTCCCGATAACCCACGAATTAACTAATTAGATCTATTCTGAAAACAGATAACACGATCACGGAACTGAATCTGGACAGCAGCACGGAATCACTCATATCTATCGATCTGGGACTCGGAACGAGGTGAACCTAGATCCTATGGAAACTTAACGAACATAACCACAAAATCCTAGTTGGCGAGATAATCCAATTCGGCCAAAATAATTTGCTCACAGGTAGATGAAGATAAAAGACAGATTCTGTCTAGACGAAAAAGATAGCAATAAAGAATATATCACAACTTTTGATCTACAACTCCGATTAAGGCGTTCTTTATCATTATGGAAAGGTTATAAAAATTTCTACAATAACCTAGTTGGGTGAAAACCCTGAATCTGCCAATAACATAATCATAATTTAGGAGACAACTTGACAGTTCACTCTCGTCAGGATTTCAGGACAGCGGTAAAGATCAGACCATAACTTTTGATCCGTATGTCGGAATTATGTGTTCTTTGGCGGTTACGGAAAGATAAGAACATTATCTAAATATCTCTAGGAGATGTACACCTCCAAATCAGCCTCTAAGAACCCGAAATATGCCACACAAACTACTGGACAGAACTGAACTTACAACCGAACGAATTCGATCCAAAGTAAATAATCTAATTTCGCATCTAATCAACATTAAATAGTGGGGAAACATCTCGTTACCCTTGAAGAATCGCAGGAAGACGAAGAACAGCCCCCATGAAGAAGATCTTCTCCCTCTCCCTCTTCTTCTTTTCTCTTCTTCCTACCTTCTTTTCTTCTCTTCCTTGGCAGCACAGAAAATCTAGCAGCCAAGAACGCGCAACAGCAGCTTTCTTTCATCTTCTAATCTCTCTTTCTCTCTTTCTGTTGATCACAGCATGCAGGAGCAGCATGTAGCATCATGTAGCAGCGGTAGTTGGCAAAAGCAAGCACGCAGCAGCAGAGATGGCATGTGCGCAGGGCAGGAAACACATGCAGCAGCTAGTAGCAATACAGGCGAGCGGCAAGGCTTAATGCAAAAGCATGCTGTGGCAGAGAGAGGCGGCTGGGCAGCAGGGATGGGGCTGACGGCTGCAAGGAAGGCAGGGGCAGCTAGGGTTAGGGGAAGGGGCACCCCTCCTCTTGACCCACTAAAAGGCCGGTCCAACTTGGCTAGGATGCCTTTGGCCGAAAGCCCAAGGTCCAATCCTCCCACAAATTCTAAAATTTTATTTTAATTTCCTTCTCTAAACATTAATGTATTCACTAATGAATAATCAGGATATTACAATTGCTCTCATTTGGAGAACATATTTATGGTAGATCCTTTTCTTTTTGTTAGTACATTCTGATTAATGTTAGTTAGTAACTACTGTTGTTTTAGAAGCTCTGCAACTTGTTTGTCTGACAAAAACATAACTACTTCTTAGCATACATATACATTTCCTATTTTTATGAACTATCTATATCTAACAAAGTATCACCTTTTGTGACGTAGGATGTCAAGGACTTCGAGATAACAAAAGCAGCCAGCAGTGGCCATGTAATTTTTGTAATTCTTATTTTTTGTAATGTGATTCATGTTCTGAGTACAAACTCATGTATACAGAGCCATAAGATGTTGAGTACAAACTCATATATCCTGACAACTCTAATCTAGATTGTTATCTATCATGAGATTGGAGTAATTTAGTAAATGCTCTTGATGGGAGAAAGATATTAATAGTTCCTGTGCTAAAATCGTCAAGAACCAAGAACCAGGGAAAATGTTGTTTTATTTGAGACCAAAGATGATTTTGCAAAAAGAACAACAGATTCCAGCGCAAGAGAATTGACAACCATCTGTTGCATTTGTGGTGAAAGAAGGATTTTCAGCAACTTCCAGGTTTTTAAATCATACCTTTGCTCTCTTCATTGTTTTTCCTACTATACCCCTCTTCTTCTTTTTTGTTCTCTTCTCCCATGTTCTTCTAGGTCTTTTTGTTTTGTTTTTCCTCCATTGATCGATCGGAGGTTTCCATCTGTTTCTTACTTTGTTTGTTACTTAACTTGACGGTCAGGTTGTTTGTTAATCCGATTGGAGTTTTTTATGGGTTTTTTTTGTTTGTTTACAGAGTTTACAAGGAAGTCGGTGAATCAAAGCCTGCTAAGAATTGCATCCCAAACAAATTAGCAGGCTGCTAACATATTTGGTTAATGGGCTTCCAGGTTTTTAATCATACGTTTGCCCTCATCTTCAATTTTTTTCTTGCCTTAGCTCCCCCCACCTACTGGGTTGCCAGAATGAAGAAAAGGGCAGAAATCTAACTTTTTTTAGTTCATGGGCTTTGTGAATCACAAAAATAAAAGTGAAATAAAGGCTCAAAAATAGTAGCCCGTTAAGAATCACTGACCCGTTAGTTATTTACTGGCTCTTTTTTTTTTTGGCAACGTGGTAGCATCTTAGCATTGTTGGTTTTGATCCTATGGCTCAAAATCTGACTGATATACAAAAAAAAAGTCAAAAGATGTATAGACACTCCCTTATTTTATTTACCCAATTCTGGGTTAACTACTCCGTGGAATGAATTTTTGAAGCGGGTCACCCCTGGCCCCTGATTCTAGTCTAGTATGTTTACACGGCTAAAATACGATGGTTTGCTGGCAATATGATAGGACGTACTGTAAACATTAATTCATTCTACAAGCATGGAAACCAACTTTGTGTCTTGGAGTTCAGCTGGGGAGAACGGACATATATTTTTGAACACCTAACAGTAACACCAATGAATATAATCCATCCTCTAGCATTTCAAATTTAACTACAACCATGTATACTACTTGGTTAATTGTATCTAGCTGTTTCATACCAGTTTCATCGTAGTCTCTCTCTCTCTCTCTCTCTCTCTCTCTCTCTCAGAGGACTCATAGCTTTCCTAATCATCCTTCTTGTTAGTTACTAGTACCTAGCACAAGTTAATTTCCCAATCTCCATCATGATTGTCAACTTTCTTGTTAGTTACTAGTACCTAGCACAAGTTAATTTCCCAATCTCCATCATGATTGTCAACTGACCTGGTTAGCCCTTCTATGTTTGCTGTAGATATGCAGAACAACCATGATGTCACCTGACCTGAGACCCACTGGACTGGTTTTCCTCTAAATTGACACTTAATTTGACCCTTTCTACTATTAAGGGCGTGATTTTGGTTCTCAATTGGTAGGTGGAATCACTTGATTGGTAGGGTCTCTCGAGCTTAATCGGAACACACTGTAATACCCTGAAACGCTTTGGAGAGAGAACGAAAAGGATTATTGGGATTTTCTAAAAATAATAATGAAAATAACCCTCGTAAGGACCTTTGCGTATTTTGATAGAAAGGGATATATGAAAACGGGTTGTTTTGGTTTTTAGAGAGAGTTGTTTCTTAGAATGAGTTATAGAGAGGAGTTAGACCTACCGTAAAAAGAGTGGACGTGAGAGAGAAATCAGAAACTAGAAACCTACCACTACTTTGTTTTTCCCTGTGCGCCGCCGCCTCGTTATGATCGCGATCTTGCGTCTGTGCTTTGCTACGTTTTCCCTTCGCCATCTGTGGCGTCGCCAGCATTCACCGCGCGCCCGCGCCAGTGCATTGGCTGCCCGCGCGTAGCCGCCTACCCGCGCCGACTACTTGCCCGCTTTCTTGCCTGCGCGCTGCTGCCGCTAGCATGCGTGTGCTCTGTGCTGCTGCAGCACATGTGCGTGTTGGCATGCCGCTGCTAGTTTCTTGCATGCATGCGTAAGTGATGCTTCTACTAGTATTCACTACCAGCAGAGAGTCAAGGGAGAGAGAGAGAGGTGGTTGCATGCATACGTGTATGGTTGTGTGTGAATAGGAAGGCCAGATTTCTTGTTTGGTGTTGCTGCTGTTTGGATGCAACATGAGGACAAGCAAGTAGAGAAGGTTGAAAAGGGGGAAGAGAGGAAAGTTCGGAGGAAGAGGTCAGGATCCGGGCTTTCATTGTGTGGGTAACGATCTGGTTATTCCCTCTTTATTTTGTTAATTTAATTAGATACTAGAATCGAGATTAGAGAGGGTTTTAGAATTTCTAGTCGAGCGACCGATTAATAGATTTGTTTAGGACAGTCATTAATAGCCGACGGTTTTGAGGAAGTTAAGTGCGGATTCTGGCCTGGCCGTCTACTAGAGAGTTGTGGACGATGTCGATACCTTTCCGTGGAGTATTATATCACGTCATTTGGACGAGCGGTTCAAAAGTTATGAATTTCGTAGCGCTGCTGTTCGGTAAATCTGCTATAACTCTGACAGTTATTAGTAATCAGACATAAGCGGATAGTTAAATGAATATTTGGAAGGTCTCACTATAATGAAAGATGTATATAATTGTCTTATATTTCCAGAAAGCTAAAGAACACTGAATTTGGATAATTTTACTGAAAGATATGATAGTTTTAATATCACTGTCCAGAAACCCAACGTGAATTAGCTGTTCTGTTAATCAGCTTGGTAAGGGTAGTGAGTGGCCGAATCTGGAAGGCTCACCAACTAGGTTTAGTTGGATAATTTGATAATCTTTCCAGAAAGTCTAAGAACACCGCATTTGGATCTCTGTACTAAACGATATGAATTTTTTATTATGACTATCTGTCGGGGGGACAGATCGATATTTAGGATTTTGGAGTTGGGATTGCGCTAGAGAGTATAGCAAGTTTGTATTTGCTTATAGCTTTGTTTTTGTTCAGAATTGTTATCTTAGAATGCTTGTTAACTTAATTCAGGTGGGGGTTTGGTTCCGGGGGCATCTTCGCGTGCTTCATTCTCGCACGGTTGAGGCAAGTACAATTAGTGGTAGATTATTCATGAATGATTGTTCATGTTTGCTAGTGTTATGAATGTATGCGCTATTCATGGATGCTAGAATGATATGAATGTCAATGATCATGATTGCTAGAAGTAAGAGTAAGTTCTATTCATGCATGATGCTGCTATCTTTACATGTTAACGATGAATGGAGGAATTGGCTTTTACATGTTAACGATGAATAGATGATGTAATACTTCGGCCTACTTGTATGCGGCCCATGTGGCCCATGAGGAGTTGTGTGGTGGGATTAGTCCCACATTGCTTGTCTAAAGTGAGTTGTACTAGTATATAATGCCTGTTGGGTCCAAACATAGCACCTCCGGGTTAACCCTTTTACACGAAGCGAGGACGAAAGTGTAAGTGGGGTGCTATGTGTGCGCGGGTCCGCCCCACGGTGGGCTGGGCATTGAGCGGATTTTGGGCCAGGGTGTTACAGATGGTATCAGAGCATCAACCTTCACTACATGGGCGCGTGAGGGACAGGGGCGCGGGCATATGGCGCATGGCGCGTGTGGTCCCGGAGTGGACACACGGCATGGCATATGTGCCGGCACTGGACGCACGGACGTGTACCGAGGGGTGGTTCTGGGCATTTGTCACAGATGTGTGTCTTTGAGGGCGCCACCCTTAAGGGGGTGAATGTAATACTTCGGCCTACTTGTATGCGGCCCATGTGGCCCATGAGGAGTTGTGTGGTGGGATTAGTCCCACATTGCTTGTCTAAAGTGAGTTGTACTAGTATATAATGCCTGTTGGGTCCAAACATAGCACCTCCAGGTTAACCCTTTTACACGAAGCGAGGACGAAAGTGTAAGTGGGGTGCTATGTGTGCGCGGGTCCGCCCCACGGTGGGCTGGGCATTGAGCGGATTTTGGGCCAGGGTGTTACAGATGAATTGTACATGTGCATCATGTCATCACATTTGAGGCTTGGTCACGTGGTGACCAAGCAATGATTTGAGGTCCCCGTCATGTATATGACGGGCTTGAGGTCCCCACACTTGTGGAGTGTGGGCTTGTGTTCCCCATTACTTGCAGAGTATTGGGCTCTTGGTCCCTGTGCTTGCGAGCACAGGCATGGGTATTCATCGACGGTTGCATACCTTGCATTACCAGTAAAATGCTAAAACAGTTAAAGAGAAAGGTTCATTGAGCATTGCATAAGCATATGGCATGATGTATGGTAAAGATGTGAGAATGGATGCTGATGTTATAATGGTATGTTATAATGTCATATTATTTGTACTTTGCTGAGTCCGTGGACTCACTCTTGCTTTGTTTGTGGTTTTAGGTACCCCTTACAAGAACGACATGCATGAGAGGGAGTAATCATATGTTCGGACACACACTGCCACAAATCTTTTATAGTTGATTAAATTTTAGATCACACCTTAATAAATGAGCAAACTGCTTAAAGGATTTGCTATGGTTATGCTTTATGTGTTGGATTGTTTGTAATAGTGATGGGTAGCATATTTTGGTTACCTTTGGTTATGCTTTAGTTGATTAGCATATCTTGAATGCCTATCGATTATGCTGGATATTGGATTGTTTAATTATGATATTTGTTTTAACTGTTGGAACCTCCGGTATAGTTAGCTATACAAAGGAGGTTCTGCTGAAATTTAGTAAAATATCTTAGTTTTAATTTGTTATATTGTTAGTTTAGTAGCATTCCAGTCTCATGTTGGGCTGGGGTGTTACAGTTGGTATCAGAGCGGGCTGTAGGTCTGTGGTACTTGAATTATTAAATTTGACACACTAAGCACAGTAGGTGGGATTGGGTTTTTGCATTGCATTTACGTTTCCGCTATATCGTATTGATGATTGCTGATATGAATTGAGTACGATTGCTCATTAATTGATTATATGATTATTATTGTGTGGGGATAATCGATGTTGAGAGGTCGAGGTCGTGGTTGTGGCTCTAGGCTTTACCAGGTTACACCACGGTTCGTGGTATAGGAATAGTGAAGTGTTTACCTCGGATATCTTAGTATAAACGTTGATAGTGAGTATCTTTAGAAGAGTTGTTCCCTTCCTTGAATTTGAATTTGGTCAACTCTCATCCAGTTGTGACTGATGAATTTCTCTTGGGTTATTAGTTCATTGCGGTTGATGGGTTGCTTTGAGAAAGGTTGGTGTGTTTCGATTGGCTGAATTTGTCCCGTAAAGCAATCATTGTTTTCTCAACCGATGAGTTATTCTTGCGGCTGGTAAACTTGATTAATTGTCAAGATTGACCTTTGTATTGGAGTTTTATCATTCTCGTTGGGAAACATGACTCATTTATGCACTTGATGTTTTTGGATAATGAAAGTTGTCTTTTGCAAATCCTTTAGTATGTGGAAGTTTTGATTCGATGTATCTCTTTTGGGTATTTTGAGTGTTGAAGTTGAATGCTTCTCTTTTATGAAAGAAAATGTTAAAACCTTTAGCGATGTCTTATCGTGGTTAAGTGAGAGGTTATAATCAAAGAAATTAATGGATGTGATATGGGTTATCAAGCTGGGTCTGTAGTGTGGTGCATATTCAATCTTAATTAAGATCCTTGAAAGGGAAGTTGATTAATTTGATGGTGTCTTGTAGTAGTTTTTGATGAACTATGATTAAGGGTATGGCTATACCTAATTGAAGTTAAATGAGTTGTTAATAAGTGTCAAATATTGATCATTTGGTTTGATCACTAAGATTGTGGGATTTGGTAAATTTATTGGATAATCTGGTGAAATGGGTCCCAATAGATTAATCTACCCATAGTGATGGTTATGTTAAGGATGTGTTTGAATGTTGCCTTAGAGGATATTAATCCAAAAATTTTCATAAACTGGCTACTTGATGATCATACATAATTACTGTAAATGATAGATGAAGTGGGTGCTGGGCAACACTAATGGTTGAGTGGATGAATGAATAAGTGGTCTCTAATAGTATGTCCATGAAGGAAGCGTTTTGATATAACCTTTTAAATTGTGTAGTAGATTTCCTCAAAATAAAGTGGTTGTTGTAGTGAGATTGTAAGATTTTGGTATACTCTCAATTTGAGGATGAGATGATATAAGTAGTATGGAATAGTTGATGAGCCTTTGGGGGCTTTATGATGGAAGAATTGACAATAATGATCTTGTTAGGAGTGTATTGTTCTTGATGTTAGTTAGGTGGTCTGCAAAGGATTGTGACTTGTTGGAGTGGTTTTGAATCTCTTAGAAAGAAAGTAATTGGATCGCCTTTCGAGATATAGATTAGGCGAAAATGTTCTAAGTTTTGCGTTTGTGATCTTTTGGACCTCATGATTTGTATATATAGTAGCTGAAATTTGTTAAGCAAAGCGAAGTGTTGGAAAGGTTCTATTTGATTTTTAAGAGATTTATGTGATTTGAACTTAGAGGCTCTTTTATTTTGAATTGGAAAAAAGTTACAATCAAAGAAAATTATTTTTCTTTGATAAAGGAAAGAGCGTAGTAGAGGTCTTTGAGGTTGGACTCAAGTTTTGTAGCTTGCAGCTTACTGAAGCGTACTTAACTTGGTTATTGGCCACTTAAGGGTTTCTCGAGTTTCAAAAGCAATGATTTATTCCTATTGGCTGAGGTTTGTTATTCCTTCTTGTGGGACATGTGCCCTCAACTGTGGACTCGAAATTTGCTTTCCGATATCATTACTATTTGACTGTTTTTCTTGGTCTCGTGTTCACTCCGAGGAGCTACGTTTTCTTGTGTGTTGAAACCTGTATTTATTTGTTTCTTCCTTTTGAGAAAGGAATTAACCAACTTGTGTTACCAAGTCTTATAAAGTGTAATATGGCGACTGGTTGGCGGTGGACAAGTATATGGTAGTGGTGAGATTTTGGGAACCAATCTATTTGAAGAACAGTAAAAGGTGAATTGGTTTTGACCCATTACTCTTGGAGAGAACTCTATTTAAATGGAATGTTTGTCGTTGGAATATAATTGATTCGTGTTACAACTAGTGGCACCTATGGCGAATTATAATCCAAGAACCTTTGTCCATGTTGGAATGATAGGATTATCGAAAGTATGGAATCTTGATAAATTTATTAGAGTATCGCGATTGAGTATATTGTGGTTGTGTAACTGGATTGGATTGGTGTGGATTATAGAAGGTCTAAGTGAAATAAATCGCCTTGGGGTGGTTACTTGATTAGTGAGGAATGTTGATATTAATGACTGAAGTTATTGTTGAGCTGTGTGGAATTTTAGTAAGCGAATTTGAGGATTTCCTATCAATTATATCCGAAATTCATGGTAGGAGACTTGGAGGTTGAGTTTGGGCTTTGCATTTTTATGCTAGGACCTTGAAGACCCAATATTATGTGTAGAGGTAGATGAACAGAAGCGAATTTTGAATAGTGTGTTGATCTTTGATAGAATACTTTGGGTAAAGTAAATGAGTATGTGTGCTGAGAATTTGAAGTTGATTATCTTTAACAAAATGAGATGATGTGGTTGTGGGTGAAAAATCTTTATTGAGGTGTTGGAACCATTTGTCAAAAGAATTCCTTTGGTATAAGAGTGGACTAGAGAATCCTTTTGTGGATTAGTAAAGTCACTCTAAATAAGTATGGTTGTTCTTTCGGTTTGAGGATCGTTTTGGGATTGTCGGTTAAGACGAAGGAGTTAGTGTGGTAATTCTGGACTCCCATGATTTGGGAAAGGGTTTATTTCTTAAAAGAACATCTGAAAAAAAAGGCTATTTCGAGTAGAGAAGTGCTCTATTGGTTCTTGTTTGAGTTGGATTTTTATGATGGAGATCATGTACAATTTGAGTTGACTTATGTTGACAAGGTGGTTCTATCCGGTTCAGAAAAATAAATGAAGTATTTGATTTGGGCAGTCGAGTGAATTCTCTTTTGGCTTATGTGGTGTTTAGTTGCAAACTGCCGAGTTGGAAGGATGGAAGGTTTTCGTGAAGAATCTCTGATTTTGGATTGAAGTGTTTTGGAGGAAAGTTGGATTTGCATGGTGAATCATTTGTTTCGGTTGAATCTGATTATTAAAGTTTAATTAAAATAAGTTGTGTTGCGTGTCCCTGCTTAACGGAGGTTCTCCTGCTTAACAGAAGTACACATTAATAGCAATAATTAAGATAACATTTTTTATTATCGTATCACTCATGCTTGCTGAAACCGATCCTGCAAGTGCACCAATTAGACAAGCAGAAGGTTTTCTAAAAACTGTGTTTAAAAAGCTGACAATATACTTGTAGTTTAGAACTGAAATAAATAGCAAAGGGTTCCACGCTATCCTTGTTTGAATCCAAATATGAACTATGTCCAATCACAAAGACTACTACATGTAGTGGTAGATGGGCATCACATTTGAAAAATAGAACAAAATATGAACAATGTCACTATTTTCAAATTCTTGTTACATTGAATTTTACAATAGGAAAATTACAACCAAATTTACAATTGAACTTCTACAGCCTCAAACTTTTAGCACATGCTCAGATTTTACACGTCTAGCACATCTCTGAAAAACACATGCTCAAATGCTACATGCCTAGCACAAGATTGCTCTTTCTCAAGTTGCAGATCATGACGAAATACAGGAAGCAAGTTCACTTGGCCAAACATCAAATTCTAAACAATCTATGAATATTTTTACAAGTTCACTCAGCCAAACACCAAATTCTAAATATGAATGTTTCACAATCTCTAAATATCTTTGCATGCCTTCTCGTCACCTGACTAACAGATGAGTTCATCATCGATACAATAGTATCAAAGGGCATCACATCACTGAAAATTCCTAATTTACCAAGAATCAAAGTGCTACACCGTTCTCTAACTAAAAAATTCCTAGCAAGCAGCAGTCATTTCTTGCATCCCAAACATTTGCTACGAACCATGAAATCCAAATCTGGCAAAAAAAAATGGTGCTACGGCTAGCGGGAGGTCAGGTAGACGAGTTAATGGAAGAGGAAGATGCCGGTCGCACATAGATTTTTTTTGGGGGGGGGGGGTAGAGGTTAGGGTTAGGGATGGCAGCGCCATACCTTGACGGGAGGAGGTGTGCGAGAAGAATGCTGATGTCGCTAGTCATTGCCGGTCGCCATCATGGTCGCCGCGGGGATCGCCGTCGCCGCATGGTCTCCGCCGGGGAGGATGTCGCCGCTTCCGAGGGGAGAAAGAAGGACATGCTGCATGGAGGTCGAGAGCCTCAACTCACCAGCCATGCCGGCCATCCTCGCCGAGTCTTCCATGCGCCGCAGTCTCTAGGGTTTGAGTGGAGGAGGGGATGGAGTTAGGAGAGGAGAGCTGAATCGGAGGGGAACCGAAGGGGAGCGGAATCGGTTGGGGGTTTTGTTAAGTCGGTGGCATTTGGTGGGTAATTTACCCGCAAGTGACCCTCCAGCTGCTTCGTGTTTCTCCGCTCTATGATAGCTCTGCGCCACGAATTTTTCGGAGCTGTTGCGTTTGGCATGGCTCTGTCCTCTCCGTTCTCCATTTTCCAACCATGAAGCTGAGAGCAAGAGTCGTGCCAAACATACACTAAGAGGAGGTTAAAATTAATCATATCAAAAGAAATGAAAAATAGTAGAATAGCACATAAGCTTGCAAACTATGCCAGCACTTTGAAGAAAAAAAAACTCCTAGTTTTGCTTTGCAGTTAATCTGTGCTGACTGTACTGAAATCGCAGTGTTGATCGATTAATCAATGAATTCTCACATTTTTCTCATAAAAGAAAGTTTTCTGTACACACCCTCTCTTAAGTAATCGAGTTCATCGTGTTAATTTATTACTCTGATGTCTGAGCTTACACATGCATGCTTCATAATTTCTAAAGAAAGGTTTGCCGCAGCCTCTCAGTTTTTCTCATAGTAGGTGAATGCGCTTCAACGTTGATCTTTGAAAATCCATCCTTCAAATCATGCTTAGATCTTCTATTCATACGAAGAATGAATTAGCTGATGAGCAAACAATCATCTCTGTACCCACTTCCCTTTTTCTGAGAGATAAGCGTACCTACCCTCCCAACTCGCAAGGAAAAGAACTATTACATGAGTTCCAACGACAAAATCTCGTGTCCTAACTGCCTGGCTGCACCATCGATGACCTTGAGAGAGAATGTTCAGACAAAGTTGAGTAGTTGAGGGCATGATCGAGTGATCGACCGAGTCGATTTCGCAGTAGGTGAATGCGTTTTCAACACTTTGGTCGTTGAGAATCTAACCAGCGCATACTGAAAAGTGAAAATCGCAGCACTTTTCCGCAGGACAAGAGAACACCAAGAATGAATCCACACGATCGAAAGTGAACCGTTTTTCGATGGGAGAGCGCCTTCCTACTTCAACTAGCTGCCAACTTTTACTGCAAGCGGTCATCAACTCACCATCGACGTCAAGGCTTGCTCAACGACGGTCGTCGGCTCTGAAACCTTGCATGGTAAGCTCACTTGTAGTGTTGCAGTTGGTATATGTATTGCAACGTCAAACGCATGTTGAGCTGAAATTACAGAGTACATCTCTCCAAATAGTAAAGGACAATTTTGACCAGCCTATCCACAAGCTTGTACATATTGCATTTGGCGCGCGCGCGCTCTCTCTCTCTCTCTGTGGGTGTCTGAATTACCGTTTACCGCAGAGGCCAGTTAGTCTTTATTTAAAGGGTAATGCTAACCAGCAGACATCTGATATGGACATTTTCCGTCGGACGCTGGTTGGCGTGCGCGAACGCCTGCCGAATGGCGGACACGCCAACGCTTATCCACGTCGAGTCCATAAAGCGCACACGGCAGTGTTACATACTATATCCTTATGATCTTGTTACATCCTAGATGAGCCCACACGGCAGTATAGACGTGGCCCGTAACAAAGCTCTCAACCACCATTTTTTTATAAAAATAAAAATAATTCTTGAAGCCACGTGATAATTTATTTTTCCAATTTGAATATACAAATTAAGGAGAAGGCAAACAGTGGTTAACAAAGTAAATCATTCTATGTATAATCGAGATTGTGTTGCAGACAAACAAAGCTCTCAACTCATAATTGTTTTGATTTGTGATGTTGCAACCATTATCCGGTGATGTTGCAACTGATGTCCGGGGATGTTACAACCGTTGTCCGGTGATGTTGCAACCATTGTCCTTAGATATTGCAACTATTGTCCAAAGTTGTTGCAACCGTTGTCCGGTGATATTGCAACCGTTGTCCAAAATTGTTGCAATCGTTGTTCGGGGATATTGCAACCATTGTCCTAGGATGTTGCAACCGTTGTCCGGTGATGTTGCAACTATTTTCTTAGGATGTTGCAACCATTGTCCGGGGATGTTGCAACCATTGTCCGGGGATGTTGCAACTATTTTCCTAGGATATTGCAACCGTTGTCCGAGAATGTTGCAACCGTTGTCCGATGATGTTGCAACAATTGTCCGAAGATGTTGCAACTATTTTTCTATGATGTTACAACCATTGTCCGGGAATGTTGCAACCATTGTTCAGGAATGTTGCAACCATTGTCCGGGGATGTTGCAACCATTGTCCGATGATGTTACAACCATTGTCCGGGGATGTTGCTACTATTTTCCTATGATGTTGCAACCGTTGTCTGGGGATGTTGTAACCATTGTCCAAGGATATTGCAACTATTGTCCGATGATGTTGCAACTGTTATCTAGACATGTTGTATTTTCGGACCGTACGGTGGGACCTATTCCTATAGGTCACGCCATCTTCTAATTAATCAAGTAACTGAGGAGTCACTATTGAGGACATCAATTAACCAGATGGGAGTCAATGGTTTTAATCAATCTTCGTTACTTTAATCCAACGATGGCCGAACCGTACGACGAAAATCTCGGCGTCAGACGTACAAGTTGTAGCAGCGTCTAACAAAAAAATGTTGCGTTCACCGTGGATTCATCTCACCCCAAGTGATCCTAATCCTACGGCCAGAGGGTAGCTAGGGCTGTACGAGCTTGGGTCAAATGGGTTAGCAAAACACGTTCAATTGAACTGCCATCGATCAGTCCGAGATATACATTAGTTAGCTATCCGAACTGACGCACGTATGCAGGCTAGCTTTAAACTATTGTATATGCAGCCTTAGCTAGAGCAATCGTTACGTTGTTCTCTTTTTCGGACCATACGGGTGGAACGTTCCACCGGTACGTCCGACTACTAACACCTCCCTTATTTAAATCTAGGCTCGAGCTAAACTAGTATGAATCAAACAGTAGAATGGAAACCGATCTCTTCAATTTGAACAGAAAAACAATCCAAATTGCCAGGTTGGGGCAACGCGCGCACATGCGTTAGTTACTTGGTCTCGGCGGCCATATACACCGAACAGAAGCTGCACTTTCTCCGGAGGTGCTTCTCCTTGTTTTGTCTCGCTAAACAATGATTGTCAAGTCTATGCAGACACATGTGTGAATTATTGGAAAAGTGTTTGTAAGTCATTTTAGAATGTGTGTCAGTCAAACATTTTAAGTTTAACCACTAATATATAAAAAAATACCAAGATTCACAATATAAAATTGGTATTACTAGATTCATTGTGAAGTATACTTTCATAATATATTATTATTTTAATTTGAAATAACATATTTTTATAGAAACTAATAGTCAAAGCGTTATCTTGGATATCTTGGAGACCATGTCAAAGTCCAATACGGCTTATTTTTGAAATGAGAGAGTATTTTACTAGTGTCGACGTGGATTAGACTGTTGATACGTCAACTATTCCTGTGGAGCTGGTGGTTGGTTACCACACGGTCAAACGCTGCGCAAGTCCAAGCTCATGGAACGCTGACCGTTTTGCTCACCGCTTGCTGCCTATGGTCAATGAACAAGTATGCTTTACTCGGTCATGACATAAAAGGACATAATATTGTAAAATTATAAGGAAACATGTTCTATATTTTTATTATAGGAAATATTATTTATTTATTTATAAAACGTTATACATTACCAAAAGCAACATGAACAAAAGAGAAAGAATCGCAGATAAGTGCTTCTATATATGCCTTAATATTTAGAAGTAAAAATGCATATATCCTGAAGTATAAACAAGAAGTAGAGATTTGCAACAAATGTTTGGCGACCATAGCAAGGTACTTCCACTTTGGAAATACAGAATCATCACACGTATATTTCGTCCAAAAAATAGGGTTGTTATATTTACTAGCAACTCACCCGTGCCAGATGGCGCGGCGCGGCGAGCGAGGTCCCACGCTGGAAGCGGACACACGTGGAGGAGCGAGGCGTGGGCCGAAGGAGCAAGGGTGTGGGCCGAATGCGATATGGAGGCCGGCCGCGAGGAAATCGGACACATGGCCGCGCGGCGAGCGCATCGCTGGCGATCAGGCGGGCGTGGGTGCGGCCTGGCGCGATCGGACGGCGTGCGTGGAAGGGGCGACGTGGCCGGGGAGAAATCCTTCGGCTATTAAATTAGATGTACCATTTTGCAGCAAAATCCTTACGTAGTCGTTGCATGCAACTAGCTAGCTATTGAAGTCCCTAGTCGTTGCTTGCATGTTACAAGTGGAGAGTACAAATAACATTGTAGGTCTCGGGACAATATCTCAAGTTCAGAACCAACAATTAACTAGTTGCTCATTACTTAACTGTTACGTGTATACTTCTCTTCTCCTTCCTTCGTGTTGACTCACCTACTTTGTTAAGTTAATTTATCCTACATTGACGATAGGATCTTCACATCCTCCCACCTATAATAAACCCTACAAGCTTGCCATGCAACACACAAGCAAACTAAGCTGATCACCATCTGAAGCATCCAACAAATAGAGCTTCCAAAATCGTAACCCAGAGTAGAAGATTGTACTACAGACAGAATCAACATAGTCCATACACCTCATGGCAACCATAACTGCTAGTGCCAGTCCAGCCATGCAAGAAACCAAGGCGCCTAGCGCCTCACCACCCCGCGGTAACGCAACGTCGCCGCCTCGCTACCGGCCGTCGCCGCTGGTGATATTCAGCGCCTGTCTCGTCCTACTTGGCGCCGGCGGGCCTCTCCTCCTCCGCGTCTACTTCGTCCACGGGGGGCGCCGACTGTGGCTGCCCGCCATGCTCCAGCTCTCCGGCTGGCCCCTCCTCCTCCCGCCCCTATGCGTGTCTCTCTACCGCAACCGCAGACACGGCATCACGAACCTCCTCCTCCCGCGCCGCCTCGTCGGCGCCGCGGCTGTCCTCGGCGGGTTCTACGCCGTGTCGTGCTTCGTCTACGCTCTAGGGTCGCAGGCGCTGCCGCTCTCCACGTCGTCCCTGCTGCTGGCGACGCAGCTCGCCTTCACAGCCGTGTTCGCGTTCCTGTTCGTCGGGCTCCGGTTCACGCCGTTCTCGGCCAACGCCGTCGTGCTGCTCACTATCGGCCCGGCGGTGCTCGGTGTCGGGCCGTCGTCCGGGAAGCCGGTGGGCGAGGCCTCGAGGACGTACTGGACCGGGTTCTGCGAGGCCATCGCCGCGGCCGCGCTCGCCGGGCTCGTGCTGCCGCTCGTGGAAGTTGCCATGGCGCGTTACGGGCGCCGGACCGGACCCGCCGCAAGGGTGCCTCCCCCGTACGCCACGGTGATGCAGATGCAGGCCGTGATGGGCGCCGCCGGCACGATGGTGTGCCTGCTCGGAATGGCCATCAAGAGCGACTTCCAGGCGATGCCGAGAGAGGCGGCGGAGTTCGGGCTAGGCAAGACCAACTACTACCTGGTGCTCATCTGGGACGCCGTGTCATGGCAGCTGCTTAACCTGGGGATCATGGGACTCATCACCTGCGCCTCGTCGCTCCTCGCCGGCATCATGATCGCCGTCCTCCTGCCGCTCTCGGAGGTCCTCGCCGTCATCTTCCTCCACGAGAAGTTCGACGGGACAAAGGGCATTGCCCTCGTGCTCTCCCTCTGGGGCTTCGTCTCCTACCTCTACGGCGAGAAGGCGCAGAAGAAATTGGAGGCGCAGAAGAAACTGGAGGCTCAGAATAATGAGCAACAGCAGGTGGCAAAGAAAACCGGAGACCTGGAGTCGGCTGCGCCTTGAAGAATGATAATTTCGTACGTCTAGTGTAATTGTGCGCATATATTACAGGTGTAGTAATCGGTTTTTTTTTTTTGGTCTTAAAGAAAGTGTTACAGTAACATACACGACATTGTTTCATTTTAAGGTAGCACAGACAAAGTGCTACGATTGTATGATTTGTAGCAATAAAGCCTAGTATACGAAATTCAGTTTCTCTGAAGTACCGGTTCACCAACGACTCAGTCCGCTCAGTGATGCTTCTTGAAACGTGCAACTGTTACTCTGTTTTTCTCTGAAAAAAAAATTCCTGCAGACTCATTAGAGATGAGAAAAACAGAAGTACAACTGAACAGAATACCACACTTCAAATGAAACCTGGAGAGACCTGCTGTGCTCCTTCCAGACGTGCCAAGTACCAACCACGATCATACTATTGAGCTTTCTCCACCGGTCACTGCAAATGTTTCAATAAGATAGCTACTATTGAAGGATAAGGGACTGTTTGGCAAACAGGTCCTACTCCTAGCTTTTTGTTCGGATCTTATGGAGCTGCACCAAACACCCAGCTTTCCAAAATGATCTGATTCTGCTTCTTGCGAGGAGTTGTCTCGAAAATGAACTAGCAAAGAGAAATGATCTTCCCGTGGATTCTCGTGGGAAGCCAACCTACTAGAAACAAACTACCCTTTGAAGTTGGACTTAATTACCCGCAAAATGCCACTAACATAACCCCCCTCCCCCTCCCCACCCGAAGCCCCCAAGCGTAGCCCTTCGCACCACGCCAATCGCTCGGTGATTGCGGCGGCCTCCCCCGCCTCCGCGCCAGCTTCCCCCGCCTCGGGACCCCTCGCCGCCGTCTCGGAGTACCTCGCTGCCGGATTGGGTGCTATCTAGGAGATAAGTTTTAGGATTTTGCCGCTTGAGTTCCTCAAAGAGCAGTCGTCTTGGTCCTCACCACTACGCTGGCCTCCTCCCCGAGCCCCCCTGCGTTGGGCTCCTCCTACCCCCCCCACCGCCTCCCTCAGACTGCCTCCTCCCAAGCCCTCCTGCGACCTTTTTGTATGATGTAGTTCAACCATGAATCGGGTTTTGCACCCCCCCCCCCGCCTTTTATTATATTGTATGATGTATCCAAGATTAAGAAGGAACTTATTCGCTTGTTTTGTATATGTGAAACATGGCAAGATTTTTGAATTTTGGTTCGATTTTCTGTCAACATCGGTTCATGAGGAAGTTTTGGCTTTTTTTTTTTTTGTAGATTTTGCAAGCCAAGGAAGTTAAAGAGAAGGCCAGTAAGATAAAGAAAGACCTTGGCACTGATTATTTTCTCTGAAAATGGACCTAATTCAGATAATATTTTGGCAATGACCTTTAAGCAAGTTGTAATGGAGCAGCTCTCAAACTTTCGGCTTGATGTCTTCTCCCAAAACCCAAAGAGAGACTTCCAACATTTGAGCAAATCCCGAAAGTTGTACATCAGTAAAGTTTGGGACTTGATAAGTTGATATTACATATATATACCACTACTACAGAAAAGGTCTTCACAGATGGTTTTATGAGCTGTCTGAGTTTATGGGTCAAACCGTCTGTGATGCAGACTGTCACAGACGGTTATTAACTGAGAATTGTCTGTGATAGGCAACTATTACAGACGGTTTGTGGATGAAACCGTCTGTGATGATTGATATATCACAGACGGTTTGTGACTGAAACCGTCTATGATGACTGATATAATGGCTGAAATCGTCTATGATGACTTTTCTCTATAAAGCCTCTAAGCAAAGGATCGCTATGCATTTAAAACCAGCATATATATATATATATATATATATATATATATATATATATATATATATATATGTGTGTGTGTGTGTGTGTGTTGTTCTTAGTCCTCACCACTTTAGGGGTCGTCCACACAGCATGAGGAGGATGAGACAACAGCCACGGGCAACTTCATCGAGCTCATGCAAGTTTAAGAAGCACGGCTGCTAGTAGAGCGTCAGGACATCCAATTACAGTTGTCGACACGTGACGCCACTTCCCACCGAGTACTCAAGGCGTCATCGCCACTTTCTTAGGGCGTCCACGACGCTGAACTGTAATTGGATGTCCCGACGCCTCCGCAACCGTGCTTTTAAACTTGCACTGCTCAATGAAGTTGCTCAGAGTGCTGCCTCATCCTCCTCATGCTGCATGGACGACCCCTAAAGTGGCCGAGGACTTGGAATTATATATATATATATATATATATATATATATATATATATATATATATATATATATATATATATATATATGTCGGTTTTAAAGGCACAAGCGACCGCTTGGAGACTTGATAGAGAAGAGATTAGGAATGGAATGGTAGAACGTGCTTGGGACGCAAGGTAGGAGAACTTGACCTAAGATGAACACGCTATACGCATAAAGGTGAAATGAATGGCGAGAAGCAACGGATGACATCTTGACAAAATGACAAATCAACAATAAGTCATAACATACATATCACACATTTTATACATCTGTTTTTGCGAATCATCGATCATACATATCAACAGCCCATGGTTCACCAAGCAAGTTTTCGCTATCAATAGCAGACAACACTTGACACTTTTGAATAAGTCATAAGTACTCGTAACAATATAACATATCAACAGCCCATACATATCAACAACCCAATAAGTCATAACATATCAACAACCCATACATATCATTAGAAGAGACAACACTTGACACTTCTGAATAAGTCATAACTCATAACAATATAACATATCAACAGACAACAGCCCATATATATCAACAGCCCAATACTTCAATAGCAGATAACACTTACACTTCTGAATTCACTCATTCCGCAATCAGCACAAGTGCACAATCATTGCATTCATTTATATTTATGATTTCTCTACTTCTCTATATGTATGTATTACACATTTACACTTCTCTGCAATGATGCACTTCTCTTCATGTATGTATATATTACACATTTAGCATCTGTGCTCTGGCCAATGGCCATCACCATCAGCATCAACCAACAATCAGACAACATCAAGAACACAAGAAGGGGACTTACGCGAGGGAGGTCCGAGGTAGCGCAATGAGCCGGCAGTGAGAGGGAGGAGGAGCGTTGGAGCTGCGGCGTAGGGAGGAGGAGCCAGGGCCAGCAGCACAGCGAGGGAGGACTGAGAGCTTTATCCGGCGGCGCAGGGAGGAGGGAGCTTGATCCGGAGGTGCAAGAGCTAGCGGCGAGAGGGAGGAGGAGCTCGGTTCACATGAATACCAACAGCACAAACTAATAGGTAATAGATCTGTCTTACCTCGACATCACCGGTGGGGAGAGGAGGAAGAGGGGAAGGCAGTGTCGTCGTAGTTGTGGCACTCGGGTGGGGAGGTGAACGGACGAGTAAGGGCGCTGGGGAGTGACGACGCGAGTTAGGGCGCAAACCCTAGCGGGCTCCTACTTATAAAGACATATCATAAACGGTTCTATAATGGAACTGTCAGTGATTCTTATCACAGACGGTTCCATAATAAAAAACCGTCTGTGATAGCTTACGTTTCATAGACGGTTGGTATTTGGAACCTTCTGTGATATCATCTTCACAGACGGTTGGTATTTGGAACCGTCTATGATAGCCTCCTCTCTACAAAATCTCCAAGCAGTGGTTGCTTTTGCCTTTAAAACCGACTTCGTGTGTGTGTGTGTGTGTGTATAGTTCATAGTCCCCGGTTAGCTAACTGATGCTTGAATTCATCTAGCTAGCTCGCTGCTTGGCTGTTCATCCTAAATGTGCAGGTGAACCACATCCTACTTCATCGATCGACACCTTTGGAGTACGATTTGCTTCATGCCAAGGTCGACATGAAGCAAATCGCACACCCAAAGGTGTCGATCGGCGAAGTAGCTGTGTCAGATTGGTTACTATCGAACTCGATACACTAGAGTGTGCGATTTGCTTCATGCCAAGGTATGAAGCAAATTGTACACTCGAAGGTATCAGATCGATTTAAGTAGGTCAGGTTTCACCGAACGCTTTTGGATGAACGACCAAGGAGCGAGCTAGCTAGCTGAATTGATCAGGGCTCGAGTTAGCTAACAAAGGCTACAATCTATGTGTGTGTGTGTGTGTATGAAGCCGATTTTAAAGGCGATCAAGAAATAGAGGAAAGGGGAGGCGGGCTTAGGGAGGAGGTGGCCACTGTTTGAGGAACTCTCACAAGGATTGAGACAAAACTCTCATAGATAATACTTGAATACAAGTCCAGTGAAACATATAAAATATGTTGAAACATGAATGGTAATAAGATGACAATATATGGTAAGTTGACGAAATCATGTTAGGATGTAAAAAAGAGTTTTCCTTAATGGTTAACTCTCTATCTATAAAGCAGATAAGAGCGGCAACCTGTAGAAACTCACCTATATTCATATACAGTTCATCCTATTGTCGTCCCTAGAGATTCATTTCATATCTCATCAGTGAACATAACTAGTAACATTTGCGGTTTTCATGTCAAGCAGATAAGAGCAGCAACCTGTAGAAACTCACCTATATCCATGCATGAAACACTTATATGGTGTTATTTATCCTAAGAATATATAGATGGTGATCAGACTTACTATTAACAGACAGCTATTTATTAAGATCCTCTCTAGGAGGCAACCAAATTGCCTCCCTCAGATTGCCACTTCTTAAGGTTGCATCAATGTGTTTTTTCAGCAGCACACCCTATATCATACGTATTGAAAACAAAAAAATGTCTTTAGGAACATACCATGCAGCAACCACACTCAAACACAACCCCATTCCCCACCTCCAAATCTATCTATCCATCCAACCAGTAGTCACAGAGGGAAAGACAGCAAGACATCAAGGACAAGGGTGTCCAAACCGACCATCAAGCTAGCTAGCTAGGTAGCCCACATTGCAACTTGGTTCACATGAATACCAACA
Organism: Phyllostachys edulis; assembly: GCA_036346405.1. Lineage (NCBI taxonomy): Eukaryota > Viridiplantae > Streptophyta > Magnoliopsida > Poales > Poaceae > Phyllostachys > Phyllostachys edulis. The sequence continues at coordinate 106,414,416 of CM070550.1, forward strand.
GCACAAACCAATAGATCGATCGATCTGTCTTACCTCGATCAACATCATCGGTGTCGGTGGTGAGGTAGCCGAAGCTGAGGTCGGTGGAGCTAGAGGTAGCCGGGGGAGGTCGATGAGGTAGCCGGGGTCGCGCACACCGAGGGGAGGAGGAAGAGGGGAAGGCGCACAGCGTCATTGTAGTTGTGGCACAACGGTGACACTCAAAAAGGCACTCTTATCGTACGAGTGTCTTGTGCAGTGAACCATGGTGTCACAACCGTCGGCGACGGGGTCACTCGGGTAAGGGCGCTGGGGAGTGACGAGTTAGAGCACAAACCCTAGCGGGCTCCTACTAATAAAGAGACTTATCACAGTCAATTCTATTATGGAACCGTTAGTGATATTTATCACGACGGTTCCACAATGGAACCGCCCATGATATGGTTCATATCACGCACGGTTCATTATTAAAACCGTCGTGAAGTATCACGCATTTGTTGTTGTTCGTAATCGCTCGTGATACTTAGTAATATCACAAACGGTTCTTGTTCGTAACCGCTCAGGATACTTCATGCATTTTTCAACATGAACTGTCTTGTCGATTTATCGAGTCGCCGATCTTACAAAATAAAAGAGAAAATGACGGATATTTCCGGGAGATAATGGACCTCTTTATTGATATGAATTGATTTACAAGGGTGCTTTACGACCGGATGGGGACTAATCCTAATTACATCAATCTCACGCTTATGTTAATCAATCGACTTAAAGCACTAATCTAAGGCTGATTGTGTTGCTCTAATCGATGTTGCTGTCTTACTTTTCTCGGATCGCCTTTTGTCTTCTGCTCCACCCTTAAATAACTTCCAAGAGGTGGCGCATTACTCGGAGAAGGCGTCCCTGGTGAAGCATTGTGACTGGTCGGAGCGAGGCGTCAGTTGATAATGTGTCAACTTGAAAGCATCTAGGCCCCTAAAAATGGTTTTGGTAATTAATGATAATATGCGAATATGGGATTAACGTGTTTATTAAGTATGTGCAAGGTTTAATCGCATTGATGAACATGTTGAAGCAAAGATGCATGCTAAAGGATAATATGGAGATCTACAAGGCTTAAGGACAAGGTACAAATAGTCTAGGATCCTTTTTGTATTTTACCGGTCTTAGGCGAATTGGTTGGAAGACCGGATTATAGGTTAAATGCCGTACTATTAAGGGCGATCACGACTAGTAGCTTGATAGCTTGCTCTTGTGCCATATGAATCAATTTAGGATCATGCATGCATTCAAAATTGGTCTTGCATTTGAATTTTTAAAGTCTTCTGTGCTTTTGCTCTGAAATCGGTAGTACCGCTAGTATTTCAATGGCTGTCTCATCTTGATTATTGTACCGCATTAAGAGCGCGGTACAACCGATTGTCCTTACGCGCGCCAACGTTTTAAGCGTTAGATCTTGATCTAACGGCCAGTCAAGTGGGCCGCTCGACCGCCGAGTTGGTGACGACAGAATCGTTAGATCTCGATCCAACGGCTCAAAACAAGTGTGTCGTTCGACCATCGTAATGTAAATCATCTCAACCTTCCACGGTCAAGATCGTGTGATTATCCGATCGCGGAGATGCGGTTGTACCGGCGCCAGTGCTCGGTACTACCGCACACCGGCCGTTCAAATTCCTATGGCGGTAGTATAAAACAGAACGTGTATTTTCACCAAAGAAACCTCTCTCGCACATCGGTCGTTCGGTCTCGAATCGGATGAACCGCGACCCGTAGTTCCGATTGTTATGCGGTGTTGTAAAACTCCGTGAGTGCATGCTTTTTCGCTAAGCAAAACCCCGATATCGGATGAACCGGAGCTTTGCTTGCGGTCGTCGTCAGCTCCTCATTTTCAACGGCTATATCGAGGCATTAAATGCGCTTAAAAAGAGTCATATCGTTGCTTTCCGAAGAGCGGTTGTACCAAGACGTTACACAATGGTTGTACCTGCATTCGCTAAAAGTGGGAAACTTCTCCCAACGGTTAGATTTGTTGGTGGAGGCTATAAATACTTCCCCAACCGCTCAAGGTGAAAGTGACACACTCATTTATCATTCATAGACCCTTGTGAGCATTGAGCATTCATTCTACTCCCCAATTCTCTTGCGCTCATTGAGAGGAGTTCAAGTGCATTCATTCTAGTTGATCCATTTTGCACTTGAGTAACGCTGCTTAAGATTGGTGATTTATTACTCTTGGAGTGTTGCCGCACTTCTAGACAAATTTTAAGGTTAAGCACGGAGATCTCTTCAAGAAGATTGTGAAGAGGCCCGTGAAAATTTGTGAGTGGTTCTTGTTCACCATCTCCGGAGCGGAGGAAGAACAACCATAGTGATCGAGGGAAGGCTTAATTCGTGGAGCCAGCTTGAGTGGTCAAGCTTTCTCAACGTGGACTAGTGAAGACCGCGGCAAGTCTTCGATACCACGGAAAAACATCGTTGTCTCATTGTGGTTATTTCTAGTCTTTACTCTTCCGCACTTATATTTCTAGCTTGTTTATTGAAATTGAATTGCTTAGCTAGAAGTGTAACTTGTTTAGACTAAGTTGTTATTGGTCAAAATTGTTAAATTGCTAAAAAGTTTAAAAACCTCCTATTCACCCCCCTCTAGTCAGTTATCCTTGATCCTACACAACTGCTTTGCGGTTAAGTGTCTGTGAGACATCCAACCGTATGGTGGTTGTTGTCAGTGTCTTAGGATTATATAACATCGCGTGGTTTGGAATATACAACACGTGTTCCATTCATCACACGGTTAAGATACCAGTTCATAGCACTTCCGAGCAGCTACCTAGTCGGAGACTAGGCATAGGACCTTGTCCCACCAAGGTACCCATTATGTAACCTCTGGAATCCTTAGGACCAGTGAGGTTGTTAGCCTTAGGGGTTACGACCATGAAGACATATGGTCTTTTATTATGTATTAAAATAATACATAGAGGTTTTAATCCTTGTTAGCTAGCCCCCGAACTTTAAATGAACAGGTCGTGTGAACACTTTCTTCCGACGAAGTCGTATCAGGCAGACCTTATTTAATGTCGTGATATATGAAGTGGTCTGTGTTCACTTTAAAGTTGAGAACTTTCCTTCGGAACTAAAGAGTTTTTCTGTCCGTTGGACTTTAGATTACTCTCAATTGTAGTTAAAGATCTGAAGCTATAAAATCCCCATTGCTGGGCTTTAGAACTCTTACACTTTCAGATCTTCCTTTAATCCCCTTCAGTTCCTTGACAAGAAAACCTTTCCGACCTCTAATTGTCTTCCCGACCTCAAAGCCCCCTCCGACCACTATTCATCCCTTTGATAAATTTCACCATGTCGGAGCAAATCACAAAGTGGATGGCTTCGGATTTGAATGAGAAGAATCTTGAGGCACTGGAGAAGATCGGAATGCTCCCGAACAGGAATCTGATCAAGTGGAGGTCAACGGCCGAAGAGCACTTTTCGAGCCACGAAGATGGGGAAATCCCAGTTTTCCTCGCATACATCGAGTGCGGATTGAGTGTTCCGGCACAAATCCCCGCGCTTCTAGAGTACTACGAGGTAGAGTTGGTGAATCTGGCTCCGAATTCCATCACCAACATTAATATCTTCGCCTACCTGTGTGAGGCATACCTGGGAGTGCAACCAAACTTGAAGCTCTTCAGGTATTTCTATCGGATGGTGATGTCAGGGAGATCCACGGCGGCTCCTGGAGAATGCATGCTGCATCTTCACGACCGGAAGGCTGATGACTACATCCAAATGTACTCGATGTCCTCGTGGTCATCATGAAAAAAGAACTGGTTTTACATGACGGTTACGAGGGATGAAGGCCTCTACTTCGCCGAACTTAGGGCGAACGAGAATCCCAAATCGAGGGGGACTGTGGAGAAGACAGAGATGGTCGGAAGATGTGTGGATGCCATTCGAGATATGAGGATCAAGGGCTTAACTTTCTGGCATGTGGTGAGAGATTTCACCAAACGCCGAATTAGTCCTTTGAAGCTCCGGACTCAATCCCTGCTCTGGTCTATTGGTCGTGATGAAGCTATCATGGACTCACGAGATGGTAAGTCTTTGGAAGAAGCTCCGACCAGTATAACTTATTACTTGATTATCGTAAAACCTTAAAATCTGCTCTGTCTCCCTCTTTCTCTTTTTTTTAAAGCACTTTCTGCTGAGAAAATCAGAGAGCGGATCAAGACGATCTGCGCCGGGAGCTGTGAGAAGGTCAGATTCCCGATATCTTGGCGATAGTCTCATGTGAAGAGAGACCTGCAAGACTTAAGGTAGATAATCAATTGTCCTTTATCATATATACATATCCTCCGATCAGTTTATTGATCTTGCTCTAATTTTGTAGGCGATCGGACTGAAAGTCATACAATCCAGTGAGGATCGTAATCCTACCGTGGTTCCGACAGATTCGTGCCCAGAGGTATTGGACGAAGATGATTCTCCCGAGGTAATAAAGCATTTGAAAGAATATATATATACTCTAGATAAAAAATTTCATTACCTAACCAAACTTGTTTTTTGATTTAGGTGGAAAAGACTGAAGGCCCGCAGAGCGCGTAGCTACAAGTCGTGAGACCCCGAATGGTCGTTTCATTTACCTAATAGTTGTTACTGAAACAACTAACCTGGAGATTGATGAAACTACACCATCTGACCCGATGGTCAGGAATGCTACCCTCGATCAGTTGGTCGAGGATATTGCTTCCGACCTCATGTTGGAGGATGCGAGGGAAATAACCAACCCTACCAACCCAGAGCAGGTGAAATTGGTTGAGAAGAAAAGGAAGGCTAGCGGTACGAAATTTATTCTACCACGTTTCAAAGTCAAAACCAAAAAATCAACTAGGTATGTACAAATGAAAAAATCATATGAGTGCATACCTTTAATAGTTTTTGATGATTTGGAGTTTTGAGCTTCCTTTCTTCATTTTGTATAGGTCTTCTGGCATTCCGGTCATTTCCGACCAGAATGTTTCTGAGGACCAGGCACCCGTGGAAGTCCTCATCCAAATCACTTCTCAGGACAAAGTTCCTAAGGATAACGTGATTGAGGAAGCCCCCGAATAAGTGTCGGTGCCGGCAGTCGTTCAGGATCCATTGGTGATCCTAACTCCTTCTGCGGAGGTAGATGCCCCTAAAGGCCCTCAACAGGTCCCGACAACTGTTGGCAATCCCTCTCAACCTAACAAGTTCCCTTTTCGCCCCCGATTTATCAAGGATAAGGAGCTTGACGAGGCATGGGGAAGAATATCGGACCATCAAATCAAGATAGGTCCTGATATCATTCTTGCATATTATAATGACATGGCAATCTGGGTAAGTATCTACGACCAGTTTCATAGCTTCTCTTAAAAAGTTTATAGGAAACTTAAAGAAAAATGCTATTTATGTAGCACATGGTCGAGAATTTTACTGTGGTCGGAGGACTGACCCAGTGAATAAAACTCCTGGAGCAAAAACACTCCGAATTGGAAAGTAAGAACTTTCTTCTTAACCTTTCTCCTTCTTCAATATTTTGTTCTTCTTTAATTATTCTCCCTTATCATATTCGATAGATTTGGAGAAAAAAAAAGAAGAGGTTGTGGCTGAGAAAGCAGAATAACCCAGCTTGAGGAAGAAAATCAGGCTAAGGACCGGTCGATCGCAGAGGCGACGACCAGACATGAAACTCTTGAAAAGAGGATTGAAGGTAATTTGGTCGTAGACTTGACTTATTAACCTCCCCTAATCATTTTTACTTACTACTTATTTTACTCGTATAGAGCAAACTCAAGCGTTGAATAGAGCAAAGAAGGCTTTGGAATTTGAGCAGGATAAGGAGGCGGCTCTTGTGCAAAGTCTTGATGAAAAGATCCATGCACTGAACATGATGATCTTTGATATGGGATCAGGATCAAGTTCGCCTCCCTTAAGAGATCCAACAGAGAAAATGACCTACTTAGGCCAACTTCTAGAAGATCTCAAGGGTCTGTTCAAGACTACTCGAGAGAACTATGCCCAGACTATGAAAGAAGGCGTAGATAGTGGAGTTAGTTTTGCATTGGCAAAAGCAAGGCTTCCGACCCTTCCATCGATCTCCAAGTCGTTGAACAAGACTTCAACCGCTGTTCAAGATGCAAATAGGCTTCTCGAGGAAATGAAACCTCTCGGAAACAAAGTTGCAGAGGAAATGAAAGTTGGATCTCCATCAAGCAGCAATTAGTCTAGAGATATTCAAGAGTAGAACATTGTAATATAAGAATTATGAAATGTATAAAACTTACCTTGATGTCATCAGCAAGTCTTTTGTTTATCCTTTTGACTTTTAAAGTACTCATATATGCCCTAGCCCCCGACTGATTTATAGTAGAAGAACTTTACTATATAATCAGTAAGCCAAGAAAAAGAGAACTTGAAGTCTTACCCATTCTGTTTGTTTTGAAGGCATATACTGATTATATGATAAAACCGATCGCAGTAATACTAGGAAATCAATTTGGTCGGAACCAGTGTATGACTTCGACTAGTTGTAGATCTATTTTGTAATAATTGAAACACCAAACAAAGCAGTATATGGTCAGAAAAAGACTTGTGTTAATGAAAAGAGAAAATATACAAAGATGTATGCAATGAATGATAAGCAAGCTTATTTATATATAATATCCAAAACTGGTCGGAAGAACTGCGAAGAACTGAAGACATGAAAGACACTTCGCGAAACGTGTTTAGACTCAAGTCTGACTGGCAGTGAGGATCGTAGGAAAAGAACCGTTGCTAGGAAGCTCCTTCCAGTGGGCAGGACCACGTGCGAAAAAAGGAGAGACTTCAACTAGGAGGCTTTCCGTGTCTCGACCAGTTGCCAAACAAGAGTAGAACAGAATTTTGAAATGATGAGATATAGTCTTCATAGTCTTAAGCATAGGAATTACTACATGAAGTTATTGTTTATTTTGCTCTTGTTACTCGTATGTTTCTTTGAGAAAAGAGTGTGGTCACGCGTGAGAATCATTCAAGGAATGATCACGACTAGGACCCATATAGCGTATGACTTAGAAGTCGTTGCCAAAGAGTAACATAGATCCTTGTAAAGGATGTCGGAGAGAAGGTTGTCTTCTTCGACCAGTATAAATAACAACTGTAGACGACCAGAGTATAGGTACAGACATATAAACAATATTGCTTGTCAAAATAAACAAAGGAATGACTAATCTTTATTTAAATGAAAAGAATTCAAGGAATGTAAAAAATAATTAAACATAAAACTTACGCAATTGATTAATGTTCCAAGAATTAGACAAAACTTGCCCATCAGACATGGCTAGTCGTACAGAATCTGGTCGGGTGACTTCGACCACAATGTAAGGACCTTCCCACTTAGGAGAAAGTTTATTGCGATTTGCTTGGTTCTGAATTTTTCTGAGAACCAGATCACCTACAGCGAGGCTGCGAGGTTGCACCTTACGACTATGGTACCTTCGCATGGCTTGTTGATAGACCGCTGATCATACTAGGGCTTGGTTTCATCGTTCCTCAAGGAAATTGATGTCATCGAGTTGTCGTTCATTCTGATCGTTTTCGTTGAAACAATCAGTTCGAGCAGAGCCAAGTTTTAGTTCTAGAGGAAGCATGGCTTCCGCACCATAAACTAAGAAGAATGGCATTTCACCGGTCGCACGTCTGGTCGTGGTTTGAACGACCCATAATACAGAAGGGAGTTCTTGAACCCAAGCTCCTAACCGTTTGATTAACTGGTCGAATATTCGATGTTTGATCCCTTGCATAATGATACCATTGGCTCGCTCAACTGCTCCGTTGCTCTGAGGATGAGCAACCAAATAAAAATGAACCTTGATACCAAGTTCGTCGCAGAATTCTTGGAATTGATCGCTTGAGAAATGGGCACCGTTGTCTGTGATTATACGACTGGGTACACCAAATCGTGTGATCACATTTTTAGTGAGAAACCTCGTAGCGGACGTTGTTGTTGTTTTAACAACAGGCTTGGCTTTGATCCATTTTGTAAATGAGTCAATCATGACGAAAAGGAATTCGAAGCCCCCGGGTGCTCTTGGGAAAGGTCCCAGAATGTCCAGTCTCCAGGTTGCAAAAGGCCAAGAAAAAGGAATTGTTTGCAAAGCTTGTGCCGGCTGATGTACTTATCGGCTATGAAACTGACATTGTACGCACTTCGTCACGATCTCTTTTGCATCATGAAGGGCAGTTGGCCAATAGTATCCTTGCCTGAAGGCTTTACCGACCAGTGTTCTGTAGGAATGATGCACTCCACAGACTCCTTCATGGATTTTGTTAGCAATTTAATGCCATCTGTTTGAGATATGCATCTCATCAACACACCATGAGATCCTCGCTTATACAAGGTACTTTCTATCAGAGTGTATGATTTTTCATGCTAGACGATCAGCCTCTACATCATCTTTTGGAATTATGTCATGCTGAAGATAATTGTAGATCGATGTTATCCAATCTCTACCCTGATCGCAGCAGCACCAACCATCAATGACCTGTGGAGCATCTATGTTCTTACGATTGGTTTGTACGACCTGTAAAGAATCATGTATGTTCTCGGAAGGCTCGACCACCGAGGGTGAATCGAGTTACTCGAGAAAAACTCCGAGCGGGACAGTCGACCTCGTGGAGGTCATCCGTGCCAACTGGTCTGCCAGAAAGTTTTCCTTTCTAGGAATATGTTGGATCTGAAAACCGAAGAAGTACTTTTCGAGTTTCCGTACTTCCGCCAAATAAGATGACATCTTGGTACTTGAGCATTGATACTCTTTCTCTACTTGATTCACTACTAGATGAGAGTCGTCTTTCACTAGTAATCTGCGAATCTCGAGCGAATGAGCTGCTCGGAGTCCTGCCAATAAACCTTCGTATTCTGCCACAATATTTGTAGCAAAAAAATTTAACTGGATGACGTACTTGATGTGTTCGCCAGTAGGGGATATCAAGACAACTCCAGCCCCCGAGCCTTTTAGCATCAAGGAGCCGTCAAAGTATATTATCCACTCGTTGTGGTGTTCGTACTCGGGCCCTTGGGTGGGTTTAGGGTTTGTCCATTTGGCAATGAATTCTGCTATTGCCTGGGACTTTATTGCTGTTCGTGAGATGAAATGGAGGTCGAACGCCCCTAGCTCAACCGCCCATTTTGCTATTTGTCCTGATGATTCCCTGTTTCCAAGGACTTGACCAAGGGGATACCCGGTTGGTACGACCACTTTGTGGGCCTGAAAGTAATGCCTTAGTTTCCTTGAAGTCATAAGGAGACCATAGAGCAACTTTTGTACCTGTGGGTACCTTTCCTTTGGTCCATGTATGACTTCGCATACGTAATACACTGGTCGTTGAACGTTGTCACGCTCTACGACCAGTGCACCGCTAACTGTCTGTGGCGTTGTAGCCACGTAAATTAATAATGTTTCTCCCGGTCTTGGAGAGACTAAGACCGGGGTACTTGTAAGGTGCTTTTTAAGATCTTCAAAGGCATCGTTTGCCTCTTTAATCTACTCAAAACTTCCATGTTTCTGAAGAAGCTTAAAGAAAGGTAATCCTTTTTTCCCTAACCTTGCTATAAAACGACTCAGTGCTGCTATACAGCCGGTTAGTTTTTGGACCTCCTTCTTCGTGGTCGGAGGGCGCATCCGGTCAATGGCCAATATTTTTACTGGATTTGCTTCAATACCTCTAGCCGAGACTAGGAAACCGAGTAGTTTTCCAGCGGAAACTCCGAACACACACTTTTTCGTATTCAACTTGAGGTTATGCCTTCTCGAGTTATTGAAAGTCTCTTGTAGGTCTGGAATGTCATCGCCAGCGTTGATGCTCTTTATGACCAGATCATCAACGTAAGCTTCTAGATTCCGACCTATCTGTGGATTAAAGGTTTTCTGCATCAACCTTTAAAAATTTGCACCAACATTTTTTAGACCAAACGTCATCTTAACATAGCGAAGAAGTGTCAGTATGGGGTGATGAAGGAAGTTTTCTTCATCTTCTTTACACATATTAACTGGTGGTACCTCAATACGCATCTAAAAACTTAGTAACTCACACCTTAAGTAGAGTCTACAAGCTGGAGAGCTAGCCTGTGCTCGATCACCTCCCGAGGGACTCCGGGCATGTCGGACGCCTGCCAAGCGAATACGTCTTGATTTGCTCGGAGGAAGGAGATGAGTGACTCTTCCTATTTGGGGTTGAGTCTTGCCCCGACTAGTATTTTTCGGGTAGATGAGTTAGTGTTTCCTGACCCAGGTGGCGACTTGGCACTGTCCGGACAAGCGCCCTTGTTGAGTGGTACCTCCTTTGTCTGGTCGGAAGGCTTTGGCGTCATCTTTGGCCTCGAGTGCTTGACCTACACGGTAGATGGATTAGCCTCTCTGGTCGGAAGTTCGTCAACCAGTTCTAAGGATTTACGATCACATGCGTAAGCCATTTTCTGATCTCCTCGAACCGTAATGACTCCCTTTGGTCCCGGCATTTTCAAACTTTGATAACCGTAATGCGTGGTTATCAAGAATTTTGCTAAAGCCGGACGACCAAGGATTCCATTGTATGCGGATTGAAAATCCACCACATCAAATGGAATCCTTTCTGTTCGGAAGTTGTCAGGTCTTCCGAACGTTACCGGTAGGGAAATTTCTCCTATCGGTTTAGCGGTGGAGCTAGGAACTATACCGTGAAAGGCATATTTCACTGGTTTCACCTTTGACTTAGGAACTTGCATCTCTTCTAAAGCTCTCGCAAATAAGATATTTAAAGAACTACCACCATCTATTAAGACTCGATTAACCCTATAGTTATTAATAGTAGGTTCAACAACAATAGGGAACCTACCTGGTCGAGTCGAAGGAATGGGGCAGCCTTCTTTGCTGAAGGAGATTACGGTGTCCGACCACCTTGATGGCTTGATGATGGTCGGAGTCTCGACAAGGTTGACCTCCCGCTCCATGGCCTTTAGATGACGCCTTGACTAGTACGAAGAAGACCCACCAAAGATCATGTTGACCGTATGTTGAGGCTCCTGGTACTCCATTTCTTCGTCGCCATCTTTGTCATTCTTGGAACTCGTTTCACCGAGTTCCTGTATCGTGGGGAGTGGTCCTTTGCGTGCATAGTAATCCTCTAGTTTTTTCTGCCAGGCTCGACAGGTGCGCAAGTCATGCCTTGCCTGCTGGTGAAGTGGACACCACTTCTTGCTTGTCTTATACCCTTCGGTCGGAGCTTTTGCTTTGCCTCGACCGGTATATTCCTTCTTACCCTTCGTAAACTTTTCAGGAATAGCCATGACTTCCTTATCGTCGGGTCTAGGGTTTTTCTTCTTCTTGAGAGCTTTTTTATTCTTCTTCTCTGGTTTATCCAAGCCAGGTTGGGGGATTTTATCCTTCCGATCAATGGCCTCACACCACTCAATTGCTTCGCTAGCGGTGGCGTATTTGTCGGCTATGTCGAAAAGTTTGACGGTCGTTCGTGGAGGGTTTATTGCTATGTCCTCCATAAACCGTCGATTCCTTAGACCTGTTTTGAAGGCTTGGATGATAGATGATTCTACAACATCTGGTATGGAACTATGAACCTGGCTGAATCTCTTGATGTATTGACGGAGAGTCTCATCAGAGCCTTGCCGGATTCGATGGAGGTCATCCTCCTTTCCAGGGCGGTCGTACGTGCCCTGGAAGTTTGCAATCAGAAGGTCGCAAAGTTGCTCCCAAGTGTAGATTGATCCGACTAGTAAGTTAAGCAACCACGACCGGGTAGACTATTCGAGTACTGTGGGTAGATAGTTAGCCATTACATTTTCATCACCACCAGCAGCTCTGATGGTGGTGGTATATATTTGGAGAAATTCCAATGGGTTTTGGGTCCCATTGAACTTGTCCAGGTTGGCCGGTTGGAACCTATTTGGCCAACATACAGCTTGGAGCCCTACAGAGAAGGCTCGACATCCTGTAATCGATTCATGGCACCTTCTTTGAAAAGGTGCCGGATTGTAATCGGTCGAAGACCAGTTTCTGAGGTTAGATTGCCGGATCTCTAGTGTCCCGATCCGGTCGTAGACGCTATTGTGCCTACTTGATTTAAACGATGTCGGAGATCGTCTGGCCCAAGCGATTGTTCCTCTCGACGAGGTAAGGGTGTGGCTGCCTGAAACAGCCTTCTCCTCTCAAGACTGCTTGGTTGGGATCGTCGAGGGGGTCTTGGTATCGATTGTTCCCCAACACGACCATGCTGCCCTCTACTGAGGGAGGAACGTTGGGGTGAAGTCATGGTTTGACTTCCTAAATTCCTCTGTTCCCGGTATGCTTCCGTCGGTGCATGGTCTGTTGAAGAATCTCCGATACTTGGCCTACAAGTTGTACAAAACTTGGGGTCTTTGTTAGAGCAGGGTTAGAATTATTCAACATATCTTGAACACGTTGCAGGTTTCGTACCGTCACCGAAGGTCTTGGAGGATTCATACTGGTAGTAGGTGTTCGAAGATCTAAACCTTCCCCCGACCTCCTGGGTTGCTCCGTCCGATTAGCTACTCTTGGTGGGACAGAGCCAGGCGAGTTAACTGATGGATGTCGATCAGTTCTGTTGCCTTCGAAAGTTGGTGCTTGTTGACTCGTATTATTTCTACCAGCACGTGGTGGCGTGGCAGAGTGTGTAGGACCGTGCAAGGCATCTTGATTTGTATCTCCGATTGCATTGATCTCGTGCCTCCAGCAGCGATCTTCCGACGAGCTTCCATCGTAACTAATGTAGAGCCTTTCAATGCTTCTACTAGGAGTTTCCACGACGGAGAGCGGTCGGAGATGAGCACCTCCTGAGGTCTTCTTGGGGAGCTCAGCCTGATACGGCGGACTGTTGATCGTATGCTAAGTCTTATCATCCCCACATGGCCTACGACCAACGGAGGTTTCATCGACACTGTTACTAGGTGTCAGTTGGCCCCTGGAATCGTCAGAAGCCGTAGGTGAGTACCTTTCAGCCATGATTTCGTCGAGAGTATAGAGGTTCTCAGGTTGCGATGCTGAATTTTTGTCACCGCTTTTGCCGGCTCAAGGACGGGCTTGAGAGGTCTTTGGTCGCTCGAATCGTGGGATGGTGATTCTCTAGAAATGCCACTTGTCGTAGTGGTGTATCCTCATCCATCCGGTCGATGTCGCTAACGTTGGCGACGTGCAAACCGGTGGAGGAGGAGGAGGAGGACATGTCGTTTTCTTGCATGTCACAGTTGCATCCCTCCATGTCGAGGTTGGAGTAGTCCACCAGGTCGAACCAATTCTCCTCGTCCCAAACTCTGGCCATAGCCGCATGAGCGATTATGAGGAATGGGCAAGGATTTGACGAGCGAAAGGTTTCTTCAGGAGAATTGCGTCTTCTTCCCCACGGACGGCGCCAGCTGTCGACGATTGAGTTGTCGATCTTACGAAATAAAAGAGAAAAATGGCGTGATATTTCCTGGGAGATAATGGGACTACTCTTTATTGATATGAACTGGATTTGCAGGGGGTGCTTTACGACCCGGATGGGGACTAATCCTAATTACACTAAATCAATTACACTGAATCTCACGCCTGCTATGCTAATCAATCAGACTTAAAGCACGAATCTAAGGCTTATTGTGTTGCTCTAATCTGATGTTGCTGTCTTGCTTGTCTCAGATCGCCCTTTTGTCTTCTGCGCTCCACCCTTAAATAACTTCCGAAGAGGTGGCAGTTACTCCTAGAGAAGGCGTCCCTGGCGAAGCGTTGTGACTGGTCGGAGCGAGGCGTCAGTTGATAATGTGTCAACTGCTCTGCGGTTAAGTGTCTGTGAGACACCCAACCGTATGGTGGTTGTTGTCAGTGTCTTAGGATTATATAACATCGCATGGTTTGGAATATACAACACGTGTTCCATTCATCACACAGTTAAGATACCAGTTCGTAGCACTTCCGAGCAGCTACTTGGTCGGAGACTAGGCACAGGACCTTGTCCGACCAGTGTACCCATTATGTAACCTCTGGAATCCTTACGATCAATGAGGTCGTTAGCCTTAGGGGTTACGACCATGAAGACGTATGATATTTTATTATGTATTAAAATAATACATAGAGGTTTTAATCCTCATCACGCCTGTGATATTATCTCTTCACGTATGGTTTTAAGCGACCAATAACCTGACGCATTTATCGCAAAACCAAAACCGCTCAGTGATTGCATATATCTGAGCGGTTTTGAGCAAATGCCTGTGATGAGGCATCTAGTATTAGCCTTTTTGTAGTAGTGCACATACATATATATAGATATGTATGTATGTATATATATATACATATGTATGTATATATATGTATATACATACATGTATATATATACATACATGTATATGTATGTACACACACATATACATACATACATATATATACATACACACACATATATACACATATACGTATATATGTATATATATATATATATATATATATATATATATATGTATATATGTATATATACATATATATTTGTGTGTGTGTATACATACACACACACATATACATACATATGTATATATGTGTGTGTGTGTGTGTGTGTGTATATATATATATATATATATGCATGTATGTATGTATGTATATATGTATATATATACATGTACATACATACATAGGACGCCCGTTTCGTACTCCCAGGAGTATGTACTCCCATACCTCCCCACCGTTCATCGACTTGGAGATGTGTATTGGCCCAAACGTTCCGGTTCCTACAATGGATACATCCATTAGGAGGGTTGATACCCCTTTTTGTTGTGAGTCCTGTAATTAATGACTATGTTGATCTGGCAACATGCACAACTAAAAGCTTGAAAGCAGGAGACGTGGAATAGGTTGTTGCATCTGGGAGAAAAAAAGGTGGCTTTAAAAATAGAAACCTTGAAGCTAGGAACGTCCGTAGTTTTGTATGGTTTTGGTGCTCCAGTGTGTTTGCATTAATGGAGAATGTATATGAATGCACTTTGCATGGAGGATTAGAGATGCTACCACATATTTTGTCTGGTGATGAGCTAGTCCATAGAGATAACGACTGGGGGGCAGCTGAGGAGGTATGATTCCTTTAGCTTCATGATATGTGTATATACCCAGCGTGTGGTGATGAGGTAGTATATGGAGAACATTTTTATTCAGTGGCGGATTCAAGGTGCCCAGGCACTGGCATGACCTCGTTTGCTTCTTTGTTCCCCAATCCCCACTTCCCTAGTTCCCCTGATCCCCTCCCCAACCCGAAGCGGTCGTGGCGACTCTGGCGGCATGGCGCTCCTCCAGTCCTCCTTCCTTGGCTCCCCATGGCCGCATGGCACCGCCGCCGGCTCCCTTGCGCTTATTATGCGTCCGCATCCGCCCATGCGCCGCCCACGACGATACTCGCTGTCGCGGACATGCCGCTCCCCTCTGTTACCAATGCTGCCTCGGCTCCTCTCCCCGGCGCCGCCTCCTCCCCAACTCCCCTAGTGCCGCCGCCCGCCTATGCTTGGTCGGGCTCGCCTGCCTCCACAGATCCCACGGTGCTCGCCAATCGTGCCTCCTCAAGACCGTCGCCCTCGGCTGCCCGCCATGTGGGCGTGGATTGTTTTTGCAGTTTTATCATTTGAAAGCTCGATTGAATCTCATTTTGGTTGGATTTTTGTACGTAGGGGATCTTTGTTATGTCTGGATTGGACAGATGGTGTTTCGAGTGATTTGGATGGTGCTTATCATCCCATTGAAAGGTTAGACATTAGTTCTCGTCAATATGGCATACTGAATACATCAGTACATGCTTGTTTTGAAAACTAAATGATTGTGTTTTGTTGTATCAATGCTGTGTTAGGAGAGTTGAATGAAAATATTGAAATTCCATCGGAGTACGCTGATCCTAAAGTTATGATGCCGACATAGGGACAGTCATTCAAGACAAATAGGGATGCCTACAACTTGTACAACCTGTATGCTGTGAGAATGGGTTTTGGAATCCGTCTTAACAAATTCCGAAACAATAAGAATGGGCATAAAACGATGCAGGAATTCTGCTGCTCGCACCAGGTAGTTTGTTGACCTTTGTGGGGGTACTATTGCATATAATTGGTTGTCATTAAGTGTAGTTGTTAATTTGATCTCGTGTTATACTGCTTTGATATGTAGGGGAATAATCCGAAGACGAAGAAAGCTTTAGTTCGTGCTGGGTGCGGCGCAATGCTTAGGGTGAATCGGCACAATGGCGAGGGGTCATGGATGGTGAAATTTTTTGTCATGGAGCACAACCATGCTATGAAAAATAGAATCGGCGTTACTAGAAACTATCAATCGCACAACCAAATCGATGAGGGAACAAGGAGTATAATTACACACATGGTTGACAGTGGAATAAAATCTACAAACATGTATGGTTTGTTGGCTGGGTTGCACGGAGGACCTTCGATGGTACCCTTCACCCAACGTGCAATGGATAGGTTGGCATATGCAATTAGAAGAGACGAGAGCAGTGATGATGTGTAGTGAACACTAGAGTTGTTTAAGGAAATGAATAGCAAAAGCAAGAATTTCTTCTACAGTGTTCAAGTCGATGAGGCTTGTCGTATAAAAAATATTTTCTGGTCGCATGCAGTATCACAGATAAATTTTGAGTATTTTGGAGATGTAGTGACGTTTGACACTACATATAAGACCAATAAGTATGACATTCCCTTTGCACCTTTCGTTGGAGTGAATAATCATTATCAGTGCACTTTTTTTGGTTGTGCACTACTTCGTGAGGAGACTGTTGACTCATTCAAATGGTTGTTTAGAACTTTTAAGGAATGCATGGATTGTAAGAAGCCCAAGTCAATACTGACAGGTAAATACTACCTTAATTTAATGTAGTGAAATTTTAGTTGTGTTGATTCCAATATTTCGAAGAGGGATTATTATGTTTATATTGTTTTTAATGCTTGTGCAGATAATTGTCATCAAATGGCACTAGCAATTGCGGATGTATTTCCCAATACATCTCATCGTGTTTGCAAGTGGCATGTACTAAAGAAAGCAAAGGAAAATATGGGCAACATTTACAGCAAGCGTTCGTCATTCAAAGATGAATTAAACAAGGTGATAAATCAGTCATTCACAGTGGAAGAGTTCAAGAAAGGTTGGCAAGAAACAATTTTCCAAGTATGGTTTGAAAAATAGTGTTTACCTAAGACAAATATGGGATATCAGAGAAAGGTGGGCATTCGCATATTTTGCAGACAAATTCTATGCTGGGATGACAACTACTCAGAGAAGAGAGTCTGCTAACCATGTCTTCAAGACGTTTGTGACACCGTCGTGCTCGATGAGTGGATTCGTCAAGAGGTATGAAAGATTCTTCAACGATAGATTGCAGCTAGAGGACGCAGAAGAATTCTATACCAAAATGTGAGTACCCAGGGCATTTTAACCTTGTTGTTAAATACTTTATTGAATGTTATGATTAATCATGTATGAATGAACACCACAGGAGAAGGTTGAAATAAGGATAAAATCACCTCTTGAAAGGCATGCTTCGACAATTTATACTAGAACCATGTTTGACTTATTCTCTTAGCAACTATCGGAGAGTTTATCATTCATGGTTGAGAAGTCCGATAAGGAAAAGGTTTTTAAGGTTATCTGCTTGGGCAGAGGGACAACCTATAATTGGAGGCGCATGGAGTATGACGTGTACTCAGACATCGAAAAAGATGAATTCTCCTATGTGTGCAAGATGTTTGAACATAAGGGTATATCATGCAGTCATGTATTGAGGGTATGTGTTGGTAACACAATATTCGATGTTAAATTCATTAATATGATTTAATCATTAACTATTTTGTTATTTTGTTATGTTAGGTTATGCTGTAGATTGGAGTATGTCAGATACATGAGAGGTATGTGCTGAAACGTTGGACAAAGGATGCTAGGGATTATATACCTCCACATCTCTATGGATATAAGGATGATGTGGACGCCGCTGCTTCTAAAACATACAGGCATGCTATGCTCCATAAGTCATCGGTAGAGCTGGTTAGACTTGGAAATACCAACATGGAGACATACTCCAAAGCCATGGATGTCATTGGTAGACTAGTGGATGATCTGAAGAAGTTAGTATCTTTAGGGGATGATGGTACCAATATAACATGTGAAGGAAGGTCGGAGCGGCAAAGGAACATGTCCCGGCATGTACAGGTGGATGGAGATGGTAGCTTTATTAAGGCAGAAGGAGAATCCGACTTTGAGTTATCAGGAGAAGACGATAGCAGGGGATGGCTAGATCCAGAGGAGGTTTTGCCACCAATGAAGAAACGTAGTAGAGGAAGGCCGAAGGTGAAAAGAATGAAGTCTCGGGGAGAAGAAGCCACCATACAAAAGGCTGGAGGGAAAAATAGCAGCAAGAATAAGAATAAGAATAATGTTGTTGTCATTAGAGAATCAAGAAACACGGGTGCACAAAATGACGACAACAACATTGTACCACCTGGTCCACCAAGGTATTGTGGTGATTGCGGCGGTATAGGGCATAACGCTAGAACGTGTGGGAAGTGGACGAGTTACATTAGGAAGTATCATTATAAGTGATAAACCCATGAGATGTAGAAATTATTAAATTGTATTGACATGCGTTGAGATATGTGCAATTCAATATTTGCCTTTCTATGTGCATTCACATCGCAGTTTCTTAAAGTAAGGAGTATATTTACAATTGATATAACATTGCGATGGAATTTCATGTATCCAACAATTCCAATTCACAATTTTCTTGTCGTTCATACATATACAAGTGGGTACACATTTTCAAACCACTACCAACCAAAATGTCAACAAATGAACTATTTGTACAATTATACTATATAATTTGTATAAAACCGGATAGTACACGCTGCAATAAAGTTAAAAACCAAGACCACATCCTACCAAAAGAATAAGGGCAGAAACAATGGTCATCTTCAGAGACGTGCATAGCACCTAGAGATTGAGGATCACCAATTATGTTTGGAAAAATGTCCACATGAGGTACGATAGACATATCACAGATAGTTACTTCTCAGGATTAGCCCAAACTATTTTGCAGTGTTCTAAAAAGCAGTCGCCTAGCTCGCCTAAGTGCTAGGCGACACCGTCCCGCCTAGCCTACCTAGCCAATTTATCCTGCCTAGGCGGCCGTCTAGGCCCACCTAATCGGTGATTAGGCACTGGTCTGCTACCCAACTAGCGCCTAGCGTCTTAGTGAACATTGTTATTTTGGCTTATTAGTCACTTACCAGCTGAGATATGAAATTGTTTTGAAACTTGGCCTCTAAATGGATCACTTGAGCAACCTGTGGTACCAAATCAATCCCTTAAATCTTAATTAAAATAAACAAAAAAACTCCAAAGAATTTATGAGCATCATACATCATGGGTTTTTTTAGAGAATGGCAACAATTTATTGATCACAAAACATCATTATAAAGAGTCTCCCGGATACACTCTGGTACACCAATACGAATAAAAGAGCTAACAGAGTGCTCACAAGATCTAGCTAGAGTATGTACCACCACATTCACCACATGACTAACATAATTAAAAATAACCAAGGAAAAGCCCTCTACTATAGACTTGATATCAGAGATAACTGCACCAACAGAGGACCGATCCCGCATTAACAAATTCAACATTTGCACCACAGACAAGCAGTCAGAAGCAAGGATGATATTTTTTATATCCTTCATCACGGGCAAGGGTTGTTGCACGACAAAACACCAATGCTTCTTCTAACTCTGGAGTAGTGAACCCATCAAGGTGTTTGCTACAGGCAGCCAAGCATTCACCAATGTGGTTTAGGACTACCACGCCAACCCCCATCCGACGAGAATAAGCAAATAGTGCTACATCGATATTAATAAAGACCGTACCTACCGACGACGGAGTCCATTTAGGGACTGAATGCAAGGACTTACGCATATGACCTAGATCCGAATCGAAGATATGCAACACTATCAACTCAACATAAGCTTTAACTTTCACAACCACCCTTCGAGGATGCAACAAACCTTTATCATTTCGTGCACCATTATGGGCCTCCCAAATATGCCACATAGTAACAACAAGAACCGTTACCTCCCGAGTCGAAGAACGTCCCAGAAATCGAACAGCCACTGCTTAGCACAATTCAACATCTTGCGGCAGAGATGGAAGCCATACTCCAATTTCACTTCACGCCAAACTTCACGAGCAAACTGGCAAAAGAGGAAGAAATGTTCGATACGTAACATATGTTCCTCCCTCCCACAGAAGACACATGTATCATTTGCTGGGATATGCCTCCATTTCAGCTGGAAACCACATGGGAGGCAATCATGTGCAAAACGTCATAACATAATTTTCATCTTCTTTGGTGCCTTTATAGCCCAAAGTGACTTCCAATGTTTTTCATCCGCACAGTATGCCGAGGAGAGACCACGCCCAGAGCTGCTTCGAGAGGAATAAAAGCCCTCACTCCGAGCTAAAAAATATGCAGAACGTACCGTGTAAGACCCATGTCTTGTATGTGGCCATGAAGCAAAATCCTCACTATCTTGCCTACTGATGGGCACCTGGATAATCTGATCAGCCACCGCCTCAGGGAAGATAGAACAAACCAGTTCAACATCCTAAGAACCATGCTCCTCATGTATAAGAAAATCAATTGTTTGATCCACGGGTAGGGGCACTAGCAGCTAAACCAGATTGGGTGCACTGCTGGGTATCCAGTTATCAGATAATATTTTAATACTTTTGCCATTGTCGACTCCCCATCATACACCCTTCTGCAGCAATTCCTTCCCAAAGAAGATACTCTTCCAAGTATACGAGGAAGATCTTGGACGAGGGACATCCCAAAAATCACAGTTAGGAAAGTAACGACCCTTCAACTGTAACACCCTGGCTATTCGGAAGCCAAAATGCTACCTAAAGGACTAACATACAACAATACTACGGAAGAACTTTAACAATAACTCATCAACTAACATATAAGGATCAACATCTTTTAAAACCTAAGCAGGAATTAAAACTGAATCCAACAACAGTTCACAAATTCCAATTATTTAAGTCTACTGAATCCACTAAGATAATCATACCAAACGAATGATCATGGAACATAAGCAGTTAATTAAACAACCTTAACGTAGAAAAAAGATGTCAACCAACATCAAACTCCATTATATTACAGTCCATCACTTAACGAATGAAAGATGTAATCAAGTTCTATTATTGAAACCGGTGTAAGGTGAAATGAATGAGTAGTGCGTGTCTACTCCCTCCCAAGAGAATCATCACAAACGATCACCTAAAAATAAATAAACAAAGCAAGAATGAGTCTGAAACTCAGCAAGTACATGGATAGCTGGACATACCACAAATATGAAAAAGACAACTTCAATAAAGAATTTGAACGCACCTTCTGAATGAATACATGAATGCATGGAATGAATGGAATTAATGAAAAGAATGGATCGCACACATGCTTATACCCAGAGATAGCTAGTGACACACCCGTCGGTGTTCACGTAAGCCCATTTAACAAAATGCGGGGACCCAAGTCCCGTATGAAGAACGTTTCATACGGTGTCCAAATCTGCCCACATTGGAATGGTGGGTCTTACGTGCCCATATTGGAATTGATGGGTCTTATAATCCACTCCCGTGGAAGGCACATGAAACATGATGCATGAACTCAAGTATGAATTATGAAAGACATCATATGTATACCCATGGTATAAAACATAAGAAAGAGACATAAACTTGAATATTCTCATGGATCTTAGGAAAACACAATACAAACATCAAGCATGCATCATTCACCAAACATAGGAACATCAAAGTTCTTGCCTTAACCGTGAGACGAAAAGATGACGACGAATGACTTTCAACCCCGGTGCTCACCAACACTGGCAACCGTAAAGTATACTAAGTATACTAAACAAGAGTGCTCAACAAGCGATAGAACATAACGAAGCGATCGCTCTGGACGCAAATACAAAACTAGCAATTTCACCCCGACTCTAATCTGTCCAATCTGTTTGGTTCTCAAAGAAAATCCATAACTTTTGAGTCCCAGCCCCAAAAGTTATGAATCCAAGTTTCCGGACTTTACACGAGCTTAGCTACAACTTCCCAGCTGATCGACGAACAAATTACCCCATCTAAGCCCTTGATTTTAACCTCAAGACCGTTCGTCATCTTGGTACTTTCAACTTGTGAAATTCATAACTTCCATTTGGTACAACCAAAATCAATGACCTAAACCTTTCTGGAAACTACAAGGAACTAGCTTCCTGAATAAAATTATTTCAATAATTCCCAAGGTGCAAGAAAAGTCACTAACAAGTTAATCTTTCTCTACTGTCCACAACAGAGAGACATATTACAATAAGAACTTCAAAAATTCATATCTTTCGTTCTACAGCTCCAAATTGGATGTTCTTTAATGATCTAGAAAGATAAGACCAAGGCCTACAAATTTCATAATATGGAGAATACCTGATTCGAAACTTGACAATAATCAATCTACTAATTAAAATGACTGCTGAAACATAGCTAAGATTCTGGACAGCGGTAAAGGACAGATCACAACTTTTGATCTACAACTCCGATTAGGGAGTTCTTTAACATTCTGGAAATTTTATAAAAATTTCTACAATAACCTAGTTGGGTGAAAACCCTGAATATTCCATTATCATAATCATATTTTAGGAGACAACTTGACAGATCAATCGCGTCAGAATTCTGGACAGCAGAAACTAAAACTATCATAACTTTTGATCCGTACGTCGGAATCAGGTGTTCTTGGCGGCCACGAAAAGCTAAGAATATTATCTAAATATCTCTAGGAGATGAAAACCTCCAATTCAGCCTCTAAGAACTCGAAACTGCCCACGCAAACTACTGGACAGAATTGAATCTTTAACAGACAGAGTTCGATCCAATCAATTCTAATCGAATTCATATCTACGACTAATCAAACAACGAAAACGACATTCGTTACCCTTGGAGACACGCATGCCCACTGATTTCCCCCGCTAGATGCTCCTCTCTTCTTCTTCTCCTCTCTCCCTCCACCTTTCTTCTTGGCCGACAAAGAATGGGAGAGCACCACCAAGAGGGGGCAACGGCGTAGGAGGGCGTGCATGTAGCAGCAGCTTGTAGTGGCGGCGGGAGCACTGTAGCAGTCGTGCTACTGTGGTGGCTAGGGTTTCTCCTCCTTTTATATTGGCCAGACCCTCATGGGCCTCTGGGCCAAAGTCCAAGCCAGTTGCCAAAGAATTGCATATTTTCCTCCTCTAAAGTCTAATTTCTCTTTTCACTGCTTCCTTCATTAGACTAAGTTGGAGTATTACAGAAAAACCCTTTTTTTGTTTACTCTCCTTCCTTAGAAACATGCGGGGTATTATATCAACACCTTCGCACAAAGCGACCCCGGCTCCGTCATTAGCCGCCAGCCCTGATGACCTAACATGGCTTGATTGAAGAGCACAAGATCACGAAAGCCCATGTCACCCAAAGCTTTAGGTGTAGACAGCCAGTCCCAAGAGTGCCAATGCATTTTCTTCTTACCATTCTCAACACCCTACCAGTGATTAGCAATGGAGGTTTTCATTTTCTCACACATCGAGACCAGCAACTGAAAACAACTCATAACATAAGTTGGAATAGCCTGGATCACCGATTGTAACATGACTACTTTCCCCGCCCGTGACAACGGCCGATCAGTCCATCCATTGATCCTCTTCCACACTCTATCAGGCAAGAAATGAAAAGAACTCATCAGTGATCGACTCACCTCAGTCGGCATCCTAAGGTAGGAATCCTAGAGGGCTTCATTATGAACATTCAGCTGAGCCATGACTCCTTGTTTGACACCATCATTGCAATGCAAGCCAAAGAAAATAGAGGATTTCTCTAAATTAATTTTCTGCCCAGAACCTTCACAATACAAATGAAGCATGACTTTCAATACATCAACACTATTTGCATCACTCCGAGCAAAGAAAATATTGTCATCTGCAAATAAAAGATGTGATGGGGGGACGAGCCGACCGTTTCGAATACTATGTAGCTCACCACGACCCTCCTTGTGTTGCAACAGAGATGACAGACCTTCAATGCATAACAGAAAAAAAATAGGGACTAATAGAGTCTTCCTGCCTAATACCCCTGGATGGGACCATAGGCATAGTCAGCTCACCATTAACCCAGACAACATAGCGAATAGACGTAACACACTGTATGACAGAACTAATCCAAGCAAGAGCAAAAACCAACCTATTTAGACAGCCGTGTAGATAATTCCACCCTACACGATCATACGCCTTCATCATATCAATCTTCGAAGCAAAATACGACCTCTTCGATTGTTGTCTTGTATGGTGTGTAAACACTCATAAGTGATAAGAGCATTGCCAGTAATAAGCCTTCTAGGGACAAAAGCATTCTGATACTCAGACATAATATCAGGTAGAAAAACTTTCAATCTATTAGCCAAAACCTTCGAAGCAATCTTATAGAGCACGTTGCACAACTGATGGAACATAAATTTTTTAGATGTTCAGGCCTCAAAACTTTCGGGATGAGCACAATAACTGAATCACAGAGACCTTCTGGTATAACCACGCCCTCCAGAAAGCTTATGACAGTATGGCAAATTTCCTCAGGAAAAAACCCCCAATGGGTCTGATAAAAAAGTGTTAGGAAACTGTCCAGACCCGACGCTTTCGTAGGCCCCATCTGGAACAGAGCAGCCTTGATCTCATCATCTGTATAAGGTTTACTCAACTCGGTATTTACCTCATCATCCACTTTACGAGGGATAGCCTCAAGAGCTGCATCCACTGAATCACACGGTTCAGAGGAAAAGAGGTCTCCATAAAAACTTTGAACCATACCTTTAATGCCATCTTAATTTTCACATCTAGAGCTATCTTCCCGAACAAGGGCCATGATTATATTTGTGCGCCTCCTCACCGAGGCCCTCGCATGGAAAAAAGGTAGTATTTCGGTCTCCCTCCCTGAGCCAGTCCACTCGAGATCGTTGCCTTGCCATAATCTCCTCCCTTTCAAAGAGCTCGCAGAGACGGTGTTCAACCACACGCTCCTCTTGGATCACGGCATCAGTCACATGCGCCAAGTGCAAACACTTGATACGTCGCTAAAGCTTTTGTATCTCCTTGTGCATCGAACCAAATGACACTTTGCTCCATAGGCCAAGAGAACCGGCCAGCTAATGCAGATTCGTCCAGGTAGATTGTAGCGAATGGGTGCCATCGCTGCCCTCTACCCAGGCCTGCTCCATGACCTCCTTATAATCTGGTGCACACAACCACATAGCCTCAAAATAGAAACCCTGCTGCACTAGAGGGCGCTCCATTGCCCCACTCCAAGAGAACAAGGAGACAAAGATAGCATAATGATTGAATATTGTCGTTATGACGTTCTCCACATGACAATCCTCAAACAAGCGAGAAAACTCACCATTTGCCACTGCCCGATCAAGCTGGACCTTGATATTAGAATCAACATCTTGCTTATTTGTCCATGTGAATTTTGGTCCCAAAAAGCCTAGGTTGATAAGCCCACAATCATCTAAGCAATCACGAAATATGGCCATCTGGGAATCAGATCCAGCTTATACATCATGGCTCAAACAGTCACATGTAGCATTGCACAATTGCACTAATTGCATACATCTCTAGCCGTCACACTGGCTTCATTTAAATTAAAGACTAGAATTTGGCAAGCTTCTCTGGTATAGTATGTTCGTTCATACAGATTACAGAAATTCATCCACACACTTACCCCTTTTAGCTTGTGCATTTGTCCACGAAGTCGGAGAATATGATCATCCAAGTCAGCATTAATTGGGTCAATCTGGAGTGAAATCTCGCTAGAGCTTGATGAGGCAGCTGGCCTGGCTGTCAGCCCTTCTCTGCAAAACCGAGCATTAGAAACAGATTTACACAATAAGAACGAATGACCAAATGATATATGGTCCAACATAGGAAGTGGGAAAAATGCGAACCACAAAGAATAGCCCAAATAATGGAAGCTCCATTATTAGGAAGTCGACGAGGAAAAGTTTGAGCATACCATTCAATCATTACACAGAAGCAAACTACGAGAACACAGATTCGTTATTAACAATGAACTGAACTGAGAGCAATCTGTCATGACCCTAAACAGATTTAACAAATGATAGTAGTACTTGAGGGGGAACTTTGGAAACAAAGAAGGTAGACATTTGAACAGCATTAAATCATGTTTTCCGAAGATAAAACACAACCGAACTCCAAGATTTGGGGAAAAATGGGGGAAACAAGAAAAACCTAGAGTGAAGAAGCAAAACCGCAAAAACATAAAATAAAAATTCTAGTAGTATTGCAAGGAAACAATGCAAGAACACAAATCGGGAGAAGACCTAGCCCAACCGAAAAACTTTGTTAACTACAAGAGACCACAAGAATCTAGCGTTCAAGAGACACTTAAGGGAAAAAAGGCAGCTTAGATTAAAAACCGCAAGAGACCAATTTAGGAATTCTTTTGCTAGGATATTGGGCAACAACATGATGGTACAATTCAATTTGATCAGCAGGAGAAGAAATCAAACAATAAAGGGCGGACCTTGAACCGTAGGAGCTGTTTGCCATTGCAAAAACAAGAGGGGTGATCTCGAAAACTGGAGCCCAAAAACTTCGAGATCGGGCTATTGCCTTGGTAAGCGAGGCAAAATAGCTTCCCCTTCCTTCCTTCTTCCCGGCCTTGCTGTGAATTCCCAACGGTGGCTTAGAAGGGCTTAAAAAGGGAAGGTGAGGAGGAAGAGAAAACGGAATCAAGAAATTGATGAACCTTCACTCGTTTGGGACTAAGTTGGCAGTAATCTTCCCTAGTATTATGTCGGATGAAATCGCTGCCTTCGTGTTAACTCCGTACGTTAAGTCCTCCTATTGCCTGCGTCCACGTGTGCTGCAGATCTGCTTCTTTGCAGTGAGTGTGTTTCAACGTATCCTGTTCTCATTTACCCGGTCAATCACTCACCTAGGCCAGTTACGTCCCCGCTGTGTGCCACATAGGAGTCATTCGATCGGTTTCCTCGCCCTTAGTGCGGTCTGCAGTTTCTGAGCTTTTTCCCCTCGCTGCGCCTAGTTCACACGGCTGCATAGCTTTTTCCACTTCATTTGCTGCTTCGGCTCATAGGCATGGACTGGACGGAGCAAGCGAGGGAGGACCTATGCCTAGATATGTGCATCGCCATCATTCGCGTTCCCCACACTCTCTTGATCCATACTTCTTCTCGGTTCTTCCTCTCTAGGCCTTGGTTTCTTGCTTTGCTTCTCCCTTTTCGTCGGTTCGTTCGTTCGCTTACTTCCTACGCCACCCATCGTCCCTTCATTGGAGTTCTTGCTTTTATTTTGGTGATGGAGGGTAAGGGGATGGCAACGCTAGGGTTGCGGTTGTGAGTGACAGCGACACCTATAGGGAAAAGGGATTAATTGAGCAACATGCCGTCCTCGGCCTGGACTTCTCCCTATCCTCCCCAACGCATCGCTCTAGTCTTGCATGGTTTACTCTCCACCTCCCCGATTTGCCCTTTTTCGATGTGGCGGCTTGCTCAACCTGGTATGGTTTCCTCTCTCCATTCTTGCTGCTTGCCCTGTGCTGACCTCCATGCCTCCATGGATCATCTCCTTCTCTGCCTTCCACGATTGAGGACTACATCTCGTGCGGCACTCAGCGAACATGCCTGCCTAACCACACATGTTGCAGGCCGACCATGGTCCGGTGATCCTTTCAGACCTCCGGTGAGTTGTCCCCTCTTTCCCTCTCTTGATTTATCTCACTTTCTGCCAATTTGGGCCTTAATTTCTTTAACCCTTTGTATCCAATTACTTTGGTCGAAAATATAACTTTGGTTCACCGTTAAGGAAATGTTGTTATTTGTCGTCGCTTAGAGATCCTCCCTTTAGAATCCTTTCATTTTGTGGGCTCTACAAAATATGATTGTGATTCCAGGAAAAAACCTGTCATGTTTCAGTTTCCTATGAATACAATTGTTTGTTTGTTTCATCTAACTGATGCTTAAAAGAAAAATGCATATCTTTATTTTGGCAGCTAGATCTATGGAAGATTCACCAATCCAACCTTATTCGAGGTCCCTTGCAACACTACTGCTGATCAAAGACATTCAGGTTTTCTCTAGGAACAGAGAATCATTTAATATGTTCTTTTGATTTTTTTTATTTAACTCATTATTGCTTTCAATCGTGTCATCTTCTGATCACATGCAATTGCTTTTTTATTATGTGTTATTTTCAGTTCTATCTTATCTTTCAGAGTGCCTCTGGTGAGTTGTCCCCTCTTTCCCTCTCTTGATTTCTCTCATTCTCTGCCGTTTTGGGCTTTAGTTTCTTTATCCCTTTGTATCCCTACAAGGATAGAGGTATGTCGAATTTGTAGGTTGGAAGTTCTTTAGGATGGAATGGTAGGATCTATCGGACCTTGCATGCAGGTACCTGATTAATTTTCTTTTCGTTATTACAATTGCTCCCGTTTGTTTGACGTTTTTAGTAAGCTTCTTGCTGTGCGGATTTCCTATTAATAAAATTTGCATTCTGTGATCTAAGAAGATAGAGATAG
This sequence comes from Phyllostachys edulis, assembly GCA_036346405.1. Lineage (NCBI taxonomy): Eukaryota > Viridiplantae > Streptophyta > Magnoliopsida > Poales > Poaceae > Phyllostachys > Phyllostachys edulis. The sequence continues at coordinate 106,443,077 of CM070550.1, forward strand.
ATGTGTCCTAACTGCAATTGCCATGCTTGCAGTTTATTTACAGTTCATCGGGTTTTGCATTCGCTGGTCAGTTTAATTGTTTATGCTTATGCGATTCTCCTATGACCTCTTTGTCGATTATGCTTTTGCCGCTGGCAAATTAAAAACGTTCATGCGCTAGATAACCATTTCTTATTTCTTTGCAAAGATGAGAGTCAATGGTTCTTTTGCTTCATAAATATCTACAGCAGAGAACAAATGGTTGAATGCATTCATGCGATGCATTTTTTTTCGATTTATTTCTGATTTTCTCCAGCGAAGTCAGCGCTGCTCACAGAAATAATCATTTTTTCTCCATTTTTTTGGCAAATACTTGCATAGATGCTTATTGTTACATCATGCTAATATCGTTTTAATCTTTTGTGCATTTATAAGTTTATTTTTACTGCTGGTGCATGTACCTCCTTTATAGTAATGCTAAAAAAAAATAGGCATTCATATCCTCTTTTGTAATGTATGCCAAAAGATAAAAGAAGAGGTAGAGATAGTTTCCCACTCATGAAGTTCTAGCTTCTGCATACTATCTACCATTTCCTTAGAAGGAGTATCTTTAAAGGCCTCCACAACCAATGGAGTCATATACTTCTTGGTTTCTACGAATACTTGCTTAGTATAACCAGGATTCATGAACTCTTTGTCGATTCTGCTTTTGCCACTTCCAAATTAAAAACGCTCATGCATTAGATAGCCATTTCTTATTTCTTTGCAGATCTGAAAGTCAATGGTCCTTTTGCTTCATAAATATCTACAGCAGAGAACAGAGAACAAATGATCGAATGCATTCATGCATTGTGTTATTGCCTTTTTTTTTTGCTTTTCTTCAACAAGGTCAGCGCTGCTGACAGAAATAATTATTTACTTTTTTATCACTTTTTTTTACAAAATTATAGAGCTTAGCCTTGCTATCCAGCGATGCTGTACTATAAATACTTCTCTTAAGTTAGGAAAAATGCTAAGATATTAACATCTTTTCGTAGCCATTCCGATTTACCTTCTTTGTTATTGCTACTGGAGTTGTTTGTGTCTTATCTCCCCCTATTTTCTGCAAACAAAAAAAAGTAATCTCATTTATGTAATCACGTCTCTTGGAATATGAGCTTAAAAAATACTCTTTAGATCTATTTGAGCCAAGATAGTAAAAAAAAAAGCCTACAGTTTGCTATAGATGAATATTTTCCCTTCTGATTTAATTGCCTTTTTCTGAAATTCAGATTTACAGTTGTTGTCGTGTCCTATGAGAAGGACCATATATCAAAATCCAAGGCTAGGTATCGAGATAAAAAAGGATAGCTGCCTTCAGATTAGTTTTACATGAAAATTCAAACCTATTTAGAAAAAAAAATTATCTTTTGGCTCTCTTGTTTCACCTGATTCTGTCTTTATGTCTATCTTACTTTGTATTGTTTTAGTTATGTCATCAGGTAGAGCATAATAATGAGCAACCTAGAAGATGATGCATTGATATAACGCTCTGTCCTTCTTGAAGGACGTCGTGTCTATGTTTATTGCCATTATTAATATACCCTTCTATTCATCGTGTTGTTATTATGTTTTGCTCTTTATGCCGAAACACTTATGAAGACTTTTCATGTTCAACCCGGCTTTCACAGGGTTTCCTATGTTTTTTTTCCAATGGAGTTGTAGGTTGATGTTGTCCTTAGAGGCCTGACCTACATGATGAGCTGCGAAAAGGGTTAACTAACCAATAACAACTCTATATTTTCTCATGTGTTTCCTTCTCTTTTTTTCTGCTATCCGCTTACGATACGTACAATTCACTTCTTTTATTGTTCCCGCAGAAATGTTGCAAGAATCTACAACAAGGCCATCATATCCCGACTATCTTCCCTATTGATCTTTGGTAGCTGTTCTCCCTCACAAATAAAACAGCTACTGCAAACATATGTGTATATATGGGATTACTCTTACTGCTACTTACAAAGAGTGTAAAAGTCCTACGGTTCATAGTGTTGCCTATGCTTGTCGTAGATATGCATGTCTCCCCAAGCCTGCCATCATGATGTTATTCTGTCCCCACCATGGCAACTGTGTACATACATATATTACTTGTATACGTGCTTATAGTCAGACACAACCAATATGTAGCTACCATCTGCTTGTCTTTATTTTCCTGAGCTATATTACACTGCTCTATTCCTTCGTGCTATACGATTCACAACAATATATTTTTTCCTAACCCAATTCTTTTTCTAACCAAACTATTTGTTAATCTTAACACCTTCAAATCTTCCCCACATAGAGTTAGCCCTCTTGTTTATGTATTCTTATGTACAACCATGTCACTGCCCTAGCTCGCCTCAACCTGTATGTCATTCAAACATTGGCGACATGGGCGTAGCGCAACGCGCCATCCGCTCTAGTAGCTTAGATGCCCCTACCTTTGGAAGGTGAGATACTTGATAACTTAACCTTTGAGATAATTCTGCCCTTATCTTCTTCTTTTTTTGGCTGATCTTGGTGCTTCAACCGTCGTCCTCGTCCTCCTCTACCTGTAGAGACAAAGCGAAGTGGAGAAGCCAACCTTACCCACCCAAGCCCTCCTTCCTCTCCCCACTCGCGTCGGCAGCCACGGTGGGCACCCCTCCCCCTTGCTCAAATCCGATGGCCGACGCTCCTCCTCCTTGAGTCGCTGAGGGAGTGAGAGCGGGGTAGCGAGCGTGGGGAGTGAGAGGTGCTGCATGCTGAGGAAACAAAGCTTTATAAACACAAAGAGCTAAACGCGAAAAAATGGAGAGAAAGCACCGATTGCGACATAATTCCTACAGAATTATGCTCCTACCTCGAAACTCCTAACCAAATCCTCCCCACAGACTGCTCCCCCTCCTCCTTTCCAGAGCGAAAGCGACAACCGAAGCCGTCAGGATCATACGAATTAGCCACCCAAATCTCGCCGCCCTCCTCCCCAACGGAGACACCAAACGCGAGATCTAGACCGTCACACTCCGCGAAACGCTCGTAAATCCCCTAAAACTCAAGTTGAAGAATATGCATTATCCCGTCCAGTCCCATCTTCGTGTCCAAAATCGAAACCCCAAAGAAACCAATAACGCTTAAATCGTCGAGTCTTTGCACCAAATTGAACCACCTAAGCGCAACAAAGGGAGGAAACAACTCATTGAGCCAATCTTTGACGCCAAGAAGGATCATCAAAACGTAGCGCCGCCTGGTGGTCCTTGTCGTCGCCGTCCCCTTCGACGGCGCCGATCACTGACGTCCACTTGAGGCGACGTAGGCAGCGTTCGAAGAGGAGGGAGGAGTCGGGAGATTTGCTCGACCGAGGAGGCGAGGTCACGACAAGTGAGGACTATCCTTCGCCAACCTTATTCTGCCCACGGGGTTCAAGCGAGGGTTGGGCCCATACACGGCCCAAAATTGCTAGTACATCTGAATCCCACCCCAATTCTATTTAAAGCCACTCCAATCCTATTCTTACCTTTCTTTATTTCTACCTGTTTGATATAATCCGAGTTCAGCCCATTTATCAGCCCAACCCTCTTGGCCCGATAAACCCTGGCCCATTACCCGGCCTACTCTCCTCCTGTTCTTAGGCCCATTGCCTTGCAGCTTCAGCCCTCGTTGCTTGGGATCGATTCGTCCACGGCGACAGCTTCTCCCGACGTTCCCTCCTACGGCCTTGCCCTGAACCCTAGGTGGGCCTTAGCCACCTCCGGCTCCCCCCGTCTCCACCTCTCTCCTGCCTCCGGCTCCCTACCGCCTTGGCCTCCCACTCCCGCTCCGTGTCCGGCCCGGCGCCCTCCCACCTCCACCTCTCTCTCGCCTCGGCCTCCCGCTCCGCGTCCGGCCCAGTGCCCTACCCCTCCGTGCCTGGCTTAGCGCCCCCTCCTCATCTGGCCTCCGCCATTCGCCCTCCGCGTCGTCCGGCTTCCGCCCGGCGCCCTTCGCGTCCGGCCTCAACCCTCCCCCTCCGCCCGGCACCCTCCTCCTCTGCATCCGGCCCAACGCCCTCCCCCTCCACGTCCGACCTTCGCAGTGGCGCCCAGACGATTCTTGGGGCTCCCTGGTGGCCTTCTCGATGATGGAGCTGTGGTGCCAGTTTCTCAAAGCAGCGGTGACTCAGATCCGACAATGATAGCGATTGCAGGCCGCATGGTATTAGATCTTGCCATCACGTCCTCAGCCAAAGCAGCAGTGGGGCACGAAGTATCGCCGGTTGTCTAAGAACTGAGGTCTACATATGTTCTGGGTGCATACATCCATGCTAATATATTGATGTCAAAGTAAGTGTTATATGAGTGCTTTTGCTACCTTATATATTGTATGTTGGTGTCCCTATACTTCCGCTCGATAGAATGATGAAACTAATGAATAACTTGGAATAATTCTTTTCCATGGTAGGCATGGCAAGAAGTCTGATGTTGGAGCATTGGAACTCACAATGTGCAGTTCAAATGCATAAATCATGACCGAAGATGTATTGAATATCAATTCTATCCAACAGGTGGTGCTTGCTGATCATATGAAATGTTACAGGATAAATTCGTTTCACTGATTCCAACATCTTTTTTCCTTAGGTCAGCCGAGTTGGATTTCTTCATTCAAAGTCTTTGCTTCGAGATACTATGCCAATCAATTTTCTCATGGGCCTTGAAAAGACAGCGAATCATGTATGTCATTCTTTTTCCGATGATTTGCTTATGAGTTATATGGCTTAATTCCGATTTGAGGTACATGTTGTAATAGTACCACTAATCTTTTGTGTATTATACAACTTTTTTTATGATGTTAGTTTTCTCATAGTAATAGCGTGCCTTAAACTCTTTAGGTGTCTAATAGTTATACTTAGGATCTAGACAGAAATGTTCACCCCATGTTACAGAGAAATAATTTGTTGGTTTTATGTTTTGTTATTCTATCTCAGGAGGGAACTTGTATCTCCACTGTTGATTTGTTCTGGAAGCAAGATGAGTCTTCTGTTATATGAATAGTCATTTTTTTTCTATCCCATCATTAAATCCAACCCACCTTATCTTCTTCGTGCGATCATCGTCAACCTCCCATTCCATATCTCTTATGTACCTATTATCCAATTCATAGGTCAGAGCAAATCCTCTTACATGTTCTGTTCATGCAGGGGACGACTGCTCCAGTGCTACCGTTATTGCCGTGCCATAGCTTGGTAATTTATATCTATCTAATGTTCACATGATTAGTGCACTAAAAAAAGGTAGAATTGTTATATTTTAGTTTGTCTTTCTGCATAGTTTTTTTATGTTCGGTGCATAAATTTACCATATCAGCGTTGGTTGTTCTTTATAGGCAATAGGAGATGCAAAAGAACCAGAAGTAATAACATCTGATGCAAACTGCCGTGATTGGCAATCTATGTTCTCTTCTGATTTTGGAAGTAATACTGTTAGTTTAAAATATTCAGTCTTCTGTTGGGGGTTTTCTCGGTGTGCATGATCTCAGTTTGATTATGCTTTCAATTGAACAAGTGATTGGCTTATCCTATAGGGAATATGCTGAATTACAATGGAACAGAAGGCAAGTAGAGTAGCTGGTATTAAGCTGCTGATATAAACAGAATAATATCAGTGTTGGTTGTTCTTTGTAGACAATAGGAGATGCAAAAGAACCAGAAGTAATAACATCTGACGCAAACTGTCATCATTGGCAAGCTATGTTCTCTTCTGATTTTGAAAGTAATACTATTAGTTTAAAATATCCGGTCTTCAAAGATTGCAATTTTTATTGGACCTCATTTGCAGATCGGACCCATGAATATTGTGTCATACTAGATTGCTATTAGTATACAAATATTTTCCTGTGAGGATATTACTATACATATATGACTTCTAATTCAAGTATTATTGGCCACTTGGGTTATAACTGCTACATAGAATCTGCTGGCCTATCGATGAAGAGGTAGTTATTTGAGAGGTAGGGTTGATTTTGTACGTGCAATAAAATGCTTCTGGGGGATTTTGTTGGTGTGCACAATTTCAGTTTGATTATGCTTTCCACTGAACAAGTGACCGCCTTACGGGAATATGCTGAAATACAATGGAACAGAAGGCAAGTAGAGTACCTGGTTTTGAGCTGCAGATGTAAACTGTTTAATACCAGTGTTGGTTGTTCTTTGTAGGCAATATGAGATGCAAAAGAACCAGAAGTAATAACATCTGACCCGAACTGCCGTCATGGCCAAGCTATGTTCTCTTCTTATTTTGGAAGTAATATTATTAGTTTAAAATATTCAGTCTTCAAAGATCGCAATTTTTTATTGGGCCTCATTTGCAGACCGTACCCATGAATATTGTGTCAGACTAGATAGCTATTACTATGCAAATAATTTTTTGTGGGGGATATTACTATACAGATATGACTTCTAATTCAAGTATTATTGGTCACTTGGGTGATAACTGCTACATAAGCTTTATAGAATCAGCTGCCCTATCGATGAAGAGGTAGTTATTTGAGAGGTAGGGTTGATTTTGTTCGTGCAATAAAATGCTTCTGTTGGGGATTTTGTCGGTGTGCACGGTTTCAGTTTGATTATGCTTTCAACTGAACAAGTGATTGGCTTATCCTATAGGGAATATGCTGAATTACAATGGAACAGAAGGCAAGTAGAGTAGCTGGTTTTGAGCTGCAGATGTAAACTGTTTAATATCAGCGTTGGTTGTTCTTTTTAGGCAATAGCAAATGCAAAAGAACCAGAAGTAATAACATCTGATGCAAACTGCCGTCATTGGCAATCTATGTTCTCTTCTGATTTTGGAAGTAATACTATTAGTTTAAAATATTCAGTCTTCAAAGATCGCAATTGTTATTGGACCGCATTTGCAGACCGTACCCATGAATATTGTGTCGGACTAGATAGCTATTAGTATACAAATATTTTTCTGCGAGGATATTACTACACAGATATGACTTCTAATTCAAGTATTATTGGCCACTTGGGTCATAATTGCTACATAAGCTTTATAGAATCTGCTGGCCTATCGATGAAGAGGTAGTTATTTGAGTGGTAGGGTTGATTTTGTATGTACAATAAGATTCTTCTGGTGGGGATTTTGTTGGTGTGCACAATTTCAGTTTGATTATGCTTTCAACTGAACAAGTGATTGCCTTACGGGAATATGCTGAAATACAATGGAACAGAAGGCAAGTAGAGTACTTGGTTTTGAGCTGCAGATATAAACGGTTTAATACCAGTGTTGGTTGTTCTTTGTAGGCAATAGGAGATGCAAAAGAACCAGAAGTAATAACATCTGACGCGAACTGCCGTCATTGCCAAGCTATGTTCTCTTCTGATTTTGGAAGTAATACTATTTGTTTAAAATATTCAGTCTTCAAAGATCGTAATTTTTTATTGGGCCTTATTTGCAGATCTTACCCAGGAATATTGTGTCAGACTAGATAGCTATTACTATACAAATATTTTTTTGTGGGGGATATTACTATACAGATATGACTTCTAATTCAAGTATTATTGGTCAGTTGGGTGATAACTGCTACATAAGCTTTATAGTATCTGCTGCCCTATCGATGAAGTGGTAGTTATTTGAGAGGTAGGGTTGATTTTGTTCGTACAATAAGATGCTTCTGGTGGGGATTTTGTCGATGTGCATGATTTTAGTTTGATTGTGCTTTCAACTGAACAAGTGATTGGCTTATCCTATAGGGAATGTGCTGAATTACAATGGAACAAAAGGCAGGTCGAGTAGCTGGTTTTGAGCTGCAGATATAAACTATTTAATATGGTTTCATATTCTTGGTTCTGAGGTGCCCAAATCATGAGTCAGTAGCTTGGTGTACCGCTAAGAACTCTGCTTGGATATTTGTCTACCTGCTATAGATCACTACATGCTAAATAAACCATAGCGCCTTCTATGCAATAAACTAGAGACTAATGGGTATTGAGTACTGTTTTATAACACAGTTTATTGTATTGAGTACTGATCGATTTCCCCCCACCCATTAGTCTTTAGTTTCCCATATAAAACAGGCTAAATAAGACAGTTTGCATTATTATTTACAGGTTGCTACATCGTGCCCTCCAGAAATTATTTAAGCACAGTGTTCTTATGCTCTACGTTACAATGTAATCCTTGTTGACAGTTCCGCGGGGCATGTTTCTTCATGTTGCAACATATATGAAATTATTATCGTGCATGATGAACATGTTGCCTTATCTGTGATGGTTGGTGTCAAATGGTGCTCTCCAGAAGTCACAATGTATGCTCCTCGCTCTAAGCATCATGACAGGTACCTATTCTATGATTTCTTATTGCAACCACTATGTCAGCACTTATTGGTTCATGATTTGTATTTTATACTGCATGTGGTTCAACGGAGCATGCTTAGAGACCACTGGTCAAGGTTATTAAGTCGGCAAGTCGACACTACTCTCGTAGTGACCGATTTGCCGACTAGTCGACTAGTCGACCGACTAGTCAACGGGTACTGTTCATATGACAGTAATGTGTCTGTAACTATGTACATATGTATATATTATATACCTTGTATTATATACCTCATTACCTCCTTCCAAGGCTCGACCATCTGCCGATGCTGATCCCACCGAGCTCCCTGCCTCCTCCTCTCCCACCAAGCTCCGCCTCCTCCCTCACTTCCCCTTCCCCACGGCCATGACCACCTCCCTCCTCCCGTCTCCCACCGAGCTCCTCCTTACTTCCCCCTTCCCCAGTCTTGCGGCCACCTCCTCCATCCACGACCTCCTCCCTTACTCCAGTGAGAATAGAGGAGAGAAGAGGACTAGAGGACCAGAGGAGAGGATCGAGGAGCATACACAGGGTCTGGGCTGGGCGACGGAGCGGCAAGAGCTGCAGCCAGCAACATGAGACGGAGGCCAGCCATGCGCATGAGGACGGAGGCCAGCACAGCTGTGAGGTAAGCTTTGAGTTTCTGGCAAGGAGACGGATCTGGAGCTCTGGGTCTTGGAGGAAGGACCAAGGCCGGCGAGGAGGTGGGAGCTGCCCGGAAGGAGGTGGGGCGGGTGGCGTGGCGGCCGCCGGATCTGCATGCGGCCGTGCTGCCTCTCTCCGAGCTCGGAGGTTAGGCACTTAGGCCCGCGCCTCGCCTCGCTCACTCCTCACTCCCTCTTGCCTCTTCTTTGCCATCGCCTGAGTCAGCCGACACTGCCCACGCCCCGCGCCTCGATCGTGTCTCTGATCGGTCGACTAGTCGACCAAACAAGTCGACGACCGGTCGACGATCGCCCGACTTGCCGGCGCAAGTCGAGTCGGCGCCTTCAGTCGGTAGTCCTCCGGCGACTTGTCGACTAGTCGTCGACTAGTCGACGACTTGATAACCATGCCACTGGTGGCCACAAAGCTCAACATGTATGAGCCAAGAAAGACCTTAACATACCAGTAATACCTCTATATTATCCCATGTTTTTCCTGTTCTTTTCGCTATGCGGTCACGATCCTTAGCAGACACTTTTATTGGTTTCCCACATGTATGCCGCATGAATCTACAACAAGCCGAAGGATATGAACTTCCTCATCTGGCCATATGTACAAACTTCCAGAGTTGCTACTCACAACACATGTAAATTTTGTAAGGCTCCATACTGCATTAAGTAGTTCAGCTAAATGTCCTCCTCATGTCTGTCATCATGATGTTATGTTGACTTTACCATGACAGTTGTGTAAATACATACGTTGTCTTCCTGTTCCTGTTTGTCATATATGACTATCAAGAAGTATGATTCACACTTTTAGCCAATATAGCATCTCTCTCTCTTTATTGCTAATTATATTACACTATTCTATCCATAGCAATTATACGTCACATAGTAGAGTTTATCTGCGCACTTTCGAATCTTTCCACTCACAGTTTATGTTATTATGTAATCACTAGGATGCTGCCCTACACTGCCCTTCCATACTCGCTTATGCTTCTATTTTTCCTTTCAGAAATACATGCATGTATCTATGCTATTATTAGACCTGAGTACCCATACACTCTATTTGCAGAGTGATTAAGAAACATAAACAACGTTAGTTAATAGACGCTTCAACGTTTACCCCTTTATTTAGACATTGCTTAAACTCGGAGCTCCTTGCAAACAGACATTATTACATAACGTTCACACCCTTTATTTGGACATTGCTTAAACTCGGAGCTCCTTGCAAACAGACATTATTACATAACGTTCACGTGACACTGTAAACTACACAAACATTCTTGCACCCAGAACACCTCATCTCATACATGGTTATAACATTCTCGACACGGGGCAGGGAAGCGCGCTAGCCGTCCTAGTGTGTATGAAATAACATGTTCAAGAGCGGCTGAACATCCTGGGAAAAAGATACACTGAACACTGAGTGAAAGCAAAACCAATTACAAGACAAAATAGTACCGTTGAACCGAATCCGATATTCACAGGTGAATTCAGACTGTCCTTTGGTGGGAGTAGTGCTAATCTGGTCCTGCCTGCACTCATGGAGCTGTGCATTTTCCAGGAAATCACTAGGTGCAAATGACGCTAGTAAGTTGGTCGAGATCAAAGTCATATCGCACCATGGTCTCACACCAGGACAAAGGCATTTTCCAGCTTGAAATTCAGAAACACCACACTAGCAACAACAATAACATAACTGAAGATATAATCCAGCAAGTATGTTTTGCATGAACTCTGAAACTAAATACTAATCATTTGTAACTAATGGATCTTAGAGGCAAGAAACACCACATACCTCAAAGAAATTCTTGGTCCCGGCCAGTTCTACGACAGCAGCCTCTCCCACGGCTGCGCTTCTTCCGTGGTGGCAACCACGTTGGCCTCAGCTCCAAGCGGCTCCACCTCCAGGTCCTCATTGACGTATTCCTCGACAAGCATTGCAGCTGCGCCATGGTGTTGCTAAAGCAGGGCTACGGTTCCAACCCGAGAGCACAAAGATGCGAAATCAAGTGAGAAAACGAAAGGAGGAGAACTAGGTTAGAGCGGGGACTCATTTGGTGGTGACCGGCAGCGAGATCCGCCGTCAACGACGGTGGATTGGGTGGCAGCGGCGAGGGCGGGCGAAGCGAGAAGTAGGGAAGGGAATCGAGAGACCGGGAAGGTGTGAGCAAGGGAGAGAACGGTGAACCGATTCCAATGCCTGTATCGCTCGTGCATCCTCACATGCACCTGCATCGCTCGGGCCAGGCTGAGCAGCGAAGGTCGATTACTCTCGGGCCAGCTCGGGAGGGAATATTGCTTCGCTCTGGCCAGGCCCAAACATCCGTTCGTTGCACCCACAAATTCGAGCCAGGCTTCATGCAGCCGACTAAACACACCAGTAGGTTCGCGTGGCAGATGAAACACTTGCAATTCGAGCAAGCAAGCAAGATTGTTTCCGTACGAGTGTCTATAGAGAAGATCCGTTCCAACACGATGATCAGCAAATAGAACAGACATGGGTGGCATTTTTCAATGCTGGGAGTGACATATCTGATATATCCAATTATCCCTGCGTACGGACCTGCTCAAATAGAAAAGGTACAATCAAGAATGTTCAAATAACACTTTGTATGGATGCAGGCAGGGTGCTGCATCGGTAGTGTGAGAACAGGCATGACATGAGCAGAAATCATGGATGACCTATTCATTAATTTAGAAGAACGTAATTTCTTCAGAGAATCACTTCCTATTCACCGGTTCAAATAGGTCCTTTGTGTGCATTTCATCGTAATCAGTCTGATTTGCACCAGCGTCGAACCTTAGAACTTTCACGGTTTCACCCACTGCTATTGCATGAAGCAAACTGGAATCCAATCATAGACAGCAGGGAGCAAACATGACAGGATGCACACAATGTCGCATATCAAAAACTGGTTTAAGCCGGTACAAATCCAACAAATGCCAATGCCTATCCAACTAAACAGGGACAACTGCCAACTTATCCAAACACAAAGTATCACAACTGTAATGTATAAGACATGTTAGTTCCAATATATAGACACATCACTGGGCTAGTAAATTCTGAGCCTCCTGAAGTGCTTCCTGCAGATTCTTAACAGCATTGTCGTAGTACACGAAGCCCATGAACCAAAACTCATGATTGTCAACAGAAACCACCTGAACGTATTTCTCAGCTGCATTTGTTCTGCTTGTCGAAGGATTAACTGACCTCAGTTGGGTGAGGGGAATGACAACCTATTGTTTCAGACAGAAAACAATAGTAAGCTACAAAATGACTCCTATTAACTACAATTGTTAGAAATTACTAGCTAATGTCAGCAAATGGCATTGCTAAAATGTGTTTTTGTGCATTGGCGAACACAGTGCTCAGACCAAAAGGGAAAAGTAGGAACTACTATGACAGATTCAATGAAAGCAAAGTAGAAGGAAGAGCAGATTAAACAATTCGCTACGTCACTCTGCATACAGTATATTGCAGCAAGATTCTTGTTTCAGAAGAAATTTGTTAGCCTGATTATCGTACCAAAATAAGCTTTAGCATCAATTGTAAAACAGACTTCATACTTCCTAGACTATACCAAAATATCAGCATATGAGAAAGAAAACAAATAGAGCAAATCAAAAGGATTACCTTGTAATAGCTCCACTCAGTTTTATCTCCAACCTTGTGAGCAAGTGGATTATCGCTACAGAATGCCAGCTTCACATTGGACAGGTAGAGCACACCCATAACAGGACCAGCAGAGGTTGACAGATAACACGCATATGGCTTCTTAAGTTTTTCATCAGGGAGGACATCAAATGTTTGATGAAAAATTTTATCATATCCACCTTCTGCGATGACTTTGGTGATCTGGGAGATCCTGCCCATTGCTGCATCAGCAATGCTTGGTCCAGTTTTCACTGTCACAAGACAATTAAGATTACTTCTATCATTCCATACTGTCACAACTCACAAGAAAATTAATATTACTTCTATCATATCATACCGAGAGCCTCACACTAAGATAATCTACTCAACTAAGCAAGCTCAATACATGAATACAACACAAAATCATTGAATCCCAAAAAAAAAGAGAGGGAGAAATGACACTTTCACTACAACACAGCTATCTTAATTGAACGACATTATAAAACATCAGGAAGGTTTAAATACCTTTTAGCTTCTCCATATTGTAAGAACTTGAGAAAACATAGGCATAATTTACCTAATCAACTAAGCATCAACAATTCACATGGAATAATAATTCACTACGCTTAATGCATTTAAATACCTCGTACAAACAATTTCTCTACCCTTGTTAACACTAACTCCACATCAATCCAATCACATAAGCTAAAAAGGCCTGATCATAATACATCCCCGACTATTCCCCGTGAGCCCAATTCAAACATGTGGCGAAGGACTTGAGTCTTGGACTACACACTGAAGAAGATATTAACAAAGAGCACCTTAATTCAGCACTAATATAACACGCAAAGCTTTCCAGTCACCACAATCCCCAATCAAGCACTAACGAAATCCAGTGGGGCAAGAATCAACAAAACTGACTAAACTAGCCCCTCTATTTTTGTCTAACCCAGTAACCTTTTCAACATGAATTCTCCTCGCCAATTCCACCACCCTAGCCACCAACGTAACCCACCCAGCTAAGTTCAATAACAAACACACTAAGCATTGATAATTTGATGCAAAACACACAGCAAAAACTGTGCAATTGAATCTCACAGTGCTGCCAGAAGTTGCCGGTGATGTTCTCCGTCTTGCGGGCGGCCTCGCCAAACCTCTTCCCCATCTTCCCCAGGACGTCCTTCACCGTGCCCATTGTATCTGGAAAAAAAACCATACAAGGGCCCGAGATAGTAAGAAAATTGCGAAGTTTTCCTCTAATCGGCAGCAAATAGGGCCAGGTTTGGGGTGCAGGGACGCACTCTTCGAGGCGGGCGCCGCGCCGGCGGCGGGGGAGGAGACGTAGGGGTTGCCTGAGAAGGGAGGTGCGGAGGAGGCGTGGTAAGGGGGAGGCGGAGGCGGGGCCACGTCCTCTGGCGAGAGCCTCGGATAGGGCGCGTACTCCGCGGCGGCGGACAAGGGAGTCGCGGCGTGGTCTCCCCCCGTGGAGGCGGTTGCGGAAGGCGGATTCATGTCGCCGGCGGGGAGGTGGGGCCTACTGGTCAGATGATACAGGCGGTCACGGCGTTGGGCTCGACGTACGATTCCTGGACCTGGGTGCCGCTCCAGGTATAGCTTTTGTTTGCCTTTTTCTTACGATATATAATCCGCATCCGCTGGTACGAAATGACCTTTTAAAAAATGCCCTAAACAACACGGTGAAGTTTATATATTTAAAAAAAACAGTACAGCCGTTCCTAAACAGTACTTCAAAGTTCAAACTTGACTTGGCTAGCCAAAATTCTTAGCCACCAAGGTGTTTTGTTTGCCTTAGCCTCGGAGCATAGTCGGAAGAATATCCGCTCTGATCTGGCGTTTTCATTTTCAAACCCGAAACACTACGCCGTGTAACGCTCCAGGTCAGCGTACGCGTTAATATTTACAGGTCTCACATCACAGATTTTTTTTTATTAATTAACCTTTTTTTAATTTTATTTTAAAGTTAACCCCGACGCACTTTATTTCCAATTCTAACCCATTTGATCACGTGGCGTGACAAAACAACACTGTCACGTCAGACTATTTCTGGTCAAACTCTTGTCACGCCACTGTAAGTGGCGTAACAGTGTTATTTAGTCACACCACAATCAGTGGCGTGACAAAAAATGCTATTTTAGAGATTTATCCTGACGCGTGACAGTATTATTTTGTCACGCCACTACCCGTGACATGACCAAAGGGGCTAGAATTGGAAATAAAGTTCGTCGAGGGTTAACTTTAAAATAAAATTCAAAAAAAGGTTAATTAATAAAAAAAAAAAAGTTCCACATCACACGTCATCTTTGCGAGGAATTTTTTTTGAAATAGTATTTTTTAAAAAATTACAAAACTAAGTTATCGCCCCCAAAAAATTACGAAAATAGGTCCATATCGCCAATTCATCTGACGACAGGCTCCTATCGCCATTGAGCCGTGACAGAACCTTGAGCAGATGAGGCGAGGCGGCAACATAAATCTAGGAATTTTTACATATAGAAAATAAACTCAAATAATTACAAAAAAATTTGTGGAGCATCCAGATAGAGTGTTCTTACTTGTGTAAGTTTTTCATAATTTTATCCTTTATGAATTTGTCTCCAAAATTCATTTAAATATTCTATTTGTAGAATTTGTAAATATACAAAATGAGGTCCAAAATTATAAAAATTTTGTGAACACTCCTTACATAGTGTAATTGTTTGTGTAATTTTTCAGAATTTTATATATTATTAAATTATCTCAAACATTAAGGGTTTACACAATCAAGTACACTGTATCGGAAACCTAAATTCAGAATTTTCGAGACAATTTCAGAACATATAAAATTCTAGAAACATTACACAAACAAATACACTATGTAAAGAGCGTTCACAAAAAATTTCATAATTTTTAGATCTCATTTTGTATATTTATAAATTCTACAAATAGTATATTTAAATACATTTTGGAGACCAATTCGAATGGATAAAATTATACAAACAATAACACTCTATCTGGATGTTTGCAAAAAATTTTGTAATTGTTTGAGTTTATTTGCTATATTTAAAATTTTTACATTCTCGCCGCCATTGAACTGGCGACAGAACCTCGCTCATTGTTCAAGGTTCACTGCCGCTGATGAAACTGGCGATAGGAACCTATTTTTGTAATTTTTTGGGGGCGATGACCTAGTTTTGTAAATATTTTTTAAAAAAATATTATTTCCAAAAAAATCTACTGTAGGTGAGAGGGGAAAAAGCCGGAAGCCATCTCAAACGGAAGCTTTTTCTATTGACTTTTTCGGAAGCCGGAAGTCGCGTTATATGTGAAAAAACCGAAAGCTGGAAGTCGCCGCAAGGCAGCTTCCCACCCCCCTTCCGAATTTAGTCTCGAAGTTGGGTGGTATTTACCTACTTTTGCCATTCAACAAAACCCTAGCCTCACTGGTGCCAAGACACTCCGCCTTCCTCCCCCATATTCCTCCTGAGCGCCAACTGCTCGCTTCCCTCCTTTCCATGCACAGGCACCTCCCGCTCCTCCGTAGCGCCGCCCCGCCCGCTCCTCCACAGCGCCGCGCCTCCCCGCCCTACCCCGCTCCCCCATATTCCTCCCGAGCACCACCTGCCACCTCCCTCCTTTCCACGCACAGGCGCCACCTGCTCCTCCGCCCTCTTCCTCCCCAAGACTTGCCCGCCTCCTCCGTCGTCCTCATTCTCCTCAACTCTCACTTGCATGCCTTGCGCCTCGCTAAGCACGGGCTTTATTTGAGTGACACAAATGAGGCGCTCATGATTAGAGTTGTTCAAATGCCAGGCCGGGTCGGGCTTGAAAAGCCTGGCCAAAAATCAGCAGGCCCAAGCCTGGCCCGAAAAGTTGAATTTCGTATTAAAATATATTATTTTAATCTTTTCGGAATAAAAAAGTATTATTTAATTCGTTTTCAGGATTAAAATAATAGATTTCTATTTTTTTAATTATTTTTTTGAGAATTTCGGGTCAGACCGGACTTGCAGTCCAAGCTTGGCCCGAATATGGTCGGGCTCGAGCAGGTCTACTCAGGATCAGCTCCTGCAATGCAGCGCTGGACCTGAACATGGTCCAGGAGCAAGGTGCAACTCAGTTTATGGATGCCATTCTGAATCCTTCCTGTGGGAATGCCGAATCAAGCTGTGAGGATCTTGGGGACTCGAGCATGAATCTGCTCGGCTCCATCGACAGTTCTAACAAGTAACAAGAGAAAGTCTTATTTCTGCCTTTGCACTCTGCCTGGCTATGGATCTTGAAAATTCGAGCGCCCCCGCATGAACCCTGTCCTTAGAGCAAGCGGCCCATCCGGTTCGGCGGCTACACGCGGCGCGGCGCGGCGCGGCCCACGCAAAGGGAAAGGGCCACGTTACCACGTGCAAAATCATGCATCGCAGGAACCGGAACGACCGCTCCATGCGAGCACCTCGCGCGCGCGGTATCGCCTTGCACTGCATCTCCGAGCCAAATTCTACCACGGCGCACGCATGAAGCCTTGCCTGGGGAGCGCAGGCACAGCACGACGGCATCACGCGATGCCATGATGTACCGGCAGAGAGATGTACGCTGCCGCGTGCATCTTTCGTTTACGAGCCGTTTCCATGGGCCGCTGCCGATCCATCCGCCCGATCGACACCGCGCAAATGCAACCGGTTCTGTCTTCTTTTTTTTTTCTTTTGAAAAAGTAAGCTGGAGCTCTGCCAAACGGAACTCTGAAGAATAGAAGTACGAACAAAACAAAGAAAAAAAAGGGGCGAAAACCGTTAGATCATGTACAATAGGTTTACATCAGCTGTCTATAGTCTCTGCCACGTAAGATTTAAACTGATGTGAATGAAAGAGAATAAATAGAAAGAAATATGTTGTCTACGATCCTGTAGCCGATTGTAGGACCAGAACTAAGAAAAGTATTAAAAGATTGTGTATTATCTACAATCCTATAGCCGACTGTATCACCACAACCAATTATATGAGCTGCCTTTAATGCTATCTACAGATGATATGAAGAGTTGTTATAGACAACAGTTATATGTACCATTGTACATACTCTTACAGAACTAAAAAGAAAATCATCAGGAGACAGAAAAGAGTAGCAGAGATAGAAAAGAGTAGCGAGGATCGAGGATTGTCCACATAACGCGCATTTAAATAACTTAGATTTGTTTTAAAGTTTGCAGTGGCAAATGATATAACTTAGATGTTTTAGAATATATTTATGTATCTTATTGCTATTTAGATTTTTTAAGATATCATAAATATTAGAAATGACAATAGAGGTTTGAAAGAAAATACAAATTGAGAAACGCAATTTAAGTATGAGCTTTGATGGAAGAAAATTTTGAACATAATAAAGTAACCACTTTCCATCATGTATGCATCATGTAGTTGTATGCCTCTGTAACACCCTGGCTATCTGGAAGCCAAGATGTCACTTAAATACTCTAACATACAACCGCATTGCGGAAGAATCTGAATGATATGACATCTAAAGACATAAATAAAACAACCCAACATGGAGAAGGTATCCTTTATTCACCATTTAAATGTATTTATTACAGTTCATCGTTAAACAAGGTTCATAAGCAATAATAAATCAAACGTATCATGGAGAAGATATCCTTCCTTCTCCATCTAAACTTATTTATTTCAGTTCGTCAATAATAAGTGAAAGATAGAATTAATTTATATTCTTGAACTTGAATAGGATGCTGTGAATGAGTAGTGCGTGTCTACTCCCTCCCAAATGAGCCAACATCAGTGATTACCTAAAAAAACAAACAACGCAAGAATGAGTCCAAGACTCAGCAAGTACAGTGAATAGATGGAACATACCACAAACATTAACAAGCCAACATCATTGAATCATATGAAGAAATCACAGAACAAGTATTTTAATGAATGGAATGAATGAAGTGAATGGAATAGAGGGACTACACACATGCATATACCGGTATTGCTAGTGACACACCCGTCGGTGTTCACTTAAGCCCGCATCTTAACAAAAATACGGGGATCCAAGTCCCGTATGAAGAACATTTCATACGGGTGTCCCAAAAATGCCCACATTGGAATAGTAGGGCCCACATTGGAATGGTGGGTCCTTACATGCCCATTCTGGAATTGATAGGTCTTTTTAATCCACTCCCGTGGATGGAACATGAATAATGAATGCATGGAATGAAATATGTATATTGAAAAGACGCGCTCTCTATTCATGGAGATAACACACATATAGAAGGAACATGAACTTAAAGATCATCATCTCCAATCATGAATTCAACACATATGAAAGGCCATAGACAATCCAACTTCTCTTGAATCATAAGAACTCACAGTATAATCATAAAAGCATTCATCAATCACAATTATTAAGATAAGCAATGTACTTGCCTTCCGCGATGCGACGCGTTAGCAGACAAAGGTGATACTCCTAAACCCGAAGCTTCACCGCCTAAACAAGTAAATAACTGAAATAAGGATACGATGAATATGACATTACTGAATAACGTTCTACAACGCTTCCCCAGCGATTCAATATTTAACTAGAAATTCTAAACTGAAAGCCAGTGCATTTTGCCATAAACCGCCTTTGGACAGCAGCACGGTAATTAACATATCTCATGATCTGGAACTCGAAAAGAGGTGAACCCAGTTTTTGTGGATTATTAACTGACCAATCTACAATACTCTAGTTGACGAGATAAACAAATTCGGCCAATAAAGTATGCTAACAGGAGGTTGAACTTTCAGAACAGAAACTGCCTAAAAGAACAAACAGCAGTAATAAAACGATCATAACTTTTAATCTATAACTCCGAATTGATCATTCTCTACCAATCTGGAAAGGTCATCAAATTACCTACAATAACCTATTTGGGAGAAAACCCAGATTCTTCCAATTACAATTTCATAAATTACGAATTAACACAACAGTTTAATCGGTTTCAAATGATTCGATCTTACTGCAGAACGACTTTGATCCAAATGATTCTAATCGGTTTCAATTCTACGATTAATCATAAGACAATAATCGACGCTTCGTTACCCTTGGAGCACCCAGAAGACGAAGGATGAACCGTGGTGAAGTCCCCGCCGTCTTAATCAAAGAACCTTGCGAGGCTCCAATCAAATCTTCACGGAGACCCAACAGCGAGGAGATCGGCACCGAGGAAGCTCCAAGAGATGGGGCGCAACACGGACCTTGGGACAGCACCAATGGGGTGGATGAGGGCGGCACCACCGCTGGAGGTGGCGCACAAGGAGGAGGGGAAGGGAGAAGTGGCGGCTGCATGGGAGGGGAGGTGGAAGAGTGGGGGCTAGGGTTTTTGGCCACCCCCCTTAAGGTCTCTCTTGGCCGGCCACTTGGTGGGCTTGGGCCCCATGGCTGCCCCCCCTTTGGGCTCCAAGTCAGCCCCCCTTGGCCCACAAGGCCTCCTCTTGGGCCTGCTGGCCAAAGATCCAGGCCCAAAACCAAAAGAATCGACGAATCGTCGAAAATGCGAATTTTAAATTCGCATTCGAACCGAAATCTTCCTAAACGAAAACGAGGTATTACATTCTACCCCCCTTAACAGGATTCGATCGCAAATCTAAACGCCGATCTACACGAGAGAAAACGGCGACTGAAAATTAACAACGGTAAACGGATATTCGTTGCGAACAAATCCGGATAACGCTCACACAAGCGAATCTCCAACTCCCAAGTGACCCTTCTCTCGGACTGAGGACCACAACACAAAGACGTGAAAAGACGTAAGTCCTAACACTCAACCCTACATCTCCAGGTACACTCATTGGACAAGACTCGAAGGTATGATCTTCTCGGTGGTCAACGTTGTTAACGAATACTCAAACTTTAGTTCTCACAGGTACTCATTCGGCACCGACCATGCCAAAGGTTACGTACACCGCGTATGGACCCGAGACGGTCCTAGAGATACGCCAACTTTCGAAAACAACCCAACATACCTTGGGTTAACCTTCCCATTGATACCGAACCACACAACATACACACAGAACACGGAACTCTTGTTCCACCTCTCAATTGAACTTCTCACTGAAACATGGATCACCTCCTTTAACCAGAAATGCACAACCGAACTCTCTTTAAGCAACCTTTTTACCGACAAAACCCATCTGAATAAGAAAGATTCACATCGCAACTATGCGTTACCAGCTCGGTACTGAAGAGTCAAATCCAGAAATCGGAATTTCATCACGAAAACCTTTCCACTTTCCAAGTGGCAGTTTGCGAATAAACGTTACGAAATCCAAAGGAGAAACCACTCGAATGCCCAAATCAAATATTTCTTTTATTCCATCTGAATTGGAAAGAATCACACATGCCAACATAAATGCCGAGCTCAACTTGCAAAAGACAATGGTCAACAGCACAAAACTCAAACGAGAATCAAAGAAAACGTGTCACTACTTGAGGAAGCATCAATTTCTCAGTTTCTCTTTTAGGAATAAAATTTCTCTCAAACTCTAGAATTCCAATTCATCACATAACACACTAACTCATCTCTCTTAACTTGGCATTCTCAACGCTATGCTCAAGTCGAAATACATCATCCACACCTCTGTATAGAGGCTCTATCGACTCCACAGAAACTTTCTCTCAACAACTCCTCTCTCGATAGAATTAATTTGACAATTGACTTCAATGCATCTCAAAATAGATCTCACATGAAATCACATCACCTCAATCTTTTAAGAGTAAACAACTCGAATCCTCAAAGACATACATTCATATTTTTCATCAAAGGGTTCTATCAATCATCACCCCACTGTTCGGAATCCACCATTTTTTCTTCTTCCTCTACACCTAATCATTGGGCGACCAAGGTCCTAGCATAAAAATGCGAAGCCCAAATTTTAAACTCCAAGACTCCTACAACGAACTTCTCATATAGAAAATAGGGAAAACCTCAGATTAAACCCCTAAAATTCTCACAATCCAAACATACTCGCACATTAACATCAACACGAAAACATTTCCTCAACCCAATCATCTTTATAAAGATTCTAACTCTTAGAGAGTTACTTACTAAGTCCAAGTCATTCATGGCAATAATCCAACAATCCCGGTTATCTCATTAATCACTTTAACGATCAGTTTACTTCGCTAATATTACTTTC
The DNA here is from genome assembly GCA_036346405.1 of Phyllostachys edulis. Lineage (NCBI taxonomy): Eukaryota > Viridiplantae > Streptophyta > Magnoliopsida > Poales > Poaceae > Phyllostachys > Phyllostachys edulis. Next base: position 106,464,832 of record CM070550.1, read on the forward strand.
ATTACAACACCATCATATTTCATCTGCACAACCGTGCAAGGTACTCCATCGCGACACTCTAATACATTGATCAAGGTCCCTATCCTTTCGAAACTTCTAATGTTCCATCCGAATTGAACAAAGGATCTTGGGTCACAAATCTCCATAGGTTCTAATGGTTGCAATAATGCAATCAGTTTAGCCTCAAGGGCAAACATTCTGTATAAATAAAATTCTCTCCAAGAATTATACACAAAAATAGTTCATCTTTCAATGCTCCTCGAATAATTTACAACCCAAGGTCTCACAATCACATTGAATAAACACTTCGAAAGACCCCTGTGAAACTAATCGATGAATCCTTTCTCAGAAGAAAACAAATGAAAATAATTTTCACCACATAGAAAAACCTTTACCACTCACAGTGAACAGAGGACCCAGGGGAATAATCAGTTTGGCAAGGAACTCGGACAACAAAAGGGAAAGTCAACAGTTGAGGGCACAAGTCCCGCACGAAGGAAAGATCAAACCCCAATTAAGAAGAAGGTATTGCCTTTACAAAAAGATAAACTCTTATAGAACAAATGCATAAGGTTTAAGCACGCTCAAATCAACTGCAAGATGCGAAACGGGACTTAAATCTCAAATTCTTATACTTCACTCCTTTTAACAAGGAAAGATATTTTCTTAGATTACTACATCACTTTGCCAGCTTAAACGAGATAAGCTCTTAACCCAAATCACAGGAATCACCCCAAGAATCAATAAAATCTTTCAACATGTCACTTTGCTTGAAGCAACTCAATCACCACATAACTCAAGAGGTCCAAATGACCACAAACGCAAAATTCAAAACACTTTTACTAAATCCAAATTACGAAAGACAATCAAATTACTTTATTTCTAAAAGAATCATCACCACACACACAAGTCACAATCTCTTACAGATAATCTTACTAACATCAAGAATAACACACTCTGAACACGAATCTTTAACATCAACTATTCCATTAGAAAGCCCCAACGTTCCACCAAATTGTTTCATACTACCTTTTCATCTCATCTTCAAACCGAGAGTATACCAAAACCATACAACCTCACTACATCAACCTCTTAAGTTTAGAAGGGGTCTACTACACAATTGAAGAGGTCCTACCAAAACCCTTTCATCAAGGACACATTATCATCCGATGATTTCACAATCGTGTGGGCATAAGCCCCCTATTATATCCTATCGGTTCACTTTTAGTGATGCTCAACATCAAACTTCATCACACAACAGCTTATACTCCAACCATTGTTGTTGTCAATCGGCTTCATTATGAAATCTAGTTGCTACCTACTTTCCTTCCCAAATCACATGGATATTTACAAACACATATTCAACTGTTCCTCCTCATATTTGGATTTCGGCAAAAATACACTTAAACTTCAAAAATCGAAATCTTCTATCGATTAAAAGTCTCAACCACACTACAACCAAATTCATCACGTCATTCTATATAGAAGAACTACATAGAACTCCTCCCATAAATTCTAGATCCATCGATATTCAATCCATTCAACCGGTTGTACATAATTCCAATAATTAATCATACTAACGAATATGTAAATCTAGCATTTTCTCTAGTTTCCCTTTCCACACATTTAAATTAATCCATTGGAACCAAAGAACCCAACAAGTTTAGCAACCTAAACAATTTTAATGACCAGACTAATTCGTCAATGTTCCATACTTCTTAATATCTCTTTTGACTCCAAATAGGTATGGACATACTCTCAGTCACTACTCATATATACAGTTCATCAAGAACTAGTAGAAGACAACATCAATTTAATCAATTTCTCCTCCAAGGTTACTAAGTAATATCAATTATGCACCACACCCATGACTCACTTGATACCCATACCATATCAAGTTATTTGATTACCAACTCTAATTTAACCATAACAAGGCATCGCAAAAGGATTTTAACAATTTCCATCAGAAAAGAGATGCATTAAACTTCAACACTCGGAATAATCCAAAAGAAATACATAGAGCCAAAGCTTTCTCATGTTAACAAACTTGCAACAAAAAAACTCTCATTACCCAAACTATCAAACGAATAAATAAGTCATTCTTTTCCAGCGAGAAAGAAGGAACAACCAAGGAAATATCAATATTGCCAACTGACGAAGATCGCAAGTAGTAAAAGCAACTCAACAGTCGGAAAACAATAATTGTTTTAGAGAACCATTAAAGACCCAATGGAACCATTCAACTATCATGAACCACGATCCCAAGAGAAATTTATCAACCACCACAGAATAAGTATTTTGCCACATTTAGAAATCAAGAAAGAGAACAACTTTCTAAAGCAACTCACGCTCAACCCTGAAACTATGGTACTCGGGGTAACTACTCCCCTGACCACACACCACGAACAAGGGTGTAACCCGTGAATCCCAGAGTGACAACCACATCCTCAACTTCCTAACATCATCTATCAACGCGTAAACCAATGTAATTAGCTATAAATATATAGGATCATCTCATGACAATCATAGAATAAATTCATAAATATAAGATATCACATCATATCATACATTAACAACAAGAAAGATAATACAGAAGCAATTCAACAATTGCTCAACAAATGAAACATAATAATGGAAATGCGGAAACAAGGAATTTCCCAACCCCACCCATCAGGCACAGTGTGTCATTTTAATAACTTAATTACCACGGACCTAAAGCCCGCTCTGATACCAACTGTAACACCCTGGCTATCTGGAATCCAAGATGTCACTTAAATACTCTAACATACAGCCACATTGCGGAAGAATCTGAATGATATGACATCTAAAGACATAAATAAAACAACCCAACATGGAGAAGGTATCCTTTCTTCACCATTTAAATGTATTTATTACAGTTCATCGTTAAACAAGGTTCACAAGCAATACTAAATCAAACGTATCATGGAGAAGGTATCCTTCCTTCTCCATCTAAACTTATTTATTTCAGTTCGTCAATAATAAGTGAAAGATAGAATTAATTTATATTCTTGAACTTGAATAGGATGTTTGTGAATGAGTAGTCGTGTCTACTCCTCCCAAATGAGCCAACATTAGTGATTACCTAAAAAACAAACAACGCAAGAATGAGTCCAAGACTCAAAGAAGTACAGTGAATAGATGGAACATACCACAAACATTAACAAGCCAACATCATTGAATCATATGAAGAAATCACAGAACAAGTATTTTAATGAATGGAATGAATGAAGTGAATGGAATAGAGGACTACACACATGCATATACCGGTATTGCTAGTGACACACCGTCGGTGTTCACTTAAGCCCGCATCTTAACAAAAATACGGGATCCAAGTCCCGTATGAAGAACATTTCATACGGTGTCCCAAAAATGCCCACATTGGAATAGTGGGGCCCACATTGGAATGGTGGGTCCTTACATGCCCATTCGGAATTGATAGGTCTTTTAATCCACTCCGTGGATGGAACATGAATAATGAATGCATGGAATGAAATATGTATATTGAAAAGACGCGCTCTCTATTCATGGAGATAACACACATATAGAAGGAACATGAACTTAAAGATCATCATCTCCAATCATGAATTCAACACATATGAAAGGCCATAGACAATCCAACTTCTCTTGAATCATAAGAACTCACAGTATAATCATAAAAGCATTCATCAATCACAATTATTAAGATAAGCAATGTACTTGCCTTCCGCGATGCGACGCATTAGCAGACAAAGGTGATACTCCTAAACCCGAAGCTTCACCGCCTAAACAAGTAAATAACTGAAATAAGGATACGATGAATATGACATTACTGAATAACATTCTACAATGCTTCCCCAGCGATTCAATATTTAACTAGAAACTCTAAACTGAAAGCCAGCGCATTCTGCCATAAACTGCCTTTGGACAGCAGCACGGTAATTAACATATCTCATGATATGGAACTCGAAAAGAGGTGAGCCCAGTTTTTGTGGATTCTTAACTGACCAATCTACAATACTCTAGTTGACGAGATAAACAAATTCGGCCAATAAAGTATGCTAACAGGAGGTTGAACTTTCAGAACAGAAACTGCCTAAAAGAACAAACAGCAGTAATAAAACGATCATAACTTTTAATCTATAACTCCGAATTGATCATTCTCTACCAATCTGGAAAGGTCATCAAATTACCTACAATAACCTATTTGGGAGAAAACCCAGATTCTTCCAATTACAATTTCATAAATTACGAATTAACACAACAGTTTAATCTCGTCAGAAATCTGGACAGCAGATACTAAAACGGTCATAACTTTTGACTCGAACGTTGGAATCAAGTGAACTCGGTGGCCACAGAAAGTTAAGAACTTAATATAGATATATCTAGGAGATCAACTCTTCTGATTCGGCCTCTAAGACGTGGAAACAGCCCGTGCAACATACTGGACAGATTCGATCGTACTGCAGAACGACTTTGATCCAAACAATTCTAATCGGTTTCAATTCTACGATTAATCATAAGACAATAATTGATGCTTGTTACCCTTGGAGCACCCAGGAAGACGAAGAATGAACCGTGGTGAAGTCCCCCGTCGTCTTGATCAGCAACCTTGCGAGGCTCCAATCAAATCTTCGCGGGAGACCGGCAACGAGGAGATCGGCACCGAGGGGAAGCTCCAAGAGATGGGGGCGCAACACCTGGACCTTGGGACGGCACCAATGGGGTGGATGAGGGGCGGCACCACTGCTGGAGGTGGCGCACAAGGAGGAGGGAGGGAGAAGTGGCGGTACAAGGTAGGGAGGTGGAAGAGTGGGGCTAGGGTTTTGGCCGCCTCTTAAGGCCTCTCTTGGCCGACCACTTGGTGGGCTTGGGCCCCACGGCTGCCCCCCCCCCCTTTGGGCTCCAAGTCAGCCCCCCTGGCCCACAAGGCCTCCTCTTGGGCCTGCTGGCCAAAGATCCAGGCCCAAAACCAGAAGAATCGACGAATCGTCGAAAATGCGAATTTTAAATTCGCATTCGAACCGAAATCTTCCTAAACGAAAACGAGGTATTATAGCCTCGATTTGTTTCTCCATTGGTTACTCTTTTCTAAAATATTTGCACACACATGAACCTCTGTTAATCTCAAGAAATATGTTGATTATGTGTACAACAAATTATCTTATTAGTTTACATAGTATTAAAGTACTTTGCTCACGTATACATCGATGTACCATGGACGGCCTACCTTAAATTTATCTTCCCTCACGCCAGTTGCCCCACTGAACCGCATGTCTTCTATATCTTATCTCTACCACAGCTTTTCTGTTCAACCTCCAACAACAAGCCCGATTCTTGGTCGATATCTCTCAACTACTACCCCTTCCAATGCAATATTCACCACATAGTTATCTTCTACTTCTCTCCAATTATTGTTTAATGCTGACCGTTGCGACATCAACACACATACACGTGCAAATGTCGTCGATTCCTGCTGGGGATACCTGTCGCGCTTTCCTGTGGCCCCGAGCCTATTCCTTACCATTGCGTTATCTCTACTTCGAGCTCTTTGCTCCTCTATTTTTGTACGTCCATCCTTCTATTTGTACGGATGCATGCATGTATATGCACATGCACGTGCTCAATGTCTTCTTCTCCCGTGTTGGTCGCTCCTCTTTGTAAGATCGAGAAGGCCGGCTAGAGGGGGGGTGAATAGGCGGTTTTAAACATTCTTTTAGCTAAAACCGAGTTTTATACATAAATGTAAATCAATTCGATTTTGTACAATTTAAAACCTAAATCAACTGGTCTTGACTAAGTGCACCAACAAACTAGGACTAAGACAAAAAAATTGCAATTCTAAGAAGACAAGCAAGCAATTTAAATCTATAAATGTAAATTGCAAAAAACTAAAGCTCAAGAAAGCAAACCACAAGAATACTTGAACTTTTTCCCATGGTGATCGAAAACTTGCCGGTTTTTCCTAGTCCACGTTGAGGTAATCCCAAATGAATTGGATTGGCTTCACAAATTAAGCCTACACCTCAAATCCACTTGGGGTTGCTCTTCCTCCACTTCGGAGATGGCGAGCACCAAGCCAGTCACAAACGTCTAGGTCTTCTCACAACCTTATTTGAGAAGATCACCGGCGCACCTCCACCAAACTGTCTAGGTGTCAGCAAACACCAAGAGTAACAAGTCGGAGACGCTCACTTGAATGCATCAAGTGTCTAAGCTCGATGGATACTAAATCCAACACCTAATACAACACATGCACTAAGATTTTGCTCTCTAAGCTTACTAAGTGCAACACATGCACAAAAAAGAGCAGAGAGCTTGCTCTTTGCTCAAGGGGAACGAAAATGGTACCAACCCTCTCCCACAACTGGCCACAAGAGGTATTTATACACTCATACAAGAAAACTAGCCGTTGGAGGGGAATCTATAGAAAAGCAGGGAATCCTAGTCTGGCCGCCAACCAATGGCTGGTTAGACCGTCCTAGCTCCAACGACTATAAAAACTAGCCATTGGACACACAATCGGATTAACCTCCCTCACAGGGCCGATCAGATCGCCGGGGGGGGGGGCGGGCGGTCAGATTGCTCCATAGAGGAGACAAGCTAGGAGGAGAGAAACCCCTCTTTGGAAAAAGCTAACCGGGGCACATTGACCGTGGGGCCAGTCAGACTGGCCAACACATGGCGGTCAAACTGGCCAACATATGGCGGTCAGACTGGTTGCCCACCGGTCAGATCAGTCAGTATGGGCGATCAGACCGCCAAGAGGGTTGGACCAGCACTCAGCCCGGTCAAACCCCTCAAGGGCTAGTCAGATCGCCAGGGGGCTACGGTCAGACCGCCAGAGACTAGAAAACAAATTTTGTGAATTGCTTCAACTCAATTTTGTAAAACATATTTGCTAATTGATGCACGATACAAACAAGTGATGAAAGCAAGATTCTCAACAAGTTACAAAAATACATTTACCGACTTTTAGAATCATGCCAAAAGAAATTAGGTATATTGACCTATACCATTTGCAAAATATATTCGCAAACTAAAGTCACACGCTACAAGGATTAGACATGAGCCTCAACTATTTGCAAAACACATTAGCATAATATCGACAACATGCTAAATAGAGCTAGAGCAAGCACTAAGAGCTATTAACACATGACACACTCAAGCTACTTGTCAAGACCCCTCTTAATAGTACGACATCCTATACTAGCAATCCGGTCTCCACACCAAACACCGAGACCGCTAAAATGACTAAGAAACAAATCCTTAGCATATGCTAGCCATACATTTTCCTTGAGCATCCATCTTGCTATGATCACTTGATGACGAACATCTCCACTCCAAGCTCAGGATCTTGACTTGAATATCATCAACACATGATGATCTTTTACAATTCATGATCTTGTCTTGATACTCATCAACACATGATGACATCCTAAGTCTTCACCATCATGGGACTCAACATGTTTCACCAACTCATAGGAAATGTTAGTCCACATGATGATATCATTAATTACCAAAATACTCCATTAACACATAATGACGGGTCTAGATTCTTCACTCTTCTTTGATATTGTCTACCTCAACGATGTGGCTTTCTCACTAACCGCGATGACCTCCCATCTTCATTAATGCTGGTATGTCCGCTTTAGTCACCGTCTAACAATATGGAGAATCTTCTTGCCATTGCCGGTGATGTCGTGTCACTCACCAATGATGGCATGCTCCTACCAACATGATGACCTCATATCGTCGATAGCTCGTCTTCAATGCAAAGATTAATCTCCTCTTTGCTAGGGCTTCCGCCCATCACCGAGCTTCTTTGTCCACTGACTTTTTCAACAACGCTGACGCTCACAACTCATCGTCACATCACTTGGCTCCTTCGAGTCTGGTCTTTCTCTTCAACGGCTCCAGCGAGCAGTACGATATTGTCCTCGTTGAACGACTAAGGTGAGCAGTATGGAATTGTTCTCATCTTCGCCGCCGCCTCATCTCTTCGCTTCCTTGTAGATCAATGTATTCTTGTAGGACAAATCGATGCTATTGCACTCTTTCGTTGTCTCCTCCGACATCATTCGTGATATCCTCATTGTAACTTACATTTAATTTATTCAAAATTTTATTTATTCCGAGATTTACTTTGCAATTCGTATGGAAATCAAATTGCAAATCTTATTTTATTTTTTGTCCCTAATTTCAATAGTTTTTTGTTTGAATTCATATATTAATCTAATTGTTTATTTTATTTAAAATTTATGCTAAATTACAGCTATTTATGGATTTTACTTTGGAATTCGTTTTGAAAGCAAATTGCTAATTTTACTTTATTTTTTATTCCAAAATCCAGCTATTTTTTCTTGAAATTTGTATAATAATCCAATTGCTATTTTATGTTTAATTCTAATCGATTTATATTTATTTAGGATTTTACTTACGGATTCGTATGGAAGTGAAATTGATAATGTTATTTTTTTTCCTAATGTAAGTTATTTAAGCATTTTACTTGTGAATTCGTATGGAAATCAAATTGCATATTTTTATCCCAAATTTCATTTATTTTTTCTTGGAATTAGTATGCTAGTCCAATTGCTATTTTTTAGAAAAATTATTCCAAACTATGGTTATTAGGGATTTTACTTTGGAATTCTAATTGAATTCAAATTTGTTATTTTAATTTATTTAATTTTTAATTCTGAATTCAAGGTATTTTTATTAGAATTAGTATACTAATACATTTTTTATTTAATTTTTATTCGAATTACGCTTATTTACTGGATTTCACTTAAGAGTTCGTATCAAAGTCAATTTGCTAATTTTATTATATTTTCTAATCCAAAATTTTGTTATCTAGGATTTTACTTTGAAATTTGTATTGAAATCAAATTGCTATATTTTGTTATTCGTAAATCTAGTTAGTTTTTGTTGGAATTTGTATACTAATACAATTTCTACTTTTTAAAATTTTTATTCTTAATTATAATTATTTACAAAATTGATTATTTTATTATTATTATTATTATTCCAAATTTTAGTTATTTATGGATTTTAATTTGGAATTTATATGGAATCGATTGAAATTTTTTTTTTGGTTTTAATCCTTTTTTTAAAAAAAATGTTGGCATTTATATACTAATCCATTTTTTATTTTTTAAAAACAATTACTAAGAATTACAGCTACTAGTTATTTTACTTTGGAATTCCTATCGAAATTAGTTTACTAATTTAATTTAATTTTTTGTTCTCAGTATTCCATTTTTTGTTGGAATTAGTATAATAATCCAATTACTATTTTTTTTATTTTTACTCCAAATTATTTTTTAAAATTTTTTACTCTGAATTATGTTAGTATAGGATTTTACTTAGGAATTCGTTTCAAGATCAAATTGCTAATTTTATATTATCTTTTATTCTAAAATTCATTGTACTTGAGATGGACTCTTGTTTGTAGATTATACTTGACGTTGACTCTCTCTCTCTCTCTCTCTCTCTCTCTCTCTCTCTCTCTCTCTTAATGTAGATCATTATAATATGGACCCACCATAATCAACAATATAGATCTTTTCTTTGTCCACTGATTAACATGGAAATTTCTATCTCATGAGAGCGAATGTGGTGGCTTCTTTTTCTATCACTTTAATAATATAACTAGCAAGGTGGCTCGCGTATTTGCGCGGTTATATTTTTTTCGAAGTTTGTATAAATGCTTGAGAATATATTTACATATATGGTAGGCTACTTAGACTTCTAAGATATTATAAACATTGGAAATGATAATAGAAGCTTGAATGAAATTACAACATGAGGAACATAATTGAAGTATGTGCTTTGATGGAAGAAAATCATTGAGCATAATTAGTTGTTACAGTTCTTAGAAACTAACAACTCTCCATCAAGCATAGATCATGTAGTTGCATGCCCATATTCTTACTCTATTTCTTTTTTTTTCAAACTGTATGCATGCACATGTACCTCTATTTAATATCAAGCAATACATTGATTATTTGTCTCAAATTATCTTATTAGTTTACATAAACATACACCGATGTACCATGGGCGACCTACCTTCAACTTATCTTCCTTCACACGTCGGCTGCCCTACCAAACCATATGGTTTCTATCTCTTCTCGCCATCACAACTTTTTTTGCTTCAACCTCCAACAATAAGCCCAAGTTTTGATGGATCCCTCTCAGCTGCTATTCCTTCTAATGCAATACTTTACCACATAATTATCTTATACTTGTCCCCAATTACTGTTTAATGCTAACCATTGCGATATCAACACGCATAGACATGCAACCGTCGCCGATCCCAGCTGGGGACACGTGTCACACTCTCTCCAGTGACCCAGAGCATATTTCCTATGGCTGCACCATCTCTACTCCAAGTTTTTTGCTCCTTTGCCTCTGTACACCCGCACTTCTATTCCTACAAATGAATGCATGAACATGTATGCATGATGTTATACATGCTTGACATCCTCTTCTTTCTTGTCGCTCACTCCTCTTATTCTATGTTTGCCAACTCAACATTGTGGTTTCCTCAGTAACTGCGATGACCTCCCATCTTCACTAATATCGGTATGTCTGCTTTAGTCGTTGTCTACTAATATGGAAAATCTTTTCACCATCGCCAATGACAACGTGACCCTCATCAATGATGGCACACTCCTAGCTACTCGATGGCCTCATTTTGCTCATAGCTCGTCTTCAATGCAAAGCTTCATCTCCTCTCTAACAGGGATTCCCCATCATCAGGCTTTTTTGTCCACTAACTTCTTTAATAACACCGATGCTCACCACTTGTCATTGTGTCCCTTGGCTCCTTCAACACTGGACTTTCTCTTAAATCGCTCCGGTGAGCAGCACGATATTGTCCTCATCTTCGTCATCGTCGCCTCAGCTCTTCGCTTCCACGTTTGTCAATTTCTTCTTGCAGGATAAAACAATGCTATTGCACTCTTTCATGGTCTCCTCCGACACCATTCATGCTATCCTTGTTATAACTTATATTTTCTAATCAAAATTTTAATTATTTTTTATTTTTTTCCATAGAAGAAAGAACAGAAACACATGACCTTGAGAGCGAACGTGGTGACTTCTTTAGTGTCTTTTCTGACATAATTCGTGCTATCCTCGTTATAATTTTTATTTTTATTCAATATTTTTAGTTATTTTTATTGGAGTTTGTATACAAATCAAATTGCTAAATTTATTTATTTATTTCAATTTTAGTTATTTAGGGTTTTACTTTGGAATTAGTATGGAAATCAAATTACAAATTCTCTTTTATTTTTATTTTGAATTTCAGTTATTTTTTCATGGAATTCGTGATCCTAATCCATTAGTTAATTTTTCTTTTCTTTTTATTATGAATTACAGAGGAATTTTACTTTGGATTCATATTGAAATCAAGTAGCTACTTTTATTTTATTTTTATTTCAAATTTCGCTTATTTTTTGCCCGATTTTGTATACAAATCTAATGGCCATTATTGTTTAATTTTTATTCTGAATTATAATTTCTAGAATTCATATCGAAATCAATTTTCTAATTTTAGTTTATTTTAATTCGAATATCACGTTTTTTGTTGGATTTCGATACAAATCTAATTTCCAATTTGTGCTTATTTTTTATTCTCAATTATGATTATTTAGGCATTTTACTTAGGAATTGTATGGAAATTAAATTGCTAATTTAATTTAATTTTATCCCAAATTTTAGTTTTATTGTAATTGACATGGACTTTGTTACATATGAATTCGTATGAAAATCAAATTGATGATTTTTATTTTATTCTGAATTTTAGTTTTATTATACTTGACATGAACTCTTTCTTTTAATATAGATCGTTATAATTTGGACCAGCCACGATCAACGGTGTAGATTTTTCTCTTTTTTCACCGATTAACGTGGGAATTTCTAGTCCTTAGAGCGAGCATAGTGATTTCTTTTGACTCTGCTTTAATAAGATAACTATAGGTGGCCCGCACATTTGTGCGGCTAGATTTGTTTTAAAGTTTGTATAATTGCTAGAGGATATATTTACGTATCTTGTTGGCTATTTTGACTTTTAAGATATCATAAACATTGAAAATGACAATAGAAGCTTGAAGGAAATTACAATATAATTGAAATATGTACTTTGATGGAAGTAAATCAAGGAGCATAATAAGTTATTGGGGTTCTTAGATACTAACCATTCTCCATCATGCATATATCATGTAACTGCATGCCCCTATTCTTACTCTATTAGTTATTTTTCCAAATTATATGCATGCACATATACGTTTATTTAATCTCAAGCAATACGGATTATGTGTACGACAACTTATCTTATTAGTTTACAGAGTATAATGTATTAAAGTACCTTGCTCATGCATACACCGATGAACCATGGACAACCTACCTTGAACTTATCTTCCCTCACACGCCGGCTGCCCCACCAAACTGTGTGGCTTCTATCTCTTCTCGCGGTCACAGATTTTACCACATATTTATCTTCTACTTCTCTCCAAATATTGTTTAATGCTAACCATTGCGACATCAACACGCATACACGTGCAACCGTCACCGATTCCAGCTAGGGATACATTTCACCCTCTCTCTAGTGACCCCGAGCATATTCCCTACGGTTGTACCATCTCTAATCCAAGCTTTTTGCACATTTGTCTCTATACACCTGTGCTTCTATTTGTATGGATGCATGCATGCACATACGCATGTATGATGTTATACATGCTTAATGTCCTCTTCTCTCGTGTCGGTTGCTCCTGTTCTTCGATATTGGCCAATTCAACGTTGTGGTTTCCTCATTAACCGTGGCGACCTCCAATCTTCACTAATATCGGCATGTCTGTTTTAGTCATTGTCTAACGATATGTAGAATCTTTTCATCATCGTGGGCAATAATGTGCCCCTCACTAGTGATGGCACGCTCCTAGCTACCTGATGCCCCCATATCGTCCAGAACTCGTCTTCAATGCAAAGCTTCATCTCCACTCTGTGAGGGCTTCCTCATCATCGAGCTTCTTTGGCCACTAACTTCTTCAACACCGTCAATGCTCACCACTTCTCATCGCGGCCCTTGGCTCCTTTAATGCTAGACTTTCTCTTCAATGGCTCCGGCGAGTAGCACGACATTGTCCTCATCTCTGTCGTATCCGCCTCGGCTCTTCGCTTTCTCGTGGGTCAATGTCTTATTGCAGGACAGATTAATGCCATGGCACTCTTTTGTGGTCTCCTCCGACACAATTCGTGCTATCCTCGTTATAACTTGTATTTTTTAATAATAAAAGTTATTTCTTATTTGTATTCCATAGAAAGAAACAATAAAAACACATGACCTTGTGAGCGAACACGGTTGCTTCTTTTGTTTCTCGTCTGACACCATTCGTGATATCCGCGCTATAACTTTTATTTTTATACTACATTTCAGTTAATTTTTATTAGAGTTTGTATACAAATAAAATTGCTACATTTATTTAATTTATTCCAAATTTTAGTGATTTAGTGATTTTATTTTGGAATTTGTATGGAAATCAAATATCATACTTCCTTTTATTTTGTATTCCAAATTTTAGTTCTTTTTTTATTGAAATTGTATCCGATCCAAATGCTAATTTTATTTAATTTTTATTATGAATTACAGTTATTTAGGATTTTACTTTCGAATTAGTATTGAAATCAAATTGCTAATTTCAATTTGTTTTTATTCAAATTTCAATTATTTTTAGTTGGATTTCACATACAAATCTAATTGTCAATTATCGTTTAATTTATATCCCAAATTATAATTATTAGAATTCATATCAAAATCAATTATTTTATTTTATTTTATTTTTATTTGAATGTTAGTTTTTTGTTGGTTTCATATATAAATCTAATTTCTAATTTTTTTTATTTTTTATTCTGAATTATAATTATTTAGGATTTTACTTAGAAATTCATATAGAAATAAAATTGCTTATTTTATTTTATTTTTCTTTCCAAATTTCAGTTTTATTGTAGTTGACATGGACTCTTTTACTTAGGAATTCTTATGGAAATCATATTGCTATTTTTTTTTATTTTTATTCTGAATTTCATTTTTATTGTACTTGATATAGACTGTTTCTTTTAATTTAGATCGTTATAATCTAGAGCCACCACCATCGACAGTGTAGATCTTTCTTTTTTTTTTCCACCGATTAACGTGAGAATTTTTAGTCCTAGAGAACGAATGTGTGTGGCTTTTTTTGACTCTGCTTTAATAAGATAATAGATAGATTTTCTTAGGATTCTCGGTATGCTCTCTTTGTTTGCTTGACCGCCTCTTTTGTTTGGGACACAACCTCAAGTGTTGTGTGTTGTTGGTTTTGGAAGACCCTACTATTTCTTTATATCCACATATTTCCCATATATTCCATATGATAGTAAATGACCATGCTGTTGAAATCGAGTCTTTGGTCTTTGTGCATTGCCTGGGATGAGATTGTGGAGTTTTTGCCCTATTTGGCATTGTTGACGTCGGTTTTGGCAAATATGGCAGCTCGGGCGACGTAATGTCATTTTTGGCACCACGGATGTCCCGACGAGCGACACTTGTCCTCAACCATGTGTCCCGTGTCCAATTGACCCCTCGTCCGTGCGTGGTGGCTCGATAATAGCAGTGTTCGGAGCGACGCCCGTGCGTGCCTGCCTCCCTCTCGTCCATGCTAGGGTGGCACTGACAGCGCTGCACCCGCCCCCACACGTTCGTGCCACCCTACAACGAAAAGTTGTGTGCACCAGCCCGATGCCATGCTCCCTTGGCCCAGCCAAGCTACCTTGTCCGGTTGCCCCTGGCCTAGACACTCCAACACCATCCACTTGTCGCGGCTCCACTCCTCCCGCGCTCGGACCAGCTCTACCCCCACACGGAAGCGCCACCACGTCGGTAGTTGTCACGTCTGTCCATCGCTTTGCATGCAAGCCGCGCGGGAGGGAATCCGATTCCTCCTGTCACTTCGCGATCGGCCGTGAGATGCGTTCGGTGGCTATAAATTCGCAGTGACTCGTGAGACGCTTCGCTCACTCTCTCATTCTCACTCGCTCTTTCGTTCACAGCCTCAGTCGATTTCATTTTCGCAGACGATTAAGGCTTGTTTAGAGCCATCATTAGCCGTCATATTAGCATGTATTTATTTTCTCGTATGCATTTTCTTTATTAAGTGTGTAGTTAGTTAATTAGTCATGGTTAATTAGTTGTAGTTATTTATGGGTAATCAATTTGGTCGTTATCATTTAGTTGCAATTAACTAGGTCGTAATTAATTAGTCGTAGTTAAATTAATCCTATATATTTATTCGTGGCATAGTTAATTAGTTACAAATTAATTAGTCGTAGTTAGTTGTTAGTGTTAGTTGATTAAATAGTCATAATTAATTAGTGGCAATTAATCAATCATAGTTAATTAAGTTTTAATTAATTAGTCGTAGTAAACTAGTCATAACTAATTTAGGCGTAGTTAGTCAATGTAATTAATTTAGTGGTGTTATTAAGTTGTAATTTATTCAAGGGCCTTATTAAGTCATAATTATTTATTTGTAATTAATTTGTGGTAATTAATTAGTCATAATTAATTAGTGATATTTAATTGATCATAAATATTTTAGTTGTAAATATTGTAGTTGTCATTATTAAGTCGCAATTATTTATTTGTAATTAATTTATTGGTCGTATTTAATTAGTCGTAGTTAATTTGGTTGTAGTTAATTAGTGCATATTATTTTGTTGTCTATATTTGGTCGTAATTTTTAATTTCTAGTAATTCATCATCATTATTAATTTATTCACTAATAATCTATGTTTTTGATCTCTTGCAAGTCATGCCTCTACCGGAGCTACTGGAACCCTCCACCCCTTGTGCTTCGGTCCGAGAAGCATTACTGGGAGCTCGATGCTTGCTACGTTCCAATCCTCTAGGACACAGGCTTGTTGCCCTTTGCGAGGCTGCTCTCGGTCGGACGCTACTTCACCCTGGACAATAGTGTGATGTCGGCACTTATCGACAGGTGGAGACCCGAGACTCACACCTTCCACTTTCGGTGGGGAGAGATGACGGTCAATCTCTAGGATGTCTCATTCTTGACCGGCCTCCCAATCAAGGGTGAGCCACTTGTTTCTGGACGTCCGCCGGCGGACTAGAAGGCCAAGTGAGGCATCGGTTTGGCATACCTATCCCGGATAGTGCCCGTGGTGTCCCTCGGACTTGGATATGGAATTTCAGTCAATGCCCACCGGATGCACCTGACGAGGTTGTTAGGACGCACCTCGTCGCTTACCTTCTCCATCTCTTCGGTTGGGCCTTGTTTCCCACCACACAGGGCGATTGGGTATACCCAGCTTTGTCCGCATCGTCTTTGGCTGACGCGGAGGCTAGGGCGATGCCTTAGTACAGTTGGGGACCAGCCATCCTTTGCACCACATACAGGGGGTTGCGTGACGCTTCGTGGCGCAACGCTGGTGTGAAATCAGTCCTTGTCGTCTGCTACGTGCTCCTACAACTGTGGAGTTGGGAGCACTTCTCTGCCCTCCGGCCCTCGCAAAGGCACCTGCATTCCCCAAGTTACACGACCCGATCGATGGGCCCACTATGGGCTACCGGTGGACTGCCGCCCAATTACGCTGGGCCAAGGACAGAACGGCGATGTACTACTCGTTGTTCCACAACGAGTTCGAGTTGTTGCACGATAACGACATCATATCGATTCCTTGGAGCCCAGATTTCGTGAACACAGTAGCGCCGCACAGACTGTCCGTGCAATGCACGCATGACATCGGATTATTGGTGATGACCTACAACCTGGTCTTTACCCATATGGTGGAGCCTTATGCGCAACAGTGCGTAATACGACATTTTGATTTGTACCAACTTGTGCCCCCTCCCAATAGCAGGATCCTACAATGAGCCGACCACTTGTGAGTCCAACTCCATCCGAGTAATGTTTGCATTTCGTACCCACATTCTCTGTTCTGACACGAATCCTTGTCGAGTGCAGGCAATCGAGGGCGGGATGACATGCTGAGGACTGGCAAACATTCCAACATGAGTGGGTTACGGCTTGGACGGAGATGGCACACGTCTAGGTCCTACAGGAGTAGAGATCGTACGATGTACGGACATACCACCAGTACATGGAGTGGTACATACTATGGCCGTACACTAGACTGACCCGTCCTCCACCAGAGCGCCCGGAGCAGGTGACACGCCAGGAAAGGCTTCGTCACTCGTTCGATTGACACAGCGCCGCACGGCGTGACAACACCATAAAACATTGACAATCTTTGCTCGTTTCATTGATGATATTTATACTATTTGTTACTCAACATGTGTTGTCAGCCACTTCAGTTCAAGCGGTTGTAGCGGATCCAAGTTCTTCCGAGACCGCCATCCGTAGCCCAGAGCACACCGTACCAGGGCTTTTGAGCACTTTGAAGTACATCTTCGCAGAGTCGAAGAATGTAATAAAGAACATGAGCCACGGTCGTTCGAGAAACGATGTCCTACACGCCACACACCGAGTGGACTGACTATGCTCACCTGCTAGGTCGGCACGGCCTAGTAGTCGAACCAACAGGTGTCCTAGTGCTCCCAGTCGGTCATCCGCGCTACAGATCGGTGGGGAGATAAGTTATGTACAAATTTATGTCCTGTTTTTTCATTACGCCTTAGGTTGTACTAACATCATGTCGTCCTGTAGCCACACGTTTGTCGGGATGCATATCTTCTCCCTTCTGTACCCCGCACTCAGATTGGCGCGCCCCCTCGGTCATCTGCATTGCACATCCGGGGAGGTACGAGATGTTTAGTTTCCATCTTGAATTTTTATTCGGCCTCACATCACTCCATCTTGTAGCCTTCAGTTGAGCATGGGGGGTGACGACCATCCGTCAACTGATGAGGAGACGCCCATCCCAGCTATTATCAGGGAGCAGTACACGGTGCTAGGGTTTGGACCGTGGCACCCAGGGCACCCACCCCTATCGTACATTGGCCAATACGGAGTACCGTATGAACAGTAGAGCTCCTCTAGGGTTGCTGGCACTTCGTGCGGTCAAGGCCAGAGCTCCTCCGCATGACCGAACTTGCAGACAGCGCACCTTGGGGGCAGACAATCCGAGCGTGGTTTTCTTGATTCCTTCATTACTGACATGATTGCAGGTGGTAACTAGTTCGGCATGACTCAGCTGGATGACATTGATGTTAGACAAACTCAACTAGGCCAGAGTCAGCTTACTGGTGCACCTCCGCCTACTCAACGGTCTCCGTACCCTCTCTGAACCGATACGCTCTCTCCGAACCTGTTGACATATCCCACGAGACATGCTCAACGTAAAACCAGGTCGTGTATGTAGACGCAGACGCAGCGAGAAGGGAGTGGCTCAGACGAGTGAGCTATATTGTATCCCGTGTGTAATTTCACTACAAAGATGAATTTGTAGGCATATTTAATAGAAAAATCTAGGTAGGGTGTAACACCCCGGCTTAGCAAAAGCTCAACATGTCACCTACAACTACTATCGTTACCAATTTTAAAATCATAATCAAGTATTACTACCTTCTAGACTTCACGAATAAGCATTCAACACTCTGGTAATCATAAATTTCAGCCAGATGATTAATCATAATTCAAATGTAATATGATCCAACTAATTACCAAAGGCATCATAGGTAAATTTCAATTAAGGAAGAACATCAACTAGCAAGATTATCAACCATAAGGAACTAAGGAAACAACAATTTATCCAATTAGTCCAAATTGAATGAATTGTGAAGTGGAATGAAGTGCTACACAAGTGCAATAGTTCCATGTTCTATTTCCACCCCAAAGTATGTCGTCATCAACGTTCACCTAAAACAATAAATAAGCAAGAGTGAGTCCAAGACTCAGCAAGTACAAAGAAAAATAACCACGAAGCATCATCTCATTAACAATTCATTCTCATTATCTCACAACACAATTTCCTCTTTCATGAATGCAATGCAACTCATGCTCATGCACCTCTTCACTTCTGCTTATACCGGTATAGTAGAGTGTAACACCCATCGGTGTTCACTCATGCCCATATTCTCAAATGTGAGGATCCATTGCCCGTCCTTTTTCATAGAAGGATCTCATTGCCCATATCTTACATATGGGGATCTTATCCCACTCCCGTAGGTCAAATCATTCCAACATGAATGCTCAATATGCAATGCAATGAATATTCATCATTCTTTTCTATAATCATCATCAATTATCGAAAGCATATGAGCAATACGAAATAAGAATATCTCAGGTGAATAATCATGACAAGCATCCATTTAACCAAATGAAAATTCCAACATTCAATATCATTCTACGTGCACTTGCCTTTCTAGTTGTGACAACCGGAGTAATGAGAGAGTGATACTAATCCCGAAGCCACTCCGCCTATAGCAAATACTCAACTCAATACAACTATGGTAATACAAATCAACACTTAATCTACAACGCTACTACACGCTCTCCAAAACCACAATTTTTCCCTCTTTACCAGATAGTCCCTCTGCTGTCCCGACACTAAAATTATCATAACTTTCAACCCCCACATCGTAAAATAGTGAACCATATCATTATGGAATCTATACACAATTTTCTACAACTTCTTAGGTGATTAAAAGTTCATATTAAATTATCTAAACCCCTATTTTTAACCCAGAAGACAGATCTGTCATCTTCTGGACAACAGAATTAATAATTTTATATTTATTAATCCACATATGCAAATATAACGATCTATGACTTTTTCAGAAACTACAGGGAATTATCTACCAGTTATGCCAAAAATGTCATTCTGCTATTAACTTTGTCAAATTAAAGTTTTCTCCCGACTGCTTCTAATAGAAATCCAGTTCTGGACTACAGTCTTCCAAAAAACATAACGTCTATTCTACCCGTTCAAAAATCATGTTCTTGGACTCTCTGGAATCCTTACAAAGTTATATACCCTTTTCATGTAGATCTAAACCCCAACTTAATCCATATTGTATTTTTAATATACTGATTTATGTGCACTACCAGAACCCGACAACCTAACCAGACATCAAGCTTACAAAATTCATAACTTAAAAACTACTCATCCGATCGACATGAACAAACATTCTACAGAAAGCTATCGAGATCCTCTACAACTTTCGAGGATACGAAATTCCCAAAATATGCCCAACCAGTATCCGAAACTACTTTGCAACAAAAAACAACAGAATAGCCGATCTGCTAAATGATTCTCCCGACTAGAAAAATTGCTAAACAAAACAAGGAAGAAATCTTGATCATCACCCTTGGAGACCTTGATGACGAACACGACAGCCCAGTGATTCACCTCTCCTTCTTTCTCTCTTCCCTTTCCACCTTCCCTTCCCTCTCTTGTTGATCCTTGGCATCACATACAATCGCAGCAGCAGTACATGCAATAGGAATTCTACCTTTTCCTTCTTTCTCTCTCTCAGCAACATGCAAAGTTGTATGCAAGATCTTCATGCAAGGGGAGGCAATAGCATCTTGCAAACATCAAGGGAGGCAAGAAGATGTAGGGCGAGATGCAAGCGTAGGGAGTCAAGTGGTCAAGCGGTGGAGGAAGGAAAAAAAGAAAGAAGAACTAGGGCTTTGGCCAGCTCCCCCACTTGGGCTATGGGTCGGCGGCCCACTACTCTCCCCAATCCATTAAAATTTTGAAATTTACCACTATTAATTCTGTTAATTTTCCTTTTAATTCTTTTAGTTACTCAATTGCTTAAACGAGGTATCACATAGGGTTTAGCCCTCTTCGCAAGCCACTTGCGCTTCTGCAATATCTTCGTATAAAAGTTCACCAACGAGTCTGACATATTCTAGGCTGATCTAATGTACAACATTAATCCACTACGTAAAACTTATGGTGCTCCCCGATTGCCCGCTCGCGGGCTGCTGTTCCTCTTGTGCCTCCGGAGGGGACTCTCTTGTATGCCTCGTAGTCTAATGTTCAAGATCTATCCAAATAGACTCAAACTTATGCCTCTGGTTCTGCAGGCACAACACCTTGAACATCTTCATAAGTTCCTGACTGTGGAACCACGTGAAGAAGTTCAATGCAAGATGCCTCATGCACCATTGGGTTTCCACGTCGTTCCACTGGTGAGGGGGTTCCGTCCCATTCTTCATGGTGTTCAGAGTCGACAACAACTCAATATTGCAGTATGTGATAAGGCATATGTTGGGTCGGTCTCCCACAACCGCCCGCTTCACATTCGCGAGGAACCACATCCAACTAGATGTGTTCTCATTGTCTACAATGGCAAAAGCAATCGAGAGAAGCTGGTCATTCGCGTCGGTCGCTACTGCGGTGAGAATGGTACCCTTGTACCTCCACGTGAGGAAAGTATCATCCATCATGAGCACAGGACGACAGAACTTGAAGCTCTTTGTGGCCTAGGTGAAAGCCTAGAACACTTGGTCTAGTATGAAGCAGTTGGGGCATCCATCAGCATCTTCACTTTCAAGACTGTTTATGTACGTGCCGGGGTTTGATTCGGTAATCTGGTAAAGCATTCTCGACACAAGGTTGTAGGCCTCTTCGTATGTCCCGTGCATGGACTCGATAACCTTCTATTTGGCTCGTCGAACCTTACTATAGCTAACTGGATAACCAACCAGATTGGCGACTTCTGGCAGCAGCACCTTGGGGGAGATGGACACGTCCTCCGTAACTAGGTGGCTGATAAGGCTTGCAACATATGTGGAAGTCACATTCCGATGCTACTGTAGTGGCTCACTGAGCTTGCAAGTATGGTCGATCACCGCCTTGATTGTGAAGACCAAGCCAAAGAACTTTGCTTGATGAGCGCTGACCTTGCCAAGGCAGCCTTCCACTACACACTTCACTGCTTAATGTCCTGGTTTAGACCGATGCACCCGGTACACACGGCTGATGAACAAGGTGTACCGTGCTATAGCTTGCTGCACGACCGCCTTGTTAGGGAAGTGCTGCCTAACTAAGAGGGTGTCAGCATCCAACCTCCACTGGGACCCTTCTTCTTGCTGCAATACAAGTGATTGCACTGCGATATCATCAAGTATGGATGCCACGTACAACACCTCCGAAGACACAATTCTGCCGATAGGACCAGCACCCTAAGGTGCGTCCTCCTCGCTACTATCCGAGCCTAGGTCGGCGTCCTCGTCAAACACCAACCCGAGAGGCTGGTCTGGAAGATACTCGTGGCAGTCATTGATTTCAGTAAATTCACATGGATGATTTTAGTAAATTCACATGGATTTATATATTGAAAAACAGAGCTGAAGTCTTTTTAGTATTCATGAAGTTTCAATCTCATGTTGAACACTTCTTAAACAAGAAGATAATCGGTGTTCAGACTGACTAGCGAGGTGAATATAGAAAACTCAATACTTTCTTTAACCATGTTGGCATATCCCACCATGTCGCCAGTCTGCATACGCACCAACAAAACAAATCTGCAGAACAGAAGCATCGACACATCGTTGAAGTTGGACTCTCATTGCTAGCTCATGCAGCTATGCCTATTAAATTCTGGGATGAAGCCTTCATTACATCTTGTTTTCTCATTAACTGAACCCCCAACAAAGTCATCAATCTTGATACTCCTCTTCAACGTTTACTTGACCTCAAACCAGATTACACCTTCTTGAAAACAATTGGATGTACTTGTTGGCCAAATCTTGGGACATACAACAAACACATACTTGCTTTTCGGCCTAAGCGTTGTGTTTTTCTTAGCTATAGCCCAATTCATAAAGGTTACAAGCGTCTCGATGTTCTAACTTGTCGTGTCTATCTTTCCAATGATGTTGTGTTTGATGAGAATGTCTTCACATTCTCTAAATCATCACCCACGGTATCTGAGTCGTGCCCTCCTCCCTCCATTTTTCTTCCAGCTACTGCTCCTTTTGTCGAACAACCGAACATTGTCGGTCTTCCTCAGCATCTGGTTGTAAGCGGTGAAATTGTGACTAATAATGAGCATGAGTATGATTTGTTATCTATACAACTGCCTAATTCTATTTTGCAACAGCAACAACATCATGACCATGACAATTCAGCTCCTACCGCTGTAACTTCTAAGGCTCAACCATTCCGAATGCATCCGATAATGGCAAGGCTTCGAGATAACACTCAATAGCCTAAGCGACGTACAGATGGAAATGTGCCTTATCCTCCTCGGAGTGTACACCTACAGCAGAACCTGCATCCTATCAAGAGGCAATGGCAGACAATAGATGGAAGCAAGCTATGAATGATGAGTATGAGTCACTGCTCAAAAATGAAACATGGCAATTGGTTCCCTTCTCTGGACAGAAGAGCATCATTGACTGTCGATGGGTCTTTAAGCATAAGAGAAAGACAGATGGTTCCATTGATCGCTATAAAGCTTGATTGGTAGCCAAGGGATACAAACAACATCATGGTATTGACTATGAAGACACATTCAGTCCAGTGGTAAAGCCTTCTACGATTCGACACATACTCTCACTGGCAGTGTCTCATGGATGGAATGTTCGGCAACTTGATGTGCAAAATGCCTTCTTGCACGGTGTTCTTGAAAAGAAGGTGTACATGAGACAACATCCTGGGTATCACTTATGCAAGTTAAGGAAGGAACTTTATGGATTAAAACAAGCACCGCGGGCATGTTTTTCAAAACTTAGTTCTAAACTTCAAGAGCTAGGTTTCATTCCTTCCAAGGCGGATGCATCACTATTTGTCTATAATCAACATGTGATGATGGTCTATGTTAGAATAGGACTCTCTTTTTGTATTTCTTTATTTGTATATGGCAACCCCCTTGGTACTCTCTATATATATTGCTCATTGGGCCTTCTTAAATATACACATAATATTTATAACATGGTATCAGAGCAAGGTTCTAACCTAGCTCGTTCCCTTCCGCTGCCATCCCCGACCGCCGCCGCTGTTCCTACCATCCGCCGCCCAACACAGTCGCCCAACCTTCCGGCCTGAGTGCCGCTGCGAGTCACCGCTTGTGTCGCCTACATTCGCCACGGACGCTCGCCGGCCAAGACAACGCCATTGTTGGAGCCACCGAACCCGGCGCCCTACCATCATGCGACGACATCGCGCCCGGCATCGCTATTGCCACCGCCGCTTGGGCCGCCTCCACCATCGCCGCCCTGTTGGAGTCACCCGACGCTCCACCGCGACGCCGCTCAAGCCGCGCCGCCACCCTGTTGGAGTCGCCGAACGCAGGACACCCCGCCGTGACGCTACTCAAGAAGCTGCGCCGCCGCCCCGACCGAAGTCATCGTCACTCCCCAAGCCGCCTCTGCATGCGCATGAGGGCGCCGCCGGAGCCACACGTTGTTGCCGCCCCGACCGAAGTCGCCGCCGCTCCCCAAGCCGCCTCCGCACGCGCGTGAGCCGCACGTTGCCACCGCCGCCACTGCTTGAGTAGCAGCAGGGGGGAACCCTAGCTCCCCCTGCATGCATCGAGCGTGAGCAGAGCATAGCAGGCCGAAGGCCTTCGGCCCTTTTTCAAGTGCGAGCCGGCCCAAAAAAAAATAAAAAAAGAGAGAAATAAAGAGCGAACAAACGTTGCTCTAACCGCCGCGCCGTCTAGCGCCGCCTGTTAGACTTCGTTGCCTTGGTCGCCGCGCCGTCCAGCGCCACCTACCGATGGCTTCCGTTCCATCAGCCGCGATCCCATTCTCGGGAACAAAGCTTAATGGGACGAACTACAGGTTGTGGTCTTCACTCATGGAGATCACGCTCGATGGTCTCCGCCTCTGGGGACATGTCACTGGTGTCCGACCTTGTCCGTCGTCGTTGATTCAGCCTCCTCCCAGACAGCCTACTTCTGCATCTTCTGCAGAAGATGAGGCCGCTAAGAAAGAGGCAGAGGCCGCCACTGCTACTAATGCTGTTGATGAGACCTTTCAGTGTGCCATAGACGCTTTTGAGCGCTGGTATGCTAATGACGCCTGTGTTCGAGCCATCCTGGTGGTCAGCGTCGACGCTCCATCCAACCAGACATTGTTGGTATGCGTGCTACTCGTTAGATCTGGGAGTACTTGCACGAGCGATACCAGCAGAGCAGCGATGCTCAGTTTTTTCGCTTTGGCGTGAGTTGGAGGCGCTTCGCCAGGAGGACTCCTCTGTCGACGACTTCTTCCGAGCCCTGGCCAGTCTCTGGCGCTAGCTGGATGAGCTGGCTTCTCCACTCTACCAAGAGTGTCATAAAGTGCAGAAGGCGGATCATGATCGCCTTCGCCTTTATAACTTTGTCTACCGTCTTCGCCCAGAGTTTGAGCCTGTCAGGACTCAACTGCTGAGCTGCTCACCACGACCGACAGTCACCGAGGCTTTGTCGATGCTTCGTGCTGAGGAGCTTCGCCGCGGGTTAGCAGCACAGTTTGTTCCCGCTATGCTTACTACCCCTTCTTCTTCGACTACATCGACGGTTCCTACTTCAACTACAGTCCATCCTCCGGTGTCTGTTTCTGCTCCTGGTTTTGCACCAACTGGGGTTCAGTGTAATTATTGCAAGAACTTCGGGCACGACTACTAGCATTGTGCAGTCCGCAAAAAGCATAACAAGGTGTGTGGGAATGGACGATCCAAGGGGGGCAGGGAGGCCCTTCCTCCATGGGAGGACAGACCAACACGTCAGGACCTTCTCAGCGAGGTGACTCTGTTCAGCAGTTCTGCTAGGCTTTACTTCAGCAGCTCTCTCATAGCTCAGCAGGTTCTGCTAGTCTAGCTCAGACATCTCCTCCAGGTACTTCTTGGGTTCTGGATTCTGGTGCCTCTTTCCACATGATACCGGACTCCACGTCTCTCACTTTAGTAGGACCTCCTGTTTTTTCTATCTCTATTCAGATAGCTGATGGTACTCCTCTGTCTGTCAACTGTCAAGGCACTCTTTTGTCCACTGACTTTTCTGTTCCAGCTGTTTCCCATGTTCCCCAGCTTGCCATGCAGCTTCTCTCGTGGTCACCACCGATCTCATTTGTAGGGTTGGTTTTGACTCTCACACCTGTTTCATCCAGGATCGACAGACAAGGATTCTTGGGACTGGCCGACGCCATAGGGATTGCCAGGGTCTCTACATCCTTGATTGCCTCCACCTTCTGTCCACTTCAGTTGCTCCTGTCACCTCTACGTCTACTTCCACCGCCACTGCTGCCACCACCTCTGGCATTTTTACGTAGTGGCATCACCGTTTAAGTCACTTGTGTGGATCCCATCTTTCTTCCTTAGTTCGTCAGGGTGTTCTTGGACGTGTTATTGTTGACACGGCTATGTTTTGTCAGGGTTGTAAGTTGGGCAAGCAGCTACAACTTCCTTATCATTCCAGTAAGTCCTTATCTTCTCATCCTTTTGACTTAGTTCATTCAGATGTATGGGGACCTACGCCTATTCTTTCTAAAGGCGGGCAAAAACTTTATGTGATCTTCATTGATGATTATTCATGTTTTACATGGATTTTCCCTATGTCTAATCGTGGTCAGTTTCTTGCGATCTATCGTAGCTTTGCAACGATGGTTCATACTCAGTTTGATTCTCCCATCCGTACTTTTCGTTGTGATTCTGCCGGCGAGTACTGTTTTGGCGCTTTTAGACAGTTTCTTTCTGAGCAGGGCACTCTTTACCAGTCTTCTTGTCCTGGTGCCTATGCTCAGAATGGGGTTGCTGAGCACAAACATCGTCATCTAATTGAGGCTGCTTGCACTCTTCTCCTTGCTTCTCACGTTCCACCACGCCTGGTCGAGGTTGCTTTCTCTGTTGCATATCTCATCAATATGCAGCCTTCCACTTTCTTCTTAAGGGTGTCGACCCTATAGAGCATCTCTACTCTCGAGCCCCCCAATACACTCACCTTCGTGTTTTTGGTTGTACTTGTTTTGTTCTGCTGCAGCCTCGTGAATACACTAAACTATTGGCCCAGTTAGTTGAGTGTGTGTTTCTTGGTTATAGTTCTGAGCATAAGGGTTATCGTTGCTGGGATCCTTCTTCTCGACGGATCAGGATTTCACGAGACGTTGTCTTTGATGAATCTCGACCTTTCTTCTATCGAGATTCGGCCCCTCCTGTTTCCACCGTTGAGTCGATTTCATGGTTGTCTCTTTCTGACTCTTCACCAATTTCTCCACTATCACAGTCTTCCACTGGTCCGTCTCCAGTGGTTCCTTCTATACCTCTACCTCCGGTGTTACCTCCTGCAGCACCGCCTCTTGTTCCTGCAGCAGCACTGTCTCGTTTCTCTGGTATTCCTTACTCCAGGCGTCCTTATTCTTCACCAGTCTCCTCTCCTGGTATCTTGCCAAAACCGACATCTGCTCCTTCTGCTGATGCTCCTCGTTACGTCCTTCGTGACCGGACATGTAATACTCCAAATTTAATTAAATGAGAAGAAATAAATTAAAGAGAAGGACCAATTAGCAAAGCAATTTAACAGAGGATTAGAGGGGGATTACTGTAAAAGGTAGACAACCTAGGCCGGGGCTTTTGGCCCACTTGATTTCGGCCCAAAGGTGGGAGAGGGAGGCAGCCAGCCACAAACAAAAGGAGGAGGGGGAAACCCTAGTTTTACTACAGTACCACCGTGCTACAGTACCACCGCCATTACTGTAGTACACCCTCCCCCCTGCTGCTGCCCCCTCCATGCTGCCCTTCCCTGGCCAAGCTCCTTCCCCCCTGCTGCTAAGGGATCAAGAGGAAGGTGAAGAAGAGGAAGAAAGGAGGAAAGGGAGAAGGGAGAAGAGAAGAGAGGGGTAATCGCGTGATGTTCATCATGTTCTTCAGCGGTTCTACAAGGGTAAACCCCAATCTCCCCTCAATTAGATGCGTAATTAATTAGCTTAACAATGTCGGTATTTAGGGCTGCTCAGGACAGATTGGGTTAGACAGACGTTTTGATGTGGTTAAGGGCAGATTCAGTCTTGGACATCTCCTAGAGTAATGTAGAGGACGTCGTCATCTTTATGTGAAGTGCTAGATCGCGTCATTTGGACCCCTGTAGAAGAAGTTATGAATTTTATAGCGTGACTGTTCTGCAGATCTGTCGATATCCTGACAGCTGTTAGTAATCTGAATTAAGCGATTAGTTAAAGGCACAATTATAGGAGATTACTATAATAAAAGTTGTAGATTATAGTCTCAGATTTCCAGAAAGCTCAAGAACGTGAAAATCGGACAATCGTACCGAAAGTTATGGTAGTTTTGGTATTACTGTCCAGAAACCCAACGCGAATTCGATGTTTTGTTAATTAGCTTGGTAGGGGTATTAGATGGCCAATTCAGAAAGGCTCATAAACTATATTTAGTTGGAAAAATTAATAAACTTTCTAGAAAGTCCAAGAACACCTCATTTGGACCCCTGTACTAAAAGATATGATTTTTAGAATGTGACTGTCCACAGAGGGGACAGATCGATATTTAGGAATTGGAGTTGGGATCGCGTTAGAATCTATTGCGAGTTCGTGCTTGCTTATATAGTTTGTTTGGTCCATTACTGTGGTCTTAGTATGCTTTTATATATATTCAGGTGGGGGATTGGTCCCAGGGGCAGCACTCTTTTCACATCCTCCGTTCTCACGCGGTTAAGGCAAGTACCATGATGGATAGAATTAATGCGATTGAATGGATTTGTTTGCTAAGATTATTATGTGCTGTTCATGGGTGTTCATGTGATAGAATTAATTATGAGCATATGTGATGTTCATGGTTGCTAAGATTATTATGGATGTTAATATTCATATTTTCTAGTGTAATGAATTATGTGCTATTCATGAATGCTTGTAGTATGAATAGGTTTATTCATATGCAATGTTGATACGAATGCTTGTTTATGGTGATATAAGATTTCATTCATATGCATCATGATGGCATATTGAAGCTTGGTCATGTGATGACCAAGCAATTGTTGAGGTCCCCGTCATGATTATGACGGGCTAAAGGTTCCCATGCTCGTGGAGCATGGGCTTAGGTCCCCATACTTGTGGAGTATGGGCAATGGTCCCTGTGCCAGATGGTACAGGCATGGGTGTGCTTCGACGGATGCATGCTCTGTATTACCGGTAAAATACAAAAGAGAAAGAGAAAGTTAAAGAGCATTTTGAGCATATTGCATAACATGAGTATGTAATAGTTTTGATGTATAGTTTTGTGGATAAAGGTTGATGATTTACAATTATGTATGCTGCTGATGCCATGTACTGTACTTGCTGAGTCTTTGGGCTCACTCTTGCTTTTGTTGTGCTTTTAGGTACCACTTGCAGGAACGGCATGTATGGGAGGGAGTAGGCTTGTCTTGGATTCACTCACTACCACACATATTTAAAGTTGAATAACATTTATATCGTACCTTAATAATAAGCAAACCGCTTAAGGATTTATTATTGGTTATGCTTCAGGCATTGGATTACTTGTAATAATGAGAGTAGCACATTTTGGATATCCTTGTTTATGCTTTAGCTGATTAGCACATTTTGAATGCTTTGATGAATTCTGGATGTTAGAATATTGTCTTTGATATATGTGTCTGTTGGAACCTCCGATATAGTTAGCTATACAAAGGAGGTTCTACCGAAATTTAGAATTATGTCTTATGTTTTAATTTGTTATCATGTTTAAGTAGTAGCATTCCAGGCTCATGTTGGGCTGGGGTGTTACAGGACATCCCTTCGACCTCCTGATCGTCTTAGATTTGCTTCGATAGCTCATGCTCTCTCTGTCACTGAGCCTGGTTCTTATTGTGAGGTTGCTCCTCATTCTGAGTGGCAGCTCGCTATGGCAAAGGAGCTTGATGCTTTTTGACATACAGAGACTTGGGATATTGTACCGACACCTGTGCATACTTGTCCGATCACGTGCAAGTGGGTGTACAAGATTAAGACCCGGTCTGATGGTACTATCGAGCGCTACAAGGCTCGTCTTGTGGCTCGTGGTTTTCAACAGGAGTACGGTCGTGACTACGGTGAGACTTTTGCCCCTGTTGCCCATATGACCACTATTCGCACTCTTGTTGCGGTTGCTTCTGTTCGCCAGTGGTCTATTTCTCGGCTCGATGTTAAGAATGCCTTTCTTAATGGTGTTTTGCATGAGGAGGTCTACATGCAGCCACCACCTGGGTATTCTGTTCCCGATGGGCACGTCTGTCGTCTTCGCCATGCTCTTTATGGCCTCAAACAGGCTCCTCGTGCCTGGTTTGCGCGTTTTACCTCAGTAATTACTGTTGTCGGTTTCATTGTCAGTTCCCATGATCCTGTTCTTTTTGTCGATGTCTCATCTCGGGGTAGGACACTACTTCTTCTATATGTTGATGATATGCTCATCACTAGTGATGATTCCCCATTCATCACGTATGTGAAGAAGCATCTCAGTGAGCGGTTTTTGATGATTGATCTTGGTTCTCTTATGTACTTCCTTGGGATTGAGGTCTCTTCCATGCCTAAGGGCTACTACCTCTCCCAGCAGATGTATGTCCAGGATCTTCTTGATCGGTCTGGTCTGACTGACACTCGCACTGCTGAGACTCCCATGGAGTTATCCCTACATCTTCGTGCCACTGATGGTGATCTTCTTGAGGATTCTACTCGGTATTGTCATGTTGTTGGGAGTTTGGTGTATCTTGTGAGCACTCGACCTGATATTGCTTATGCTGTTCATATCTTGAGTCAGTTCATGGCTCGTCCTACCCATCTTCACTACAGTCACCTTCTTCGTGTTCTTCACTACTTGCGTGGGACTATCTCTCATTATTTTTTTTCCCTAGCTCTACCTCACTACAGCTTTAGGTATACTCCGATGCGACCTGGGCTAGTGATCCTTCTAATCGTCGTTCTCTTTCTGCTTACTGTGTTTTTCTTGGCTCCTTCTTGATTGTCTGGAAGACTAAGAAGCAGACTGCAGTTTCCCGTTCGAGTGCAGAGGCTGAGTTGAGAGCTATGGCAGCAGTGAAAGCAGAGGTTACTTGGTTGAGGTGGCTACTTACAGATTTTGGAGTGCCTGTGATGGGACCTACGACTCTTTTGTCTGATAGTACAGGTGCTATCAGTATTGCCCGGGACCCAGTGAAGCATGAGCTCACCAAGCACATTGGTGTGGATGCTTCATACACTCGCTCACAGGTGCATGAGGGAGTACTTGCTTTACAGTTTGTGCCATCAAAGTTACAGATTACTGACTTCTTCACGAAGCCACAGACTAGGGCACAACATTTGTATTTTCCCTCCAAACTCAGTGTGTGTGATCCTCCATGAGTTTAAGGGGGGTGTTAGAATAGGACTCTCCTTTTGTATTTCCTTATCTGTATATGGCAACCCCCTTTGTACTCCCTATATATATTGCCTATTGGACCCTCTTGAATATACACACAATATTTATAACAATCTATATCTTGGTTTATGTGGATGACATTATAATGACTAACTCCTCACTGCATGTTACAAGCAAGATTGTGAAGCAGTTGCAAGAGGAGTTCGTAGTCAAAGATCTGGGAGATGTGCACTATTTTATGGGTGTTGAAGTTCAGAAGAGCCTTGATGGCTTGATTTTGTCTCAAAGGAAGTACATAAGTGACTTGCTTGATCGGGCTAATATGAAAAATTGCAAACCAGTGAACACTCCCATGTCATCAATAGAGAAGCTATCTAAAGCTGAGTGAAAGTCTTTGACAACACAAGAAACTACAACATATCGGAGTATTGTGGGAGCGCTTCAGTATTTGACACTAACACGAGCTGACATTGCCTTTTCAGTAAACAAGGTATGTCAGTTCCTTAGTGCACCCACAAGTCAATACTGATCAGCTATCAAACACACCCTATGATTTCTGAAGTATTCATTATCGGTTGGACTGACAATCAACAAGCCATGCTCCACATTGGCGAGTGATTTCTGAAGTATTCATCATCGGTTGGACTGACAATCAACAAGTCGTCCTCCACATTGGTGAGTGCATTCTCAAATGCAGATTGAGCAGGCTGTCCAGACAATCGTCGCTCAATTGGTGGCTATGCTGTTTATTTTGGAGCAAATTTGATCTCCTGGAGCTCCCGCAAGCAAGCCACGGTATCACGATCGAGCACTGAGTCTGAATATAAAGCTTTAGCCAATGCTACTGCAGAGATAATATGGATTCAATCTTTGTTAGGTGAACTCGGTGTGTATCAGTCACGAGCTCCAACTCTGTGGTGTGATAATCTGGGTGCTACTTATCTCTCGGCAAATCCTATTTTTCATGCCAGAATGAAGAACATTGAGGTGGATTATCACTTTGTTAGAGAACGAGTTGCGCTAAAAGCTCTGGAGATACGGTTTATTTTTTACAAAGTTGCTGCCTCTGCGTCAATTCTCTGAGCTCAGTCGCAATCTCAACCTAGGAGTGTTAAAGATAGAACTCTCTGTTTATATTCGGTTTTATCTGTAACTAGAGATATCGTCTGTTGTAATCTCTCTCGATCTCTGTTTTCTGTTTCGCCTGTTTGTTGTCGTGAGACTGTTGTCCATCCGGCACAACGTTATAAATACAGAGAGCGCAGCATAGACCCGATTGAGGTCTTCTCTCCCAAAACCAATCTATTCTTCTAAACTTCTTTACATAAACTATCACTTCCGTTTTTAGTTTGAACAAAACAACGATCAGTTCATGAATCCTGGATATGGAGTAGACTTTACACTCTCATAAGAAGCGTGTACTTTAAAGAAGACTATCCTTAGTTTTTGTGCTCGGTCCCGGATATCAAATCAAACGTCGTTGTAGCTCCTCCATGTGTGTCGAATAATATTAGACGGGCCTGAATGGGAGGAGATGAACCATATGTATGACCTTACCTTTTTGCGTATTCCTTATCTCCATCTCCCTGTTTATTATGGGGAATACAATGAACGTAAAAACATGGCCAGCAAAAGGAAATACCTTTCCATGGCATTCATACACTTAATCATGCACGCATTAGGTTTAAGCCAGATTGTGCAGGCATGTACACAGTAGATGAAGCGCTGTCATGCATTAAGAAGCTTATAATTTGGGGGCAACATGAGAAAATAGATGCCATGGCAACACAACTAAAAGAGCATTATGCCTAATTAGTTAGCATGGAGGATCTCCAGACACCAGGGTTCAGAAAATTGGCCAAAAATCGGCCGATTTTCGGTTGTATCGGTGGGTGCCTGTAGAAGTTCAAACCGGCTTCAAAAATCTCAGCTTGGATGAATTTCGTCCAAAAAAAATTTGAATTTGATTTTTTTTTGTTGAAAATTTCGGCCAAATTTGACCGAAATTTTCTAATTTTCGGTTGTATCGGCCTTACCGGCCAGTCGGCCACCCCCGGTAAAAATTGACTTCCGATTAAAAAAAACCCTGCTAGACATTGTAGTGGCTGGTTCGATTCCACTTTGTAAACAAATCATAAAAAGTACATCATTATAAATAAAAATCAGCATGGGACAGATCAACATGTATTCCGGCCATGAAATAAAATAGTTTATCATCAGGCAGGACTCAAGAAATTATATGCTTTGATTAACAGAAGTTGATATGGAGTCACATGGCACAGTACAGTGTGATTTTTTCTATAAAAAATGTTTGAACAGGCTGTGTAGGTTTATTGGATAAACCAATCAACTACTAGCACACGAAGCAGAAAATATAGGATTCGACATCAACAATATAATTTTTATTTTATTTTGGTGACGCCGGGGGTTGGTCCTTGCAATATTGTGAGGCCAGGGTGCAGTAATTTCCTGAGTGGACTAACTGACTTTGCTTGTACAGACAGAACAAAATCAGAACCGAATATTGCATCACGTACCTCGTGAAAAGATCAGCAAAGCAGAATACCCGAATGCATGCAACCCGTCCTTACAACGAATTAAGAGAACTTATGACCTAGCATGGTGACACTGAGATAGCAATGACATAGATCAGACAATGTACTTATGTAGATGCACAGTTCTATGTAAGGTCCACTAGTACTTTGGGAGGTTGAGTTGTAAATGATCAGTTCAACCAAAAAAGGAGAATCAAGATATGCAGGAAGTCCACTGAGAAAGGTGGCCACTTTTGCCTCTAGTTTCTATTTCTCCGTGCGGGTAAATGCGTTATGTTATTGACAGGTCAAATAATAGTGCATGGCTTTTGGTGTTAGGAGATGGACAGCTCATCTGCAATTTTAACAAAAAAGAAACCGCAGTGCTCATAACAACACAATCAACGATCCGGTCTTTTGAATCTCATGCTAATAAACAAGGAGCAAAGCGTAAAGTAAAACTGCATTGTTGGACTTAATCTTGACAACTTCATGCAGTAGTGGACAAGTAGTAATGCAGTGTATCATGCATTAGTTGAGTTAGTGGGCTGTATAGAGTTAAGTGAACAGGTTATGAGGAGATAGTGGCGTGAGTTAGTGCGTAAGTTATATGCAGGTGATTTACTAGTGTGTAATGTTGGAAGTTTTCTTAGTGGAGATGTTATTAGGAGATAGTGGCGTGAGTTACATGCAGGTGATTTACTAGTGTGTGTGAGTTAGTTTGTGGCAGCTACGTCCAGGTGTTCTTATATAAGGCCTTGTAATCGGTTTGTATTTGTTGAGCCAAACAGAAAAGAGAGAAGAATAGAAAGAGAAAAGTAGCACTAGGCAGTTGCAGTGCTACGCAAAATCTTCTGTGTGTGTTCTTCCTCTCTGTGAGTTTATCTCCCTCACTCGTGAAAGTATACGTCCACGGGTAGAATTTCCAACAATTGGTATCAGAGCGAGGTTCAACGTGAGGTGATGTTACCCGGCCAGTGACGGCTCGCCGGGCAGCGGTGGTGCGGCACACGGTGGCGTGGCGCTGCCGACAACAGTGGCGCCGCAGGCTTCTCGGCCTCGGCAATGGCGGAGGGCGCAACGGCGCGAGCAAGCACCAAGAATAACGGCATGCATGCATGTGCACAAGGTGCAACCGAGCACCTTCGCGAGGGCAGTGGCATTCCGACCGCACAGCGCGACGACCGGAGCAGAAGCGGTCGTGGGCGGGCGCCAAAGGCGGCGGCGGCAGCGCGTGCAGCACGGTGCGGCCGAGAGCACGCCTGGATTGTCGCGCGGAGCCGGAGCACGCAGAAGCGACGCGGTGTCTTGTGAGCGAAGCGGGCGACTGTGAGTGTGTGGTCGGGTCAGCGGTGGTCGCGACGTCACATCTGGTAGCTGCCGTGAGGTATTGTGGAGGATAAAGAATGAGAGCACATGAAAAGCTCTGAGCCTGCCGAGTGCCAAAAGATGTGTGTGTGCTCATGACGTTCTTCTGTTTCCTCCACTGTGAATTAGTTGAGTGCGTGTCCAAGAGCTTAGTAGTACAAGAGAATAGAAGTGTATCCTCTCCCATCTAGCTGTTATACATGTGTGTATTCTCGTGTTAGTTGTGTCCACGAGAAAGCGTGAGTTCTTGTAGGTGTGTCCAAGAACTCACTAATGTAAGCTCCGGTCCGAGTCTCCGTCGCTGATGGTACCGGTGAAAGACAATCGATGTTGAGGTAGAAGCAAAAGACGTCGGCAAGTTGTGTCACTGGCGGCACAGTCAGCAAGAAGGCAAAACTCCTTGGAGATGCGTGAGGAGATCGGACTTCGGCTTGTGAAGTAAGTGATGTCAAGATTAGGGGGGAAATTGTTGGACTTAATCTTGACAACTTCATGCAGTAGTGGACAAGTGGTAATGCAGTGTATCATGCATTAGTTGAGTTAGTGGGCTGCATAGAGTTAAGTGAACAGGTTATGAGGAGATAGTGGCGTGAATTAGTGCGTAAGTTACATGCAGGTGATTTACTAGTGTGTAACGTTGGAAGTTTTCTTATTGGACATGTTATTAGGAGATAATAGCTGAGTTACATGCAGGTGATTTACTAGTGTGTGAGTTAGTTTGTGGCAGTTACGTCCAGGTGTGCTTATATAAGGTCTTGTAATCGGTTTGTATTTGTTGAGCCAAACAGAAAAGAGAGAAGAATAGAAAGAGAAAAGTAGCACTAGGCAGTTGCAGTGCTACGCAAAATCTTATGTGTGTGTTCTTCCTCTTCATGAGTTTGTCTCCCTCACTCGTAAAAGTGTACGTCCACCGGTAGAATTTTCAACATACACCAATCCTTAAAAAAATATCAGAAGTAACTAATCCGACACCCACCGGCCAATGTGATGTGGCTAAACATGATGTGATGGCTGTTTTCTTTATAAATCCAACTTCTACATCACATTGCAAAAGATTACCAAATACCAATCAAACACTGCAAAAGATTATGTTATGTGCGTGGTTGTTGCTTTCTGAAAGGATGCTGAAGATATATGTACTTCAGTGGTGTGGTGAACAGCTTGTGACTGAATTTGCCTGGCATCTGAAGTCCTGAGCAGCAGCACCTCGCGAGACAGAAAGGCAGGGCCTCGAGAGATTCTGAGATGACTGCAAGCACCGAATGCTCATTCTGCGCACTGCTCAAGTGCTGCTAGCTAGGAGGGGCATGCATTGTACACATACTGAGTTTCTGGAGCATCAAGCATGTTCTTTCAGCATGCATGTCATTCAAAAAGGCAAAAGAAAAGCTTGATTTGGAGCTGATAAAAGTGTTGCTGATCGATCAGGTACAGGAACACAGACAATGGCTGAACGGTTAGTTTCAGTGATGTCCTGAATTTAGGTTTAGGGTTCTCTCCAAAGTCTTAACATATAAACCGGCCTTTTTAATATATACAAGGTGCCGCACAGGCACAACACAGCGGTGGCTCTATAAATCGATCATATTTGGAGAATAGACAAATTCGGGGCAGTATGAGCTGTGTTTCTTGTTTTCTAAAAAGAACTGTGTAAAATAACAAGGGTGCTTAAACTATTGGTTGCACTAAGAATCCCAATGCCTTGACTGACAGCAATCCCTGCTTGAAAGGCCGACCAAGCACAATAAAAGATGTGGGAAGAAACAAAAACAAAGAACCTTTCCTTGGCCTATCTCTTGCTCTTTACTGTTGTGTTCTAAACAAAGTCCTGGGTGCATGTGGACTGGGCAAGAGTGGGAATTTGTTTTGGGTTTGAACTGCTTTTTCGGATGGGCAAGCTCATCTGTATGACAAAATCAAAGATTAGTAATGACCGCCATGCTCTTACACCACCTAAAAGAACCGAACCGGGGCGGGGGGCTGTTGAAACCGTCTGTGAAGGTCTAGTATCACAGACGGTTTCCACCAAAAAAACATCTGTAAAGGGCTAGTATCACAAACGGTTATATTTATAAACCGTCTGTGATATGTCTCCAATCCTATCGGTGATACTAGTCTTTCACAGACAGTTTGTAAACAGAACCGTTTGTGATACTAGTCCTTCACAGACGGTTTCAACAAAAAACCGCCTGTGATAGTTCTTTATACCTATCTAATTTTTTTGATTTTCGGCTAGCCTCAGGAACTGCTAGCCATGTCCTCTGAAAACATGCATGTAGAAAACAAATACATCACAGATAATCAATTGTTGACAACTCGAAGTGATCATTTACAACTCAAAATCAATTACAAAAGAATTTGTTCAAGTATTGTCACTATAGTTACAATTGGATTACAATTGAATCAATAGTTTGAAAGTGGTTGAGAGGTGTCGACGGAGTGAAAGTCTCCGTCGGCGTTAATGATCTCTGTCTTGATGAAGGCGCAGAGCTTCCCTCGAACGTCTGAGATCTCTTTCGCAACGAGTGCATCTAAATCTATGTTCAAGCCCTGTCGCTAGCAAGAGTAAAGTAGTAAGCATATATATTTAAATTTATAATTAGGAAATAATTATTTCAATATTGACAAACCTCGGGATCCTTCATCTTAGCACTTATGATTTGCTGCATATGATGGCAAACATAGAATGCACATAGGTGATCTTGTTTTTGCTGGCGGTGCTGCAAAAATAAAATTACATATATAGGTATAGTTAGTTCAAGACGCATTATTACGAAGTATAATATAGGATTATTGTGTTGTAGCGCGTACTGGAAATCGCGTCCTATGTTGCAGTGTGGCTCGATCCCTTGTACGCCCCTCCGTCAGCAACATAGGTGATGAACGACCTACATGATTCAAAAAAGTTATCCTCGGTCATTTCAAACGAAGGAAGACTACAATAGAGTTATGTATGTAGGAAATGAGCATACCTGTTGAGTATTCCTTTCACAAGGGTGAAGTCGTGGGTTTCGTTGAGTAGGGAATCAAGTTATATTACCTTGTTCCTCTTTGGTATAATGACTAAAAGGATCCAGTGGTACCTACTCATTTATGTCACTATAGTCATTAAACCTAAGTTCCTGCTACGTATAAAGTACAAATAAAATTTATATAGCAAGTAGTGAAGCACTTACTTCTGGTTGTAGGGCACCACTATGTAGTCCTTCTCGTCCTGAGCAAGCAATCCCGTCGTTATGTATTTCTCGACGTAGGATGCGTCTTCATTGATGGTTTGCTCAGAGACCATGTGTGGGTCGAGGAAACCCACCGGTTCGGACCATTCCCGGGCTTTTTTCATCATGTATCTATACATAAGCAATGAGTTGTGATATTTATCGGTATTACGTGAATGTAGAACTTGATTATACATACTTACAGTGTCTAGCATCGTAGAAGCGAGGCGTCGAGGGCATCGAAGTTGAATAGGTCGAATAAGTCATTGAAGCCCACAACGAAGTGGCCCGGCTCGTGGAAGAAACGCTCCTTCGTGTATCT
This sequence comes from Phyllostachys edulis, assembly GCA_036346405.1. Classification (NCBI taxonomy): domain Eukaryota; kingdom Viridiplantae; phylum Streptophyta; class Magnoliopsida; order Poales; family Poaceae; genus Phyllostachys; species Phyllostachys edulis. Next base: position 106,503,567 of record CM070550.1, read on the forward strand.
GACAGTGATTCTAGTATCGCACCCCTTCTCTTTGGTGTTCCGCATGTACCAGCCATGCAAAGCCTGACAACCTACTCCAGCGCGGGCTAATACTGTGTCAGGGGCCAACGAACTTCCAAGGGAGTATTTCCAGGGCTTGGGAGGTGCATTAATGTTCTTCGATTTCAATTTGGCCTTAGCGACTGTCCCGCTACTCGTCTTCTTGTGAGACGACTTGGGAACCGATACGACGGTACGCTTTTCTTGTTCCTTCGACGTCTTCTCCATGGGAACCGATGAGGTGGCCTTCTGAAGCGAAGGTTGAGGTGGAGTCATCGAGGGTCTTGTTGGAGAGGAATGGTCGTGTCGAGATCGCGGCACTGTTGGGGTCCAGGGCGATGTCTTTCTTGGGCCACTGGATAAAAGTGTGCATAGCATCCTCTAGTGTTATGATGTCTTTATTTGGACGAATCTCCAGCGGAACGGCCATGAAATTATCATGTACCATGTCCACCTAGACCCTGGCATAACCCTAGTCAGCTGGGCACCGTGCTGCACTGTCCCTTCCTAGTGTGGATACACCATCTCTCGCCCAGCCTCTGTAGAAATGAACCCAACCATCCTCACTTGAAGCTTGCAGGGCGTCGGCTCCTACAAAACGATACGCAATTAGCTAAGGCGTCCTATAGGTCTATCTTTGGAGCATTCCAGAGATGTATATTACCTTGATATCGTCGATAGGTAATTGGATGTCGTCATGTTCAGAATTTGGAGTGGACGCGACGCTACTCTGATGTTGAGGACTGGCTCCCAAAATAACAGGGGTGGCTTGCGACTGGTTGAGGAGTTGATTCATTTGATCCTACAATCTTGTTATCTGTCCTTGAAATTTTGCAATAAGCACCTGTTCCAACCGAGTCCTATACGTGTCAGAGTCTTGTCGGAATCAATCACTCCAAGGTACGTAAACCCCAACGCCATGCATACGACCCGGGTGCTCCTTGTTTCCCAAGGCCGTAGATAGTATATCCTTCTCCCTGTCTGCTTCGAAGGAGACTTGGGAAGATTCGGTAGTCAATGCATGCTACAAGAGGTCATCATATTATTATAGACACTATGAAGTTATGGTCTTATTAACAACTAAGTAGTTAGACATATTTACCAGACGTTGGGACACTGCCTTGTCTACCGGGTTTGTGAAAGAGATGCCGCCTGAAGACATGACTGATGCCCTCGTTCTTAACCAGCTTTGGGCACGCTCGTCTGTGATCCCAACAAATGGTCTGGTTGCGTTCTTGTCCTGTGTCGCCCATTCTGTGGTTTTACCCGCGTACCCAGTGGTGCCGAGTTTGTGGGGGTGAGTGTTTTGTGCCTGGTTAGCTTTGTGTGCCGCACTTTGCTCCTGAAATTCGGCTGTCGTCTTCATCCGCACAAAGTCATCCTATATATCCCACGACAAGAATTGATACTTCGTAAAGGGTGTCCGACCCGTGTTCACGTACTTCGTGACAAACGTGCTCTTGAAGGTCCTCTACGCGTGGCACATAGCGAGAAACGCCTGTCATTCCACGCGTGCCTGGTCTGCTTCTGGGATAGTGAACGAGCCTGAAATTTCAATCCACAGCTGGCCTCTCTCTACGTCCGTCAGAGACTTCCAGCTTGGTGTGGTGATGGGGACCCGTTCCCTTCCAAGTATCCCACAGATGGTCCGGAATATCGTCGTTGCTTTCTTGGGACTCAGAGGGACCCCAGAGGCACTGACCTCCATGATGGTCAGTCGGCCTGCAGACAATTTCGATATTCCTCTACCATCTTACTTACGTACCACTTTGCTCGGAGATCCAAACGCATTCGGCGACGTCAATGCCAGCGGCGAAGACGGTGCAGACGCCATCTCGCTTACTTGCTATCTATATAAGTTACCCAACCAATTAACTAAAATTGCCTTGTAAACACATTAATTATATAAACAAATAGAAGTTACCCATTAAACTTAAATATAGAATACTGGGCATACAATCAAGGGAATAGATAAAAACACTAACTGTACACTTTCCCAAAAATATACGTAAGGAGTATGATTGGCATACGGTTGGACTAGATCACGGCCATAGCCAAATAGTGAGTTGTGAGAGTGAAGGGGATAAGGGGAGGGTAGTATGGTCATGCACAGGGCAAGGCAAAGATTCACAGCCGAAAGCCTCAACATTAACATCAGAAACACATCAATAAATAGCATAAAGCACAGATGATTGATGATAGTGTGTGCTCTCAGAAGGAGAGTTGCAAAAGAACAAATCTTTGCCATCTCAACCCTATTATCTATACTCTTCATAAATTAAACATGACAATACAGATTCAAAATTTGAGCTCTAAATAATACTTTACTAGACTGTCAAATGACCTCAAAATCAAAAGATCACAGAATAAACTTTCGGTCAAACAGGGAACCAGTGTTGATTATACACAGAACTTCATATTACCAACAGGACTTAAAAAGCCTTAGTGCAACTGAATACAAATCACAAGATCAGCAAGCCTGCTACTTGGACAACAGAAGGTGTAACCAACAAGACTGCTAGTAACCACCAGATCAAGATGACAGTAGTAAGTAACAAAGTAGAGCTCAAATATGAATTGATTATCAGTTCAATTTCAGTATTTGATCATCTTCATCATAGAGCAGAATTCACAAGCCCACTGAAGCTAACCATGCCACCATCACCCTCAATGCCCAAGAACACCCACCATGGCCATAATCTCATCATATCTAGCACAAATACCATTAATATTGAAGAATTTGCACATATAATACCAATAATTCAAAACGCCGAGAGTTTGAAAAAAATGGATTGCATGTAGAGTATCTATTACTCAAATAGTTCGTACTACTCATATATAGTTCGTACTACTCAAGGAAGTCTCCAATATAGCACTAACATTCTTTTGTTCATTCAAGCAAATATAAACAACATACTTTGAATCAATGTATCAAACAACTGAACAGCAAAGTCAATGTTGTTAGATGTATTTGTTAGATTTATATAGGCTGTGCTATTCTTCCCTAGTTTAGGGGGTTTTCTGCATATTTTCCACTACTGTATATATTGGCCCTTTGGGTCCCTTTGTAATACAAGCAACTCATTTGTAACATAGTATCAGAGCTAGGGTTTCCTCATTTTTTTTCGTGCACCACTACTCTCTATTCTTCCTATGGCGTCGCTTTGTTCTCAAAGACCTCACTTTGTCTGAGCCATTTATCTCCAGCGCCGCTGCCTCCAAAGATTTCCTCCCTCGGCTCGGGCCAAGATCTCCTTGCCTCCCCTGCTCGGGCCCGCCATCGAAGCCTCCCTTGGTGCGGCGCGGCGCCACCACCACGCTCTCATTCGCGTCGCCGTCGCCGCCGCTGCCGAGCTCTCCCATTCGTGCCGCCACCGAGCTCCTCCGGGCGTGGCATCGCCTCCGAGACCTCCTCTCCTCTACCCCGACAGCTCGCACCGCCGCCGCCAAGCCCTCCATTCATGCCTGCCCTTACCACCACCGCCATCGCCGAGCCCTCCAGCTCGTGCCGCCACCGCCGAGCTCTTCCCTTGGTGCCGTTGAGTGCGGTCTTCTGCTTGCACTGCATCGCTTTGCTCTCTTCTTCTACTCTCCCTCGGCACTACTACATCTATCTTTGCTCCTCCCTCCAAAGATCATTCATCGCTGCTGGTAGAAGGCGTCCACGATGGCACATTCTGGAACCTCAAGTGCCGGTGCAGTCTCGGTTCCAAAGCCGCCGGTCAACTTCAATGGCATTAACTACCACGAGTTTGTCCAGCACATGAGGATTCACCTGCGGGGACAACGCCTGTGGGTCTACCTCACCGGCGAGCGGCCTTGCCCACCCCGCCCCATCCCGCCAACCGAGCCTATTTTTTCTGCTGATGCTATTGAGGATGTTCAGCGGGCTGCGGTTGCTGCCTTTGAGGACGCGCTCGAGGAGTACCAGACACAGCTCCATGCCTATGAGGCGTGGAACGATGGGGATGCTAAGGCCTCCGCCATCGTGGTGGCCAGCATTGAGCCCGAGCACGCATCCGATGTGCTTGGGTTGTCTACAGCCAAGAAGATGTGGGATCGTCTTCGTGCCCACTACGAGCCGAAGAGCGAGGCCTTGTACCTTTCTTCTCTTCGAGAGGAGCAGTCTCTCGCGCAGCAGGACGCCACCGTGGACGCCTTCTACCAGTAGTTAGCTGCGGTTTGGTGTCAGCTCGACTCTTTGGGGCCTGATGTCTGTCAATCCTATACCTGCTGTGAGCGTTAGCAGGCTCACTTGGAGACTCGTCGCCTCCGTGAGTTCCTCACCCACCTTTGTCCAGAGTATGAGGTGGCTCGCTCTCAGTTGCTGATGAGACAGCCCCTTCCCTCCATACTGGAGGCTCTTGCTGCTATTCGGGCAGAGGAGGCTCGACTTCGCACGGTCGGAATTCTACAACAGCCATCTTCAGTCTTGGTTGTTCACACCCCAGCACCGGTGCCAACGCCTGCCTCTGCCCCTGTGGCCGCTGCTGCTACTTCCACTAGCCTTCACTGCGACTACTATGATCGTTCTGGGCACACTGTCCAGTACTGTCGCCAGAAGCAGAAGGCTCGTCGGAGTGGCCGCACTTCGAGGGGGGAGCTGGCTCCTCCTAGTCAGTTTCACGCTAGAGTTCCTTGGAGCAGACTCACCAGGAGATGCTCACGCTGCTTCGACGCTTTGCTGCTTCTGCTCCTGCACCTGAACCAGGTTCTGCTGCTAGGTCTTCTGGTCCTGCGCCACCACCTCCTTCAGGTATATCATCCCCTTGGATTCTGGATTCCGGTGCCTCTTTTCACATGACACCAGATTCTACTCATCTTTGTTCTGTGAGACCCCCTGATCTTCCTCTCACAGTTCAGACAGCGGATGGGACATTGTAATGTCCCAAAATGTGGCTTTTCAAAAATCTTTTAAGCAGTTTAGGTCTCTGGAAAATTTCACCAATTTTATTTGAGTTAATAAAGCTTAATTAGGAATTTCCTAAATTAAAAATATTTAATTTGACTAATATAAACATCAATTAAATAAAAACCGGTGTTATTTGGCTTCCTTATGTTCCAAGAAATTTTTTGGTATTTTCTGAGATTTTTCTGGATTTGTTTGCTATTTATTTGGCCTCCTTGATTTTTGGGATTTTCTTTAATTCCGAAAATATCTTCTTTTCTCTCTCCTACCCACGTGCTACAGTACCCGCGTAGTTACTGTTCGCGTATTAGATCGTCGGCCGAACAAACAGGAGTTCCAGTACGTGTTTGTTTCAAACTCAAATTTCTAAATTCCGTATCTTCCTCTACAGTGTATATAAAAGCGAACCGTTTGCGCCTACGCGTCCGTCTTGATCTCCTCTTTCAATCCCCTAAATTGATCTGTACACTGTTCAAGTATGTGTACGTGTAAGTATGTGATCCAAGACATGTGTTCGGTTCCTTCTCTTCTCTGGACATTGCCTTGCCATGCCGATGCCATGCACATGGAACCCAGCTAGCGTCTAATGCAAATCGATTTGGTCCTCCCGTTGATTTGGTTCCCTGTTGCTTTGCTGACTGATTCTCTCTTTCTCGATCGCAGGTAATTACTTGTGGGTCCTTAGTGTCAATGCCTCCATGCCACCATGAACTGGCCGTGAGCCTCCCTGGACCCTGTGCCCTGTATGTGGTTGCTACGGTCCCTGACGCTTCTCTTTTTCTCTAATCATCTCTCCATTGCTATGCCATGTCAGCTGCCATCACCTTGCACCAAGATCGGCCGGCAGCAACTCCTTGCGCCCCCTGTTCTGTTGTTCTGGTCTTTGCTCTGTAGCTTCGTTGCTATGGTCTGATTGGTTCGGTTCTATACTGCTACGTTGCTTCATCTGTTGTTCCTTCTACTAATTCTTTCTTCCTTACTTTGCCATCTCCATGCGCATGCAATCAGGCCGGCGGTAGCAGTCCTCCATCCATGTGCTTGTCGCTCCCTATGGTTCCTGTCTGTAGCTTCATGCTGCTCTCTGTGTAGTCCCTGTTCGGTTCTATCTTACTTCCTCGTAAATTCTCTCTAATTCTTGTCCCGCTTTTCTTTGCTAGCTGTTACACCTGGCCACCAACTCCTGTGCCATATCATTGCCGCCTTGCACTTGATTAGGCTGAAATCCTCTGTGTGCTCTCTGTTGGCGTTACCCAAGCATGTAGTAATTCCCTAAAGCATGCTTCTCTGTTAATTCTTTCTTTCTCTATGGCATACAAGAAAATATATCTATCTCCTTCTATCTCTTACGTGCAGACCCCACATGTCATCCACTCAATTAGAAACCCTAATTATTTCTCTCTCTTACATGCGGGTCCCGCATGCCAGTCAACCTTTGATCAAACCCTAACCATGAGCTTGGTCCACCATGGACTAGCATATCTCTGTGGACCTGGTCCATAGACCAGTGGCCCACATGTCAACCCCTAATCCTATTTGCGGAAATTCATCTAATTTCTGAAATCCCTTTATCCAGTTGGCCCCATATGTCATTCACTACATTTGTTCTCTCTCACCTACTAGTGGACCCCACTTGTAAGTCTCTAATTTCTTTTATTTTATTTGATCCAAAGGAATATTCTTTCCTCTTAATTTTATCATTCCATGTGATCCTTCCGAGAGTTGTATCCTTTGAATCCGAACTCCGATTGAGTCCTTTCAAATTCATAAATTCATCTCAATTCAATACCTATTTACCAGAGATTATTATTTAATTTTTGGAGTTTATTTTCTCTCTGTTGTTTATTTATTTGGTTTATTTACTTGTTTACGAGTAGATGTTGATACTTCGGGAAGTTCTGATCAAGAAGGAGCTGAAGATCAAGACAATAGAAGATTAAAGATAAATAAAGATTATCATTGCTATAGCAAGGCAAGTTATACCTTTGATCATGTTGAATCCTAGTTTTCTAAAACTATTTTGATTCAAATTATTGCATTTACTTTAAGTATTTATTTAAATACTTTTGGGTGTAGCTATTATCCCATTTGTTATATCCACCTTGTCTAATTGTATGCCATAATTTTTTGTCACCCTAGTTTGGTTTATTTAGTTGGTGCTATTGTATTACCAACGTGGGATGGTTAGATACGATTAGATTGCTTAGCCATGCCACGAGTCATCATCTCATGTAAGTTGCAAATATAAACTTGACTAAGTGATTATGGAATTATATGATAAAACTGTGTGTACTGTGTGCTATTACTTGTTGATGGCATATGTTGCAGTTAACCAACACGGTAGGAAATGATTTAGACTGAGGCATGTGGTGGATACTGTGTGCTACTTTTGGTGGAGCTGTGTGCATGGGCTTAATAACTTGTGTGCATAGGGATTTGTAGTACATTAGAAGTCTTGCCTTGGTCAATTAAAGACTTAAGTTTGTGCGCCATTGAACTGAGCCTCTCGTACCACCACATGCCTGATGAGACGGGGCTAACTTAGTAAGTTATGGATTCTTGACATTGGTACTCAGGAAGTAGGTTAGGCTGTGTTGCATGGGTGGAGGTGTGCTACCAAGTAGTCACATCACGGGGCAGTTCACCGTGTCTCTGTCCAACGGTGTGTGTCGGATTACTTCCTGTGTGGGGTAGTTTGGCGTAAAGCACATCGGGAGTGTCAATGCTTGAGATGAAGTTCCTGAAAGGTTTTGTTGGGATCAACTCTGATCCAGTTGATTGCATCTTGTGGGTAAAGTGTACAAACTCTGCAGAGTGTTAAATCAATCTATTCGAATAGCCACGTCCGCGGTCATGGACATGCTCAGGGATTTCACACGAGGGGTAGATTTTCATAAAACATGGGATGGGACAGCTGTGTAAGATAACTTATGCAGCTGTGTGAATAACTTGTTTAGGCTATGTGTCCTTGTGAAAACAAATGATAAAACTTATTATTGTCTATTTGTTTTGAATTATGCTTTCAATCTATTATTCGTATTCAAATTGCAAATGTTGCATTTCTGCAAAAGAACCACAGAAGCCATTCCTTTGGAATAAGCCTACATCTATAATTGCATTTCTATGGTATGACTTGCGAGTACGTTATGTACTCATGCTTGCTTTAATAAATCAAGTAGAGGTAAAGGAATCATCAGCCAACAAGGTCTACTTCAAGGATCATGGAGAACTAGGTCGCGCACCCCAGCCGATTACCTGTGGGCATATGGATGGGCATCACTAAAGTTATTCTGTTTCGTTCCGCTGCAGCTTCATTGAGCTATCTGCCCTCTGAAGCATTAATTGTAAGCTTTGACCGTAAGGTCTTTACTCTGATGTTTATTGCTATTTGCCTATTTATTAGTTATCTTTGTATATGGAAATGATATTTCACTTATGTTGCCACTGTGTGCACTAGCGTGATCCTGGACTAGTGCAGTATACACAGAGGGTCCAGAATTGCATATTTTGGGTCCTGACAGAGGTGGTATCAGAGCCATATCGACTGTAGGTCGTGACCTTAGTTAGAATGGCCGTTTTAAGGAAACTTCAAAATCCTATTTTACAAATAGAAAATCATAATGATGTGTTGTTCTCATCTTGTCTAGCTTCTATACTCTTCCATTCCATATCTTTCTCATCTATATTCTTCCTCACCGTTTTGAGTATCAAATTGGACTCCCTCTTCACATAACTTCTATAGTTTGTCGTGTTTTGTGCCAAATGTCTTGGTGGATGCCAGGAGCTGTTGTCAACGACTCTTTGAAGACCGTGCAACCCGCAACAATGTATCAATATCTCCCCAAGTGTTCAAGACAAGTTAATCGCAAGAATTGAAGACCAAAAAAGTTGTATGTCGCCCCTGCCTTCTCCAATCTTCGCCTGCAAGGGTCGCAAGCAGTCAACGTTTGATGAAGATTGTGACCAACCCGAGTTTTCTTTAGACCAGCCATATAGGATAAATCAGTGTTGGTTCCTCCCGTGTGTTGAGCCAAGTCACCCAGTTAAGTTAGAGCTTATTCGACTAGATGATTAGATTCTCGTTTTCCTTGGTCTTTGTTGTTTGCTTGTGAGTTTTGTGCTTCTTAATAGCTCTCCGGCTATTTGTGTGTTTCTTGGTGTTCCTTAGGTTAAACCTACTCCCCTAAGTAGATTGTCTTCCCTTACCTTATGCTTTTCCCTCTCATCTATTAGTCCTAGTTAGCCAGCAGTTGGAGAACCCCAGTAAAGCCGACCTTGTCGGTAATCTTGAGACAGTCTGTGCCAACTCAGATCTTATCAACCCCACTGGACAGTTGCCAGTATCAGGAGTGGCAGATCCAGTCATGGAAGAATTCCTGGTAGCTCAGACTCATTTCATGAACGCGACGATACAGAACATGAACAACATGATGACATAGCAGAATCAGACCACCGTTACCTTAGTCAATTTGATGGATCAGAATAATCAAGCAAGCCGTCGCACCATCACCAGTGTCAATACCAGAGCAGACGATAACCAAAAACTATCTCCAGTGCCAGTAGTGATACATCGGGACCCGAGCCAGTTCCTGCCACCCAGAATCAGCTTATGCCAGCGATGATTTGACCATTGGACAATAGTAATGTTTGCAAGGATGCACAACCCGTTGCCATCCCAACAGCACGCCCTTAGTTCAAGTTTGTGAAGTTCATGATGACCAAGACGCCTGTCCTTGAAGGATCAACCATACTCAAGGATGCAGAATTCGGGATTCGCACCATAGAAGAAAAGCTAACCGTTGTGCAATGCAACGACAATGAGAAAGTTCTCTATGCTACTCATCAATTGGAAGGAGTTGCATTGGATTGGTGAAAAAAATTTCGCGCCGCCTATCAGCACGAGCAGACCATCACCTGGTCAAAGTTCACCACTGCTTGTCATCAACAGCATGCGACATCAAGCAAGGGTGATCAAGATAAACCTACTATTCCGATATCCTACACCAAATATAGCAGTTGTCATTTGAAGTGCTATCAACCAGATAAGTCAGAAGATTGTGCATGTATTCGTTATGGAGAAATAGGCCATAGTGCCGATGAGCACAATATCAATTATTCCAGTTGCGAAGGAAACCATTTCGTTGGAGAATATCCAATGAGCAAGATCACATGCTTCTTATGTGAAGGCGATGATCATTGTCCGAGCCAGTGCCCCATGTACTCAGTGTGGACTTCTGCAACACAACGTCAGTGAGAAAATTTCTGAGCCACAGTCAGGGCATTAGCAAAAGAGAAGCAAACCAGTACCATCAGGAGGATGTTTCGAGTGTGGTAAGGAAGGCCACTATGCCAAGCAATGCCCTGCAAAATGTCAAGCTTCAACCTTCAAGAAGGATAGTTGTTCTGCCATAGTCTCGTCAGAAAAGTCACAAGATTCGACCCGTGAATGCTACAGTTGTCGTGGAAAAGGTCACTACGTCAGCCAGTGTTATCAGAAGATCAGAAGAACCAGTCACTCACTCCAGATGCAAGAATGCCAGAAGTTGTGTCAGTCAAGATGGTAACTCCCAGAGCAGGTGGTAACGCAGCAGGATCCGTGTATCCAACAAAGCAGTCAAAGAAGAGACGTTTGTGCGATGATGTTACTAAGAAAGCCTAGATTAGCGATACCAGATTATGCAATGCCATGTTTCTGTTAGTAGCAATCAAAGTCAGAGAATCGTTGTAGCCTTTCCTGTGTTTCAGAGCAGAAAAGTGGGCATCCTTGTATGCAAGTTATGAAGAAAAAGGATTGTTGAACATTAAAGTATTGGATATCTCTCTAAACATGAGCCATTGCAAGTCAAGTAATCAAGTTTTGAGTCATGTTGTTTGAAGGCCGTAGAGCCGTAATCACGGAATGTGATGTTGAATTCCAACTCATCATTTTGCATAGCAGTGAGACCACAGCAAATGATTGAAGAACCTAACCATTGGATAATGTCCATATCCGCAAGAGCGTGTGCAATTGTTATTGCAAATGATCTATACAACATGTAACTGTATTAGAAGTCAAGTTTGTCTTTGACTTGGTGCCCAGGATCGGGCAATGTCAGAAAGAATTACGTCAGAGATGAACTATGACAAAGGTTGTTAAAGGAGTTTGCATAAATGATAGAGCAAATCAAAGGATTCCCTCAGATATAGGCAGTATCAAATCAAGTTCTTCCGTTTGTCAAGCAACAATGTGAGCTGTTATGATAAATTGCTAGCACAGGATGTGCGAGAATTTCAGTCTATCCAAGAGCTAATCTTCAGGGCCTCATAATCAACTTGTTTGAGTTTTGAGTAAGAATTTCAGTTTTTCCCCGGAATCATCTGTGAGCAAGTCAGTGTCAGTTGAAGATCAGCGAGACAGTCGTTTCAAGACAACCAAGACCCCTCATCATTGTAAAAGAGCAAGTTCGCCCAGATCACCAGAAGTGAACTGAATCAGTGAGAATTTCAGAAGAGCTATCGCAATAATCTATTGTTCAGTCAGCTAAAGTTACTTAGGAAAGTCAGAAGTTGAGTCTTGAGTCAGTGCAAGAGGATATTTGTTGAACCTCAGAGTTCAAACTGATGCTAGAAAGTCAGTCTTGACCAGACAGTTTTGTCAAAGAAATCTGCCGCTTCATTACCATTAACACCACTGAGTTTGAAGATCGTTTAGCAGAGTGGTATACTAAAGAGGTTGTATACGACAAAGATGGTATTCGTCAAAAATTGGTATAGTGTCAGATCAACAGAGATGATCAGTTGCACGATGTGTCAGAAATGTTAGTATCAGACCGAGGATACTAGTTTACCTTGTGTCAGCGTCAGAGTGTCTATGAAGCCTTGGATACTCGTTTGATTCGATTATGTATCGCCCACACCATGAGCGCGATTGAGAAGGATTAATGAGTTGTGTCTTAACTCATGGTACCAGGTCAAGCAAGTAAGTGTTGTGTGCAGAGCTTTCCCTACCGCACCAGCTGTCAGCCAGTTGCAGTTGTCACAACCTGAAGTTCACAGTGGGTGATCATGTAAGTCATAGCTCAGCTAGAAGCAAGATCAGCTCGCAAAGGATGTGGATTTTGCATTAGTCACGAAGAAAAGACCAAGAGCCTTTAATCCTAGAGGGATTGTAAGTAGCTCAGTTCAAGCAGAAAAGCTACGTGGATTTTGCAGATTTTCACCCTCGCAGCCAAGTCTATCGTCAGGATACCTGTTGAAGATTTGTGTTAAGGATTGTACGACAGAGGTGACAGAGATGTGTCAGTCAGTTCAGATTTTGAAGCCCAGAAGAAGAGTTAGTTGGTTGACCTGAGTTTCCAGTCAGTAGCAAGATCTTCTCAACTCCAGAATTGCCTTCGAGCACCGATCAAGCAGCCCGTCAGAAGCAATCGAGTTTCAAGAAGCCTTCTTGCCAAGAGCCAGTCTGTCAAGTTTTTGTTGAAGCAAGAAGTTCAGCAAGAAGCAAGACGTTGTCCCGCAAGTGTTCAGAAGAGCAGTTTTGTCAAAGTCAAATCAGTTTGAAAGCCAGAAGAGAACTCGAAGGCTGAGTTCTTTAACCTATTCTATAGCCAGCCTGAATCTCAGGGACGAGATTCCTTTAAGGAGGGGAGGTTTGTAACATCCCAAAATTTGGCTTTTCAAAAATCTTTTAAGCAGTTTAGGTCTCTGGAAAATTTCACCAATTTTATTTGAGTTAATAAAGCTTAATTGGGAATTTCCTAAATTAAAAATATTTAATTTGACTAACCTAAACATCAATTAAATAAAAACCGGTGTTATTTGGCTTCCTTGTGTTCCAAGGAATTTTCTGGTATTTTCTGAGATTTTTCTCGATTTGTTTGCTATTTATTTGGCCTCCTTGATTTTTGGGATTTTCTTAAATTCCGAAAATATCTTCTTTCTCTCTCCTGCCCACGTGCTACAGTACCCGCGTGGTTACTATTCGCGTGTCAGATCGCCGCCGAACAAGCAGAGTTCGATGCGTGTTTGTTTCAAACTCAAATTTCTAAATTCCATATCTTCCTCTACGGTGTATATAAAAGTGAACCGTTTGCGCCTACGCGTCCGTCTTGACCTCCTCTTTCAATCCCCTAAATTGATTTCCTCCAAACCAATCTATTTTCGTCGCCATCTGCAGAATACCGAGCTCTCCCCAAAGGTCTTCTCCGGCGAGTTGCGCCTTCATCCGACGTCCGCCGACCGAACCGTCCGCAGCGTTGGCTTCGCGTCGTCGTCCTCTACGTCATGGTACCATCCACTTCGCCCGAAGATCACCGGAGCCATGTCAAGCCGTAAAGATGAACCACGTTCGTCGCGTTGCTCGCTTCCTCGGTGAGTTTTTCCAAAATCCGATCGTGCCATCGCGTCTGGCTCGTCGTTTCCTTTCCGTTTTGCCCCTTCGCCGCTGCCGCGTCGCCTCCAGCCGCCAGCCACCCCATGCGCCCTATTCATCTGTACACTGTTCATGTATGTGTACGTGTAAGTATGTGTTCCAGGAGATGTGTTCAGTTCCTTCTCTTCTCTGGACATTGCCTTGCCATGCCGATGCCATGCACATGGAACCCAGCCAGCATCTAATGCAAATCGATTCGGTCCTCCCGTTGATTTGGTTCCCTGTTGCTTTGCTGACTGATTCTCTCTTTCTCGATCGTAGGTAATTACTTGTGGGTCCTTAGTGTCAATGCCTCCATGCCACCATGAACTGGTCGTGAGCCTCCTGGACCACATGCCTGTATGTGGTTGCTACGGTCCTGGCCTTCTCTTTTCTCTAATCATCTCTCCATTGCTATGCCATGTCATCTGCCATCACCTTGCACCAAGATCGTCCGGCAGCAACTCCTTGCGCCCCACATTACATTGTTACGGTCTTTGCTCTGTAGCTTCGTTGCTATGGTCTGATTGGTTCGGTTCTATATTGCTACGTTGCTTCATCTGTTGTTCCTTCTACTAATTCTTTCTTCCTTACTTTGCCATCTCCATGCGCATGCAATCAGGCTGGCAGCAGCAGTCCTCCATCCATGTGCTTGTCGCTCCCTATGGTTCCTGTCTGTAGCTTCATGCTGCTCTCTGTGTAGTCCCTGTTCAGTTCTATCTTACTTCCTCGTTGATTCTCTCTAATTCTTGTCCTGCTTTTCTTTGCTAGCTGTTACACCTGGCCACCAACTCCTGTGCCATATCATTGCCGCCTTGCACCTGATCAGGCTGAAATCCTCTGTGTGCTTTCTCTGTTGGTGTTACCGAAGCACGTAGTAATTCCCTAAAGCATGGTTCTCTGTTAATTCTTTCTTTCTCTATGGCATACAAGAAAATATATCTATCTCCTTCTATCTCTTACGTGTAGACCACACATGTCATCCACTCAATTAGAAACCCTAATTATTTCTCTCTCTTACATGCGGGTCCCACATGTCAGTCAACCTTTGGTCAAACCCTAACCATGAGCTTGGTCCACCATAGACTAGCATATCTCTGTGGACCTGGTCCATAGACCAGTGGCCCACATGTCAACCCCTAATCCTATTTTTAGAAATTCATCTAATTTCTGAAATCCCTTTATCCAGTTGGCCCCATATGTCATTCACTACCTTTGTTCTCTCTCACCTACTAGTGGACCCTACTTGTAAGTCTCTAATTTCTTTTATTTTATTTGATCCAAAGGAATATTCTTTCCTCTCTAATTTTATCATTCCATGTGATCCTTCCGAGAGTCGTATGCTTTGAATCCGAACTCCGATTGAGTCCTTTCAAATTCATAAATTCTTCTCAATTCAATACCTATTTACCAGAGATTATTATTTAATTTTTGGAGTTTATTTGCTCTATGTTGTTTATTTATTTGGTTTATTTACTTGTTTGCGAGTAGATGTTGATACTTCGGGAAGTTCTGATCAAGAAGGAGCTGAAAATCAAGACAGTAGAAGATAAAAGGTAAATAAACATTATCATTGCTATAGCAAGGCAAGTTATACCTTTGATCATGTTGAATCCCAGTTTTCTAAAACTACTTTGATTCAAATTATTGCATTTACTTTAAGTATTTATTTAAATGCTTTTGGGTGTAGCTATTATCCCATTTGTTATATCCACCTTGTCTAATATTATGCCATAATCTTTTGTCACCCTAGTTTGGTTTATTTAGTTGGTGCTATTGTATTACCAACATGGGATGGTTAGATGCGATTAGATTGCTTAGCCATGCCACGAGTCATCATCTCATGTAAGTTGCAAATATAAACTTGACTAAGTGATTATGGAATTATATGATATAACTGTGTGTACTGTGTGCTATTACTTGTTGATGGCATATGTTGCACTTAACCAACAGGGTGGGAAAGGATTTGGACTAAGGCATGTGGTGGATACTGTGTGCTACTTTTGGTGGAGCTGTGTGCATGGGCTTAATAACTTGTGTGCATAGGGATTTGTAGTACATTAGAAGTCTTGCCTTGGTCAATTAAGGACTTAACTTTATGCGCCATTGAACTGAGCCTCTCGTACAACCACATGCCTGATGGGACGAGCCTAACTTAGTAAGTTATGGATTCTTAACATTGGTACTCAGGAAGTAGGTTAGGCTGTGTTGCATGGGTGGAGGTGTGCTACCAAGTAGTTACATCACGGGGTGGTTCACCGTGTCCCTGTCCAATGGTGTGTGTCGGATTACTTCCTGTGTGGGGTAGTCTGGCGTAAAGCACATCGGGAGTGTCAATGCTTGAGATGAAGTTCCTGAAAGGTTTTGTTGGGATCAACTCTGATCCAGTTGATTGCATCTTGTGGGTAAAGTGTACAAACTCTGCAGAGTGTTAAATCAATCTATTCAATAGCGCGTCATGATCATGGACATGCTCGGGGATTTCACACGAGGGGTAGATTTTCATAAAACATGGGATGGGACAGCTGTGTGAGATAACTTATGCAGCTGTGTGAATAACTTGTTTAGGCTATGTGTCTTTGTGAAAACAAATGATAAAACTTATTATTGTCTATTTGTTTTGAATTATGCTTTCAATCTATTATTCGTATTCAAATTGCAAATGTTGCATTTCTGCAAAAGAACCACAGAAGCCATTCCTTTGGAATAAGCTTGCATGTATAATTGTATTTCTATGGTATGACTTGCGAGTACGGTGTGTACTCATGCTTGCTTTAATAAATCAAGTAGAGGTAAAGGAATCGTCAGCCAACAAGGTCTACTTCAAGGATCATGGAGAACTAGGTCGTGCACCCCAGCCGATTGCCTGTGGGCATATGGATGGGCATCACTAAAGTTATTCTGTTTCGTTCCGCTGCAGCTTCGTTGAGCTATCTGCTCTCTGAAGCATTAATTGTAAGCTTTGACCATAAGGTCTTTACTCTGATGTTTATTGCTATTTGCCTATTTATTAGTTATCTTTGTATATGGAAATGATATTTCACTTATGTTGCCACTGTGTGCACTAGCGTGATCCTGGACTAGTGCAGTATACACAGAGGGTCCAGAATTGCATATTTTGGGTCCCGACAGACATCTCTTCCTGTTGCAGGACGAGGCACTCTTTCCACTTCATCTTTTCATGTTCCTACTATTTCCCATGTTCCTAGTCTTACTATGCAGCTTATGTCAGCTGGCCAGATCACTGATCATGGCTGTCGTATCATTCTTGATTCTGACTCTTGTTGTGTTCAGGATCGTTGTACGGGGATTCTGGTTGGGACTGGTCCTAGTCGCCATGATTCTCAGCGTCTTTGGGAGCTCGACTGGCTGCATCTTCTTTCCGTTGCCTTCCCGGCCCGATCGGCCAATACCACCGCCTAAACCTGTTGCTTCTTCCACCACCACTTTTGTCTAGTGGCACTATCGGTTAGGTCACATTGGTAGTTCTTGTCTTTCATCACTAGTAGGGAGTGGTGTTCTAGGTTCTGTTTCTAGTGACACTACTCTACATTGTACGGGTTGCAAGCTTGGCAAACAGCTGCAACTCCCTTATCCCTCTAGTGATTTTGAGTCTCAGTGTCCTTTTGATTTGATTCATTCTGATGTTTGGGGACCTGCTCCTTCACTTGAAAGGGGTCATACATTATGTGATCTTTATTGATGATTATTCGAGATCTGATTGGCTCTATGTTATGTCTTCTCATGATCGATTACGGCAATTTACCACCATGGTTCGCACTCAGTTTGAGTCGACCATTCGTATTTTCCGTGAAAATTCTGCTGGTGAATATATCTCCACTTTACATCGTCGTTTTCTTGCTGAGCAGGGCACTCTACCTCAGTATTCTTGTCCAGGTGCTCATGCTCAGAATGGTGTTACTGAGCGCAAGCATCGTCATCTCCTTGAGATAGCTCGTGCTCTCATGCTTACTGCTCATGTCCCACCTCATTTTTGGGCTGAAGCTATCTCTACCGCTGCCTTTCTTATCAATCGGCAGCCCTCTTCTACTCTCAAGGGATGCACCCCTTTTGAGCGTCTCACTGGTTCGCCTTCCCAAAGATGATCACCTTTGTTGTTTTGGTACAGTATGCACTCGTGCTTCTTCCACCTCGAGAGCACATCAAAGTCGATCTTTCGATCGGTTGAGTGTGTCTTTCTTGGCTACAACTCTGAGCATAAGGGTTATCGTTGCTATGATCCTATTGTTCGACGAATGCGGATCTCTCGAGACATCACTTTTGATGAGTCTCATCCTTACTATCCTTGTTCTTCTACCACCAGCTCTACTTCCGCTGAGTCGCTTTCTTTTTTGACTTTTCCTTATTCTTCGCCTCCTCCGGTTCAAGTCTTATCACCCTCATCCCAGTCCCCACTGTCTCCTCCACCACAATCTCCTTCGCCACACTCTCTCCCGTCTCTTCTGGTTTCCTCACTTCCTCCGAAGGTTACTACCAACTCTCCTGTTGAGAGATCTCCTTTTCCGCTGCACTACTCTCGCCATCCACGGCTTACTACTCCTCCAGATGAGCCTTCCACTTTTTTCCCTACCTCATCCTTGCTCGGTCCCGCTCCAGCCTCGCCTCCTAGGTATGATCTTCGTGATCATCGGACTATCAGGCCTCCTGAGCGTTACGGCTTTGCGGTCGCTGCTCTTGTTGAGCCTACGACTTACCGTCAGGTTGTTGCTCATCCTGAGTGGCAGCAGGCGATGGCTGAGATTTTGGCCCTGGAGCGCACCGGGACTTGGGATCTTGTTCCCCTACCTGCTCGTGTTACTCCGATCACGTGCAAGTGGGTCTGCAAGATTAAGACTCGCTCCGATGGCTCTCTTGAGCGTTACAAGGCTCGTCTTGTGGCCCGTGGTTTTCAGCAGGAGTATGGTCATAACTACGACGAGACTTTTGCACCTGTTGCTCACATGACCACTGTTCGAACCCTTCTAGCAGTTGCTTCTGTTCGCCAGTGGTCCATTTCTCAGCTGGACGTCAAGAATGCCTTCCTCAATGGCGAGCTGCGTGAGGAGGTCTACATGCAGCCACCTCCTGGGTATTTTGTCCCTGACGGCCTGGTGTGTCATCTTTGTCGCTCTCTCTATGGGCTCAAGCAAGCTCCTCGAGCCTGGTTTGAGCGCTTCTCCTCTGTTGTCATTGCGGCCGGTTTCACCATTAGTGATCATGACCCTGCTCTATTTTTTCACACCTCTCCTCGTGGTCGGACTCTTCTTCTTCTATATGTTAATGATATGATCCTTAGTACATCGCTTTTGTGAAGAAGCGTCTCAGTGATAAGTTCTTGATGTCTGACATGGGTCCAAGTCGCTACTTTCTTGGGATTGAGGTCACTTCTACGCCTGAGGACTACTACCTCTCCTAGGAGAAGTACATTCAGGACCTTCTTGCTCGTGCTTGTCTCACTGATCAGTGCACAGTGGATACTCCCATGGAGCTTGGAGTTCACCTTCGACTCACTGATGGAGAGCCTCTTGAGGATCCCACTCGCTACCGTCACCTTGTTGGTAGTCTTGTCTATCTTGGGATCACTCGACCTAACATCTCTCACCCTGTTCATATTCTGAGTCAATTTGTTTCGGCTCCCACTCAACTTCACTACAGTCACCTTCTGCGTGTCCTTCGATATCTTCGTGGCACCATTTCTCGTCGCCTTTTCTTTCCTCGCTCTAGCTCCTTGCAGCTCAAGGTGTACTCTGATGCGACTTGGGCTAGTGATCACTCTGATCGTCGATCTCTTTCTGCCTACTGTGTTTTCCTTGGATCCTCTCTGATTGCCTAGAAGACCAAAAGGACATCGGTTTCCTTTCGAGTCTTTGAGGTGAGTTGAGAGCTATGGCGTCATTGACAGCTGAGGTTACTTGGTTACGGTGGCTCCTTCAGGATTTTGGTGTCCTGTTCGACACAGACCCCCTTTGTCTCGACAAAGACTGTGCGATCAATATTGCGCGAGATCGAGTGAAGCATGAACTAACCAAGCATATTGGAGTTGATGCTTCCTATATGAGATCGTAGGTGCAGGCTCAGGTCGTGGCTCTTTAGTACGTGCCTTCGGAGTTTCAGCTAGCTGACTTCTTCACGAAGGCCCGGACCGGCTTCAAGATGACCTTTTCCTCTCCAAACTCAGTGTTGTTGATCCACCATGAGTTTGAGGGGGGTGTTAGAAGTATTTGATAGATTTATATAGGTTGTACTATTCTTCCCTAGTTTAGGGGGTTTTCTGCATATTTGCCACTACTGTATATATTGGCCCTTTGGGTCCCTTTGTAATACAAGCAACTCATTTGTAACAAATGCAACAAAAAAAGGATTTTACAAACATAAACACTTATATGATTTGCCAAAAGAAGATACGGTGACAAAAATGGCACTAAGTGAGACACTGATTTAGAAATAACATAGTATCATCAAAGCAGTGATGAAACGCACCATCGGCAGGCAGGGGCAGATGCACAAAGAGCCTCGCCTTCTTTCCCCCACTCACCCACTGAGAAGAAAGGAAAACCGCACCGGCCGGGAGGAAATGGAGGACGAAGGAGGCGCTGGAGTCAGCGACACGAGGAAGGACCAGACGAGGTGCTGGAGCCGGCGACGCGAGGACCGAAGGATGCTGTAGGATCGTAATGGCAATCAAAAGGAGGGGGCTGAATGATTGTAGCCAATTGACCTCCAAATCCAATCTCGAACCTGTGCACAAGAACTCCTTTGATCTCTTCACAAGCTACTTGGAAAACTCTCACAGAAGCTCCTTGCGCACACAACAGGATCAACACAAACCAGAGATAGAATAGAGCGAATTTGATCTTTATTTCTCTATATAGATTTGTGTCTACAAAGTGCTCCTCAAACACCCCTCAAGAGCCTTCAACAGAAAGCCCTCCAGAAGCTCTATCACAAAAGCAACGACAAGCTTTCGTGAAAAACCTTGCTACAGATGCAATCTCTCTCTAGCTCACAAGTTAGCTCCTAACCCTCCTCTATTTATACCCTAGAATCCTATCTATGTCTAACACGACACCGACACAGATTCTATCTCAAAAACGCCCAGATTTGGAACTCCTTCCAAATCTGTCATCCTTTCCAAAACTCCCACGTCGCAAGCCTCCAGGACTCCTCCCGTAGCTCCAGCATGAACCTATCTTTGAACTCCACGTGCTCTAGCGCAAGCTCAACCATCTCGTAACATCCACGACCTCCAGGACCTTAGATCTCCCCAATCTTAGTCCGAGTCCTCCTCGTCATGACAACAATTGCCTTCACGCTCAACCCGCACATGCAAAGATCAAAGCAAACAAATCCGGCACAAGTTCTCCAAAACTTGACCAATATTAGCTCACAAACTCGTAAACATTATCATGCATTAAGTGTAACATCCCAAATGTACAAGTGGAACCAAATCTAGGTTTGTGTTTCAAATGTAACCTAAAATGGGTGTGTGTTTCAAATGTAAGAAAATGTGTAGAAATTAAAACTTTTCTCACATCTTGAAACTCTTGAACTTTTCTATAATTCTTGTCAAGTGTTGTGGAACTCAAAAACACAAATCTCCTGTTGACTAAAGTCAAACCCTTATTCAACTTGGTCACAAATCTTGTGCCAATCTTGGGAAATATTTTTTCTAGGTTCTAGGGATGATGTGTGACCCCTCTGAATTATTTCATAATTTTTAGAAATTATTTGATAATTTTGGAGGCAAGTCAAACCAATTTTTTTCAATTGGTCAAACCCTAGAGCAAACCTTGAGGAATTTCTTGAGGAAAATACAGTACATAAAAATCTCTAGAAATTTTATGTAAGGTTAATCTTGGAGTGAGGATCCTCCAGTTAAAATTTCATAATTTTTGGAGTTAGTTTGCTATCTCTAAAAATTCTTCCAAACTCAGCTTTCAAAATTCAAACCCAAACTAGTCTGTACTGTTACTCGGGCTCGAGCCACTTGACTGGGTTGAGTCAACTAGCTGTACCGACCGGGCCGCTTCAGCGCGCTCGTTTCCAACCGTTGGTCTCCATCGCACCGCCCACGTTCGCGTGGCGCTGTGCAACCAAGATCTCGCGCGGGCCCTTGGATCGCGATCCAACCGTCACCGTGGCGCCGCGTCTGTTGGTCCGGCTCGACCAGCTCGCGCACTGTTGGACTCAAGTCGCGTTCGCCCGAGCGCGTGTCCGCCGTTGGATCAAAATCGAACGGCGCTCGCCTTGTCTCCTTCCTCGGGTCGTCCTCGCTCGCGTCGCGCGATCGCCATGGCAGAGAGCGGGTGGAGCTCTGCAGCGCCCTGTCCGCTCCACCCCGTCCTTCAACAGCTCTTCACATTTATTGCTGGTCAGTCCCTGTCCTCGAAGTCGTTCTTTCACCTGCTCCCATCGCCCTCAGTGCTCCCATGGCAGGCTTGACTGGGGGAGAGCTCTCCCGTTGCCCTCTTTGCCTCTCTGCTACTTAAGCTCCCTTGCTCCTTCCTTAGCTTCCTTTCATCACCCCGCAGCTCATGCTCGCACCCACTGTGCTTGTTTGAGCTCCAAGCCACCTAAACACCCTACCGCCATTGTCGGACCCCAAGCTCGTTGGTGAAGGTAGTGCTCAAGTGGCTTCTCTCCCTCTTTATTTGCACCAGCTTGCTCCTCTACGCTCCTGGAGTAAAACCCCTAACTCAATTTGGTTTGCCTCTTCAGGAAGCAGCTGAATTTGGAGTTTCCTCTTTCTCGGCCGAAATCGCCCCTCTTCGTCTCCGTCACCGGTGAGTGCTCCGTTTCCCCATCACTCACTCATGAACCATCTTTGTGCTATGCTGAAGCTCCACTGATGACCCGGTGCGGTTAATTTTGCTCAGAGCGTCCTCCCCGCGTCATCTCCTTCGGCGCCGGCAAGGTCCTCCGCCGATGCTCCTCCGACCTCCTCTGTCCCTCAAGCGTCCTTGGTACCCTCCGGTAGTCCATAGGCGCCGGGCACCGCTTCTCTGAATCGCGGCGAGCAAAATCTTTGTTGTCGCCAGTAGCCATAGTTGCCGCATACCTTTCGGCTCATGGCGTTCAGGACCACATTGTTGGTGTGAGTGGTACCAGGAGGTGCGCCAGGTTATTGCGCACCTCAGGCCACTTTTGGTTCACACCGCCGCGCCCCAGGTCACCGGCGGCGAGCCGTGGAATGCCGTCGGTGTCGTTGTCGGAAGCGTCGGCGTCTGTTTTCGTATGCGCGACGTGGCTCACCGTGAGCCGTCCATCTGATTAGATCTGCGGTCTCGATCGCGTTAGCGTTTTATTCTTAGTTCGCTGTGGGCCGTCCATTTTCAGATCTAGGGCTCAGATTGCCCAAGTGTTCGCATGTGCGCTGTGTATGTTCGTCGTGAGCCGTCCATCTCGCGATCAACGGTCCTGACCATTGCCCTTTCATGCGAGGATTCCAAACGCATGCGCGATTCAACTTCAGTCGTTGGATTGAAATCAGCGGTCCACGTTGAGTCGATCTCGCAGCGGCGCGCCTTGTAGCGTTGCCCGTTCGTCTTGGGCCGTGCGATGCAAGATTGACGGCCCATATTCGTCCACATCGTCATGATTTTAGGATTTCCCGATGGATTTATTTGTGAACTGAAAAAGGTAATAACCTTCAAAATTGCATAACTAATTCAATTTAGCTCCAATTGTGTTGATTCAAATTTTGTTAGCTCTGGTTTGAACTGAGCTTTAATCTAAAAATGGTTGTGAGCTTAGTTTGGCTACAGAAAATGGATTGGTAAATTGGTTTCAAAATTAACTTAAATGTTGCTCTAAAAATTGCATTTAACTTGTAAAATGCATAAGTAATTATCTATAGATCCTTTTTGAGTGAATCCAACTTTGTTGGCTTCCTATATTAGTGTACTAATTGGTAGAATAGGATTTAGGCATGTCACTATTTTCAAAAGGATTGGGGGTGCACTTTATTTGTTCTCTTTTGCATGCCTTTGAAAAATCATAAAACATGCATCATAGCTCCAAATGAGGTGAACTCAATTGTGTTATTCATCTCATGAGGTGCTTGATTTACCATGAAAATTCCAGGTGCAACACCTCTTTGGAAAATTGTGCTAGGAATTTAATTGGACGACGATGTAGATTTCTATTTTCGGCATTTTCGAGTTGAGCAGAATTGTTTTGGCCATAACTTTTGCATTGAGAATCCAAATCAATTGGTTCTTGTTGATAAATTCTCTAAAAATCATGTTATACCTGCTGTAAAAATTTCATTGTATTTGGGGAAAGTTTGCTGTTGAGTCCTTTCGGTTTTCTTCGTTCTTATCGGTTCTTTTTGCTTTTTCGTTAGGTGCCGACGAGTGTGTTGATCCCGAGAGTGTTCCTCTACAGTCTAGTGAGCATACCCAACAAGGCAAGCAGTTTGATCATATCCAGTTAATCCCATTACTTTTAAAGTCTAATACTTTGGTTAACTTGTATGTATGCATGCTTACTTTGTGTTAAATTATCGATTAGTTGAGCCTATAGATGCATACACTATAGGTAAATGTTCATTCTCTACTACTAAGCCTAGGATTATCTTGCTGTGATTTAGAGTTCGATGGATGGAATCTTATCACTTAGTAGTTTACGTTGATAATGCTTAGAAATGCTTAGATAACGGTAGAAATGGGCGGTTGTCAACATTATGTCGATGACCTTGATCACACAAAAATTATTATTCCATTGTATCCATCACTTGTGCTTTGTTACTTTGTAAAGAAATAAAAATGAAAACAAAATTGTTATTGACTTGGGCACAATGGATGTTGGCGGTGTGATCTCATGGTGTGTTGGAATGGTGCCTAGGTCCCTAAGGACCGAGTTACTTGGGCCACTAAACTGAGCAATATTGCGTGCTAACCATACGAGGGTATTAGGAACCCCTCTTGACTAAGTACTTTGGGGGTGTTAATTATGAGCTAGTTGGTGGTGTTAAAAGAAAAATGTTATTATAATATGAGGGAACATCGTAATTCGGCGAAATTTGGTGATGTGTCCTTCTCTTTGTTGGGTTGCGGCTCTTAATTAGCATCATCCATTGAAAATATCTTGTAGGACTTAGCCGTGCCGGTATACCAAAGGAAGTGTGCTAATAGCTTGGCGAAAAGGCGTTCTGACGTGTGGGTACATTGGTACACCCCTGCAGGGATAAAACTATTCGAATAGCCTCGTCCTAGGTTATGGACATGCTTGGCAAGGTCACTCAAGAACTAGATTAAACCATTTAATTAAAACTTGTTGGGTGGTATGAATTGGGTAAATCATGCTATTGTTGTGGTGGCTATCGGGTTAGTCACTTCCAGGTTGTCTTACTGTTGATTATTATTATTGTATCGTTGTTACTTCAACAATTAAAAATGCGTTGTCAAATTGCTTTAAATCTATTACATTATTGCAAATGAAAACTTGCTTTATGCTAAAATGAGCCTAAAGCCTTCCACTTAAATAAAGCTTGCATGTAGCTAATTATAGGCTGTTACCCTTACACGTCAGTCTTGCGAGTACATCTTTGTACTCATTTGCTTTGCTTAACTGTAATTGTTGCAGAGGAAGAAGTTGAGCCCCAAGGGCCCTACTTTTGTGAGATGTGCGGTGGTTGGGACGACTAGGTTGGTGGCTTGGTTGGTTGCCTTGTGGGCTAAAGGCAAACCATATGGCTTTCTTTTGTTTATCACCATCTTATGGTTTTCGCTTCCGCTTTTGTTTAACTCTTAGTTGTATTTAGCCGGTCGGCTCTTTTGTAATAACTCTCCCTATTATGTATGTCTTTTAATTAATCTAGTTCGTGCTTTGGTTCTATGTCTTGTATGAACTTGATGCATAATTTTGTAAAGGGGTGTGTATACTGCATTTCTGGGAAGTATACATACCTCGAAGACACGGGTTATTTTGTTTGTGATGCTAGGGTCAATGGATGACTAAGCATTACAAGCCAAATAAGCCGGGGTCCTCACATTAAGTAACAAAACTTAAAGCTCACGAATTTAACCAAAACTTTAGCCAATTCTCAAAATATCGAAACAATCCGAACACAATCGGTCATGTCGCCATATTATTCCCGGTACTACCGCCAATGCGGTCGTACCGCTCAAAACACTACGGTCATACCGCTCCTTGGTAAATCTCAAAATCTTCTGAAAACAAGCTCTCTAGAAATTACATACCGCTAGCAAACGGTCATACTGTTGTGCGGTCGTACCGCTTCAAGACAACGATACTACTGTTTTTCACTTAACAGTGCTTGTCAGAAACTCTCTCCCTGAGGAAAACCTATCGCGGTACTACCGCCACCCATGGCGCGGTCGTACCGCTCAGCAAGAAGTCCAATGTTCAAAATAAGTGTTCTGGTTTTTCCATACCGCCAAAAACAAAACGGTATAACTGATGTGTGGTACTACCGCAACTTACCAAACGGTACTACCGCACCTGAAATCATAAAGACTCGAGAACCAAGCCACGAGACACGTGGGCGCTCGGATGACTTGGCGTCGGACCTTGCTTCAAAACCGTCGGTTTAGAGTCTTGTTCAAAGTCCGAGCGTTCCTCTTGATGTCAACCATCTGATTTCAATCCAAAGGCTCACAATCCTTTAAGATCTCGGACGGTCCGAACGTTCCTCTCAATGAGGGCCGTCAGATCAACATCTAATGGTTCGAGCAAAACTCGCGTTCGGAGCTCAATGACTTGCGGTACTACCTCACTTCACAAGCGGTCCTACCGCAATTCGGTAGTTCCTCAAATCCAAAGCCGGTACTACCGCTCTCAAGAAAATCCAAAAGCCAAACACAAGTCTTCGGGAAATTTCATACTGCCAACAATCATGCGGTTGTTCCGTCCGGTGGTAGAAACGCGGCTACAACACCGGTACTACCGCAAAGCCTGACAAATGCTGATTTTCACAGAATTCAACAGAACTCAAAAGCATGTCAGCACCTAAGATCACAAACATGTTCCAAAGACAATGTATTCATCTTAAAACACCAAGACTAAGTCTTTCTTATTGTCAATGTGTTCATCAACAAATAACATGACCAAAAACCTCCTGGTCTTACAGATGCGCTGGAGTCGGTGGCGCGAGGGAGGACCGAAGGAGACGTTGGAGTCGGCGGTGCGAGGACCGGAGGAGGCACTAGAGTCGACCACACCAGAGAGCAAGGGGCTAAGGGCGTTGGGGAGGTGAACGGGCGAGAGTAAGGGCGAGTGCCGAGTAAGGGCGCAAAACCTAGCCTCTACGAACCCATAGTAGGAGTTCAACCCACGTGCCCCGGTAGTATTGAACTGCTCGTGAAACGCATCTATGCGAACACCGTTGTTCTGGACTGTGCTCTTCCTATCTTGAGCTGCCGCATAAAATGTGTACCTATTTATGTCGTATCCTTGCCATATCACAATTGTAAATTTTGTCCCTTTTGCCAACCATAGCAGCGTATTATCACTTGATGACCTCCCAGTGAATAGCACCTTTAACCATTCGTTGAACCGACGGTTGTGCTCTCTCGTGATCCAAACCTCTGACCGGTTTGGATTCTGTTAGCGTACCATGTCTTCGTGCTCGTCGATCTACGGGGACACTTGGGTCATTTGTTGCAAGACCGTAAAATAGGCTTGAGCATATGTATCCAGATCGGGAGTGATTGATTTCCTTCCGATGGTGCCGACACCCTCCAGTCTCCCCCCATGACGAGATAGAGGCACACATATCGGTTCCACCTTAGTTATGTAGTCGACGCAGAACTCAATGACCTCTTCGGTTACATAACCTTCGATGATGCTGCCCTCCAGTCGAGATCGATTCCGTATGTAGGACTTGAGAATTCCCATGTACCTCTCGAACGGGTACATATGATGTAGGAACACAAAGCCGCATATCTTTATCTCTTTCATAAGGTGAACAATGAGATGGACCATGATATCGAAAAATGACAGAGAAAAATACATCTCAAGATGACATAGAGTCGTTACCACCTCGGCTTGTAGAGCATCTAGTTCTTAGAGATCGATGACCTTTTGAGCAATTGAGTTAAAGAAATAACACAACCTCAAGATTGCCACTTGGACCTTGTTCGGCAAGATACTCCTAATTGCAACAGGAAGTATTTGTGTCATCAGCACATGACAATCATGAGACTTCATACCAATTAATTTCAAATCTTCCATAGAAACAAGTTTCTTAATGTTAGCGGAGTAACCGGATGGAACTTTCACACCATGCAAGCTCTGGCATAGTTCATTTCTCTTGGCCTTGGACAGAGTATAGCAAGCTAGGGGAAGGTACATTCATCCTTTATCGGTCTCTTTCGGTGCTAACTCGATCCTTATGTTCATATCAACCAAGTCACGCCGTGCGTTAACACCATCCTTTGTTTTGCCACTAATGTTCAGTAAGAGACCAATCAAGCTATCACATACATTATTCTCCACGTGCATGACGTCGATGTAGTGGCAAACTTCTAAGTGCTCCCAATAAGGCAAGTCCCAAAAAATTGACCGCTTCTTCTAGATGTTCTTCTGATGGGTTCTTAATTTACGTCCCTTCCTAAGCACAACATCGATATCCTTAACCATATCATAGACCTCTTTCCCTCTAAAAGCCCTTAGAGCTGAACCGTCCTCCTTATTTCTGTCAAATTATTTCTTCATCTTGTGGTATGGGTGATTCCTGGGATGGAACCTACAGTAACATATATACATAGTTTTGCGCGAGTTGTTTAGCCAGACACTCTCCGTACCATCTAAGCAGTCTTGAGACGGGCTTTGGCTTCTTTTGTCTTGGCTTAGATAAGTTACTAAGGGCAGGAAAATCATTGATGGTGTAGAACAACATGGCGCGTAAAGTGAAGTTCTCTCGTTTGTACGCATCCCATACTTGTACCCCTTCGTTCCACAGTGTCACAAAATCTTCCAGGAATGGTGCTAGGTACACATCAATATCATTCCCAGGTTGCTTCGGCCCTTGGATAAGTAGTGACATCAAAATGTACTTTCGCTTCATACACAGTCAAGGAGGAAGGTTGTACATATATAGATTGATGGGCCAGGTGCTATGTCGGCTTCTTGTGTTACCGAAAGGATTCATTCCATCTGTACTCAACCATAACCTTATGTTCCTCAGTTTCGCACCGAACTCTTCGAAGCTCTGATCGAAGTTTCTCCACTGGCCAGAATCAGCAAGGTGTCTTAGCTTTTCATCTTTCTTACACTCCTCCGAGTGCCAACGCAGCAATCTTGCCTCCTTTGGGTTCGCAAATAAACGCTTCAAACATGGGATCACAGGAAGACCACAACATCTTAGCAGGAGGTCCTTGCTTCACCTTAGCAGTATTCTTACGCTTGTATCAGGATGCTTTGCACACGGGACATACATGCATGTCTGCATACTCTTTATGGTAGAGGATACAATCGTTCGGACATGCAATTATTCTTTCTACTTCTATTCCCAATGGACAAAGAACCTTCTTTGCTTGGTAGGTGGTGCTGGGCAACACATTTCCCTCCAGAAGGATGTCCGCTAGGATACCTAACAATGCCGTGAAACTCTTGTCGGACCAACCATTGCTTGCCTTCAATTTCAGCGGTTCAAGCACGGTTGACAACCTTAGGTATTCGGCTTGCGGCCGAGGAACAAAGGTCTCACCGAGTCCTCCATTAAGCCCTCGAATTTACAAAACTCTCTCTCCTTTGTAGTTCTCTTACGCATCGCGTAGCATCGATCCAGTTGTCATCGTGCGACCTATCTTCATCAAAAGTCTGATCCACATCCGGCATATCGTTGACTTCCTCCGCGATGTCGTCATTATTAACTTCCTGTATAATCTGCTCTTCACCGTGACTGGTCCAACATATATACCCTTTTTTGAAACCCCTTCGAATCAAGTGCGCTTCGATCTGCACCGGGTTATTAAACATCTTCATATTACCGCAATCAATGCATGGACAATACATAAATTTTATCCCCTTCTTCAACATATCTTGCTCGGTGGCTCTTCTAAAAGCAAACACGTCATTAATGTACTCTTGACTCACACGTTTCACACCGTACATCCAGTTTCGGTCCATCTACGCTACACATGTAACAAATTAGTGTTAAATTAGATTAATAAACCGCAAGTACGTACTCTTCCTATTGACCAAACAAACTTAAATTGATTAGCGATTAACCTAGAGCAAATATAAAGGGTTACAAATCGTTACCCTCGGAGCTCATGACGAAAATACCAAATATCTCGCGAGATTCCTCTCCTTCTCCTTCTCCTCCCTGCCTCCTTCCTTCCCTTCCTTCTCCTCTCTAAGCTGGCGCAGTGGGGGAGGAGGTAGCAGGGGTGACGACTCAAATGGGAATGGGCAGGGGGGTTTGTCGGGACCAAGTATTTATAATGTTTGCCTATCACAGATGGTTCTTATTACAAACCGTCTGTGATACGCAACTATCACAGACGATTTTTTTAATAGAACCGTTTGTGATAATTCACAGATGATTCTTCTTTAAGAACAGTCTGTGATAGCGAAAATTATCATAGACGGTTCTTTTTAAGAACCGTCTGTGAATTATCACAGATGGTTCTATTCAAAAACCGTCTATGATAGTTGCGTATCACAGACGGTTCGAAAGGAACCGTCTGTGATAAGTTCAACACAGATGGTTCCTTTGGAACCGTCTGTGATGAGGCGTCCACTATTGCCTGTTTTGTAGTAGGGGGTGGGGGTTACTAGTGTTATGTATATATGGCCCATGTATATAAGGTTGTAGTATATGTACAGTAGAGTATTCATCTAATTCAAGTGAGAGGTTGATTTGTAACATGGTATCAGAGCACGCCGCCACCTTTTGCCGAACGGCGCTTGTCTTCATGCATCTTCTCTGCCGAGGTAAGACGGCGCAGTCCACGGCTCCTCTCCGCTCTCCTACGCCGTCCCCGGACATGGACGACGAACTCCGCCGCAGTCGGCTCCACTTCCACCCCTTCACAACCGATGGCGCCTTGACCACCACCAGCGACCTGGTCCACGTCCCCGACGCCGGCTTTCCGCTCGCTAGTGGAGGCTTCATCTTCCCGGACGCCGGCTCTCTACTCGCTGGAGGAGTCTCCGCTCGCCCGCGCCGAAAGAATCTGTGTGTCTAGAGTTTTTGCTTGCCCTTGGAGGCCGCCGCGCCTTGAGGCCCCACTCGCTGTGCCTTAAGGCCCCGCTCGCCTACGCTTGGACGGGGTTTTCCCGTGCGCCTGGAGGTTGGTGTCCTTGAAGAGACCTACGAGGCAGCGTGATGGTGCCGCAGCAGAAGCGGTGCGGCTTCTTGACCCCACCCGTCGTCGGTGCTGACTTGCGTGCTACCTTCATCGCCAACTGCTTCCTTGGTGCCTTCCCGCCCGTCGACTTGCACGCCATCTGCTTCGTGAGGGCCATCGGCAACCTCAAACACTCGGAGGAGCGACAAGAATTGGAGGATCTGGTGGACTTCTCTCCTGCGCCTGGTGGTTGTTGTTTTGGTCTGCTCTCCTAGAGGTTCTGCTCTGCTCACTCCATCTGCTCACTCCAACTACTATTGGAGGTTCTGCTTTGCTTACTGCTGCTGCTACTACTGAGGCACTGCTCTACTACTGCTGCTGCTCTGCTTTGGTTTGTGGACGAGGCACTGTTTCTCTGCACTGCCTCGGTTTGGTTGGAGAGTTGGTGTAATGGCTGATGGTATTTCAGCTTCTCCTCATTCTCTCGGTATGGGAGGTGCTCTTCTGGCCTCAGATATCAAGCTGGATGGCCAAAATTATCGTGAGTGGTCGTCATCGGTTCGCATGCTTGTTCGGTCTATTGGTCTTCTCTCCAATATTACGGCGGAGCCTCCGACTGAGAAGACTGGTGTGAAGGCGGCTACTGCATGGCGATGTGCTGATAATCGTGTTATGGGTATCTTATGTCACAGTGCTAAAATTTCAATCAGGATGGATTTCATTGATCTTCCAAGTTCTCACAAGATGTGGGAGTATCTTCAACGTCGTTATGAGCAGACCAGTGTAGCACGTCGGTTTTGTCTTCTACGAACTCTTCATGATTTACGTCAGCAGGAGATATCTATTGAGGAGTACTACAGTTCTTTCACTCGCATTTCACGACAGCTGACTTCCATGGTTCCTCTTTTTTGTGCTGGATGTACTGGCTGTGTAGGCAAGGCGGGTCATGATGCGCAGAATTTAATGTTCATCTTTGTTATGCACCTTCGCCCAGAGTTTGAGTCTATTCGCGCTCAACTACTGGGACGTGATGTTCTTCCAACCATGGAGGAGGCCCTTGATGCGTTGATTGTTGAGGAGACTCGACTTCGCTCTCTGTCCTTTGGATCGACACCACCTCAGTCTGTTCTTGCAGCACCTCGTCAGGAGTTTTATCAATCTAGTTCACTTCCTGATGCTAGATCCAACCAGACTTTATGCCCTCACTGCAAGAAGCATGGTCATCCTGTTCAGAGGTGTTACCGACTCCATCCAGAGCTGCGACCTGCATCTCATCGTCGTTGTCGTGGTGTGGTTGCTGCCACCACTCCTGCATCTGTTGGGGATTCTGCTCTTGTCACTCAGTTGGTTCAGCTTCAGGCTCTTCAGACTCAAGTCCAGCAGTGGTCTTCATCTGATGCCCCTCCTAGTGGGTCTGCCAGTCTTGCTGTAGCCTCTTCTTTTGTGTCAGGTACTAGGCTTCCAAGGGTTTTGGACTCTAGAGCTTCTTTTCATATGACATCGGATAAGTCTCATCTTGCATCATGTTGGCCTATTATGGATGGTTCCTATGTACAGACAGCTTATGGCACCTCTTGTTCAGTCACTCATCAGGGCACTCTCTCTACTTCTCATTTTACTGTTCCCGATGTGTCATTTGTACCTCAGCTTTCTATGAACCTTATGTCTGTTGGTCAGCTTGTTGATATGCACTACTTTGTTGGTTTTGATGACTCTACTTGCTATGTATAGGATCGTCGAACAGGAGTTCTTGTTGGCACTGACCATCACCTTAGAGATTCTCAGGGTCTCTACTTCCTTGATCGTCAGAGTCTTCCATCTTCTTCCGCTCATGCATCTTTAGTTCTTGCATCAGCCTCTGTTAGTTTTCCTCGATGGCATCATCGACTTGGTCATTTGTGTGGCTCTCGTCTTTCTACATGACCTCGTTAGGGTGTCCTAGGTCATGTCATTGTCGACACTAGTTATGATTGTAAAGGTTGCAAGCTTGGTAAATAGCTGCAACTCCTATATCCTACCAGTACATCTCAGTCTAGTCGTCCTTTTGCGTTAGTTCATTCTAATGTTTAGGGTCTTGCTCCTTTTTGCTTCCAAAGGTGGTCATATCTATTATTTAATTTTTATTGATGACTATTCTTGATATACTTCGGTTTATTTTATGAAACACCATTCTCAACTCTTATCCATTTATCAGTCTTTTGCTCGCATGGTTCACACCCAGTTTTCCACTCCTATTCAGACTTTTTGTTCTGATTTAGGGGGGGGTACTTGTCGCATGCCTTTCATCATTTTCTCTCCGCTGAGGGAATCCTTCCTCAGCTTTCTTGTCCTGGTGCCCATGCTCAGAACAGCATTGCTGAATGTAAACACCGTCATCTTATTGAGACTGCTTGTACTATTTTACTTGCATCTCATGTTCTACGATATTTTTGGGCTGAGGCGGTTTCTACGTCTGTTTATCTCATTAATATGCATCCATCTTCTCGCCTTTAGGGAAAGTGTCCTGGAGAGCTCTTGTTTTCCACTCCCCCCAGTATGACCATCTTCGGGTTTTTGATTGTACCTGCTATGTTCTACTTCCGCCTCGTGAGCGCACCAAGTTAACAGCTCAGTCTGTTGAGTGTGTTTTTCTTGGATATAGTCTTGAGCATAAGGGCTATTGCTGTTATGAGCCCTTTGCTTGGCGTATGCGCCTTTCTCGGGATGTTTCTTTTGTTGAGGATCGTCCCTATTTTTATTCTTCTACCACTTGGTCCTCCGCTCCCACTGAGTCTCTCTCTTTTTTTCTTTACCTTCCACCCATTATTTCATCTGGTACACCTCTTTTTATGGAGTCCTCTTCTCCATCCTCAATCATATCACTGTTTCCTCTTCACTATACTCGTCGGTCTAGGGCTCCTCCTGATACTCAGCCTTTTACTATTTCTCCCTCTGATGGCATGGCTAATATTGATGATACTCTTTCTGATGATCCTCCACCGGCACCATCATCTCGGTATGAGCTTCGTGATCGTACTACTATTGCTACTCCTAACAGATATGGTTTTCTTTCTACTACTGTTGTGCCTGAGCCTCACACTTATCAGGAGGCTATTGTTCATCCTGAGTGGCAATTAGCTATGGCCGAGGAGTTGGCTGCTTTGGATCATACTAGTACGTGGGATCTTGTTCCTTTACCTGCTCATGATGTTCCTATTACTTGCAAGTGAGTTTTTAAAGTTAAGACCAAATCTAATGGTTCTGTTGAGAGGTATAAGGCTCAACTAGTTGCTCATGATTTTTAGCAGGCACATGGTCATGATTATGACGAGACGTTTGCTCCTATTGCTCATATGGTAATGGTTCGCACTCTTATTGTTGTGGCTGTTGTTCGCTCTTGGACCATCTCTCATATGGATGTGAAGAATGCCTTTCTTCATGGTGACCTGCAGGAGGAAGTTTATATGACACCACCCCAGGGTGTTGTGGCTCCTGCTAGTCATATTTGTCGCCTTCGTCATGCTCTTTATGGCCTCAAACAGGCTCCTACTGCTTGGTTTGAACGGTTTAGTTCAGTTGTGTTAGCTGCTAGTTTCTCCTCGAGTAATCATGATCATGTATTGTTTATTCATACATCTCCACGTGGTCATACTATGCTTTTACTCTATGTTGATGACATGTTGATTACTGGAGATGACAAGGAATACATTGCTTTTGTTAAGCAACGGCTTAGTGAGCAGTTTTTTATGTCGGATTCGGGTCCTCTACGTTATTTTCTGGGGATTGAGTTTACTCACACAGATGATGGCTACTATCTCAGCAACGCTATATTCAGGATTTGCTTGCTCGTTCTGGTCTCACTAACAGTCGGATAGCTACCACTCCTATGGAGCTTCATCTTTAGCTTCGTTCTATTGATGGCACTTTGCTTGAAGACCCTTCTCGTTATTGTCATATTGTTGGGAGTCTTGTCTATCTTGCAGTGACACGTACTGATATTGCTCATTCTGTTCATGTGCTTAGCAAGTTTGTTTATGCTCCCATGTCTGTTCACTATACTCACCTACTACATGTGTTGCACTATCTACGAGGGACTATTGATCGTTGTCTCTTTTATTCTCGGTCGAATCAGCTTCAGTTTCATGCTTACTCTGACTCGACTTGGGCGAGTGACCCTGTTGATCGACGATCTGTCTCTGGCTATTGCATATTTCTTGGGTCTTCGCTTATTGCCTGGAAGTCCAAGAAACAGACTGCAGTTTCACGGTCTAGTGCTGAGATTGAGTTTTGAGCGTTGGCCACTACTACTTTAGAGATTGTCTAGCTTTGTTGGCTCTTAGCTGATCTTGGTGTGTCATGCGGTACTCCTGCATCTCTTTTGTGTGACAACACTAGTGCTATACAGATTGCTACTGATCCAGTGAAGCATGAGCTGACTAAGCACATTGGTATGGATGCATCTTTCACATGTTCTCATTGTCAACATTAGACTATTGCTCTTCAGTATGTGCCTTTTGAGATTCAAGTCGCTGATTTCTTCATCAAGGCTCAAACCCGAGAGCAACATCGTTTCCATCTCTCCAAACTCAATGTTTCAGATCCTCCTAACCCATGTTGAGTTTGAAGGGGGGTGTTATGTATATGTGTATATGGCCCATGTGTATAAGGCCCATAAGCCCATGATCTCTAGGGTTTTCACTGTAGTATATGTACAGTAGAGTATTCATCTAATTCAAGTGAGAGGTTGATTTGTAACAACTAGAATCACTAAACATTAAGCTAATGAGATTTAGGAGCTGTACATGGTGTCTTGTTCATGGAGGTCAGTATGCATGGCTACTCACAAGGGTTTCTTCACCACTAGCATGGCTAGCTGGACGGTCTTTACAACTTTAGAAATTAGCAATCACTTTACAATCAGTCATGGGCAGATCCAAGTGAGGCTTGGGGTGGACAGGACATCGGGTCCGATTTTATTTACCTTATCAAACTGCCGGATCTAGAAGAAAAACAACATACCATTATATGTGTATAGAGTTATTGAGCTTATGTTGTGAGGTGCAAACATATGTATACAGAGACTTTGATAAAGTAAAATAAAATCTGACTCAGTGTCCAATACACCTCCGACCCTCACTTGGATCTACCCATGTTTACAATGGCAAATAGTCAATATCCTAGCAAGAGCAAGTTTGCTTCCCAATCCTAACGACCTAACCTCTTACTTCTCTCAAATCAGCAAATCCTAGCTCTACCCTAGCCCCTTTAGTCATCCCTCAGACTCTCTTAGGACAAATCCTTGATCTCAACTCAAAATGTCCTCCGTGTCGATGAAGAAAAAAGAACCATGTCCAAGTCATTCCCCCTTGTTTTGAGGGCAACCTCATGTAGCATTCTTCAGCCATTTGTAATTTGTCATGCTCAATATGTACCTCTCGGTTGCTTTTTTTTCTTGTTCTATTTAAATCTATAGTTGAGTACAAATATTCTCAATCCTTCCAGAAAAAAAACTCACTTACCTCGGTGCGCCTCTTCAACATAGTGATGGCTTGCAGCTTACAACAGAGTTTCTTCAAGCATGGCGTAAGGCGGTAAAACGCCATCAATTACTTGGATTTTTAGGGTGTGAGTATAAGTTTGAGTGCGCCATGAAACTTGGGATGGTTTAATTGGTTTTTGTTGGACCAAAACAGCGACTAGGGGTTGAATAGGAGCACCACCTCTATTTCACCTTGATCAAATTTAACTAAAATTTAAGTCCAATAGCTATGAAGGTCAATATACAAGTACAACAGAAGTCTTGTATTGAATCCAATCAAAACCCCAAAGCACAACAACCAAAATCACTGAAAACTCAAAACAAGATGATTTGGGCAGTCAGACCTCTCAGGTTGGGCAGTCTGATCGGTGGTTTGGCAGTCTGACATCTCACCACGGGCGGCCTGACCTCCAGCACAAGGAATAGTGAAATTAGCACGAAATCAAAATCACAAATCAACTCAACTTTTGATTCGGTGATCCAAATCCTCTCAAATTTTAATCATAGCTCATCAAGAATGTCAGGAATCTATTCCAATCGACTATCGAGAAGATCAAGGCCAAAGGTCAATTAATTTCATAAATGAGTAAAGAAGAGCACAAGAACCTAGGAAAATCACACTTTGATCCTAAAACTTGTTCGTGGGTAAAAGATGATCAAGATGATCCTAGATGCATTTCTACATATCAAAGAAAGCAAAATCACAGCAAGAAATCAAAGGAGAACCAAAGGATCACTAAAATCTCAAAAGTCACCAAAGGGAGAACATGAAAAAGAAACGACTCATCTTGAAGGAATCTTGCTTGAATTGATTTGAGATAGATGTTGGTTTACAGCCACTCCATCAAGGAGGACAAAAGCTCAACACTTCAACAAACAATCAATCCATCTCTCACAAGTCCTAACCTCAACTACTCCAAAATCCCTAAATCACAAATCAGGGGTTTTTTTTCTCTTGGAAGGACTTAGCCAGATTTCCTACTTGAAAATCTGAAACCTATCTGGAAATTTAAAACGAATATAACTTTTGGCTCGAAGCTCCAAAAATTATGAAACCAAGTGTAGAAGGATCATCTCTTTTGCCTATACCCTCTATTTTTAATCCAGCCTAAAATTCGAACAACACATTTATGGTCGGTCAGACCGCCGCCCACGGCCGGTCTGACCGCTAGTCACTTGGCCTACCCAACGGCCGGTCTGACCGCCAAAGGTGGCCCGTCAAACCACCACCAAGGCCAGTCTGACCGCCGTCCTGGCTGGTATGACCATCTACTGCCTGACATCATCTGAAATATGCCGAAAACGACTGTTTCGATAAATCCTCTCTACTATTGCCAATTGTATCATCATCCTAAGATCGTGATTGTATCCCCATGATATGCACAATCTCCCCCTTGATGAACTTATTGGTAATTTCCCAAAAATGTAAGTTTTAGATTTGAAAGCAAAAAAACTCAACATTTTCGCGCAAATGCACAACTTGGTCCAAAATATAAAAAAAAACAATAGAAATGACCAAGTTGGCTTTAGATTAGCAAAGGCAAGTGAGATAAGGCAAAAGAGAGCAAGAAAGCTTCAATTTCCAGAGAAAAGTAAAAAATCCTACTTAAGGTCTATATGAAAGAAGAATTGTTCAATTTGACCTTTCATCATTGTGAGGTTCCAAGAATTACAATTCAAGTTCAGAAAATGCAATAAGATCACAAGAATGCAAATTAGATGCCCCCCTCAATATGATCATCATTTTTCAAAATAAAAATCATTTTCTCCCTTTTCCTCCAAATAGCTCCCCTTTTAACATTTTTTTATATCTTCTCCCCCTTTGACAATGGAGTCATCAAGGAATCACGTATTTCTCTCGTCCAGATATGACAAATGCATAAATAAGAAAGAAACATAAGAAAGAGCATGTATGAAATGCAATGGAGTGGCTTCATTTTTTATATTTTTTAATTTTTTGTACAAGAAGCTTTGGAGATTACCCAAAAGAATAAGCTAACATTTCTATTATTACTCAAAACACATCAAGCATGAAGGTGCTATCAAGATCATGTTAAGACATATATATCAAAGCTAAGATATAAAGCTCAAAATGAAGCGATGAATTTTTTACAAGTTAAGCTTATATTACAATTCATATTTTTGTTATTTTCATATGAATGCAATATGATACAATGAGATGTAAGAAAAGCTCAAAATTCTAAAAAGATCAAAAAGTTTAGAAGAAGATCAAGGAAAGATCAGATGAACAAGGAAAACTTAGAAGAGAACCAACTCCCCCTCAAACCAACCCATAGGGGTAAATTACCCCTAACTCACTCCTCAAGGCGGCAAACCTAGTTGGGTATAAAGGCTTGGTGAGGATATCAGCTAGCTAAGCCTCAGACTCCACAAACTCCAGCACAATGCCACCCTTCTCTACATGGTCTCTAAGGAAGTGATAGCGAATACCAATGTGCTTGGTCCTAGAATGTTGCATAGGGTTCTTAGCAATATTAATTACAGAAGTGTTAGCGATAGCTACATATTTAGCTTCTGCAGTGGATTGTGCAATAGAAGATTACTTCCTAGATGACCAAGAGACAAGAGAGGCACCTAGGAAGTGACAAGTGCCTGAGATACTCTTCCTATCTAACTGACAGCCTGCAAAATTAGAATCAGAAAATAGCTAAATGGACAAGGAAGATGAGCAGGAATACCAAATGCCATACTGGAAGGTAGAGTGGAGGTACCTGAAGATGCGCTTGATGGCTTAGCGATGTGAAGTCCTCGGAGACGCATGAAACCTCGCACAGAGGCAAACTGCAAAGTGGATGTCCGGTCTTGAGGCCGTCAGGTAGAGGAGGAAGTCGATCATGTTGTGGTACTCCTGTTGATCCACGGCTTCTCCTTCCTCGTTTGGATCCAAAGCAGTTGAAGACGCCATGGGAGTGGCGATCGACTTGCAGTCACCCATCTCTAAGCGCTTGAGCAGATCCTTGGTGTACTTCGTCTAATGGATAAAGATCCCTTCTTTACATTGCTTGATTTGAAGCCCTAGAAAGTAGTTGAGCTATTCCATCATACTCGTCTCAAGTTCCCTGGACATGGTCTCAGAAAAATTAAAAACAAGAGCATAAGAGGAAACACCGAACATAATATCATCTACATAAATCTGAGCAAGCAGGAAGTCATCGTCATGCCTAAGAATGAACAGGGTTTTGTCTACCTTACCAATCTCAAAGTTATTCTTAAGCAAGAAGGTCTTAAGCCTATCATACCAGGTTCTAGGGGCTTACTTAAGACCATACAAGACTTTAGATAGCTTGAGTACATGATGTGGATGCTTGGGATCCCCAAAGCCTGAGGGTTGCCTAACATACACTTCCTCCTCTATGTAACCATTCAAAAATGCACTCTTGACATCCATCTGATATAGCATAAAGCCCTTAGATGCAGCAAATGCAAACAGAATATGAATGGCTTCTATCTAGCAACAGGAGCGAAGATCTCATCAAAGTCTAACCCCTCAACTTGGCTAAAACCCCGAGCTACCAATCTAACCTTGTTTCTAACCACAGAACTATCCTCACTTTGTTTATTATTTAATACCCAACGGGTTCCTATCACATTATGACCACTAGGAGGGCTCTACTAGGTTCCAGACCTTGTTCCTCTCAAAGTTCTCTAACTCCTCATGCATGGCATTGACCCAGCTCGAATAAGATAATGCATGCGATATATCACGGGGTTCGAAAGAAGCAACAAATGCAGAATAGGAGTAGAGACTCGATCGCGATACTTGGAGCGAGTGACTCGCTCATGAAGATGACCAATCATCTGATCCAGAGGATGACGCCTTTGAATGTGACACCTCTGAATGAAGTGGAGCGCTCGGGGGAGATAGCACCTCTTTGACCTCCGCAGGTACTGCTGATGATGAAGATGCAGTAGGAGCCTCAACTGAAAGTGAAGTAGTCGAAGCATGTTCTTAAGCTGGAACAGGAGCATCAGCAGTATGTGGGAGACCATCATCGACTCCATCATCATCTTCCTCCACAAAGATGCTCTCCGTTGCCTATATGTGACCTAAAATGTCTGATCTAGCTCAAGGGCAAGCCTCATCAAAGGTAACATTATATGTCTCCTGGATAACGATAGCCTTAACACCAAGAACCCGAAAACCCCTCAAATATGCAAGATAAACCATAAATAAACCATCAGAAGTCCTTGACTCAAATTTATCTAGGTTTCCTGTCTTGAAAATGAAACAATTGGCTCCAAAAATTCGAAAATGAGAAACAGAGTATTTTCTAACAAACCGAAGCTTATATGATGTCTTGCCCAAAGACGATCTCAAGAAGACACGGTTGGCGATATGGCAAGCTGTAGCAATTAATTTGGCCCAGAACCTCCTTGGAGTGCTATACTCATCTAGCATCATCCTGGCCATCTCGACCAAGGTCATGTTCTTCCTTTCCACCACGCTATTTTGTTGAGGGGCGTGAGGAGAGGAGAACTGATGCTCAACACCACGCTCAACACAGAAAGAGGCAAATGAGGCATTCTTGAACTCCGTGCCATTGTCACTGCGGATCGCCAAGCAAAGAACAAGATTATAAAAATGATAAAAAAAAACTTCATCCTTCGAAGCAAGAAAGAACACCCAAGAATATCTGGAGAAATCATCGACTATGACAAGAATGTACTATTTTCCACCAGCTGACTAAACCCTAGCAGGACCAACAGTATCCATATGAAGCAATTGTCTCGGTCCGTCATTCATGACCATAGTCAATGACGAGTGACGACAACTTGCTTGCCATGCCTGCAAGCGCACATACAGCATCCTTGACGGCTTTGAGTTTGAGCAAACCTCGCATGAGATCAAGACCGCTAGCTCACGTCAAATGATCAAAATCAATGTGCCCCAAACGACGGTGCCAAAGCCAGAACTTAGAAGAAGGTGCAATTAAACACTTGAGGGACCTGACAAGAGATTCAGAAAAGTCAGCTTCAAATATCTTACCAACTTTAGAAATCCCAAAGACAAGCTCACCAACTGAATCAAGCACACGACAAGCATTTTTCTTAAACCTAGTCTCATAGCCATCATCAAGAAGTTGCGAGACAGAAAGCAAATTGTACCTTAGCTTGTCCATAGGGGCAACGTCTTTCAGGATGAACTTGTCGTTCACCCTAATCGATCACGTTCCTTCGATCTGTCCTTGTGTACCATCTCCAAAGGTGATGAAGTCATCATCCATCGATAGCTTGAAGGAGGTGAACCATCTTGAGTCTCCAGTCATGCGGCGTGAAAAACCAGAGTTGACGAACCACGTGTTATTCCCCCTTCCGCGACAATCCTGAAAATCAAGGCACACGAGATCGATGTGTCTCAACACTAGGGTTAGTTAAACACGACTTGAGAACCCAGTACTAAGACACACGTCTGCAAGAAGTATGTAAAGCAAAATTACTAACCTTGATCCTACTTGAAGTCCTATCATAGGCAATAGTCACAAGAACATGAGATGCATCCTGTCTAGGAACATGATGATAATAAACATGTTGTTTAGCATGTGAATGAAATCCTAGACCAGGTTTCTTCTTCTTAGTGTAACTGTTCCTCATAAAAGCCTTAGGTTGACTCAAGGCAAATCTAAAAAGGTTCTTCCTAGCATTTTTCAACCTACACAACAGAACTCAAGCAAATACCAATCCTTCTTGCAATAGGTGCAATGGTACTTGGTACCACTAGGAGATGCACCTTTTGACTCAGAAGGTGATTGGTCAAGACCTGCAGATTTGAAAAGAATTTTTGCAGGTTGGGTTTTCAACTCAACTAAGTCATCTTCCAAGACTTGAATGCCATTTGGCTTGGACTTATCTTGGGCAAAGTTGTATTCTAACCACTGCTTCCTATAAGGAGTTTTGGACTTATCAAGAATCATGTTCAATTGTTTCTTACCCTTAGAATTTTTTTCTAATATGTCCTTGGGATAAGCATTTTTTTACAAGTTTAAGACACGATTCACAAATTTTAGCCTTAACAATTCTAGCATGCTTCTCCTTATTAATAGCAACTTCAAGCTTAAGGGCTTCACATGAAGCACAAGGAGTAGAATTAATTTTGTCCTCAAGCTTGGCATACTTAGCTCTAACTGCTTCTAACATGTCATTCATTTCACGTTCACATTCTGAACAAAAAGAGCAAGTGCTAGGCTCAGCCTTATCAGAAGCTACTAACTTGTTAGATTCTAAGCATTTTTAGCATGGAATAGCTTTAAACTTAATCAACTCAGTCCTAGCATTGTCTAGTTGGTGCATGGCAACATCATGAATATTTTATAACTGAGCAAGTTCAGAATGTAAAGTATGGCAGGATGAACATTCATCAACATCAAGATTCTTAGTATTCACAAGTTCTAGCGTCAGATTACCAACTTGTGATTCTAAGTCCTTATTCCTAGCCGTGGTGAACTCTAACGCCTTATCCTAGCTAAGCAGTTGCTCATAGATGGTATCACATCTAGATGAGAGAACTTCATAGGATGGAGGCACCTTATCGATGTCGTTGACGTCGACAGAGTCGACCATGAAGACATGCAGGTGAAGTCCTTCGCCTTCCCTTTCTTCTTCTCTTGATGGAGCTCTTCCTCCTCACTCCTGGAGTCCACATCGCTCATAGATTACTCTCCAAAATCGGCAAGGACCCGGTGAGCGGTGTTTATGAGCTTGGCAGCATCAAGCTTGGACTTGTTCCCTTGAGACTTCCTCCAAGATGCCTTCTCCTCCTTATGGTTGCTCTTCCCTTTCAGCTTGGGACAGTTCGCCCGGATGTCGTAGAGCTCTCCACACTCATAGCATATCATAGGGCTACCTCTCTTCTTGTTCCTCACAGTGTGATAGGCCCCTGTGAACTTTTTAGTTAGGAGGGCTAACTCAAGCTCAGGGATAGTCTCAAGTTCTTCTTCATGGATTGCAGATAAATAAGCAAGTGAAAATCCAGAAGAAGAGTCATCAGAAGTTCTATTGAGAGGGCCAGCTACTAAAGCCATGTTCTCCTTCTTAGGACGATCAACCCTCTTGAACTCATGGGTCTTGAGCATACTATAGAGCAACTCCAAGGTAAGATCAGAGAGATTAACATTCTTCTCAATGACAATACCTTTCATCTCCCACTCCTTAGTGTTGATTGCAGCCAAGAGGTGGGTAGCATTCTCGGACTGAGAATACTCGATGTCAACCACTCTCAATTGATGGAGCACCTTGTCGAAGCGAGTGAATATGTCATTGATGCTCTCTCTAGGACGCATCTTGAACTTGTTGTATTCTCGCTTGAAGACCGTTTGACGTACTTGCTTGATTTGGGACGAACCCTCATAGTAGGTCTCGAGGGTCTGCCAAATCTTATACGCGGTCTTAAGGTGACAGATCCTGTTATACTCCTGTCTACCAAGCTCAGCATATAGGAAGTTCTTTGCCTTGTGGCTGTTAGCCAAGAGGGCTGCTGAAGCCGACGTAGCAACCTCGGACAAGACGAGCAGGGTTCGGTCAACCTCCTATGTGGCTTGACTTTCGCTCTAAAGGTAGACATGCACGCGATTTTTCCAATAGGCATAGTCAAATCCATCGAAGACATGCGGCTTAGTGGAATACTTTTACATCGCCAAGTTTAATGACCAGATAAGATCAAGAATGAACTAACTAGGTTCTGATACCACTTGTTACACCAAAACGGTGACTAGAGGGGGTGAATAGGAGCACTACCTCTATTTCACCTTAATAGGATTCAACTAAATTTTCAATCCAATAGCTATGAAAGCTATAAAGGTTAATGTACAAACACAACAGAAGTCTTGTATTGAATACAATCGAAACCCCAAAGCACAACAACCAAAATCACCGAAAACTCAAAACAAGATGAGTTGGGTGGTCAGACCTCTCAGGATGGGCGGCTTGACCGATGGCTTGGCGGTCTAACATCTCACCAGGGGCGGTGTGACCTCCAGCATGAGGAACAGTGAAATCAACACGAAATCAAAATCACAAATTGACTCAACTTTTGATCCGGTGATTCAAATCCTCGCAAATTTCAACCATAACTCATCAAGAAGGTCGGGAACATATTCCAATAGACTATCGAGAAGATCAAGGCCAAAGTTCCATAAATTTCATAGATGAGAGAAGGAGGGCACAGGAACCTAAGAAAATCAAACTTGATCCTAAAACTTGCTCGTGGGTAAAAGATTATTCTAGATGCATTTCCACATGTCATAGCAAGAAATCAAAGAAGAACCAAAGGATCACCAAAATCCCAAAAGTCGCCAAAGAGAGAGCAAGAACAAGAAGTGACTCGTCTTGAAGGAATCTTGCTTGGATTGATTTGAGATAGATGTTAGTTTACAGCTACTCCACCATGGAGGACAAAAGCTCAACACTTGATCACACAATCAATCCATCTCTCACAAACCCTAGCCTCAACTACTCCAAAATCCCCAAATAATATATTATGGTTTTTTTCTCTTGGAAGGACTTAGCCAAATTTTCTCTCTGAAAATCTGAAACCTCTCTGGAAATTTAAAACGAATAGAACTTTTAGCTTGAAGCTCCAAAAATTATGACACCAAGTGCAGAAGGATCCTCTCTCTTGCCTACACCATCTATTTTTTTTTGCTCAGCCTAATATTCAAACAACACTTTTATGGCTAGTCAGACCGTTGCCCACGGCCGGTCTGACTGCCAGTCACTTGGCCTGCCCAACGGCTCGTTTGACCTCTAGAGGTGTCCTATCAAACCGCCACCAAGGCCGGTCTGACCGTCGCCCTGGCCGGTCTAACCGCTTATTGCCTGAGAGCATCTGAAATTTGCCGAAAATGAGTATT
The DNA here is from genome assembly GCA_036346405.1 of Phyllostachys edulis. NCBI lineage: Eukaryota > Viridiplantae > Streptophyta > Magnoliopsida > Poales > Poaceae > Phyllostachys > Phyllostachys edulis. The sequence goes on from CM070550.1 coordinate 106,548,547, forward strand.
TCGACAAACCCTATCTACCACTACCAATTGTATCATCACTCTAAGATCATGAGCATATCCCCATGATATCCAAAATTTTTGCTCTGCCATATTAAACCTTTACTTTTTAAAAAGAAAAATCAACCATTTCAAATTAATAACTCAATAAATAAGTACATAAGTATATAACTTTTACATTGAAGATCGTAGATGAACAACATGTCACCGTCAACATCGAGTCCTTGGATTGACGAACATGGTAGACTTCTTTATCTTTCTTGCCCTTAACGCGGTATCTTACGATGATGTTTTGATTTTCGATGATATGATAGACGGTAGGTAACAACACCTTTCCTGTTAGGAGTTTTTGGCTATATTGGCATTTTTTGAGATCGTATTGGAAAAAATGGCACTCGGCATGCGGTATTTGTAGAAATGGCGCATCCACCACACGGTCACTGTGCGGGATTGACCAACGAGGTGACACATACCCGCTGCTGCACGATGGTCGTGCAGTGGAGGCGATGCCGCACGGTGGCCATGCAGCATAGGTGGGTGCCACACGGCGGCCGTGTGATTGAGGTGGGTGCCGCACGATGGCTGTGCAGGCGATGCCGCACGGCCGACGTGCGGTGCAGGTGGTGGTCGTGCGGTGGGGAAAGCAAAATGTTATTAGTTGGATGTTTAGCAACAACGAATTGAATGACGATACTATTAGACCATTCAATTAAATGCCATCAATTAATTAGTGAAGGAGTAGTGGTACTAGTACTAGCTTTCTTTCAGCAATTACTGCCCTAGTACATGGAATTTAGTTTCACCAATTGAATGCTAGCTTACCACCCAAAATAAATGGAGTCAAAAATATACTTGTGATTATCTTGTGGCTTCATTGGGGCTCAAGGCTGCTGCTGGCGTACTATCCCCTAACACAGGCGAGGCAAGACCTCCTCACCAGCGTCAGCTTCACCTCCGGAGGCATCGGGTTCGACTCGCTCATGTCGTAGCTCGCCTTTGTCATCCCCCTTCCCGAGCAGCTGCGCCTGTTCGGTGAGGATAAGGAGAAGGTGCGCACGGTGGCCGGGGACGCGTGGGTGGCGGATATGATGTCCAAGGGCATCTTCGCCATCTGCGCCTATTCCAGGGTAATTTGGCGACTATTCTGTACTAGGACAAGGACAAGGAGAAGGTTACTTAATTATCTTGACGGAACTAACAAATATGGGATTATGTCCAGACTTTCCAGGGTAATTTGGCAACTGTTCTGTACTACACGTGTGAATAAGCATGAACTTTTGCACCGCAATTGATCGTGTGAAGAAGATGGCTTTCCGCAGCTGTGGTGGCCGCACGGTGCAGGTGATGCCGCAAGGTCACCGTGCATGGCCATCGTGTGTGAGGGAAAACCCTTGACTTGAGTGAAGCAAGCAGGACCTATCTCACAAGAAGAAAATTGAAGCTGTTCGTTTGTTCATCTGTAGTTTTTTGCTCCATAAAAAAACGCTAGTGTGGGACGATAAGATTTATTCACCTCACACAACGATATTTAAGAAAGAAATGTTCGAACCCGTAGTGCTAACCATATGACCCAAAATACTCTTCGTTGCTTATTTTCTCCATAACGGGATCAAACCTGATATCTGTAGGACGAATACGTGGGAAAGCAAAATCCATGGGAAATCTGATCAGGAGGGGAAAGCAAAACGCTAGGAAAGGAAGACATGAGCAGGCCCGCGTAGGAGGCGTGGTCGTAATTCTTCTTGTGGCGCATGAAGTAGGTGTTGGCGGCGTCGTCATTGCCATTCTGCGAGCCATGCGTCGACGTTAGATCGACAATTTTGACCATAAAAACATCAGGTTTGATGAAAAAAAAAAAACTAAGAGTATGCAGGTCATATGGTTAAAAAAATTTTTCTTTATCAAGCTATGAGAAAAAATTGATATATGCCATTGCGAGTTCATGGATCCAAATGTACCACTAAAAAGTTTTTAATTCTAAAAATGCCACTCCCTAGTGTAAAGTTTTATACTAGGGAGTGGCATTTTTAGAAGAAAAAACTTTTCAGTGGAACATTTGTGAAATATCACATTTGAAGTGGCATATATCAATTAAATCCTTTTTTATAGATCAAAAAGCTACAGTTGAACAAACGAACAGTTTCAATTTTCTTGTTGTGAGATAGGTCCTGCTTGCTTCACTCAAGTTAGGGGTTTTCCCTCACACACGGTGGCCATGCACGGTGACCTTGCGGCATCACCTGCACCGCACAGCCGCCACAGTTGCGGAAAGCCATCGTCTTCACAGGATCAGTTGCGGTGCAAAAGTTCATGCTTATTCACACGTGTAGTACAGAACAGTCGCCAAATTACCCTGGAAAGTTTGGACATAATATCATATTTGGTAGTTTCGTCAAGATAATTAAGTAACATTCTCCTTGCCCTTGTCCTAGTAATGTAATGATGCCAAAATTACCTCTCAAACAGCGCAGATTGCGAAGATGCTTTGACATCATCTCCGCCACCAAGCCCCCCCCACACTGCAAGACTTCTCCTTGTACTCACGAACAAAGGCCGCCGCCGAGAAGGAGATGATGAGGCGAGTCCTGCGACATGAGCGGTCAAATGCCTCCAGAGGCGGTTTGACGCCAATGAGGATGTCTTGTCTACCTGTGTTAGGGGACAGTACGCCAGTAGCTTTCTTGAGCCCCAAATGAAGCCGGGCTGCGATAATCACAAGTAATTTTTACTCCATTTTTTGGGGTGGTAAGCTAGCATTCAATTGGTGAAACTAAATTCCATGTACTGGAGCAGTAATTGCTGAAAGAAAGCTAGTACTAGTAACACTACTCCTCCACTAATTAATTGATGGCATTTAATTGAACAGCCTAATCGTATCGTCATTTAATTCGTTGTTGCTAAACATCCAACTAATAACGTTTTTTGCTTTCTCCACCGCACGGCCACCACCTGCACCGCACGACGGCCGTGTGGCATCACCTCCACCGCACGGCCGTCATGTGGCACCCACCTCTGCCGCACGACCACCGTGCAGCAGAGGGTACGTGTCGCCTCGTTGGTCAATCCCACACGGTGATCGTGCGGTGGAGACGCTATTTCTGTAAATACCGCACGTCGAGTGTTATTTTTTTGCAAATGCGATCGAAAAAAAGTGAATACGGCCAAAAACTCTACCGGATTTACCCGTTAAATCAATTTTATTCAATTACATGAATCCGTGATACGATAAACGACTGGAGAAAAATGTAGCAGTAATTTATACTGCATTACACACCTGAAAAGGTACAAATAATGAGTTGAGCCCTCCAGGCCCCTGTAGCAGAGCACTGCGGGCGACGGAACACAAGTACACCAACACCACCCACCCGCACCCGCACCCGCACGCCCCCACCACCCAGCCGCAGCCTGCCCCGCCGCGGCAGCAGAGCAGCCACCTCCCTCCGCTCCATCCCTTCTCCTCCTCTTTGCCACCCGCACCAATCATCATCCGCGCGCGCGCCATGTCCGAGGAGGAGGACGACCAGCCCCCCGTGCCCAAGCGGCCGCGCGCGTCGCCGCCACCCGACCAGGTCC